>OY720633.1:1462753-6262753 GCA_963169105.1 Ceriagrion tenellum
GGGGGGAAAAATTAATTAATGGGAACGGTTGAGGCCAGGTGGACAGAGGGCGTTAAAATATCGGATGCAACATTGTTCTAAAGTCTTCAGACTAATTATAGTGGCTGTGGGCGGGAGGGAGGCCAGAATGGCTACATTGTAGCAGTCATCAAATCTTACATTGTGGGAGGCAGCATGTGTGGGGACAGAGAAAGAGAAGTTGGTTGAAGAGGGATTGCAAGAAGCACGGTGATTATTAATTCTGATATTGAGGGGGGTACTACAGAGCCCAATGTAAAAAGCTGTACATAATTTACAAATAAGGATATAGACTATATTAGTTGTGGCACAGGAAGGGGAGGTAACAGAAGGAAGATAACGATTAACGAATTTTTTGGGTAATCGGTCTGTAATTAGAATTAAACAAGTTTTGCACCTTGGCCGGTTACAACGGGTGGCTGGAGCTTTGGAAATATTAAAAGATTTATGGAGGGGGTTAGTGGCTCTAAATATAGCAGACAAGTTCGGGGGACGTTTGTATACAACAGAGGGACATTTAGGGAATAAATTAGTAGTGGCAGGATTGCTAGAAAGTATTGGGAATAATTCTTTGAGGAGATGTTTTAGGGACTGTACGCCTGGGAAGAAAGTGGTGCAAATAGAAATATTGTTGTACTTAGGACAAGAAGTGGATTTAGGTTGGTACGGTTTTCTAAGTATTTTTTTATTTAAAAGGGATTCAGGGTAGCCCCTGCGAAGAAGAGACTGGTGTAGCTTGGAAAGAAAGCAATCAAGGGACTCCGGGTTGTTACAAATTCGATGACCTCTGATAGAAAGTGAGTATGGGAGGGAACGTTTGGTATGTGCGGGATGACAACTGCTGAAGTGAAGGTATTGCTGTTTATTAGTGGGCTTTATATGAACAGAAGTACTGAATTTACGGTTGGATAAAGCTACGTCGACATCTAGAAAGGTTATATGGGTGGAAGATATAGTAGAGGTAAATGATACAGAAGAGGAGTCATTGAGAGAGGAAATGAAGGAGTTTAGGGAGTCGATGTCATGTGTCCAAAGTAGAAAAATGTCATCTATGTAACGGAGCCACAGAAGGGGTTTACGCCCTCTGTCCACCTGGCCTCAACCGTTCCCATTAATTAATTTTTCCCCCCTTTTCGCTACATTGTTTCTTTCTCCCGAATAGGTCTTTGGCTCCTTCCCTCCCCACCCTTCCCCAACCTTCCTACCTGCTCCTTCCCCTCACCGCCCCTCCTATATGGTTCTTCCTCCTCAATCCCCATTCTATCACTGATGTAGGTGCGGGCGACCCACCGAAAATTTTAAACTCGTGAGTTTCCATTTTATATGTTTTATGTTTAGTGTCACCCTGTGACGAAGCTTTATATTGTTTGCCACGTTCGTGGAATCTTCGCAAGAACTTTTTATATATATATATATATATATATATATATATATATATATATATATATATATATATATATATATATATATATTATACTGCCATATGTTATTTTCAAGCTTTATTGTTGGCCCTATTATGCTATTCCATAATTTATCTTCTGTAAACAGCTATTATAATAGAAACGTTATATGCAACAAGTAAATGATTAGACAATTGGTTGTAGGGCTAATTAAACTTTTTAAAAATCCATATACCAGGATGCTGAGCACTTATTGGCAGCGTGCACCGATGAGTAAACAAAACAACTTTTATTACAGTGACAGGTCAGCCACCACAGAACCCATACTGGGCTATTCTATGAGCTAAAAAAAACAGTTCCCACTCCAGATGGTTTTGCTACCTAATAGGAAACCATGTTACTAAGACTCAAATACTTTATTGCTGCCAATGACAAGAGCGATAATCTTTTTTTTATTTTTGGCTCAAGTTACCGTCAAGGGCTCAAGTAGCCCTATATTACGGTAGATACCTACCAATTATTATGGATGTCATATCCAAACCTATATAAATTTAATACTAGACACTGTGCCCCTCAATTTCTGTTTTCAATACAGACCATGAAGTCCAACAATTTACTCAGGCCTTTTGAGAGTCTGTTGATAAAATTATTAACCGAAATCAAAGGTGTTACTAATACTGCCAAACCATACTCAAGTCTTCAGTCTGGTGCACTGGGCTGATTTAAGATTATTTCATTTTGTAAAAAGGCTGCCGTAGACAAACACCCAGAAGATAAGAAAAGAATATATATATAGTGCCTATAAATATCATAAACTGTTTAATTAGGCACCAATGTTACATATTTGAAAAAAACCCACTTTTTGTCTAAAACTCGTGGGTATTTTCAGGTGGGTTTTACCTGAAAAAACCCGGCGGGTTTTTTTCGGGTCGGGTAAAATCATGCCAACCCTGGCTAATGCCCTCATACAAACATTAAGTCAATTGGGAATCTAAAATATTTACAAGGGCAAGGCTATGATGGGGATCCATGAGCGGCGAGTTCCAAGGATGTGCTGCTTTAGTTTGTGAAAGCTTTCCCCAAGCTATCTATGTACATTGCGTAAGCCACTCATTAAAATTTGGCTCTTTGTCATTCTTGTAACATACCTGTTATAAGAAACTGTCTGGGGACTATGAATGAAGTGATTAATTTCATCAGAATTTCACCCAAACGATCTGCTGTGTCAAATGTCTTATTGAAGAAGTACATCCTACACTGGGACAAAAAGAACTGGACTGATCAAATTTTGTGAGACCAGAAGGGTAGAGCACCTGGATGCAATCATGCTGTTCAGGGACATGTTTGTAATTATCTGTAAGGCTTTGAGAGAAATTCAAGAACTTCCTGATTCAGATACTGACACTTCAACCAAAGCTTATTCTTTGTTATCTGCTATTGAAAAATGCAGTTTTGTTGCAGCCATGACTACTGTGAGTAAAGAATTTTGTCTATCACACCACTTGTCAACATCACTGTAATCAAAAAATATCCGCTAAATTAACGGAGTTTTGGTTTCATGATGCAGAAAGCTATAGTGGAAGCTTTGAAGCAAGGTAGGTCATGTATAGAAGAAAATGGCTAGAATGCGGCACAAATCAACCAAAATATTTTATTTCTTGCCTGAATGAATGTGATAAGCATATTTTTCCTTCATTACACAGATTTTTGAAAACTGGTGCCACGATTCCTGTTACAACAGCAACATGTGAACGTTCATTCCCAACTCTGAGATGAGTGAAATCCTACATTAGAAGCTCCACAGCTGGTGGTTCTAATTTCGCCAGGCCACACACCAAGCCAAAATCTGCTGTCTTGCCCTCCTTTCCCCTTTGCTGTGGGGGTTACTCCATTCACCCTCTCACAAAAATAGCTACGAAATCCATGGCCTCGGGAGTATCTTACGTCACTAGGGAGGTTGATCTAACTGGAAGTCAAGGCTAAGGGATGGGCACAAAGAATAAACATCCAATGAATCATCAGCTTAATGCCAAATAGTCACATCCTGTCTTCCTCCTCTCTTACCTCAACCGGCTGCATCAGAGGAGAGGGAGGACATGACTCTGAAGAGTGGGGGCTTCTATCATGAATCAAGATATGCCCACCAAACTATATTTTGGCTGTGTTAGACCCATTGGCTTGCACAGATTCCTTGAGAGTGGGGGGGGGGGGACTTCATAAAGGACCCTAGAGTTGGTATGTTGGTTGGAGTCTGTAGAGTCAGCTGGGGACATCACATCCTGACCTAGTATTGAGCAGGTGGGAGGAGGAGGGGGGATATGAAGGGGCCTGATCTTCCGGAAGGCCAGCACAGGAGGCTTCGGTGTGAGGGGGATGGCTCGTGCCCATCCGTAGAGTGGGTGGGTTCGAGCAGGGAAGGGGGACACGGAGGGTCAATTGAGGGAGAAATATGACCAGTGTGGGAGGGAAGGGAAGCATTTTGATAAGTTCCTAGTAAGTGACAAAGAAAGTGATGGGCGAGAGTAGACAAGGTTTCGAAGCAGCGGAGATGGAAAGCTGGGTGAATTGTTCTGGTGGGGATTGCCGGGTGGGGGAAAAGAATATGGGAATGGGCAGGCATTTCTATTTCGCATTTCCTTATTTTCTGATCAATTCCGACAATCTCAGAAAAGGGAGTCTGTGAATAATAAGTCAAGAGGAAATACGAATGAATGTTTATTATAAATATATGTACTTCAATTCTTCTGTCGACAGAATCACTTATTTAACAAAAATATCAGATATTTGTTTTTGCACTTTCCTACGCTCCACAGTCGCTTCCGCTATGGCCTCTAATTAGAATAAATGCATACTGAACTGGGAGTAGACATCATCAATAGTTTGGAATCGATGTAATGTATCGAGAGCGAGCAGAACTTCATTCTTTTTGGGAGATTCAAGGACTTGGTCATTTTCTCTTCATCTCTGCTTTCCTTACTGGGCCCTGCCACTGGCTCTTCCATTGCTGGCTGTAGCATTCGATCTACAAAAGCTTGGAGATCGTCATTCACCAAAAAATAATCGCTGGGGATGCAGCCAATGAACTGCCAACTTACGACAATATATTTTGGAAATCTTTTGCCAAACCTCTTATCTCGAGAGGTATCTCATCCTCTGCCTCTTCCTAAACATTAAAGTGACAAATAAATATTCGTTTCTGGCACTTACAGGAATCCATTCACAATTTAGGTAGCTTCATCGTAGACTAACCCAGGAACAGAATAATCAGGTAGAGGGAAAGGGAATACTGCCGCTCTCCAGGAATTATAATTGTTTTTGAGGATACCTCACTCCATTACTCCCTTCTCCACATATCTTCCATGACACAATGTTGATTCGGGATTCAAAATTGCACAGCCAGCCAACGGATCACTTGAAATCTTTGATTTTCTGACGTAAAGGAATTTCTTCCGCCTTCTGCTCACGTCACTTGTAGAAGAAGGCGTAAAATTCATTTTCATTTTCAGTGAACTTAAAGGCACATAAATTTTTTTCTTTTCAGTGATACCCCCTCCTTTCTGAGACTTTCACTAAAATTTTAGCGCGGTTGGTGACATTTGTTAAAGCGTTGAAAATGACATCCCAAACTCTTCAGCCACAGCACTTTTACTTATTTGATTCAACTACTTGAATCATTTTCACCTTCTCCTCCAACGATATTCCCCTTCTCTTTCTCTTTAGTTTTAATAGTTCCATGCTCATGACCGTTCTAACACTCTGAACTCCTTTCCTCAATGGCCCTACCCAAATATGTTGGCCAATTCGTACCCTGCTTCCACACTGTTATCTACTAGCCCCCCACACTCAATGTCCTTCCGGGGGTATTGTCTGATAAATAACCAAAGGAAAAAATGAAAGCGCCTCCAATTGGGCTAGGATGCTGATGAGGCTTTCTGCTCTCTCTCTGATGGCGTGATTTTCAATGTCTCATAGTTGGTTCCACTTATCCTCTTCATATCAATATCTCTAATAAGGATTAAGCTACAAAGCACTTATCAGATTCTTTGTATCAATATCTCTAATAAGGATTAAGCTACAAAACACATCAGATTCTTCATCAATCATCAGGAATGCTGCTGAGCTCTATTTCAGGATATTTTTTTTTGATCGCTGGGTTGGAGTGAAAGGGGAGGAGGGTACACTATTTTCCGATATAAATATATATGGGTGCTTGAGCGTTTTTTCCCATTGATTGTACATAGTGATGAAATCAAGGCATTTTTGGACGTAAGGCATTTGACTGTTGCAGAAACACTGAATAATCACTTCAATTTGTCCACTTACACCAAATTCAGCTATAACTTAAGCCAAGAGAACCTTTGACAACTCAAGGAGTTGATTGAAAGAGAAAATCTGGTGATAACCAAGGCAGACAATGGAAGTTCTCTAGTTGTCCTGCACAACACAGATTACATCCAAAAATGCCTTGATTTCATCACGGTGAACGAATTCAAAAAGTTTGCCAAAGACCCCACCAAACGCATTTCAAGCAACAGCACGAGTTGCGATTACCATATTTCCTGGCCTATAATGCACACTGTGATTTATCAGGTTGGAATTTATGGAACTTCGATCAGAAAAATGAGGATCAAATTATTTCAATGATAATACTTTATACAAAGAAAACGAAAATGTCACTTTTAAAAATTACAAATATAATAGCGAATATTCATCATAGAATCACAGAAATTCGTCATCACTACTGCTAAAATCACACACACAGTTCTTTTTGCTGGAGTTGTCACTTTCCTCATACGCAGAGTCATCTTCACTTCTATCTAGCGCATTGCTAACTCCATGCTTTTTAAAAGACTTTACGTTAGTCTTCCTTTTAATTTTCTGCCTATGATCATACCATTTATTTAGGAATTCTGTAGGATGTACTGTCAAGGATTCTGTCAAACTCTATTGCTTTCAACTGGCTCAAAATGGTGTTATTATCAACTTTTTCAATGAAGGCAACCATTTGCTATGCCTGATGTGAGAAAAAATATTTAACAGTATCTTTCCCGGCAAATCAGCTCTCTTCTTAGAGGATGAAGTTGTATCCTCGGCCTATCGGACGCAGGCTGATTTCAGAGCACATTTTGGAGTTAAAAAAGTGCGTCTTATGGGCCGGGAAATACAGTAACTCTTGCAACAGTCTACTGAGTAAAAGAGAAAAAAGACAATTGATCCAGAGGTACCCCATTCCACCATGACTCCACAGCTTGATTAAAACTCATAAGACGAATATGCCGATACGACCTGTGGTTTCCTGCCTGTCTTCACCCACCTACCCACAACCTGGCCTTCAAGCGCAACCAGGTCATCAGGGAATACACAGCCTTCTCCTCCACTCATAGTATCAAGAATTCCATTGAACTGGCAGAGAAGCTAATAGCCATCTCTGTGCCTTCTAGTTAGCCTTAAGTTAATTTCATTTGACATAATGAACTTATTCACAAGTGTTCCAAAACAGGAAACCCTACAGTTAATGAGAGATCACCTGGAGATAGCGACAGTCAACTCAGTGCTAACTGAAGAAATCTATTCGCTGACCAAACTGTGCCTTAATCAAAATTATTTCCTTTTTAACGGACTGTTTTATAACCAAACAGAGGGATTAGCAATGGGATCATGACTATCTCCCCTCTTAGCCGAAATATTTATGACCAACTTCGAGGAGAAATTATTCAGTTCTGGTAAAAAACTGTTGAGCAACATTTTCTATTGGTTCAGGTAAGCGGATGATGTCCTTTGCTGTTGGATGGGCTCCACGAGACAGAAATTTTTCTTAATGCACTCAACTCCATTCATAGAAGAATTAAATTAACTGTGGAAGTCAACAATGGAAACCACATCAATTTCCTGGATCTCACCATTGAGATAACCAATGCAATGCACCAGTTCTCTGTGTACCAGAAACCAACTTACACCAATGAAATTATCCCGGCCGACTCCCGCCATCCTTTTGCCCAGAAGACTGCCACCTTTTATGCAGCAATCAATAGACTCATAAGAATTCCCATGAAAAAAGAAGATTATAAACGTTAACCCCAGTTAATTAAGTGCATCACTTCTTGGAATGGATACTCAACCATGCTGGTAGACTATATCCTCAGCAAAGCCCTCCACAAACTAGTCATCTCCAATATTTCCAATCTAGAGCCACAGGACAAAACAAGAAATTGGTGCAGAGTGTCCTTCCTAGGAAGAATCTCCTATGCAGCGGCCAGGAAAATACCTAGAGATAAGTATCGGATAGCCTACTCTGTCTCCTCCATGCTTGGCAACCACTTGGTCAATGCCAAAGATAAAATTCCCAAGCTACAAAAAGTGGCATTTATTCATAAAAATGCAATGACTGCCCTCACAATACATTGAGAGAAATGGGTGCAGCCTAGCCACAAGAACCACAGAACACAAAAAGTGCTTCGAAACAGGAAAAGATTATTCGCTGTTTCCCAGGCACCTCCTAGAAAGCAGCCACAGCATCTGTTACCAGTCTACCACCTCGCTAGGGTTAAAAGCCTACCCCCCCAGTCTAAAAGCTTTCGCTTATTGCTTGCTGAATAGGTAGGCAGTGGGAAAAGAATAATGGGAGTGGGGAAGGGCTAGCACCCCTGCGAGGCCGACACCATGAGGCAGATGGACGTCAAAAAGATGACAATGGACCCCCGCCTCCCCCCAGTCCTCGTAGCTATTGGGTTACCCCAAGAACGTTGGACGAGTCGCCTTCAGTCTCACTCACGCGAAGACTTACCCCATATCTGATGAGAACCGGAGAAGCCCATTGCCCAAAAATTTGGAATAGGGTATCCCCCGACTCCCTTTAACGGTGGACATAGTGTGGTCAGTCGGAGTACTTCATCAGATTGGGGTCCTACTGGACCAATGGATGGTCTAATCGGACCAATTATGGTCATTTATAAGACCCTTCTCCTCGGTAGTCCCTGCACACTGATAACAGCCACAGCAGTGATTTCTCTCCGGAAATTCTGCACTTTGAGGATAGGGAACCAAGATAAGACGCTCTCGAAGCACTGGACATTATTCAGCATACCCGATAAAAGGCCTTCTTCATCAACAAGCAAGTGCTCCCCTCACACTCCCCACTCTTCTCCCTTTCTTTCGACTTCCTTAGGTAGCCCGCTGGGACAGTGATCAGGCATGGCAGGCAAACCGAGGACTGCCCCTTCTTTCCCTCCCCCCACCGCCAGCCTTCCCAGAGGAGGTTTGAGTGGAGACCCTCGGAATGCTAGTCAGTGGTTATGACACCAGGGAGCCAATGGCTGAGTGAGGACGGACATGGACACAAGTGAAATTCCCAGCGATGCAATGATTCTTCCTCTACCTCTCCCCTCCTCCCAACCTCCCTCCCGAGCCACCTCCCTTCTCCAACCAACAACACCCCTCTCCCACCCCTTGCTCCCTCCCCCCCCCCCATCACACCCACCCTTAAGAGTATATATTGGACGGAAACTCTGTAATTTGCACCTAAGATGACATAAACTGTCGAAACCTGGGAGTGAATAAAACTTACTGGTGAAATTTGCAAAGTTTGTTCTTTTTCCATCATGGAGGAATTCCACAAAGTTACCCCTGACATTATTCATTTTGTTATAAATTACTTAAAGCTCATTAACACACTTAGAGCATAATTATAAACTTCTAGACTTTTCATATATGCAAAAATTAGGCAAATATGACTATTTGTCAGTTTATCATTTCATTTTGTCTGTTGAAATAAATATGATCCATTAGTGGAAGTCGCTGCGGCAAAACGCCATGAGAAACCTCATATACTATTGACTAGACCTCTTCAAAGTTTTCCTCCTCCTTTCCTTTCCATTTCACTGTTAACTAGAATTCTTTCTGATGTTTGTTGGCATAATGTCTGCTAATGAGCTTAGAAGAACTAATTAGAAGTATTTTTAGTGTCCTACAAATCATGTTTTCTTTACTTCACTAAATTTCCATGGGTGCCCTCAACTACCATTATATAGAGGAGCCAAAAGATCCACACATCTATTACCATATCTGTTCCCCTCAACTTAAATAAATTGCCATCATGTATTTTGTACTTATACAAAGAATCTGGGGGAATAATAAATAGAATTGGATTGGAAGCCAATTCATAAGTAATAACTTGGAAGATGGGCGCAATTAAAAATACTCAGTTATTGTAAGGAAGTAAGAAACTCACACTTCAGAGTGTAAAGTAAAAAAAAAGACCTAAGAATAGAAACTATGAGTAATGCAAACACTATTTAATAATCTTCCATTACTTTAGGATATATCTACTAGGAAGTGCCTCTTGGAGAGAAACACTTCTCCAGCAACTCAAACAAGCATCTGAGAGAAGCATTATATGCCAACTCCGTGCCTCCTTGTTCCCAAGTCTGATCACCTGAGGGTTATAAGGCCGCTGACTTCCAGCTGCTGGTCCAACAAGGTTCTGATTGGACGAGTGCTGAAGTTTGAGCCTCGTCATAATGGGCAAGGAGGGGTTGTTGCCCACAGGATGGGCACCGAGCAGCACCGCTTGCCGACGCAGTTTCTTTGAGCTCCTGTCATCAGGTGAGGAGCTGGGAGACCGGCGACCACCTCCCGAACTGGTAGAATCAGCATAGTCACTGGTCGGGGAGATGGTGCCTCCAATTGGATTCAGCCCATCATCCTCACCCTCATCATCGTTGCTCAAATGTGCATCACCCTCTGGAGACAGGGATTCCCCCGATCGCAGGTTCATCCCTTGGGAGGAGGAGAAACAACAGCAAATAACAAAATTGCAACAGACAGAGAGAGAAAGTTGCACAAAGAAATTCCTTCACTCCAAGCTGCTGAGGCAGATTAATTCACAGCTCATCTCTTTAGGCCTAAGTTATTTATTAGTCTTCATGCCAAACTCCTAAAATGACACACAAACACACAATGCCTTTTTTCTGTTAATCCAGCCATTGGCAAAAAGAGCCCGTCAACAGATAACACAATGAACAACAGCCTTACCCATGAGGCTCCTCTAGGAAAATCATTAAGCCAAGCCCTAGCATTATGACATGTGAAGGAAAAAGTTTAGTGAGTACACAAAAGGTTGACTAGTTTACAAATACCCAGATATATTAAAGAAATAGAGTAGCAGCCTGAACATCTAGATCACTTGCTTCCCATCCCAAGGACACTGGTTAGAACCACAAGAGAGAGAGAGAGAGAGAGAGAGAGAGAGAGGATTTTCAGTGGATCCCAATTCATGCTTTGGTTCCAAAGGGAGAGCAAATCAAGAATTGTATTTCACTTCTCAGATGGATAATGTACTGAGGTTCCTTAGGAGCCTTTTTACTGAGAGCAGGCTACAGAAAAAAGGCCCAGTTGCTCCCCACCCTTTCCTTCCCTTCTCAGTCTTCCTTTCTCCATCTCTCACACACAGTGGAATAACCTCAGACCTCCAAGAAAATAGCGAACCATCCCCAAAGTGATATGTATTGGTGTTGTGTTGTGTGAAGTGTTGATGGAGCAAAAGAACATTACCCCATCAAAAACATCTCCACTTTCCAGAAACAGAGACAATTATTCTTTAACAGGCAGAAATTGAAGTTCACGCTTTCCCAAAGTTAGATAAACGAGAGTTGGTTCAGCAAAATAAGGTCAATTAACTACTTTCAACAAATATAAAAGAGTAGATTACATAGAAATTCTCATTCAGTAAACAATGCCAGAATACAGAAAAATAAGCATTAAGGCACTGCCTATAACAATGCTACCAGGAAGTCAATCTAATGAGACACTCCAGCCATAGCCCTGATATCAGAGCTCTGCAACCCCACCACCTACAAGATGTGGATGGACTCTATTCAGTCATGGAAAGTCCAGTGTTGGAGCAAGTAGAAGGCCTTCTCTAGCATGAACTTATCAGATCCAGTAATGGACACCATGGACAGCTTCAAATCTTTCAGTCAGGTAAGGAGCCAATCCACCCTGTCTGAGAGAGGGTAGCATCATTCTCACGCCCAGTAAGGGAGACTTATGTAATCAAAAGGGTTATCACCCTAAAATCAACCTCTACACTGTAAAAAAGGCATTCACCTCCATCTTGTGCAGCCTCCTTGTCTTCCATCAGATCCAGCCCAAGAGCAAAAGGGTGATTGAGTAGGACTCAAAATGGAAAATTCCAGGATTTTTTATTTTTTAATATCTGCATTTCTACCTTCGTTCGGATACCAATGCATTTCACTAGTCTCAGACTACTTTGCAAAACTTAATAATCATAACTCGGACACCAATGAAACACTTTGTAAGATTCAGGAGTTCTTTCTGAGAAAATTACAGAGCATTGTTGGCCCTCTACCTGTAATGCAATGCGACCATAGGTATCTTCTTATGTTCCAAGACAAACTTATGTTCAAGACAGACTTATGTTCATATATACATTGGCAATCCCCATCGAAAGACAGGATACTAATGCAGTAGCAAAAGCTTTTATGGAGAATGTAGTGCTTAAATTTAGAATTCCACAAGTTAATTTAACAGATCAAGATACGAACTTCCTAAGTGAATTATTTAAGCAATTATGTTGGATGCTTCACATCAAGAAGATCCAAACAACAGCCTTCCACCCGCAGAGTAACGGAGCCTTGGAGAGGACTCATAAGTCGCTGACCAAGTTCTTAAGACACTACAGAGCAGAGGATCAGCGTAATTGGAATGAGGGGATCCTGTTCGCCACATTCGTTTTCAACACGAAACCAAATAGCACCACGGGGCATACCCTGCATGAAATGATGTTCGGCAGGAAAGCTAACATTCCAGGTTGCCTGCAAAAGGAGGCATCGCCGCCTCACTATGCCTATGATAACTATTTGGCTGGTCTAAAGTCAAGATTAAAGACCTGCTATCAGAAGGCACGGGAGCCTCATTGAAGCCAAACAGAAAAACAAGAAATTCTATGACAAGAAGACAAATTTCCAGTTGTTCAGAGGGAGAGAGAGAGTAGTACTACGATTCGACAGGGAGAGGGGGCTGATCAAGAAAGCTCTCCGCACAGTGGATAGGCGCTTACGAAATAATCAAAGTAGATGGCGTGAACGTCTCAATGAAAAGAAAAGGGTAAGCTATCAAGGTTCACCCCAACCGTCTGAAACCATTCTTGTTCACAGGCACCTTCTGACTCTCACAGGGATGGAGCTCTTCATGCTGATTCTCCTGCTACATGCAAGAATTATAGAAGAAACAGACTTTAGTGTAACAAGGGTAGAAGACTCTGGAAGAAGGGTAGATGTGCAGCTAACAGTTAAAACAAAAATAAAGTAAGGGGGAAAAATTGTCTCAAGCTACCAATTTCCTCGTCGCTTGAGATTTTAATTATCCACGACTTAAATTTGATAAATAACTGTTAGAGTCGGGTACTTGTGAGAGATCAATGCACAAAAATTCACGCATTTTACACTATTGATAGATTATATTTGGCAACGCTGATTTGTTAGGTGTCTACGTCGGCAAATAGAGAGCTTTTTTGACGTGGTTTCCCCCAAGGCTAATCTCTGTGGGGACTGGGTCAGAGGTTCATAATTTTGAAACTTAGTATTTTGGAATAGCACCATGTATTGAACATAGTCCTGTCGTCGGGAACGACAGCTTTGCTTTGTAAATTCAAAACTTTGTATTTTCGTGCTTTGTATTATCTGCTAATCCTTCCCTTTTTTCTCCTCACTCGCTAACCCCCACTGCGCATGGAAACCCATCAACGCTGTAAATGCCCTGCCCAGCCTAACCCTGCCCTCATCCCTCCCACTCCTACCCACACCTACGCACCAACGACTTTCACTTTCTCCTCCCTCCCCCTCTTATCCTCACCCTCCTGGTTTTAGAATACATACTCTTGTAAACTGATTATTATTACCTTAGAATGTTACTGTGTGATGGAACTCGGGACATGACCATAGTGAACCATTACTAACAAGGAGACATTGCGTAAAAGTAATTGAGGATGTAGACAAGACAAATGTTATCTGAAAGTGGAGTAAAAATGTCAGAAATTTCTCATGGCTTTCTGACCCAAGTTCCCAGGTTCGTGGGAAATTGCCATTATACTGTAAATATCTTTCTCGGGCTTTGCACCAGGTAATGTTTTCAAAATCCGCAGACGTTTCGAAAAACGACTTGTTTTCCATTTTCAAGGCATGTGTTATTTCTGCCATGACCACTATAACACTAAAATTAAACAAGCTGTTGATGCCCCAACAATGAAGATTGCGATCCCTATGATTGGCTGATGTGTTCCACTGGTCGTTGAATCATTTTCTAGTCTTTTTGATAAATTTGATCACTTGCCATAAACGTGGGCAGATTTTGAAAACATTACCCGGTGCGAAGCCCGAGAAAGATATTTACACCTAATGCACCGGGAATATCTTAATTCATTTGCCTTTATACTATTTCGTCCCAACGAAAGGATGACGCAGGTTCATGACTCATAGACGGCAAAGTTTTCGAAAGTTCTCGGACACCTGTTGATCTGCAGCAGAAAGTTCCCACTCCTGCAAAGTCCTAGTCGTCACTGATTCATTTCTCTTCCTCACTTCAATGAATTGATCGTACACCCACTCATCAATCATTCATAGCTTATCAAAATGAGTGCCTCCGTTTTCAATATCTTTTTTCCATGTGTGTGTGGCCTGGCCACCTCGTCTAATGAGGGCCTAAAATTACGCATCCCCCATCAGCAGCTGAAAGAGCTGAGGTGGTTAAGGTGCTAGGTCCTAGTAAGCTGGGTTGTAACTGGTAATCTTAGGCCCTCATTAGACGAGGTGGCCAGGCCACATAGTTAAGCGACGTACCTGGTGACGCAACTGGCAACCAAACCCAGTGGCCAGTCACCTACATACAGCTCAATTTGCTACAGAGAAGATCAATTGATTGTGGTACTAAGTTGAGTGCGTTCAATTTGAATAACATGAGTGATTATAAGAAGTGCCTTCTTCTCCTTTTACTTAAGAAGAAAAGGTGGCAAAGAAAGAGAAAAAAAGGCACATGCATCCTATTCTTTACTCAAGGGAATTGAAAGGGTTGTATTACACTCTGTTTGATTAACTCTGTGCGGACGAAAATATGTTTTTTAATTATTTGCATATGTCAAATTCCAGTTTTTTTTAGTTACTAGGGCTGATAAAGGGTGATATAACTGGGATGGATACTATATAGAGAAGATGTATTACACCAGAGAAGAAGCTTGTAGTCACTTAAAGGTAAGTAAACTAACAAAATGTAATTGTAAAATAGTATTTAAAACTTTGCCCTTGTTCTTACATATTTCAACAGCCTAATCAGAGAGGTGAGCATGTTGATATCATTACAATTTTAGTGTGACTATAGTTACGCAAATTTAGATTGAATAAAAGGGGTCAAATAATTGAACAATAATTGTCTTAAGCAACGTTTATTAACATGAGTGAACTATATAAATGAGAACATTTAGCCTGATTTACTTCTTACAAAAAACGTTGTTTTGCACATTTCAAGTGGAAATAAAATGGTAAAATTAGATAATCAAAATGTATATTACTGAACTTAAATATAAATACATTTGTTTAACAAAAGGTTATAGTTTTATCGAACAACAAAATTGCACTCATTTGAGCATCAGAATCTTCATTTGACATCACTGTTCCAACAGACTGTGGATATGGGGATGGGATATGTTGATCCTGGTTTAGTTGGACTGGCATAAGAGGTGTTCGTGTATGGTGGTCGTTCTGTATGGGCATGTTTTGTTGCATGTTAGGTTGATACATTGGAGAATGCTGAAAGGGGTGTTGATACATAGGAGGATGCTGCATAGTGAATGCTGATGAACTCCCATAAGATCGTTTGGATATCCATAGTATCCAGGCTGTTGCCATCCTTGGTGCTGATTTGAATGAGCCATAGCTATGAGAGAAATCATGTCAGCCCTGAGTTGTAATTTCCTCTCAGGAGGGACTTTATGGAACTCCGTTAACATTGACAACAAAAACATTTTATCTTCATCTTGCACATCACGGCTATTACTAGTACGATTCCCTACCTCCTCCATTGCAATTTTTTTCTTCAACACCTCAAGTAGTTCATCGTCTTTGGTGGATCTTTTTCTAGAACCAGGTCTATCGATGGAATCAATATGTGATGTAGAAGCTTCATTTGCCTCTTCGTCTGTAATGCTTGTATCAACTTTGTCAATGCCTGAAGTCGATTTCTTGACTGAAGATTCTAAAAATCATAGCTGGTCGAAATAGCTGTAATGTTATTTCCCGGAGGCTGCAGATCCACTCTTGATACCATTCAGTCGCAGAATTTCTCTAGTGTAACACCCTCGGATTGACTTTTTTTGAATAATAGTCACTAAAAAAAAATGAAATGTGTAAGGAAAAATGGAGTGAGTGAAATTATTAACGTGTTACAGTTATATACTGTTTAAATGCACGCAAGCACACACACGTTATTATTTATTTTTAGAAAATCACTTAATAAATCTAAATATATTTATATTTTTTTTTTGTATTTGGCAACAGGAACTTCGATGCAAGATCTTCACTACCAGCGGATTCGGGTATCTACACCCGCGGGGTAACTACCTCTGGCTCAGCAGGAAGCTCTCGCTTATATCCGAGCGTGGGTGGTAGTGGGAAAAAGGAAAGAGATGGGAAAAGAAAGTTAGCGAGCCACAACCCCTTCGAGGCCATCATCAATGAGGCGGATTGAGGTAAAAAGGACCTCAATTGGGTCCCCGCCTCCCCGAAGTGCTCGTATTAGTTTGGTTACCCAAACAACTGAGATGAGTAGCCGTCGGTATCGCTTTATTTATTTATTTTTTTTTAATTTATTTATACTCACAACCCCAAAAACAGCACAACAAAGGCCTTGTACATCAGGTGTTTTAACATTAACAATAGATGAACACACACACCCATGTCCTGGTCAGATAACATTCTACCCAGGCGGGACTCGAAGCTGTGACCCTCGGGTTAGCAGGGCCGACTTCGCGAAAAACCTCCACACATCTTTGAGGACCGGAAGAGCCCGTTGCCCAAAGATTTGGGATTAGGTATCTCCCTGGCTCCCTTTCTGGGTAGACCCCGTGTGGTCTGCCGGAGTATGTCCTCGAGTCGGGAGCCACCGGACCGCCATGGAGGGTCAATTCGGACCAATTCTGGTCAAAGGGTGGGCACATCCCTACTCTCAGTAGTCCTTGTCTACCCATATCTTCACTACCATTATAGAATCAGCCAACCTTCAATCTCAGTGCTTATAAGACAAGTTTGTGATGCTATTTGGAAAAACCTAAAACAGCTTTGCTTCCCAGAACTCACAACAAATTTTTGGCTTAAAACTGCTGCTGAGTTTTATGAAAAAACTAATTTTCCACATTGGATAGGGGCCATAGATGGGAATCAGCTTCGTGTAATAAAGCCTGTAAACAGTGGCTCTTTGTATTATAATAACAAAAACTATTTTTCAGTACTGCTACTTGCTGTGTGATGCGGACTACAAATTTGTTATTGTGGATATGGGTGCTTATGGTAAATCATCTCATTCGACTGTGTCCAAGGAAAGTACTTTCAAGAAATAACTTGAATATTGCTCACTAAATATTCCTGAAAATAAAAGTTCATTCCAGGGATTTGAAGAACCTATGCCTTTTGTGATTGTTGGGGATGAAGGTTTTGGATTGACAATTCAAATACTTAGACCTTATTCAGGCAAATGTTTGGATGTCAGAAAAAGAATTTTCAACTACAGACTCAGCAGAGCATGTAGGAAGCTAGAGTGCTCTTTAGGAATACTCGCTAATGAATGGAGGATTTTTCATAGACCTTTGAATGTTGACCTAACATTGTGCGAGTCAATAATAACAGTGTGTTGTGTTTTAGATAACTTTGTAAGGGAACAAGACGGTTACGGAGTTGAAGATATTCTATCAGTGTAGGGTTTATATGACTGGAGTGACAACCGTCAACCACCAACGAAAACAGTTCAGGAACAAGTTTTGTGATTACTTCATCAGTGAAGCAGGAGCTTTATCATGGCAAATGGACAGAATATAAACAAAGACTCTCAGTCTACGTGACAGCTTGTAAAAGTCGTGTAATTATTTTTTTTTACAAATATATTCAGTTCAAAAGTAATCTCTTTTTGCTTGAATGTTAGCAAAAAATATTAGAAAGAAAAACCATTACCAAGTTAAATTAGCACAAAGCTTGCACATCATACACAGACCAAGGCATTTGCCTTAATTCAATATGATAATAGTTCAAAGTCGTAGGATCACATTTATTAATATGGAACATATTTAAGATGAATCATTAAGCATACTTTAGGCCGATATCTTTAAATTTACATTACCTATATGCATTAGCGGACTATGAAACGTATGTCTAGGATTAAAGTAATAATTGCGTAACCCTACTTTCACTTTGCGTAACATACTACATACTAAGGTTATTTTTTTCGACCAGGGACCACTCTTCGAAGTCTGTTATGAAAGTGCACATGATTTGGTTCCATGCATTCAATGTTGCGTGTTTGTCACTGTATTCATCCACAGTACAGTTCCAAATAGAAAGGTGTTTTTCGATCTCACAAATGAAATCTTTTGTGTCGACCAACTTCTGTCACTCTGTCAGCAGCTCTTCTTGTTTTTTCTCCCTTTCTCTTTCTCCACAATTGCACTAGGTGTGGACAAACTGAATGGCTGTTGTATCAAAGGTCACTGTGAGTGAAAAAGTATGTGGAGCACGGTGATGCACACAGACCGAGTGGTGACAGGTGACTGGTGACCTAGTGTAATAAGCTTTGTATGCTACACCACAGCATCGCCAGTCTGAGTAGCCAGTGGCAACTGGAGTGGCTATGGGGCTCGGTAGCCAACCGGTGGCCAAAGTCTAGCCACGTCACTGGCTACCCTAGTGTAATAACCTCCATAAGGATCAATGCCTGATAACGAGCTGAGCAGCCTGCTGCATCGCTGGCGACGTGGCCTGGCCACCTCGTCTGATAAGGCCCTTAAGTATTTTGTTGGGACGAAATAGTATAATGGCAATTTTCTCACGAACCCAGGAACTTAGGTCAGAAAGCCAAGACAAATTTCACGCATTTTTACTCCACTTTCAGATAACATTTGTCTTGTCTGCGTCCTCAATTACTTATACGCGAAGTCTCCTTGTAACTGCAATTTTTTGAAATTCCGAAAGTCAAGATTGCTGAACTTCGTGTTGTGCCACCTGCAGCCCAATTCGCTAAAGGTTTACGCGGGCGCGGACACGAAAAGTTCCGTTTTCGCGGTTGAGCCACGAAAACCAGCTAAGTGCTATCCACTAAGCATTACGTGAAGTATTTACGCGGCCACAAACTCTTGTTCGCGGCCTCCCCTCCATGGAGGGGAAGAGATCCGAAGACTGCCGAGGGTCACCTCCACGTCGTCACGAATAGTATGACGCATTGCCTCCGAGCCAATGAGAGAAATTCGGCAGGATATTGTTTTTCAAGCAGACTGAAAATGCATCGGCAATGAGTAGGAGAGTGAATTGGTTGTATTAAGTTCATAATTCATAAATGGTGGACAACTACCTTAAAAGTATCGTCTGAATTTTTTTAATATTTATATTTTGTAAAACTGTATGTGGTTGATGGATATAATTACATGATAAAAACGATGAATTTACTTTAATGCATCAAAATCGCACAAGTGAGATGTAGTCGGCCTATGGTATCACCAATTCAATAGACCACATTGATGTTTACCTAAAAACATCTGTTACTGCATGTACATTAGTTTTGAAAATGTAATCTCATAATTATCAATGTGATAAAGCGAAGAATTTAATTAGCAAAGGACATGTTCCTAGTCATACAGATACTACATATTTAGTGTCGTTGAATATTATATGTCAATAGCACCCCCGGAAGTTATTATACATTTAGTCCACCGTTATATCAGTTACTTTGCTAATATTGTTGCTATTCAAAATTGCCCAAAAGTAAGTAGTTAAGGACGAGTGTTAGACATTCATACATTGAGTGCCACCGCAGTAGACAACATTTTTGATACAGTATTGTCACAATGCAGTCATTGGACAAAATTTTGCTCAAATTCAAACAGGATGTGAATCTCATTGCCTAATCTGAAGATATGTATCATATCTATGAAAAGTGCCACCGTTATTTGAAGTTTAGAAGGTTATTAAAATAGCCTACAAGTCAAACATAACTTTGACAAAATAGTAATTTTTCTCATAAACACTATGGAAGTGTTCTCTAGACACTGTACACACATGACAAATACTCTATAGCGTAAGTATTTTTCAAACATGAATAGCAGACATTGATCCACTTAATGGATAAACACAGAACTCACTCAAAATCCTTCAATAACTTTACTACATACTAAAAAAAGCAGGCTTAGAAGAATGCAGATTCGAATGAGTGATGAAGTTACACTATACCAACCTACAGTTTATTATGTAACAATGATAATCAAATGAAATAGAAAATGCGTCAGTATTTGTAGAAAAACTAAATTCTCAATAACACCCACGACAAAACTAGTAGGGATTGAAATACTTGCAAGAACATGAACGGCCAGCTGGTAGGTACCCATATAAGAGCCAGAGGTACATTTGAAATTAAAATAAAACACTATAAACATAGGTACCACGGTAATTTTCTGTGAGAACGTCATGAAATGAAATACATTAGCAATAAGGGTACCCATCAATCGACATGGATAACATACTTTGAAAACATAATATACTAGCAAATCAATCAATAAATTAGCACAATTCTAATTATAAGAATGCGAACTTACCTCTATAAGAACTATACCTCAGTGTTAACTGACGTTATGAGAGCAACGGTAAAGAATTAGCACGGGATGCTACCACAACGGCACGAAGATAGGCTTATTGTAAGTCAAGAAACAATATAATATAAAAGTAATAAACAAGCAGTAACATGTTACATCATACTAATCTGCACCAAAAGAAATTCCTCTTAACGTAGAGATAAGGCCAAAATCCCCACTACCAACATATATATATATGAAATATATGTGTACGCAGGCGTAGCCGTTGTCAGCTGTTTACGCGGCGAAAATCCGTTTTCGTGGCCCAAACTCACCGCGAAACTTCCGCCACGAATCTGACGAATCTTTCACGTCGAAAAGTTCCGGGAAGCACTAGTGGATCGCACAGTTCGAGTTTGTGACGTCATTTCGTATTTCGGCCGCGAATCTTTTGCGGCCGAAAATAATTTTGCGGCCGAACGTGGCTTGGATATTTCAAGGCTGATTGTCATAAAGGAAGGATAGAACCGTAATGCCGGTATTTTTTACACTGTAATACCATTACGGTAAAAACTTGTGTCATTACATTTTTCGAAATGCTTTTTGCTGAAAAGCTGTCTTATATATTTCAGAAATGAGCTGTGATGGTCGAATCTATTGCTCAGTGGAGGAAATTCAACCTATTATTGAGGACATAAGAGGCTGAAGAAATTGAGGCTGGTATTTTGCCGCCAGATGTAGATGAGCTGACAGATGAGGAGGATATAGAAGTTGACGAAATCGTGATCAGTGATGCTGGAGGAAGCCTTCCCTCAGATGTGGTAGGGACCTTTGAAATTCATACTGAATCAAACGCTGACTCTGCTAGCCAAATTTTAAAAAATATTTCGGTAGAGCGTCCAAAAAATAAAAAAATACTGGAGCCGAATGGATCACATCCACTCCATTTCCTTGCAACACAGAAAAAGAGAGAGTAGAACAGATTAGAGTTATTCATGGCGGCCTAACACCAATTGAGATTTTTGATCTTTTCTTTGATGATGCGTTTCTGGAAGATATTGTACAATATTCGTTGAAGTATGTTCTCAGCTCTCTCATGTTCTCAACTTCTTTTTGAAAAGAGCACATTTGAGGAAATTTATTGGAATTCTAATGTTCAGCGGCTATCACACCTTACCTCACACTAAATATTTCTGGAGTAAAGACGCTAATAAAGGTATCCCAATTGTGCATCAAACAATGTCCCAGATCCATTTTGAAGAAATCAAAAAATATTTACATCTCTCAGACAATGACAATTTAAATAAAGGGGATAAGTTTGCTTAGATACTTTGACAAACTCAACTGAAAATGTTTACAATTTGGTATTTTCCCTCATAAACTATCTATTGACGAGGAGATGGTCCCTTATTTTGGGCGTCATTCCACATAAATGTTTCTTTGAAGTACACCGGTCAGATTTGGATTAAAGCTGTGGTGTATAACCTCTTCATCAGGATATTTATACCAATGTTCACCTTATGGGGAAGCATCAAAGAAAACATGCCTCCTTGAGTCTAGTAGAGAGAGTAGTAGTTGATTTGATAAAAATTGTAGAAAAACCAGGCAATCACTTGTTGTTTTTCGATAATTTTTTACAAGCAATTCCTGACTTGCTTTGTTGTCAGAAACGGGATTCTTTGCCACTGGTACTGTGAGAGAAAACTGGACTGCAAATTGTCCTCTTCAAAGTCTAAAGGATCAGTCCAAAGAAAAGAAAGGGTCGTGTGATCACGTGCTGGACAAAAAGAATGAAATATTCTTTGAACGTTGGCATGATAACTCTGAAGTTACTGTTGAAACTAATGTCGGTACATTGGAGCCAATAGTAAAAGTGAGATGGTATAATTGCAAGGAGAAAAAATATGAAATGGTTCTCCAACCAAACACTGTAAGTCTCTATAACCAAGGAATGGGTGGAGTTGATTTGCATGACAATGCAATTGCAAATTATAGGATCAGAATTAGAGGGAAAAAAGTGGTGGTGCCACTTATTTAAAAATGGTCTTGATAGTTCTATGGTAAATGCTTGGAAGATCTACAGAGAGGCATCTAGATCAACCTTGAGTCAAACTGATTTTCAATCAGAATTAGTCGTGTCTTCTCAAGAAAGAAGAAGCTAGTGAAGGTGCTACTACAACAAAAGTTTTTGAAAAGTGCTAAAATATGGGACATTATGGGAAAACTGGGTTGCCAGATGCTATTAGAAAAGATAAAGTTGGACATATAATTGTTTGAGACAAAAATATTCATGGCAAGGTGCCGAGTTTGTAGCAGTCAAACAATATATGTTTGTCAAAAGTACCAAATTCATTTGCATACTGACTGTTTCTCAAAATATCATAGATAACAATGTGTCTTATCAATAATTTGTGTTTCTATATGTTTTTTGTAAAAATAAAACATAGTTCCAAATAGAAGAGATATCAACTCATTTGAACCAGAGAACCCCCAACGTTGCGTATACGTAACATTTCACCAACGGTAAAATAAAAGCAATAAAAATATAAAAATCGTTTATTTCCTTTATTAGCGTCTGCTTAATCACTATTTCAGCAAAAACTTTGGAAATTTAAAGCTATTAACATGCTTGGAAAGAAATGAGTGAAAGGGTGGTACCCAAGTCGAAGGTAATATCTTAAGATTCCTCCAGCTATACCTTGACCTCCAATGGTTATGTGGGGTCAAAGGTCACGAAGAGTAGGCAAGAAAATCAGGGCACAAAACATGTTGACTCAAACGTTTAGAAGGGTGCCCTAGTCTCTTGCTAGGTTCATAAAATCCTCCTGACATTCCTTCATCTCCAATGGTGATATGGAGGTCAAAGGTCAGGGGTTGAAAGCATTTAAATCGGTACAAAAAACATGGTGAAACAAATTCAAAAGGGTGCCCACATAGATGCTAAGGTCTCCCCTTGTAATCCCTTGACCTCCTACGGTTATGCTGAGGTAAAGGCAGGGGTTGTAGTCGTTATAATTGGTGCAGCAAATGTGTCAATTCATAGGTTTAGAAAGACACCAAAGTTGATGATGAGGTCCTCTAATCTAAACAGTCATTCCTTGACCTCTACATGATACACAAGGGCCAATGACCTCAAGTTCACACCACATGAAAAGATATTAATTTTAATTTCAAGTTACTTTCTTTTGTTTAAAAGGACAAAATTACCAGTTGTAGTTGTGTCCCATAAAATTATGCTAAAACCATTGCTTTAAATTCAATCTTTATCAAAATTAAAAATTGAATAACAATTACAATGAAAGTTGAATAAAAATAACTTGGCCTTTCACTTTGAGTGCAAGGCAAAATTGAATCCACAAAAGACAAAAGGTTCAATGTGTCCACAAATGCAATGTAAAGTCAGGGAGAGGTGTACTAAACTGCAAACCTTGTAATTTCTCTCTTCAATTCTTCCATGTTTGAAAACGTTTTATTATAAACTAACTCCTTAAAGAATACTCCAAGAAAGAGAGACAGTGTACGATGAACACTTCACTGCAGCCATGCAACTTCCATCCCCATTGTCTTGGTTGCTTGCGGTCCAATATCGGGAGTGAGTTGGGAACCCACCTTGTCATCCCTCCTGTTACAAAAATTCAATGCATTCCCCATGATCGCCAATCGTGAGGCTCCTGCACCTAAGTTCGTCAGGCTTCAATTTTAACATCTTCAAAATTCCATGCACGTAGACCTGGTGTTCAGTGACAGAGCGGGGCTGAGGATGGAGATGCTAAGACTGGAGCCAGAAAAACAAGCCTACGCTCCAGTGTGGCTGCTTCATCAAGCACCTATTTCACCTATTTTGGTCCCTCTTCCCCTCTTCTTGAGTGGTTCATTGCTAAGAAACAATTTGTCTCCCTTAAGGCGTTATGGTAGTGATGGCATGCCATTTGGCATTGTCTGACCTCCTACAGCATGTGTGATTGATCATGCTTGATTGATTAGTGTTACCTCTCCTTATATTGTGTCATCTGTATTTATGTGAACTGTGGCATTTTCTGCATCACTTCGTACTCTCAAATTTTGTTCATTGAAGGAATGGAGTTTGTTATTCCCAGCTGTAGAACCTCACGTCTGTAACAAAGTCACACATTTTTATCATCATGAGTCTATTTCTCTTTGGCTGGTGTTTGGGATTAGTCGTCGTGGTTCGATTCAGCCTGGAGAGGCTTACTGCTGAGATCACGGCTGATTTAATTGATATTTACCTATTGAACAGAAAGTCAGCCTCCATGATGATTCGAAAAATGTTCCGGTATTTTCCTCTTCGCAGGATGCAAGTTCAGTGCTTGTACAAGGATTTAAGGCGTTATGGTAGTGACGGCCAAGGGGCGTCCTGGCCAACCGTTTCAGGCCTCCTTTTCACTCTACGTGCGTTTACGCATCACTCAACTACGGGCTAACTATTAAAGATAGCGTCTTCCCTTTTCTTCATTTGGTTCATATATAGGAGATATTATTTCAAAAGACGATGCAAAAGAAAAATTTTTATCTCTCTGGGTTTGTAAGGAAACTTACCTGAACTTTGGCTAACAAGTACTCACTTTGCAGCCAGAAATTTGAAAATCGAAGATATTCAATCTCCAGCCGCATCTTTCTTCTTTACGTTGCGTAAGGTACATCCATCATTAATTGTTTCTGAGGTCGGAATCTTTAAAACGGTGGACCCTTGCACGCTAAAAATCTAACTATTTCCGGACACTATGAGGGCAAACCATGCCGTTACGAATTTCTTTCCAGCCAGCGCAGCGATAGCGGTACTCCTTCCCCTGGCTCTGAGGCGGTGGAGGGGGTGAGCGTAGGAGGTGGAGGGCTTTCGTCATACGAGCAGGGACACTTTGTAATCTAATCCCGAGATCACTCTCGTCGCACCTCAAGGGGGCCTATCAAGTATTATGCATGACAATTTTGGAGGGAGGGGAGGTTGGGAAAATCTTACATAGGAAGAGAGGGGAAGTTAAAAATGGCAGAATTCGTCTTGTGTAATACTTGAGCGGCCCCCAGTGTTCGCGAGGATCAGTAAGGAGGTTGTAGTCGCCAAAGAAACTACCCACGCCTATAGCAGGTCGCTTCTTTTTTGTGTGAACTCGAGAGATGGGAAAGAAGAGGAGTAACTATTACCAGAGAAAGAGAAAGTTTATTAGAATAAAAAAGTGAGTAATCCGGTCATTTAGACTACCATTGCATCTATAAGCGGTGCAGTGTATTACGCGCCAACCTATGTTTATGAAAAGAATTTTTCTACTATAATGTGGTTCTTGTTGTCGGCCCTATTTATTCCTATTTAGGGAAAATTTTTATCACAGCATGTTTATTTCGAGATATATTCTCGAGTTTAAATTCTGGCGATATAAATAGTACTAATATTGCCTGGTAGATAGATATAATGAACAAATTTTGCGTCCTGAAAGAACGAGGGGATCGTTGATAAAAATTAATTATAGGTCATAAATCATGGAGTATCTAAAAAATGTAGTTAACCTGTATGAAGTGGAAAGTTACTTTGCTTCTACATCTTACGAAGTGCATACATACACAAGGTAGTTACTCGTAGCTGATGGTGCTGGCTGGCTGCCGAATGGATTTCTTCTGCTAGGACTTTCCCTGTTATTGGGAAGTGTAATTCAGATATTAAATGGTGTGAAATTTTAAAGACACTCCATGGAATGGAAGGCGAAAAAAACAGAAGAGAGTGGTGAAGTCGGCGTTTCAATCGTTCATACAGCAGCATTCTCCACCCCACCCCACGAAACGTCTGTGAATGCAGAAGCTTCCACCCCTCGTCGTGGGAGAACATTGAATTTAGATGAGTACAGGAAAGATATGTTGATTGATGTATCACCCATCGTTACAGTGTTACAATTGCGCCAAAGGTATTAAACCTAGAATATATATCGTTTTTATGGTGCCTGTGTGCAGGATGCTATTATATCTAGGGTTTCACCCGCTTTTTTTACTTTACTCGAAACATCTTTTGCAGACCTCAAGTGCCAAACACTGGAAATTCAAACCCTGAGCACAACCCCCTGAATGACAGGAGCCGTTGCATAGTCCAGCATTTCTTCCTTTTCTCCAAGATTTTATCTGACAGGCACAAATTCGGTTGCTCATTTATGGATTGCATGTACATTGGCGAATGGGTGAGTGGTCTCCATTGCCACTGGAAGTTTCGCTGCAAAATGTGCGGGAAAGATACCGTGATCCACAGTCAGGATGATTCTGGGGTGGTCATGGATGTGAATGATGCTGCCGTTACGGGGATAATCGCTGGTGGCTGCGGCTACTCCAATCTCAGTCCACATGTGCGGCCCTTAATATGCACTGCATGACCGCCAAGACGTATGGCAAACATGAGGATAAGCGGGGAGAAATTATACATAATGTTGCATCCCAGGAGATGGTTACGGCAGGGCAGGAGGAAAGAAAGATTGCTATCAAGGAGGGCTTCGTTTACAGGGAGGGTATGCCTGTCATCACCGTCATCGCTGATGGAATGTGGGGCAAGAGAAGCTACAGGACAAAGTATGATTCTCCGTCTGGACAGGTATGAAGTTACTGCTAAATGCAGATATGTTTATTTTAACTTATGGTTCACAAATTAACTTAGATGAATGGGATTGGATTAAAACCCAAGACATTTGACTCTCAATGCTATGCTATACAACCGGGTATTTTCCGAGTTACTTCTCATTATATCTATTAATAATCAATGCATGGGGAAAATTCCTCACTGTGCTAATATATACCATATAACATAGAACACGGTAAATGGTCATTATTTTATTTAAGGTGGCCATAGTGGGAGTGCGAACCAAGAAGGTTCTATTTCTGGCAGTAAGAAATAAGTACTGCAGTTACTGCGCTCTACGTGAGGTACGAAATTAATCAGTGGACTCAGACCACAAAATGAGGTGTGCAAAAAATTGGGATGGAAGCTCGACGAACATGGCAGCAGACATTATTGCTGAAGGTTATGCAAAGAGCAAAATAGTGCATAATCTGCGTTATAACCAATTGATAGGTAAGCTCCGACTTAATGAGATTTTTTTCTCTGATAAAGGTTCAAGGAATTCTCTATATAAAAACGAAGACTGATATATTTGGATAAATGAAATTTTTTAAATATAAACTAATTAGTGATACTTTTATTGGCTTTATGTAAGGTGACGGGGACAGTAGTGTCCATCGACGTCTATTGGAGACCACAGTTCCTATGGAATCTCCATGCCAGTGGAAAAAATTGAATGCATTGGCCATCTATTACGGAACTTTTGCAATAATTTAAGGAAAATAAGGGATAATACTCTATACCCAGCTCATCTTC
This sequence comes from Ceriagrion tenellum, assembly GCA_963169105.1. NCBI lineage: Eukaryota > Metazoa > Arthropoda > Insecta > Odonata > Coenagrionidae > Ceriagrion > Ceriagrion tenellum. Next base: position 1,490,367 of record OY720633.1, read on the forward strand.
GCCACAAACCCGATATGAATGCCATGATGATTCGCACAGCTATATCATGTGTGAGTCTGCACTGGAAAAATCAGAAAAGTATGAATACTCTTGGTTCGTTTGATTAAAAAATCTCATACCTGGACTTCAAGATTCAACAAGAGATTGGATAATCTCCTAACATTACTGTCTGAAGACGATATTCATGGTGCTAGTAAAGAAAAATTACTTATTTATGTTACTTTCTTTTAACAGACATATCTATGCAAAGCCGTATAATGGCACTCCGCTATCCTCAATAGCCCTAGCCATATATTCGGTCAGCATGATCGATGTGCCGATTACTTTTGTAAAGGACCCTTGGGGAAACTGAATGAAGATAACTTAGTGCCAGCCTTCATATTGGCCAACATGTGGACACCAATCCAAAGACTAGTGGAGAGACTGGCAAATAAGTCGAGGAGTCTTATTTTTCGAGGAACAAATTATATGTGCAAAACACTAAATAGTGTGGCAGCGAAATTCCTCAATGGAAAACGTATAAATTATGCAAAAAATAAATCTTTCGGTACCCGCTGTTGTTCTGTAGTCATATCCTTGAATTCATCTAGTCATTTTCAAGGGAGAGTCCACAAAGCCACTACCAGTGGTTACAGTCCGGGGAGGTATTAATTCATAGTCAACCTTTTATCAGTTGCAAAAAAAGGTGATTAAAATTGCAGTTTAAAAATAAAATGTAGATACTTAGTGACAGCAGTGAAATAATTTTTATATTTCAGGAAAGTTCACCAAAACGTTTGAGGACAGAAATAGAAGGCAAACTTTGCGGATGAGGAAAAGGAGAGTGCAGGAACCTCGAAAAAAGTTAAAAATGGAGAGTAAAAGAGATGGGCCTGATAGGGATTATGGCATGGTCAATGAAGATGAACCAGAATCAATCGACGATTTACATAAAAGAAAGGAGGATTTCCTGCAAAAGTTAAGCAGTTTGTCATATGAAGACGACAGGTTTCGGTTGCAGGCATCTACAATTAAGCAAGTAGACAAGAGTCTGTGGATGTAAGAGCGTCGGAAGTAACTGTCCACTTCAAGTCATGGGTAGGTTTGCCTCATGCGACCCTACACTTCTTGCAAAAGGCTCGTCCATTCGATTTTATACGGTACGGTTTGTACAGCCCACATGCTGAATGCAAAGAAGATGGAGGAGAAAGCCTAAGACCACTTGCGATGTATGGGGTACATGGTTGAACCCAACGGCTTATTCGTTGATGAAGAGTTTCCATATCTTTCGGCCAGTCCAGGTAAAGATCAATGCCTTCCGGTATTTATTCAGTGTTTCATCTTCCATCACACTACTTGAGTAATCAACCCATCCATATGCATGTTCTGTCATTTGTAGACTGTCTGATTGGCAGTGACACTGTCTTGGAGGTGAAGTGCCCTGGCCCCACTGCTGTCGCTTTTCCAACATTTGAAGCTGCCTTTGGGGCAAAAAAGGTGAATTACAGATATTTCAACCATAGTGATGTACCTAAACATGTAAATAGTGCTTCTTGGGGCCTTAATAAACGTCACTCATGAACCTAAACAATGTTGCTAATATGTATGTATGTATCTATTTTATATATTTGGGCCGCGTCTGCCTTATGCACCAAAAACTTACTTCGTAGTGTCCATAATTTTCATGCATTCGGGACCTGTACCATATTTAATATTGCTGAAGATATAAACCAAGCTGTGGAATATAACACGGTGTTTAAGGGATGACAATGAAGTAGTTCTTTTCTGTAACGATTTACAGATATTATTTTTGTTACAGCTCCCCTTCGAGCTGTTAAAAGAAGGAAAATATTATCTTCGAGAGATGCATAAGTATTACTAACAAATACAAAGTCAGCTGAGGATGACAAAAAGGTCCCAGTGCCTATTTTTTATATACATGGTAGGTTGGAACTGCGAATTGGAGAAAGTTACACCTGATGATGAATGGTGGACGAAGGAAGTAGAGCCCAAGCTTACACGGTGAAATTACATTCATTATTTTTCAATGACTATTTCATTCCATTGGGTGAAAGACAAAAACATCACTTTTTATGGCCTTTTTGCATATTCTATGTGGAATGCCTCTTGCCGGAGACAGTTCTCCCTCGGTACGGCAAAAGGCTCTGCATTGAAGGCATAAGAGAGGCTCCACATATCGACACGGTGATAGAGGAAAAGAGGACGAAGAAATTATTATGGAGAAAAGGGGTACGAAATAATTATTTCACTACACTCACATTTAATTAAAACATTTTAAAACCATTGATTGGTATATTATTTTATTAATAAGGAAAAGTATGAAGATGTTCGCTATTGAGTAACATTCTGCTGAACCGATATTTACTGTGTAGTATGCAGACGATTGCTGATTATGGAAAGCGATTGGGAATGAGTAACGCTGTTATATTTTTGACGGAGAAAAGGAAATACTTAATGATTAGTAGCTAGAAACGAGCTCAGAAGATTAAATTTTGAGGTGATAAATCTTTAGGAAATTTGAGAGGTACTTTCGAAGGGACTGGAGGAGAAATCAGTGTTAGTTTTATAGGTAATGTTTTCTCCTTTTTCTATGGTAATATTTCAAAATGCAAAGAATACTATTATAAAGGTTTATTATTCTTTAATTGGTATTTACTTCAATTTTATTATTGCCAAACAGCAAGACAAATTTATCCGAGGCAATCTTTGTTTTAAATTGTTCCCATACAGGGTGATGTAGGTATTAAATTCTTCACCGCACGCTGAAATTTCAAACTTTCTTTGAGGGTACAGAAAAGTTTATTTGATTGTTTTTGTAAATGATATTGCTCATATGAGACCAATGCCGACCTAGACAAGGATTAGATGATTCAAGTGGTTAGGTGTTTTATCCGAGGCAACTCATTGAGCAGTTTGATGAACAGAGACTCTAAGAGCGCGTTCTCATGCGCAGGTATGGAAATAGAGTATTGGCTATTTTCCCAGTTGTTGTTTGTGAATTTGCTCATGTATTGTAGATATTACTCAATTTAATTGACACCATTTTCCTTGCACGTCCATACTTACATCATATTGTGAAATAAAGTGCCTAGTATCAAACGGCCCGAGAAAGTGAAAGGATGTAGCATTTTTTTTAAAATTTGCATTGATTGATTTAAGGGGATTTATAATAGTTTAATGGTTAAAAAAATAAATAAATTGATAGTGTCGATCGGAGAGTTATAAGTGGTGGTAGAGCCAATTAAAAAAGAGTTATTATTATTACCTATTTCACTGTTCAAATCTCCTTCTTGCAATTTGAGTTTGAGCACAACAGGATAAAATTTCCTTACATATTCGAGAAAAACTAGCTTACTGAACGTAGTTATTTCTATCGCCTAGGCTCCCATGGCCAAAAGGACTAACTAATCTGATAATATAAACTTTAAAAACGAGCTCGGAGGCCTAAAAATTTCTGCTGCATAACTTCGAAAAGAGGGAGAGAACTTGTCCAACAGTTACTCCGTGGCTAGCCTTCAGTAACACATGTGAGGGAGGGCTGGGCGCGTTAGAATTGAAAAAGCCTGACAAGAGTGATCTCGGGATTAGATTACAAAGTGTCCCTGCTCGTATGACGAAAGCCCTCCACCTCCTACGCTCACCCCCTCCACCGCCTCAGAGCTAGGGGAAGGAGTACCGCTATCGCTGCGCTGGCTGGAAAGAAATTCGTAACGGCATGGTTTGCCCTCATAGTGTCCGGAAATAGTTAGATTTTTAGCGTGCAAGGGTCCACCGTTTTAAAGATTCCGACCTCAGAAACAATTAATGATGGATGTACCTTACGCAACGTAAAGAAGAAAGATGCGGCTGGAGATTGAATATCTTCGATTTTCAAATTTCTGGCTGCAAAGTGAGTACTTGTTAGCCAAAGTTCAGGTAAGTTTCCTTACAAACCCAGAGAGATAAAAATTTTTCTTTTGCATCGTCTTTTGAAATAATATCTCCTATATATGAACCAAATGAAGAAAATGGAAGACGCTATTTTTAATAGTTAGCCCGTAGTTGAGTGATGCGTAAACGCACGTAGAGTGAAAAGGAGGCCTGAAACGGTTGGCCAGGACGCCCCTTGGCCGTCACTACCATAACGCCTTAAATCCTTGTACAAGCACTGAACTTGCATCCTGCGAAGAGGAAAATACCGGAACATTTTTCGAATCATCATGGAGGCTGACTTTCTGTTCAATAGGTAAATATCAATTAAATCAGCCGTGATCTCAGCAGTAAGCCTCTCCAGGCTGAATCGAACCACGACGACTAATCCCAAACACCAGCCAAAGAGAAATAGACTCATGATGATAAAAATGTGTGACTTTGTTACAGACGTGAGGTTCTACAGCTGGGAATAACAAACTCCATTCCTTCAATGAACAAAATTTGAGAGTACGAAGTGATGCAGAAAATGCCACAGTTCACATAAATACAGATGACACAACATAAGGAGAGGTAACACTAATCAATCAAGCATGATCAATCACACATGCTGTAGGAGGTCAGACAATGCCAAATGGGATATTGATATCTTACCAGATACTCAAGTACCATAATAAACGCAATTATAAACACCATTATAAATCTCGATGTCTTACAAGAGACTCAAGCACCATTATAAACCCTCAGTCCAACTCGTTTGAGGCACTGATTTGAATGTCTACAACCCATGACCTTAGAAACTGGCATAACCGTTAGAGGACAATGGAAAACCAGATGTCTCAGGTGACCTTACCATCTGATCAGACTCCCTTGCAAACCTTTCATTCGACATGATAGATGTTCTGGAGTGTAGGCTTTTGCAGCTGTTGATAGGTCCTGGTGAGGTTTTCGAGGTTCACTGCATCTCGTGCATTTTAGGCCAAACATTTCACCCACATTGCAGCGAGCATCTTCAGGGGTGAAGAGATTTTCCTGAGAAATTGTTGCCGTTCACATATTGGGGAGCCTTGAGGTCTCATTTAATCATCTTTCCATCGAAGAGTCAAAGTTGGTCATGGCTGAGTTTGCTGCATCTGATTCTCCGGCTAAGAGGCATTTCCAAGCAAGGGAAAGCTGGTAGCTATTGTTGTAGTTAACAGACCTAATTCTTATTGTGATCTTTATCATTTCGTAGATCAAGCTAGGCAGATATAATTCTTTTTTAGCTATTACTTTTTTTTGTTTTTGCCAATATACATAAACAGCAACAATTTCTCAGCAAAATCACTTCACCCCTGAAGACGCTCGCTGTATTTGGGGTTGAAACAATTGTTGTGCCTCATTTGCTCGAGAGACAGTCACACTCAAAAACCTCACCAGGGACATGATAAGTGCCCTGATTTTCTTCTCTACACCTCATATCCTTTGACCTCCACATCACCATTGGAGCTCCAGGAATGTCAGGAGGATGTTATAAACCTTGCCATAGACTACATAGACAGAGGCACCTTTCTAAACATGTGATTCAACATGTTTTGTGCCCTGATTTTCTTGTCCATTCTCTGTGACCTTTGACCCCCATGTAACCAGCCACACTTTACTCACAATTCATAAAAAATCCAACCTTTCAAAAGATTTCTGTCCTGAAGCCATGTCAATGACGTGAGGTCATTGTCTTCATAACTGGCCTCCACCACAGTACGAACATCTGGCAATGAATCACCAGCACCACCTTCTTCCTGAAATATAATTTACAAGTGTGCAAGTATCAATATTGAATGATCACAGCAAATTAGCAAAGATACATCAATGTATGCAAGTCATACGGGTGTACAGAGTCAAACAATTTTTAACTACTGAATCCATAATGAATAATAAGATTGATGAAAATGTAATTAGGTACTTTCCTGTAGAAAATGTTATTGTTAGCTATTCATTTCCAATACAGTGAATGCTACACAGGGGAGTGAAAATTTGCATTAAAGGATTATAGGCACTATGAAAATAAAAGGGTAGCATTCCACAACAGATAAAAACGCACCTTTCGGGTAGTTTTCACAGAATTATGACAAGTACATGCATACATATTCCTTAGACAAAAGATCAATCAACAAATACAGCAGAACCATTTGATGTATAGACTTAAATTTTCATGGAGATTAAACATCTCAATAGTTCATGATTGCATACACTAGGCTGACTCTCAACATACAGGCCCTCCTAAATAACTGCAAATGTCAATAGAAATACATTTTTAGTCTTTCAAAGCAATAAACACTAAATAATACCTCAAATAGCCAAAGCAGGGCAATAAATACCAATAAAATCAATTAATGGCCATATGCATATACATCCTTGAACAATATTTAATTATATTTGAAGAGCTAAAAAAACACTAAATCTCTTGGGAAAGAGATCAGTTTCATCGGCAAGGAATCCTAAAGCACTAGGACAATTTTTTCCTTCCTAATCCAGTACATAGATACATACATGGTTCTTAAGGCTCTCTCACATGAGGCACTGCATTGCACTAACTGAAGAATGGATTATGTACTGTGAAAATCGTGCTGTGTACAGCAGGGACACGCATGACTATGTGAATTCATGACCCAAACATATAAATCAAAATAGCCCCAGCTCCAATTCCATAACTTAATTCCTCAATTTCTGTTCACCAAACTGTTACAAGTCTCCTTAAAGAGAAGGGGGAAGCAAAAATGACTTTTACTCTCGGATCTTCGATGGCCCCCCGAGAAATCATGGGGAACCAATGTAGAAACACAATGAAAAAAGAATTTCATCGATATTTCAATTTCCTACCACTCCGGGATTAGTTCGAAATTTGAGGCGGTTTCGGGTAGGCAACCCGCACTACACTCGATACTTAGTCCTTTCCTTTTTTTTCGTTAATCTTCGAAAGTGAGCGAAAGTGAGTTCCCAATGTGCCCCAATCCGGCAACCAGATCTAGAGAGATACATTGTAAGAGTATTAATAAGATCCCTAGTCCAATTATCATTATATTTCATAGCATGCATTCATGAAGCGTATATGTACATATATCTCTTTGCCCACCTCAATAATCCTCATAATCAGTCGGCTATATCCCTTTTATACCACACGAATCGGTGCGACGCACCCGTAGACTATGCACTAGGGTTACATTGTAAGACCAGGAGCCACTATCTGAGCATTCTGAATCACCTACATCCTCTTCAATGTCGTTGGCTCGCTAATTAATCCAGCTGATAGTGAAACCCTCTCACAAGTTGACACATTTCATGGAATATCGCCAGCGAAAGATGCCCAAAACACTAAGTGAGGAGGGTGGTGCTAGCTGGTCTCAGTTAGCATCAGCATTCGCCAGCACGCATATCCAGTGTATTTGAGTGTTTTACGCAGTTGACATTGATTGCTTTTTGGACTTAGAAATGCCTAAAGCACGTGCAAAAGTGAAATGTGCTATATCAGGCAACCAAAAGCAACTGAGAGGTTTTCAGCTGCCTACAAAAGACGATGTGGAAAGACATTACTGTATTGTGCACCACCTGATGGCTGAGAGCCACGCCTGTGTCCACCCACGAGTGTCCGAGTTAAGGAAGCGGGTGGAGGAAGTTTGGTGGTCCGCCTCCATTCCCACAATCCAAACGTGCTCAATTAATAAGAAAATACTGAAGTTTATGAAACTACTTCGGTCAGTAAAGAAAAATGCAGGAGTGAAATAAACAAAAACTGCTTTGAAATGCATGCTGAGACTTCAACCTCAGATTTGAAGTCGCTGCTTGACATGCAGCATGTAAGTGCAGTGATATTCGAAATTGTAGCTACAGATCAGCATAGACGATACCCTCACTGGAAAAAAACTTTTTCATAGATCAGAAAACAACTCGCCTAGCAGTTATTGGAGACGTAGACAAGAGTGAAACTTCGCGTTTGCAGGGCTGAGAGGAGAGGAAGCGGCATGAAGCCTGCGTGATACGGTAAATCACACCTTAGCGCCATCAAAATGCCAGGAAAAAATAGATGAAATATCTGACGACAGCGATGGAAATCACTCGATTGAGCAGGATGACCCATGGACCCCACCACAACCAAAAGACTAAGAAGCTGCGAAAAAATCAAGAACAAATTTAGCTAACGTGGCGAGGACAGCTGATCAGTACCGCATCCCTCACGTGGCAGCGGCGGCTCTTGCAACTGCCATCCTTGTCGACAGTGGCAAAATGGTGGGACAAGGTGAGGAGGACCAGAAAATTAGCCTGAGTCGAAGACCAGAAGAGCAGCTCTAGGGCTATTTTGAAATCCCCTATTCGCATCCTTTACTTCGAAGGCAGGACCGACAGGAAAACGAGGAAGGTTAAGGAATGCAATGGGAAGCGTATATTCGTCTTCGAAAAAGAGGAACATATTGTGCTGGTTCAGCAACCAGAAGGAAATTACCTTAGTCATGTGACTCCACATTCAGGCTCGGCAGTCAGCATAAAATCAGCAATTTCAGAGTATTTGGATTGTCAAGATCGCTAAAATCTCGTAGTAATTGGATATGATGGAACAAATACCAATACGGGTTGAAAAGGAGGAGTCATAACCCTCCTCGAGCAATATTTGAGTCGCCCTCTGTAATGGTTCACTTGTTTACTGCAAGCTACTGAACTGCCCCTAGACCAAATGTTTCAGAAGTTCGACGGGGACACGTCGGGTCCTTGTAATTTCAAGGGTCCGATCGGAAGCCAGCTATTGATTTCTGAGACCCAACCTATAGTGGCTTTTAAAGCCATCGAAGTAAAACTGCCAGAAATAACAAATCGGAATGAACTCAGTTCAGACCAAAAATGCCTGCTAGATATTATTCAGGCAATAAATTCAGGAAGATGCTCTCCTGAATTAGCGGCAAGGAAACCAGGATCACTGACACACTCACGTTGGCTCACAGCAGCAAATACATCTTTGTGATTGTACACCTCAACGAAGAAACCAAGCACGAACATAAGGACCCTAGTTAATTTTATCCCCATTTGAGCCCAAAATTATTATGACATGATTAACTGGACCAAGGAGACTGTGACGCCACCACCGCTGGTCCAAGACCTAACCAGTGACTATATTTTACATCGTCTCAACACAGGTATAGGCCCACTTTCAATTGAAAATTTTCCATGGCATACACAATCTGTTGAAAGAATGGTGAGATTAGTTTCCAAAGCAGCTTCCCACGTATGCGGCTTTGAAAGCAGAGATGGATTTATCAGGTCTACGATAACCTTTCGCACTGCGATGCCAGTATTTAAGAAAAAAAGCACTACCACGCTATAAAGGCATAGTAATGCTTTGGGTAGGGTTGGGAGGGAAGGAACTCGAAGTACAGCCATCTCCACGTGGTGATTTCTAGGTCGTCCCTCAGACAAGAAAAGGGCGGGCAAAGAGCTGTACATGTAATTCACAATTACACGCTCATATAACCAATTATAATAAGTCTGATGCTGTATAAATTATGCGATAACAATTCCTTACCATACAAAATTACCTACTTCAATCATATTCGTTGGAAAATCATGATAAAATTCTCAAGAAAGAAAATAAACAGGATAAAAGTATCACGTGTAGCGCGGGTCGCATACCTGAAAAACTCCTAAAATTTCAAACGAATACCGGAGTGGTAGGAAATTAAAATATCAATGAAATTCTTTTTTCATAGTGTTTCTAGATTGGTTCCTCGTGATTTCTTGGGGGCCATCGAAGATCCGAGAGAAAAGTAATTTTCACTGCCCCCTATTACACAGCCTTCACAGTCCATTCACTTACAAGACATTGCCATGAAACTGCCAGTCCCAGTGGTGACAGGGTAAAGTCCTCGCCGGCCTATCCAGTTGGTAGGTTGCGGGTTCGAGTCCTGCCTATGTGGATTTTTCACCAGTGAGATCATTTTGTATTTGCATCTTGTTTGTTGCTGTTAATATACCTAATTAATGATGAGGTCAGGATTATATCAAATATAATTGAATCAATGGATTTGAGATTCTATTGAATGCTTTCATAAACGATTTGATTGAATTCGAATCCGGTTGTGTGAATGGCATGTGAGCTATGTTGATGTTTACTCTATGTTGTCCATTGTTAGTTTGTTCAAAATCTAACCTCAGAACTCACCATTTCGATGACGTTGTTCTTCTAACATGTGGTTATATGGATGAACATTCATTACACCATAAAATATGCATATCAGCAGAGATGTTGACAGTTATTTGTCACATCAAGTTTCATTTAAAAATCGTGCGCATGGCGCACTTGCAACACCGCTGTCATAATCATACAGGGAATTTTCTATGCCGACAGGCATTCGCACAGATCGTTACGCCTGTCGTTTTTATCAATTGTTCAACCAATTGACCAAAAATATTTCCCATTTTTTTTTTAAAAAAAAAAGAAGTTTTGAGCTTAGAATAATTTACACCTGGTTCAGAACACATAATACATCATTTCTATTTCAGCACAGAATTTTCCCAGAACCATTTTGTTGCTCCACTGTACAACGGCAATGGGCCACAAATGTAAGGGAAACTTAGCCGGTCTTGTTTAAGAATTGATTAAAGGGCTATTCTGTTCCAAACACCAATTGAATGTAAATATGGGTGAAATTGAAATGTGCAAAGATAAGGAATTTAAATATCAATGAAGCCAAATGTTATAAGAAAAGAGGGAGTCCTCTCCTTATCACAAAAAGGTCATTATTTTCGAAATACTGCCATTAGATCGACATTAACAGGAGTCAGGGTTTGAAACTTTGTCGCACCATTTTGCACTAAATTCTGATATCATATCCCGCGGTTGTGTCTCGAAAGCCACTAGTGCTCATCGGTATAAGCATATGAAAATTTTCAATTTCAACCAGAAAAATAGCAAAAGCTTGCAGTTTAGCCAAAAAATCAGGGTTGGGTCAGTAGAATATTCTGTGTAGACAATGCGTAATCTACGTGTATATTCTACTGTAGAATATGTAATGTAGAATATTGCTAATAGTGTAAGAGGCGGCTGACATATTCCTTCCTTCTTTCCTCTCACACCTAACCGCAGTGCTAAGCACCTTTGCTCTCCCAACCCCCCACCACCCAATCCCTTCAGCTGCAGGGAGCGCTTGCATGCCCAAGCATACGGTAAGACGTACCTTGGACCTTATCATGCAAGGCATGCGAGCCAATAGCAGCGGGAAGACGCACCGACGAGAAGGAGATGACGCCATGGTCAGCAGTCTGTGTTTGTATGTACATGAAGCGACACAATAAAGTGTAAGTGTGCCAGGCTGGTGATTTTCCTTTCCCGCGCGATCCCTTCCATTCTTCCGGTGGACCGCGACGTCGGGCACGGCACGGTACTTACAATAGTTACATATTCTACGCAAAGAATATTAATTTTACATATACTGCTAAAGAAGTGATTATGATTATTGGAAAATTTTATTTTAACAATATACCAATACATATTAATAATTAAACCTATATTTAGTGCATTTTCAACTTAAATAGGCTATTACAAGCCTACCATTGATAGGCCTGCCAGGAAATCAATAACTGTCCAAGACTGAACTGTCTAAATTATCCACGAGTCAAAGCAATATTTTATAGATTGATTGGAGTAGGCCTGAGTCATTGGTAGCCACTTCATATCATTTTTTAAATTTTCTATGGCAAGTACTTGCAATTAGTTATATATGCAGTAGGCTAGATTAAGGATTATATTAACTGGTATTTTAATTGAAGTGAAATTAAGTCCATTGCCACTAAGTGAAACATTATAGGAAGAATGTATATTACTGCACCTCTATCAAGGCCAAGAGAAAGTTACCATCAAAAAACAACTTAAGAGCTGTATGTTTATTTGTTGTTCCAGGGCTAACTGCTCTCTTTATTGCTGGTTAGTTCTCTTACAGACAGAGGAAGGTATCTCTATTGTTTTAAAACTACAATTATGATGTATTTTTGGGAGTTCTACGGAATGATTACAACATAATACAATTAGAAAATGTCAGGAATAAGAATACAATAAAGCCACATGGAGAAAAGATTAGTCTCCAAGTTGTAAGATAAACACAATAAAACTATAATTTTGGGTCATGTTAAGTCTCATCTTTGACAAGTTGGCATTTAGTTTTGTTTTATAACATTAAATTTGTAGATGCCGTATGGAACAGTGTATGCCTACTTAGTTTTTAATGCATATATTGAGTTGTGTGTTATAAGGCGTTAATTTTTCATAAATAATGAACTTTTGTACTTGGATGATTTGAATTTCACATGCATTATGTTTCTCTTTTGTTTTCTGACCGTTGGAAAAGGTGACGAATGGATGCAATAAAAAGTTAGTCTTGTTTCAGCATTCAAACAGTGTGATTTGTAATTCAACTTGTATCCTCGCAATCCGATCCACCCGCAGTAGTTTAGGGAGGTAAAATTATCGCGGCTGGAAGCCTATTTTTTAACAAGTTATGGGCCCAGGGTACGCAATCGGTTTAGCGAAAGAGTATACTTAAGTAGAATAAAACCGGGGAGTGTTGTTTCTGGAACGTGAACTCACGAGGAGATCAATGGCGGGAACATGGGATAACGATCAACGGGAGGAAATTGCCTAGTGTCCCATGCTAAATGGCGATAATTATTATAAGTGGGCCAATAGAGTTAAAGCTTTATGTTTAAGGAATGGCTGCTGGGAGTCAATCGTTGGGTGGAGCACGGAGGAGACAGACGTAAACGAGTTACGCCGACGTGCAAAACTAAATGACGTAGCCAAAGGCATTTTGATTTCGTACGTGAGCGACTCATTTTTGGATGATATTTGTGACTTCGAAACTGCCAAGGAGATATGGGACGCTTTAGAAAACGTGTGCACAGACTTCGGACTATTACAACAGACGTTGTTCCTCAGAAAGATGGTAAACATGAGGAAGACTGAAGAGATTACTGTGCAACAATATGTACAGTAGAACCTCGATCTATCGTTCTCGCATTGATCGTTTTCCCGCATCTATCGTTCGCCGTATTTGGTCCCGAATGTAGTTCCATGCTGATAACGTTAATAATTCCCGCATCCATCGTTCCCCGAAGTATCGTTTTCCCGCTTCGATTGTTTCCAAATCACGGTCCCCACATGGCAATTCCCGCATTCACCGTTTGAAAAAGACGAAACCAAAAATTTACACCGAAGTAAGATTTTGGGATTTTTGCAGCGGGAAAGGAGGAGGGGGAGGGAGTTAGGTGACGCGCCGTGCAGGACGGACGCGTAACCCCCTCCGTCCGAGTCCCTTCTTATCTTTATGGCCCAAACTCCTTCCTAGAGGACAATTGGCATTCCTCCTTTCTTACCCAAACGAGTCCCTACCTCGCTCTTTAGCGGCCACATTCCTTCGCCATGAGCTTCTAGCCTATCTTCCTATTATCCTCTCAATGCTATCTTACCAGTAGTTGTCATACGCTCGCTCTCGGCACCATATCGAGATCTATTATAACCCATGTGGGTAAATATCAACGGATTTCCTTGGTGTTTGGTATCAAATGTAACAGAAAATACCATTTAACCATAAATAACAAACTTCATATAATACTTGTTCTGTAGATTTATGCCGATTAAAAACTTTAACAAAATTAACTGACGTTCCACTACTGCGCCCCTCAGTGGGTGGGTCCCTTTCCTCGTAAAGGGTCGTGAGGGTCAAAGGTCTTCCACCTGCAATGTCCCTCCCGGCGGAAAACAGGGTCCCCCAATTACTACCTGTCTCACCCAATTCTTGTATGTAACCAGTGCATTATTTCAAATGACGTGGGCCACATGGGCTTAAACGGTGGAGTGGCTGAGGGAAGGGAGGGTGGTGGGGTTTCTCGTCATGTGACTCTCGCGGAACCAACCAGAGGGCAGCGGGCGTGGCTTGAAACCTCGGCAATTCATTCACTCCCTGACCATCGTCATGGTCACTTCTCGGGCCTCTAGTCAATACGGCCAAACCCTATGTGCTCTGTGCTCTTTCCTTTTTCTATTTTTTCCGTGTTTCGCCAGTTAAAGTAGGTATTTATGTCTATTCATTTTCCTGAAGTATTTATTTCTGAGCCTAAGGCCGAAACTATTCAAAATAGATGTTTTAAGACGGCTGAAGGTAACGCAGATGTTTGAACCATTAGTTTGTCGTAGTGGAAGTCCTGCAAGTGTGGGCTAAGTTCCTTCTCGACCATTGTCTGACGTAGGCTTGCATTGCCAGACATGGTTTTTTTGTTTTTTAGGCACCGTGGCCCATCAAAGTGATTTATTCTTTTGAAATTGGTATTCATTAAGTAATGCCAAGTCGAACTCCAACCGCCGATATCGGAATTCCTCCTTTCAACCTGATTGCCCGATAACTTTTGCCTCTCTGAACCAGATGGCGAAAACCTGATACACCTCTGTTGCTCTATACCTCGTGGGTTACACGATTGCTCCAGATAAACAGGAGTACACTTGGTAGCGTCAAGCTCGCTCCATCTTTAACAGGTGGCACTCCTCCATCAGCGGAGCACAATGGAAAGCGCGAAAAAGGATTACATCCTCCCCATCAAATTTTAGGCGCGCTTCTCACCCTCAAGGAAATTTTAAACGAATAAATTTCTATGCATGGACAGGTCGGTGCGCGGGCTTGAGGGTTAGCCAAGCACATGATAATGGACTATGTTTATTTACTTTTATCATCCGAGACACCATTGGGATATATGATACTAATAAAATATTTTAAACAGTTAGTAGTCAAACGAAAAATTAGAGATGCACTAAGTATTTTCTTTAAATTTAACAATTCTCCCGCTTTTAAGAGAAATTCCTTTAAGATTCCCCTCTACTGTGAAAAGTTACCATAAAATTCTCGCATTTTCATCTCGTTTTGGCTCCCGGGAAATCTTTTCCCACATTGATCGTTTTCCCGCATCCATCCGTTTTTTTTTGCCCATCCCCTTGAAAAACAATAGATCGAGGATCTACTGTATCCCAAATCCAAGACCTTAATGAAAGATCAAGAAGTGCGGCCTTGAATTTTCAGACAGTGCTTTAGCTGCCTTCTACTTAATGGGTCTTCCAATGGACAAGTACGAGGGTCTCATACATAGCTTGGAACGGGAAATCAAAGGCGGCCTCTCAACGCAAAAGGTGAAAGCGAAGTTGCTTTTGGAGGAAAAACGTTTGCGGTCTTCCGAGGAGCAGAGGGACCACCAAGCACTGAAGGCGTCATGGAGACCGAGTGAGAACACTAGGCAGAATGGGACTCAAGGTAAAGGGAGAAATGAACAAGTAAAAGGTTAAAAGAATGTTTGGTGCTTCGCCTGTGGGGAGAAAGGCCACATTTCTCGCCAGTGTCCGAAGGTGGTCGCTGAAGAGGGACAAAACCGTGAGGTGAGGATGAAGTCGTCGGTTGTTACGCAACAGTACAAAGCATTGTGTATCCAAAGGGTTGAGAATCCCCAAGATCAAAGTTTGTGGCTGTTGGACTGTGGGGCATCTGATCATATGACTTACAAGAGAGAGTTGATAAGGAACTTTGTACCTTGTAGTGGAGAAGTGACTGTTGGGGATGGTGCTCCCTTAAATCAAAGGGAAAGGGACGGTATTGCTCCATATTTCCCAAGAATGTGGTGGTTGGGATATAGACTTTAGTGAGGTATTGTACGTCCCCAGTTTGCAGGATAACCTTATTTCCCAAGGCATGCTTGAAGAAAAAGGATTGAAGATTGTGGCCTATGGTGGGGAGGCTAAGATATTGGAAAGAAATAATTTAATCTTCAAGGCACAAAGGGTAGGTCGACTTTATTATGTAACAACTGCAGGTGGAGTAACCGTTGAAAGTTTGAAAGCTGAATTAAGAGGGCATCAGAAGGCATCCCGTGTGACCTTCTCAACCTGGCACAATCGCCTGGGTCATCTTAATGAAGCTACGATGAAAAAGTTGCCATACGTAAACGTTGAAGGGGGACTGCCATGAGAGTGCAATGTGTGCATCCAGGGAAAAATGAAGAGAATGAAATTTCCCAAGTACTCGAAAGAGAAGGCAGGGGAAGTACTTGATCGAGTACATTCTGATGTTGTGGGGCCAATCACACCAGCAACGATTGGGGGAAACAGGTATTTCTGCACCTTCATTGATGAGTATTCACACTTCGCATGGGCTATCCCAATTCACAAGAAAGGTGATGTGTTTGAAACCTTCAATAGATTCCAGTACAGAATAGAACAAGAAAAGGGAAGGAAAATTAAAGAATTTCAATCTGACAATGGAGGTGAATACACTGGTGCTTCCTTCAAAATGCATCTGGAAGCAAGTGGAATTCTTCATAGGCTCTCAGTGCCATACACACCTCAACAGAATAGTACAGCCGAGCGTCTCAACCAAACCCTTCTGAATGTAACCAGATGTCTTCTGTTAAGATCCGGCTTGTCTCATCACTTCTGGGGAGAGGCATTGTCAACTGCCTCCTATACCAGAAATTTATGCCCGACATCAGCCATTGGGGATGGCATTCCATTTGAACTGTGGAATGGTAGGAAAGTGAATGATTCTGATGTAGCACATTTAAGGGTTTTTGGTTTTCAGGCTTGGGCGTGGGTTCCATTGAAAGAGGGTAAGCTTGGCCCTCGTGCAGTGGAATGTGTGATGTTGGGTTTCCAGGAAGGAATTAAAGGGTACCGTTTATGGAACCTGAGAGAGCAAAAGGTGATAGTGAGCAGGGATGTAGTCTTTAGGGAGAACGTCTTCCCAGGAACAATGAGAGGTAGTCCTGAGCAGCCGTTTCACCTTGAGGAGTCAGGTGCAGCTCTGCCTATTGACTGGCTTATGGTAGAGGATGAGCCTGTCCGAGGGGATGAGGTGCTTCCGGTTCCAGGGGAGGAGGTGCTTCCGGTTCCAGGGGAGAAGGTGCTTCAAATTCCAGGGGATGAGGAACACTATGTTCCTGCGAGGGAAGAAGAGGCTGGACTAAGGAGGTCCATCAGAGAAAGAATCCCAAGGACATGCCAATGCTGCAACCTTGTGCACACCGTGTGCACTGAAGTCCAGATCCCTGAGACTGCTGAGGAGGCTCTTCAAGGGTGCCATGCGTCCCAGTGGAGGGCTTCGATGGAAGAAGAACTCAACCACATGAGGGAACAAGGGACATGGGAAGTGGTAAAGAGGCCCTTGGGAGGTAATGTAGTTAGTAGTAAGTGGGTGTTTACTACCAAAAGGGATGAATATGGGAATACAAGATTCAAGGCAAGGTTGGTTGCCCAAGGTTATCGTCAAGTGGAAGGAGTGGATTATTTTGAGACCTTCAGTCCTGTCATCCAGAGGAAAACAATTAGAGTCCTGATGGCTGCAGCAATTGAAAAGGGTTGGGATATTCAGCAATTGGATGTGGTTGGGGCATATCTTAATTGTCCTCTTGATGAAACTGTGTACATGGAACAAGCACCATGTTTTCCTGAACCAGGTAGAAGTCCACAATATTTTGTGTATAATTTGTGTAAAAGTGTTTGTGGACTGAAACAATCTGGGAGGAACTGGAACCATTTTTTGAATGAATGCTTGTTGAAGATGGGGTTAATACGATGTGTCTGACCCCTGTGTTTACAAGGGAAGAGGTATTATTGTGGGAGTGTATGTGGATGATACATATATGTTGATGGTTGGAGAGAAAAGAAGTATTGAAGACTTTAAATGTGAGTTGGCCAGACAAGTTACAGTCAAGGACCTTGGAGAGATAAAAAGTTTGTTATCACTCAGTGTGACAAGGATGAATGATGTTTTGATTGTTAGCCAAGAGGCATATGTTGACAGTGTTTTAAGCATATTTAATATGTCTGAGTGTAAGGCTGTTACTACTCCACTAGAGATGGGGAATGTTACAAGGGATATGAATGAAAATGTTGAAGCTATTTTTGACACTCGCCTTTATCGCAAGGCGATTGGTTGTCTTTTGTTTCTTTCAGGAGGAACTAGGCCAGATATTGCCAATGCTGTGTGCAAATTGAGTCAGCACTGTGAGAAGCCAACCGAAGGAGACTGGAAGCATGTCAAGCATGTGTTCCAATACTTAAAGGGGACTAGGGAGTATGCTCTGCACTACTCCAGGACTGGTAGACCTATAGACGTATATGCAGATGCAGATTGGGCCAATGATAAAGCTGACGCCAAGTCCATCTCTGGCTATGTGGTTAAGTTAGCTGGGGCAGCTGTAATTTGGAGAAGTAAAAAGCAAGGATGTGTTGCAACCTCTATAACACACGCAGAGTATATTTCTATGTATGAGGCTGTCACTGAGGTAGTGTGGTTGAAAGCATTTCTGCAGGAGATTAATTTAGGTGCATTTGTTTCCACCCCTTGTGCTGTCAGTGTAGACAATCAAGATGCAATGTGTATTGCCGAGAACAATTCAGTGTCTGATAGAAGTAAACATATCAATGTCAAGTTTCAGAGAGCAGGTAGCATGTGGAGGGTAAGTTTTTAAGTATGTTTCATCTGCAGAAAATATTGCAGATATACTGACAAAATCTTTACCTGGACCAAAAACCAGATTATTTTCTGATATGATGGGTTTAAAGAAAAATGTTGATGCATGATCTCTAGGTAAATTTTGTTTGTCTTTTGTTGGAATACTAATTGTAGTTATCATTTACTTTGTTTTGCAATGTTTGTTTGTTCATAAATGTGTGTAAGATTGCGATGCATTATTTATGTAAAATAACAAGGGGAGGTGTTATAAGGCGTTAAGTTTCATAAATAATGAACTTTTGTATGTGGATGATTTGAATTTCACATGCATTATGTTTCTCTTTTGTTTTCTGACCGTTGAAGAAGGTGACGAACGGATGCAATAAAAAGTTAGTCTCGTTTCAGCATTCAAACAGTGTGGTTTGTAATTCAATTTGTATCCTCGCAATCCGATCCACCCGCAGTAGTTTAGGGAGGTAAAATTATCGCGGCTGGAAGCCTATTTTTTAACATTATGTGGGATAGATAGATATTCAGCTGGAAACCCTAGGGCCATACATATATAAAGTTCCTTGAGAAGGCTTAAATGTTTTCGTTTCTAATTCTATGAACATAAATGATTGACACTCACCCCCTTTTGAGGTGTAGGCTTACCTATCTAAAATCTCATCTAAATTATAAAAAAATTATAAATAAATATTTAAAGAAGAGAAGGTGTGAAACAGGTTAATTGCTGCATTAAAGGGCCACAGGTTAACATTTACCTTCGTTGTATGTGAGGTCCTCATTTTGTAATCACTATGGTTTCCTCCATCAGGGCAAGTCACGACAAATTATACATAAATACTATAATTAAATAATAGAGTTAATAAAATAAGATAATAATAGTTATTAAAACTGCAATAAAACAATAATTTAGGAAGACTAACATTATTTGTTCAAGGTAATGTAATTTTGTAACCATGAAATCAATGTAATACTTTATTTTGTTAATTGTAATTTTCTACATTTTATTCAACATAAAACATTATTTTACAGACAAAACAATAATCAACATAATATTCTACATAATCTACTAAATATTCCACATTATCTACACAATTTTCTACGTGTATGTAGAAAAATAATATTCTACGTGTAATGAACCAACCCTGCAAAAAATACAAGAAGTATTGAAACTCCCCATTGGAAAATAACTAAAAATGCATAAGAATGTATTTTTTTTTAATTTCTTCAGTGCTTTGGCTGTTTATTTCGCTAAATAATAAGATTATAGATAACGGGATAATCTAGAACAACTCATGGGTTCATAAACAAAAAAAGGAAAAATCAATTTGAATTTGTTTTTAAATATGTTAATACCAGGTGAAGATAACCCACATTGCTCAGTTTCTTTTGAGTACATCTGCACTGTTTTCTCTATGCAATATAGAAAATGTGCATTAAAAGACAACTCTTTTTCTGTTTCTTCTTTTATTTTTATTCTTTTTTCACTGTACATAAATATCTTACATAATACAGTACAGGACCTCAAACCTGGAAAGCTTGGGACCGAATGATTTCTGGATTTTGGGTCCTCATTAGGAGAAATCGTAACACTTACATGCTAATTGAAACATTCACCTAAATTAAGACCATTATAATTTGGTAAGTCTTACAAAAGGCAAATTTTAATGGTTTAAGCAACCTTCCAATATTAATAATAACAAAATATGAGCAATACAATGTTTTATTTTCAAGTACATATATAGTTAGATTTAGCTAGAAGTTTAGAGTCCTTATAAGAGTCCTTATTTTTCCAAAACATGTCATCTAAAGTTAACTGTTTCATATGCTTATTTCTATTCTGCAGCAAAACCTCTTGTATTTTATACAGTCCCATAATATGACGCTCAGAAATAAAACTTTTTTGTTCCAAACCCTTAATCAGTTCTTCAGTATAACTGATACACTTTTCAATTGAAATCTCTTCTCTGTCATTTGTGTTTTCATCATCGCTGTCTTCATATGCATCAGGATGCGTTATGCCATTTCCATTATCTCATTATCTGCGAGTTGGAGATAAACAGGAGCATCGCAGTCTACATTTAAACATTCCTGAACAGCTTCTTCATCTAACATATTTGCTTCTACACATGTTAATCCTTTTGCATAGTTTAGCAAATCAGTCACTATGATACACTAAATTTTCAGGTGAAATAGACAAACCTCCAAAATTGAGAGTATCATCATCTTCAACTTCTACAAATCTTACGAGGGCCCATAACTGATGCCATCCATTCGTCAAAATGTCTTGGGTTACACTTGCCCATGACTTTTCTGCTCTCCATAATGCATCTTTTAGGTTGAAGTTCTTTTGAAATGCCTGAGGTCCCATACCACTATTACATGCATTCAGCATCAAACGTAAAAATTCATTTTTGTATCTGCACTTGAAGGAACGGAGAATGCCCTGATCCATTAGTTGTATTAAGGATGTACAATTAGGAGGAAAATAGACTGCATAAACATTGTTTTTTTTTAAGGAGTTCCCAGTGGGGTGTGCGGTACAGTTGTCCAGTAGTAACAGAATCTTCCTGTCATTGGGGAGACCAGCCTCCCGGTAATGAGCTCGAGATTCTGGTACAAGACAATTGTTAAACCAGTGAAGAAACAATTCAGACGTAACCCAGGCTCTGTTATTGGACCTGTAATGAACAGGAACAACTTTGATCCCTTTAAAAGCCCTGGGATTTTTACTCTTTCCAATGAAAAGTAGTTTGCATTTATGTGTTCCAGATGCATTAGCACATGCAAGAACAGTGAGGCGTTCTTTCGAATCTTTGAAGCCTGATGGTGATGCCTCATCCAGTGTTACATACGTCTTCCTCGGAATGTACCGCCAAAATAGCGATGTCTCATCTGCATTGTACACTTGTTCTGGTGATAATTTTTCATAGGAAACCAATTTTTCGAATTGTGTGACGAAATTCTCAGCAGAAACTTTTTAACCACTCACCTTCACCAGTTGAAGACCGTGACGCTTCTTAAATTTATCATACCACCCAGAAGTGTATTCACACAAAGACATGAGACCTAATTGCTCGTGAAATAACTTTGCTTGCATCATGATGATCCAACTTTCTTTCACTTCGTCGCTGTCTAATCGACTCCATTAACACTTTGTCCACATCGGCAGTCCTTGACTGATGCAATGTTTTCCTATTAGCCATTAAACTCGGAGCATCACTTTAGGCAAAAGTTTTCAGTAACTCCTCCTTTTGTTTTTTTATGTCATAAACAGTCAAAATTCCAACACCAAATTGTTCACTTAGCCTCATTACCGGCATCCCTCTATCCAATTGCTTCAACAAATCAACCTTATGTTTAATACTGAGCGTTAATTGCT
This sequence comes from Ceriagrion tenellum, assembly GCA_963169105.1. Lineage (NCBI taxonomy): Eukaryota > Metazoa > Arthropoda > Insecta > Odonata > Coenagrionidae > Ceriagrion > Ceriagrion tenellum. The sequence goes on from OY720633.1 coordinate 1,512,168, forward strand.
TCTTCTTTGTACTTCCACCAAGAGAGCTGGTTTCCGGTCTTCTGAACATCGTAGGTGCAGAAAATGTTGTGATGTTTACAAAAAGGGCTATTTAAGGCAAAACACCATGTAATACCAGCTAACTTTCGTAATTATTCCGAATTTGATGTGCTGACACAGCTAAAACTTGAGTGGCGATAGTGTCGAAGCACCACGGCAAGTCTAATAACCACAAGGCGGCAGTTTCGAAAAAAAAACAAATCCTCCAAAAAATTACAGATTTTGGGTTTTACGAATTTTGGGATTCCGAATGTGGGGTCCTGTACTGTAATTAATTTCATCAAAATATACTCTTAAATACTAAAGTTGATGTCTTGTTGCCTGGGGCATGCACAAGCAGATTTTCTGCTTGCCCGACACATGAGAAACCTACGCAGAGCTGACCACGTAAGAAATGGGAATATTTCAAATAAACTCCGAAATAGTGGAACAAGACAATCTGAATGGAAATTGTAATAGTTTGAAACAAAATGACACACAATTTGAGATCAATGGAATTCTTGGTATGAAAACCAATTTTGCTTTTTCTTTGCCAGTTAGGATTACTGCCTCAATGATATTGTGAATGAGCTGTTTCATGCATAATCATGTGCCATTACATAATTTCAGCAATTCAAGATTTTGTAATTCAGTAGAAACTCGAAATTACAAAATTTTGATTTTATGAAGCAAAATCTTCGGTCCCGACCAAAAGGGTATCTAAAAGTATGTAACAGTATGCAATATTACGAAATAACGAAGTTTTGAAATTATGAACCTCGATTCTTGGTCCTGACAAGAAAAAGTTACTCGTTTTTACCAATGATGATGGGTCACAGCAGCACTTTTTAGGCGCTCCTTGTCAGAGTGAAGACATTGATCATTGTTGCAGAACACATTATCCACTGAATGTGAAATACATTTTTCAATGCTGCAGTATTAAGTACAACTTTTAATCAAAGGTATATTAGTTCAATAAATATCACACCAATTGGACGAAATTATTTGTTATCATGAATCTAGAGTAACCGACGAGTAAAATAAAATGAATTAATCAAATACAAACATATTCGCCCACGGGAGACTAATTGCTACTTCCAGCCTTTTTCTCTTATGATCCCTGGCATTTTTTCATACCCGTTTTTCCAAAACATAAATCCATGATGAGTATTCCTATTACAGAAATCGTTTGCTGCGCGTGTGCGCTCAAAAAACTTAAGAGTTCGGAGATGATGCTATGGCGTTCAAGCGGTAAACTCAGTCAAGGCATATCACCGAAGGAAACTTTTTTCTCTCAATTTCAGACTAATTACACTCGACTTCTTCACAGCATAATTATTCCGGCTGGCAATAGTTATCATCGTAAGACTCAGGTTTAATTAACCATCATAATTGAAAGTTTTGATGTAGTCGTCGAGCAAGGCTCTATGTAAGCATTGCCCTTCCCTTATTCCGTCCCCAACAGCCAAGAAAACCAGAGAAAATATGAGTTGGCTTGGTTCATACGACCACTGAGTTTGACGCACATTAATTCTAAAGGATGAATAGTTCTGAGCACATGTAAAATCAATGGGAAACAATGCTCTAGCACCCATACATATTTATATCAGGATATGGAGTATCCTCCTCCCCTTTCACTCCAACCCAGCGATCGAAAAGAAATATCCTGAAAGAGAGCTCAGCAGCGTTCCTGAAGATTAATGAAGAATCTGATAAGTGTTTTGTAGCTTAATCCTTATTAGAGATATTGATATGAAGAATCTGATAGGTGTTTTTTAGCTTAATCCTTACTAGAAATATTGATACGAAGAGGACAAGTGGAACCATCCTTTGAGACAATAAAAGTCATGCCGACGGAGAGAGAGCAGACGAAGCAGCAACGAAGAGAAAATGACCAAGTCCTTAAATCTCCCAAAAAGAATGAAGTTTTGCTCGCTCTCGATACATTACATCGATTCCAAACTATTAATGATGTCTACTCCCAGTTCAGTATGCATTTATCCTAATTAGAGGCCATAGCGGAAGCGACTGTGGAGCGTAGGAAAGTGCAAAAACAAATATCTGATATTTTTGTTAAATAAGTGATTCTGTTGACAGAAGAATTGAAGTACATATATTTATAATAAACATTCATTCGTATTTCCTCTTGACTTATTATTCACAGACTCCCTTTTCTGAGATTGTCGGAATTGATCAGAAAATAAGGAAATGCGAAATAGAAATGCCTGCCCATTCCCATATTCTTTTCCCCCACCCGGCAATCCCCACCAGAACAATTCACCCAGCTTTCCATCTCCGCTGCTTCGAAACCTTGTCTACTCTCGCCCATCACTTTCTTTGTCACTTACTAGGAACTTATCAAAATGCTTCCCTTCCCTCCCACACTGGTCATATTTCTCCCTCAATTGACCCTCCGTGTCCCCCTTCCCTGCTCGAACCCACCCACTCTACGGATGGGCACGAGCCATCCCCCTCACACCGAAGCCTCCTGTGCTGGCCTTCCGGAAGATCAGGCCCCTTCATATCCCCCCTCCTCCTCCCACCTGCTCAATACTAGGTCAGGATGTGATGTCCCCAGCTGACTCTACAGACTCCAACCAACATACCAACTCTAGGGTCCTTTATGAAGTCCCCCCCCCCCCCCACTCTCAAGGAATCTGTGCAAGCCAATGGGTCTAACACAGCCAAAATATTGTTTTGTGGGCATATCTTGATTTATGATAGAAGACTCTTCAGAGTCATGTCCTCCCTCTCTGCAGATGCAGCCAGTTGAGGTGAGAGAGGAGGAAGACAGGATGTGACTATTCGGCATTAAGCTGATGATTCATTCGATGTTTATTCTTTGTGCGCATCCCTTAGCCTTGACTCCCAGTTAGATCAACCTCCCTAGTGACATAAGATACTCCCGAGGCCATGGGTATCGCAGCTGTTTTTGTGAGAGGGTGAATGGAGTAACCCCCACAGCAAAGGGGAAAGGAGGGCAAGACAGCAGATTCCGGCTAGGTGTGTGGCCTGACCTGGAGCTGCAATGCTTAGATGAAAATCTCCTTGCTTGATTGTAAGCAGAGGAAAAACGACAAGCAAAAATATACCACATGTTAAGTCAATTTAGAATCTTTATATGAAGTCTGAGATATAATGAATGAAGATCAGGCGACTAATCTGAACAGAACCATAACTGAAGCTTTCGCATAGTACAGTGAAAATTTTAAATTATTGATATGTAATATTAGCATCATTAGTAGCCGATAAATTGTAAAAGGAACAATCTCACCTTCACCGCTGAAGTGCGTGGCTTGTACAATATACTTTTAAAAGGAGGTACACATTTAGCTGGACTCCTCTAGAGGATCTTCTTTCAGCTCCATCATCCCATAAATAACCACTCACTAATAAGCTGAATCCAATGTAGAATAATGATTGTTATTTCGTGAAATTAATGGGCATGTCATTTTTTGTACAAAATACATAACATGCATGCATGGCATAGAATCTGCGAGAGAACCTTTTCACTGTCTTAGCATAATAGAGGTACATATATGATGCCTGACACGGAGCATATGACCTCCTTTTCCATTGAAAATATATTCCTCTAATTTCTATATCTGGTGCAAATGATCGTGCAAGTCACACACTACCTTAGTGTGTGCATAAATCAATATATTACTGGTATCGCAATACATTGCTCACACCAGAGTTACGAGTTCCCTAGTTAAGAAATGACATAGAAAAATGCGCTATGAAGTAGGGGTCAGAATTTTTAGTTGTGGGTCGGGCCGGATATTTTTTTTGACCCTTGGGTCGGGTCACATCCTATTAAAAAACCCATTTTTTGCAGAAGCTTCTGCATAAATCTCTAAAAATATGTTTATGATGGCCAACAAGGGAAATTTGAATTAACAATGTAAACCTACATGGAAGACTTATAACAATAGTAAACTTAACAAAAATTCAAATATAAAAAACAGTTGACTTTAATACCTAATAGAAAAATAAATACATGAAAAGTTACAATGTCAGTTAGAAAAATAATAAAGGAGCAAAATGTCTCTTTGTATTTCTTATGCCTAAATTGTGAGTTTTATCACTCAAAATACAACCACATTTCAGTCTAATAAAAGTTATTCCACATCCAAATGTTTTAAGCTTTGATGTAAAAATACCAATTTTCCTGTATTTTCTGGTAAAAGTTAAGTTCATAGGCTCGTGATGACCTTTCCAGCCGATGAAAAAACTCTCAGACGCCACTTCTGTGGTTGAAATTCCAAAGTATTTTTGTGCAAGTGGGGTTATTTATTCATACTTGTGAATACAAAATGAATTTTGGATGGAGTACGATGGAATATCTAGAGTGCTAGGGGAAGAAGATTGGAGGCATCAGAATCTAAGGGGAAGGAGTAACCAAACTTTGGTCATGTATGAATCTCCTTTGGAAGGTGGCCGGCATTGTGTTCTTCCTCCAAGTGGGAAGGGATCCCTTCCATTGTTTCATGGCTGACAGTGATTGGGCTCCTTCCTATATTTGTGAAAAGGAAGGTGACCGGGAAAAGGGAAGACAGAGAGAGGGTGAGAAAGAAGCCTCTCTTGCTGGCTATCGATAAGCCTATTTTGAGGCCTATGGTGTCTTTGATGGGGGATCATTTGCCGATGGATTTCAAGATCGGAATGGGTTAAGCCAAGCTGCGGTGAGAGATGTTTAAGGAAAAGTTTAGTATCTAAGTAAAGGGCTAGTGAAGTGTCTAAGGAGATGTTTTACCGGGGCGTAAGAATATTCCCAACGTGTTAATCTCTGATTTGACGATGAAAGATAATGCCTATGCTAATCGTAAAAATACCAGAGTTCTATGCGGGAAAATGATACATTTTTCCTTTATCTCCTCCTTATAGCAATGAAACATGTCAACATTCAAATGTGTAATACCTTGAGTAGAATAAATTTGGCGGTGGATGCTATTAAAACACTAACTACTTATGAGTTTTTTCAAAGGGTTATTTCTGCCAATACGAGACCGTGAGGTGTGGAAAATTATTCACGCGCAAAATTACGGCGAATCCAAATACATGTGAACATACAACTTCTTCTTCTTCCTCCTAGCGTAATTCCCGCGCTTTGGCGGGGTCCACTTTTCGGCACGCCCGTCTCCATTTGGCTCGGTCGGAGGCGTCCTCTGGGGCAACGTTGATCTTGCACATATCTTCGGCTATTCGATCCATCCACCGTTTCTTTGTTCTCCCTCTTGGTCGGCGTCCTTGTGGACTCGACCGCATCGTTGTTCTTGCGATCGAGTGCTCGACGCTTCTGACGACATAACCATACCATCGAAGTTTGGACTTGCTCATTTTATCCGCGATTGGTGCCACTCCCATGCGTTGGCAGATATCTTCGTTCGGGACCCGATCGAGCCTCGTAAGTCTGAGGCACCACCTCAGCATCCTCATTCCATGATGTGGAGAGCTTGCTCGTGCTTGGTTGATGTGGGCTAAGGCATTCGGCCATCACATAGGATGCCAGTGACTTCACGCCACTTGGCGCATGCCAAGTGGCACGAAGTCTCACTCTGGTCTTGACATCTGGAAGGGTATCACCTTCGCTGCTGATGATGGAGACTAGGTATTTGAATTGCGTCACTTTCTTGAGTTCTTCTCCATCGATGGTAAGGGTCCTGTTTTTTCGCTCACCACATTCCATGTACTCAGTCTTTTTGAGGTTTAGACGCATGCCGTTCTTGTTGAGTCTATCCTTCCACGCTTGCGTTTGTTGTTGGAGCTCTCTTCACTGTTCATCCACCAGGCAGACATTGTCGGTGTAGAGGAGTGAACATGGATGTGGCTGTTGGATGTTGGCTGTCACTGTGTCCATGCAGAGGATGAAGAGCAGGTGCACTTAAACGAATTCATAAATCCAGATGAACTTTCGTTCTGTAGTACCGATGAGCCATATAAATGAACTATAGCTGGTTATGGGTTATAGTTTAGATGATAATTAGTGTTTTGATTTTTGTGATGATTATAGGCAGTTGACAAAGAAGGTGCACTACCCGACAATATAGATGATGGAAATGTATTGAGATGAAAAATTTTTTGGAAAGTGATGGATTATTTTTGGTTACATCAGTTTGCGTCTTCAACTGACCGAGAGTAGACGTTTTTATATTGATCAGCATCAGTAATTTAGTATAAACACCGAAAACTAAAGCCAAAGTTTATAATTCTGCCGTAAAAAAATAAATATCTGATGAAATTAAATGAAAATGTTGCAAATAAAACAGGAAATTTACTTCGAAAGAATATTTGTTTCTGATTTTGGGAAAAGTGGTCATCGAAACAGACACTGGTGCCATAAGGTGCCACTAAGGCAATTTCCCGGCAGAGTGTAGCGTGGATTATCATCGGGTCTTCCACGGTCGAGGATACCAACCATTTTAGACGTTTAGGATACCGTTTTGGTTTTCGAAATATCGTCGACACACATGAGAACCTCAGCTAGTGGAAATATGAGAAGGATTCACTCAAAAATAATTATTGGCGTTAACGCATTGATATACTTTAGAGCAATTGCCTTAAGAGATTCTCTGAAAAATAGTGAGGTGGAGGTTGAGTCTCAGTTGAGAAAACTTCTTCTTCATTGTACTTTTCGCCTTAAAGAGCGGTTAATTGTTTTTTGCGTACTTACTCGTCAAACCCCACTTTTAAACGTTAAACTACAAAAAACATGTAAAAACAAGACATTTTTGTTTTTTATGCTGCTTATGTGCGGTATATTTAGGTAAGGACCTCGATACATACTTAATAGCCCTGGCGGTTTAACACGCATGGAATACCTACTAGTTCAATGAAAAAAGGAAATTCGATCCAGGAGCAGCCTTCCGAGATGAGCATTTGGTTTCCCCTTAATCTAGCGGTCAGGATTGAGGAATCTTATGAACATTCACGGCCTGCCGAACTTGAAAATCTCACTTTTCGCTAGCACACTTTGGGATGCCCCCCTTCCCTCGGAAATAATCCTTTAGCCGGCCAAAGACTTTCTCCTCTTCCTGGGTCTTTTTTCCTCTTGTGGAGGGTAAGAAAGGTCGCTGTTTGGCGGTGAGGGTGCGAGCGTTTATTGCACTTCACAGGGGCACATCGTGCTGTGGTCACATTGACGACGAACTCCCCCTATGCCAAGCCTCTACCTTTCTACTACTACCCTTCCGGCGGAGAAACACATAGCTCACCCATTCCAGCTGCAGGAAGTAGGCTTTTCTTTTGTTGTCGAGGAAAAAAAATAAAGAAGCTTGGCAAAACATTTAATTAGCTTTGGCCCATTTTATGCCACATCGTATCATCTTTATGAAAATAATTGGGTCCACATCCACGAATTCCTCAAAAATATGTATCAAATAATTGAACTATAGCTATCGTATTTTGTGTTTCACCATATTGAAAATTATACAAATTCCAGGACGTTTATGACATAGAGTAAACATTTTCATAGTTTTAACAGGGAGTCTCATCACCATAACAGATAATCAGTAATTCGGTAAATCATAATAATAGTGACCCTTTCACCCTAATTTGTGAAAATAAAATGTTAAAGAAATCATTAAGAAATGTGATTTAAAAAATTTCACATGCAGAGTCATAACTTGAGCTTCAAAGTTTTATCTCATCGAATTAGGTGAGTTCATTTGATGAATTTGAGTTCAATTTATCTTCCGACATCAACCACGTGAATTTATAGCGACAATATTAGGTGTTAACAGGTAAAAGATAATCGATTTACTCCTTATTAATATTTTTGGGGAACAGTGAAAATAACTAACCATCCAAGATAAAAGAGACTTGAGAATGCATTTCACGATCTTCAATGAGCGATGAGATAATGATAAAAATTGGACCAGCGAACTGCCGTCACTGCATGCGGAGGAATTTCCTGGACGGAAGATCAATCCGTCTTCGTTATCTAAAGGGTTTTTAGAGATGTTATGATCCATCTCCACACACCACCATCAGGTTAGGCTTTAAAACATTAAACCTGGAGTCAAGCCTGAGAAAATTTCAGTCGTTACCGGAAGTGCCTCCGGAGAAAAATTACAATGAGGAAAATAGAGGCGGGCTTTTAGTCCCTTGCTCTTCTATAACTGACAATGAGCGCCAGAGGGCGACTGAAAGCGGGGAAAGCTGCACTACCGATTCTGACGTCGAAAATAAATTTCTGGCCCGGCCAAAATTTGACCCAAAATTTAAAACGGCCCGACCAGACCTGTAAATTTCGGGGCCCTGTCGACCCCTACTTTGAAGCTTCCTAGGTATAGACCAAACTGCGCGAAAATTTTGCAAAGACGCTTGATTGCCTAATCTCTTACTCATTGAAAAAATGAAAAGTTAGTTGTTTAGATGTAGATTTCCGTGAGGCATGGATGGAGGTTGATTCTTCCAATTTTCAGGATTTCCGTTGCGAAAAGATTGAACGACGAGGCGGAAATTCTGAAGATCGGAAGAGTCAACCTCCAACAAGTAATAAAAGCGATAGGGTGTTCATTCGCGAGGGCAGAAAAAGTCGGTTTATTCAGAGAGTGAGCAGATATCTCGCCGACGCGTGCGGTCGCGCCCTTGTTTCTTAACGCGGCCACTTCGACCTCGAGAGTCTTTATTCTCTCTTCGCCAAATTTGGGAGAATCTCTCTTGCCTTCCTGAGACTTTACCATGTCCTCATAAGAACGTTCTAACGCCTCCGTTCGAGCTTCTACATTTCGAACTGTTAGCTTCACCATATTTTTACACTCCTCCCGAACATTAGTTAATGTTCTCGTGGCCTGTTCCACACAACGTGTTTCCACATCGCGTATATTTTCCTTTATTAAGGCGATCTCCTCGGAAAAACCTACGCTCCACGTTTTTATTTTTTCCTCCATCAATTCGTTACTCGCTCGAATCTCATCGCGTAACGCGGATTTAAATTCCTGGCGAGTAATTTCATTCGCTGATTGAAGTTCCTGTCGAGTAATTTCATTCGCGGATTGAATCTTTTCGTTCACGGCTTGGAGTTCCTGACGAGTAATTTCATTCGCGGATTGAATCTTTTCGTTCACGGCTTGGAGTTCCTGACGAGTAATTTCATTCGCGGATTGAAGTTCCTGTCGAGTAATTTCATTCGTGGATTGAATTTCCTGATGCATCGACTGCATTATGGACAAGAGAGTATCCATAGGATCTACCCGGGATTCCGTTTGACTGACCTCACGGACTCCACTATCGCGTGTCTGGTTCAGTGGGGATTCGACCTCTGTCGCGGCCTCCTCTGAGACATCTAACCTCATTCCCTTTATACGCGACGTTATATCGCTCGCCTCGGAGTGAGTGCTGTCCTCATCAGAGTCCCCCTTTTTCTCCCGATAATCCCTGAACGCTGCCGTTTTATCCGTTGAGTCGGCCATTCTAGAAACAACACACAGAGACGCGTGAAGGAAGTACCGAATGAAATCAAGTCCTCGAGTCTGGAAACCCACTTCGATCACCTCCGTACGATTAGAAAGAAAAAAAAAACGTTTACACAGAAATAGCTAACCCGTAGGTGCGTAGTTAAGATCACCATAAAAGTACTATGAAAAAATATAACTAGAAACATTACATAAATTACCCGTACAAAGACGCCCCCCTGTAAGATTTGTCTCAAATTTTTTATTAGTCTGCCGATTGAGGAGCTTGGCCACGGTCAACTTCAAAAACGACCGGGAGATTCCGTGGGTTACGCAGAGAGCGTTCCGTCACAATATATATATATATATATATATATATCTCTTCCTAAAAAATATAACCTAACTTCTGAACTGTTATTTGAATGTGCTGCTGTGAAGTACACTATTGCCGTAATGATTTCATTGTTTTATCAGTATATAGGTCCACCCAGTATGTAATTAAGAGGAGTAGATGAATACTTCATCATTGGTCATTCAATCCTAAGATTAGTTGACAGCAGCCCTCCCTATCAAATTCTAGTTTCCTTACCTCCTGGGGATATCTTCCTATGTACCTTCCTCTTTATTCGGTCCATGAACTTATTTCTGGGTCTTCCTCCTCTACGGACTTTTCCTTCTATTTTGCCTTCAGTTATGTTCTTCACAAATCCATTGTGTCTCAGGGTGTGTCCAGTCCAACTCGTTCTTTCTTTCTCTGTGGTGTTTCATTAAATGGTCATTTCCTCTTCTACTCTTCTGTACACTTCATCATTTCTTATTTTGTGTGTCCATTTTATCTTCAGCATTCTCCTCCAGCACCAAGTTTCGAAGGCTCCTAGTCTATTCTGGTAAGCTTTTCCAATGGTCCATGCTTCCGATCCATAGAGTGCTACACTCAACACAAAGGTTTTCACGTACTATTTCCTGGTTTGTAGTCCCATCTTCTTTGATCACAGCAGCTGTCTTTTTCCCATGAACGCCTTCATAGCTTGGGCTTTTCTCTGAAAGATGTCCATTGTGCTTCTTCCATCCCACGTGATGGTACTTCTGAGATAGGTGAAGGAATCCACTTGCTCTAATTTCTCTTCTCTCAGGGTGACTTCTGCAATCACCTTCTCTCTTCCGCATAACAGATTTTGGTCTTAGTCTTACTTATATTCATGTTATACTCTTGGAGAATTTGGTCCATTATGTTTTGTGATCTTTGAAGATCATCGCAATTTCCAGCTATGACTGCGATACGGAGCATGTTTATTTCTTCTCCGATTATCTTAATTCTGTTCAATCCAATTTCTTGTGCTTCTCGTATGGCCTCCTCCAAGTACATGTTATTAATGTTAGCTTCTATCTGGCTTCCGTCTCTCATTCGCATTGTGACGACTTGCTTCCTGTATAGTTGATAGGCAATTCTCCTGGCATTGTAATCCATTCTGAGTTTTTCTAGTAGTCTTAACATCTTGTTCCACTCATGTTGTTGAAGGCTATCTCCAGGTCCACAAATATGACTTACAATGGTTTGTTCACATAGATGAATGCATAACGTTGTTAATAGCTAATGTAACCACATGAGATCTGATATAAAGGTATGACTTAACCCACTGAAGTGGAATGCCTCTAATCCTTAGTCTTTGAAGTTAAAATAAAAGATGGTCATGGTGTTCAAGATTGAATGCCTTTGTAAAATCATAAAAAAGAGCAAGTTTTTAATTTTTATTTCCAAAAGAGAGTAATATTCTATTTACAGCCAGGGATATAGCAAATATCATTGACTTCCCACGTCATAAACCCAGTTGATCACCACAGAGAGAAGATTATACTTAACCAAATAAGATACTAGGCGAGCATTAACAATTCCTTCAAGAATTTTAGAGTTTTGGAGAGTGATAGGTCAGTAATTGTTCAATTCATCTACACTCCCTTTGTTCTTGTAAAGAGGCACAATCTTAGAAACCTTGAGAGAAGTTGGAAAGATGCCAAGTCTCAAAGATTCATTCACCAAATGTAGAAGTAGTAGTTTAATCTGATCATAGCTAAGGAATACATATTATCTTGCATGGAGTACCATCTCGACCTGAACTACTGTTTTGGCTGAATGTTGATATGATAGATGTTATTTCCCTGTCTTTGCTGGGCTTCATACTAAAGGACCTTGCAGTATTAACTTGGCAATTGACCATTAGTGGCTATGTAGTTGAAGTTGAAGCTGAGGGGTCAGGAACTAAAGTGAAATGCATATTGAAAGCATAGGCAAGGTCAGAATAAAAATTGACATTTTCATCACAGATAGATTGAAAATTGGGAAAAACTGTGCATTAATCTTTATTTTTATCACTTGCGTATAATCTTCTATTTAGCCTTAGTTTTGTTGGTTGCGTTGGATAAGATTACTTCATTATAGGTTCTTTTTGCTCTTGAAAGAAGTAGCCTGTAATGGTTTTTCATTAGCTTATCATTCTCTCTACTTTCAGTAATCCCAGTTTGTTTTGTTACATATGCCAGGTTTTTTAAATAAGGAAAGTAGAAACGAATGCCATCAGTGATCTGTCTGCCATCAGCATCGATGATGATGAAGTATTAATCTACTCCTACTCGAATAATGATGAAGTATTCATCGACTCCTCTTAATTCCATACTGGGTGTACCTCAAGCATCTATTTTGGGCCCACTTCGATTTTTGTTCTATGTTACTGTCTACTTATATCTTGCTTTATCAGAAAATGACACTGTTACCCTGATTCTTTATGCTGATGATACTACAGTAATAGTTTCATCAACTTCTCACCAATCTTTAATTTAACAAGCTCAGTCAGTAACCAATATAATTAATAAATGGACCAAGGATTATTTACTGATTGTTAACCCCAAAAAAAGTAATTAATACACTTTGTATCTAGTGGTCACCCTACTGACAGATTGTTTGTTAGAATGGAATGTAAATCGGTTGAACAAGTTGATACATGCAAATTTCTTGGAATATTTCTGAACTTCAAAATGTCCTGGACAGAACACATTCATTACTTTAGCAGCAAACTAAGTTCAAGCTGCTACATTCTGAGAGAGCTCAGTTTTACTGTGATACATCTAACTTTGTTAAGCTTGTATTACAGTTTAAGCTATTAGTTAAAGCTTTGTTTTTATTCGCATGTATTGTATCATATTATCTTTTGGAGAATTTCCCATCTGTGTAAAAATATATTTCGTCTCCAGAAATGTGCTGTAAGAATCATTGCCCAGAGAGGCAATAGATCAAACCAATACAAAACCAATTAAAAAGGTGAGGAAAGATCCAAGGTTTTCCCAGCATATGATATCGTTACAGGTTACTTGGGCTTTCCACTGTCGGGCCACACTCTCCATCTTGGCCGACATTTTGATGAACGAGTCGTCCATCATCATCAGGGCATGTTTTGCATCGTCAACTGGTCCAAAATATATACCAAACTAGGGAACCAATTAGTCATCACAAAGGACCTCTGCGGTGTGTCTTGACACCTGGCATCCACGAGATACCATGTGCATGCAGCCAGGTGTACGTGGGAGAGATGGGCAGGACGATCACCACAAGGGTCAAGGAACACCAGCGGCACTTCAGGCTTGGCCAACCTGAAAAATCCACCGTGGCCGAGCACAGCTTTCCGAGGACAATGCCATTTGCTGGGCAGACGAAGGTCCTCTGCCACGTGGACAAGTTCTGGGAAAGACTGACAAGGAAATTGATCGAAATCTGGATGAGAAATAACACCATGAATTGCGGCACTAGTTACTCCCTCAGTCAGTCATAGAAACCAGTGCTGAGATGCATACGTGAGACAAGAGAAAAAAAGTGGGAACTAGCGGACCAATCACGAGACATCTGACCGTATGCCGAACAGTATATATTTCGGACCAGTTGACGATGCAAAACATGCCATGATGGCAATGGACGACTCGTTCATCGAAACATCGGCCAAGATGGAGCGTTTGACCCGACAGTGGAAAGCCCGAGTGACCTTGAACAATTTATAAGGTGTTGAACCTTCTTCCCATTCCATATATGTATATAGTTTTCACTATTATGATTGTGAAAAATAATACAGCTAATTTTTATGTAAACTGTTCTCCATAACACACTGCAACAGTGAAAAAACCTTTTTTGCAAAATTAGGTGTTCTTCACGTATTTCTGCCTCCTGAATTCGAAAATGATACTCAAAACATCGTATCACCCACAGTTTTGGCACAAATCGTATACTTTACCAATATTGAACTCACTAATTGAAGTAGTACATATATATGGCACACGAATCATGCTGAAGTAGAATATAAGTTTAAAACAACAACATATTGAAATATGCACACAGTGAACAGATGAATACAGGGAATGTGGTACAAAACATGCACTAACATCATTCATTCTGAGCTTTCTTAGTTGTCATGGCGTGGCCCCTGCTTTTCCTCTAGTGGGGCATTTCCGTGTGCTCACGGTGAAGCATCCAGCACTAGTCCTCCTTCATCCGAGCAAGTTCCCTGGTATCGTCATTCCATGTCCTTGATACTCTGATGGAACTATTCATCCCGTTCCTCACCTACAGCGCCCAGGTTTGGAGATAAAAAGTCAAAGTGCGAATGTAAAAATGTAACTTCAAACTCATTAAGCATCCCAGAATTTTCAATTTCTTGAGCATGTTCTCAATTATGTCGATATAGACTGGGCTACGATTGTTTCCCAGGAAGTTTTGAACCACACACTTGAAGGCAGTCGAGGCTTCTCACTCCACCGAATTCATTGAATGAATAAAATCTTCATCTAGCATTAGTTTTCGAATATCGGGACCAGTGAACACGCCCTCTTTCAACTTATTATTTGACAGGTTGAGGAACTTGTTACAAAGATATTTGAAACAGTTGCCACAATTGGTAATGCCTTGGCAAACTGCTTCATTATGCCTTCACTATGCCTAGATGTGGCAAGAGTAATCTGTCTCTTTCCACTAGAGGGTCAGACTTGAAATTTTTGTCCTCTGGAACAAATTTTAACCTTCGGGGCGAAGGTTAGAATTTGTTCATGTCACTGTTTTTGCTCCCAATGTTTGTCATGAGCCTGACTGTCCCATTCACAGATGAAATAGGGGAACTTGGTATATCCTGATTGTTGTCCCAGAAGCATACCCAACACTTTCAAATCACCACACATCATCCAATTGTGATCATCATACTGAATGGTAGTAAGAAGCACCTTCGTGTTGTCATATGTTTCCTTCAGGTGCACAGAATGGCCGACAGGTATTGAGGCATACATATTACCATTTTGCAGCAGAACTGACTTCACGCTTCTTTTAGATGAATCAATGAACAGTCTCCAGTCACCGGGTGTGTATGGAATGTTGATCTGACCCATCAAACCTTGTACATCACTGCAGTACACTAAAAAGTCCTATTGAGAAAAATACTGGATGAATATCATGTCCCTTTTTCTGTAAATTGTAAAGGACATACCGGGTGCTAACAAATGTTTTTTACGCAGTCTCGACCCTAAGAGTTCTGCTTTATCCTTTGTCTGTCCCAGATCATGGAATAAATCATTTAGATTTGGCTGAGTGAACAGAAGAGGGCCCTCATCTGTGCCTACTTCAAATTCAGTATCATCCGTCTCCTGCACGGCATCTATGTCATCACAATCATCCGTATCTTATGTCTGCGAAGGCTGAGGTGTAGGTATATCCGGACCATGTGGACGAATTGCTGAGTGAATGTTTTTCGGATACTCAATAGTCATTTTGTTTTTCTTGTTGAAACCAGTTACCTTACAAGAGCAGAAGTAGTACTCGTCGGTATGATTCTGTCGCTCCCGCCAGACCATAGGGATGCCAAATCGTAATGACTTCTTCTTTCCTGCCTCCCACTGTCGTATAGCTTCTACACACACAACCTGTGGAGCCCATGGTTTATTGATATCACCTAGTTTCACTCCGAAAGGGAGTGGTGGATAAAAGGGAGAGACAAAGACCCCCACAATGGAGCCCAGGTGTGGTTCACCGATGGCTCCAGGAAGGAAGGCAGAGCAGGGGCTGGGAATTACTGCTGGTGCCCAGACAAGTGGATCACCATCTAACTTGGAGAATATGCTACAGATTTTCAAGCGGAGGTGTTTGCTCTATTGACATGCACACACATTATCAAGGAATCAGGTCTCAAGGGCAGACTAATCCACATATGCACCGATAGCCAAGCGGCTCTAAAGGTCCTGGCATCACCATGGTGCAACTCAAAACTTCTTCATGAATGCCGTGAAGTGCTCAACTCATTGCACGGTCTCAGCAAAGTTGAACTCTTCTGGGTCCCCAGACATGAGGGTATAACCGGAAACGAGATTGCGGATCAACTCGCAAAAGAAGGCTTAAACCACACACCGATGGGACCAGAG
The DNA here is from genome assembly GCA_963169105.1 of Ceriagrion tenellum. Classification (NCBI taxonomy): domain Eukaryota; kingdom Metazoa; phylum Arthropoda; class Insecta; order Odonata; family Coenagrionidae; genus Ceriagrion; species Ceriagrion tenellum. The sequence goes on from OY720633.1 coordinate 1,528,025, forward strand.
CCTCACATTCCAATCGCATCTTCAGCAGGAATCACAGAGATCAAGAAGTGGGGCCTGGCCCACCATTCTGAGATCTGGCGAAATACACAAGGGCTCAGACAAGCCAGGCTCCTTATAGAAGGACCCAAACCGGGACGAGCAAGAAGACTTCTATTGCTAAACAGAGGTCAACTACGCACGATAGTGGGTCTCCTGACTGGACACTATCAGGTCATGAGGCAACTTCATCTCCTGAAGCTGGTGGACTCTGCCAGATGCAGATGGTGCAAAGAAGAGGATGAAATAACATCACACCTTCTCTGTGACTGTCCTGCCTTGATGAGGACCAGAATAAGGCATCTAGGATCTCCTTTTCCCTATCCGGCTGAAATTAGGGTTACTCCTATAGAGGATATGCTGGCCTTCAGCAAGGCCATTGGACTCTACGGGTAACCAAGAAATGATGGTTAGCACAAAGGACCATTAGGTCTAGGAGCCCCAGGACCTCCTTGGAGGAACTCCACCAACAATTTATCTAATCTAATCTTCACTCCGAAATAGGAATTGTAGACCTTTTTCACAAAAGCAGTAATATTTCTTCGGTCATTTTTCACCACAAGTTCATCACAAATATAACAAAAACTCTTAGGAGAGTTAACACAGCCTCAGGTAGACATTGTACACTAACACTAACACGTACTTCCTTTCACAAACACAACACAGTGATGGACAGGCAACGCCATTTGCAACGTGACAGTTCACTGTGTGCTGCTAGGGGCTCAAGTGTTGAACAGTGATGAAGTGTGACAGCTTCTGAACTTCATATGGTGCTTTCATGTATATTATAATATCATTATATTGCATAATCATTAATTGCAAATGTATGCGATTTGTGCAAAAACTGTGGGTGATACGATGTTTTGAGTATCATTTTCAAATTCAGGAGGTCGAAATACATAAAGAATGCATAAATTTTCGAAAAAAGTTTTTGCAATTTGTTGCATAGTGTAATTACTATACAAGGACTAAAAGTGACATACATACATTTCAATTTTGTGGGTACAAAGGTACTCAAAGAAAGGGCCCAGAGAAATGGGCATTGAATTGTATAATAAACTGCCAACATGCATTGGAGATGTAAATAATATTAATACTTTCAAATAAAAATTTAAAAGACTATTGCTCAATAAGGTGTATTACTCAATCGAAGAGACCTCCATGATGCTGCATACTTTGATAGGTGTGAAAGAATTTAATTGTACATGGGTAGCATAATTATGTAGATGTTTGTATTATTTATGATTTACGTGCCTTATATACTGAGCATTTGTAATGTATCAGATCCTTGGGCAAATAAATGCTAATATTATCACATACTCTAATTCTCTTACATAATACTGATGTAAGGGAGAGAGAGAGATCAATAGTCACAGGGTTCTTCCGCATTTACACTTCCATTAATTGGCGATGCCAGCATTTCGATAAGGATTAGGTATTTATTAGGGTTAAGGCCCCTTCCTACGTGGGCGACAGAAGCGTCGCGACAAAAGCGACTGAAGCGACGCCAGTGGAACGCTTCTATCGCCATAATGTTGTAGATTGTTGTGTTCTACGTGGACTGGCGTTGCGGGCGACACGAGCGGCACAGGCGTCTATATTTCTTGAAACAATCAGTTTCACTATGATCTCCAAAGAGAAAAGACGAAAGCTGATGCTTCTAGAAAGTTCCGTACTAACGTATGCTTTTTTCAAAAGGAAGGTGTCCGGAAGATGTGAAAAAAACATTATTTACAAGGAAAGACCCGTGTATGGCGAGTTCCACCATCTTTACAGAAGACTGCGCCAGTACCCGGAATTATTTTGCAACTACACGAGAATGTCAATTGAAACATTCGATTATATTGTTAATGTTTTAAGAAATGATTTCAATTTGAAAACTACTAATTTTCAAAATCCAATCTCATTGGAGGAACGCCTAATTGTCACTTTGAGGTAAGTACAACTTCTTTAATTTTTAGAACTTTGTTCTCACTTTCATCACAACAGGTTAAATTTGTTACTTTTATAACGTTAAAAATGTATTTTTTTCTTTTTGTAAAATACAGTATTTGCAGGTTCAGCAAAATTGAGCGTAGAGAGCTGAGAGAGGGCACAAATTTGTTGTATCTTTATTTCCACTTGGATATATTGGAAAGATAAAAAAATCCTAACATGTATTGCACAAAACATATTTATTTCGTAGTATAAGTTGAACAAAGACAATATATTTACACAGTAGTAAGAGTTACATACATCGTGACAGCAAGTAGATTGTTTTATAGTAAGAAAATTGATTAATTAAACTGATTCATTAATGCATCAGCCATAGATGTGTTGTCATCTTGCTGAGTCATGGAGGCTCCAGCATAGTCGTAGTCATTGTAACGTGGATGTTCGTAGCCCCTTGATGATGAACGTGAACTTGACATAGTATGCGGTGATTGCAATGATATTGGTGTACCACCATCCAACTCCTCTATGACCAAATTTTGTATCTTGCTGCGCCGTTTTCATTTCTGTATTGGAGTCATGCTTTTAAAATAAGGAAGTAGCGATTTAAAAAAGTTCAAATCATCATCATCATCCTTTCCATTAAGTAGTTCAGGTTTTTGCTCCTCTTTCTTTAGCAGCTCAGCTTCAAAAGCAGAGAGTGGATTTTGTTTCTTTTTTTTACTTGATGGACAAACAGTCTGTGGTTTGACACAAACAGGATCACGTTCACACGGTTTTTTAGCAGGTGTTAGTATTGGTAAACTTTCAGGTGTAACATCGGCGAGCACCGATACAGACAAGTTATCAAGTTCAGTTTCATCCTGTCCTTCTTCTTGTAGATTGTCATCAACAGAGGAAGTCGACTCTTCCATAGCATGCAAATTTGAGCTAGTTTGCAGAGGCTCAGCCATGTCTCTAACAAAAAGCATAGCTTGGAAATAAGGCCATTTTCCTTTATACACTGGAGCAGAAGAAGCTGAATCGCCAGATCTTGGAGTGGGGATCTTTTATTACTCTCGGTTGAAGGCGTCCTACAAACTCTTCCATTTTTTTTCTTCATGTCAGCAACTGAAAAAAACCCTGTGTTATAATTTTTAATGTACATATATCTAAATATATTATAAACGGTGATCAACTCAAGGGGGTGGCCTTCTCTCAAAAACGATAAGATTAATGGGAAACTTTAAGTGGGGTACTTGACCTACTTTTTAGTGACCATCAAAAAAATTGATTTAATTTTTTTTATTTGTCCACTATTTTTCACTATATTAGCCAACATAAAAATTTCTTATGGAACACCCAATTTTTGCTGTAGTTTTAAAAATAACAAAACATTCTAGTACTTTTTATTTTTAGCGTTTTTCTTCTAAACATGACCGTTTAGGCTGTAGTACCCTTTGATTATCCCATTTTTTTCTGAACACACACTTTATAAATAGACTCTAGAGCCAAAATGGTCATGTTAAGAAGAAAAACACCAAGGATAAAAAAGTATTAGAATGTTTTGTTCTATTGAAACTCACAATAAAAATATGGTGTCCAACAAGAAATTTTAAATTTGGCCGCCATAAAATCAAATTCATATTTTTTATGGTCGCTGAAGAGTAGGTGAAGTCCGCTATTTAAAGTTTCTGGTAAATCTTGTCGTTTCTGACATCCCAATAATAGCCACCTTGAGTTGTTCACACCGTACGCAAAAGGAAGAATGTATAGTATGTATGTAACCGCTCAACAGAATTTATTTTGAGTTTGTAGGGTTTATAAAGCATATTCACAGGAAGGTTCCAGTGAAGTCTGTTGCAGATCCATCCACATGGTTCCGCTCATGTGGTAGAAATGTTCAGTAAGCAGCTCATAAAAAGGCATATAAAAGCGTGTATAAAGCCATAAATGTCAAAAAATTATACTAATTTTAATATTAATTTCTAGGTATCTGATCACAGGAATCCAATTCAAGCAGTTGGGATATTCCTTCCGAATATCAAAAACCACAAAAAACGCACCATTGTTGTGAACATTTGCAAGACCCTCTGGAAACATTTGCAACCAATCCACATGCCAGTACCGACTCTGGATATGTATTTTGAAGAAAAATGGTGAAGTATTTGGTGAAAAATGGGGCTTTCCAAACTGTGTTGGGGCACTGGATGGGAAACATATTCGAATAAAACGGCCAGAAAAATCAAACAACCTGTACTGGAACTGTTTGGTTTTCGCGCCCTAAGTCTATTTTACTTTTTGGCCTAAAGAGGGCAGTGAGGGACTTGCCCCTTATCCCGACACCTGTCGGAATATTTCGTTGTTATGTATTGCTTTCCTGGGACCATGAGGCGACGAACCCGGCCTCACTCACAGACAAACCGTCGAAAAGGTATCACCATTATCATCCAGACGTCTGACGGGGGAGCTGCTAGCCTGGAAGCCTGGGGTAAGTCACTCAGTGCTCTCCTGCAGGCCCATTATCTAATTATCTGGTTTTTTTTTTTCTGTTTCATACAGTCCACTTTTCTTTCCGTAATAAGTATGAAATGTCCAGCCTATCAATAGCTCACTCGAATTCCGCCCAATTGCGGACGGAACGAGAGACATATTTTTTTGGTCCTTCGGGCCGGATATTAATTATCTTGTGAGAGGCAAGTTCGTTTTTCTTGTTACTTGTGTTTAACATGACTTCAGATGACGAAAGGCAAACGACTGACTCCCAATCTAATCGTACGTTGAGACGGCAGTTTAATATCTTGAAACAAAGACGCGATGTCGTAGTTAGAACGATCGAGCGGCTGTTCAAAATTTCATCTAAAGACTTAGAACAAGAGGAAGAATTATCTATATTCCTAAGTAGATTTTCATCTTTGCAAGATGATTATAAATCTTTTCTTGGTCTAACTAACGAGTTGCGCAAGTTAGCATTCGACTTAAATTTAGACGTGGAGGCATCTGAAGTTGATATTGAGGAACGAGTTGAATGCCAGTACTATAAAATCAACGCTGTTGCAAGTCGAGTGGTAAAGGTGACGCCTGCAACCTCTCGTGAAGGCCAATATACGGCACCTCCTTCTCTCCACCTACCGAATGTTAGTATTCTGTGTTTTGATGGGAACCTGGCAAATTTTAAGCAATTTTTCGATGTATTTACGAGTTTGATTGACTCAAACGAAAGTCTAAGTGATATAAAGAAGTATCATTATCTTTTATCTAGTCTCAAGGGCCAGGCGTTAGCTTTAGTTTCAAGTCTTCCTATAATTTCAGACAATTATGTGATTGCTTGGAGGACACTAGTCCAGCAATATGAAAATAAAAGATTGCTTGCTTTTAACTATTTGGATAAACTCTTCACTATGCGTGTTCATAAAGATTCAGTTGACGCTTTGCAAAACTTTTTTGATGTCTTTTCGGAAAATGTGAATGCGCTAAAAGCGATGAAAATTCCGAATTTGTCTGAGTTTGTTTTGTTTTATGTAGCGGCAAAAGCTCTTGACAAATCAGTGAAAAAACAGTTTGAAATGGAAAATCATGGCATTGATTTCCCCTCGATATCACACCTGTTAGAGTTCGGACGCAAATATGTTAACATTCTGAGAACATCTGGTTGCAAGCAAATTAAATTTGATGTGTTAAAGAGTTCTACTTGGACAAAGGGAATGCCTCAGAAAACAACATTAATCTCAACATCTCAACCGGATCGTGAGCGAAGAATAAAATGCCAAATGTGTGATTCACCTCATAGGCTCTATCAATGCCCACAATTTAATTCTTTAAGTGTATCGAAAAGAAGGGACTTCATTAAATCCAAGGGCATATGTTTCAATTGTTTAGCCGGTGTTCACAAATCAGCAGAGTGTGCGTCTAAGTACAAATGTAGGCACTGCTCTTCTCGGCATCATTCACTTTTATGCACAAAAGACAATCCGATGCAAGGTTCAAATTCGAAGTCAGATGAAGGCAGTGAAGTAACGAAGCACGCACACACTTCCAGAGAGTTGTCTGATGAGGCTCAACTCTCTTCCGCGACAAATAATTCAGTTGTGAATTCGATGTCTTGCATGACTAATTCACATGCTCAGCCGACCGCAGTTCTCTTAGGCACCGCTGTTGCACTCGTTCAAACACGATACGGAACCGTTGAACCCATTCGAATGATAATTGACTCAGCATCACAAGCTAGTTTCGTGACAACTGATTGTCAGCAAAGAATAGGGCTGCTTAGGAGAAAAATGAGCGTGCATTGTCTAGGATTATCAGGTACTCCTGTGTGCACCACCCATGGTATCACCTCATTTACGATGAGACCGCGTAATAATGACATGGAAATTCAGGTGTCTGCGATCGTAATTCCTAAAATCACTTCTTGTCAGCCGTCCTTTACTATATCCGGTTCAGTTCGTGAAAAATTTTCGTCATTGGATCTAGCAGATCCTAACTTTTTCAGGCCAGGGCAAATTGATTTCTTGCTTGGAGCAGATTTATACTCTGAAGTTATGACTGTAGGTTCTATAATTCGTCAAGAGGGTCTTCCTAGTGCATGGCCTTCAATTTTTGGATACATCATTTTGGGCCCCATGGCACCGAGAGTATCGAACCATGTTTCAAACATTAAATTAGGAACACTCACCACTTGTTTTACGTCAGTTGAAAATGATTTGAATTCTTCCATACAAAATTTTTGGAACATTGAGGAATTGCCTAGCATTGAAAGTATCTCCCCTGAAGATAAAGTTGCTGAGGAACAATTCAAAACCTTGCATTATCGAAATCCCAATGGGAGTTACGTAGTGCCTTTGCTATTAAAAGACAAGAACCTAGCATTGTCTGTGAGTGGTTCCCAAATGCAAGCTATCAAAAGATTTAAAAATTTAGATTGTAAATTAAAAAGGAATTCTGAACTTAATGCTGAGTACACAGCCTTCTTGAAGGAGTATTTAGATCTTGGACACATGTCACCTGCTGAATGGGAATCGGGGAAATGTTACATACCACATCATGCGGTGATGAAACCTTTTAGCAGCACGACTAAAGTTCGAGTAGTGTTTGATGGGTCATCCAAAACTAGCTCCGGCAAATCATTGAATGACTTTCTTTTAAAGGGCCCTAAATTACAGCAAGATATTTCAGATTTGATTATAAGATTTCGCTTACACTCAGTAGAACTTGTGGCGGATATCTGCAAAATGTATAGGATGATTCACCTACTGCCTCAGGACAGAATTTATCTACATATTATTTGGCGATCATCTGATAACGAATCCTTTCAGGAGTATGAACTAAACACAGTTACCTATGGGCTCACTTCATCCCCTTATCTTGCAATTCGTACACTGAAACAATTATCTAAAGATGAAGTTGAGAATTTTCCGCAAGCGTGTTCTGTTCTATCACAAGATTTCTTTGTGGATGATCTGTTGACGGGGGCTTCAAGTGAATCAGCAGCTACTGAATTAATTAAAGAGCTGCAAGCACTATTGCAGTCCGGTGGGTTTCAACTCAGAAAATGGTCATCAAACATTCCCAAAGTGTTAGAAAACTTGCCTATTGACCTCTGCCAATCTGATGTATATTTCAGGCAAGATGGTGACCACATGGTGAAGGTATTAGGAATTCACTGGGAACCTACTTCGGACACTTTTTCGTACCATATCAATGTTTTGAAGTCCTCTTCTACCAAGAGAGGTATCCTTTCAACTATCGCAAAATTGTTTGATCCTCTTGGATGGATATCCCCTGCAATTTTCTGGGTCAAGTGTTTAATGCAAGAATTGTGGAAACTTAATCTAGGCTGGGATGATCCTGCACCACATAATTTGCTTCACGATTGGGGAATTTTTATCAGTCAGCTTCCATCTTTGTCAAAAATTAAATTAAAAAGAATTGTAGCAGAAAATTCATCAGGTGATTTGAATGGAAAGTTTAATTTGTTGGGATTTTGTGATGCCTCGGAGAAAGGATATGCAGCAGTCGTGTATTTGAGGAGTGGGGAACTCGACAAGCAAGGTCAAGTATCCTTACTCATGGCTAAAACAAGGGTAGCCCCAATTAAAAGTCTCTATTCCACGTTTGGAACTCCTTGGCGCTGTATTGTTATCGGGTTTAATTGAGGTTGTCTTTGAATCGTTATCAAAATGTATCACCATATCCTCAGTCTATGCATGGAGTGATTCTAACGTCGTATTATCTTGGCTTAAAACACCTCAATATCTTTTGAAAACATTTGTGTGCCATAGAGTGCAGCATATTATCGATTCTCCAGTTATAATAACGTGGAATCATATTTCTACCAAATGTAACCCCGCGGATTGTGCAAGTCGCGGACTATTGCCCTCACAGCTAATAGAACAAGTTTTGTGGTGGAACGGTCCCTCATGGATCTCTTATCCGTATGATCAATGGGAAATTAGTAATCCAAATCATATCAATGTCGATGAACTCCCAGAATCAAAATCCCATGTCCCAGTTTTCACGATCCATACGACGACGCATGTGGATCTATCTTTCATCGATAGGTTCTCTTCTTTACCAAGGCTCCAGAGAGTAATTGCTTATTGTATAAGGTTTATTGATTATGTTCATCCAATGCGTAAACGGGGTCATACAGGAATATTGAGTTTATCAGAGCTTTCTGAATCATTAATTGTGTGTGTTCGCGCAACCCAAATGTTTTTCTACAAGAAAGACATAAAAAATCTCAAACTAGGATTGCATTGCTCCACTGCACTCCAGAGATTAACACCATTTCTAGACCCCCGCAGTTGTATCAGGGTGGGCGGGAGATTAACTCATTCTTCTTTGGATTATGAGAATAAACATCCATTACTGCTTCCTAAAAATGCTACTTTGACTAATCTAATCATAGATTATTATCATAGAACGTATAACCACGCAGGCTCTGGCACTCTTTTAAATTTGCTCTCGCGAAAGTTTTGGATTGTATCGGCCAAACAGGCAATTAGAACGCGCATTTATAAATGCGCTATTTGTTTTAAATTGAGAGCAACCCCAACATGTCCGTTAATGGGTGATCTTCCACCCTCAAGAGTACGGCCAAGTCGCCCATTTTATCATACGGGTGTGGACTTTGGTGGTCCTTTCTATATCAAAGAATCCCTTAGAAGGAATGCCAAGATTTCTAAAGCATATTTGTGTTTATTTGTTTGCTTTGCCACCAAAGCTTGTCATTTAGAAGTCGTTTCCAATTTGTCTACAGATGCATTCTTAGCCGCTCTTGACAGATTCATTTCACGGTGAGGATTATGCTCTCATGTTTATTCTGACAATGGAACTAATTTCATTGGAGCCAATAGATATCTTGTAGGAGTCAATAAGCAATTTCAAAATTCATTTGTAAAGGATGATATTACTGGTGTGCTCATTGGTAAACACATTACTTGGCACTTTAATCCACCAGCTGCTCCCCACTTCGGAGGTCTATGGGAAGCAAATATGAAGAGTGCCAATAATATTCTAAAGAGGATAATAGGGGAACGATCCTTGACATTTGAGGAGCTGTCTACTGTTTTTACCAGAGTTGAAGCTACTCTCAATTCACGGCCACTGACTCCACTCTCGTCCGATCCAAATGATTTGCACGCGTTAACTCCCGGGCATTTTTTAATCGGTGCACCACTACTTAGCGCGCCAGAGTCTCCAATAACTGACATAAAATGTAGCAGACTGTCTCGATGGCAACTCATCAGACAAATAGCCCAGCATTTCTGGAAAAGATGGACCAAGGAGTATTTACACATTTTGCAAATGCACTCCAAATGGTTTACGGAACAGCAAAGGCTAGCCATTGGAGATTTAGTTTTGATCAGGAGCGATAAGACTCCTCAACAGTGGAGATTAGGAAGGATTATCGAAATATTTCCAGGTCGAGATGGTCGCATCCGTGTTGTCAATGTTCGCCATGCACACGGTAAGCTAACTCGACCTGTCGCTGAATTGGTAAAGTTACCAATCGATTCCTAGTCAATTAGCTAGGAATAGCTCAGTTATTTTTATTTTCTTAAGTAGGGTAGCTCTTTTTTTTTTTCCTTTTCCGTGGGCATCCTATCCTTCGTTTTTTAAGTCTTTGGTGACCGCCCCCTCCAAAGTGAAGATGCTCGGAATCCTTTACTCTTTTTAACATATCTATTGTCACTAACACCCATAGAGCTACCCACCAAAGGTTAAAGGTTTTAGTTCAATCTCGCGAAGAGTTTTTTTTCTTTCTTTTCTATGTTTTGCATACATCGCTTTTTTTTTTGCTTTGCATTGTGCTTGCCTCTTCCCAGGATAAGAAGTTCGAAGTATTATTATTTGAAATTTAAATTAAAATTTGATTACCAAATTTTGGTGGGCGGTAATGTTTGGTTTTCTAAGTCTATTTTACTTTTTGGCCTAAAGAGGGCAGTGAGGGACTTGCCCCTTATCCCGACACCTGTCGGAATATTTCGTTGTTATGTATTGCTTTCCTGGGACCATGAGGCGACGAACCCGGCCTCACTCACAGACAAACCGTCGAAAAGGTATCACCATTATCATCCAGACGTCTGACGGGGGAGCTGCTAGCCTGGAAGCCTGGGGTAAGTCACTCAGTGCTCTCCTGCAGGCCCATTATCTAATTATCTGTTTTTTTTTTTCTGTTTCATACAGTCCACTTTTCTTTCCGTAATAAGTATGAAATGTCCAGCCTATCAATAGCTCACTCGAATTCCGCCCAATTGCGGACAGAACGAGAGACAGGAACTACAAAAGCTTTTATTCAACAAACATGCTGACTGTGACTGACGCAAATTACAAGTTTGTTGTAGTTGATATTGGTGGATACGGAAAAGACAGTGATGGTGGAATGTTTGCTACCTCCACCTTAAGCAAGCTACTTGAATCAAATTCATTTCAACTACCACCTCCACATAAACTACCAAACTTGGAAATTGAAGCACCATATGTGATAATTGGAGATGAAGGCTTCCCACTGCGGAGGTACCTTATGCGACCTTTCCCTAGAAACCAGTTGGTAGAAGGTGACGAGAAAGATAATTACAACTACCGATTGTCTAGAGCCAGAATGGTTGTTGAGTGTTCCTATGGTAGTCTTCTCTCCAAGTTTAACTTGTTATCATTTCCTATTGCCACTGACATCCACAACACTGTTCATATTGTGAAAGCCATGACCCTTCTTCACAACATTATTAGGGATCGTGAAGGTATCACGGACGAAGAGGTTTCGACATTCATTGGTCTGGAACGCGATCCAAATCTTATTGTGGGGACCTCAAGAAAAACAAACCAAGCATCTAAAAAAGCCATTAAAATTAGAGAGCTTTTTTTCCTCATACTTCATCAACAATCTCCTTCCACATCAAGAGCCTGCCAGTGCCACAACATAAAACATTTGGGTGACGGTTATGTGTGCAAAATATACACTCGTGTCTGGTGTGAACACAAAAACTCCATGAACTAATAAGCGCAATAAAAGCTCTTTGTTTTAAAATACTGCAGCATACAACATATAAATACAACTCTATTGTAAAACAACAAGCTAACTTTATTACCTAGGTCAAATTCTTGTTCAGTACGACGGTCGACTATTTATTATTGTATAGTAGATGTAAATCTTTGGTAAACAGCTCAAACTGTTGTTCAGATACTTTATATACAAATATCTTGATAGTAGGAAATTATTTACCTCTTAATTGAGGTTATTGACCTCTTAATTAACCCCTTAATGTTAATATATGTTAAAACCACCTTAATAATATTTTAGAAATAACAAATTTCTTGTTTGTGTATCCTAAAAAGCACAATATACCCCACGTGGGAGATGTAATATTGGGATGAGTTGGTTAATTCAGTGTTTTCAAGAAAGTAAAAGTACTTACCATTTCCAATCCATTCTTCTGCGATCTTCGACCACAATCTTTCGTTCATTAGCTTGTTATGGTAGTGGATGTGATGCATGTTCCATAATGAAGGTTACTTTTGCACTGAAGCAATGAATTCTTCCACAGACATAATGCATGCACGTGGTGGGACAAAAGGCTACTGAACGAATACAACACACAACAGTCACTGTCGCTGTGAACGCTAGCGCCGCCGGCGGGCGTATTTTGAAATTTCAAAATACGCTCACAATGCACGCTGCCAAAGCGTCACGCCTGTCGCCCACTAAGAACACTCCAATGCTTATACATTGGCTTGAAATTTTGTCGCTCTCGTCGCGTCGCTTCTGTCGCCCACGTAGGAAGGGGCCTAATGGTTTCACGGTAATTCTCAGAGCCTCAACAAGAAACTATAATCATAGGCATACATACTCATGAGGCCAGATTCAGTCTCCTTCGAGGAAGTGGACCACATGAGATGACACCACAGAGGAGGCCACCGTAGCTCAATTACCTTGCCTTGCAGGCTCTGATTTGATGTGGAGAAAATTTGCTGGCAGTGGAAATCCCTCGTCCCCAAAGGAATGGCCACCAAAGGGTCTTCACCACTCCCCTCCGAAGTACCGTGCAGCATCACCAAGGGGACTGCCACCTCCCCTCCTCCTCCCCATTCCCTGCTTGAGTCACCGTCGCCTCCTTCCTCTTCCTGAATAGGATGCCCAGGAGCCATTCACCTTTCAGCCTCCTTCCAGCATCAAGAGAGAGAGAGAGAGAGAGAGAGGTCACCATCAAGAGGAGAGAGAGAGAGCTTCATGCAACGCATCACCACACAGTGATGTGCACTCCTTTGATTAAGTACCACGACAAACTACACTAGTACGTCATACAGGCCAGCATTTGATGCTAAAATGTACAGGTTATCCTGGGCCATATTGACCGCAACCCAAAGAAGACTCCTGAGCTAGTGCACCTTTCTAGACACTACTCCACAAAGAACAAGAAGGCCACTGAGCTTCAAAATAAATGATATTTTCCCCAAGTACTTTTCCAGTCATATCCCAGTTACTTTGTAATCGAATACAGTCAAACTCATTTATAAATATCACACACACAAAAAAATCCTACCTAAAAAGAGGTGAGTTCTCAGTTCTTTGGACTTACCTACGATGGCAGATGTTACGAAGAAATTGCCATGAGAAAAATTTGGCCCGGACCGGGAATCGAACCCTGGACCTGTGGTTCCCATGGCAATTTCATCGTATTTCACCTGCTATGTTTGAATATTTTCACATTGCCAAGCACAGCATAAGTGCTGGTGAAGGATAATGTTGCTTGGGCGTGGCTTCTTTAAAGCACTATTCTCCCTTGCGTTGCCATCTTTGATGGACTGCAAGGGCCTAAGATCTAGTTCCATTGTATCCACCAAAATTGTTGTATTCACCACATTTCCAGGAAGCCTGGATAGTGTAGTGGTCTGCGCATTGGTCTGGCAAACCTAAGGTCCGTGGTTCAATTCCAGGCCTAGGCCGAATTTTTCCCATGGCAATTTCATTGTATTTCATGCTGCTATGTTCGAATATTTTCACATGGCAGATGTGAATTATCCTGCATATAAGGAGTATGGATGATACAAAATCCCTGCTAAAGCAAACTATTCCTTGGTCCCTTGGCCAATTGTATTGCCTCATTTATAACAAAATTAATGCCATATTTGCCCACAGACCACTTCTTTCGGCATCGTAAGTTGTTCATGTGAATGGCCTTCACTTACACTCATTAAGAGCAGCTACATGCGGTGCTGCTGCTGCCGCCTGGCAAATCCAGCCCTTCAGTTGTTCGGTGTAGAGGAAAACTCCTTAATGCTCCAAGAATACTTTATTTATTGTAAAATATAAAAAACTAATATTATGAGCTCAATTGATGGAAAATAATATAAAAGCATATTTTTAAAATGCACTGAAAATTTCACCAACCAACGCTACAAAATTCTGCACAGTAAAGTCTGAAACTCATCAAACACCACAATCTACATAGTTTAATTCAAACTTTAGCAAGAAAAAAGTCCATTTTTTTTTGGCATTTCGCATTGTCTGAGGTAACATAATCAGCATCTTCAAGATGGTCCATCATTCTGAACACTTTGTCACTAATGTTCATTTGGCACATGTATTGCCTAAAAGTTTCAAGCAAGCACATGAGTGACCTAAGGACGTTTCTCATCACGATCAATTTTGCCTCCTCCCAAGTTCGAATATCCATCCGTGTCAAGGCGGCCATGTGCGTAGTATTTCCTTGACTGTCAGCACAGCTGTAATCAGTGTAGAGTTGTCCTCTGATTCAAACTCGCTGAAATTTGCAGATGACTCACAAGGTTACTGAATCTTCTCCCATTCATCAATGAAACTTCTGTCAGCTTCTTCCTCTTGAAATGCTGTAACAGTGAAAAGATCCTCTTCATCACCGTCATCCTTAAATCCAGCTTTTCGGAAACAGTTTTGCACTATTTACAGTGTTACTTGATCCCCTGCATCCTAATGCAAAAGAAGGGAAAAGTAGAGAGCATGTGAGGAAAGGTCCTATTCTTTCCTACACTTATACTGTATTTAACAATAGTAATCAAAATGGCAGCAATGAAAATGGTTACCACAACCAAATGCATTCCCTAATAAATGTTGATTTTTATGTCTTCTTCCTCTATCTTCCAATCAACCAAACTCAACAGGCACCAAACTATAATTTTCCAGTATTAATACTTCATCGCCTTGACAACTCTCACATTGAGCGGCTGAAACTTTCACATGGCATTAAGGGGCAACAATTCTACACGACCATTTTAAAGAAAACCTAATTCTGTAGCATGTCCAGAGCAATCTGGTATGGTTTGACATAATTCTCACTTACCCTTAAATTTCTTGAAGCCAGTGGAATAAGTAGCCTCACTATTGAATTCCCAATGTTACACTATAAGGATGGAGGACAGTATGTGATAGATATTAATAATAATAATAATAATAATAATAAGTTTATTACTTCCCAAAAAAACAAACATCACAAATAAATTACAGGTTTTTTTTCCATACAAGGGGAAGCTTTAGGTAGCCTCTAAGAAATATCTGTGATGAGGCTACCATCCCAGAATATATAGCTGCTTATTGCTTTTAACTGAACAATACAAATCAATTATATATACAAAGTAGTTTTACAATAGATTTCAGAATGAACCAAATGGAATACAATAAATAGAAAAAGAAAAAAACAACTTCATACGATAATATTAAAGAAATTTTCTACACTTTGCTGAGTTAGAATCCATTCCGCTATTAGTTTGAGAAGTTTATTTTTAGTATAATTTCCGACTTTTAAGTCCTCTGGTAGCAAGTTGTAAACCTTGGGTCCCATGTACAAGAATGATCTCTTAAAGAGCGATTTTTTTGGCTTGATTGGATGAGCGTAAAATTTATTTCTGAGATTATGTTTAGTTCTTTTTAATTGTTTGTTCCCACTTCTTAGGTAAAATAATTTAAGGACTTTATAGACATATAAGTGTCTAAACGGTAGCAATTTTAATGCTGAAAATAGGGGGAAAGAATGATGATATTTTGATTTACCAGCAATGATTCTTATTATTCTTTTCTTCAGTACAGTAGTTGGTTGGAGTACATTTTGATAAGCACCCCCCCAGCAGACTAATCCATAACTTAACTTAGACTGAACCAGTGAACAATAAAGGGTTTTGTGGAAATGAATTGAACACTTATTACGTATTAAGTATAATTTTGCCAGGCAGTATCTTAGTGCACCAGAAACTTTTGACATGTGACTGTCCCATTTTAATTGTTGATCTATGGTGACTCCTAGATACCTTATTTCATTGACTCGTTCGATTACCGGATTACATGATAATTTAGAGCAATCTACTTGATTGTATACTAAGTTCCAATCATAGGAGCTTAATTTACAAAGATCATAATGTAAAAACTTCGTTTTTTCACTCATTTGGAGACCATTTAATTCAAACCACTGTCTTAGAAATTCTAAGTCTTCTTTTATGCTATTTTCAACACACTCCAAGTTGGCTGACGCATAATTTATGTCTATATCATCGGCAAAAACAGTTACACTTCCTCTAAATGCGTGATTACATAGATCATTTATGTATACTAGAAACAATATAGGACCCAACACGGATCCTTGTGGCACACCTGTATTTATAAATTCATAACTACTCATTTTATCACCAACTCGAACACATTGTTGTCGCATGGACAGATAGCTTTTAAAACAACTCAATATTACACCTCGTACACCAGTATGTTCCAGTTTTTGTAATAATATCTTATGATTCAGGGAGTCAAAGGCCTTCTTTATGTCAATAAACAAGGTTACAACCCGATTGCTAGAATTAATCTCTGAGAATACATAAGACATGCATTTCTCAAGTGCATCTTCAGCACCTTTGCCTGGTCGAAAACCGAATTGGTTTTTACTAAAAAATTTATGCTTATCAAGAAACTTAATTAAGCGGACTTTCACCAGTTTTTCCATAACCTTTGAAAAAATTGATAAAAGAGAAATTGGCCTGTACTTTTCTTTGTTCAAATGACTGCCTTTTTAAACACTGGTATTACTATTGCTTTTTTTAACAAAGTAGGAAACTCGCCTTTAGTGAAACTAATATTAATCAAATGCGTAAGTACAGGAGCTATTTCTTTAATTACAGATTTTAATAGACGGATTGTTATACCATCAATTCCTGGAGATTTACGATGAGGAAGCGAATTAACCAATAATATTAATTCTTTTGGGATTACAGGTTCAAAGTAAAAGGATGCTGGTTCATTTGAGATTAAACAAGGATTCGAGAAGGAGCCAGGAACATGACGATCATGATGGAATTGAGCAGAATTGAAGACATGTATACAATGATTATTGAATTCATTGGCCAATTCGGTTGGATCATCTATTATTTTACCGTTCATATTCAGTTGCAGTCTCTCTCTGTTTGCTTTCTCCCCGACCAGCTCTTTAAACACTTTCCATTGTTATAATTATCTTGGAATTTATGAAACTCTTTAACGTATTATTACTATATTAGGCCGATCATAGCAACATGCTCTTACACCAGAAGACACTGACGATATTTTCTAATTTTATTTCATTAACATTCACAGCTCAGGAAAAGATTAGTGTGGTGTATTATGAATGATGAAATGGTTGCAACACAGAATTACATATATGTAAACAATATCTGGATACATAAAAAATATTTGTACTTTGAGATGGTGGTAAATTGCTAAAAATATGTTGCTTTATTAGACTGGATAGTTGACTTAGTAGACTAGACTAGTTGCCTTAACAGATTAATGATAAAAAGCCTCGGATTCGATGATGAGCATGGGTAGCAATGCTGAAGTTTGGATGTAACGAAACCCCCTTTATAACAATATAATAGGCCGGCCCCTAAAATACGTTGTAAGCAAGTTTTACTGAATTATTATCTTTTCAATGAGATACATGGAGGAACACAAAATTGGAAATTAACGAGTTATTGGCACATCATGAACAGGTAGCCATAAATTGTAAGATAAGTAACCTTTCTTCTGAACTACCTAACACACATAGAATGAAACATATCTTAGGACACCAATGAGTACACTTTAAACTGAGCAATCTAAAATTAGTTTCTTTTGATTTTCACAGGTTTTTAGAATGTATGAAAAATATGTTTAACTACATACCAAACAGAGCCAACACCAAACAAATAATATGTGTGCTCGGGGTACAAATAAACTCAATATAATCCTATCACACTATGGTACAACCTCTCATGGACAAAATTCTAGTTCGTTGATGGTTACACATCGTGTGTGGTGGGCTGTATCACTGCTGGGACAAATGATATCAAATAAAACCCTGACTTTATGGGCACTATGTAATATCTAACTGCCTAAAATCAAGAATTGGTGAAGAGGTGACAACAACACAAGATGTGTAAGAATTTATTTAGGCTGTCTCTTTCATTTTCTTTTAAATAAGCCCTAACATACAAAGATATATAAGAAATAAGTAGAAAGAGACTTCACTCATTTTCGGTGAGAATAGCCATTTATTTTAATTTCCTGCATCCCATTGTCAAAATTGCTATGAACTGCTCTCTCTCAGTTATTCAGGTTTTCAATGCAACCCTCTAAACAATGGTGCTTCATTCCTTTTTGAGCATTTTTCTGTGTGGAAGAGCTTTCCATAACAATCTCATCCATGTGTTAGAAAACAATGTATGCAGAATGTAACTATAATTGCTTCAGGGAAAGACATGCTGAATCACACCTTCAGTTCCCTAATTTCGTCATTTTTAGTTTTCCAGTCATCTCTCATGATTACAGAACGCTCAGTACGTTCAATCGCTTTTACTGAATTACCAAAGACTCATCATACATTTGACATGTTCCCTTTTGAATACTTAAAATTTCTTCGTAGTAGTTCCTGAGATATAGGAACTTATTAGGGTGGTCCTTGTTTTTCAAATTTCGACTTTCTTTTGGGATACTCTCTAAATTCGTGCCATTGGGTTAAATAATGTATGAAGAATATTACATTAAGGAATTGGTTAAGGGAAAGACGTGCTGAATTGCACCTTAATTTTTCAAATGTTGCCATTTGTTATTGATTTTCCAGCCGTTTCTGACAATTACGTAACACTCCGTATTTCAAATTACTTTTGCTTAGTTAAATTTTACCTAATTAAATTACTAATGACTCATCACACTTTTGAATTGTTCCGTCGAACGAATGTTTTCAATTTAAGCTGAGTCTTTCCCAAGAGTAGGAGTGTGCCATATAAGTCACTGTGCACATCTTGAGCAGCCATCAGCCGGGTCGCACTTTACGTTCGCTCCCATCCATTTTTAGCAACATATGCAGCTTTCTGATGCATTACATTTACATGGCGTGTCTACTGAATCTTTATGCATAGGGTCCCAAAAGCTCATCACGCACCGTATCTACTCATGCATGCATAGCTATGACTACTGATGCATTACATGTTATAGAGCTAACAAAAAAGCATCTATAACTTGGGAAGTGGCAAAATTTCATGAACATGTGGTGCGATATAGGCAAACTACTGACGTAAGACCGATTGTATTAATGTTTTGATAACTATACAAAAGCTAAAAAATTAAAGAGCTACAATGCAAACATGCTGCTACCACCAGGTAGTAGATAACAACAGAAGTATTTCAGAGTAAATGAATTAACTAGCTGAACTACCAATCAAAAACCTAAATAAAAGGATTACATCTAGGATTACATAAATGTGATACCTTGCAAGGCACCATTCAGAAAATTGCAAGTAGCATGATTATGATATATGTTCTCCATTAACATTCAAGGAAAAACATTATATTATTGAAATTAAAAGTCCATTTTTTAGTCAAAGCGCTTCCCTCGGAAGATCCTTCCAGGTCTCAATGCATGTGTCATAACCTAATACAGCTGAGATAAAGAAATGCTCTGACTCGGCTTTTCCCTGAATTTCCAACTTATCTTGAAGGGAGACGAGAAAGGCTTCTCAGGTCAGGGGGAAGAGCAAACATGCAGTGAACGTGAAGTTGTAACGCTCAGTCAGGGGCCCAGGGGCCCACAACGCTGCGCAGGCATTATATCATCGCAGCAGTGCGCCAGAGAATTGTCGGGACATGGTCCATTCGTTTCCAGATTTCTTGAATAATAAGCAAAACATAATTACCAGGAGGGTATGAATGCAAAGAGAAAGTTTCATCCGTGGGTTTATATTTCTATCGCCCATATATTCTGTCTCATGGTTGAGTACTGCACCGGTGAAAATGGTTGATTTCGGGTAAATGTATGCATTTATATTTCTGATATGCTAAGTACCTAGAACATTTAAATAAAATAGAACCCATGTAGTAGCTTTACTCCCTGTCTCTTTATTCCTGAATACTGAAACTTTTTATCTGCTAGCAATCAATCATATCAGGGTAAATGCAGACAGTCTGCAAACGCTTGTTTAGTGAGGTAGCCTGCCCCCTTAATGTTTAGATGGAAATTAACACCGCTGCACATCGCAAAGTTAGGAGCTGAAGCAAATGCTGAAGCAACGCAAAGCTGAAGGAATGAGTAGAGGTATTGCATCTGGGCCGTTCACTGGGATCCTACTGGGAGAGAATGCTCTCATTTAGGATGGAAAAACTCACCCGAACATTATGTCACTGTGGAGAGAATTGCCAAACATTATCTCAATGTTGGTGATAACATACCTACAAATACAAAGAAAAAAGATGTTTAACAAATAAATTCGTTAAAAAGAGGTCACTTCCATGTTGGGGCCCACACACGGACTTCGTTCTACAGAGGTTTCGTAGTTATACAGGTTCATTATGGGGGTTTTTTTGCATGCATTGCATATGGGAAGGTCCCGGGACCGGGTGCATCACTTCATAATAGGGAGGTTTTCTTAATACTTTGCTATAGGGAGGTTTGTTATATGGAGGTTTTACTGTAATAACCACTAAGTGGTTAACAATTTGGTGAGGAAGTAGAGTTGAGAACAGAATCCACAGGACTCTGACTGCATCTTACAATAGAGCATTGATTATCCGTGCTAATGGAGGTGGTAGCTCTATTGGATTACTGAAAGTGATGGAAAACCCATTCATACTCAATTGTGTGGTGGTTGTGGCCTTAGTTTCAGTGCCAAGCCCTCTTGAAGTCTTCCAAGCATATTATTATGAAATACTCCTATTTCTATGATGTAATCTCATTTTCAGGCAATCATTCATTCCATTTACTTCTCTGTAACAGGTCATCACCTTAATTTGATGAGGTTGACTCTTCCATTTCTCCATCACATCCATCCATCTAGAGGACACTATTATGCCGGCTAACCTGCAAGCTTCCTCAGGTCCAAGTGACATGTTGGATCAGGAGGCAACACATTATATTGCGTGGTGTTTGTGCCTTTTTTGGCTCCACATCTCAGATTGGTCTGCTGAGGGTCATCTTTGACAAGTGTTACTCAAGCAGCAGATAGTGAGTAGCTGTCATCTCTTTTGTAGTTGTTGGGGCTTTTGGTTATTTCCACCATTTCTCTAATGAGATGGGAAAGAATCTCTTTCCTTAGCCGAGAATAGAATGTTGTGCAGCAGCCTCTCCCAGGCATGCTCTGCAATAGCAGAAAGCTGGAATTGCCTCTACTGGAGCTATCTGATAGCCCTGATTATGACACTTGACTGCTCTGCAGGTTTCTCTAACATACTTATGGGAGCCAAAACTGCAGGGCATGGAAAAGATGCCTTCTTCAGCACCTTTGGGGAGGTGGTCTTAGGCCTTGCATAGGATGTTAGCCATCTTCTGCACAGGTTTCAATCTTGTCGTCACATTATGCTTTTTAAGAACTCTAGATAGTCTCTTGGAGCCAGGAGCCACATATGGGATTACTGCAGAATCCCATATTAAAAAAATGTGCAGAATCCTCTGCGTGTTGAGGAGGTGCTTAACTGCTATAAAGGCATGGTTGATGCTAGTTTCCCTGCAACTATCCAGAAATGGCAGTTGAGAAAAGAGAACTGCATGCCAGAAATTCTGAAAAATGGAAGAATCAACCTCTATCCAAGCCCTACAGATTCCTTAATTAAACTTCATTTGTCTAAAATTGATGCCTGTTGGTAAGATGCATTAAATATGCTCCATCAATTCATGGTATACTGGGCGAAAAATCTTTTTTCAGATACATTTTTACACACAAACTGATAATATTTGCCCATACATAAGTATTTAAATTAATAATCACATTGTATTAAGCCATGTTTATACAATGCATGTTCCAGTGCAAATAGATGCATGAACTGATTCACCATAAAAGTTTCATTGCATAAACAAGCAAAGGTGCACAAATGTCCGGCCAAAAGATATCCCTAATTCTAATTTGGATCATTTGTTCATGCATCCGTCAGGCCATTAACTTGTGTAGATATATGCATCATGTAAACATACTTTGTGCTCATTGCGAGAAATTTGACGTTGCCAATTGGAAAAATTTGCTTCATATTTTTTTCAATTTCTGACGCCACTGCAAATGAAGATCACCCTTGGATGCCTATTCAATTGTTTTCAACCACTCGGAAAAATCTTAAGCTAACCCTGCAGCAGGAAATGTGAGCGGTCAAAATGTAGCGATTATGTAGACTAGAGCAAGACTGCGAGTACAAAAAAAAGGCAGAAGAATGTGTAAAGGAGAAAGAGGAGGGGGGGGGGAGGGAAAGGGAGAGTGGGGGGGAGAGTGAGGGAGGTTTGTGCGGGACATATGATAAGACATAATCTGAAGCTCAGATACAATTGGTACTCTTAATGCATTCCCTATACGTTGTCCTTCGGGTGATGTCTATTGAGAATGATCTAAACCGTACTACCTCCCTGCGAGCATGACGATGCTGCAGAAAACTGTAACTTCTTCCTCAAACACTATTTATTGTGGACAATTGCACGTATCCTTCAGAATGGAAAGAAAACACAGCAGCAATTGGAATATAGAGAGGACAAAAAGCAAGAAAAAAATCTTCCAAAAGGAGAGGCGACACGAAAGTGAGTTAACCCTTTCATTACTAAGGTATAAATTGTGATACCTTCCCATTGACGAAGTTCAGTTTTTTGCATATTTACATTCAGCACGATGAAATAAGACACATGTCACTAAAAATTTTCATTTTTGAAGCCTATTTGTTGTAATTATAACTGTTTAAACTTTGGACGTTCCAGAAAGTCCTGTGCCACCAGCAAGTCTGTTGTGCGGGTTGCATTCATTATCAGTAATTCCCCATTGTCAATTTTACGTCTAATAAATAAATAACAAACCTTAATTCCGTTAAACTCATAATTTCACGAGTATATCCAGTTTGTAAACTCTTCTTACACTTTGCACTCATTTAATCCTCTCGGTTATAAAAATTGTGCTGATATCAATAAAATTTTATAGAATGCGATTTATTTTGAAAACTTCAAAAGAAAATTCCTCATTCGGAAGTACAACTGTCTTTTCAGTCAGTATTTTGATTGTTATAATACGGAATACAAAATTTTAGTCCAGGAAAGGGATTACTAGCATATTTAATTGAGAATTACCATAGCAAGTATCCCCCCCCCCCCTCCCTCCCCCTCCTCTTTCTCCTTTACACATTCTTCTGCCTTTTTTTTGTACTCGCAGTCTTGCTCTAGTCTACATAATCGCTACATTTTGACCGCTCACATTTCCTGCTGCAGGGTTAGCTTAAGATTTTTCCGAGTGGTTGAAAACAATTGAATAGGCATCCAAGGGTGATCTTCATTTGCAGTGGCGTCAGAAATTGAAAAAAATATGAAGCAAATTTTTCCAATTGGCAACGTCAAATTTCTCGCAATGAGCACAAAGTATGTTTACATGATGCATATATCTACACAAGTTAATGGCCTGACGGATGCATGAACAAATGATCCAAATTAGAATTAGGGAATTACCATTGGCTGTGTTCATAAAAGTACAAAATTCCCACAGTCATTTTTAAAACATAAAATCACCGATGAAATCATAATCATAAAAATACATCTGCTTAGAATTTTGTTTTAAAAACTACAATCAATATTTACATAATTTCAGTATTTGATGTACCTATGATAATTTATGAAGCTAAGTACAACACATAATTACGGGTTTCCCTCACAAGCCGCGCCATTTGTGGGATTGTCCATCCTAATCCCTGCTTGGCACTCTTGGCATTTTCAATTTTGCGTTGTCTATTTCATATTGATGTGGATAATGTCACCAAATTTGCAGTGCTGTACAATTGACAAAGTATTCCAATGTATCCACACCGCGGAAAAATTGTCTTCAAGAAAATATATCGTCACATCCATGGATATATGTATCGGTTTAGGGGTGGTTAGCAAAGTATTTTTGGGTAGAGAGGAAAAGTGGATGGGAGGAGATGGAAGGGGGAGAGAGAAGTTCGGTTCGAAGGGCTTAAGAATGCCGGGGGTTGTGTGAGACTCCCCATGGGGTGAGGAATGGGGGGAAGGGCTCAGAGCATTGACCACACACTGGTCACAGAGAGAGTTGGCCGATGGTGGGGGTGTATGGTGGGTCTCCGTAAAGAGTTGAGAGAGAAGAGGGATTAGCTCAGGAGAGGCCTTCGAGCAGGTTTTGCAATGACTGTATCACTAGGGCTGGCCTGAAGGAAGGCAGGGTGTGGATGAACGGCAGGCATCGGCAAACGGCTAGTGTGGAGATGGAGGGTAAGGATCCCTTGGTGAGGGGTGAGCGAGGGCAACAAGGAGGAAAGTGCATGGCAGAACCATGTCATGGTCGGGGGTGAAAGGTGTCTAGCTTGGAAGACAACTGAGACAACAGATTGGTGAACGGTTTTGAACAAAATAATCAAGGCATATATTCATTCATTCTTAGAATTGCATTCGGAATGATTCATGAACTGTCCTTATCAGCTGTTGAAGAGTATTACCATTACTATTGAGGAGATAAATGTTGAACACAGAAATGCGTTCATGAGTAAAAAAGGGAAGTTAAAGTTTCTCATCAAAGTGCGCCCCGATTTTTTGATAAACAACTGTCAATGAACACTATGGAACTATCTGAGAGATGACACATTTTTAAGTTATTTACAATGGCAGTCCTACAATAAAATGAAAATTTTAAAAAATACAACAGAGTAAATGGATTTGACTATCATTTTCACAGGGAAGGGTTTTCCCTGTATTTGACATATGAGTAACTTAAAATGAAATGATTATAGTACCTTGTGCATTAATTTTTTGTTTCTCAAAGACTTTTTCACTCCACCATTACGGTTAACTCTGTTACGTTTAAATTTTGATTTACAACAGCAAATTTAGCATGTGCAGCATTTATAGGGGTTGTGAAATTGGAGGAGCACCACTAAGAAGTTCATTAAATCGAAAGATCAATATTTTAGAACAATAATGAAAGCCCCAATAAATGTACTAGCGAATAGTTCAAACTCGATCCTCTTTATCAAAAAGTTTGTATACACTGACAAATGAATCACCAATCTGCTACAAGACCACGGTGAAAAAGGGCTTTACAATTGCAAAGACGAAGAAAATACAATATGTGGAAGACATAATGGTAAAAATTTAATAAAATTTAACATTAATATCCACATTATAAATACAAAATGAAATTGCCACCTGAGAAGCTAAAAAATTATAACTGGTACTAGAAACCTGACATTGTAATTGTAATACATTGGAAATTAGGGAGCAACTGACAATCAACCGTCAAAAGAAAGATTTTTTTACATTTTATTATTTGCTATTATTAATAATACATTATATCATTCACAATATTGTGACTATTTGCTTTTCTTCATTACTGTATACATTCCGTTAATAAGGAATATATGTGTGAATCGATTGTATAAAAATTGTGGACGTAGAAAAATACATACATGAGCAGATGCTATAGCAACCCCAAACATACACCTGAACAGTGGCTCCGAGTGTAGTAGAAACGGTATATCCAAGTATTGTAGAATGCTGTAGATTTAGCAGCAGATTCAAAAATCTTAATTTATTTTATAGATTGATTTATATGTACCAACGATATAAGTTACATCGAACTATGTCACATATGGGTAACATTACAGCTACAATATATACACTTGCAACGGGATTCGAACACACGGTGTGTTAGTTAAAGGCCAATATTTTATTAATTTGAATCCCGCATTTGTTGAATCGATAATGTTAAATCTAACCAGATGAACAAAAACGAAAGAAAAATGATAAAAACAACCAAGACACACTTCTAATCAAACGATTCAAACCATAAAAATTGAAAAAGTTTAAAATGTTGCCGTTATGCAACTAAACAATGCATTCCAAAACGCAGTCCACCATAGAAAAGGTTAAAGCCTAAGCTATGACAGCAGTGAAATTGCAATTGCCCCACGAGTGACTTGAGTCCGCTGGCAGGCAGTAAGGAATGGCTTGAACGTGTACGTTCTAGAACGTCCTGCGCCACCCGATAGCACCCACAGGACGTTCCAGAACGTCCTTGAGCACTGAATGTGTTAAAAGAATGGTTAGTAACAGTTACTGAACATCAACACACGCATTTCATGTTTTTTGTAAAAAACGTTTCTCAAAGGATGAGGAGTCAAATGAATGATATGGGGCACCTGCTTTTGCCTTAAGCAAGACAGTCTGACTCAATGAGAGATTCACCTCTATGGTGGCTGGAAAAATGGACCAACAGGTCTAACAGGGAGAGTGCACAACCATTGGGAAGCCAATCGAGTTCAAATTTGGCATGTTTTACTATGCCATCAAGCTATTCCATATGATAAAGCAAGACAATGGATGTCACATAATTTGGAGAAAAAAGCATGCCCTGCATGGTAGTGGAGTATGTAAGCCCTGTGAAATGGGTGTTTCTACATGTCTGTGGTAGTCCAATGGTCCATGCAGTGGCTTACTGATGGTAACATGGCAAGTTCGAATCTCATTCACAGAAAACTCTTCAAAATTTTTTAGGGTTCAAATCGCTTTCATTATTACACACAGAGTTTTAACCATCATTACTTGAATGGAATAATTAAACTATTTTTTTATTTCAAGGAGTCCTTAAGGAGCTTACGAAACTTCAACAAAAAAATCCTAGGTAAATTACTAGATGAAAACCCCAAGTCATTCTGGTCTTATTCGAGAGAGCTCCAGGGCGAATCTTCGACAGTTGAGTCTTTACTGGATACAAACCGCAAAATGGTCACCAACAGCATCGATAAAGCCAACTTATTAAGCCACTACTTCGAAAATGTATTCACTAAGGATGACAATACACAATTTAGACATTCCTGACTTTAATGCGACGATGGCTGACATAACAATTCAACATAATGGAATAATAGAACAACTGCATTCGATTAAATGTAACAAGTCCCCAGGTCCAGAAGGAATACCTGCACGCATGGAAAGGAGTTAGCGCCACGGATTGCACCATTCTTAGAAATTATATTTAGCAAATCATTATCCGGAGGCAAGATGCCCCAAGTCTGAAAAATAGCCAACATCACTTTTATGCAAGATCCTCGAACACATTGTCGTTAGTAATATTATGACATTCCTGGATAAATTAACTTCTTACATAGCAGTCAGCACGGCTTCCGTAAGGGCTGGTCCTGCGAAACACAGCTTGAGCTCTTCCTTCATGATATCCTAAAATCAGGTGAATAGATTAAGCAAGTCGCTGCGATATTCCTCGATTTCAAGAAGGCGTTCAACAAGGTTCCTCACAAAAAGCTAATATATAAATTGCAATTATGCGGAGTTAATAGAAAAATAGTGAATTGGATAAGTGACTTTCTCAGTGATCAAAAACAAAAAGTAGTTATTGATGGTTTTAGCACTGATATGATCGAAGTCACATCCGCTGTTCCTCTGGGAAGTATGATCGGCCCTCTTTTATTCATTTTTTATATTAATGTCTGAACAACGTTCATTTGTGGTGTCAGGAGTGGGGGTAAGAATTAAATATCATGAAATGCACCACAGTTCACTTCCTGCGAAAGTCATCACATACCTATACTGAGGGGGGAGTAGTGCTGTGCGAATCAAGGATTTTCATTTTGAATCGAACCGAATCGAATTTCCCAACAAATATTTCGAATCGAAACAAACTTTTTCTTTTGATTTCGGAAGCGAATCGAATCACCCTAAAAAATTCGCTTTCGAATCAAATTGGAATCTAAATAAAATGCAAAAGCTTATGCGCCGTAAAGTAATAAAGATGTTCACAATATTTCAGGGCCTTACATTAGCAATATATTTATAGCGACACAAAGAATAGCACTGAATAACATGTGGTTGTTTATATTTTCGTTTCGCGTGAGGAAAACATCGCATAAACGGACGGCGCAACATTTTTTGGAATGAGCGCCATGTTTGAATGCATGCAACGATTCGAAGAGGATCAGATTCAAATATTTTGAATCATTCGGTTTCGAAGCATCCCAATTCACAGGCGAATCGAATCGAATTAAGCGTGATACGAGTCAATTCAAATTGATGTTGAAGCATTTGCGCAACTCTAGGGGGGAGTAAACATAAAATCTTCAGATACAGTAAAATATCTTGGAATTACCTTAACATCTGATATATCATGGGGATTACACATACAGAACATATGTGGCGCAGCATTAAAGAAACTAGGTTTCGTTAAACATATAACAGGAAGGCCCTCGGATGAAAAAGTCAAAGAGAGATGCTACTTCGCTCTGGTTAGGCCATACCTCGAATATGCCGTGAGCATTTGGGACCCTTGTCAAATAAATTGAACCAAAAAATTAATAAAATACAACGGAAAGCAGCGCGCTTCATTAAAAACTGCTACGAGTGTACATATAGTGTCTCACAACTTTTAGAGGGATTAAGGTGGGAGCCTCTTGAGACTCGGAGGCTACACGCTAGGCTTAGGTTGCGTGAGAAATTCAGAACTGATATTTTTCAGAGTAACATAGAGAATATTATCATGACTCCTCTCTACATCTCAAGGTTGACAAATGCGATAAAATATGAGAGATACACTGCCGAACAGATAGGTACGAAAACTCGTTCTTTCCACAAACAATAAGTGACCACAAAAAAAATTGAGCTCCACTAAATACACTCCTATAATACATGTCACCATTTCAACTCTAAAAAACGTACACCTTTACACGGCTGGTGACCTAACACCCCCTGCCACACGCCCAAGCAGCGGCTCGTGGGGTTTTATGTAGATGTAGATGTTAACAGGGTAGGGATTTCACCAAGGGCTGAATTCAATTTTTATCCCTAGCTCCAATTCCATCGCTACTAATGACTTATTATTATTCAAATCATCAAAGGGGAACAGAGAGGGTAGACTACAAAGGTGAATTGAAAGTTGATGACATGATAGTGTGACACTTGTTGTAGTTATCACTAACAGTGACTTGAAAGAAGGAACTTGCACATATATATAGTTGAGTTTTACAATGCTTCCCTCTTATTTGGTCACTTCCGTTGGTTCTAGAGACATAAGAGAGGCGAAAAATTTCCCCAGCATACTACTAAAACTCATCTGATAAGACATTTTCAAGTATTCTAGGCGTAACGTGTCGTCTCCATTTTTCCAACAGTTCCCAATGTGGAACGGTGAAAAGAATGACCTCAAGAGAAAGTCTCCACAGTGATCGTGGATGTAATAAATTACATAGAAAATGTTTTTGAACTTGGAAGGTTCTGAGAGGATAAAATCTTTGTTTGATTAAAAATTTTCTTTGTAATGAAAATGAACAGTTATCACAAATTCGACAACTGCAAGACACTCATTGGTCAGAAGCAAAAACCATTCCAGGAACATGTACTTTTCATCGTTATATTCCAATATCCAAAAGTGTCGTTACCACAAAGAAGATAAGTTTTCATACAGATTTCAGTTCAGTCTGTAATTTCTCAAAAAAGTCAATGTGTGAAGTAAATATGGTACAAATTCTTATGAGGCCAGTTTGTATGACAGTCAGTGGTATTTTGGACTAGTTGTGTTAAAACATAGAGATGAATACGATGTAAACATAAAATTTACATATTCTTATGGCCCAGTAGGGTTATTTTAATGGCCTCAGCAATGAGAAGAAATCTGCTATGTTCCCATTAATAACATTATTTGTAATGTGGAAGGTCCAACTACAAAAGGCTAGGGAAGGTTGTATTACTTCTCAGAAAAAGACATCAAATGTGTGAACCATCAGATGTCAAACTTATGAGGAAGACTTGAAATTTGTTAATTGCGAGAAAGATATCCAAAGCAAGTGATGGTCGAAGATAAAAATAACAATATCTTTGGTGGTTTCTGGTGATACTTGATGGAATTTACTAAACATTTTGAAAGAATAGAGTAAACTTTGTTTTTCCACAGTGGAAAAACAAAGTTTACTTTATTCTTTCAAAATAACAATATCTGTTAATACTGTAGATCAAAGACTCTACATGAAGTACTACTGAACCTAACATCTTCCACCAAGCATGATGAGTTCGAGAAGTGCTTTCTTACAGGCTGTTCATTAACATTTGGATATGATGATTTCCAAAAAAGACACCCTACGTATTAATACAAATTTCAGACACTAAAATCCCTATCACATAACTTCCCATACTTTGAGGTGCTTTGTAGTGCTACTAGTCAACTATCCTTCTGCAATGATGGTAAGTAGAAAAATCACTTAAAATTCCATAGAAATTACTTTTTTGTTGCTTCTTATAACAGGAACTAATGATACCTCTAAGGTTATAACTAATATTTTTTATGTAATCCTTATGGCTTCCATGATAAAACTGCAAATTTTCATAAGAATTGAGTGAAAAATAAGGCAGTTACTTTTTTTCCATAGGAGGTTTCAGTGTCCATGGAGGCCATTGGAATGGGCATACTGCAGTTTCACCCAAACTTTAAAAGGTTGGAGAAAAAAAACAAATTGAGAAAGATAAGAAAAACTTTCTATAGTTTCATATCTACATCAGAAGATACAGCATATTACCACGTTTCATCAAAATCTGAGATGGTGGGAGTCAAATCATTTTTCTGGATGAATTGACATGGAATATGGACCCCACTCTAAGTCAGCCAAAGGCAAGAATGGAGTCCACAGTTAAACATACCAACCAACAGATACAATGCTAGATGTGTGTAACACCTCTCCCCGCATTTCACCCCAACAGGGACCAGGAGTTCATAGAGAAATCCAGCTGCCACAGCCAGGACTGGGCCTTCAGGAGGGGAAAATCCATGAGTCTATAGCAACCCACCAACCTGATCCCTGAGACTGAGTCACACATCCACTATCCACAGATTAAGTAACACACTTTTCTTAGACAAGGCAAGGTCAAGCAAAAATGAATGATGTATTTGCCTTTACCATTTATCCAAAATTATATGAGTACTTTATTAGCACGTCTATTTATGTTAGGTACTAATTGGGTATATTAACATTTTTGAGTTATAAATGAACCATAAAGAGCTGAGGGAATATGTCAGAAATGACGGGGTTCAACCCCAAAATAATTTCTCATTGACAAGTAAAACCAGACGAAGGAATGATTTCAAATCAGTTTAACTCCAAAAACGAAGAAAGGAATGCGTAGAAGTGATATGAGAAACATCGCACCGAGTCATCAGTGTGAAATGCCAATGTAAATGGGTTGACCTACGAGTTCTTCTAACAATACCTAGCACTCTGGTTTGAAATAAAATACCTTATAAAAGCTTATTGCCCAAATCCACACCAGAAGCGCAGGAATAATTTACGTTCGCCGATTTCAGTATCACACAGCATTAACTTAACCCCTTGGGTAGTGGGGTAAGCGACTACAGTCGCAAAGGAAATTTGCTCCCCAGGTGACGAGAGCGACCATAGTTGCGTGCCGCGTTCCAATGAGTTTCCTGGTGGGAAGGGCAACTACAGTCGTCTGTTGGGATATTTCATGTTTCTATGAAGTGCTACGTAATACAAATGTCTTATTTCTTCACGGTAGCAACGTTAATTTTCATTTTTCTGTCGGAGAATAAATTCAGAACATCTTACATTTTGGGGTCATTTTCCATTTGAAATTTTTCCCATTTGAAGTTGTTATTCGCCGCACATGCGCTACGTATTCATTTATCACTAAAAACTTCATTTGAATCTACGAAGGGGCAATTTTTCAAGCTATTTTTGTTTTTTTACGTTTGAAAGATTAAAAAAAGATGTTTTGGCCATGATAAAAGTTTCGTTATTCCAGGATATGTTTTTTTAACTTTACTTTTTGCATATTCGACGGCATAAAGGTTTAGACGTAAGATATTGGACATATTCTTGAAAATAATCATTGCTCACTTATTGATTAGTACTTTTTTGTTATCACTTTGTTTTGTTTTACTTACCGTATTCTCACGATAAATTTTTAAGTGCCCCATCATTCTTTGGCATGCTTGGAATAAGTTGCTACGTAATTTAGCTCAGCTAACAAGCCAGTAAACATTCGTAATGTACATATTTCAATATTTTAGTGCAGTTTGTTGCTTTTAATACTATGAGTGTATATTCTACAATGATAAACCACGTTAACCACGTAAACACTCATATACAATTTAATTTTAAATGCTTTTTTTAAATATGGATAGAAGAAAAACTCGCAACTGGAAACTTCTATTTACCCAAAAAGATCCCAAAGCATTACCTGCGAAATATAAGGTCAATGTAAGCTACACAGCACTGAGATTTGAAGGAGAGCGCCATGGAATGACCTTGGTATCCACTCCCACCACATCCCTTGATTCTTATCTGGGTGACCACTGCTATACTACCATAGCCCTCACTTTCTTTGTTTCGAGAGGAAGGGTATCTTTCAGGAGGTGTGAAGCAGAGACCTGCAGGCAAGGGTAGGATCAGAGAGAGAAAATGATAAAGATTCTTTCATTCCAGTGGGAGAGGAGTGCTAAGGGCTCTAGTGCCAGTACTTTAGACGGGAGGACAAATGACTGTCTTCATGCCTGTCGACCGCCGCTTCGACTTCTCGGGCTTTGCTCACGAAAACTTTCTGCTTCTCCTTTCCCTTTGTTTGCAGAGGGGTTTCAACCCCCTTGTTCTGGCATTACTCGGAATCCCCCTCCCCTGAATGTAGGCGCGCATTGTCATGGAGGCAACATCGACAGGGCACGGTCGGGCATGAACGGGAGTTGTCATCATGCAGACGGTCACGATAACGGGTATGGGCAATAAACAGAGGCGGGCGAGAGTAGCTTGGATTTCCCGACCGTTCGCGGGTCTCTTGTGTGAACTGGTGCAAGGACTGATGCACGTGTCTGTTTGGAAATACCATCCCCTCATCCCCAAACATATTATATGAAAGGGAAAACTAGGGTTAGCGTCCGCAGTCTCTTTGCTTGGACGTAGTCTAAATAAGAATAAAGAAATAAGAATTTTCACTAAGGCTTGGCATTTTTCTTAAGAGGGCGAGGGTAACTGATTTTTTCACACATTGTCACAGGCAACAAGGCTTTCGGCTTTCAAGCAAGGTTTTGTTTGAGGGCAAATGGGCCACCTGGGAGCTAGAATTATCCCATTACTGTTGGCCTTGCCCACGATTGTACAAAATTCTTTCACACTTGGGAGGCCAGCAGACCCTAACATGTGGGCGAGGGTTTTTGCGGCTTATCCCTCTCCAAAAATTGAAGTTCATTGGTTATGTCGTTTTCTTAGCCAGTCTGAATTTTTTCCTTAGTGGTGAGCAGTCACATGAGATACGTTCCTTAGCCGTGCAAAGTTATTCATATATCTTGGGTGAAAAACTTTGAGTATGGCTAAAAAAAAAAGATTAGCAGAAACTGATATCGCGGAAATGTTAGATCTGAGAGGTGAAAGTGAAGACAGTGATGCGAGTGAGGAGGAGATTTTAGTATCCACCGAAGGAGTTGCTGGTCCATGCACCGTCGATCCTGCTATCAGAAGGAAGGCAGTGGAGCTGCACGAGTCTTCTAGCAGTGGGTCACAAGAGGAGAGCAGCGATGAGGAGGAACTTTTTCATTCGGAGACGTCGATTTCTGAGTGGACTGAAAATAGTGGACCTCGACCAAGATTCCAGGCAAAGTATACTCCAAGTTTGACTCGTGACCTTTTGAGTAAAGAAAACCCTATTGACATTTTCAAACACTTTTTTGATGAAAGTATTCATGACGAAATTGTCACCCAGACTAACTAGTACGCAAGTCAGCAAATAGAGGCAAAAATTAGGAGGCGACAGATGAAAAGAAGAAGTCAGGTAAAGGACTGGGTGGATACTGACAAAGAGGAGTTGAAGTTATTTTTTGGTATCCTTCTTTTACAAGGAATAATTCAGAAACCAAAATTAGGGCATTACTTTTCGAGAAATAAGCTCCTTGCTACTCCTATATTTCACGAGATGATTAGCGAGAAGCGATATTTTCTGCTGCTCAAATTTTTACACTTTGCAAACAATGAGGATTATGTCCCAGAAGGTCCAGTTTCCGCAAAGCTGTACAAGATAAAGCCTATTATGGACCATCTTGTGGAAGAATTTTGTGAGAGCTATATTCCCGATAGACTGCTACCTGTGGATGAAAGCCATCTGCTGTGGAAAGGGCACCTTGGATGGAAGGACTACGTACCGAAAAAACGTTCAAGGTTTGGTATGGAATCGTATAAATTATGCGTCTCAAAAACTGGGTACTTATGAAGCATGCTGATGTACACAGGAAGAGACACACAACTCGTTGAAACAGTTGAAGGCGTTGACGTGTCAGGTTTCACTAGACCTTCGAGATTGGTCCTCAGTCTTGCCAAAGATTTGCTGAAGCAAGGCTATACTATTGGGATTAACAACTACTTTAGTAGCCCCGAGCTATTTGACTTTTCAGTCAGATTTGAGAGCGATGCAATCGGAACCGTGTGAAAGGATAGGAAAAACCTCCCACAATGTGTAATGCAGAAAAAGCTGAAAAAAGGGGAGGTAGTTGCGGCTTATCGTGGGAAACTAATGGCAATGAAATGGTGGGACAAAAGGGATGTGTGCATACTGAGCAGCTTACATGACGACAAAATGGTGAATGTTCAAAGTAGAGGACAGGGAACTAAGATAAAACCGCAGGCGTGCGTTGATTATAATGATACGATGGGAGGAGTGGATTTGTCCGATCAATGCATCGTAACATGCAGTGCCGTGTGAAAGAGACTAAAAAAGTATTATCAATAGATATTTAGGCACCTGTTAGATGTAGCAGCGTTCAATGCTTTTGCAATTTACAAAAAAACATGGCGGAAGTTTCTCGCAATTTGATTTCCGAATGGACATAATTGAGAATTTGATCTTAAAATACGGGAAATCTGCAGCAGAAAAAGATGAACAAGTAAGGGAAAGAAGGGCATCAAGTGAAACCAGGGTTGTGAAACGTAACGAAATTTCGTTCCACGAACCGCTTCGGGAAGGGTTCGGTCCAGAGAAACGGTACGTGTAACCGAACCTCTTCCGTAACGAAAAATGTTTCGTCACAAATGTGTAACCAAACCGTTCTTGAGAATTTCGTTACAGAAACCAAAAAAATCGTTTCAGTTACGGTTCAGTACGGAAGATATGTAAATACACGAGAAGATAAAATGTTGGCACCAAACTCAAATCATCATACAATATTCTGTTTTTGTCCGTTTTTTAACACCTTTTTGAGGAGGCACCTCTCAGAGACGGTCATTTTAGGAGCCTCTGGGTGGGAGGCTCACACGCGGTGGGAGGGCCCCGACCCTGGTCCCTACCACCCGCCTTACCGTTACTCCCAGCACACTCACCAACCCACACTCATGTTATAGAAACGGTCATCGAGTTGACCCTACCGCACGACACCCTTCTCTTTTGTATCGAGGGGATACTTGCTTCCAAAGAGTCTCAGTTTTTCCCATCCTCCTACCCGTCCCTTCCTATTGTCCTTCGCCGCGCCGTACCTACGTCTCTCTCCGCTTATTTCACAGGAAAAATCCCCTGCCCTGTATGTCTGACCCCCTTGGCCCTCCCTCAAGAAAATCTTAACGATAAATGAGAGGGAATGCTTGGCAAATTTATGAAAACATTTCCTGAGACTGCAGTTAGATCAAAAATGAAGAGGGTTGAAGTAATATTTTAGGATGGCGGCGTACATTCTCACCCTTGAAACCTCTGCAAGAAAACGACCAATAATACTGCCTCTCTTCTTTTTGAACTGCTTTTTGCGTAAAAAATGAATTATTAGTCATGGAAAAACACGAGATACAAGAAACTACATTAGTGGTCCTAACCACTTAGTGGCTAGTAACTAACATTAGCATCAGACATAGTGCCTTACTTAAAATTAATATTCACCAAATCATTAGTAGATCACGTAGTGCCTAAGGACTGGAGAGTAGTAAATGTCACACCTATATTCAAAAGTGGCGACAGGGAAGACCCTAGTAACTACAGGCCTATTTCTCTCACATCCATTTCCTGTAAGGTATTTGAACACATAATCGTAAGCTCCATTATGAGTCATTTAGATAGGGAGGAATTATTAATAAATAACCAACACGGATTTCGAAAGGGCAGATCTTGCAAAACCGAATTGGCCCTCTTCGTTCATGACATCTTGCTCTCGGGTGAAAATAATGTTCAAGTTGACGCGATATTCCTGGATGTTAAGAAGGCTTTCGATAAGGTGCCTCACGTTAAGTACTCTCAAAACTAGAAGCATATGGGATAGATAAAAACATTACTAGTTGGATTAATCAGTTCTTACATGGGCGGGAACAAAGGGTTGCCATATATGGTATTATGTCAAACACAGCGTAACATCGGGTGTTCCTCAGGGAAGTGTCATTGGTCCACTTGTATTTCTCTTATACATAAATGATATTAGTAACGTCGTTAAAAGTAAGCTTAGACCCTTCGCAAACAACGCGGTTGTGTATAGGGATATTAACAATTCCGAAGATAGCGACTCGTTAAAAATCGACCTACTTGCTATTCATGCTTGGTGCGAAAAGTGACAGATGGAACTAAACATAAAAAAGTGTGTAGCAGTCAGCTTTTGGAAAAATAAAAATAGGCCAGGTAGGACTTAAATAATGAATAATACGGAAATAATTAACGCCGAATCTGTTAAGTACTTAGGGGTCACAATTACGACATATCTTGGGAGAAACATATTCGGGAAATATGCGCTCAAGGATACAGGAAGCTAGGCTTTATCAAGAGAGTACACGGAAAATGTGATGAGAAAGTGAAAGAACGTTGTTATTTTTCAATCGTTAGGCCTCATCTGGAATATGCTGCCAGTATATGGGATCCATATGAAGCGGGGTTGATATCGGAATTAGATCGCGTGCAGCGAAGAGGAGCTAGGTTTGTAAAACAATGCTACGATATGTTTGCTAGTGTCTGGATCGTTGGAAGAATTGGGATGGGAATCGCTATCACAGCGTAGATTAAATTATAGGCATAACCTCCTAACTAAATTTCAGGAAAATCGTTTCTCTGACGACTTAAAAGAAACATACTATTATCCCCCTCGTACTACGTCAGATTAGATCGCACCAATAACATTAGAGAGATAGATTGTAGAACCAATAGGTATCAAATGCCTTTTTTTCCGCGTACCATTCGGGACCATAACAGCTATGATCATCGCCATGAATAGTGCAAATAGTGAGATTAGCTAGATTGTAGATCTTTCTCTTATTATTCTCTACGTTCTTATTTTTGCACTATTTAAATATTGATGTTCTTATTTATGCATGGTATTTAAAATCTATAGTAGTAGTCTTTGTATCCCTTGCATGTTTGAACGATTGACGATGGAATGTTTCGTGGTTAGTAGATTGTTAATTGACGCGTTGCATGTGTGGTACGCTGGTTTCAATGTAGTTTCTGTGTTCTGCCGAATAATTCATGCATGCCTGGTTTGGAAGCACCCCCTGCCACACACCCTTTGGGTTGCTTGCGGGGTATGACGTAGATGTAGATGAAAAGCTGCTCACTCCGCTTGAAGTTTTTTGTGGCCATTTTAGCCGGGGCCAAGGCGTCTGATATATCTTGGAGACCACTTCATTCTACCTCAGAGAAATCAGTATTACCACCATCTTTCCTCGGTATGTTTTCACATTCATCGCAGAATACTCCGTGTAGCTGTAGTAAACTCTCCACCATGTCTATGGTTGGATGCCATCTGGTGGGACAGTCAAGGATAGGTTTCTTGCATCTCAACCTCGATAAATACCTTGAAATTGTCGGCGTTCTGAATTTTCTCCAACCTTCCGGGCTTTATTCAGGAGCTCCATAACATTCTGCTCTTTGAGAGCATGATTGACTGCAAGCTGGAGTGTCTGGGCAGTATATCGTAGTCCAAGTATTCCCTCGCTGTTCGCTTCCCTGTTCGGGAATTCTGTTTATTTTTCACAAAATCATCAGAGGATCCCGCTAAACGTGGCTTAAGGGGTGTCTTTGCCCTTTTTATGGAATTTGCTCAAGAAATCCTCTTCTCGTTCCCATAATCCGGGTGGTCATAAACACTCCATTGTGCTTCTGGGTTGAGCCGACCGTCCTCATATGCGGCCACGTGCGCGGAGGGCGATTCTTTGGCGCACAGAATGAGTGCAGGGTCTTTGGGCCAGCCTTAATTGCTTCTTCAAGTGAGACCTTCTCGGTAAACCAGGGTTGGTGCAAGGGCACTATCTGTTGTACAGTGTTTTTGGGAATCTTTTATCATTCTTTCGGCTCACTATTGACGATGCTGTGGGGAATTCCAGATACCCAAACTTGGTTATTTTTACACTCCTGGCATCAGACAATAGCATGTCGGGAAGATAATATTGTATCTTCCCGGGTTATTTTCCCAATGAAGTTAAGGTGTATACTTAATTTGTTTCAGAGAAATCAATACCATGAGTGAAGGCAAGAGCAAAGTTGGCGTAACTCTGGAATAAATTAAAGAGAGTAATTTTAGAGAGTGATAAGGAATATCACTTTAGGAAATGGCTGATATGTATAACTGTGAAAGGACCCAAATTAAACACATTTACCACTTACTGGCTCGTTTAAAAAAAGTCTCATATCAGTCAAAAGAACCGTTCGGGAGTAGCATAGAGAAATATGATGCTGACTCTCGGAATAATATAATTAATAATGATACATTGCATTGTTTAAATTTTCTACACATTACCGTTGCTAAAGTATTTAAGAAATTATAGTAGAGTAGGGAGGACTTCAATGTGAATGTTTCTGTGAGTCCCTTGTTGTATAGCCAGAGGCTTATCGCTGTAGATTTGCAAGTGGAATTAGCTATTTTATGCTGTTTCTATGCACATACTTTCGTGCGAATTTATCACATTTGAAATTAAATGTTAGAAACGTATATTAATTTTAATAAACGATGCAAATTATCTATCCCAGTAAAAATTCCAGAGGATCAAGTCATCAGTGGCATCTAAATTCCAGCCGGACTAGCCAAACTCATTGTTCTTTCGCAATGTCTCCCGACCGGTTTCGCGATGTTAGGAAGTTACCTCATGAAAAACCCACCCAGGTTGCCTATCGTTCATTGTTCGAGAGAACACATAATGAATACGTGGAATATTATGCACGAGAAGGAGTATCATTGGCTGTACCGTAACTGTAACCGAACAGACGGAAAAGCGTTCCAAAAAGCAGTTCAAAATGCTACGGTCGTTTCCGTTACAGCTTGGACAGAACCGCTTCACTTTAACAGAAGCAGTTCGGTTCGGACCGAACCCCTTTCTTACTGTGGTAAAGGTTCGGTAAACGTGGAACCGTAACACCTCCGAGGTTCGGTTATGTTTCACATCCCTGAGTGAAACCCCAAGAAGACTCATAGGGCGACATTTCCCTGACTATAATCCATCTACAGGGAAGAGGAAACACTGTGTTAGACGATGTGTTGTGTGCCTTGCAAAAAGACAAAGGAAGGAAACAATTTTCGTGAGTAAAGAGTGTAATGCTCCTCTCTGTGCGGCGATTAACTACTAATTATGTTATTTTGTAAAAAACTATTAAAATATTATTTGTTCACGAACCCATCACCTCCTAGGACAATGCACTCAATTTGCAATATCTGAATGAAAAATAATTGGTTGGGTAGAATAAAAGTGAATATTCCTAGAGTTAGTTATAAGCATTTTGTAAAAGTGTTTATCAAATCATTGTAAAATATATTTCGATATCTCTCATGGAATTTTTCTGTCAGTGCCAATTCATATTTTGAATAATGTCAGTAGGAGTCTTCTAAGAGGGCATCATAATTTGTTCAATGTTTTTAAATGCGGTAATATTGAAATACTTGAAAATTGATCATTTTTACATAAACATTATCCATAAATGGCTGGTTAATAATTTAAAATTAAAACTAAGAAAAATCAACACCATTTTTACTATCAGAAAGGGGAAATGATTATTTTCATGAAAGAAAAATTTTATTTTTCAACATTAGTTGTAAGAATTGTAACATTGCAATTTATAATCATGTGTACGATATAAAACTTTTAAGAGTCTGTCATGGAACTATTGTTGAAAAGAAGCCTCAATAACCATAGAATAAGAATTATGATATGCAGTCTTTTTGCGAGTGTGACACCAAAGTTATATGAATTTTTGCAACATTTACACCTAAAATGGGAAGATGGGAATTAAAAGATGGAAAACGCATGCCGGGAATTGTGATGTCTGGGCTAACATCGTCGGAGAAGCCAAGGCCTTACAAGGGCTGTAGCGCTGAGGAGTAAGTAAGTAAACCTAAAATAATTATATTATTTTTGTTTACTTTGTTTGGAAGTGTTTAAAATTTTCTAATGCAATTTATTGTAATATATTTGTGAAAAATTTTCATACAAATTACCACAACTAAAAAATTACATTATATAATAATGAAAATATGACAATGCTAGCAAATGTCAATAATTTCAAAGCAATTATTATAGTATAAATATTGTTTTGTTAACAATTATGCGAACATATTATGTATTTTATTGCCTATTTTTAATACATATGCAATAACAAGGTTTATTTATCCATTTAATACGTCAAGTATGCCTGCATCGGGGTTTTCCATGAATATCTCTCAATTTACCAATATCATAAAAAGGAAAAATTCGTTAAAAAATGAAAAAAATTTTTTAACCAAATTCCAGAAGAAAACCTTAGAATTATGGTTTTGAGGCCACGTAAAAACATAAAAATAGGTTTTGTCCCATAAAAATCGGTGGATTTGCTCCCTACCAGCTGAAGGTTAAGGAAAAAATCCGTCCCCAGCTAAGAGGTCAATACGTTGGGCTAAACATTCCCTCAACGAGTAATACGCATCTTTGGCTGCTCACTTCTGACAAGAACACTTTTAATACAACCAACTGCCGCATCGTCAGTCGTCCCGACGCAGGACGAACTGGAGGCGCCTCGCAACGACTCAGACGAGAAGAAGTCGGGAGGTGCGGAGGCACATCGCACGGAGGTTGGGAGTGGGGGTGATCGGTTGCCATGGTAACCGTGACGCTCGTCTCCATAGCGACGTACGATCCACTCCAGCCTCTCCTCGCTCTGCTTTCCCCTCTCCCAGCGACGGAAAGAACGGCCGTGGATAGCGCCGAGATAGATCACTTCACTCGAGAGAGCACGGAATGAATGAAGAGCAATCCCCAATGCAGAATATGGGTGAATTTGAGTGAAAAGATCACACAAGAGAATAAAAAGTCTGGATTGCGAGTTCATAATGAGTCAGCAGCAGACAATAGACATACCAACACATTCGCTAACTCGATCTGCAGGACGATCGATGTATTTATGAATGAACTAGGAAACACCTTTTACGATGGGTCATGGGCAAGGTCAACGATAACCATACTACAAGACTTGGAAATGCAATTAGTCTTATGCATTGGCTAATCGCAATTATGCTTCCAGTGAAAATGAAACAAAAACGTATTCATGGCATTTAACATCAATTTGTTTCACAATCAACGCATCAACAAATCTCTTGACTAACTTGTACGAAACACTAAATGGTTAAACGCTCGTCAGTAAGGATAAGAGGAAGGCCGACAGAACATGATAATTAGTAGGATATCATGAGCATTCGCGTATCTAATCTGCGGAAAGATACTTGTTATTTTAAGCTTTTCTTCTAGAGTCCAAATGTATTAATTTTAAAACAATCAATTCATGAAATTGACCAGGCTTGATGAGAAATTACTAAATTTATGGGACGAGTTCTGACCCAAAGCATCCTTTAATTAATTTTCTATGCCACGTCGTGGAAGTGAAGCGTCTCCGCGGATTCACTCCCTACACTCGATTAACAAATGCAGCAGGATGCACAAATGAAATTAACGATAGCTGCATTTTTCGAATGTACTTCAATTAACTCGAACCACAAGTAAATGCCTTCAGTAACAAGCACATACCACACCATCAAAAGGCGACGTAGGCACATAGGGTAGTGAATTAAAAAAAGTTTAAGCCTCACATAAAAAAATCATCAACGCGCAGGTAATCATCAACTATTTAAATACTTAAATATAGGTCAACTTTCGGCCATTATCTCTTTACCCTAGGAATAAAGCCAGAGTACTACACACATTTCATCATCAATTCTCACTCTGTCGTAATAAAGCCTTGAATACAAAGCTGGGGGCAACAATGCAATCAATTCTTCAGAATTGTAGGAAGTGACAACACTCACCAATTCTTCTTTCCTATCGAAATACGCCATGGCAATCAAGCATCACATCGGTGAACACTTCCATTATCCGTACCACCTTCTACATCAACAAGCGACAAATGAACTCCGCTGTCCACGCCATGCCCCTAAAACTCCACGTTAAAAAATTGAACGTTAAAGTAGTGACACTTTCCACCAGAAGAAGGCTTTTTGTCGTGCCTGGGGGGAGATAGTACATGTTTTTGCTGTAGAGATGACGCTGGAGAGATTAGTAATAACCCGCTAAATTTGAATACGGCATAGAGCCCGATTGCTCATGCATTTGATGCTTCCTCAATTGATATTAATGTACTATTCCGCTCCAATTCATTCAAGTGATCTTTGTTAATGCATAGGAAAAATATGCTACCCTCTCCTCCAAAATCTACCGAACAGCTACGAAAAAAGATGAGTTAGGTTGGGATAATTTTGGTGGCCATGACAGAAAAAACAGGTTAAATTTGTTAAGCAATTTATATAATTTATTTACAATATGCATGAAAAAACAATATAAACTGAAACACAAAATTAAAACTTTTAAGCCATATTTAACAAATGATATCGTTCATCATCAAAAACCACTCTTCAACATGTCTCTAAGTTACCCATACTCAAACATTCAGGCAACAGATACTTCTGAGACATCACGTACATTTAAAGCCTCGAACTACACTCAGTAATTATGGGGTAATTTGCCTAAACATTAAGTAAAATACAAATTAAAGCAATACCAATGTAAGAAAAATATAAACTGGCAATTCTTACTTTAGTCATGCATTAATTTTACTGATTTATATACAAATATTAATGGTACAGTAGATTTGTACTCCAACAGGCACACGTTACAATCATTGCATTTCCAAGGCTATGTTGTAAAGTGATGAACAAATAATAGGGATTAACATTATTAGGTAACCCCTAAAAATAAAAATATAAACATATGTGTAACAGAAATTACAGAAATATTGTCCCAGTGTTTGCATTATATGGCAGCTAACATTCTACCATACAACTATAATTACCAACCTTGATAATAAAACTGACATTTGGCATTGGCAATGAGAATATTCATAATGTACTAATAAACAAAACTTCACAATATTGATTAACTTTGCCACATTCTTCCCAATTCTCATCGGTGGTTTTGAAAAATGAATGGAAGAAACATAAAATAAATATACGTCATAACTTAAACTAAAAGAAAGTTATGCCAGTTATGCTTTGAATCCACAGAAAGTCAAAAATACCTAACGTATTCTTTGACCAGCGGCATTACATTAATTTTAGTGACGATACAGGAAATTTTACACATGGATGAGGTTTTAGTCGATGAAAGACTAAGGTGAAAATATGCACTCCTATAAATAGGAGGACTAGAAAACAATGTCACTACAGATTTGAATTGACTAGCATAGTTGGTATGGTTCAAGTAAAATGGGAGTGTTACACATGAGAATGACTTTAGGCAAAAAGAGGAAGCAAAGGATTGCATAAAAAAAGGAAAGCTGAAAATTTTCAAAAGATAAATTTGGGTTATCCATAGAGAAGAGATAATTAAAGAACTATTACAGAGGTCATAAATCCTTTCTTTTAAGGGCAAAAAAATCATACAGCAATCAACTCATTTACCAATCAGGAAATGTGACAACATCATGGAAAGTAGGGAATAGAGTGGCTAGGACAAAGCCACCCAGGGGGGCTATGCTCGAATTTGGATTCGTATACGAATAGGCGATTTCATACGAGTCACGTGGTACCAACTCGTACGGCGGACGGATTTGGTATGCTCGAAATGTGGGGGCGGGCGATCCGAAGGGTTTTGTTGCTCGTACGCTCGCGACCGCTCGAGTTCGTATACTTTCGGAGGATATTGTTGATAAGATGGCGGCGGCGATGTTTCGTTTGCTGTTATTAAACAACGTTGAAGAGGAAATGGAAGCGGAAAAGCCCCAAAGGTTACTTCGGGAGCGCATTTCGACTTTTCATTTGGAGGAGAGGAAGTTCGTAAAATTGTTCGAAAGACCTAGTTGGCGATCTAATAAGGGAACTGAGCCCTTTCCTCCGAGCACCAACACGATCGTCAGCTTTGACAATCAAAACTAAGGTAAATGTAGTGAGTTAGAACAACTGTTATCATTTCAGTTATTATTCAACGTTTGCATTGTCCACATCACAAGCATTTTAACGCATGTAACCTCCGCGAAGTAACGAGCGTAACTAAACTGACATAAAAAAATAATTACAGCGGTTAGCAGGTACCCGTGTTTACATCACAAACTTTGCAAATTTCATGCGTAGCAAGCTTGTTATGTGAGCAAGGCATTTCTTATTTATTACCTAGACCTGCATTGAAATATAAAATCATAACAATTTATCAATATAATAATACAAGTTGTGGGAAGGTGTTTCGTTAAGATGGTGTTTTTTTAACTTCTTAAGTGAAATATTATCTATCTTGTGACGTGTATATTTCCTTGCTATTGTCTTGAGACCTCTGCTTACTTATTGTATTTTTAAAATTTTGATAAATATTCAACTTTTTTCAGCATACTGGTTAATCTACTGTTACTCTGTGGATATATGGATTAAGGACAGTGTTGTGTGATGACATCATATCTTGAAGCACTGACAACTTTTTGTAGAATTTTATTGTATGCAATTCATTGATTGTATTTGGTTATGTTACCAGAATTTTCCTCTTGTTTCATTTTGAAATT
The DNA here is from genome assembly GCA_963169105.1 of Ceriagrion tenellum. Lineage (NCBI taxonomy): Eukaryota > Metazoa > Arthropoda > Insecta > Odonata > Coenagrionidae > Ceriagrion > Ceriagrion tenellum. The sequence continues at coordinate 1,572,913 of OY720633.1, forward strand.
ATTTCTTCATTAATTAAATATCAAATTTCTTTTACCATTGATGTTGTTTAGTGTCCAATTATGTGTATGGGTTCAAATACATTTATTCTTATGTATTGTGATCTTTTAATGTAAGGAGTATGGCAGCAACTGGTTCAAAACCCTTTCAAGTTGTGCGTGACTTTAAGATGTTATTTGTAATTCTTTAATTTAGCATTGATATTTAGCTTTGATTGATTTCGGCGCTCTGAATCAGTTCTCACTGTATTCTTCTTAATTACCAAAGCGCTTTTTGCTAGCAAAGAATTTGATTCGCTAAAAGGGACCATAGTTAAGTTTCTGAGGTTATTGGAACCGCGGCGAACAGCTAGAATTATATTACCTATTATTAATTATAGTGGCCATTGTCAAATTCCCGCCGGGATTATTGAAACCGCGTCGAAGAAAGGCTGTGATTGGTTTAGGTATCACATGCGGATTCGTACACCATTGTTGCCACATTTTCTATACGTAGATCGATTCCACTCGCACGGTCGAACCCGCACACGCCTCGAGCATACCAAATTCCTATACGAACTCGCCCCATACGTATCAACCGTACGAAACGGAATTGTTACGTATGCGAGCTCTTATAGTTTCGAGCATAGCCCCCCAGGAGAGGACATTATGCTACAAAATCATTACATTTAACAATCGAACTCAGATCGATTTGGCCGGTACAGGTAGGTATGGTACATGCAACGGGATCGATATTGGGGTGCCTCGCTTAAATACTTTTTTCTATGAGCGAATCTTAATTCCCCGGAAAAAGTTGCGTACTATATCTTTCAAAAGTCGTGTCACGAATCGAGCGGCGCCACTTTCGCTACGATAGTTCATCACCTCCGCGATAAGCCCGCCAGCTTATGTTCATTACTCGATGCTCGGGCTATGAAAAATATTACGCTGCATTCGACTCCTCACGCGATATCACAGTCTTTTTCAATCCCTTGGACGAAATGTCCTCTCCACGGAGTAGGATATCCTACTCCGTGGTCCTCTCATATTCCTTCCCTTGCGTTGCTATTTATGTGCTAAATTGAAGCAATATCGGTTGTCAACGAGAATAACGACATTGAACGTATGACATGAAATCAGGGGGCCGATTTTATAACTTAACCTTCGACCGTTAGAATCATTCCCGCTGAATTGTGGGTAATACTTCGGAAACAATTGCCGATGCCTATTTTGTAACCAAAGTTCGAACCACGGAGTAGGATATCCTACCTGATCCTACCAATCCTACTCCGTGGTTTGAACGTATTTTGCCTCACGCTCGCATCCTCGTTCGAAGGTGGGTTTGTTTTTGTTTCTTAATTGATTGATATTTGAATAGCTATCGTCGTTTGGAATGTTTTACTGACTATAAATGAAATGTAACACACCATTCTTGACTTTAATTATAACTGGTGGCCTAGATTGCAGTTCATGTTAAACAAAGATTATATACAATGTTAAATGTCTGCTTCCGTCACACACCTTTCAAACACTTATTGCCGGAAATAGGTGATATGAAGGATTATGGCTGTGACATAGTTTAGTTCGTGAAGAATCACAGTACAAAACAAAATTTTTAGCAAAGTTGTTAAGCCACAGGTTTTTTAGATATTCACGTTAGAAAATGACCAATTTTCGTCATTTTTTCGACGCCATTTTCTCAGTTTCGCGAAAGCTCCGACAGAGGGATATTTCTAACTTCACTTCTACAATATTCGCTTTGTTACCCCAGCCAACAAGGTTACGGTGGTTACGGGCCCTGTGGAGTGAAACGGGTGCTGGGGTGGGACAGTACATAGGCCCTTGGTGGGGATATTTGGTAGTGAAAAAGGCGTTAATGACAATTTAGAAAAAGTTTTCTTGATTTATAAAGGGTTGAAAGTGACGAGTAGCGCGAATTTTTGGAGTGTTCCTGGATTTATAAATTCGTGCTTTTAAGACTACCAGCTACGATAACGACTATTACATCCCCAGCCGACAAGGTTACGGGCCCTGTAGAGTGAAACAGCGGTGCTGGGGTGGGACGGTACGCGACCTCGAAATGCCTATTTTCGAAGTTGTTAATGCCATTATTTTCACTTATGAATTCGCTTTTATCCATTTCCAACTTCTCCTTCACCCGCTTTACGCCCTTTTCTGCAATTTAATTCCGCTCTTTCGCGTTTTCTATCACTTTTCTGTCATTTCCCCATGTCTCGTAGACACTTTCTCCCATTCTCCAACCGTCTCCAGAGAGATTTTTCACAGAAAATATACGTCTCTACATGCCTACACCTCCTATTTCCACCCTTATAACCACCAACCGTCTCGAGGGAGATTTTGCTCTAGAAAATATACGTCTCCACAGACCTACACCTCTTATTTTATACCCTTATAATCGCCAATCGTCTCGAGGGAGATTTTTTCTAGAAAATATACGTCTCTACATGCCTGCACCATGGAAGAACACCATGCCTGCACCTCCTAGGACTGAATTGTTAACATAGGCTAAACCAGAAATGAAACATAACTTCAAATGTCCTGGGTTTCCAGCGTTCAAGGGACGACATTCTGTGCGGTTACGAATAACATACCCACATAGCACAAAATATCTATAAAATATCTAATACGTCTTTTGCTAATATCTAGAAAACATCTTGTAATAACTTGTAGACATCTTCTAGACATATTGTAGATATCTGAATGTCCGCTTTTCCTATATCTACAAGATATCTTGAGAAGATATTTTCTAAACATTCATATTCAAATTGGACCCACTGGGAAAATTCAGGATAAATGACTTAAGGCCTGGTTACACGATACATTAACCTGTACGTGTTCATGTACAAGTTCATGAACGAACATATATAACAGAAGTAATAGTTGCTAGTAGCAACATGTAGTTTATACAGAGTTGCAAAATTATCAAAAATACATACTAATAAACAATTTAAATATCTCCGGTTATTTTAAAAATTAAGAAACTTAAAAATGAATCTATAATTTTAAACCTTTACCTTCATTTTAATATCTATTAAAACAAAGCAGCTGCCCTATGGCCATCGATAGAGGTGCTTAAACATTTATCCTTTAACCCGTTATTTTGTTCAAACTATTCAACTTTGATATCCAGAATTTTGGGATTTCATAGCTATTACGTATGTCTATCATTTTTTATTGTTTCAAGATGCTGAGGTTTAAACCTGCTGAATAATTAAATAATGAAAAATGAGCGATTTCTTTGTTTAAATCGACCTTCTGGGTTAACTAATAGTTGGATTTTGATCGGGTTACTACCAATTCGTAGAATTTTTTATCTTCTACAACTTTTGTTGGAAAAATTATTGCCTTAACTTCGTATTTTTCATTGTATCATTTAAAAAACGACTTTTCTTAACTTTAAATCGCTTTTATAAACATTTGCCAGAAGAATTTCCCTTGCTTTTTTGGTGCACATGTGTACAATGACTTCATCTATCCATCCACCAAAAAGCATAGCAGTTACATTTTTTTTAGATTCCGGTGTTTTTTGGCTAATTGCACTAGACATATAATAAGAGTCGTCGCTCAAAATAGACATATTCTAGACATCTAGTATATATTTAAAATATCCAAGACATTGAAGACATGCTGTAGATATCTAGTAGATATTTTGTGCTATGTGGGTAGAACGGGAGATGTTAGTGAGTAAACGCAACTCAGCGACTGTCGCGTCACGCTGCGCTCATGAGTGGAAAAACTGCAATGGCGGCCGGGAAAAACGTCACCTCAAGCTTTGAAAATTTCCTATTTATCGTACATTATTTATTCCCCAAAAATAAAATTATCACTTAATACCGCCATCTTTCTAGTTTTAGTCACATAAATTTCGCGGCGATACGCTATGTAGAAAGGGTCGAAAATAAATTTTCAAAGGTGTGTAACGGAAGCAGTCATTTACCCTATCCTATTGTAGCGATTTGTTTTCACTTTTAATTGCAGTTGGAAGTTTTGAATCTCATTTGTGCAAGGACGTGGATGTCATAATTGCTGAGGATAGTGAAAAGGTTTATCGTGTGATTTAGCGGCAGTGTTTTTTGTGGCATACCGGTGCTTACAAATGTTACTTATGTTCTGTGATGGATTTTGTGTGCGCTCGTGGTGATGTGTTAACATATTAAGGTTAATAAGAGTTATGCTTCATCTATTGAGATTGTGTGCTGTGACAGGTATTGTGCGTAAAGACTTACAATTGCGTAACAAATGTCGGAGATGACTGATAGTAGCAACTATTACGTCGTTGCATCAAATGTCTAACTTGAGATTTGGATTCTATGTCAACTGAAGTGATGTTGGTGACTTAGGATTGCTTCTGAGTATTAAGTGTGGTTTTTTTTACGTCCTCAATAAAGGATGAATATTGAAGTGTTTCTAAATTTTAATGCAGTAACTTGCCATACCAAGAGTCACTTAGCGACAATAATAAACCCATCTACGTTTAAGGCAAGTAATAACTAATTAAATTATACGTAGACATTTGAATATTTCGCCGTGTCAAGGCTTATTCTTCAGTTTGAGGGTAAATTGTGTGATTGTTTTCGTCCAAGTGAAATGTTGATTATTATTTTGTCAAATGAAGTTTGTTGGTTCATTCTGTTTTGAAATATTGTTTTATACAATCATATCCTTAAGTAGTTGAGACGAATGTTGAATGGTGTTCGAGCGGCTTTCAGTGATAGAAATTATTATACATTTTCTGTGATAGGCCGCACGGATGTCTATGGTGATATTTCTGCAATGAGTGTATAGTTATTGGCAATTTGGACTTCAAATGCGTTGTGTTACATTAGTTAGTGTGTTTGAAGTGTTGTTAGAAATTAGCAAATATCGTGAATGGCTGTGATTACTCATTAGAAAACGGAGCTTGGTCATGTAATGAAAAATTCATGGCAGAAAGTTATTGACATTATTAAATTTGTTTTCTTTGGAAGTTAGGTGATTTTCGCCAAAGTGAAAGCTTGATAATATGTATGTATGCGATGTATGATGTTTCATATTTTAGCATAGATTAAATTGTGCCTCCTCAACTAAGAGTTTTTTGCATTTATTTGCCTTATTATCATTAGCATAGATTGTTCCATTTTATGAATAATACTCAATTTAGAGTTTTTGTTTCAGCTTGTTGTAATTGTAGCAATTATGATGGAAAAGATCGAAAAGAGTCTCTAAAAATCTAGCGGAAGATATGATATGTATATAATCTTTGTATGTTATTGTTGAAATTGTCCTCTTAAATTTCTCATATAATCAGTGACATTCAACTGTTTTGTTTTTGATGAGTTGCCATTTTTGAACCGCAACGTGTTTCTGCCTGTGAATAAAGCTAGATCGAAGAACAGTCTCGATCGTTTGTTATCGGTCCAAATCCTGTCAATCTCGATTTTAATATTTATACCACCGCTAATCTTTAACAGGTTATGGGCCCTGAAAATATTAATAATTATTTGTGATTGATAGCTTTGGATAATTACGGATTGAGGAGCTGTATCTTTGACTGTTGACCCGGCATCATGGCTCTGTCTGACTCGGGACCTGGTCCTTCCGGCTTCGGTATCGCCAAATTGAAAGGGCGAGAAGACTTCAAGAATTGGGAATTTGCAATGACAAATTACTTCCGACGTCAAGGCCTGTGGGATGTCGTTCAGGGTAACGACGACGACAAAGATCTTGGATCGAGACGAAGAGATCAACGTGCGTTGTGAGACATCTGCCTCATGGTTGATCCTCAGAATTACCAGTATGTGCAAGGGGCGAAGACTTCAAAGGAAGCTTGGAAAATACTCGCTGATAAATTCGAGACCAAGGGACATTGGAGGTATGTGCATCTTGTTAGAAATTTGAGTCAGTCAAAGTTCGAAGATTTTGCCAACATGGAGGCGTACATAGCACATATCACTTCCATCGGTCAGGAATTGAAATCCATGGGTGAAGAGATCAAGGATAAATACTTGATCGCAATGATCTTCCAGGGATTACCTACGGCCTATGACAGTATTGTTATGACGGTCTGTGCCTGTGAGGGAGAAATGGATTTAAATATAGTGATAGCCAAGTTGCTGGATGATAGCCTGAGAAGAGACGTGACTTCAGGGGACTCGTCTGAAAAGTCTGCCCTGTACGCAAAGAGAAAGGTATCTGGGAGAAAAGGCAAGACTGTCAAGAATTTTCAGTTCAAGTGCTGGAGATGTCATGAGGTTGGGCATGGAATAAAAGATTGCCCAAAGCCGAAAGACTCACCGCCCGTGCTACTTGAATTTGAAAAGAAGAAAGAAGACGACAACAAAAAGACTACGAAAGATAGAGGGAAGAAAAAGTCTGGTGATGGAAAGAAAACATTTCTGTGTGCATTATCTGCTAGACGTGATAATAGTACTTCAATTATTATTGATTCTGGAGCAGGTCACATGTCCGACAAAAATATTCTCGGAAACTATCGTAATGCTAGTTGTGATCAATGTGTGTTAGTTGGTGATAATGGTAGATTAAAAATTGCTGGTACAGGTGACATAAAACTGTCTTCTAATGGTGTCATTGATAATATTTCAGATGTTTTGCTTGTACCTGGACTTAATTCTGCGTTGTTATCTGTTAGCCAATATACTGATCGTGATATTAACGTTGTTTTCACGAAAAAAGAATGTCAATTTGTTGACGCTGAGGATTGCGTCGTAACTGGATCTGTGTTGGGCACCGGAACTAGGGTAAATGGCCTCTATAAGCTAGACAACAAACTAGCTGCTAGATCAGCATTTGTAGGTAATGTGAAAAATTACGACCTTTGGCACAGAAGGCTAGTAGGTACTCAAAAGTTGAAATATTTGTGTGAGCATACAAATGATGTGAAATTTTCAACAGTGAATAATGATATGTGTGAAGCTTGTGCAATAGGAAAACTGTGTCGCCAAAGTTTTCATCGATCTGTATCTCCTAGTGTCCGAATTTTGGATCTCGTGCATGCTGACCTGTGTGGACCATTACCAGAGAGTTACGGATGTGCCAAGTATGTATTGACGATCACAGATGATTCTTCAAGGTTTGTTAATGTTTATTTTTTGGTTTCCAAATTGCAGACCAAAGATAATATTAAGGAGTATGTTGTTGAGAATTAAACTCAAAAGGGTAAAACTGTGAAAGTTTTGAGATCAGACAACGGTGGAGAGTTTCTCAACAAAGATTTGTGTTCCTTTTTTAAATCTAAGGGAATTTTGCGACAAAGGTCTGTAAAGTAGATGCCTGAGCAGAATGGAGTGGCCGAAAGGCAAAATTGCTCAATTTTTGAGGCTGCTAGGACCATGTTATTTAATGCTAAATGTTAAAAGAGATTGTGGGCAGAAGCAATAAACACTGCAGTTTATGTACAGAACAAAGTGCCTCACAATGGTTGTAATAATTCAATTCCAGAAGAATTGTTTACGGGTAAGCATGTTAGATATTCTCATTTAAAGGTATTTGGGTGTGACGCCTATGTGCGTATTCCTAAACAAGTCAGAGGTGATAAGTTAGAGCCTCGGAGTAAACTTATGGTTTTTGTTGGCTATGATGTGCAAAGTAAAGGTTATAGGCTGTTTGATCCCGAAAACCAAATAAAATATCTGTAGAGCACAGCGTTAAATTTAATGAATAGAAATGTTCAGCCTGTTCAGTAAATGTGAATGATGGCGTGAGTGAAATTGTGTATTTACCTGTTCTTGATCTCATTGAAGATAATGATGCAATTGAATTCCCAAGAGTGGAAAATGAGGATGACCAAATTAATGTCAATGAAAATGATAATCAGAATCAGAGGAGGTATCCTATGAGAGATAGAGTGAAAAAGAATTTCGATGATTATGTAATGACGCTGCATACCTATATGATACTGCTGTTTCTGATGACCATGTAGAACCTACTTGTGTAAGCGAGGCTTTGAGTGGTAAAGATAGTGTGCATTGGTTAAAAGCCATGGAGGAAGAACTCAAATCTTATTTCACTAATGATGTGTGGGATCTTGTCGTATTACCAGAAGGGAAAAATGTTGGTAAATGTAAATGGGTTTTTAAGATAAAGAGAGACTGGAATGGAAATGTTGATAATTTTAAAGCAAGGCTTGTGGCTGTTGAGTGTACACAGAAGTATGGGATAGACTTCCATGATACTTTTGCGCCTGTGGTCAGATACAGTACGATGCGACTGTTGTTTGCATTGTCAGATAAACTTGATCTGAATGTTCACCATGTAGACATATCAACAGCTTTTCTGAATGGTGATCTCAAAGAGGAGATATACATGTCACAGCCTGAGGGTCTAAATGTGGTTGAAGGAAAAGTATTCAAGTTAAAGAAGGCAGTTTATGGGCTTAAGCAAGCGAGTAAAAGTTGGAATGAAAAAGTTCATGTACTTCTTGAGGATATTGATTTCAAGCAATCTGAGTATGAACCATGTGTATATGTTTGGAAGCAAGGTGGCAAACTTGTGATTGTAGCGCAATATGTAGATGATTTTATCATTTTCTTTATGAAAAGACTCAAACTGAGAAATTGAAGACTGTGTTGTCTAAGAGTTTCTGCAGCAAAGATTTGGGTGAAATAACTGAATGTTTGAGTATGAGAGTTGTGAGGACTGAGAATAGTATTAGAATTGACCAAAGAGGTTATTGTGAAAAGCTATTGTCCAAATTTGGTATGTTAGATTGTGTACCTGTTAAAACTCCCATTGAATGTGGTTTATTACTAAGTAAATGTGATACTGGATTTCCCTACCAGGAAGCAATAGGAGGATTATTGTATTTATCTCTTTGTACTAGGCCTGACATAACCTATGCTGTAAATTACCTGAGCCAGTTCTGTAATTGTTATGGCAAGGAGCATTGGAATGCAGTGCTGAGGATATTCAGATATTTGAAGGGTACTATAAATCTGGGTATTCAGTATAGTAAGAATGAGAATGACATTGTTGGATATTGTGATGCATCTTTTGCTAATGATTTGTCTGGTAGAAAATCTGTGTCTGGATTTGTGTATGTGCTAAGTGATGGGGCAATAAGCTGGGAAAGTAGGAAACAAGAAGTGACTGCTTTGTCTAGCACTGAAGCAGAATATATCTCAACTCATGCCAGCAAAGAAGAAGTATTTTTGAGAGGTTTTTTGTTTGAATTGGGTGGGAGGTCTGGCAGTATGTTCTTGTACAATGATAACATGAGTGTATTGAAATTAACTGAACATCCAGGTTTTCATGCTCGTACCAAACATATAGATGTTAGATTTCATTATATAAGAGAACTGTGTAAATTGGACAAAGTGAGTCTGTGGTATATGCCAAGTAAGGATATGCCAGCTGATGTTTTGATGAAGGGTTTGAATGCTCAGAGTCATGTGAAGTGTATTATTAAGTATGGAATTGTTTGAGAAAGTGTTGATGTCATGATTAGGGGAGTGTGTTGAAATTGTCCTCTTAAATTTCTCATATAATCAGTGACATTCAACTGTTTTGTTTTTGATGAGTTGCATTTTTTGTACCGCAGCGTGTTTCTGTCTGTGAATAAAGCTAGATCGAAGAACATGTCTCGATCTAAGGCTGCTATTCTGAATCGAGCGTTGCTATTTCTGGCTAATGCTATTCCTTGCTCCAGAATAGCAACAGAAGCGATTCTGAATACGGTGCAGCTATCCAAGGCGTCGGTTCCGTAATGCTATTATTAATCCCGCCCCTTCCTGTATGAAAACCTTCCGGTACAGTAATTGGAAAGTCAGGCAGCCAATGACGAGCAATGTTTACGTTTTTCACAAACAGCTGAGACCGTCGCCACGGATGCCGTGAGTCTGGTGCATGAAAGAATGTTTTCAATAAATAATCCAACTAAATTCATTCAATGCTGTCGTCGGATACTATTATTATACTTTATTTTGTTCTGCATTCATCAGCTGATAGATAACTCTTTGATAATTTTAAATTTTGTGATAGAACGGGATTTCAGTTTAGGAGAGGCTGGCGATGTTTGTTATGCATTCCTATATGAATATTAAACTGCTACCCGAGCTGGGAAAACAATTTTAATTTCTATTGTGATAGTTCACCTCACCATCGTAAAAAAGCATATTGTTTTCATGTATCTTTTAGGTTAATATTTTAACTTATACAATTTATTCTAAGGAGCGGACGACGTTTGGATACATGAGACGTGCATGATCCAGCATTATCTTCAAAGTATACTTTCATTTGAAGTTATCATTAGATTTGTTACCTATAATAATATAGTATTCTATTACATTCATCAACTGATAGAAAACTTTCGGATAACCTGTGCGGTGAACGGAAATTCAGTTCAGTACATTCTTGAGACGTTTGTTACATATTGACAAATAACGGATTACCATGCTGAGAGAACAATTTAAACACGTAAGATTACAGTCTAACTCAAAATTGTAACAAAGCTTAATGTTTTTGTGTATCTGTTGGGTTGTTTATGTTATTCTCACCACTTATCCGACTGAGCAGACGACGTTTGGATGCATGTAGGAATAATGATATATTAGTGTAACAAGGAAAGTGATGTGATGGTAAATATCAACTATTTTATCATGGATATTTGAAATGTATTATTTTAAATAGCCCGTGGGCTTAATAAGATGGTAAGACATCGCAATTAGCCTCTTGAAAATCTTAACACTGATAACACTATTTTGTGCACGGGATTTCAGTTTAGGAATGGCTGGCGATGTTTGTTCTGCGTACCTATATGGACATATAACAGCTACCCGTGCTGGGAAAACAATTTTAAATACTATAATGATAGTTCACCTAACCATCCTAAAAAAGCGTATTGTTTTCATGTATCTTTTAGGTTAATATTTTAACTTCCACAGTTTGTTCGAGGGAGCTGACGACGTTTGGACACAGGGCCGTCGCGTGGGTGGGGCGACCGAGGCGGTCGCCTTGGGCGCCGCGATCCGGGGGGGCGCCGCCGTGGGTAAAAATTTTTTTTTTTGGCGCTTTTCTAACTTTATTTATAATGACTGTATTAGTTCCTGTCTCTGTGTTACACAGAGGATACATGGCTGAGTACGCTAACGTTCTGTACAGAGGTAACTGTGTGCACAAGCTTGTGAGGTCGGCCTCCAAGCGACAGTCCGCTCCGCACGACTTCTACAGCTGACCCGGCTCGGGCTCGCGCCCCCACTCCTCGCGGCTCGAATTCCCGCTCCTCCCGGCAAGCGCCCCCCCCCCCCTCCCCGCCATGCCAACCCCTGCCGCGCCCCCCGCCTTTGCCGCACGCTTCTTAGTTCTTCCACTCGCTTTACACAAACGATACGTGCCGGACGCTTTTTTCTACTTACTATTTACACTTTGTTTTTGTGTTATCGTGACGGTTGACATAGGCAACATCATTGTTGTAACATTTTGTTCTTCCGTGTGTTACGAGCTTCTTGCAATACTAAACGATGTTGTGAATTGCTTAGTGATTTTTGAAATACTCACTTGCACTATGTCGAAAAAATTGTCAGGGGCGCAAAGAAGAAAACTGAATAAGGAAAGTGAGTTAGCAACTGAGGCTTTTTTAAGTAAAGTGCCGAAAGTAACTAACTATTTTAAAATTAGAACAACACAGAATGTTTCCGTGGATGAGACTAGTAGGTACGTCTACACCTAGCTGTTCCTCCTCACAAAGCGGCAGTCAAGAGGCCAAAGACCCTGAATTTGTACCTGTACCTTCTTCTACGGTTGATACAGCGACGAATGATCTTGTTAGTGAGCATGGTAATACAACAGTGATTGAACTGTCAACAAACACTGAAACTGATTTTATTTCCAAAACAGAACAGGCGCCGATTATCACTTCAGATCCGGCAACATGGCCAGCGCATATTATGAAGATTCAGCGAGATGAGCTTATTTTAAAAGGACCGAGTGAGTATTCTAAAGAAGACCATCATTACCCAAGAAATCACGAAAATAGACACTTTTCAAACCAATTTCGGCATCGTTTTTTGGAGAATGGAGAAAAAGTATCAAGACGATGGTTGATTTACTCTGAAAAATCAGATTCTGTCTATTGTTTCTGCTGTAGATTGTTTGATCACTCATCGAAGTCACATTTCGGTCTTGCAATGGGTTTTAACAACTGGAAAAATTTGGCAGACTGTTTAAAATCCCATGAACTGTCTCCAGACCATTTCAAAAATATGGCTACATGGTTTGAGGCAGAGAAAAGAATCAAAGGGGACACGTCAATCAACCAGCACATCATAAAGCTAATTGAATCTGAAGCTCAGCGTTCAGAAGAGGTATTGCGGCGGTTAGTGGAAATTACATTATACCTTGCAGAGCACAACATGGCTTTTCGTGGGTCATCTTCTAAAGTGTTCACCTATGTACGGGGGGGGGGGCGCCGACCAAAGTCTTGCCTTGGGTGCCTTCGAACCACGCGACGGCCCTGTTTGGACACATGAGACGTGCATGATCAAGCAAACTGATCCAGCATTATCTTCAAAGTATACTTTCATTTGAAGTTATCATTGGATTTGTTACCTATAATAATCTAGTACCTATTCTCTTAAATTCATCGAAAGATAGAAAAATTTCGGAGAACCCGTGCAGTGAACGGACATTCAGTTCAGAAAATTCTTGCGACGTTTGTTACGTATTGACAAATAACGGATTACCATGCTGAGAGAAGAATTTAATCACGTATAATTACAGTTAACTCAAAATTGTAACAAAGCATATTGTTTTTGTGTATCTGTTGGGTTGTTGATATTATTCTCACCACTTATTCGACTGAGCAGACGACGTTTGGATTCATGTGAAGTAGGAATAATGATATATTAGTGTAACAAGGAAAGTGATGTGATGGTAAATATAAATTATTTCATCACGGATATTTGAAATGTATTATTATAAATAGCACCGGGCTTAATAAGATGGTTAGACATCCAGGCGTCATTTCGCGTTCAGAATCACAGATAGCGGCGCCGCTATTTCCAAACCCGTAAATAGCAACTTCCGGTAGACATTTCTTCATTCAGAATCGCAAAAAGCGTCGGTGTTGCTATTCCTGGGAAAATAGCAAGACGATAGCTATTTTTGGCATATAGCATTAATGCTATTTCATTCAGAATAGCAGCCTAAGTTTGTTATCCGTCCAAATCCTGTCAATCTCGATTTTAATATTTGTACCACCGCTAATCTTTAACAGATATTAGCTGCAAGAAATAGACATTTGAAAGTGATCTACTCAGCTCTTTTAAATTTCACATGATTATAAGCTGGTCATCCTTGAATATAGCCTTGTAGGTGGATTATTATATTAATGTTTTGGGGTCAGGAATTTTCGGAGGATAGTCGTTGAGTACCTATGAATGTCCTAATCAATTGATGTCGGGTATTACATTTCACATCATGTCCAACATAATTTAAATGGGCTCTTTCGAGCGTGAGGTTTGGACACTGTCATTTTAAGAGAACCGTCGAGCTTTAGCTGTAATTAGATAATGAAATATAACGGGAAGGATGTAGGGATATCGGATAATTATGAGAATAAAATTTGCTCTTGCAACGAGGATAGTTCCATTGGTCATTTGCAGTAACTATTTTTTTTATTTAGAAGAATTTTATAGAACTCTATATGCGCAGAATACTGTATTCGGGAAAAAAGATGGTTTTGGAGTTATATACGATGTGATATGAACAGGAATGAGAATATAATGCTCTTCGAATACATACGAGTTGTGGCTCCTGCCACGTTTCCGTATTACCGAGTGACAGGTTTATTCCATGCGGTTTTTGCACGGTTATCGTTCACTCTAAGTGCTCGGGAATGAGTTAAATTTGTTTGAAGGCCTTAAATGAGGCCAATTGTTTGTTCTGGAAGTGTTTTCGCTGCCGTGTAGACAACGTTTTCGTATCCAACATGGCGGACGACATAAAATTTCTTAAAGCGGAGGTAGAAAACCTCAAGGTTAATCTCGCTAAAAACAGCAAGAAGTCAAAGAGAAGTGTAACTTTTGCAGAAGATGTACCTTCTAACAGTGCTGTTCAGTCTAACAGTGTAGTGCAGTCTCTCACATACGCAAATAGAGTTGCGTCATGTTGTAGCATTTTTTGGGCATACCCCCCCCCCATTTATCCCTCTTTGGACAATTTATCCTCTGCGGACTATTTATCCTCCGGACTTAGCCGAAGGACTTGCCCGACTTGTCACTGACGCGCTAACGACATCTGTCGCGCCAACGACGTTCGCGAAACTCCAGCCGTCTTCGCGAACTCAGCGTCTTCTGCCCTCATCGTCTTCAGCTCGCAGTCTCCAGCCCGCCCTCCCGAGGAACTACTCTCGTTTATATAGCTGTTGGAGACGGAAGAATACGAGAATGTGACATGGCAGCAGACGTGCGCAAATCGGTTTCATACCAGGAATCCGCGAACGGAGACGAAAAGTAGTTCCTTTCTCCAATTGCATTCCTACACCGCATGGTTTCCCATTCCATAAAACTACCTCCCCTCCAAGACTGCCAATCACCTGTTCCCCCTCACTCCTTCAGCAACTTTCTCTTTTTAACCTCGACGAAATTTCCCCTCCGAGGTAACAAATCGCCTCGTTTTCCTCTACCTACCCTTTCCACTTTCCCGCCGTCTGAACTTCCTCTCCTTCGACGGAAATTGCTAATCGGTCTTTTGAGATAGACCGTGGTTTTGAGAGGTTCTACCATTCCCGTTTATGGTATTCAAACAGCAGTCGCAGATTCTTTTAATTAATCCGTCGTCTGAAGGTTTCAGTATCGCATTGCGTAGTTTCGGTTTTGCATATTTTAACGCGTGGAGCAAATGCTTATTACTCTTCAATCTTTTCATCGTCCACTGGCATGTAGACTACGGTTACGATGACTTCTTCGTCGTAGTCGTAGGGGAATATGCTCGTTCGAAAACGAAATCTATCGTCAGTGTCCCGCCCGAGGTCCAGGACCAAACAACCGAATGGATCTTCCGTCGATTCCTTATATACCCTTTCCAACTCCGGCGAATTTTTCGGATACAACTGTCGTGCCAAATGACCGAATTGTAATTGATCTCGCGGATTTTTGAACGATACTATGTACTCTACATTCAGCGAAATGTTCCTCAATTGTGCGCTTTGATAAAAAAATATTCTGCGTGATTAAAAACACGTATATGTTAAAATGATGACTCCCTCTCGTGAACAGTTTGCACACGTCTTTACTATAAGCCCCTTCACTCATCAAATCATCGATAACGGACAAGATTGGAGCACCTCCAAATTCCTCAAAAGACCGTATTTCATAATGTATGCTCAGTAGTTCGTGTTCTATATCTGGCTCGTTTCCTGGGCTGCAACACCATTCTATTTCATCTATTTCGTGATCTATCATTCCATGTAAATATTTGATGAATTTCGTTACAAAGGTCGTCTTTCCACATTCTGATGGACCTGCGTAGATGCAGGTAAACGGATGTTTCCAGACTAACGTCATGGTTGAGACTGGAGATTTCAATTTGAAATAGAGTATTTAAAGTTTCTCAAGTATCACAATCGAATGCCTCAGCGTGTGTCCTCTTTCGCGGAATTTTATAATGACCTCAAGCTAGCGTGTTTATACCATCCTCACAAATGTATCTTTTGTCATCGAATGCGTTAAGTGTTACTTTGTTCATTTGAACCGCATATAATTCATGCTTTTTGCTTTCAATAACGTTCATTTTACGAAATTATGTCGAATTTTCTCTCAGACACCTTACGTAATCGTCAAATTTCAAACCTTTTCCTATTTCTGCTCGGGTTATCCCTTTCGCTTTCTTTTTTCTATAGATTCAAGAACCTTGTAAGAATACAGTTTACTTCTCAAACCTACAAAATTTGTCATAACCTTTCCATCGCACTCGTCTTTGAATTTACCTATTACTTTTTTGTTTATCTCCGAATAACACGGGTGATCTTTGGGATAGTTAGATGTGTCAAACTCGTTCAGATTTCAAGCATGTCTCTGTCGATATCGTTCGTTCTAATTTCATATATGAGGCTATCAGTATCAGTACATGCACATGAAATGTTTCTTCCATACATTGGTAGCATTGTTCGATAGTGGAAATTGTACATTAGGGTCTTGCTGAGGTCTAATACACAAAATCCAATTTATATTGGTTTATTCATTTTTATGGTTGCCTTTCGCATGTAAACGGCCGCCAGACTCGGTAAAGATCGTTCTATCAAGAAATTCAGATTTTTTGATTTGTTTTTGCAATTTTTTTCGCTCGATACTAATTCTGCTGATATTAGTTACTAAACATTCAAAATCTGCATATATGACGTAAGGTATACGGAAAGTGTGATTCAGGTTGGTATATTTCAAAATTTTATCTTTCTCGTCAGGCACTATGATTTTACTAGGCTCACCCGTTCCTCGGCACAATATCATATGTTCTTCTAGTTTAGCATTTTCATAATAATGAGTAAGGCAGTGCTTACAAATGAATATCCGATGAGTTCGTGTGATTTGAGATCAAATTAACCTATCGAAATTTTTAATCCAACTATAATGAGCTGTTTCCTCGTTTGTCACGTACAACAAGTCGCGATGGTCTTCAAGTTCTCGATTAACTATCTTTAATGGATACACGCTGTTCTTTTCAGTCTGGCCAAAAACGTTAATTGAAATATTATTTGCACGCTCAAGTTTTGTTATATCTTTAAATTGACTGGGTATTCTATGCAGTTCCAATTATATCGTGTACGAAACGCTGGAGTATCGTATTTTGAAACTCGATGTGGGTTTTGTGCAATGTTTTTCGACTAAATTGAATATTAAAAATCAGTATGGATCAATATTTTTAACATTGATTACAGATAGTGTATTTTTGATTTTAATAGGAAGTTCAATATATGTCGATCCACGTAGTGGTACGTATTTGTTTATTCTCAACTCTAATCCAATGATCTCAGAAAGAGACCACCCAGAGCCTTTCCCTTGAAACTCAGACTTTTCTTGTAGTATTTTAGAGAATGCCTCGTTTACTTTATCGCCTATATCGTCAAGCATTAAAACCCGTTTGTTCATTGTTTTGAACGAAGTGTCTAACTCCTCGTTCTCACCCTTACAAAATTTGCATATAAGGACTAGATTGAATTTAATTGAATTGTTTGTAATCACTTGACTGCGAAGTTTTTCAGTCAATCTAGTTTTAACATCGTTCAGAAAAGAAATTACGTCTTGTCCTTCCTCGTCCTCTGGAGATATGAAGAACGTTTTCAATCGAGAATTAATTACTGACTCAACCTCAACAAACCCCCTACCCTGCTGTTCAGTTATATTCCGCCTATGTTGATTGCTATTTTCATGAGGCATAGCCTCATCAATATTGTAGTATATTTCGCAATAGTTACAAAAGCGTCTTCTCAAAGCTCTATCGAGTGCGTCTTTCATGTTAGCATAACCTTCTAAATCGTATACGGTTTAATTTTCAAAAACTATTTCTTCATGTATTGTCCTAAGTGCTTGTTGTAATTCCTCTGTGGTACTGTACGCGCCATATATGTAATGGTTTATGATTTCCTGAACTGAGGACATTTTTTATTTGTATATTACCTGTAGTTAAAGAAAAAATATCACTCAAGTAATCTACGTATGCACCTGTGTCTACTGAAATGGTAAGCAACTGCTTTTGCACGTAAAAGAGAGAAAATGTTACTTACAGTTTCTGCGTTGAATCAGAGAAGATGAGTAGTGTGGTCCTCTCTGGCAGGCAATCGGTTTTGCAGCAGTGCAGTGAGACCGAGGCTTCCAGCTTCGGTGCTCGAGCAGAAATGAGGAAATCAGAGAAGATGAGCAGTGTGATCCTCTCTAGCAGGTAATAGGTTTTGCGGCAGTGCAGTGAGACCGAGGCTTCCAGCTTCGGTGCTCGAGCAGAAATGAGGAAATCAGAGAAGATGAGCAGTGTGATCCTCTCTAGCAGGTAATAGGTTTTGCGGCAGTGCAGTGAGACCGAGGCTTCCAGCTTCGGTGCTCGAGCAGAAATGAGGAAATCAGAGAAGATGAGCAGTGTGATCCTCTCTAGCAGGTAATAGGTTTTGCGGCAGTGCAGTGAGACCGAGGCTTCCAGCTTCGGTGCTCGAGCAGAAATGAGGAAATCAGAGAAGATGAGCAGTGTGATCCTCTCTAGCAGGTAATAGGTTTTGCGGCAGTGCAGTCAGACCGAGGCTTCCAGCTTCGGTGCTCGAGCAGAAATGAGGAAATCAGAGAAGATGAGCAGTGTGATCCTCTCTAGCAGGTAATAGGTTTTGCGGCAGTGCAGTCAGACCGAGGCTTCCAGCTTCGGTGCTCGAGCAGAAATGAGGATTTTCCACTTCAGTGCTCTGTTTTACTCCTTTTTTATATGAGAGAGGCTGAATGTATCACGTCCTTTCTAAAGGAGGTTAGGAACGTAGAAAGGATTCTCGGGATTCCATCCGGGTTGGAAGGACCATGACCGACGTTATGGCTGCATACTCTGCAGCCGAAACGTCGGTCGGTCGGTACATACTATTCACCGGGAAAACCTGAAATCTTTCGAGGTTAGAAACCTTCTCAAGATGCCTTTCTCGAGGATATGGGGGTGGTACGTTCTCAAGGATATGGGGGTGGTGCGTTCTCAAGGAGGTTGGGTGGGGTTCTTGAGGCGGAGGCAAGCCTCTTTTTTCAAGGATACGTGGGTACGGTTACTAAGCGACCTTTTTCCTTTGTTTTTCGCATACGGCGACAATTGCTGCAATGTGGCTGTGAAGTGGTTGGTGCTGAACAAATAAAGCGAATAATGAAGATTCGTGAAACGAATGTTTAATCGGAAGAACTTGAATCGAGAAAAGTATCCGAAGAATTGTATGAATTAACAAGTTTTCGTTTCTGGGCACGGTGATACTCCGAGGTTGGTTCTAAGTACTTTAGTCTTTTATGCGTATTAAATGAAAACGTATATGAATTATATGTTCTATTAGATGTTGATTCGTTACTATCACTATCTGTTTGTTCGCTTGAGCTATTATCACTGTCTGTATGTTCTCGAAATTTCATTGAACGGGAATGTTTATCATTTAAAGTAAACAGCGGTGTACGAATACAATTGGAGCACCAATTCTCCGTATTCGTAATCATTTCTGCTGCATTCGTTTCATTTAAAACTTCATGATGGCAATAGACGTACACGCTTTTTGGTTTGTGTGGTCTTATTGATGACGCACAATCCCTACAGGGATAAAAATCGTATATGCTGTATAAATAAGAATAGTGAATTTATACTACATGAAAAGAACTGCTATCTATGTAATTTTCTAGATAATGGAGGAATTCGAAAGGTTCATCAACGAGGAGTTGGTACGAACATGGGGTTAGACGTGAATTAAAATCGAAGTCAGATATAACATTTCTTAATCCACTATACAGTTGCGACATCTTATCATCTGATAAAGTCTTCAACCAAAATTTCCATAGTACCAGCCTATTGTATTCAATAAAGTTTATAATAACTGTCTGCATGATGCGCGGTAAGGTAAGCTTGTATGTATCTGTTTTTTTTATCTAAACGCGTTGATAACACTGCAAGGCAGAGACGATACAGAGTTGGGAAACCAATACTTGAAGTGCGATCAGTAGGTGATGAAGAAAAGTTTAGTTCCTTAAACTGCGTTCGAATTAAACGTATCACACCAGACATATTGAGGAGTGGTGGCACCTTTCACAAAATCTGGTTTCGTCTGGACTCAAGCTATCCCCCTTCCATCGACTGATGCTCTGGCGTTCTGAAGTTGACTTTTCCAAGGGAGGGTGGGGGGGAGGTGGCTCTCGTGTTGGTGACCTTTCACAAAATCTGGTTTCGTCTGGACTCTAGCTATCCCCCTTCCATCGACTGATGCAACATGGTAATGTGTTGATGCTCTCAAGCATGGAAAGACGGACACCACTCCACATAGTTCGTATTAGAGGGTGTGGTATTCAGACTTTAGCATATAAGGCTTGTGATTTGGAGAACGCTTCACTTGCAAAACAGGACGCAGAACCAGCAGCAGCTCCAACTCACTCGATAACCGTCAACTCAACAACCAGTATCGCGTGAGTATATATAATTTTTATCTTCAGTTCCCTTTCATTTTGATACCTAATGTAATATGAACTCTATCGTAACGCTAGTTCATGGAGTGCAGAAAGAATTAATTTGGTAGTCTCTCTCTCTCAACCTCTCTTTAAGTGGGGGGTTAGAGGTGTTTGGGTTTGTAGTTGGAGTGGAGGGGGTGTTCCAGGCGTTAGGAAGGGCAGGGAAGTCGGTTGAAGAAGGAGGTGAGGGTGCTGTAGGGTTAGTGGCTGGGTGGCGGTCTTTCATCCTCTGCAGGAGAGCCTTATAATATGGGCAGCCACGGTAGTATGCAACGTGGCTCCCTCCACAGTCGACACAGGTGGCCGGTGTGTCTCGTTGTTTTTTGCAGGTGCGGTAATGATGGTCGCCCGCGCACTTTACGCATCTCGGGGGCAGACCGCAGCCTTTGTAAGTGTTGCCAAAATCCTGACACTTAAGACACTGTACGGGGCCTCGGCTGGGTTTAAAGGTTTCCACTTTTGTAGGCAGGTGTAGAAGGTTGTTTATCTTCATAATTTCATCCTTTTGATTCGGGTCAGCCAAACGTACTTGGAATATAGGGAGTGGTTTAGGTGGGACTGGGGGGAGTTCGGGCGATCCATTTGCAATTTTTTGGTTTTCTCTAGCCT
The DNA here is from genome assembly GCA_963169105.1 of Ceriagrion tenellum. Taxonomy (NCBI): domain Eukaryota; kingdom Metazoa; phylum Arthropoda; class Insecta; order Odonata; family Coenagrionidae; genus Ceriagrion; species Ceriagrion tenellum. The sequence continues at coordinate 1,593,663 of OY720633.1, forward strand.
TCTTCTCCTCTGTTGATATGCGGGATGATTTCAGTTGGTATATGTGGTCGGTATGGATGCCTCTGGCTTCCAGGGCGTTGGTTATGTCCTCACCGGAAGATGTGATCGGGAGGCCACGTATGATAAAATGTGGCTTCTTATCACATTTGGGGACGTACGTATAATGTTTATATTTCTCTTCTTGTATTTTTCTTGTGAAGGCCCTAATGTCGTCTATCGTGGTGCATTGTAGTTTGATTTCCTTCCCAGCCATGGATGCTATAGGTGGGAAGGAGCAGACTGCCTTCAGGATGCCGAACTTCTTAGGCCAGTCGGTGGAATCCCGGAGGAATATCGCTGGGATTCGGGTGCGGGGGGTTTCTTCGGATGGCTGCTTGGTGGGCTGGTCGTCATCTGATTCAAGTTCCATTTCTGCAGGGTCAAGGGTGGTAATGGAGGAGAAGCGGTTGTTGGTTGCTAATGGGGTATGGTCGGGATTTGTAACTGTGATTGGGCTGGAGGATTTCACTTTCTTTTTGGAGCGGTAAAAAGGTGATTCAGGTGAGAGGGGGGATGCTGCGGTGTTTTTTTGTCCGATGAAAAATTGTTTAAGTTCCTCTCCTCTTTCGGTTATGAGGGTTAGGAGGCGTGGGTCTTGGTCGATGGGGAGGGAGGCTGCGGTAGACGGGGTTTTAGGGTGTAGGGATTGAAGGATGTTGGTGAGGACAGGTGGCAGATCAATTGGGTCCCGGGCCTGCATTCTGGCGGAGTATACTGTTTGCGGGCGGAGTTCAGTCTCCTCTGTGTCGGTTTGGGAGGGGGAATCAGGGGTGTCGTTTTCAATAGTGACTATGTTTGTTTATACCCTAGCGAGGGGACCCATCCGGCTCCCCAGGAAGTGTTGCGGAGGTGCAAGCCCTCTTTCCTGGGTCACCGGACATGAGCGACCGGTCTGAGTTATGGTGCAGAGTGCGCGGTGGAGGCGCTACCCGGAGGTGAGAAGGAGGAGCTAGTTAGCCTCCCCCCCGGGTACCCTCTCCGCGTGTGAGTAGTGTGCCGATGGGTTGGTCCGTTCGGGCTGTGGTCGATATTCTCAAGAGACAGGCGTTGGCTAGTAGGGCGAGAGAGAAGTCCAGACGGTGCACGGTCAGAAGGGGGTTGGTATCCTGCAGGGCAGGCGTATCCGTGGCACGCGACGGTTAAAGTCTCCCAATGCAAAGTGCAATGGAAGACAGGTGGTTTTTCCTAAATCGCCCCGGCCGTTGAAGTCTCCGATGTCTTTCCTCCTGTTGTTATATGGAGGGGGCGTGGCAACCACCTGATGTGGGTTGGACTTCAGGCGCCGCTGGGTCACGAACCAAGGTCCGGAGGGCCCCGGGACGACCACTTTTGCCCAGAAGTGGATGATAAGGGATGCCGTGGTGATGTTGTCACAGATGTAGTGATGAGAAATAGGTGATCCGGCGAAAATGAATTTTGATCCACAGGAGGTGGCGAAGGATCAGATGTATGATTGGGATGGAAGTACTTCTTCTCCTGGTGAGGCGGATGAATTGCCCACGATGAAATCGCAGACCGGATGGCTTACCCACGGACTTGGGGCGTCATTGGATGCGCGTATTTATACGATTCTGAGTGGTAGCCAACGCCCAACTTCCCCTCAAGTCCCTAGCTCCCCTCAAGTTCTTAGAGACCAACGCTCAAAGTTCTCATTTCCAGTGTTCCGTGGTCCCATGGTGGCCATTTTGTATACAATTTTTGGAGGGAAAATTGAATTTGTGTCGTTTATGTACTAAAAGGTTTTAAAAATTATTTTCTCCCAAATTTAGATCTCTAGCGAGGAAGTAAAGCACTTCTCGTTAAGAATCATTGATTAGCTAACAAATCATGTTTTGTTATCTTCTATAGTCATTAGTAAGCTAGATAACAACTAGTAAACAGCGTCAAGAGGTTCAAAAATAACTTGTATTGAAGGGAAATTTATACAAAAGAATTAGTTTCTCTCAAATTTACGATTCAAGCGCAAAAGTAAAGTATTTCTTGGAAGAGTCATGACTTGGCTAACAGATCATATTTTTGGTTATCTTCTAAAGTCATTACTCAGCTAGATAAAAAATAGGGAAATGAGTAATAATAAACAACAAGACAATATAAGTTTATATTTTTTATTTCTTCTTCTTCTTCGGTTATCAACCCATGGGTTGGTTGGCTATAGCACGCCATTCCGCTCTTTGCTCAGCTTTCCTCTTCATTTCACCATATGAGACGCATCCAGAATCCTTGATGATCTGCTTCATATAGCTTAATCTAGGACGTCCTCTACGATTTGTCCCCTCAATAAAACCTTCAGCTATTAATTTTATAAAATCATTGCATCGTAGAATGTGACCTATTAGTTTAAGTCTCCTTGTCTGTATCTGTCTCCAGAGACTTCTATTTTCTTGTACTCTTCTCAGCACTTCCTCATTGGTGATTCGGTCTCGCCAGCTGATTTTCTGCATCCTTCGATAGCACCACATTTCTAGGGCCTCTAATCTGCTCTTTTCATGTTTCCCTATAGTTCAGCTTTCACACCCGTAAAGGGCCACACTCCAAACATAAGCTTTCATAACCCTCTTTCTTACTTCCAAACTAACATTTTTACAAGTCAGTAATCTTTTTACCATTGAAAGCTATTTTTGCTAGTTGTATTCTATTAACAATTTCTTGTTTCCTCCTTCTATCTTCTGTTATCTTGTTTCCCAAGTAGCTGTATTCTGTAACTTGTTCTAGTTCTTCATCATTTGTTCTTATCCTTACAGGTTCACAGCAGTCTTGAGCACCGCATACCATCACTTTAGTCTTTTGCTTGTTTATCCTCATTCCATATTGGACTCTAAGAATTCTTTCCATCTCGTTAAGTATAATTTTTAAATCTACTTTCTTTTCTGTAACTATGGCAATATCATCAGCATATCGTAACATATCTATTTTCTTCCCATTAACTTTGATTCCTACATCAACATTTTCCCTTGCTTTATCGATTGCTTCTTGGATGTATGCATTGAAAATTATTGGTGATAGAGGACAACCTTGTCTAACTCCTTTCCTTATTATATCTGTATCTTCTTTATTCTTATTTCTAATTAAGGCTGTTTCATTTTGATATGTTTTAAATATTATTCTTCTATCGTTGTATTTAAGTCCAACTTTTTCCAAAATCCTAAACATTTTTGGCCATACAACATTATCAAATGCTTTCTCAAGATCAACGAATGCAACATAAGTTTGTTTATTTTTAGATATTTGTTTTTCAATGAGAAGCCTTAAAGAGAGTATTGCCTCTCTAGTCCCCACTCCTCTTCTAAATCCAAATTTTTCCTCACTTAAAGTGTTTTCCAGCTTTCTTTCAACGCGTTTAAGGATTATCCTTATAAGTATTTTTGAGGAGAGTGATAATAGACTGAGTGTGCGATATTGCTCAGATTTCCTAGCAGATGATTTCTTTGGTATAGGAATCATAACTTATTTTTGAAAGTCTTCAGGAACTTCACCAGTCTTGTATATTTTTCTTATAAGTTGTAGTAAAGAATCTTTCAATTTTTCACCTGCAAAATGTCTTATTAATCAGCTTTTTTAATCAGCTCAGAGGGAATGTCATCACCGCCTACTGCTTTCCTATCTGGCAAATCTTGCAATGCTTTCTCAAATTCTTCCTGTAAAATATTCTCCTAGTTCTTCCTCTTCTATTTCTTCACTTGATTTCATTACATTATCTAATAGTGGTCCTCCTTGGTAAAGCTCTTCAATATATTCTTTCCATCTGTTAAGTGCATCGTCTCCAAAAAGCATTTTGCCTTCTCTGTTCTCTATCGTATCGAAAGATTTTTTGTTTTGTTTGTTAAAAATTTATTTTGCTGCTTTATAGGCTATGTCGGTTTTCCCTTTGTTCATATCTTCTTCTACTTCTTTACATATGTCATTGAGGTAATTTTCTTTGGCCTTCCTAGATTCTCTGTTGATTTGATTTCTGAGTTTTCTGTATTTGGTTCTACTCTGCTCGTCTGCGGCATTCTTGTAAATTCTTCTCTCCTCGATGAGAAAAACTATTTCAGGCGTTATTCATTCTTTTCTTTTTGCAGGTATAACTTTTCCGACAGATTCTTCAGCTGCTTTATGTATGCTATTTTTAATCTGAATCCATTCTTCATTTGCGCCTCCATTAATAATGTTTGATGTTATGTCATCGGTTCTCCGTGCATAAGCTATCATTGTTTCGTCAGTTTTTAGATTCTGTATTCCATGTCTTATTAAGATTTTTCTTTCATCGTTTGAACCTAAATAGACACTTCATCATGACTAAATTGTGATCACTGTCAATATCTGCTGATGGGTAGCTTCGGCAGTCCATGATTTGATTCCTAAATCGTGACTTAACTAGAATGTAGTCACTCTGTTGTCTCCTGATGTCTCCTGGAGCTCTCCAAGTGTATCTTCTTCTTTTATGATGGCTGAATAATGTATTTGCCGCGACTGAATTGTGTTTCGCACAAAATTCAATTAGCCTGCGGCCTCTTTCATTCTTACATCCTAGTCCAAACTTCCCTACAATTCCATCAACTTGTTCTTCTCCTACGCTTGCATTCCAGTCTCCTATTATTATTAAGTTCTACTCACCTTTTACATACTTTATTACATTATTTATATCTTCATATATAATTTCTATCGCTTCATCTTCTTCTGCGGATGTTGGCATGTAGACTTGTACTATTACAGTATCCTTTGGTTTGGTTTCAAGTTTGACTAGTACGATCCTATAATTATATTGCACATACCCTTTTACAAGATTTCCAAGTTTCTTGTTTAAAATTATTCCGACACCTCCCATTCCAGGAGTACCCTGATTTGTACCCGTATAAATGATCCGGTACTCTCCTGACTAGAAATCCCTGGTTCTGGCCATCGCATTTCAGATATTGCAAGAGCGTCAATTTCCAATCTGTCCATTTCTAATTTGAGGTTTTCTAGTTTTCCACATCGTATGAGTGTTCTTACATTCCATGTTGCTACTTTAAGTTGCTTCTTTGGCCTTGCCTGATCTTTTGCATTTTGATTTTTTATTCATAGAACAGTTATATAAGCCTTACAGTGGTATGATTGAATACTTCTTTCAAAATATAGTCAATTCGTCCTCAGTGGCAAGCACAAATTTGATTACTCGCAAACGATCCACTTTGATTGCATCATCAGTGCTACCATATCTCATTCGAGATTCTTTATAGTCCGTGTGCACACTGGCTTTCTTCCGTCAACCTCCGCCATCTCACCACCGCCTTTGGAAATAACCCTGATCCTTTGACTTCCATCGACTTCAGTTCTCTCTGGAACACTTCCTTCGTAGGGTCGTGGAGCTGGATTGTAGATCTCGTGCACATCCAGCCAGATGATAGGAAGTTGTTCCTTAGCCTTGAGACGTTTTTCTGGATCGGTTATATCAGACGTCAGGGTAATGTTGATTCTCTCCACGTCCCCATTTCCATCAGGGAAGCCGGAGAATGTCACATTCAGCCCGACCACCGCAAACTCTCGTTTTTGATGTCTAAACACACAGTAGTATGACGTGTTAAACTTTACTGTCAACATGAAATCCATATATTCCTCCTTCATAAGGTTTTTGGGGATACATATTTTGTAGTTAGACCCATCGTCTTGCCTCTCCACTCGCAAATATGCATCACCCAAGCGTGCTTTTGGGATCTGTAGAAAACCAGCGATTTTAGAAGACATTTTCTCAACTGCTTGGTGTGTGATGGTTCGCAATGTGCTCTTACTTCGCTTGACTCTCGTTTATATACCACTTGCATAGGAGGGGGAGTAAGTAGGAGGAGGGAGTAAGTAGGAGGGGAGGTCTTGAGGTCCTTTGAAGGAGTCTCGCACGTCGACCTCGTCTGGCTAGTGAACAAGTCCGGTCCTGTTCAAGGCTGTCTGGCGGCGGCGGGGGGCGGGAGGGGGGAGTGGAATGGAATGCGGTTGACCCTGCGCCATAACGATCTTTTTTCCTCTACTACTACTTATATTCCATTTCGTTACGAACTTTCAGTGAGAACACTTGTATTCTCCATCTATTCAATCGAAAGCACTATTTAAATAACGTTCACCTAATTATTTCATCAATTTAATTTTTCTCTCCTCTTCATTCTGGATTCTGAATCTTCAAAAAATGTCATCTTTTAAATCCACTATCCTTAACAATTTTAATGCAGGGTGTTATATGCCCCCACAGCAGCTAGAACAGGCGTTTTCGGATATCAATGAACGTGTTATATTTAATGACGAAGTAGTATATGATATCCAAACATACAACCACTTAAAGGATGCGGTGGATAAGGCAAAGGGAAGAAAATTTTGCACTTTTTGTGACATTTACTATAAGATTGATGAGGCTTTGCCACATGAGAATACGAACGAGCACACAGACAGAAGGTAACTATTCAACGAGGTAGAGGATTATATGAAATTGAATCAGCTATTCGTACCAGACTGAAAACATTCTGGATAACTCCGGAAGAGGATAAAGATACAGATGTTATTTCCTTTCTCGGTGATATCAAGGCACAGGCAATCGAAAAATTACTGGACTCTGTGATTCAAAACTATTCCATCAAATTTAATCTTGTTCCAATTTGCAAATTTCATAAGGGTGAGAGAGAGGAACTGAATGCTTCTTTTAAAACGAACAATCGGCGTCTGTTTTTAGCAGATGAAATTATAGAAGTCGTTGACGAAACCTTTTCAAAATTGCTGAAGGAAAAATCCGAGTTCCAAAGCAAAGGGTCGGGATAGAGTTTAGCTAGGGTGGTTGGATTAGAATTGAGAATTAACAAGTACGAACCATTTCGGGGTTCTACATGTATAGATTTTCCAGGGAAGATTAAAATACCAAAGCAGTTATTAACGTGCAAAACGAAGACCAGTATTGTTTCAAGTATGCGATTTGGACAAAAAACATCGATAAAGACCCCCAACGAGTTTTTAAATACAATGCTCGAGCGTTTCATGCTGGTTACAATTGGGACTGCATAGAGTACCCTGTGGATATAAAAGATATCTCAAAATTCGAACGTGCCAACAATATTTCGATGTCTTTGGATTGGATGAAAAAAATAACATCAATCCTTAGAAAATTGTACACGTCGAGCTTCCGGACCACGGAGACTTGCTATACATCACAAACGAGAATACTGCCCACTATTGTTGGGTCAAGAACTTCAATAGACTTCAACAAAATAACGAGGCATAATAATCGACTATTCATTTGCAAACGCTGCCTCACTCATTACCATGATGAAACGAAACTTAAAGAACATAAACTCTTATGTCGAGATACGTGTGAGCCGACCAAAATTGTTATGCCTAGTGAAAAAGAAGAAATTTTAAAGTTTAATCACATCAATCATTCTTTAAGAGTACCATTTGTGATTTATGCAGACTTTGAATGCCTCCTTGAGAACGTAAGAACTTGCGAGCCTAATCCTCACACCTCACATTCACACAATACACAAAAGCATTCACCATTTAGCTTCTGTTATATTGTAATCACTCCGGATGGATGTCAGGAACCACAATTGTATCGAGGACCAAACGCAGCACGAGTATTCATTCAACGCATCAAAGATGAGGCTGATAAGATACACGCGTTGTACAAGAATAACGTTCCGATGAATCCCCTCACCCCTGAAGAAGAAAGTAGGTTCAATGTTTAATGTTAAAATTTAGCACCACATGTCACATTTGTGAAAAAGAGTTGAACGAGGACACAGTACGAGATCATGATCATTTAACAGTAAAATATAAAGGTCCAGCCCACTCGTTTTGCAACTTGCAGTACAAAATGCCAAATTTCCTCCCCGTTTACATCCATAATCTTTCCTCGTATGATAGTCATTTCATCGTACTGTAGCATTTTTTGGGCATACCCCCCCCCCCATTTATTCTTCTTTGGACAATTTATCCTCTGCGGACTATTTATCCTCCGAACTTAGCCGAAGGACTTGCCCGAGGCGCGCCCAGGCGCGCCCCGTCACTGACGCGCTAACGACATCTGTCGCGCCAACGATGTTCGCGAAACTCCAGCCGTCTTCGCGAACTCAGCGTCTTCTGCCATCGGCGTCTGCTGCCCTCGGTGTCCTGCCCTCCCTCCCGAGGACCTACTCTCCCTCCTGAGGACCTACTCTCGTTTATATAGCAGTTGGAGACGGAAGACTACGAGGATGTGGTGAGGCCGAGGTGCTGGGCAAAGAGGCCACAAACCAGGAATCCGCGATCGGAGATGAAAAGTAGTTCCTATCTCCAATTGCATTCCTACACCGCATGGGTTCCCATTCCATAAAACTACCTCCCCTCCAAGACTGCCAATCACCTGTCCCCCCATACTCTATCCGCAACTTTCTCTTTTGACCTTGTCGAAGATTTCCCCTCCGAGGTAACAAATCACCTCTTATTCCTCTGCTTACCCTTTCCACTTTCCCACCGTCTGAACTTCCCCTCCTTCGACGGAAATCGCTAATCGGTCTCTTTGAGATAGACCGTGATTTTGAGAGGTTCTATTCTTGCTGTCTCGAGTAGTTACTGTTTGAATTTGAAACTTAGACGTCAGAACACAGGTTGGCTGACCCTTACTTGTTTGTACAGTGGCGGAAAAAATTAACGCAAAACTCATCGGCGTCTGTATGCGGCGTACACGGGAACTAATTGAAATCGTTTTTCCTTCGACAACTTGACAACAATGAGGCAGCATATGGAAACCGGGAATATTCAAACTCTCTATGAATGGATATCGATTTTATGCGTCATGTAAATAGCCATACTAATAAGGTTTACGTTCGCGAGATCGTCTAGGAGTTATAAACGTAATGAGCTTGCTTCGACCCGCACTCAGTCGAGGTTCCGAAGTCGTAGTTGATTATGTAGAGATGCTTACCATATTTTTTTAGAGCTTTGGACCGTTTAAAAAGATTTTCTTGATTGAAACTTAAGAAACAATACGATGAAAGCATTATTTGTTGAGACATAAAAATTTTTTATTCTCCAGATCAAATTCACTTACAATAAAACGTATTTCCGCGTGCTGGGAATAGCTGTGGATGAACATCGTTTTTATAGACCTCAAACCACTTCCGAGAAATATGATGCATTACAATTAACATTTTGGCGTAATTTCCTGTGAATTTCAAGTAAAAGTATGGGAAATCTGGTTGACTTGATGGTTTCCATATGGAGAAAATTATTCTTTAAAAGTATTTCCAATACCTTAAAACCCTACGTAAGTTTCCGCCCTCGTGCACACAGGTCGTCTCAAACATTTGAATTTCTAAATTTCTCCAAACGTAATATTATTTAATTTCTGAAAACTACTTTTAAAAATCCAGAACATTTTATTTGGACCAGTTTTTAAAGGAAACATTAGAATTCCCTTTTTTCGTTTTGTAGTAAGAACCACTGGACGCCGATTCCTCTTCATCGATGAAGTAGCCTAGAGGGAGAGCGTTTGTCTGCGGCCAAGAATGCCTGGGGTTCAAATCCTGGCGTGGCCTCTTTTAGTGCCTTAAAAATTATCTTCGCGATGTGACTTTATTGCAGCCAAAACTTCGCAGGAATCCGCAGAAGACCCAGGGAATGGACATTGACCTCAACCATGAGTGTGTGAGTTTTACACATATTCAGGCTTTGTAAAAGAATCAGAGCGGTCTCCTTGGTCGTCGAATGAGATGTTTACTTCCTATCCTCGGGTACTCGGCCCCACTTGATTTCTACGTCCTGTCTGTCGTATGATGCTCAAATCCATTCATTCGCCAATTCACCACTCAATGAAAAGCTATTCATGAAGGATGGAATAGACCGGATCTCTGATTGTGTCAGTTACTCGATTTAGTGAACTTACCTGATGCTACATTCACCTTTAAATCACTTTGAAATAATTCAGTAAAGAGGGCAGTTATTTTTATTAGGAATTAGAGTTTGGTTCTATCTGCCGAACTTGTAAATACCGATTACTTATCTGAGTGAGAGACCAAACAAGGGTTGAATTATATTCAAAATATCTTCAAAACGGTATTTGAAGCTTTCCCAGCATTCTTTTCCAGGTTTTCTATGAGCAATGCATTAACCGTGTAGTTCAAATGTTCAACTTATAAGATGGAGAATAATACTTAAAGGATAAGGTAAATTATTGAATCACTTAAATATCTTTTGACATATTCGCAGTGATAAATGTTTGGCTAAAATTACGCAGTTAAATTTTATGAGGAGCATTTTATACCCATGCGTAAGTAATACTCAGACAAAAATGCATCGCGTATCTTCCCCTGTGAAAGTGATAAAATACTAAAAATCATCTTTTTCATGTAGCGACTAAGCAGTGATTAGATATTTTCCCTATGGTCATTTGTATACTCCTCATAAATCCGCAGAGTAGTCAATGGAGTGCAAATTAGGAATGTGCACCATCAAAGATTGTACGATTGATACGTTTCTAAAGAATCTATTCCTTTTCAAATGCGTCGTAATATAATTGCTTCAATGGAAGTTAAAGTTGTGAGTGCCCCCACATGAAGATATTTGCAGACTTTTTACAGGGTCATAAATTTCATCTCTTAGTGGTAATGTATTTTAACGGATGTTGAAAAGGGACACTATAATGCTTTATTTAGAACGAGCGGAAAAGTTTGAAATGTATGCGTAATTCTCGCAATTTGAGTTATGTGTGCACATGATCACAGCAATTGATCATCGAGAAATATGCTGGTATTTACATAAAGAATGTGGATGTTTATTAGCCTTATAATCAATCCATCCCCCTCCATTCTCGATTTCCTGACCAAGTCTCTGTGACATGGAGTTGTCCACATTTTGGTATCCTCTTACTGGCTTCATTTCCCATTCTTCCTCCACGATTTTCCTCGTTGCATCTTAATTTGGGGTTGTTTCGTTTGAGGGGGTCGAAAAACGTTTGTTTCTCGCATTTTTCTCATAATGAACGCTGCGCTCTGTGCAGCCCGCTCCATCTATGTTACATGATTTGTTTTGAACCATCTCCTAGAATTCTGACATTTGTGAACTCGTAAGTATTCCTAGTTGCGGGCGAAAAATGAATGTTGATATACATTTGATTAAGCATAGTTGTTATTATAACGGACATGAATTTAATGCTTTTCGTTTGATAGTAGTGAGAAATAGGTTTTTTTACTTTTAAACACCAAACAAAAGTTCAGTGGGTGAAAGTCGAAGGCGCAACACCTCTTCGGGTAATTTTTCGACAGATGTTTTTGCCTTTTACAAACATACCATTCGATTCCTCCGCCTGGGAGAAAAATGAGGCATACTTAAAGGCTAATAAGATCTTTTTTTCCTCCAAGAATTTTGGGAGAGGCCGCTAAAACTTTGAACAGTATCTCGGCTTGCGCTGTCCGCTCTGCTTGTTTGTCTATCGACGCTCGTCTCAATGAAGTAGTCATCAGTAAACCTTGGCCAAGTTCCGGGTGGTGATGGTCGGGGTGGTTTGTTGTTGTGAATAACGCACAGGTTTCAAATACTAGCTGCACCAGAAAGAAAAGGCTCGTCGCGCTTCGAAAAAATTAGAAGCCCCCGTCGAATACTTTTAAGGGCGTAAGAGAAGTCAAATACCACTTCTTTCCTGTGAGCTAAACGCCTGGCGTTCAAGACATTATCTATGGCAGAAAAGGTATCCCCCGCAACACAAGGGGAATGTAAGCTCTTATTAAAGGCATACTATTTCCCAAATCAATATAATACGTCCTTCATACATTCCGATTTTGAATGGATTAGTATTGGTGGAGCTTTGTATCGACACGGGGAAATACTCAAGAGTTCTCCAAGATTGCTCGTTGCTTTAACTCAGACTAAAGGTGGCTGGCCTCCAAACCCATGCATGATGGGAACTAATGGCATTTGATTGGAATGGTCTGGGCTGATGAGGTGAAATCTGAGAACTACATCTTTCTGTTTGTATTCCCGGGAGAGTAGTATGCTTTTTCCTAACCTTTAGTTATATAAAACGTTCGTAGACAATACCACCACTCATTTTAAAAGTAACTTAGTCCACAGCAACGCATACGGACGCAAATAAATTCACCGAAAGGATACGAAACATCATCATAAATCCGCCTTGACATAAGAAAGCTCAGTAAATGGTACTGGGCTGCAAACCTGAATCGCAATCATAGTTCTCCATGATAATATTGTTCGAGTACGCTCATGATTGAAAACGTGATCTTCATCAAGAAAGATCGGGTGCTACATAGCAGTGGAGTGCGCTCCCAGGACCTTGTGCATTGCCCTACCAATGCGGCTTACCTTTTGGATGACAATAATGACCATAAGAAGAAAAGAACCGTGATCCCACCCCTGGTCGAAACACTTTTGAGTTTTTCATTCAATTTCTGGTCAAGTAAAATAAGTTTTATTCGGCAAATTTTATCTCTTTTGTATTTAAAAAAATTCATAATATCAGCCAGTCATTGTCGCCAATATGAGGAAATTTATATAAAAACTCATTTGCGTTCATTAAAAATCGAACACGGACCACTCTTAGCCAAAAGCCAACTCTTAGTTAGCCAAATACATCTGACAGCTACGACATTAACGTTACCTATTTATTTAATTCATTAATGATATTCTACTCCAAACTGAAGTCTTTTAAAAGGCTTTTTGTTACTTTCATATGTGCGGCGAATTTATAGCTAAGCATATAAGATATTATGCAATCATCCATATGTTATCCATAACTACACCTAATTTGGGTAAACTTTTCTGAATGTTTATTCGTATATCCTGCATTTACTAGATAAAGCGTAACAGTGGACAGCTCATCACCAAGCTTTCTGTGATAAGATGAAAGTAATATCGGGAAAATATGCCTAGATTATTCGGTATCGATGCATGCACATTTATTTTTATTTCGTGAAATTATATACATTAATGTATGTTTCCATAGTTTAATCCCATTCTGACGAACTAAAGACGGATTTACATTGGGTCAAGAACGATTCATTCATAAATATCCGTTTTGAATTTAATAAATATCCGTTAAAGGAACTTCGTCAATCTACAAATTTGAAAATCGTGAAAAATTACATCACGTAGACTATACTTATTTCAATTAAACCTTTGTTGTATCGACATTTGGTGCAGATAAATCTCAATTTATATCATTTCGGTGAAACAGGCGTAGTACGCGTCATTCAAAAAGATCCTCGGAAAGTCGACCTTAATAAATATCCCTTGGTGGTAGAAGGTGTAGATTTTAGAATATAGTATACTGAATTGGGTGGGATAGTGAATATTTTTTATAATCAGTCTTTCTGTATAAATATCATCATTCGACGGAAGAACCATGCTGAAACAAACACAGCGATGCACCGCGACTGAATGTGCGAACAATATGAGAAGAAAGCTAAAAAATGAGGCGATTGATGACTAAGTTTTACGCTCCAGCAAATGTGAGTTCCATTGCGGATTTCAAATAATTGCGGTAGACGATGTTTTCCTCAGTGTTGCCAGTCTTTCGAGTATGTACTGCTCCTAGAAGTTCCCAAAAATGCCGCATTCTGGCGCGCGAAAAATTTTGCGTTAATTTCTTCCGCCACTGTACGTGTTAAGCTGCTGAAATATATTATCTTTAATTTGGTGGTAATTTAATATACTTGATTGTTCCCGATTTCCTCCTGTCTGTCTCACTCGTATTTTTTGGGAAGAATTTGTTTTTAGGGCATTCTCGGAGAGAGACACCTTTGATTCTCCCCTCGAGTGCTTCAAAATGTGAGCTAGACTATGATGATAGACAAATATTTGTAATCCCCAATTCCGAAGAAAAGTACATATCATTTGCAAAGTCAATCGAGAACAATTTCAGCATTAAATTCATTGATACGAACCGCTTCATGTCCGCTTCACTGGTTGCAAATTTAACTGAGTTTAAATATACTAACATGATATTTGGTGAAAAGAAAAATTTAGTCACTCGTAAGGGAGTGTACCCTTACGATTACACCGATTCATGGGATAGATTAGAAGAAAAACAATTACCTAAGAAAGAAAATTTTTTTAGTAGACTCACAAAAGAAGACGTATCGAACGAAGATTATTCACACGCGTCTAAAGTATGGAGTACATTTAAATGTCAAATACTAGATGAAAACAGTGATGTTTATTTGAAAAGCGATGGGAATCTATTAGCCGATGTTTTCGAAAACTTCCGCGATGTATGCTATGAGGCATATAAACTTGATCCTGCGTGGTACTATACTGCCCCAGGTTTGACTTTTGATGCTATGCTCAAACATACCAAAGTCGAGCTTGAACTCTTAACCAACTACGATATGATGTTAATGATAGAAAAGGGCATTCGAGGTGGAATTTTACAATGCTGTAAGCGCTACTGTGAAGCGAACAATAAGAAAATGGAAAATTACGATTCAGATTTAGACATCACGTATTTAACATATCTAGACACAAACAACTTGTACGGTTGGGCTTTATCAAGGCCATTACCATATGCAAATTTTAGATGGCTCTCCGTTGACGAAATTGAACATTTTGATGCGACAGAAAATACCGATGAAAACGAACAGGGATAAATTCTAGAGGTAGATCTCGAGAACCTGCAGCACCTACACGATACGCATTCCGATTTACCGCTATGTCCAGAGAACAAAATTCCACCCGGTGGAAAACATAAAAAGTTGATTACATCGCTCGAGGACCGGACTAAATATATCATTCACTACGTCAACCTAAAGCTTTCACTAGGTATGAATCACAAAAAAGTTCATAGAATAATAGAATTTAGTCAATCACCTTGGTTAAAGTCTTACATTGATTTGAACACTGACCGAAGGATGAGAGCAGTTAATGAATTTAGAAGGACTTTCATAAGCTCATGAATAATGCTGTATTTGGTAAGACAATGGAGAATGTGCGCAAAAGAATTACTATGCAATTAGTGACGGAAGAAAAAAAAATACAAAAGTTGATCAATAAATCTACATTTTTGGACAGAACGATTTTTAACGAGTCTTTGGTTGCCATTCACATGCGGACGGCTACTATTAAAATGAACAAGCCAATATATATAGGTTTCTGTGTGCTGGACCTAAGTAAGACGTTAATGTATGATTTTCACTACAAAAAAATGTTAACGAAATATGGAAAGCGATTGAAATTGGCGTACACCGCTACAGATTCCCTAATATATAAAATTACCACAGCAGATGCATACAGGGATATTCTAGAAGATATAGACACATTCGATACCTCGAACTATCCAAAAGACCACCCATGTTATTCAGAAAAGAACAAAAAAGTAATAGGTAAATTCAAAGACGAATGCGATGGACGAGTAATGACTCATTTTATCGGACTGCGAAGTAAACTCTATTCATACAAGGTTCTCGGTTCCAAAGATAAAAAGAAAGCGAAAGGGATAACTAGAGCAGCAATAGAAAAAGGTTTAAAATTTGATGACTACGTGAAAACTACGATGACTACGTGAAAACTTTTGAAAATTCAACAGAATTTCGTAAAATGAGGGCCATACGAAGTAAATTGCATCAAATTTACACCATGGAAATGAATAAGGTAACGCTCAATTCCACTGATGATAAACGATACATTTGCGAGGATGGAATTAACACGCTTGCTTGGGATCACTATAAAATTCCCCGAAAACGAACGCACGACGAGGCATTAAGTGATGAGGAAACTTGAAAAATTAATAAAAACATGATATGATAAAACACACATCCAGTCTCATCCATGACGTTAGTCTGGAAACATCCCTTTACCTGCATCTGCGCAGGTCCATCAGGATGTGCAAAGACAACCTTTGTAACGAAATTTATTGGGGTCACTGGCTTCACTGGTTGCAAATTTAACTGAGTTAAAAAATATACTAACATGATATTTGGTGAAAAGAAAAATTTAGTCACTCGTAAGGGAGTGTACCCTTACGATTACACCGATTCATGGATAGATTAGAAGAAAAACAATTACCTAAGAAAGAAAATTTTTTTAGTAAACTCACAAACGAAGACGTATCGAACGAAGATTATTCACACGCGTCTAAGGTATGGAATACATTTAAATCTCAAACACTAGGTGATTACAGTGATGTTAATTTGAAAAGCGATGTGACTCTTTTAGCCGATGTTTTCGAAGACTTCCGCGATGTATGCTATGAGGCGTATAAACTATATCCTGTGTGGTACTACAGTGCCCCAAGTTTGACTTTTGATGTAATGCTGAAACATACCAAAGTCGAGCTCGAACTCTTCACCGACTACGATTTGATGTTAATGATAGAAAAGGGCATTCGAGGTGGAATTCCACAATGCTGCAAGCGCTACTGTGAAGCAAAGAATAATTACATGGATAATTACGATTCAGATTTTGACACCACCTATTTAACATATCTAGATGCAAAGAACTTGTGTGGTTGGGCTTTATCAAGACTATTACCATACGCAAATTTTAGATGGCTCTCCGTTGACGAAATTAAACATTTTGATGTAATGGAAATTTCCGATGAAAACGAACAGATATGTTATAGAGGTAGATCTCGAGAACCTGCAGCACCTATACGATACGCATTTCGATTTACCGCTATGTCCAGAGAACAAAATTTCACCCGGTAGAAAACATAAAAAGTTGATTACATCGCTCGAGGACCGGGCTAAATATATCATTTACTACGCCAACCTAAAGCAAGCTTTTTCACTAGACATGAATCTCAAAAAAGTTCAGAGAATAATAGAATTTAGTCAATAAACTTGGTTAAAGTCATGATTTGAACACTGACCGAAAAATGAGAGCAGTTAATGAATTTAGAAGGACTTTTATAAGCTCATGAATAATGCTGAATTTGGTAAGACAATGGAGAATGTGCGCAAAAGAATTAATATGCAATTAGTGACAAACGAAAAGCAATTACAAAAATTAATTAACAAATCGATTTTTTTAGACCGAAGGATTTTTGATGAGTCTCTGGTGGCCGTTCACATGCGGAAGGCTACTATTAAAATGAACAAGCCAATATACATTGGATTCTGTGTTCTCGATTTGAGTAAGAAGCTAATGTACGATTTTCACTACAAGAAAATGCTAACGAAATATGGAAAGCGATTGAAATTAGCGTACACCTATACCGATTCCGTAATATATGAAATTACCACCGCTGATGCATACAGGGATATTCTAGAAGATCTAGACGCATTCGGTACCTCAAACTATCCAAAAGACCACCCATGTTATTCAGAAAAGAACAAAAAAGTAATAGGTAAATTCAAAGACTAATGCGAAGGGCGAGTAATGGCTCATTTCATCGGACTGAGAAGTAAACTCTATTCATACAAGGTTCTCGGTTCTAAAGAAAAAAAAAGAAAGCGAAAGGGATAACTAGAGCAGCAAAAGAAAAAGGTTTAAAATTTGATGACTACGTGCGATGCCTTCGCAAAAATTCAACAGAATTTAGAAAAATGAGAGTCATACGAAGTAAGAAACACGAGATTTAAACCGCGGAAATGAACAAGGTAACTTCCACTGATGATAATCGATACATTTGCGAGGATGGAATTAACACGCTTGCTTGGGGTCATCATAAAATTCCACGAAAGAGGACACACGATGAGACATTCGATGATGATACTTGCGAAACGTAAAATACTTCATCTCAAATCAAAATCTCCAGTCTCAACCATGACGTTAGTCTGCAAACATCCGTTTACCTGCATCTGCGCAGGTCCATCAGGATGTGGAAAGACGACCTTTGTAACGAAATTCATTGAAAATTTACATTGTATGATAGATCACGAAATTGATGAAATAGTATGGTGTTGCAGCCCAGGAAGCGAGCTAGATATAGAACATGAACTACTGAGCATACACTACGAAATACCGTCTTTTGAGGAATTTGGAGGTGCACCAATCTTGTGCGTTATCGATGATTTGATGAGTGAAGGGGCTTATAGTAAAGAAGTGTGCAAACTGTTCACGAGAGGGAGTCATCATTTTAACATATACGTGTTTATAATCACACAGAATATTTTTTACCAAAGCGCACAATCGAGGAACATTTCGCTGAATGCAAAGTACATAGTATCGTTCAAAAATCCGCGAGATCAATTACAATTCGGTCATTTGGCACGACAGGTGTATTCGAAAAATTCGCCGGATTTGGAAAGGGTATATAAGGAATCGACGGAAGATCCATTCGGTTATTTGGTCCTGGATCTGGGTCAGGACACGGACGAAAGGTTCCGCTTTAGAACGAAAATATTTCCCACGGATGAATTCACCAAAGTCTACATGCCTGTACGTAATGAACAGGTTGAAGAGTAACAAACATTTGCTAAATGCGTTAAAGTGTGCAAGGCCTAAAATACGCTCTGCGATTCAAACAGCAATCTGCAACTGCTGTTTGAATACCATAAACGGGAATCATAACATAGATCATAGGTTAAAACGAAAACTAGCCAAACATCGTAATACGTTGAGAAAGTTGGCAACGCGAGGAACGAGTGTTAAGAGAAATCGTGTGCTTCTCGTACAAAAAGGCGGTTTCTTACCTATGTTACTCGGATCAATTGTAAACGGTGTCATAGGCAGCCTATTAGGGAAATGAGTTTCCATAAAATGCTCGTAGTAAGCCCAGAAGTTTTCGAGCGAGGGCATATGAAGGCAAGGTTGAGCGCATTAGATAAGGAAATGAAATGTGTGTTGGCCAAGGAAGGACTCAAGGACGTAGACAAGTGGTATTCATATAAAAGTATACTCGATAAATATATGAGCACGCTTTCCGACATCAACTCTACCATACATGTCCCGATAGGAAAACCTTTGACTCAGAACATACCACATTCAAGGTCGGAGGAGGAGCGGGATGAGAGGATCCACGCATTGAATAAATCATTAACTGAAGTAAAAAAAGTTAACGCCGATTTAGATTCGACATGGGAGCGCATAAACGAAAGAGTAGGAGGGATGGAAAGTCTGTCACGAACACCCAACGTAAAAAAGACGCGAATAAGAAAGCGGTCAGTGGAAGGAAAAACGTCACCAAAGTTGCCGTCCCCCATAGAATTACCGAGAAGCAAGCGCAAAATAAAAAATAAATCGTTCGGACCAGAGTGGGTGACGACGTAATCGATAGTGTACAACGATCCTGCTCATCCTGCGAGTTTTTCTACACTCGATAAATTACACAAAGCGACTAGGATTCCGAGAAACACATTACGTGAGTGGTTAGATTCTCAGGAGGCGTATACTCTACATAGACAGGCGAGAAAAAGATTTCCCCGAAATCGCCACGACATGACCTACATTGACGAGTGCTGGCAATGCGATTTGAATTATTTGCAAAGTTTGAAGAAGTTCAACAGAGGGTATTGTTACATTTTGACTGTGATAGACTTGTTTTCTAGGGACGCATGGGTGAGAGCTATACGGAGTAAACGAGCGATGAAATAGTCAACGCTTTCAAGGATATATTTCGCGAGAGAAAGCCGTTGAAAATTTAGACCGATAAGGGAAGTGAATTTGTCAACGCCAAATTTTGAGATTTTCTCTCACGTCGTGGAGTGAAATTTTACACCACAAATAATCCAGACATGAAAGCCAGCCTCGTGGAACGATTCAATCGCACTCTAAAAACTAAAATGTACAGGTATTTTACAAAATACGACACAATCAATTACATCGATGTGATTCCAAAACTCGTGAGTAGTTATAACAATAGCGTTCATTCGAGTATAGGCATCACACCCTCCAAGGTGAACGCATAGAATGCGTTTGCGATCGCCATCCGGAGAAGAAATGATATGAAAAAAAACTATACAAAATTTAAAATGGACGATCACGTGAGGATTAGCAAAGAGCGGCTTCCGTTCGCTAAAGGTTACACTGCTTATTACACCAGAGAAATATTTAGAGTGGTAGGCATAGATAGTACAAGAGAAATACCAACTTACAAGTTGCAGGATATGAACGGTGTGAATATAAGCGGAAGTTTTTACGCGCAAGAGTTAGTTAAGGTGAACGTATCCGCAGAGACGGAATACAGGATCGAGAAGATTTTGAGGCGTAGAGGAGGCGCTCCCAATCTCGAATATTTCGTAAAGTGGGAAGGGTACCCGAAATCATTTAACTCTTGGGTTGCGGCTTCTTCCGTGCGTAAATAATGAGCGAGTTTTACTTGACGTTACCAAGCGATAGCTCTCGCGAATTCTTTCCCCAAAACACAATAGCTCATTATCGAACAAAACTGAGTCATCGTATCGTTTTAGAAAATGATGAGTGGCATGTAGGTTTGGCGGAGATTTTGATTCCGTCAATAGATTTAGAAGATATAGCTCCAGCTCATCCTCCAACCCATTTAATTGAATTAGAAGAGGGAGCTTCAACTTGCAAAGACGAAGGTAGTGTAGTAGAGAAGATAGATCCTGCTCATCCTCCAACCCATTTAATTGGAGGAGAAGAGGGAGCTTTAACTCGCAAAGAAAACAGAACCCGAGCAGAGGAGGGGATAGTTGGAGGGAAGGTGGACCCGGGGATGGTCGAGTCAAAATTGCAATAGAAAAAGGTCTTTTCTTCGAGATTCCACAAGGAACGTACGGAAGCGTATGTTTTGCTTTTGCTTCGACATTTACTGCTACCCCCCACAGTATAAGGGATAAAATAGTAAACAATATCATGCGTTCTGTAGATGAATTAGCAATACTAGATGGTCAGGTAGGTGTAAACGAACGACGTTTACCAAACTCAGTCATAATAAGAGCAAAGGATGTCACATATTCACTACCATCAGGAGTCTATGACTCATTCGGAGACTTAATTAAAATATCTTTAGAGGGTTTTTCTAGTGCAGGACAAAAAAAGATAAGAGAGGAATGGAGATTATTATCGTTTCTCCTGATTCGACTGACGGATGAAGTTGATGATGCAAACGTACAAAATATATTCAGCAATGCTAAAGCAACTTTCTCAAAATCGAGGGAGGAGAAGTATAACTCCTGCTCCGAAAAACATTTACGTGTACACCGACATTATTAAGCCTCAGTTTGTGGGTGATTCCTTGAGCCCATCTTTACGTATAATCAATACTAGCGTTGGGGAATATCAAGTATTCAATCCGATTTTCTATTACCCCGTCGAAAAGAACATCATTGAAAGCGCTAAAATTTTAACGACTGATAAACTCGGTGAGCATATTCCATTTCATAGTGGGATACAATCTTCAATAGTGGTGTTACATTTTATAAAAAAGAAGTAATTTCGATTAGTTCGTCATTAAGCAACGAGATGGCTCCAGTAGCGGATCGCTATTATGCATACTATGCAAGACAGGTGGGAGGAAAGGTCGGACCAATATGTCGAGCGTCATATCGCGTGCAAAAAGGAAGGGGTATCGGGAGTTTTCTCGCAGCTCTGTGGCGTTTTGCAAAACCTTTATTATTTAGTGGGCTGAAAAGTGTGGACAAGGAGGTCGCGAGTGCGGGAGCAGCTGCCCTCGGTTATCTTGGCACCAAACCAGTAAAAGAGATATTACGCAGCAGAATAAACGAGGAAGGACAGAATTTAAAGCGTAAGGCCGAGGAAAAGTTAAAAGCCATGAAAGGGGGTGGGTTGGGGATAGTAAAACGTCCTCGGTGGATTGAAATAAAACCGCGAGGTTGTAAGAAAAAAGAGCATTCAACGAGAGGGCGAAGAGCGAAGAAGGTCGCGCCGAGAGATAATTTTTCATAATGGCTGAGCATATGCTGAGTTCGTCGGATTTATTCCAACATAATCCACCCATACAGACAAACATTCTATCTGAACGCTTGGTGCCTTACAAACCCATATCTTTGTTGGACAATCGATCGATTATTGAATTTTTAATCAAAGATTCTGGCGACTCATAGAGATTTAAATAGTATATACCTCAAGCTCAAAGTGAAGATTTGCAAGAAAAATTTTAGTGATTATACCGTTGCGGATACTAATCAACCGGGTGTAGTGAACAATATTCTACACTCACTATTCGAGCAATGTGACGTTTATTTTAATGGGACTCTTGTCACACCTTCCGAGGATAATGATCACTATAGAAGTTATTTGGGAAACATTCTAAACTATGGATCTGACGCTAGTAGAACGCATTTGCGTAATGTCGGTTGGGAATTGGACACGGGGGATGATGTTAACAAGACCGATAGCAACAATGCTGGGTACATGAAACGAAAATCGTGGTTCAAGAATAGTGCCGAGGTGGAGTTGTATGGTAAATTACATGTGGAAGTATTCAATCAAACACAGCTGCTATTCAATGGCGTAGACATTAATATTAGATTAATGCTCTCGAAACTTGCTTTCTATCTAATGGGCGCCGACGATGGGGTTTTGCGAATACTCGACGCAACGCTATATGTGCTGCATCATGATATTAATCCTTCGATATTAGTAGCGCATAGTTAAATGTTAGAACGAGACAAAGGTAAATATCATTACAAGCGAACAGAATTGAAAACGTTCACTTTACCTTCAGGCGGTCGAACTTAAAGTATTGACAACGCAATCGTTGGACGAATACCTAACACACTAATATTTGCAATGGTTGACAATGACTCGTACACTGGCGATTTTAATAAGAAACCATTTGCACTATCTCACTACTCACTCGAGAATTTTTCGCTCTTTGTGAATGGAGTTCAGATTCCTTCCGAGGGACTGGAATGTAATTTCAACGGCAAAAACTATTGGGCACGAGCGTATGATACGATTTTCTCCGGCAGTGGAATTGCATCACGATAAGGGAAATCAAATCACTTACGATATGTTTGGACACAGTTACTTTATGTTAGTATTCGATCTCACACCGGACGATTCAGGTAATGAGGACTATGTAAGTTTAAGGGATACAGGTGTGGTGAGAACAGAGGCGAGATTTGAAAACGATTTGGCTAAAACCGTAACGTGTTTGGTCTTTGCCGAATATGATGCTACACTAGAAATTGATAAAAACAGGAAGATTATCGCAAATTTTTAGTCATGAATAGCGTACAAATCGATAGACTATTACGTAATAGATTGGGTGAATTATTTCGTGGAGTATATCCTTCCGACAAGTTACTACACTCACCAAAAAATTGCATATTCGTAGTTAATTTAGATCCGGCTAGTTTTCCAGGTTCTCATTGGGTAGCTATTTACATATATAATCAATTTGCAGAATACTTCGACTCGTACGGATTAATCCCCATTGTTCCTAAAATTTTGGATTTTTTAAAGCCTTTCAACGGCACTCACAATCGCGTTCAGATACAAAGCTTTCATTCCGACATTTGTGGGGAATATTGTTGATTGTATGTAGTTAGTAAATCTTTAGGTCACTCGCTACACAAATTCCTCACTCAATTCAATCACACTAACCCACACCTCATCGACTGCCGCACCCTGGAGTTGTTTCGACTCACCTTTGGTGGGATGAGGAGCGATACGAGGTGTCATCCCCGAGCCCAGCGTTGCTGTTCCAGAATAAATACAGTGCACGGGGAGAGGAGGTGATTATTAGAGAAGAATCAGTCGCAGAATGCAGATCGTCGCATCAGTGAGCTTTTCGAAGGAGGGAGTGACGGAGCTTGCAGCCGTCGACGTTGAATCCAACCGCCTTTTTTGGGGCACTTTCAAGAAACATGGGAAACTTGTTGCAGGGGGAAAGAAGCTTCGGTTTCAAGACCCTCTGCACTGCGATGAGACTTCCTTCGACAGTGGATTCATCTCTTACGCCGAGCTTGCCCCCGCTTTGGAGGCCATCATTGAGGGAGCGACCGCTCTCTTTGCATTTAGCGAGAAAGAGTGCAATTTTCTCTCCAATCTCACGCAGCGTACTTTCATCTCTCTTCAAAAGGAATTAAATTGCCCCCCTCCTGAAAAATGCAGCTTTATCTCATTTTCCTGCCTCAATCCCTGTCACAAATTACGCAATAGTACGTGCGCATTGAGAGACGCTCATTCCCTCGCCCAGTGGTTTCAATACAACCGTCTCAAGGCAGAAGTTGATCCATGTCCGGATGACGATAGTTCCCCCGCCCCTCTTCCAACATCGTCGTCCTCTTAAGCTATATAAATTCTCACCGTACATCAGTCGTCATGCTACCGTCGGAGGAAGCAGTCCTGCAGTCTCCACCCGTCAAGAGGAAGAGACCAGGTGGACATCATCCCAGTCCTGTTGTATCTTCACTCTCGAACAATCTGCTACTTCAATCAGTGTATTATTTAAACAGTACAAAGTCAAAGAGTGTGTGTGTTGGTTACGATCCTGGTAGAGACTTTGAATCGGTCGTGCAATTTAATCAAGTTGGAAAAAAGAGTGTAATTGTTTCGCAAGCTGATTGGACTAATATTCTAAACTCTGAAAAGACTGTGGTTTTGTTTTTTTATAAAGGTGAAAAAGAACAATTAACTTCATCCTGCTTAGCCTATGCAAATTACTTTGGGAAGAGACATTTAGTTATTAAGAACATAAGCCCGTTTAACTTGAACGGTGACGAATGGGTGGCATTGGTGGAGCTCTCCAAGTTGATTAATCTATTTCTTCGAAGACTTTCGAGCAGTCGTGATAAAGTAAAACAATTTCTTGCCACCAAATTGACAAAAAGTATCACAGATTGTGATTTTGAAAGACTTGAATTGGAGATGGTACTCATAACGTATTATTTTCCTAGTAATCAAAAAGTATAACTTGGTTATGCTCTGATTTTTCCAGTGCGTGTGAGTGAAAGGCTTTTTGACCTCTGGCACGAAGTAAAATTCTGTAAGTCAAAAGGTCTTTGATGTGTGTTCAACCCCTGGCATTGGGCGTAAAAACCTTGCAAGTTGGACATACATCGCGATGAGTGCCATTGTCGAATTTCAAGGGTTTACCGCTAACGATAATAGTTACATAGTCAAGGAATTAGCTATTATCTCTGTTCAAAACAAATGCTGCAATACGTGACTCTTTAAATCACCGGAGAGATTGCTGTATGCAAAAGAGGCGAGTTGGCTGAGAAATAATTATCACGGTTTGACTGAATATTTTGGAGAGGTAGATTATTCCGATTTGGAGAGCATAATTTATAATTATACAAAGCAATATAAATATCTATTCACCAAGGGAGCACAAAAGGCATCTTTCTTAACTAGTCTCCTTCCCAGAGGTATTTGCGTGGCTAATCTAGAATTGTATGGTTGTCCCTCGCTTAAGAAATTGACTACGAATGAGGGATGTTTAATCGAAGCTCATATGGATGGTAATTTGCAGTGTGCAAAAAAAAACTGTTACAAGTTGGTAAATTGGTGCCAACAAAGTAAAATTTGTTAACCATTAAAAAATCTTTTTGCAATGGATGGTTTAGATTTTTTTGTAAGTAGTCTTTTTCTGTTTGTAACATTACCATGTTTTCTTTGTTTATTTATTATACCGTTCAATTAAATGGATATAATTGTATTGAGAGTTATATTTTTTCGAGAATGGTTACTTGAACAAAAGTAGTGCGAGTATGGAGGTACAATTATATGCGATCAGAAGTGCAGTGCGTTTATTGCAAGAACAATATAATATTAGTAGAGATGGTGAATTGAACTATGAGACGAAATATTTTGTCAACAATATAACCAACACCTCCATGTGTGGTTGATGTATTTATAATATTGTAAATATTATTATTGTGAAAAATAAATATTTTTTGTAAACCTATATTTTCTCTCTTTTATTTCTATGATACCTTTTTTGCATTAGAGGTAAGGTAATAAATGAAAAAGAGCAAAACAATTTTTTTAAATGTTTTTTTTATTTAAAACAAAGTAATATCATCAGGTACAACATTGTGTACAAAAGTGTATGATTTTATAAATTCTCCTTTTCCTCGTTTGTTTGCCCATAGTTTATTCTTGACTTTTGTCCCGTAGTAAAAGTCACTGGGCGCACACAATCTGGTTCGTCACAGGTCAATCCTGAGGGTCTTTTCTTGGATATACCATGGTACCCCATGGTTCAACCACTTGCAATCCTTTTGGTAAAGATAGCGTGAAATCACAATCACACGCTATGACATTATCACGATGAATTTCGTACACATTGCATACTATAGATGATTCTTGATTCATGGCTTTCTCCAACATTTCACCTGAGAGTTTCAACTGTTTCACTGTGGACACGTTGAACCGCTCGATAACTTTAGTAGATGGATTCCGGAAGCCTGAAAAAATAATACTCTGCCCCACGAGAGCAATCATCTTATCCATGTGTTTCACTTCAACGTAGTATCTGTTATCGAACTTCATGTGAAGGATGAGATCGTTTTGGTCGTTGTTCTCCAGCAGCGATGAGGGGAGACACACTTCGTAGACATTTTGTACGTATTTATTTACTTTTCTGACGCGGAGCTGATGCACTCCACCCAGCTCTACAGTTGTAGATAGAAGTATGTCTCGTATCCTTACACCACGGTTAATTGAAGAGGTCTGATGAGAAAAATTTGTCGCGATTCTCTTTATAATGGCTCGACCGTTGGCTCAATCTCCTCCACGACGATTCGTAGAGAAATCTCGGGGGCGTGGCTAACTTTTATATCCACGTCGGTATTTGATGACTCCATTCTAATAAGTATCATCGATGTCTTTTAAAAGCAATATGGGAAAGACTAGCTCGTGTACCTCGTTCTCTCTCCCGTCGTGGATCAGAGGTCTGGATATAATAGGAGACATAACCTGTCCCATCCTGCAATAGTTACATATATGGCTAAAAGATGTACTCGTTTGTTCTTTTATACCCCCAGCCATGAACGTGTTAGAACATGTCTAAGCATTATGATCTTTGGGTTGATACGTGCTTTGGGGTGGAGGACATCACGCTGCAAATTTTCATTACCGCACGTGTTTCCGCATGGCAACGGGGGTTATAGCCAGAATGTGGTGTTGAAGGCGTCTCAGAAGGATGTGTCATGCAACCTAGAAGATGCTTACGTACGAGGTTGCCTTGACGGGTGGAATTTCCGCATTGAGCGTTAGATGACGTATACGGAACTAATAGAACGCGGATCTCATACACAGGTGGGTTGCGTCATGCTATCTCGTTTCTAAGCCGCGTGAGGGTCGTTAGGCGTAGCGTGACTGGAATAATAATTTTTTGCATATTAAGTGTTTTAGAATCCCCATCTGCTCACTACTAGCATAGGACGCCCACTCAAAGACGCCCAGACCTCCCGGACGTGACATTTCATGGTCTATTCGTTTCTTACATTGGCATTTTGACAATCCTTTACCATCATGCCCCATACATTTTCAATAGTATTCAGGTCCGGTGAGTTTGGTGGGGCAGTGATGTATTGATGCTCCTCAAAAAAATCTCCTAGTTTTTCTTGCATTACGGACGGGGCAGTTGTCCTTCACAAATACAAATTCCTCGCTTCCCGGCACCACTTCGTCGACATATGGTAGCAATGAAGTCGGAAGAATTTTGACAATCCTCCTTGGTGTCCTTACCAGAGGTCCCGGCCTAGCAGCAGAAACTGCTCCCCAAAAACTGATACTTATACGGCCAGATGCTGTATTTCTTAAAATATTTTTTGGGTGATATCTGAAAATAAGGAATCATTATTTTTCTTCCTAAATCGGAAAATGTTCTGAAATTTAGGATCATTTCTTCAGCAATATATACCGAAAATTGCGGGTCCTCCATAACTGAATATGCCCATTCTCATTACTTCTGAAAGTCTTTTCATCACTGAAAATGACGATATCCCAGTAAGACTGGTCCATCTCCAGGAACGAATGAGCGATTTCTAGCCTCGCCGTTTTTCTTCTCCGATTGCCAGCTATCTTGCCGGTCTGTAGTTTTTTATACCGGCTTCGCGAAGACAGTTTCTCACTGTGAGATTGCTGCAATTCAGGTGCAATATCCTCTTCGTTGCAGCCGCCCCACCAGCACTAAGAGGATGGTCAGGAACGTGTTGACAAATGTTGACAACATTTCTTCGAGACGTGCTCCGTGGTCTCCCGCTTCGAGGTCTTGATTCCATCGTTTCATCGCCTTCCCTGTGTCGCTTGAGCCAGTAATACATCGTACTTCTGTTCTTGCCCATTTCCATTGATATTTGGGTGACTGTTGAAAAGGCATTTTGGGAATATCTGTCACTCTTCGAGGATGAAAGTAGACCGAATAAAAACTCGGAAGCGCTCGTGCAAAAATAAATGCACTTAAAACCTCATCCCATGTTACCCAATGGTCAACCACCGTCCGTGTGAAGATCATAGGCAGTGATAAGCTGTCCGCGGTCTTCACTCCAGAGTTTTAAGTGGGGATAGGGATTGATTCTTACCGGTTTTTGCCGACGCAAACGAGAGAGCTTAAGGTGATATTTCGAATGCATACAAGGTCATCTAATATGCTCACGTCCTCATGTCCAGCAGGAAAATGCTTAAGGCACGAGGATAGCCGTCCCCGATTGGAACTATGAGCCTACTGCCTGTGTTTGTATTTCCCTCGTCGCTGCGAGACCCAAGAATAATATGCCACGAGAGAAGCTAAATTTCCACCTAGTGATTGTGGCGCCACTCCATTTCTTGGAACACTTTATTATCCCATAGTACGTCCTTTCACGGCCGCGGTCAGTTTCAAAAGAGGCCGGGCGCCGCCAGAGCCACCTAGAATAGAAGGCGCTGCCTTGTGACGTCACTGAATGTAGTGCTATGCTATCGCAAGAGCCGTAGTCGCCGTAGTGCAGTCCGCTTATGTGGCTTTCTCACCGCGGTGTGTCAGTTATCACTACTCTTTTAGAACCTACGTCAAGAAGAAAAGAATCGGCGGGTTTCGAGAAAATGTTTATATACCTACCTGCGTAAAAATAGGCATGAGTATTTCCAGTTCAATTATATTACTCGACCATATTACGGGGAAATGTAACTGTCGACTCTTGCTATGACATGTAGAAAGTTCTATTTTTAGTCAAAGTTATTATAATAATTATAATGCATCAGACTCGACATAATAATTGATGGAAATTTAAAATGAATTGTTACACACAATTTAACATTTACGCGCACATTTGGTATGCTTAAAAGTGTATGCATCTCGTAATTAAAATTATAATTTACTAATAGCCGATACCTCTTTCGGAACGAAAACCTTTTAATCATCTCTTTGACAGGAATAATAATAAGTTAATATTCATGACAATAGATATCGTCGACAACAGATAGAAGATAGGTAATATCGTCGTTTCCACAAAAATACAGGAGTAAAAAGCGTTTAAACAGCAGTAATACTAGCCCAAATGGATTTCTGGTATGCTCCAGTCCCTAAATACTTGGCTGTCTTGTAAGGTTCCAATCTACGAAAAAAAAATTATATTCGTTCACATAGGTAGATACCTTTGTATCAACTAACAAGAACTTTTCCAAATCATGCTTAAAATCTAACTTATCTCAAATGAAGTCATCACTGCCAGGAATTTTGGTACAGTGGCGGAAAAAATTAACGCAAAACTCATTGGCGTTTGAATGCGGCGTAAACGGGAACTAATTGAAATCGCTTTTGCTTCGACAACTTGACAACAATGAGACAGCATATGGAAACCGGGAATATTCAAACTCTCTATAAATGGATATCGATTTTACGCGTCATGTAAATAGTCATACTAATAAGGTTTATGTTCGCGAGATCGTCTAGGAGTTATAAACGTGGTGAGCTTGCTTCGACCCTCACCCAGTTGAGGTTCCGAAGTCGTAGTTGATTATGTACAGATGCTTACCATTTTTTTTTTTTTTAAGCTTTGGACCGTTTAAAAAAATTTTCTTGATTGAAACTTAAGAAACAATACGATGAAAGCATTATTTGTTGGGATATAAAAATTTTTTACTCTCCAGATCAAATTCACTGACAATAAAACGTATTTCCTCGTGCAGGGAATAGCTGTGGATGAACATCGTTTTTATAGGCCTCAAACTACTTCCGAGAAATATGATGCATTACAATTAACACTTTGGCGTAATATCCTGTGAATTTCAAGTAAAAGTATGGGAAATCTGGTGGAATAGAATGGTTTCCATATGGAGAATAGTTTTATTTACGAGAATTTCCAATACCTTGAAACCCTACGTAAGTTTCCGCCCTCGTGCATACAGGTCGTCTTAAACACTTACATTTCTTAATTACTCCTAACGTAATATTATTTACTTTCTGAAAACTACTTTCAAAAATCCAGAACATTTTATTTGGTCCAGTTTTTAAAGGAAACATTGAAATTCCCTTTTTTCGTTGCATAGTAAGAACCACTGGACGCGGATTTCTCTTGATCGATGAAGTGGCCTAGAGGGAGAGTGTTCGTCTGCGACCATGAATGCCTGGGGTTCAAATCCTGACGTGGCCTCTTTTAGTGCCTTTATAATTTATCTACGCGATGTGACTTTATTGCAGCCAAAACTTCGCAGGAATCCGCGGAAGGCCCAGGGAATGGACATTGACCTCAACCATGAGTGTGTGAGTTTTACGCATATTCAGGCTTTGTAAAAGAATCAGAGCGGTCTCCTTGGTCGTCGAATGAGACGTTTACTTCCCATTCTCGGGTACTCGGCCCCACTTGATTTCTACGTCCTGTCTGTCGTGTGATGCTCATACCTACTCATTCGCCAATTTACCACTCAATGAAAAGCTATTCATGAAGGAGGGAATAGATCGGATCTCTGATTGTGTCAGTTACTCGATTTAGTGACCTTACCTGATGCTACATTCACCTTTAAATTACTTTGAAATGATTTAGTAAAGAGGGCAATTATTTTTATTAGGAATTAGAGTTGGGCTCTATCTGCCGAACTTGTAAATACCGATTACTTATCTGAGTGAGAGACCAAACAAGTGTGGAATTTTCTTCAAAATATCTTTAAAACGGTATTTGAAGCTTTCCCAGCATTGTTTTCTAGGTTTGCTATGAGCAATACATTAACCGTGTAGTTCAACAGTTCAACTTAGAAGATGGAGGATAATACTTAGAGGAGAAGGTAAATTAATGAATCACTTAAATACCTTTTGACATATTCGCAGTGAATAATGTTTGGCTAAAATTACGCAGGTAAATTTTATGAGCATTTTTATACCCACGCGTTAGTAATACTCCGACAAAAATGCATCGCGTATCTTCCCCTGTGAAAGTGATAAAATACTAAAAATCATCTTTTTCATGTAGCGACTAAGCAGTGATTAGATATTTTCCCTATGGTCATTTGTATACTCCTCATAAATCCGCAGAGTAGTCAATGGAGTGCAAATTAGGAATGTGCACCATCAAAGATTGTACGATTGATACGTTTCTAAAGAATCTATTCCTTTTCAAATGCGTCGTAATATAATTGCTTCAATGGAAGTTAAAGTTGTGAGTGCCCCCACATGAAGATATTTGCAGACTTTTTACAGGGTCATAAATTTCATCTCTTAGTGGTAATGTATTTTAACGGATGTTGAAAAGGGACACTATAATGCTTTATTTAGAACGAGTGGAAAAGTTTGAAATGTATGCGTAATTCTCGCAATTTGAGCTATGTGTGCTCATAATCACAGCAAAGGATCATCGAGAAATATGCTGGTATTTACATAAAGAATGTGGATGTTTATTAGCCTTATAATCAATCAATCCCCCTCCATTTTCGATTTCCTGACCAAGTATTTGTGACATGGAGTTGCCCTCATTTTGGTATCATCATACTGGGTTCATTTCCCATTTTTCCCCCACGATTTTCCGCAATGCATCTTAGTTTGGGGTTGTTTCGTTTGAGGGGGTAGAAAAGCGTTTGTTTCTTGCACCTTTCTCATAATGAACGCTGCGCTCCGTACAGCCCGCTCCATCTATGTTTCATGATTGATTTTGAACCATCGCCTAGAATTTTGACATTTGTGAACTCGTAAGTATTCCTAGTTGCGGACGAAAAATGAATATTGATAAAAATTTAATTAAACATAGTTCTTATTATAGCGGACATGAATTTAATGAATTTCGTTTGATAGTAGTAAGAAATTGTTTTTTTTTTTAACTTTTAAACACCAAATAAAAGTTCAGTGGGTGAAAGTCAAAGGCGGAACACCTCTTCGGGTAATTTTTCGACAGATATTTTTGCCTTTTACAAACCTACTATCCGATTCCTCCGCCTGGGAGAAAAATGAGGCATACTCAAAGGCTAATAAGATCTTTTTTTCCTCCAATAATTTTGGGAGAGGCCGCTAAAACTTTGAACAGTATGTCTGCTTGCGCTGTCCGCTCTGCTTGTTTGTCTATCGACGCTCGTCTCAATGAAGTAGTCATCAGTAAACCTTGGCCAAGTTCCGGGTGGTGATGGTCGGGGTGGTTTGTTGTTGTGAATAACGCACAGGTTTCAAATACTAGCTGCACCAGAAAGAAAAGGCTCGTCGCGCTTCGAAAAAATTAGAAGCCCCCGTCGAATACTTTTAAGGGCGTAAGAGAAGTCAAATACCACTTCTTTCCTGTGAGCTAAACGCCTGGCGTTCAAGACATTATCTATGGCAGAAAAGGTATCCCCCGCAACACAAGGGGAATGTAAGCTCTTATTAAAGGCATACTATTTCCCATATCAATATAATGCGCCCTTCAAACATTCCGATTTTGAATGGATTAGTATTGCTGGAGCTTTGTATCGACGGGGAAACCTCTAGGGATCCTCAAGAGTCCTCCAAGACTGCTCGTTGCTTTAACTCAGACTTAAGGTAGCTGGCCTCTAAACCCATGCATGAGGGGAACTAATGGCGTTTGATTGGAATTGTCTGGGCTGATGAGACGAAATCCGAGAACTACTTCTTTCAGTGTGTATTACTGGGAGAGTCCTAACCTTATAGTTATTTTAAACGTTCGTAGACGATACCACCACCACCACCAATTTTAAAAGTAACTTAGTTCACAGTAACACATACGGACGCAAATAAGTTCAACGAAAGGATACGAAACATCATCATAAATTCGCCTTGACACAAGAAAGCTCATTACTGGGTTGCACACCTGAATCGCAATCATGGTTATTCATAATAACATTGTTCAAGCACGCTCATGATTTCGAAAACGTGATCGTCATTAAGAAAGATCGGGTGCTACATAGCAATGGAGTGCGCTTCCAGGACCTTGTGCATTGCCCTACCAATGTGGCTTGTCTGTTGGATGACAATAACGACCATACGAAGAAAAGAACCGAAATCCCACCCCTGGTCGAGACATTTTTGAGTTTCTCATTCTATTTCTGGTCGAGCAAAATTATTTTTATTCGGCAAATTTTATCTCTTTTATATTTAAAAAATTTCATATTATCAGCCAGTCATTGCAGCTACACACTACATTCATTCATATCGCCAATATGAGGACATTTATATAAACACTCATTTTCGTTCATTAAAAATCGAACACGGACCACTCTTTAGCTAGCCAAATACATCTGACAGCTACAAAATTAACCGTTACCTATTAATTTATCTCATTAATGATATTTTACTCCAAACTGAAGTCATTTAAAAGGCTTTTTGTTAATTTTATATGTGCAGCGAATTTATAGCTAAGCATATAAGATAGTTTGCAATCACACGTAATAGAGTTGTTTATCCATAACTACACCTAATTTGGGTAAACTTTTCTGAATGCTTATTTGTATATCCTATATTTACAAGATAAAACTTAACAGTGGACAGCTCGTCACCAAGCTTCCTGTGATAAGATGAAAGAAATATCGGGAAAATATGCCTAGATTATTCGGTATCGATGCGAGCACATTTATTTTTATTTCGTGAAATCATATATGTTTACGTATGTTTTCATAGTTCAATCCCATTCTGACGAACTAAAGATGGATTTATATTGGGTCAAGAATGATTCATTAATAAATATCAGTTTTCAATTTAATCAATATCCGTTTAAGGAACTTCGTCAATTAACAAATGGAAAATCATGAAAAATTACATTACGTAGACAATACTTATTTTAATTAAATCTTTTTTTTATCGACATTTGGTGAGGATAAATCTCGATTTATATTATTTCGGTGAAACAGACACAGTACGCATCATTCTAAAAGATCCTCGGAAAGTCGACCACAATAAATATCCCTTGGTGGTAGAAGATGAAAATTTTAGCATATAGTATACTGAATTGGGGGGGATAGTGAATATTTTTTATCATCAATCTTTCTGTATAAATGATACCATTCGACCTAAGAACCATGTTGAAACAAACTGCGATGCGCTGCGACTGAATGTCCAAATAATATGAGACGAAAGCTCAAAAATGAGGCGACTGATGACTAAGTTCTAGGCTCCGACAAATGTGAGTTCCATTGCGGATTTCAAATATTTGCTGTAGACGATGTTTTCCTCAGTGTTGCCAGTCTTTGGAGTGTGTACTGCTCCTAGAAGTTCCCAAAAATGCCGCATTCTGGCGCGCGAAAAATTTTGCGTTAATTTCTTCCGCCACTGTACATACATATATACCCATCACGCCGTTCCCTTCCGGGGTAGGCACAGTCAAAATGTTTCACTCGTTAATACATAATTGCACACCTAACTCTGCTTCAATAATTTCCTCCATACTGACCTATCCTTGCAAACCTCTTTTGCCTAATTTATCCTCATACACTGTTTCATACACGCCCTCCTGTTTTTAAGACTCCTAATGTTCCTCCTCCTAAGAATTTCCTCAACCACATTCAACCACAACTTTCTCGGCCTAGCTCTACCTCTCACACCATTCATTCTACTCTCATATATCTGTTTCGTTATTCGACTCTCATCCATTCTCTCAACATGGCCAAACCAACGAAGCACACTCCTTTCATACACGTCCATTACTGGAGCATTTAACCCACATTCATTCATGACCCACTCATTCCTGACCCTACCCATCCTACTTTTGCCGCAAATACTCCTCAGATAACTCATACCGACGGCGTTTAGTCTACTCTTATGTCTATCCTGACATACCCATGTTTCACTACCATATAGCAAAGTGGGGAGAAGTACACTTTTGTACACGGCAATTTTCGCTTCTTTAGACAGGCACTCATTCCTTGATACGCTCCACATGCTACCTACCACTTTCCTTCCAGCATTTGCACGTCTCTTATCTCCTCATCTATTCTTCCATCTTTCGCATAAATCTTACCTAAGTACACAGGAATGTGTGTGACCAGTGTCACACACATTCCTGTGTACTGACACACCGGGTCACAGTGTGACCCGGCGTGTCAGTACACCACATATACCTCCTAGTGGAGGGTCGCGGGCAACAGTACGCTGGCTCTCAAGGTAGTCCTTTCAGAAGGGATCCTAGCTTGAGCAGAATAGGGAAAGCTGGCCTAGGGTATTACTATGCTTTGGTTTCTCTTGTGGCATACTGGCGAAAATGTGCCAAAACTGACCGGTAGAGTGCCTTAACCGTTAACAGGGAAAGGTGCACGTGGTGCGGGTCCTGCGAAGGTTGGTAACCTAGCATACTCTATTACAACTTACTGCTAAACGTCAAAATGTTGCCTCGGACAGCCGAAGCCACGATGGGCGGCGGAAGCTGAATAAGGTTGGCCCATCAAGATACGGACTGGAAACGAACTGGACTCTCGGTACTTGGAATGTGAGAGGAGTATGTATATGGAAAGGAGCATGAGTTGCTGAATGAAATGAAAGTGAGACGAATGGATGTTTTGTGTGTATGTGAAACTAAGTGTAAGGGGCGGGATGCTGTTACATTAGATGGCGGTAGTCTGGCATTGTGGTCAGGAGTTGAAGATAATGTACACGGCAGTCAAGGTGTAGGACTCATTCCTTATGAGAGAGCTAAGTTGCTAGTAAGGAAGTACGAGTTAGTATCCCCTGGATTGTTCTGGGTTCGCATGAAAGTAGGTATTAGGATAGTTGTGATTGTGGCGTGCTATGCACCGGTGGATGGAGAGAGTGACTGTGTGAAAGATGAGTTTTGGAAAAACTGAGAGAGGTTTTGAATGATTGTGATCCTGGCGAGAGAATAATTTTACTAGTTTACATGAATGGGTAGTTGGTGTGAGGCGGGAAGCATCTGAGAGAGTGGTTGGGCCTTTTGGAATTTTGGTGGAGGGAAATAAAACCATAGGATTTAAGAACTGATATCTTATGTTTCATAATTATTCTATTATAACAAGGTCTGCAATTTCCTTTTTTGCTTTTGTCTTTTACAGCAATACTATCATTTTCTTTGAAACAAAAGTTAATCAACAGTGAATTGGCCGAAGCCCAAATAATCATCTTTAACAGTTTTTCTAATGAATGTCCCCCTTCACTGCACCCATTCATTAAGTACACATCTTCATTCACCAGAGTTTTGACCGTGACTTCTACAACTATTTCACGCTGTTTTGTGGCACATAAAATTGGGCTCCCCTGACAATTTATTTACAACAATATAACAGAACGTGACGATATTTACTACCATACAATTTGGATACCCCAAACAGCACAAACGACCGCAAATTGGCGTATAGGCCGAGTATAACACGGAACTTATCTCGTGTAAAAACGTCTTAAACACGTGCGGACCTGGGACAAATCTCGAGTATAAACGGTCTTATGTCCGCCCCAAACCGAATAATACTCGCCCTCTTCCAATCTTTTCCTGACACCATCCCTGCTACTAGTTGCATCATCTTCCCCGCACCGGACGGCAAAATGGCCGACTCGTCCGCATCTCGTACATTTCTTCCCTCGAGCGGGACAGCATGCGTCATGGGCATAATGTCCTACCAATCCGCAGCGGAAGCATGACATTTTATTGTCAGCGTTTTTTCCCCTCAATGACAATTTGTTCACCACACCATCAGCTATCCTTTGTCCCTCCATTTCACGAGCTTGTTGTTCACACTGTTCCATCGAACGAGCTAGTTCACGTGCCCTGTCATAAGGCAATGAATCCCCCACTCTCAGTAACTCACGACGTAACTCATGAGACATGATATGTTCAATCAACATGTCCACTATTTCCCTATTTGGCTGCTCGTAGTCACAATTCACCACCTTGGCCTTCATCCGCGTAAGGAACTGGGGCGACGTTTCACCTGCCACAGGCCTCAACTGCCGAAACACGAAACGCTCGTACGTATAACTACGTTTTGGCATGAAATACGCCGTCAATGCATCCACACAATCCTTAAACTCATCCCTCTCGGCAGCAGCATCGGTGTCACCTTCTCCGGCTCCTCGTCGTGTCGCAGACTCCAGTAATGTTTCCCAAATTTCTTGTACCTCCTCACCGGCATGATATAACAACAGCGCTTTCCTCCTAGACGCATTTGTGATGTTCCTGAATTCCGCGAAGAGCATAAAACTCCTCATCCACCTCTTCCACCGTTGGCTGACGGACGCCTCATCCCTATGCACGTCGAAACTTTTCATCGGCTGCGAATCCATCGTTCGTTTCAATTCTGTGTTCAATTACACCCTGAAGAAACCAACGGGTTTTCTCTTTATCCTCGTCGCCAATGTTATGTCTATGTCAAGGGGGCCGACAGGATATCAGGAATAAGACGTGACATCCACTCAGATCCATGGCTAGCGTGTGACTGCCAGTCATGCATTTATCAAGGTCGTTCGATATCTCGATTCTTCGCCTCTCGAGCCACTTTCAGAGATATTAAAGGACAAACTTGGATCTGCGTCAAAAACAGTATTCAGTGACTGATTCGGAGGTCGGAGATTCATTTTTAATTCCAAGGAATACCAGCACATTCATGTCTCTGAAAGTTTAATAAGTTGTTTATAACTGCCTTTACCTAAAATCTGCTAATAAAAGTCGCGGATTTTACCCACGGTCATAGATATGTTATGACAAACTGGGAACTGCGTCAAAATCATTATTCAGTGACCGATTCGGGGGTCGGAGATTCATTTTTAATTACAAGGAATACCAGCACATTCATGTCTCTGAAAGTTTAATATGTTGTTTATAACTGCCTTTTCCTAATAATGCTGCTAATTAAAGTCGCGGATTTTACCTACCTTCTGAGATATAAAAGACAAACTGGGAACTGCGTCAAAAACAGATTTCAATGACTGAGGCGGAATAAGCGACTTTTATTAGAAGCATTATTGCACGAAAGCAGTTTTAAACAATATATTAATGTTTCAGAGACATGAATGTGCTGGTATTCCTTGTAATTAAAAATTAATCTCCGACCTCCGAATCAGTCACTGAATAGTGTTTCTGACGCAGTTCCCAGTTTGTCATTTGATATCTATGAACGTGGGTAAATGCCGCGACTTTTATTAGTAGCATTATTACACGAAAGCAGTTATAAACGATATATTAATGTTTCAGAGACATGATTTTGCTGGTATTCCTTGGAATTAAAAATGAATCTCCGACCTCTGAATCAGTCACTTAAGTATTAATTAATACTGTTTTTGACGCAGTTCCCAGTTTGTCAATTAATATCTCTGAAATTGGGTATTATCCGAGACTTTAATTAGCAGCATTATTAGGTAAAGGCAGTTATAAACAACATATTAAACTTTCAGAGACATGAATATGTTGGTATTCCTTGTAATTAGAAATGTATCTCCGACCTCCGAATCGGTCACTGAATACTGTTTTTGACGCAGTTCCCAGTTTGTCATAACATATCTATGAAAGTGGGTAAAATCCGCGACTTTAATGGTTAGCATTATTGGCTGAAGGTGGTTATTAACAATATATTAAACTTTCACAGGTTTGAATGTGCTCATATTCCTTGTACTAACAAATGTATATATGTCCTTGGAATCAGTCACTGAAATCTTTTTTTAAAACAGTTACTAGTTTCACACCTATTATCGCTGATGTAATACCCACGACTTTAATTAGTTGCTATTTTTAGTGAAAGTATTTATTAAAATAATATTAAACTTTAAGTGATAAGGATGTTTATATATTCCTTGTAATTTAAAAGGAATCTTCGTCCTCTGGGTCAATTGCTGAATAACGTTTTGGGAACACTTTTATGTTTCCTTTGTTCCTCTACTATCTCAGATCGTGGGTTACATCAGGGAATTACATTTTATCTACTTATTTCATCATTGTAACTAAAGTAATCGGTCACTATGAATGTCATAATGTGACTCTTCTTTTAATACCGTTACTTTTCACAGTTACTGATATTTAATTTAGTACCCCTGATCTTGTGATAGATTTTCTTTGTTATATTTACAATTCCGCATTCTTCCTCTTAAAAACGAGGTAAAAAATAACCGTGTACATCGTCAGAATCGCCCGTAATTTGATATCTAAGGTGGGACCCCTATATCTTCCAAAATATCTGTTGAAACTTATGAATCACACACAAGAATGCTATCTTATCTTGTTAAAAAACGTGCTCACAATTCGTTAAAATAACAGCAGTTGAAGAGGCCCCATTTAAAATGGAATATTTAACTGAGCATTTCCTTTATTTTACTAAATATTCAAGAGAAATAGTGGCATCCACCTCCTATTAGTAAAATGCAACACATTTAATCATTGTTGCAGTATTGTGGCATTATTTTTAATTATATACATTAGTAAAATTTTTTTCTTTATCACCTTATTCATTTATTAATAGCATCGCCTCTGGTCACATTCCCGACCATTGCATACAAATATGAGGTATTCTTATTTGGATAATTCTACACATAATGGCTAAGCATATGACCCTCGCTGCATAGTCTTTTCTTTAGGAATTTAGTTTTGAGGGATGTCAACCAGCAAAATAAATTTCAGAGGACAAGCTGCCATTAGCCTCTTTTGAGATAAAGTTGGCAACATTTTTTAAACCCTGCCGGTTTCATTTTTATAGTAAGGTTGGCAGTGTTTTGAGAATTATGTGAGTGGTATATTGATTACCGAGAGGTATGTTGATCACTGAGTGGTATATTGAGATAATGGCTGCTATTCTGAATGAAATAGCTGTACAGCTATATGCCAAAAATAGCTTTCGTGACCCTTTCGGTTCGAAGAATAGCGTCAACGCAGCTATTTGCGATTCTCAACGCAGACTGACGCCTGGGAGCGACGCTGTTTTAGGCTACGATCTGATCCCCACGTTATTTTAATAGCGTCAAGTTATTCTCGCGTGAAACGGCCACCTGATTCTTTATCACACGTTATCTAACGAGGATTCAGCAAAATATGCATTGAAAAGTGGTCCTAAATACATTAAAATATTAGCAGGATTGACTTGTCAATACGTATATTCCAGGGAACATAAAAAATTCTTCTCATAAAAAGTAGGCAAATGTGCCAAGCTGGACAAGAGGGAAAAGTGAGCAAACTTATTTGAAACTGAACCAAGTTGAGCTTAAGCATGAAAATGGAAACCTTCCTTGGCATTGCCTTTTCCCGTACCTCTCATTGTAGACAGGTATTTTTTTCGACCGAGTCTCATTGCTTTTTTCTTGCATTGCATAATTTTTCCCTTCTCTCAGGCGGGGATAACAAGTTTAGGTAAAATAGAAGAAACTGTTCTACACTCATAGGATGAGTATTCACTCTCTCCGTAAAGAATTGTATCTAGCATTTCCGTTGTATTATTTAAACAAGTCGGCTCGAAATATTGCTTACCATATTCACATTCACTTCCAACCTCACATTTCCAAACAGTTCCACAAGATTTTCAAGAGGCTAATTGCGATGTCTAACCATCTTATTAAGCCCACGGGCTATTTACAATAATACATTTCAAATATCCGTGATAAACTAATTAAAATTTACCATCACATCACTTTCATTGATACACTAATATATCATTATTCCTACTTCGTATGCATCCAAACGTCGTCTCCTCAGTCGGATAAGTGGCGAGAATAAAATAAACAACCCAAAAGATACACAAAAACAATAAGCTTTGTTACAATTTTGAGTTGAACTGTATAATATCTCGCTTAATACGCAACTCAGAATAAAAAAGAAAACGCCGGTGAGTGGCATTTGTCCATTGGCATCACATGCAATCATCGCTTTAACAATGGAATGAATATTAGGACCGCAGCAGACCGAAATGTATAATATCTAGCAACCCATGAATTGATGGAATAGCCCGTAACATTCGCACCGATTGTTGGGTTCAATGTCTATACCGCATCGATAACCTTGAGCTCCACTCCGGCCTCAAGTTTCAACTCGCTCAGCTGCTACGCAATTCTTTTCACAATTGCTTCCGCATTTCAACATAAACCCTCCCCCCCCCCTTCCTTCTAGGTTGCATTATGCATCCTTTTGAGATGCAATGCATCACCCCTTTCAAGTAAAAGCACATGTCAACCCAAGGATGTGATCATACTGCATAGTCATGTTCTAACACGTTCATGGTTGGAGGTGGGGGTATAAAAGAACAAACGAGTAGGGGAGACCGGGGGAATCGCGCCACCATAAGTAAAATACATTTTTAATTCATTAAAAAATAATAATAATGCAAAAATTATGACGATATAGCATTTTATTGGTCTTTTTTTATTCATTGTATTTTTTGTAGAATTTTCTTTCGCTTAAAGGGGGGTGAAAAATATATTTTTTTAAACGTCTGCACACTGGCGGGATTACCCCGGTGCCCGGGGTTATTCCGCCATTCGCTTGCGGTAATGACGCCATATGCCATAAATTAAGAGAATTCAACAAAATTGAATAATCCAACTCATCTTAATACACTTTATTCAATAAAAAATATTCAAAAAATGAGGGAAAACTTTACTCATAAAGCTAGTAAAAGAACATCTTTCATAAAAACTTAAATTCCAAGTAAAATTTGAGCTACCAACTAAAAAATTGAAACTTGAATTGAAAATGAACGAAAAAGAATCCTAACTTCTAATATTGTATTACACTTTTCAAAATTTATTGTCTGCATCATATAATAAATGTTCTAAGATCAGTCTTAATCCTCACTGCAGAAATCACAAAAATAATTGTCTGGAGTATCAACACCACTACATTCGGAGTGTGCCCATTTCCCACACCGTTTACATCTGACCCATAGTTCATTGAAGCCATATTCTCCACAAACAAGGCAGAGTTCAACATCTTTAGATCTTACGTCAAAGGCATCAGCGACTTCATTATCGTTACATAAGTCTTTTTCGTCCAAATCCTGATTTTCTTCACTTGAAGATTCATCAAATGTAATTCTACGGCTGTAAGTCAGTTTTTTGTTTTTCTTAGAAGGAACACTACTTGTTTTTTCACTTTTTGCCACGCGTTTATTTTTCACCCACCTTATTTTGGTTGTTTTTGTATTTTCTTGAATAAGCTTTACAACCACATTTTTGACAGCTGCTTCTTTCTTGGTGTTTTTCTCTTTTCTTTTGGATTCTTTTTCTTTAAGAATTTGTTTCATTGGAGTGGAAGTTAAAATACAGCTATGACCTTTACGATTTTCTGTCACCTTCGCTACAGCTGCTTTAGGAACTGGCGATAATTTATCTAACATCTGACAAAAAACCTCCCGGTCTTTTGATCTACTTCCTGATGACGTTCCAGAGCACCCAGGAACTCCATTTTGACCATCTACGCTGTGCACACCAAGTTGTTCTTCCATTGGTTCGTGTGTCTGTTGAGGGCTGTTTAGTCCTGAGTTAGGACAGGAATTTCCAGACATGTCGTTAGAATGGTCGTCTTCATCCTCTTGGTCGTCAATGAAAACAGGTCCTACTGCACCTTGAAATGGTGAATAGTCATCTTCTTTCAACCTGTCTTCATTTGTTGGGAATATTCCTGTGCTACCTTCCGCGAAGAAAGCGTTGCGAAGGTTGCCACCTTCGCTCGTCTTCTTTGCGAGGCCTGCATGAGAAATGGAAGGGAAGGGGGCTGCGACACTGTTTTCAGACTGTAGTGGGGAAGAAGAAGGAGCGGTCTAGTGGTCGGTCGGGCTCTTTCACCCAAGATTCGTGAAGGCGAGGGTTCCCTCGGGGGACCCTAGATTAGGGGTTCTCAGTGTTGCCTCTGGCGTACCGAAGTGCAATTCTTAGATATGCAGATATGGGAAAATATGCTATACACCCCCATAATAGTTTTCTCCGTTCATCATTACCATCTGCACTGCGTAGAGCCTTTGTCGCGTCCTTACCATTTCCCTAGGAAAACATGGCACTTCGAATTTACTGTTGGCATACTATGAGTCACGGTAAAGTCCTAATTAGATGACTTTTATGGAGATATACTTTAGAAAATAGAATATAAAATTTCCAGCTTTTTATTTGGGGTTTCCTTCATCAATGGTAAGGTAACAAAGGGCGGCATTAGCACAGTCTACCGAAGTTCCCAGGAGAGAACGTGAAGCGTCGGGGTCGAGTAATTTTTATGATAGTGTCTCCTAAGAACTCAAGCAGCACTGCATAAACGAACCATGAGAGTTTTATTCATTTGAAAAATTGGACTCGATGAGGACTACGCCAATGTTCAACTTGTAGGAATCCTCAGCGGAAAGGTTTCCCACCTTTCCGCTGTGCTCCTGTCAGAGATGTACATCGTCAGGACATCCATGTGCATCGTACATGGACCATCGTCCATATGCTGACGTCCATGTACGTCGTACATGGACGTCAGCCTGATTAACGTTATCCATATTCAGAGCGCATTGGTTGGTGATTTTGGTGGTGTGACGGAGATCTTTCAGATATCAAAATAAAATGCAATACGTATTACATCAGCTCATAAATACTTTTCTACGTTTAAGAATAAGATGAGAAAATTATCGTAGAAAGATGTACGACGATGGAGACCAGAGATAGCCAATATGGAGCAGTATTTTAACACTTTGAATGGACATATCCTCTCAGCGCCTTCAAGTTGTTGCGAATGAGGCATCTTAAGACATGTGGGTCATTTTGAATTTGTCAAGAGAGAATCTAATTGATAAAAAACCGATGTTGAAATATAAATACTATCAGACAACGTCAAAGATAATGGCATATCGGAGTAGTATCCGCGGCTAACCAAGTTCTTAGTCAGCAAGCAGAGACGTTTCGTATTCTTTATCGAGCGCTGCTTCACTGATAGCGATATGAATCTATTGACATTGTCCACCTTAGCAGATCTGCCCCCTTTCTCCTTCACTAATAAGGAAACAGAAGTCCAATACAACCCGAGTGATTAGAAGCAGCTCAGAAACAACACTACTCCGTAATGCCCACTCCCAGCTGAGAAAGAAACCGCAGCCCTGTTTAGGTCACTTTCAGAATAGTGGAGCCTTCCCACAATCCAGGGTTGTGGTAAGGGCTTTCTTTTTCGCGGAATGTTTATTGCTCTCCCAGAAATGTATACATGGGGCCGACAGGATGTTGCCTCAACACAATTGATTTTGGATAATGGAGTGGAGGTTGAACTTACTTATTGAGAGAACTGAAGATATTATTTACGGCACTTCATGGTCAAATAAGTGACATCGAGTTATTTACAACCGTAGGGATTTAGTGTAAAGGCTATGTGTTTGGTCGATTTAAAATATTTTCGAGAGCAATGGAGACATCGTAACATCATTACAAAGTTAAGCAACAAGAAATCACATTTATCGGACAGGTATGACGATTGAATCAATATGACTTGTTAAAATAAAACAAGTAATTATTGAGGTATGTTTCGCCTACTATTTCCATTGGGAAATATATACCGTTCATAATTACTTTGAATATGAATGTTCTGATTCGATAAGAAGCCGAAGTAGTTGCAACGAATGCAATGAAGTCAGATGAGGTCATTATGGTCATTTCGGAGGTCATAATGACCTCATCTTGACTTGTTGTTCTCCTCGGGGTCGTTCTCACTTCGACTTGTACTCGACGCCGAGCGGAATGCCAGCGAAACTGTTGTCCAGTGAAGCTATAACGCAGTGAATACCCAGAATATGTGCGGACGACAAATTAAACTTTTCT
Organism: Ceriagrion tenellum; assembly: GCA_963169105.1. NCBI lineage: Eukaryota > Metazoa > Arthropoda > Insecta > Odonata > Coenagrionidae > Ceriagrion > Ceriagrion tenellum. Next base: position 1,638,586 of record OY720633.1, read on the forward strand.
CGTGGGAAAAGGGTAATTTCAGCACGAAAAAAACGTTCTCATTGCGGCATGGAAACGTTTCTGACACCGGAAAAAAACGTTTCTAGGGCGAGAATAACACGTTTTTAAAACCACATTAAAACGTTATTGATGCGGACATTTGAACCTTTTAAAACCGTTTTTTCACAGATAAAACACGTCTTTCAAAAACGTTAGAAAAACGTGAATAAAACGTTTTGTGCTGTGTGGGTGGTTTTCTTTACCATACCCTTTTTATAAAGATTACGAAAGGAATGCTACCGATATTCAAAGCTGACCGCCATGTATTCCAACGTCGGCTGCTATTTCATTTTTACTCATAACCATCTAGACGATAACAGTGTCATTGAATTTAGGGAGGGTGTCCATAGAATAATGAAGTTCTTCCCGTGTCGTTGTAGAGTTCTGTAAGGTGAATAAAATACAAAGAATCGGCGAATTCGAGAGCAGGGAAAATTTACGAATGTATTTACCCTGCATTAATCACATCTTCCTAGAATGGGCATGGCAGATAACGCGCGATGTGAACCCCAGTGGCCAATGCTCCGTTTTCCAAATGCGAAGTAAACACCATACCCAACTACTTTGATGAGCTAAGGAGTTGATAAGGATTTGAAAGCTGCCCAGGGAAATCATTTTGATCGAGTCCCTCCAGCTAGACTAAAAGTTTTTTTTTTAAATTGTGAAGTAGAAGGTTGGTTGTAGTGTATATAACATACGCCGATGAGACGAAGTTGGACCAAGGGTGAACAGTGTGTGGCGAAATGATGCCTCTGTCCGGCAGGCAGCGTATTTAATCCCACGTAATTTCTAACGGGAAACAAAAATTGAGGGAATCCTGAATTCTATGGATGAGTGGATGGATGTTGGTTAAAAACTCTTATTCTAATAGTATTATCATTGGGTATAGTTATTTTAATCCAACTTTGAAGTAAATAATGTTTCTAAGAGGGAGCTGTAAAGCTATTTGCGAGAAAAATATCACGTTAAAATTCAAAGACGCATAGTCCCAATGTTCCAAACGCGGCGGAGGAAACATTTATGATAGCAGCTATGATAAAAAATCTATCCTTTTACACAAAATGTCAGTCCAGGCAATCGATTTTTCTCTTTGAGAATATAGTCGACTCGAGCTGTTAATATCATCTTCAGATTTCATTTACGCGTGTAAATGTGTAGCATGCGAGTTTAAATGAACACGTAAGTGGACTTCCATTACACATGACCAAGACGAAGATTGGGCTTTCCATATCTTCTAGCTGTCATCGTCAACGAGAGGTCTTGGCACAGAGTATAATCTGTGGTCTTGGTCTCTTGGAGGGACCGAAACGGGCTATTTCATTCTCGGTCACACGTTAAGCGAACAGAAGCCTGAGCTTTCCTCCCACCATTAAGAATTTCCTTTCGCGCTCAAAATTTTCCCGTGGTCCATATTCTAAATCCCCTCGTTCTCCCTTTCCAACTGCGGAGAGGAAGGTCTTTTTTCCGTGCTTTCCCGGGCAGGGGGCGTGGTTCGACCGTGTTGTCACATCGACGCCAACTCGGGACTTAGAAATTTTTCGACTCCGAGGTGGTAAGTTTTTTTTGGACAGGAGTATACATTAAGCAATCGATGGTGGGCAGGAAACCGTTATTTGTGTGTTCCCACAGCCTGTTTTTCTATGGACATTCACAAACATGTTGGGGGTCACAATTTGTTTGAATGACGCAGATATCCCAATTATCAGGACACTCAGTGGCAGTTATGTTTCCACACTGTAAACTTCTACTTTTGTCCCATTGGAGTTTTATTTTGTTTGGACTTCCCCACTCCCTTGGCCATTCATTGTAAGCAGAGGGCCTTGTAGCAGCGCATGCATCAATCTTATTCTTAAGAAGTGACTTCATGAGCCCTGCACTTAAAAATAAGCTATCTAAATATGCATGGAGATTTTTCTCAAAGTAGTTTTCCAGTTAACTCGTCACAACTAGTGTCCCAAGGATCTATTCAAAGTTTTTTGTTTCCGTTTTCCATAACAATACATTTCCTTGAACAGCGTTGCCATTAGGACTTGCCAGTACCAACATTTCATTTAGTTGGCTTTCCTTGTATGTATTGCTGTCCTTTAAAAGCGACCATTGCTTCATCAACAGTTAACTCTTGACCTGGTTTGTACTTTTCATGGTAAGTGTCCATTACATCAAATCCATGTCTTGTCTTCTGCAGAACATCAAAATCCTCGTCTCCCTGATTTTTTCCTGTGCTACATCACTTACATGGAAATATTTCCAAATTTTGGTACATCTACCAAAAGTCATATGGTTACAAACCATAGCGCAGTCTATACCTTGGCTCTGCCAATATTCCCATGTAAACCAACACAGATGTATGCTACCATTTCGTTGTAAGTGACATCTACCCATTCCTTATCAACCTTTCCAGTGGTGCATTGGAAGTGTTTTGCAAATTTGTTCTTATTCGTGACAATTCTTAAAATAAAATATTCTCCCCCAAGCATGAAATTCAGGAAAGAAAATTCATTGTCACCCAACAGTCAAGTCATTCACTATTCCTACATCATGTTAGACAGCACTAGGAGTAATATAAATCAAAATATCACTCCAAGTGTCCCACAATTGAATACCAGCTTGGAAACCTGTCACACTTCGGGTGATGTTGTTTGTCAATTCAAATTTAATAGAGTTGTCACTATCACTGAATTGTTCTCCTGAATTTGAAGAACTAGAATTTTCTGAATCGCTGGAAAAACCCAAACTCCTCACTTCCTCCATAATAGCTTCCTCACTCATAGAGGCAATGGTCAAAACTGTGGAGCACTAGGAAAAATATTTTCCTTCTTGTCTGGGCTGTGCTCAATCTCCCTACCACATTAGAGAAGGCTCTAAGTGTTGGTGATGATGACCACTAAAGAACTATATTTTTATTTTATTTTATTTTATCTTCACTACCCCGAATACAGCACGATGTGCCAATTTACGTCGGGTGAATAACAGTAACAACGGACGAGACACAAACACCCATGTCCTGGGCAGATAATATTTTACCCAGGCGGGACTCGAACCCGCGACCCTAGGATTAGCAGGCGAGGACTTTACCCCGCCGCCACCGTATCCTCTTTAAATAAGCAAGTCACTTCTTTCAAGTCAAAGTGGTCTGGCGTATTTCCTTCCTCTGCATCGTATGGACTGTTGCTGTTTATTTCTTCAAGCAGTCACTGTCTTTTGTATCAAGCTCCCACTACGAGAGCTTAGAATGACTAAATAATCTTCTCTCATAAATGCCCTGATAACCTAAAATCCTCAATTTCCTCGAAACCTTTGGCATATTGTGACAAGCATAATGAGATTCTGCTTCATCTCTGAGGCTGTGGATTCTGAGGGTATGATACAAGAGCAATGTGTGGGGGGTGAATGATAAAAACTATTAACATAAAACAGATTCCCAGGAGGCACAAAAGATCGCCCAGAGCAAAGGAGCAAAGGCACATTGGCTGATTTTGGGCAGGTAATGAAGGAAAGGTTAAAAGCTAAATGGCTGGTTTTGGAAGGAGTGCAAAACAGGGCATTTAAATTTTGGCAGGAAGTGGGTGAAACAAGATAAGATAACAATAACTATGTAACTTGAGGCCAACATAATAAATTACACACAGGACATTTACAACTACTGCAACATACATAATTCAAAACACAAAACTTATTCTCTGTCGCTCTTATTTACATTGTCTCTGATGCACTTTGTTGAGATTAAGTAGCATGTGCCATACAACAATTGTCAAGAAGGAATATCTTTTGGATTCAATGAAATTACGGACCATTAAACAAAGCAATAACAGAGCAAAGTATGTGGATGGTGTTGGAAATAAAACAATAAATAAAAGGGGTCATTTGTTGAGATTAAAAAAATGTAAATCATTTAATGCAGAAGATTTTCAAAAACAACCAACCAACAAAACCCACGGAATTCTTGAAGAATTAGCAATAATGAATATCAAAATAAAACAAAGAATACAGCTGAGCACTGCATTCTATGAAGCCATTTTGGCGATGTCATCAGAAAATGGCATTGGCAACATTTATGTAATGCCTAGAGATGCCATTTTGCATACATGATGCCATAATGGCATCAATAGGCAAATTGCATTGGGCACCATAGTTTCAGAATAACCCCAAGGGGTGATCAATGCTTTTAATAGAATAATTTGAAGAAAAATTTATCTTGAATGGGTCCCCACTACCTAAGGTACCACAGGAAAAGAAAACTATCATTTCATTCATGGTAGAGATATATTTCAGACAATTTTGCAGAGTTGAAATATTTGTGCTGATACATTTTGAGTACACAGGTAATACTTGATTACTAGAGTAGTACTTGAAATATAAATAAAAAAAAAATAGAGTCATCATCAACGCATCTCGAAAGTCACATAAAAATTCTATCATTTGAAATCAATTACCTATCAATACAATATCAAAATGAGAAAACACAGGCAGGAAAGAGCAATTTAAAAATAATCGCTTTAACTAGTTCATACTGCCAAATTAAAACACAGTTCAGTTAAATAATCTATGAAATACCTCAAAAAACTGACAATATCAAAACACCTTTCAATAATCACATGGAAATTTGCAGTAACATTGATACTTCAGATAATCTTCAATAATATTGAATTGAGCCTAGTCTAAGTTTCTATCAAATGCTACCATTTGCAATGCCTTGGGTCAGACATGTCAACTTTTCTTTGGCGGCAGTCACTAAATTGTCCTCATCTGAAAAGGAAGAGAATTATACGTCACTTAACAATAAAGTTAAATGCAAACCATTATACCAGCAGGCATATGCGCATTTCAGGGCAACATATCAGTTGTGTTATGGAATTAAAATTAGACTTGTAAACATGTGACTTTCTTTTGTCCTCTTCCCATTACCCCCTTCTGTGTACCCCTTTTTAGTTTGTGTTTTGTCCAACGATACTTCCCGTTATATTCTTTGTGAGTGTATCTTATCTCGTGCTACAATAAAATAGCAGTCCTATGGCTCCCTGCCTTTATTATTCACTCCCAACCGGTTGTGGGCCCAGACAGTAACCTAATTAGGACTGTGAACGTGAATTTTTACTTTGAGTTTGTGCGCATGGCATAAAGTGCAAAATTACTAGCCGAGCTCCAGTCCACGATAGCAGCTTAAATCTCTCAGACTCCAGCGTTGTGATTTTGGTTATGAATTTCAAACAAAATGCAGAGTCGAGCAACAGCTTCGTCATTTCAAATTAAAAAGTTAACTGGTTCTGAAGATTATAAAACATGATGCTTTGCAACTCAAATGTACTCTACACACGAGCCGTTCTGGGACTATGTAATTAATGCCGTTGATGAAAAGGACTTCAACAAGGAAAAGAATGAAATAGCTCTTTCCAAAATTTGCCCCCTAATTGATCCTTCTCTGTATGTGCATACGTCGGAAGCAAAAAGTGCCCGAGAGGCTTGGGACAATCTTAAAGATCTCTTCAAAAGTAAGGGTTCTGTTAGATGGTTGAGTCACCTAAATAAACTCTTGGAGTTGAAAGTTTCAAATTACAGTGGCATGTCAGAATATGCTACTGATTTAGTCAGCACTTCCCAGAAATTGAAGGACATGGGTTTGGAATTGCCAGATGAATTAGTTGGTACAATGATGTTCAGGGAGACTACTGATATCCAATTTCCAAATTCCCTGACCTTTCCCTGATGGATTTACCAATTTCCCTGACCGATCGCCAAAAGGTCACCTAGTATTGGAATATTTTTTTCTGCTGAATTAAATCTTCTACAGCAGTTTTAACATTTCTGAATTCTCTAGTCATAGTTTCATATTTTTAGAACTGCAAGCATGTATTTACTATAAGCTAGTGCCCTCCAGCTACTTCTCGACTGAGTTTTGGAAGTTAAAAAAAAAACGAGGTAAAATTTTCCGAACAACATAGCCTCGCATAGCCTCGGATTCCTTGTGATGAGCATAATGCATTGTGATCATGATTTTTAACACAACTAGGTAAATATCGCAATAAGGATACATGAAAGGGATACATAGTACACCTGATTCACAACTAAATGACTAAGATTCACAACAAATAACATTCACAACTGATTACTCCATGAATTGATGGTGCTTAATTCATGCACGTCAGTGATGGACGTTAGTTTTCGTTGGTGAAATTAAGGGTGGGAAAGACTGGCCGATAAACGTAACGTAGAAAAATAACGAGGATTCCTATTCCAGTTTCTCCCTGACTGTTACGAGAATTCCCTGACTTTTCCAGAAATTCAAAATTCCCTGACAATTCCAGGTTTTCCCCGACGATCGCTACCCTGATTTTAACAAAACTAACTCCAACGTATGAACCAATGGTTATGGTGTTGGATCACTCCGGCAAAGAACTCACGGTTGATTTCATCAAGTCCAGACTACTAGCGGAGGAAAGCAGACGAGCCATTCAGACTCCCAGTGATGCAGCATTGACAGTCCACAAAGGACCACAGGAGTCAGCATTCACAAGACAGCAGAAACCAACTTACAAGTGTGGCTATTGCTATAAAGTCAGGCAGACTGTTTTGCCAAGAAGAGAGCGATTGATAGGAAAAAACAGCAGCAAGATGGAAAATCCAAATCTACCGCCAACACTCACAAGAAAAAACCTGAAATTGTTGGATGCTTTTCTGCAGCACTTAGTGCTGGAATTCCGAACTCGGGTTGAATTATAGACACTGGGTGTACTAACCACATGGTGAAAGATAGTGAAATGTTTGTTAATTACCATGAAAGTTTTACTGAAATACCAGTGGCTGTAGCAAACAGTACTCTCTCTCATGCTGAGGGATCAGGTACTCGTAAGGTAATTGTTGCTGATGGTATAAAAATAGGTAAGTGATGTAATGGACATTCCTGGTTTAACTGCTAATTTAATGTCAATTTCCAAGTTCTCTCAAAAGGGATTGATTTCTGTTTTTTCCGAAAATGGTTGTGCTGTGTATCATAGAGATGATTTCAGTGCTGAAGGAGAGGTAAGAATTTCATGGTCAATAGTCAATGGACTGCACATACTTGACGAAATGCCTGCAAATGTTAATACATACTACTGTTGGTAATCCAGATATGTCTAATGTAGTGATTAATGCATATTGAGAACAAGCTGCCGAATCTGTAATTCGTCCCGATTCTGGAATTGTAGATTTTGACAATGTTGCCTTGTATCAACCTGAAGAGGTGTTTTCTGTAAGTTCTCCAGAATTGTGGCATTGAAGACTCGGTCATATAGGCCACAAAGGTCTCAATAGTATCAAGGACACGGTAACAGGTGTTCATTTCGAAGGGGCCCAGAACCAAATTGGTGAGGTTTGTGTCAAAGGCAAACTGCATAGGCAGTCAAGTCGCAGGCCTGGAAAGCGTGCGACAGAGGTCCTCGAGTTTGTACATTCACATTTGTGTGGACCGATGGGGATTATCTCCCTCAGTGGTTGTAAGTACCTTTTGATTTTTGTGGATGTTTAATCAAGAAAAATTTGTCCCCATTTTCTCCGAAGTAAGGATGAAGTTACAAGCACATTTAAAGAGTTTGTGGCACTTGTTGAAAATCAAAGTGGGAAAACCATAAAAAAGTTGAGATCTGATAATGGTGGTGAGTTCGTTAATGCGCATACTGTGTCTGAGTTCATAGTAAGTCGTGGCGTGCAAAATCAAACTACCATCCCTAAAACTCCAAATCTAAATGGGGTAGCAGAACAAACTAATATATCAATAATTGAGATCTATGATAGTGCAAACCTGCCTAAGAAATTTTGGTCTGAGGCATGTAACACAGCTACGTACCTCAAAAATCGTTCCCCCCTGTGCCATGTCAGGAATATGATGCCAGGGGAAGCATGGTCAGGCCTGAAACATGATCTTAGTCATTTGCATATCTTTGGATGCAAAGCTCTAGTCCATGTGAAAGATGCTTGTAGGAAAAAGTTTGATTCTAAAAGTCAGGAGCATGCAATGATAGGATATTGCGAACACTCAAAAGGCTATTGAATGTATAACAACAAAACTGGTAAATTTGTCAAAGCTTGTGATGTTATTTTTCTTGAAAATTCACAGAATAGTTGTAGTTCAAGGAATTCATGTAACAATATGACTGATGATTGTTTAGTTCAGATCACCTTCCTACTAATAGGTGTGGAAATGGAGATAGTGTCACTGTGGTCAGTGAACAGTCAGATAATGGAAATAATGTTAATAATTGTGTTCCAAATGCTGATGAAACTCATGATCAGAGCTTGATTCCTGATTCTATAGCTAATCTTGATGGTGAAAATACAATGTCTGAGCGCAGATATCCCTCAAGGACACGATACCCCAAGGTCATGCATGATTTCCAAAAGTATCATACTCGATTGGGTGGATTTGATTATCCTACTCCTGTTTCCGATGCACTTTCTTGGTCAAATGTCTGCAAGTGGAAGGAAGCAATGAACGACGAGTTGAAATCACTTCAAGATAATAAAGCTTGGATTTTAGCTGATAAACCTGCTAATTCACCTAATGTGAAATGTAAATGGGGATTCAAAATTAAGTGTGGATCTAATGGAAAATCAGTGAAATATAAGGCCAGACTAGTAGCAAAAGGGTTTTCTCAGCAACCTGGTGTAGACTTTGAGGAAACGTACGCTCCTGTAGTGAGGTGCGGAAACATTAGAATGCACATGTCTCTAGCTGCACTTAATGATTGGGACATTTTCCACTTAGATGTGAAAACTGCCTTTTTGACTGGAAAGCTAGATGAAGCCATTTATATGTGCCAACCAGATGGCTTTCTTGATGGAGGGAGTGAAGGCAAGGTTTGTCTTTTGCAGAAAGCTATTTATGGGCTTTGCCAGGCACCCAGAGCCTGGAATAAGACTATTCATAATTCATTGATAAATCTTGGCTTAAAGCAGTATAAAATGGAACCATTTATACATATATTTAAAAATGACTGAAAAATGCATCCTTCTTGTAGCTTTGTATGTGGATGACATGTAAATAATTAGCAATAACTGAGGTGAGACTGCTCAAATCAAAGAATTATTGATGTCTGAATATGAAATGCAAGATCTGGGTGGAGCTAAGTACTGTCTGGGTATGTGCATTAGGAGTGATAGACAAAAGGGTATAGTCATGTTAGACCAGACCAAGTACATTGAAGACCTACTCATGAAATATGGAATGAGTGAATCAAAGCCAGTTGGTACCCCTATTGAACCAAATATTAAGTCTGAGGGGGAGTCATCCCCTGATGTACCATATCAACAACTGATTGGTACTCTCCTGTATTTGTCTCTTGGTACTCACCCAGATATTGCTTACTCTGAAAATAGGTTAAGTCAGTTCAATACATGTTTTCCACTTGAGCACTGGAATGTTTTGAAGAGATTGCTCGGGTATCTAAAGGGAACAAAGGATTTGTGTCTAGTGTATAGTAACACCAAACAACCCGACTGGTTTTGTTGATGCTGATTGGGGTGCTTGTGAAATGGACAGACATTCTTATACTGGTTATGTATTTACTCTTGGAGGTACTGCTGTGTCGTGGGACAGTGTGAAGCAAAGAAGTGTTGCATTGTCAAGTACTGAGTCAGAGAACATAGGACTCACAGAAGCCTCTAAAGAAGCATTATACTTCAATTCTGTTCTTTCTGAAATTTTTGGCTGTCAGAACTGACCTGTTCTTTTCAATGATAATCAAAGTGCTAAAAACTTAGATATCTATGATGTGTATCACAGCAGAACAAAGCATATGGATATAAGATTTCATTTTATATGTGAAATGGTAAACAGTAAAAAGATTGACTTGCAGTATATGTCTACTGATGATATGACAGTTGATATACTAACCAAAGGTACACCAAAAACCAAACATGTCAAGTGTGTTAATTTACTGGGACTGTCTCATGTTTAAGGGCGAGTGTTGTGGAATTTAAATTAGACTTGTAAACATGTGACCTTCTTTTGTCCTCTTTCCATTACCCCCTTCTGTGTACCCCTTGTAGCTTGTCTTTTGTCCAACAATACTTCCCGTTATATTCTTTGTGTGTGTATCTTATCTCGTGCTACAATAAAATAGCATTCCTATGGCTCCCTGCCTTTATTAATCACTCCCAACAGCTTGTGGGTTGGATTTTCTGGTAAAAGAAGATAAAAAAAATAGAAAATGAAAAAGGTGACCTGATTGGTAACTAAAGATTTCCAACTTTATAAGATAGAGCATTAAAAAGAGACCATAAGACAATAGCCACATTACTATCCAAAATCAATCTACTCCACACAACAAATACACCCTGAGCAAGGTGGTTCACAATTATTAGGATGTCGACATAATGCATGATGTTCTTATTAGAGTAAATACTCCCCAAAATTAGCATACATTTCATTCAATTTTTAATTTTGGCTAAGCTGATGCTGTTAGTGACTTCTTTGCCATTTTTGCAAATCATAGACACAATGGTTGAAAGACTACCCCAAAGTTCTCTTAGGTAAGACCAGAATGATTTAGGGTTTTCACGTCTGAATTAACATAGCACTTTTTTCTAGAAGTTTCATAGAATGGTAAGTTTACTTTCATTTTTTAGGTGTTAAGAAAAAATATTTTCCTCAGGTGTCTAGTGTCTTATAGTTTTGTCACCATATTTTGTAGTGTTATTCTGTATGCTAAATAAATTCCTCTGTCTCCGGAGTTTCTATCTTATCTATCATTGACCAGCTAAGTTCTTTGCTCTCACGTTTCAGTTTCAATGAATTATGTATTCATCAATTTCTTTGAGTAGCATTCCCAAGAGATATTCCTATGCTACTTAAGAAAATTATTAGCTTTACCTTTGGCTCATTTGACAAAGGCCGATTTTAGGATGAGTTTTCAAGAAAAAAAATTGTCTCAAGGGCCTGGAAATATGGCACAAAAATGCAGCCAAAAATGCTTCCTCATACATCAAAACAGTAATTGCGACAAGAGTTGGGCCATCCGGAAAATTAGGTACTGCAGTAATTTAAAAATAACTGCGATACGCAGAAGTAATTTACCACAGCTCCTGAAAATTTCAGGCAATTTTGGGTAACATTTACTTCTATCTCAGATATTCCTTCTACCAATATATAACAAACAAATTATTTTAAGTCTAAATACATTTAATACGATCTCAATTATTAATACAGGCACGTACAACTCATTTGTAGAAAATTTTTATTTGTGGGGACATAGTTTTCAATGGTTTAAATGAAAATTTCTCATGGCACAGGGCTCATTGCGTGTGGACTGCCGGGTTAGTCTTTTTCTTTATTTCTAATGCATTAACGCAGCAATTACAATGGTTTTAATACCTTTAACCTCTTGCTATTGATATTAATTCTCCTAATAAATTCTCTAATAGCTATTAATTGCAGAAAATGAAAAATTACCTGAAAATTATGGTAATTTTCAAAAAGTACCACAATTCACCTCAAATGAAAAAAATGGTGATTTCCCCATCCGTACTTTTGTATTAATGTTAATAGCAAACACTGCAAGAATTTAACCTCTATTAATACCGTTTAAATTTCATTACAAAAGAATGCAAACTTATTTACAATAGGTGTACATTTCACACATACCTTGGTACGTTGGAATACATGTATGTATCTGTTATACAGAGTCGGAGAAAATGTTAGTTTCCTGCATCCAATTCAACAAATACGATTTGCCATTTTGTCCAGTACTAATAGAGCGCTAAGAACCCTTAGAACCTTTTCACTATAAAAGAACCTTTTCACAATAAAAAGGCATTAAAATCTATTCAGACATCACTTATGAAAAGGGCATGCGTGTAATTTATTTTAAGTCCATACACTATTCCTCAGTAATTTCATGCCCCAAAACATATTTCATTACAACAATCTGAGACGCCTTTCTCTCTCTCCGCAAGGCATCACTCTACTGTCCAAGCAAAATTAAAGCAAATATTCCAGTTAAGAAATTAATTACACACAAACAAATAGGCTATGAGCAAAATGAGCTATGCCATTATTTTTATGATTTAATTCTGTGCGAGGCTCATAGAGACAATTGTTAAAACTTAAATAGTAATATTTTTGTACAATTTTACTGGGTGGGGCAGAGCAACTTACTTATTTAGAAATTCAATGAAAATGTAATGCAGATATATATTTAATTCTTTCAACAGCATCAAGTACAACAATTAAATTTTATTAATATTATTCTTTTCAGGTATTCTCGTCGCGTGTTTAGTTTTTCTGACAATAGTTTCTCCCCTCTTCCTGGGGGCGTCTTCAGGACTAAGTCCTGAAGTCCGGAAGTCCTGAAGTCCTGAAGACGCCCCCAGGAAGAGGGGAGAAACTGTTGTCAGAAAAACTAAACACGCGACGAGAATACCTGAAAAGAATAATATTAACAAGTATATGAGTCACGGAAGCCTTCAAAGAAATTAAATTTTATGTTTACACAGTTTTAAAGATGAGATCACGCAGATGGCATCCATTTTTCTCAATACACTTCGTTAATCAAACTAGGAAGTTTCGTTCAACTCTTTCCAGCATATCGACAAGTATATTGGTGACAGCTTAACGAATGTTGTTCTTGAGGTGAGCCAGGGTCCTAGGACGATCGTTGTAAGCAAGTGATTTTAGAGAGCCCCATACAAAGAATAGCTGCAGAGGGCTTAATCAGGCGACCGTGCTGGCCAGTGAGGATCGCCCCTGCCCAAGGAGATATTAGTCGCGTCCTGGGAAGTGTTGCAGCAAAACAGTCATTGACACTCGTGCCGTGTGTGCCGTGGCACCGTCCTGCTGGAACTATACATCTCCCACATCCATCTCATTGAGTGATGACAGGAAAAACTCCTGAATCAGGTGGACATAAAAGTCCGAAGTCACAGAAACTGCCCGTTTGTTTTCTTCAAAAAACCATGGACCAATAATTCCAGCTTGTGATAGTGCACACCAAACAGTCACACATTGTGAATGTTGGGGACACTCATGAAGTTGTTTGGGGTTATTAGGGCTCCAATAGTGCATATTCTGCTAATTTACACATCCCGAAAGATGAAAGTGAGCCTCATCACTGAAGAAAACAAGCGTGTCGTGAGGCATGCCAAGAAGTGCCTCACATGCATTTTCTCAAGCAACAAAATCGGGTGGATTGAGTTCCTGCACTACAGCCCATTTGAAATTAGGGATGAAATTTTAGTTCTCAATGAAGGATTCGCCTCACAGAGCGAGCAGACAACCCAACAGCAGCCGCATGTTTGCGGGCAGGGCGCTGAGGGGATCGCAAAACAGAAAGCCTTACCATGCCAATGTTTTGGGGTGACCTTGCTGTTCGTGGAAGCCCAGGTTTATTTTTCTTCACATCACCAGTTTCCCTGAAGTTGTTTACCCATGAAACAATCGACTGCCAGCCAGGAACATGACCATGGGGCGCAATATTGAAATGGGTATGGAACGCACATTGCGTGGCGATGTTTGAGCGACCGCTAGAAAAGCATGCCTCAACAGCAAACTCGCACTCCACCTTCATCCACTTCATGATGCTGACTAAACCAAGCAGTGCTACAACTTTATGCCCCGCCCTCGTGGATGTGCCTACCTTCACTCTCCTAGGAGCAACCATCACTTTATGGTGCCCAATTCAAGTAAGCAAGTTGCTCTGCCCCACCCTTAAGTAAAAATGTTCAAGTTTTTGGCTTCTTCTTCAGGAACTACGCACTTAAAAATTTACAGCTGAATAAGCTTTATTTATTTTTATTATTAGTTTGATGGTAATGAAACTTTCATACCTAATGGGCACATATGTTGGACCAATACTTGAGTAACAAATTTATTTAATCACCCGAAGGTAAACGACATAATAAGAAAAAACGAAGGATACTTGGACCACGTCTCAACAATTTCAAGCAGTAAAACAACAACAACAACAAGTCCCAACAATTTCAAGGTTTGTAATGATAATGGCAAAAGTGGCTGAAACCTAGGTTAGTGAGATAAACTCAGTGAGACAACTGACCAATTATCCTTCCCTTTCCCGATAAGGTTATCCATCATTAAATTCCATGAGTTGTTGTCTGATACAGTAAGTCCTCAACTAATGAACATCCGACTTACGAACTTTCATAGATACAAACATACATGTCCAATTGAAAAATTCAAACGTGTGCCGGAATTTCAAATTTGGCGCCACCGGATAAGTTATGCAGCTGGCTGGGTGGCGTCCAGGAACTCACGAAATGGGACTACCCCTCGTTCTCACGACGAATTTTAACCATATTATCCTTCGGGGAGACACATTCAAAAATAAATGTTACTTTATAGAAAGATTGACAAAGTAACTAACTACTGATGAGCCATAGAGAAGTACGCAATACATTGAGTACCGACTGTGATAAAAAACAGAATGCCCCAATCACAACAAAGTTGTTACAAATTGTTCGGAAAGGTATACTTTTTAAAGCGTAGAATTTCCACTGACGCACACTACCAAAGGTTAACTTGCTCAGCTGAGGGGAAGTGGAAGAGAATATGCAACCGTGGGTGGACATATCCCACCCTCCAAACAATAATTTGTCTCTCGCGCCTATTTGCAAAATTGAGTTTATTAGCAAATTTCAACCCTGGTGTATTAAGGCTATTCTTGTTACGCCGCTTTCCGGGTGTTTGGTCAGCTATTCAGTTGATATTTACTTAGTATCGAAGGAAGACAAGCTTCAGGTTGGAGCTTCTTTATTGTCACTGTATTGTGCAATTAATTGTTACCCCAGGACTTCAACATGTCGGGTGTAAAGCGTAAGAACAGTGTTGACGGAAGTAGTACTAAGAAGTGACAAGCCATCACAATGGAAACCAAGATAAAAATAATACTGAGAGTGCAGCTTGGCGAGAAAATGGCTGATATCGCTCGTTCGTGCAACATGAACCGCTCCACCATTGCCACGATTCTCAAGAATAGAGATAAAACAATGAAACATTTGAAAAATCCTGCTCCAATGATGTCCACTATCATTTCAAAGAAACGTGATAATACGATCGAGGAGATGGAACAACTACTACTCGTATGGATACACGATCAGCGTCATGTGTCAATAAGTCTACTTTTTATCCAAGAGAAGGCCAAGTCTTTTTGTTGACCTGAAAGCCAAATACGGTGAATCATCAGGTGGAGCATCGTTTGACTCCAGCCATGGTTGGTTTCATCCGATTTAAGGCTCGAGCCAACTTCCATAATTTGAAGATCAGTGGTGAAGCGGCGAGCGCTGATTCCGTAGCTGCCCAAGAGTTCCCTGAAAAGCTTAAAACAATTATCGAGAAAGGTGGCTTTATACCACAGCAAATATTCAATGTAGACGAGACTGGTTTATATTGGGAACGGATGCCGAACCAATCTTACATAAGTAAAGAAGAAAAGTCCATGTCTGGATTTAAAGCGGTGAAAGATAGACTGACTGACTCTGGCTTGGTGGTAGCGCTTCGGGGGATCTGAAACCTATTCTAGTCTACCATTCAGGGAACCCGAGAGCCGTAAAAAATATTGCCATCCCATATATAAATATATGGGATTATTTTCTGGGGTAGCTCACATCAAACTCATAAAGTTTTTAAATTACAAAAACAGGCAATCAGGGTTATACTCAATCTACCTTACAGGGAGTCATGCAGGGCACATTTCCAATCCTTACTAATAATGCCTCTTACTGCCTTATATGTATTTAATTTAATAATGTATGTAAAAAAAATCTGAACGCATTTGATCTAAACTATGAAATACATCAAATAAACACCCGCCAGAAACACGACATACATATTGAACCGAGGTCAACTAAACTCACAAGTGAAGGGCCATATCACAAAGGGGCCAAACTTTTTAACCTTCTACCACCAGATATTAAAAAAATCCAAAATATCAACTCATTCAAGCACAAATTAAAAGCACTTATATTGCACAATTCAATTTATTCGCTAGATGAGTACTACGACTTGTGTAAAAAATATGTCAACAAAAAGAACTCTACACCTTTCAAGCCATAACATGTATATATTAAATCACTGTGATCTATCATGTATCTATGTCTAATATGTTCTTATTTTATGTGCAGTTATATCTATATTGACGATTACTATGTAATATTTGTAGCCTGGTAAGCCTTGGAAGCTAAAATATGTACCACTGTCAGCTGTCTTTTATGTTTTTAATTCATGTGTTGTTTGTCCTCTATAAATTGACGATTTCTATGTTACATTTGTAACCAAACAGAAATAAAATTATTATTATTATTATTATTGCCAAGTGCTGCCTTCCCGTTGTTTGGAAGAGTTATCGCAAAGCCTGGGTCACAATGACCATTTTCCAAGACTGGTTCTCTCACAGTTTCATCCCGGAAGTTGAAAAATTTTGTCAGGAGAAGGATATGCCCTTCAATATCCTCCTGTTACTTGACAATGATCCAGGCCACTCACCATGTTTGGATGACTTTCATCCTAATGTAAAGGTAAAATTAATCGTCGATGGGCTTACTTTGTGGAATTTTTCCATGGTTTGGAATGAAATAACTTAGTAATTTTCCACACGGTTTATTATCCTCAACCGGTTTCAACGCAATAGCATCATTTTCAAGAAGTTACAGAAGAGACGTTTCAAGAGGTTTTGTAACCTCTTGAAAATTACGCTATTGCATTGAAACCAGTCTAGGATAATAAACCGTGTGGAACATTACTAAGTTATTTCATTCCAAATAATATAAAGGTAGTTTACCTGCCACCAAATACAACATCACTGATACAGCCAAAGGACCAGGGCGTTATAGCGACATTTAAGAAATATTATCTGCGTCACACTTTTCAGCAGGCTGCATAGGCGACCGATGAAGATTCAGAAATTACCTTGCGCCAATTTTGGAAGGATTATAATATTTATATGGCCGTAAATAACATTGATTTTGCATGGTGCGAGGTTAAGGTTTCCAACATGCATGGGGTGTAGAAGAAGTTGTGCCCCCAGTTTTTCCACGACTTGCATGAGTTGGATGTGGATTTAGAATCAAAAGCTGTCATCAACCACTTAGTTAGCCTAAGTAATATTCTGAAACTTCAACTTGAAGAAGATGACTTCAGTGAACTCCTTGCTGTGCAACATGAAGAACTCACAAATGAAGACCTTATCGAGCTGGAGGCTCTAAAAAAGGAAGAGAAAGACGTGGTTCAGGAACCAAAGTGTTTCCAAACGAATTTAATGTCTAAAGGGTTTTGCTAAATTGATGAAGCTTTGTCGTTGTTTGAAGGTCAGGACCCGAATGTGGAATAGTATAGCAAGGTTGCAGCAGCCATTAATAATGCAATGGCTTGTTATCGTCTCATTTATAACAAAAGGAAGACAGCCACTTCCCAGACATTATTAGATTGGTTTTTCAAGAGGGTGGACAAAAGTAAATCGAGCCATGAACTTGAGCAACAAGTATTGGTGACTTCAGGTGAGACATCTTGCTCCTGATGACCTATCGCCGTCACCTCCCACTACCTCCTCCTGCCAGTAACAAGTTTCGTTTCGCCTCTCAAAGTCTACGTCTATGTACACCAGCTGTTACTCTTTTTTAAGGTAAGACGAGCAATTTTTATTTAAAATTAAATGAACTTTCCTTCATTGACATTTGTTAACAGAATGATTGCTGGTTTTTTTAAATTTTATTTTATGGAAAAAGTCAATTTCATTTTCTAAAAACTATCCATATTTACTCTCAGACGTGTCCCTATACAGGACATAATATAATAAAATTACTACATGATACTAAATTTAGAAATAATTTGACGTGACAAGGGTTCTGGTCATGTGTACATGATATTATGAAGTGAGTGACTGAATAAAGTTCTAAGATGATTCATTCTTTATTGGGGGA
This sequence comes from Ceriagrion tenellum, assembly GCA_963169105.1. NCBI lineage: Eukaryota > Metazoa > Arthropoda > Insecta > Odonata > Coenagrionidae > Ceriagrion > Ceriagrion tenellum. The sequence continues at coordinate 1,656,526 of OY720633.1, forward strand.
AAGGGGCAGCGTGGCTCGAGTACATGGGTAAAGTAAAAAGGAAGATTCCCAGAAATTAACGTAATCATTCATGAATGTCTTGCGAGAGGCGCCGCAGACATGACAACCATGGCGAAAAACCAACTTAAGATTGCATTTACGAGTAACAAAAGTTGTTTCATATGACTGGTTTCTATTCAAACCATATGAAATCAAGAACTGTGTAGCGTTTCACACCTGTTTTTGCTTCCCGCGTGCAGCGTAAGTTTTTTCAACTCCAGCCGTGTCGCACGCGCTACAACTTTGGGTAACAGCTTGCAACGTACAAGAGTTACTGCAAGATTGTCACGCAGTGCGGTATGTCGCATGATAACTACAATTAAGGATACCTGGCAAACGTTTTTAAACTTACGAACAAATTCAACTTACGAACAAGTTCTCAGAACGCAACTAGTTCATTTGTCGAGGACTTACTGTACTTTAAATTTTACCCAGAGTTTGCATGGTAATTGTAAAGTAACTTTTCCCGGCCCATGATAATAACATATAAGAAATTTTGAGCTTGTTTCGAAGCAGTATATTGTGGTTATCAGAAACCACAACCACTGCAAACATAGCGTGATACCGATTTTATAAAGATATTCATGAATGGCATGCAGGACTGCCATAAGCGAGCCAATTGTCTGCTTCACAGGAAACCTGTTTCCTCAACTGCTCCTTTACTTTTCAAGAATAGGTTTGCTTCAGACCTAAAATAATAGAATCCCATGACTTGTCCAGGTTGCCTGGAAAAAATCTTCATTGACCAGGTGAAAATCTGCATTTTCTTGCAAGAACATACTTAGATAAAGGCACAAGAATGTGAAAACAACACACAACACAACTATGGAAATTCAGTACAGGACCCTGAATCCAGAATCCCAAAATTCAGAAATCCCTAAATCCATTGAATTTTAAATTTAGTTATTCTTCATACTGAATGGAGTTCAGAGCACATGGGAAGTTTGCGAATTGGCAAGTCGCTCGGCAAGGTGGTTGCCTCTGCCCACGTGGTCTCGGTAAACTTGTTCGCATCCAGGGAGACAAACATTCATCTAGGGTAACAGTCATCAGTGTACCATCCACACATTCAGCTTCAGCTAGACCTTGGCTTCTTGTACACAGCAAAGGGGATCGCACTACAGTATGTTCACTGTCCATGGTTTGAGTAGTTAACGTCACCAGGTGTACAAGAGTAATGTTCAGCTTTTTCTGTTTCTTTTTCATTGACACTTGGCGATGCCCCCTTGGTTTGAATGCAAAGATGAACTTTGTTATGCTGGATTCAATTCAATTGGCAAATGTTTGTCATTAGGTGATTGCCAGACGTTGGGTGCCAGCAATTGGTCAATCTCAAAATTCAAGCATTGGAGACATTGTTGAGTAAAATCTCAACTTTGCTTGCAGGCAGCCAGGTGAATGAGGCTAAGCACCTGATTGGCTGCTTGCAAAATGCTTTGCCTCATATGCCTACACGCTAGTCCAACTTAGAGCAAGCATCAGTACTTTCAGCAATTCATGAGAGATAATTGAGTTTTTCCATACCATGCCTACAAAACCAGGAAATAGAAAATAAGTCTCTCCATGGAATTTCCAAGAAGAACCAATTAACTCCAAGAATTAAACAAAGGGGTGGATTTATTGAGGCAGTTGGACAGGGGTACGCAAGTAAAGAGGTTAAGTGAACAGTTTGGTGAGGGAATTTTGACTGTTAATCACATTAAGAAACAGTTGGAGCAAAAACACTTTTGCAGAGAGAGATGTGCCTTATTTTAATGGCTAATAAGAAAACACTGCATCAATATACGACTGCCAATCTGGACAAAGTATTTATGGATTTGAAATAAGTAAATGGTGGCTTGGTGAAAAATTCACTTGGATCAATCAACATTAGAGCAGAAGGCCATTCTTACAAGGGCAGCCATAAGTCATTATCAGCATGGTTAGGGAGCCGTCAGCAGGAATGCGCGTCGGTAATCGCTGGTCAACTTTGTTTATCTTCGGTTCTGCAGCTGATATTTTCATGCGGTCGAGAGTCGCTATCGGTGTCATTAATTATTACCTACGAATGAGCAAGAACATGGATGAGTATTATAAGTTCTCAATGGCTTCGAGTTCTGTTGTACGATGGCAACCCTGTTTCCAATGTAAACCCAAGGATTCGGAGGTGGTGGAGATATTGTGACAACCTCTGGTTGCCCATTTCCTCATGTTCCAGGAGCTGCAGAATTCTCTACTTGTGTGACGCGGAAAGCTGCCGCATTAGTTCCTCCTTAATTTTCGCGTACTTCCCTTCCTCCGGTGAGTGAATAACAATGTCCTTGGCCACGTACCAAATGTCAAGCTGGCTGATGGCATGGAAATACTTAGTGCCATCATGGGTAACTTCACTTAAATGGAGTTGCCCCCCGAACAGGACAAACTACAGGGATGATAACTCGGGCCAAAAGGGTAGGCGTGCACACTTATGTGGTTAAATGCTCTATTTTCGGCATCCATCCTAACACAAACTCATAAAAATAATTTTTAAATACAACGGTGGCGATTCTTCGGGCCCAGTGGTGGTAAAAATCACTCGCGCTTAATTAGTCCACAAAAAGCTTTCTATCACGTCGAGGACGACAGTTTAGGAGGCGCTGAACGAATGAGAAGGCGAAATCCTCTAAACTCAATTTAGTATTTAATTTTAAGGCACTGGGTGACAGAAAAAAACCATCATGGCAGCATAGCTGGGCCTCCTTTTTCTTTGTCAAGTTGCTCAAGCGTGTAGTGATACAGACTTTGGCCAACAACGTGTCTTCTGTAGTGGCTGCAATGTGAACTCTCATGGAAGAACAGTGAAACACAAACAACCCAGCCGCTGTGGCCACTACAGAGGTAGCCCTGCCACCCTGGCCAATGGGCAGTCAACTGTGATTCGTCCTCTGATTCGTTTCTATAAAAATTACTTAAACGGAATTCCAGAACAATTACTTATTAATAATGTCCGCAGCTTATTTGTGGCTTAGTGTAAGGACTGCAAGAAGGTTCTTCGTGAGCATTGAAGGATTACATCCCTGGCTATGCGGCAAAGTGGAATGCAGTGGGGAAATAAAAAACTGCCCGAGTGCTGGCGACAAACAGTCAACCGTAAACATTTAAGTTGAGCGTGGTTGGACTCCCTCGCTCTCCGTCTAAGTAAGCAGTGGACACTTCCACGCAATCGTTAAAGCATTGATTACAACCAGTTTATTCTTCTTGACTTCGGATTGGAAGTTAATGTTGACGCCAATCGTAAACTGGGCTTCAAATCCTCGAATTTCTTTCTAAGGGAATGGTAAAGAGAGAAATGGTTTGTGGTCCTCTGTGGATATTTTACCTTTAATGGAGTTGCCCCTGGAGTGATGCAACGTGCAGGTACGAACCTCCCAGGTACGAACTTCCACTTTACAAACTTTCAAACAAACATTTCGGTCTCTTGAATTTCTTTATTAAGAGGTTCTACTGTATTTGCTTGTGCTGCAGTATGACCGGAGGAGTTGAAAGGGTTTGTCCCCTTTCCCCGGCTCAATGGCCTTTTCTCTGTGGGACCGGTAGTTGTGGGGCACCATTCAGTTTGGCAACGCAACATCGATTGAAATTATTAAGATTAACAAATAATAAAATTTTTAAAGATTATGGATCATAGAAAATTTTTAAATGAATTAAAAAGTTTTACTGTGGCTTTAAATTTGTGACTCTGTGTAAATTGTAGGACTAGATAATGTTTGAAAATTTTCGTTCATTAACAAAAAGAAAATTTATAAAAAATTTGCGACATAGTAAAAATTTGTGCTTGCCATTTTTTGTATCGTAATTAATCCTCGCAACTTTTGGTGTTAAGTCAATGTTGTAGATCACGTACTTTTCCAAGGCTGAGTTACAAAGTTTATGAAGTTGACGAAACTGCTAAATTTAGGGTGCGCAGTGCCGATTATTGCATTATTGTGTCTACATGTTTGTTTTTATCAAATAATAAAAAATATTGCTGAAATTACAATAAAATTATCTTCAAAGTGGAGTTTAAAGTATGGCACTAGCATTTACACGGACCATGATATAAACTTTCAAAATACAGCGGCGCATTATTTCGATGCCAATGGTAGGTTACAGGTCTGTAATGGGAAAAAGTCGTTGCTGTGACTACCGTAATTTTCCGTATATAGTCATTTTTTCCACAAAAATACGTCAAAAAAGTATTATACATGGTGACAAACTAATCGCATTTTTTTTGGGCCGTAGATCAAATTTGAAGTAATCTCAACGTACATATAGGTATTCGATTTTACAATTAAAAAAAAACAATTTAATGAATCAATTTAATTTTTTATCAAAGCAAAAATTCACACGCAGTTCCTCTTGTCTTTAAAACTGTTAGCATATCCTTCGAATTTGAAATCACTATCCTCGCTTGATTCGAACAGTTAGGGCGAAGCACTGACATCACGCTCGCCGGAAGCATATATTGCGTCGCCGAGAACATCATAATTGTCCTCATCGTCCACCATGCATTCTTCATCCCTAAGCAATTCCTCGTCGGACCCATATGTTGCATTCCTGAGGCAGCATCTTTTAAAACCTTGCTTAATCACAGATGAACCCATGGCATCCCAGGACTTATTAATCCACTGACTAATTAGCGATAACTCCAATTTCTTTGACTTTTCTGAAGTTGTCAAAGAATGCGATTCGGAATAAGGCCACTCATTCCACTTTTTATGTATCTGTGTCTTAAACGGATCTCCTGCAACTGGCTTGTCATCCATCCAGGAATAATGACGAGATCCGTGCCATTCTTGAACGATATATTCATGATGCATGGCATTCGATGGCATCTATTGCATCTAAAACCAACATATGACGTCTACAAACCGCATCTTTGCACCACTCATTTTGCAGCCAATCTTTGGTTGAATTTTCATCCATCAAGCCTTTATATTTGCACGTACGAGCATATTCTGTGGCCATATAACATTCTTAGGGAGAGTTTTTTCTTTTAAATGTGACACAGAAATATAACATCTTCAAATAACAGAGTAATGTATCTTCCGCTAGTATATCGGATGGAATCCGACACAAACGGACATAAAGCGAGGCAAATTAAATACAGACATACCGTATTCATCTGAATCGAAGATGACCTTTTTTGTCAAAATTTCAACTACAAATATCAAGACTCGTCTTGTATATCAATATGAAGTATAACTATGTGTATAATCGGTGTTATTCAGTGAATTGAACGTATGTATGGTTAAATAATTCATAAGAAAGTATTCCACGATAATCTCCTGAATTAACTACAGAAATGAACAATTAACAAATTGGTATAATAGTATTTAACAATGACGGATATAATAATTGTTTCGATTAAAAATGAACGTCTGTGGCTACAGTGACGTATTTCTATCAAGTGCATAGTAGGGTAGACTGTTGTACCTTGGAACACTTTTTCCATTTAATTTTTTTGCACTAAAAGTATTACTGTTTTATATGTTTAATAATTACACAGCTTACATTTGGCATAACTGTCATCAGCCCACTGAGTTGTTTTTCAATAAAATTTCATAACAAGGTTACTAAAAAAGATATAAATTTACAAAATTTTTGTTTCCAGGTGCAACATGCTCGTGTACCTTGGAACACACCCTATTGTACCGTGAAACGCATCCTTTTCTCCCTAAAAAAATGGAAAATAGGCATAGACACAACTCAAAACAGTTCAAAAGAACACCAGTGCTTATTATAAATGTTATTTATGACATACAGGGCCTACTAATCGTGGCAAAAGTCAAGATGAATGTCTTCTATGCACTCTTTTCAGCACCGGCACACAATTCATGTGCCCACCGTTTGCATGTTAGGCATCTGATCCAATGTTCTCCTGTCAAATCATTTCTGTACTCTTCACAACAAAAGAGACACTCCTCGTCATTACTTTCATCTTCATCAGTCTCTACAAGAGGGACGGCTCCTTCATCGTCTTCATTAGAAGACTGGTCTTGAGGCATTTTCTTTTTTTATAATCTTTTTCCTCCTTTGTTTTAATTTACTTTCTTCTTTAGGCAAATGCTCATCAAGATCAAGTTTACATTTAAAACTTTTTCTCTTTCCTTTTATTTCAACATCTTTCTTTTTTTATGTTCTTTGGCATAATTGCTAACTTTTCTGGAGTGTCCGTTGAAATCATTGTCTTGCCAGGCTTATTTCCCTTTTTTTTATTTTTTCTTCGTTGTGCTTTCGGAAATGGTTGAACGTCTTCAGGCGAAAAAAATGTTAGGCCTGATGAAGAGGTGGAAGGGCTTTGAAGATTTTCCATGGGGCTGTTCATAGAAATATCTTGTAGAACACTGGGAGGCATAGAGGCAGAGATACATTCTAGAACTGTAGGAAGCGTTGTAGGGGAACGTTGCAAATTTAGAGCATCAATGTTTTCCTTTTGCTGGATGTTGGTTTCACTTACATCTGATTTAGAAGGAACAGGGTTGGGTCGGTCTGTGACATATGACGGGAGGAAATCTTCATCAGAAAAAATGTTTTTGTCAAATGGATAGATCCCAGAAGCTATAAAGCCTTTCATGATGTTGCTAGGAGTGAAAGCTCCTTTCATGATGTTGCTAGGAGTGAAAGAAAGAGTGGATAAGCTTTTCCTACTACCTCAGCTACACCATAAATGTCAAAAGTTTGCCCCAGGTGGTTGACCAACCACGCATCAATCTGATTATAAAAAGTTTTGAAGGGACCAAAAACACTTAGGTGAAGGGGCTGTAATTTATGGAAGCAATGGGGCGGAAACGTTCCCACAATTACACCAGAATCAGAAGCTAAATTTACAGCTTCAACGCTCAGGTGTGTTTCGCGATTGTCCATAAGTAGCATGAGTCTCTCTTCCTTTGAAGGCTTTACAAATTTAATAAAATACCTTAAAAACTGAAGTATCCTCATTTGACCATCCAGAGGCAGTAGCAGCGTCAATTGAACCAGGGGGAGCACCAAACAGCATTACATATGTTCTTAAAGTTCACCCGTGGGAAAATAAGCAAAGGTGGAATAGTTTCCCGTGGCACTAATTGCTGTTAACATTGTCACCAGACTTCCACTCTCTCCTGAAGTAACACTTCCAACCTGTCTGGTACCTCGTGGTGCAACAATCTTTGCTGGAGTCTGGACAGTTGACAAACTACTTTCGTCAGAGTTCCAAATTCGTTCATGAGGTATTGGCCCATATCGTCGATGCACAGTTTCAATATTTTCATAGAATAAATTTACGTTAATATCATTGAAACTAGTTGCTCTGCTCAAGCTGGTTGCTCTGGGCTTTCTTATTGACAAAGACGGATGGTGTCTCATGAAACCCCTCATCCATTCCTCTCCAGCGATTTTTTTCTGCATCCCACCCTTCAGGATATTTTTTCTTGTTAGCAGCTACAAACTTGTAAGCTAGTTCTCTCACTCCTTTTATTGTTAAACCATAGTTCATTCTGGCCACAATGTTAATATATTTATATTAAAAAATCGCAGTTTCAGAACTCAGAAATTTTGATACATGTCGTGACAGAGTAGCAAGCTTCACATTATAAACAGCACAGGCTTCTCTCATTGAAATCTTTGTCTTTGGTGGTGCTAAAACAGCCTCGACAGCTTTCTTAAGATTTTTTGAGTCAATCGGAGGCTTTTTAATGCCAAATTTACTTCGTGGCATGGTTTTCTGAGATAAAATAATGGAAGTTCATTAATATTGGGTACCTTGGAACACGTTCCAAGGTACACGATGCGTTTTGTTCCAAGGAACAAGAAGGTACACATATTTCAAACATGGCGATCAATGCTATGAACCTAGGCCTGAGCTATTCAAATAATGTATAAAATTACTCACGAATCAGGAACAAATCCAAAGAGTGCAGTATAAGCCAAGAGAGGGATATACTGTGGATCCAAAAAATCGGAAAGCAAAATGAAAACTTTTTACTTAGACACTGAAAAATAAACTTTTTTTAACAGCATCCACCACTTTCACTCAAAGAACCGGACTAACACCAGTGCTTCCTATCAGCGATTTCTACAACATAGTTGAATTGGAGCTAGATAGATAGCAGCACTAATGAGAGACTTTAAAGTGTTCCAAGGTACACTATGCTCAAGGTACAACCACCTACCCTATGCCATATTGGGAACAAATGAAGGCTGAAATCATTAGGCTCTATCCGCTATTAATTACAAACATATCAAAACGTGGTGAATTGTAATTTCAAGTGCTGCATGCATATTTATATTACTTGCGTAGCCCTTAAGAAAAAAATGGCAGATCATGTTGAAATACGCGGCACGAGTGCAAAGGGAAAGTTATCAAAAGGAATAAGATGTAGTTACGGTACTAATTTTAAGCTGCTTGTCATACATCATGCAGAAAATACCAATAACTGTGATGCAAGTAGAAAGTTTGGCATATCGGAGGCTAATGTTTGTAGATTGAAATCTGCAAAACACGAAATAGAGAAAGCTGAATCTTCCAGAAAGTCTTAAGCCCTGGTTACACGATACATTAACCCGTATGAGTTAATGTACGAATGCATGAATGCGTGAATGAACAAGAAAATTCATCGTGTAACCTCACCAACTTGTATGAATGCATGAACGCCTGAACAGGGAAATAGAACCTGTTCTATTTGGTTCATGCATTTGTTCATGAACTTGTACATGAACACGTACGGGTTAATGCATCGTGTAACCAGGCCTTTACAGTGGTCCAAAGTCAGGCTGATTCCAAGGTGTAGATGAAGTAGTTAGGTTAATGCGTACCAAGTGGCAGAATGGCATGCCTGTTTCGATGGCCGATATGGCTATGAAAGCTCACGAAGTTGCAAGAGTGCTAAATATATCAATACAGGAATTCAAAGCCAAAGCTAGCAAAGGTTGGTTCACAAGACTGATGCGACGAAATAACTTTTCTTTATGGCGCCGAACTTCATTGTGCCAGAAATTGCCCAAAGACTACAGCGAAAAACTAATCGCTTACCAGAAATACGTCATTCAACTTAGAAAAACTAATAATTATCTTCTGAGCCAAATTGGAAATGCTGATAAAACTCCTGTTTTCTTCGACATGCTGTCGAATTATACTGTGAATGACAAAGGTGCCAAGTCTGTCCTTATCTAAACTACAGGTAACAAAAAGATGCGAGTGACTGTAATGTTGACAGTTTTAGCAGATGGGACTAAATTAGCACCATATGTGATTCTAAAGTGGAAAAATTTGCCTGAGGACCATTTACTGATGGGTGTAATAGTAAGATGTCAGGAAAAGGGATGAATGACTGAAGAACTTATTAAAGATTGGCTAAATGTGGTGTGGAATAGACAGCCTGGGGCACTACTGAAACAAGGAGCAATGCTTTCACTGGATGCATTCAAAGGGCACTTAACACCTGATGTGAAAAAAACAATGATTGAGATGAATACTGATCTTATTGTGATACCTGGAGGGATCTCATCACAACTTCAAGTGTTAGATGTTTCTGTTAATAGGTGTTTTAAAAATAATTTAAAAGATTTGTATTCAGAGTGTTTACAGAGTGACAGTCACAATTTGATGCCAAAAGGAAATATTAAGAAACCTGAAGTTGTTTTACTCTGTCAGTGGATTAAGACATTGTGGCGACAAATAAATACCAATACAATTGTGGAAGGATTCAAGAAGTGCTGTTTACCTAATGCTCTGGATGGGAGTGAAGATGACATTCAGTGGGAGAGTGATAGAGATGATGAGATTGGCAATGACAGTGATGAAAATAGTGAAGGCTCCATTGATGGTGGTGACAATTAATAAAGGAATTTTATTTAATGCTCTTGAGAAAAGTATGTACATATTATGTTGTTCAGAGTGTTTATCTTACTATGGGGAGAATATACATTTCATTTTTTAGATGTTGGCACATTGTGCTAAGTTGCATTTTTATTTTTGTTCTCTTGAACTTATTGTTTTAACAAAGTTAAAAAAAATATTTCAAACTTTTTTTTGTTTTATTTCAAATGTTACCCTTTGATATTTCATATTACAAAGCAATCATATTCACTACAGGTTGAGGAAAAAATATACATATGTCAAAGCATATGATTATTGCAATGATGAGGTTAAATTTAGTAATTTTTTATTTTAAGAGTCATCCAAATAAGAGGTCATCTTAGATTCGGGTGAATACGGTAGGTACTTTTTCACATTGAAGTTTTGGAGGAAAAGAACCTACTACAAATAGATCGTCATATTGAGACAACAAAGGGCAAGGAAAAAGCCATCCATCCATCAAAGCCAGCCATCCAAGCATTACTGCTTGTGCAGTGATCCTTTGGGTACTGAACGGCATGGCGGACAATGACGTAGAATGCCATTCTCCAAAAGCTGACTACGTATTATTCATGGCGATAAGTAAATTCTTACATTGCACTTGCCATAAAATGGATGTCTTATAGGGGGTGCGTATTATAATAGGAAAATCACGGTACGTACCAGTGGTTTATTTTTTAGGAAAAAGAAATCCCTTGACAAATATTGGTGATTGGTCAAGACTTCATCCAACAAATGTGTTGAATGGTTAATTTTTTTAGAAAAAAAATATCCCTCGAGTAACTTGATATAAGATAAGCATTAAAGTAAGTACAAGCATAAAAGTTGTAACCACATAAACCCATGAACGTCTATTTCTAAGAAAAAAATATCCCCCGAGTAAGTTTGTAGTTACAAGCATTAAAATTGTAACCACAGGAGTGTACGAACTTCTATTTCTTAGAAAAAAATATCCTTTGAGTAAGTTGGTGATTACAAGCATAGATGATGTAGCCGTGTCAGTGTAGGAACGTCTATTTCTTGGGAAAAAATATCCCTTGAGTTAGCTGGTGACTAACAGCATAAATTTTGCAGCCACAACAATGTAGAAATGTCTATTTCTTAGTAAAAAATATTCCTAGATTAAGTTAGTGATAAAAAGCATACATGTAGAAGCAACCATGTAAAGAGGAAACTTGATGTGACTAATAACTATTAAATCTCTGATGATAAATATATTTCATGACATAATGCATGTTCACCCAAATAACAACACTTAAGAATTACAATGGCTTGCATTGATATATTCTGAGGAGAGGTTTTGAATGATTTTAAGATGGATAACATAGAGCTTACAGCAACATAATGCATGTGCCACTTGCACAACTAGGGTTCGACTTTTATTTGGAAGGATTCCACTGAATCTCAAGTCAATGTATTTGATATGACCACATTAGTAATTTAAATATCCAACAATATACTTTGATTAGAACTGTAGTTACCAATTTAGCTCCAGGGCATTAGCAACAATACCTTTTAAAGAAACCTCTACAGAAGGGCCTCTAAGCACTAGATCTACCTTATGCCATGACACAACAAGATCATATAAACATTAGAAAAATGCAAAGGTCGGGAGCAGTAGACCACAATAAGCACATTAGCAATAAATATTAGCAATAAATAAAACCTACTCATAACTTGACTCCGATCCACACCTGAATAGTCCCCATCCGAGTGATATTGTCGAGGAGAGAGCCTGCAGCCTCGAGATATGAAAGATGACAGCTTTCCAATGGATGCAAGAATGAGACCCAAGTAGGGAGGAGAGGGGGTGAGGGGTCGTGACAGATACTCTGGGTGGAACTGAGTGGCAACGTAATAGGGGTGACCTTCCAATTCCATTATCTCCATCCTCTCGCCACTCTCATCTCGACCTGTGAAAATAACGAGGGAAGATTATTACAATAATAATATTTATTTCTGTCCACTGATCATAGACATGATATGACAACAGTCAAAGCCACAGAACAAAGATAACATACATGAACAAATTACAATCCAACCGGTGAGGGGGGGAACAACATATAATACAAATAAATAAAAATATCTTAACTTCTATACAAATTGTTCCTAAAAAAATTCATTAACATTTTAATAACATTTATTGGACAACATTTTCTTTAATTTTTTATGAAATAATGAGGGAGAAGGAATTGATTTGAGTTGAGTGGGCAGTTTGTTATAAATTTTGAAGGCTATTTTGTATGGGGCATTAAAGTTAGAGGAGTAGGAGCAATGGTCAGAATGTATATTCAGTTTATTCCGGGTGTCCTGAGTATGGACAGTGACATTGGTGGAGAATTTTTCCGGGTTATATTTCCGAGTTAATCCCAGAAATGTAGAATTAAGAGAAGAGGTGAGGTTGGGCAAGATAATCTCTATGCAACTGTGAGATGGTAAGGTTGCATGAAAGTGTACAAATGTAGTTTTTTCATTATTTACAATCAATTTCTTGTTGTTGCACCATTCAGTCATTTCTTTGACAGTTGTATAGGCTACTTCCATAAGATTTGGGATTGAGTCGGATGTTACCAGACTAGATGTATCATCAGCATAAAGTATTGGTTTACTTTGGGAAAGAGAGTGAGGGAGGCCATTTATGAATATAATGAAGAGAAGAGGTCCCAAGATAGAACCTTGAGGCACCCCTAGGTTCACCTTCATTGGTTTGGAGTTACTAATAGCAATGCCATTTTGTCCAACATGAGAATAGCTCACAACCTGGCATCTGTTACTAACAAAGGACAGTACCCAGTTTAAGGCAGCCCCATTAATGCCTAAGTTTATCAGTTTGTATTTTAAGATAGTATGGTCAATATGATCAAAAGCTTTACTTAAATCAAATAAGATTCCCAAAGAATATTGTTTTTGGTTTAATTCAAGATGAATATTACTTAGAAGATCAAAGGTAGCAGTATCTGTAGATCACCCAGCCCGAAAGCCATATTGATTAGAGCTAAGTGAGTTATTCAGACCAAGATATTTAAGGATGCTGTTATAAAAATGTTTTTCAAAAATCTTCGAGAAGACAGATAACACAGAAATGGGTCTATAATTATCTGGGCTAGTAAGTGATCCCTTTTTAGGGATCGGTAACACTTTTGAGTATTTGAGATTGCTAGGAAATTTATCTGAGGAGAAGGACATATTTATTACGTCAGCAAGCGGATGTGCTATAATTTTGGAGGAAGCTTTAACTACAGAAACTGGGATCCCATTTAGACCAACTGACTGAGAATTTTTAAGTTTTTTATGGAAGTAAATTGGTAAATTACTTGAGTGGTGCATGTTGGAAATAGAAAAAGGGGAGTTGGAGAGCTAGCATTTTTGGAAGGAAGTGGGGGGGATGGAAGGGTTTCTGTCTCACTCTTTTTACAGGAAATGCTGCATTGAAGTTCATTATAAAGACACTGAGGAAGGCTTTGTACTTAGAGTCAACATCGTTGGCCAGATACACTTCTTCCCAAGATTCTTGAGATAAAAGACAGGAAATCATCTGTTGCTTCAGGTGAAAAGAATCGTTTAGTTATATAAAGAGGAACAGACCTTTCATTAGTTAAAGTTAATTGTAACTTGACTGTGATTCCCAAATGGTCAGACATTCCAGTGTTTATAGCAGTGCAGCTTATGCCTGAGGTTGATAAATCTGATATTACATGATCTATAAGAGATTTACCATTTAGTGAGAGTGTAGTGGCATCATTATTTACAATTTGGAGCCCAAATGAGGCAAGTAAGTTCAGAAGATGTCTTGGCTGAAGAATATTTTAGTATGCCAATATTTAAGTCACCACAAATAATAATACCACTAATATTGTAACTTATAACATATAAAAGGGCATCATTTAACATCTGGAGAAACACAGGAATCTGGCTAGCAGGAGAACGATAGATATAAAGTAGTGCAAATGATTTTGAGTTCACTTTCATGAAAGCCATTGAACATTCAAAGACCTTCTCAATGCTAACGTTGAATTTACATGATTTAATATTAGGTAACACAGGGTCTGGAATATATATAGCAACCCCTCCACACTTGTGATTTTGACAACAGAAGAAGGAGATAAGGAGATCGAAACCTTGGAATCAGAAAGTGGAAATTTCTGATTCAGATAAGCAATGTTCGTATAGTATTACAATGTCAGCAGAAAGACTGTCGAGCAAAAATTCCAACAGTAACTCCTTTTTCCAAAGACATTGAATATTTACATAAAAAAGCTGTAACATCATGTTATTGGCATTCGTTTGTGAACTAGTACTAGTTTTGGCAGGCTTATTTTCATCCGTCAAGGATGAGTTATTGGGCTCGACAGGAATTTTTTTATGTGACATGATTGCATTATTATTATCTAAGTGTTTACAGTTACTTTCACCAGCTGACACCTTAATTAGTTTCCCTTAACATTACAGATTTTTACCACCTTTTCAATAGCTGAACTTAACAAAAAGGAGAATTTCCTATTTAGATGGATGCCATCTTCGCCGATACAAGAGTTGTTAAGCCATTTAGTCAGGTCGCAAAAAATAACTTTTAATGCTTCAGAGGCCCACCGTAAGTTCTCATTGACTTTTTTGATAAATTCAGGGTCAACATCCCTCCTATGCACAATAGAAGTGACAATAATACCTGAGGAAGGAAAAGATTTTTTGACTTTCCTGATGAGGTCGTAGACTTCACCCATGACGTCTTCTGGCTGACTTGATTTCTTAATGTTGTTAGTTCCAACATGAAGAATAAGGAAGTTAGGAATGGTTTCCCTGTTTTCCGCCAAGTCCTCAATCTTCATCACCATCTGCTCTGCTTTGATGCCACTATACACACGTTTTTCAGTGTCTTTCACATTGACGTGTTTTATCATAGTCACCAGCCACGCAAAAACACTCTGTTTGCACATTTTTCTATGGATCTAGATTTTGGGATGAGGGGAACGCTATTTTCACAGATTCCTGAGTTTTTTGGTCTGGTTTTCTCTGTGTTTACAATAGGTTTACTCCACGAGAACTTGGATTGGCGTGTACTTTTTGTGGATACTTCATGCAATCTCACTGCAGTGTCACTGACCTGATTGATTGGGATGTTTTCATCAAGACTGTTAAGCACTTCAAAATCATTCTTTGTAGTTACAGCACATGATACTTTGGAGAGTGAATTCACAGTATTTTTATCGTTTCTAGCAACGCTCGGGGCACTAGCTTCAGCACTTCCACGGGAAGAGAGTTCAGCATTCAATTTGTCTCTTTCCATCTCCAAAGATTTGTTTTTCTCTTGTAATAATCCAAGATCACGCAATAATAAAGTTATCACTTTGTCCTTTGATGTTATTTCACACTTAAGGGTCTGGTCTTTTCTCTTCAGTGAAGCACTTACTACGAATCCACATGATGCATTTGTCACACTTAATTCTTTCTTAACACCTCTGAGGCACAATTTACACTTATTACCATTATTTTTTTATGTTTTTTGGGTAATTACGGGTGTTACGTTTCCTTGCGAGGCCATATTGTTTTAAGTTTTGATAGCTACAGCTATATCTGGATCAACCACATGGACCTCACAGTGAGGAATCCCAATTAGATATCCAAAAGCTTCATTACATAGTGTGTCAGATGCATTACCAATTACATATAAACATTCTCAGAGAAATCACTCAGCCCCCTGTAGGTACAGGGATGGAGATTGATGACAATGTTTCCCTGTTCACTGTAGAGGTGGCCAAAGGCAACTGAGGACACCACAGGATTGTTCTCCATCTCCTTGCCCATGTGAAGGGCTGAAAAATTTCTACATTTGACTGTTGTGGCCACAACTTCCTGCTTCCTTGACAGCCAAGATGCAGCTTTCCATGCCAATTTAATAATAAAGCAAATGCACATTTTCCGTCATTTCTAACACTACTCTTATCTGCATCTGAGAAAACTTTTTTATACCCTTCATTATTAGAATAATGCAAACAGAAATGTTCTGTACCTTTTAGATACCTTAAAATATATTGAACATCACACAATTTTTCTGAGTAGCATATAAATTATACAGGCTTTGTTCTCAAGCCGCAAAGCCAAATCTGGTCAATTACTTATAGTTTAGTATAATAGTCGATCAACTAATTTTCAATACAAAATACTAGTGTAAATTTACCATAAAAAAGCTGTTAAAATGTCAGTTAAACCTTCCAATTGCCTCACCGGCTTGATTTCTGAAAAGAGGATTCAATGAATCATCCTCCATATGGATCTCTATGTCATATAATGCATGAGATTAACTCCTAGAATAAGGTGCTGGAGACTTCCAGAAAGAAATAAGGCGGAGTGATTCATGCCACTGATAATAAGAAGTTACTTCCAAAATGTCAGAGGTTAGAAACCAGAGGTGTAGCATATCATTGGCCAAAGTCATCCTGTAATTGGGCACTCAATGGTTGCCTATGGAAGTGGTGGGAATATATCTCTACTCCTAAAGGGGTAAACAAAGGGGTACATACCCCAGGGGTTAGTGCTGGGGCCTGTACTGTTTTAGATATCAATTACTTGTTTACCCGGGCAGCTGCCGATCAATGCCACCAATAAATCTGTTGAGTGCACATGATGGGACTGTTATGACACCAAAAAATTACATATGTGATTTGGTTGCTTCTCGTGAACTGTTGGTGAAATGAATGACTGCACAGTGTGAAGGAAATAACTTGGAGCAGAACATATATAAAACACAAGCAATGGTTTTTTTCTACTTCGCATGGTGCCAAAGATGCAAGGTATTAGAGAAAGATTTGCCACAACCAAAGGCAGTACAATTGAAAAATGGAGAAGAAATGGACACGGAAAAAATGGAATATGCAGGTGAGGAGAATCACAAAAGTAGCACAGGAGCAAGTGGTAAGAGAGCAGCCTCAAAGAAGCCACGGATTATGGAGAGGATAAGGAAGCTAATAGGAGAAAGACTAAAATATAAGGAATAAAATGAAGGTATGGCAAATCTCTGCAAGAAGCTTGTGAACTAAGACAATCAAGAATGCAAGAATACCGAGGAGAATTGGATAGAGAGCTGGAAAGAGGAAGCATTGAAAACATGAGAAGGGGAACACCAAAACAGCATTCAAGCCACTGAAGAAACACTTTGGAGAGAGAAAAGCAAAAAGCAACAACATCAGGGATGCATCGCTGAACACAATGATATAGGATGAAGATTTTGGGAATAGATAGAACTTCTATAGTTCTTCCATATATTGCTTCTAGCTTAGAAATAGAAATCACTTTGAAGCCACCTTTCAGCAGCACCTACGTCCACTGATCTGCCTTCTCCAGACACGCACAAAGATACAATATTACTCCTCTTCTGGAATCTCTGCAACCACCCATTGGAGCACTTTAATTCTTCGCCTAATTTAAGAGCGATCATTTCGGCCTTCTCTTTTACCAAGGGACCAGACAGAGGGATATTATTTGCCCTACATTGGAAGAGCCGATCCAACAACTTGCTCTCTACCTTTACATGCTTGACTCCCCGATTTCTTTTCTTGCTGCCATCGTCCTTTCCGCTTTCTGCTTGTGATACAATTGCATCGCGATTTTTAATGTACGCTGTGTTTTTTTTTCGAAGACATATCTGCACCGGTCTTTCATCAATAAGGGTAATCGTCAAAGCTATTTAAACCTACAATGGAGGAATAAATGCCTGGCTATTATTGAGAATGAAGCTAAAGCATTTTCTTCAATTCAAAAGAGAAAAAAAGTACTGGACTCAATCATTATCACCACATTATTAAGTTCCTAATGTTCGATAAGTGTGCCGCTAACATTAACGTGACATGACAGCAGAGTATTAAAATGTTTAATGCTAAAATTACTGTACCTGGTCAATACTCGTCTCTGCAGAGGTGGATAAAAATGCTTACTTTTCCTTTCACCTGATACATCAAGAGGTCAACGTGACTTCCCTGGAGATGGTCTAGTCGTCAGACCCCTTCAGTCAGGGTCGTCAAGGATTGTGACCTCCAATCATCTGCCTTGACATTTCGGAGAGAAGGGAGGCACCAGAGTGAGAGAGGGGAAGGCAACAGTCTATTGGACTTGGGCAAGAGAGGGGAAGGCTGGCGACCCTTAAGAGCAGGCAGGGTAGGAAGCTTTTCGCAGCCTTATCTCAACAGATGCCTCTGTTCGCAGCCCACGGTGTCTGATGCAGTTCCCGGAGTCGTCTGTATTGGGCGTAACAGTAGTGCCGAGACTCCGTCCGTTGCCGGTGGAGGGAGGGGTGACGGAGAGGAGTAGAGCCTCCTCTCTCGACTAGAATTAACTGACATTTGTAACTTGATATTCGGAGAAAAAATGAGCCGACTAATTATCAAGGGTTGCAGCTGTAACGTTATCACATTATGCAGGGGGAAGTGAAAGAAAGACTTTGAAAGGGTATGACTCAAGTTCCATTCCTGATATAGGTATGGTATGATATAGGAGACACTCTCACAGTCCACGACCCTTGCGGAGAAATGGAAGTACCTACTCATGAGATATGTGATATGGGGAGAACAGCATAATTCCAAATAGGTATGTAGTTAAGGTTGGTTTTCAAGAGCGGGACAATGTTAAGCACATCGAATTAACCGATAAAATCGAGAGTCACCGGGCGAAATGTGACTTTGAATTACAGATGTTGAGAGCAATGTGCCGGCCGACGCCGACTAATAAGGATTGCCGGGAAGAGTTATTGCCGGCCAGTCAAGGTGGAGAAGGTTCGAGAACCCTCGTTGGCAGAACCTCGTTGGCGGATATAAAAAGGCCACGGCTGGACACCACCTACTACCAGTCTACTGACGCAAATGCTATGCTCGCGACGCAGCTCGGCCCATGTATCCGCTAGCAAATAAATCGTGATTTATACTAGAAGTTGCTGTTTTAATATACGAGAACACTACACATGTTAAGCAGTATTTCGAATTATCCGTACTATCTAGCACGCAATTGCCTATACTGTTTACCGGGCACAGCTCACAACTTCGAATTAAGTGGTATTTCGAATTAAGCAGGTTCGAATTAAAGAGGTTTTACTGTATCGCAGAACTTAATGAACGGCCACAACAGCTGAAGAAAAACCTAATGGGAGACGAGATGGAAAATACGAATGGAAGAGTGAGGTTGACGGGGATGACTGAGGAAGCCCTGACATGCTGAGGAGGAGCAAATTCAACACAGCAATAAAAGACTTAAATCTGTAGCAGACAACATACGTGGAGAAATCATCAAAGTGCTCGGAAGTAAAACCAAGGATAACCCATATGAAATAATCAATTGACGCTTCCAGAGGGCTTTTAAAGGAGTATAATGATTGCAATGCAGAGGAAGACAAGAACTGAGATACGTAACGAGCAGTCTGTCCTGAACCTGAAGTCTAGAGTCACATGCATCAACAATACCAATGCGATTAATTAACAGGATGGAGAGGAAAACCAAAGACTAACCGATATAGAAAACCTATTAGGATTAAGTAAGAAAAGAGGAACCAGTGAGGCCATACTAAGAATACTAAGTCATGTAACTCTGATTTGGTTGTAATCTGAAGAAGAATGACAGGCCTGACTTGACCTTCAGCTACTTGACACATGAATAAACAAGCCATTTTTATTCAGCCTCAGGGCAAATATAGAGTAAAGCGATGCTGGTAATTCTTGCAATTTATTTAAGAAATAAAATTTAGTTAAAATGATGGTGTACTTATGTTTTGTTATTTGTGCACCAATGGTAAAGTACCTGATATAAGATAATAATATATTCACTAAATATTACATTGAAATTTACATCAAATGACTGGATAATACAATTTCACACACATATATAGAGATCATAAAAATATTACAAATTAAAATATGTTAAAAAAAATGTTTCATACAAATATGGCTACATAATACTAACATAAATAAGTCATTAAGGAAAGGAAGGAACTGAAAGGATAGTAAATAGAAAAATTGTCAAAGAAACATAACATAAAACTTTTTCATAAAATAAATGTAATAGCTCACTAGTCAGGATGGAAATTCATACTTGTTTAAACAGTAGGGCAAACATTGCTGGCCTGTTGGAAAGGAGGATAATGACAAGAGTATGCAGGTCAATGTTGCTTGACAGTTCTTTATACAGTACCATCATTCTATTAATGGGACTGAAGTAAGAGAAATTACTTCAACAATATTTAACATTGAAAAAATTCATTTCACGTGTATTGATAATAGGTGAATGAAAACACAAAAGACTCCAGAAGAACAGGGCAGTCAACACAGTTGTTACAGAGCTTATACAAGAATGTTAAGTCAACGACATCTCTCCTATGAAGTAGGGTGTATGGGTGTAGGTAGTGTGAAGTACATATATTAAGAAATTGCATGATGCAATCATAAGGCTTATCATAAGAATGGTGTCCAAGTTTCCTGTATACTAATTTAAGGAATTTGTGTTGAACTCTCTCAATAGAGTTTGGGTGGTTTTTATACAAGCAGGCTCCAAATCGTGGAGTTATATTCAAGCATAGGATAGACAAGAGCACAATATAGAATTTTAAGGGATTTTGGATTGCAGAAGTCCTTTGAGAAGCGATAGATGCTTTTATTGAATATGCATCCAACATGTAGATCAAAAGAAAGTGAGGAAACAAAAGTGACACCTAGATCACATACCCTATAAACACGAGGAACTGTTTCCTGGGCAACAGAATAATTGTAAGACAGTGGTTCTTTTTTATGGTGAAAGGATATAGTGGAACACTAACATTTAGCGTCATTTTGTTTATAATGCACCAATTACTTATTCTATCCAGGCAATCATTGAGGGTTATACAGTCCTCATGTACCCTGATAATTTGGTCAATTTTAATGTCATCAGTGTACACTAAGTGGTGGAGAGGGCTGATAACTTGACTTGTCATTTAACAAGATGAGGAACAGCAGTGGGCCCAAGTGAGATCCCTGTGGGACTCCTGATGGGGTATAATAAGATCGAGATACTGCAGATTGTATCTTAACCATATCTTTATGTTTAGACAGGTAACTTTCAAACCAATTGAGCATGTTCCCAAGGACACCAATTTCCCGTAATTTGTTCAATAGCAATAAATGGTTTATTTTGTCGAATGCTGTAGAGAAAGCTGTATATATTGTGGCAACTTAAAAACCATTTTCAATAGCATTGACCAAGTAACTATTAAATGTCAAGAGATTTGTCTCAGTCGATAAGCCTTTCCTAAATCCATACTATTGAGGTACTATGGTATTTTTTAAAAGGGGGATAACTTACATTCCACTACACTTTCAAGGATCTTAGCAAGGCATGATTGAATCGCAATTGGTCGATAGTTCCCAACATTAGCTCTATTGTCGAACAGATGACCAGGAATTATATAGCAGGGTTTCAGACATTCAGGAAAAATGCCATTGTCAAAAGATTTGTTAAATAGAATAAATAGTGGGTGAGTTAAGGATATACATAGTACAATTTTTCAATAGACAAGGAGGAACTTCATCTGGGCCACAACCTTTGTTAATATCAACAATATTTAACTTCACTATAATTTCTTCAACAGAGACAGTTGGTTTGTTGAAAACAAAGCCCCTGTGGGCTCAACTTTAGGGATGGTAACAGGTTGTGATGCATCATATACTGAAGAGAAATGGCGAGCAAACAAATCAGAAATATCTTGATAGTATAATGAAAAAAAGAGACTGTGTCTACCATACCTAAGAGCATATACTCTGACTTACCAACAAACTTAAGCCCAGCTGCTTCAAGTTTTTCTACATAAGTAGGATTAACTTCATAACGGTGTCTATGGCGTTCTTGAATGCCATCAACTTTTCCATAGAGAATTTCTGTAAATAAAGCACAAAATACATCATCAGAAAAATTTTAAAGTAGACTTTCCAAAACAGGAAAACAGAAAAAGGGTCTTGTTCCAGAATTGTGGTTGCTAAATTCAGCTCAACAAGGCACTCACCATTCTGGCACTACCAAAGGTGACCACTTAATAAACACTAAATCACATTTACTTTAGCCTCAAACTCCAGAAGGAGTACCTAATGTCTTCAATTGATTGATTTCAAATTTTCGAGGATACTCACTCAACATAAATAGTATTCAGAAATCTTCTGAAATCCAATATCTTTTTGTACAACCACAATGTTTAGCTCTTAATATACCTCTTCTCTCTAACCCAAAAAATTCCATAGCCAAGTGCCATAAGTTGCAGTTTTTAGAGGCACTGCATATTATTCAAATTCATAGGTTAATTATCCATATATATTTGCAATGTTTGGAACATCGATCATATACCTATTTATATATAAATGTAATGCTCATATTGCACCATTCAAATATGAGTTAGGACCATAAACCCTTTCACTGGGGAGCTAATTCACCAATTGTCACAGAATAAAATACTTATCACATGGTCTCTTGTGCCTCCAAATGCATATCGCAAAGTTTTTTTTTCTTGAATTTGTTTTTTAAAAATTTTTCTCAAATTTGATGCACATTTTGTGTAAAGTGCACGATGAAACCTAAGATTTTGCTTAGTCTGATGTAGGTATATGAAATATAAATATATTTTTCATAATATATGTTCATCTTTGTTTAATTTATCCAATAATTTTAGCCAATGAGTAACTCATCAGTTTGAAATTTTTAACGTTTAAACTATACAAACAATTATAGTAATTGGACATTTAAAAACTTTTGTATCTTATCATTCATTTCATATTTTGATGATTTTGTTTTATACATTTTGTTTATCATAAACAACTGCATTTGAACGCATATAGCTAAGGTTTTCATTTACATTTAACAAAATAGACAATCTTGAACATTTGTTGGTTTGGCTGAATAACTTGTTTCATTACATGAACATGCCCACGACAATGAACTCATATGTACATTGAATTTTTTTCTGACCATTGCATCTCATTTTTAAGGCCTCATGTAATGCTTTGAAATATATTCAACAATGATAGCTTTTAAAATATATCACTATTTTTACAAAATACACCAATTTTCGTCCCTTCCCTGACACTTTACACAGAAAAATCATGTCCCTTCTCTGTCCTTTTGTGTCGCTCATGGCAAATCTTTTTACACACGTGTTCTCTGTTCTCTGGTGGTGGGTTATGCTCACGGATGTGTCGTTCAATGATTCTCTCTGGGGTTTGTACAGTTGACCTTCTTTCCCTAATTTGCACTTTCTTACCAGCAATGGGTTTCCTGTATTTCAAAAACAGATCCTCTATGTGATTCATCCAAAACTCAAGTTGCAAGAAACCCCTACCTTGTTTTTTTATATATCATAAATGAGTTGAACCCTGTGACGTTACGCATGTGCCTAAAGATCTTTTGGTAGTATTTTTTCATTCTTTTTCACGTAGTGCTGTAAGTTACAATACATTGATCGGGCAAATCGATTCCTCCCACTGCATCATTATAGTTAACGCTCGCCTGAGGTTTTCTTATCGTTCCTTCTCCTCTGCATGGAACATTTATCATCATGTCATCATGTATACCTACTACTCAATAGGCACACAACTCCTTTGTCACACCATTTCATCGCCATTAGTTTCCATATACAGGCCACAACCACTTCCCCTTTTTTTCATTTTTTTTCTGCATAACATTTTGCGGGGCATTTTTCCTATTCTTCCACACAGTTCAGAGGCATCAGTCTCAAATGTAGCTAAAAAATCAAATAACTCAGGGCTGCTACAGTAATTATTTATTCTGACGGCATAACCTTGCTTCAAAAAATCCTGGGTGAGAGTGAGGACCAATCTTGACATCCTTGTAAAACCTGAAACTCTTTGAAACAAGTTGATTGTCCCTTCCTATGTACATTAGCATGTTCCACACACACCCTGTTTTTGAGTCGTACAATTTAAATGACTGCATCTCGAATCTTGAGCACTTTTTTGGAATGTAAACCTTCCACCTGAGGCGGCCTTTCCACAGAAAAAGGCTTTCATCTACTGATAGCAGCCTATCAAGGGTGTAACTTTCCCAAAATTTTTTCACTAAATGGTCCA
Source organism: Ceriagrion tenellum (assembly GCA_963169105.1). Classification (NCBI taxonomy): domain Eukaryota; kingdom Metazoa; phylum Arthropoda; class Insecta; order Odonata; family Coenagrionidae; genus Ceriagrion; species Ceriagrion tenellum. The sequence continues at coordinate 1,680,481 of OY720633.1, forward strand.
AGATGGACTTTATCTTGTGCAGTTTTGGCGCAACTTGACTTTCAGCTTGATACTTCTCATTGTCTGCAAAGTGTAAAAGTTTGAGCGCCAAAAAAAATCACTTGTTGGTTATCAGTATTTAAAATATAGGTGTAGCCAGTAATCTATTAAGTGAAAAATAATCATCTTATTTTGGCTTTATATTATTCCCGGTAAAAGGAGTATTCCAAAAAAAAAAATTTCAACTCCTCTGTATCAGTGTTAATCCAGTCCATTTTCTGACTTATTCTTCTCATCAGTCGCCTCCTACTTTTTTATTGTATTGTTGACTGTCATACAAATTAGTTTGAATTGAAATTATATCACAAATAGTTTCATCAAAAAAGTGATTGAAAATGTCAATTGGTTTCCGCTCACACAAAAGTTCATCACTCAGGCCACGAGTGTACTTTGCCTGAAATCATAGCCGAGATCCACCGTTCTCAGTTCACTCTGAAACAGGTGCCACAAGCTGCAAATCCTCCTCATTGCTGCCCTCCTCCTCCGAGTCGCTGCCAGAAGATCCTAGCAGCTCCACCATCTTCCTTCGGATAGCTGGATCTACTGTACATGGACCAGCAACTCCTTCAGCGGACATCAAAAACTCATCCTCACTCTCAATAATATCTTCACTTTCACCACTAAGATTAACATTTCTGCTATGTCAGTCTTTACTAATCGTTTTTCCACCATAATTATAAATTTAATCACCAAAAAACTACGAATAACTATCCACTACTAATCTCATGTGATTGCTCACCACCACGGATGGTTAGAAACTGGCTTAGAATGCACAAATGCTTAAGAAATTCGGAAAAGCACTTCCTCACATGTAAGGATCTTCTGGCCTCCCACAAGAGGAGGAATTTAATGCAAGCGTGTAGACGGCCTACGCCCAGCAGTAACATGACAATTCTAGCTTCAAGATGGCCCCTTATGCCCCTCCCCCCGCCCCATCAGAAAGAACATGTAAATGACATTGTTCAAAAAGTACCAGTCCCCCTCCCCTATGAAGGATAATACTAAGCTAAGGGACTCTAGGCACGGATCCTGGTCTTCATTAAAAGCATAACAAAAGGGAGGAAGTGGAAGGTATTCCGTAGTATGTGGATACTGCAGCACATGGGCCAGTTCATACCTCCTTGGGAGATGCGTAACTTCACAAAACAAGGAGGGTGTGAGTCGACAGTGCCAGGGAGTGAGAACCCAAAAGAGAACAAGGGATAGTGGTGCAGTAAGGGTGGTCAGGTCATCACTCTATCCTTCGAAACTCAGTGCTGGGAGAAACTGATTTTGCATTCCAAGAAAAATATTTTCAGCTCTTATTCATACAAATTGTAGTCTTAAGATCGTACAAAAAGCCAAGTTTATGAATTTTAAATTAATTTCCATGCATGCCTTCTGTATTCTGTGTTATTTCATTAAATATCAAAACATATCATGATAATAAACCATGAGTGATAAAAAAATGTATGAAATGGGTATTTTCACTGCTCCACTGCTTGTAAACAGCTAAATTACGTGGCAATGAGGTCAATCACGCAGAAAAAACTGAAAAATTTGTTTTTTTTTACAAGGGTATCTCCAAGTGTATGCTAGTTCAACGTTACACTAGGATGCAAAATAAATAAGGAAAAAATGGGTGGTAAACATGACAATGCTGCAATAAATAAGTCAGCTAAAATAATCGCCACCATTTTATGTATTGAATGATGCACCATCATATGTATAATAAGGAAAAGAAAAAAAAAACAATTTGTTTAGTGCTTGAACTATCTACCTAGGGGTAGGAACATTAAATTGCAATAGAAATATAAATTATCAAAGAGCTCAAGTAAAATGTTGATTGTGAAACTAGGTGGACTGTAAACCCAGGCGTAAACACCGAGTGCAAATGTTGCCCAAAATGATCAAAGAGTTGTTGAAAAAGAAGCTCAGGAGACATCACAGGCAAAAACTTATATTCAGTGTAAAAATGATGCGAGAAAGTTACAAATACAATATAATGTGAGCCTAATAATAAGTCTCTGCATCACAAATATTTTGACTACTTTTTCATCTACACTTCCCCTATTTTATTACACAACATTGTGATTACTCCCTCCTTCTATGGTACCCCATCTTTTCCCCACATTGAAGTCAAAATTGTATACACTTTGAAGATGTCAGCCTTCTATTCTTCTTAAGGTACAGTAAGCACAAAATAAAGACAGACGTAATATCCATGAAGGCAAATCACAGTCTGTAGTACTTCATTTGAATGAGAAAAACTTCCCCGTTCTGGCAATGTGTCTTAATTTCCTGGCCATCCAACCAGCTAAATGTTCCAGCCCATCAGTGGATGTTTCTGGTAGGGCTAGAGGTTCGTCCACGGTTCAAATATCTTCAGGGCCTTTACTGGCAGTATCTGAGTCAGTTTGGCCTCACCTCGAAGACAACAGTTCTCCATGCCCAAGCAATGAAAAGCAGTAACCATCATATTGTCCTCCTCAGCCAGATATACAGTGTTCTTGTTATCCTGAAGAATACCTGGTTTTTCTTCCCAAAATGATCATCTTTAGCCTATGGAGCAAACTCGGGGGAGAAGGATGATCGTCTAGTCCACAACTGAGAGAATTAATTTTCCAGACAGTCTTGACTTAATTGAGCAGTCAGTAAGTATGATGACCCGTGATCGTTTACATTTCCCATCACTTGCTTCAACTCGCTGATCAACATTACTACAGTGGAACCAGGTCAGTGCATTTTTGAAAGGGAAATAAAAAATGAATGTTCATCCAGGAAAACACACTAAACAGGAGAGTAATTAGAGCACTTCAAGTATTTGCAATCAGAGTATAAGCCAAATTAACTATTATTGCTCTCGCAAGTTCTGATTTATAAGCCTCCCTTAACTTTTTCATTCATAAAATTAACAAAATAAGCACTAGTTTACCGAGCCAACACAAACCAGAAGAAAATGTTTCATAGCCTTGCCAGAGATATAATTATGAACATCAAAATGACATCAATGCCTTGATTCACTTATAAAATAGGTGCTATGTAATTTAAGTTTTTCATGTCATACTTTGAGAATACAACATTGCCCCAATGAATACGTCATTGACACCCACTCCCCGATTAACGCTCTTAATTCGTTCCATGAAAAGCGAGCGCTAATCGAAACAGCACTATTCGAATCATCAAGATCCATAACACCTAATGCTAAGGAACTTAAATTTGTCCCCGAGATGCTGCTTTCACCGTATAAATTTTGTAAAATATACTGTGAAAATAATAAACTGCAGTTAAAATCGCATTAAAATTGACTTAAAGTTAAATAAACGTTTTTATTCCATTTGTTTAAAATTTTACAGGTAAAAATGGATAAATAATTACTGAAATTGAGAACTTTAGGCTTTGCTTCTAACTAAAACAAGATATGCCGCATTCCCTCTTATGCGCACTATAACAATATGTAATAACTTAAAATTGCGATACAACAATCCAATAGTTTCTTTAAATGCTTTAAAAGAACAAACTTGAAGAAAAAACAATTAATCACGGATATAACTATAAATAAAGTGCAGAAAATGAAACACAAGGAACAGCTGAAAGCACATCACCGCCATTGTCACGTTAACGAAAGTTCTTCCGGTTCTTGCAGTTGATCCACCTCGACGTCGTCAGAATGATCATTGCTGCTGCTGTCTTGGGTTGTGGTGGAGGATTAGCTTTGAGTTTTAGAGAAATAACTGTCTAAAGAGCTGTTTTTTCTTTTTGTTTCTTTCCAGTAATAGTTCCTTTTAACAACTCACAGAATACTTTAAACTTCTAGCAACTAGCGGGCTTCTTTCAAAATCAGGATCACTTTCTTTTATGAGAGTGCATGCACAGTCGACGAGATGTAAGATTTCACTAATATTTGATGTATGTAGTTAAAACTTTACTTTTGTCACTGATTTCTTCGTCATCGCACACATCTTCGCTCCGCTCTTCCATTTTCCAATGCTGTTGCATTTCTAATAGCTCTACATCAGTTAATTCTTCTTTATTAGCCTCAATAAGGTCCTGAACGTCTTCAGCCTCCTTCCACTTCGTCTAAACCGATGATGTGTGCTAGGTCAACAGTTTCATTACTTATGTCCTCTGGTATATCAAAACCAAGAAAGTCAATCACACAGTCGTCCCAAAGATTTTTCAAAACTGCTTTCATAGTTTTTTTGGAGAACTCACCCCAAGATTTTGATATGTTTTCAATGAGGCCTGTCGGATATTATAACAGCGCCAAAATTCCTTTCAGCTCATGCCGGCTTCACCCTCAGTTGTCCTTACAGCTTGGTTGAAAGTCTCTCTTAAATAGTATGCCTTGAATGTTGAAATTACGCCCTGGTCCATTAGCCGTAGAATCGAAGTAGTGTTCGGAGGAAAGTAAACAACCTTTACCTCCGAACATAAATCACTCAAAGTTTTTAGATGCCTAGGAGCGTTATCTAATACCAACAGTGCTTTGAAGTCTAATTTTTTTGGTTCAGTACTCTCGTACAGCTGGGCAGAAATAGGTTGTGAACCACTTTTCAAAGATTACAGTGGTTACCCATGCCTTCTTATTAGCTTCCCTTAGGACAGGCAAGCTTTGCTTATGGCAACCTTTAACCCTTTGCACTCGGATGCAATTCTGTCGTTTCCCGTAGTCTACTCGGTATTTAATTTTTAAATACCAATGTCACGCTAATGGCAATAAGAGAATTCATTGAAAAAAAACCAAATCCCCCAACCCAAGCGGCGAAACTCAGTGTCGAGTGTGGCTCGACAAACGAGCTATTACCGGTGTTAGCCATGTCGAGTCACACTCGACATCAGAGTGCAAAAGGTTAAGAGCCCTAGGGTTTTCCGAATGATAAACAATCATTGGTTTAAGCTTAAAATGCCCAGCAGCATTTCCACCGAGCAATAATGTAGTCTATCCTTTAAAACTTTGAACCCTGACATTGATTTTTCCTCAACAGAAATATATGTTCTGGATGGCATCCTTTTCCAGAACAATCCAGTCTCATTGGCATTGAAAATCTAATGAGGTGAATATCCTTCCTTTTCTATCATGGCCGCTAATTCAACGATAAATGCGGCTGCTGCGCTTTCATCCGCACTAGCAGACTCTCCACGAACAGATATATGTATTATGTAACTTATACTGGGCTTTGAAGCGATTAAACCACCCATGGCTAGCAGTAAATGTTTCTACATTGGAACTGGCTTTGGGAAATTCATCGTACAAACTAGGGGTCGACGGGGCCCCAAAATTTTCGGGTCGGGTCATCGTCCTGACCCGGCCTTCGGGTCGGGCCTTTTCAAATCTCGGGTCAAAATCGGGTCGGGTCAAAAATCGCGAGAATTTAATAAATTGCGAAAAATATTTTACTTTTCTTTCTTCTAACTTCTATTGTCTTTGGCAAAGTTTTAAAGCTTTTATGGTCATTATTTGAGACAGCACTCTCAAAATATAACTTATTTCATACATTTTATATCATAAAAGGTCGTAAAATACAAGCCAGCGAATATTTCCTATGTAAATGGCGATCCTGAGTCGGCGATCATAGATTTCATGAAATTTCTGCCCAGTTTAGAAAAGGTAAGTAACGAAAAAGTTGGACATTTTTATATTAGAATGTAATATTCGGAATTCGCTGACATTAGAAGACTAGCAACAACTAAGGGCGCTAAAGGCAGAAATTTGTTTCTAATATCTACGCAGTTGTGATGACAGCCGGCCCCATTACGTTTCAGTCGCAGTCCGTCACTTAATTCCCTAGTAACACAGACTGTTGGCCCAACGTTGTTTTTTGGTCGGCATGGTTGGGTAAACGTTGGGGCTAGTTAGTTGGGGAGCCAATGTAATCCCTACGTTGGGACAACAACATTTTCTTACCAAAGATATAACGAGAAAGCCGTTGCTTCACCAACTTGGGGCCAACGTTGGGCCAGCTTCTTTGTAACAGCAGTTTAATATGTTTTTTTCAACCATTAGTACCATGTGTGTAGTGTTTTCCTTGGCTGTTATTTATGTTATTTGCTGTGATAATTGTAGAAAAAAATGAACATGGATACCACCCAAGTTAGTGTAGTTTATGGACCTGCCATGAAAGTAAAAACCCGCCAGGGAGTACAGATATAAACATAGAAGTGGCGACGAGGATGGATGGGATCCATCTTTATTTTTCTCAATAATTAACACAAACAATATAAATTATAAATAGATGCTAAATTTGTAATTATTAATAGCTATCAACCTAGGAAACAACAATTAGCAAATGATGAACCGACTTCTGGATCAAGAGCTATGTTTTCACACAGCTAAAATGTTTTGAAATCATATCATAAAATACCTACTTAATTTCAAACTTCTCGCGCTTCCAAAAAAAGGGTATATTATAAAAAAAGACGTTTGGTTTGGGCTACCTCAGCACTCTTGATATACCATTGCAATATTGGCAACCAACCGCAGGATTCGTGGACATTCGTGGGCACGTGCACGTTGTGATAGCTGCTTCCGTTCGCTGTTCGCCTTTTAAGTATCAGAGATAAAAGTCTCCTTTTATTTACCAAAGAACTCGTTTCAATGCACATAGGAATGCCGCACTTAGATTTATCCAGCAACCACCGAAATTATAATTTAATCCAATGGTTATCCTCTAGATGGATCAAGATCATATAACAACGAGAAAAATACCAATGGCGTCCGTCGCCGATCTTATACTCTCACACTTCGTACCTCAGTTGTGGAATTTGTGCTTCATAAAATCATCATGACGCGGGCGAGGACACCACATTTTCCATTGTGAACTTTAGTGAACACGTTCATCAATTACTCGTATGTGGACAAACATCTGAGGAATGAATCGAATGAGGGGTGGAACCATTCCAAGATGCTGAAATCTTCTTTTTGACGGTAAGTTCAGTCATTCCCTATGCCTCAATTGTTTGTTTGCAATGCGTGCGAAAACTATTAAGTCTCATACTCGTTACTTTGTCGTGTCTATATTGCCCGTCGGAAATTATTCGACTTAGTCGATGGGTAAACGTCCGCATTCGTCACCCACACAAAAAATTATGAGCCATTCTCACTTAACGCTGTCATTTACGTGAAACACATGATTTTCTACCAAAAAATTTTAGAAGTGTGTTACGGAAGCGGACGTTTACCTGCCTTTCTGTTCTGTATACTGTAAGTTGATGTGAAATTGGATTGTGCCGCGTATCAATTATATTGTTTTTTGTTTAAGATTTCGGTGAGGCGTGCTTCCTGCCGTAGTATGAGATGGCTAAATCTGAGGATAAAATTCATTGTAGCTACGTCAAGGGTAAGAACGTAATGCTTTGATATCATCTACCTTGGTCATACAAAAAAATGTATATATGTTCATGCGATCCAAATGTGTGGAGTGTTTCACATACATTACCGAAATAGTCAATTTAAAAAATATAAAGGGTTTAGGTGCTTGATGTTCTAATAGTGTATATCTTCTTTATAGGTTTTCGTCATGATGGAACCTGGGAAAAATCAAACTATTTCAAGGTGTCATTTGTGAAAAATATTGATAATCATTCGATTCGGGTTTTTCAAATATGCTTGTCAATTATGTCAATGAAACTTTGGATCCTTAAGGAAGGTTTTGCATTTGAGATCTACAAATGAAGTATGTATGTGTTATTGTTTATCCATGCACCAACAGACATTATCCTTAAAATAAATACTTTTATTAAATAAAGTATTTTGCTGCAGTTTACTTTTTAATGTTTAAGTATATGTCAAATAACACTAAATATAATATCTTACAAGTGGCTACGTTATCCCTTCTATTTCATTTGCATTAATGTGTTTGCAAATTATTTTCCCTGGTATTTAGGTATGTACATGCGTTTAAAGTATCTGCATTTATAATTTTAGTATCATTCATAAGTCGTGGTCGTCAGTTGATTAGGAATGGCCGTTGGCTGTCAGTGTGAGTCTTCTATTAGAGCTTGCATTAGCTGGAGTATTGTCACTAGCATTTGTCAGTTGTAAAATTTCAACTATTGTTTTTTTTCTCTTGAATAATACTGATCAGGGATTTCAAAGTCTCTTCCAGTTATCTGACTTGGGTAAAATTAGTACAGTATGATTCATAATTTCAGAAGTATTCATAGCTCTTAGTAAATGCTCAATAAATGTTATCCATGAATATTTTAACATTGTATTGATATTCTGAAGGTCCAAAAGGAATATTGTATAGATGTTAAATGAATGTTACTCTGCTGTGTGGGAATTTTTTTAAATATGGGCATATATATGTATTTTTCATATGAGCATTTGTACATGTGTGTTGTTTTCGTAAATCTACTCAGACTAGATGCAATCAGTTGAAGCCCATTTAGGTCATTAAATACTTACTGTAAATGAGTTAGCTGAAATCATGTTATCAAGGATACTCATATATCTTGGGCTAAGACCTATTTTTCATGATTTGTATATATTTCACTTATTAGTTTCATTACAAGTTTACTCTGTTATATAGATTAGTATGGTAATTTATACCAATATGTTTCACCATGGTAGCAGTCTGTTGGGATATACTGATACTTTTTTGCTCTGTAATAATGTATGCAAGACTGTCGGTGACCACAGAACTTTCTTAACTATCGCGTGATGGGTTTATCCATTTTATGTCTGATTAAGAGGACTTAATCAGACTTCATGCATAGTTAATTTTATGAAAAATTATTCCTGTCATGAAGTTTGGAACTTATTTAATTTTACAGCATGGAATTGGTTCAATTTCTAGTTAGGTGAAATTTTCTTATTTTAATGGATAAAATTCAATCCATCCATTTACGAACTAATGCTCAATAATTTTCATATTAAGTTTCAGCTTCCATTTGGCTATAATGTACAATTTCTTGGTTTACTTTCAAATACTATAAGATGTATTATTACACATAAAACTAGAATCTTGCCCACACTGGACTGATGTTATTCCTGCACAAGACCAACATCACCACAACACTGGCGTAATCCCTAACAGCCAACGAAGATAGTCATCTTGCCTGGGGAGTCAAGATAGTCATCTTGCCTGGGGAGTCAGAGTGTGATGATGAGCCAGCCTTGTTAAGAGGGAGGGCAAGAGAAAATTCAAGTGTAAGGGCTAGAGAGTAGAAATTATAGCTGTGAAACTAGCTTCTTCTGCACATGATGAGACATGGTTGCAGCAAGAGTAATATGGCAAGTATGAGTCATGTGTGATATGACAAGTTTGCGGCAGGTATGACACGACAAGTCTGCAGCAAGTTTGTAGTCTAGGAGGTTTGATTCAGGCTTGCAGCAAGTTTGCAGGCTTGTTATGACAAACTTTTTGCAAACTTGCAACTTTGCCATGACAAACTTGCGGCAAGTGTGCAGCAAGTTTAGCATGCTATCTGGGAAAGAAATTAGTCTTTTTGTCTTCTTGCATAGTGACTATCAGCCTTGATTAAATCATTTCAATTGCATTGTTTATTTGATTGCAAGTTGTATTTTTCTATGTACATATTTAACAACTTCATCATTTGTAATCTATGGAGCCCACATTCAAATTGATAATAAATTTGGATCTATATTATATCTGCTTGTTCCATACTTTCTTTTCAATTCCTCCAGGAAATATGTCATCTGGAGTTGTGCATCACATAAGTCCATTAAAGAAATTTTTTTGCTGGAAATAACTTGTTTTAAGAATGTTGGCTAGATCTCTTTTTTTGTTGGCCCAGTGAAGGGCCAATGAAATTATCGTTGGGTCTATGTTATTGTTGTCTGTTGGCCCATCGTTGGGAAATGGTTGGTTGGCAAACAGTTGGGCAGAGTGCCAATCCGTACGGTTGGCCAACCGTGGGTGAAAACCGTTTGCCAACATAGGGCCAACGGTTTTGTGTTACTAGGGTTATGGAATAGCAAGGGACTAAGCCCTTTCCCGAACAAAAATTCACGGGTTATTAGTATTGACTTCCATATTTTCAGCTGAATATACGATATTGGGATGAAATATTATTTCTTTCTGATTAAAAATAACTTGACGACAAATGGGATACGGCATATTTTCCATATCGTTTTCCTGTTAGCACCTCCAGTGATGAATAAAATGTTCTCGGCTTGATACCAGGTTAAGCTGAAAAGTTTTTAAAGCCTAACCCCATAACGGTTTGTGAAGATAAATTAAGATATTTCTATCATTCCTTTAGTTTACGAAAACATAGATGAAGGGGTCTCCCCACCTGCTTTTAAAGGGCCGTTGCAGATGTCAATGCGACTACGACTTTATCTCAGCAGCTGGTATCTTGGAAATTTTTCCCATTGTAGTAAAAGGATTGTTTTTTGACCGGAGTGGAATGAATGTTTATAGGTTTATTTGTAAATTTATAAAAAATAGCCAAACTTTCCATTTTTGCCAAACGAGGATTTTCCTTCCACCCTCCTCAAAGCTTGATCCTTCATCTACCCATTCATATAACAACTGTTGATGCTACCCCAACTCCTGCTCTAACGCGTTCCACCCCTCTTGTTTACAAAACTCCAGAAGGATTCGGTGTATGAGCAAGGGCTTGGGTACCAGAGCAGTGTCAGTTTACCCCTCGGAGATAACAGATCTCAGTTGAGTCGACCGAGAGTGGCCGGAAATATTCTTTCTGAACGTCATGGAAAAGGCTGTAAGAAAGTGAGATATCGAATAGGATATACATATCTTCTACGGGGAATTAGGAAAGAAGGCACAGAAAAGGTACTAATGATGACGTTATTTGCTTATTTATTACCATTACTTCATATGAAAATTCTTTTTTTAGCATTACTCATTTATGAGCACATTTACTGAGCACGGATGATTTTTCCTCTGCGGAAGTTTCGCGTTTCTGTCTAACTTGCCGTTAGCGCTGTAAGGGTAATACCACGGTTAGTTAGCGGCAATCGCTAATAAATTTAACCCGATAGGGAGACATACCTACCAGATTTTAATTTAACTGCTATGAACGGCAATGGATACATGCAATTCATAAGGCCTACCCCTGCTGCTAATAAAAGCGAATAGGTATGTGTTCTCCAAGGGGTTCAACGAAAAAAAATCTCAGTAACGCGGTAGACGTGAGTTTGGGGATTATGCAGCCATAAATTTTTGAAACAATTTCAAAAATTTCTTTCCTAGACTGAAATTTTTATATTTAGCCAGGTCACCAAGGCATCCCTTTGAATTTACCACACTGTTCTCAGTCCTAGAAAGGATAATTCCCCTGAGACTTATTTACGATGAGGATCTGCATCACCATTATCCTTGAGTGTCACTTATCAGCTCCGACTGATAACCAAAAGTATCAAATTTTGCTTTCTGCCCTTCCGCGGCAAACTCCCCCTTCTTCGGATTCGGGGCACTCCGGTTTGTGCTTTACGAGAACCGCTAAATAGGGACATTCAATTGCTAAGGGGAGGTGGGCTAAAACATCATTGCAAATGCAAGGTGGGAGGAATCATTCATCCATTATGGAAAGTGAAAACGATGCCCAAAGATTATACATACAGGAAGATTTGAGATTTTTTAATTTGGTCAGAGATAAGAGAAGGTCGGGTTGTCGACACCTCGAGTGACCGACGGGGAGATCTCTACTTCTGTTCACTCATCAAAACAAACCACTTGGGAGGGGACCCGGGAGATGCTCGGCCCGCTATCATGTTAAATCTATAGTAGGAGTTGAAGAGAGGGAGAAGGCCTTACCTTTCCACTTTTTTATATCGCCCCTTATGCAGGGAATCGTAGGCCTAAACAAAAAATACGTTACATCTGAGAATGGTCGCATGTCTATGCTGCTCGAGCAGCCTCATTCTCCCACCCAGGAAATTCCTCCGCCTTTCAATGACGGCAATTCGCCGGTCCCTTTCTTCTCGTCGGTCCCCTTCGGTCTCGTCGATCATTGAGGCTCGTGAAACCGATATCCAAGTCTCTTTCATCTTTGATGTGTTCTTTTACATTTCTCCAAAAAAATACTAACACGAAGTAAAAAGATTTATTATTTTACCTGTCTACGCCTAATATTTTCGCCGTCAATTTACGTAGTGGGTGTTGGATCATCTCACCTCATTATCTACCTCGATGAGCTAAAACTTAGAAGATCATGTAACGACTTCACATCTGAAATGTCATTACCGAATTACTGCTTGATTTCTTTTGAATTTTATTTGTATAAAGAAGTACGAAAAAGGAAAATAGTTTCAAATGGGCATTGCGGAGATATCCAGATCCAGCGTTCTCTATGTCGTTAATTAGTTCTTTCCTTTCGCCGTCCCGACTTCCTTCCTTCCTAATTTTCCATACGGGAAGCATAAAACACGAAAACTAAATACGGTCGACGCATCGACTTACTGGAAGATTATTTAACCCATCACTTCAATCAGCCATTCATGATCACTGCTACAATGAATTTAAATAAACCCACATTTAGCAACCTTCCAGGTTTTATTTGTCTCAACCGGTTTTAACGCCACACTCCAGTCGTTTTTAAAAGGTCTGGAAACAAACATGGTATGCTGCAGTTTTAAATGAAAGGATTTCTTCGAAGAAATGGAGAGAACGCTCTGTGGGGTTCTTGGTGCAATTGGGGTGCCCTGGGTGAACGAACTGGAAGAAAAAGGGGAGAACAAGGAGTATTTGCAGGGTTACGGTGCGGGGAAGAGAGCGGAAATGGGTGGAGTAGTATGTGTGACGGTTAAGATGGGTCTTCACAGGGATGTATGGTCATAAAACCAATCGGAACTATATGGTATACATTGGGATACGGGCTTTTTTAACAAATTGGGACCATGTCCCTGAGTACCCGACTTTCTTCACACTTTCTTTCAGTTTACTCACCCAAGCAATCCCAATTGCACCCAGAACCCTTCTAGAATGTTCTCCTTCCCTTGTCCTCGCACCCTCAGAGAATTTCGTAGTTAAGACCTTGCTATACAATTTTTATTGCCAGACGTCTTTAGAATGACGTGAGTGTGGCGTTGAAACGGGTTGTAGTTAAATATATACTGTAAATACAATAATTTAAATGTACATTTGCAGTACGGTTGTATGAAAATATTTCATGTTGAAATATATTTCTGTAAACGTGTTTGCAACAATGATGCAATATCTAAGTTATTACATGAAATTAGTTTTCATTGACCTCAAACATGTACATGCATTCATTTTTATTTGAATCATACTGAAAAATCCAATGACTAGCAAAAAATTACGTAATAAATATAAAAGATTAGTACTTGCAACAATATAAGGGAAAATATTAAGCTCCTTACACTCTAACCTAAGATTTGTTTCTTAGTGACCCTGAAAACGTACTTGCATAGCTTGTCAACTGGAATTGTACTAAAACATCCTAGTGCTCGCAAAAATTTACACATTTTTGCAAAAAAATTAGGTTTATTAAATTCTGATTCCATATACGTTTTCAGTGACTTCAAAAACATAGGGATGCACAATTTTATGTTTCTCGCATAACTTTTGCTCATTTTGGCCACATTTTAGGGTTTTCGAACCTTTGTGCGACGGTTTGAGTCATATATTTGAGGAATTCACGCAAGTGAACCCATTACTTCACCTAAAGATGACGCGATGCGACAAAACGTGAGTCGAGGCAAATAAAATCATTATGGTTAGCCAAGTTCTCTTTCCATTCCTAAAAAACAAAAGATACTTCTAGTCTTAACCCATTGACTTAGTATTTTTTGAAAGATCGCCTTTCCTTGGGTAACTATTTATTTATTCAAAATTTCTTCAAATTTTATTTTTATGTCTAAAATAATTTATTTTATTGATTTGAAATTTTCATCCATAAAAAATATCATTATTATGCATTAATCTTTATTATTTAGATTTAATTTACTGTTAAATTACAAGAGGCACCCAATTATCGTAATGTATGACAACGGCGAATCGCCGTCTTTTTAAGTCAATGGGTTAAAGCAGTTGGAAATTTACTTCTGGTACTGGGAAGGTGAGCCATGTGTTTACTCTCCGGAGAATGTTCCAAGTGGGGGCATAGAGGCGTGTACACCTAAGGGATTGCCTGAGCTAGGGAGATTGGTGAGGATATGGTAGATGAAAGAGGGGAGGTAAGGGGGCTTGGTCTTGCCTGAAGATGAGTTGGGGGAGCAAGTTTTTTTACGACACAGTAAGGCACCGACACAGAGGGAGTGGAGAGGGTGTCGAAGATGCAGAGAAAGGGACAGGCTGTAGGAAAGAGTAAACAAGAATTAGGAAGGAAAAGTCTCTCCGGATGGGATAAGGGGAGGAGGACTACAAGGTTGGAGGAAAGTACTCGGTTATAGTTCCGCTCTGCCTTTTTGCTATGAAACTTCCAGCCTTTGACCTCCCTTCTCCCCACCCCCCTCAACAGCTTGTTCCCCTCCCTCTCAACATCTTGCGCCCAACCCTCAAAGAAAATCGTAGATCCGCCCCTGCCAACGGCATTACATTACGCAAATCCCTCTTCGTGCAGTGAAAACTGAGATAAAGTCTTTTCACAAAAATGAGGACAACATTTTAATAAATTAAGTTATAACATTTAAATTTCACGACAAAATTGATAAAGGCTAAAATATGGAGGTGGTAACTTTTAAATGCAATCAAGTCAAAAGATTTTGGGTTTAGTTATCCTCGACATTTGGATATTGCATCTAGTGAGAAATAAATGGACTCCTGTTTTCCTTTTCTCTCAAAAAACATACCATTATCTTCTTTCATTTTTTCCTCTTCACTATCTAACGTGAACTGAAAAATGCTACATTTTGATTTCAGTTTCATAAAAATCGGCCTGGCCGCTCTTTAGATAAGAAGTCAGGGAGAAATACTTTCTGCGCTCTATGCAGTGGGCCTTCGATTAACTTATTAAATTTCGGGTCTCATACCACGGCAGATGACAACAGTCCCAATCCAATGTCTACACCCCTGATGCAACAATGTCATGAGCTTAATATGACTCCCAGTTGTAGAAAATCATATGTGTGAGCAAAATGTAGCAATTTTTATAGACTCGAGCAGGGCCGTTGTCTGCGAGAGCGAAAATCGCGAGGGGGGAGGATAGGAAAGGGTGAGAAGGGGAGGAAAGGAAAGGGTGCGTAGGGGAGGGAATGGTGGGTGGGACTTGGTCGGCGAAACGTAGGTATAGGTACCTACTACCTAACCTACAACCTACTACCCAAAGCATCATTTTAAACCTAAGAAGGCCCCCAGGCTGATTGGTATAGCCTAATGCAGCAAAATGTTTAGGCTGATTAAATAGGCTTACTTAAGGAAAAATTGCATTTCAATATTTTTTAGGAACCTTTTAATTTCTAAGAGTCAATTGGACTTCACTATTTTATGTTTCAAAGGCTTAAAAGTTGCCCTAGAAAAATTAATATAGACTAAATACATGGATGGTGTTTTTCAGGTAAACTTCAGCTAGAGGCTTACACAAATGAGCCACAAATAAAAATAAATGATGACCCAATTCAGTGGTGGCGAGATAATAGCTTCAAGTATGAATTTATTTCACCACTGGCTCAAAAATACTTGGGCATCCCAGCCACAGAAGTTGCATCTGAAAGAGTGTTTTCTTCAGCAGGCAATGTCATCACCAACAGAAGAACCAGGCTTTCGCCAGAAAATGCAGAAACATTAGTGTTCTTACACCAAAATTTAAAAGTTTGGATGTGTAATAAACTTTTAGAAGACAGGAATGCTGTTGTTTTTGAAGTGTTAAAACTCTCTTTTTTGTCAGATAAGTTGGACACTAAGGACTTCTGGTATCACTTCATATGTTAAAGTTACTTTCATCCTCTGAGGTATAAGTGTAAAAAAATTAGTTTAATTATTTTCACTTCTGACAAAGTTACTAATACATAATTTAGATTGTGTAATTAATAGTAAATAACTAGGCAATAACTTGTTTTACCCTTAATTCATTTTCCATCTTCGTATTGTTTTTATTTGTTTTATTATTGAAGTCAACTGTTTTCAGGTATTTGAATTTCTATTTTGAGTCTATACACTTAAACTTTAGTCCACCATGTGGGTCTAGATTGTTTCTTTTTCTTTTATTTCCTTTTATTGGCCTTCATAAACATATTTTTTGATATTTCTGCATAAGCTTCTGGAAAAAAATTACGATCAAATTATAGGTTGCGACCCGACCAGAGGGTCAAAAAAAAATACCAGACCCTTAAAATTTTGACCCATCCACCCCGTGGACTGGCGTTGCGGGCGACACGAGCGTCTATAATTCTTGAAACAATGTTTCACTATGATCTCCAAAGAGAAAAGACGAAAGCTGATGCTTCTAGAAAGTTCCGTACTAACGTATGCTTTTTTCAAAAGGAAGGTGTCCGGAAGATGTGAAAAAAACATTATTTACAAGGAAAGACCCGTGTATGGCGAGTTCCACCATCTTTACAGAAGACTGCGCCAGTACCCGGAATTATTTTGCAACTACACGAGAATGTCAATTGAAACATTCGATTATATTGTTAATGTTTTAAGAAATGATTTCAATTTGAAAACTACTAATTTTCAAAATCCAATCTCATTGGAGGAACGCCTAATTGTCACTTTGAGGTAAGTACAACTTCTTTAATTTTTAGAACTTTGTTCTCACTTTCATCACAACAGGTTAAATTTGTTACTTTTATAACGTTAAAAATGTATTTTTTTCTTTTTGTAAAATACAGTATTTGCAGGTTCAGCAAAATTGAGCGTAGAGAGCTGAGAGAGGGCACAAATTTGTTGTATCTTTATTTCCACTTGGATATATTGGAAAGATAAAAAAATCCTAACATGTATTGCACAAAACATATTTATTTCGTAGTATAAGTTGAACAAAGACAATATATTTACACAGTAGTAAGAGTTACATACATCGTGACAGCAAGTAGATTGTTTTATAGTAAGAAAATTGATTAATTAAACTGATTCATTAATGCATCAGCCATAGATGTGTTGTCATCTTGCTGAGTCATGGAGGCTCCAGCATAGTCGTAGTCATTGTAACGTGGATGTTCGTAGCCCCTTGATGATGAACGTGAACTTGACATAGTATGCGGTGATTGCAATGATATTGGTGTACCACCATCCAACTCCTCTATGACCAAATTTTGTATCTTGCTGTGCCGTTTTCATTTCTGTATTGGAGTCATGCTTTTAAAATAAGGAAGTAGCGATTTAAAAAAGTTCAAATCATCATCATCATCCTTTCCATTAAGTAGTTCAGGTTTTTGCTCCTCTTTCTTTAGCAGCTCAGCTTCAAAAGCAGAGAGTGGATTTTGTTTCTTTTTTTTACTTGATGGACAAACAGTCTGTGGTTTGACACAAACAGGATCACGTTCACACGGTTTTTTAGCAGGTGTTAGTATTGGTAAACTTTCAGGTGTAACATCGGCGAGCACCGATACAGACAAGTTATCAAGTTCAGTTTCATCCTGTCCTTCTTCTTGTAGATTGTCATCAACAGAGGAAGTCGACTCTTCCATAGCATGCAAATTTGAGCTAGTTTGCAGAGGCTCAGCCATGTCTCTAACAAAAAGCATAGCTTGGAAATAAGGCCATTTTCCTTTATACACTGGAGCAGAAGAAGCTGAATCGCCAGATCTTGGAGTGGGGATCTTTTATTACTCTCGGTTGAAGGCGTCCTACAAACTCTTCCATTTTTTTTCTTCATGTCAGCAACTGAAAAAAACCCTGTGTTATAATTTTTAATGTACATATATCTAAATATATTATAAACGGTGATCAACTCAAGGGGGTGGCCTTCTCTCAAAAACGATAAGATTAATGGGAAACTTTAAGTGGGGTACTTGACCTACTTTTTAGTGACCATCAAAAAAATTGATTTAATTTTTTTTATTTGGCCACTATTTTTCACTATATTAGCCAACATAAAAATTTCTTATGGAACACCCAATTTTTGCTGTAGTTTTAAAAATAACAAAACATTCTAGTACTTTTTATTTTTAGCGTTTTTCTTCTAAACATGACCGTTTAGGCTGTAGTACCCTTTGATTATCCCATTTTTTTCTGAACACACACTTTATAAATAGACTCTAGAGCCAAAACGGTCATGTTAAGAAGAAAAACACCAAGGATAAAAAAGTATTAGAATGTTTTGTTCTATTGAAACTCACAATAAAAATATGGTGTCCAACAAGAAATTTTAAATTTGGCCGCCATAAAATCAAATTCATATTTTTTATGGTCGCTGAAGAGTAGGTGAAGTCCGCTATTTAAAGTTTCTGGTAAATCTTGTCGTTTCTGACATCCCAATAATAGCCACCTTGAGTTGTTCACACCGTACGCAAAAGGAAGTATGTATAGTATGTATGTACCCGCTCAACAGAATTTATTTTGAGTTTGTAGGGTTTATAAAGCATATTCACAGGAAGGTTCCAGTGAAGTCTGTTGCAGATCCATCCACATGGTTCCGCTCATGTGGTAGAAATGTTCAGTAAGCAGCTCATAAAAAGGCGTATAAAAGCGTGTATAAAGCCATAAATGTCAAAAAATTATACTAATTTTAATATTAATTTCTAGGTATCTGATCACAGGAATCCAATTCAAGCAGTTGGGATATTCCTTCCGAATATCAAAAACCACAAAAAACGCACCATTGTTGTGAACATTTGCAAGACCCTCTGGAAACATTTGCAACCAATCCACATGCCAGTACCGACTCTGGATATGTATTTTGAAGAAAAATGGTGAAGTATTTGGTGAAAAATGTGGCTTTCCAAACTGTGTTGGGGCACTGGATGGGAAACATATTTGAATAAAACGGCCAGAAAAATCAAACAACCTGTACTGGAACTACAAAAGCTTTTATTCAACAAACATGCTGACTGTGACTGACGCAAATTACAAGTTTGTTGTAGTTGATATTGGTGGATACGAAAAAGACAGTGATGGTGGAATGTTTGCTACCTCCACCTTAAGCAAGCTACTTGAATCAAATTCATTTCAACTACCACCTCCACATAAACTACCAAACTTGGAAATTGAAGCACCATATGTGATAATTGGAGATGAAGGCTTCCCACTGCGGAGGTACCTTATGCGACCTTTCCCTAGAAACCAGTTGGTAGAAGGTGACGAGAAAGATAATTACAACTACCGATTGTCTAGAGCCAGAATGGTTGTTGAGTGTTCCTATGGTAGTCTTCTCTCCAAGTTTAACTTGTTATCATTTCCTATTGCCACTGACATCCACAACACTGTTCATATTGTGAAAGCCATGACCCTTCTTCACAACATTATTAGGGATCGTGAAGGTATCACGGACGAAGAGGTTTCGACATTCATTGGTCTGGAACGCGATCCAAATCTTATTGTGGGGACCTCAAGAAAAACAAACCAAGCATCTAAAAAAGCCATTAAAATTAGAGAGCTTTTTTTCCTCATACTTCATCAACAATCTCCTTCCACATCAAGAGCCTGCCAGTGCCACAACATAAAACATTTGGGTGACGGTTATGTGTGCAAAATATACACTCGTGTCTGGTGTGAACACAAAAACTCCATGAACTAATAAGCGCAATAAAAGCTCTTTGTTTTAAAATACTGCAGCATACAACATATAAATACAACTCTATTGTAAAACAACAAACTAACTTTATTACCTAGGTCAAATTCTTGTTCAGTACGACGGTCGACTATTTATTATTGTATAGTAGATGTAAATCTTTGGTAAACAGCTCAAACTGTTGTTCAGATACTTTATATACAAATATCTTGATAGTAGGAAATTATTTACCTCTTAATTGAGGTTATTGACCTCTTAATTAACCCCTTAATGTTAATATATGTTAAAACCACCTTAATAATATTTTAGAAATAACAAATTTCTTGTTTGTGTATCCTAAAAAGCACAATATACCCCACGTGGGAGATGTAATATTGGGATGAGTTGGTTAATTCAGTGTTTTCAAGAAAGTAAAAGTACTTACCATTTCCAATCCATTCTTCTGCGATCTTCGACCACAATCTTTCGTTCATTAGCTTGTTATGGTAGTGGATGTGATGCATGTTCCATAATGAAGGTTACTTTTGCACTGAAGCAATGAATTCTTCCACAGACATAATGCATGCACGTGGTGGGACAAAAGGCTACTGAACGAATACAACACACAACAGTCACTGTCGCTGTGAACGCTAGCGCCGCCGGCGGGCGTATTTTGAAATTTCAAAATACGCTCACAATGCACGCTGCCAAAGCGTCACGCCTGTCGCCCACTAAGAACACTCCAATGCTTATACATTGGCTTGAAATTTTGTCCCTCTTGTCGCGTCGCTTCTGTCGCCCACGTAGGAAGGGGCCTTATAGGAATTAAGGTGGGAGCTCCTAGAGACTCGGAGGTTACACGCTAGGCTTAGCTTGCTTGAACTCCAAAAACTTACACCTTTGCATGGCTGGTGACCTAACACCCATTGCCACACGCCCATGCGGTGGCTCTTAGGGTACTATGTAGATGAATACAGAGGCCATAGCGAAAGAATCATTGCATCAAAGCTTGAGATCCAAAAACCAAAAATACGCTTCCGTGGAGTAAGTGAAACAAGAGCATAATTTTTTTTTCACAAAAAAATTAAGTGATTTCCGAATAAGATGTGATACGATTTAGTTCGGATGAAGATATTAAGGCGTCGTCATACCCAGACGAGACGCCGAAAAGAAGGACCAGATTTACCTGAAAGAAAGAAGGTCGATGACACTTAGAGTAAATACATTTAAAATAGTGGAATAATAAAACAGCCTCGCGTCTCACTACAAGACATTGCATGAGACAACGAGACGCACACCTTTTGCCAGGCCTGAATTTTTTTCGCAGTAAACCAAAGCTTTACTTGCAATTTTCTCATCCTCAGGGGTTTTTGAATTAGAAATATATTATCTTCGTGGTGTATAAGTAAGGAAGGAAATTTGAGCCGTGGAAGTCTTTCCTTCTTGCTGCTGATCTGTGTCTTCTTTGAAATGTTCTAGGAAAAAAGTTAAATGTTCCATTCCGGGCTCACTTAAGCCATTAATCCGATCCTCTTGATATTTCTGTTCCCTTAAGTCTTTGATTTTTCCTAATTCGTAATGAACAGACTCAATCATCATTACTTTCAAGTTTCACCGAGTTTCACACTCTAGGTGGACTGTTATTTTCAGTCCAGACTTCTTTTGAGTTACAGACCAAAGATTTGGTCGCATGAAACTGGTTGACAACTATTGGACCGCTGACCTCAAGCACTCAATGTCGATCATCAACAGAGTTCCTAAGAACTGCGACAAGTCAGGGGAAATTTTTGTTATTTTACAAAACTTTCACAATGTTTGCCCCCTCGTCTGACACGAAAATAATTTTATTGAAACGTTTTTTATGGATACCCAATCCGGTACATTGCCCCCTCAATTCATTCCAAATGTTGGTCCCCGTCTGTCGCTTATTATCAGGAAATTCAAAGGCAGAAACCACCCTGCTAATATCCAGTTTAAAATGTTATGTACCGCGAGGGGTTGAAAGTGAAATTTCATCACGCAATTCATACACCCGTCAGTAGCTGCCGCACATGCCCCTCTTCCAAAGAAGACGGTAATCTAGGCTCTAGTAAGGAGCACCTTTTGAACAAAGCTCTCGATAGTAAAGGATCATCGTCATCCACTGCTTTGGTATAAAATTTGAAATAAATAGACTATCCGGTACATGAAAGGAACAGGTATCAAGGGAACTATTCGATACATTCTTGTATAAGCTATTCCTCTGCTTCCGATGTGCTCAGATATACACAACAGAATAAAACAAAGAATTAGTTTCAGCTCAGAAAAATATTTTGCTGCGAGAAATACCGTGCATAAATCCTTAACGTATGCTTCAGTTGGTGACAATGTTTTTAGGCTGTGTACCACTAAAGTATTCTTGACATTACCCTTTAGATTCTGACGAGATCGATTTTTAAAATTCACAGGCAGCTTAAGTTAGTGATAGAGCTAACGAAGGGAACGTGGTGAAAATTAAATATTTAATTTGGTAATGATTTAATTCGGGGTTAAGTAGGCGACAGACAAAACAAAATAGTTCCGGAATATATCGGTGGATTGTGGCCCGAAACAATGCATTGCGACTCATAACACTGCTGTCCAATAATCGTAAGATGAAAATAAGGCCAGTCTAACTGTACAAACTGTAAATTTTTCTCTTACTCTAAGGAAACGAGTATTTGTAACCAATAGATGATTCTTGAAAACCTTGGACTATGTAGGCATGCATAGTTGATAATCATCCCTTCTGAAAAGAGCAAGCAACCGTCATTTCTGTTTTTACAGCTTATGTTAATGTTGGACACACTTTTATTGACATAGTCCTCGGGTGAATTATATCAAAATTACATTCTCACACTCTCAGGCAACCGTCTTAATAGCAATTCTATTCAATATCGCTTTGCACAGTAGATCGTGGATAGACTTGACCGATAGTTTGTCGAATCCCAAGGAAAGTTTTCGTGATATACCGCTTGACCGTTCACATCCGAATCGGCCGGCGCGGGACCTTACTCTAACTCCGAGGTAGCTTAGCATCCAAAGTGCTCCTGAGCTTTGCTAGGCAAAGCGTCACGCAGGTTCCGAGATGATTTTCAGGCGGACTCAGAACCCTCAGAACACCCATTCGAAAGCCCTCCCCTACCTCGCCCATTCCACCAATTTTCCCTCTCGCACGCATGTTTGCCGCGCACGGGTAGGGGAGGGAAGTGCGCTTGTCCTTAAGAGAACCCGTGGAAACCTTTTAAGAACATCACTGACATCTAGCGGAGAATAGCAGAAAGAAAAAAGCCATATAACTCTCATAAGGGCGAGCCCTCTGTATACTCTGTGGTTGTACTTTATCAAGTCTTGAGTAGGAATAATATTCTTAGGACTTCAAATAGTATTGGGAAGGAATCCTACAGAATGATACCATAGGAAACCCTGAATATCCAAGGTACTTGGTTAATTATGCCTTGCAGTTTACTAAAATAAAAGATAATATCTGCAATTGGAAAATTGATACAGCAAGTCTTTTTGCACGAGATCTTTAAATTTTGATTATTCCTTTCCCCAAACTCATTCCATTCATCATGTAGCTGTCTTCCATTTGAAGTTATTTCTAAATGACAGTTAAGAGTTTATTCTTGATCCAAAGTATGTACCTGCTGTCAACATACCTTATGCATTCTACTTTAATCAGAAAAGTTCCATTGAAATTTGTTACTGAAGTAGGGAGACACCAAGTATCTCCTAAAAAACAACTTCCTCTATGAGATTGATAGAACCTGCAAAATTCCTAAAACTGTAAACTGGCTGAGAGACCTTAACTGACTGAGATGGAGCAAAAAAATTCAAGACGACTGGAGTCAACAAATGATAAAAATCTGTCAAGTCTGTTCAAAATCTGGAATTATTGATGTCAAATCACCATTTTCGTTGATTTCAATTAGATTTACTTCTTAATACTCACCATTAGATGAGTCACATTCTTCCCATTAGGTATAAGATAGGCCTTAAAGATATTACACACATCATCAGCATACAGTACAGATTTAATAATAATAATAATAATAATTTCTTTAACACTTACAGGTTTCCCCAATTACAAGTGTTTTAATACATCATTATACGAACACAAACACCCATGTCCTGGGCATTGAACAATCTTACCCAGGCGGGACTCGAACCCGCGACCCTGGGGTTAGAAGGCGAGGACTTTACCCCGCCGACACCGGGGCCGACCGAATTTTTTTTTTTTTTTAATTTTAAAAACGATTTTAAGGAAGTTAATCATCATAAACCGAGTAAAAGAGAACAAAGAGCTGAGCATGGTGGTAATTACCTGGTAACAGGCAAGGGGTCAAAATAAACAAAGCGTAATAAATCCTGATCATAAGTCTTTCATTTATTTAAATGTCTTAATTAAAAGCTTAAATGTCTCAAGCAACCTTGTTGCAAATAGTACGTCTGAAAGAGGCGAAGTCCGAGTGCAGAAAATATATCGTTTAAAATGCATGATAATAATAATAATGTTTATTGGTCAAAAGTATTCAAGAAATACAAAGACCTCGTAAAGAAAAATTTTGAGTGTACATAAATATTCAAAGCACTCACGGAAAGTATACATTATTACAGTTTATCATCTGAATCTTAGAACACAACGTCAGAAGTATTAAGCGTAAAAAAATCATCAATGGAATAAAAAGCATGTAAGGCTAGCCAGGAGTGAATCAAACTCTTGAATTTTGTCAAGCTGGTCATTCTGGCTGAAATTGGTACATAGATGGTTAAATGGCCTGATACCTAAATTAGGCAGAGAATGTTGAGTTTTAGATAATCTGCTTTGATTAAGGGATAGAAGATTATTATTTCTTTTGCTGTAATTGTGATAGCTCCAGTTGAGTTTGGTATCGATGTAAAACCCAAGAAGTTTTGTTGGATTCTGATTACCTGAGGTGAACTTCATGCTACAGATTAGCTTTTGAGTTTTTTCCCTGTTGAATACATAACCATTAACCTTAGGCCAGTTATCAGCCAATGCTAGGTGATCATCTGCATATTACGCGAAAACAAATGCATATAAAAACAATTCATGAAATTAAATCAGTTCATACCTTTGTATGCTTGTCGGTAAACCTCTTCGTTTACCACGAGATTAAACATACTTAGTTGCTTCGTCGTACAGCTTAAGCTCCACCATGTTACTAGTTTGACTTTCCCTCGAGAAATGATTCGCTCCAGCAGACCCTAGTTTCATCCGTGAGCGTTGGGAGCATGGCGGGAAAGAATGTGATGACATATTTGGTGACGTCACAGTGTATATTGTAGCGCTCCGGAGCAAATTACGGACCGCTCGGAAGCTCACTCCAAACGCTATGGAGCGTTTGTAGCGTGCAAATCATTACATAAGAATTGTACAAAGAATATGTATGTACACAAGAACAGGAAGAGATAAACCAAGTGTTACAACATAATGAACACTGCATTGAAATAAAAAAAAGGAAATTCATTTTTGTTGTGAAAGTAACATAAATTCATCAATGGTGTAGCACTGATGATTACAAAGAAAATTAAAGAGTTGAGTTTTGAAGGAGTGGAAACTACATATTTCCTTCAGGTTTTATGGTAAAGCATTCATGAATTTGACTCCAGCATAACCAGGACTCTTTGCGAACATGGCTGAGTTGCGAGCTGTTATTCTAATTTCATTACAGCCTCTGGTACTATACTGATGAACATCAGCATTGGTGTTCAGGTTAAACAGGGCTTTATTTTGATGCACAAAAATTACCGTCAGGAAAATACACAGACATGGAAGAGACAGAATTTTTAAATTTTTGAAATGAGGTCGACAACTGCTTGTCTTTGGAATCTTAACCATGATTCTTATTGCCCATTTTTGAAGTCTAAATAGCCGAAAAAGATTATGTGAGTGCCCCCACACAGTAATTCCATATTTGAGCCGGCTATGAATAAATGCACAGTAAACCGTGCGGGCAGTAGCGGTATCAACCATGGTCACAATTTTTCTAAGGAGGTAGCAACCAGACACAACTTTAGCACATATTTTATCTGAGTTTCCCAGGATAGTGACTCATGAACATGTATCCCTAGGAATTTTGTCTCTGAGGAGGGCTTAAGAGAAGATCCATTTAGCTTCAGCAGTGGGGAGGAGGTTATCTTTTTTTGGTGGGGGTGGAAGTGAATGAATGTTGTTTTATCATTGTTGATAAAAACTAAGTTGTCATTGCACCAATTGCTCATGCAGTCTATATTTTTCTGCACCCCAGCATAATTTAGAGTTATGGAGGAGGTCAAGTGTGTTGTATCATCAGCATACATATATACTGAGCCATTGATAAAATGATTGGGGAGGTTGTTAATGTAAATGAGGAATAATAGGGGACCCATTATTGATCCTTGGGGAACACCTCTTTCTATCACCAAGGGGCTTGAAGTAGTAAAGGATTTGGATTCTGCTGAAAAATTTTTTACTACTTGAGACCTTCCTGTCAAATAGGATTTTATCCATTGTTTGGCCATCCCAGAGATCCCATAGTTTTCAAGTTTCCTCCGTAGCACTGTATGGTTGACTGAGTCAAAAGCCTTTTTAAGGTCATAGAAGACCCCAATCACACTCTTCTGTTTATCAAATTCAAGTAGAACATCTTGAATGAATTTATTTATGGCAGTTTCCGTCGATTTTTTTTTCAAGAAACCAAATTGGGAATCAGACAGAATATTGTACTTGCTTAGAAAGCACAACAGTCTATTATACATTACTTGTTCAAGAATCTTAGAGAAAACTGAAAGAATGGAAATGGGTCTATAATTATTCACATTATGAGCATCATCTCCTTTGAACACTGGAATTACTTTAGCAGTCTTTAGCCTGTTGGGGAAAATGCCAGAAGTGAGAGATTCATTGACTAGGTGTGTGATGACATGAATCACCGAAGAGTTATCAATGCTTTTTAGCAGAGAGCCAGGTATGTCATCATGGCCAGCTGAGTCCTTTTTACTTATTTTCTTAATAATGCTAGTTATTTCTCGTTTATCAGCTGGGTAAAGGAAGATTGTTTGAGCATGGTGAGCCACACCCAGGGATACTGCATTAGGTATCACTTGTTGATTTTTGCTTTTGATCAGTTTGGCCATGCTATTGAGGAAATTTTAATTGAGTAGATTGGCAACATTATGTTAGTTTGTTACAAGAGCATAATCATGAAAAATAGCATCTACATTATAATTTAGAGATATTGAGCACTGGGAGGTATTTTTAATGAGATCCCATGCAGTTTTACTAAGATTGCTAGAGGAGTTAATGATATGCATGTTGTACTTTCTTCTAGTCTCATTCACCAACTTATTGTGCTTCTTTTTTAAATCCTTGTAGTATTCTCTCAGTGGCAATGAGTCATTTGATTTCAGATCATTAAAAACCTGTTTTAACCTAGTAGAAGAAGTCCTTATCTCTTGAGTTACCCACTTACATTTTGTTTTATGGTGGACTGAAGTTTTTATGGGCATCAGAGGGAAGCTAACATCAAAACAATATAAGAACATATCATGGAAGATGTTGAATTTAGCATCAAAACCATTAGTTGTATAAACACAATCCCAGGATTTTTCCTCAAGTAATAATTGGAAAGATAGTATGGCTGATGTAGAAAAACACGTTTTATACTTGACCCTGCTATGGGAGATGAGTATGCTTTTCAGTTATGAGATGTTATTGAGTACATCACCATCAAAAAGAAACTTAGAAAACTGAGCTTTATGGTCTGAGAAGTGAGTATCTAGGTTCTGACCTTTAACACCAGCAATGTTGGAGAAAATGTTATCTATGGTTGAAGAGGAGGAGCTGGTGACCCTCGTATGTTTTATCGGCACCCTTTGCACAGTTTGAATGAAATAATAAAGTACAAGACTTACAACTTATCCCATTTTCCACTTTTTTATGACAGATATTGCATTTATGACTACAACTTTTTTAATCTATGGAGCCGTTAACATTTACGTTCGTCTGAACGGACGCCATCCTGCAATCAATGTAGCGATGTCTTTAATTTGCTGAATAAGCACCTTAGTTACGCACAATAAGTTATATAGACAACGTATGCACAAAATCTTCCGATACTTGTTCTTGAATGGGAGAATTTTTGTCATAATGGGTTACAGTTTCAGTAAATACGAAGCAATGATTCGGCAAAAAAGTTTGTTTTCCGCGAAGTCCAACTTGGAAATATTGCCGGATTACGGGTGTTCCCGGATTAGGGATTTCCAGATTAGGGGTGCTCAAGTGTATTATAACTTGCCGAAACGTTATTGAGTACTAAGAGGAAATGATTTACAGTTAACTGAATCATCTCTAACAATGGAATACAGAGATATTTAGTATTTTGAGGCGTAACAAGAACTGGTACGCACATACCAGTGATCGTTGCTGGTAAATTGGCATGTAATTTCTAGTCAGAATAGTACTCATGCGAGTGATCACATTTGTTAAATATATGGAAAGTTCAATAAAAACTCTGTACTATTTACTAACGTTGACAGTACCATTTCACGCACCGAATTTATTGCATACCAAATTTATAACTACATCACAGAAGCAGCTGGTTACGTACTATGTGAAAATACGAATCATTTACAAGCAGATAATAAAATGTACAGATTTTTATAAATGGGAGAAAATCTTAACTGAATCATTGTGTAACTCAACTGGAGAGCAAAACATGTACATATTACCATATGATAGATTCAAGCGGTAATGGGGTTAATGGATTTGAATTTCTACAGTACGCAATGTACCCACTGCACGCACTAATCGCTATCTTTTGTTTGAATTCAATTGTCACCCTTATGCTGTTGATGTTATTAACATAGTTTTTACAACCTGTTACAACCACACCGAATCGGCATCGAACAATGTTCAACTTGTTCAAATTGAGCAGTTTTGACAGACGATTTGTAACCCTTGGAAAAAATATGGAGAATGACTCCCGGAAATTCAGAGGCAGGAGCAGGAGGGAGGTAAACAGGTTGTAAAATCTGAGTACAATTTTATTTTGTATATCTGTTGTTGTATTGTAATACCAAGGAATTTGTTATTATTTTTGGGGGCTGTTCTGGAAATGTGATTTTAAATGGTGTAATTAATGAAAATTAGCAATATCCAATCCACAAATAATACTGAAATTTCATAATTATCTCTCTTTGCTGTTGTTCCTACAATTGGGGGAGAAAAGTTGCTATAGCCACATAAATCGAGCCCATGAATGTGATGAAGCGTGTTTTGTTTTTTTGTTTTGGTGTGTCTATGTGAGAGACTTTCCGAGCACTAAGGACCAACTGGCGAACCACGGGTTCGCGGTAGAGGGGCTGGTCACCCCTGGCCGTGGGCTATAAGGAACCCGCCTTGGCATCCAAAGGCTGACCACCTTGGGAGAAAAGGACGGGCGAATGCGTGAAGCGCAGGACACCAGCGTGCCCGATTTGAAGTCCCGCCGAGGAGCAGAACACTTGCTCCCATGTCGCCGCAGGTTCGCGTCGTCTGCTAATATGACACTGCTGCTGCCATCTAGACGAGAAGTGCAGGAGAGGAAAGCCCGGTGTGCGCTATCTCTCTCTGCCTCTGAATCTCCTGAGAACAACATCTCTCCCGAAACTGTGCTCAAAGAAAGTGAAAGTTATCGTGTGGCAATGTGTGAATGCTGGTATGGTTGTGATTAGGGTTTAAGGTATGTGGCTAGAGGCTTGTACTAAATTTGTTTATTCATGGTGTCCTTTGGGAGTGCCCAGATTTGGGATTTTAACTTTTTTGCATTTTCTTTTCTTTTTGGGCTGTTCTGTCTCTGATTCATTTACATTCGCGTAAGGCCTGGAGGGCCTCATTTCTTTCTGTAAGAGTTTATGTGTTTTGTGGGTTGGATTAAATATTCCGATGGGGACAAAATGGATTATTACCTGTTTCGTTTCGTGTGATACCAGAACTTCAGTTTATATTTCTTTTTCTGTGTTATTGAACTCCGGGAAGTACGAGCGGAGAAAATGTCACTCTCAAATTGTTGAATGCTGTGTGTCGTAAGTCAAAGACTAATAAATATCAGCAATTGTTGTTACTGCTTATTAAGAAAATTTATTTATTTTATTAATTGTTACGTAGAACCCTGGAGAATAGTTTTATTTTTTTTTTCTTTCATCCTTATCGGTAATTCTCCACTGGTAGCTATCCATGAGCCCACGTGGTAGACGGGCCTCTGGTCGGTATAGGCTAGTCAGATGAGCTCGACGAGAGGCACCCGTTACAACCTATTCGGTAATTTTCACAGGTAATTGTATCTATGTAATCACTTGACTGTTTTACAGAGGTGAACTTTCGCGAAGAAGGATGCACTGTTGAAATTAGTTTTCCAATATGACGCCGTGATTCAGTGAAAAAGTGCTCAAATCGGTCTGCTTTAATTAAAAACGTGAGGAATCATTTGTGATGAAAATGCAATGCACAGTTTGATGTTTAACATACGGTAAAAATGATAGCTGTGGCACTGTTGGTATCAGAGTCATTGACAGAAGAAGGTGGATCCAACTCCGCGTACAATTACCTTTTACTGTATTAAAACATCCACTTTGTCTACCAATGTGTTTAATGCTACCTCGGACTGTTTCATTTAATTGCAGTCTGCACATGAGCCCTCCAACTGTCTGTAACAATTTATTTTTTTTATTTTCCTCAACTTCAAAACTTGCCTTTCATTATGAGTGAAAAAGTTTCTTCTATTTGGAAATATTTCACAAAATGTTCTTCTGTCGATTCTGAATGCAATACTTGCAAAAGAAGGTTTAAAACGCGAACTGGCAGCACCACAAGCCTAATTCATCATTTACAAAAACATCCATCAAGGCACTCTGAATACTTAAAAGAAAAGGAAGAAAAATGCACCAAAGGAAAGAATTCATCAAAGAAGCAGCAAACATCTGTCTCAGAATTTTTAATTCTCGTGACAATGGATGCTTCTCACCACGGGTCGACGATAATAACATCAAGCATTGGGAAGATGATGGCTATTGATTATCAACCATGCTCAATTGTAGAAGATAGGGGTTTTAGAGAAGTAGTCCAGGTACTAGAACCAAAGTATGTTATGCCTTCCAGGACTGTTTTTTCAGGAAGAATGATTCCAGAAATGTATGAAAAAAGGAAATGTGAAATTAGGCTAGAATCAGAAGAAGAATTCAGTACACTTGATTCATTGTCTTTAACTACTGACATTTGAACGTCACGAGCTCAAGATAGCTTCATTTCTCTAACTTGTCATTTCATGAAAAAAGATTTTTCAATGAAACACTATGTGCTTGCTAATTCCTACTTTCCTGGTCAGCATACGGGGATAGCTTTGTCTGAAAAGCTAAAATCAATACTAGAGGAATGGAATTTAAGGTCCTCAATTCCAATTTATATAGTGACTGACAATGCAAGAAACATGACGGCAGCGGTATTTGGTACAAAATGGACACCAATATCTGGTCTAGCCCATACCATGCAACTAGCAATAAATGATCACCTGGATTCAGTGAAATCTGTCGAAAAGGGAGAATAATTGTTGGTCATTATCGGCACAGTGCTCAAGCAAGGGAGGGATTAAACATTTTACAGAAGAGCATGGGCAAGCCAGTACATAAACTTATTCAGGACATAGACACCAGATCGAACAGTGAGTATAATATGTTTACAAGACTTTTCGAGCAGAAAGGACCAATTTCAGCTGAGTTAGCTGAAAACAGTAAAATAGAAAATTTCAGTCAAAGTGAATGGTATATGATAAGCAACTTTGTTGACATACTCTAGCCCATATATCAAGCTACTGTGGAACTGAGTGCTGATTCTTCCCCAACCTTATCAATGGTAATCCCGGTTATGAGTAGTACACAAAGAGTTTTAGAAAATCACATTTCAAAGGGTATAAAAGGAAGTGGTTTGACATTTGTTAGAAGCATGATGCAAGCTTTAGGGTACGCTTCCCAGATTATAGGATTTCACAAACTACATAATACCATAGCAATGATAATTGATCCAAGGTTCAAAGCAATACTTCTATCAAAAGAAGAAGCCACCCTAGCTATCGACAGTATTGCTAGAAAAATTGTGAGTAAAATGGAAAGTAATGAAAAAAGTGAAACTGCTACCAAACATTTAGAAATGGTATCGTGTCAATACCAAGCTTCTTCTTCCCTATGGGCAGAGTTCAATGAGCTAGCAAAAAGAAAACCTGTGAAATATATAACACAGTGTGTACAACAACAAACTTCTGCATATTTAGATGAGACAGTTAAAAATAGGAGAAAGAAGATCCCTGTCTTTGGTGGAAAAACAATGGTGAGAGTTTTCATTATCTACGGGTTATTGCATTACATAATTTGTCAATACCAGCTACACAAGTATCTAGTGAAAGGCTGTTTTCAGCTGCAGGAAATGTTGTAAGTGTAAGAAGAGGGAATCTCCAGCCTGAACACGTGGAGCAACTTGTTTTCCTGCATTACAATTTATAATTTGATTTCAATGTCACACATATTTAGATGTGAAAGGAAGTTTAGTAATTTGCATTTCACAGATTCATTTGCTTTTATTGCCATTTTTCAAAGGTTTTGTTACATTGAATAAAAGCTTTTCTTATGTATCACTAAAAGTTCATGTTTTGAATGTTAAGTGTTACTGTGCACAAGATGTATGCGGAAGTTTATTTTCTTAAGGGTTCATGTTATATGTTTTGAGGGACCAAGAAAAGTGAAAGTATGTTTACTTTTTTAAATAATGGCAAATGATGGGTTATGGCTTCTTTATATAAATATTGTTATTCATAAATAATTCTTGTGCATTATAAATAATAAATTATTATAAAAATCATTGTATCGTATGTTTCATTTTTAACCCTTAAGTAAGCTTGGTTGAATTTCAAAGTTAAGTATTTTCTTCTAACTGTTGAATTGATGAAAACTTAGGAAATTAATCTTGAATTAAATAAGGCTTAAATGACTTTTATTTTCTCTAAAAAAAAACATTAAATGTTACATTGACAAACTCGACTCAACTTGAAACTTGATTCTTTTAGCAATGATTGACTCGAACTCGACTCGGGTTGAAAATCTGGTGTTCGCACATCCCTAAAAAATTCAAATAAAATTCTTGCTTCTACTCATTTATGCACCCAGCCGGGCTATAATAATAATAATAAATATTTTTTTGTCCAGCGATTTGATTGTACAAATATAGGACACGTCAATACAGGCATATACAAAACAAATGAAAAATATACGGATGAAGAAATTCATCAACAGAGTAAAACAAATTTCTTAGTAAGAAGCCATGAAATATTGATTTGAAGAGGGCCATCATCAGTGCCCTCTTAACTTCACGAGGAAGCTTGTTATACAATAAAAAGCCTATATGCATAGGGGCATAACTTGAGTTTCTATTTCCAACCTGCAATTGGTGGAGGTCAGCAGAGCTCCTTGTATGATAACTATGAATGTCATTATTAAAGGCATAATTGGAAAGATTTTTCTTGGCACAAATAATTGCAGTAAGCATGTATATACAGGGAAGTGGTAAAATACTAAATTTCTGAATGAGGGGGCGACATGGGGCATGAGGAGAAGCTTTGCCTATCAGCCACAGACATCTCTTTTGAATTTTAATATTAATTTGGCATTGAGTGTAGGGCCCCAGAAGAGAATACTGAACATTATCTGTGAGTAAAACTCACCATAATAAATTGACAATAGCACATCATTATTTACAGTTTGTCTGATTGATCGAATTAAGAAACAGACAGAGCTCAGTTTGCAACAGAGTTTCTGAATCTGACCATCCCAAGACACATGGCTGTCTAGAGTGACACCCAAAAAGGAGGAACAGTTTATCTGTGGAATATGGTTGCCATTTATATTTACAGAGATAAGTGCTATTTGTTTATTTTTATTGGAAAAATAAATTAAATTTGCTATCTCCACATTGAGAAGAAGAGAATTTTGATTACACCACTCTTGAATGTGATGTGCAGAATTATTAGATTTTATAGCCAGACTTTCAATTGAGGAAGCAGACACTAACATACTGGTATCATCAGCATACAATATTGGAAGTACACCTGGTATAGATTTAAACATGTCTGGGAGGTCGTTTATATACAAAAGAAGTACTACTGGGCCTAAAACAGAACCTTGGGGTACACCAGAGGCAACTTGTTTTGAAGGGGATATAAAGTTGGCCCCGAGTATTGAGAGGACAACACTCTGTTGCCTATCACTAAGATAGGACTTAATCCATCCATATGCTGTTCTTCTGATGCTGAAAAACTCAAGTTTTTGCAATAGAAGATTATGATTAACACAATCAAAGGCTTTTGAAAAGTCAAACATTAGAATTAGGGATTCTAGTCTGTTGTCCAAGTCAGATAGTATTTTATTTATGACATGGTAAGTGGCAGTAGTAGCGGACCTTAATTTCCTGAAACCATGCTGGGACAATGATATGTACCTGAAATATGTACATACAAACAAATATGCCAGGAAGTAAACCACTTTTTCGTCTACACAAGTATGTTAAGAATAATGCTTTATTTTTATATATGTACCCACATAAAATTGTTGACATTACTCATTTTACCAGTTTTGAGACAAGGCAGCATTGGGTGTTCATGAAACAAGCATTGTGATACATCTTTATCCGAACATTTCCCAGCCAGAACAGGCAGATGGTCAAGCAAAGCTTATATGTAATTCTTGCTGCGAGGCCATCAAAGTACACATTTGCCTACTTTTATCTCAAGCTGCTTCACCGAATCAAGCTAATGTCAGTTCCCCATACCTCACTTGTTTCAGGAATTTAACAATGATTAACTTAAATGCAGTTGCTAATTAAGGAGATCTACATTAGCATTTTTTTACTAAATTTTAACCAATCGATGTCAGAAACAATGCAAACTTCCCTCATACAGGAAGGTGGATATAAAGGACTAGAAGTGGGATTGAATGATGAACGCCGTTGACAGTATAGCATAATCACTAGCCAACCTACAAGCATCTAAGACATGAGACTCTTCTTTGGTTGGAAAGAGTGACTTCACTGACTAACATGAGCTCAAGGCTGCTTTTGGAGATCACAAAAAACCACGATTTTTGGCAGTGCAACATGAAAAAAAGACTGGCAAAATTTCTGGAAACACATTCAGCTATAATTTAGATACTTGAACTGTTTAGAATTCAGGATGAGTGGACTTCTTCAGTAATGCCTGACCACTACGAAAAATTTCCATAGAGATAACTCAAAAACCTATGCACAGAAAAGCACAAATTACTCACTCAATACAGATTTTGTGTTAGGCTGGAAAATAGTCCTCCTCTTCCCAAGCCTCATGGTTCCACCCAGGTTCCCAGGATTGTGCTCAGGCATGTCCACAACAACAGGATGTTTTGTGGCTGCATCTATTTCTGTTGAATTGGCATTCTCCAGCTCTAGCACATTTCTAAAAAAATATTGTTATATAATATATAATTACAATATTCATTATTTAATCACTAAATGAAGAGTTTTCCAAAAGACAGAGTCCCAAATTAGTCTTACACTTAATGTTTTTTTTTGTGTTCGTCCACTATCATCCACTATAAATTGTCTAAACAACATGTTCAATAATAATACTCTGACAATTTGGGTGAAACAAAAATCAAATCATGTGTGAGAGCTACACTGGATAGAAAAATTGAACAAGCTACACAAATCAAGATGGTTATGGCTTTGTGGCAGGAGTCTGATTGGGAGATTTCAAAACAATTGAGCTATCAGCAGTGACAATGCTTTTATGTAGATTACATACATTTGGGTTTAGTTGGGTACTGGGTGTATACCAACTATTCTTTGAGATTCTACCACATCCACCAAATGCAAGTGAGGGAAGCTTCTATTTCTTTCCTGATTTAGGCTCTAAGCCTGTGCTGGCTTCACTTTACCAACCTCATCCTTGGTTTTCCGACACCACTTCTACCCAATGGCTAATAATCCAAAGCCTGCTTCACACATTTCTCCTTAGGCATTCGGAGTACACGCCCTTTCCCTTAGTTTTGTATTCTACTAACCTGTTATGGGCTGAACACCTAGTTCTTCTCTTCCCAATGCATTCCTTTTAATTGTCTAGCAATGAACACCCTTTCCCAACCACAGAAGGGCACCGCACCAGTAGCTAATTTGGTCACGCTGCAGAGTCAACATTTATGGTCAAAAACTCAAGCAGCAGCACCATGGTGTGACACACAACAAGTCACATTTCAATCTACGAGTCTGCTCTAATAGAGATGTCCTCACACCATGCAGCAACCTTCCCATCTTCCTATCTATGTCTGGCCAACTCCCACCCCTCATAATGCCACCTCTGCCTGTCTCTGCGCTGCCATCCTGTCCCTAGGCTGCTTTGTCTGCCGTTTGCCTGCCAGCATTGTCTTGGCTACATTTGAGTCGTTTCTGAGTGCATCCAGGGTCTTAAGATTAAATTTTTGAAGTGGTCATGGGACGCACACAACAACATGTGGGTGGTTGTGGAGGATATCAAAGAAAGTTTGCAAGATCAATCATCAACATTTTGCATTGGTCATCTAAGCCCAATATTGTCCATGGGATTTTGGAAGACTCGAGGGCATTGGCAAGGAGAAGTACTACCATCAACTCGTCTTCTAAAATGCCAAGAACACTATGAGGCAAGTAGTTGTGAGCCAATTTTGATGGAGATGACCTACATCCGGAGATCCACTTTTGGATATATTTCAAATTGACAAGTCACTTACACTTACCATATTGTTACTGGTGCAGAAGAAATTGGAAAGTTATGCCACCTCAGTCAGGACAAAAAACTCTGTGGTGGATCGGAGTGCTATTCAAGGCATATACGATGAGGTGGCAACAATAATCAGACCCCACTATCGACACGCTCTTTCCTAAGTGCCCTTGGACTGTCCTGTCCAAAGCTAAATAAACCCTTTCACTGCTGTGAACATAGCAGCTACGTTCGTCCGGTTGACTGATGTGAACGTAGCTCCTACGTTTCGTTGGCAAGTAGTCGTTCCTACCCACGCAACCAAACTTTCTATTTTTCTGCGCATGCCATTCCCCGAGTTCATTGATATACATTGTACTAATCCCTTCCCGGGAGCATGAGTGCCTATTGAGTTGCAGGTACAACGAGAGACATACTTTCTGTGCTAATGTCGGTTACCGTACACTTTTTCGCCGCACAGGGGCTGGAACGTCTCTGAAGTTTGACCGCAGGGAAAGGGTTAAGTGGTTACGACTTAATAACATGTGATTCAGCTCTTTCAATTTGTTGTATGAATATGCCTTTCCAATTGGTAAATAAAAAGCTACAATTGATTTAAGAGGGTGAGAAACAGTACGTACATCACAATCAGAAGGCCAGCACATTTGTTTTGACAAGGTTTGCTTCATGAAACACACGATTCTTTACAGTCCAAAAAACAACTAGACTATTAATTTATATGGAGGTTGTGGATTTTCCCAGTGACCTTGCCCTTCATGTTAATAAGAGAATTAAAAGTCTCTTCCAATCAGCAAAAGAATAGTCTTTTGGGGGAGTAATTTACAATGATGTTCATTAGTCATGTGAACAGACAGCGAAGGATTTTAGAAATGAATTGGATTTATCTTTACATTAGCTTTACCTGAGCATTTTAGAAGAGTTTAGTCCACTTGACACTGAACATGACCTTCTCTTAGCTTAATAGCAATACTAAAAACAACACCTAATTTTGGATAAACTTAGCAACAGCTTAACCCTGCTTTAGTTTGTAACAAGCATCTTTAGTCTGCATGTCAATTAAGAACTTGTCTTTTGTGCAACTAACACACATTTTGGAGAGCCTGCAAATAACACCAGAGTGAGCTGGGGTCAAAACCTAAACCTGCAAGTGCCTTCCAAGGGTACAGTGAGTTGTGATTACTTTGGCGGTTGGCAGGATATGAAAGTACATGATGATATGCCAGTAGATGATATGTAAATAGGCAATAAGATAGGTGGAAGTGTAAAAATAATTTCTTTTTAAACAGTAAGTATCGCCCTTGATGCATTTATAGTAATGGTATGTCAGAAGAATACATGGCATGGCAATAAAAACAATTTTATATCTAATGTTCATTAACTAAGAAAGAATATTACTTTCTGGTGAAATTCCATGAAATACCTAGCAAATAATTCATGCTGAACAAATGACCCTCACATAAAATCACATTTAAGTCACATAGTGCCAAATACGAATTAATACACATAGGTAATTATATGGGAATAATGCTTGACGAAGTGTTATCTCTCATAGAGAGCCCTCATAGAATAACAAACATGTGATGTCTTTATAGGCATAAATACCAAATAAGGACAGTCAAACAATAAGCAAAGTATGTGGCATGAAAATAACAGAACTGGAAGCACACAATCTATGGCACCATGTTCATCACTTCAAATGGCAGGTTCATCACTTCAAATGGCATGGCATGACAGGTAATAAATTTCCTCAAGGATCTCGTACAAGTTGAACATAAATGCATATACAGTAGCAACTCAATAATACGAAGCTGGCGGGACCCAAAAATCAGCACTTCGTATTTTCAAAACTTTTTAATAAATCGTGAAAAATATTTCCCCTTAACCCCCCGACTTCTCTGGTCTTTGGAAACGTTTTAAAATAATTTACAGTCATTATTCGTGAAAGCATTCGAAGTAATGCCTTTATATCATATGCTAAATGTCACAAACGTTTGAGAAATATCTATCACCTCTTAGTTCCCTATGCAAATGTTGGCGATCATTTTCTTTGCAAAATTTTCACCCTGTTTAGAAGAAGTATATAAACCAAGTTCTCCTTTTGTATGAGACTTAAGCTTTCTTAATCTGCGGCTAATTAGGATGTGCAACTGGTATGGGCATTTAAGAGAGGCATTTGTTTCTAACATCTACGCAGTTAAGATGGTAGCTGGCACAACCGCACTTAAAATCAACCTTTCTTTATCGCTCAATTGTTGGTAAAATGAGCAAAGGACACAGTCCATTTAAAAAACCCTTCACAGGTCATTATTTGTGGTTTCTTCCACATTACCTGCTGGATATACGAATTTGAGAAGAAATATTATTTCATGCCAATTACTAATTGCTTGACGACAAATTGGGCATGATATCCATTTTCCATATCTTTATCAGCTCGGAATATACTAAGTTTCTGGTTCTAAATGGCGAGATGTTTTGGACAGATGGCAATTAATGTGGAGGTCATGGAAAATGATACCGAAGAAAATAGAACTTAATATCACCAACGAACGCTTAAACCGCCACCCAGGAAATGCCTTCTCTGGAGATAACGGCACTTCACCAATCCATTTCTTATCGATGTTTCTAACATCTACTGAGTTAAGACGGTAGCTGGCCCAACCTTGCTTCTAATCGCCCTTTCTTTATCACTCAATAATAGGTATAAAGAGCAAAGGACTCAGTTCATTTTAAAAAATCCTTCTCAGGTCACTATTTGTCCATTGCACCTGCAGGATATATGAACTTGGATGAAATATTATTTCATTCCAACCCAAACGGTTTCACCGATCCTTGAAGTTCGAGTTAGAAACATTAACTCATTACCAAGTTCCTTTTCCATTTGATGATGTGCTTATAGTTCTACTCTGCAAAACATTGATCCAGTAAATAAATCATGCGACTATTTTTTATCCTTCTATGCATTATCTCATAGCGTTGTGGGTGTTGTGCTGAATACCATTTTATCCAATGGCGTCTTCATATGCCACTTTTGGTATGCTAAAATATAGAAGCTAATGAAATACCTCGTATTTAAAAAGTGATATCCGAATCACTCCATGATTTTTGGAACTTTTTATTCACAATAGTGTCAAGGAGAATCTTTATCCTAAATGGGCGTTGCAGAGATATTCCAGATCCAGCATTCTCCATTCCATTATTTAGTTATTTTCTTTCCCCTCTCCGACTTATGCCTTCTATATTTGACTGCGCTGTGGGGTATAAAACATGAAAATGACATAAGCGTTCTCCATTTCATTATTTAGTTATTTTCTTTCCCCTCTCCGACTTACGCATTCCATATTTGACTGCGCTGTGGGGTATAAAACATGAAAATGACATAAGAATAACTGTTTGAAGCATAACTTTGTAAAATTAAGTCAAGGGGAACTTAGGAAGAGGTAGGGGTCACGGAAAAAATCTGCCGCCGCAGAGGCTGAAACCTAACTCCTTTCTGTGGGAAAATCCTGAAAAAGACAATAAGTTTCTCGCAGAGTAGTATTTCTGCAATTAAATCCTTCTAAATGTCGGGTGATTTTGAAATAGAGTGCATCAGCATCCAATTCATGCCCATTATGTGTCATATCTGCATATTAAAATGCCTAGGACTCAAAAGTTTCTCATGCCATCACAATGAAATCTTATTCAACAGGGTTGTTCAACATTTTTTTAAATATGAGAAATTAAAAGAGTATGCTTCAGAAGGAGTAATGACAATTATCTTATGGTATTCTCTTCGTTGTACATCCTTAGAGAAGGGATTAAAAAGTGACTAAGTTTACAGCATGCCAAAAACCCCTACTTCCATCTTCAATTGATGTGTGACATTACATACAAGCCTGTTGATACAGGACTACAGTGTTATTGAAGTAGTGCAGGCAGTCTCTTGTGGTAAACCAACGGAAAAAAATGGGCTTAAAGAGGAAATTTGTTTTTTTTATGATGCAAGGGGATCATCATGAAGAAAATATGGAAGACCGGGGGGTTTGCGTAGAAAAAAGAAAAACCTATACGTGGTGCTTTGTCCCGCAATGTTCCAACCAAGAACACTGCGTTCCAACACAACCTTGAAAATATCCAATAAGGTGTTTCTAAACGTTGAAAAAGATGAACACAAGTATCATCCTTCCTTAATACTCTAACGTTATTTGGAGCCTTTCGCGACGTCACTCGATTTCATCCCTCGATTGATTTGAGGCGATTAAGTCAACCCTCACGGCAGATAGACATGAAACATTCGTTAACAAATGCCTAATTAGGAATTTTCTAGCTTGATTTACAATGATGAAATCTATAACATATGCATTGGTTGTTCTAATAAGAAGGAGCAGCTATAGGTGATAGCAATTTGGACGAGATTGGTGTCACTGAAAGTCAATGAATGCAAAAAATGTAAATCCAGTGACAATAAGGGCCCAATACCGGTAGAGGAGAGTATCTATGTTACGAGCGTAGGGTCACACCGAGTTTATTTTAGACTTGCTAATTGAATATTGAATGTTTGAACGATCATTTACGCCATTTTCACTTCAATGATTGGTAAAGGTATAAAGAATAAAAAATGCTGCTGCATTGCAGAAATTGTGTGAAAGAAAAACTGTAATTGTGAATTGACAACTGACTGTCAATCCTCCTCTCTTCTCCAAACCACACAACCATTTCTAAGAAGTTATTTGCCAGCTGTAGAGGTGGATTTGACCTTGCATGAACTTTCAAATTAATGGCCTTGATATATTTCATGGATGTTCCCACAGTAGCCAACAAAGGCTTAGCCCAATAGCATACCACTTCTGTAGGGGAAGGTTCCTCCTGTGGACCCACAAAAGGAATGCTAATGCATGTTTACATCCTCCTGAAAGAACATAAAATGTGAAATCGAATGATAGGCCAGAGTAATGAAACTCTTACAGTAACAATCGAGGACCTACCTACCATGGGTAAATCGCACCTTCAACGACACCAAAAATTGGAGCAATAACTCGAATGAACCGGAAATAATTAGAATAGTGATATCATCGATACCTCTTACCTTTAGCAGCAGGGCAATCCGCGCAGTTAACGTATAATACATGGTTTTCTTTCTCATTTACTTTCATATTTACAGAGTATTCTTTTTTATTAACTTTATGCTCTTGGCAAATTCTTCCATTTAAAAAGTATTAAGTGACTTCTCTCTATATATTATCCTTGAATATCCACCACGAATATATCAACCATCAGAAGATTTTCTCATGTACCCTCGATTCATCCGCCAGTTTCATCCACAACATAGGCCATTTCAAAATGTGGAATAATTGTAGTTGATGATCAGCCGGCAGGCGCGGATCGTGTTCGACTGTACGAGCGTACAGGCTTGCTACGTCATCAACTCTGTCTCAAGATGGCGGACCATTTTTGGCGGCTTTCAAATTATTCAAATTTTGATTGCTAATAATTCGACAATTACTTGTTCTACGTATCTCATTTCAATTCAAATCAAAAGGAAATATGATCAGAAGTGATAAGCATTCACTCAATGCGTCAGTTTTGATAAGCTTGAACAACCCGATTGGTCCCTTATCTTCTGGAAATCAGGGAGAGCAGGGATGATAGATCAAATGTGATGTATCAAGGCCTGGTTACTCAATGAATTCAGTGTAGTAATTCATGGATGAAAGTGTGTTCCAGTAAAATTCCATGGAGTTACCCCACCAACATCTTGAAATTAAGTTAAAGAGAAGCCTTCCGTGATGATTTTATTTTAAGGATTTCAGTTTTTCTGGTGTAACTATATTTCATAGGACGATATTTTGTGGGTGACGGCTTCTTCAGGTTGAAGTGTCTTTTAGCAGTTTATCACAGGTCTTATCATCAGGTTACGATAAAACTTTGGTGAGTTGTTGTGCGCGCGCCTGCGAAGGTTTCCAAATTATTGAATCCATTGTACAATAAGTGGGGCGCAAGTCATTTCAACAAATGAGTGTTGGCACGCGAGCTTCTCAAACATGCGAGGAACGACAATCAAGCAACAAAGCGGATCATTCACGAGTTGCTCAATCGCCTGCATCACAATTGTATCAGTGAGACATGATGCCGCATGCATCAGAATCACATCAGCGAGACATAATTTAGTTAGTTAAAAGTAGGGATGGACCGATACCGATATGAAGTATTGGCCAATATTTATGGTATCGGTAGTATCGGTATCGGCAGTCACGTCAGTGTTTTTCAGATTTTTTCAAATTTCAGATTTTTACCACGACTTCGGCCAATTAAATGAGGTGTCTAATCCTACCACTAGAGTGCTCTGGTACTGAATGCTGTCAGTGAGTTTCGCTCTATGTAAGACAGTGTGCGTTTCTTTTGATCACCAACTTAAATTATTTTTTTGTAATTACATTAGAAAATAAAAAAATCATTGAGTAGGCGAATGAACTTATGACTATATGCTTTTATATTTGCGATTAAGCAGTTTTTGCAATTTTCTCCTCCTTACATGGAATCGCATATCGAAGTAATTTCACTTTCGTAAGCTACTCAATGGGTGCTTTCAATTTGCGGCTATAGCCGCCGATAGCCACGCCGCGGTGCATTCGATTTAGCAGAATAGCCGTCTATCGCTGGCTATCGGTGGCTCTCCGCTAGGCTTGTGTGATGAACGAATTGGCCATCGAGGGTCAATGAAAAT
This sequence comes from Ceriagrion tenellum, assembly GCA_963169105.1. Lineage (NCBI taxonomy): Eukaryota > Metazoa > Arthropoda > Insecta > Odonata > Coenagrionidae > Ceriagrion > Ceriagrion tenellum. Next base: position 1,723,576 of record OY720633.1, read on the forward strand.
AAATCATCGAGATGATTCGGACTCAATGATTGTCATCGACAACGATGAGTCGATGAATTCATCGCCTTCAATGAACTCACCGACCTCGATAAGTCGATGGATTCATTCATCGCCGACGGAAAGGTAGGGACAGGCACAGGCGGGCGACACAACACAAATAATTATCATCTAATGGGGATAGATTCATTGACTCATCTACAACGGTGAATTCATCGACTCATTGGCATCAGTTTATTTATCAACTCATCGACGTCAGTTAATTCATCAACTTCAATTACATTCATTGTCATCAACGCGGTTCATTGTAACTCGATGACTAAAATCATCGTCAATGAATTTAATGAATCAACTCCTTGCACAAGCCTACTCTCCGCTATGAGGAGAGTCGAACAAAGCAAGATTGATTCGCACAATGCCGTCTATCGCCGGCAATCGCTGTTCTAAGTCGAAAGCACTCAATGTTGACTACCGAGACATCACGGTGGCGTGAGAATAATTTGACGAAATCTCATTGTTCGTAATAACAGTCGAGGAAAAAAAAAAGAGTTACGTCCTGTAAAAAACATAGTGAAGTTTGGAGATATTTCAAAGAAGTTCAAAGTGATGCTCAATATGCTATTTGCACCTTGTGTAACGTTAGGGTTTTGAGAGGGGGCAAACATACGAAGGGTTTTACAACAAGTAACATGCAGAAGCATATTGCAGTACACCGTGCCCATATTATGGTCCAAGGTAAGCGTAGTCCTAGTCCTACTCTTGAGCCTGAGTTAGGACCCAACTCGGCTAAGAAGATATGGTTTGTGCATACACCAGACGAGGAAGACTGTCTGCCGTTGGATGTGTTGCAGCCATGCGCAAGTGCTATGCCAATGACTTTAAGATCATCACCTTATTTTGAGACTAATTCAAGCCCCGATTCTAGAAGTCTTTCAACTCCTGGAAGTGATAAGGGTAAGGCCGATATCAGGGCAATGAAGGTAGCCCCGAGGCTAAGGGAACAGGCTCAGTAAAAATGAGGTTGCTCTTGATTGGGTAAATATGGTATCCCAAATAGGCTGCAAAAGATTAATGTTTTCGTTTTTTTTTTTCAGAAATCAGTGGGGAAAATACTCCTAAGATAAAGCAGGCTAACTTTTTAGCAAACTTCTTTAGTAAAGTTCCCGCATTATACAAGGCTAGGTCTGCATTTCCTCACCAATCTGTGTCTTCTTCCACATCAAGTGATGATTTACCTAGTTCACATCATGTGCAGCCGACTATAAGTGATCTGATCCAGAAGAAAAAACTTTATCATGCTCTTCACCCCAAAGCAATTAAAGCCACGGAACTGATAGCCAGAATGATCGCAACAGACAATCAACCCTTTACAACAGTGGAAGACAAAGGATTTAGGAATTTAATCAATTACTTAGAACCACGATACACAATACCTGGTTGAAAATATCTTTCAAATGTAGCCATACCAACACTCTACAAGACTACAACAAACTCAGTTCGTGAGCTACTACATACAGTTGAGCCAAAAACCTTAAGCATTACTACAGATATGAGGTCATCTACTTCTAATGATGACTACTTGGCCTTAACAGCTCATTTCATAACACCAGATTGTGAACTAAAGCATATTTCTTTGACTGTTATTCCATTTACTGCAGGAACTCATACCGGAGAAAACATAAGTAACTTTCTTCATGATTGTTTTGAAGAATGGAATGTAGTTGACAAAGAAAATGTCATAGTTACAGACAATGGTAGAAACTTCGTTTCTGCAATGGAAAAAGGCAAATTTGAACACATCCCATGCCTTGCACATTCTCTGCAATTAGTGCTCAAAGATGGCATATTCCCGTATGAAATCGTTTCAGGCTTTACATGGTGGAAATGCGATATATCCATGATAAAATATAACACAACAATAGTAATATCCACACTTTAATATATTACTCCAACACCGACCATGGTTTCAACATACTATGTCATTTTCAAGGTAATGACGTAAAAGGCCTTGAAAATGACATAGTGTTGAAACCATGGTCGGTGTTGAAGTAATATATTAAAGTGTGGATAGTACTATTGTTGTGTTATATTTTATCATGGATATATGGCATATTCCCAATAATGAAATCAATAATCTGCTTAAAACTTGTTGATGTTTAGTTGGTCATTATAAACACTCCATACAAGCCAATAAGATTTTGAAGGAGTCCCAGAAAGTTCTAGGAATGCCACAGCATAAGTTAGTGTAGGATGAGCCGACTCGTTGGAACAGTACCCTAGATATGCTTAAAAGATTACTTGAACAGCAAAGGGCTATTTCATATTCTTCTCAAGAACTAAGTCTTCCAGTTGAACTTACAAATGTACAATGGTCATGCATACAAACAATTGTTGATATGTTACAGATCTTTAGTGTGGCAAAAAAGCTGTAAGCTTAGAAACAGCAAGTGCATCCGAAGTTATACAAATTGTTAATGGTGTTCGTCAGAGCCTAACAAAGAAAACAGGTAGGTATGACGGCATCAGAAATGATACGTTGGCATCTCTAAATGTTCGATATGGATCATGTGAAAGTAATCTTATATATGCAATAAGTACTATCCTAAATCCTAAATGCAAGAAAGACATCTTTATAGACTAAACTCTGCAGCTAAGGCTTGTGACCATATTGACACAATGCTGAGAGATTTACAGCGAGGTGAAGAACAAGAAATGGGGGCTGAGCAAGTGCCACCAGAAGATGAAGAAATTGAAAAGCAAAGCCCCCTTTGGTCTTTAATCAAAGAGGTAATGGAAGCAAATGATAAAGAAGAAGAGTCTAAAAATGTTGTCAGTGTTTTTATACTTACAAGAACCACGAATAAATCCTTCCAAGGATATTATTGAATATTAGAAAGAATCATCATTTACCAAACTCAAGAAACTAGCTCAAAAATATTTAGCCATCCCACCAGCTACTGTTCGTTCAGAGCATATGTTCAGTACTTCAGGGTTAATATGTGACAAAAAACGAAGTCGGCTGGGTCCTGAAAAAGTTCAAATGCTAGTGTTTCTCAACAGAAACTTAACATAAGGTGGGATGTAAATTGTGTTTAATAGTGGTCAATGAGATTCAGATATTTGAAATTCCTTTGCAGTGATGTTATAACATGAGTACTAATTTGGTTTTCCGACCATACCATGTTACCATACATACATGACCCGAGGAAGAGACAACATTCATCTGAACTGCCACAATTTTAGATGAGGTCCTCATCACCCAGCATCCCAAATATCCAATAGGCTTCCAAGATCTTTGAAATCCATTTCTTCTCCAGACGTTTTCAAGAGGAGATTGTGTGAAGTTTTGCACAGTACACTTTATTACAGTGTGAATGAATATTTTGATGATGATTCTTAATTGCCTATTGGTTGTGATTTCATGCATACATAACTTTTCTTTTATCTAATATATTTTGTATACGGTGTTATTGACTATCTTTACAGTATGCATAAATTGTCTATTAACTGTGTTGCCATGTATACTGTTGTCTTTTATCTTGTATTTGTGCTTTGAGTATAGTTTTGTTGACGAGTTCTATGTCACTGGGCCTGCTGAACAATGAAAATATTATTATTATTATTAAAAATTTTTCAGTGACTTTAGTGTTTCGCCTGTGTAATAATGGTTGTTTCAGTAATCTGGTTTCTTAGTTGATTGAGCCAGCTTAAAATGTTTGTGGTGGAATATTGAGTTTGTATTATACCTAGAACGAAGTACACAGTATCGGTAATGGTATCGGAATCGGTATCGGAAATTTCTGGTATCAGTCCATCCCTAGTTAAAAGGTACACAATGTATTTGTATGTAGAATAAGATTTAGTACAGTGGTCTCTTTGTTTGCTTTTTTTTGAAATTCTTGCATTCGATTTTACTACACACTTTGCTTTTTCCTAAAATTGGATTTTAAAGCTCGAAAATCTTCAATTCTTCCTCTACTTCAACAATAGAATATTTTTGCGGAAGTCTTCTACCACGATAAGCTTATCACTTCCGAAGTTTCAGAGTCCGACTCGTACTTTATTCTCAAGGCGAATGATTTCTTCTCATTTGCCTTTAGAATGGAGTCGGAGTCCAAAACGTTGGCAGTGAAAAGCTTATCCCAGTGGGAATCCCGAGAAGACTTCCTCAATATTTTTTGCCAGGAAACAACTAAATCATAGAATATTTTATTTACTTGGAAACCACAGAATTGGCATGGAACGGAAACTTATGCCATCATTTGCGCGTTACGAATTCCAGCATAAGTACATGGAATTCATTGGACTAGGCCTCTAATTCATTTAAGTACCGATTTTGGACTCCGAAATAGTCATTGCAATGCATTTCGGGCACTGCTTGTACATTATAATATCATATTGTTGAGCAACTCCCCTGAATGTGCAAACTCTATATTTGCCAACTGATCACCCATTTTCAATAAAATACCATGAACAGCTAAAGACAACAGCAACAAGTTGATCAAATAGGCAACTGAAGTTGAGACGCGACCAGCATGCCCGGTTGCTAGCAACTGGAATGCGACTGGTTGTCGACGTGTCGAGTTGGAGATGCACCGTGTGCAGTGTCCCACCTGACTACATTGGTTATGTCACAGATGACTCGGTTGCTCAACTTGTATACAACTACAGTTGGGTTTCAGTCTTCCCGTGTGCAGAGTGCCTTAGAGAGAAGGGGGCAAGAGGATAGGGGATGCGTGACACTGTCGTTGATAACATATTAATATCTCTGCGATGGGTGAAGTTAAATCATTATACATGTTTGTCCAGAGTTGGTACAGTAACTTAACAATGAGGTCTCTTCCCAGAATTCAGAAGGTAGGCTAACCACACATACTAGTTCTATTGTTTTTCCACCATGGCATGGAAAAATCAAACAACACTGAGAAACATTTGCACTTCACCTTCAAAGAAACAAGTTCTGTGATACATTAGGGACTTTTGAAACACACAAAATTACGGCAAACAATGAGTGATGGGTGGCTCACAAAGGTGAATGGTATAAATTTCATAGAATGCGCATGACCAATGCCTCCTCAAGGTTTAAACAATGTTGCTGAAATTTGGCAACATTGGGAGCTGGTCTGGTATACAATACCTGTGAATCCTGCCTCATGGTTGTACGTAAACGATAAGTATTGTTACTAAATCACCTGAGAATCAGTACTTTTCAACGAACATTATTGAGTAATTTACTAAATGCAAGAAGGTTCTGTGCACCAATGTGTGTCCACCTATGACTAGAGATGGGCGCTGAGAAGGTTGACTTCAGCGGCGGCATTGTGGGACAAAACGGTCGGCGACGCTGGCGTGCATGCCATTGTATTCAGTGGCAGCGCCGATGGCATACACTGACATGTAGATTGGAGGAACACCAAAGGGCAAACAAAAAGAAAAATTTCCCCATTCCGAGGTGGCAGAACACGCCTGGTCAGAACCCGGCCACGTCATAAACTTTGAGAAATGTAAGATCATTGCCAGAGAAAATAAATATTTCCCTCGTCTAATACAAGAGGCGATTGAAATAGCCAAACACCACGAAAATGCCAACAGGGAAGACGGTTATCCTCTCTCCTCTATGTTCAAACGTCTTTCACAACAATTGAATTCAAAGGTCCAGCCAGCCAATCAATGTGCGCCTGACTAGCTTAGGCATTGGGTATATAAAGGAACATGAATCTCTGCAGCTCATTCAGGACCTGACGACGCCAGCTGTAACGTTAGCGAAACTGTTGTCCGTTAATATGAATCAACGCAGGATAAACCCAAATAAACTGACTGTGATTGTGATAAACTGTGATTTTTAAATATCACTTAATTATCAAGTCATACACTTCACATGCCTCAAGTCACACAACATTCTTTTCACAATTTGAGGTGTTGCCATGCAGGATTTTTCACATGGATTACTTTTGTTGCTTCACTCATCCACTACATTTAGAACCAGCGAGAAAATCTTGGAAATTTTTTTTTTAATATAGCTTCCATGGGTCTGTGACTTTAAAAAATTACTACAGGATTTATTCAGCAATTAATGCAAAATTTATCAAATCATGTCATTCTACCTGGTCTGCACTAAAGATGGGCGCCGTGCCACTGAGGTAAAAACTACGACTTGGATTTTAATACCAAGTCCTAAAATTGAAAGAGTACTGACAAATTGTTCCAGTAGATGCGTTTTGGACTGATTTCTGCAGCCACACTAGTTATTCTTGTCAACTTTTCCTCTCCCTTCCCACTGCCAGCTTCGTATGTCCGCTCAGCTGCCCGGCTGAGCAGCTGAGGAATTATTTTGCCCCAGAGTTTGGCCCAACAAAAAAATTATGTAGGAGAGGCATTGAGTACGCAGGGAGAAATAGGTGCGAACTCAAAGAGAACGTAGCAGAGTGGATGGTTATATTTCCATTTAAATTGAAATTTGCTCGATTTCTTGGGACAAGAGCAGTTACATATATACTGACGTGTGTTTGATCCTTAGGATAACATATTTCGGTCAGGTTGATTAAAGCTAAAGGAAAATTAGACAGTGTAAACAAACAAAATATGTGTTCAAGCTAAAAATGAAAAATTAGGATAGCAGCATTTGTTTATTTTTTGCCCAAACGAAATATAATTCTTCATAAGTCTTTAAACCTTAATAATTCAAGAGGGCTACTGGCATGTCAGTGGTTGTGCATGGTCTAAATAACCATATTGACGGATATGTGAAGAATAATTATTAAAAAAAACATTTTATGTGAAATTTAACATCCACATCAATTTTCATTAATAATACATTATTACCTTTTCGCTACATAGTATTTATACATAGTTGAGGTAGAAATACATTGTAATTTACGCTATATTAAATAGTTGAAAATTAAAAGTAGAAAGTGCAAGTTTTTCATAAGGTGATACACCCTAAGCCGGTGTTCCACAGTAATTTTTTTTATTAATTCATGAATAATTTCGTGAACTATTGTACCATAGATGGGAAAAAATGAACTGATCAGTAAATGAACGGTTGACACATACTACCTGTTTCATACAGTAATTTAAAGTTAGAGCCAAGTGCTACATTATATGATTGAAGCAGCAGAGAGTCGTAAATTCTGTTCATCAGTATACTGAGTACAACCAGACGGCGAGACTAGAGGCCATTAAGGGGAGGGGAGTGTTGGAGTCACAATCCACCCAGCCATTAGATAACTCCCCCCATGGAGGGCGGGGCTTACACTCGTCCTTGAGCTCAAAGAAAGTACCTGAACAGATTGCTCAATAGAGATCATCTATGGCACACTGTTCAGAAAGTTCTCAATAGAGTTCAGCTACACTACACTGCTCCGAAAGAGGCATTGACATCATGTTCAATAGAGTTCACCAGCAGAGCTTCTTGTAAGGATTCGTCGAAAAGCAGGGCATTCCACTAAGGTAGCGTACGGAAAAAAACTTGAATAAGTGTGTTAGCTCGATTCTATTCTGATGGGAAATTGTTTATGCATTCTTTGCCAAGTGGTGGGATGGGTCCTAAGGAAAGTATGTCCATATCCTCTAAATGTATCCCTACGCGTCACTTCATGGGTTCGTGGCTGTTCACTCGAGAGCTAAGCATATTAATGCAATGGAATACATTTACCGCTATCAAACGGCTATTTTGAGAAATGCACAAGCAATGATGCCGATCTTTTTTTCTGACGACGTCAATAATATGTCACCAAATCCGACGTTCACATCTATGATAGAATAGGCCATGAGAATAAAATTGGGTAAAATGTTAGCAGAACCGTCAGGTTTAAAATGTCATCCTAAGGAAAATAAAAATGCAAAGCTGTTTTATTCACATTCATTTCTATGGACACGTAACGTTCAATTAAGTGAAAATTTTAGTTCAACATGGAAAATTCATTCTTAGGTTTAATGTCAAATATTGAGTAAGACAGCAGAAATTAAATTATTCCACACTACAGATATTTTCAGCATTCCTATGCTTTACCATTAATTGAAAGTATCATCCATCCTGAACCACATATAACGAAAAGCCATTTATCATTGTGTACTTTGCTAAATGAAGCTGTCAATGCATTAATTCTTTTGCATTTTAATATAAAAGTTTGCTAATTGGGGGTGAGAAAAAAACTCTAAACCAAGAGACTGAGTATTCCTACTCAGAGTGATATCTGCCTGAATTTAGCACTGTGAGCGTTCAAGTATATGTATTTTCTCAGTTATAATTGCCCTTACAGCCGCAGCCCTATGTATTCCATCAAGACATTTCAGTGGAGATAAAACTGCTGCAAGTGTCATTTCTACACATTAAAATCTATAGTTTTGTGGTAGAAGGCACTTTTCTTATTTTTTCTCATTTTTTATGTCATTTACTTTTTAACTATTATTTTTTCTTTAATTGGAGCCATAATTTTCAGTATTTTTTCTATTTTGAAGTTCAATCATTTAATACAATGAGGTTGATGAAGAATACATAGATTATAAAGCATATGGAGATGGTGTTCATGAAATACAATTTTACTTTACAATTAAGTTGTATAAATTTTCATTTAATTATCGTTATTTCAATTTGCACACTTTGAGTGATCTCATAGAACCTGAAGCAGTAGGAGTGGATGAAAATCTCCATTTAGCTTCATTTTAGAAGTGTATACATGACCGACATATTCTATTCTAATAACTAAAACTTCAAAAAGCCCGACCCACCCCCACATTTATAACGTAATGTACGTTCTTTGGGATCTGTTCTTTGGAACTGCTCTGATACCTGAACTGGATCTAAATGAACTGTACACCAAAAGGAACAGTATGGCACACCTCTTTATGAACCCATTGTCACCCGAGCTGGAAAAATTCATGATAACTTACGCTCTTAAAATAGTTGAAAATTAAAAGTAGAAAGGGCAAAATTTTCACTATGTAAAATGTATTAAGCCGGTGTCCCACGGTACTTTTTTCGTAAATTTATTCATGAATTCCATATTCATTCAGTATTGTATTCTCTGTACGAAAAGAACAAGCAGAGAAGATACTTTTGCGGCACTTACAAATGATATGGAATAGCACACACCTATTGCTGTAATTACCTGAGATTTACTTTAGCCGTACTTATAAACCGAAGGAATTGCAAGAGCAAGCATGCTTGCTCAAAATGGAACACGTCAGAATCCCTATGTAGCAGTTTCCCAGCCCAGAGTCACCAAAACTATCTTCACTGTAGAAAAGGTCCAAAACTAGAGATAAAAATAAGGATCTGATAAGACCTATCCATAACTGTGTAAGAAAATATTACAATTACTGAATTTTTAAAAAAATGTTGACTAAAAAAAAATTCATTCACCAAAAAGTTCTCCAATGGAGAATCGAGACCACGATTCTTCACATGCAAGGCAGGCATGCTCCTGACCAGACTATCGCTCATTAAGGGAGATTTCGGAAAACATGGCGTGAAGTTCTCAACTCATGATATGACCTACTGATACTTTCCTCAGATTCTAGTTATTTTTATGCGTATTATTCTTTATATTAGGTACGCCTAATGGTCGTATTTATATGCGAAAACTATTATAATTTACTTGGATTCCGTCGATCTTCATATTTTTGGAGGTATTTCGTACAGATATTTTATTTATTTATTTATTTTTATTTATCTTTACTACCCCGAATACAGCACAATGGGCCAGTTTACGTCGGGTGAATAACAATAACAACGTACGAGACACAAACACCCATGTCCTGGGCAGAAAATATTTTACCCAGGCTGGACTCGAACCTGCGACCCTCAGGTTGGCAGGCGAGGACTTTACCCCGCCGCCACCGGGGCCGACTATATCATAAATTAGAAAGAAATCAGGTGTAATCCTCTCACTCTGAAAGTCTCTGAGTGAAGCAACGGATGTACTGAGCGAACATGACCTTTGATAAATATCAAGCACGGTACCAATTATATATTTAATACATAAGTCATCAATTTATGTCAAAGTAACCTCAAATGAAGTTATTTAGAAAAACCCAAGAGAGGGATTTACCTCTCCTCCATACAAAAATATTTTATCATTAATTTTTACCATAATATATCTGCCATAGTCTACAAATCCCTTTCCTAATTTAATGCAAAACGGCACGAGTATGTCGAGAAGTGCAGTTCCAACGTCAAACAATAACCTATTTATTAAATAATCGTATAATATCGAGGTGCGAGATCCTGCAAGAATGTGATAGTGTTAGTCGAAGCACATGCGTGCAGAAAAGCCTATAAGTGACTGAGTTTCATGAAGAATTTACATAGTTTTCATACTTAAAGAAATTTACCAAATATTGGCGCTTGCTTGCGCAGTGTAACTCTGACAGTATTGATGAATAAATTTATGAAAAAATTTACCGTGGGTCACTGGTTTTAGAAATAATTTTTCATCCTCCCAACTGGTTTGTTCTTCCTCATTGTCCCTTTCACTATCTCCAGCTTCAGCGAAACCAAGATAAGTTTTAACGGTGTGCTCTCTGCAAATACATTTAGCATATAATTCACTGATTGTTCTGCTTATCCCATTCTCTCTCATTAGCAAAACGCACATCTTTTGGTCTCTTGGTTTAATACACTGAGTCATGATGTTCCTCATTGTCACTGTCTTCAGGAGATTTCTCGTGCATTATATTCACTGTCGGCAAAACATGAATAGAGTCAATGAAGCATCAATCAATAGGAAAATTGGCGATGTACAAAAACAATTTGAGCACCTTCCCATTTTCCAGAAAAGATGAATGCATTCTTACGAGATGGTTCCATAAATTACGAGAGAAATTAACATTTTGGATTTCATACATTGAGTTACCACGTAACAGATGTAAAAAAGTAGTTATGGTTGTAGATTAACCCCTTGACGGTGCAGTATTTAAGATAGTCACATTTTTTCCGGTTGTAATAAAATGCTCGGAGATTTTCCAGTTACATATATACTATTTTCCTCTTGAATACAAGCAGACATCAACACGCCGCGCCACCGATCATACGCATGTTATTTGAGCCGTCATGCCGGGTCTTGGGGAGGAGTAATTTTCTTTTTCAACAGAAATACATATTAGTTTTTCCCAACAAAAGGCAAGCTCAATTGGTGCTCCCCTGAAATCTATTTGGAATGGAAACACAATTTCACTTCATAACCTCAAACTTTTTCTTCTCCATAAAATAATAATCTGAATTGACTAGGATTTGAATCCAGATCCGGTTGAAGCAAAATGAGTCCAAGAATCTTATGAGAATAATTTGCTTGTGTTGCTTTGCTGTACACACTATATATTGGATGCATGCAGTACTTTGTTCTTGGTTTTACAACTATAGCATATCTGTTCCACTGCCATTTCTAGTCCTCTTTTCATGTCAACACCATGGATTTCAAAACTAGGATGAACTCTGCAAGAGGCTGCCAGGGTAGAAGTATTATTCATGGCATCATTAAATTTAGCAGTAAGCATTTTGACAGCTGCACACCTTATTAGATAAGAGTGCTGGAGCTGGCTTCAGATAATACTGGTCAAGTTTGACATATACTAACCAGTAATTCCTTCATATTTACACCATTCAAGGTCACTTGAAGAAAATTGAATGGTAGGAGTTGGACATATCCTCTCAGTTTATGTCAGGAAAATGGCTCCGGAGCATTTGTTGTGTGGCACTGATTTACAGTACTACTCAAAGCGAGCCCTCGGACAGCTTCACTACCGAACACAATCACAAATAACTCACTAATTCCCTTTTACAAGGCTGCAGCAAAGTTACTCATAATGCAATCTGCAATTGTGGCTGTATGGCAAATGCAAACAGTTTACAGTTCACTCAATCCCATTAAAGCTCTGAAAGCAGAGGGATCATCCTGCTATCCTTTTTAGCCTCTTGAATTTCCCTAACCATAGCAAGCCAAATATGTCCTTAGGTCCATCATCCTCAGCACACTGTGCAATCCCTTCTTATACCCGACCTGTACCAAATACTAATACACTCATCATGCAGAACAACTGGCAATGAGTATCATCTATGTGCATTTTAGCTTACTTCTTAATCATATTTCCATTCATGTGATTCCTTTCCAGCCATTCAGACCAAAACTTTCACTTGCACGCACTCAATGGATGAAAGTAGTCACCGAAAGTGTTGAGATTGCAATTTAACGTTTTATATTTTGAACTTGTGGCTTTCAGTACTTCAAATGTCTTTTAAAGCATACCAACATGTTGTTTAATATTCTTTATGTAAAACATGACAATTGTTGCCTTTTTGACATGGGTAATATCTGACTGAAATAAACTGAAGTTAAACATTTAGAGTCGGCGAGGAAGTTCTTTTAGAACCTGAAGGACACAATGATCTATAGGTTATGGGCCCTGGGTTGTTTTAAAATGGAAACAGAACCTCGGAAAGTAAAAGATGACGACAGAAGCAGAAGAATATCGTATCCCGTTGTTCGATGGAATGAATTTCAGTAATGGGAAATTCAGGACAGAAACGCTTTTGGAAGAGCTGGAATTATTATCTTTTGAATCTTATTTCTGTAGAGTACAATTTGTTGACGGTGAGAAGGATTCAGAAGAAACCACTTACGAAGCACAATTGGCTCAGTTAGCGAAACCAGATCGGAAATGTAATTCTCATCTTATTCAACATATTGCTGACAGTCATTTGGAATACACAAAAGATAAGTTAACCTCTTCCATACAATACATTCTTAACAGAAAAAAATCTAATTGACTGACTGCAACATTAATGTAGCTTAAAAAAATACACTAGTGTATACATCTCTATTCACAAACCAGTTTAATGTAGAGGAATAGCATCATATGGTCCGAAATGCATAGTATATTCAAGAGTGAACGTCACAGATCAATTTGCCTGATGTTCCAGGTCTCCAAGTGAAATGATTTGACATTTGGTAACATAAATGAGATAAAGCATTCATGTGATTAACAAACAAGGTTCAAAAAGTTTCTTGATTGGAATTCTACCAAGTATGAAATTACGGCTCAAATTTGAAACAAAGTTTCACCTGAGGAAGGACCGAAAACGATCGGATGGATTATCAATGGAACAGAGGATTATGCTTTATTGGGTACATACTCTAGGAGATGAGTTTCTTGGGCCACATGAATTGGATTACACAGACTGAATTCCACACCCACTCAAACTAGGTTAATGTATCACAATGTTTTCCTAAGTAGTAGGAGAAAAATTCACTGACGTTCTCCAATGGCATGACAAGAAGGCAGCATCCTTCACTAAAGTAGACTTATGTTTTGGAAACCTTTAACATTGTTCCTAAGCATCTTTTGATCTTCATTGCTTTCCACAGGAAAAAAACACAATTTATAAAAATAATTTTTATGTTCCCAAACAGGGCATCATAACCTTTTCCGGCTAAAATTTTAGTTTGAGGAACATTGTTCCTTAATAGTTTCTTAAGATGTTTTGTCGAAAAAACTAAACACACATTAAAATATTGACGACATTAACCTGTATTAAAGAATATGGGATATTATGAGCTTTTTAAACACATTGACATTTATGGAAAATAATAACCAACTTCCAGGCATGACATAAGGACAACTGTCAATGCCTTCATCTCTCTGCATCAATGCCCTGAGGAAGATGGCAGCATCAGCAATTGAAACATCAGTGACAGCAAAACACCTAACCTACTGGAAATCACTAGAAGAATTTACTCTCATCTTTCACAAGGAAAATACCAGGTCCTTCAGTCATAAAGCAGTCTCACATGGCAGAGGCTGCAATGGGTATTAGGGAAGCAGGAGCGTGAAGAGGCTGCTGTGGAGTTACGAACTGGGCAATTGGCTCTTACAATGTGATCGCTGCATGAGCAAGGGCTCAAGGAGATAAATGAAGTAAATATGAGATATTGGAAATCTCACGTGTGGTTTTGAAGTCAAGCACAAGAGGATGATGTCATTATGACAAGGGATACGCATTTTGGTTAGGAGTTAAGTTGCTATTGAGAAAATAGAAGCTAAGGTCCTCTCAATTAACCTGGGTTCTCAGAGACGTTCAAAAAGTTAAGATGACAGAATCTGGGGTGTGCATTGGGGTTATTGTACCAGATAGGATCGTTTATTTTCACTGTGTTCCACTTGCTTGTCTTACTTCATGCTTACCTTGAAAATTCAATCACAGCTGCTTGCAAACCGAGGCAAATGCCCAACATGGGTTTCATGGTTTTCCGACACCACTCACAGGCTTCTATTTTTCCCTCCGATCCTCTTTTTCCAAAGCCACCAGGAACAATTACACCACTAAAACAAAATATCTTTCATTAACATTAATTACATACCATTTATAATTAAGGATTAAATTAATTACAAATATCACTGAATTCTTTTGTGCAACAATTCTCATTAAGTAATAAACTAAGATCCTAAAAGACACAGACAGCATTTTCATATCAGACAGCAAAAAAAATTAGGAAAGTCAAAACTAAATAAAAGAGTTCACCAACGACATATATAATCCACTTGCTTTCACCTTCTGCCCATTCATAAATATTTTATTAATGTTTACACCATTGTGCAGGGTGCTTGACAAAGTGGTCGGTCGTATGGTCCCAATTTACCACCCGACATACTTTCCTAATAAATTACTCCTCAATAGTGGTCATACCTCTGATGAATAACATGTGGATGATCTTGCAACTGAAAGTGAGTGACATGCAAGCAGCTCTTGCTTAATGCACCATGTTACACATTGCCTCTTTTGCTTGAATCTGTGAAAATTTTTATCTTACATGATATTCAAGCATGAAAAATTCAAAAGCTTTTTTTAAAATGCAGAGCCTTAACTCTGCCCTTCAATTATATAAAATATAAGGGCTTAATCCCTAGCACGCTGGAGTTTCTCTCTTGATTCCCTTGGTCTACTAAGGATTTCATTTTTTTAATACCCCACATTTAATTAAGTGCGGCATTAGAATGAAAAATTAAATTTCCATTTCATACTAACTTATTAAAATTTGAATACTTTTACATTTAAAGTTAGTGATAAATTCATACAGTAATTTTAACCTCTATAACTGTTCATGGTGTGATATTAAAAAAAAAATATTCACCCAAACAAACAATTTGATTACAATCACATCTACATAATACCCCGCGAGCTGCCACATGGGCGTGTGGCAGGGGGTGTTAGGTCACCAGCCGTGTAATGGTGTAAGTTTTTGGGGATGAAATGGTGACATGTATTATAGGAGTGTGTTTGGAGGAGCTCAGTTTCTATTGTGGTCGCTTATTGTGCGCGGAAAGAACGAGTCTTTGTACCTATCTGTTCAGCAGTGTATCTCTCTTATTTTATCGCATCTGTCAGACCTAGAGATGTAGTGAGGAGTCATGATAATATTCTCTATGTCACTCTGAAAAATATGCTCTGAATTTCTCACGCAACCTAAGCCGAGCATGTAGCCTCCCGAGTATCTAGGGGCTCCCACCTTAATCCCTCTAAAAGTTGTGAGAGACTATATGTACGCTCGTAGCAGTTTTTAGCGAAGCTTGCTGCTTTCCTTTGTATTTTATTAATGTTTTTGGTTAAATCTATTTGACCAGGGTCCCAAACGCTCCCGGCTAATTCGAGGTGTGGCCTAACCAGGGCAAAATAGCATCTCTCTTTGACTTTTTCATCTGAGGACCTTCCTATTATATGTTTAACAAAACCTAGTTTCTTTAATGCTGCACTACATATGTTTTGTAAATGTTATCCCCACGATATATCAGATGTTAAGGTGATTCCAAGATATTTTACTGTATCTGAAGATTTTATGATTACTCCACCTACAGTATAGGTATGGAATTTTTGTGATGACTTTGGCAGGAAGTGAACTGTGGTGCATTTGTTGATATATAATCTAACCCCCAACTCCAGCCACCATGAATGAACATTCTTAAGGTCCGATGACAGGGCTTCAAAGTCCACGTCGTCGCTCATTTCACGGTAGATAACTGTATTGCCTGCAAATAATCTTCATTTGCTGCTAACTCCAGAACTCAGGTCATTAATATAAAAAATGAATAAAAGAGGGCCGATCATACTTCCCAGAGGAACAGCGGATGTGACTTCGATCATATCAGAGCTAAAACAATCAATAACTACTTTTTGTTTTTGATCACTGATCTGAAAGTCACTTATCCAATTCACTGTTTTTCTACTAACTTTGCATGATAGCAATTTATAAATGAGTTTTTTATGAGGAACCTTGTCGAATGACTTCTTGAAATCGAGGAGTATCGCGTCAACTTGCTAAATTGATTCATCTGATTTTAGGATATCATGAAGAAAGGTCGCAAGCTGTGTTTCGCAGGAGCTGCCCTTATGGATTCACATGCTTATCAGATGTAAATTGTCTCTCTACATCCACCTATCATTTTTCTGTTAGATATAGCAACACAATCTTAATGTTTTTTGTTGAGGAGAAGTATGATATCATGGAGCTTTCCATCAATGCATTGCTCTGTGCTTGTGGATGATAATCTAACCCTGGAAGTTAACTCTCACGAGACCATGGACTTCTCTCTGGTTAAATTTCAAATGCAATAATAGTTTTCATTTTTGCCATTCTTTGTGCAACATACTGTATTCACAACAATAACCTCAAGCCCTCAGAAAAAAACATTTACACCACCCTTTTAGAGTCTTCCTTATAAAACAGTGTGTGCTTATGCAGTGATCAGATATCTCAACTCTCCCTAACAAACTTTGGATAGTTTGTCACGACCTTGGCCTTGAAAACTATTTATTTCCCAGCATCATGCATTCTCCTTTCTGTGGTCTCTGAAGTGTCTCTATAGCATTGCGACCATCCTCTTGTCTTTCCTAGTCAGACACTTTACATTTTCATCCCTGAAAGCCACTGACTCTCCTTTCTTTAGCTTTGAATGTTTGATAGATGATGGATTATGTTTCCTACTATGCACTGTCAAGTCATTTTTTTCCTTGAACAATACCCTTGTAAGAATGACATACCTATCAGTGAAGAAATGACAGCCTTGAGCATCGCGTACAAAGTTCTTCAATCTATCATGAAATTCTATAACTATTCTGCTAGTAAAAGGGAGAACAGGTCTCACCGAGGTTTCAGATGTCATTTCACCATTATAAGGAACAAATCAAAGTACATAACAGCATTTGGAATCTGAGAGGACACACAAATGAATACCTCATTTCGTTGGCTTTTTAGGATTATATGTGATGAAGGATATCTTTCTCTTGAAACCAACAACAGCCTCATCAAGAGAAATCCTCCTTCCAGGTCAGAATCCCTCCCAAAATTTCAATGCAAGATATGACAAGAAGCAGTTCACCTTTTCAGTTCTTGTTCTCAAATCTTTACTTGACTTTGGATCATTTTTCATGTACAACATCCAAAATATTTGCAAGAACCTTTCCCTATGGAAAATGCTCGAAAAAATGGAATATGAAACTCAAAATCCATGTACCAAGAACTCTTCAAGTTCAGGTGATTCAATACACCCACATTTAGTATTACATTGAGAAAAACCTTCATTTCCTCTATAGTCACACCATACTATTATTCTAAGTGGATCACTGGGATAGTTCCTTCTGGCTAATTTTAAGCCTAGCATACCCGCTACACTCATTTGTTTTATTTTTTATCATCATATCAGTAATGAAAACTGAAAATAAAACTCTTAATGGTCAGGAACATCCAGAAGGAACTTGAGGTCCAACACATAACTGATTCAAAACGCTGTCACCTATATCTCCATTAATATCACTTGATCAAACAATTGTGCTTATTTCGCCTAAATGAATTCAACATCACTGTCAGTACACCTTTGCCTTAAGGTGAAGCACGGAATGTTTTCCCTTTTATCGTTCCACTCGGACCAGCAATTAGTTCACCATCTCCAAATCCATGCCCAGAGAACTCACTTGTCATTACTACACTTAACTCTCGATTACACGTGCATAATTTTTTACTCCATGGCAATATTTTCCGCAATCGTTATAAAAAACTTCAAGCACGAAAAACATGAGGCTTTTGCATTCTGATGCAAGAATGATTTAGTAAGATCTTCTCTTGCCTCTCAAATTCACCTCATCAGATGTCAATGTTTACCTTACTTCCCCACAAGAAACATGTTATGTTTACTTAACCATCGAGTATTGCAATATGTGATGAGCTATGGAAAGAACAAGGCTTACAGATCGTAAAAAATATATTGCTATCACTTTTTTTTTCGTTTAATAAGTGCTGTTACAACTGCGACCTCATGTGCACCTAGATTTAGCTTCTGGGATTTTCTTCACCCATAATCAGACATGAGAGGTCTCGTCTTGGATTGCAACCTTTGCACCTTAGTGGTTCCTTTCGTCGACACTTGAGCAGGTGTAGGCAACCATGTTTCGATTGCCATGCAGGTGTAGTGACTGTGTCTCAAGCTGGGTTCACGTGATGGAAAAATGGAAAAGCATCCAGCCAATCTGGAGTCGAATGGTCAGTTAAGGGGTGGAGCTGCCATCTACTATGTGGAGAACGCTTCAATTGTAGCCTCCAACTGTCTGACAAAAGGAAGTCTTCATTTGGATGTAGGGACAAGGGAGGGACGACAACCTACAGATGATTACAATATCACATGAAGAGTAGGAACAAGTACACATGCCACTAGAAACTGAACAAATTTAAAGCCAGAGAGAGTAATTCCAAGAAAGTAAGATTATTATCAGTCAAGTAGCTGCACAGGAGGTTTCCTAATGCCAGCCTTAAAGTTGTTAAAGGATCGGAATGAGATTTTCCTGCACTGTTTATTTCCAGCTTCATTTATTTTGCTTCCTTCTAGAGATGGGACGAATAGTGATTTTCTCGAATTTGAATATAATCAAAAGCCTCAAATACTTGAACACCTCGAATATTCCAGTACTAAATTTGCTAATATTTTATTAAATACTTTCAGAAAACTTATTCACTACCTGTTTTAGAACAAAGCTCTAACTTCCATTAAAAATTTTTACTCATTTATTTCAAAATTTAAATTTTACCTATTATAGAATCAAATCAGTGAAACAATATACATTAAAATCATTCCTAACCAACGCTGCTAGACAATTTAATTGTTGAGGAGCATTAAGAAATATAAGCAAGAGAGCAATGGTAGAATATTTTATTTTAGATTTTTTCAAAATATTTGGTTGTATGACATCATTTATTTCGTATTTGAATTGTGTTGTAAAAAGGATGTTTTGCTTTTACAACAGACAGGAATTCGGATTATTACAAAAATATTCAGTAGAAGAAATAGCAGGCCATTAATTATTCAAAAGAAAATTCTGCTTTTATTTGGTTCAATTATAATGTTTTGACTTAAAGTAAATATAATGATGTAATTTTCAATTTAGGAACAATGTTCATTGAAACAATGCAGCCTCGAGTTGGCCTCAAACACCACAAGCGTACTGATATGCAGAAAGCTTGGTATTACTAGTCTGTTGATCCTTATACTATCTAACCAATTTTTATTAAACTATTTGACCATACACCAGTACCTGTTTGTAGCTGACTTCTGATGGCTGTTTAGAAAATGTTTACCATCGTATGTTACCTTAGAAAATACCTTATCTTACTGGCAGATTTTATTCTACTGGAAAATGGCCAGCTGTAGGAAGTGAAGTTATAGTAAAAGTGTTGACAGTGAATGTATTTTAGTGTGTTATGTTAGTTAATTAAAAATTTAAATATGTTAGTTAATTACTTGATATTTTGGACTCCAATGATGAAGAGTCCACAAGTGAAGATGATGTAATCTATCCAAAACCTTTAGGACATCGGAATGTTATCGACTCCTGAGAGTGATTGTGAATCACATGACTGTGCATCAGGAGACGAAAATGAAAAGGACTCTGATGTTTGCATCAATAATGATGATTTTTAGAACTAGAAACAAGATCAAAAGGATCCAGTTATTCATGCTTTCACTGGTCATCCAAGACTAACATGTGATTTAGGTGAAAGTGCTAGTAGGCTTTGTCTTTTCAAAATTTTTTTAATTGACAAAATTGTCCATCATTTAGTCTCGGAGACCAACAGGTATGAATCAGCTGATCGTGACTTTGACTGCGTTACATCAAATGAGCTGAAGGTGTATTTTGCTCTGGTTATTTTGATGACTGTAATTGAAAAGCCAACTTTACAAGGTTATTCAATTAAAAATGCAAGCGTAAATATGTACACCATACTTAAGAACAGCTTTGCCTCAAAGAAGATTTTTGCAAATTAGCAGACACCTACACCTTGCAAATAATGATAATCTAGATATCAATGACCCAATTAGAAAATTGAGACTAGTCATAAATAACCAATGTTTTTAATAAGGTGTACACACCAATTTATTCCAAATGCATTGATGAACCACTAATGAAGGGCAGAGGTAGACTACACTTAATACAATATAAGAGGTCTAAGAGGGCTAATTTAGGGATCAAATCCTTCTATGCATAATCTCTTTGTGTCGTGGGTGTTATGCTGAATTCCATTTTATCCAAAGACGTCACCTTATGCCAACTTTGGTAAGCTAAAACGTAGAAGCTAATGAAATACCTCACATTTAAGAAGTGATATCCGAATCACTCCACGATTTTTGGAACTATTTATTCACAATAGTGTGAAAGAGAAACTTCATCCCAAATCATGGAGCTCCAGTGTTCTCCATTCCATTATTTAGTTATTTTCTTTCCCCTCTGCGACTTATGCCTTCTACACTTGACTTTGCTGAGGAGCATAAAACACGAAAATGAAATAAGATTAACTGTATGAAGCATAGCTTTGTAAAATTGAATCAAGGGGAATTTAGGAAGAGGTAGGGGACACGGAAATTATCTGCCATAGCTGAAGCTGAAACCTAATTCCTCTCTGTGGTAAAATCCTGATAACGACAATATTTTTCTCGCAGAGTAGTATTTCCGTACTTTGGTCCTTCTAAATGTCGGACGATTTTGAAATAGAGCGCATCAGGATCCAATTGATGCCCATATTGTGTCATCGCTGCGTATTAAAATGCCTAGGACTCAAAGTTACTCATGCCATCACAATGAAATCTGATTCAATTGGTCATTTATCTCGTGGAAATCAGGGATAGCAGTGATGACAGAGTGACAGGTTTTGTCCCACTCGCCCACTTCACCACTCAGTAGCGCGAGTATTTTAGTACTTATTTTGGCCATTCGTGGCCAGAGTGTCCTCACATGCTCTCCTCCCCCTTCGTGTTGAGTAGAGGCAAAAGAAGCACATGGAGGCCCTCTGTTCGACCGACCGTGAAATGAAAAGGTTGCCTCTCCACCAGGATTCACACAATACCTGTTTATATGGTAAGCTGTTGGGCTCCCTCATCCACTTAGTGTTCTGTTAACTAAACTTCAGGTCAACCTCTTTCACTACTATTGCTGCTATGCACTTGGTTTTCAGGGTTTCTCCCTGGGGTAAAATTTTGGGGATTTGACACCACTGGTCGTCCCACCACACGACAATAAGCCGGCCCTGTTTCCTCTTCAGATGGGGCTGATAAGCAGCACATGTTGAGATAGCAAGTTTAACTGCCATCTAAGTGTTTACAGAAATGTTTTGTTAATAATTGGGCGATTTTGTGACCATTGTGAAGGAATCGGCTGGACTACCACGCAGTTCGTAAGGAACACTTCAATGTATGTATCTCGATATTTCATAATACATATCTACAATGGAGTGACTACTTCCCCCCTTTCATATTCAGTGTAACTCAACCTATCTTTTTATTGTAATATTAAAATCTGATGTCTAGTTAAGAAATTGTAAGTTCTGTGTGTGTGTCTTACTTTGTCCTTTGGTGGTGTATCCCGAACGGATGCACCTGGTGCCCAAACCTTTCTTTTTTTTTGGATAGGCAAAGAGGTTCCCACCCCACTCTACCCTTGCAGTTATAGGCCCACAATTTAATGTATTTCAGCTAACCTGGCTCTAGACATTTGCGGAATGGGGAAATTTGAGTACCCAGATTGCATGAGTGATAGATAGAGGTCACAATAGATCAAATGTAATGCATCAAGGCCTGGTTACTCAACGAATTCACCATAGCAATCCATGGATGAAAGTTGGTTCCAGGAAAATTTCATGGAGTTACCCCAACATCATCTTGGAATTAAGTTAAAGAGAAGGCTTCTGTGGTGATTTTATTTTAAAGATTTCAGTTTTCTGGTTTACTCATGCGATGAACTATACTTCATAGAACGATATTCCGCGGATGATGGCTTATTCAAGCTGAAGTGTCTCAGTGGTTTATCACAGGTCTTATACAATCTTATGTAATAATGTTGAGCCACCCCCGGATGGGACATCTGTTTAAAAATTTGAAATAATCCGTCTTGAATGCAAAATTATATCAATCGCGGGGATTGCTATAACTACATTAATTCTTGGAAACTAATTTTTTCTATCATCTCATGAGATATGGACAATGACGGGAGTAAACGCGGGTTTATTCATAGTGAAGCCATGGATTTTGGGATAGTGACTGCGACAGGTATCCCAGTCCTATTTACCATCATTTAATCATATCATTTTTCCGTTCAAGTGCTCAATAAATTAAAATTGCCGCTAATACTGCATGGTAGTGAGTTTGTACGTGGCACCACACATGAGTTATAACCAAAAGAGAAATTTTTACATAATGAAAACGCAGCTAACAGTTAAAACAAAATTAAAATAAGGGAAAAATTGCCTCAAGCTACCATTTTCCCCGTCACTCGAGACTTGTATTATCCATGTCTTCAAAGTTGTGTGACTGAGGCACTTGTGACAGATGAATGCACTAAACTTCATGTATTTTACACAATTGATAGATTATATTCAGCTAAGCAGATTTGTTAGATGTCTAAGTCGGCAAGTAGAAAGCTTTTCTGATGCGATTTCCCCCAAAAGGTTTGTAAAAACGAACTCAAGTTTCTCTATGGGGACTGGGTCCAAGGTAGAGATGGGCGCCGTCTTGATTTTGACTGGCAGTGGTGTAGTGGGGAAATAAAGCCGGCGGCCGTGGCTTTATGGCACGAACGTCGACCGTTTGATCGGCGGTGGCGGCACGGTGTGTTAATGTCAGTTCATATACGGAGGAAAAAAGTGAATATGTTAATTAAGTTCCATGGAAATATATGCATAAGTTACAAGGAAAGCTTCCCAAGGCTATGTGAAGCTTGTTTTATGTGATCCATACAACGTTTTGACCATATACTTTGAAATGTAATCTTTGACATCTTCCACAGGTGCACTCAGTCATGCCGATGCTTCCCAGGTAACACAAGCACATGAAAAAATGGATGTTTACTCCAGACAGTGCTCTCAGAGCTTCTGTGCAGAACTCGAGGGGTCAATTCATATGGTGTCTCGAATCGCTCAGACAGTGGTGTATAATCTCAAGCACAAATATATCACATGCGAAAGGGACCATGCGAGTAAGTAGACGGAACTGAGGCAACATCAACATAGCAACGGCATAGCATTCTAGAGCGATTCACAGCTAATCTTCAAACAAGTAATTTGTAGAACTTATACACACACTTATCCACCGCTCTGCCTGGCCCTAACTGGGCCAGAAAATGTCAGCTTATCTTCCCTAATGAAGCCACATTGAAAGAGTTGTGTGTTTACTTTGTGGCATCTGCATTTCTGCGAACCCGTGGTGCTTGTCTGGCTCATCTCGATGTCTGCACTTGGACGATAATAAATACTCTGGTGATATGCCTATCAAGTCAGTCTCCTTTCATGATGGAGAGGAACCAATATAGCAGTCTTTTGAAGTGCGTGTGTTGGAGATCATAAATTTTTGAATTTATTATGTTTACCTCTCTAAAATATTGAGATAACATTAATTGATTAGTTCACTAATTCTCCAGAGGAATAAACTGGTGGCAGAATCCAGTAAGTTTTCAGCTATGCTGCTTTTTTTATACATTGTCCTTTTCAGTTACAACCATAACTATTTTGAAGGGTTTTGTATATGTTCTACGTGGTAACTCATAGTATGAAATCCAAAACGTTAACTTCTCTCACAATTTATGGAACCATCTGGTAAAAATGCATTCATCTTTCCTGCAAATCGGAAGGTGCTCAAATTTTTTTGTTCATCGACAATTTTCCTACTGAATGACGCTATGTTTACTATTCATGTCTTGCCAACAGCAAATCTGATACGCGATGAATCTGCCAAAGAGAGTGACAGTAACAATGAGGAACAGCATGACTCAGTGTATTACACCGGGAAGACACAGAGAGAAATGGGCCCAGGAGGGTGTGCGTTTTACTAATGAGAAAGAATGGGAAAGACAGAACACTCATTGAAACATTTTTAAGATGTATTTGCAGGGAGCACACTCACAACTAAATAAACACAACAAATAAATACAACAAATATAAATTTATCAACTTTTGACAAATTTATAAGGGAAAAAAATGTCATTTTTAAGAAAAGGAGCCATGTGTGTTATAATTAAAGGCATAAAATATTTAAAATATTACCGTTCAGCAATTTATGGGTTTTGACATATTTTGAGCAAAATCCTGAAAACCACCAATGCAGTGAAACGGTTAATGCATTCTTCATCATTCGAGGTGTTCATTGAAGTCGAATTCTTTGTTGGGGATTACGATGAATGAAGTCTGTTTATGTTCACTTGGCTCACCTGTCAGCTCCAAATTAATAGAAGCATGGCTTTGAGATGACTTCATTCCGAAATGGAACATCATATACATTACATTTTTCATTTTCATCCAGAAGATGTATGCTTCATTACAAAAACCTAGCATACTTAGCATATGCTAGGTAGGAAGTTTCTTTGACTAGTATTGTCTGTGGAGGCTGTAAATATATTCATTGTACATGCAAAGTCATAATTATACTGCGCCAAATGAACTGGCCACCTGAGGAATAAATTGGCTACACAAGAATTATTAATTACATTTTTAATAATTATACTAGGCAAAAATGGTTAAATATGCCTTGCTTTGTTAGCATGTATTCCCAATGGAGGCTGGTTATTTAGGGGTAAATATATAAATTGACAATGGAAAATTATTGGTCACTACCCCCACTATGCTACGTCAAATGGCCAAACATGTGAGCTGCATTCCACCAATATGACTTACAAGAGGCATACTGAAAAAAAAATCGACAGCAAATCACGAAATACTTAATTTTTAAAAGTTTGCATGTTCACTGTGTAACATGTATCAAGTTATGCAGTGAAGATGAATATGGCGCTTGTATTTATACAAAACATCTATTTGGGAGAGTTCCTTAATTTACGACAATTATCGGCAACATAATACTTAGATCCTATTTTTTAATATAACAATGCCACGAATGAATAATTAACTCTATACAGATGAATGAGTTCAGAGAGACACAATTTACAAAATGTTCTTGCTTATCATGCAACAGTGTCGTTGAGATATCTTTATTTGAATTTTACATCAAGTTAACAGAAAAGTATACGACATTGTGATTGAGGCAGGCGCGTAGCCAGACTTTGATTTCAGGGGAGGGTTTTCCAAAGAGTGAACATGTTGACGGTTGCCTACCAACCAGGGGAAAGTTGAATTTACCTGATTTCATTGAGAAAATGAATGGTAAGAACTTTCCATCAACTAGACACAAGAGAGAAAAGGAAGAGGCTAGATACTAAAAGAAGTGGTTAGTTATAAATGAATGCAAGCTGTGTATAGTATATTTTTTCAATGCATTGCTCTCTTATATAAGAGAAACTGCGATATATGAAAAAACATGACGATAACATCGAGCACCATGTAAGGTGTACAGGAATTGTCCGAGTGAATGTACAGGAGAGCAAGACCATTAAGTCTGATCTGCGCACAGTAAGTTCTTAAATAATTCTTCAAATATATGAGAGTTGAAAAAGACTGCTCTGCTTTTGCAGTTTTTACAGGCAGAACACATAAAATCTTCAGCATCCGTTGCACTGCTTGGAAGATGTCTTAAGGTCAAACCTACTCAGCCAAAGGACAGAGAGCCAGAAAGAACGCAAAAGTAACATACAGTCGGCCAGTGAAGGGACATAAAATAATAATGACAAAAGCCAATGAATGAAAATTTCGACGAAATTGCTATTGCTTTAAAAATGTGTAATGATATGCTCTCAGAAAAAACGAAGAATACCTTGAGAGCGTCTAAAGCATTTCTTGGTGGGTCTGTCAATTTTGATAAATGCCGATAATACAGTCTCATTTCACCAAGAAACTAGTCTTCTCCACAATCAAGGCAGTCTGAATACGTTGCAAGCAGGATTTTGGCCTGCTTCGAGGCATCAGAATTAAAGCCCTGGCTGCAGGCCTCCTTATTAGGTAAAAAATAACTGAAGCACATCAGGAGATTGTGATGTGCCAGCAGTCTTTTATTAATCTGAACAAGGAAGAAGTCCAAGGAAGGAATGAATACTGCCCGCCTGAAATATTTATCATGGCTTAAGGCAGGGGTATCAACCCTGTATAGTTAATGGGCACATCGGCGAGTGGCTTTAATTTCCAGTTCAAGTCCTGTACAAGCAATGGCATAGCCATTGGGCGTCACGTGTTATCAGGGACAAAAGAAACGAACGTGGTCCCAGATGACGAGCGTTGTCCAGGTTCGTTTCTTTGCTCCCTGATAGTACAGTAAGGAGTCAACAATGGTGAATACGGACCCTTGGATTTCAAAGATCTTTTTTCACAGCGTTGCTATGCAAAGCGACGTATAGCGAAAGCACATAACTGTGAGAGTTATCTATAAAAGCAAGGAAAAACTAAAGACAAGCAGATACCTGTAGCTCTTTGCTGAACTCTGGTGAAAACCTTGTGAAAATACTCAGTAGCATCATGTCGCATTTTCTGCAAAGCATCTAGGGCAGTGCCAGCAAGAGACATTGCCTGAGCAAGGTTTTAGGTTGGAAGTTGGTGACTTGAGGGGAGACTTATAGCAAAAACCTCTACAACAACATGCACAGCAATGAGAAACCCTCAGTCTTGAATGGACCTTTGCAGCATACTTGCAGCTGAGATGGAATCCTTGTCAGTCCAGTTTGATATGGCCTGATACAGAGCTTGTAGAACAGGGCTGAGAAGTTCCATGAAGGTGAGTACTGAATCGTGCCACTCAACCCAACGAGTGGCACAAAGTTTCTTCAAGCAAGTGGCTGTAGTTTGAGACTTCAACTCTTCTATTGCCTTCGGCATTTCATTCTTTCTCTTAGGATACCTGAAGAAGTCATACGCAGATGCCACAACAGCCATGCAATTCGTAATGACTGGAAAACCACATGCATCAAAAACTGCAAGGTTGAAGCCGTGAGAACTGCAGGGAACATAAATGGAAAGAGGGTTCTTAGCTCTGATGTAAGCTTGTACACCCTGAAAGCGAGAGCTAATTGAACTAGCACTGTCGTAGCCCTGCCCAAACATTTATTTTACGTCTATGCCCATGCTGATTAGATTATTGATAATGGCATCAGCTAATGCTATCCCTCTTAAATCTGTCACAGGAACAAAAGTTAGGAAGGCCTTCTTCACCTCATAAATTTTCAAGTAACGTATGCATATCACAAGATGTTCTGTTTTAGAGGCATCTGTGGTTTCGTCTGCTAACACTGAAACCCCTTTTGCTTGGTTAATCTCTTCCACTAAATATTTACCTATGATATCTTGACGAGGCCTAATTATTTCATTTCAGATGATGTGCATTTAGCATTCCCTGCAGTCGGTTCCAGACGCTCAGCAAGAGCCGTGACATTAGTGTTAACTTTGAATCTGAGTAAAGCCATAAATTTGCCATCCTTTGTTACTTTCGAAACGGCAAACCCTGCCGCAAAATATTACTGCCTCTATTATGGATTTCACTCTTCTTATATTCTCTTCGACCTGAAAGGAGTGAAATCGCAGTCAAGTATCTCTTAGCCATTTCGAGACGTATAACAATCTCCCACTTTATCGCAAATGTATTATCTCCCGCTTGAAGGCGGAATCGATTTGGGCATAGATTGAATCTTGTTGCAACAGTCTTGTAATTAGCCACAGATATCCTCACGTCATTGTGGAGGTGAGAGTTCTGGCGACTTTTAACCATTTCCCTAGCATCATCACTCTTGCAGAATTTTGAATAGAAAAGTTAGCTACCTCGTTCATGACTTCTCTTCCTACACCCAGTGTTGGAAGCAAACAAGGATCACCAGAGAGCATCACCACAGTACAACAGTCAATTGTTGATTCGTCGATTTGTGACTGGGATCATGAGTTTCTCGCACAAATGCATGGGTTCTTGACGCCAAACATTTCACATACAAACGATCTCGTCGGCATTGTAAATCTAATAGGAGTCATAATGCTCCTCTATCATAAATTATTGCAATTCCTCCCGAAATGCATTAGCGGCAGCAGTGTTGGCACTAAGTCATTCTCTTTGAATACTAAGTTCATGAATGCCATGCCTCTCTTTGAATCTGGTGAGCAACCCTGGTGGAGCATTGAGCTCACCTTCCAATCCCAATTTCTTCTGAAAAACTTTGCTGTCTCTGTTACAACAGCCCCAGAAAGAGATGTGCCTTCAGCTCGTCTCTGGGTAAAGCAATGAAGAGGGGCGGGGTCTAACTCTTCGTATTAAGGTGTTTTGATGGATTTGCACTTTGAAAGTCATGCAGCATGGTCATAATTCCTAGCATTCTCCATGAATTGGGTTTTACATTTTTTAATGATGTGTACCATTCAAATTATAATGCCATAATTTCTGGATAGTTTTACCCACGGTTCCCATTTCTCAAGTCTGTCGATTCGTTAAGTTTCTGTTTCACTGTCAGCATAATTTTCATTCAAAAACTGTGTTTATCAGGTATGATATCCAGGTACGGGTTGGCGACTTATTCACCGGCCAAATGAAATAACAATGACACAGGGATGAGAACACCACTATGGATACGATGTGATCACGAAAGCGAATTACCTTCCCTGATGTGACTGTGTGAAGCTGGGTTCACACGACGGAAAATGCCGCGGAAGAGGAAAGGCCAATCACGCAGCAGCAGTAAGGAGCCGAGGAATTTTGCTTTTAGAGAGTGAAATGTGACGTCAAAACATAGCAGAAAGAAGGAAACAAAATAAATGAAGTGGGGAACAGACAAAACGAGAACATTTTTTTACTTCTTATTTGGAAGCCGTTAAAGCCGACATTAAGAAACCTCCTTTGACTCTACTTTACTTATTTTGACCTCGCTTTCTTGAAACCACAATCTAAGCCCTTAAATGTGATCAGTTTCCTGCGGTGTGTAATTAGACCCTGATCTTCATTTGATATTATAATCATCCGGAGTTTATTTTTGTACCCTTTTCCTTAATCGAGACCAAGTCTCCCTTTTATCAGACAGAAGGAGGGCTGCAGTTGAAGCATTTCCCACATAGCAGGCTGCGGGTCCACCCCTTACTTAATCAACTTGTGATCGACTGGATGCTTTTCTGTTTTTTGCACCCTTTCTCCGTCAACTTGAGATGCAGCCACTATATTGGAACATTGTCGCCTACGTCTGCTCAATTGTGTTGAAAAAAGTAACCACCAAAAAGTAACCAAGTTCTAAAGGTTGCAGTTAAAGACGAGACCTCTCATGTTTGATTTTGAGTGAAGAAAATCCAGTTTTCCTAGGACCCCGTCCACCACAAGAAGCTACCACTTATTACCAACCACAATACGCGACACGCGGTATCCGCAACGTTTGGACGAACGACAGGGCTAAAAACTAAGAGACTCGCTATGTAGCAAAGAATATTTTACTATTCCACACTCTCTCAGTCTGCAGTCTCGGTTATAATAGTTTGCTTGGGTGAACTTTGAAGCGAAAGATGAAATTAATACGGTCAAGAGAAAGAAAGTGTTTAGTGTTTGTATTATAACATATTCTTTCTCTCTCCCCTTCTCTTCTTTTCTCTTCCTCTATTTTTCTCCTTTTCCCTTCCTCTCTGGTTCTCTCTTTTTCCTCACCTTTGAAAAATTTCGGGGGGGTTTTAACACCCAAACCCTACCCCCCTGGCTACGCACCTGGCTTGAGGATGTATTTCATGGGAAAAATTGACTACATTACCTTAAGTAGGGGGTTTTGGTCGCCTTAAGTGGAGGGCCTCTTAATGGGAGCTGCTGACGACTACATTACCACCTTAAAGAGACTTCTCACTTAAGGTGGACCTTAAGGCGTTAGTGTGGACCAGGCAGATGGCAAGCTCGCAACAAGTCGGATATAGGAGGGCGATTGGAAAAAGGGGAAAAATGAACTCAGATGGTAAGCTAGGTATTTTGAGGTGAAGAGGTTTTAACTTGCTGATAGAGGTGCTGCAAATAGCTGGCCTTCCATCATCCCACATTTTTTCAGTTCTTTTCTGATGTAATCATGGAGGAGAGTGGTCATGTACTTGCAATTGTGGTGCTTTAGAATACGAAGAGTTTAAGTCTTTGCTCATCGTTAAGCATTGTAATAAGCAGCATGTGTTTGGTTCCGGAATGAAGCAGTGATATCGGACCACTATTAAATACAACTGGGAAAATGGATTGAAAAATGCAAGCCTAATCAAGGAACCCAAGGCAGGCTTCTATCTACTTAATTTAGGTAACCATTTTCTTCTTTTCCGAACTAAGTATATTAACAGAATATATTTGCTTATAAGTGTAAATGAAACACATGGTGTTCTTATGACAATATGAAATATTCTGGCAATTCTCTTCATTTCTATGGTATTACTTCCATTAGATATGGTAGTTTACATTTATAGGTGATTTAAAATGTTGATGATGATACTAGTGAGATTTACGACCCAGTCAACCAAAGAAAACTTGTTGGCTAAGCGACGGGTCAAGAGAAATTTTTCAACACGTCATCTATACCCTGATTCCCCGTCAGATGATCCCATTTATAAAAATGAGGCCCTCTGTCCTGGCAGACGTAGACTTTTAAATGCTGCGAAAGAGCTAAAAAAGGCAAAAAAGTATGCCTTCCTCTGGATTAGGGGAGGGAAGATCCTTATGAGAAAAGCGGAAAAGGAACATGTTATTGTCATAAATAGTTTTGAAGACATAGACAACCTGAAAAAATGATTCTCACATGAAAGAGCGAAGTTACTTTATTGGTTCTATTTTTTTAATTCATCAAAATATTCGCAGCTTACGCAGCAACTTTGAGCTCTTATTGTTTCATTTGAGTCAAATGTAAAATAAACCTAATATTATTGTTCTGTCAGAGATATGGATAAATAAACATGAAGTGAATTTTTATAAAATACCTGGTTATAATACATTTGTTAAATGCTGTGAAAAGAAACGAGCAGGAGGTGTGATAGTTTATGTAAGTGATAATATTCAGTGTGAAGAAATGTCACTCGAATGTTATACAACAGACTGTGTTCATCTTAAGGTATATAATCACGTGGTGGAATTTAATCTGTCAAGTATGTACAGGGATCAAAATATTCCTGTTTTACGGGAGTTGGAACCCACTCTGAACAACACAGGAAAAAATATGGTTGTGGTTGGTGACCTAAATATTAATTTAATGAATGAAAATAATGACTCTGATCACTATAATAACTTGATGTGTAAGTATGGATTCTCATGTCTAGTAAATGAGGCCACCAGGATTAGCCATCAATCTTCAACCTGTATTGATCACATGTTTGTAAGGTTCTATAATGCATTCAAACTAGAAATATTGGCAGACGTCCGACACTTGGGGATTACTGACCATTCAATGATTACACTCGGCGTTTCAAAAGAAATAAAAATTAACTCTAACGTTAAACGTGAAAAACCTCGAAATAAAATTTATGTAAACTATGATATGTTGCATGATTTAGTGAGCAAAATAGACTGGACTCCAGTAACTAATGAGCCAAACGCCTCGAGGGCTTTTTCCATTATGTTGGATTTGATGCAAGCTGTGATTGACCGGGCAAAACTAACAATAATACAGGATAAAAAGACAATAAAATTAAAACCTTGGATGACCACCTCTCTGCTCAAAGAGATAAAATCAAAAAATGATATCCTAAAAAAGTATAGGCGTAATCCCAAGAGCGAGAGCTTGAAGGAGGAATTTTTAAAATTTAGAAACAATCTAAGGGTTAAGCTGAGAAAGACCTGCAATGATTTTTTCATGAGGAAGTTTGAAAATAATAGAGGTAATCCTAAAGCTCAATGGGACCTAGTTAAAGAAATAACTGGAAAAACTAGTTCAAAAACCCCTGATTTATGTATCGAAAGGGAGAACACGGTCATTACTGATCCTTTGACACTGGCATCTGAATTTAATCAATATTTTATCTCAGCTTTTCAATGTAAAATTAACGGAACTACAATCTCCCCTTTGAAAAATCCATGCTCCATGATCGATTCTTGTCACTCGTTGTATTTGGAGCCAGTATTTCGAAACGAAATCATTGCACTGGTGAAAAGTTTCCCCTCAAACAAATCACCAGGCTTCGATGGCATTAGCATCAATACTTTAAAGAGGACAATAGTATTTACAGCGCCTGTCCTGGAATACGTATTAAATCTGAGCATTTCAACTGGAGAATTTTCTTCGGCTTTAAAAAAGGCAGTCGTCATTCCGCTATTCAAAAAAGGTGATCCAAAAAAATTGGATAATTACAGACCGATATCGCTCCTTTCGACTTTCTGAAATATTTTTGAAAAACTCGTGAAGAAAAGGTTATTAAATTTCCTTGATAAAATTCATTTTTTCAGCCCAAAACAATTTGGTTTTCGAAGTAAATTGGGAACCGAAGATGCCTTAATGCATCATTTGCAAAATGTTTATAATGCACTCAATCATAATAAACACACAGCTACCTTATTCATCGATATCCATAAGGCTTTTGACACCCTTGACCACGACATTTTATTAAAAAAACTTCATCAAGTCAGAGTCAGAGGAAATGTCCTTCAGTGGTTCAATAGCTATCTATCTATGCGCTCACAGTGTGTTCGAGTGAATGGCTGTTATAGTAATTATATAGAAATAAAGGCTGGTGTTCCACAAGGCTCAGTACTGGGACCGATACTTTTTCTGGTTTATATAAACGATCTTTGTAATCATAATTTTAATGGACATATCACAGCTTACACTGACGACGTTGCACTAAACTATGCAAATGCATTCTGGGACATTGTTAAAAGAAAGATGGAAGATTTAATAGTTCTTAGGCAATGGTTTCTCTTTAACAAACTTTCTTTAAGTTCCAAGACCAAATACATGGTGTATGATTTATGTAACAGGTATAAAATTGACTGGGAAGTAATATATCATTCTCCGGGCTGTTAAGTAAGAAACTGTTTAAATTACATCACGATTGGAAATGTAACTGTATTTAAATATTTGGGGATTATCCTGGACAATAAATTAAAATGGAAACACCATGTAAATTGCCTAACTAAAACACTACGGCATTGTATCTCAAATTTGTACTTCGTACGAAACAAATGTCCATTGTATTTTCTAAAAGTTATCTACTTGGCACTGGTTCAGTCAAAATTAAGTTATGGTTTAATTTGCTGGGGAGGAGCTTACAGAATACAATAAACCCTGTACTATTTCGGCAAAAGAGGATAGTACGTGTGATAATGCACAAAAACCGTTTCTCTCATGCATTCCCACTCTTCTTAGAACTGAACATATTGCCTATCAGGTATATGTATTTTTATAAAGTGTTAAAGAATTTCTATCTAAGAAGTGGCGACGAAGCAAATCTGTTACCCAGGACTCAAGTCCTGACCTTGCGAGAAAGAAATACGATTTCTCTACCCGAGCCTAATTTGACTTTGTTTCAAAGATGCTTTGTGTATATATCCCGAAAAATATTTAACGTCCTTCCAAACCACATTAAGGAAGAAAAAACGTAAGAAAATTTCTTAAGAAAGTAAAAACTTGGTTATTACTTATAAAAAACATCGAGATTTTGTTTCGTAATTTACATGAAATATTTATCGAATTAAATGTAATGAATTAAGTGATATTGTAATATCATTGTTAAAGTAAGTTCGCCCGATCTTGTATTTATGTGTCTCTTTTTTGTAACCACTATTTAATTATGTATATCTCTGAGTCTTTTCTCTATTTTGAATTAGTTTCTTCACTGTATTGTAAATGTTTTATCGAAAATTGTGCTACCACTCTGTAATTCCTGAAAAGGAATTAAATTATTATTATATTATAATATAAAAAAGTAATCTTTGTTTGAAGCTAAATATATATTTTCATTTGTGATTATTATATTTATGAATGATTTATGACCAAAAATAAATACAAATATTCCTTGTTGTTGTAAATTTATTGTGACCCATCCAAAGGGAAATTACAGCGTGTAAATTATTTGTAAATAAAATTTGTAAAATAAAATAATTTGATCGTCCACCCACTTTATGTTTCTTTTTAGTCTTTTTTGCGGAAGTGCATTTATTAGATCTCATCTGGGTAAGAGCAAGTGCTCTGAGTCTCTTATCACACCCATTTACTCAATAAGAGAGGTGCACCACTCGTTATTAATGGCAAAATAGTTTTATTGATCATTTATGTATCCTTGTGCTCATGCAGGATAACACGTGATGGGTTTGCAACAGGATGAGTGCGTCATAGTTCTTCTCACGATTTATTTTGACTGCTGCCATTATAGTAGTAAAATTATCTCTTGGCCATTTTACATACGTATGGCTATTAAAATTTCTGTTCGCCCACCATTTTATTTAAGTTATCTTAGTTCCCATATCTCTCCATCCAAATTTACATTATTCAGTCTCATCTGGCTAAGTGCAAGTGCTTTGGGTTACTTTTCACAAAGAAATTGATCATTTATTGATCCTTGCATTCGTATGATAGCACATAATGATTTTGCTACTTGATGAGTACTTCCTCATATCTTCGTAATCTCCACTGCCCTTTTGCCATCTAGGGTATACACACTTGTCTTGGCAGTTATCCATTCGCAAGGTGTTGAACATTCTTGTTTGCTGTGCAATTTATTCTATTTCTCTTAGTTTCCATATTTCTCCTACCAGATTATGTTTTCTATCTAATCTGGCTAATGGCAGGTG
Source organism: Ceriagrion tenellum (assembly GCA_963169105.1). Lineage (NCBI taxonomy): Eukaryota > Metazoa > Arthropoda > Insecta > Odonata > Coenagrionidae > Ceriagrion > Ceriagrion tenellum. The sequence continues at coordinate 1,758,724 of OY720633.1, forward strand.
GTGAGTTACTTTTCACACATAATTTACTAAAAAAGGGGTTCACATCTCAAGTGATGCAACGCCATTACGACCTTGATTGGGATTTCTTTCCATTCTAGTTGATGGCTATTTAATGAGTTGTGGGCAAGGTTTATCATTTCAGTGACATTTATCCTACTAGTGTATGTCTGGTTATATGAATTCTTTTACTTCACCAGAGGTTTGCATAACTAGTTACAGCTGTTCCTGCATAATTATAACAACACAAAGGATTTTTTGTCGCATCCTCTGTAGACAGAGTTGGCCATCAACAGTTATGGAAATTTTTCTTTTACTTGAAGTACCATAGGAACTCTGAAGGGCCATTTAGTCTTAGACTTCTTTTTATTATCAGATACAAATGGCTGTGGATGATCTAAATATATCAGGTGGGTTTTGACCCCAGAGTCAATGGAAGCACATGAGAGCCTCAGGACTCGGCATTAGTCCTCATTTTGTTAGGATGCAGTATTTCATATCCTATGTACTTTATATATTTTGTTTGTTAATTGACAATTGTGATTCTTAACAAACTGTGAAACATAAAAGAAACTGTTTTGCTAACTTTCTACCACGTGATTACCATCTAACCCCATTAATCGTCCATTTCGCAGTCACCATAAGTTGTTTGAATTTGCAGTTTACCAGTGGGTGATAGTCATTATAATCAACGTGTACAATATTTGTTAAAAAGCTTATGTTTTTCAGCTTCTTTACTGCCATGAAATGACCATGTAATCCCAGTACCTTAGTATTCGTGACTTTCAGATACAAGTAATAAATTATCACGGGCGATGCAGTCCTTTTCAGAGACTCCCCCTCAGGATATTAGTGGTCGCTAGTAATTTTCAATTCCCTTGCATAGCACCATGGAGTTCCACGTGGGAAGCTCTTACATATTTGATTCTCCCTTTGGTTTTAAAATAAACAATTACCCACCTCTGTGAGAGTAAATTGATATTTATTCGATTTGGGTACTACGGTTTGCTTTTCTTTCTGAGTCTTTTAATGGATGCCAGTGTATGCAGGTCTCCGAATCTGATATCACATAATCTTGCACATTTATTTTGTATTGTTTGAATTGATAACTAGATTTTTTAGCTTCATTGGTGTCTGTTGTGTTCCACGCAAGTACAATGAGCCGGTTTCGTTTGGGGGAATGGGATGGGGGCGTGGCAAATTTTTTTTGGTATTGTTTTCCGGTGATAACTGCCTTTTCCTTCATTTATAATTGTAGACGTCTTCGTAGTTCATTTTCCAAGGGTTTCTGGAGATTTTTCCAATCCAAAATTTCTTTCCTTCTTGGGTTGGGTCTAGTATATCTAACTCGGTGAAATAATTACAATGGGATCAGTACAGCCAGGGGCTTTGCTGGAAGCCGGAGCTCATGGCAGTGCCACATTGCAGATTTTTGAGCATCAGTTCCTTGCTGCTCTCCCCATCCCAAACTTTCACTATTCCCATTGTCCAATTATTTCCTAATCTGCGCTCGACACTCTCAATGCAGGTTGGGTAACGTAAATAAATTTCTAGTCAGTTTGACAATAAACCCACGGGATGCAGAGAATTTATTTTGTCCACAATGATGCCAATCTAATAGGTCAAATACAATCTAGTATACAAGTAATTAGGTCTAGCTATACATAGGTCAAATGATAACAGTCAAGTGTGATGGACTATTCCATGGGCTTTTTTCATGAAAAACAATCCCAAAAAGTAGGCACTATCATTAAAACAATTAAGTACTCCATGTGAAGTAGGTGAAGGAAAAAAAAAGGTTGATTTACCACATCAGCGACCACTCATGTTATGCCTTGTCATGCACTTGATATTCTCTAGCCGTGATAAAAGTGTAGTAAACTTTATTTCCTCTTGGCATGGCAAACTTTTCAATCTCTAGATTTTCCCGATACAAACTTTCCGAGGCAAACTTGCTGAAAGTTGCATGGAGCCTGATTCTGCAAAGTTTTACATAAGGTGTGGGCATTTTTACAGCAGCCGACTATGGGACATAAATAGAGCCTAAATAGTAAAATTCATTTCAATTCATTCAAATCAATCGCCAAAAGATTTATATGGGGCGTAGTTCATCCGACTTAAACAGAAACATATACATAAAATTATTTGGCTAATTGATCAACTGCTCCAGATGTAGAAATGACGCATTGTATCATTTCTCTAAAGTGAAGAAAATAATTTATAGTGGAGCAAAACCTTTCATTCATAAACTAAGCCCGTATGGAACAGCAATTGACGAAGATAATTACAAGCTTTCTTCAACTTATATTCACGACAAGCACACAATGGACTATTTTTCCACCATGATGTGATTCTCTTGTAAGAGTTCTATGAACGAATTGAGTAAGCAATGTTTCACTCAAGAACAAAAACTAAAATAAATAGGATGCATTTCCAATGAAGAATGGTGTCTCCTCGTGGTTCTTCCGGAGCACTCAAAGTGATTAGTTCGTCAACTTGCCTAGCACTGCGAGCCACTGCGAGATATTAGAGGTATTCGAATTTCACCACTCAGCATAATTATTCCAAATTCGAGATCATGAATAAGTAATTTCCAGTATATGAGAGTTTGCAGATGATTTACACCCATCTCTAATTTTATATGTAAGGCTCCAGATAAACGATAGCAAAATCTCGACCTAACAATTTGAGGTTGCACACAGTTTGTATCAAGCATTGCAAACACTGCCTGTTCTTTGGTTAATTATGCAGATAAAGACATTGCAGTATGTTGTTGAAAAACTAATCTGAAGAAAAATCACAGTGATTAACTATCAGATGACATGAGTGTTGAAACATCTTGTGAGATTTCTAACAGTTTAACTCTCATCCAAGCATTACTTCAGCCAAATGCATTCATATGCCTCTGATGAGAAAAGGAATGGTCTGCTTCAGTGACCTCGCCTCAATGCCTTCTCTTTACAAAGCTCTCTTGTAACTCTCTCCTGAACACTTGCAATCAAACTGACGGTTTGTGCCACTCAACGTGCATTACCCTCTAGATGGCATTCAGAACCCCTCACAATGTGCAGAGACTTGTTCTTCAAAATGTCAGGACATTTGAAGCCTTTAACTTGGTTGAACACCTGAGAGACCTTTCTCCGTTACTGCATAGGGTTGGAGATAGTAAGTGCCGGCTTTGATAAAGCAAGAAGAAATTGTGAAAAATGTAAATGAAGTATACACTATGCTGGGACTGGAGAAAGATTGATACTTACTCACACTTGCAGAGTTGCTGCCATGCTTCATGATAAGCCACAGGATCAGATAATTTGGTATCCTTCTCCAAATCTGATGCTTCAATATACTGAGGCAGGAAGAAACAACATGCATGAAAGCAAAGTGAATAGTCACACCCACCATCTCAAATGTAAATGTAAAAATTAAGAGAGTAAAAGGGAGAAACCACCTTCAAATGCAGCTTGTGTCCAGCTGCTATGGCCGCATGCTGTAATGCCTTGGTCACTGATGCATATGAGTCCTCGAGTTTTGTATACTTCCCAACCAAAGCAATTTTCACTTCCCTTCGCAGGTTATCATACCTGTATGGAGAAGTTTTTCTCATCAGGCAATTACTCATGTTTTACAGGAGGAAGATAAAAATATTACAGGCAAAATTATAATTCCATACAACACTGATGGATTATGACAAGAACTCATTGAAATTTTCCAGTAACAAAGATTTAATGTGCACAGTATTGGTGTTTTACAGAATTATGAAATCCACAGTTAAGGTTACATTCAGGTACACAGATATTCAGGTACACAGGCTTACTAAAAAAGAATTTGTTTAACACCATTTTTGCTACATGCCAACGTGGCAATAGTGCTTATATTCACATTATATAAACAAATACCCTAATTAAACACAATTGCTTTAGTTCACTCTAATGAATAGGAAAGCTCCCATAATAATTCCCTCTACTAAGCATCTAAAACCACAACGTAGTATTGAAACAGCCTAAAATTTTCTCTCTAAGCATATTAAAACTTGTTATTCTTATAACTTCCATCACTAGATGAGTGATCAAAATAACTGTCACAATGGAAGACATCTTTGCAAATCCTTAAAACAAATCTCCACAGGATAGTTATATGTATTACAACTTAAAAACAACTCCGTAACATTTCCCACACTATAACATGGACATGACCTTACTAATGGGACCCAAGAACCAAAGAGTAGAATCATGCATTGGCTTGAATCATATTGCTTTGATGAAAAAGTGTGTGGAAGGCATACTAAACATTTAATTTTAGGGATGGACCCCTAAATTAACATTTTTAGTATCCCCTCCCACCTCTGCCAAAACTCCTGAAATAGCAAATTTTGAAGGGAAACCTGATCATCATGTGAGGAGAAATAAGTGACATAAAAGAAACATAAATGCCAAATTACTGAGAAAACGACTGATAAATATCAGAGCTGGAAATGCATAGGAATACATCCTGAACAAAGTACTGATGATTGGCACCAGTTGATAGCACAAGGTCAATGAGAAAAAACTTAGCCATAAGCTAGAATTTTGATGATAAACGTTGACTTGGTGGTGCATTTACAAGATGTGGAAATATTTCACCAATCCGTCGGAAAATGATGGGTTTCCGCAGAATGAATCTGCGGTTTACCACTGGTTCGAATAGGAACTCTGCAGATGGCCTTAATGGCCTGTTTTTGGAGAGAGAAGGCCTTGGTTGCAGTAGATGAATTACCCCAACACATGATACCATAGGACATAATGAGTGGACTTTAGCTAAGTACACAGCTTTTATGGTATTGAGAGAGACTAGAGGAGACAGTTTCCTTATCGTAAAAATGCCGACAGAGAGTTTCTTGTTAAGGTCAGAGATATGAATTGACCAGTCAAGAGTATTTGCAAGGTGTAGTCCTAAAAATTCAACAGATGAGGAAGTGGAGAAAGCAGAATGAGGTGGTGGAGTAGGACTCAGATGAGAATTCTTGTTTTGAAACAGCAAACATGTAGTTTTAGTCTCATTCAGAACTATATTATTAAGGTGACACCACTGTAACATTTCATCTTTTGTGGTAGAGGCCAAATCATCCAAAAGTGGTAAACTGCTAGCGGTTAAAAGATTAGTGGTATCATCAGCATACAGAACAGTGGAACTCTTTGAGAACTGTTTAGGAAGATCATTGATGAATAGGAGAAACAAGAGGGGGCCAAGAATGGAACCTTGAGGCACTCCCACTCTTACTTTCAGGGGACTAGATTTGATTTCAACAACTCCAGCAGATGATTGATGAGAAGAACTAACAAATTGAGATCTGTCATGAAGGAAAGATGAAATCCAATCTAGTGAATTATCAATTATCCCTAGGCACTGAAGTTTGTGCTTGAGAACTTAATGGTCCATCTGTTAAATGCATTTTTAAAATCAAAAGAAATACCTAAAATGTGTTGTTTATTGTTAAGCCCATGAATTACATTATTTCGAAACTGGAAAATAGCAGTGTTAGTAGACCTGCCTACTCTAAAACCGTGCTGAGAATCAGAAATTAAATTAAATGATTGGAGGTACTACGTTAACCTATGCTGAAAGAGCTTTTCCAAAATCTGAGAAAAGATGGACAGAATAGAGATAGGCCTATAATTAGAAGAATCAGTAGGGCAGCCTTTCTTAGGAATTGGTACTACCCTGGCCTGTTTTAGGGCAGAGAGAAAGAAACCAGAACTGAATGAGAGATTAATGATATTAAGGGGGAGCAATTTGGTTAGAGGAAGCAATTATAACAGCGGGAGGAATGCCATCTGAATATCATCTGGAAGAAATCGTACAATGGAAATTTCTCACAAAACCTGGACTTAAGGGCCAAAAGCCATAACACTTTTCAGGCATTTTTACTCCAGTTCTGAATTAAGATAATTTCATCCATATCCTTAACATCCGTCACGCGAAGTCTCCTTCATCAGTGAAAGCACTCAGTAAAGGCTTCACATTAAAGTCTGGTGAAATACAGTACATGCGTGCTTTAAATTACTAGCAAATTTATGAAATTCAAATGTTAAGAGAACTATACAAATGGTTTTATCACAGTCAACTGATAAAATACTACCATATCCTTTATTTTGAAATCTATTTCATTGGTTATCTCGCAAGAGACGGAAAGTTTCGATAATTCGCATTAACCTTTCCCTCAGAATGGACAAACAAAACTTGAACGGAAAAACCCCTAAGTTATTCCGTATGGACTCATAAGTTAATAATGGCAACTCTCGGATCTTTGAGGAGGAGAAGGGAGTAGTACAAGGGAGAATGGTAAAGAAAAGGGGTTTAGCTGCACGCCATTCCAGTGGAAAACACGGCCAGAAGTGCTTCACAACAGTTATTAAAGTATGCTTGATCCTGATCTACTTCCTGAAGTTAGCTGCTTTTTATTAAGTGTTACAATGGAGCAGAAAAGAAAGTCATTGGGTTTGGCTAAGAAATTCTAAATCTTTCAGGAATGTGATTGAAAACACTGCGTACAATGTAGATTAACTCCGTCCGCCGTTTATAATTCTAGCAAGCAAAGACAATATTACTACTGCCTTTAAACTTGGAAATGCCGTGGGGAAAGTGAGAAACATCGACCGGTTATTAAATATCACTCACTTTCGTCAGTCTCACTTGGTGGTGTTCCATCATTAAAAAAATTTTAAGATGTCAACTTTTACTAAAAGCACTCGATTTAAATTGATTTTAACTCTATTTTAAATCGAGTGGTTTTAGTAAAAGTTGACATCTTAAAATTTTTTTTTTAAATCAGTTATTAAATGTTCCATTAGAATCAAGTGTTATTTGAATGGTTTGCCGCTAAAAAAAGTATTGGAGTTTCCATGAGGGGCACAATTCTAAAAGCAGAAGCTGAAGAATTTGCACATCAGATGATCATAGAAGATTTTATCATTAATGATTATGAATGTTAATCGATTAAAAAGAAAAAGAGGAAATTCTCTTCACTATATAAGTGGCGCAAGTACTCGTATGAGTGCTCAAGCTGTGGGGGATTGAATGCCCATTCTAAATTCGATAATGGCATCATATAAGCCAAAGGGAGAAATTTGATTGAGCACCGGTTTGAAAAAAATATTCTTTCAGAACATGTATACTAATCCTTTCCCCCTATTTAGGCTGTATACAATGCAGACGAGACAGCTCTATTTTATAATTTTACTTACGGAATACATTGGCTGTTAAGGGTGACCAGTGCAACAAAATGAAGCCAATTGTAGTCAGTAAGTCAGCGCATCATTGATCATTTGGCAGACAGCGAACCACTCCCTCCACCTTTGAGTCCAATACCAAAGCATGGATGACATTGCAGATTTCCAGCAGCGGTTTCGGACGTTTGATGCAAGAATTGGGAGGAATAAAAAGGAAATTCATGCTGTATGTGGATCGCTGACCCGCTCATCCCATCGTTATCACCTCTCTCCCACAATACCAGCGACAATGCCACTTCCAATTCAGTCGAAGTCTTGGTCCTCATGGCATAGCCGACTCTTCATGCCACCTCTATTGACACCACCTGATACATTGACACCTGATACTTTTTCTCGGGTTCCCCTTGCTTGACTGATGGTGCTAAATCATTCCGAGATAAGCAGAGGCTCACATTTTCTTCACTCTCTCTCGGCTTATATTTTGCTTTGAGTGTTTCCTTGACACCACCTGAAGGCTATTACCTGTCAAGGCGATAACTCTGTTTCCGGCGACTCGGAGTGGCCTGTGACTCAGTTGTCGCATTTGCTATTACGCATCAAGATTTTCTCATCACCACGGCATAAATATTCACCTCCATAGTCACCCTCAACGGAGGGGGTCACAAGTCGAGTCGCCTCTTGAGTTGCAATCGCTTGGCGATAGTCAACTGCTTGTTTGCATGGAAAATAGTAATGGAAACGAAGTGGTGAATAGTTGTCACTCATTCTGAGGTTTCTTTAGAGTCAAATTTATATTAGTTTCTCAAGCATAGATTGAGAGTGTTTTACGAGATATTTGGTAGTACGTAGTGAGTTTCACTAGACTTGTGCAACGTTCGTGTACGATGGATTCAATATCATTTATTGCTACAGACGTGATAGCTTGTGTTGATGTTATTTCCCCCTCAAAAGATAGTGCCTACCCTAGTTCTTGTTTAAAATGCTATTAACAGTGGTTAAATTATTCATGTAAAAATTGAACATGAAACGATAAGTGAAAACTTTTGAACTTAAGTTCATTTCATTATGGTCCTTGTGTTTACTTCTTTACTGTGTTTCTATGTTGGTTGAAATGATGGTGCAATATGAATTTCAATAAAAATCACTGAATGGACGAGGGAATAATTTCGATTTTATTAGAGCCCTTTTTCATCAACCTTGGCATTGATTATAATTAATTTGAAGTCAGAGACTAGTCATCCTAGTCATTAATTGTTGTGTGTACCTCAAGTGTGATGTATTTTTAGAATTGGTGGACTAACTGACTTACTTGCAAGTACTTAAAATACATAATTTATACAGCCACAAGAAGATACTCTGAAATTTTTCACGGCAATGAGTATTATCAAGAAAGTAGCTTGATATACATATTTTAAAGGCCTACAATTCACTATAGAGCATTGAGTTACTCTATAACTTTATTGTGCAAATATTACTACGATCTTGTATCTTTGTGCTGCATGACATACTCCATTCCGTATCACAACCATTCCGAGTAAATAGAAATGTTACTACAACAACAAGGCTGAGGCACTATGGAAGGAATAAGGATAGGGCATCATATGGAGGAAATTTTTCAAAGGAGCCAGTACACTAGAGCTAGCAGCAATAACGAAATTCTCTTTTAAAAATTGTGCTATCAATCAACATCAGAGATTCAATTTTCTGCAAATCTACCAGTTCAGCCAGTAAATGATGAAAGTGATCATTTGTTACAATTAACTGATATTTTAGGGCAATGATCAAGTAACTCATCGGACAAAGCTGCTAACAATACACTCTTTGAACAAGTAATTCATCGGCTGAATCACTCAAATGTCTTCTCACTTCGACCTTACATAGATAGCACAATTTATAAAAAATAATTTCATTATTGCTGCTCGTTCTAGTGCACTGGCTCCTTTAAAGAATTTCCTCCATGATGTCCTAACCTTGTTCCTTTCATCGTGCCTTATGCCTTGTTTCCATTACACTGATTAGAAAGAACTGAGGTTGGGTTACCCGCGTGCATTCCAGGCGGGCAGACCACGTAATGCATGTCCTGCTGGGAATTATACTTGAGCCAAGTAGAAAGTTGAATAATGAAATAAGTTTGTTTTGCCTGTATATCAAAATCATAACATACCCCTTCGGGAAATAAGGAGGCTGCTATAGTGTTACAGCACAATTATCTTACGTTTGCTGCCTAAAATCAGTAGGTTGGTTGTGCCCATAGGTCTTTGGAAAGTAAAGGTTCAGTAATTCGTAACGCAAGAAAAACTTATGAACAATATAAAAGTACACTGATTATCACTTACGTAGACTAAAAGAATTGAGAATGTATTCGTAAAAGATAAGAGTGAAATTCTACAGGAGAAAAGAATAATCAAATGAGACGGATTAGTTTATAGAAAGGCAGTCATGCCAAAAATTGAATTCTGGAGTTTCCTAAGCTGTCGACTTAAGTGATAAAGTATGTGTAAGGTATTTAAAATCTCTCCAAGAGTTATATCCTATAACTCATATCACCGGTGATGAGCATGAACAACAGAATTTATTCCTGCACCAAACTGTATTTGCTTGAATAATGGTATCAGCTATGGATTATATCTTGCTTCTTGTGACATTTACAAGTATGAGTTCACACACAGCCCATGAGAGTAGGACATTGAAGGTTAAGTTAAATATTAATAGCTACCTTCCACAAATTTTAGCATAGCTTAATCTTAACACATGGGAGAATATGATAAGCAACTAATCCAAATATAATTATTTTATTGTACACACACAGATAGAATTAGCTATGCTCTTGAGTCCTAACTTCATTCTAGCACTAGTTTTCTAGCTCATATATTCTAGTTAATAGATCTGAAATCATGAGAGGGAAGCAAACAAAGAAATTATACTAAAGATAGTGTGCGATGTAACATTTGGTAATTTTTAACTAAAGTTCACGCATGAGTCCTAAGGAATGCTGCCTTCTTTCGGAACCCCAATAATAATTTACGGAAGATAACCACTGATTTGATTTCTTATTTACTAGAAAGTATCCTATGGATTTTCCTTCCTCTACCCACGCAAGCCAAGATTTCACTCTCGTACTAATAAGCTAACATCAAAAAGCTTCCACAAATACCAAAATTGACATCTGGTTCTGCCATCCATGTTTTAAGTTCATATAAGAGATTGCACATTAACTAAACTTGCTTCCCCTCAGTAATCAATATATATTATAAAAGTAAGTGTACAATGTGAGTGCTGCTAAAACTCAGAAACGAGTCCCGGTACGATCAAGGGAGTTATATGTTGTGGTAGCCCTCAATCCATGAACAAGGTTCCCGTTTATACCTGAAGGGCGTGCTTTTGAAGATGTAAGGGCTGGAAGTTTCGCCCTCTAGAAATTTCAAGAACAGTCCAGAACATTCGAGAGCATTCTACAACATTCCAGAATGTTCCGGGATGTTCGGGAATAGTCTGGAACGATTGGAAACATCCCAGATCATTGTGGAACATTCCAGAACACTCTCGAATGTTGTGGAATGTTCTGGAACATTGTGGAATATTCAAAGCCTTTTTGGTATGGGTGAGGCTACCCATTGGTAGGGGTATATAAAGCAAGATCCGTCGTGGGTTCGAACGTCAGTTTCTTATCAGTGACGAAGGGAAGAACCGAAAAAGAAGTGAAAATTCCAAAGTAGTGCAGTGAGTGAGTCCGAGACACATGCACAAATACACTTAAGATGCCATGACCTATGTAAAAAATATGGATGACCTGACCTCTTCATAACATTCACATGCAACTCATCGTGGCCAGAAATCAAAGAACACCTCAGATACGGACAAGCCCCCATGGATCGACACAACATAATAGCCCGAGTTTTCTGACAAAAACAAATGAGATTTATTGAAGTTATCACAAAAGACCACACCTTTGGAACCGTTAGATGCTGGATGTACACAATCGAATGGCAAAAACGAGGACTGTCTCACTCACACAATCTCATTTGGCTACATGACAGAATTCACCCCACAGATATCGACAAAATCATCCAAGCTAAATTTCTCAATCCACAAGAAGATCCGGAACTGTACAACATAGCAGTGAAAAACATGATTCACGGTCCGTGCGGACCATTAAACCCTAATTCACAATGTATGAGGGATGAAAAATGTACAAAAAAATACCCAAAACCATACTTGCACGACACACAAACCGGAGATGATGGCTATCCCAAATACAGAAGACGATCACCCAAAAACGGTGGCTTCACAGCAAAAATACGAATACGAGACGAGGAAGTGAGAGTAAGCCAGGTGTTTCTAAAAGGCGACACACAATCACTTTAGAAGAGAAAATTGATATCGTGAAGATATATGAAAGTGGGCTAATGATATCGAACATATCACGTGTTCTAAACAAGGCCGTGCCAACTATAAACACAATTGTGAAAGCCAAGGAACGAATAAAAGTACATGTAAAAGGTTCTGCTTGTATGAGAACCACCATCATTATCAACCTACGCAATTGTCTTCTGGCTGAAATGGAAAAATTACTGACGGTGTGGATGGAGGAGCAGCATCGAAGAAGTACACCGCTTAGTCTTATGACGATTCAACATAAGGCCATAAGTCTCTATGAACTGTTAAAGAATCAGAAAGGAGAGGCGGGTGGAAGTTTTGTCGCAAGTAATGGGTGGTTCAATCGATTTAAAAATCGTTGGAATTTGCATAATGTAAAATTGTGTGGCGAGGCAGCCAGTGGTGATATAGAGGCAGCAGAAAAGTTTCCAAAAGTCCTTGAAAAAATAATTGAGGAGGGTGGCTATTTACCAGAACAGGTGTTTACTGTCGACGAAAAACGGGGCTTTTTTGGAAAATAATGCCTCATCGTACATTTATTTCGAAAGAAGACAAGTCCGCGCCTGGCTTTAAGGCAGCAAAAGATCGCCTCTCTTGCTTGGAGGTAACGCGATGGGAGATTGCAAATTGAGACCTCTTCTAATATATCATTCGGAAATGCCGCGAGCATTAAAAATGTTCTTTCAGTCATCTGGAAATCAAACCCTAAAGCTTGGGTTACGTCTGCCTTATTTGAGAACTGGTATTGCAACCATTTTCTACCAGAGGTGAAGGAGTACTGCCTTAATAAAAAAATTCCATTTAAAATCCTGCTAATACTTGATAATACACCCGGCCATCCTTCCTCCACACTTGGATGATTTAAATGAATTTCTTAAGGTGATTTTTCTGCCCCCAGATACAACGTCCCTTCTATCCCAATGGATCTGGGAGTCATAGCATCCTTCAAGGCTTATTACTTACGGAAGACAATTGCTGATGCCATTGCCGCTACAGATGGGGATGGTGGAATGACACTTAGGGAGTTTTGGAAGGGCTACGATGTGTATCACGCAATAAAAAATATAGCATCATCCTGGGAAGAAGTAACGAGCAAAAATAAGAATGGTGTTTGGAAAAAACTTTGCCCCGGTGTCGTGCATTTCGAGGGATTTATGGCGAAGGAAGTAAACGAAGTCATCGACCAAGTTGTTGATCTTGCGAATGTTCTCGACCTTGAAGTGGAGGTGGAAGACCTAGAGGAGCTGTTGGATTCGCACGAGGAGTGGACAAACGAAGATCTAATCGAGTTGGGCACACATAGGGCGGAAGTAGGGGATGAAGATGATGATGGGGGCTCTGAAAATGTCTTTGAACAACCAAAATGCTTTATGGCCAAAGGATTGTCTGAGGTTCTCAAGCATGTTAATTCAGCAGTGGAAAAACTCGAACAAATGGATTCTGACATCGACAGGTCCGCGAAGGTCAGTAGGGCACTTCAAGATGCCATGTCTTGCTATAAAGAAATATATCGTGAAAAAAAGAAGGCATCCATATAGACATCTTTGCACAGCTTCTTCACGAAAGTTGACTCCACATCAACCTCATCAGCAGCTGACGCCAAAGTGACGTCGCCATGCAGCCTTCGACATCGCAGTGAGAGAATCATAATGTGTCTGCGTGCGTGAAAGATTGAGTGTGTGTTCATGTGAATGCAAGCATTGATATGGACATTTCAGTGATTTACGGGCATTTTTTGTGTGTAATTTGCTCGTAATCCTCCACACCCCTCCTACGAGTATAAAATGTGACAATGAAACCACCAGATCCATCAAATAACGCAACATATAAAAGGCTGAAGATATAATGATTAAAGGCTAGTAAATTAGGCATTATAAGGCTCCTCCGATCGCAGAATAACATAATAAACAAATATTAGTATTCAGTTTAGAAGCGTAGCATTAAGATACCGTACTTTCCTGAAACCACGCGATCGGTCAATTTGAGGAATGATATTATGCATTTTGATTAGCAATTCACGAGATGCAACTTTCAGGCGATATTAATGTTTATTGATTCTATAATAAATTAAGAATACACGTAAGAGTTCATGAATGACGCAGTGAATTGAATGAAACTGCCGAGAATCCACCGCGCATTTCTCCGCCGAGAATTTACCGCGCATTTTTCCGCATAGATTGAAATCTCTGGAGCACTGAAGCAGAATTTTCAACTTACGGAAATTTCGACTTACGCAGAGTCTGTCGGAACGCATCTCTTACATAACTCGGGGACTGCCAGTACACTCCGGGTAACAAAATGAAAAATGTTGTTTATAAACAAGTATTGTAAATAGTTAGAATATGTTTTCAATAAAATTTTTTTATCTCTTATATTTTAAAGTTTATCCTCTTATTCCATCTACCACACAATCTCATACCAACTCCCTGAGCGAAGCCGGGTACCCGAGCTAGTCATCAATGTAAGTCGTTCAGTAAAATTAATTTGAAATCCTTCTAATCTCGTTTGCTTCGTGCAGTGCGAAGCCAAGATTTCATTACTTTTTATTCTCAATTCAAGAATAGAGCATAACAAAGAATAGGTTGTCAATGAATTATGATAGAAAAAGGGTAGAGGAGGATTACATGGTTTTTGTAAGCATAAGCAAGATAACTAACAAGAAAATATATCAAAGGTTTCTCAGGGTAAATAGAAAAACTTCATAACTGCATATTGCATTTCCACAGTTTTCATCACTTACCTCTTCACTACTTTGTAAATGGTACATTTACCGATTATGGAACCAATGTATGTAATAATATAATCCATAAACATTAATTTCAATCACAAAAAATTTTTGCATCACATGAAAATTGGAAAATATTTAGCATTTACATACATACATTAATACCAATCACCCTGTTCCCTTCCGGGATAGGTACAGTCACAAAGTTTCACTCATAAATACATATTTGAACACCTAACTCTGATTCAATTATTTCCTCCATACTGACCAATCCTTGCAAACCTCTTTTGCCTCATTTACCCCCATACACTGCTTCATATATGCCCTCCTGTTTTGAAGACTCTTAATATTCAGGCCAAGGTTGACAAAAAAGGGCTCTAATAAAATCAAAATTATTCCCTCATCCATTCAGTGATTTTTATTGAAATTCATATTGTACCATCATTTCAACCAACGTAGAAACACAGTAAAGAAGTAAACACAAGGACCATAATGAAATGAACTTAAGTTCAAAAGTTTTCACTTATCGTTTCATGTTTAATTTTTACATGAATTATTTAACCACTGTTAATAGCATTTTAAACGAGGACTAGGGTAGGCACTATCTTTTGAGGGGGAAATAACAGCAACACAAGTTATCACGTGATAAATGATATTGAATCCATTGTACACGAACATTGCACAACACTAGTGAAACTCACTACATACTACCAAATGTCTCGTAAAACTCCATGGTCCATTGTTTTTTTACGTTGTTTATTTACTACGACAATATGTTGAATGCTTAAAAACATAAGCGCAGAAATTGTCGTGAATGTTCATTATACAAGAACTTTGTTATCAATAAAGATAAAGTTTCGTTTAAAATTGGTAAATTCAAAGCGATTGCATATATCATTTAGGTAGTAACGAATAATTTAATCATTAGCAAAAGTGTCATCGATTAAAAGTTAAACGTTACGGCAATTAAAAAAATAACAAATACCTAAGTAGAAAAGCTAACGAAACCTGTCTCGGTTAAATTTAATCGTTAATCCCAATTATGTTAAGTGAATACACAGTTGGCCACGGGTCATGAGTGGAGATGGTACTGAGATGAGGGTCGTGATTGCCTCCACCAAATGTTCAAGGAAATTGTCTGGCATCCCGCTGACTAGTGCTCCAAGACAACGAGAAGCAGAGAAGCATTGGTGTCTGTGTGATTCCTTGTCGTGAGAGAGTTCTATGCAGAGGAATATGTTCACGGCACTCATGGCAAGGGTAGAATTTTTCATTGCATGGACCAAGCGCAAAAGGGGAAAAAAACACAGGTAGCATACGATAACATCAATTGTAATTATAATTTATTAAAAATCATCATTGTTGTTTTGAACTACTTTATGTTTGCTGTTATAATAACCTGGCTTGGTTCATCAATTTATTTAATGGTAAAGCCAAACTGTGTATCAACTTCTGTTTTGAACCACATTATGTTTGCTGTTATTATAACCTGGCTTGGTTCTTCAAATCAATTTATTTAATGGTAAAGCCCAAACTGTGTATCAACTTCTGCTCAATAATGCGTGTCAGTGAGATGACACGCTTGCTTTTGGAGGACCCAAAAGCGAGGGTTATCTATTCACACGGAACAGCTGAGGGGGTTTATCTTTCAAAGTCAAGGTTCCAGCGCAACTGTCAGAGTGTAAATAAGTAAACACCTTGAATCCATAACTTTTAGTGCTGAAAGATGGGAGAGTAAAATAATAGATTATACCATTAAAATGCCACATATTACCTCGGTACAGTTGAATTTCACGGTCGTACAGAATTATCATGAAGATTTTCGTTAAAGACGGGCAATTTGGCCGATTTTGCTGAAATTTCTTTAGGTTCTGTTATTTCATTTCATAAAATCAATTCAATACCTCCACCAGGAACTGAAACAGCCGTGCATAAAATTGCAACATCGCATTTACGTAAAGTCAAATAATGATTTCATAATGAGGTCAAATAATAATTCCATATTGCTTTTGGAATCGGGCGGGACCACTCACTAACTTGCGAGAAACCAATTTTCCATTAAATCGATATGCTTAAATTTGGAATTCTACTGTATTAATTTTGCCACATAGTAATTGTACAGGCAGCCATGCAGTTTTTCCGTGGAATTAATCTCCCAGCTGAATTAATTTCCCGGCTTGTGACGATTACTACAAAAAATAGTGTGATGCATGATTTTCAAACAACAAATTATACTGTTTGATTTCACATCTCTGTGCATAATTTGATAATTATTTACAAATCTGATATCATTTCACAGCATGGCTGTAACACACGAATGATTAAACAGGTCAAAAAAGAGCAAATGGGTATTTTTTGTGATGTTTATATAAAAACTACGTTGATACGAACAACGTTATTATGAACCGCTGCTTTTTTGGTCCCATGAACTTCGTAATAACGAGAGTCTACTGTACCAAATAATGAACTGATTATAGAATCACAGAATAAGTTCAATAACATGGTGGAAAAAGGAATTGAGTATGTAGCAAGGAATAAAATATTGATTAATAGTTTAGGCTAAAGCACTTGCCAAACCAAAATAAATGTTCAACATTTACATACTTCTACAAAAATAATAAAAACCCCACATGCCACACACTTTAAATTAGTTTGAATTGTATGCAATGCAAATTTATGTATTAATACAATATATACAACACTAATAACAATATTCATAAATTCCTTCGGTATTCTTGAAAACAAGGGCGTAAGCAAAGCCTCACAGTTGGGACAGTAACTTACGACCACTTTCCTTACACCCATTGCATGACAAACCCGACATTTTTATTAAGCTTCTTTCCCGTTGTCGTGTTATCTGTTCAGGCAGGATAATGGAATAGTGCAGTGGCTGATGAGATAGTTCTCACTTTCAGATTTATTTGAGCCACTTGAGAATAGAGAATCAATTAGCTCCAGTTGGAATACATATAGACTTTTCTGTTTGCCACTATATTTGTTCAAAAGAATGTAGCTGCTGACTAGTATTATTTGAAAAAAGTGATGGCAACTTTTTCATACCATTTTAGCATTTTATGCTCACAGGTATAATACGAAAGAAGCTGGTTGCAATGATCTACTCCACCCATGAATTTATTATATGCAACCACCGCCTCTGGTTTCTCCCTGCCTGGTCTGGTGGTGGCGACTTAGCTACTTCCAAATTCGCAGTCTCCAAACTTTTCCTTTCGTCAATTTGAGGCCAAAAGCCTCTTTGGGATTGTCCTTTCTGTTGGGTCTCAATGTACATGTGCAATAAGTTTTGTCACAATGAAGGTCCCTTGCCAAAGCTGCATTCTTGTAATAATTGTCAATGAATACACTATGGCCACGATTTTAAAAACTTTCCAAAGGTTTTTTCACAACTTTATCGTCATGTCCGCCTCATTCGTTGTCCCCACAGCCTTAACTATCGGTGGACTAAGCCAAATGGTCCGCAAAGCATATTGATATCATGCTTGTGCTTCTTATCCTGAAGGTATTGCCAAAAAATTAGTCAGCATCTCCAGAGTAACATCGTCTCACCTATACATAGGGAGGCGATGGAAATTGCAGTCTTCCCATTCTGGAAAGTTTCCATCGCCTCCCTGAAGGGGTTTCCATTGCTAGATTAGATTGTTAGTTGGGGGAGCCTTCGTCAGGAGCTCGGGCACCTAGACCTTTAGTGGTCCTTTGTGCCTACCCCATTTAACCTGTCTGCCACATGCAGACAGGGGACAAGAGCGCCTCGGTGAAGGTATAAATGGTCACCCATCCAACCCTCGTCCGGGCCCAACATTGCTTAATTTCAGTGATCTTACGGGAACTGGTGTTTCAATGAGGCTAGGCCCTTGCCCTTTCCATTGCTATCTAAAAGGGGTTTCATTTTGTAAAGGCAATCTCTAGGCACCGGATCATTTGCACTGGGATTTTTTTGTGATGTGTAACACTTGTCCTGAGAAAACGATCTCTCACCATCAATTCTCGATATATTGGTGTGTATATTGAAAAACATTGATTTTTCCAGTAGTTTGACATTCAGTCAATTTCTCATATGGAAAAGCAACCTAATCCAGACATTAAATTCCTCCCTACTAGGCAGCTTCCAATCTGTCATCCTCCCCCTTGGTGAAGGATTCCTAAGAAATATGTCCTCTGCATTCTTCTCAGTTTCCTTGAAGTCATCACTAGACATTTCTTCCTCTCCAAGGCTTCTCTGGAGGCATTTTTCAGCAGCACACCTGAAATAAAATAAATAATATTTTACTCATTGCTTTTATGTATCAGCAGGGGCTTTCAATTTTCAGCTAAGTATTTATGAAAGTAGAATAAATATAAAGATAGATATAGTTACCTGAGAGTCCAGAAGGGCCAAGCGGCATCCTCATCACGTGGGTTTCCATGCGACTTACAACTCCTCCTGAAAATAAATAAGAACTCCATGATGTATTAAAAAATCCTTTCAACGGTCACCCCATTTATAAAAACATTTTTGTAATTTTCACTGGACCTTGAAAACATTCAGACCTTAATAAATCAAATTTGACTTTTCAATCATGGAAATACACACCAGTACTAGACAAACTTGATATATTTGCCCCCTTGGAAGTGGCCGGAATCACTCTCGTCTTCATTTTAATTTATATAAAAATGAAGTCCTGTAAAAGCGACACAAATATTAATTACAGAGTTACGATTGAAATAATTTAGAGCAATTAAAGGTAGGATTATGAAGTACTATGGTGAAGAAGAAAAGAATATCAAAATTAAAATACATAAGTTCATAATTACCTTTATTGAAATGAAAAGTAAATTCTTGATAAAAGAAGCTCAGTGTTCTCCAGGAAGAATTGAAGCACAATCCTGCGTTGGCAGAAAATATCACTCGAAAAATCTAATGGCAATCACAATAAAACCATAAACAAAGAAAAAAACTTCGTCTAATAAAAAAAATAGAAAAAGGACTGCAAGTAGACGTCTATTCTAAAAAGAACAGACTAAAAACACTTCCAAACTTGTTCGCCAAGAGTCTCGAAAAAAAACCACAAAAATGCAAAAATCCACAGAAAAAAGATAAATTGGTGTAACCAGAAACGGAACACACTAGACAGAAGCTAGGAGCCATTCATGAATGACACCTGCGTGGGCACCTAGGTGCGGATGCCATTCATGAATGACATCCGCTACGAATGGGTTAACTTTACATAGATATAATCCAGAAAAAAGAAAAAATAAGGAACAAAAAATATACATAGTATCACACCTATATGAAAGGAATAAACTTATCAAGTTTCAACAAACTGAGATAATGGTCTGGATGGACATGGTCTGGATGAACACACATGGAATGACCCCATTACCTTTTTGTGTCTAGGAGACACCAACCACATTGTTCTGCTACCTTAGGGCTACAAATACATTAGTTCCAATCTCTTGCCATAGTACAATTTGATTCAATTCTTAAAAATGTGATCCATGTTTAGAAACTAATAACTATTTTATTAGCTCATTTGTGCTCACAATCATGATCCAGCACTGTTTATGGAAAGCATTACCTCATATGTATTATTTTACAAATCAAATAGGCAAGATATTTCAGTACATAACAGCTGACACACAAAAGACTTTATACCAACCTGTCAGCAAGATCACTCCACTTTTGCATGAAGCGACGAGGACGTGGCATTTCTATTTTTAGCTGCAAGCGTTCATTGAAAAATTCTGATATACCTTGACTTTCCATTAGAATGGGAACTCTGTAAATGGATGAGCAATCATGGATGCATATCACCTACAAAGAAAAGAAATAAAGAACATTAAATCACATACATCAATAGAGATGGGTTGTTAATTTGTAACTGCCTATCATTAGTAAGTAGAGGGCAATTACTACCATGGCTGGAAGAGATATAGCAGCTATGGCAGCTACAAATGGTACGTTTCCCAACCCTTATCGTCTCCCTTGAAGAAAGGCTGGAGCTACTATTGTGCAAGGCCAACACTAGTATTCACCAGTGCACCCCAGAGTACAGTGTAGCAGTTGCTGTGGGCCAATAAAATGGCAGGGTGAGTAGCAAGAGTGGAAAGTGAATGCATGGTTTAACAGTTGTAGAAGACCATTACATCACATTTACAGAGTACATAGAGTCACGCCACTTAACCTCATTTGTCTAAGCTGTTCCCAGAGAGACCACCAGGAAACTCAAATTAGAAACACAATTCAGATTGTGAAGCTCATAAATTTTACTCAGTATTAGGATGCATACTCAATCTTTGTTTTGAACCTTGTATTTCATGGAATCAGTAATCATGGATCAATTAGCACCGTAGATATCAACAGCGTGGATGCCTCGCCGGAGCACCGCCGCACGCCGCAAAAAAATATGCCACGACGCTGCCAGTGACGAATACTACAGCATCTCATTGTCCAATGCGCAGTTAATGAGGGTAAAAGGACACGTGACGCTGACGTTGCAATGAGCCTAACCAAGTTCAGGTCTTTGATTTACATATTAACACGTTCCGTGCGGAGAGCGGCATATGCCACTCTTGTTGATCCTACCCTGTGGCTGAGAGCGGCATATGGCGCGCTCGTCGAATTTCCTTTGTATAGGGTTTAGCGGAGGCCAGTCATGCGCCGGCCTCTTTCCGGGTTTACAGCCGCCACCAGTTTGTTCCAACCTTTTGTACAGTGAAAGTCGTTTCCTGATCGGCCATGGGAGCACGGAACACGAATATTTTGAATTTTCACAGGTCTGCACATTGTTAAAAAACTTTTCTCATATTTTTTCTACATTATTTTTAATTGACTCTATAATTAATGTTATATTTCATTTTTTTTAATACCTAGAAAGCATTTATCAAGATTTTTAAGCTTCTTTTGAAAAAGTTTGGTATTTTTTCTCGTGATTGACGGGTAGCTTACGAGGCCACAAACTCTCCTAATGTTTCTTTGGGTTTTTTGGGTTCGGAAGTCGCTATAGGGGTCATTGCAAGTATATCAAGGCTAAATTTAACCCTTTTAAGCCTGCTGCATGTTTTCATTTATACTTTTCATGATTTCCATGTATTTTGCAGAGAGAAGATGAAAGAAGGGAGAGTTTTCTTTTTTGAGCGCAATTATTTATAATTTCGTGTTTTTTATAAATTATATTTGCGGTACCTACTCATTATTTTTTATGCTGTAAATGTTTTTGAAGACTATTTTAGTTGATTTAGAAACTAAATACAGTGACTGTAAGGTATAAATAGCAAAATATGTGTGATGACGGTTGACGCGTGCGCACTCCTGGTCTCGAGGAGGGGCGTATTTCGGGGCGAAGACCCGATATAAAAGGGTGTAAGGGAATAAAAGACTTCTCCTTTTACACAAAGTATAATTTTTTCATTAAAAGGGATAGGGAAAGGAGGAGAAGAGGGAATAAGGTAAGAAAAAATTAGTAAGGTGATTGACTCGCTAAGGCTACTCCGGCGTTACTTCGGGTCTCGAAGAGGGGCGGCTTGGCGCGCGGGTATCCTCTGGCGTGATGTGTGGGGCAGCGGCTCGGCCCATTCCGCCGCTGGATGGGGATGGAGATATGCATGCTTTGGAGACATCTCCCCTTTTTTGAGAGCACGGGTGGTGTAAGGAGAGGTAGGGGAGGGCGGTGAGTTGTCGTTGAGACTCCACAGACGCGTGGTCGGTCATCTAGCTCGTGGGGCGGTCGAGGGGGAGGTAGGGTGCGGGAAGGGAAAGCGGGGGGTGTACAGAGGGGGAAGAAGTGTCAAGGAGTCTCTTTGAAGGGGAGAGTTTGGTCTCCTAGCGATGAGGGGGAGGAGTGAGTTCCCTCTTCCTGAGCCTGTTGATGTTATTATTGCACCCCTTGCGGCTCTCGCTCTCCGGGTAAGGCATGCGTGGTGCGTTGTGGGAGGAGCAGGGTGTAGGGAAGGGAAGGCAGCAGGGGTGGTTTAGGAGATAAGGCGTGGGTCACAGGTCTAGCCTGGGAGCAAGATAATACACTGCCTTCTTCGTTCAGGGTTTCATCTCTTGCTGGGAGGGCGCGTGCGGCCGAGGGAGGAAAGGCGGGAGGGAGAGGTGTCAAAGATTCTCTCCTTTTCCTTCCAGCGCAGAGCGTTGTAGGAGGAGTACTGGGGCGAGGGAGGGAGATTGGTCATGGTTTCGGACTTGGTATTCATTGAGAGTGAGAGTCTCTACTTGGACAGTCGCAAGCCATGTGAGCATCAGTCAAGCCCTAACCAGAGTGTCGCAAGTGTTTGCACCTAGTTTCAACGGTGGAATTCAAAGTCACTATCATCACTAAATTCAAATAGTTCGGGCGATACATTGACGTCACAAGCCGGATATACTGCGTCACTAAAAACATCATCTTCTTCCTCCTCATCGTCAACTTCACGGTCTTCTGAGTCATTTGAAGAGAGGGTTTTCTTTTATCTGTGCCAAGAACTGTGTGTTTTAGTGAAGATTTGAGTGCTTTTTTGGAGTACACGGCATCCATCAGGTAAATATATATAACTGTACATACCGTAATTTTCCGTACATAGTACATATTTTTTCCGCAAAAATACGTCACTAAAGTTGGGTGCATATAATACGTAGTTATTTGATGTTTTTCAGCATGGTTAAAACAAGGGGTGGAAAGAGAAACCGTGACTGCTCACAGCCATCAACGCATGGTGAGCTGTCCATCCCGACATCCTTGCCTAAGGAGCCTCTTCCGTCAACATCGCAAGATGAGTCCTTGCCATCAACATCCCGTGGGACGGCCTCTCGGTCAACATCGCGAGCAATGTCCCGACCTTTTACCTCGGAAGACCTGCTTCGAGTTTTGGAGGAGAGTGATGAGGAATTTGAAGATTCCGATATGGGAGAATCAAATTCTGAAAGCTCTTCCGGGGAGGAAAGCGAGGTGGAACCCTTGGCACGCAGTATCCCTACCCAATCCTCAACCAGTACCCCAGATCCTCACCTGGTTATTGCATTTGTCTCCGTACCAGTAATTCCTCAGCCGGCTGCCGAAAGACGCCAGACGAGACATTGGACGCAGACGAAAATCCCTCCCAAAAATATCCCTTTCACTGCTACAGCTGGGCTGCAAGTGCCTCTTGCCGGTACTGAACCCAGAGACTTTTTCAATATGTTACTGACGGACGAATTGATAGACCTTGTAATTACACAGACAAATTTATTTGCCCAGGAATTGCTTTAGGCAAAGGTTTCACCTAAAGCCAGAATTATAACGTGGAAGCCATTGGACCGACAAGAGTTTTTAATATTTTTAGGCCTTTTATACCATACAGGAACTATTCCTTTGAGCAGAATACCGGACTACAGGAGCACAGATATCCTTTTCGATTTGCCCAGTTTTAGGAGTTTAATGAGTCATGACCGTTTCCAACAAATTCTTCAAGCCCTCCATTTTGCTCCCAATCCCCGACCGAATGCACCGAAACCGGCAGACTGGCTGTATAAAATCCGACCCCTCATTGACCTGTTCCACTCTGCTGTTAACAATATCCTTGTCCCTTCCCGAGAACTGTGCATAGATGAGTCAATGGTACTTTGGAGGGGGCGGTTAACATTCCGTATTTATATGAAGGGGAAGAGACACAGATACGGAATTAAGCTATACATGTTGAGTGAACCTTCCAGTTTGGTATTGAGATTCATCGTGTACACTGGGGCTGGTGACGTTGAATTAAGGGGTCCTGGACATGCCAGCAACGTTGTCCATAAATTGATGGAAGGATATTTAGATAGGGGCCATTCACTTTTTATGGACAACTACTATAATAGTGTTGACTTGGTGCACCAACTACTTCAACGACAAACCTACTGTACAGGGACACTCAGATCAAACCGGAAAGGCAACCCCCAGCATGTGATAGCTAAAAAACTAAGAAGGGGTGAAGTTGTGGATTCTTTTTCTGATGACGGCGTTTGTGTCCTAAAGTGGAAGGACAAAAGGGATGTGCTGATGATCAGCTCAGAATTTGGGAGTAACATGGTGAATGTTCCTCGCCGAAGAAGAGCAGGAGATGTTTCCTTACCGGAAGCTGTTGCCAATTACAACAGGTCTATGGGAGGAATCGATCACTTAGATCAGATGATGGCTTATTATCCCATGCAAAGAAAATGCCTAAAATGGTACAAAAAATTGGGAATTCACATCCTTCACCTCATCTTAGTTAACAGCTATTTATTGAGGTTGAAGTCCTCAAAAATCACACTTTATGATTTCCGCTTATCCGTCATTAGATCCCTCCTCCATTCTGCTCTGGCCATCAACCCTAAACCTACATCCAAACCAAAATTACCCACCCATTTTCCCATTTTCAACACCACTCCTGACAAAAAAAGAAAAATACATAAACGATGCCGGTTATGCCTATCAAACAAAATCAGGAAGGAGACTGCCTTCATCTGTCCCCAGTGCCAAGGGTCTCCTCCTCTCTGTCTTGAATGCTTCCTCCCATTTCATGAAAATATGTAAATTTGTAAAAGTGATTGCAAGTTATGATTTTGTATTTTTATTTACCTATTAGCTTTGTATTTCTTTGAGTGATTTCCTTACCCAGGGTTACGATTTATTTCATAAAAATGTTGTAAGGAATAATGTTATATATCTCCCAGGATAATTGTGTAAATAATGATATTTCACATATTTTCAGTTTTATATATGTGAATATTAGTATTTTTTACCATATGATTTTTTATTTTTATTTACCTATTAGCTTTGTATTTCTTTGAGTGATTTCCTTACCCAGGGTTAAGATTTACTTCATAAAAATGTTGTAAGGAATAATTTTATATATCTCCCAGTATAATTGTGTAAATAATGATGTTTTTACATATTTTCAGTTGTATATATGTGAATATTAGTATTTTTCACCATTTGTAGTACCACTTTTAAATTATGGCTGCAACAATTGCAAAAATAAAAACTTTTACAACAATTGTTCTTTTATTATTACCAAATCATATTTCACAAAAATTATCGCAAATTTAAAAAGGAAACTCTTTATTTCTTTTTGCGGATAAAATGTATGATGCGGATAAAATGTATGATCAAGTGGTCTCGATGAATTTTTTTGTTGACTTCATGCGTCAAATTCGGTAAACAAAATTTCTCATGTTAATACTACAGTTGAAATCGATCTCACCTGTCATAATTTTTATCATTTTGATGCTTTCTTTGTGTTCTGTTAGTCATGACTAATAGTACGATTGAAAATATAATTAAAAACTGATGATGATCACAATTATGAAGTTACAGCGCGAAAGAAGCCATAATAATTTTGGATTTTTTTGTTTCTGATCCTCATAAATCTTTTAAATGATCGTAGCGCATGAATATTTTTAATGATAATATATCACGAAAATACTTATTTTACTCTCAAATGTTAAGATTCATGATCGTAAAAAATATCGAAAAATTACAAGTGTAAAGTAGGCAATCTCGCACAACACATTTTAAATTCCCGCGTGAAATCCATGGCGGAGAGCGGCATATCACGCTCTAAATAATTTAAAAAAAAATGTCATTTATTAGCTTTAAATTTTTTAAAATATTTTTTCATGTATGTACATGTAGCATTCGATGTATATTTAAAATAAAATGTATTCAGCCACGGGATATCAACCAATGAAAATCGGCCCAGCACGGAACGTGTTAATACCAACGCCAAGCCCATTATGCCATGTATAGTTATCAAACAACTCATATTTTATGTCTTTTGCAGTCGGATTAAAATATAAAACAAGGATTTTTTTTGCTTTGAAATGATAATTTTAAAAATTCCCAGGTTTTCCAGAAATTCCTGAATAATTCACGGAAATTTCCCGGATCGGAAAATTCCCGAATAATTCCTGGTTTTCAAGGGTCTGTGGTCACCCTGTTCATCCTCTGTGCATGTACAACTCCACGCATCTATAGACCCTCATCCACTGTTCCTTTAACCCCCATATGGATTTACGAATTTAGTAAC
Source organism: Ceriagrion tenellum (assembly GCA_963169105.1). NCBI lineage: Eukaryota > Metazoa > Arthropoda > Insecta > Odonata > Coenagrionidae > Ceriagrion > Ceriagrion tenellum. Next base: position 1,785,031 of record OY720633.1, read on the forward strand.
GTCGTTGGATTTACGGTGCCGCAGCGACGCTGCGTTATATTTGGTCATTTTCTTTCAAACTTGGCCTTTCTTAGCATGTTTTCTGATTGATAATGCTAGTGACTTCTATTATATTTATTTTTAACCGTGTTTTGCAAGATTTAAGCCATTATTACAGAAGTTATAGCTAAAAATCTTTAACACTCCATTCTTTTCCATTTATTGTCATAATACTCTCTTTTTTTGGTCCCTTAGACGGTTATTTTCAAATGAAGGTTTTAATTTCGTGTGTAATGGTTGTTTTAAATATTTTTTCTGATATGCAATGCTGGATAAACTCCACTTTATAATGTACACATTGTTTTATTTTTTATGTATCCAAATACTAAAAATGAGGACCGAATAAAAGGCGAATGGGTCCATGTAAAATAATTTTGCTTCACTACGTCCACCCACATGTTATATCTTTGTAGTGTGCACAGAAGCTGAGTTCTTAAATGTTAATTATTGAAAATTGTAGCTGGAGTGAGAAGAGACGAGGGATACCGTCGTGATTTTTAAGGGCTATATTCTGACGATCAAGGCAAATGTAATGGACATCCTGGGAGTTTATATCCTGCAATTTCTAAAAAAAGAAAGGATGAAAGTCAGATGAGTTGTGAAATATGAGGAAAGTGGGACAATCAGCGATGCGTCAAAGAGTCCAGTGCCGCATTGGAGGGTGGGCTAGAAGAGCCGATATTTTAGGCCTATAGTGGAGCCCATTCCCTCACTGAGGATGTCTCCATAGAGATGGACAGGTAAAAGTGATGCGGGGGAGTGCAGCAGATGAGGTTTTGCTTCTGGATTGGTGGGAAAGGCCAAAAGAATTATTTCTAAGAGGTTTGGGTTGAAGGTGGTAAGGAAGAAGGAGCAGGAAATGGAAAAAACATGGAATACGATGGCGTGTTTTTTCTTCGGTCCGGCGCTGTGTGAGGGACTGATGGAAGAGGAACTAGTGTTCTGGGGTGACCAAAATACCCTCATGCTGTGAGGAACCCCCTCACCTTTTCTTTCTGTAGCATTGCACTGACCCAAACATTGAGACCATCTGTACTTTCCCACTAAGCTTTCTCATTTGTCATCCTCCGCCTACTTTCTTCCCCACACAAAAACTGAATGAACTTCTCCTCACCTCCAACGACCCACCCGAGCTAGACCTTCTCGGAATGGAGGGAGGGCCCCCCTGGGGCGCTTTGCGATAAGGCGTGGATTCCCTCTCCCTCATGCAGCGATGGAAATATGAAGAAAGAGCAGCCTATTGTGTCTAATTGCCTTCTTGCACTCTCAACCTTTCTTCATGATACAGATTTTCTATGGTCACCTGGCCTAACGATCCCAGTATTCCCTGATCCTTGGCAGTCAACCCACCACCATGTATCTCCACCCCTTCACCCCAAAAAAACCTCCATAGAATTACCCACCTTTCTCCTCCTCACTCACCCATTCACGTTGATAAACTTTGGATGACCCTGTGCATTTGAGTATACTAAGAAACGAGAAATATATTAACAATTTTCACTATGTGGTAATTCGTCTATGTTTTTGTTCATCATGAAAAGATTTTTACCATGTAAGTACTGTCAATGTCAATCCATAGGTAAACAGTAACATCCTGGGAAATAATATTATCGCCAGCAATTTTGTGAAGACTATCGCAGCCGCAAAGGAATATTTTCAAATGAGAGGTACAAGACATATAACACCAACCGTGCCATATGTTCTTCACGGTGGTCAGTCTAACTTCTGAATCGTCTCCTGAGCCTCAGCTACTCTTTCACCGGGAAATCTCCACACTAAGGTAAAGAGGCATCATTGCATTAATTCTGAAAATACCTTGTGGTTAAATTTTCTTGGGATTGCTGCTTGGTATAATTCTATACATAGTAACCCTGGAATGTCCCCAAAGGTGACCATCACCACAGTAGGTACGCGGACGGGAGGAGGGATGTGGAGTGTAGAAGGTACCCAAACAAAATTATGCCGGAAGCCATGGAAAAAACACCCTTAGGCTAGCCATGAGTTTCTAAGAATTATTCTTGCAATTAGATGAAGTTTTGTCAGTGAAAATTATAAACAAGCAAAAATTATGATTATTAGATAAAAGACGAATCAAAATTGGCAGAGTAAAATTTTCCATTTGTTAAACAATTTAATTTTGTTTATAAAGGTTAAACATTTAAATATTATGATTATAAATAAAAGATACCATTTCATACGAAACATAATAACTTTCCAATTAGTATTGAGAGTGCAGTCCCCGACATTGCGACGAGGGAACTCTCGGCGCCGTAGTGGCGACGTAAATCCAACGACGTTACTTTTTTCATTAGAGGCCAATGAAATGAAAACTATGCACACTATGCATACAAAAATATATTTGTAGCCTAAGAAAGCAGAAAATATAGACTACTGAAAGTTTCAGAAAGATCCATGTGAATGGAAAATTTTAAAATCATTTTTAAAAGCACGAGCGCCGCTAAGGTGCAGAGAATCCATATGAGGGTTAAATAAGCATCCACACAGCTACCCCAACAAATATTACCGAGTTCACTGTCTCTTATGATTTTCACCTTACCTGCTCAGTTGAAACATGGCAAAAGTTGGAAATTTTCTCCTTTACTGACTGGCCAATGGGCTTCTCACTTCGACACACAATGAGATCAGGAGACAGCCCAAGGCCACGCAGCTCACGAACACTTGCTTGAGTTGGTTTGGTTTTATGTTCTCCAGTTGATCTTGGCTGTTGGTATCAAGAAAAGTATATTAAAATCAGCATGTCATAAAAGGAAAATTTCATGAAACAAGTTTTTTCCCCTTTCATCAACCGACTAATAAACTATTTAAACATAGATTCATCAGTTCAAATGTGATTTCAAGGTCAACAATTTATAATGCAGGGTAAACCCATTATTTTATCTTTAAATTTCAGTTATATAACTGGCTATATATATAATCTCTCACTCAGTGATGTATGTTAAGTTTGGTCAATTTAAAATATGGAAAAATATACTTTGAACAGAGACACTTAAACAGAATAATAGCTGAAAGACCAAATTTTTAATCTCTTCCAATCAATACATTTAGTGCAAAAGGCTATTAATTATGACATACCAGCATCAATCAAGATTTTACATGTATATATTATTTTCTCTGATATTAATATTATATATGACATTGGGCATAATTGATGCTGAAAATACGCCTCTCTGCTTGGTGGATATTTTTGTTTACAGCTTTCTTATAAACATATTAGATTAATAAACATGTTTTCATGGCCTCTTTGGAACTTCTAAGGACAAACTACTTTTAAGCACAACAAAAGTATACCATATATCATGCAAGTGTGTGAGGAAGGATAGACCGTTAAGAAATGAATAAAGGAAAAAAGGGAGCATAGTGCTTTTCTCGCAAAAAAAAATCAGCATTGACAAAGCACAGCCTCACCAATGGTAATCACATAGATTTCAAGCAAACAGAGTGGCTCAGCCACGCTATGTATGGATACTGAGATAAAACTTATTGAGAAGCCATTGAAATTAGAATTGAGGAATGTAACATCAACTTAGACCACAACTTCAACTTGAGAGCCATTCTACGAAAAGTGAGCCCAATGACAAAAAAATTCAGAAGTCCTGCCCAAAAAAACTTACCACCTTGGAGCCAAAAAATTTCTAAGTCCTGAGTTGACGTTTATGTGACAACATGGTCGAATTGCACTCCCTGCGTGGGAAGGCAATAAACAACGAGAATGGAACAAAGGTCTTCTCCCCTGCAGTTAGCAAGGGAGGATGAGGGAGAAGATGCTCAGCAGGAAAATTTTGACCTGCGAAAGGAATTTCTTAATTGTGGGAGGAGGGCCCAGGCCCTTCTGTTCCCTTAATGTGTGAGTGAGAATGAAAAGGGGATAGCCAGTTTCCGTCATTCCAAGAGACCTCTCGCTGATGATGACTACGGGAAGACACGGAAAGCCCAACCTTTGTCTTAGTCATGAGTAATTAAAGTTCACGAAGCACACTTACATGTTTATTTAAACTCGCATGCTACACAGTTACATGCATAAATGGAATCTGAAGATGCAATTAACTACTCAAATTGACCACATATTCAAAGAGAAAAATTGATTGATTTTTAAATAAAGTTTTTTGGAGTAGCCGGAATCATATAAATTTCCACTGCCGCATTTGAAACAATGGGACTCGGCATCTTTGATTTTTGACAAGAAATTTTTTCCCACAAATATCTTTACAGCACCCTCTAAGAAACAGTATTTACTTCAAAGTTGGATTGAAATACCTAACTCTATACCCAATTATTCTACTGTTAGAATGCTTTCAAAACCAACTTCCATCCACTCAACCATAGAATTCAGCATTCACTAAATTTTTGTTTCCCATTAGAAATTACTAGGGATTAAATACCCTGTTTGCCGGACACTTGGTCCAACATAATTTCATTGGCTTATGCTACACTGCAACCGTCTACTTCATAATTTAAAAAGAATATTTTGTGGAGAGGTAGGGACTCGATCAAAATGATTTCCCAGGGCAGCTTTCAAATATCAACTCCTAAACTGGTTACAGTGGACAGTGGATATGTTATTTACATCGAATTTGGACGACAGAGCATTGGCCACTGGGGTTCACATCTTTTCTGTCTTATTCATTCTATGAAGATGATGTTATTGAGGCAGGGGAAGTATGTTTGTAAACTTTCCCTGCTCCCTAATTCGCCAATTCTTTGCATTTAATACACCTCACATAACTCTACCGTGACACCAGAAGAACTAATGTACATGGTACATATTGATGAACATAGAAGACAATTAGAGATGTGTGTAGCATATTTTCCCATCTTTGCCCATCTAAGAATTCCTCTTTGGTAGGCCAGAGGCAATACTGAGAACCCTCAACCTCGGTCCCCTGAGGGAACCCTCGCCTTCATGAACCATCTGTGAAAGGGCCCAACTGACCACTAGACTGCTCCTTCTACCCCACTCCAATCTGAAAACAATGTCACCGCCTCCTTCCCTTCCAGTTCTTATGCAGGCCTCGCCGGGAAAATGAGCGAAGGTGGTGAATAGACTCGTTTCGTATTAGTGTGTTCACAGTTACACAGTTAAGTTGGTGAATATGTAAAAACAACTCGCGTGGGCTTTCCACCACCCGAGGGTTGTGGTTGTATGTATTCATTCAATGTTTCAACAGCAGAGGGTACCTGTTGAAATTCAGAGAAGGGGATAAAATAATGGACAGGACAGGGAGGATACAACCAATAACCTCTCAATTCCCCACTCAAAGCATATATGCACGCCTGAAGCAATTCAGGATACTCAGCAAGACAAAATCAATTGCTTGATTGACAAATCAATTACAGTGACTTATTTTAAGCTACATTATTCTAATTTACAAAAACTTTGTCCAGTGTGACAAAGAAATACTGTCAAATGATTTCCTTGACAACCACATTGTGCGGTTAACATGTTTTTATCGTCTCAGACCACAGTGACGTATCGGATTGGATGGATTGGATATTTGGGGAGGTGACTGATGGCTAAGGTCATTTGCGCCATAGGGGATAGTTAAGGGAGGAAGGGTGGATAGAAACTCGGCAACGTCATTACCCTGCTCTTAACGAAAGGCGCCAAGGAGACCATGGTTAAACGTCTCATCCACCAGATGGAGTACTGTACAGTAGAACTTCGACCTATCGTTTTTCAAGGGGATGGGCAAAAAAAACAATGGATGCGGGAAAACGATCAATGCGGGAAAACGATCAATGCAGGAAAAGATTTCCCGGGAGCCAAAACGACATGAAAATGCGAGAATTTGATGGTAACTTTTCGCAGTAGAGGGGAATCTTAAAGGAATTTCTCTTAAAAGCGGGTGAATTTTTTAATTTAAAGAAAATACTTAATGCATCTCTAATTTTTCGTTTGACTACTAACTGTTTAAAATATTTTATTAGCATTACATATCCCAATGGTGTCTCGGATGATAACACCAAATAAACAAGGTCCATTATCATGCTACTGGATGATCTTCAAGCCCGCGCACCGACCTATCCATGCATAGAATTTTATTCGTTTCAAATATCCTTGAGGGTGAGAAGCGCACCTAAAATTGGTTGGGGAGCATGTAATCTTTTTTCGCGCTTTCTGTTGTGCTCCGCTGATGGAGGAGTGCCACCCGTTAAAGATAGAGCGAGCTTGATGCTACCAAGTGTATTCTTGTTTATCTGGAGCAATCACGTAACCCACGAGGTATAGAGCAAGAGAGGTGTAGCAGGTTATCGCCATCTGGTTCAGAGAGGCAAAAGTTAGCGGGCAATCGGGTTGAAATGAGGAATTCCGATATCGGCGGTTGGAGTTCGGCTTGGCATTACTTAATGAACATGAATTTCAAAAAAATAAATCATTTTGATGGGCCACGGTGCCTAAAAAACAAAAAAACACATTTCTGGCAATGCAAGCCCACGTCAGACAACGGACGAGAAGGAACTTAGCCCACTCTCGCAGGTCTTCCACTACGACAAACTATTGGTTGAAACATCTGCGTTACCTTCAGCCGTATGAAAACACCTATTTTGAACAGTTTCGGCTATAGGCTCAGAAATAAATACTTCAGGAAAATGACTAGACATAACTCCAACTTTAACTGGCTAAACACGGAAAAAATAGAAAAAGGAAAGAGCACAGAGCACATAGGGTTTGGCCGTATTGACTAGAGGCCCGAGAAGTGACCATGACGAAGGTCAGGGGGGTAGGGAGTGACGGAATTGCCGAGGTTACAAGCCACGCCCGCTGCCCTCTGGTTGGTTCCGCGAGAGTCACATGACGAGAAACCCCACCTCCCTCCCTTCCCTCACCCACTCCCCCGTTTAAGCCCACGTGGCCCACGTCATTGGAAATAATGCACTGGTTACATACAAGAATTGGGTGAGACAGGTAATTGGGGAACCCTGTTTTCTGCTGGGAGGGACAGGGCAGGTGGAAGACCTTTGACCCTCACGACCCTTTACGCGGAAAGGGCCCCACCCACTGAGGGGCGCATTAGTGGAACGTCAGTTAATTTTGTTTAAGTTTTTGTTTGCATAAGTCTTTAATCGGCATAAATCTACAGAACAACTATTATATGAAGTTTGTCCGTTATTTTCTGTTACATTTGATACCAAACACCCAGGAAATCCATTCATATTTACCCACATGGGTTATAATAGATCTCGATATGGTGCCGAGAGCGAGCGTATGACAACTACTGGTAAGATAGCATTGAGAGGATAATAGGAAGAAAGGTTAGAAGCTCATGGCGAAGGAATGCGGCCGCTAAAGAGCGAGGTAGGGACTCGTTTGGGTAAGAAAGGAGGAATATAAATAGTCCTCTAGGAAGGAGTTTGGGCCATAAAGATAAGAAGGGACTCGGACGGAGGGGGTTACGCGTCCGTCCTGCACGGCGCGTCACCTAACTCCCTCCCCCTCCTCCTTTCCCACTGCGGAGCGCCGCAAAAATCCCAAAATCTTACTTCGGTGTATATTTTTGGTTTCGTCTTTTTCAAACGGTGAATGCGGGAATTGCCATGTGGGGACCGTGATTTGGAAACAATCGAAGCGGGAAAACAATACTTAGGGGAACGATGGATGTGGGAATTATTAACGTTATCAGCATGGAACTACATTCGGGACCAAAGACGGCGAACGATAGATGCGGGAAAACGATCAATGCGAGAACGATAGATCGAGGTTCTACTGTACTTGAAGTACCCTCCACAAGACACTCAAGTAGGGATCAGGTTTCCTCTGAAAAACATCCTCTGCAGGGATTTGAACCCTGGTCACCCGTGTGGTAGGCGAGTACTCCAGCCACCACACCAACCCGATTCCCAACGATGTATCATATAAAATATAAAACACAAATATAAATATGTATCAAAACTGTTTCAGTGTAATAGAATGATTTTGTATCCAATTCAACACAATTCAAACCCTCCAGGCCATGACAATCTGCGATTAATGCCTACACAATGGAACGACTATCGTTTGTTAGACAATTACTCATTTCTAACAGAAATGTAAGCATAAAAAAATGATTTTTATATTCCATTTGACCCGATTCAACCTCTTATTGCAATAGTAATAAGACTTTTTGTGGCCTAATAAGAGGAAGACCCATTAATGTCAGCTGAGGTTTCCTGTGTGCCTAGGAAGACATGAAATGGATATTTGAGTTCTGTCTTTCATTCCTGTAGCTTCGGAAAACAAGGATGATTTTGCAACTTCATCTTCCAACCGACCTTTCTCATCTCCAAGCTCCCCTCCACCCTTAGCAAGCTGACAACGACGGGATAGGAGCTTCACCTTGGACACAATCCCCATGAATACTCCTTTACAGGTCAAAATATTTCGTGGAGGGGTATTCCCTCTCGTCAAGTACATTTAGAAGAAGGTTTATTTTTCATCCCATGCAATTAGTGCTCCCCTGTGCAAGGGGACATGGTTCGGCATTGTCACATTGATGCCGACTCAGGACTTAAAAATTTTTGGGCTCCGATGTGGTACCTTTTTATTTGGACAGGAGTATACAATTATAATCCTTCGTTTCATTGCCTTAGCATATTAAAATACAAAATCCAGAAAAAATAAATTTTAAATATATTTTATTTAAGAGAAATGAGGACTTATGGCAGTTGGTCTTCTGAAGTCCACCAGGTAATTTTGTTGGCTTCATTTACTTTCATTAATATAATACATATTTACATCTGTTGGTTTGTCATTAGTGTGTACTAAAGAAGTAGAACTTTTTCAACACATTGGAGTTGAAAGCCATAATCTATGCAAGTTCTACATTTGTATATTTAACCATAAAGGAATTGATATTTGACATGATTGTCCCACCTGTGACATGGAAAGATGAAAATATATACGTATTTTCTGCTCAGATTTTTCGTAGATTGCATTTTTTATGGTGTAAGGTGACAACTTGAGTAAATTACTTCTTAAAACCACCAAAGTACAATGATTGAAATTAAATTTTTGTTTCTTTTTCTATCCCAACCAAGACAATATTTAACTTGGTTTCTCACATTGCATTATAAATTTAAAGTGCACCTTCATAAAATATTTTCTAAGTTCATTTCATTGTAAGGTGACAAATTCTAACCAAAAACAATTGCGCTTTGTTTTTAACATGAGTAGGCCTTTTTATTCTTGAATAAAATACGTGGAATGTTCGTGTTTCCTATTTCAGCTGAAGACCATATAAAAGTTAGGCCTGAAGTTGAAGAGTCGCTAGGGATGAAGGTGCAAATAATTTTGCAAATCTGGCAGTGTCCATTAAAAAGTGAGCCACAACCTCAGACCACTGATCACAATCGTGCCTCCTCCATTGTTACACCCCTGGTCGTGGAGGTACCTATGCACAAAGGTTACACAAAGAAATTAAACATTTCTTTGTGCATCTTCAAGATCAACCGATCAAATTCGTGTCACAGAAGGAACATTAGTGTTCCTTTGTTTGAAACACCATAACAGATAGTTCTACAGGCTGTAACAGTTCCCTAATGAAAGCAATGTTTTCAGATTCTGAAATCGCGCGAAAAATGTCATCAGCAAGTACAAAGACAGAATCAGTAGTCACTTCAGGGATTTCTCCACATTCTATTCAGATTGTTCAAAAAACAATGAAAAATATTCCTTTCTGTGGAGTAGCCACTGATGCCAATAATCATCTTGCAGCTAAAATGTTTCCACAGTATTTTGATTAGGAAAATAGTGGGATAGAAACTAAACTGATTAGACTTTCAAAACAAACCAAATGAAACTGCATAGACCACTGCTAATTACGTTCACACCTGTCAAAAAAAAACATTGGCCTCTTAGAAAAATCAGTCGCATTATTGGGGGTTAATTGCAACAAAATGTTCAGAGAGGGGGTGGCGAGAAAAAGCACCAATGATGTCTTTTCAAAACTAAAAACCTAAACAAATGGCAGCTTAATTGGTGCAATGGTTAGTAAATACATTCACTTAGTAATATTCCACAATGGTTTTTATTATTCCGACCTAGGTATTGACTCAAGTTAAGACATTATCCTTGACATCAAGTTGGTGGTTTCCGGTGATACTTTATGGAATTTACTAAACATTTTGAAAGAATAGAGTAAACTTTGTTTTTCCACAATGAATTTAATAACTTGTGACAATGGTTTCGACGATTAACTTCATCATCAGGTGAAGATACATCTTGTTGCAACAACTTATACTTGGTACTAGAGAGGGTGGGGAGGGGACTGTAGAGGTGTGGGGGAGGAAGGTGGAGGGTGGATGGGAGTGGTTGAGTAGGGTTGGGTGGGGGCATCCCAAGAGGATGAGCCAAGAGTCTGGAATGTGGGGGGATGAGAGGAAGGTAGAGCTAACGCCTCCCAAGCTGACTACCTGCGGTGTTGAAGAGTTAAACAAACACAACAACAACAAAACAACAGAAGAGTTAAAACAAAGAGTTAAACATTATTAAACAAATAGCTCTTAACAATGGCTACCAAACCCAAATGATTGATAGATAGTATCGGAGGAAGTGGAAAAAATGGCCATCCAAGCCATTTACCGAACCTTAAGTGACCGTCCAGTCCAAGTACCCTCTTAAGTGACAGTCCAGATATATGGAGGAAATTCCTTTACTTAGGAAATTTATCCCTCCTAGCCACCAAGTCTCTCCCGAGATACCATATTAGAAGAGCCTTTTACAACAACTTTAACCTAAGGAATTTTTTCTCCAAATCCAAGGACATCATCCCAAAATGAGGAGGAAGGAGGAAAGGAGTGGTTTGAACAGGCCTAAGAGCGAATGCTCAGCAGCCTATATTGGGCAGACTGGTCGGAAGTTCAAGAAGAGACTGAAAGAATATATTGCTAGTTATAAACATGGTAATATTAATTCCAACTTTGCAAAACACCTGTTAGAAGAGGGCCACGGAAGTGATTTCTCCCTAGAAATATTGCATTTTGAATGTAAAGGCCCCCGGCTTGACGCTCTCAAACAAGTGGAAATTTTGAAATCTGTACATGCCAATTGTGGAATTGTTAATGATCTGTTGCATACTTCCCGCTCTCCCTCCTCAACCTCTCCCTCTTCCATTAACTCCCCCCCTACCTTCGCAACCTCGGTTTTCACCTTATTCCTATCCCTTCAAGCTTTGCCAACTCTTCACCACTGCAGGTAGTCAGCTTGGGAGGCGTTAGCTCTACCTACCTCTCACCCACCACCCCCACATTCCAGACCCTTGGCTCACCCTCTTGGGAAGCACCCACCCAACCCTACTCAACCACTCCCATCCACCCTCCACCTTCCTCCTCCCCTACACCTCTCTACAGTCCCCTCCCCACCCTCTCCAGTACCTATATAAGTTGTTGCAACAAGATGTATCTTCACCTGATGATGACGTTAATCGTCCAAACCATTGTCACAAGTTATTAAAATCATTGTCGAAAAACTAAGTTTACTCTATTCTTTCTTGATATCAAGGATAATGAAAGCCAAATTAATTCCTAACTGTTTACAGAAAACAAATTGTTTATATCCTTATCTTGAACAAGTTATTGTACACAATGCAAACCTCTGCTAACTTTGAAACTAATGACTCAATTGAAAATTGATTGAGACTGTTGTGTGCTCTATAATTGAAGTATTATGGGTCCTTAGATCATGTAGAGTTAATACCATTATTATAGCTAAATTCGTCAGTTATTTATTTTTATTTTGAACTCTGGATATTGCTGGCACTCTGCCTAGCGAAGGACACCATAACGAAGGGTCTGAAAAGAGAGTATTTCTCTGAACCACGCGTAGTTGCCACAGTGTGCCTTGTGACTCACAGTACCCTGGCAGTGTATGATTCAAGCACCGCTTACTTCAAACTGTTCGCATCTAGTAGGCATTACCTTGCTATTAACACTGTACACTCCATCGGTGCATCATTCATCCAAGAATAGATTTCTCAGAGATGGAAGTCCAAATGATTGTGAGTGTCATTTGTTTCTTCCAATGTGAAGCAGAAAAAAGTTCAAATAAGTGTTATCCTGTGTACCAAACTGTCTGACTGCCTTGGAATCAGCTTGATATCTGTGAAAAGAATCGCCGCCAAGCAAATGGATTGTGACAAGGAGAAATCTAGGGACAACAATTCTACCGCAAAGAAGAGGCTTTGCGTGCAGGGAAGGCCAAAGGTTTTTATTGACAACTTCACAATAGGTGTAATATGGAAAACAGTGTATAGTTTTTACTTGAAGAACATGTCCCCAACACTATGCAAGTTGATGGATTACTTGTTAGAAAATGTTCCCGATTGCCTGCATTTATCTCTCCCAAAGTTAAGTTCAATTCTGTTGGACATGGGTTTTAAATATAAAAAGTTGAGCAAGAAGCCGGTAATGATGGAATCCGTGACCATTGCATCAACCTGCCACAACTTTTTGCACAATAATTTTGCACATTGGCATAAAGGAAGTGCCAAATTTTCGGCACAAATTTGGCCATAATTTCGCCGCGGACATTTTCGCTCGTGGACATCGTCGCGAGCCTGACATAACGCGAGATGTTCTAAGTGCGGTAGGGAGATTTCAAAGTGCGCACTGTCGGCGATATTGGGCATTGTTGGCGATATTGCGCGACAAGAACAAGGTGCTCTACTTTTATAGTGAATTCGCATCTGGCGTCCTCTTTTCGGAACTTTGTGGCAATAGTGCTCCTCTATGCCGCCGTCTTAACCAATGGCTGGACGAACAGTTCTCCTACTTCCCCCTTCTCCACTGATCCAGAGCTACCTCCCCTCCTTTGACTGCGCTGACCAGACGTTTCATCGCAGCGGCTCTCTCCTCTGCCAGCCACCGAAGTGTGTACTTCGTCAGCAGGCATCGTTCGTCAAGTTTTGGCAGCTAGCCTGCGGGCCTCATTGTTGTGTAATCTTAATTGTAATTTAGTATATTAAATATAGTGTGACAGTTGGAAATCAATCCGTTTTAGTCATTTTTGACTCCTTTCCCACTGTGCCAACTCGTTTTTCCGCAACGTTCGTCGCAAAATGGTGCCGTGACCAGGATTCTGGTCGAATTGACAGGTGTTCTTCCAAGTAAGTGTCTTTATTTTTCTGTTATTTGAGCCCTTTTAAGATTTGATTTCCAATATTAAGGTTGTTAAAAGGTGTATTTTGTCCTCAGCACTGTTGATCAGATGGTTTAATGGTTGTGGTATTTTCTATGTCTATCACTCGTTCTAGATTATTTAATTTCTGGTGTGCAATTTTCTCCTTTCCACTTTACTGCTAATGCGGGGTGATCCTTGGCCAAGTGGTGACCTTAACTCTAGACACATGGTGTGACCTCGTGGGTGTCTCCCTTGTCAGTTCATCAATTAATTCATTTACTTGCATCAGTTCTTGTTTCTCGTGGAAATTTTTGTGTCCATGGCTACTAACTCTGTTAATCCCTACGCGAGAGAATATCAAACCATGGCTTCCAACCGACGTGACCGTCAAAACCCTCGCGATAACGTTGATGCTCCCTCATTGACAGATGTCGAGTCAAACGCAGGCTCAGCTGCCCCTTCCGAGCATAGCGATTCCGTTGATGAAATAGAGAACCCAAACTTTCTGAAAATGTTACAGAGGTGCCAACCCGAGTAAGCTGAGTTCTCAGGAAAAGCTATGTTTGCTTTTGGCTTTAAGGCCAGAATGCATGTTTCTGCCCAGAATGGGTCTGAGTGCCACTGAGGGAATTGTGATTCCTGGCACAGAAGGATTGGAACAATCCTTAATGTTTTGGCGTGGAGTTTGCGACCTCATCGCCCAGTTGGGACTCCCAATGCTTTGGGTACCTGATCGCAATAAGCACTGAGCTTTCTTGCGGGTATTTGGGGGGGTTAAAGTGTTTATATTTTGGGAAGCCACTCAGTTACTATTGTTGGTTCCCGGGGTCCTAATGAGGACCAATGTTAGAATATTGTTGGGGGCAAACCCAGTATGACTCGTTGGTACCCCAAGTAGTATAGTTGTAGTATATTAAATATAGTGTGACTGTTGGAAATCAATCCGTTTTGGTCATTTATGACTCCTTTCCCACTGTGTCAATTCGTTTTTCCGCGACGTTCGTCGCAAGGATGATTTCTTAGAGGGTGGGGAACTGTGTTTTGTCGGTGGCAAGGGCGGAGAAGATTACCATTCAGAAATGAATGCCAAACATTATGGAGAATGGTTTCATAAAATTTTGTCGCTCCTGCCACCGAAGTCTGCAGTTGTTATTGACCAATCACCTTGCGATACTATGATTGACCCTGAAACCAGTAATCCATCGATGGCTTGGAAAAAGGCAGATATCATAGCATGGCTGATGAGAAAAAATTTCCAGCTCCCTGACGATAGTGAGAGGTTTGAATCACTTACAAAATCTGCATTGACTAGCTATGTGTGGCAGTGTTTTGTGCCTACAGTCTGGAAGTTAGAGACTATAGTAAAGGAATTAAGGAGAGACGTACAGCTAATTTGGATGCCAGTGATTCATTGTGAGTTAAACGCAATTGAACTTATTTGGGCTTTCGTTAAAAATAAAATTGTGAAAGTATATTTAGCCACTGGAGCCGAAAAAGGGAGTAGTGTCAACATCACCCATCAGTTGTGTCTGGATGCCTCACAGTCTTTGACACCCGAACTTTGGAAAAAATATTTGGTACACGTGCAGGGCATTGAAGAAAATATTGGAAAAAAGACTATTTAGTGGATGAATTCACAGACATTGACAGAGTTACCGTCAATTTAGATTCTGAGTCTCAATTCAACATCGATATGACTGAAGATAATCTCAAATTGACAACGATTCCAATCGACCGGTTTCGAATGATTTATGAGCGAGATCTATATGTACATATGTAGTAGAATTAACGCCTGACGTGTAATAATATACCATGAAAATCTTTTTTAAAGCAGCCTTCCGAAGCCCACATGAAAAATGCAGATGGGATTTGATTGCAAAAGGGTTCGTCAATTATGTTCCAAAATAATGCGTAGCTCACACGAGACATGTGTTTCAGTTTTAGCTTTCATGAACCATGCTACTGGCGGGTGAGCAGCAACCACACGGCTCTTTTCCCCTCACTCCACCGCAGCAGAGCTACCGGTATGCTATACCGGTATGTATCGGCAAAACATGCCGATAAATAACAAGACAAAATTGGCTATACCAATGATACTGACTCTACATGATCTAAGTATGTACACATATTACTTACGTTACAGAGCGAACAACAGTCTCAATCAATTTTCAATTGAGCCATTAGTTTCAAAGTTAGCATAGGTTTGCGTTGTCTACAATAACTTGTTCAAGATAGAGATATAATCAATTTGTTTTCTGCAAACAGGAATAAATTTGGCTTTCTTATAAGAAAATTGCAAGTTATTGTAACGAAAACTACAGGTATCTCAAGCATTCAAAGTTAGAAAACTGGATTTAACACGCAAAAAAATGGAACTTTTTTGAGAAAAAATTACAGGAAATACTAACGGGCAGAGGATTTTTTAAACTACATCATCTAATGTAGAAATAAACAAGCTTTCTTATAAGATTGACTGCACTGGAATCGGTTTCCTCGTTTGGACAACATCATTTGGCATCTCAACTTGGGTATCTAGCTTTTTTCTACAGACAGTATATTCTGAAAGAGAAAAATCGATTGCCTGGACTAACATTCAACTTTTGTGTAAAAAATTAATTATTTATTCATAGCCGCTATCATAAATGTTTCCTCTGCCACGTTTGGAACAATGGGACTATGCGTCTTCGAATTTTAACATGATATTTTTCCCACAAAGAGCTTTACAGCTCCCTCTTAGAAACAGTATTTACTTCAAAGTCGGATTGAAATAACTCTGTACCCAATAATTCTTCTGTTAGGTTTTAAACCAACTTCCATCTACCCAACCATAGAAATCAGCATTCACTCAATTTTGTATCCGGTTAGAAATTACTTAGGATTAAGTACGCTGCTTGCCAGACAGAAACATCTTTTCGCTACACAATGTTAACACTTGGATCTACTTCGTCTCATTGGCTTATGTTACACTGCAACCTTCTACTTCATAATTTAAATAACCTATGGTCGAGAGGTAGGACTTCATCAAAACGATTTCCCAGGGCAGCTTTCAAATGTCAACTCCTTAAATTATCACAATCGTTGGGTATGTTGTTTACATATGTGTTGTATGTTTGTTAGGAAGATGTGATTAAGGCAGGGTAAATACATTCGTAAATTTTCCTTGCTCGCAAATTCACTGATTCTTTGCATTTAATTCACTTTACAGAACTCTGCAACAATATATCTCAACAAGTATATCTCCATCAAAATCTTGTAATTAGGACTACCCTGACTCATAGTATGTCCTCACTAAATGCGAAGTGTTGTTTTCCTCGGAAAATGGTAAGGATGCGACAAAGGCTCTACGCAATGCAGATGGTAATGATGAACATAAAATACTATAATAGAGGTGTACAGCATATTTTCCCATCTCTGCTTATCTAAGAATTCCACTTCGGTAAGCCAGAGGCAATATTGAAAACCCCCAACCTCGGTCCCCCGAGGAAACCCTCGCCTTCATGAGTCCTTGACGAACAACGAATCGATGTCTAGACCGCTCCTTCTCCCTCACTCCAATCTGAAATGATGTCACTGCCTCCTTCCTTTGCAATTTTTATGCAGGTCTCACTGGTAAGACATGCGAGGGTGGAGAAGAGGCTTTCTTTCGTTTTAATTAATTAATAAACAAATTAAACAAATAGTGCAAAGCAATGGATACCCATCTCACCTTATAGATAAACTAGTGATTAAAAAGTCCAAAAAAGCGGCCTATTCTAAATCTAATATTCTCCGGTGATCTTTCCTCCAAAACAGTTCAAAAATGGTGTTCTCTGAGATACTTAGGTCTGATCAGTGAAAAGATCGCCTAAGTTTTCCTTCGAGAAAAATATCGTGTGTCATTTAGACCCCCAAGAAACTTAAAAACTCTATTTGACCAGAGCAAAGACCCTTTGAATCCTAAGAAGAGAAGTGGCAAATATGCTTTAAAGTGTGGTGACTGCCAAGGTGTATATGTGGGTCAAACTGCCCGTAACTTTAATGTAAGAGTCAAAGAACACCAGCTAGCCTATTTTAATAATTGTGAACTTAAGAGCAATTTTGCAAAACACCTTTTAAATCACGACCACCACAGTGATTTTAACCTTTATCCGCCGGATTTAAATCCCAGTGTATCGCCGGGCTGCCGAATTTAAATTCCCGTCATTTAAAAGAAATGGCAGACATCTATGAAACTTTTAATATTTGCTGTATTTATTATTGTATTTCAAAAAAACAAAAAGCATTTTATTTATAAGACTTTGAAGAAAAATGCTATGAATATTCAAGTTCAAGGAATGACTGTCACGTTGCTGAAAATATGGAAAAGATAAATAAAATATAAATAAAATTCTTTTTTTTCTTACTTTTTTATGTGTTGGTGCTGCTACATGCGTTCCGGGATATTTCACCGTTCATTTCTACACTTAAAATTTTGTTTTGGTGTGGTAGGATTCAAAACACGATACAACACAAAGTCCCACATCACATTTGCCACATCTGAACGTTGTGCGTGAATCTTTTCCCTTTGATGAGCACACGCAGCAACGGGACCGTTTTCCTTTCACTGGCCAGTGCGTATTATCTCTTGCTTCCAGTCGAATTGTATTAGTCTCAGCAGTTTTTGTCCGTCCTCGTCTAGCTGTTCTTCCAGGAAGAGCTGCAGAGCCACGTTCTACCAAATCTCTTATCAGGTTGAGCCGAAATTGTCGGTGTGTGTATTTACCGCCGCAAGACGTAAGAAGGATCCAGCTATTTATTATTGTCAGGTCAAGAAAGTGAAAAAATAGTTTTTTTGTCCATTTCCAGGTACGGCAACTGATGGAATAACTGTTTGCCATCCTATCTCCTTTATCGACATATCCCATATGCCGGTTGTACTCGTTGACAATATTTGGGCGAATGGCATTTCCATGGTCATCACAAAAGTTTCCCTCTTTTGGTGGACTGTGAATATTTGTAAGCATATAAACTTCCCTTTTGTCTTTCCATACTACTGCCGTCAAATCTCCCCTTGTCCTTACGTGAATGTCACCGCGTTTCAATGTTAGGAATTTACGGTCGAATTCCTTCGGCAGACCTTTGCGATTATGTCTCACAGTACCACAGCAATAAATTTTCTTGATTTTTAGATCGTCAAAAATAGTAGGAGAGGAAAAAAAATTGTCCATATACAATTTGTGGCCTACTCCTTCAACTCTTCTTGTCAACTGCCTTCCAGTCTCATGAGTTGCTGTAACGTCTTGCATCAACTTTTGTCGGTCTTTACCCAAATATACCTTCATATCATATGTATAACCGGTCGAGTCACAGAGTTTGTAAATTTTGATGCCAAAATGTTTGTGTTTTTTGGGTATGTATTGCTTGAATATTACCCTTCCTTTGAAGAGTACAATTACTTCATCAATGGCCAAATTTTTGCTTGGGTGATAATATTTGGCAAAGTTATCATTGAGCAGATTGAAAAGTTTTCTAAGTTTCCACAACCTGTCGTAATTTTGTTCACTTTTGTCTGGCGCTTGGCTATAGTCAGTGAAATGAAGATATCGTAAAATATGGAGAAAGCGGTCACGTCTCATTACCCTACTAAAAAAAGGAGTATGGAATTGCTCAAATGTGGACCAATAATCTCTTAGTGTGTCTCTCGTGCAGTGGCCCATTTGTAAAATAATTGCCAAAAATAAAAACATTTCATGTTGACTCACATCAGGTTGAGGTGAAGGACCTTCATCAAATCCACTGCAACTTTGCCGATAATAACGATTTGTTTCCTCCACCAATAGTTGAAAAACCTCTGTAAAATAAAGCATAAACACAGACAATGGAGTCGAATCACTGCCGATATTTTTAGCTTTTTCTAAATTCTCTCCTTTCGGAACTGAAGTACACAATTTTGAAAGACTAGCGTATTTCCAATTCTGTGAAGATCCCCAAGATGAAAAATCACTAGATCCCTCTGTGATGTCTTCTTCGTGAGAATCAGACTGTTACCCTCCACGTCAACAGTTGGCTGTTCATCACAATCTGAATCACTGTCGGCAATCAACTCATCTTCTATTTCCAACTCCGTCAGTTTGCGCTTCAAACCCATTGCTGCACGGGCGAAGTATCCACAAAATAATATTATTTTTGATTTTTAGATACGAACACTTTCGTGACTCACTAACAACTGGAACTCGACTGCGAACAGCTCGACTGCGAACAGTGACCTTGAAAAAATACTGCCCAGGAACAGAAGGCGTCGTTTATTCGGCCTAAAAGTAATGGGGCAAATGGTGTTCTGCTTCTCGATTTCCTTATGTCCATTTTGACTGAGATAGCTCCTTAGGTAGTAACACAACAGCGTGCCCCTTTTGACGAACTCCCAACATGGAGACCATACTTTCGACCCCTCGAGTTCCAAAACTTTCTCACGCACGCCTTTTCTAAAATGAGTCATAAAAAGAGTTCAAAGAATGATCTGCGTTATGAGATATGTTCCTCGATTTCCACAAGTCCATTTTGACTGAGATAGCTCCTTAGGAAGTAACACAACAGGGTTCCCCTTTTGACGAACTCCCAACATGGAGACCATTATTTTGACCCCTCGAGTTCCAAAACTTTCTCACACACGCCTTATCTAAAATGAGTCATAACATTAGTTCAAAGAATGATCTGCTTAATGAGACATGTTCCCACGCCTCAACCAGCAAACAATAGCAGTTCCTCAACAAAACAGCTCCTGATGAGCGACAATAAGACGCAGCGATGTTAGCCGGGATGTTTTGGGCACGCTCGGCACCTGGCAAAAACATTTAAAGGGATGTTTCCGGCACACTAGGCGTTTAAAGGTTAATCTTGATATTTTATGTTTTGCAACCCATAGATGTGTGCTTGACTCACTTGAGCAGCTGGAAATTTTAAAGACATTGCATGACCCTGACTCCAAGATTTTAAATGAGTATTTGTACCCGTCCTCATCTCCCATCCTCACAGCCGCCTCCCGAATTTCCCTCCCTGGCTAAACTCCCCGCCTATCACTGCTCCTGACCAACCCGCATCCACACCACCCTAATCACTCACCTCCACCCCCCTCCTACCAAGCATATATATATAAGACTTTGTAAACCCGGAAAAAGCACCTGAAGATGGCGCTTAGCGTTGAAACCCGGGTCGTGTGTGTTTTTAAGTATGTGGTTTTGTAAATGTTACCATTAAATCCTCTGAAAAAATGGAATACCACAAAGTTACCAAGAAACTTGTGTTATTAAAAAATCAATTGCTGTTTAGAACTTGAATGATAAACAAACTAAAGTGAATTCATAATTGTATCAATTTCAAGCTACTTTATTCTAATTTACAAATACTTTGTCCAGCATGACAAAGAAATATAGTCAAATGATTTCCTTGAGGGCCACACTGTGGTAAGCATGTTTTTAACATCTTAGACGTCAACGATGCATCATAAAAATTATTAAACTCAAATATAATTATGTATCAAAACTCTCTACTTTTAATAGAATGATTATGTATCCAATTCAACACAATTCAAACACTCCAAGCGATGACAACCTGCGATTAATTCCTAGATAATGGAATCTCTATCGTTTGTTAGACAACGACTTGTTGCTATCAGAAATGTAAGTGTAAAAATGGTTTCTACATTCAATTTGACCCAGTTCAAACTTAATCGCGATGGTTATTGACTTTCTGCGGCCTAATAAGAGGAAGACCCATAAATTTCAGCAAAGGTTTCCTGTGCGCCAATGAAGACATAAATGGATATTTGAGTTCTATCTTTCATTCCTGTAGCTTCCAAAAACAAGGACGATTTTGCAACTTCATCTTCCAACCGACCTTTCTCTCCATGCCTCCCCACCACGACACCGAGGGGATAGGACCGACACTATAGACCCCACCCACCCTCACCCCACCCCAGAAATAATCCCTTACAGTTCAAAATTTTTCGCCGAGGGGTGTTCCCTCTCGTCAAGTACGTTCCAAAGAAGGTTCCTTTTCCATTCCATGCATTTATTGCTTTCCTGCACAAGGGGGTTCCGGTTCAGCGTTGTCACATCGATGTCAACTCGAGACTTAGAAATTTTTCGGCTCTGAACTAGCTAGTTTTTTTTGGACGGAGTATACATAAGCTCAGAGTAAAAACACGTAGCAATGTTCATATTACAGTCATTAAGTTGAAAATAAGGTATGGTCTTTGCCTTTGCATATTTTCACATTGTGGCTATAGAGGTCTGACATCGAACTGCTGCTTAGTTCCAAAGACATAAAGAATACAATATATATAGGGAGCATAAATGGATGCATGTAATCTAGATAATAAATTTTCTAAATTGTGATTTGGTTTTCCGCAAATACACTGGAAAGACCCATTAATTAATCCCCAATGCACGAGGCCATTGCAGCATCATAGATTCCCATTGGTGACATAACAAGACATCCAAACCCTGAGCAGACTAGCAAAACATTGAATACCCTAATTGGGTGAAATTAACTGTTTTGACAAAAAAAAGTGATGTAAGGTAAAAATTACTGTCATGATCATATGATGTAGACAGTAGCCATCTTTGTTTTCTTGGGCACATGATTCGCCGCCCCAGATGGCATTGAAATTATTTCACAATTAGCAACATTTAAGAGTGTCATTTTCAATGAAGGAAGAGTAATAAAGCCATTTCAATGCATTTTGATTCATTCACGAGAATGCAACAAAAATAACTTGCAGGAATCAGATAAGACATGTGCCTTCACCACATGAGTTGCTGACCGTAAGGACAATCAGTATCTAACTAAATTTTAGTTGTTAATCTCAGCCGAGTGAGGATGTTGTCAGAAATGCACAGCCAAGCATCAGTTTGATCAACAAGCAATTTAATAAACAGTATCAAGAAACACACAGGAAAGCTCAAAATACGGAGTACATGGTGCTCTATTGTTAACATGAAACTGGTTAATATAATCTTGAAACTGGTGGTGAAGTACCATCCAAAGTTAGAATTTCCAAGTCTTTTTAGACTGTTGAGCTTAGTATTGTAAGAAAAAATATACTGAATCACAATCTGCGGTCAGCAAAGCACTGATTGGTGCACTTGATGATGACTCTGCATCAATTTGACCCCAAAACGCAGGTGGTCAGCGAAGTTTCACTGCACTCAAATGGTAGGCACAGATATTCAAGGGCTGCAGTTGACAAAACCACGATTAATTAGGGAAACCTGGATGCACTACATAATTTGTAACATTTCTGCCTTACTGCTATGGCTCTGATTTGACTTTACCGTCATTATTAGAATCCTGAAAGAATGTTATTGCCCGTAATAAGTTTGACACAAAACCAGTGGAAGAGAAAAAAGAGCAGATAATTTTTGGGGACAAGCTCAGACCTGTAGGATATCCGAAACCACAATATTCTGAGGCGCGGTGTAACCAGATTTCACAGCATTGAGACTGCCTGAAGTATGGGATTGCATAAATGCCCATGATCCTTTGGCAACACTGTTACAAGAATTAAAAAAATTGTTACCTTCCTGTTCAAGAAAAAAGTGACTGCAATATGAAAGTCTAATGAGGAGAATTCTCCTGAGGTGTCAAAAAAGAATTGATGAACCTACAACACAGAGCTCTATTTTGCAAATTACTACCATTGAGTTCCATAATTTTTACAATGCAGATGATGTTAGCTGGCAGGTACTAGGAATCAATTATGTTAAGTCACAAAAAAATGGAAAACTAACTTCTAACTTTAAGTTCTGAAGCATCAAAAAACATGCAAGAACTGATACATTTTGAGAAATAAAGATTTCCTAATACACCACTAGAAAAATACAAAACATTTGATACTTTGATTTAAATTACACTGAAATTCCATCCTGAGATGGACGTTGTCAGATAAGAGAAGATTTTGTCCCTCATCCTCAGTTTCCTCCACCGTTCAATTACTTCCAAATACTTTTGGTCCACTTGAATTATCATTTTTGCAATGTTTCAAAAAAATCTCAGATGATACGACCAATTCAATATTAATGACAGCATGCAAATTTAGTGTCCACTGTTCACAGTCACTAGTCACGTGCTTTCCCCCTTCTTCACCGCAACTGATTAAGTTCATGAGATCAGGAAGGTTGAAAGAAAAAGAATTGTCTTTCCTATGCATGGGTTTAATTAAGATATAAAAATTAGAACGATATGTGAAAACAAACATTGCATGAGACATTTCACCGGACAGAGCAATATTTTCAGGCCATTGTTCATAAAATTTTGAGCAACTGACTTTATTTGAGAGATGTGGACAGAGGTGTATTCACTGGTGGGTGCAACGGGTACACGTTACACCCCTTGATGAAGAGGAAATTTGCTTGGTATAAGTCACCACCTCAGCGGCCTCCCACTGCACTGGCGCCACTGGTATGTGAGTGTGTGCACAAGCTAAATGCTCCATCGTCGTTTGGCCACATATTGCCATCACCACAACAGCCGCTCATGTGTGTGGCGGCCTTAACCTTTCTCATGATGTTTTTCTTGTCCGCATGCCTAGTATCATTAACAAAGTAAACAGCCCACGAAACATGTAAATTTTATCCCTCTTGTCTGCCATCATGTCTGAAGCGGACTAGGTAGAAAAGTATATACAACTGGATCACTGCCTGCCACGTTCTAGTCAAATCAGCCGCATCTGCCCTCGATCTGCTTAACCAAGACTAAGCAATTGTAAGAAACACAAGGCTCACGTAATCCTATAAGAATCATTAGAAATGAAAGTAACTGTTCCAATAGTGGAAATTATTATGAAAATATTGTTATCCACGCCAATTCCAAATGCACCAGGAGAATGATCATTTTTAAGGGTTTAAAAAAGGTTAAAAAATATCTTGGAAATTCAATGACAGAGGAAAGATGAAATAATACGGCTATTTCACGCATATGGAGCAACCTACTTCCAATAATTGTTTCAGATGGGTTAGCTAAAATGTTTACAAAACATATCACAAGAAAAAGAAATTAAGTTCACATTTTCACACTTCTAATTTAATTTCTAATAAAAAAATTACATGATTATCTGGTTCAAAATTCTGCTTTTCTTTTTTTTTTTTGCTTGCCGGACGATTCTGTTGGCCCGGAATCCCGATAGGCTGCTGAGCCTGTCATCATGTTTTCCAGGGACCAGACCAACAGAACTTGACACACATCTATGCCCTGGGAGGTGAAAAACCCACCCAGGCGGGACTCGAACCCGCGACCCTCGGTTTAGCAGGCAAGGACGTTACCCCGCTGCCACCGGGTGTTTATTATTATCATTACATGTATACCATTATTAATATAATTCTACTTTAACATTGTTTCAACAATTAGTTCACAACTTAGTGATTACTACAGTAAAACGTATACCTTACAAAGTCGCACAAAATGATAAAACTCCAATGAAAGAACAAATACTTTTGCACCTGTGGTCCCACCAAATTCCACCTCAGAAGTATTATTAAATACCTCTAATAATAGAACATCTACTTCAGGGAAACTCCTGATTAAGGAAATGAACTACAGGCCCTGTCTTGCAATATTTACCTCTTCATGACACATTTTTCTATAAAAAGGTAAATATTGTATAATTTACAGAATGTTTGCAATTTTGATTGTTCATTGGGCCAATCAGATATTCCGTATAAACAATCCAGTTAATTCCAAAGCCATCATCCACATAATATTGTCCTATGAAGCATAGTTCATCGCATGAGTAAACCAGAAAACTGAAATATTTAAAATAAAATTATCATGGAAGCCTTCTCTTTAACTTAATTCCAAGATATTGTGGGGGTAAATTCATGAAATTTTACTGGAACCAACTTTCATCCATGAATTACTACAGTGAATTCGTTGAGTAACCAGGCCTTGATACATGACATTTGATCTATCATCACTGCTATCGCCGATTTCTACGAGATAAATGAATAATTGAATTAGAATTCACTGTGATGGCATGAGTAACTTTTGAGTCCTAGGAATTTTAATACGCGGATATGACACAACATGGGCATGAATTGGATTCTGATGCACTTTGTTTCAAAATCACCTGACGTTTAGAAGGATCTAAGTACGGAACTACTACTCTGCGAGAAACTTATTGTCGTTTTCAGGATTGTTTCCTAAGTTCCCCTTGAGTTAATTTTAAACGTTACGCTTCAAACAGTTAATCTTATTTCGTTTTCGTGTTTTATGCTCCACAGCGCAGTCAAGTACTAAATCTACTTATGTAGATCTGTGGGGCCAATATATATTATTATATTATAAGTATAGAAGGCATAAGTCGCAGAGAAGAAAGAATATAATTAAATAATGGAATAGAGAACGCTGGATCTGGAATATCTCTGCGATGCCCATTTAGGATGAAGTTTCTCTTTCATACAATTGCGAATAAAAAGTTCCGAAAACCATGGAGTGATTTGGTAATCACTTCTTAAATACAAGGTATTGCATTAGCTTTTATGTTTTAGCTTACCGAAGTTGGCATATAAGGACGCCATTGGATAAAATGGCATTCAGCATAACACCTACGATGCAAAGAGATTATGCACAGAAGGATAAAAATAATCGCTAAATTTGTTTACTGGATTAATGTCTATATCGTTCATCATAGTATAAACTGCAAATCCGGTCATAAGCCTGTCGCCCGTGGCAGCGCGACTGGTTGCCTGCTATGAGCACTGGCTAGGAAAGCAGCCGTACATGTACGGAACCTGGATCCCTCAACCAGTTAGTGATGTTAGTGATTATTTATCGAAAAAATTTAATGTGCCAATAGATGTTGAGTCGTTGAAGGCAAGAGGTCCATACTCTTCTTTCAATATAACGGCTGATTTTGATCTCTTGAATGATTTGTTGGACCCTAATATTTGGCCGGAAAATGCTAACGTTAGGCATTTTCTTTACCGAGGGCTCAAGGGTTAATCGGGCTAACAGTAACCCAAATTCGCCGGTTGTTATTAAGAATAAGTATTTCTCTATTGACAAAGTGTCCTCTTCTTTGAACATTTTTTATATTAATGCCCAAAGTATTCAAAATAAAGTTTTAATGCTGGAACAATTTGCTCATGATATTAGTGTTGATGTACTCATTCTTAGTGAACACTGGTTGAGTGCAAATAACATAAGTGTGTTTCATACTGAGGGGTTTAATCTTGTCACCTCCTTCAGCCGCCATGTCTCAAAATGTGGTGGTGTGGCTATCTATGCTAAGACTGGCATTAGCATCAAAAGACTGAAAATTAATAATTGTAATGAAGAAACCTTCGAGTGTACTGCATCATTAGTTAAAGTTAATCCCTCTGTTTTTGCTGTGATCGCTGTGTATCGTTCCCCGTGTGGTGATATACATGACTTTTTTAATGCTCTAACAGATGCATTACAGTATGTACATGGTGTAAATGTTGATGGAATACTCATGTTTGGTGACATGAATCTTGATTTTCTGGTGGATTCCTCAGTCAAATCTGACTTCACAAATCTGTTATCCTCTTTTGGGTTATCTGTGTTTAATCATCAGCCAACCAGAGTGACTACTAATATAAGTACCCAGATTGACTATTTTATTACTGATGTCACATCATTCGTCTCCTGTGATACTATATGTCCTGGCTTTTCAGATCATCTTGGTATTGATCTTCAATTGATGTATTCCTCAACACATAAAAATCCTACTTGTACGTCTTTTCCTAAATGATTTTTCTCTGAAAATGCCATCCAGGAGTTTGTCTGTAATTTATCTCTTGAATCCTGGGGAGATGTATTCCAGGTTACTGATGTTGATACCAAATTTAAGGCCTTTTTAAATATATTTATGTCATGTTTTGAAGCTTCCTTTCCCATCAGGAGAGTCAGGAGGAAACATCCTCATGGTAGTTTCAAACGTAATTCTCCTGGGCTGAAAG
The DNA here is from genome assembly GCA_963169105.1 of Ceriagrion tenellum. Taxonomy (NCBI): domain Eukaryota; kingdom Metazoa; phylum Arthropoda; class Insecta; order Odonata; family Coenagrionidae; genus Ceriagrion; species Ceriagrion tenellum. The sequence continues at coordinate 1,812,115 of OY720633.1, forward strand.
CAAATGTTCGTGATCTCCATTACATGAGTAAATTATTGACAATACATTTCGCAGTTCATATCTCAAAGCCTTAAAGCACTTTAAGACCTTGTCATCAGTGAAAAGAAGGCTGCTATTGACAAATTTCTTGATAAATCAACCAATATTATTAGAGATACATGGAAAGTAATTAAGGAGAACACTCAATCCTCTACTTGCTCTGGTAGTGTGAATATTAATTTTGGAGGTAAACTTGAAGATGACCCTAGAAAAATTGCTGATTACTTGAACCATCAATTTTGTTACTTACCTCCTTCTAATTCAAAATGGTCTACTCAATCTGTTTTGCAGGGAAGGACTTCTCCTCAATCTTTTTCTTACAACCAACAGATCCACATGAAGTAAAAAGTACTATCATCTCCCTAAGTAATTCCTCTTCTCCTGGGCCAGATGGCATTCCTCCCGCTGTTATAATTGCTTCCTCTAACCAAATTGCTCCCCCTTAATATCATTAATCTCTCATTCAGTTCTGGTTTCTTTCCCTCTGCCCTAAAACAGGCCAGGGTAGTACCAATTCCTAAGAAAGGCTGCCCTACTGATTCTTCTAATTATAGGCCTATCTCTATTCTGTCCATCTTTTCTCAGATTTTGGAAAAGCTCTTTCAGCATAGGTTAACTTAGTACCTCCAATCATTTAATTTAATTTCTGATTCTCAGCACGGTTTTAGAGTAGGCAGGTCTACTAACACTGCTATTTTACAGTTTCTAAATAATGTAATTCATGGGCTTAACAATAAACAACACATTTTAGGTATTTCTTTTGATTTTAAAAATGCATTTAATAGAGTGGACCATTAAGTTCTCAAGCACAAACTTCAGTGCCTAGGGATAATTGATAATTCACTAGATTGGATTTCATCTTTCCTTCATGACAGATCTCAATTTGTTAGTTCTTCTCATCAATCATCTGCTGGCGTTGTTGAAATCAAATCTAGTCCCCTGAAAGTAAGAGTGGGAGTGCCTCAAGGTTCCATTCTTGGCCCCCTCTTGTTTCTCCTATTCATCAATGATCTTCCTAAACAGTTCTCAAAGAGTTCCACTGTTCTGTATACTGATGATAGTAGAAGTCAAATAGCGGTCCGAAAACACTTAATATGCAAAAAATTAATATTCCAATCATGCTACACCTGGCGACACTCACGTGGCTTGGAAACGAGGTAGCACGACGCAACCCATCTGTGTATAGGAACCGCGTTCTATTAGTTCCATAACACGTCATCTGGCGCTCACTCAATACCCCACTCACCATCAATGCGGAAATTCCACCCCCACCCACCCGTCAAGGCAACCTAGAATTCATCGTACGTAAACAACTTCGAGGTTTCATGATGCAACCTTCTGAGACACAATACCTCATCCCCTTTCAAGTAAATGCACTTGCCAACCCAAGGATGTGGTCATAATGCTTAGACATGTTCTAACACGTTCATGGCTGGGGGGTTTAAAAGAACAAACGAGTACATCTTTTAGTCATATATGTAACTACTGCAGGATGGCACAGGTTATGTCTCCTATCATATCCAAGCCTCTGATCCACGACGGGAGAGAGAACGTGATTGAACCCAACGAACTAGTCTTTCCCATATTGCTTTTAGAAGACATCGATGATACTTATTAGAATGGAGTCATCAAATACCGATGTAGATAGAAAAGTTAGCCACGCCCCCAAGATTTCCCTGCGAATCATTGTGGAGGATGAGGAGATTGAATTAGTACCAATGATCGAACCATTATAAAGAGAATCGTGGCAATATTTTTCTCATCAGACCTCATCGATTAACCGTGGTGTAAGGATGCGGGACATACTACTATCTACAACTGAAGAGCTGGGCGGTGTGCATCAGCTCCGCGTCAGCAAAGTGAAAGAGAATGTGAGCAATGTCTACGAAGTGTGTCTCCCCTCACCACTGCTGGAGAACAATGACGAAAACGATCTTATCCTACATATGAAGTTCCATAATAGATACTATGTTGAAGTGAAACAAATGAATAAGATGATTGCTCTCGAGGGGCGGAGTATTAACCTTTCTGGCTTCCGGAATCCATCTACTAAAGTTATTGATCGGTTCAACGTGTCCACAGTGAAACAGTCGAAACTCACAGGTGAAAAGTTGGAGAAAGCCATGAATCAAGAATCATGTATCGTATGCAATGAGTACGAAATATATCATGATAACGTCATAGCGTGTGATGATGCATTCACGCTATCTTTACCAAAAGGATCAGAAGTGGTGGAATGTGATGGTGGTGCTCGTGTATCGAAAGGAACGAAAAATATCCATGTGAGCCTCGGATTGACCTGTGACGAGCCAGATTGTGTGCGCCCAGTGACATTAACAATGGGACAAAAATCAAGAATTAACTATGGGCGAACAAACGAGGAAAAAAGAGAATTTATAAAATCCTACACTTTTGTACTCAATGTTGTACCTGATGATATTATTATTATTATTAAGAAATTGCTACAAGTAGACCATATGGTCCGGTGGTAACACAGATCGGCATGCACCGAGCAAATACCAATATACATATATGTAAAAATTAAAACAAAGACATTGCCAAAATACAAAAAAAGCAAAGTTATTACCTTAGAAAAATATAGGGGGAAAACCCTCACAGTAAAACTCCCCTCAATCTCGTCATCAACAACGGTGTTCTACTTGGGAAGGGCTCTTGCACTTTCTTGGGCAACTCATTCCAATCCTTTATCCCCCGATGCAGGAAGGAATATTTCAATAAATTTGAAAGCTGCCTTGGAGGCCCTATCTTATATTTATGGTCCCTTCTCGCCAGATAACTAGACTTATTTAACCTTTTGGATATATCCCTCCACGCAGGATCACCATCATAAGCCTTATGCATGCACTTGAGACTTGCTTTCCTCCTCCTCGATTCTAGTGATGTCCAGCCCAATACCCTCATCATCTCCGTTACACTAGCCTTCCTTTTAAAATTTCGCATTACAAATCTTGCGGCTAAACGCTGAACTTTTTCTAATTGCTTTATCTCCCCTCCCAAATAAGGGTCCCAGACTGACGCCCCATACTCTAAAATGGGCTTAACAAATGTCTTATAGGCGAAATCCTTGGTTTTCTTACAACTTTTTCCAAGGGTCCTCATTAAAAAGTATAACACTCTAAAAGCTTTCGTTGTAATTTTTTCAATATGCGGCCCCCATTGCAAATCCCTATTTAAAGTCACTCCAAGATAATTACAGAGATTGGCTTCCATCAATAATTCGCCCATAATGTAATAATTATTTGAGATAGCTATTTTTCCTTTCCTGAATCTTATAAGTTTTGTTTTACTAGCATTTATGACCATGCCGTTTTCATCCGCCCATTTCTCCAAATAATTTAGATCGTTTTGTAAGATATCGCCATCATCGACTTTTTCCATTATTCTGTAAATAATGCAATCGTCTGCAGACATCCTAACAGAGCTCTTAATATTTCCACCAATATCGTTCACATAGATTATGAATAGTATCGGTACTTAGTACACATCCTTGCGGCACACCTGAAATGGCATCGAATTCCTCTGAGTAAGTATCGCCGATCTTAACCCTTCGTGACCTGCCAGAGATAAAAGAATTTATCCAGTTTACCACCCTACCATCTATGCCCAACAAGCCTATTTTTTTCATGAGAATGTCATGGTTTACCCTGTCAAATGCTTTTGAGAAATCAATCAAAACCCCGTCTATTTGCTTACTGCTATCTAGCCCCTCCGCTAGGTCCTGGTAGAGACACTCGAATTGACTTTCACAAGAGTAGCCTTTGTGAAAACCATGTTGCCCTTCCCATAACCAGTTCTTTTCGGTCAATACATCCTTGATATAGTCCGCGATCAAGTGTTCCATGATATTGCACACAATGCAAGTCAAGCTGACAGGTCAATAGGATTCAACACTATCACGAGAACCTTTTTTATGTATGGGAACTATACTTGACTTTTTCCCATCATTAGGTAAATTGCCATTGTTAATTATTTCTGTAAATAAATGGATTAGGAAAGGAACCAAAGCGTTTCCCAATCTTTTAAAGAGTTCTCCCGGTAGGCCATCAGGACCACATGACGCATGGCTCCTAATTTTTTTTTTTAAATCTCTTCCTGACATCCCTAACCTAAATTTCGAAAGGTGTATACGAAATGATATCTTCTACCTTTGATGATAATGTATTTTTACTGTTATTGACTTTGGAAAAATGTTCCTTAAAAGCTGAGGCATTTGAAAAATTATCGTTTATAATCCCGCCTTCAAAATTTAGTTATATTTTCTAGACTATTATTCCCTCCGTCTCCTTCGAATATATTTATAAAGCCCACTCCATCCCTGTTCCTTAAGGGATGTCCTTAAGAATTTATCTTTGGCTTTTAATTTTTTCGTATTAAATTCCTTATATGCATCTTTATAGTTATTTAAGTACAGGCCACCTTTGTTTCTCATCTTGTGGAGCCTTCTCACTCTGCTCTTCAACCTTCTAATTTCTATGTCATAATATTCTGGGTCTGGATTTGCTTTCAAAGTTTTAAAGGAAACGTAACGATTTGTTCCTACGAATAGCAGCCTTTTGAAATTTTCCCATATTTCATTTACACTACTCCCCTTCCTTACCCATTCCGGGAAAGCTTGAGTGAGATAATTATCAAAGCCGTCCCTATCCATCCTACTATACTGCTTGCACTTTTTTCCTTTTACGCCTTTCTTTTCGTTCCTACGAGTGACACACAAGGAAACATGTCGCTAACTCCTTCAAGAACATCTGAGGAGAAAAACATCCATTGGTCTCACTAAAAAGACATTAAAAGATTTTCACCATGGGTGGGGCCCTTGACTACCTGGGAAAATCCCCCGGCCCTAATAAGGTCGTTAACACTCAGCTGCGCCTCACCAACCGTCGCAGTTTGGGCCTCCCAGTCCACATGAGGAAGGTTAAGGTCCCCTGCAATAATCACTGGTTTTTCCCCCGCGCTCGAAGTATGGTCCTCATAAAATTCCCTCAGCCGGTCAAGGATGCCTAGGCCTTTATTTGGAGGTCTATATGCTACCGTTATTTCAACAACCAAATCCGTCCCTGGAAACAAAATTATGCTGAGAATTTCGTATACTTCGTCAACCCAATGCATATGACAAGGTATGCAGCATTCTTTTATGCACAGGAATAGCCCTCCCCCTCTGCCAACCCGGTCTCTTCTGTGGATCGTAAATCCACTCGGGAAAACCTCGTCATTTAATATATATCCTCCTTTAACCAAGATTCAATGCCAATTATAACATCTGGCGAGTTTATTTCAACTAGTGTATTGAACTCAACTGCTTTGGATGCGATACTTCTGCAATTTAATTGTAACTTTGATATTATTATTACTGGTATTATATTATTATTACTGGTAATATTACTTTGTTCTAAGTAAAAAACATTATTTAAAAAATCGTTTTTTGCTCTCATTTTTTATTACCTTATCTCTAATGCAAAGGTATCATAGAAATAAAAGAGAGAAAATACAGGTTTACAAAAAATATTTATTTTTCACAATAATATTAACAATATTATAAATACATCAACCACACTTGGAGGAGTAGGTTATATTGTTCACGAAATATATCGTCTCATAGTTCAATTCTCCATCTCCACTAATATTATATTGTTCTTGCAATAAACGCACTGCACTTCTGATCGCATATAATTGCATCTCCATACTTGTGCCACTTTTGTTCAAGTATCCATTCTCGAGTAAATAACTCTCAATACAATTATATCCATTTAATTGAACAGCATAATAAATGAACAAAGAAAACATGGTAATGTTACAGTTAAGACTACTTACAAAAAAATCTAAACCATCCATTGCAAAAAGATTTTTAATGGTAATCACGTTAATTTTTAACAAATGTTATTCATTTTACACCAGTTAACTAGCTTATGACAATTCTTTCTAGCAGATTGTAAATTACTTTGAGATTGAGCATCAATTAAACATGCCTCATCTGTAGTTAATTTCTTAAGCGAGGGACAACCATAGAATTCCAGATTAGCCACGCAAATACCTCTGGGAAGAAGACTAGTTAAGTAAGATGTCTTTGGCGCCCCTTTAGTAAACAGATATTTATACTGCTTTGTGTAATTATGTAATATACTCTCCTATTCTGAATAATCCCCGTCTCCAGAGTATTCAGACAAACCATGATGGTGATTTCTCAACCGAGAGGAATCTTTCACATATAATACACGGGTTGGTGATTTAAAGAGCCACGTGTTACAACATTTGTTTTGAACATTGATTATGGATAATTCCTTGACTATATAACTCCCGTCATTATTAGTGAATCCTTGAAATTCGATAATGGCACTCATCGCAATGTATGTCCAACTTACAAGGTTTTTACGCCCAATGCCAGGGGTTGAACATACATCAGACCTTTTGACTTACAGAATTTTACTTCATTCCAGAGGTCAAAAAGTCTTTCAATCACATGCGCTGGAAAAATCAGAGCATAATCAAGTTATACTTTTTGATTACCAGGCTAATCATACGTTATGAGTACCATCTCTAATTCAAGTCTTTCCAAATCTAAATTAAATATATTATTAGCTAACTTGGTGGCGAGAAATCATCTAACTTTATCACGACTGCTCGAAAGTCTCCAGAGAAAGAGATTTATCAGCTTGGAGAATTTATCAGAGAATACCATTCGTCACCGTTCAAGTTAAATGAGCTTATGTTCTTAATGGACAAATGCCTCTTCCCAAAATAATTTGCATAGGCTAAGCAGGATGAGGTTAATTGTTCTTTTTCACCTTTGTAGAAAAAAAAACACACATTATTTTCCAAATTCAGAATATTAGTCCATTCAGCTTACGAAACAATTACACTTTTTATTCACTTGGTTAAATTGCACCACGGACTCAAAGTCTCTACAAGGATCGTAACCAGCACACACTCTTCGACTTTGCACTGTTTAAATAATACACCGATTGAATTAGCAGATTATTCAAGAGTGGAGATGCAGCGGGACTGGAATGGTGTCCAGCTGGTCTCTTCCTCTTACATATAAATAACAAAATACGCCACTTACAATTACGTTGATGTACTTCCAAAACTCGTGAGTAGTTATAACAATAGCGTTCATTCGAGTAAAGGCATCGCACCCTCCAAGGTAAACGCAAAGAATGCGTTTGCAATCGCCAGCCGGAGAAAAAATGTTGTGAAAAAGTATACGAAATTCAAAATCGATGATCACGTGAGGATTAGCAAAGAGCGGCTTCCGTTTGCTAAAGGTTACACTGCTAATTACACCAGAGAAATATTTAGAGTGGTAGACATAGATAGTACAAGAGAAATACCAACTTACAAGTTGCTGGATATGAATGGTGAGAATATAAGCGGAAGTTTTTACGCGCAAGAGTTTGTAAGAGTGAACGTTTCCGCAGAGACGGAATACAGGTTCGAGAAGATTTTGAGGCGTAGAGGACGCGGTCACAATCTCGAATTTTTTGTGAACACTTTCAGCCCCAGGCCTATGAAATGATTAATTACCTAGAGAACCGACGTTTTTGAGTGTTTTTCAATAGATCATATTTCATTATAAATAAATGACAGTTATAGTATTTTGCAGTTTTATAGAAGAAAGCTTAAATAACAAAGGGGAATAATTTGGAAAACAATGGTTGTACAGTTGAATTATTGTTTTTTTATAAACATTGTATATATTAGAAGAAAAATAAAAAGTCCGCATACTGCTTATCTACACAATTTTTGATTTTGTGTGGTAGTCCTTGAAGCAAGATGGCAAACAAAGTAGTATTTGACAGCTAGGACACCACCAAGATGTTTCCTTCCTTCCAGATTTGCCTGTGGAGTCCTTGGTCTTCTCTGAACAGACATGACACACTCGAGTCGGATTGGCTCTTTTTTCTGTCGGTGGCATCTTGTCAGGGAAATGTCTACCAAGCAACCTGCTGCCTCCTCCATTTGTTTCCTCTTCCTTATTCACCTCAGAACCCCCCTCAGCAGATAAAACTTCACCTAGCTCTTCCATATAATCACCTAGGTTGCATTTCTTCTTACTAGAGGAATTTCGAGTCTCACGATAAAGAAAGTATGAATTTGTCACTGCCATAATAAATGTGTGAAAAAACAATTTCTTCCACCATTTCATCTGCTTCCTTTGGAAAGGATAGTAAGCCACCATTTGGTCACTCCTATCAACACCAGTCTTATTTATATTATAGTCCAATATTGCATCAGGTTTTTTTTTGGCTACTCTACGGTCTTTACTCTTCACTATAACCTGTGATGTGGTCATTTTATGTTTAGTCGATAACATCAAAACATCCCTAGTGTCTCTCCACTTGAGACATAACAAATGCTTCCTCTTCATAAATACAATATCTCCTTTTTTTATTTTTTTATTCACAACATTTTATCTGGGCAATTCCTTACGGTTTTTCATGCAGGTGCCAACTGCCAAAGTATTTTGGTTCCACAAAAAGTCAAACACAGTTGGAGAACTGTAGTATCGGTCCATGAAAATGACATAACCCTTACCCAAATACCTTGCCAAAAGTCTTTGTAAAAGTGGCGTTATGGCATCGTCAACATTTCCTTTGCCACAATACACTTCCATGTTTAGCACATAACCTGTTGATGAATCACAAACAATAAATAATTTCATCCCATATTTTTGTGGTTTGTTTTTCATAAACACTCTAAAATGAATCCTCCCTCTAAAACCACACATGCCTTCATCCACTGTCAAGTTTTTGTTTGGAACATACGCAGAAGAAAATGTACTAGTCAAATGATCAAAAAATGGTCTTATTTTATGTAAAGGGTCATGATTATGGTGACCACGTGGCACATTGGTGGAATTATCGTTCAAATGTAGGTTTGACAGAATTGCAAAAAATCTGTTTCTACTTAGTAGTGATCCTGGAAATGGAGTACTAACAAAATGTTTCTTGGCCCAATAACTTTTCAGTGATATTTTTTTGACTAAACACATGTGAAGTAGAATTGAAAAGGAGTAGTAGAGTTCATGAATCTTCACGGGTTTCCAGTTTGAAAATGTGCAATTATTCTTCAATGCGTTTTTACGCCTAAGTTTTTCTACAATGGAAGCAGCATACCTGTTAGTTTCCTTCCTAATATGCCTCATCATTGACTTAGGGAAGAATACAGAAAAACATTCATAGGGAGTTGAAAATTCATCCAGATTTGCAATTACTCCGGGCTGCTCCTGAAAAACTGGAAGCTGAGGTGGAGTGTCTTGAAATTTCCATCCAAGTTCAATATCCGACAAAAGTTGGTTATTTTGCCTCTTTCTTCTACCGGGTTGTCGAATATCTGCAATGGCATAGCAGAATCAGGCATTTGGTGATCAATGACGTCCGAATTTGCCTCAATACCACCGTCACTCTCGGAATCACTATCTTCATAATTTCCTTTATGCAATAAATTCATCCAGACAATAAACTATCAGTATACTTCATTATGAATATTATAATAATCATTAGGATATTGGTAATATATATTCAACTAATGATATGAAAACAAGGAGTATATTACCTTCGTCTAAATTTTCATCGTGAGTAGATTCTTCAACTTCACCTTCCGATCCAGAATCATCATACACTTCATCAAGTGCATCAAGGATCTCATTTTCATCCAAGTCTTCCATTCGAATTCCAAATAATACAGAAAGTGGAATACAAATAATTACTAGACGAATTTAGATGCACATAAACTAGTGAAGCTCGGCCTAACAACTTCATTTGTCATTCTACTGTAGTCCTTGATCCCTTGACCACTCTAATCATTTTTTGTTGCTCTGAATCATGAAGTTCACAAATCCGTCGTCTGTGACAGCACTATGCAATCATGACCTGCTGAATGTGGTCTATTGTGGAACTAAAATAGGGCAAAGCCATTATATAGGGCCAAACCCGACTTATACTCGTTCATGGAAAAACAGGAGCTGAAGTACGGTAGCCGGAGCTAGACTCGGGCTCGGGCCGTAAGGCATTTCACGTAGCCCGACCTATGCTCGGGCTTGGTCCTGAAAGTGTTAAGTGGGAAGGATACCCGCAATCATTTAACTCTTGGGTTGTGGATTCTTCCGTGCACAAATTATGAAGGAGTTTTACTTGACGTTACCAAGCGATAGCTCTAGCGACTTCTTTCCCCAAAACACAATTGCTCATTATCGAACAAAACTGAGTCATCATATCAATTTAGAGAATGATGAGTGGTATGTAGGCATGGCGGAGATTTTGATTCCGTCAATTGATTTAGAAGATATAGCTCCAGCTCATCCTCCAACCCATTTAATCGAATTAGAAGAGGGAGCTTCAACTCGCAAAGATGAAGGTAGTGTAGTAGAAAAGATAGGTCCTGCTCATCCTCCAACCCATTTAATTGGAGGAGAAGAGGGAGCTTCAACTCGCAAAGACAACAGAACACGAACAGAAGAGGGGATAGTTAGAGGGGAAGAAGGTGGACCCAGGGATGGTCGAGTCAAAATTGCAATAGAAAAGGTATTTTCTTCGAGATTCTGCAAGGAACATACAGAAGCGTATGTTTTGCCTTTGCTTCGGCATTTATTGTTACCCCCGTAGGATAAGGGATAAAATAGTAAACAATGTCTTTCGTTCTGTAGATGAATTAGTAATACGAGATGGTGAGGTAGGTGTAATCGAACGACGTTTACCAAACTCAGTCATAATAAGAGCAAAGGATGTCACATATTCACTACCACCAGGAGCCTCTGACTCATTCGGAGACTTAATTAAAATATCTTTAGAGGGTTTTTCTAGTGTAGGACAAAAAAAGATAAGAGAGGAATGGAGATTATTATTGCATTTCCTGATTCAGCTGACGGATGAAGATGATGATGCAGACGTACAAAATATATTCACCAATGCTAAAGCAACTTTCTCAAAATCGAGTGGTTAACGAGGGAGGAGAAGTATAACTCCTGCTCCGAAAAACATTTACCTTTACACCGACATTATTAAGCCCCAGTTTGTGGGCGATTCTTTGAGCTGCTGTTTACGTATAATCTATACTAGCGTTGGGGGATATCAAGTATTCAATCCGATTTTCTATTACCCCATCGAGAAGAACAGCATTGAAAGCATTGAGATTTTAATGACCGAGAAACTCAGTGAGCCTATTCCATGTCATAGTGGGATACAATCTTCAATAGTGGTGTTACATTTTATAAAAAAGAAGTAATTCCGATTAGTTCGCCATTAAGCAACGAGATGGCTCCGGTAGTGGATCGTTATTATGCATACTATGCAAGACAGGTGGGAGGAGAGGTGGGACCAATATATCGGGCGTCATATCGCGTGCAAAAGGGGAGGGGTGTTCCGTCTCTTGACGTTGTGGCGCTGGTGTAGCGCGAGGCAGTGGGGGGAGTCAGTCGTGCCTGAACTCTGGCAGGGAGAGGTTCGGCAGTGCCATGCTCTCTGAGTGGTGTTTCTATTATTCATGGTTGTTTCATTGCGGGTGTAATTTTTGTTTGTGGAATCCAGAGATCTGAATTGCAGCGCATTAAATTTATCTTTATACAGTCCACTATCTTTCATTATCGAAGATCGCACGAAACATTTTTTGGTCCTTCGGGCCGGATCCTACGAACGAAGATTGACTGTTAGGTCGCGTCGCTACGAGCGAGGCTAGGCCACTTCTACGCAGTTCCGGGTGTACGACCTTGGCAAGCAACGCGCACTCTCGGTGTCGCTACTCTCCACACCAGGGGAGAGGAAGGCAGCTCTTCCAGCAAGACTAGTGTTTTGGGTGGCCATCTAGCGAGGCTAGGCCACTACTATGCAGTTCCAGGTGTGCGACTCACGCAGACAACGCAGCGGTCTTCCCAGTTGGTGCCTCTACTCTCCATACCAGGAGTGCAAGAATCAGCTGTTGGAACTCGACGCGGTCGGGTGAGAGAACTCATCGCGGTTCATCGGCTGTGGTGTTTCAACGGCAGGCGGCCCATCTTATAAGCTAAGTCATACGTTTAGTCTGGTTCTTTCCTTGTCCTTTCCTGGACAAACACTTTACTTCCTTTTCCCTAAACTTTAAGGATGGATACTAAGGCCAAGCATGTGCTAATAAAAACTCAAGGTTTGGTAAAGGCGAGTCTTACTCGAATGAAAAATTACGTGGATAATTTTGAGGAAGGGTCAGATATCGTTAAGTTAAGGCTTTGTCATGAGAGGATGCCCAATATCCTTCAAGAATACGACGAGGTTCAACGCCAATTGGAATTAGGTGATGATGATGATCATCATCTTCAGAATAGGGAAACCTTTGAGGAAACGTACATGGAGGTACTGGCAAGAATGACCTCTATTTTAGAAGAAGAGCAAGCAGACTCAAATCGTTCGGTCCAATCTTCGGATCACGGTGGAGGTAGTTCACGGTCAAGACAGCTGAAGCTACCAAACATTAAGTTGCCCAATTTTAACGGAAACGCTACAGAATTTCCACATTTCCATGACATCTTCACCAGTTTAGTGTTAAACAATGATGGCTTGGATGATATTCAACGCTACTATTATTTACTGTCCTCTCTTAGTGGCGAGGCACATAAACTAATAGAGAACTTGCCCATCATTTCCGACAACTTCAAGGTAGCTTGGGATATCGTTTGTAAAAGGTATGACAATCCCAAACTTATCGCCACAGCGCATATCAAACGTCTCTTCTCACTGCCAGCCGTAAGGACTCAGTTGTTGACATGAGAGCGTTGGTCAATCAGTTAGTTAGTAATTACAATGCAGTGCAGGCGCTACAATTGGAAATTCCTCTGCATGAAGTCCTTCTTTCACAACTTGTTCTTGAAAAACTTGACGAACCTACTCGAAAGGAATGGGAACTGAAAATGAATTCTCATCAATTCGCAAGCTTAAACGAATTGTTAGAATTTCTAGAGAATTAGTCGTTAGAAGTGATTAAGGCCAATCAGAACGTGAAACATGTAGTAACAAGTTCCAAGCATCAGGAACATGATAAGCAATGGCGAACAAATGCAAGACAAACGTATGTAGCTACCAATATTCAAGTGTATATTCTGCAATCAAATGCATTCTCTTCATAAATGTGCAGAATTCACCAAATGTAGTGTTCAACAGCGAAATGAATTTGTGAAGCAACATTCTCTTTGTTATAATTGTCTTCAACCTGGACATAGAATAAATAAGTGCAAGTCAGGTAATTGTCGGAATTGCGGCGGAAGGCACCACACTCTTCTGCACGAGATGGGAGGGAGCAATTCCGTGTCAAGACAGCAACCTTTTTCCACCAATGGATCACCTCACCAGTCAGGCAATGATTTGACAGAGGACGCCAATGGAGTTCAAACGAGCAATTCTTATTGTTCTTTGAAGAGGACGTCAGAAACTCAGGTAATTTTATCCACTGCTATGGTTAAGGTACGCGACAGCAGCGGAAAATTCCACACCTGTAGAGCATTGTTAGATTCGTGCTCTCAGTCTCACTTTGTAACAGAATCACTGGTGCAGCGTTTAAATTTGAGGAAAATGAGAAAAATCACACCAATTGAAGGTATAAACACGCAGAAATCCCAAGTGAAACACTGTGTTACTCTTCAGATGCAGTCTAGACTTAGTCCATACAACATTGCAGTTGAGTGTTTGGTTCTACCAAAAATATCAGGAGACATACCTTCAGCGTACGTGAATACCGCAAATTGGCATCTTCCGAGGGAACTTCCTCTTTCAGACCCTACGTTCAATGAACCGGGAAGAAAAGATTTGCTGATAGGAGCAGAGATCTTCTTTCACATTCTCAAACCTGAGCGGCAGATTAGACCAGGACCTTATCCTGTCATGCAAAATACGGAGTTGGGATGGATTCTAGCTGGACGTTTTCATCCTCAGGATGCGGCAGTGTCACCTGTTCTTCCGAAGAAGACATTCTTTCTTGCAAATGCACTTAGTCTTGATGATCAATTACGACAATTGTGGGAGATGGACAACTTTACACAGCCTCCATGATCAAAGGAAGATGTAGAATGCGAGCAGCATTTTGTCAACAACACAACCAGAGATGCCACTGGACGATATGTGGTTCGGTTACCCTTCAAGGAAAATCCTGAATGTTTGGGAGACTCACTGGAAATGGCGACAGTGAGACTTCATCACCTAGAAAAACGTATTGATAGAAACCCTAATCTACGTGCAGACTATGGAGGATTTTTAGCTGAATACGAATCTCTTGGACACATGAAGGTCGTTCAAGATGCCGATTGTGCTTTAACAACCACTTGTTACCTGCCACATCATCCTGTTGTGAAGGCTTCTAGCACAACTACAAAGACAAGGGTAGTTTTCGACGCATCTGCTAAGACAACTACTGGAAGGTCTTTGAATGATGTCCTTATGGTGGGTCCAACGGTTCAACAAGATCTGCAGTCGATCATACTTCGATTTCGAATTCACCAAATCGGGTTTACTGCAGATATAGAGAAGATGTATCGGCAGGTACGAGTAGATGAACGGGATTGTGGGTTTCAGAGAATCTTATGGAGAAACTCAACGACAGAACCTATGAAAACCTTTGAGTTACAGACAGTCACCTACGGCACATCGTCAGCACCATTCCTGGCAACTAGGTGTCTGCAACAATTAGCCCAAGACGAAGAAGACGATTATCCAAAGGGAGCAGAAATCCTTTCTCATGACTTCTACGTGGATGATTGCATATCCGGTACATCGAATCTCAACGAAGCTCTTGAATGCCAAGACCAGCTCATCAAACTATTGAAAAGGGGTGGACTTCACTTACGCAAATGGTGTTCAAATCATCCAGCATTACTGGAATCTATTCCACTAGAACTTAGAGAAATGCACCTTCCACTTCGTCTAGACAGCCAAGACAAGGTGAAAACTTTGGGCCTTCTTTGGCATGCAGCTGCTGACCGATTTCAGATTATCAATGGTCTTCACAAATATCAAGAATCAAGATTTAGGAACCATACTACTAAGAGAACGGTGATAGGAGTCATTTCTTCCATTTTTGATCCCTTGGGTCTCATAAGCCCAATAGTGATAACTGGCAAGGTTCTCCTGCAGCAACTTTGGTTAAAGGGACTAGACTGGGATGAAGAACTGCTACAGCAATGGCAACGTTGGTACACTCAACTTCAGAAAATTGACGAAATCTTTATTGATAGGCTAGCAGTTGTAACGGGAAGCCTTAGTGACCTTCAAATTCACGGTTCCTCAGATGCTTCCGAGAAGGCATATGGTGCTTGCATCTATATTCGGTCAACCAATGAAAGGGGTCAGACAACAGTTAAACTACTTTGTGCTAAGTCAAGAGTGGCTCCAGTGAAACGGGTTTCGCTTCCACGTCTTGAATTGTGCGGAGCTTTAGTGTTAGCACGTCTACTCGAAAAGGTGACTACTGCAGTTAGCAACATCAAATTCAAGACATTCATGTGGACTGATTCTACGGTGACATTAGCATGGATAGCAGCATCACCAAGTAAATGGAAAACATTTGTAGCAAACAGAGTGGCAGAGATACAAGAGAAAACGTCAGACGCGCAGTGGAGTTACGTTTCATCAGAAGATAATCCAGCAGATTTGATTTCAAGGGGAGTCCATGCAGATATCCTTACCCATAATAGAACATGGTGGAACGGACCTTCCTGGATTTGCAGAATGCCATCTACATGGCAGAACTCCAGTAAACACGTCAAGGCAGAAGAAATTCCAGAACAGAAAAGGGAAAGGAAAACCTTCGTAAGCTTGAACATTCAAACATCTAGTATCATAGAAAGGTTTTCTAGTCTGAGGAAATTGCAACGAGTGATAGCGTATTGTTTACGCTTCAAAGAGAATTCAAGAACCACACGTGTAAGAAGACAAATCGGTGAATTAACTCAGGAAGAAATGGCGAAATCACTTCAGCTCTTGATCAAGATGGCTCAGTATAGTGAATTCTGTCAGGAGATACATGACCTTGAAGACAATGGGGCAGTTAGTTGTAAGAGCAATTTAAAATCCCTGAATCCAATCTGTTGTGAGGATGGACTTCTACGGGTAGGAGGCCGATTGCAGAATTCCGACCTTCCCTTTCAACAGAAGCATCCTGCCATTTTACCACAACGACATCATTTGACCAAACTCATCATCCAAGAGGAACACAAGCGACTTCTTCATGCGAGAGGCCAATTGTTACTAAATTCACTGAGAGAGATTTTGGATCCATAATGGAAGGAATGTGATCAGAATGATAGTCCATCGCTGTTTGCCTAGTAGCAAGTTAAGGGCTCAAGCAACGACACAGTTAATGGGACAGCTTCCGAGCTGCCGAGTTAATCCCTCTACACCCTCTAGAAATACAGGGACTGACTATGCAGGACCTTTTTTCATAAGATCAGGTTCACCACGATCCAGAATGAGAGTTAAATTCTATACAGCAGTGTTCATATGTCTAGCCACGCGTGCTATACATTTAGAGGTAGTTAGTGATATGACAGCTCAAGCATTTCTTGCAGCCTTGAAGAGATTCATTTCTCGTCGAGGGAGGTGCCAAAATATCTACAGTGACAATGGGATCACGTTCGTGGGGGCTGACAGGGAGTTGCGCAACTTGCGTGAGACCGTGAGTACAGTTCAAAAACATGAATCTGTAGCTGAGTTTTCAAGTAGAGAAGGGATACGCTGGCTCTTCATTCCACCCCAATCTCCTCACTTTGGTGGAATATAGGAGGCAGGTACTAAGTCCTTCAAGCTTCATTTGAGAAGTGTTATGGGAATGGCGTGTTTGAGCTTTGAAGAATTCGCCACTCTTGTTACGCAAATTGAAGGGTGTCTCAATTCAAGGCCTTTAGTTGCTCTGTCCAACGATCCCTCTGCCTTAACCCCAGGTTATTTTCTCATTGGCCAACCCATTACCTCTATCCCAGAACCAGATCTAATTAACGTAAGGATTGGCTTGCTTTCTCGCTGGCAGCAGTTGCAGCGGCAGTTGCAGCAGTTCTGGAAGAAGTGGTCGAATGACTATTTGACTACTCTGCAGCAAAGAAACAAGTGGTCCACAGTCAGGAAAAATATTAATCCGGGTGCATTAGTGGTTTTAAAGGAGGACAACACTTCTCCTATGTCCTGGAACCTAGGTGTAATTGAACAGGTTCATCCTGGTGTCGATGGACTTGTGCGTGTGGCAACAGTGCGAACCAAACAGGGAACATATAAGAGGCCCATAAATAAGATTTGTCTTTTGCCTTTAAACGAAACTGACATTTGATTACATTTATTTCGTGTTATTAAAAAATGGGCCCTATATCCATTTTTTGGCGGGCGTTATGTTCCGTCTCTTGACGTTGTGGCGCTGGTGTAGCGCGAGACAGTGGTGGGAGTCAGTCGTGCCTGAACTCTGGCAGGGAGAGGTTCAGCAGTGCCATGCTCTCTGAGTGGTGTTTCTATTATTCATGGTTGTTTCATTGCGGGTGTAATTTTTGTTTGTGGAATCCAGAGATCTAAATTGCAGCGCATTAAATTTATCTTTATACAGTCCACTATCTTTCATTATCGAAGATCGCACGAAACAAGGGGCATTGGGAGTTTTCTCGCCGGCCTCTGGCGTTTAGCAAAATCTTTACTATTTAGCGGACTTAAGACTGTGGGGAAAGAGGTCGCAAGTGCGGAAGCAGCTGCCCTTGGCGATCTTGGAACCAAACCGGTTTAGGAGATATTACGCAATAGATTAAATGAGGCAGGACAGAATTTGAAGCGTAAGGCAGAGGAAAAGTTGTTGAAAGGGGGGAGATTGGGGATAGCAAAACGTCCTTGCTTGATTAAAATAAAACCACGAGGTGGTAAGAAAAAACAGCATTCAACGAGAGGGCAAAGAGCGAAGAAGGTCGCGCCGAGAGATAATTTTTCATAATGGCTGAGCATATGCTGAGTTCGTTGGATTTATTCCAACATAATCCACCCATAAAGACCAATATTCTATCTAAACGCTTGGTGCCTTACAAACCCATATCTGCGTTGGACAATCGATCGGTCATTGAATTTTCAATTAAAGATTCTGGCGACTCGTACAGAGATTTAAATAGTATATACCTCAAGCTCAAAGTGAAGATTTGCAAGAAAAATTTAAGCGACTATACCGATGCAGATACTAATCAACCGGGTGTAGTGAACAATATTCTACACTCACTATTCGAGCAATGTGACGTTTATTTTAATGGGACTCTTGTCACACCTTCCGAGGATAATTATCACTATAGAAGTTATTTGGGAAACATTCTAAACTATGGATCTGACGCTAGCAGAACACACTTGCGTAATGTCGGTTGGGAATTGGACACGGGGGATGATGTTAACAAGACCGATAGCAACAATGCCGGGTACACGAAACGAAACTCATGGTTCAAGAATAGTGCCGAGGTTGAGTGCATGGTAAATTACATGCGGACGTATTCAATCAAACACAACATTTGTTGGATCAAGTCGACATTGGAATCAGACTAATGCTCTCGAAACCTGCTTACTATCTAATGGGTGCGGACGATGGGGTTTTGCGAATACTCGACGAAACGCTATATGTGTGGCATCATGATATTAACCCTTCGATATTAGTAGCACATAGTAAATTGTTAGAAGGAGACAAAGCTAAATATCACTACAAGCGAACAGAATTGAAAACGTTCACTGTACCCTCAGGCGGTCGAACTCTAAGTATTGACATCGCAATCAATGGACGAATACCTAACACTAATATTTGCAATGGTCGATAATGACTCGTACGCTGGTGATTTTAATAAGAATCCATTTGCACTCTCTCACTACTCACTCGAGAATTTTTCACTCTTTGTGAATGGAGTTCAGATTCCTTCCGAGGGACTGGAATGTAATTTCAATGGCAAAAAGTATTGGGCACGAGCGTATGATACGATTTTCTCCGACAGTGGAATAAAGCATCACCATAAGGGAAATCAAATCACTTACGATATGTTTGGACACGGTTATTTTATGTTAGTATTCGATTTCACACCGGACGATTCAGGTAACGAGGACTATGTAAGTTTAAGGGATATAGGTGTGGTGAGAATAGAGGCGAGATTCAAAAACGAATTGGCTAAAACCGTGACGTGCTTGGTCTTTGCTGAATATGATGCTACACTAGAAATTGATAAAAATAGGAAGATAATCACAAATGTTTAGTCATGGATAGCATTCAAATCGATAGACTATTACGTAATAGATTGGGTGAATTATTTCGCGGAGTATATCCTTCCCATAAGTTACCACACTCACTGAAATATGGCATATTCGTAGTAAATTTAGATCTGGCTAGTTTTCCAGGTTCTCATTGGGTAGCTCTTTGCATATATAATCAATTTGAAGCAGAATACTTCGACTCATACGGATTAAGCCCTTTTGTTCCTAAAATTTTGGATTTTTTAAAGCCTTTCAACTGCGCTGACAATCGCATTCAGATACAAAGCTTTCATTCCGACATTTGCAGAGAATATTGTTGCTTGTATGCAGTTAGTAAATCTTTAGGGAAAAGTTTAAACAAATTCCTCACTCAATTCAATCACACCAACCCACACCTCAACGACTGCCGCACCCTAGAGCTGTTCCGACTCACCTTCGATGGGATGAGGAGCGACGTGAGATGTCATCCCCGAGCCCAGAGTTGTTGTTCTAGAATAAATACAGTGCACGGGGATAGGAGGTGATTATTAGAGAATAATCACTCGCAGAATGCAGATTGTCGCATCAGTGAGCTTTTCGAAGAAGGGAGTGACAGAGCTTGCGGCCGTCGATGTCCATTCCAACCTCCTTTTTTGGGGAAGTTCAAGAAACATGGGAAACTCGTTGCTAAGGGAAAGAAGCTTCGGTTTCAAGACCCCCTGCACTACGATGAGATGGTAATTCACCTACTGCAACCAAGGCCTCCCAAAACCTCTCCAAGGCCATTAAAAGGCCATCTGCAGAGTTCCCATTCGAACCAGTGGTAAACCACTGTTTTCCACACTTAGGATCCTTAATTACACTTCCATGCGTTTACATTCTCACTTGTGCCACGTTTGTAAAATGTTATCCCCATCTCTTCCAAGTCTATTCTCATTTTCACAGTTATGATACACACTCCAAAAACGATATTCACAATAATCAGTATTTATTTAGCTTATGCCAGAAAGGTCCATATCACTCTCTTGCTGCAGTTCATAATAAGTTACCCACAGGTATAAAATCTCTCGCCACTCCTTGGGCTTTTAAAAATAAATTTAAAAATATGCTACTCAGCAAAAGTTATTATAGCCTTATGGATTTTTTTAGTGATGATTTGTAATTAAGTTGCTTTGTCTTTGTAACTTTGTATCTTAACTTGACGAAACCCATGGATATGTATATCCCTACGGCCTTAATAAAAATTATTAATATTATTATTTAATGTTTTGCAGAATACAACTATAAGCACGAATCATCAAAGTGAAAAGGGACATGGTAATGAGTTAATTTTTCTTAATCGAACTACAATGAGCGGTAAACCGTTTGGCTTGGAACGAAATAATATTTCCTCCCATTTTCATATTTCCTCCAGGCATTAAGGAAGAAACCACAAATAATGACCTGAGAAAGATTTTTAAAAATTGAATTAGTCCTTTGCTCTTTTTACCTATTATTAAACGATAAAGAAAGGGCGAGGGGAAGCATGGCCGGGCCTGCTACCATCTTAACTGCGTAGATGTTAGAAACATCGATAAAAATAGGATTGGAGAAGCGTCGTCATTGTAAGCTAAGGCAAGTCCTCGGCGGCAGTTGAAGCATTTGTTCGTTCCCCATGAACCGTGATCTGAGGTTCCATTTTCTTCAGTTTCATTCTCCACGACCTCCACATTAATATTCCACTTGTCCAAAATTCTCACCATTTAGAACCGGAAACTTAGTATACTCCGAGATGATTAAGATATAGAAAATGGATATCACGCCCAATTTGTCGTCAAACGATCAATAATAGGAAGGAAATATTATTTCATCTCAAGTTCGTATATCCAGCAGGCGATGTGTAAGAAACTGCAAATAATGACATGTGAAGGATTTTTTAAATGGACTGTGTCCTTTGCTCATTTTACCAATGATTGAGCGATAAAGAAAGGGTGATTGGAAACGTTGTCGGCCAACTACCGTCTTAACTGCGTACATGTAAGAAACTAATGCCTCTTTTAAATGCCCATACCAGTTGCACGTCCTGATAAGCCACAGATTAAGAAAGCTTAAGTCTCATACAAAATGCAGAACTTGCTTTATATACGTCATCTAAACTGGGCGAATATTTTACAAAGAAAATCATCGCCAACTAAAAATCATTTGAATAGGGGAACTAATAGATGGTAGTTATTCACGAACGTTTGTGACATTTAGCTTATGATATAAAGGCATTTAGAATGCTTTCTTGAGTAACAACTATAAATCATTTTTAAAAGTTTCAAAAGACCAGAGAAATCATGGGGGGGAAGGGGAAATATTTTTTGTGATTCATTAAAAAGGTTCGGAACTCGAAAATATGAAGTGCTGATTTTTCAGTCCCGCCAACTTCGTACTATCGAGTTGCTACTGTATACCAGAACAATATCTTATTAATACCATACGCAGCTTATTTCTGACAAAGTAAAAGGAATGCTGTACAGTAAACGTATCACCATAAGATCACATGTGTTCAACTCAACTTTGAAGTGGACGTTGAAGCCAATCATTAAGTAGGCTTCAAGCTGCCATATTTCTCTCTTAGCGAACAGCAGCAATAATAAAGGTAAGAGGCCCTCTGTGGAAATTTTACCTTAAATTTGAGGTCTGCAAACTGCTTTTACAGAAATTCATAGTACAAAATAGGAATACATAATTTGCCCCTAGAATGATGCAACATGCATATCATCTCCGAACTTGCGATTTTCCAATTCTGAATGCAATGAACTTCTCATTTACGAACTGGCAAAATATTGGTCCTGCAAATTTCGTAACTTGGAGGTTATACTATATTGTGTTTTCATTATTCATACAAAATGCTAAGTCTCCCCGTTTGACTGTCGGCAAATTCAATTCTGATGAGGAAACGCACACATTTAAATTAGAAATATTGGTCATTCGAAGTTGCCAAGAATGCCTAATGAAAGAAAATATAATAAAGACTCCTGCTGTATCATCTAAATTTCACTTTTTTCACAAAGACATGAGTTAAAAAAAAACAAATATATTTTGTTTGCTTGAATTCATTCCCCGTGATCCCCATGTTTACGGTTGTGGACAGTAATTGACCACATAGCTAAGGTCAACATTATTGCCCTTCAGCACAGATGATCAGATAATCAGATATAAACAGCCTCCATGTTCAAGACAATCAACAGTGAAATACCTCCACAAAATATATGCAATCTACACTAATAAGATTTGCATGACTGGCTATTGTGACAGACATTTTTGTCGGGCTATCAGGTGGTTAACTTTATAAGACAACTAGTATTTTAAATATAAAACACTCACCCCAACTTGTCCAAGAACTTGTAACTGAAAATAAGATGGTAAATAATTAAATAGATAAAACGTGAATCCAGCAATGAACCCAAAAAATAAAATCCCCACCAATAGGTCCTTCCTACACATTAAATCTCCTGGAGCACTGAATCCACCACACAAGGAAACCATGAGCATTCTATGAGGTATTAAAAAAAAACTTTTCTCAGGTTAAGTAGAGAATAAATCTGTCAGATTAGCACACTGGGACTTTAAACCTACAACCAATGGGATGGTCGCAAGCATAGACCATACAGTATGGGATATAAGATCTACATAATCATGACAAAATCAAGGGTGGAAAAGAGCCAATGAGATTTTTAATTTTTAAAATGATTTCAATTGCTATTTCATTTTTATGAAAGTAAACTTTAAACATCTCTCAAAACATAATTAAAGATTGAGTATTTGAACTACATACTCTGGAACGATCGATGCTATACCTTCTAATATTAAGATGGCGAAACCAACATGGCCAACAGTGGGAAAAGACATACTTCACTCACTCTGGTGATTTTCAGTGTTTCTGTCTTAAGTGCTCCTCTGTTGGTACTTTTCTCCATCCGTGTGTAAGCCATTTTGTCCTGTGAAAACCCTTCGTTAGTGGTGCGTTAACTCCATCAAAATACCAACAGTAATAGAAGGTATAGTTTTTCTGCCTACGCCTTGTGTGGTGTCGCCCGTCTGCCTTCATCGACTGGTCTCACCATCCCGGCTTTCCCCTAGGTCCTCCTCGGCCACAATGATGCCCTACGCCCGATGCGGGATCATCATCCTTCTCCTCGTGCTACATTCCAGTGATGTCAGCCTCAACCCTGGCCCTTCCAGTAACTCAATAAATATTTATTATCAAAATATTTGAAGCATCAAGAACAATTTATCCTTTTGTAGCTCCCATAACCATGAACTCTTACAATTGGACATGATTGCCTTATCAGAGACATGGCTAACTCCTTCTGCTTGTGACAGCTACCTTTCTCGAGCTCTCATTGTGTTTTCTGCTAAGGTCGACCCTCCAGAGGAGGTGGTATGCTTCTTGCCATTAAATTAGTGCTCCCCTCAAAATGCAGAAAGGACCAAGAAAATGACTGTGAAATTGTGTGGTGTAAGATTGCTCTGTCCAACTGCAGGTTAAATACACTATTAGTTGGCTGTTTTTATCGCCTCCCTTCCAGTGATGTTTCTGTCCTGGAAAGCTGCCGAGAAATGGTGCTGCGGGCAGTGAATTTTGGACCGGTGATTCTGGTCGGTGATTTTAATTTGTCCATCCACTGGGATTCTCCAGTGATTGGCCATCCAATCAATGCTCAATACCACTATTTCTGTGAACATTTTATCAATGGCCTCTACATGTCTCAACATAATCTTCAAGCCACCCGTGACCAGGCAATTCTAGACTTTCTCCTTTCAACTGTTCCTCCCAAGATCACCCCCAGGCGAAATATTTTCGACTCCGACCACCAGTCCCTTGATGCCATCTTCTACTTATGTGGCTCAAGGAAACACTGCGGGTTTCCTCCCACAACAACTAGACCCTTCCCTGTTTGGTCGAAGGTTCCCTGGAAGGACGTCAACCACTGCTTCAACCTTATCCCCTGGGGTGTACTGAACTCTTTGTCTCTGGATGATGGCGTGGATTTTCTCTACTGGATTCTGGAGAGTGTCATCAAAGACTTTGTTCCTTTTATGAAACCCAAGGCAAAAAATCCCCGGACATAATCTCATATGGCAATAGTGATGCTCATGGACCAGACAGGGCAGACCTCTTCCAAAAGTACTTCTCAGACTGCTTACAGCCATCAACTAACCTTTTTATTCCACCCAACCCACAACCCCCAGCTGACCCTAACCTCTGTCTATCCTCCGTTCAGACCAATACATGCGAGGTTTATGAATTTCTCAGCATAATCCCTCTTCATCGCTCTTCCGGTTCCGATGGCCTAAATTCATTCATAACTGTGCCTCCTCCCTCTCATTCCCTCTGACCCTCTTGTTAAATCACTGCTTTTCACACCGAACCTTTCCCACTCAATGGAAAGCTGCAAACATCATTCCAATCCATAAAACTAGTCCTAAAACTGTCATCTCCAACTATCGTCCCATCTCTATACTTCCTGTCCTTTCGTCTGCCTGTGAGAGAATTATTCTCAACTGGATATATTACTTCATGTCTCCTCCTCTATCCCTCCATCAGCATGGTTTCCTCCCTGGTAGATCTTGCTTGACCAATCTCGCCATCTTTCAGAATCACACCATCAATGCCATTGAAAATTCGACTCAGCTCGATACCATTTTCCTTGACTCTTCCAAAGCTTTCCACTCCCTCAATCATTCCCTACTTCTTCACAAACTCCAATACCATTTCGGCATCCACGGTGACTTTCTCAACATCCCATCCAGCTTCATTTCAGACGGAACACAACGAGTAATACCATCCGGTTTCTCTTCTACTTGGTCCAAGGTAGCATCTGGAGTATCCCAGGGCAGTGTCCTTGGACCATATCTTTTTACTTTATTCATAAATGATCTTCCTTCTCAACTTCTTCCTTCCAAAACCCATTACCTTCTTTATACAGATGACTAGAAGCTATTTAAGCTGAACGACAACTCCTCTGACTGCTATAACCTCCAAGATGCCTTGAATAAGACATCTGATTGGTGCAACACCTGGCGGCTAAATTTAAATCCCAGCAGATCTAAATTCATGACCATTTCCCTCAAAAATCCCCAATAAGTTTCAAATATACAATCAACTCCATTGACCAGTGTTTCCTCAGTGGAAGATCTTGGAGTAATAACGGACCAGAAACTTCTCTATGCCGACCACATCCATACCATAAAAAGTAAGACCATGTTCCTGTTAGGCCTACTATACTGGTACACTGAAATTAGAGATCACAGAGTATCACAGCCATATTTCCCATCTATTATCCTTCCTCTTCCCTCCGACTGTTCCCTTATATGGTCGATGTCAGCCCCAACTAATGTTAAATTCCTGCAACATATCACTAACTTATTTGCACATATTGTTAAAAATAGTGCCAAATCTCACAATCATACCCTCTGATAATGTCTTGTCCTCACTCTCTGTTAATAAATTTGATAATATTTTCCTTAAACCTGATCTTAAACTTATCTATAGCACACTGAACTCAACCATTGCCTGCCCTGAACTTGTTTCCTTGATAAATTTCAGAATACCCTCCTGGCACACCAGGACTCACTCATAGCTCCATATCCCTAATCCCAGATTATCACTTGCCAAATACCCTCATTTTTCGCCTCTCTTCTCTTGTTAATTCCCTTCTTGTGAACATTCACCCTATCTTCCAGCATCTTCGCTAACCTAGCCATATGCCATTCCCAAAAGAAGTAAGTTTTACTATCTCCCCATGCGGGATTATTATTTGCTATCGTCATCTTGTTATGTTTTTACGTTTGCGTCCTTTTTTCGTTTGTCATACGTTCACAGTAAAATGGCTATATGCTCTATGTGATCTTTTAGTCAAATAAATACGATTCACTATGGCATCACAACAAGGCCTGCAAGAGTTTTAACAAGCACATTGGCACTAAGCACTAAGCAGTGGCACTAACTTTATTAGCAGACCATGCAGACCACATCTTTACATCAATAACTACACCACAATGCACTTCCTACCCATCTTGCAAGCTACCTTATGACTATGGCAAAACCCCTTATTTATGCAGTCTAGACGTATGTTTTCCCACAATTCACCTTGTTTTTATTGTGCTGCACTAAATTTCCTACCTAACTAATAAATGAAGAACCCTGTATTTACGTGACTTCCTTTTTCGAAGTTGCCACAATTTGCATTACTCTGCACTTGATTTTTTTTAAATCACTTTCTAGGGATGTTACACTCATAAATATGAGGCATTCCAAACCAGTGGTTTTACTTACCTTTGCACATATGCACTTAAAATAGACACAAATTTAACTGGTTGAGTATTTGGCTAACCAACAACCAAACCAAGACACACTGGTCTGTGTTCACAGCTTCATATCTGATGCAGGAGATGATATACATCACTTCCACAGGTTGACTGGCTCAAATGGCACTGCAGGTAACCATTGTACAGTTAATTCTTTTGATGAGTTAAAAAAATAAGATGAGCAAAAGCTAAAGATAATGTAAAGCACACACATTCACGCACAAGGCCTCCATTACCACAGCATCCAATTTGCGAACCCATATCAAGTTAAGATACTTTCTATCCTTTTTTCTACTAAATTTATATTTTTTAACGAGTATGGTTATTCATATCCGACGTAACAAGGATAAATTAATTTTTACAGAATGCTCATCTGTCCAAGCTTTCATAATTCAATACTGCTATGGAAAAGAGGGGTCGAAAAATCAAGCATGATGTTGATGAAGGAGTGAGTACCTTCCGCTAAGCACTTCATAATGAAAGCAGCTTTTTCTGGAGAGGAGAGGTCTAGGCAGCCGGCAATTGAACAACACGATGCTCTTCTGCAGTTTGTGGTCGGGACCGGATCACCCTTCTCTATCGTTGATCATTAAGACTTCAAGAATATATTGAATGTTTGTGGAAGAACAGCCCCTCTGAATAGAAAAGTTTGATTGAAAACTTAAATTCATAATTTACTTTGCTGATAAAGGAGTTGACGAAGATACTGAAAAATGTATCAGCAGTATGCACATCTACATCTTCATAATACCCCTCGAGCCGCCGCATGGGCATGTGGCAGGGGATGTTAGGTCACCAGCCGTGAAAAGGTGTAAGATTTTTGGAGATGAAATGGTGACATGTATCACAGGATTGTATTTAGTGGAGCTTAATTTTTATTGTACAACTGCAGATTACTGGTCAGTCTCTAAATTGTAAGAAAATTTGCATCAATACTGTAAACTTAGTTTCAACAATAATTCATCTTGCAACTGTACGTTACCAATTTAAAGTGAAAGTTACTAATTACCGTTAAGTTTGCAACAGAACTTTCAACATAACAAACTAAGTTATATCAGCTTCAATTGCAATGCAAATTACATCTGGGCCCATCACATAACCCAACCAACATTTTAATTGAATTAACTTTTAATTTATGTTTTGAACATAATTTACAATTTTAGGTCTTATCTTGGGATGACTATTCACTAGATGGATCCAACAACTCTGCAATGTCAATCAAAAGGGCTCTGCTGTAGTCGGATCCATGGTCCATATACATATGATGTTTTGACTGAGTTTGACTTAACAAGTAAAACTGTCTTGATGGTGACTGATAATGGTTCCAATTTCATCAAAGCTTTTCAGTAAGAAACAAAAATAAGGATATATTTGTTTATTTATTCTTAATATGTAATGTTTAATCAAATCTGAATGAAACAAGATCATTTTGGATTCGCTGATTGCTATTAATTATTGCATTTATTATGCTCAAGGTCGCTTCCAAAAGGCAAGGACAGGTAAGAGATAAAGTTGAATGAAGAAGATCAGATGATGCTGATTTGATAGACGAAATTGTTGAGGTAGCTCCTCTTTTGGACGGTAGCGAGGAGATTGGAAACCTTCAATGGTATCAGGCTCAACTATGTGGAAGTTGATATTCACAAATGAAAAAACGACTTCGTTTTCTTCCACTGATTTATTTCTTTGGTACAACATGTTTCGACACATAGAGGTCATTTTCAAGTACACCATGTTTTCATGTACTTGAAAATGACCTCTATGTGTCGAAACATGTTGTACCAAAGAAATAAATCAGTGGAAGAAAACGAAGTCGTTTTTTCATTTGTGAGATTGGAAACCTACCACTGCAGCACCGCTGTACTGCACTTACTGAACTTACTGGCAATAACTGATGCTGAGGAAGCTTGCAAGTGTCAAGCACTATTATATAAACAGAATTTTAAGAAAGAAACTCGACTCGGCTTAAGCATTTTTAAAATGCTCTAAAGTCAAGTCGATAGGTTTTAGTAGAAGTAGATGAAAAAATGGTACATTTAATTATGGTTATTGGATTTTTTTTATGTTGGCGATTGAATAATATTTATTGTGGACAATTTCTACAAATTTAATCCTGTTCTATTGGTTAACGTACAGTCCTGGACAAAAAATTCTTACCACTGTGGAGCGAAAAATTTTCTAAGTACCGAGTTGACGCCGATTTGACAACTGCACCCCCACGCGAGAAATAAACGAACTGACTTGAACGAGGACCATTCCAACCCACCACTGGTGAGGGGAGGGACCCATTGAAGAATGATTTGACTTGTGAAGGGATTTTTTGAACTGGGGATGGGGTGCAGGCTGGGTTTCGGACTCCTTTCGTAAGGGGTGGATGAGAGAGAGGGAGAAAGTGTTTTGAGTCAGCTCTTCCAACGTTGGTTGAGCCTAGAATCGTAGTATACTACGACGGCTAGAAAGGCGCAAAAACAAAATATATATTCTTCAGTTTTCGCTATGGCAGTTCGTTATCGTTTTAACTGCACCAGTCAGTAAGTGGACAATTTTTTATACACACTTAGCGATTACCCGAAATGGCAGATATTGCATGATGTAACTGTCTCTCTTTGTTAACAACATATAAATACACAAGCGGGCCCACATATTTTATGTAATGACCATTTGTTCCCGACGCATTCCCCCCTCCTTAAAATAGTCCTCCCTCAACCCAAAACTGTTAACCGCCCTGGTCACCTTATCCATCCTTCACCGTAATAACACACGATCCTTCCTTTTACTTTGTCTCAACTTCCCCCTCCCCCTCCACTTCGTCCTTCCCAACCTTCAACCATATATGTATATACCCGGCCACCTGTGATATTTGTTACCTGATGACGGCAGGAGGTTTCTGAAACCCGGGTCACATGTGTAATAAAATTGTGTGGATTGAAACTATGTTGTTTTAATCATGGATGTAATGCACTTCCACAAAGTTAAGCCAGAGACGATTACTTATGAGACTTCTGTTGTTTGTCGGGAGTTCAAGTGAGGGCGGAAAGTCCAGCACCGCCATGCTAGGTAAGGTCGAAATGATCCATTTCCCCGAGGGATGGTCATTTCACTGGATGGCTTTATTTTGATTTGTGCGTGTCTATAGCCGATTAAAGCAAAGATCTCCGAAAGATAGCAGTAGTGTTGAATGGTCTGGCAGGAAATTGTAGAGCGGAGCATTAGGAGAAGACTATTGTACAGAGGGAGTACAGTCCCATACAGTCACTTAGCAATCAGTTGCCCCTGAGAGTTGCTTGTGTGATAATCTAGAATCATAGTCTGTTCTAATAACAGCCAAGGGACCCGAGAAGATATCTCAACTAACTCCGAGGTGAAGAAACCAAATTGTTGGTCTTCTGGCTGGTGCGATGCCGGCGAGAGAGATAGCGAGGGAGATGGGCACATCCCATGTGACCGTTTTAAATATTAAAAAACGGTGGACAGGGGAATTGACGGTGGAGCTTCTCGTGGAGCGTCTCGGTGGAAAGGCGATCAGGCTCCGGGAGGCCCCAAGTGACTACTGAGGAAGATGACAGGAGACTTGTGGATTATGTGCACGAGCATCCGTTCGTCAAGTCCTTGGAAGCATACGACGTGTCAGGGTTTCCTGGGTTGGTGAGAACAAGGCGTCGACGTCTATCGGAGGTGGGGCTCGAATCGAGGAGAGCCGTGGTCAAGGAAGTTTTGACGAAACTCACAGAGAGGCAAGATTAAATTTTGCCAGAACGTATGCTGGGAAGGAAGACGAATTTTGGGCGAGTTATCTTCACCAACGAAAAAACTTTTTCGTCAACTTATAGCGGACCGGTGCTAGTGTATAGGCCAAAAAACGGTAGATTCGATAGAGCATATATAAAGGAGCGGGGTAGAAGCGGCTGATTTTCAGTTCATTCATGGGCATGGATGTCCGCCGATGGGCCGGGTGAGTGCTGGCGTATTGAAGGAAACCTTAATGGAGAGCAATATGTCAGCATACTTGAAAATGTGATGCAACCTTCAGTGACCATGATGTTTCCTAACGGATTCCTGTTTCAGCAGGTGAGTTGTTTAAGCATTCTGTATTAAATCACATAAAAATGCATTTCAATGCATGAGTAAAATACAGATGAATGATTAATGAACTAATTTTGATGTTTAACTCTTTCAGGATAACTCACGAGTGCACACATGCGCCCTCGTGAAGAGGTGGTTTGATGAAAATAATGTAGAGAGGCTTGTTTGGCCAGCAAGAAGCCCAGACTTGAACCCAATAGAACACCTCTGGACTGTGATGGTTCGGGAGCTGCAGAAGAGGGTGGTTCGGCCGAGGAACCAGGAGGAGCTATGGACCGCAGTAGAGGAGACTTGGGAAGAAATGACTAATTTTTTATGTAAGAAGGTTGTGGGGTCTATAAAAAGAAGACTCGAATTAGTTATACAAAATAATGGAGGGTGGATAAATTATTAAATAAATTATTTTTTCTTACATACAAGAGAATGTTTTGTTTAATTCTAATAATTTATGTGCATAGACTTATAAGATGGCATAAGAGCTCGGGCTTTAAATTTTGCCAAATTGCAAGTCTTAACCAAATCCCTTCTTGAAAATACTACGATTGATGGAAAATGAACCCTGCGGGGTCGTTCCTGCCCAATCTTTAGTTACACTTTATTCTATTGAGTAAAGCATTGTAAACACTAACGTTGTTTCTTCCTCGACTTTTTGAATTTACCTCACTCAAGGTACTGAATGAAAACTTTCATCTTTGGATGGCTCATAAAAACAAGGTATTACGTCCTCTATGTTTAACTTTTTTATGCGCTTAATTTTCCCCCTAAGATCGCAATTGAAGCTCCAAAGTCATTCATTCACCCTCTTTTATTTCATTGAATCAATTTACCAAATGTGTGGCAAGGATTCTATGCAAAACACAAATAGTTTTTCACCATTTTCATTGGAATCCATTACGCATATGGTGCCTAACTACACAGAAATTGCACGTCAAACATCTGTTCATTCGTTTTTGGAATTATTGTATTCTTAACGGATTGTTGGGTATCATAGTATTTAGGAAATAATGGGCTGGTTCACCAACAATTTTTATTGCCAAATCTGATATAGTTTGCCAAAATTAAAATACCTATATTTTTCCGTTTTTTGATCCATTTCTTACTTTTCGAGTAATCAGCGAAGAAACATCGATGTTCTCAACCCTTTCTCTGAAAGGGTCTTTGAAAGTTGTTTACATCACTGGCCGCTCCCGTCCAATGACCTCAGGTGCTACGCAGCATTCCCCTACCCCCTCCATCCAGTGAAGGAATAGGGTAGTGAGACAGAGATGTGAGGACATCTCCTACTTTCCAGAAGGCGGCAGCTTTTGAGGTTTTTTGTCTTTAATTGCGAATAGTGGCTAAATTTAGGATTTTTTTCAGTAGCAACATATTTTCTCATCCATCTTCCAAATTTATGAATTTAACCTCAATAACGAGTCAGAGTGAGCGACTCCATTGTATTTTCTTTCAAGACGCTTTCTATCATTCATAGTTTCGTAACCAACAAATCATTTCCCATTGAGAAAACCTCACATTTCTCATGGCCCATCAAAGAGGGAGGATCTCTCTCTTTTTAACCTGATGTCTCCCTACAATGCACCGTTCAAGTTGGCTGCTATGAATGCCCTGGCGAAATACTCACGAAGTGCATGAGTCGGAAGAAATAGGCACCACCGGTTTATTATTTATTGTGTGGCAAAGTTTCTTTTTCATTTCATCGGAAGGTGTATCATTTATTGAGTCAGAAGGAAAACAAAATACTAAGTTGTTCAGCCCACTAGTCGCCCCATTCATATCTTCATTGATGTGTAAAAGAAAGTGTAAGTCCAACGACCTACTAGATTAACAGCGAGATTTACTTAAAGACCCTAGCATTTATTTTGAGTTGATTCCAACTGCCATTGTTTTGCAGCATGCTTGAATTACTACCCAGTTCATTTTTTAATAATCACTATCTCCCGGTTGCAAAAGCTCTATATTCATCGTTGGCAAACAGCCTGAGTCTTCTAACTATTACGTTACTGAGGTCGTTACTGAACTGGAGTAATAGAAGATGACCGATGACACCTCCGTCGGGAACATCTGATTGTACTTCAGCAGTGTTGAACATGACACTAACTATAACGACCCATTGCTCGCGACCATTAGAACTGATGAATCCATCAGTGGATATTTTTATCTGATACTTGATTCTTATTTCACGAGAAATTTATCACGAGGAACTTTGGCGAATGATTTTTTTTAAATCAAGGAATATCAATCAGAAATGAATTTTATTCATCCAAGACTAGTATAATAGAGAGACGGAAACTAGTATACTAGTATTAAGAGAGACAGTTAAATCACGCACCATCTACCATTTCGTATAATCGCTAAGTGTTTATCAACATTTCTCCTCCTACTAATTTAAACAGTTGAAACGGTAACAGTCTACTACAGCAGAAACCGAAGAAGGTATTTTGTTTTTGCACCTTTCTAGCAGTCGTAGTATACTACGATTCTAGGCTCAACCAACGTTGGAAGAGCTGAGTCAAAACACTTCCTCCCTCTCTCTCATCCATCCCTTACGAAAGGAGTCCGAAACCCAGCCTGCACCCCATCCCCAGTTCAAAAAATCCCTTCGCAAGTCAAATCATTCTTGAATGGGTCCCTCCCCTCACCAGTGGCGGGTTCCGGTCAGTGTGTTTATTTCTCACGCGGGGGCGCGGTTGTCACATCAGCGTCAACTCAGTTCTTAGAAAACTTTTCGCTCTGCAGTGGTAAGAATTTTTTGTCCAGGACTGTACTTAGATCAGTAATGGAGAATATTTTACTTCCATAAGGTAGCACTGTAATTTTTCGTGCGGTGTTATTAACTTACAATGCCTACTAATAAATGTATCACATACTATAACAGGCCGAAACGTTAATGAGTACTAAGAGGAAATAATTTACAGTTAACTGAATCATCTCCAACGATGGTATACATAGATATTTCGTATTTTGAGGCATGAGTAACAAGAACTGGTGCACATGTACCTGTGATTGTTGCTGGTTAATTAGCATGTAATTTATAATCACAATAGTACTCATGCGAAAGTTCACATTTGTTAAATATATGGAAAGTTCAATAAAAAATCTGTGGTATTTAGTAACGTTGATGGTATCATTTCATGTGCTGAATTTATTGCATACCAAATTCATAACTACAGCACAGAAGCAGCTGATTTCGTACTATGTGAAAATGCAACTAATTTACAAGCAAATAATAAAATGTACAGACTTTTATAAATGGGAGAAAATCTTCACTGAATCATAGTGTAGCTCAACTGGAGAGCAAAAACATGTTCTTACCACTCTCGAAAAATCCAAGCATTAATGGATTTGAATTTCTATGGTATTCACTAATTGCTATCTTTTGTTTGGATTTCGATTGTTACCCTTATGTTGTTGATGTTATTAACAGTTATCACAACCTGTTACAACCACACCGTACCGGCATCGAACAATGTTTAGCTAGTTCAACTTGAGCAATTTTGACAGACACTTATATGGTGATTTTCACAGGTGATTGTATCAATTTAATCTAAAGATGAGTCGATTCCAAATGTTGATTCTTGATTCCACCGATTCTCAGGCTTAGAATCAGAATCGAGAATCGATCACCTAAAGTCGATTCCAATTCCATCGATTCCAGATAAATAACGATCGCCGTCTTTCGATTTAGAACGGTGATCGCCGGCGATAGACGGCAGTTGCACAAATCGATCTTGCTTTGTTTGTCTCTCCTCATAGCGGAGAGCCACCGATAGCCGGCGATAGACGGCTATTCCGCCAAATCGAAAGCACCACGGCGTGACGATCGCAGTCTTTCAATTTAGAACGTCGATCGCCGGCGATGGACGGCAGTTGCGCAAATCGATCTTGCTTGGTTCGGCTCTCCTCATAGTGGAGAGCCACCGATAGCCGGCAATAGACGGCATTCCACTAAATCGAAAGCACTGAAGGGTGCTTTCAATCTGGGGCTATTTTATTCCGGAGCCAAGTATGCTGTCAAAATGACACATACGTGCTCTTCACTAAGGTATCCCATACTGCAGACAACCTCAAGAATTTCTTATTGAAAGTTCTCAGTGACTGGGGCATATTGTCTAGAGTTGTTGCTGTCGTAAGGGACAACAGAGCAGACAAAACTGCAGCTCTGAACCGATCACAGTTTGAAGCAATACCTTGCGTAGCGCATACGCTGCAACTGGTCATTAAAGATGGCTTGATGAACAGCCAAAAAATTATGACACTGCTGAAGAAAACAAAGAAACTTGTGGGAAGTTTCAAACATTCGGCAAAAAACTCCAAGATGTTAAAAACCTGTCAAACACAGCTAAGACTGCCACAGCATAGGATAATACAGGACGAACCAACCCGCTGGAACAGCT
This sequence comes from Ceriagrion tenellum, assembly GCA_963169105.1. NCBI lineage: Eukaryota > Metazoa > Arthropoda > Insecta > Odonata > Coenagrionidae > Ceriagrion > Ceriagrion tenellum. Next base: position 1,847,162 of record OY720633.1, read on the forward strand.
CTTTCACCATGCTCCGAAGAGTAATTGAACAAAAAGAGGCAATAATTTTAGTTTCAAGTAAGAGCGACATAAAACTTTCTGTGGACATGGTTGCTGATGATTGGAAAACAATGCAATTCGCTGTGAGCATTCTAGAGATATTTGAGCAAGCAACTCTTCAAGTGAGCAAATCATCTTCAAGTAGTTCTGAGGTAGGTTTATTATAAATTACTACTTCTAAATATCCCTTACCAATGTTTTTATTGAATTTATGTTGTTAATCTTTTGCTGCAAATAAAATAATATTAATCAGATTTGTTGATTTATATAGCCTAGTTTCTACTTTACTGCAGCGTAACTTAACCTAACTGCCATATTAACATATTTATTTGTGGGCATTACAATTTTCATACTCTTTTTAATAAATCTGAACAAGGCTAAGTCTGTTATAATACGTAATCTGCACAATAAAATATATATTATTATTATATTAGTCACAATATGTATTTACAAAGACCAGGATAATTTTTTTATAATATTCTTCAGGTGATTCCACTTATAAACACAGTTCCTTGGTTCTGGACTTCTATGAGTGAAGAATGATTTGAAATCATCCCTGAAACGCCGCTACCCTGATGTGGAAGCGAATCCAATGTATGCTTGTGCAACGATATTGGATCCTTGGTTCAAGGCGACACCTTTTCAAAACACTACTGCTTTTGAAACTGCTAAGGTAAAAATAATTGAAGATATGGTGGCTTTGACACAGACTGATTCAATCTCATTTGATGACCCAGTGGTTGAAACTGCAACCTCCACCTCAGACACCTCTGGTGACAAGGCAAGTAAGGGGTTGTGTTCCTACTATAAAGACTATTTTGGAAAAAGAGTCGAGCATGTTGATGATAGTGCTTCTTCTTGTGAAAATGAACTGCTGCAGTACCTTGGGGAAAAGAACTTAGATCCAAAAGATGGTGAAAAATTTTCCCATTACTGGGCAATCAGTGTATTTATGAGACTTAAAAATGTAGCATTTAAGAATCTGTTTATTCCTCCTTGCACCGTATTTAGTGAAAGACTATTCAGTAAAGCAGGGAATATTTGCAATGCAAAAAGAAACAGACTCGATCCTAATCGAATAATGATGCTTGTTTTCTTGAACCAAAACGTTGAGTAGATCTAAGACATAGGTAGACTTTTTTAAACACTTCCAAATCATTGATGAAAACATATTGCCTTCATTTTGCAATAATTGTTTTCTTGTTCTTTTAGAACAACAAAAATCACATTTTCACCTAATTTTCATACATACTTGTTTTATGTTTGTATTTTTTATGGCGCACATTCTTAAACAAATCACTTTGGTGGTCAAATTATAATATGCTAATTTAATATATAATTTTTTGTTTGGTTAAACATCAGAACAACGTCAGTAATGTTGGATAGAGTAATCAAACTTTAATTCCATTGTGAACTGTAAATTATTAAGTCAACTATTTATGTCTGACACAATTAAAGTGTTTATTCCAAAACAGCAAAATGAAATTGCAATTTGAATGCAGGTAGATTGCCATTTTATGGGTCCCATTAATATTTCATAGTGTTAACGTGTTAACTCTGTTAAACTGTTTCATATTTTCTCTACAATATTCATTGTCAGTGACTGTATCTTTCAAATTTCATTTTCATCTTTTAAAGGTCTTCAATTTGATGAAGTTGTACAGTTGTAATCTAAAATACCCATCAATAATTTTATTACACTTGGAAAATTAGTTTTTCTAATTCTCAAAAAAATAAGGTTATGTATTGTTCTGTGGCAATTTGTAATTCATATGTAAATCATTTGATTCATATTTCGTATATTTTAGTTATGAAATCATATTATCTCAGTAATTTTGGATGTTAGCTATCAATTTGTACTTTTTATGTACCCCAACAGGCTGAGGATATAGTTGCTGTTTGTTAATAAATATACATTTTGAGCGACTTATTTGTCTTTGTTATTTCATTCCAGCCAATACGTGAATTTAAATAATCATCGTATGCTACTGGTATATCAATACCCCACCTGTTATTAGGAATAAGAATCGATGGAATCGGAATCGAGAATTGGTTTGAAAGAATCGGAATCGAAAAAAAGTAGAATCGACTCATCCCTAATTTAATCATTCGACTATTTCACTGAGTTAAACGTTTGCGAAGAAGGATGCACTGTTGAAATTAGTTTTCCAATATGACGCCGTGATTCAGTGAAAAAGTGCTCAAATCGGTCTGTTTTAATTAAAAACGTGAGCAATCGTTTGTGATGAAAATGCAATGCACAGTTTGATGTTTAACATACGGTAAAAATGATAGCTGTGGCACTGTTGGTATCAGAGTCATTGACAGAAGAAGGTGGATCCAACTCCGCGTACAATTACCTTTTACTGTATTAAAACATCCACTTTGTCTACCAATGTGTTTAATGCTACCTCGGACTGTTTCATTTAATTGCAGTCTGCACATGAGCCCTCCAACTGTCTGTAACAATTTATTTTTTTTATTTTCCTCAACTTCAAAACTTGCCTTTCATTATGAGTGAAAAAGTTTCTTCTATTTGGAAATATTTCACAAAATGTTCTTCTGTCGATTCTGAATGCAATACTTGCAAAAGAAGGTTTAAAACGCGAACTGGCAGCACCACAAGCCTAATTCATCATTTACAAAAACATCCATCAAGGCACTCTGAATACTTAAAAGAAAAGGAAGAAAAATGCACCAAAGGAAAGAATTCATCAAAGAAGCAGCAAACATCTGTCTCAGAATTTTTAACTCTCGTGACAATGGATGCTTCTCACCATGGGTCGACGATAATAACATCAAGCATTGGGAAGATGATGGCTATTGATTATCAACCATGCTCAATTGTAGAAGATAGGGGTTTTAGAGAAGTAGTCCAGGTACTAGAACAAAGTATGTTATGCCTTCCAGGACTGTTTTTTCAGGAAGAATGATTCCAGAAATGTATGAAAAAAGGAAATGTGAAATTAGGCTAGAATCAGAAGAAGAATTCAGTACACTTGATTCATTGTCTTTAACTACTGACATTTGAACGTCACGAGCTCAAGATAGCTTCATTTCTCTAACTTGTCATTTCATGAAAAAAGATTTTTCAATGAAACGCTATGTGCTTGCTAATTCCTACTTTCCTGGTCAGCATACGGGGATAGCTTTGTCTGAAAAGCTAAAATCAATACTAGAGGAATGGAATTTAAGGTCCTCAATTCCAATTTATATAGTGACTGACAATGCAAGAAACATGACGGCAGCGGTATTTGGTACAAAATGGACACCAATATCTGGTCTAGCCCATACCATGCAACTAGCAATAAATGATCACCTGGATTCAGTGAAATCTGTCGAAAAGGGAGAATAATTGTTGGTCATTATCGGCACAGTGCTCAAGCAAGGGAGGGATTAAACATTTTACAGAAGAGCATGGGCAAGCCAGTACATAAACTTATTCAGGACATAGACACCAGATCGAACAGTGAGTATAATATGTTTACAAGACTTTTCGAGCAGAAAGGACCAATTTCAGCTGAGTTAGCTGAAAACAGTAAAATAGAAAATTTCAGTCAAAGTGAATGGTATATGATAAGCAACTTTGTTGACATACTCTAGCCCATATATCAAGCTACTGTGGAACTGAGTGCTGATTCTTCCCCAACCTTATCAATGGTAATCCCGGTTATGAGTAGTACACAAAGAGTTTTAGAAAATCACATTTCAAAGGGTATAAAAGGAAGTGGTTTGACATTTGTTAGAAGCATGATGCAAGCTTTAGGGTACGCTTCCCAGATTATAGGATTTCACAAACTACATAATACCATAGCAATGATAATTGATCCAAGGTTCAAAGCAATACTTCTATCAAAAGAAGAAGCCACCCTAGCTATCGACAGTATTGCTAGAAAAATTGTGAGTAAAATGGAAAGTAATGAAAAAAGTGAAACTGCTACCAAACATTTAGAAATGGTATCGTGTCAATACCAAGCTTCTTCTTCCCTATGGGCAGAGTTCAATGAGCTAGCAAAAAGAAAACCTGTGAAATATATAACACAGTGTGTACAACAACAAACTTCTGCATATTTAGATGAGACAGTTAAAAATAGGAGAAAGAAGATCCCTGTCTTTGGTGGAAAAACAATGGTGAGAGTTTTCATTATCTACGGGTTATTGCATTACATAATTTGTCAATACCAGCTACACAAGTATCTAGTGAAAGGCTGTTTTCAGCTGCAGGAAATGTTGTAAGTGTAAGAAGAGGGAATCTCCAGCCTGAACACGTGGAGCAACTTGTTTTCCTGCATTACAATTTATAATTTGATTTCAATGTCACACATATTTAGATGTGAAAGGAAGTTTAGTAATTTGCATTTCACAGATTCATTTGCTTTTCTTATCATTTCTTATCTTATCATTTCACAAAGGTTTTGTTACATTGAATAAATACTTTTCTCATGTGTCACTAACAGTTCATGTTTTGTACATGAAGTGTTACTGTGCAGTACAAGAATGTAGAAGTTTATTTAGAAAGAAAAATAAATAAATAAATAAATAAAAATGTATTTATTAATGTATTTTTTGTATGTTTATTTTGTTTATGTAGAAGTTTAACTCAAAACTCAATTTTTTTGCAATGACCAACAAGTTGAAAATCTGGTGTTCGCACATCCCTGGCAAAGACACAGCCTGGGCCCTTGGGACTTGATTAATGCAAGAGAAAACTGGAAATGGAATGATCTTCTGGGGATCCCTCAGAAGAATTTACATCAACTGATGAGGGCAATTCCAGCATCAGTGAAACAGATTCAGGTGATGACTGCAGATGAAGAGAAGGAACCAGAGGAAGTCGTCCCCATCACAGAACAAGACCAAAACATCTGCTTTCTCTCAGAGGGTGAAAATATCACACCCATTACAACGTTACATTAAAGAATTCACAATTTGCTTTCTCTGGTGATGTTGGCTTGATAGTGAGTGACCTTGGCACTGAGCCAATTGACTATTTCAAATTGTAGGCAAATAGGGAATTTTATGCATTGGTTTTAAAATATTCCAATCAATACGGTGAAAGAATTTTTTGGGTGGGCAGTGGAAACCGCTTGATCAAGACAAATTTCACATATTTCTAGGACTGCAGTTCCATACTGGAACGATAAGAATGAACAGACAAACTCTTTCAAATTTCCTGCTTTTCTAAACTCATGAGATGGAATAGGTTTCTTGCCATTCTTTGTTCACTCCACTTTTCTGACAATGGAAATGTGGTTGAGCCACAGGATTGGCTTGAAACATTAAGGTCTAGAAAATCAATCATTTGAATAAAACAATGGATTCAATTTATTATCCAAAAAGAGAATTATCACTGGACTAGTCAATGGTTTTGTGGAGGGGCAAGTTACTGCTCCAGCAGTACATAAAGGGAAAGAGACATAAACACAAGAGTTAAACTTCACTTGTTGACAGAGCTGAGTAGCCTTTTCTGCGATTCCTTGTTAATTCTAGAAAGGGGACTCTTACCAAAGTTGGAAATGACCATCGTCAAAGTGTGGTGATGAAGCTGATGAATGGTAAATTGGGAGTTGGCCATAGTGCATTCATGGGTAATTAATACAACAAGAGTAAAACTTTCACTAAGCTTGTTAAGACAGCATACATAATGTACGGGCACCCTCTGGCGAAACCCGAAAAATAATCCTTTTGTGGTTGTTTAAAAAAAACTGAAAAAAGGTGAAGTAATCAGTGGATACAATAAAATGGCGTTTGTGTGGCTAAACGGAAAGACAAGAGAGATAGCAACTTTTCCTTTAAAGTGAATTCTAATGTGAAATGGTGGAAGTCACAAACAGAAGAAGATTCGAGAAAAAATTTACCCCTACCCGTTACTAAGTACCATGAATTCATGGCAGGGGTGGACAGACAAGATCAATTGCTTTCACATTACCCCTGCAAAATAAAAACCCTAACCCTATAAGAAAGTGGGTATGTATACATATTTTTCAGGTGATGCTGACCAATTCCTTTATCTTATACAATAAATATTGTAAAAATTCTGTACGATTTTAGATTGAAAATCATTAGATATCTCTTGAGTGCTAGGGTTCTTCTGCTACAAGTTCCAATAATAGCAAATGATAGCAAATAATAGCAAATGATGTTCATTTGCCAAGTACCTAAAAGTGAGAAACAGCGATTTTTACAACAAAAGTGCCGGGTGAGCACAGATGAAGGGAGGAGAATAGAATCCTTGTACTATTGGAAGGAGTGTGATGGAGAGCTGGGACTTTGTTTGGATTAATGTTTTCGGAAGTACCAAAAAAACTAAAAAAATTGTTTTAAACTTCACTGTTTGTGTCTATTTATTTCCTTGTGTGAATGAGATACAAGTAGAGTTGGAGCTCTCTGGATATGCCATTGAAATTGCTGGGTTTCCCATGGGCAGCTTCACAAAAAGATGAGCACGTGTGCCTTTTGCTCGCCGCCTTCAAAATGCCTTCACCACTTATCCTTATTGGAGATCAGCCTCGACGTTGTTTTGGTAGCACTCCCATGCAGAAAAACTTGTCCTTGGTTGAGGGTATTTTTCCTGGGATTGGGCGGTCATACTAAGGTTCCTTTGAAAGGCCAGGGTTTTCCTGGGTAGATAATGGTCAGTTAGCGGCCACTTCTAACAACCATGTGAATGCTCACTGGAGACCTGCCGGTGGGAGGCGAATCCAAACTACCCTCGCCCGGCTGTGTGCGAGAGATAGAGAGAGACACTCTCGTCCCTCTCCCCCTCTTTAACAGTGGAAAGGGAAAAATGGGAAGTGGTGCACACTGCTCTTGAGATGATCGCTCAGTGGGTGGACAGGCGACTGTCTCCTAGCTGGGTGCCCGTCTTCTAAATTTTGGAAATAAACCCTTCCACCACTGTTTCCTAAGGCTACACCACCAAATACGCAAACCTCTTTCCGAAGGCTCCCCCTTCCCTTTTCTCACAGTGTCTGAAGGTGAATGGCTAGAGGACAGGGCGAATGGGCATCCACATCACAAGTGCACATGCGAACAGGGGCATGGACAATAAATAGAGAAGGGCTAGAATCTCCCGGGTTTTCTGACCACCAGCAGGCCTCTCATGATTACCCAGGGGAGTTATTGAGAAAATATTAAGTCTCATTTCTCCATACTGTCCATTCCACATAGCATTGATGCCACTCAGCGAGATGTAATGAAAATCCAGATGTTTGAGGATATTTATTTATAAAAGAATGACTAAGAAAAACTTAATTTCAAGGAAAAAAAGCACAAGCGCATAACCGTTTCCACTATTTCAGCACCATTGTAAATGTAGGCAATGCTACATTACACTATCATAGTTGTATTGAAGTCATATGCTTGCATTTTCGAATATTTGGACTGTTATTGCTCAACTAAAATGCTGCATGACTATAAAAACCAAAAAACTCACAATGATATTTCATAGAAGACTAATGGGTTATTAGTCTGATTTGGTGAAGACAAAACTAAGAAGCCTGAGTCAATGCAAAAAATTTAACGCAAAATTGTTATTAATATCGTTAAAACTTCAAAACATAGCCATAAGTGTGTACAATGAGTTAATGAAAAGGTGTTAAAAAATTTCTATTCAGCTATACCAGTTGGATCTTATGACTATAGTGGTGCTGAATGTGTAAAAGAAAGAATGAAAAATCATTTCCCATTACTCCCGAGGATGAGAAATAATATCTTTAGGATAATTGTGGTTAAAAAGATACACTCATTCCTTTTCATTGATGTTGGCACTATTTGTTAATCATATTTTCTTGCCAAAACATTTGACAAGATTCTTTACTATTATTTTTTTACACTAAAAAATACATATTGATAGCCCATGCATTTTTTTCTGGATATTCTCAAAGGCTGATGGCTCTAGCTGGAAAATAATTTGAGAATAGAGCAATAAGTTAGGGAGATCCTTTTTTAAAACCATAAAAGTACACCAAGAGAAATGAGCCTCACAAGAATGGAGAACTTGGTATGAAGTTTGAAAGGCTGTAAGTGAAAAACTACCCGAGCTAGAAAAAATAAATTTACAATAATTACTTATATTAACAAAGAAATAAAATACACCAAGTTTCGTCACAATCCAAGATATGTCAAAATCTTAATTTTGTTGTGGCTTTGCATAGAATGAAGCCATGTATACAATAATGAATGCATCTATAAATAACACAGCAAAATGAAAATAAAAGATTGGACATTCACAAATATTTTATAGAGATTTCGACACTTATCTTTGTTAGTGAATACAGACTTGAGTCTGGGTCATATATACTAATACATACATTACTGACACAAGAAGAAATCATGTACATTACCTGAGGTACCAAGGACACGTGGACGCAACAGAAATTCTCCCGCTTCACACGAAATTGAAACTGCCTGAATGCTTCCACAAAAGGCATACCCTCAATGTCTCCAATTGTTCCACCAAGCTCAACAATACAAACCTGCAAGTAGAATTTTACTAAAATCAACACTTATGCAGCAAAGATCTCATGGAGGTTTGAATCAATTAGTGCCGATGATTGGCCAAAGCCGGAGTGCTTTTAACTAAGCATTAACTTTTGTATAGTATAGACCTCGATTGCATGACATTCCTCCTCTTTGCCTCTCCAGTGCTATCACTCAATTCTTATCTTTGTGAATTCAGAAGTGTGTGTGATTCCCATCCACTTTCTTTCTCAATCTGTCTGTTCGAAATATTAATTTATGCACATGTCACGGAGCCACAGCTTTTGATTAAACACCAATTGGCAAGATAACATTCTTGTCGACAGTAATGCTTCCTTCAACCCTCTCCCTACCGAAATTTAAATGCCCTGTTATGCTCTCTTGCCTGAATGTGCTGAAATATCCAGTGTCCTTCTTAACCTTTCCTTCCCAACCTGATAGAAACTGGACAAGCCGTACTGTGCTTGAGGTGATCTTTTGTCTCTCTCTTGGTCATATGTTATATACATATTTAGTTTTTATCATATTCACCACTCTCGCACATTGCTCTAGGATCTCACCCACATCCATGTCCTTAGAGATGAAGCAAAATCACAATATGCCTGTCACATTGTGCCTAAGGTCTAAAAGAGCATGAAGATGTTTAGGTTACCGGAGGAGTTATGAGTGGAGATTCATGACCTCCAAGGACCTTCCAAGACCTCGTAGTTGTGGCTTGATACGAAGGGATATGAAGGGCAATGATTGCTAGAGTAAACAAAAAGCTTCAGTTCATGTGATATAGAGGAAGGAAAAACCACCAGACCACTTTGGCTTAAAAAAATGACTTGCTCATCTAATACAAAATACTTCATCTCGTGAGGTCAGCATGACCAACGTGTTTTTAATGTTGTAGGGGGGGGGATTGAGCACAGCCCAGACAAGAGGGAAAATATCTTCCTTAACGCTCCAGTAGTTAGCCTGCAAGATATATGTATCTGCATGAATATTGCCGACAGCTTTGTAAGGAAATGGAAACACAGGAACCGAGAGAAATTTCTTTAATACTGTATGTATTAACTTGGGAATTGTAAAATATTATATGTTACATCACTAGGGAGGTTGATGTAACTGGGAGTCAAGGCCAAGGAATGCGCGTGAAGAATAAACTTCGAATGAATTATTGGCTTAATGCCAAATAGTCGCATCTTGTCTTCCTCTTCCTTTACAACAACTGGCTGTGTTGGCAGAGAGGGAGGACATGACTCTGGAGAGTGGGGGCTTTTATCATGAATCAAGATATGCAAGCATTAATGCATGAATAACATGCATTCATGGCATAGCATACACGAGAGAATCTTTTTTTCCCTGTCTTAGCAGAATATAGGTACATATATTACACCTGACACAAAGCATATGATCTTCTCCTAACAAAAATATATTCCTCTAATTTCCATATCCGGTGCAAATGATCGCACCAGTCACATACTTCTGTAGAGTACGCATAAATCAATATCACTGGTATCGCAATACATCGCTTATGCCAGAATTTGAGTTCTCTAGTTAAGAAATGACATAGAAAAATGTACTATGAACCTTTATTGGCTTAGTCCAAACTGCGTGAAAATTTCACTTCATTGCCTAATCTCTTACTCACTGGAAAAAACAAGAAGTTAGTTATTTACATGTAGATTTCCATGGGGCATGGATGGATGTTGATTCTTCCAATTTTTGGGATTTCTGCAGGGGGAAAATGGAAGGAAGCGGCAGAAATCCTAAAAATCAGAAGTAATAACCTCCAACAATTTTTTTCTGTTCAACTTTATGCACCCTTTTCGAACATTCATGCACCCTGTTTGCATGAATACTACTATGAATAAACTTTCATAAATTATAACTTCGTAAATCATGCGAGTATGTTGCGAGAGTACACCGTAATTCAAGGCAACAAAAAAAAAGAGCTTCATCACAATGCTCTTGAAATATACTCGTTCATATGAAATTCGATATTATGAAGTGCAGATTTTTCTGGTCCCATCAACTTTGCGATTCCGAGTTTCTACTGTAGCACCACCCATAATGAAAAACTGCATTGCCAAGAAATTGAAATTTTCTCCCATATTTGCACATATTATTGTCAACAAGAAGAAATAATTACCAGTGTCACCACAGACATGTACGATTATAAAACTGAATAACACCAACAAAATTAAAAATCTATGCAGCAATCAACATGGTGGCAACTTACTTCAGGTGTGTTGCCATCTTCACTGACTGACACTGAAGCAACCTTCTCCACCCATTCTTGTACAGCATCTGTGATGTGAGGAACAACTGAAAAGAGAAAATTTTTTAAGCACTGCGTTCACCGCAATCTACATTCAAATGTTAGAACAGAGACAAACCTTGCACAGTTTTTCCCAAGTAATCCCCCCTCCTTTCTTTTGAGATGACATGTTGATAAATTTTTCCAGTGGTTATGTTGTTATCACGATGGAGTGTTATATCCAGGAATCTTTCATAGTTCCCAAGGTCTAAGTCTACTTCACCTCCATCGTCAAGCACATACACCTCACCTAAAGAGAGAAAAAGCACACAGCCAATTACATATATGCACATTCAATCACTCAATCCAATCCATGTCCTATCAATGCATTACATCAGCCACACCATTGGACATAAGCGCCACTCCCCAAATCCACGCCTCGCACGTAAATGCAATTTAGATTTTAACTATGGATAAACAAATGAGCAGCACATTTTTCAGGATACAGTGAGGTCATCATCCCATCATCAGATTTAGTGAATGGGAATGTTTTCCACTCTACTAGCTCAGGTTTATCAGTAGAGCAGCCTTCATCTGACTTGTTTACAACACTGAATCACATTAAGAGACATTCTGTAGTATCTCCTGCTAACTTATGGTTGAAATATATACTGGAAACATTTAGTCCCAGTGACACTCGTGTTTATATCTAACACTATGAATTTAACAGAGTAAATGATATCCGCAGGGTTGACAGATGTAAAATAATGAAATTACACAGCTTTCCAGGTTAAAACATCATCTACACCTACATAATACACTGCGAGCCGCCACATAAGATTGTGGCAGCGGGTGTTAGGTCACCAGCCATGTAAAGGTGTAAGTTTTTTTGGAGATAAAATGGTGACATGTATTATAGGAGTGTATTTATAGGAGCTCAGTTTTCAATGTGGTCGCTTATTGTGCACAGAAAGAACGAGTTTTTGTACCTACCTGCTCGGCAATGTATCTCTCTAATTTAATAGCATCTGTCAGACCTAGAGATGTAGTGAGGAGTCATGATAATATTCTCTGTGTCGCTCTGAAAAATATCAGATCTGAATTTATCAAGCAACCTAATCCTAGTGTGCAGCCTCCGAGTCTCTAGGGGCTCCCACCTTAATCCCTCTAAATGTTGTGAGGCACTATACGTACACTCGTAGCAGTTTTTAACGAAGTGTGCTGCTTTTCTTTGTATTTTGTTAATTTTTTTGGCTAAATCTATTTGACCAGGGTCCCAAATGCTCGCAGTGTATTCGGCTTGTGGCCTAACCATAGTGAAGTAGCATCTCTCTTTGACTTTTTTATCCGATGACCTTCCTATTATACGTTTAACAAAACCTAGTTTATTTAACGCTGCGCCACACATGTTATGTATATGTAATCCCCACGATATATCAGATGTTAAGGTAATTCCAAGATATTTTACTGTATCTGAAGATTTTATGTGTACTCCACCCACAGTATAGGTATGGCATTCATGTGATGACTTACACAGGAAGTGGACTGTGGTGCATTTGCTGATTTTTAATTCTAACCTCCACTCTTGGCACCACGAATGAACGTTGTTAAGGTCCGATGACAGAGCTTCAAAGTCCGCGTCTTCGCTCATTTCATGGTAGATAACTGTATTGTCTACAAATAATCTTAATTTACTGCTAACTCTAGAACTTAGGTCATTAACATAAATAATGAATAAAAGAGGGCCAATCACACTTCCTTGAGGAACACCGGATGTGACTTCGAGCATATCAGAGCTCAAACCATCAATAACTACTTTTTGTTTTCGATCACTGATAAAGTCACTTATCCAATTCACTATTTTTCTATTGACTCGCATAATTGCAATTTATATAAGAGTTTTTTGTGAGGAACCTTGTCAAATGCCTTCTTGAAATCAAGGAATATTGCATCGACTTGCTTAAGCCGTGCTGACTGCCATGTAAGAGGTTACTATTATCCAGGAATGTCATAATATTACTAACGACAATGTGTTCACGGATCTTGCCTAAAAGTGATGTTAGCGATATAAGCCGGTAATCTCCTGGGTCAATTTTATTTCCTTTTTTGAATATCGGAGTGACATAGGCTATTTTCCAGTCTTGGGACATCATGCCTTGGTGATCACCCACCTGCACTCGTTTTGCCAGTCACGCCCAGTGATGTTTTCCAGTGCTTAAATGACAGAATATATGACACTAATATCGCACTTCGAGGGCAATAAGATGGAAATGTCATCTCAACTTCATAAAATTGGTCTTGATTTCATGCCATCTATTTCACTTATGTATATGTCCATGTATTCAAATGCTGCCCACATCATTTTATGGGCTCCTTCACAGTGAGCTTACGTACAATCCTCAATGCTAAGGGATCATTTGAAATCAAATTTTATTTCAGAAGAAACAAAGAAAGGAACTGCTAAGTTGCCACTTCAATAGAGGAAATTTCAACAGCCTTTACGTGCTTAGGTTACAATCATGCTTCCATTAGGTTCCATCACTCGACTCTCAGGCATCTTCCATATCAGACGGTTCATTAAGTCTTTCATGAAGATGGTCACCCAATTAAATTGCAACCCTAATAGGTATGTATTACCACTTACAATGTCTTTGATCTCACTGGCTATTCTGAGTTTCTTTCTTCCCATAAAGCATATACTTACCATCCAAGAAAGGCTGGCACCAATACCAGTTATCACCTTGGTAAGGAGGCTTACCCGGTGATTTAATGAGTTCCATTCATTCGGGGTTTTCCCATATTGATTTATTTTTATGTACAACCGTTTTTCTTGCATTACAACTAGCGTCGTCATGTCCTAAATGAGCTGCAGAGATTCTTTTTCCATTATATTTATATCTCAAACGCTTGAGTTAGTCAGGCGCATACTGATTGGTCAGAAGGACCTTTGAATTTAATTGTTGGAAAAGAATTACACCTTTCCTCATACACATAATAAACTTTCAAAAGTACAACATCATTGCCAAAGAAAATAAATATTTCCCTAAGCTGATACGATAGGCAATTGAAATAGCCAAACACCAAGAAAATTTCAACAGGGAAGACGTCTACCCTCTCTCCTCAACGTTCAAACGTCTTTTCAAGCAATTAAATTAATTCTCTATCCATCCAAGCCAACCTATTCCTAGACCTTGAGGAGATGCCATTGATTTGCTAAATAAAATTATAACAAGTTGGCGAAAAAGTTTCTTTTTCTTAAGTGTCACCTAAAATTGAGTTAAATTTTGTCAGGATTACAAAGGCAACAGTGTTGATATCCATGACATTCCTTATAATTTGCTCACAAAAATATGTATTGTTTATTGTAATGATAACACTTAACTTAGTTATTCCACATATCTTTTTTTTCTACGACCTGGGTTTCGACTTTCAGCATCATCTTCAAGTGAAGGTGACGTCGAACGTCGAAACAGTAATTATAATAGTAAGTATAATTACAGTAAATGCATTACAGTCAGATTACAGTGCACAACTACAGTAAGTGAAAGTACAGTAATTATTAACAGTAAGTAGAATTGCTAGGAAAAGCAGTAGTTGTTCATCGAGTCTAATTTATAATTAATATAAATCATATATATTAATATATATATATTACAACTAGCAAAAGTACCTGTTGTAATTCAACGGGGGATGAAAGAAAGACGGGACATATAGGTTGTAGGTTCGAGTCACTCATGGGGTGTATTTCTTTTCTAGGCAAACGTCTAGGCAAATCAGCCATAATTTAACTTTTATTTTTTAATTTAGCAGATGAAAACCACATTATATTATGTTTACCAAGTTTCGACATTCTTTTGCAGTAACATATGGAAAATAAACTACAGGCCATTTGCATTCCAGAGGCTTTCTGCATTAATATAACATCGTGGCATTCTCCTGTTTTAGATGGGTCCGATTTAAATTAGTCCACTTGAAATGAATTTTGCCAATTTTAGGTAAAAATATCCCTGAAATATCGTAATCAGCAACATTTCAGTATACGGCCTACATTTCCAATACAATACCAATCTCTAGATATAAAACCCAGCTGCCATTGTAAAGGTCCCATTTCCCTCCTAAAGCTAATGCTAATTCCACGGTTACCAAGTTTAGGTTACCGGAGGAGTTATGAGTGGAGATTCATGACCTCCAAGTATCGTATCTTTTTTACATCTAATGGCGAAAACTATAGCCTTCTATCTTTAGTAGAACTAAATAAAATATGCAAAAGAGAAACCTCTGCACTTGAACCAAAATGTTTAGACTTGAGTATTTCAAACACATAAGACACTAGACAGCCCAAAATGCTGCCCTTGGGGCCTTCCTTATAGTCCAAATATCCTTAAAAAAGCTTCACTTATCCCATGTGTGAAAATTTAACTAAAATCGGTTCACTCGTTCAATACTTATGAGGCTTTTAAGAAAGCATTCTTTTAGAACCTCGGGCCCTCTGGGGCCCCAGTGTGACTTACTGTTAGACTGAGCAATTTCTCATATGTAAAAAAAAGGAATGTACATAAATATATGTATCGGTATCCAGTTTTATGATGACGTAATAATATTATAAACAGTTATTATTTGTACGGTGAATGTAATTGTACGTATAAAATAAAATCATAAGAAAATCATATATTAACAGGTTATGGGCCCAGGTCACGTTTCAGAAGAAAAGTGAACATTAATGATTTTGTTGAACCAGAAAACATAAAAAAATGGAAGAAGAAGACAGAGTTAACTCATTCGCATCCTTCGTTTTGGTATTTAAATGTCCCCAAACTCCGCTGGTTTTTAAATTTTTTCCGCTTGAATGCAGAACGTTTGAAAATATAATGTAACTAATCCAAATATTCATGTATTTTCACCAAATTTTTAAGCATTATCACTAGATAACTGCTTTTAACATTCATACAAGTATCATTCTGGATACTGCAGATTATACTCCAAAAAATATATTTTTACACAAAATAGTATATTTCACACAAATTTACACATAATTTTTTAAGGTATGATATGTTTTAAAATGTTCTATGCATAATGGAACTTTACAATGATCACATTGCCATGTGGACTCTTTTCGTATCTTATTTTCAAGACACACAACACAACGTTTGGCTGTTCTTTTGCCTTTAGCTTCACTTGGCGGAACCTTTTCCGGAAAATGTCGACCAGTGAGTCTCAAAGGCAGGTCAGGTAAATTATTACTTCGTCGTCTCACAACACCTTCCTGATAATAACTTTGAAGCAACTCCTCTGCTAACTTCTGCTTAAACACATGAAATGTTCTGTCCTTTGTCTTATTAACAAACTTATAAACAACATAAGCATTTAAAAGCATCATGTCAAGAAGGTAAAAAAAGATTTTCTTATAAGCTTTATTATACCTGCGCATGCAATGAAACTTGCTCAATAGCTGGTCTCCAACATCTACTCCTCCCATATTTTCATTGTAGTTAACAACAACAGTGGGTTTTACGATCCTGGCCTTACTTTTTCTGTCAACCTTTTTTGTTTCGGTGAAGTCCAATTTATGCATGGTACTAAGTAATGTAACATCCCTCTTTTCTTTCCATATTATTGCAGTAAGATTGTTACTGGAAAATGATACAGCTTCACCTTTCTTAAGTTTTAATTTTCCCATGTCTTTCGGCATGTTTTTATGCTGTGTTCGAGCAGTACCACAAACATTAGTTCCTAATAAATGCAGTTGGTGAAATAAATCAGGTGAACTGTACCAGTTGTCAATATACAAAGAATATCCCTAGTACAGGAGATTAGATTCGGTCATCAAATCCATGACAATTTTGGTGCTAGCAGGAGTATCACCCACCTTGTCTTTTCCCACAAATTTTGAAATTGTGAATATACCCATTACTAGAATCACACTATTTATATAGTTTAACACCAAATCTTGCTCTCTTAGATCTGATATATTGAATAAAATGCAGCCTTCCTCTACACTTCATTAGTGATTCATCAATGCATATAGAAGGCATTGGAGTGTAAACATCGCGAAAAGTATTTACTGTCATATCAATTACTGGCCTCAATTTTCTAAGAGGATCGTTGTTATCAATTGCTACATTGTTTACAAAGTGTAACTGCTTACTTATTTTCAAAAATCTGTTTCTAGGCATAACACTACCAAAGTATGGTGTACTGATGCTTTCATCTTTGCACCAATAATTTTGAAGAGTAGGTTTTTCAACAAGTCCCATCAGTATTACAAGAAAAAAGTACACTCTCAACTCATTTGAGGTAACACAGTCAAATTCACTATTACTTGATCCATACCTGTTAGTCTCCGCGACAACATGATCAACTATTTCACCTTTTAAAAAAGTTCAAAAGCAGAAAGTCTACCAATATTTCCACCTGAAGGAACAGATATTCCAGGGAAACCAGTAAATGGATGAATTACAGGAACTAGGCACTCCTCTGTCCAATTCCAGACAGCACTATTATTGTCTACAACATTACAATCCTGTACCATGTCATTGCCTGTAGAAGCACATTCATCTGAATCAGATTCACTCTCCGAAAGAATAGTGTTGCTTAGACTTAAACGTTTTGGAAAAATTGCATCATCCTCACTGCTTGAATCACTATAATCAGAGCTGAGTGCATCAAGTAAATCATTAATGCGTTCATCCTGAACATTTTCACCAAAACTTCTCTTTCTACTGCAAGCCATGATCAGGCGAATGAAATGTTTTACTAAAAGCGCATTTTTGACGGTGATGGATGGAAATACTTATCTATATAGTCACTAGAGGGCAGAAGCTATCAGGCGCATGTAATTCATGAAAAAGTCACCCGCTAATCAAAGAGATGTCAGCGGGATCAACCCTAAAAAGATTATATGCAGTCTGCGTACCAGTACGCTTATGGAAATAGTGGCCAGTGTCAGCATGTGTACCAGTATGCTTACGGATGCGAATGGGTTAAGATGCAAAAATTTGATGGGAAGAATTATAATAGTTGGAAATTCTTAATGGAATTAGTACTAGACGAAAAGAATGCAAGGTGCATAATAGAGAAGCCGTATTCAGAAATAATTGCGCCTTATTCAACTGTCCCGGCGAGTGAAACCGCAGCAGCAAAAAAATTAAGAGAAGTGAATTTGGAGGGATATGATTAAGATAATAAAAGAATGAAGAGATATACTACTGAAAGAATCCAAATGGAGTTTTTGGAAATAGTTAAGTGTTTCTCCACTGCTCATGAAATGTGGATTGCTCTGAACAATAGATACAAGAAAACTACTATGGCAAGTGTAATTAGTCTCACAAAGAAATTTCAAAATTTAAGATATTTACCGACCCAACGCATGTTTGAGGAGTTTTGTACAGAATTTGATACGATTGTTCGTGAACTTCATGAACTGGGAACCGAGTATGATCTAAGGCAACAGATTATCCATTTTCTCATTACTATGCCAAGTGAATACGATAGTGTAGTAACTTCATCAAGAACTGTGGCTGCAACTCAAGATTTGAATATGGAAATAGTGAGACAGGAAATAGGAGAGTATGAGGAAGGCCATGAAAGAAAGAAGAGACTGAAAGACGTGAATTTCCAGCCAACTGCATTTGCTGGGTTCAGAGGAAGAGGAGGTACGGCTTCACCAAAGCCAATTTTCCAATTTCCATGCAATAATTGTGGAGTTGTTGGGCACAAGATCGCGGACTGCTTCCGACCAGGGGGTTGTGCCTATCAACAGCATCGAGGACGCAGAGGATGCGGTCCCTTTCGGGGAGGCCGTGGAAATCGGCATCAGCTGTGCGGTGGAGGCTGTGATCAGGATCAGAATACAAACAACTATCGTGGCCGAGGTGGTATGAATAATAATAATAGAGGTAGTCATCAAGCTCATCTTACAAATATGAGAACAAACACTAATTCACATTACCAAAATAATGAACTAAATAGTGAAGAAGTAACTTATACTTTTGTTACTGAAGTTGAAGCATGTTATATTGAGGGTAAAGTATACAAGCAGAAGACATCCAAAGATGACTGGGTTATGGACTCTGGTGCATCTGAACAGTTGGTGAGAACTCTAGCTAGTAATATTAGAATTCTAGAAAAACCCGTAAAAATACTTATTGCTAGAACCAAAGATTTTATATTTGCTGAAAAGATATGTGACATTCATGTTTCAACAGTAGTCAATGGTGAGATTATAAAGATTAATTCTTTGATGTTTTGATGGTTGACTAATTGAAGTGTAATTTGCTATCCATTTCTAAAGTTGAAGACAAAGGTAATAAAATGTTGATTGATGATGGTGAATTTACAATTGTTAATAAGGAAAATAATAGAGTTGTAGGTGTTGGTACAAGGGATGAAAGTCTGTATAAATTAGAGTTGAATCTAACTGGTCATTGTTATAATGCTACTATTTCCAATGATTTATGGCACAGGAGACTTGGACATATCGGTGATGAGGGAATGAAGAAATTAGTTAAATGTGTGGATGGTACTGATTCCATAGATAAGGTACGTCGAGATTTGTGTGAAATTTGTATTTCAGGAAAACAAACTAGTGTTCCACATACTCAAACCAGAGAAAGAGCAACAAGGGCACTAGAAAGAATACATTCTGATTTAACTGGCCCTATTGCTCCAACTGCCTATAATGGAGTAAGATATTGGATGAATTTTGTTGATGATTATACACATTTTTGTGTCACATTTGGACTTAGGGAGAAATCAGAAGTTTTTGGAAATAGAACTCCACAGTTATGGAAATATTTATTTTTTCTTGGAGACTTAAGATGAACGGCATATTTTACACAACAACATAATAAACAGCTAATCTCTATGTGAACAAACATAAACGTTTCTTATGTTTCTAACACTCCTCCTCAATTTTTTGTGGTATTTATTTTGTCACAAATATTGGTATCATCATAACTAATCCTTTTACAGTATGAAATTAATTGATTTTTAATGCATTTCTAAAATTTTAAATTTTTCTTTGCTTAAGGCTTTAGTAAACACATCAGCTATATTATCTTCAGTTCTTGAATACTGAATTTGGATTATTTCTTTAGTAACTAAATCCTTAATAAAATGATGTCTTATCTCAATGTGTTTACTACGTTTGCTGTTTTCAAAACTTTCCATCATGCAAATTGCATTTTGTTGTCTACCCTCAATACTGCTTTCTGGACACACTTCTTCTTATTCAAATCATCAGCTATCCCTTTCAATGAGACCAACTCTGTACTTGCTGCTGCTACGTATTCAGCCTCCGCTGTTGACAAGGCTATGGTGCTCTGCTTCTTTGATGACCATGCAACTGGATTTCCACCGTAAAATACAACCATGCCACTCACACTCTTCCTATCAATTTTATTAGCTTCCCAGTCTGCATCTGAGTAAGCAAGTAATTCAGTGTGGTCATTGGATTTGGCATATGTTAGTGCCAAATCTTTCGTCTCCTTTAAATACCGTATAATTCTCTTGGCAGCTGTCCATGTCATTTTATTTGGTTTGTCAAGGAACTGGCTAAGGTAAGACACTGAAAATTGTATATCTGGACGGCTCACTATTGCTATGTACATCAGGCTACCTATTAATTCTCGGTACGGTACATTCACCTTTTCTTGCGCTGTGTCTGCTTGAAAGTTTATTTCCATTGGAGTTTTTATTCCATTGCATTCTGTCATGTTAAATCTTTTGATTATCTTCTCTATCATTTCCGATTGTGATATTTTGATGTAGTTTGAATTCTTTCCTCTGACAACTGTCATTCCTATAAATTTATTAATTTCCCCAGGTCTTTTGCTTCGAATTCTTTCTTCAGCATTTGAACCGTTTCTTCGATATTGTTTCCAGCAATTAAAATATCATCCACATAGATTAGCATCAAAGCCTCTTCACTCGTGTTTAAACAGAAGTCATATTATGATCTCCTGAACCCATTCTTGGTGATAGCATCATTAAAACGTTCATTCCAACATCTTGGAGATTCCCTCAGTCCATACAAAGCTCTACATAGTTTCAGGGTTTTCTCTCCTCCTGTGTTCAAGCCTTCTGGAGCCTTTATATAAATTTCTGTGTTCAAATGACCATTTAAAAAGGCTGTAGGTATATCCAACTGTCTTATTTTCCAGTTCTTTTGTAACGCATGAACTATCAGCATTCTTACTGTGGACATTCTTGCTACTGGTGCATATACATTTGAAAAACATTCTTCTTGAAAACCTTTTGCAACCTGTCTTGCCTTTTTCACGCCATTCTCTTTTGTCTTGAAGAGCCATTTAGTATCAATTGCTTTCTTTCCTTCTGGCAGTTTAGTTGGAATCCATGTCCCTAACTTATGGTGAGCTTCTAATTCCTTTTCTATTGCTTCGTGCCATTCTTGGCCTGCTTTTCTTGCTTCAGTGTAATTTATTGGATCATTATTTGCAATAAAACAGTAAGCTGAGTACAACTCATAATCCTCCAATTTCTTTGGAATTCTTGTTCTTCTTTATGGTCTCCTTAAATCTTCATGACTTTCTTCGTCTTCATTTCTGTTCGAATGTAATTCTTCGTTTTCATTTTGAACTTCATTTCTGTTCGAGTTTCTTTCTATATCTCCTTGATTTCCTTTTGTGTATATTTCTTCATTAGCATCATCTTCTTGATTTATTTGTTCTCTTATGTTTGTTCTTGGTTCTTCCATCTGACATTTTTTGTCATTCATAAAGCATGTATTTTTCTCATCAAACCTTACATCTCTTGCACAAACTATCTTGTTTACTGTCGGATCCCATAATCTATACCCGTTTTCATTGTAACCCATCATTCTCATTTCTCTGGCTCTCGTTTCTAGTTTACCGGTATGAGGTAGATTACACACCCATGCTTTACTTCCGAATACTCGTAATTTTAAAAAATCAGCTTTCCCATACCATTTCCTGGCTGGTATATCTCCGGAAAATGCACTGGTTTGCGATCTGTTTAATTGGTAAGTGGCACATCTTACTGCTTCTCCCCACAAATGTTTTGGCAGTTTTGTTTCCGCAAAAAGGGTTCTTGCTTTGTCCAAAAGTGTCCTATTCATTCTCTCTGAAACTCCGTTTTATTGTGGACTATATGGTATTGTATATTCCACTTTTATTCCTCTTCTTTGACAAAAGTTCTTCAATTCTTTCAATGTAAATTCACCACCGTTGTCGCATCTAATTCTGCAGGTTCTTCCACCATACTTTGCTTTTAGCTGCCTTACATAATTCATTAAATTTTCTGCTGCCGTGCCTTTCGTTTTCAACAGATAAACTACCGTGAAATGCGAAAAATCATCGACAATTGTCTGGAAATACCTCTCTCCATTCATTGTAGCTGGCTTGAATGGTCCACAGACATCAGTGTGCAGTAATTCGCCAATCCTTTTGGACCTAGGATGTTTTAAGCTTTTGAAAGGTAGTCTTGTCGACTTTCCTAGCATGCATGCATCACACTTTTCTTCAGCTGATGGAAATTTCAAGATATTTAGACCTCCACGATTTAGATGGCTGAGTCTTCTGTGCCATAGATCTTGGGTCATACAATTGTGCTCCTTGATTAGATGAAGTTCAACTAAATAAAGGTTTTTCTTTGCTTTACAATCAATTTTAAATTTCCTACCCATTATTTTTACTTCTCCTTTGTCAAAAATGACTTTCTTTCCACTCTGCATTAATCTTCTAACAGATAATAAGTTGTGAGAAAGTTGTGGCACTATCAAGGCTTCAACGGATATCTTCAGTCCTCCATAATTCGCTTTTAGTGTTCCTTTCTTTCGTGAAATAATTGATCGGCCGTCTGCTAAATGAATAATTACGTCTTGTTCCATTTTTCTGACATTTTCCATATGGCTTTCTACATCTTCCTTTACTAAGTGCTCCGTTGCCCCTGAATCAATAATAAATTCTACATGAGCACCTTCATGGGATGATTGCGAGCTGAGGGCAGAAAATAAAGTTTCTTCTTCTTCTTCTGTATGAGTATGAGCTGGGTATGCTCGTCCTCTTCCTCTGGTATTACTTCCCCGTCTATGACTGCCATGACTGCTACGGCCGCCACGGCTATGTTGTCGCCTCATTGCTTTATCGTCGTCCTTTGTTCTCTTCCAGTGACAATTCTCTTTCTTGTGGTCAATTTTTCCGCATCCATAGCATTCAAATGGAAAATTAGTCCTTGTCTTGAAGGCTGATGTGCTTCTTTCGTGGTCTTCTATTATATTGTTAAATTTCAGTTCCGCATCCAGTAGCCGACTCTTCACGAACTCTATATTGTGACTGCCGATGTCATCGTTTCAATTGCTGTTATTACTGTGTCATATTTTTCTGGCATCATTAACAGTAAATTACACACCTTATAACTCTCCCATTAGGTTAGGTAACTCTTCCATTGCCGTTCCCGTTGCTTCCAATTCTCGTATTATTCCTTCCACCTTTACGATATGTTCTTCCAGGTTTCCGGTTGTGAATTTTAGTGACAGCAGCTTCCGTCGTATGAACAGTTTCGTGAACATACCTTTTCTTTCAAATACGTTCTTTAGTGATGCCATCATTTCTTTCGCTGTCTTCGAGTCTTTGATATATTCCAGATGTCTATCGGTAATGCACTGTATAATTATTGACTTCGCTTTTGCATCTTTCGTCATATATTGTTTATTTTCTTCATCGGGAGTTTTCTCATTTATTTCATCTTCTAGTACTTCTTTCACTCCTTTTTCATCTAAAATCGCATTGACTCGAAATTTCCAATTTGAAAAACTCTCTGCTGACAGCACTGGCGATTGAATTGGTATTGCTGCTATTCCTTGTTTTTTTTAATCTCTTATTTTTCTTTAATGGGCACTTAGTCTCCTTTTACTGTTCTGGGCCCATAACCTTTTGGAAATAGAACTCCACAGTTATGGAAATATTAATTTATTCTTTCTAGGAGACTTAAGATGAACGACATATTTTACACAACAACAATAATAAACAGCTAATCTCTATGTGAACAAACATAAACGTTTCTTATGTTTCTAACAGCCAAATTGGAATCATTTGGTATATTTGGTAAATTGCTAGATTGGATAAAAAGCTATCTCTCACATCGCCGGCAGTTTGTGAAGTTGAGACGAGTAAACTCGAGTGAATTCAATGTAACTTCTGGTGTACCACAAGGGTCCCACTTAGGGCCCTTGTTGTTCAACTTATTTATCAATGATGTTGGTTCCAGTGTTAGGCCATCCCAGTACTTGCTATATGCTGACGATTTAAAAATTTTTGCAACTATAAATTCAATTGATGATTGTTATATGTTACAAAAGAGCTTGGAAGGATTGGTAACATGGAGCAAGGATAACGCAATGGCCTTGAATATTAATAAATGTTTCTATATATCATTTAACCGGGGGTCAGTATCTATTGATAACCCATATACTATAAAGGAAAGTACTGTGAAGAAGGTTAATTTCATAAAGGACTTAGGGGTCACTTTTGACACCAAGCTTCAATTTAAACTACACTCTTCCTTAATTCAAGCTAAGGCCTTAAAACCTTAGGGTTTATTTTCAGGTTTTGCCGTGATTTTAAAAATATTTACTGTTTGAAATTGTTA
The DNA here is from genome assembly GCA_963169105.1 of Ceriagrion tenellum. Lineage (NCBI taxonomy): Eukaryota > Metazoa > Arthropoda > Insecta > Odonata > Coenagrionidae > Ceriagrion > Ceriagrion tenellum. Next base: position 1,871,553 of record OY720633.1, read on the forward strand.
TATGTTTCTTTCGTCAGATCAATTGTTGAATATTGTTCTTGTGTCTGGTCACCCTATTACAGAGTTCACATAAAAGAAATTGAAGAGTACAATATAAGTTTGTTACATTTTTGAGGTACAGGTTTAGACTTCAAAATTTGGACAATAAGAGTATCCTCTCCATATTGAATTTAGAACCCCTTTACATACGTAGAAAGAATCATGGTATTATATTTTTGCACAAACTAATAACGAATTCCATAGATGCACCTGAATTACTGCAGGCCATCAATTTCAAGGTTCCTACAAGTGGTATCAGAAATCCTACTATTTTTTGTATTCCACATCACCCTACTAATTATTCTTTCTTTTCGCCATTATCAAGACTAATGCGGGACACAAATTCTACTTGTTGTGATATTGATATATACAGATCTTCGAGTATGCAGGTCAAAAGTTTTCTGAGCAATATTGTATAGTACTTAAGAACAAACTGTTATCAAAACTATATGTATATTTATATGTATGTATTTTATGTGCAATCTTGAACTTAGTCTATCTTGACATTGTATTAAGTAATGTAAGTTTTTTTAAATGGGTTATTTATACCCGTAAATAAAATATAATAATAATAAAAAAATAATAATAATAATAACAGAAGTTGCAGGATTTGTAAAACACTATGTAGCAATGGCAACAAGTAGATTCAATTGTAAAGCAGTTCAGTTCAGATGTGATAATGGTAGAGAATATGTAAATGAAGAATTAATTTCATTCTTTGAGGAACAAGGGATTCAGTGGGAACTAACAATTCCTTATACTTCTCAATTAAATGGAGTTGCAGAACGAATGAACCGGACAATTAAGGACAAATCTAGATGTATGTTAATTGGCAGTAACTTACAGATTTCTTTCTGGATTGAAGCAGCTTTAACTGCTGTGTATTTAATTAATAGAATACCCACTAAGGCTATTGATTCTTTGAAAGTTCCAGCAGAACTCTGGTATGGCACTCGTCGAAATTTGAGAAAACTGAGAGTCTTTGGTTTTGTTGCCTTTGTCAAAAAGAACAAAGATGAACTTAAAGGAAAATTTGACGAAAAGACCAAGAAATGTATTTTTATAGGTTATTGTTCTAATGGATTTAAGTTGTGGAGTATAACTGAGAATAAAGTGACCTCAGCATGTGATGTTATATTTAATGAAAATAAGACTAAGTTTGATGGTGAAAATTATGTAGAACTCAGAAATGAGAGTAAGGGTGAAAATGCAGAAGAAATTGATAATGAAACTGAAAATGTAGAGGAAGATCAAGGATTGAGGAGGAGTGCACAAGAGTGGTAAAAAGGCCTAGGTACTTATCTTATAGATTATGCAACATTAGCTCTTAATGACTGGATTCAGAGAGAGGATAAAGATTGAATAGAACATTGCTTGTTGACTCATTTTCTTACTGATGAAAATACTAAACCTCCAATTCATGTGATTGAAGAAAATTCTAATTTAGTTTTAAATACAATAGCCTTTTCTGAGGGTGTTCCTGAAACATTTGACGAGGTAGAAGGTAGGAGTGATAATGAGGAGTGGATGAGTGCTGTTCAGGAGGAAATGAATGCACTTCAGGGAACTAAAACTTGAGAATTAGTTCAATGTCCATCAGATCGAAAGTCAATTAAATGTAAGTGGGTTTTTACTCTGAAAAGAGATGGTAATGGAGAAGTAATTAGGTATAAAGCTAGATTGGTGGCTAAGGGATGTTCACAAAAAGAAGGTATATATTATACAGAGACATATGCACCTGTAGCAAGACTGTCATCACTTAGGACTCTGTTAAGTATAATTAATCATAAAAATATGTATACCTGTCAGTTAGATGTAAAGAATGCTTTCCTGAATGGAGTGCTAAAAGAAGATATCTATATGATTCCTCCTGAAGGTATGAAAGTTAAAGAAGGCATGGTTTGAAAGTTAAAGAAGACATTGTATGGACTGAAACAGGCTCCTATGGAGTGGAACGTTAGGTTTCATGAGTTTATTACCAAACTTAATTATAAGCAATGTGTAAGTGACAAATGTTTGTATGTAAGATGTAGAAGCTCTACTATTGACTATGTATTGTTGTATGTAGATGATATAATTGTTGCAAATAATGAAAATGTGTCAATTGAGAGTACAGTAAAAAAATTAAGAGAAGAATTTAAAATGAGAGACCTTGGTGAATTAAACTATTTCTTGGGTATAAAGAAGAGAGGGAGGTATGTTTCTTAGTCAGAGTAAATATATTGAAAAATTACTTGAGAGATTTAATCTGGTTACAGTAAATCCAAGAGATACTCCTTTGGCAACTGGTAAATTTTGTGATGTTCAATCAGAACCAATTCAACATAGTAGATATAGAGAATTAATAGGGGGTCTTATGTATGCTTGTGTAGCAACAAGGCCAGATATTGCAGCAGCAATTAGTTTTTATGGTCAATATCAGACCAAACCAACTCAAGCTCTGTGGACTGGTTCAAAAAGAGTTCTGTGTTATATAAAAGGAACTAAAAATTATGGGTTGTTACTCAAGGGTCTTAACGATAGCAATGTTGTTGGATATGCAGATGCAGACTATGCTAATCATAATGATAGGAAGTCTGTGTCAGGCTATGTTTTCAAAGTTTTTGGAGATGCAATTGTTTGGGCTTCAAGAAAACAGCACACAGTAGCACTTTCATCTACTGAAGCTGAGTTTTACGCCCTAGCTTCAGCTACTGCTGAACTGCTTTGGTTGTATAATTTACTAGTTGAATTGAAAATTGAGGAGAAACACCCAATTGTAATATATGAAAATAATCAAGCCTGTATTAATTCTTTGTCAAAACGGGATCAAAAGAGACTGAAGCATATAGATGTAAAATACAATTTTGTTAGAGATTTTGTGAACAGGAAGATGTTAGATATTCGTTATATCCCTACTGATTGTCAGGTAGCTGATATTTTCACCAAAGGGTTGCCATTAGCATCATTTGTAAAACACAGAAGGACTAAGTTTGACTCAAGGATAATGAAGTGTAATGTAATGTTGAATAATGTGTTAAATAAATAAAATTTAAAGAAAAGGGGATACATGAATGAGAAATTGAGGAGTAGTGTTAGACTGAGCAATTTCTCATATGTAAAAAAAAGGAATGTACATAAATGTATGTATCGGTATCCAGTTTTATGATGATGTAATAATATTATAAACAGTTATTATTTGTACGGTGAATGTAATTGTATGTATAAAATAAAATCATATAGTAACACTTACGACCCCATGATTGTTGTTCATTCAGGATAGGTATATTTTACGTGTTTCTAATACAGGCAAGAATTATCTTCCAGGGCCAATTTTTGGTGAGGAAAGGGCCCACTTGAGGGCCTTCTAGGGCCCTAAGGCCCTTTTTCTATACCCTTGTGTGAACCAGATATATCAAGTATATTCCTGCCAAATTTTGTTCCAATCGATTCAGTGGTTTATGAGTGATTGAGTAACAGACACCGCTAGATTTTTATATATTAGTAAGATATGGTATTATTTTTAAATATTTAATCATTGAGACGAATATCTAGCATGTTGCACTTTTACATATTTTAAAACAAACCTGAAGATGATGTCGAACATCGAAACTCAGGTCGTAGAAAATAAAGATATGTGAAATAACAAAGTGGTGTTGTCATTACAATGTTAACAGATTCCACTAAGTTATGCCCGATACTACCAACGCATTGTTTAGTTCAGCCTTTAAAGCATTGCTTAATGAATGCTAAATTCAAGGTTTCTCTCCAGTAAAACATACAGATTACTAGGAAAGGCAGTTGTTGTTCACTGAGTAATTTATAATTAATATAAATCATATATATAATAATATGGTATTATTTTTAAATATTTACTCATTGAAATGCATATCTATCATGTAGCACTTTTACATATTTTAAAGCAAAAATTGCATTATGGGTTAATTAATCATCCATTTAACAGCTTAAATGAGTTTTTGGCATGCATTGCCATCATATTAGTTTAAAGCCTGGCATGATTAGAGCTTTCATTAAAATGAAGTTTGTCTTTGGCTATCGATTCGTGATTAGTAAAAAAAAATGTTTGCCTAAGTCATTGCAAAACTATCTGACTTGCAACACATTACTACATATTTTCTTATTTAAGGGCAATGACTTTATCCATTACTGAACTATCCCTACAACATTACAACTTACATACCCACACAGCACAGGTGTTAGCATACATTATGTATGTCTGATGTATATTTTACATGATGTATTTATTCTAGTATTACTGCTGTATTACAGCTGTATTTGGTTCAGATTTGACATTATGCACAATTGTGTATCCTTACAGCAGATATAAATGAGACTTGGAACCTGTATTACAGCTGTATTTTGGTGTAATTTTACATTATGTACAATTGTTTATCCATACAGCAGATATACACCAAACTTTGAACTCATAACAACAACCATTGTTTAAAATTACAAACTTCTGGAACAAGTTAATGCCTAAGAAATTTTTTCATGGATTATAATGCATCCTAAGAAAAAATAATAGTGCATGGATGATTTCAATAAAGCCACTCAAATTGTTTTTATGTTGGCAACCATGCCTAGCCATCTCTAACGGGAGTAAGATGTGAAGCTATTCTCAGTAGTTCGTGTCCATACAAATTGTGAGAGGGTATTTGAAGCAAATATGAAGGTAAATTATCTTAAAAATAAGGGAAATCTGCTAAGAAATAATAGATTTTCTACTTGGGTAGAAATAAAGTCATCCAAAATGTGGGAAAGAACAATACTGAGCAGAATGAGGTTGATGTAATTTTCATGTATGGATACATAGAATATACATCATGGAATCAACATGTGTTAGAGAGTATTTGAAGCAAATGTACCACTAAATTATAGAAAAATAAGATTATATCACTAAAAATTTGGGGATTCTTCTCTTGAGCAGATATAAAGTCAATGTTTGAGCCGTTCGCGCCAAAGATGATTGTTGTTCTCCGAAGGAGCCACTAGAGGCGCTGCTGCACCAATTGCTTGAGACGAGCAGCGGCGTGCCACCTCTCACTTCGACGGGAGCAGTCAACCCAGGCAGTCACAAGTCTCTAGTCAGTCGCCTAGTCACCTGCGAACCCGTCACCTAGTCTGTCAGTCTTTTGTAACTCCAAATTCTTGTCAATCTGGAGGAAATAAACGTTTAAGTAATTCGAAGCCATTTCGGTTCTGATTTCCTGTGTCCAATCAAGAGCGCAGTATCGTCCGAACAAAATTTGGTAGCAGAGCGTGGTTCCAGGTACAAGTCTCCAGCGTGCTCTCCATTTGGTCGCTGTCTTCTGGACCATCAGAGAAGATTCGTCGTTACTAATCTCAGCAAATTAGCAAAGTCTACGAGTCCACCGGTGAACTTCTAAGTGGTGCTTGCGGCCCACATCACCAGGACTTCATATTCCAGTCATCCATTGACCAACGCCAGAAGTGGCCCGGGAGGAGACGGGGTGGAGTTCCACTGTCCTCGACACATCACACAGCTGCTCGTAGATCGCCAAAGAGTGAATCAGGCGCTCTCCCAACCGGCCCGGAATTACAGAAATCACAGGCTTATACATATTAACAATTTCTTTCTCTCTTGCCTTAGTCTCTCACTGAGTCAGAACGAATGCATTTTCGCTCTCCACCGGCAACAATCCAATGACAATAATTTGGTTATGAAGTATAAATTGCTTGTCGTAATTAAATTTACATACGTAAGTACTAATCCTTACAGTAATGGCCGACGGGCAATCTTCGCTATGAAGGCAGAAGGCAAACGCAAATCACATCCTAAATTTCGTAAAGAATACGAAGGAGAAGAAATCGCAAAAGATTCAGACTGAATTTTACTTCCAAAGTCGATTGGAATTACTTGAGCAGTATTGGAAAGAGTTCTATTCAGGGCACAATGAACTGATCGAATTCGAGGTACCATTGGCTGAAGACGATTATTTTAAATTCAATTCATTCAATGCAATCGAAGACAAATTTTTATGCGCGAAAGCCGTATTGATGGCCGATATGCATCAGTTCAAAGTAGTCGAAGGTTCTGACAATACCTCAACTAACCAAGCATACGACGCTCAAGTAGAACATTATGATTTCAGTATTAAATCTATACCCTCGCTCATCGTACCAAAATTTAGTGGGAGACAGCGAGAATGGGAAACCTTTAAGGGTCTATTTAGCTCTATCATTAAGGACAATCCTAAACTTTCTCCTGTTGTTAAGTTACAATATCTATTAAACAGCTTGGAGGGTCCAGCTGCTCAGCGAGTTAAGGGAATTAATGTTGCTGACGCGAATCTGGAAGTGGCTTGGGAAAAATTATTACGTCGTTACGACAACCCAAGAATTCGATTAGCTACTCATCTCGATAGACTAATTCATGCGAAACCTATCAAACACAAATCACCTGGTGAAATTAATCGTTTGATAGACATTGCTGAGGAAGCCATTCAAGGTCTTCGTGACTTACAATGCCCAGTAGACCAATGGGATCAATGGTTTGTTCATTTAATCAGTCAAAAACTGGATTTGGAAATGAGGGAAGCTTGGGAAATCACGCAGGAATCTGTTGAGGGTTTCTCAACTTACAAAAGCTTGAATTTATTATTAGAAAAACGGGTGAGATCGTTAGATCAAGTCCATTTCAAAGAAAAATCCGAAAGAGTTTATACCCATAGATCCAAACAAGGCAACCCTACTAAATCCAGGCAGTCTCACGCTAATGTCGCTCAGTCAAATACCAGGAAAAGGAGAGATTTATCTTGTATTTTATGCAAGGGTGATCATTCATTAAGCTTTTGTTCGAGGTTTGGTGAGATGACGATAGCGGAGAGAAAGGAATTAGTTCAGCGAAACAAACTTTGCTTTGTCTTCGACAAAATCATACGTTATCAGACTGCTGTATCACCAGTCGATATTTAATTTGCAATGGAAAACATCATACGAAATTACATTCGGAGAGTCCCAAGACTAGTAATATACAGGACTCAAGTTCCAATAATGTAAAAGCTTCAAGTTCTTCGCAAGCTGGGAACCTTGACGAAACAGCTGCTGGGTATACGTCATTGGTTGGCAAAACTGTTTTACTTGCCACTGCACAGGTAGTGCTCAAATCAAATACTGGTTGTGCTATTACTGTTAGAGCATTACTGGACCCGGCAGCAGAAAGATCCTTTATTTCACAAAATGTAGCCAATTCCTTATATTTAAAAAGAAAGAAGGTGAATGTTTCAGTCACCGGAGTTGGGGGAATGGTTACTGCAATCTCACATGGTTCAGCCACTCTTAATTTATGTTCAAACATTCATACGTCGTTTTCTCTGAAAATTCCAGTCCTGATTCTAAATAAGCTGACTTCAATTTTACCAAACCGGGAGGTCATTCACAACAACTGGCCTCATATCCAAGGTCTGCAGCTGGCAGATCCCTTCTACTACAAGCGGCTACCAATCGACTGCATCCTTGGAGCTGATGTCTATGCTGCTGTGCTGAGAAATGGAGTTAAGCGCGGACCTCGGGCTACACCAGTTGCACAAGAGACAGCCCTTGGTTGGGTCCTCACGGGCCAAACAGCCGCGGGCGGAGCAGAGCTTTCTTCATGTCACCATGCCGCCGCTTTCCAGACAACGGTGCAACCTGATACATCTGAGATGCTCTCCAGGCTATGGGAATTGGAGGAACTCCCATCGCAGCCCAGGAGATCACCTGAGGATGACCACTGTGAGGAACTTTACAAGGAAACTGTATATCGCAACAAAGAAGGACGTTATGTGGTAAAATTACCTTTATTTGACACACCACACTTTCCAGGCTCGAGAGACAGCCATTTCTGCATTTCTGAGAGCAGAAAATCGTAGGCAAAGCAAACCGACACTAAACATTACCTATATCCACTTCATGGAGGAGTACGAGAAGCTAGGACATATGGTGACAGTTCCACATGCAGATACTCATAAACAATCTTCTTATTACATGCCACACCACGAAGTTGTTCGCACTGACGGAACACACAAAATTAGGGTAGTATTCAATGCGTCTAGAAACTGTACCATGGGGTATTCTCTCAATGACTTTTTAAAGTCAGGTTCAAAATTACAACTTGATTTGCCAATGGTTTTAACTCATTGGAGAATGTACAAATAGGGGTTTAGTGCTGATATTGTCAAAATGTTCAGGCAAATTCTAGTGCAGGAGGCTCATGCAGACTATCAGCAAATCGTTTGGCAATCATACCCCACACAACCCATCCAAGACTATAAATTGACAACAGTTACTTATGGCACAGCTTCAGCACCCTATCTTGCCATCAGAACATTACTACAATTGGCAGAAGATGAGGAAGAACGGTATCCAAAGGGATCCGCGATTCTTCGAACTCAAACCTATGTCGATGACATATTTTCTGGTGGAAACACTATTGAAGACACAATACTCAAGAGAGATCAACTCATTGAGATCCTCAAGTCAGGCGGATTCCCATTAGGGAAGTGGTCCTCAAATCATCCCACGCTCCTCACGGGAATTCACAGTGCCTTGTCCAACGAAAAGTCAAGAATTGTATATTCAGAAACTGTACCTACACTAGGTCTCAAATGGTCACCAGATATGGACTATTTTTCATTCTAAGTTAACTGGTTAACCTCTTTGTCAGTCATCACTAAAAGGACAATCCTATCCCAAGTAGCTAAACTCTTTGATCCGTTGGGATGGTTATCCCCTGTTGTAATTACAGCCAAGATACTTTTACAAGATTTGTGGTTGTCAGGGATTGATTGGGATAGTCCAGTCACTGGCAAGCTAGCAGATGATTGGGCCTTTCTAACAAAACAACTGTTAGCCATTCAGGAGTTGAAAATCCTGCGATGGCTTGGAGTCACCAACTCAGATCATAGGGAACTTCACGGTTTTTCAGATGCCTCTGAATGAGCATATGCAACAGCGGTTTATTATCTTCCTAAAGAAGGAGCAGCAAAGCTCATTTTTGCAAAAGCCAAGGTGGCACCAATAAAGACAGTCAGTCTTCCAAGGTTGGAGCTATGCAGAGCCTTATTACTAGCTCGAGTGATATCATATATTCTTTCAGAATTTTCATTAAAGCCACATTTGATACACTGTTGGACAGATTCCAAGGTAGTTTTAAGTTGGCTCAAAGGACACCCATCCAATTGGAAGAAATTCATAGCCAATCGAGTGAGTGAGATTTTAGACAAATGTCCTTATGCTCAATGGTGCCACGTTAAATCATCAGATAATCCTGCAGATTGTGCAACTAGAGGATACACATCAGAAAAACAGCGTGAATCGTCATTGTGGTGGAATGGACCACAGTGGATCTCGCAAGATCCCAAAACATGGCCCGTTGACAATGATATTGTTTCATAATCCACCGATATTGAGCAGAAATCAAAGGTTGTAGTTTACACCTCAGCTGTTGACCAACCCTTTATACAGTACTTTGAACGGTTTTCATCCTATTCAAAGATCATTCGTAATTTAGCATACTGTGGTAGATGGATGCTACCGGTCCATGACAGAAAACTTAAGTGGCTAACAACGGCAGAATTGGCCAAGGCAAAGACAGTTCTCTGGCGGAATATGCAACAGGAACATTTCAAGAGGGAGATTATCTGCATCCAAAAGGGTCAGAACTTACCAAAGGGAAGTGCATTAAGTCGTTTGTCCCCTTTTCTGTGCGAAAATGGACTGCTTAGAGTCGGAGGTCGTATGCAATATTCCTCCTTGGCCTTTGAAGAAAAACACTCTGTTATTCTTCCAAAAATTAGCAAATTTACCGGACAAATTGTGGAGGAAGCACACTCTAACACTTTACACGGTGGTCCACAGCTTATGTGGAGCTATATAATTAGACATTGTTGGATTACTGGTGCAAAAAGGTTGATCCAGAGTGTTTTCAGAAACTGTGTTACCTGTGCTAGGTTTTCAGCCAAACCGTTCATTCAGCAGATGTCACCACTACCAGCTGTAAGGGTGACCCCACAGAGAGCATTTTCCTACACTGGTCTGGATTATGCTGGACCTTTATGGTTAAGGGTATCCAAGGGTAGGGGCACGACATCTAACAAAGGTTATATCGCAATTTTCATATGTATGGTTACACGAGTGGTTCATTTGGAAATTGTTACAGATTTAACCACCCAGTCATTCCTTGCTGCTTACCCGATTCGATTTACAGCCCGAAGAGGAATTTGTACAATTTTATACAGTGATAATGCTACAACCTTCAGAGGAGCTTCGCAAGAACTGAATCAGTTATTTTCAAAAACCTCAAGTTTGAGTGCTGAAATTGCTTCACAAATAGCCAAAGATGGAACTACCTGGTCCTTCATTCCTCCAAGGGCCCCTCATTTTGGTGGTTTGTGGGAAGCAGCAGTACGGAGCTTCAAGTATTATTTGAAGAGAGTTCTAGGTGATGCAAAGCTTACATATGAAGAATTACTAACTTTGATTACATAAATCGAAGCTTGTCTAAATTCTAGGCCCCTCACAGTCACTAATAGTGAATTGAAGGACTTCACCATTCTTACTCCAGGTTATTTCCTAATCGGATCTTCATTACTTTCTCCACCCACTCCCTTTCTGGATGTCGACTTGAATCAGACGTTTACATCAAGATGGAGACAAATCAATTGTATGCGGAACGCTTTCTGGAAAACTTGGAAGAAAGATGTCATTCATCATCTGCAGCAGCGGAACAAATGGCTTAAACCTTCAGAAAAAATGAAGATGGGAGACATCGTGATCCTGAAGGACGATATCTCACCTCCAACCAGATGGCCAATGGGGAGAATCATCAACCTGCATCCAGGTCGAGATGCTCTTGTTCGAGTGGCTACAGTGAAGACTGCCAGCAAGGAAGTAATGAGACCACTCGTGAAGCTTGTTCCACTCCCAGTGGACACTTTGACCACAAGCCACTATGCTGGCTTAATAGAAAAGCAGGCCCATTACGGCGGGCGGTAATTCTTCACAGATTCCTTTTGTAACAGAAGTGTATTATATTTTTTGTATATGTTTATTTCTTTGTTGTTTTTTTTTCGAATCATCGTTGCAGTTTCACAACGAGGCGAGCGGTATGTTTGAGCCGTTCGCGCCAAAGATGATTGCTGTTCTCCGAAGGAGCCACTAGAGGCACTGCTGCACCAATCGCTTGAGATGAGCAGCGGGGTGCCACCTCACACTTTGACGGGAGCAGTCAACCCAGGCAGTCACAAGTCTCTAGTCAGTCGCCTAGTCACTGGGAACCCGTCACCTAGTCTGTCAGTCTTTTGTAACTCCAAATTCTTGTCAATCTGGAGGAAATAAAACGTTTAAGTACTTCGAAACCAGTCATTTCGGTTCTGATTTCCTGTGTCCAATCAAGAGCGCAGTACAGTCAACTTAATCGTGGGAAAAAGCAATACTGTGCGAAATGAGGTTGATGTAATTTTCATGTATGGATACATAGATTATACAGTGTATTACACTGTAATACACATGTATTAGAGGACATTTGAGGCAAATATACAGCTAAAATACAGGAAAAATACAGCTGTATTACAGTGTAATCCGGCATCCACAGACCATGTATTACTGCTGTAATACAGATGTAATACATCTACTGTGCTGAGTGAGTAACCATCTAGGAGTTCATCTTTCGTTACATCTTTCATATAGTAGGTGTTTGAATTCCTAATAAATAACATATTTCAAGAGCAAGTCTCCTTAAGAGAAATATCACTCAAGCATGCGATTACAAGACTAAAATCAAGCACCTGAACACGCAGAATAGAAAAAACAACTGTAAGCTAACAGGGCGCACTAGAGCGAGAAATTACGCAGAAATATATGGTAAATTTGCTCTTTCCGTGTTCGAGAACACATCCGTACACGTATTTGCATGAGAGGCACCTCAAGGGTGTGTGGCAGGGGTTAACCACCAACATGAATTACACTATATCCTATTAATGTGGTACCCGTATGCATTGATTTTCTCACAATATTTGTACACGCATTACCACGTCGATGATTACTCAGATATTGCAATTTTTTCAGGGAAATTGCCAAGAAACTGTCTCATAAAGCCTATAAAATTACTGGTGATCAAGAAGATTATCAAAAATTTGCTAGTCTCCGTAAAAAATGTAAAAGTCTGACTAAATTATGTTATGCCAATTACATTGATACTACCCAAAATAATATAATTGGCAATGTGAAATATTTCTGGTCACATGTAAATAACCTTAAAAAATCAAATATGTTACCAAAACTTATGTACCTACAGAATGAAAGATGTGATAATCCCCAAGGAATAAGTAATTCGTTTGCTACCCATTTCTCAAAAGTTTACTCTAATGATGTCCCGGGTAATATACCTTCATTTCAATTCTCAAATACCTTCAGCATATCAAATGTAAAACTCTCTACCAATGAGATTCTTATTAAATTGAAGCAACTTGACATCTCAAAAAGTATGGGACCAGATAGTATCCCTCCAATTCTACTAAAAGCATGTTGTAACTCCTTATCGTATCCTTTGTATGTTCTTTTCAATATGTCTTTAGAGAAGGGTGTATTCCCGGATTCATTCAAAACTTCATTTGTAGTCCCTGTCCACAAAAGTGGAAATAAGCATGATGTGAGTAACTACAGACCCATAGTAATAGTCTGCATTGGCTAAAGTCCTTGAAAGCCTGGTCACTGATAAGTTAAGCCTTTTAATAGAAAATGTACTAACTAATGAACAGCATGGATTCAGGAAGGGACGCTCCACATCAACCAACTTGGCTCTATTCCAACATGATATTACCATGTCCTTGCAGAGCTATCAAATAGATACCATTTACTGTGACTTTTCTAAAGCCTTCGACAGAGTGAATCACTCTATTTTAATTTCCAAATCGGAGGCTTATGGTATTTTTGGTCTTTTATTGTCATGGCTAAAAAGCTACATTTCAGACAGAATTCTCAGAGTAAAAATTTGTAACTCACAATCTTTTGATTTCATTGCAACTTCGGGAATACCTCAAGGATCCCACCTAGGACCAATACTTTTTCTTTTATTTATTAACGATGTATGTTCTTTTATTCGCCCGGCAAAATGTCTTTTGTATGCTGATGATCTTAAAATTTACCACCCTATTGATTGCACTGAGAATGTCAAGGAACTACAACACTCCCTCAACAATTTACTCATTTGGTGTGGTTCTAACCAGATGCAATTAAATTTCGATAAGTGCAAGGTAATGACCTTTTGCAAAAATAATGCCCCCTTTCTATGTCATTATGTTTTAGCTGGTACCCCCTTGAAGAGAGTAAATTGCTTCTCTGACTTAGGAATATTATTTGAAAATAATTTAGGCTTTAGAATGCGTATTGAACATATAACTATTAAGGCATACAAAATGTTGGTGTTTATCAACCGAATTTGTAGGGATTTAAAAAATTGAAATTGCTTATCACTACTTTATGCTACCCTAGTGAGATCTATTCTGGAATATGGCACTGTGATATGGAATCCATATTATGAGACACATATCAATGCTCTGGAAATGATTCAAAAGAAATTTCTCAAGTTACTTGAATATAATTTTAAGAAAAAGTCACATAATGACCCTGGACTTGAAATTTCTAAACATTTGAATTTGCAATCTCTCTCACTTCGTAGAAGACATATTGGAATGTTCTTCCGTAATAATACACTGAATAATAAGATTAAATCCCCTGATTTATTGTCCTTAGTAACCCTCCGAATCCCAAACATCCATACGAGAAATTCATCTACTTTCTGTGTTCCTTACCAGCCATCCAATTACACAAAACACTTGATTATTTTCAGAGCAATGTCAGAAATTAACTTATATTGTGATAACTTCGATCTATTCCATTCTTCCTCTACTAGTTTTAAGAAATATGTACTAAATAACGTGACAATGTGATACCATTATATATATATATATATACTTTGTTATTATAATATCATATATTTTTAAAATAAATAAAAAGTCCTCTGTATACCTATGTATTTTATGTATGTATCTTTTTAAATTTTTTCTTTTCTTTGTAAAACTTTCTGTATACTGGAAAAAGGGTGTAAACCCGTTGAAATAAATTATTATTACTTACGGAGACGGTCTAAAAGCGAAGACGCAATCCATGTATAACATATCCTGCGAACTTACCGTGCTCATACGGAGAGAACGTGCCGGCGTCAATGTTTATGTATGGATCGATCTTAATGGACGTCACATGAATCCCGCAACTCTTCAAAATTGTCCCAAAGGAGCTAGCAATGACTCCCTTGCCCACTCCGCTGATCACACCACCAGTGACGAGGATATACTTCATCTGTGCACATAGAAAATAAGACTTCCCATGTAAAAATTACACAACAATACGCAGAGAGATTAAGTTGCCACACCGCTTAACCTCCGCTCGGACGACATAACTCTGTAAATACATTACCCAAAATTATGTGCCTGTCAACTACCTAACTTTGATTTCATTTTACACTGTAATATATGCATGTGCTCCTTTGAAGGCCATTTTGCACGAGGCACTTAATTGAACTATCTGATGCATTGAAACTAAATGAACGCGGGCAAGGAATTACAGCGAGGGTTCATCTCCCATCTGTAATTTAAGCATTAGGACAAAAATTCTTGTAATTCCCCGCTTCACACGACGCAATTTTCAATACACATCCCGACACATATAATACTGTGAAGTGAAGTGACTCGAGTTACACGGCCTTCAGAAGTTAAAGAACTGCATGCGCTGCGTTACTTCAGTGATCTGAAATTGGCGCGCACCACTTCCAATATCTCGTGGCAATAAAACGGTATAACAGGGACTACATGCGGTTTGCAAACATGTTCCGTCGACAGAAAGACGCAGCTATATTAAGCCATTACCAAAAATCGAGTCAAAATCAATGCACCAACAGAAACAGCGTAACACCGTACCTACCTCTGCTTATGCTTATTCGCACTACAGCATGGATTGGCATGTATCGACATTCGCGCATGCAATTATTTCCTTTGTTTATTTCAACAGCAATACCTAGATGGGCTATTCCCATCTGATCCCCATGAATCAACCGAAGTTCTCCATGTCTCCACTCAAAAGCGCTGTAAGTTAGAAGGCGGCAGTGTCCTCGTGCACTTTCACTACAGGGGCGGGATTCCGTATCTATATTGCGTTCCACATTTAGTTGACAGTATGGGCTCTTATGGAGATTCGTTTATCATGTTAATCCCCATAAGGCTGGAGATGCGCTGTTGCTAACAGCAGCAGAAAATTTATTTTGCACTATCCAATTTATCATCATCTCTTTCAATGCAAAGAGACACGCTACATTTACTGGTCGTAATAGTTTTTTCATAAAATTTATAATAAAAGTTATAAAAAATATTTTCATTAATTTACGCAACAAACGCGGCTCTTTTGACTTTGTCTTCTTCACTCAAGTGTGGGCAAACCGTTCTTCATACTGGATTGAAACTTATGCAAAACGTTCCGTATTCTTTTTATTTCAATAAAGATGTACATTAGTTAGAATTTAATTGAGCTGAAATTTTGTTATACTGATGTAAATATCTTAAGGACAAAAAAGTTTGGTTTTTGTAAGGTAAAAAGTAAATTGCCTGCTAACTTACGTTCCTAAAGTTTTAGGTCCGTATATCCTGCGTATAAAATTTGAAGAAAACTATTAATTTGTTTTCAGTGACAAAATCATTTAGTTATCTCAATTGTGAAGAAAGCTATAACGTTTTGATGTTAAGAAAAATTATTTCGGAGCTACGCAAGACAACAAGCAGCGCGCCACGGTACCGCCGAGGCGCGCTGCTTGCTATCTTGCTAACTTCCACAACGCAGACGGAAGATTATTCGGTGGAAAACGGGATT
Organism: Ceriagrion tenellum; assembly: GCA_963169105.1. Taxonomy (NCBI): domain Eukaryota; kingdom Metazoa; phylum Arthropoda; class Insecta; order Odonata; family Coenagrionidae; genus Ceriagrion; species Ceriagrion tenellum. Next base: position 1,887,510 of record OY720633.1, read on the forward strand.
TATATATTTATATGAATGCATACTAAAATGCATGTAATTCTTCGTTAGATGTTTTTTAAGGAGAGTACTCATACGTTGTATTAGAAATATTTATATTTCAAGACCATGACATCCTATCATCATCCTAACAAAGTCTATCCCATGCACCTTTTGACGGCTTTGAAATAAGACGCAAATTTCGCCTTTACGAGTCTTGCCGTTGGAAACATGAAAGAAATTATTCCATAATCCGCACGAGGGGCATTCCTCTTCGGTGTAAGCCCTTAAGGAAAAGGGCACTCTAGGTTTTTCCAGAAGTTCCGTTAATAGGGTGCCATAAAACATCTGCACGGGAAGCAACCCCAACGGAAGGGGCTAGGAAAAGAATTAGCGAGGACGTTCAGTTTCTTGTAGGATTTTTTTGAGTGAACAAGTGGTGTGTAGTCTGCTGTGTTTATCAGAGCTGTGGAGTATTTTTCATCAATATCTGCTGTAAGGTGCCCTATCACCATGTCCGATGCGAAGAGGAGGAGAAAAGGGGGGAAGCTGAGAAGCCGTGAAAGAGAGCTGGTGTTCAACGTCTTCTCATACTTCAACAAATCCCTCAGTATAACTGAAGCCTGCCGTGAAACTTCGCAGGCAACTGGCTGCTCACAGTCCACTATCTACAGAGTGAGAAAGGAAGCGTACCGTGGTCCATTAGTGGCACCTTCAAAGACTAAAAAAGTTCTTCAAAGACTAAAAGACAGACTTACAAGAATTCGAGAGCGTTGATTTACGACGATTTTGTGAGATCTGGAGTTCGAAGGAAAGTGCATGAATTTTTCATGAAAAATATTCCTCCGACTTTAAAATCTATTTTAAGCTCAGTCAACATGGACAAAGATCTTCCAAATTTCAAGAGGACTACATTATATCGCCTTCTTGTTGACATAGGTTTTGTGTACGAACGCAGGGGAAAAAGAAGCATTTTAATTGAAAGGGACGATATTATTCGTTGGCGACATAATTATCTAAGGCAGCTAAAACAATATCGTCGTGAACGAAGGGTCATTGTTTTCACAGACGAAACTTGGATCAATGCCTAAACCATCAGGATGTCGGATGACGGAGCGTAGGTTTGGCAACATTGTACTCCATAAGGCCTGTACTGTCAACTAAATGTGGAACGCGCTATACGTCTTACGGCAGTCTTGCTTTCAGAGGGCTGATCAATACACTACAGTACCTACATACATACTTGCTCTGATGAGTAATTAATACAGAAAACATAAAACGCGAACGGTTTGCCCACACTTGAGTGAAGAAGACAAAGTCAAAAGAGCCGCGTTTGTTGCGTAAATTAATGAAAATATTTTTTATAACTTTTATTGTAAATTTTATGAAAAAACTATTACGACCAGTAAATGTAGCGTGTCTCTTTGCATTGAAAGAGATGATGATAAATTGGATAGTGCAAAATAAATTTTCTGCTGCTGTTGGCAACAGCGCATCTCCAGCCTTATGGGGATTAACATGGGAAACGAATCTCCATAAGAGCCCATACCACAGAGCCACAGAGTATACTCTGTGCCCATACTGTCAACTAACAGTTTGTAGTAACAGTTTGTAGACTACTGTACTAACATACAGTCAACACTACGTGTTTTTTCATACAGGCAAAAAATATTATGATGCCTCTTTTTGCACAAAGACGTTGATTGTGGTGAAATAGAGCGAGCGATATGTCGTCCACTTTCGCAGCCCCAAGTAATCGAAGCATATTAGTTAATCACCATATTATGGTATATGAGAATTATTTTATTCATAAGCAATAAGATTTTAAAAATAATATTCTCTGTTACTTTGCCGTATAAGGTTGGGAAGCATTTTAAAGAAGTAATCCACTTCAATCACAATACTTATGGACACGGATAGCGCTTTTCGTATGTTTTACGAAATGAAGGCCGCATGGTCTCTTCCACCGTAAAAGGGCTACGAAAGTGTCAAGTCAAGATTCTACCCGGTCGGTCTTGGGATCAAGTTAACTAGGCGTTTGCCAAGTTCGAAAACGGCCTTGATATCTTTCCTGATACCTATTGAACAAGCGCATGGTGATGACGCGTCCATGACGTCATAGCTTTCGATGCATACTAGGTTTCAAGGCAAGACGCTTGATTTGCCAAGTTCGAAAACGGCCTTCATGGTGATGACGAAGGGCCGTCCGCGGCCCTTCGTCATCACCATTTCGACGGTTCGGAGAATATCCTTGGGCCGAGCCCTGGGTCGGCGACCAGTCCGAGGGTGTCCTCCTCCCTCCCCGTCAAGAAGGGGTGAAGGGTGACTGTTTTAACGGGACACTTGTGTCCCGACATTTGTGTCGCGACACCGGACACTAGCGTCTCAACGGAGGCGCTCTCGGAGCGTCCGACACTCGCTTTCGAGTGTCGGGAGGGCAGCCCTTGCGAGAGCAGTGGTACTCTCTACCCCGAGAGCTGAGGTACGGCGCTCGTACTACTGTACGCGCGACTGTACGGCGCTTACGGGATATCAAATGCCCTCCCGTTTGGCGGCTGCCATATTGGCTTCAATTTTAGCACTGAAAAGAAAGACGAAATAGCTAGAAAGAAACAAAGATATACAAGTGAGTGGATATTAAAAAGAAGTGAATTCGGTGCCTATGAAACCTTGATTTGCGAGTGTAGTCTACTTGCTCGACAGTTTCCCAAAGAAAAATGAAATGTCATTTTATAATCCCACTACTTTGGGTAGAATCCTTTGTCATAACAAAGATGAATTATATCTCCTCCTTCAATATGGTATTAAGTGAAGCGCAACTCTTGTGACAAATGGTATATTGGCCTGACTGGTAGGTGTTTCTGCACAATAGAAAAAGAACAAGAAAGATGCTGGAAAACCGATGACGAAACGTCGCTGCTGGCAAAACAACTGCTACAAACTTATCATTCTTGTCAATTTAGTCCCGAGATTCTCCACCTGGGAAGCAAAAGCGTAAGAATGGACTTTGTCATACAATTTGAAATTACAATCTAACGCGAATGTTCCATAAATGAACAACTATTTTTAAGCCACTCTCCTCTCCGTGATATTCTCTCCCCTGAAGCAAACGGTGGTACCCCTACTTAACATTCTCCAGTCGACTCCACCCTACGCGTGCTTCCTTTCCACCCTCAATCTTTTGTTCCACTTTCCTTTATGATTTACTCTGCGCCGGCAATCCCTTCTAAGAATTCATCTTGTGTCCTCCCTCACCTTTCTTTCATTGATCACAATCCCTTTCCCTCTTGACCCTCACTATGCTGGCCAACCCTTCCGCGGACTTTCCAATTTTTTCCCTTTCCCTGCCTCCTTATACCGGCAACCTGCTACCTTTCCCTTGCTAATGACCTCGTTTGCTTATCTCTTTCTGCCCCCACCCCTTCCCTCCTTACCTATTGTTCTTCCCTTATTTTCCGTCTCCCTTGGTCTCCCACGTTTCCTTGTTCTCTCCTTGTTTCCGATGTTCTTGGTTTTCCCGGCATAACCTTCCACATCCCTCTCCCCTACCTTCTTTCCTATACCCACCCCTCCATTCAACCAAATATATGCGATGCCTCCTTTTTCTCAATGTATAAAACCTCTTGGTAACTCTGTGTGTTGAAACGCATACCATTACTATTAAAACATGTGGAAAAGTGCGACAGTTGTGTTCATTATGCCTAGGCAGCAGTCGGTTTCACAATGAATGTGGATGGGCTTGCGCCTGATCCAATCATGGAAAATAGTGGCAGAAATAAGTTGTGGACCGAGGTAGAAACCCTATCATAAATCGATCGTGTGTAAGGGTTGCCAATATTGTGGGAAGTGACAAATAAGGAATATAAATATCGTATTATAATGAGTACTGTGTTCAAAAATATTGCCAGCGATTTTTCAAAGCCGGCAGAGGAGATTCAGCGGAAATTGCACAATCTCCGGTACCAGTTCAACGATGAGCTCCGAAAAATGCAACAGAAAAAGTCCGGATCTGAAACAGGAGATAGAGGAGGTAGCGTGTGAGAATTTTTCGACAGGCTGAAGTTCGTCGCTGGATCCTCGACGGCCTGCGTAGAAACATTGAGTTGAGGTGGAAAGTGGAGGAAATTATTCTACAAAAATCTTATTTTAGTAATTTTGCTTTATTTCCCTTTCTTGTCGCTTCCGCAAAATTGGAACAATAGCATGTAGGAAGATATATCGTGTACATAGAAATGGTTTCATTTTTCCTGAGGTGAACTACACTCGTGAAATAAAAAAACTATGCATAATTGAGATAAGAAACATTACTCGAAGAAAATCAACCTATCTAGTTTGGCGAGAGTTCACTGACGCTTTTGCTTATCAACATTATAATAAAATTTCATACTGAAAAAAGATAATTCCCACCATTGCACCTGACTCACGTGTAGCGATTTGAAAAAAGGTCAACGGTCATATTTTGCTATTTATTCTGCTAAAGATGATTAGTATGATTATATGTGGAAAGAAACCAAAGAGTAATGGCCATTCTCACCTCAGGTTAAATCGCTGTCTGCATATTCGTAGCAGTCTTTCCTATTGCTCGCGATACCTTGTCAAGAAGATGGTTGAAATCCTCTGTGCACATCCGAAGAATGTTTTTACACGTCTTTCCATCTTTTGCAGCCCTCTTGCAAATCAAGGTTTCGTAGGTACCGTAGTCACTTTTATTTAATAGCCCCTCACTTGTGGATATTCGTTTCTTTTTTAGCTGTTCCTCTTTCTTTTAAGTGAGAAAATTGAAGCCACTACAGCAGTCGTCAAACGAGAGAGAAATATATTTGATGTCTCCTTTTCCTAAAGAGCACGTGTTCATAGATGCTTGTCAATAAAACACTTAACCATATTTCTACGCTTTGCGAGGTAGAAGAGAATCTTTAGCCGTGCTCTTCGACCTAGCGCGCCCCTGAAACACCGCCGGCTGCCGCGACACTCCGACACAAAGTCCGGACTGCCGGAAATTCGTGGAGCAATGTGGGAGTGTCGCGACCGGTCGGATCTGGACCGTCTTAACGAGACACTGCGGCCAGAGACACTAGTGTCACGACACTTCCGGGCGAGTGTCGCGACACAGCTCCCGGAGCCGTCTCAACGGCGACACTCTGTGTCTGACACCGAGTGTCAGACACTTTAGTGTCCAGTTAAGACGCAGCTTTAGCAGGGCGATTTCTCCAAGGGCCGCGCCTGCTTTCCCTTCGACGGAAAAATTGTGCTCGCTCCCATCATATTCACCCTTTCACCGGCGATTCGGGAGAATACCCGTATCCTTGGGTCGAGCCCTGGGTTGGTGACCTGCCGACAAACGGTCCCTTCGCAGGGTGGGTCCTTCCCAAGGACCGCGCCCGCTCTCCCGCCGTCGGAACAATTGTGTTCGCGGCCTTCATCATCACCCTTTCGCCGGCGTTTCGGGAGAAAGCCCGTACCCTGGAGGTGACCCCCGGGTCAGCAACCTGCCCGAAGGTTGCCTCCGCCCCCCCCCTTGACCAAAGGGCGCGTAGAGGTGCGTCGCTGGCGCGAGAGCAGGCAGTTGACAATTGGGCGTCGAGCGAAGATCTTGTCGGAGCAGAGACCGACACTGAAGGAAGACCCTGAAGCCGTCAGTCAGCCGCGACGGACCTCGACGCCGGCACCTGAGACAAGACCGAACCAATTCCTGTCCCTTCCCGGCCTCATCTAGCGACAGGGATCCAAAGCCACCATTGAGGTGATATCAATAAAGACTAGTGCCACCTATCGGCTTCTAATTGACTTAAACGCTCCCACCCAAGTAGAGCCGCACGACAGCCTCTTTCCATACATAGAGGGGAAAGGAAGACGCCCTGACCAGTCCGATATACAGAATCCTAATGTAATACGGATGTCCACCTTAGGATCCGATGTACGGAACCTAAGAAGGACAAGGGGGGCCAACAGATTCCATGCCGGGCTTTCAAGCAATTATGGGAAAACTCTAAATTCCTTCCTCTCCCTCTTCCACTCTCTTACTCCGTGACACAGATTCCTGGAGCAGATGAGAAAACTACAAACAATCGCCGGAGCCCTATTTCATCATATTTAAAAAATTATAAATCATATTTTATGTGACATGTACACAATTGTACACATCAATGTATATTTCGCACGTATTTAAGATGACTGGAAATGTGTTAAGGCACCGGTATAATGATAGGATTGGTTAAAGCTCTTGAATACGTCATTTGCCTAAACCCTTAAAATTGTGAGACATTTCTCACATGTTTTTAAATGTAATTTTATAACTGAATGCATTGATCAATGAGAAAAAATAAATACTTCATGTAAGAACATGCTAATGTGCTGCTATACTGATGAACATATGAAGGCTGATATATTTCGGCGCGCCGCCGCCCCATCGCAGTTACATGTACCGTTGGCAGTTACAAGCTATTTCGGCCATCCGACTGTGCGTTCCGGCGTTGTGGAACTATGGCGACGGTGAAGATGGGGATTTATTGCGTCCCTTCAATGGTAAGGGAGATGTCGTACAGTGGTTGGAGAAATAGGAGTTGGTGGCCAAGCTGAAGGACATCGGGGACCTGGCGACGGTTATACCGCTGTTCCTGCAGGGGTCAGCGTTCGTCGTGTACAGCGAACTCGGGGACAAAGAAAAGAAGAATGCAGAGGAAATGAAGGGGGCCCAGCGTGCGTCGTTCGCCGTCAATGCCTTCCAAGCGTATGAGTACTTCGCGCAGCGTAGATGGAAGGATAATCCGGTCGACATTTATCTGACCGATATAAGACGCTTGGCAAGGCTGGCGGGTGTAACGGCGGACCAGCTGCTCAAGCAGGCGTTCGTCGTGGGACAGCCGACAAAGATATCACGGGAGCTGAGGCCGCTGCAGGGCGTTGAAACTATTGCATTCTCATCTCTACTGGACCGGGCTCGCGCGTTGATGGCTGAGTTGCAGGATCCCCCAGACGTTGCAGCTGCAGCCATGAAGAGGAGCGAGCCGGTAACGAGGAAAAGATGTTATAAACGTGGTGGGCCACATCTGTTTGCCGCGTTTTTTTTTTTGCCGCGGATACTAAAACATTATCGTGTTGGTCATGCAGTGAGGCAGGGCATGTGTCTGGGGACTGCCCCACGAAGGGGGGAAACGAGAAGGGAGGATCTGGTGCGCCGGAAGCTCTTCCCGATCAGAACTGTCGGCGTTGCCCATAGTTAATGTTTATGTGGTCGGAGAAAAGGTGCGTGCTCTCGTGGACACGGTGTGCTGTCGAACGGTGTTGTCGACCACTGTCAAGTGTGCGGTTCGCAACAACGGCAGTCATGCAGACTGATTGCCAGCGATGGAGGCCGTGATGTGTGTTGGAGAGGCCGACGTGTTCGTCGGGGTGCGGCGTAATTGCGGAGTGATGGTGAATTGCATGGTGGTGAAAAAACTATTCGGTGAGGTGGACGTCGTACACGGCATGGATTTTATAAAAAGGTGCGGAGGAGAAATGGTGCCCGACGAACGAGTGATCTTTTTGAACTATAAATGTAATGAGATAGCAAGTGTCGCGATTGAGCCTAAGGCGATCGTTGTCGAGTACCAAGACTTCAGGGCGCGATTCCACGACGGCGAGAGGTGGGATATCAGCTGGGTCTGGAAGGAGGGACCCATAGATCTAACAAACAAAATCGCCGCATACGCCAACATATCAAATCCGGAAGTGAAGGACGCGCTCGACGAAGAGGTTAAGGGTTGGATTAAGGGCGGGTGGCTGAGACCGTGGCAGGGGGAATGTAGAGGGTGATACCGCTGCCGGCCGCCGTACAAAGGAATAAAAAGGTCAGAACAGTCATGGTTTACCGCGAATTGAATGAGCACGTTCAAAGTCACGTCGGCGAGGACGTGACTGTGTGTGATGAGACGCTAAGAAGGTGGAGGCGGCTCAGTGAGCCTCTCAAGATGCTGGACTTAACATCAGCATACCTGCAGATTCACGTCGACGAAAAACTATGGAAGCATCAATTGATACAGTATGAGGGGACCTGTATTGTCTTACTAGCCTGGGCTTCGGGTTGAATTATGCGCCCAAGATGATGACGAGGATAGTGAAAAAAGTCTTGTCGCTTGATGAAAAGGTGCGCGAGGGAACTGATAGTTATATCGACGACATCATAGTGGATGAGTCTGTGGTGTCGGCCGAGGAGGTAGCCACCCATCTTCGAAAGCACGCGCGTTCTTGGGCTTCAGCTACAGCGAGATTCCGATGGAAAGCTGATCTTTCGGAGAGGTAACGTGGTCCCTGAGTTAGAACCGCAGATGGAGCCCACCAAAAGACAATTGTTTTCCTTATACGGGCAGCTGGTTGGGCACTAGCCTAGATGTGGGTGGCTGAGAGTGGCGTGAAGCTTTCTGAAACGGGCCAGTGTTGGCGAGACATGGGACTCCTACGTGGGTGACAAGGCCAAGAAGATGACGAGCGAGCTGCTGCAAAAGGTGAGCGTTAGTGATCCTATCAGAGGGGTGTGGCATGTCCCTGCAAGTCTAGATGAGGGTAATGTGGGGTGTGACGCGAGTTCACTGGCTGTTGGAGCGGCTGTAGAGATTGGAGGGAAAGTGGTTTTGGATATGTCGTCGTTACGGAAGAGCCAGTGGCGTAGCCAGGTTTTGGGTCTAGGGGGGGCAGAAAATTTTCAGGGGGCGCCGACTCATAAATTAACCAGTTTACTAAACTTTGCAAATTTTGGTGATGCAATAGGCAGATGAGTTTGTACAAAAAATAAAGATTGACAACGTATTGCACACATTTATTCATTTAGCTCTCGTTACAATGCTGTAGTCCGTATAGCTAATTCTCACTGGTCATTGCAGCCCTGAGAATTGCCTGGGCGTTCAACTGGAACTGTGTTCATACCATAAGGTACACTCAATGAAAAAGGTGTACTTTGGAAATATCGATTTTTGAGTATGTCATTTTGTGTAGACGGGCTTAAGTAAGTTTCATTTTGTTTTGAGCTCTCAAGATGGTTAGCCATTGTTGTATCGTATTTCGCAAAAACTCTCGAAGCTCTAAAAAATGTCCCTCGTTACTCTCGACGTTTTGTCGAAAACCAAATTCTCGATTGCCACGTAAAAGTAGACCCGTTTCGTGAGATACATAATATCAATTAATCGTTTAATTATTTCTGTTTTTTGAAATCATGTCATTTTGGGCTTGATTATGCTTTACCTCGATTGTACAATGTTTTTTGAATCTGTACCTTGTAATTAAAAATATATTTTCTGATTGGCGATGACCTTGGGTTTCTTCATGCCATTCTATTTTCTCTGCCCCCTTCTTAAAATTCTAGAAACCCATGTTTGGATCTGACCAATTATCATTTTGCCTGACTTGTTTATCTTCAAAGAGTCAACATGAGAAACAAGACATGATGTTACCCGTGGGCGAATAAACCAACTAGTATCTATTGACTTCTTCACCCGATAGACGTTTCTTTTCACACCATTCCTTGTAGAATCACCTATGACAGTCTTTGTAGTCAAAAGAATCGAAAGTGTCACTAAGCCCAGGTTGACACGGACCTATTTCTAACAAAGTTTGAACTTTATACAGGCCAATCGAAATGTTACGAAACAGAAATGGGTAATCAACCCGATGGGTAATCAACATTGATATTTTCAATCGAATTATTACTGTCAGACAAGAGTCCACTTTCATCTCCGTCTAGTAAATCGTATTTCTTCTCTTCAGATAGCCCAAGTTTTTCGCAAACGCCTGCCGAAGTCCTTCCCCCACTGGTGTTGCAGTCATTATCGCCGATTGCGATTGCAGAGATATTCCTGCAAAGGCCTGATCCTGACGTCGTCGATGACATTGGATGCTCTGAGCGCGTCGTGTCATTCATATAGTAATAGAAATAACCCAATAATAATAAGTGGTAATAGGCTGAGTTTAAAGGAATACAATTTGCAGAATTGTCTGTGTACGCAGACACTGTACAGACTGTAGCGATGCGGCCTCAAGAAGTGTGTTTAAATTTCAACAAAAACTTAATATGTGTGTCCATTGTACATGAAACTGATACTTACGGTTTGTTGACATAGTAGTTTTCGTTTGAATCAGGAGACGAAGTTGTTGTTGCAGATGAAGCCTCAACTAGTTGCTAATTATCAGGTACGGTATTTTGTGATGATCTAGCGGTCGAATTGACATCAGGTAATTCTGATGTTAAATTTGCACACGTCTTAGCAATGTTTCGTTTATCTAAATCTGCTTTAGCTTTGCGCCCTTGAGCGCCACTTTTTACCTTGTCCAGACATTACGTAAATATAACACTAAAAAAGGCAAATGTGCACTCCCCACGCGAACTCTCGACTAAACTCTGACAGTCATCACGGTCAACCCTGTTGTTGTGGCGGGGGGACGAGGGAAGAGAGGGTGTAGCACAGGGTAGGTGCCTTCTCTACGTCACGCACACGGTAGCCAGACTGAGTGAATCAATGTTGACATTTCTAACTTACCAATGCCCAAAGCCAGTTCAAACTAGACTTGGGCGCCGCGCCACGCTGCCGAACTCATGATCGGCGCGAAATCGGCGGAATTGCGATCATTATTCGTATATCTGCCTTGACGCGCGGCAGTTGGTAGCGTTTGCTTACTTTGTTGGTACCTAGCTGCCAGAAGGCTGAGACGCTTCCCTCTCATCCCTTTCTTCCACTGAATGACGTAGCTCCGACTGAGGACTTTAGGACGAATGGGATATTTAGAGTGGAAACATTCACAGACTTAGGGGCGCCAGAACACAGAGTGCAGGGGGGGGATTGCCCCCCCCCCCACCGCTGGATACGTTACTGGGAAGAGCACGGACGTTGGTCACATAAATGTGGCAGAACTTGACTCGATCGTTAAGGGGCTGACACTGGCTTTAAGGTGGCAATTGAAAAAGATCGAGTTAATGTCAGACTCTGTCACTGTGGTGGGATGAGTGACATCTGCCTTAACGAAAAGCCAGCGTGTCAAGGTGTCGGGCAAGTCAGAAATGTTAGTCAAAAGGCAGTTAGGTTTGATAAGACAGCTGCGGGATGAATACAATATGAAGCTCCTCATCACGTAGGGGAAGGATGGGTAAGATGGGATACCATAACTTTTTTAGACGATTTTGTCCATAATATGACTCAAATCTAGTAAAGAGTGAAATTTGTTGTAATCGTCCACATCTAGGGTAATGACGAACGTTATAAATTTGATGAAATTTAACGATTCGTGATCAAGAATTAGAATTGATTAAAAATATCAAAATTGCGATTTTTGAGGTTGGGGTGGGTAAATGGAATACCTAAGGATAATTAAACAAAATCACAAACAATCGCCATTTTTAATTATTTCAAGTCAGTAAATCAAACTTTTTACAGAAATAAATAATGCAAAAGGTTATATATTAATGTCAAGAAAATCATTTTAACTTGTAAGAAATCAGTTCAAGTAAAGATGAGGTAATACCTAGATCCTTGCAAAAGTCGCAGAGGTATTTTCATCTGAGTTGAATCCACTGCATTTGTCATGGGCAAACTCCATACAAACCGCGCACACTGACCAACTCTCAGACAAGGGTGTTTCACAAAGTAGCTGATCGCAGTACACTGTCATTTTCATCTTAGTTCGTCGAAGGCTGCCACTCCTCATTTGACTCTTCATCCGAAGAGAAGTCCTGTTCCACCTCTTTGTTCTTGTTTCCCTTTGGTTTCGCTCTTTTTTATCTGCTGTCACCCCTTTTACTTTTGGTTGTTCTTTCTTTTGTCGGTGTTTCTTCCCGTTGGGTTTGACCTTCTTCTTGGATGTTTCAGCATCTTGCAGTTTGGCTTTGTAGGGGGACGATGTCAAAATGGTAGTTACGCCCGTTTCTGTTGATTCTCTTCTTTTGTTTTTCGCATTCTTTTGGAAGAGGCTTGATATCCTCAGGTGAACATTTAAATGACAAACATCCACTGCTTGTTGGCCTGGAGGGGTGGGCTCTAGGGGTCTCACATACTGCTGCCGCTGCTGAAGAAGGATGGCTGAGGATGATCAAAATGCTACACTAATCCTTCTCCTCTAACTGCTTGTTCATCTGTGGGTGGAAGAGGGTGGTCAGTCGTCTCTGCAGGAGCATAGAAGTGATCGGGGATAGCATTCCTGTTGAATGGATAAATTCCTGTTTTACAAAATCCACTGATAGCTATTGGCATGGTTGCTGCACGAATCCATGTGTCTTTAAAAAGCACAGCTACTTCGCTGATGGATATCGCACATCCAGGGTTCCTAATCATTCCTAGACGACATTCTTGCTCGTAATACGTGTTTAGTGGATACACGAATGAGACATCCAGTGGTTGTAAGCGATGAGTGCAGTGTGGAGGCAGGCATAGAATATGCACATGGTTCTCACGAGCAATATTAACTAGCTCAAGACATTTTGTGTGTGAAGCATGCCCATCTAAGATTAAAAACACTGATGTAGCAGCAGACGGATTGGAAAATTTGATTGAGCTCTCAAACCACACTTGGAGGAGGTCTTTCTGGATCCATCCACTCTCATGGTAAGTGTTATGTCTATGCCAAGGGGGGCCAACAGGATCACAGGAACAAGACAGGGACATCCACTCAGATCCATGGCTAGCGTGTGACTGCCAGTCATGCATTTATTTACATAGCGCGCCATCTCTCGGCTACGCCGTCAACTACATAAATACACTACATTACCCCACCCTTTAAATCCACACCTATCCCAATCCAAAAAAATATATATACTCCACAAAACAAAAAAAAAGTTTAAACCAAGAAAAATGTCACAAAAGAATGGAAAAAAAGTCAGTCTACAATTATCTTAGTTGTTTTGAGGTAACAACATAGCACATATTAAAGATCAATCAGAGTCACAGTAGCGGGCCGGGCACTTCCGCTCACGAACTGACCGTCTAATCTGTGTTGGGGGTGGACTCTTTAATCTAGGGGTTGGGGGATCACTTTGTGGCAGAATCTGTTCCTCTGGCACCACTGATTCTGGTTGCTGGTTCCTTGTCTCATCATTGAGAGGTTGTGATGGCACATGTTTTGGCGTCACAAAGGAGCGGTTGCGCATGACGTACTCCCCATCAGGAGTCTTCATAATGATTGCATTCCCGTACTTGGACAGCACCTGAAAAGGACTTGGGGAAAAATTGGTGGAAAACTTATCTCCCCCCTCCTGCCTCATGAGAACTGTGTCCCCTGGTTGGAGTTTCCTTTCCGAAGCCCTTCTTGCTGCATCTGAATAGGCTTTCATCCTCGCCTTCATTATACAGTCCTGATCACGAACCTTAGTATCGCACCCTCCCCCATGAAGAATGCTTGGGATCTTGTCTCGCAACTCCCACCCAAACATCATCTTTGCCGGTGAGACCCCGGTAGTTGAATGACTAGTGGTCCTATAGGAGAACAGATACTCCCGCAATGCTTGTTTGATGTTCATGCCTTGAGAATGAGCTATTTTCACTCTTTTCATTATAGATCTATTCTACCTTTCTACTTCGCCATTAGCTTGTGGCCACCTAGGTGTGGTAAGCAAATGATGTATAGCGTTGTGGGCACAAAAATCTCGGAACGCCACCCCACAAAATTGCTGTGCCCTGTCCGTGCGCAATGTCTCCGGAAGACCAAAGCGGGAAAACATTTCATTGAGCATTCTATGGTGCGGTCCGTCGTCGATACCTTAGTGATATAGGCTTCAACCCAACGACTGTAGTAATCAACGGCTACTAACATGTACTCGCCGGTTGGCAGCGGCCCCAAATAATCTATCGCTATATCCCTCCATGCACCTTCCGGAAGATCGGTTGATGTCATTGGCTCGGGTGGGTCGAATCTACTAACAAGCTGACATCCTTCACACTGCTTGCACCGTTTCTCTACGTCACGGTCCATATTTGGCCAACATACTTTTGAGCGTAGTCGCTGTTTTGTTTTCACTATTCCAGGGTGCCCTTCATGAGCTAATTCCATAACTTGATCCCGAAGACATCCAGGTATGAGTAGTCTTGTGTGCCTCAATACAACCTGATCATACTCACAATTCATTTTTTACAAGCTCATATGTTCTCAAATCAGCAGGCCACCTGTCTGACAAGATGGATTCCCTCAACCTACTTATCAGAGGGTCAGCAGCTGACGCCACTTGGATATCTTCCAAATTCATTGCTTTTGGCACCGCCTGACTTGCCACCCAGCAGACGTAATGATCCTCGCCACCGCGGGACGGATTTTCCCCATTTTCAACCAATCGGGATAACACGTCAGCGATATTAGTCTTGCCTGGTTTATACTTAACGACAAAATCGAAACACTGTAGCCTCATGAAATAAAGACAGAAAATCTCCAAAAGCCGTAAACAATTTACTAATTACTAATGTAATTGTTTACGGCTTTTGGAGATTTTCTGTCTTTTATTTCATTGTCTAGCCGTAAGAAGCTCACCCCATCTTTGTGATGGCTTTCCAACTGTAGCCTCAGTACCCATCTCTCAATTCGAGCGCATGGCCGAGATCTCTTAGAGAATATAAACTCCAATGGTTTATGGTCGGTGATGAGCGTAAAAGGTGGCCCTCCCAAGGTTTAATACTTGAATCGCTCACATCCAAACACCAGCCCCAGTGCTTCTTTCTCCGTCTGACTATACCTGGTCTCAACGTCGCTCAAAGCCCTACTAGCGTATTCAATGATGTGCATCTTAACATGCTGCCGTTGTAACAATACAGCCCCCAGAGCATGTGGCCCCGCGTCAGTGACAATAAATGTAGGCTTTCCGGGACAATAGTATCTGTACACGGGGTAGCTGGTAATTAAGTTCTTTAATTGGTTCAGCACTTCCTGATGTTCACTGTTCCACACAAAATCGGTCTCACCCTTCAATATCTCTCTCAATGGATGGGTTATTGCCGAGTAGTTAGGAATAAATTTCGCACTGTACCCAATCAGTCCTAACAGACTTGCCAACTCAGCTTTCGAAGCAGGGGGCCTAATCCTTGAGACGGCCTCAATACGGCTACTCAGCGGTGGAACTCCTTCCTTTGAAAACAAGTGCCCTCTGAATTCAACCTTAGGTATATATATGAAACACTTCCGCCAGTTCAGGGTCAGTCCATTTCTCTCCAGCACTCTTAGCAGTCCGTACAGTCGCCTGTCGTGTTCTTTTTGATTGCTTCCCCAAATCAGGAAATCATCAAAGTAGTTAACTACGCCTTCGCAAGGAGAAATAACTCTTTCTATCTCTCTTTGGAAACACTCGGGAGCACAGTTCAACCCAAATAGCAGCCGCGTAAACCTCATCCGTCCCTTATGGGTGACGAAGGTCGTTATTCTTCGAGACTGTTCATCTAATTCCAATTGGTTAAACGCGTCATTCATGTCTAATACTGAAAACACTGTTGCGCCATGCAGCATGCCTGTCAATTGGCCAATGCTTGGTATCGGATGAACCTCGCGCTCAATGGCATCGTTCACTTGTCTAGCGTCCAAACACACTCTGAGTTCACCGGATTTTTTGGTACCACACACCAAAGGAGACACCCACTCCGAAGGCCTATCGATGTCATCGGTAATACCTCTGTCTTTCATTTCCCTAAGTCTTCCTTCCAGTAGTGGCTGAACACGTATCGGCACTTTCCGAGGGTTCTGCTTAACTGGCTTTACTTCAGGTTTTACGGTCAGTCTAAGTTTAAACCCCTTTAATTTTCCCAGTCCCGTGAAAACTTTGGGGAAATCGGCTTTAATTCTGTCCTTCAGCTGATACGCGCCTCGCCCCGATACCTCCTAATTGTTTACCATGAGTAGCGGATTTCCTAATAAAAGGACTCCTAGCTCCCGCGATGTTTTCCTGCCCAACAACGGGATCCCTCTACAATTCATTACATAAAACGTCGCATTCATTAACTTTCCCGGAATGCTTAGCTCCGCGTCAATCCTACCCAGTGACCCCAAAGGCCTGTTCGACCCATAGGGGTACAACTTCTTTCGTTCACCAATCCACCTCCCTACAATTCCTTTTTTTGCAGCACTCCCAAGTAGTACGGTCGATAATGTTTTGAGATGCCCCACTGTCAATCATAAACTTCACTTCAACCCCTCCGACCACAGCACAAAGGGCGTCATTATCATTGCCGATGGAGTTCACAGCATACATAAAATCATCTTCCGCGTTGCCTGTCTCTCCTCCGCTACTCCCCCATTCGTCCTCCAGCTGACGGACACGTCGCCTTCCACCTCCCCTCCTCAGATGTGGTTCTCCTCTGCTGCCGCCGCCTTGAACGCCGCTGGCGCGGCGATCACTGCGCTCTTCCCGCCATTTCCTGACACCATCCCTGCTACTTGTTGCATCATCTTCCCTGCACCGGACGGCAAAATGGCCGACTCGTCCGCATCTCGTACATTTCTTCCCTCGAGCGGGACAGCATGCGTCATGGGCATAATGTCCTACCAATCCTCAGCGGAAGCATGACATTTTATTGTCAGCGTTTTTTCCCCTCAATGACAATTTGTTCACCACACCATCAGCTATCCTTTGTCCCTCCATTTCACGAGCTTGTTGTTCACACTGTTCCATTGAACGAGCTAGTTCACGTGCCCTGTCACAAGACAATGGCTGCTATTCTGAATGAAATAGCATTACAGCTATATGCCAAAAATAGCTATCGTGACGCTATTTTCCCAAGAATAGCGTCACCGACGTATTTTGCGATTCTGAATGAAGAAGTGGCTACCGGAAGTTGCTATTTACGGGTTTTGATATAGCGGCGCCGCTATCTGTGATTCTGAACGCGAGATGACGCCTGGGAGCATTGCTATTTTAGGCGACGATCTGATCCCCACGTTATACGAATAGCGTCAAGCTATTCTCGAGTGAAACGGCCACCTGATTCTTTATCACACGTATTCTAACGAGGATTCAGCAAAATATGCATTGAAAAGTGTTCCTAAATACATAAAAATATTAGCAGGATTGACTTGTCAATACCTATATTCCAGTAAACATAAAAAATTCCTCTCATAAAAAGTAGGCAAATGTGCCAAGCTGGACGGGAAGGAAAAGTGAGCAAACTTATTTGAAACTGAACCAAGTTGAGTTTAAGCATGAAAATGGAAACCTTCCTTGACATTGCCTTTTCCCGTACCTCTCATTGTAGACGTATTTTTTCGACCGAGTCCCATTGCATTATTCTTGCATTGCATGATTTTTCCCATCTCTCAGCCGGGGATAACAAGTTTAGGTAAAATAGAAGAACCTGTTCTACACGCATGGATGAGTATTCACTCTCTCCGTAAAGAATTGTATCTAGCATTTCCGTCGTATTATTTAAGCAAGTCGGCTCGAAATATTGCTTACCATATTCACATTCACTTCAAACCTCCCAACGGTCCCACAAGATTTTCAAGAGGCTAATTGCGATGTCTAACCATCTTATTAAGCCCGGTGCTATTTATAATAATACATTTCAAATATCCGTGATGAAATAATTGATATTTACCATCACATCACTTTCCTTGATACACTTACATATTATTATTCCCACTCCGTATGCATCCAAACGTCGTCTGCTCAGTCGAATTTAGTGGTGAGAATAATATAAACAACCCAACAGATACACAAAAACAATAACCTTTGTTACAATTTTGAGTTAGGCTGTAATCTTACGTGCTTAAATTGTTGTCTCAGCATGGTAATCCGTTCTTTGTCAATAGTATGTAACAAACGTCTCAAGAATTTACTGAACTGAATTTCTGTTCACCGCACAGGTTCTCCGAAAGTTTTCTATCAGTTGTTGAATTTAATAGAATACTATATTATTATAGGTAACAAATCCAATGATAACCTCAAATGAAAGTATACTTTGAAGATAATGCTGGATCAGTTTGCTTGATGATGCATGCACGTCTCATGTGTCCAAACGTCGTCCCCTCCGTCGAATAAATTGTGTAAGTTAAAATATTAAAAAATTAACCTAAAAGATTGTTGAGAACAGTTGAAGCAGCAGTGCCCTGGCTACTTGTTTTGTTGTTTTTATGCTTGGTTACTGTGTAAGTCAATGATCCCAATAAAACTGTAACTACAAAAGTTATGGGCCCAGATTCCCATAGTGCAGCAAGTCAACATATGTGTCGAAATAGAGTATGGTTTACAGAACTAAGGGAAGCTCATAATAAAGTCAAAGCAGCCAATGGACAATTAATGTCAGCTGAAGGAATAGGAAGAATCGAATGTTATATGTTTGATGGGAAAAGTTGGCATCTCTCCGAAATAAATGAAGTTCTTTACATCCCAGAGTTAGAGGCCAACTTGTTTTCAATGGCTGCTGTTACAAAATTGGGATACAATATTCAAGTTAATGAAGCTGGCTGTTCTGTATTGAATAAAAGGAATGATATCTGTGCCATTGCAGAGAGAAATGGAAATATGTACAGGATGAAGATGAAGTTTTAAGCATGGAACTGTTCTGATAGCCAGAGAGAAGAAAGTTAGTTTGATGGAGTGGCATGAAAGGCTGGGACACCTGAATATAGCACAGGTAAAAATATTACTTAGAAAGGAGAAGAGTGATTACGAAGACCAAGAGTTTTTCTGTGAGGCGTGCATTAAAGGAAAGATGCACACAGATAGTTTTGGAAACAGCACAACAAAGATAGAGGAAATTGGTGATCTTATACATGCAGATGTTTGTGGGCCTATGGAGGAGGAGTCAGTTGGGGGTTGACGATACTTTCTTCTGCTGAAAGATCATGCCTCAAGATACAAAACTGTTTATTTTATGAAAAATAAGTTTGAAGTGCATAAATTGATAACAGTATTCATCAACAGATTTGAAAATGAAACTGGAAAGAAAATTAAAGCTTTCCGCACCGACAATGGGACTGAGTTTGTTAATGGTAATATGAAAGCATTGTTTGAGGGGAGGGGGATCAAGCATCAGCTCACAGTAAAATACACCCCACAGCAGAATGGAAAAATTGAGCGAGAAAATAGAACTGTAGTGGAGGCAGCTAGAACAATGCTTGCGGCAAAATGCCTTCATAAAAGACTATGGGCAGAGGCAGTCAACACTGCAGTTTATCTGCTCAACAGAAGCGGTTCATCTGGAAAGGATGGAAAATCGCCATATGACGTTATCTTTGGAAAGAAACCTGACCTTAAGCAACTGAAGACCTTTGGTTCCATAGTGTACACCCATATACCTAAAGAAAAACGAAAGAAATGGGACTATAAGAGCAGAAAGGGCATATTTGTGGGTTACAGTGTTGTTTCAAAAGGATACAGAGTCTTCTATCAGAAAGAAAACGAAGTTGACACCATCCGGGATGTAACCTTCAGCCCATACACGACATTGGGTCATAGGGAAGAAGATAAGATAGATGAAAATGGAGATCAGGAAGAAGTCAGAAGTTTAAGAAAGTCAGGAGAAGCAAATAATGGACTAGAAGGCACTATTCATGATGACCTTGTCGAGCCAGAAAGAGAAATATCTATTCAACAGGAGTTTTCTGAAGAAGAGGCCACTGATAATGCAGAGAAATTGACTGCTACAACAAATATTACTACATTCAACAAAAATATGGAAAATTATACAGATAAAAGAAGAAATAAAAGGAAAATCAAGAAACCAGAGTGGCTAGATGACTATGAAACAGGTTTTGCAGCGATGTTTGCTGAAAGTGAAGAAATGACTTACGAAGAAGCTATCTCAATGAAGGAGTGGAAGACTGCAGTCGATGAGGAATTAAAAGCATTGAAGGAGAACAAGACGTGGGCTGAAGTAAACAGGCCAAATGATACAAACGTGATTGATTGTAAATGGGTTTTTCGTAAGAAGATTGATGAAGAAGGAAAAGTGAAATACAAAGCACGTATGGTGGCGAGAGGCTTCGGGGCTGGACTACTCAGAGACTTATGCACCAGTTGCCAAACTAGCTACACTGAGAATTCTTCTAGCTGTGAGAAATCAGTATGGGTTGACAGCATATCAAATGGATGTCTGCAACGCCTTCTTGTATGCTGAGATTCAAGATAGTGTATATATTGAAATACCAGATGGAAATGGGAAAGTAGGGAAGCTTAACAAATCAATTTATGGGTTTAAAAAGTCCCCAAGGTATTGGAATGAAACATTCAATGAATACATGGAGAACCAAGGATTTACACGTTCTAAAAACGACTACTGCCTGTACACAAAAATCAAAGGGAGCAGGAAACTATTTATTCTACTATATGTCGACGATCTGCTAATATTAGGAACCTGTAAAGAAGAAATTACAAGCCTTAAAGAAGATATAGCAAGAACCTTCAAGATGAAGGATATGGGACGGGCTGGTACTTATTTGGGCTTAAAGATTAGGCAAAATGAAAAGAAAGGGTTGCTTACGTTAGACCAATCAGAGTATCTAAGGGGAGTGTTGAAAAGATTTAACATGGAGGAGTGCAAACCAGTAGCTACTCCAATGGATTCATTTCAGATTGACGAAAAATCAGAAAATGAGCAACTGAAAAAGCATTGTAAAGAATTAATAGGAAGCCTAATGTATGCAGTTATTGGACCAAGACCAGATTTAGGATTTGCTGTCAGTTACTTGAGCCGTTTCCAATCCCAGGGAGGTGAAAACCTGTGGGCGGCTCTAAAGAGAGTCGAGAGGATCCTTAGATACATAAAGGGAACATTGGACTTTGGTCTTGAATTCAAAAGAAGCAAAGAAGATAAAGTAATTGGATATGTTGATGCAGATTGGGCGGGTGATATCATTGACAGAAAGTCAACTGTGGGATATGTCTTTAAGGTATTTGAATCAACCGTCATATGGGCCTCCAAAAAGCAAAATAGCATTGCCCTATCATCTACTGAGGCCGAATATATTGGTCTTAGTCTTGCAACAAGTGAAGCATGCTGGCTAAAGTAATTGCTAGAGGACCTACATGTGCCATGCGGAGAACCAATTGCCCTCATGGAGGACAACCAATCGGCAATATTAGTGGCGAAAAATCCAGCTAGCCACAGGAGGATGAAACATGTTGAAATAAGATACCATTTCATTAGAGAGAAGATCAATGATGGAATCGTCGAGGTGAAGTACATCGAGTCAGAAAACCAGATTGCAGACATTCTGACCAAGCCATTAAAGAAAACTTCTTTCCAGAGGTGCCGCGATGGTCTGGACCTAAAAAATACCCGAGAAGCTTCAACTGAGGGAGGGTGTTGAGAACAGTTGAAGCAGCAGTGCCCTGGCTACTTGTTTTGTTGTTTTTATGCTTGGTTACTGTGTAAGTCAATGATCCCAATAAAACTGTAACTACAAAAAAGATACATGAAAACAATATGCTTTTTTACGATGGTGAGGTGAACTATCATAATAGAAATTAAAATTGTTTTAGCAGTTATATGTTCATATAGGTATGTATAACAAACATCGCCAGCCTTTCCTAAACTGAAATCCCGTTCTATCACAAAATCTAAAATGATCAGAGAGTTATCTATCAGCTGATGAATGCAGAACAAAATAAAGTGTAATAATAGTATCCGACAACAGCATTGAATGAATTTACTTGGATTATTTATTGAAAACTTTCTTTCATGCACCAAACTCACGGCATCCGTGGCGAAGGTCTCAGCTGTTTGTGAAAAACGTAAACATCGCTCGTCATTGGCTGCCTGAATTTCCAATTACTGTACCGGAAGGTTTTCATACCGGAAGGGGCGGGATTAATAATAGCATTACGGAACCGACGCCTTGGATAGCTGCATCATATTCAGAATCGCTTCTGACGCTATTCTGGAGCAAGGAATAGCATTAGCCAGAAATAGCGTCGCTCGATTCAGAATAGCAGCCAATGAATCCCCCACTTTCAGTAACTCACGACGTAACTCATGAGACATGATATGTTCAATCAACATGTCCACTATTTCCCTATTTGGCTGCTCGTAGTCACAATTCACCACCTTGGCCTTCATCCGCGTAAGGAACTGGAGCGACGTTTCACCTGCCACAGGCCTCAACTGCCGAAACACGAAACGCTCGTACGTATAACTACGTTTTGGCATGAAATACGACGTCAATGCATCCACACAATCCTTAAACTCATCCCTCTCGGCAGCAGCATCGGTGTCACCTTCTCCGGCTCCCCGTCGTGTTGCAGACTCCGGTAATGTTTCCCAAATTTCTTGTACCTCCTCACCGGCATGATATAACAACAGCGCTTTCCTCCTAGACGCATTTGTGATGTTCCTGAATTCCGTGAAGAGCATAAAACTCCTCATCCACCTCTTCCACCGTTGGCTGACGGACGCCTCATCTCCATGCACGTCGATACTTTTCATCGGCTGCGAATCCATCCTTCGGTTCGATTACACCCTTAAGAAACCAACGGGTTTTCTCTTTATCCTCGTCGCCAATGTTATGTCCACGGAGTAGAATATCCTACTCCGTGGTTATGTCTATGCCAAGGGGGGGCCAACAGGATCACAGGAACAAGACAGGGACATCCACTCAGATCCATGGCTAGCGTGTGACTGACAGTCATGCATTTATCAGGGTCGATTTATTCGATATGTTGCACCATCGATATCGACTCGAGAGGCGAAGAATCGAGATATCGAACGTAGCGAACGACCTTGTGCATTTATTTACATAGCGCGCCATCTCTCGGCTACGCCGTCAACTATATCAATACACTACAGTAAGTGTCAAATGAACCAGGTGGAACACCAATCATCAGTCTGGGATTTTCTTTCTTTCATGGGAAAACAAACATGGGAGGCATGTACATCCCAGCTGTGCTCATGCAAGTTTTGACAGTTACTAGCGCACCCTTCTAAGCAGATGTTATAACACCAACTTGTTTTTTGCCCCGGAGAGCAAGAACCTTGGATGCTCTATTGGGCACAGTTAAAATGCCCGTTTCATCAACATTGTAATTGCTGTTGGGCGTAAACTGGTGTTTAACCATGAGGGATCCCAGCAAGTCGAAAAATTTATCAACCGCTTCATTATTAAAACCTTTTGCTCGAGCCAACGCCGTCGCCTCCGGAACATGCAAGGAAATATTCGAGAGTAGGTTAGAGACACTGAAGTAGAAGGAAAATGTAGCTTAGTAACCCCATCAATCATTCAGATACTTACAAAATCGTCTTGCTGAACAAAACAAGATCTTTCCGCCATGGAAACCAACTGTGCACTGCTTCATTTTTCCAAACAGACGTATTCCATCGGTTAGGCGACATCGATAGCAGCATCTGTCTAGGATATCTGTCGGTATCCCATTTGACCCCACTATCCCATCCTACCCTTCTATCCCCTACGTGAGATCTGGCAACAACAAGGCGGACGAGTTAACTAGGGTCGACCGCGAGTGGCTCCGGGAGAGCGTAGTGGCTGTGGGAGTCGTTGGGGAACAGAGCGTTGAGGAGCATCACGCCCCGCATCATTTGGCCCGACTCGTGCGTCCGGAGGTCCGGAGGAGCGACGTGGAGGAATGCGTGAAATCGTGTATTCAGTGTCAAACGATAAATCCGGCGGGTAGATGTCACACCCCTGGGGAGTTGGAAGACGGCAATAATTGGAGTCGGCTGGCCGTGGGTTCGACGCATTTTGGACCGAAGTGCTACCTTACAGTTGTTGACTGCGGACCGAGTAGGTTCTCCATATGGAGGGAAGTCGAATCAGAAAACTGCCAGGACGTTGTTCGTAATTTGCAAGAGATTTTCCGAAAGAGGGGGCCTACGGATGAGGTTCTGCTGGAAAACAGCAGACCGTTCCGATCTCAGCAGGTGAAGGACATGTGTGAGGAGTGGGGTGTCCGACAGTGATTTAGGGCAGCGTATCGACCGTCGGGAAATGGCATAGTGGAGAGAAACCATCACACTATAAAGAGGATGGCGGCCCGCAGCAAGAGTGATCCGTTGTGGGCCGTGTTTTGGTACAATTTGGCTTCTCGTCAACCTGGAGAAGAGAAGCTGGCGCCGGCCAATTCGGTGCACAGCTATTTATGGCGTCACCCGTCGGTGCCCCCTGCAACGACGGGAGGAGTTGGAGAGCATCCGACGCTTAGGAGTGGAAATCGTGTGGTGGTAAAGCCGCCTGGAGCAAGATGCACGACGAGGTGAAATCCTGGCACTGTGTCACGCGTTGTCAGCGAAGGCACCGTGGAGTTGAACGTTGTGCCAAGACATGTGTTGGACATTAGAAAACTGCCAGAAGACGGCAGCGAAGACGCCGAAGGTGAGGCAAGGTCAGTGGGTGCGCGGCGTCGTGGCGAGACTGGCGCGCCGACGGGTGGCACAAACTTGCGAGTGCTGTTCGACAACAGCGACGATGGTGAGCATGAGCGGGGTGACGATGATGAAAGCACAATGGTGATGGCAGTGGGGGTGCGGGTCCAGAAGCGCGGGGTCGTGGGGGTGACGGTGTGCTTATCCCCGAGGGGTTTGGGCCGGGATTCCAGGAGCGGAGGACCAGGCGACCACCGTGGCTCGATGATTACAGCTGATGATGAGGACATCAGGGGGGCGTGTGGTGGGGCGCGACAATGTACGGCATGGCGCCGGGGTGGCGTGAAGTGGCGGCGACACGTCGTCGCATGAGCCGGGGGGCGGACAGTGCACTCGGGCACAGGTATACAACAAGCTACCCCAGTCTACTAAGAAACCATCAGCCATCTTTCCATCTTCACACCACCATTTTGATCATCCATTTGTGTTCCTTTCCACTCTCTTACTCTTTCTCAGCTTGAAATATTTATGTATAGTACCTATACATTATGAAGTATGTACTTATATACAGCATATAGAACTGCTAAGTATACCCCCCTGGAATTATGTTGTCACAACATTGTTAAGACTACTTTAATCAGGGTGGGAGTAATGTAATAATGCGAAAGGGAAATTTATTTAAATAATTCCAGGAAAAAGTTTATTTTGGAAGTAGGATTACTTTTCCATGCATAGTAAAAAGAGTGGAGTGGAAAAGATAGATTGCACGTAAGAGGGTTAAGTGCTCCCGAATTATTCCAAGCCCCTTTCCCCTCCACCCCTTGCACTCTCACATCCATACTCACCAAGGCTGAGCAGGAAGCGCAAAGCAAAGTACCCCAAAAATTGTCTTGAAACTTCTCATCTTTCCCTGTTTTCACTCATGTTGCACTATTCCTTTCACTATGCACATGAGGTACAAAGAATAACCAAAATTTTCCCCCTTTTTTCCCCAACTACCCCTCCTTACGTATTTTTCTGTGATGGAACAAAGAGTAGGGGAGGGCACAAGCACAGTAGGAAGTCTAGGAGTAGACAAGAGGGGCAAATAGCCAGAGGCGACAGTGAACAGACATAATCAGCATTATTTCAGAGAGGAGTGAGGAGAGGGGAGCACTGTTAAGCCAAGGAGCGTATGGAAATTTGAACGTAAGAGAAATAACTCTTTTAGTGACTATTGCGAAAAGATCTCTCATTTCATCCGCCTAAGTCTCCCTAGAATCCAAACCAAAGGGGCAATCGCCATCTCTCAACAGGCGAGCACGACAAGCAAATAATGATTCATTGGGCAGAGCAGTTTGAGAGACTGACATCACCATTAGTGGATTAATAACATTTTGACATAAAAGGATGACTGCTACTATTGGAATTGCCCTAACCATTTGGACAGAAACACATGTAATTAGCTTCAATTATTTAAAAGAAATGAAATTTTTAATTAAGACAATTTATTTACAATAATGATATAAAAAGAGTACAAACCACCACACTTCAAGGCACATTGCAATTGTACAGATGACAAAAATAAACATTTACTTTTGCTTACTTATATAACATTCCTTAAAATACCTCAGATCTCAGTATTATGCTTAAAGGCAAAAGACCACGATGGCTTTCCATCACAACAGCAAACAAACACGTGACAACTCAGAGGCACAAATAGTGCTTCTGAAAGACTTTAAACTGGATTCTGAGATTCTTACTCAAAAGTTACATAAAGATATGTAATTCTCAATTCTGTCAAAAATACATATCATATAACTTATGTCAAAGGTGAATGACCAAAAGTACTCATTGCCATCCCCATGTTTCTTCGCTTTTAGCATTTATTCCTTCGCCTAGGAGCGATGAAAATAAATCTTTCTAATTAGTCACAAATAAAGGCACATTTGTGAGTTATCAACATTACCTACTTCCTTAAGAATGGCTTAAAAATGGTACCAAATTTGCCACAGGGTATCAGTCAAGGCACAACTAAGGCATTATAAGACCCAAAACAGAATGACCCTAGCATCAACATTTTGGCACCCAGCAAAAACTTCACAGATGTAATGATACTCACTAATGAAATCCTGTAATAACTCAGTGGCATCAAAGCTATGGAAAAAAGCAGAGGAAAGACTTTCAAAGATGTTTTGCTTATGCCAACACAGGCAAACAGCATCTTCTACAGCATTCACAGTCAAACTATAAGTGGCCGGTTTCAAAAGCAAGAGGAGCAAAATATGTCCACACAGCTCAAATACAGTAAGGCCTTGGAATTTTTACAACTCAACAATGCCAGAATTTTGATATCACATTCATCGAAAATTCTCAATGTGTCTTTGAAATGTTGAGATTTGAAGAAGATGTGACATACCAGCAACATGGCTAAGGTTCACAATCCAATCCTTGCTGTATAAGGCCCCTCTTCAGACCCACCCAATTTTATTTCAATAAGTTTCATGAATTAGAAATCAATGCCACCACCACTCTCATTCATCAAAAAGAATTACCTACTTCCTGCAAAAAGGTATAAAAAAAGCCTAAAACATTTTCTCCTTAGCCAGAAAAGAGCTAGAGGAACAAAAAATGAACATGGCAGACATAAGAGAAGAAAATAGCCAAAATATACCTGCCATGTCCATGCATTAGGAAGAGTGAAGATGGCAATCACACTATTTTACAAAAATACATGCATTAATGGCTATAACAAGTGATAGAGATTCAACAATGGATGATTAAGGCATTTTCCCAATTGTACCTCTTCCTCGTTCAAAGAAATAACAGACCTCACAAGCAACAATCTTCTTTGGGCTTCGACTTCCTCTGCTCTATTACATTTGCTATGCAAATATTAGACCAGGATTGTGCATCAAAAGAGATGCGTGGGAATATTAATGAGTTTGGGGGAAGCATGACTACCTTTTGGATCAACGTGAGAACCGAAAGAGGTCAGGTGTAGGTAGAAGATGGATTATCACACTTAAAATCACTTGACAAGGCAGTGGAAGATCTCTTGTAAAAGCAACTTAACAATGGACCATAAGAACAAACTCCAAAGCCCCAGTTAATGGGTGTCCCCACAAGCATCCCACCCACATTTAGCTGCCAAATGCAACTCCCATTTACAATTAATGGTCCTCTTCACAAGGGAAAGTCATGTAGTCCTAGTTCTAAAATATTTCTGAGGTGGGGACTATTTTCCATCCATGCCGCAGATGTGCGATGAGCAGCGACCACCACCACAAGCATGATAGTGAGGCACAAAAGATGGATAGGGTCACTCCTCTGATTTAAATGCAACATCTGATTACCGTTGAACCCTGAGGGCCATGGCAAAGGAAGATGCCCTGTGATAAAGTGCCTCTAGACAGCTGACATTAAGAGCAAAGGAACCAGCCTCTGTTGTATGCCATCTTGGACCCTGTGTCCTTAGATGCACATTGAGAAACAATTCATTTGTGTGCAGCTCAGGGCGTGGATATATTAGTAAAATAAGATTTTTCATATAGCAGGTAGAGACTTCCTTTCAGCTTCTGACAGCTCTGGATGCCACGTGTCAACAATTAGTACCAACCGAGGGGAAGTTCCATTATGCCATACTTCATGCTCAAAGCTGTCATCAAAGATTAAAATCTTCCCTGGCTGCCATGACCTGAGAAGAAAACACTGCTTTAATAATAGTGGAAATGAAATGGTGAACAATAGTAGTTTAAAGCATGACTTGGCAGCATTAATTTCTCACAATAAAGAGCGGAATCACATCAGGGTATTACTTCACATCATCAATTATGACCAGAGCCATGTTTATATGGTAGAACCTTTAATACAGTAACCTTACTAATAATGATATACAGCACAATCAGGCCTGAATAAACTGGCCTCTTTCAAACATACCGTGGTGGAAGATCTGCAACTCGGATGGATGTACCAGGAGGCACAACAAGACCAAGGTGAGATCGAAGGCGACAATTGGTTGGACCACAGTGTGGCCAAACATGTGTGCCAGGCATCATGATACTGAACTTGACCTGACCCCTTCGGCATGATGCTGCAGCCGGGAATTGAGATACAAGCCAGCATGTCTTGGGAGCTCGGTTACAGTTAGCCTGGTTCTTCCGTCCTATGGAGTTGAAGAAAAATAACAAAATTTTCTGAATGCATTATGCTCATGATTTAAACAATACCTTTAAAGCAGCAATTGATACATTAATTCTAGCATAGTCGACATTCAAAGTGAGATCAACAAACACCATGTCCTCTGAAAGCAGAACTTTCTTTACTTCCTCCCCCCCCCCCCTTCCAACTCCCAAATACAACCTCTCTTATCCTTCCGGCGGGCACCCATTTACAAAGTAAACGGTTTTGGATTTCTGGTCGGGAAAATACATCAAACATTGTGCAATAGCTGGGACCCATCATTGTATTCCTTTAGTAGCTTTTTGTCTTCCATTGTATGAAATTTCAGTGAAATATTTGGTCACGTCTCAGTGGCAGAGGAACTTTTGTTAGAGACTGTCACGTGACGTGAACAAAGTAAACTGTGTGACTGCTCGTGGACAAGGCGAAGGTTGCCAAGTATTATCATTGAAAAAAGTCCATTTTTTCGATGTTTTTGCAGTTAATTTAGATGAATTGAATTGTTATTCATAAAAAATGTCAAAGTAATTAATTTACACAATCACCTGATAAATGAGAGTGATCTCACCACTTATATTTATTAGGAGGCGTCAGAAATGGAAGATTTCCACGGTGATGTGAGTGAAAAAGACGGTAAATGTTACTATTAAGGGTAAGGGTCAAACGTTATTTCAACCGATGGACTAAAAAAGAGTCGAAGGGTACACCCGGCATTGGATATTTCTCAAGTCATCAGTTTGCTGAAATAGAAGAAAACTGCGTTCACTAGTGCGACGAAAACTAAGCAAAAGAACATTGAGAAAAAATTATCCAGACTCAAGTTGTATGCTAAAGAAATTTGTGATGAATCAAGTGCTTTTGAGAAAATAAGTGATTCTGTAATGTTGGAGGATGAAGTACACATACATTTATAGAATGTAAAAGTTGCAGCACTAGGTATCAAGGGGTGAGGAATGCAAGACTACAACTAAGTGGTGTATTAACCCTGCGGTGGGCGCACTATTTTTTGGTACATGACCTGGGGGCTGTTTCTCAGAGCTACAAGTCTACGAGTTACAAGTCACGTGACTATTTTCACAAGGTGGATGGGTTACTCAGATATACCTAACCAAAGATGAGTTAAAGAACCTTTTCAAAATATGAGTTATGTATGGTCTTGATTAGGCCCGCCATTTTTTTGGACTAGTAGAAGTCTGTCTGTAGAAGTAGGGATATCTGAGTAACACATCCCACCTTGTGAACATAGTCACGTGACTTGTAACTCGTAGACTTGTAGTTCTAAGAAACAGTCCCCAGGTCATGTACCAAAAAATAGTGCGCCTGCTGCTGGGTTAATACACCACTCCCTGGGATTGTATCCCTATTGTCAATGATGCACGATGGGAGCATCTAATAAAATCAATCAGTTTCATACTGAGGAGCAGCAAAGGCCTAAAATTTGAACAAAATAATCAAGAATGTAGGCAACCAGCAATGCAACATTGCGTCATAGGCATTGTTGCACTAATGAGAAAACTGAAATACAAATGTGAAATGAATACGAAAATAAGAATGACTAACAAGTATTGAACAATAGTTTCAAGAGGCTGAGAGCTTTTTTTATAGCCTCAAGTATTGCCCTTTGTGATGATATTGTTACAGCCATATTACTGCCTAGAAAAATTATTATTCAGCTAGCAATAGAATTGAAATAAAATTTAAAAAGACAGCAGACCTTGATTGATTTTTAAATCAGAGAAATAACAAGGAAAACCAAGCCAAGTTTTTGGGCTATGCTTCAAAATTCGATAGAATAGGTGGACTTCAGGAGTGACGAACAATGAAGGGTTTGACTGTGGCTTATGTTGACAGTGCTCGCTACCAATGGTTTCAGCAGAAGAGAAGTCAATAAGAGCCTGTTAGTGCACTTATTTTGTGTTAACAGGTACAAAAGTTGTGTCAAAAGTCAGGGGCCAATTTTCAGCATCTTCCGGATGCTTTAAAAGATTCAAGGATTGCCATGGCTTTTGGGAATTGAACATTGATGGGAAAAACTAAGTGGGGCCGTGATTGAATTAAAGAGCATTTAATAAAGATGATTGAACATTGCGGATTCACTCCAGACCAAGTGTTAATGTTGATGAAACTAGCCTGGACTGGAAGAGTCTTCTGAGCCAAAAATTGATGGTGCAATCAGCAGCAGAAGCAGAGAAATTCACCACAGGGTATTAGGCCAGTAAAGAGAGAATAACCATTCTGTGTTGTGCCAATGTTAGTGGGGAACATAAATTGAAACTTACAAGCATTAGAAAAGGAAAATACCCTTTTGCTTTTGCAAAGTGCTTTTTCAAAGGCACTGAAGTGCAGTGTTAACTTGTGGATTACTATAATAGGAAATCTGCTTGGATGAAGAGAGATATTTTTAAGCCCTGGTTTTACTCTAAGTTTATTCCA
Source organism: Ceriagrion tenellum (assembly GCA_963169105.1). Lineage (NCBI taxonomy): Eukaryota > Metazoa > Arthropoda > Insecta > Odonata > Coenagrionidae > Ceriagrion > Ceriagrion tenellum. Next base: position 1,918,325 of record OY720633.1, read on the forward strand.
GAAGAGAGGGATTTGTTAAAATTAAAAGATTTGCCACAAAAGATTTTTTTCATCAACAATGCTCCATCACACCCACTAGAAGGCGAGCTTAAGTCCATACAGCACCATTTCAATTTTACTTGTGTCTCTTAGGGGTATTTCCTGTAACTCATGTGAAATGAGTATTATCTGACTCACAGAATAGTGTGCAATTAAGCGTTGAAAAGTAGTGTGGGCATGTAAATTGTTGTGCACGTTTTTGTTGTTATTGAATGTGAGCTTCCAGAGGATTCATGCAGCCTTATATTAGATATGTTTATTCCTCCAAGTATTACACCATAGATCCAGCCAAATGTCCAGGGTGTAATAGCGACCATATAGAGGCATGACAGTCAAGAACTCTTGGAGCAAATATTAAAAGAAGGAACAAACATGACTGATTTTTGGAAGAAAATAAAGTTGAAATAAACGCTCTACCTGTTGGTCCAAGGTTGGAAAATGGCGACCAATACCACTATCTCATGGTAATGGAGGAAATTGTACATTGATTGTGATGAACTGGATGATGGTTTTGAGGGATTTGAAGATGACCCTGAAAGATTAAAATCTGCTGACACTATCTGATCAATAATCGCCAGTATTGATCAATTTTCTGATGTTGACATGGAAAATATGAACAAATGGCTGGGGCATGACGATGGATTGAAAGGGCATGAAGTTCTGGATAACAATGTCATTATGTCTGCCATTACAGCCACGAGCACTAGTGCCAAGTCTGTGGATGAGAGCATACATGAAGAGAAGCACACCACCCCAAGTGAAGAAGAGGTACGCACAGGCCCGATTCTATAACTGGACAAAATGGGCACTTGCCCAGGGGCGCAAGGGTTTTGGGGCGTAGAGAGGGTGCATGAGAAGATTGGTCTCAAACAAGTTATTTACCAGATGACAAAAGTGAGGTAGAAAAAATATTAAATGCTGATAAGAGGTTAACACACAGCAAACCAAAGTGATTTATTTTCCTTAAGGTTGTACTGTAGGGCGACGTCAACAGAGTTTGACCTTGGAGCTGTTGAGAGGATGCGCGCGTACTACTTTAATCGCCTCTATCACCACTTCGCCCCGGGGTGCACCTGTTTAATTTGCCCATAGCGCCAAGAGGGTTAAAAACAGGCCTGGGCATGCATCATCACCTGTTACTGCATTAGCATGGTTAGTGACCTTGACTTGGTTTCCTTGATAGAGGACTGAGTTAGCAAAGAGATATACAGCTAATTGTCACAAGAGGCGACCATAAATCACTGCAGACCAGACACATGCCTGGATTGGCTATAGCTTGGGATGGAGGGATTGGACTCCCAGGAGCTGTCATCATACAAGTGTGAATCAGCTACCTTGACGTGAGTCTTGGAAGTCAATATACATGATTAGGCTGATCTAAGATTATTCACAATGAGTGTAACACATTGTGATCTTGAACTTAAATTCTTCATCATCATTGGTTGTGCAATCCTAAGATTGGTTGACGGCAGCCCTCGACCCTTCCATATCTAATGCTAGTTCCCATACCTCCAGGTACCTCTAAAATTCTTACTGATTGACAAATATCTCAAGTAGATACACAAAAATGGAATGCATTGTATGTCTGAAAATAATATTTACCATCAAAGGTTCCATGAATTGATGGGGTCTATTTATTGCAGGTAACCAACAAATGTCAATTTTAGTAGGCAAAATATTTAGGAGAAATAAATGAAAATGACGATTGCCTGATAAACGAAATATGAACTATATAAGGAATACGGGAAATTCATCATCATATGGGGAAAAGACTTAGAGAAAGCATGGCTTGCAGAGAGCAAGACCACAAATGCCACAATTTTGAACATGAACATATTATCTGCCACTGTAGATCATCTGTTTGTGCTTTCCCCCTACATTGACACAGATAATCAGTGCTCTACTATACTTTAAAAGAATATCAATCACTAAAATTAAATGGCAAAGAATATTTTGTAGCTATAATTTGAATGCTATAAAAATAATGATAGTAACTCAAAAATACAGAATATTAAGCCATGTTGATAGGGTTTACCAACTGGTAAGGCCACTTTACACAGTATATTTTATTCTACAAACAAATGCATGAACTCTTTCATGAGGAACAATGTACTGTATAAAGTGGTAAATTGCTAAAATGCTTGAGCCATTGTCTGAAAGACAGAAGAGAAAATAGAACCTTCTCTAATTCCATTCAGACAATGTACCATACTGCATTAGCTTGTACATTCTATGATACATTTCTTTGTACAATAAGAAGTACCATGTAAAGTGGCCTTAATAAACATATCATTTAATAGAGTCGCACCTTAATGGGATTTATAAGGATGATGCATGGAAGGGCCTTGTCCATAGAAGTGATCTCATGCCATTGCCTTTCCTATCCTTCCATACAATGACATTTGGAAGGCCAACATGGCTGGTGTAGGAGAGGGAGAAAAGTTGCCATGTGGGCAGACAAAGCACAATGTACTCACCTTGAGCAAACAAGTCAAGTTGCTTCCACTCCCCAACATCTCGAAGGTCCTCAGCCTCATCTCGGAATGGATTCTTCCCACTGGGTGAGTCAAGAAGTGCCAATCCCTCATCTTTGATCACTTTCCAGTTCTCTTCCAGTGCCCTGGAGGATTGAAATTCAGATCAACCAATCTGATGGAACCAAGGCAATATTGTCCTGAGCTTGAAATTCAACTCAATAAAAATACTTGTAAATACAATACAAATGTATATTATAATAAAAGAGTATATCTTATAGTCATTAATAAATATAAATGCCATAGTATTCACTTGGTGACCATGCGTGAAGTAGAAAAACAAGGGGAGAAAGGTCTGGATTAAGTAGGGATTTTGCAAAAGCAACATTTAAGGAATTAACTAAGTGAATCCTTGAAGAAAGGCTTTGTGGGATTCCATCTGGGCTGGGAGGTCCATTAACATGAAAGGTCTATCTCATGGACATTCCAACCCTGATGGAATCCTGAGAAGCCTTTCTTCATTCTATTCACTGAGAAAACCAGAAATCTTTTATCAAAGTGAATCCTTGGTCACACACAACTTTTCATTACTTTCCAACAGGCATTTCAAATATTTTCCTACCAAATAAAAAAGGGTGGCTTGGATATGACAATCATACATGAAGAATATACACATGTATGTATATCTATTTTCTTGCCTTTGTATGTATATCTATTTGTATATCTTAGTATGTATATCTATTGTCTTGCCTATTGTATTGCCTGACTAAAGCCTTTGATACAGTTTCACATGATATCCTGAAGCAAAAGTTGCACAGATATGGCTTGAGAGGTCCAGTAATAAAGTTGTTGTCCAGCTACTTAACAAATCGGCAACAACAAGTATTCTGGGGTAACAAAAAATCAAATACTCGGCCCCTAAAATATGGCGTTCCTCAGGGGTCAATCTTGGGTCCTCTTCTTTTCATCATATATATTAATGACTTACCATACCATTTGAAGCATACATCTATTTTATATGCAGATGACACCACTCTAATTCACACCCATGGCAACTACAATGAGACCTGGATTATTGCAGAAGGGATGTTAAGGATGTCCAAGGAGTGGTGTAATGATAATGAATTATTAATCAATGACTTAAAAACAAATAAGTTCTCTTTTTTTTCTTTAAGGTTTTGGGAGGTGAAATGTTGACAGGTATTCTCAGTGTATTGAGTGAAGCTCAGTTTTTATCATGGTCACTTATAATGCATTGAAAGAACGAACTTTTGTACATATCTGTTAGGCAATGTATCTCTCTTATTTTATCGTTTCTGTCAGACCTAGAGATGTAGTGAGGCATCATGATCATAATATCTGTGTCGCTCTGAAACACACCAGTTCTGAATTTATCAAGCAAACTAAGCCTAGCTTGTACCCTCCAAGTCTCTAGTGGCTCCCCCCTTGATCCTTCTAAAATTCTTAGTTAAGTTTTGGCAAAGCATAATACTTGAGTCCTAGTCTTAGTTACTTTTAGACTGAATAGGGGTCTAGTATGATGTGAGAAAAGTGAAAAAACCATCAGCAGCTTGATTTCACCAGTGAAATCCAGGAAAATAGGAGGTGGGCCTGGCTAGACCCAACAGGGGTTCAAGGAGGCAGATTTGCAGTGGTTCTAGTGCTAAGAAGAAAATTGGTAGCCAACTGTACCTGAAAAATTTTGCATATGTAGTTTCCTCAGGAGTCCACCATGGTTTACCCGAGAGATGTTCCACATTGTAGAGTGACCTCTGATGCTTTGAGAGGAACAGCCCTCTGGATGCTCCCTCCTCATACACCTGCCAAAGGAAGAAAAGATGACAAAGATTATGGTTGAGTGAATGATTACTTACCCTCCTTGTAGGACAAGGGATTAGTAAAGTTAACCAAAAAGCCAACTCTTTGTTTAATTTATGCTCATCCAAACAGTTATGTGAACATTAAAATGTCCATAAAACCTTTTCATTGTTCATACTTTTAGTCATGATCATAACAAGAGGATGAAACATATATTTGATAAACCAACTCATAAATCAACAATCTGGAAAACTTTTCCTATGATGGTAAGTGGACAATGAATTATGCAACCAAAATTAGAGTTTTGGAATAAAAATGTAAAAACTGTTTAGTCAGCTTTTGGAGGATTTGGATTTATATACATTATAAGGTAACTTATCCAACATTTTATGCACAGACAGTATCTAAAAAAGGGAAATTTTTTTTGTATTTTTCATACTACACTGATGACAGCAAATAACATCAACATATCTAATAAAAACCACCAAGGCATCACTTGACTATGAGTCAATCCCACTGATTGATTCAAGTGCACTACAAAGTGTGGAATTCCGAGTTATGGAAAACAACAGTAACACTAGAATAGTAAACTTGTGAAACATTATCTCAGGAAACCTCAGCGCATTTCAGTTTCCAAGGCAAATAGCTGGTTGTATTCTGATAGTATTGAGAATAAAGTTTTGTCAAACAGTAGAAATCATAGTAGTAAAGCCTTATTTATATTCTTTCAATCCAAGATGGAAGTACCAGCTGGCTTGAAGAGATATACCCAACACCTCACTCTTCCACAAAAAGTGGAGTGGCAGGGAAATTTAGTTTGAGGTATGTTTTGAGACTTCAAGGGCAGCCAAGGATTTATACGCCAGCCAACCATCCATGACATCAAGGAACAGAAGGGGAAAATTCTCTAGTTTGAAATGGAATCTGATTCAATGGCTGGAATTTCTAGTGCTGTTCTAATATCAGCATTATTAATAAGAGCCTTAAGTGCTCCCCGCAATTTGGGTCATTAAAAAACTAAACAGATACAATGCTGACAGACAAAAAATGCTCCCTTTTATAACCAAAAATCAAAGAGTTACTCATATTCGCCAAGATCTCTTTGGCATTATAAATTTAGGACTGCAAAAAAATTTCGTCATGAAACTGAAATTGTAGCTTAATTTCACTTCTTTTTTTGTAGGCTGATGAGTAATTATATTTGTGTAGCACAGAAAGCTACTTTTTGGTTCATCAATCGACAAGAAAATAAAAAATGGGTTACATATGCTACTAGCTAATTATGAGTTTGTTCTTGGCCTAGCTGTATGCATTAATAATGCAAACAAGAAGTACCAAGAGGCTGAGGCCGCTGTAGGCCATAATATGACACTTGAAATATAAATATAACATATTTCTCCGAAGCTGATGAGTAACAAAGAAAAAATTTTGAGTCAAATGCTTTTAGGTCAGCAGTCAAGACAGATTTTGATCCCCAGAAAGTCAGCCCATTAAGTAACTTGACTGACGGACAATGCTAGATTTTCAATGACCAAGAAAAGGATGAACATTGTAACATGTCTGGCCATGTATTTCAGGTTGGCAGCAAGCGATTTGAATTTGTTCTGTGGTAGCCCTGTGGGACGGCCAGAAGGCATATTATTATTGTTGCCCAGGTCGGCAGTGGAATTAAGAGGGGAGGAAGGTGTTGAATAATTATAACGAGAAATTTATAGGATGTGGAAGGCATAGCGACAATAACTCCATTGACGCAGCGTATGCCCGGGTCCAAATCGAACAATGTGGGTGGTAGTGAGGCGGGGGACCTCTATTATAACTGCGAAGGAAGTAGGCCATGTACAAGAGGTTATTTCTATTACATCTGCAGACAAAGTCAGATGCATACAGTCGTTTCTTGTGTTGAATTGAATTGCATGTACCTTTTTTGTGATGAAATTGTGGTTTACCCATGTTGTGACCGGGCAGCTGCGGTGAGGAGAAAGTGTAAGGTTAGTAACCTGGGAGAAGTAAAGAATCTCAAGATAATAAAGAAATTGCTTTACAACATAAATGACTTATACTCAAGTATAAATACTAGTTCCTTCTCACACTCCTCGTATAGAGTGAGAGGCACTTTTTTGAATTCCAACCATTCAAAACAAAAAGCTTTACCTGCACACGTTAATTTGTCTCATGATAGGGTAGCAGAAGGAAACAAGATTCTGCTGTCCATATTGAAGGTGGAGACAAAGGCCGAGTTTCAGCAAATAATTTATTATTCAGAACATGCTCAGGATAATTATTTATAATGTACTGCTTTAAATCAACTTGAAATAACATCATCATGAATGTTTTCTTTATCTGGGACTCTATTTTATTGTAATAAAAAGATATTATACTCCAGATAGAGCTGTCTTGGTATAAAAATTCTTCCTAGCCCTTTAGTGAATGTACCACAGCCATCATGAACTATAAAAGTGATTAGAGATGCATACCTACAAGAAATAATAGAGTTATAACATGCTAATTATCAATAAAGAGTTTTGTTATGGTTTTATGCATGACAATACAAAATTTATGAACAAATAGAAAGGATAAGTTCAACAGATTCAGGCTTTATAGAATGGGAAACATCCATTTAAATCACCTACAATTGCTTTTTTCCACAGGATATTTTAATATTACAATGCACCTTACACCAGAAAAAGACTCTCAGACTTGAAATAGAAAGCAATATTTACATATTCCTAGGAAAAGTGCAATTATATCTGATTTAAAAAATATTAGAAGGAAAATACAAATATTTTACAAATGATGAACAAAAAGTGCATACCTAATTTAAAATAATTAGCAGCATATTGTGAAATTGCTCTTGTTGCATGTTGAAATAAGCAATATGAGAATCCATAAACCAAAATCATTGAATTTCCTACACAAGGATATTGACTTGAAATAAAATGCATAAAGATTTTAAATAGATCAACACAGAGGCTAACAATGGTAACAAAAGACACACCTGTTTCTACTAGCCATACGTAGGAAGTAGAAAGCGTGAAAAATTTGCCATGTTGAAAAACAATAGAGAACAACCAAAGGAAGGAAAAGAATGGAGCACGTAGAACCTTGGAAGTGATATAAGAATCCTATGGAGCAACCACTAATGTAAAGTAGCATCAGGTGAGTACTCCTCAATGAGAACTGTGGATGCATTACTCAATGAAAATTCAATCCTTTATGAACAGTTATTTTGGAGATCTACACTGTTCAGCAACTATTTTCCTTCTAAATCGGTACATAATACCTCTCTTAGTATTCTAATAGTATTATCAAGCATTCAATCACTTCAACTTTCATCTCCAAAAAACTAGTCTTCATCTGAACCTTTTTTTCTTATCCCATTTTTTTCATTTTTTCATTTCTCATAATAAGTATAAATCGTCAACGTGAAAAGAGACTTGGGGACATATTGATGATTCATTAACAAACTTCAATGAGTGATGTACCATTGATAAGAACTGGATCAGCAAATTGCCGTCATTGAAAGTGAAGGCATTTTCTGGGTGGCAGGTGAATTGCTGTCTTCACAAAATAGGGGCTATGTATAGATGTATTTTTTTGAAGAATGCTTCCACAAATGACAACCACATCTTGTTTCAAAACACTGTCGAAGACCCCAATAGGAAGGTGGAACAAAAATTAATATTTTTCATAATTTATAAAAGAGGTTCAAAAATATGAAAACTGAAAATAAGAAGAGCAGATTTTTCAGTCCTGATGACTTTGTTAAATGAATCCAATTTCTACAAAGTTATCTTAATAAAATATCATCACTATTAGTTCCAGTAATATGATGTCATAATGAGTTTCGACAGCTAAAGACAATTGGGTAACACAAGGCAACAACTCAAAGCTATGTTGGTAGCCTGATTTAACCCCCCACCCCCTTGGCCCCTGGTGAGAAATGATAGAATTCATCATCTGTTTTCAGGAAATCATTGCAATGGTGAACAGTCCATACCTTCTCAGCTTGCTTCCTGCGTCCCAGTCGGACAAGCGAGTCTCCAAGTGAGAAGTAAAATCTTCCGTCCACTGTTCCAGGCTCCCCTGAAGCCAATCCCTCCTCCAAGTACTTGACTGCCAGCTCCAACTGCTGTTCCTTCTCGCCACTTCCCTTCCCACTCAATGCCTTCAGCACAAATCCCATATGCACAAGGGCCAAGCCATTGTGAGGCCATCGATCCAACACCCTTTTGAGCACAAGACGAGCATCATTAAGCCGATTCTCCATCAGGTATGTCACGGCCAGCTGGACTTGGTGGTGCACATCATTCGGGTACCTCCGTATGAGCAGCTGATGTACTTGCTCCGCCCTATGGTGGTGTCCTTTTCAGGATACAGGCAAAAGAATCAACATCATTTACAAAACAATCACTGATAATGAGATCCATCTTATTATCATTTTGGTGGATGTGTTGTATGAAGGTAATGCACCATCCTAACCTAAATGTCACAGGCTCAAAAGCAAGCTCAGCAACTATTGTTCCTTTGTATAGAAATTAAGGTCTTAGGAGAGACAGCATAATATTACTATGAGAGTTGGAGCTGGCAAAAAAAGACAAAAATATACTTCTACCAGTAAATCCATTCATTTTGATACTATAAATATGTTAGGTAGGAATACAGAGTTTTAAGGAACTTCATCCTCAAAAGCACCTATTTTTTGACCAAATTTAATCTATTAACAAAACAGAGATGCCAACCCACATCTTGTTCACACATCTAGCTCAGAAATTTTACCTCAACAATGAAAAATTCAATTACTGTGGAGCTACACACACCTCTGAAGCGAATTCTGTCGAGACACTCCATGGCAGCCTTCCTGTAGAGGGCATCAGTTACAACAACCACCTTCTTATCTGTCTCCCCCTCACTTGCTGGCAATGTTGGCAAGAGAAGCAATGAGACATATGCATTGATGGCTTCCTCCAGAAGATGGTTGCTCTGCTGTTTGGCAGCAAGTTGGTTGATGGCCTTGGCACGGCCGTAGAAGGCTCGTGGTGAGAATGGGCTCTTCCGCAGTATTGCCGAGAACTTGGCCACAGCCACAGCAGGGTCCTGTGGTTGAGTTGGTGAGGAGAATGACAACAGACACATGGAGATCTCACTAATTCACTCAAGCACCCATAAAAATGTATTCTTTGCTACCAGTAACATGGTGAACACCAGAGAAGTTACAGAAACTATTAAATTTCATGACACTTGTATGTAAAAAGTCAATAAGAACCATCTACTGTAGGAATACTAATACAGATATGTAACTAAAAGTAATAGTAAGGGTCAGGTAAAGAGAGAACAACACGATGTTGTGGTAGTTATAGATACTAGATTTTTAAAGTTCACATGTTTTGGTAGTTTGAGATACTAGATTATTTAAGTTCACTTAAATCAATTAATTATAAGCATTATTTCATCCAAAATGTCTTATACAGGTGCATATTAATAAATTTTGTATAGTGGAGAGAAACTGTAACCTAACAATCAATTATTTTCTTTGATGTTGTATCAAGGACCAAATAAATGCTGGTTGTTACTATCATACCATAAACCCTTAAATTTATCCATTGAAGCAACTACAGGGTGTCCACCAAAGTCCAAATATGAACGGCAAGCATAATCCAGTTTTTTGAGGCTGAATTTATACAAAATTCCAGGTTATAATACCGTGTTTTTATATGAGCCAAAGTGATGTTTTTCAAATTTTACATAGAATATGGATTTTTCTAGGTAAACCCACAAGTAAGAATAAAGAACCTCAACTCAAGAGTAAAGTAATTAAATAATTATACATAATTAAATAAGAAATAAGCATTCAAATAAAGTAATCAAATATTTAGTTTTATTGGTAGTAAGTTTTAGATTGGTTTTAAGAAGCCCAAACCATAAGTAGACCGACTCTTAAGTTTTTCTACTTTACTTTTTTACTTTCTCTACTTTGTTTTCGTCTTCGATTTATTTATTCAAACCAACAGCAAATCCATTACATCATGTACAGTTATCAAATAACAGATGTATTAAATTCATTGTTGTTGATTTTATTTACAGAAGAAGGATTTCTTTGTGTTGAAATGATAATTATTAAATTCCCGACTCAAACCAGAAATTCATGAATAATCCACGAACATTTCCCGGTGCTGAAAATTCAGGAATAATTCCTGATTTTCCTGGTAAGTGGACACCCTCAACTAATATAAATTTCAATTGCTATTTCATCAAATCTTACAAAAGACACATCAAAAAAAGATAACAACGGAAGAGGCAATTCGGAAATAACTTTGACTGAGAGTAGCATTACCACAACAAGGAAAATTTTCTAAAAATTCAAAAGGCACCCATTACATCTCTTTTACCTTGAATTAACATCTAAGAAACAAGGACATAACAAACCATAAATGCAACGAATATGTACTACATCAGCTAAATTCTAAAACTTCCTCTTCCATGTCTATACTTCAAAAAAGATTTTAAAGATAATGCATTCAGGAAGACAAATTACAGGTGAACAATGTTCATTGAAGTTTATCACCACTCGGGAAATAATAATTGATCACATTCCAGGGATAACAATATAATGCATAATTTTATCATCACTAGTAATAATTTCAACAAGGATTTTTCTTTTGTAGCTAATCAATTTCATTCCTTACATCTTCACTATTCTCACAAACTCTGTTGCTTTCATGAGTCATTGCAACAAGATGATTTTTCCTTAGATGGATACTGACAACAATAAAGAACTCCATATGGCTTTGATTGATCTGGCCTAGATAGATTTTGTATGCTAAACTCATACCCATCGAATGATAGAAAAAATTTTTTATGAAAAGTCCCACACTCCCACTCTCCTTATCAGCTTATTCATGGTGTCAGAGGCATAGCAATAAGCTAATCTATCATGGGAGAGATTTTAAATTTTGACAAATTCTGGCAAAAAAAATGATCCACATTACACCTCTATCAAAAGTAACTAGACTTAATTTCAAATATCTTGTGCTTCAGCTGGGGTGGCCTGGTAAACATCCACCTGCCTACACTCTCATGGGAAGAGGTCCAACGAAGGGATGGGAGCTCAAATAGACTATGCCAAATGTGCGTCGAAAGTAAAGGGAGGGTTGGTGCAGTTGATTGATTGGCTCGTGGCTTATAATGGATCAGATGAAGGGAAGAGAACACATTTAGCAGCACAGCATACAAAGGAGCATGAAGTCGACAAGATTCTTTTCTTCCACTCTTTTCTGAAAGGTCCTTCGAAAGTCACATGCTGTGAGCTTCCTTCCTACTTTATGCCAGGAGCAGAAAGATGCTTGATTTGAGGTGTAGTCCATAAATTTGAAGAAAAATGCAGCACTTTTTTGTTAAGTAATTACTACATTCTTGTTGAATCTTTGCAGGACTAACAGTTCCACTCCTGAAATCTATGGCTTAATGAAGAAACAGAACTGATCCATTCAATATAGAAATTGCACATTTAACAGCTTCAATAATAATGGAATTTCTTTTTATTTTCCATCAACAAATATATTACATGGTAGTATACTCTCCTGCACCATTGTACCTTATGGTTCCATCTAATCTCTTCTATCATTTTGGCTATTAAATACATAGAATGAGTGAGCAAGGAAAGCAATTGCCTAAAAACATGTTTTTTTTACACTCTATGCCAACTTCCTACATGTTTCAATTGGGATAGCTTCATTGAAATTGACCATATTTGCATATCATAAACAGACTGAGCATAAACAGCTTCCATGATATGTTCTTATATTGTTTTGATGTTAGCTTCCCTCTGATGCCCATAAAAACTACAGTCCACCATAAAACAAAATGTAAGTGGGTAACTCAAGAGATAAGGACTTCTTCTACTAGGTTAAAACAGGTTTTTAATGATCTGAAATCAAATGACTCATTGCCACTGAGAGAATACTACAAGGATTTAAAAAAGAAGCACAATAAGTTGGTGAATGAGACTAGAAGAAAGTACAACAAGTGCATATCATTAACTCCTCTAGCAATCTTAGTAAAACTGCATGGGATCTCATTAAAAATACTACCCAGTGCTCAAAATCTCTAAATTCTAATGTAGATGCTATTTTTCATGATTATGCTCTTGTAACAAACCAACATAATGTTGCCAATCTACTAAATTAAAATTTCCTCAATAGCATGGCCAAACTGATCAAAAGCAAAAATCAACAAGTGATACCTAATGCAGTATCCCTGGGTGTGGCTCACCATGCTCAAACAATCTTCCTTTACCCAGCTGATAAACGAGAAATAACTAGCATTATTAAGAAAATAAGTAAAAAGGACTCAGCTGGCCATGATGACATACCTGGCTCTCTGCTAAAAAGCATTGGTAACTCTTCGGTGATTCATGTCATCACACACCTAGTCAATGAATCTCTCACTTCTGGCATTTTCCCCAACAGGCTAAAGACTGCTAAAGTAATTCCAGTGTTCAAAGGAGATGATGCTCATAATGTGAATAATTATAGACCCATTTCCATTCTTTCAGTTTTCTCTAAGGTTCTTGAACAAGTAATGTATAATAGACTGTTGTGCTTTCTAAGCAAGTACAATATTCTGTCTGATTCCCAATTTGGTTTCTTGAAAAAAAAGTCGACAGCTACTTTCGACAGCTAAACAGAAGAGTGTGATTGGGGTCTTCTATGACCTTAAAAAGGCTTTTGACTCAGTCGACCATACAGTGCTACTAAGGAAACTTGAAAACTATGGGATCTCTGGGATGGCCAACCAATGGATAAAATCCTATTTGACAGGAAGGTCTCAAGTAGTAAAAATTTTCTCAGCAGAATCCAAATCCTTTACTACTTCAAGCCCCTTGGCGATAGAAAGAGGTGTTCCCCAAGGATCAATAATGGGTCCCCTATTATTCCTCATTTACATTAACAACCTCCCCAATCATTTTATCAATGGCTCAGTATATATGTATGCTGATGATACAACATACTTGACCTCCTCCATAACTCTAAATTATGCTGGGGTGTAGAAAAATATCGACTGCATGAGCAATTGGTGCAATGACAACTTAGTTTTTATCAACAGTGATAAAACAACATTCATTCACTTCCACCCCCACCAAAAAAAAGATATCCTCCTCCCCACTGCTGAAGCTAAATGGATCTTCTCTTAAGCCCTCCTCAGAGATAAATTCCTAGGGATACATGTTCATGAGTCACTATCCTGGGAAACTCAGATAGATAAAATATGTGCTAAAGTTGCCTCTGGCTGCTACCTACTTAGAAAAATTGTGACCATGGTTGACACTGCTACTGCCCGCACGGTTTACTATGCATTTATTCATAGCCGGCTCAAATATGGAATTATTGTTTGGGGGCACTCACATAATCTTTTTCAGCTATTTAGACTTCAAAAATGGGCAATAAGAATCATGGTTAAGATTCCAAAGACAAGCAGTTGTCGACCTCATTTCAAAAATTTAAAAATTCTGACTCTTCCATGTCTGTATATTTTCCAGACGGTAATTTTTGTGCATCAAAATAAAGCCCTGTTTAACCTGAACACCAATGCTGATGTTCATCAGTATAGTACCAGAGGCTGTAATGAAATTAGAATAACAGCTCACAACTCAGCCATGTTCGCAAAGAGTTATGCTGGAGTCAAATTCATGAATGCTTTACCATAAAACCTGAAGGAAATACGTAGTTTCCACTCCTTCAAAACTCAACTCTATAATTTTCTTTGTAATCATCAGTGCTACACCACTGATGAATTTATGTCACTTTCACATCAAAAATGAATTTCCTTTTTATTATTTCAATGCAGTGTTCATTATGTTGTAACACTTGGTTTATCTCTTCATGTTCTTGTGTACATACATATTCTTTGTACAATTCTTATGTAATGATTTGCAGTTATATCTATTGTGCTGTCTGTAAAAAGGCAAAATGACATGTTCCATACTTGTGAAAAACTTGTCCATTAGGAACCAATAAAGTATTATTATTATTAGGTCACAAAGCATCAGATATATGGCCAGAGAAATAGCTCTAGGTAAAATCTTAGATCAGCATTCCTGCCTTAGTTATAATTGCCCCCAATACATTGCAGCTGCTGCTTCTTTACTCAGAGGAGAATTAAGTTTAAAAGCAGTGAAAATTTTCAACAGGCAGACTCAAGGACCAGTTCTTGACCATCACAGTAACCCTGGAAGGAGATGATGGTTCTACACCAGTGCCATGGGTAAATGGATCATAACATACCATATACCACAGAATACAAGATATTTAGCTATCAGATGGAAGCCCATTATATACCATACTTTTCCAATACAACTATGGTCAACCAATCAAAAAAGAACAATTAAATAGACCAAAAAACTAAAATCTTGATTGAAAAATCATCCCCATAGTCGTAAATAACAATCTGGAAACCAGAAGTAAAAAACCACAACACTAACAAATTTAAAAAATTTCTTAAGAATGACATTTTATTTTGTGCCATTATCTCAGATATGTTCTTCACTGTTGGTACACACTAGCACCTCTATGATTAAACTATGCAACATTGTATTGACAACATCTATTTTTTTACTTTTGAAAGTTATCTTTCCCACATTAAAATGCCACTTAAAAGGGCAGCACATTTACATCTCTTTATTTATTAATGGCCATGTTTCCTTTGGAAGTCTGATGAATTAGATGGGTTTAGTTGTAGTCATTCAGGGGTGAAGATATAACCTCAAAGAGCCATCCATTAATGATGATAGAAGCCTACCCAGAACTTGATGATCTAAGAGGCCGATGCAAATTGAGATGATTGAGTTCCCAACTTAGGGCATCGAGGCCTTTAAACCTGTTTTTCCATCTTAATCATGCCCTGGAGTTACAACTATCACCTGAATATCCCCAACGATCTATGTGGGAGTGATCATTTTCCCCTTTTAATACGTAAAGAAGGAAATTTTAACCAGTATTTTCTATCCCCTGGTAATTGGCTTACTTTCTCTTGTTGGCCCGTTCATTATAGGTAGGCCAATGGCACTTGTGCACCAGACCTGTAAATGGGTTTTCTAGCAGACAGACAGAGCACTCAGATGAGGTTTCCAGTCAAACTTAGAACTTGTACCTTGAGAATTTTTTTTGCTTTGTCCTGGGCTTGAAAACATACTGGTGCATTTCCCAGTCAAGAACCTTCAGTTTCTATTTTTTCCAACCTCAGCTCCCCCCCCGCCCCACCTAGCTTTAATGAGCCTGATATCCATTTCCAAACTAGAGACTAAGACTCTGGTAGTTAGTCTGCTGTTTAGTAGTGCACACCCTAATTTTATATATAAGGCATTAAAATGGTCCTTCTAGAGAAATGCCCATCTATGCTAGCTACAGCACTTCATGATGGAAACACCTATTCTCATATGATCAACAGAGTTAAGCAACATTTGGTTCAGTTCATATAGGGAGGGGTTATCCTCTTATTCACTACTCTTGTTGCCCTGTCTGCAAGAGGTAGGCAGTTATGTAGGAAATGACCTTGGTCATTGAATCATAAAATCACTACTCCATTTTTTGCCCCTTTTGAAAATGGGTTAACAAGAAATTGGAAAAATAATTGAGTTTAGATATATGTTCCTTTTCTGTTCTCATTTTATGGTCACACAAGACCTATGCTCTGGTATGTACTGAAAAAGGTACCAG
Source organism: Ceriagrion tenellum (assembly GCA_963169105.1). NCBI lineage: Eukaryota > Metazoa > Arthropoda > Insecta > Odonata > Coenagrionidae > Ceriagrion > Ceriagrion tenellum. The sequence continues at coordinate 1,934,367 of OY720633.1, forward strand.
AAGGAATAACCAAATACCAGGCTAGCATTTCCAATAGGTTCCTTTCGAGTCATTCATATAAATTCAAAATGCATCTCGGGGCACAACACATAAAATATACTGGTCAAATGATTATAAAATTCACTGAATGGAATTTGAAAATTATGGACTTTTAATTCACTATAACCATGTTTATTCCACTACGTACAATAAAGCACTTCTGCCATGAGGCAGTAGAAGTTTTCATATACCCTTTTCTTGCAGCAATGAGTTTTCCTCCAAAACTAGTAAGTTTCTTAAGTTCAATTATTGAAAGGAGTAAATAGTCTTTAGGCATGAGAAGAATTTAGGCCGCCACTACACTTTGATACATTTAATATTTTAAAGTTTGCAGCCCATATTAAAATATATATACACAAGCTTTGAGTGAACTTAAATTATGTGAACATATTAGAAAAATGATTTGAACTTATAAGAGAATATAACATGTTGATAATACTATCTTGCTCTAATTTTTTTATAGGGTTTAAACATGAGACTGAACTCAGAATAGAATCAAAGACTTGAGCAAATGCCTACCTCAAGGAGTCTTTTTCCATGGAAGTGTCAGCATTATCACCAGCATCAATTGATCACTTTCAGCCACCTCTCCCTTCTCTACGCCCCACATTGTTATACAGATTTCAGGAGGCATTTTGGTGAATAGTTTTGCCAATTTTCTCATAAATATCAGCAAAATAGCATAAAAGTAAGCAACAACAGAGGAAAACTGAACTTTTAGCAGTTTCAGCTAATTGTTAGCAAAATTTGGGTATAGAGAGGGGTACCCTCATGCTGTAAATTTCACTCCCATGCTAATGTCTTGAATACAATATTAATTTTTACAGAGCTTGGAAAGAACAACAATGGTCGGAACATCAAAAGCTTGTAACATTCAGTCCCTACTAAAATGACAAAGACAGTTAAATTTTAAAATGTCATAGGGTGAGAGGATTCACTAAAGTGACGGATATTGGCATTTTAATAGGCAGATGAGGTTAAAATGAGCTGAGTTTTATCACTGATTGAATTTATCTGAACATATGAATCTCATTTTAAAAAGCAATCAACGTAAGCAGTCAAACATTCTGATCAACTCCATAATTACATATTCCATACGTATGATTTGAATACCAGGAAAGATGATTCCTAAGTTTTGTGCATTAGTTTCCCAAAGCTGCTCTTGTTCATCTACATAATTTGAGAAATCCTTTCCCATGAATGCCACTGCATTCCAATCCTTGTGACATATGAGTACCTTTCATCCAGGCAACACATTTTAAGAGAGCATTTTTGACCCTCTTCAATGATAGAGAAAAAGAGTGCTTTGAAAAGTGTGCATGTTTTGTAGCGTGATACCAGGATCCTGCTCTTTCAATTGGTGTTTTAGGTCAATAGCAACCTATATACAAACATCTTTTAATTTCAGAATCCAGTTTATAAAAGTCAACAGTCTAATGTAACAATAATATAAAATTCATAATTGACAACTACAATTAAAAGCTGTGGCAAAAATAAAAACCAGAAATTAAGAATAGAAAAACTTAGAAAAGAGCATTAAAAAATCCAGTTTTTCACACAAGCCAGCACTCACACAGAAGAACTAATTAATAACAAAGGTAAAAAAAATTCAACCACACATGAGAACACTTCTACAGGAATAACAGATTAAGAAAAATCACAAATGTTTCAAGGAATACTGAAAGCTGCCCAATCTCAGATTGGATGGAATAATGGGTGATGAGATTCAAGGCAAGTTTTCATATTCACAAGTTATAACCCTAAGATACACACACCCATTAAAACAAGAGACGAGGGAGGATGAAACAAATTGGAAACTAAGAACAAAACAAGCCCATGTGCAGAACAACAACATGATAGTGGGTTAAGGTGAGTTAAGTCCACATGTTCACAGTGATTGTCAGTAGGTGAGCATACATTTATGCATAAAGGCAAAACAATTAATAAAATACCCTCAAATTCACCCGAACGACTAGGCTAATCACAGACAATTGCTGTTACAATTACATGGCAACAGGTAACATCCCACTTTCCCATCATCCCTCTAGTCCTGAGCATAATTCATTAAATTACCACCTCCCATAAGTAACAAAAAATTCTTTCACAACATTTCTAGAGAATTGTCACTTTATAGACTAAAACCACCATGCAAAGACGACTATAAAGACAAATGGTTTTCCATACACTACCACCCCCATTTTAAAGGACAAAAAACCCTAGGACCCATGTGTGCCGCTAGCAAGTCAACACACAAATGTGGACCCATGCTAATCCAGTGCAGTGCTAATATGTATGATAGTGCTAATTTACTCACAAAAAAAATAAATCAGCTAACATGGTAGTCTGTGGCTATTGAATCAAAGTTAAGGGCTTTTTCTTCCCTGAGAGACAACATTTATAATCTTCCATTGCCAACTAAAGAATGAATGAGATGCATCACACAAAAGTCACACCTAGAATTCAGACTTGATACGCAGCAGTCATGGCTGTCACATATTTATCTCTGAATATAAATTTGGCAACACATTAAGTTCCACACGTAGATCACAAATAAACTGAGATCTCCAACAACAATACTGCTGAGGAGCAGTTTGACCCCGGTATAAACTCCATTTTACTTATCAGGCAATGGAAATCTTTGTGAATGATGCAAATTCCAATTCAGACTAGAAGACAAGCCTGCACTGCATGATGGAAATGGTAAAATAATTATAAGATGACTAGTTAAAATGTGAACAAATATTTATAGTCACAACTCTATTGACTGGATTAGCACGAGTACAACAATAACAAGGAACAGAAGCATTAAAAGAACATTACTAAACAAAAAACCTGTGCTCTTGAGTACAAATGCTTGCCCTTCTAATAGGACTTCCCCTCAACAAAAGCATTTGGTAATTAAGGAAATAACAAAAAGTTTTTTAGAGTGAGGCAAAATTGAGCTAGGCTGTCCTCCAAATCCTAAACACCAAAAGCCTAATAGAAAGAGAAGAAAGATAAAAAAGGAAAAATTAGATTGCAACATAGGAATACACTTCAGCAACAACTTAAAGACAAACGATAACATAAAATACAGCAAGGCCTTGGTGCATTAAATAATTTCCCCATATAATTAGTGCAGCACACAGTATAACCCATAATGTATAAAGAAGGAATCTGCAATCTGGAATGAATGGGCTAAGAGCTGATCAATAATTTTGAATGGCTCATGAACTCTTTACTAGATACTACTATCAGGTTTATCCAATTGTGATATGTTTTCCTTTCAAATGAGAAGCAAGAAGCACAAGCAATCATAAATAATTTAAGACTATTCCACAAGCATTGGGAATAATCTGCTTAGTAATAAAATCACTCATGTGACTTTGAGCCCTCCCTGGATGGCTTTTCACTACCTAAGGCATGAGTATTTGGATAAGTTGTATCCATGTTCAGAAATTTATTGAAGTATTCGTAGCTGGGTTTGTACATGAGGGAATTAAATAAATTGCCATTATTATCATTCTACAATGGATCAACGTCTTTGAATTTTTCCCAGAATGGTGGAAGTCCATGATAGTGAGTAAGGCTTAAGGGAAACCTTTTGAAAATTACGGCAGTAATTTTTGTAAATTACCAGGATATGTTACGCTATCGTAGACCCTGAAAATTACCATAATTTTTGGTAGCATTCACCTCAGTCTCCAATATCTTTCATACCAATATATTCCAAACATATTACTTAAAGCCAAGTCTGTATATATTTCATACAATATTAATTATAAATTGATGTATGTACTATTCATTTGTGGAATATTTAGCAGTTTAGGGTTTTAAAAGTTTGAACAAAAAATTTCTCACACCAAGCATAAGAACATTAAATTGCATATGGGCTGCCTTATTTATTTTTAAATTTTCTTTATTCCTAACACATTAATGTAGCATTAGTAATAATTTCAACGCCATCAACCTCTTGCTATTGTTATAGGCTCCCCTATTACCCTCAATTTGCTATTAATTGTAAAAATTAAAAATTATCAGAAAATTATGGTAATTTTCTAAAATTACTCTCTGAAAATTACCATGGTAATTTTTGTAAATTACCAGGGTATGTTACGTAATTTACCGCAGACCCTGAAAATTACCAAAATTTTCGGTAGTAGGTATTCAATAATTTTCGAAAATTACCATAATTTACCACATTAGTTTACCTCAAATGAAAATTACACTGATTCGTCTCCATCTCTACACTATCACATCATCTCTACCTATGGCCCAAACTTTTCCCATCTAAATCAATGCTTTCTTCCTTTTGTTCACAAGTATCTCAGAATCATTTAGCCAGCCTGAAGCTTAGAACCAAACTTGACTCAGGCGCAAAAAAGTTGAAAGGACCAATCACTAGAAATTATGCTTACATAGAAAATGGAAGCTATTCTTTAACTTTTAAAGGGCTGGCATAAGTTAAGCTGAAGAATGTAATCATAAGTCCACAGGCTATATGTACACAATACACTCAGAATTACGGGCTTATGTCCATAAAGATTCTAATGAATGACCAAAATTAAATCCTGTAGACAGTGCCCACAGCGGCCATTTCAATCAGTATTACCTGGATTTATTTACAGCCATAATACACAAGAAATAATTACCTGGTTTAGAATAGTACTTCAAAAAGTACAACAAATTCCATTTTTTAAGGGGAGAGCTATACACGAAGCTTTTCAGGGAGTAGGTGCAATGGCATGCCTCTACAAGCAATGAGGAGTTTTTACCAAATGGAATTATATACAGATAAAACTCCACATTAAAGTAATGACATATTTCTAACAATGCCTTAAGAATAGATGAAATGGTTCACAAGATCTTTAAGTCCAGCTACAGGGCAACATGTATGAGTATGTGATAACAGCAAGTACCCATATGAAATGTACATACTTTCGTTCATTTTCAATTGTTCCGACAAAAAATGCTTAGATTCATCGGAGGCAACTTACCTTTTCTATTTCTGCATCAGCTTCATCCAACTCCTCACGGATAACAAAGTCTTCATCATTGGTGATATCAGAATTCTCATATGTGGGGGGCTGCTCAGTTGACTCCAAAGACTGGAGATCAGAAGTAACGCCACAGAGAGGAAAAAATTAAAGTATAGAAAATTTAAAAAAGTCCACTTTCGAAGCAACCCACACAACATGTTTTCTTTCTGACTCAACTAGAGAACTCAGTTGGGCAGCATAACACTAGTGACCACAAATGAATGCCTGCCTTGGAAACCCCGATCCCCAGATTAATATGATAATATTATTCAAAGGTAAAGTACCACAAGACTGGAATATAGCCAATATCACCTAAGCACTAAAGGAAAAAAACAGGAAAATCTATTTTAACACAGGAAACTTGTAATTTCTGTCTCCATAATGTTGAAATTCCACCACATCACACTGGATACATACTTCCTTTTTTCAAAGTTTGTGGGCTTTGTATCCCATTACATTTTGTTATCCACAGAATGAGTGGGCAATATTGACAATATGGCAGGACTTTAATATCATAAATTTTCCAAATACTCTCAAGTATAAACTTTGGCAATTCTTGAGAAAAGTTTATTATTTTGCAATTTTCTTACAGATGTAATCAACAGGTTTATCACATCTTAACTTCCTACCTATTGTGAGGCCAAAATATTTCATAGTTTGTATACTTCACTACTAAACCATCAATGAAAATTTTCATTTTCATACATAATGCAAATTCATAATGATAAGATGATCAATGAATCATTGCCTTTGATTTATTAACATAAAATTTCAGTCTAGATCCATAAAGCCATTCAACTGGCAGAACCTAAAGCTCATTCACATTACCTATAACCAAGTAAACTTTGACACCTTGACCAGTGCTGCCCTTTGGGCTGGAAAAGCAGGGCAAATTCCTTGGGCCCCATGCCTCAGAGGGCCCTGCATTTTGGGGAAACTTGGAAATCACAGGAAGGAAAAATATTACCATAAAAATCTGGTGAGGCCACACACTAGCTTCTCCATACCTAAGCAACATCTATATATTATTTTTCAACAGAAAAGCAGCTTACAGTGTGAAGAAAATTTAGTGAAGTTTCATTTTTTGCTGATTAAATGTGATAAATTAATGTAAAAATTTTGGCTGGAGCTAAAATATTTCATCAAGCTCATAGATTGTTCCTCCTGCATTGTGTCTCATGCTTTGATTCTGCACCTCATTCTGCAGTCAATGTGTCAAGCATAAAACATTTTTAGTAAAGTAATCATGAGGAGCATGACACGTCTGTTCGTGGAAAATAACAGTTACCATTATTATTAGAGTGAGTTTAAAATTTAATCCTTCAAGTGATTACCGGGGTTCATATGAACGTATTTATAATCCCATGAAAGCATAAACCAGTAATGATCATCGGTCATTTTAAACTCCATGTTTGTTGCTGATGTCAGTGTACTCACTGGCTGTGCAGTATGTGCACCTCAAATTGTTTTTCATTTGTCTGTTTCATTGCACTTTGCCTCATGGTGCACCTTCTGTTGGCCCTTTTGCTTATGCCAGTTAGCTGCAAAAGTTATCACAGAAAATAACTGACAATTGCCTATGCACACTCCACCTGACAGCTAATTGTAATTGAAAGTCGTGAACATAAAATCTGTGATTAACGTTTGAAGTTAATTGTGATTGTAAACAGGCCGTAATAACAATGACTATATCATGTGTTTCAGAAGTTTGGTATTGCCACACTTAGCATGTGCTTTTCGTCAACATTCCTTGCAGAAATGGTACATGGAATGGTACGTCATGAGCATTTGGAACCCTGCACATAAAGATTCAGTAGTCATGCAAAGTATATAAAAACAAAGTTAAGCCGCATATTTCACTAAAAACTGATATGAGCAAACAGAGTGAGACCCTGCTGATGGAAGTATCCCAACATGCACCCGATGACTAGGGTTACATGCACTCACTCTTGGGCTGTATCTCAGGAACTACTCGGTAGAAATTAAAAATATTTGAAAGGTTACATTTAAAAGGCATGATGACTTATTGGTGATTAAATAAAAGCAATGAAAAATATCGAATGTTCTCTAATCACCAGGTATGACCAGAAAACATAAACAAAATGTCAAAATATGGAAACTTAACTTATGATTTGGCATGTCTTTCACTTTTCTAATGACAATAATATCCTAAATACTTTATTTTCCAATCCAATGGTACACATTTTAAGGAGTGGGCCAAAAGAAATTCAAATATCAAAAAATAAGGACCACCTTAATAGGTACAAAATGTTGGAAATTGGTCTATAGTGAAAACCTGTCCCAGACAGAAAATTGCACAAAAAAGGAGAGAAGCATCATGGTTGAGGGGGTGGCATTGAAAACCTGAATAATTAAGAGACAGTGGTTCATAATAAATTTGACAGTAGGAAGTAGGAAATTAAAATAAGTGACTACTCTCACCTGAAATGAGTTCCTATAAATTAAAAAGGAGTGTTTTTATTTACTTATCCCTCATTTATATCTTGAAATATTGTGTGGTCAGGCTGATTGAACATAAAATGTGAGAGGCGGGTGTAAAGGTTTTGGCGTAAGGATTTGTATTCCGGTCGTTGCTTTACTCGTGTGAAGAGTGCAGTTGGGTAGGCTAAGGCGTTCAAAGCGTTAAAATACCTATATCTTACTTAGATCATTCTTACATACATGTAATTTACGTATAAAATGAGAGGGGAACCTCGGTGAGGGCGGGCAGCCGGTGCTAGGAATTCGTTGTGCCGCTGTGCGCAACGCGCCAAAGTAGTCAAGTTGCTCCGAGAGCGAGCGTCTCGAAGAGACGAGTCGCATTCTACTGCTGCTTAGTGTTGGAGCATGGTCATACCTTTGAGTTGAAGAGAGCTGGACAGCGGACAATGACGTTGAGGACATTTGGTGAGAAATTTCATTGCCCTATATTTGGACCACCTTAAAGTCTGAACTATCAGATTCTTCCATCACATGCTGATGTTTTACTCCATTGCCAGCATGTTAGATATTCCTTAGCCCTTTCTTCGGCTAGTCCAAAACAGGATGTCAGCTTCTCTGCAGTAGCTAAAATATCATTGCTGATGATATAGGGACCATTTTCATTAAGGCACCTTTGCCAACGGTCTCTCGCAATAGAATCATAAACCTTATGAAAACTCTTCACGATAAGTATTACTATATACGTAAAAAGTTTAACAGGGACAAAAAATATGAGGAAAAGCAAAAGGAGTACGCACAATACATTTCTGACAGTAAAAAAACTTTATTTGACGTATGTTCCTGCAAGTGCAAAATGCACTTGCTGTGTGATTGCAACAAAACAATAGATAAATGTACCTGTGATCAGCCGGTTAAAATTGATTGTTCTTGCCCCGTCAATAGGAAAGTTCCCGAAGAAAGTGTAAGACATTTCAAAGTACCACAAATTAATCTAAAAGCTACAGAATACACAAAAATGATTAACTGGAATACAGTTAATCTTACCTGTCCTTCTATTCTTCCCGAAGAGTACGACGAAGTTAGCATTAATGACTTCATTACCAAGAAAGAATTCCCTAAATTACATCCAGAAACATTCCCCTGTCTAAACCACACACAGGTAGTGGAGAGAACTGTGAAAGCAGTCACAGAGGCAGCCGCCAGGGTGTGTGGTCCAGAGAACAGAGATGGTTTCATCCGAGCCAAGCTGAAGTCTACACAATTAATGCCAACTTTCACTTCTAAGGCTGATTTCAACACATTTAGTGTTTAAGTACCGCGCCCAAGTAATGGTTGGTTGGGTAGGGCATGGGTGGAACTCGCGGTGCAGCAACCTTCATGTGGTGAGTTCTGAGTCTCCCATATACCTAAAGTTTATAGGAACGGGCGAAGATCTGCACATTTATCACGAGAAAAACAACGATCGTAAGGTCACTCATTTTTTTTGTATATGCCTCTCCTCCCCCCCCATAAAAAAGGGGAGCAATGGAAATCATATCTTTATTAAAAGACAAAAGACCTTAAGAAGAGGCCACATACCGATTTTGAACATAATCAGATCACTGTAACTCATAAAGAGGAAATTCCGAAAAAATCATGTTTTTTACGATTTTTCGATAATTTGAACGTGATGAGCGACTCCACCTCCCCCTAAAAGAAGGGAGGAAGGGGAATTATACATATATATATATATATATATATATATATATATATATATATATATTTTTTTTTAAGACAGAGGATCTTTAGAGGATCTTTAGAAGATGCCACATACCAATTTTGAATGCAACCTAATAACTGTAACTCATTTTTAAAAATCCCGAAAAAAGTCATATTTTTTACGATTTTTTTAAACTTCAAACGAGATGTGCGACTGGAAGATATGGTCCGATTTCAAAAATGTTTTTTTCTTTGTGATCAGGGCGACAAGTAGCAACTTTTCCGCACTATTACAATTCCATTTGGACACTTTCGTGTTTTTTGGCCCACCCCACTGTAAATGGCGAAAACCTATTTCCGACATGCCTTATATCATGTTGGAGTTGCGTTTTGCATTTTGATTGTTGAGAGAATAAATTATTCTATTCCATTCACAGTTTAAGGTGATACTTACACCTTCGTTCTGTGCTCCAGTGCTCCGTCCTCTCCTGGGAGGTGGGGGAGGGGCTTCTTCCTCTTCTGATTCCTCCTCCTCCTCTTCTGTTTCCTCCTCTTCTGATTCTGCCTGTGCTCTAGGAGGCTCTGCCTTCTTCTCACCTATATAAGAAACAGGCACAATTACCACAATTACTCATCAAGTAGAGGTATTGTCCTCATGATAGGCATTACCTTTGAGTGAAAAATTCATTTTTTTCTATTTACTTCATACTTCTTAGTGCTAAGTGCAAACTTACCAGGCAGTTGGTACACACAATATATGAATGACACTTTATATATTTTTCAATGCATTTGAAACCAAAATCTGATAAACAGAGAGGAAAAAAGTTCCAGCTAAATAATCCCATCCGCAAGCAAGATATTATTACATATATCTTTTTTAGTGAATACAAGGCCAACAGATGGAATGCTTTTTCATTATTTCTGGTACAAACTAAAAGCTTGCTAGATGTGTGTATCCATAAGTAATAGCAGGTAGAGCTGTTGAATTGAGTTACTTCATCTAACACACACAACATACTCTCCCATGATAATATGGACCTTTTAAGGTATTATAAAGAAAAGCTTGTCAACACACAAAATGGTAGGTCCTCACAGTTCTTCAAGACTGAGTCTTCATAATCAGAGTTTTCCAAGCAGTAGAGCTCTGATAGTAGACATAATAGTGCATAATCTATGAACCAGCTTTCAAAAAACATTAATCTTTATCTTCCTAGCATGTCTCTCTGGCACAAAAATTGTGTCCCTAGACTGCCGAGCATGTTCGTTTGGCACATTCATGGACATTTAAAAAACACTGGTCATTTAAAAAACCCCGGTCAGCAAGGTTTATGACTACGGAAAAACTCAGGAAGGTAAAGGTTAATGGGATAATATGAACAACACATAAAAATCCTTCATTTTCATACATGTGAGCTTCATTCACTTAAGCAGAAAATTATCATCTCCACCTGATAATCATCATAAGCTTTTTAGCCACTCAATAAGACAAATAAAACCTTTCTTTTTGACACATCCTATACACCTGCCATATGTCTTTTCAATACTGTGCAATGTGTCAGCTGGATAAATAAATAAATAAAAAATAAATAAAACTCTATTGCATGGTTTCTTTCCTGCTCTCTCTTAAGCACACTCAACAAAATATTACTTCACTTGTAAATTGGCACTCATGCAGCCATCACATCAGATCATCAGCTGTAAATTCTGATCTGCATAGTTACGAAACAAGAAACATGAAAAGTCTTCACTACAATTCTATAAGGACTAACAAAGCTAAGTTGGGACCACGAGAAATGGGTCTCAGAATATATAACAAACTCCTGCAAAATTTAAAAATCATTGTATCTAAGGAGTCATTTTTAAAAAATGTAACATATTTTCTACATGAAAAACAGTACTATTCAGTTAATGAATATCTTTCTGACTAAAAAAATTGATTACTTTTTGTTACTCTAGTATGCAAGTATTGAAGATGTGGCACTAAAATATGGTAGCCATGTTGTGTGTGCATATCTTTGCTGAGACGTGTGATATTGCACTGTTTATATGTGAACTGTTGCACTATTTATATGTGAATATATGTGATTTATGTGTTTTTGTGAACCTACTTAGCTTCTTTTGAATCCTACTATATTTTTTAAACAATTGTATTTTTTTGACGTGCCTTATATATTTCTTTGTAAGATCTTCGGACAAAATAAAATAAAATTAAATTCATCAAATGCTTTTGATGACATATCGCTAAGTTATCTAGAATCATAGAATATAGTACAGAATAAACAAATATAAAGATAAATAGGTAAGTCAGAAGGACTAGAGCAGCAAATAAGCTGCATTTAGGTGATGAGCCCTGCTCATGTTCAACTTCGACAAAAGCACTGCAGAATGTGTTTGCCAAATGAGCACACACCTAAATACAAGTTCAAATTAAACATTTCTCACAAAATATGTAGAACATACAAAACAGAGTATGCTTTGTGAAGCACAATAGAGGGTCAGCAATAATAATATATACATTCTCAGGTAAATTATGCCAATATACAAAACATCACATGAGGATTTGATTCTTGCAAAGGATTCACTCAGAAGATATTGGGTTAATGATTAGGGGTGGGGACACATTAGTCAGGCACACAGATCTTCTTCCTTCTGAACAAGAAGTCCAAAGCAATTAAACTTGATTGTAACCATCACTTATGCTTAGCTATACTCATTGCCAAATTTGTGGCAGGCTTGAATGTTATTTAAATTATTGGGTCATTCACAAGTATTGCCAAAAGGATTTCATTTAACTGCTTTTAGTAAATTACCTAGATAATGAGTTAATTCAACATTTTTCCTTTCAAAAACTGTATCTATTTTACTTCGTTTACCTCATCATACATACAAGATCTGTACTGTGTAATAAAGATCTTTAAGAGGACTGAAATGCTGAACACAATGAAAACCCAAAAACAGTCTTCCTAAGATAAAACATCTCATAAATAAATGATTAGATTATATTATTTAGAGCATATTTAATAAAAAGGTGACAAACCAAAACATCCAAACCAGCACATTGATATACGTGTTTCACTCAATGTTTCCATTCATTAGCAGGTACTCGCATAGAGAATTGAATGCAACTGGTCAACAGCTGCAGGCAACTTAATATACTCAAAAATGAATAAGGAAAGCTTCCGCAAAAAATATAGGTGCTCAATTTGAAAGCATAACAGATTTGAAAAAACATTCAGAAGAAAAACTGAACAAAGGTGACTTGGTTGCAAATATTCTCCTATGCATAATAATTTTGTACTTCACCACAGGCTGATGGTAAGACATGTAAAAAAAAGTTTTTCTCTTGGTTTTTCTCAATAACTTTTGCAAAACAGAGATGCCTATAGTCTTATGTCTTACAAGACATGGAAACGTGAAAAAAAGTTGAATGAATTCAAAACTCTAGAGTGGATACCCTTATGGTGTAACATGTGAGTTCATAATGAGTAGAAGATACATTTATATGGTGTAACAATTTTTTCACCATTTAAAACTAGCTACTTCATCTGACTGAAGGAAAATATCAGTTTCAAGTGTTTTCCACTGACAATTGGTAAACAGCTGTATTAATTGTCCACAACAGCTACCTAATTAGAATTAAAGTAATGGCAATTGGCCAAAGGAGAGCTTTATTCCATTACCCTTGCTTGTGATAGTGTGTGTCCCCTCCTCTCAGATAGGATGCACAATTTTTCAGCTGTTGTATTACCTCATCAAGCAGCACTTCCATTCCATATTAACTTAAGATTTAGGTATTCAATTCATGCATTGTTACAATTTGTGAGTCATTAATGAATGTTTGTGGAAATTCAAATGTAACTTCTTGAAAGCCAGAGAATATCAATATAGAATATTGGGTGTCCAAATGAACTTATACATGTTAGGTAGGTAACCTCCAAAAACAATAGCAAACAAATTTGAAATTTAATGAGCTACAATGGTTATTGAGGGCATATCTAAGGAACTCCTGGCAAAGTAAGCAGCCGCAAGGGACTAAACTACAGAGCAACACGAGCGCACACACAAATTCTACTCAGTGAAGCCACAACTGACTTGAAATTGTCTTGGCCGGGACAGCTGGTTCCTCTTCTTCCTCTTCTTCTTCTTCCTCCTCTTCTTCCTCCTCCTCCTCCTCTTCTTCCTCTTCTTGGTGTGCTTCCTCTCCCCTCCTCACACCATCAGTGTCCTCCTCCTTCCCCCAATCCCAGCCCTCCTCTTCCACATCCCGCCTCCCCCTCAGTCCCAACTTCAGGGGAACATCGTCCGCCTCCTCATCTCCCCACTCAAAACCTCCCTCCTCCTCCTGCTGCTGTCCTGGGCTCATGTTGGCTTCCACAGAGGGTCCCCGATGCACCGTGGGAAGGGCCTCCACCAGGGTGGGGATCCCAGATGTCCGCATGATTGGCGTCTCCCTCACCCCATCCTCCTCATAATCCCCCTCTTCTTCCTCGTCCTCCTCTTCTTCCCCAGCCATGGCAGCATTTGACGGGACTGCCTCTTCCTTCGCCACTACGCTCCCTGAAATCCCATTTGGCGTAACATTTGGTCTGCCTGATGCCATAATTCCAGTTAGACATTTATTTTAACCAGTGAAAAAGAGACTCCATGTGCATGCTTATGTTAGCAACTCAAACACATAACACAATACCATAGCATTAATTCCTTCATCAGTCAATTCTGATTTTCACAGTCATCACACAAGCTCCAAAAATGACAGACATAGTCTACAAAGCTCCAACATTTCATGCCTTGAAGGCACTTCTCACACAGTAGCCACACACTACAATTAGATTACTGCACATTTTCCACTCTTCATCTGAATTTTAGAGAAAATAAAAACTGCAGTGGAATAAAACCAGTCACAGTCACGATGGAAAGTTTGCCAAACCAATTCATTTTAAGTTAGTATTTTGAAATGCTTTAATATTTCAATATGCTTTATTATTTAATTGTATTAAATGATATTCCTCACAAGAATATAACACAAAGGAAAAAATATTTTTTTCAAAGAAAACATGGCTCATATGAAGAACTATAAGCCTATCTATCACCTATCTAATGATGTTGATAGGATTCCTAAACCAAAGAGTGTTAATGGGAAAGAAGAAAACTCAAATATGTATTTGAACGGACTGGTCAAGAGGAGACTAATCAGAGAAAAGTATGTTACATAGATATTTATTGTCAATATGTTAACCTCAAGAAATTTTTGAAACCATCAGTTAACTTCAAGTCCTAGTTGGGTTAAGTAATTTATTTTCAAAGTTTAAAGACTTATTAGCACATTATGAAACTAGGGAGGGAAATACGGTATTGTGACCCATATGGCATAGCCATTGTCATTACTACATGCAGGTTGCTAAGTCCTACTTCTTTCCCGCTAAGCCTGCATGATTTTTTTGCCATATTTGAAGGGAAAGTTCATTAAAATATTCTTCATTAATAACTGTAATGTATCATTATTTACTCCACCAATACTTTACATATGATGGCAACAAAATATGGAAATGTTTTCAACAGATACAGAATCTTTTTCAATGAACTTTAATTTGCTTCCTAAATAATGACCATTGAAGACTATACAAAAATATTACTATGCCAATTATATTGACCCAAGATTTATCAGGTAACAAATACTCAGAAATACTTCTAGCTTCTAAACCAAACTCTCAGAATTCTCCATTCCTCATTGCCATTACTAGAATCTTCCGATGAATTCATGTTTCCATCTCCTTCACTTTATTTATAAGTCTAATACAAAGTTTCAATTTCTGTATTATAATCCAGTAAGGCTTTCAGTCCTGTAAATAAGTAGTTGCCAGGATAACCGAACTTGATGTAACATGAATAAAACAGGGAGCAAAAATACCACTTTCCTCCCACAATGTAGGATAGAAAAATGAACTTTCAGTCCAGAAGTGGCAAATAATACACTTCCACACAGTTGCTATGAAAAAAAAGTTTTCATACTGTCCATAGTTTACTTGAAATATATTCCCACACTGCATTTTAACTATTAATGCAATACTAGAGAATGATGTACTAGCGTTTAAGAATATTCACTATGTGATTATGAAGTCAAGACCCTTAAAAATTATGTAACCATCTGTTAGCTTACGGCCGAACGGGTGCCCCCAGGAGGTGGTGCCCCCTGGCGGATAGCCAGGGAACGTCGACGTCATCGAGGGCAGGCGTCGTGACGAGGAGTCAGTCGAAGACAGTCAGTGAGTTGGGATGGGTCAGAGGGGTGCGACAAAAGTGATAGACGGTGATTGTGGGGTGTGTCGGTCTGAGAGACCGGGCGAGCAAGGGGCTCGCGGGTGTAAGTGTTCGATTAATAAAAGTGCGGAGCTTTACCGTTGTGCGTGAGTGTGT
This sequence comes from Ceriagrion tenellum, assembly GCA_963169105.1. Lineage (NCBI taxonomy): Eukaryota > Metazoa > Arthropoda > Insecta > Odonata > Coenagrionidae > Ceriagrion > Ceriagrion tenellum. Next base: position 1,949,978 of record OY720633.1, read on the forward strand.
CATTCGATATTAGTCGGTGAACCCCAGTCCCTCCCGCCATCCTTAAAGAGTCCTCCACTCCACTCCCTCAGGAGTATCCGGTTCGATCGGTTATTCGGCCTCACACATCAAAATGCATAGTGTGAGCCCTTGTAATTCAATTATGCAGAGGATAGGAAAACATTTTTTTCTTTCGGCAATTCTGATGTCAAATTTAGTGCAAATAATTTCCATAAAACCTCAACAAAAAAATGCTAAATGCCCTTCCACATGGCTATATTTTTCTCCAATGACTGACAACTCTTCATGAGAAGTATAAAACTTTTTCTGTTTCTATCAACGTGCTACTTAAGCATAATTGCATGAATGAAAGCCTCAGAGTGGACTTTGGAAAGAAGTGATTCCTCTATTATTACAGCATTCAAAACCTCTGGCTTTAGGGTCTCTCAATTAACTAAGGGATATGCTGTCATCTACAATAAGTGTATTATGAAACAAAGAGTGAAATTCACTGGTAATGAAAGTTACTAGACTTTATAAGTCAATATGTAGCCAATTCCTTAGACACTAAAGACTTACACAGTAACTAAAAAGACATTATAAATCACTACCACAAGAAATCCTACAAACTCCCATAAGAACAATCCAATAAATCAATTTCTTCCATTTTGCCACAGATTTTGACGAGAAACCCGAGGAAACCATTTTTACCACTGCAGTACATAATCATATTTCCTAGCCAACTGGATGCACTGGTCAATAATATGTGTTGCGATTGGATAGGACAAAATTTTGTAATGCTAACAGTAACAAAATTGTCATTCAATGAGAGATGTACGTAGTATGAAGAACAGTAGGAAATGTGATTCTGACAGAAAAAAACATGGATGGCGGTGACTAATTGTGATGTAAGATACATGAAGGACGAGCACAAACTTATGGCCAAAATATTCAAGGAAGCAAAGAGAAGTTTAGGTGGTATTCCTGGGACAAACATAAGGGAAGGATATAAGTTAGCATTACAAAGGTTTAATGATGAGTATAAAAAATAAAACAATAAATCAAAGTATGATTGGACTATGTTGATATATTCTGTGGTTTCAGGCTTGATGTAGTAAAATCGGAACATAACTAAGTTTGAAAAAAAATAGGCAACTTCCACTAAGGAGGCAATACGAGAATTAGTACACACTTTGATATAAAGCTTCGCCTGTTCTGCCGTGCTAGCATTACGAATATACTCTGTGGTTTCAGGCTTGATGGAATGGAATCGGAAAATAACTAAGTATGAAAAAAATAGGCAACTTCCAGAATTAGAAGTTACCTATTTTTTTCATACTTACCTTTTCAGACTTAAGAGACAACCAACCTGCCTAATCTACTAAATGCCGATCTTAAAACATCTATTTCCGACTCTTGAGTAAGATTAATTTTACCTATTTATGAAAATATTTTAATCACATTTAGCACACATTAACTTCTTTCTTAATCTTGAGGAATGACTAGGCTTGATTTTGTGGAAGAGTATTGATGCAGGACTATGCTTAGGATGAATGGCTTCATATAGTCAGTACAAAACTATGGAGTAAAATAAGAGTATGGAGTAAGAAAAATATTGCAGCTCAAAAATATATTTTTACAAACAAAAGTTGCAGCTCTGGAGCTTTGAAAATGATTTAAGAGGTTAACACAAGAATGCCTGCAGACATTATTGCAACTCCTCCACCCAGAAAAATAGCTCCTATTTTTTTGTTTTATTATCTTAGCAGTTTCCACTCACGACTTTTCCTAAATTCTGCTATTGTATGCTGTATAAAAAGTTGAGACCTTTTAGTTTGAAAATATCCTAGTTAATTACAGATTTACCCAGAACACCCGAGAGGCATTGAATCGACTCCATCACACAGATAGCTTGAATGAAGGTGATTGCAATTTCTTAATGCTATTAACTGTAACATATTGTCATGGAGGAATATTTTCAATATATATGCTCATCATTTTGAAGATGCCACACTGCCACATTCTCACTCAACCTTCCATTTGTTCCTCCTCCATCTAACTAATGCTCATGTAGCTTCCTGTTGTAGACACATCCAAATCATGTTGATATTAAACTAGGGACATTGCTACAAAATTACATACGTATCCACTATGTAACATTCAAGATGTCACGTAAAAATGACATTACCGTATTTACTCGCATATAGGACGAGGTTTTTTTCACTTTTATCCGCTTAAAAAATCGGGGTCGTCCTATGTGCGCGAGCGAAGGATTCTTTGCTGTTTTTTGTGTTAGTGTCAAGGTCGAAATCAAACTCACCTTTGTTGGATGGTGTGATAATAACCTTGTATGATGGTCGACCTATCGCTATTTTTGAATCTGTGGCGGCAGACGACGCCACGCTACATGTGCTTCGGAAGCGAACGTATAGATGAGCCCGGCGCGGCGGCCATATCATCTGATATCAGGGAGCAAATCCCGCCGGCGAGAACAGGGGCAGCCACTTCAACCGGTGGGCCCCAACGACGAGCAGAGGAATCCAGATTCCTCTGGATGGCCGTTCTCTACACTACTCCCTCATAGGGTCACTCTGTGGTGTATTATCGGCAATCTAGAGGACTCTGGAGGAGTCTAGAGCGGCGAGGGCGGAGAGTCTCTTTCGGGCGACCGCGAAGCTTTGCGTGTCGGCTCTGTGTATACTCTTGAGTGATTTTGACTCTTGACCCTTGGAGACAAAACGTAGTTTCTGTCCTCCCAACGTCGCGACAACTCATTCCAAAAACTGATTTAGTGACAGATCACCCTTCGTTACCACCGCACTGTTTGCTTGTGCTTTGTTATACCGTGGGAATAGAAAATGGAGGAAGTGCGGAGAACACAGTACACTGCTTCTTTCAAGAGAAAAGTTATTTTGCACGCGGAAAAGAGCAACAACTGCGCTGCAGGACGTGAGTACGGTGTATCAGAAGTGTGCGCACGGAAGTGGCGTAATCAGCGAGATTCGCTGTTCAATTGCGAAAGCACAAGAAAATCATTTCGTGGACCGAAAATTGGCGAACATCCTAAGATGGAAGAAGAGCTACAAAACTTTGTGAGAAACATGCGCAACATGTGCATGCATGTGGCAGTGGAAGTTCTTCAAGCGAAAGCCAGAGATCTAACGATAGAAAGCGGAATTCCACGACAAGAATTCAAAGCCAGTCGTGGTTGGGCATACCGCTTCATGAAAAGAGCAGGATTCTCCACAAGACGACGGACCCCCATTGTTCAGAAGTTACCTGATGACTACGAAGCCAAGCTGATCCGATTTCAAAGGCATGTCATCGATCTAAGAAAGCAGACAGCATTCTTAATAGGGCAAATTGGGAACGCAGATGAGACGCCAATTTACTTCGATATGCCAGGCAATACGACTGTTCACCCGAAAGGAGAAAAGCAAGTATTGATACGGTCAGGTGGCAATGAAAAGCAGCGAATCACAGTGATGTTGGCATGTACAGCAGACGGTCATCGGTTACCACCATATATCATACTGAAACGGAAGTCAATCCCGAAGAATGAAATCTTCCCAAGAGACGTTGTTATTCGATGCAACGAAGAAGGCTGGATGAACAATGATTTGATGATTGACTGGCTGAAAACAGTATGGCTTCGCCGCCCAGGGGCATTACTAAGGCTACCGTCGATTTTAGTGATGGACGCGTTCAGGGGACACCTCACAGATGACGTAAAAATCTTGTAACAGGAGAATAAGAGCACTTTCGTAACAATTCCTCGGGGAATGACCTCACTATTACAACCATTGGACGTGTGCATCAACAAGCCATTTAAAGATCGAGTGAGGAAACTGTACACGGAATGGCTTACTGCCGAAGATCGAGAAATGACTGCAACTGGCCACATCAAACGGGCCAGTGCTTCACAGCTTGCTTCATGGGTGTCAGTTGCTTGGAAGAGCATTCCTCAAGAGATAATATCGAAATCCTTCAAGAAATGTTGCATTTCTAACTCACTCGACGGATCGGAAGACGAAGCTTCATGGAGCGATAGCGACTAAGAGGAGAGTTATGGCGAATGTTCGGAAGGAGAGTCCGAATAGGCGGAAGCAGAAAGTGCACTGAAGGAATCAATGCCGCACGACATGACTTTCATGATAAAATCCTGAATAAACGAGTTAGGAAGTCCAGTTTTTTATTTTTTTTCTCTAAAATCCTATCTCGTCCTATATGCGAAGTCGTCCTATATGCGAGTAAATATGGTATATAGATATCCTATTTGAAACATCCACCATGGAACGTAAAAGCAACGTCACATAGATATTCAAGTTTAATATCCAAGATGTCATCTTTAATAATGTTATATAGATATTCTGCTTCAATTTACGGATTGAATATGCGTTTTTCGCGCCGAAAAATGCTTTACACTTATTATCAAAGATGTTTAGCTTTGGGGCTTGGCTCGTGCAAAAATTAATGATAAAAAACTATTATCTGCATGTATAATAGTTCCATTCTGAACAAACATCAATTAAAAGACCAATCATGAACAAGTATCTTCACTAATATAAGATTAATTAAATCTGATATTCATTTAGCAGCACTGCAAGAAATATTACCACAAATTTATTTCCTATAATATCCATAGGCACTTGAGAGTGTATGCATCAGACGAGGCTTTAAGTCATGTCTTTGACACCGTGGTTAATAAAAAAAGAAAAATGATTTTAATGCTGCGCAACTTCCTATTAAAAGATTATAATTCCTAAGCTAGCGACCACGCTTCCTTCAATTCGTTCACTTTGTTGTTCTCCAGCCTTGTGCGTTGATGCCAAGTTCTACACTACCTAGTGCCAGCTTAGTGATCTGCTCAGCCTCCATACTTTCTTTCATTCTTCATATTCACTGCATTTTCATCCATCCCTTTTAATTTCACCTTACGGCTTTCCCTTCATTCTACCTTATCAAAATCCTTTTCCTGCCAATTACCTTTCATATTCCATTTCATTTTTCATTCATCTTCTCCTCGTTTCTATTCATGTTGGATTCGCCATACCCTCAACAACATTTCTTTGTTGCCACATTTATTCCAGATTTGTGGAATAAAATCACTACAATATATATATGGCACACCCTAAAGTCACATATGTGGACTGCAACTTGACTGTGGATGCTACAAAACATCTAACGGATGCTATAATGTTAACCTTGATGTCTATATGTGGATGTTGTTGCAACGTTGTGTGGCGGGTCCTTCGGATACTTCACAGATGTCCATCGAATGTTAATTGAAGTAACGTGGATGTTACATGGATATCATATGTTAACACTGACAATGTTGTGAGGCTGTTGTAGGGATACTGGTAGCTTCTTGGGTGGCAGAGCATGATGACTACCTCAGCTAATTATGAATACTTTATTGCATAGTCAATTATACCATATTATACATAATTTTTCAACAAATTTAGAGAGTTAGAGCACCATATAAAATCATATAACTGTCTCATATCAAATGATATTTGTTCACCAGAGTAGTTATGTTCAGTTAGGCCAAATGTCTATTCAAGTTTATGGAGCACACTTCAATGTAATAGAAGTACCACTGCTTTTTTGCAGATCAAGACACCATGCAAAGATTAGTGAGTACACACAAATCTGAAATTACAGACTTGCCAAAGAAAACAACAAAAATTAAGATACATACTCAAATAGCACACAAAAATCTACATCTGGAAAAAAAATTACGGAAGAATATACAAAAGTCCTTAAATCATTTTATTCGCAATCAAATATAAGTTTAGCTGTGACTCCTGGGACATAGTCTTTCCAGTAAAATGGATGAACAGCTAATGAATGAGCAGATTTCACAATCTCAGGTGTGGCATTGTTAAATCATAATTACCTACATACAAAGAGCACGTTTCCACCATTAAACACTTCATTGTTTGATGCATTTCAGGTTACAATGCTAATCTCAGGAGCAATACATGGAGTTGTGATATAGTCTCCATATAAGTATTTATCAAGTTTTATGAAAGTTTTGGGGAGATGGAACAGTTAGTAGGAGCAAACAGCAGGTCTAACGAGGATGTTCTTGAGTGGGTGACCCCTTTACCATTGCAACTCATCTGTCTCACCTAAACTTCTGTACATCACACCTGCATAGAAGCTTACACACCACTATGTGGTGCACCAAAGGGAGGTAGATAAGCAAAAATGCATACAGTAACACAATTTTTTTAAGCTAGAATCATTATTACAATTCATTTAAGCCAAAAATCTGGTCTGTAACATTCGCTGACGATTTTCATTAGTGTGAGCAATAGTTGAGATGTCAACGTTCAGGAATTCAATTGCAAATTTAGAAAACTGAAAATTAAAATCTTTGCAATTCCACAAAATGTATATTTTATTATTTCAGCTGATTCATTGCATCATCTTCAGGAAAGAACAAGGGGCTAGTTCACAGTGGATGGGATGAGGTAGGGTGTGAGCAGAGCAGGGTTACAGGATGTCATAAAGGGATAAAAAGTTTTAGAAAAGGAGGGAGATTTAAGAAGGGGGTTGTTATTAAGGGACAGGGGAAATGAAGGGAGAACTTACATGGTAAAAGGAATAATTTTAAGGATAGTCCACTGCAAAGGGTAGGTCCACAAATAAAGAGCATACAACTTGTACTTAAACTCATGAATTCATCAAGAATGAACTAATTAATTAGCAATAGATACTTAGCAATGAACAACCCATGAAAACTGTCACATATTGATCACTTCAACCACTTAGGTAATATGTACAAAGCCCTTACAGAAGGGTGGAGTTTATTTTTCAAAATTACATGTCCTAATGTAAGCTGATATATAGGCAGTAAGAAAAGAAAAGAGATAGCTATTTTTTAGCCTGAAATAAGGACACAATGCAACCCACAGCTCAACTGTTTACAAATGTTTAAATATGTTGGTACACATTAACAAAAGGGAACAACTTTGCTCATAAATTCAACAAGAGTTTTAATGCATTTGCAATCATTCCATAACTATTTTCTTCAAGAAAATGTTGTTACAGCTCTATTATGGGATGGAGAAGACACTATACAACCCACATCATGTCTATGTTGTAAATATTTTCTGCACACTAGAATTATGTATCTTGGTCCATATTAAATATTAATAGCATTATTTTTTTATTCATTCAACACATTAAAAAAAATGTAAATTGTTGATATACAAGGAAGTATTTACTTCAGAATAATAAAATTTGAGATGGTTTGTTCTCATTTTTTCATAACATTTAGGCATTATTTCTTTGTTTGCTAGATAAGGGTATCATTAAAAAAACCTGAGACTAAAAGTAATAAGCTTAACAAACCCTGATGTGTCTGTAAAAAATAATTTTTCACCTTCAGTATTCATCAAATTATATAAATAGATGCCACAAATGTTGGATAAATATACTATCATGGTCCATGTCTGAGAAAAGATACAATATCAGGGATCTTTTTTCCAAAGTTGGTGGTTTCAGGCGATACTTTGTGGAATTTGCTAATCATTTTGAATGAAAGGGTAAACTTTACTTTTCCACGATGAATTTTAGTGACTTACGACCATGGTTTCAACGATTATGTCCTCATCAGGAGATGACAGTTGGCCAAGGAATTCAAAGGTGCAAGAATGTGTTGAGTCGCCTTGAGGATCCCGAATGTCTGTACTTGGTACCGATATGTGGATGATACTGTGTGTGTTGTTCAAGATCCGCAAGGCAACTCAACACATTCTTGCACCTTTTGAATTCCTTGGACAACTGTCTTCACCTGATGATGACGTTAATTGTCGAAACCATGGTCGTAAGTCATTAAAAATCATCGTGGAAAAACAAAGTTTACCTTTTTCATTCAAAATCTTTTTTCCATTTTGATTTTAAACTCTGAAGGTATGGAAGGAAGGAAGGTGATATATAAAGCAACAATCAATTGAATGAAATATGTACAAGCAAACTGAATGCTGGATATTTAAGTAGGTAATTTGTCTATAGAGCCATTACTTATGGCTTAATGGTAGTGAATCCTGATTTTTACATTTAACATACTGGGGCCTTGCATGGCAATCATAGTTCATGACCTCACAACAGAGATTAATGGTAGTGAATCCCGATTTTTACATTTAACATACTGGGGCCTTGCATGGCATCCATAGCTCATGACCTCAAAACAGACATTAAGTTTCTCAAAAAAATCAAGATAAACAGTAAGAGGAGGAGGGCTAATAGTCAGATGGGGACTATATTAGGAAATGTATGGTAGAAGGTACTACATAATGCCTTCAACAACATTTTTACAAACTAATAGTATGTTAATTTGTGACATTTTCTGTCATCAGAAAAATATAAACCATGAGGTCCAAAGACCTCAGATCTAAATAATAAAATAAAACAATATGACAAAAAAATTACTAGTGTATTCTAAATTGCAGTGTCCTTATGGATAAAGGCTCAGCCCTTTTCCATACATCTGAAAGCATTCCAAGGATGTCAATCATCACAGGTATATAACTAAGGGGTACTCTACTTTACTTCCACTCCCCTATAATTTCCTCAGGGTTTCAATCACACTTAATTTTCCCGCGACTCCAAAGATTACTTCTAAGCAATTCTCTTCTTCTGTTGAACCTTTCATAATCATAAATCATCCATTCTGAAGATTGAAACCTGTAGCCTACAGTTCCCCTATGCCCCCTTCTGCTAACTCCTATATGCCCTTGTAACTCTTCTGTTTCATATCCCATATTAGCTGGAATGTGACCCACACCAAGTTTTGAAAGTATTTATGCTCAATTGGTACAGCTTTACAATGGCCCATGCCACTGAGGCATAAGGCTGGTACTTACTAGTATGATAAAAGATTTTTGTGAATTTCTTTAGGAACACCCTCTAGTATAGTTTCATTAATGAAGCTTCAGCCCTTCAGGCAATTGAGGATCATTTTCAAACTACTTTTCTATAATTAGCAACAAATCCTTATACATATGATGTGCTTTATCTAGAATATTTTCTAATTCTGCCCTGCAGTTCCTGAGACACAGCACAAAGGGAGGACATATGCCACTCAAGTTGGAGGGTGTACCTGCTGGCACCACTGCAAGAATCTGCCATTTCCACAGCCACATGTATAATTTGGCATGGCAGTATTCCTGTACAAAACTTAACTAAACTTTCATTTCAGTAGATACCAAAGACTATTTTACTAAAAAATCCATTAATTACATTTCTTGTATTAAAACATTCAAAACTTGAGATACAATTCATTTAATTATACAGTAACAGCATTCTTAACACCACATTTCTTTGTTATTTCCTCCTCCATATTTACAATGTGTTAGGGATGATTCGATTCCAACTTTTTTCGATTCTGATTCTTTAAAATCGATTCCCAATTCTTGATTCCATCGATTCTTATTCCTAATAACAGGTGGGATATTGATATACCAGTAGTGTACGACTATTACTTCCGTCTCGAGCTCTCGCAGTGAACGGACGCGTTTCCCCGGCCTAGGTCGTTCCTTCTTGCCTCTAAGTCTTGAATATTTGCCTGAGTGTAAGGTGGTGCTAGCCGACGACATTAAGGTGGTGTTGTTGGCGTTATCCTTTGGTGATCTTCATCATGCCTACCTGTTCGCAATGCAGCCAGGTTCTTAAGCGGACGCAGAAAACTGTAACCTGCAGCACTTGTGAAAAAGTGTTCCACCATGCTTGCGCCTCGCTCAACGACGCGGATCTGCAGCTGCTGGAGGACACTAGTCGTGCCTGGGACTGCGCCACCTGCATAGCGAAGTGTCGCTCCACCCGCGGTGATGACACCCCGATCAAAGCCCTGGACCCTGGATCTCTCTATGACAAGAGTCAACGTGAGGTTTCCAATCCCATACTAAAGGAGTTATTGGATCGCGTCAAGGTAATTCAAGAAAACCAAAGTGAGTTTGTGAATTCTATAAAAAACGACATAAGTGAACTAAAGAAAGTTATATCAACCTGGGAAAGCTTAATCAACGAACATAGCAAAACTATTTCTCTCATTAACGAGTCACTGTCAAATATCAGTGGTAAATTTGACGGTATGGTGGCTGAAAATGAAATTTTGTTGAAGCGAGTCGCTAGCCTTGAAGCTCAGTTGAACACATGGGAGCAGGACTCTCTACGGAATGTCGTAGAAATTCACGGGATCCCATTCAAGTCTGGTGAGGTATTGGAGACCCTTGTCTGTCAAGTCGGGCGGGGCCTTGGGGTCAAGTTAGATGCCAGTGATGTCGATTATGTATATAGACTGAAGGCCCGTTCAAACTTACCTAACAACAGACCCCCTTCCATCCGGGTTCGGTTCATGAGATCAAATTTAGCACGAGAAATACTGGAAGCTCGACAAGCAAAAAGGAGTTTCTCAACAAAAGATATTGGTTTGAGTGATTCCCCTGACTACCTTATCTATGTCAATGAATCACTCAGTGCTTTGAATCGTAAAGTGTATGCAAAGGCGAGAGAGCTTAAAAAGAATGGTAAAGTTAAATATTTATGGATAAGAGGGGGGAAAATATTTGCAAGGGAATGTGATGGGAGTGAGCGACTCCTTTTACGCACTGAAGGCGATCTCCATGCCCTTCAATGACACAAAATTGAAGGTTCTAGAGGTAGAGTGCCTGCATGCAATAATGTTGACAATTCTAACTCGACTCATGTATCCTCTAGTATTCATAGTAGTATTGTATACCAAACCCAGAATATATGTCATGTAAACACACAGTCGTTACCAGCTCATATTGATGAATTTCGTAAACACTTTGTTTGTGGTGATTATTTTGTGATAGCAATTTCTGAATCATGGTTGAAACCATCCGTGCCCACTGAATACGTAAATTTGGATAATTATATATTGTTACGAAACGACAGGTTGGAACGAAGTGGTGGAGGTGTGTGTGTGTATATCAAAGAGAATCTCAATGGAAAGATACTGTCCTGTATCAATGAAAACTTCAAGCCTGAATTTATGTTTGTTGAAATAACATGTCCCCTTGGAAAGGTTTTGCTCGGTGTTGTATACAGACCTCCTAAGGTTGGCTACTTGAGTGAATGTTTTGAATGTACGCTGGCAGGCTTCATTCCGTCATATAATAACATACTTATATGTGGTGACTTTAACTCGGATCTTTTAAAGATTACGCATGACAGTAACTACATAAGAGACCTATGTTTCAGGTTTAATCTGTCTTTAGTACCATCTCATCCAACTCATCATCGGCTCACATCAAGTACTCTATTAGATTTATTTATTATAGATGACCTTTCTAAAATAAAGGAACATGGCCAATATCCAGTTCCATTCTTATCTGACCATGATTTAATATATATAAAATTTAATCTTAAGGTGCCAAACATGAAAGAGAAGGTAATTTGCTACCGCGATTTTAGTAAATTTGATCTCCATAATTTTCAAGAAGATTTTGATAATTTGCCATGGGCAGACTTCTTGTCCACCAATTCTGTAGATACCAAGGTATCAACCCTAATGATTAATTTAAATCAATTATTAGATATTCATGCCCCATTAAAAAGTTTTACTCCGAAGCGAAACCAACTTCCGTGGATAACCCCGGAAATAAAAAATATTATCAATAAAAGGGACATAATTCGCCGCAGATGCACAAGGAGTAAATCTAAAAAACTATTTCTGGAGTATAAAAAACTGAGAAATGAGGCCCAAAGTATTATGAAAAAGGTTAAGGAAGACTATTATAACCAATGTTTTATGGACAAGTGGGATTCTAAAACAATATGGAACGAAATTCGAAGACTTGGACTGATTAAGTCTCGAAATCAGGGTACAAAAATCGGTGTTCCAATTGATAAATTAAATGATTATTTTATCAGTTTATCAGCCAACACCACCCTCGGGTCACTAGGTCCAGCCACTAGTAATAGTGCTTTAGGAGTCAACGTGCACAAAGTTAATGAATTTGGAAATGATACGTTTTACTTTCCTAATCTAACTCCCGAGATCATGCTAAAATGTTTCCATTGCATCAAGTCTAATGCTGCTGGAAATGATGGGATTAATAATAAAACACTGAAAGTGGTTATGAGTGTGATATTTCCGGCACTGCTTGATATTTATAACTGCTCACTGAACTACTGCGTTTTCCCCGTTGCTTGGAAGAGAGCCATTGTAAAGCCTATTAAGAAAACCCAAAACCCTACCCAGCTATCTGATTACCGCCCTATTTCACTGCTGCCTATCGCCTCTAAACCACTTGAGAGATTCGTCTACAACTCTGTGTTAGATTTCCTATCCATTAATAATTTACTGGATAACTATCAGTCAGGTTTTCGTAAGGGACATAGTACACAAACGACCTTCATTAGAGTTACTGAAGACATTCGCTTCTCAATAGACCAAAAGAGAGTTACCATTCTTATACTTTTTGATTTTTCGAAGGCTTTTGATTGTGATAATCACGATTTGTTGCTGGATAAAATGAACCAATTAGGATTTTCCATCCCAGTGATTAATTGGTTCCGTTCTTACTTGTCCCAGAGAACTCAAGCAGTAAAGGGAGATGACGGAATACTGTCTAGCTTCTCGGTAGTATCATGTGGTGTGCCCCAGGGTTCAATACTAGGCCCCCCTCTTATTTTCAATTTTCATAAGAGATCTACCACTTTCAATTACCCATTCGAAATATCACCTCTACGCAGATGATTTACAAATTTACCTTGACTGTCACCCAACAAAGATCGATAATGCCATTGAAAAATTAAATGAAGATGTTAATCATATCTGTGATTGGGCCAGAATGAATTTACTAAAACTTAACCCCCATAAAACTAAAGCTATTATTATTGGTACTCCAATGTATGTCAGGAAACTCAACCATGACAGAATACCGAAAATAAAAATTGAAGGCGTTGATATTGGGTATTCAAACATGGTAAAAAACTTAGGGGTCACTATGAACAATATGCTAACGTGGAACGAACATGTATCTACTATTTCTAACAAGGTACATAAAATATTGGCACAGATCAAACAATTCAAACGCCTAATCCCAATAGAAGTACGAAAAAAATTGGCAAATACCTTGCTGGTTACACATATGGACTATTGTTCCCTTGTTTTTTCCGACCTAACTGGTGAATTATATCAGAAGTTACAAACATTGTTAAATTCTGTGATTAGATATATATATGATATAAATATCCGGGAGCATGTCACTCCTTACTAAACAAAGTTGCAGTGGTTGAAACCCCAACAGAAAACTAAATTCCTGCTATCTGTGTTTGTGTATAAAATATTGTCAACCAAAACACCTGATTATCTTTATAAAATGATTATATGTCACCAGAGTGAAACTTGTAGAATAGTAAGAGTTAGAAGACGATTTAAAATTCCAAATTGCTAAACTACGGTGTACCAATTGTCAACCTTAAACTCTGCCATAAGAATATGGAATGAAATACCGGACGAAATTGTTAACTGTAACACTGTAAATCAATTCAAAATGAAAATGTTTGCTTATTTACTTGAAAAATATAATTGTAATTAAAATACTGTAATACTATACATCATTAATACTGTAAAATTGTATTTTCACTTTTTCTTTGTTGTTCACTGCTGAGACTTATTTGTAAAATGTGATATGTTCCATAGGACAAGGTCCTAGAACAATAAATTTATTATTATTATTATTATTATTACTTAAATTCAAGTATTGGCTGAAATAAGATAACAAAGACAATTAAGTCGCTCAAAAAGTATATTTATTAACAAATAGCAAATATATCCTCAGCTTACTGAGGTAGATAAAACGTACAAATTGATAGCCTACACCCAAAATTACGGAGACAAATATGATGTGATAAATAAAATTTGATTTGAATATTTATCCATCTGGAATCGACTTTAGGCGATTGATTCTCGATACCGATTCTAATCCTGAGAATCGGTGGAATCGAGAATCGACATTTGGATTCAACTCATCCTTACAATGTATGTTACTAAGAGGAAGAAGAGTCTCAATCATAAAAATATTTTTTTTAAATGCTATATTTGAAGATGATCATGAAGAAGAAAACATATGAAGCTTAGACACCTACTTTCATTCAAACAGAAATGCCATGGAAAATGATGTTCCACCACTGGCTTAAGAGATTAAGGAACTTAACACCATCCTCTTTGGGTAGTTATTTTAGAAATAGCTACTATATTGATAAGGAAATTTTGCTAGTAACAGTGACATATTCACTGTACTACAAAGGATACACCATGGTGATTCAAGTTTATAAGTACGTCAACCATTCCTCTCAATGGACTATTGGTATTTTACTTATTTGGCCAGAGTTTGCTGTAATTTTAGGCCGTCGCATTGCTGAATTAAATTTATCCACCATATGTAGTTAAGAGAAATTTAAAAATGGAATAAAAAATGTGGACAGAATTTACTTAATTGGATGTAATGTGGATCAAATTGCCATAAAATGATCAAATCGATTGATCGCGGCATTACGTTGTGGAATGATGAGAAGAAATAACTCATAATAAAAATGATGAAGAATTCCATTATATTTTTAATGCTGCCTACAGGTTCTAACATATATAGTGTCATTTTCAAGACAAACAGAAGGAAAATTACAAATGCAAACCTTTTATACTAACTCAAGTAAGAGGGGGTGGGTGGTAAATATCCTCCTGTGAACCTTTTCGGGGTTGAAACCTACTTACGGTATTAACCTGTACGTAATCAGGTACGGTAACCTACAGGACACAAGTGAGATTTTAATAAAATAAATTTTTTACATGTACTCGACAAAGGTTTTAAACTGGATGTTTTAGAAATTCTATATATCACTTTAACTGGATGTTTTAGAAATTCTAGAAATTTTCTCTATTACCTGATTTTACTGATTTAAATGATATGATAGAATTTAAATGTTCTCAAATTTTCACCACAGTTTTAAAATCTGACTTCTTTCATACTATCCCTCCCTACCCCTTTCGATGCCATCATTATCTGACCTCCCTTCCACTTCCCCCATCATCCTTCTCTAAACCCATAAACTTCCATTACTCCCATTACTCATCCCATCCTCTCCCACTTTCCCGTTTCCCCTTTTACCTTGAGTTAGTGGAAATTCGTATTTGTAATTTTACACCTGTTTGTCTCTAAAGTGACGCTATAGATGTTGAAACCAGTAGACAGCAGTAAAAACATAATGGAACTGTACATCGCTTTTATTATGAGTTTAAAATGATCAGATTCCAGGGGTGCATTTTTATAAAATGTGAAAAGTAAACTAAAATTATACTGTAGTAGTTGTAGTGCAGTGAAAGACAGGGAGATTTTCATTAAGAAAGCATGGTAGCCAAATAAATGTAGTTCTCTAAAGAGTTAGACATTATGAAAAATGCAGAAAATTTCAGAAATCTTAAATCGAAATTACTCAATCTCAGATTAAAAAAGAAACTTAAGCCTTAGCATCAAATGATGGTCCATCCAACATTGAACATGCCATATCCTTTACAAATGATCTCCCTCCAAAATGCTGAGTCAGCTAAGCCTTTTTTTCTTGGTTGAATATAAAATAGCACATCAGTATCAGGTGATCTCAGAATATACCATGAGAGAAGATAATCAGCAATCTATATGACTAATCTTTTTCTTACACTGCCTAAATATTTAAAAGAGAAGATCATGACAAACTCAGGTTGAGTAATTTTTCCATGATCTCCTAAAATCCAGAGAATCTAAAAAGCAAGTAGAAGTCATTATTCATAATTCAAACTTGGATTTCATGACATTATTAGATAAAATGTCAATAAAACATACACCTATGCTTACTAGAATAATTTGTGTCCCTGGAATTGAAGGGCAACAATGCAGGTATTACTTTATCCCTACCCTACATTGGTAAGACATACCTTAACAAAAATACATTAAAAAATTCAAGTTTGAACAGAAGTTTGAGAATTCCTTCTTCTTATCCACTACTCTGTAGTACTGCAACAGCAGATTGAGATTCTTAAATTATCTAAAATTATAGGTTTTCCAACCCAAAATCCTAATGCCTCACAACCTTTTTTTCATGACTAACATTCTAATATCCCACAGCAAATGCTCTAGGGGTGGCTTATGAGGTAATACATAAATGCCTATCATGAAAAGGCAAGTGAATAAACTCCCATTTTCTCACCCAATCTAAAATCATCACTAGGCACCTTGCAATTATCTCCAGCCAAATTCATTCATTTAAAATGCTCATTATATACTTTTGGTGTAACAATAGTTAAATGAAGTTGTGGTGACTGGCGCAGTGGGAACAAGGGGTAAAGTTGAGGGACAATTAAGACCGCAATGGAAAATGTGAGAGACTATGGCACCAATGGGAACAGGGGGTAAAGTTGTGGGACAATGAAGACCTCAATGAAAACCTGAGAGGCAATGGCATACTTAACTGATTAAAATGAGAGATGTGCTACTTCTTTCTAACCAACCATGACCAGTAAAGAATAAGAGTTAAGTGAGAGGTAACTGTCAGCCTTGCAGTACACTATTCAAATATTCTTCAAATCCTAGTAAAACTTCCCTTTTCTGAGCAAGAGTAAATGAACAGTTGGATGGTTTCCATTGGACCCAAAATAAAAATGTGTCATATGTGTGGAGGAAATATTATAACTAAACAAAATATTAAAACTGATAGATGACAAAAGGCAATGTAATGACTTTCAGTGAAACTGGTAAGTACAGAGGTGCTCCAAAAAAAAGAGATTAGCTTAAAGATTTTTTTTGATCCGATGAGATCACAGACAACTATGTAATGTTTCCACTGATGCAAATGAAATTTGTACTGCCACATAAAAAATGATTTATTGTTCAGCGATATTTTAGATGAGTAAAAATAGAACCGAGAGTTGTATAAAAGGTGGTGAGAGATAAAAGATCTTCTCTTGAAAAGGGAAATTTTCCAGCCAAGCAGAGAATATGATATTGCACTTTCTGGTAAATGGGTGCAGAAATCTATATCTGAATTACGAAATGTAAACCTATGCAACTGCTTTACTTTTGGGAAAAGGTTATGAGAAATATGCAGTGAATGGGAGTCACTCAGTTCATTAAAAAAAAACAAGAGTACAATAAATCTCTCAAAGGCATAGACCTCAAGATGCAGACGGCCATGAGAAAAAACACATTGAAGAGCAGAGTTTCTATCTGTAGAAAAGTTAAATTTAAGTACATATCTAACCAGAAGCCTAATATTTATGATACAGTGTAAGTATCAGCACAATATCTATTTTGTCTGTTTTCAGAGTACATAATTTTACTCCTTATATCCCTCAATACCCAAAGCTTTACCGGAGAGGTAAAGGTACTTTTTCCTCAGCATTACTAAAGTATTTCCATACAAAAAAGTTTTGATGGCAATCTAAAGCCAAGTTTGATGCTCAATATATTTATGCAAGTATTTATGATATATTTGTACATGATAAATATCCAGTTGGTTTTCAAGATTAGAAATGATATACACAGGCCTTATACCAAAAATAAGCATAATCTTTATATGCATTCCTGTTTGTTGCTAAAGTAAGTGGGTAGCCATCAAAAGATGGGAATGAAATGCTTAAATAAATTGCCCACCAATTTTTAAAATATATCCTCATCCCTATGTGAACCAAAGATGTACCAAAGGCCAAGGCTACTCCAATAGACATATTATCCCATAAATGGGTTCTTGGTGGTCATGGATGTTTAAGCATGGTGTACTTTTTCGTTTGATGACCATTTTACAATTTTATTAACCATTTAGATAAGATTACCCTGAATCTACCTCCACAATCAGTAAGTTTCTTTGGTATTTGTTAAGATATATTAGGGTTCTAAAGGTCATGATATAAATTGGCAAGATTTTAAAAATTGTGTTCACATAAAGCATTTGCCACTTTTGAGTCCTAAAACATTCCTATTCTCCCGTTTAAAGTATGAGAACATAAATCTCACTACCTTGCATGTTCCTTTTCTGAATTATTCTCCACTGGTACTTCCATCTTCTAACATCTCTAACATGCACCACAGGGAAGATTCAGTGGTGCATATTCAAAGGGTAACTTTATGACCTGACAAGGGTAATAAGTGAAAGTGTATTTGCACAGAAAACAGATCTGTTAGGAAAGAAAAGCCAAAATAATAAACATAAAACACATGCTATTAGTGCCACGCTGTTCATGCTGATGTTGCAAAATTGCTTATGTTTGACTGTTTACCACCAGTCCATTTTTTTATGAGTGTCACATGAGCAATGACCACAATCGCCACCCCCACGCCAAACTTAAAGGCCACTGGAAAGATAGGAAAACCACTTATAGGTCATGAGAATCAGAATAATATAATAATAACAAATATATAAACACTCAAATGAATAGTTATTCTCAAGCCTGAACAGTAAACTGTCACTGATATCATGAGTACTTAAGCTTTCGGAGACAAGAAAATAGCTTGAAGGAAAATCTTCAGCACAAGGCACTGTAAATTCTTAGATAATCGAAACTTGAAAATTTATTATCATACAAATATTTCCTTAAAAAATTATGATAAGTTAACTAACAATTTCCTGGAGTTGATCGTAAAAGTAAAGATGTAGAAGTGTCCTTCATGTAAGATGACAGAGATAAGATTTGATTGGCGAGAATTTATTTTGTCTCATGGCATTTCTTGTCTCAATGAAGATAGCTATATGCTTGGATGTGGTTCTAAGTCATTCAAAAATCCTTGTGGATACTTTTTTCAGGAATTCATTTGTGTAGGCACATGGATTCCTGAGAATTTTTCTTGCTATACAAATCATTAGCAAATATCAACTATTTATGAGAAAAGGAATACAAAGGTCATCAATTTTCATCTCACCCAAGAAAGATCACTCTTTTGCACAGAAATCTCCAAATAATCAAGGACAGGAATCTATAAAAGCTGGATCTGGGCAGACTTGACCCACCACCTAATTGAATTCCATACTTTCCAGACCTCCCAGATCTCCACATTTAGATAGTTCCACCATAAAGGACTTGAAATGTCCCTTTATTCAAATTATAGCTACTTAAAGAAAAATTCATCCTATGCCTGATTGTATGACAAAATTCATACCTTTCCATCCTTTTCTTTGCAAATGGAACTCAAAATTACTTGGATTCAAATATATTAAAGGGTGAAACCCCAAGAAAAAGTATTTTCTACAAACCTTACACTCTGATTTCAAGAAATGTCGCAAATTAGGAGCACAATTTAACAGGAAATAAAAAGGTAATAGGAAGAAGGTACCAGCACATGTACCTATGCAACTTCATGTTTGGGCAGATGTGTGAACAAATGATCCAAGTTAGAAAGGGCTATTTTCTGGTCACTCATTTGCACAACTTTGCATGTTTACACGATGCAATTGTAATGGCGAATGAGTTCACACATCTAATCACACCGGTACATGCATCAAGTAAACACAGTTTAATACAATGAAATTATGAATTCAAATTTTTGTGTAGGGGTAAATATCACCAGTAGTTATGTAAAAATAGAACTCATTGCAGGTGTGAAAAAATATTCACAACCAGAACTGTTGCATGAACTGTTGGAGCATAATTACAGCACACCACCAACAGACATCAATTTTAGTCTGCAAAATGTTACAGAGAAGTAAGTGGAATGATTGATTGCCTGATAAACAAAATTACATAATAGGAATAAGAGTATTTCAGTACAATATGTGTGAAAGACTTCGAGACGGCACAGCAATGAAACCAAGGCTAAAACACACAAGTGAACATGAATGGAATGTCACCGCTTTCGATTATCTGATTGGGCTTCTCCTTCCATTAGCATGGATAATCAGCACTCTACAGTATACAAAGGGAATAATCTGCATATTTTGGATCTTATTTGGGTTTCCTAATAGAAAAGTCATCAGAGAAAGCAACATATTTCAAACAATAATACTGAAAAGGTGGTACACAGTATTTGTTTTGATAGTCTCAGGGGAACCTCCAAAAAATGCTTGAATTGCAGTAATGGAAAAGTACATGGCCGTCTATTAGCATCAGACGTTCGTAAACTATCCACCATTAATATTCATGAGCATAGATTTTCACAGGCTGATGGACACCTCCTTTGCAGAGCCCAGATAGACCAAAGCACAGATAATTGAAGAAACATGGATTTAAAAAAAAGCACATATAATTGAAAAACATAGATTAGGTACCGAAAAAAATGGAAAACATGGTGGTGTATGAATAAGTTACAAAGTTAAAGTCACATAAAAAATTATTTTATACAGCCAGTGACTACAATCAGTTTTGCGAGGCAATGAACCACAAAAGCAAGTGCTGTTGGTATATTGTAATACCTTTCTATTCAGTACACTAAACACATTGACCACGTTTAAGTTTTAGATGAGTCTCCTATCTCGCCAATCTACTCCTGATGCATAGAATTGCACAAATTTACCTAAATAAAATGTTCACGGGAGTAACCAATTAAGATACTGCAGTCAAAAAAGTTGAAATGATATACAGCAAGATTCCCAATCTCAATGTAAAATTGTACGTTTTTTTTCCCAGTCTAATGGAATTCCTGGATTTTTCCCATATTTCCTGGTCAGTAGACCTGAAATATGTTTTTGAAAATGTAAGCACTATAATGTAGACTAGTTAAAAAGATTTCACATTATCTATGTCTGATGCCTTAACTGAAAATCAATACAAAAACAAAAATTACAGGTGCAATTATCAAAGTTTTTTCATTGTTTGGAGCACATCACCCCTGCTTCCAATTTGTTCTGAAGTGCATTGTGTGTGAAATGACAAAATAGCAAGCACACTATTGAGTTGTGAAGTGAGCAGTGCCCTAGAGTGAATGGAAGACTCCCATCACTGCACTCTTCATCTCCTTATTTATTTTCAATGATTTGAGTAATTCCATCATTAATATCTCTCATAAGTTTCCATCATGAATATCACTCATATCACACATTCAAATTTGTAGTCCTTGTGGCAAGCACACTTGCTCTTGAATCTATGCCCTCTACATCTTTCACTGCCTGCAATAGTACAGACAAAACAGTATTCAAAGCAATAAATATATCCTCATTAGAAAAACAGTATTACATAGTTCACTATGAAATCGGGAAGAGTTTGTCTCCACAAGAATCCACTGAGGCCCGTGCATGAGAGACACTTCTGATTGTGTCAAGAAGTGACAGTTAAAAAAAAAACTGCAGTAATTGTTTAAACAGCCATGGGAGAGTCCTTTATTTTCATTTAATTTTCCCTCCCCTGTGACGTGGCATTTCGCCGCGTCCTTGTCACGGCAGGACCGCAGCCACCAACAATTTGGCGCTCCGGATGGCGGAGCATGAGTCTTTTTTTGTGACTAGAGGAGAGAGAAGGTCTGAGACTTCAGAGAGGAGAAGTCAGTTCGACATGTGGGCAGGAGTGGCCACTCATGCCTTCAGAATGGGAGCGAAGGGTGCTACAGTCAAAGCAAGTACGCAAAAGATTTGTCACTTCACTCCCTATAATTAATTTACAGCAATTCTGTTTATTTTCATTTTTCTTGTGTTCCTGATAAAAGCCCTCCCCCTTTTATACGTTAATTTTTTGTTGTTCCATCTATTTATTTATTGCGGGACACAAATGGGTAATTAGACCATTGGAGCACGAACAGTAATTTTTCATCCACCCTAGCTAGAGTCCTTAAAAGACTAGCTTGATATAAGAGCTTAATTGCAGCAAGCACACCTAGATCCATATGCTGGATAACTGTAAAGCATCTGGAAGCAAAAATTCAGATGGGATAAGGCCTGATTACTCATTGAAGTTTCTAGGGATATCATCATTTCTGGTCTTATGCGAGAGAGCTCCAGAGCGAATCTTCAACAGGCTTTATTGTACATTGGCATGTGGCAGGGAGTGTTAGGTCACCAGCCATGTAAAGACGTAAGGTTTTGGGAGGTGAAATGGTGATATGTATTATGAAAGTGTATTTAGTGGAGCTCAGTTTTTAAATTGGTTACTAATTGTGCATGGAAAGAATGAGCTTTTGTACCGATCTGTTCAGAGGTGTATCTCTCTTATTTTATCGCTTCTGTCACACCTAGAGATGTAGCGAGGCGTCATGATAATATTCTCTGTGTCGCTCTGAAACAAACCAGTTCTGCATTTCTCATGCAAGCTAAGCCTAGCGTGTAGCTTCCGAGTCTCTAGGGGCTCCCACCTTAATCCCTCTTAAAGTTGTGAGACATTATATGTTCGTTCATAGCAGTTTCTAACGAAGCATGCTGCTTTTATTTGTATTTTATTAATTTTTTTGGTTAAATCTTTATGACCAGGGTCCCAAATGCTTGTGGTGCTTGTACTTGAGGTGGTACTTGAGGTATGGCCTACTCAGAGGAAAGTAGCATCTCTCTTTTACATTTTCATCCAAGGACCTTCCTATTATATGGTTAACAAAACATAGTTTCTTTAATGCTGTGCTGCATATGTTTTCTATGGGTGCTCCACATGATACATAAGAAGTTAAGGTAATTCCAAGATATTTTACTATATCTGAAGATTTTATGTTTACTCCATCCACAGTATAGGTATGGCATTTATGTGATGGCTTTTGCAGGAAGTGAACTGTGGTGCATTAACTGATATTCAATTCTAACTCCCACTCCTTGCACCACAAATGAACATTTTTAAGGTCCGATGACAGAACTTCAAAGTCAGCATCTTCGATTATTTCACGGTAGATAACTGTATCATCTGCAAATAATCTTAATTTACTGCTAACTCGAGAACTTAGATCATTAATATAAATACTGCATATAAGAGGGCCGGCCACGCTTCCTTGAGGAACATCGGATGTGACTTTGACCATATCAGAGCTACAACCATAATAAAATAACTACTTTATGTTAGTAATCACTGAGAAATTCATTTATCCACAAGGCCATAGACATGCTTGCATGTCTTCCACAACAAATACACTACGACAAAGTATAAAAAGTGAAACACGTCCAATAGCGTGGGGTTAGTCAAGGTTCGCTCAAATCGATATTTTTGTAGGTGTCAAAGGAGGGTAGTTAGCGGTGGTGTTGATATTGAACCCTAAGCCTCAACTGAACTTTGAAGTGCATATACGCAAGCTAAATCTTTGTTTTAAAGAGAGCATTAAAAAACACTTTTGCATTGCATAAGGCAACAGTGATGCAAAAAGAAGTTTGTTTGATTTACAGTTGAATTCTTAGAAAAGTTTGTTTGTAAAAAAATAAGCAAACAAAAATCAAGGGTTTTTTTATATCTGCATGAATATATTAAAATTAGGGATGGTCGGATCGGATCTGCGGATCCAAAGATCTGCAGATCTTTACATGGGATGAGATACTGATATCGGATCCAAATACTACAGTAAATCAGATGTTCATTAGAGAGTTTTAAGCGATTGAAGTGCCGGCTGTCGTCGGCTATCGGCGGCTTTCTGCCGAAAAAAATAGAATGCTGTTGATGTACTTCATTCGACAACCGGCTTTTGCTGAATTTAAATCACATTCACCCTTTATTATCCATCTCATAATTCTCAAGAATCAAATCTCAAGATGTGGTATGACAACAGTCATTGCATAAACGTGACAACAATCAAGGATTAGTATTATTTTGGCAGCGACATTGTCTTTATTTTAATATTTAAGTTTTACATTTTTAAACTTGATGTTTTTTTATTTTCAATAAAGTCTCCAAGGCTTAAATTCTATTATCATTTGTGAATTGCATATACCCTTGAATACATCCAAGGATCCGAAAATAAGAACTGAGATCCGGGATCCGAAATGAAGGATCCGGATCCGGATTTGGATCCGAAAGAAAACCTGGATCTGCCCATCCCTAATTAAAATTAAAATTTGTCCACGATTAAATTTCTAACATTTTATGAATCTGATGCACACACAATGTTGCAGTTCATACTGCCTTTTATACATTCCAATTCAGGTAAATTATAACCATAAGGCCATAGACATGCTTGCAGATCCATAAAAAAACTTCCATAAATTTCAACATAATTTCTTTTTGATCATTACCACAGCTATAAATGACACATTCGTGTATTCCCAAGACACAAAAAAGAGAGCCATAATTTCAAAATTATTAGACAGTGTTCTTCTCGGCAAACAGATTCAACAGTTCACTATCTCAGAGTGTTACCTCCCTTAGTATGGAAATGTCACATATTTCACTGCACTCAGTCCAAAACAATGCAGTCGATATAATTAAATTTAAATTTCTTCACAAACAGAGAGTAATACTTAGAAGCTCAGAAACAGCAACATGTAATGAGACATCACACAACATAAAAAATGAACACAATATGTACCCTGATATCCAGCATCCACTCTTGTTGATATTTAATACTGCATTGAGTAACATCTCAGACAAAAATAACACCAAAAGCACAGTAAAATTATAATAGAAAATATTTCTAACTCTTAAATAGAACATCCAACCTGCAGTGGGATGGTGAAAAGGCGATTGTGGCCAAAAGTTTGTAAATATTGTAGCTAGGTAAGCAAACTTCAATTCATCATTTTACGCAATCAAACTTATTACTGCAACGTTTGTTTTGCAAAACTTGTTATTTTCCATGCCACAGTGCAATCAGTAAATGAAATAAATAATGGATGAGAGAGATAGCAGCAGGAAAGTGGCAAAGAGACACACACACACACACACACACACATTCTAGACGCATGGTAGCCACACAAAGATCAAGGTAATTGCCAGTGATCAGCTTTTTTCTTTCTATTATGCCTTTGTGTAATCACAGTGTGTTTACCTCTATGGATGAATCATAAAAAATACACTATTTATCATTATGCTTAACCCAGTCCTAGTACACTTATTAAATCATTTAAAACTAACGCAAAAACATTTTAAAGAGAGACATCATTATAAGCATACTAAATCTCAATTACAGGACATCAGCAAAAAGTGACCGTTTCAGAACTCTTAAATAGTGTCAGAGGATAAAGAAATGTATTTCTCATGCTATAAAAGTAGAATCTGCATTTATGAGAAGGATAAGTGACAATCCTTGCTGGAGATAAGACTATTTAGCATTAATAAGTGATTGGTTCTTGAATGTCGAGAGATGTCATATTGCGACAGCATCAACTATCCAGGCTGAGATTGATATTATTTATTCCATGAATCCAATATCTTCAGAAGAGCTTCCTCCCAGGACTTTTCATGTAGGAAAATTTATAGCCTTAAAAGTACTCTTTGATCCAGCTAAATACATTAACACTGAAAAAACAAAAGGAAACTAACTTCAAATTTTGAAGGTTATGGTCATCCATGGTGGGCCTTTTGAACATATGATGAGTCTCTAATTCAGTTTCTCCAAATACTACACGTTACATTCATTAACATCAGGTTTTCTCAGGACTGGAGGTTATAACCTTCCATTACTTTTCCAGGCCCAAATTATCATCTTTCCAAGTAAAATTATACATCCCTTGGTTGTGTGTACTTTAAAGAAGGCTTAGTAGGAGAAAAACAAAATAAATTAAATTATTCAGCATATATTGGTGGAATTGAGTGATGTCACCAGAAAGTGAAAGTAACTTAGTAAAATACCAAAAAAAGTTTTAAACACAAAGCACAATCTATTTCACCCATTTGGACTTCATCAGGTGCAGTACAATTCTATGAACCCCTGAGAAGCTCTATATAAATGCTAGGGGTTCATAGAATTGTACTGTACCTGATGAAGTCCTAATGGGTGAAATAGATTGTGCTTTGTGTTTAAAACTTTTTTTGGTATTTTACTAAGTTACTTTCACTTTCTGGTGACATCACTCAATTCCACCAATATATGCTGAATAATTTAATTTATTTTGTTTTTCTCCTACTAAGCCTTCTTTAAAGTACACACAACCAAGGAATGTATAATTTTACTTGGAAAGATGATAATTTGGGCCTGGAAAAGTAATGGAAGGTTATAACCTCCAGTCCTGAGAAAACCTGATGTTAATGAATGTAACGTGTAGTATTTGGAGAAACTGGATTAGATATATGAGCTAGCAACAAGGCGATAAACACACGCAACTCACAAGCAATGGCGTGGGAGGAGGAAGATAGGGATAGGGAGGAAGAGAGAGATAGGGGGACGATTAGAGGTGGATGGGAAGGTCACGCTGAGGGATGGAAAGTGGTGCTGAGTGGTGGTGATTCACCTCGGGTGCTGGCTAGGTTTGTTTAGTTTTGGGGAATGAAAGGAATTGAATTTTGGGAATGACATTTGGGGAATTAAAGGGGAAAAGAATCTTGACAAAGGAGAATTACTAATTGCCCCAGGTGTCAATTTTTCTGCCCTTATGTACTCAATGCAGAGATGTGTTACTGAAAAATTTCCAGTGCAGTCTATAAAGTGATTTGTGACATGAAATTTTTTAGGCTATGACTTCTAAATCCTCAAATATGCTCTTCAGTTCTGGTTTTGGAATTACGACCCATTTGGTCAACCTAAGAGCACAATACATTGACGCATATACTAAGAGGAAAGAAGAATTTCGCTATGAATGGAGTGTGCCCACCATCGACATGGGGGAAAGATCAGCTATGCACCAAATGGCACATTAGGTATTTTCATCCAACACAGTAGAAATTCAAACCCAATAAGATAGTGGACTATTCATCCAATTCAGAGATATTATCAATTGCTTGACAGCCCAATGTTACTTGCACTGAGAGTGAGACACAAAGTGAGAGGCACATTAGAAAATCTTGCATGTATTTTAAACATTCAATTTACATTTATCAATCATTCTCTCTGAACCTAAAGGCAAAATTAATAGTGTACCACCAAATATGAACTCCACTGCTTCATTTATATAAGGTACCAAAAACTGTAAATCCACTTATCAAAAGACAGTGCCTAAAATGGTGTACGTCTTAAAATATTTTGTCTAAGAACAGCATATTTCCAGGCCAATCTCATCATTCCCATGACTTTTCCAGGTTTCCAAAGCTCTATCTCAATTTCCATTCCAAGCCTTCCAGGTCATTAGGGACACTGATATTTTAAAGTGTGCCTTACATGAATAGAAATATGTAGCTTCATTTAATTCCAAACAATTCAAGTTATCACCACCATACAACTCAAACAAAAAAAATACACAAATAAAAAACATAGGTAACCTCCATTATTTCTTTCTAAAGGAGTCCAAAAAACTACCTGTAAAAGGAATGTTTCTATGACTCACAAGAATCCCTTGAGAAATAAGATTAAATTTTTGTTGGCAATTTAAATATTGTAGGTCATTTATGTAACTTAAACTTAATTGCCCGATTTTCTGGGAGCATGAGGAAGCATGTAGGGAAAAGTTCTAGTAATTCCAGACACTTCTCAGACTACTACAATTAGCCATTCTCTAACGATGGAGAGATAAGATCAGTCAAATACCAAGTAAAAAAATAACTCGAAGCTGACACTTCCATTTCCATTCTTATTGGTTTAAAATTACCATGTGAACACAATAATTGTGAGGCTGTAATGATAAGACTAATGTGTCCAGAAAGAAGTTGCCCATAAACTAATGGCCATGGGGAGAGGAGAAGGTTAAAGGAGAAAAGAGACAATTAATGTAAACAGAAAATGTAGTAAAGGAAATGATCACTGCCATCACCATGCAAGCAGATATCATTTTAGTAAATTTGTTGAGATAGCTTGTAAGCAATTACAAAGAGGTTGATAGTAGTGATATGGCCAGGATTAGAGGATTCAGTCGAACCTCATCAAATCCATGGATTTGAGATTTGATGGCATCTTACGGAAAAAAAATTCATACTCCAGTTAGGTGAGTGGCATAAGAGCTATGTCACAGAAAAATCTCACCTATGAATTTTAGCATCTTGATGTTGTTCCACTACAGAAGTATTGATACATTTTGTGAAAATCCACTGTATCAGTTATGTGTACACAAGCAGAGATTCCATTGTGATTATCATCGAGACTTTATTTCAAAATTTCAATTATGCACAGAAAGCCAGCTGAAAAGCTAACATGTAAGCCATAGACAATAATGCCTGCCGTTTCAATTATGATTTTGCCTAGAATGCCAACAATTTTCTATACATATTAGAAAAACAAAGTTTTGAGCTGTAAAATAACATTCACCTACCCTGAAATGCCTCATCAAACATCACTTTTTCATGTGCACAATTTTCACCCAACTGTATTTTTTGCTCAATCATGTTGGGGTTTTGGGCTTCAAATATTAGGCCAAGCATTTTCAGTGGAGTCCTGCATCATGACTATCCAGAATAATTACGATACGTCCCTTCTATGCATTAATAAATGAGTTATTTGCTTTTAAATATGGGTTACATTTAAAAAAAAAGGGAAAAAACAAACTGCTCTTAGATAAGGGAATATATGAATTATGGGACCAAAAGTAGGGAGTCCAACCAAACAACCAAAAATGTTCGCTCAAACATTTATGCCCTTTTATTTTATGACTCTGCTTTGCTACATAAAGCAAATCTCTTCGCGTAGACCTCTGGAATAATAATTAATACTTAGCATTAAGTATTGTAACTTTTCACTGGTTACAAAATTATTTCAACCACAGAAGAAATAGTAAAATAAAAGGTGATCACCATGGAGCATACTTTTCCTTAAAAATCTTACAAGGGGAGTGTCAGGTAGCCGGGTCTCAGATTTTATTCAAACGCAGTAGTTGTACAGACCGCTGTATGTGGTTCATGGATCACCCCACATATAGGGTTATACACCAATAGTTTCAACAAAAAAGGCCTTTAAACATTTTAAACTCCGGTATGTAAGTACCCTTCCGATGGACCACCTACTCAACCGATCAAGTGGCCAGGTGGCTACCATACTAGGCAACGGTCCAGGGAGCACAGGTTCGATCATGGGAGCATGGTACGTTTTTTATGCAGTTTTTTTTTCTTTTACGACATCCTACAATGCACTCAAGTTTTTTTTTATTTCTACTCAAAATATTATTTTTGTGCACAAAAAATTTTTCATTTGCATACACGACGTCAGTCTTATTGTCTTTTTTTGGTCAAAGGCACCCTTCTAATTATGTCAATTCCTTATCTTTTCACGACTTACTTGCATTATTCTTTCATGCACATGATTTACATTTTTTATCATTATTTAATAATATTGTCTCCATATTTTTACAATTCAAGCATGATTCTTAAGGATTAAACCTCCAAATTTCTCGCGGCTTGGTCATAAATGAATAGTATTTATTATATACCAACGTTTCAGAATTCAATCCTTCCATCATCAGGGCTGTTACAATAAATCAAATTACATCGAAGGTCAATAACATTGATGGTTAATAATAATAATAATTCTTAAATCGCACTGTCATGGATCTGAAATAGGTAGTCTGACCAGTGAATGAACACTTAAGCACATATAGTTCTTTATAAATTCATAACATTTAAAAAAGAAATTATTTTGAGTGTCTGACTGTGTTAAAACTCCTTATAGTATGCGTACATGCTACATTAAAAAGGGAACCTTATATTTTATTGATTTGTATTTTTTTGGGGGATCCTTTAGAAAATCAGTACTAAAACCAAGTGAATGAACAGTTCTTACCAGTGAATGAACACAAAATTTACCAGTCAATGAACATAAGAGATCTTATAAAACAAAGTTGAATGCTTTGCATTTGTTTTTCTAGTTGTATCAATAATTTCTAAATTATATTAGGTGAAATAGGTTATATTAAACAATAAAACAAGGCTTGAAATAACACATTTTTAGTTATGAAATGAATAAAAAGCAACTCAAATACACATTTTAAAGAACAATGTTTTTATTTTTCCACATCTTTAGTCCTATACTTTGATATTTCAGGAACTAGATACATTTCAGATAAGTGAGAGGATGTTGCTGAAACAATTTCAGGAGTTTTAATTATTTCTTTTACTTGATTCTGAAAATACCAAATCTTATCCTCCTTTCCAGGCCACTTCCATTTTTGCCCTTGTGCCCCACACATTGTCATTGTGCTCACTTCATATTTCTTCCATCTTTTATTTGTTACCAGGCCAGGAAAGAATTCTCCTTCATATTCAACAATTACATATGATTTATTGATTATTATGTCACATAAGGAGGGTAAATGGCTGGCCCCTGAGTCAGAAAGTGAGCTTTCACAATACAGCAGATCTTCTACGCTACCAATACTGCTATCAGAGTCATGAATGGTTATTCTTGTGTCATCTGATATTGTCTCTTCTATATTTTTCATACTTTTCTTATTTGCCTTTTTTTTCTTTGACTCTTCAAGCTGTTTTTCTTTCTTAGATGCTCTTTCTTGTTGTTTTCTCTTCTTGCTTTCTTCTCTAAATTCTTTTTCAGCTCTTTCAGCCTCAAAAAATGTTTGCCACTTTTCAGAAGTTATTGCGAAGGGGATTTTTTTTCTTTCATTCTGAATTTTAACTCTCCTTCGTCCAACATTGGGCCAATGGAGATGATCCTTCCAAATCTTGTCTGCAGATTTGTTCACTAAAGGATGATCAGGAGTACTTGATGTTGAAGGACAAGGTGAAGTAGGCCTGAATTGTAGAGGAATACATTCCATATCAGGTAGGTCCACATCTTCCTGAAGTAATAAGCCTTCTGCAAAGCTGGATGTTTCTTGCACAGGTAGCTCCATTTCAATATTGGTGATGCCATGGGATGCTGTTTCAGTCAGTAATTTATCAGGAGTCATCTCAAAATCAATGTCCAGGATTCCCTCCTCATTCCTTGCTTCAATGTCATCACTAGGATATTGTGTAGCCTTTTCTTTTAATGCATATTTCTTCCAAATTGAAAAGAGCACAGGCTCATGGAGATTCAGTATGTTGGACTCTTCATTCAACGTTGCATGAAAAGACTTCAACATATCTGCAGGAATTTCGGATTCCAGTATGCGAAGAAAGAGCTCTAAATATTTTCCAAAGCATGCGGTTTGTTCAAGCCCTATCTTGCTCTTCAGCTCTTTGTGTCTGTTCTGCATGCATTTATTGAAATCCACATTTTCTACATTAAATGGGAAAATACCACATTTCCTAAATACATTTTTAATTTTTACTGTATCAATTGATGCATCAAAAGCTTCTTTAAAAATAGGAGTAAAATTCACCCTACTTATTGTCTGAGAATTGCCGTTATTCTGCTTCCAGTGTCTCACCGATGCTTTCCATGAAGCTTTTAATGAACGAAAAACACCGACATCACAGGGCTGAAGAATGTTAGTCGCATTTGGTAGGAAACTGAAGAGGAGTATTCGCTTCTCTGAGCAAAACTTGCTCAATTCCAAATTGATATGGGATTTATGCCCATCTAGAAGCAATAAAACACACACCATTGGTTGCACACCATTTTCCATTAACCATGGATAAAAACAGTTAGCAACATATTCATAAAATGTTGGTGCAATCATCCATCCCGATTCACTTCTTCCAATAATGTAATCAGGGGGGAATGATGCAATAATGTCACGTGGAATCCTTTGATATGGGAAAACAACCATTGGAGAGACAGTTTTCCCACTAGCAGAAAAATTGGCCAAAACTGTGATGCTTTCTTTTTCTTTCCCAGGTGCAATTGTGTAGAAATCTTTGTAATTTTTAGGTCCCATGACCTTTCCTATTTTCGGACAGCATTCAACTCCTGTTTCATCAGCATTGTAAATACGACTTCCATCTAAAAGAATGTCAGAGCTGTTTTCCTCTTCAAGGTATTTCTGGAGTTCTAGGAACCATTCTCGAATATTACCTTCTGTGAGACTAGCTTTGCCCTTTGAAATTATTTCTGCATTGCATTGTGTTATCAAGGGATGTCGTTTTAGGAAAAGTGTCACCCATTTTTCTCCTGGACGATTGTCTGTAAATGGATTTTTTCTTCCAGTTTCTTTCATAACATTGAAAACAGAATCTTTTACGTCATTCTTGTGCATGGCAAATCCAATTTTTGCTTTTCCAAGAATCCAATCTTCAAGGAGTTTTTCTTCATCAAAAGACAGTACTGGTAGTGGCCCCATATGCCTGCCTTCAATTGTTTTTCCTTGCAGTTTTGTAGATAAAGTTGCTTTGGGAATGTTGAATTGAAGAGAAGCCTTGTTTAGGCTGAGCTTCCCTGATCTTACATTCTCCATTGCATCTTCAAGGTCCTTCGTTGAGTACTTGAATCTCTCGTACTTCTTCTTTATGGAACGTTCTTGGTCTCCAGTTTGGTTCTTTTCACCAGGCATCTGAAAGTAAAAATAACTTCATTAAAAATTCAAGGCACTATGCTGGAAGTCAAAGAAAAATTGTAATCAAACAGTTCATTCACTAGGAAAAGTAGCCTAAAATATCCCTACCAGTGAATGAACACTTATGTTCAGTCACTGGTTAGATGGGGTTTTCTGTTCATTTATGGGACTTATAATACATAATATGAAAAAAGAAGTCAGAAAGTAAGTATTTTGCTTTGATTTTCTGTAACACAGGAAAAATCCAGTGAATGAACAAATGTTCATTCAATGGTTTTTCACCATTTCACCAGCCAGCTATTGAACACCCCCTAACCTCAAAATCTACTTCTGATGCAACACTTAAAACAATGAAAATAATAGCTTAAATGTGTAAATTTAATGTACACTATCAAAAATCAATCAATAAAACTAATAACACAATTAAATGTTATAAAATGTAAGTTATAAGATCGTACTTACCCTATTATTTTAATAGAGAAAGAAGACACAACTCAGACACAAATAAGTCACCAAATTCCCATGAGGAGGACATGTGACCAGGGTAACCAATCAGTTGTCAGATAGCTTCTTATTGGCTGAAAGAAAGTCATCATAGCATTCACATCCACTGGAGGGTTTTTCAAACCTTATTTTTTTGAAATATGTGCCACCTGTTCATTCACTGGGTTATGTTCATTCACTGGACAGTACTTGACTTGTTGTAATTTTATCATTGTACATCTGAGAATAAAATCGTGGTCGATATATGTTGAGTTTTCTCCACTCGAATCGATATTTCTCTTGCTAGAAGTACACAAAATCAATATTTGCAAACAAGGATATTATATATAGGAATTATTCCAAATACAGTAAAACCTCCATACAACGAACTCGCCGGGACCGGAAAACTGACGACTTCGTCGTACGAAGGTTCTGTGCGGGTTGCGTTGTTGCAGGAGCAGCCAAGTGTTCGTGTTGCTTTAGGACGCGACTCATATTAATTTCGTAATCCAGTTTCGACGGACATAATAATCATAGCTCTAATGCAGTATACCTGTTACGATTACTCGATTACTCTCGGTAATTGATAGGGAAATCTAATCAGATAATCCATTCATGTTCCATTTCAAAGTAGATTAGGCTCTCGCTAATATTAAGCAATAATTGAACCCTCACCCAGTAACAACACTGTTTGTTTTGCTTTTTAGTACATTAACTAAGTACATCCATCTTATTGTTAGTTCTTCATGGACCTTTCCCCAGGAGAAAATACGGGCTGTTTTCAGTACTTAAACTACGGAACGATGATTATTAGTGATTCAAGCATGATCTCATGTGTAAACAAAATCGCATTTAAAATTATGTAGGACTCCTACAACACCCTACATAAGAAAATGTAAGAGAGCCTAACCTCCTCCCCATTTACGTCTTGCATAGTACTTAAATAACCCCTAATGCCCCGTTCCAACTACCAACGCACGGATCATCGCACCTACAAATGTCTAAAAAGAAATTTTTCTTTTTTGTTGCCAGGAG
The DNA here is from genome assembly GCA_963169105.1 of Ceriagrion tenellum. Lineage (NCBI taxonomy): Eukaryota > Metazoa > Arthropoda > Insecta > Odonata > Coenagrionidae > Ceriagrion > Ceriagrion tenellum. Next base: position 1,983,815 of record OY720633.1, read on the forward strand.
TATTGCCCCGTTCACATTACTATCCGTTACTCAGTGGCTTAGCTAGTGCGTGTGCCGCCCGGGGCGGTCCTTGAGTTTGGCGCCCCCGGCCCCGCTAAGAAATACATTTTGCACAGTGACTCACTCTTTAAGTTTTATATACGTTAACTAGTTTGTGTACAATTATGATATTATTTTCACATGCTCAAATGTATTATGCTTTACATACACACCCAACATACGCGCACTTTAGAGGTAACAGTGTTTAACAAAAAAGCAAAAATAGAGAGGAAAATAGTAAAAAGTTGTACAAAATGAATATGATCTTTAATTCCGAAATTAAAACTACAAATGTGTACAAATGTACAGCAGCGACAAGTGTTTTAATTCATGATCTCAGCATAATACGATCATTGTGATGAATCGGATGCTATACCTGCAGAGAAGTTTCCTTTGAGTATTTTTAATTTTTCAGACTCTAGTCCAGGTAGCTGGAGCACCATGCATGACTACAGCCTATAGGAGTCCAATTCTTCCATCCCAGGTAATTGCTAACCTAGGCACAAATGTTCAATGGGGGTGAGATGTGGTTTCTAGGAGTCCCATAAACCTTGGTACTTACTCAGCCCACTCTTGAAGTAAACAAATCAATGTCACCGACAACCCCTATTCTCAGACTCATGATGCAACTGATACTACCAATGCTCCTCACCTTCTCTTCCTTCACAGTGGTGTGCTTACAATTTGATTCTTTATCCAAACACTCAAGCTTCCATTATCTCCTGTGATAAAATGGGTTACTAATTATGTATATATTCTTCAAACATGCAATGTAAGTTTCTAACAGAGTATAGCCTCAAATAGGACTTTAATACGTTTTAAGGGACAAATAATCCTGACTTCCCCTAATTATCGATCAAACATTACAAAATGTCTTTCTTATCCATTTTTTCATGGTATACTTCCTTTTTCATGGCATTCCCAATTTCTCAACACACAAAATATCAGGTACATAGGTGTCATCTTCCTGTTCCAAGAACTGCATCAAAACTTTTGCTGATGCTTTTACTCATTCATCATTTTAGTAACATTTTCAAGTGTTTCATCGATAGGTATTTTACTCATTGCACATAATGTATTGATAGGTCTATTCTTAAATTTCTAAAATGGTTTCCCAATGCAAAAAACAGGACCTGTAAAATGATACAGAATTCCCCTAGTTTTCATATAAGAATAAACATTTCCCGTGCCTTTATTTTTTGATCCATGGCTGAAGAACTTGAGGATTCCACAAAATGTGGTAGGTACCAAAATATATACATTGCAGTGAAAGAAGAGTATCTCTGTGACACATTGGCTAAAATAATTTATTTTAGATGTCCCTGGTGACTTGAAACAATGTATTCAAATGCCAAGTACAAGGTTTTCCATTATATAGTTATTGAGTTGACTGTTGATTCTATGCCACCTCATATATAATTATCCTTTTTCTTTAATTATTATAAGTAAAGGAATGTCAGACATTATTTAAAAATAAACTAATGTAAGTTCCCCTCCTTCTTTCTCCTTCCGCTCACAGGTGATGATGCACATACATTGTCGCCGTTCTCGGGTGAGCAGAGGTGAGCAACCATCGGGAGAGGGAAATGCAAGTGGAGGGGGGGGGGGACTAGAGGCAATAATGTAAGGGAGTTGGTCTCGTGAAGTGGAAGAATAAAGATGTGTTAACAGTTGAGTCAAAAACTAGTTCTGCTGATCCTTTCCTGGTTCCCCTGATGTGTTTATGGTGAACCGGCCGAGAACTTAACACTTAAATTGCAACATAATGACTTGTGGTGATGGTGGCGGGATAGTTTTCTGGTTCCCTAGAAACTAGAATGAAGGATGCAGGTTCAAATCTTGTCTGGGTATTATTTTTTCACCCAGGACACGCTCTTAATTTTTTGTTGTTTTTTTAATTTGTTTTTTTTTGTTTTTTATTGTTTTGTATTGTTTATTTGTTTGTTAAATTCATAGTAATTCCAGGAGGTTATTACCAATGGAAACATAATTATTATCATGATGAATGTAAAGGTTATTTTTTCTGATAGCTTTGATACAGAGTTTTTTGGCATATTTGTCATCATAGTACAAGCATTTTCTTAATTTTATGTTCTTGTTCATGAAATGATAATCTGACCAAACACCTAATCAAGAGAAAAAGATTAACTGCTGGTAGAAAAATAATAATGGAGACATACTAGAAAGAGAAAATAAGCAATGCCAAATGAGTGTCAAGGTAAATTTGATAGCCTCGTACAACATCACCATTCTGGAATAAAAAGTCTTTAAGAGCTGTCACTAGACATCCTGTGTCACCTATTCATATCCATTGGATATGACCCTTATGAGGATTTTCCTACCATCTACTCCAAGAAAATCAAGAAATTTCTGCTAGACTTCGACGAAAATTCTGATTTCCAAAGTAGGCAATCGAAATATTTTCCTTTTCCTTCATTAACAGTAATCACATTTTAAAGTGCAAATAGTTCTCCCTAACATCTACAAACCGCTAAGATAGTAACAATGAACTTTTTTCTTATGAAAAAACATCACATCCTGCAAAGAGAGTCTGAATACCATACTTTCTCGAGTAAGTTGCACACTTATTTCCAACACTGATGAGAAAAATACTCTGATTAGGCAAGAAAACCGAGCACACACATAAGTTATAAGTTAGCCTCAATGAGCAAATTTCAGGATTTGATTACCTTTTCTGGGGACACCAACCTTGAAATGGTCTTCTAAGACCATACTAACTGTTCTGGTGCTGATTTTTCTTCGACATTCATCCCAACTGAAAGCTTCTGTCATTGCTTTCCTTTTTCTTTCATTCTTTGTGACATTAACGAAAATGTTATCTGGTACATTCATCCACATATTCTAGCAAGAAGGATCAATACTCTAATTTTAAAAATATTTTTAAAAAATTGGAAATGAGCCATTATACTTTCATTTTGCTATGACATTAATCTGTCTCATAACCATTGATAACACCCATATAAATACATATTTGTATTAGTAATTAGTTTTGCTAGAAACTTATGTGATTTAGTCTTTGACCAATTTTATTACATTTCCAATACATTACTACTTTTTTCTTTCTCATACAAAAATGTTATCTTAATGTATTCGCATTTTGTAGTTTGAAACTGAATTGCAATAAACAACTTATGAAAAGGATTTTTATTTCCCTTACAATATATAATTATTATTGCTATTTATGACTGGATTCTCTTGAGTACCAATTGGGCATGCCTTCTTGCGGTCTCCAGACGCTTACAGGTCAAGATTTACCAATGAAGGAATATATCAGGCTTCCAGACAGAATATACATGCTAATGAAGCATTTGGATTAACTTCAATAGAGAAAAACTGCATAGACTGAGTCGAAGATGCAAAAATCTATAGCTGGAAATGGGCATAAATGGAATCTAAGGCTAAAGAGAGCACTCCACATCAAATACAGTACCTTCTAAACAGATAGACTTTCAATTCATGAACTTCAAAATACAGCAACATCCAAGTTAGATTACATAATGCATCCCTGTGCTGCGATGTAGACCTAGGTAGCAGCATATTAAGTTCCAAGAAAGAAGTTTGAAATAGATGGTACAAGCAGCAGCTGAAAAATTTCCATCACCGCTGTTGCTTGTCAGTAGATTCCAATTATTGAAGGGTTCAAGCACGAGTTTTGAGCAATCATCCACAGCCTAATTGTTGTAATTGTTTCTAACTCTTTGTAATCTCCCATCTGTGACGTTTTTACTCACTCATTTGTTTTTGTAATACCGGAAGTTGTTTCTAAAATAAACTGGGCTTCGCCATGTTGTTCCTATACGAGGCGGTTGTTTTCATTCAAAGCTCCAAGAAATCCCTGGTAATCGTTCTCCTGAGCTAATATTTCAACAGGTTATGGGCCCAGGATGACATCCGTGAATCGCCGCTGTGTGTAGAGATTGTTTTTTTTGTGGTAAACAGTGTTTTTTCTGTCAGCAAAATGTACGAAACTCAGGTCACGTCGCAGTCGTACGGTTTTGAGAAACTCGTGGGCCGGGAGAATTATTATGACTGGTCTTTTGCGATGATGAATTATTTGCGTCGCAATGGGTTGTGGAGTAGTGTTCAAGGAACTGACAGTGGTGAAGGGAGAGAGCGTAGGGATGAAAAAGCATTGGCAGATATTTGCCTCATGGTACAGCCTGTAGTATATCCTCATGTTAGGCCAGCTAAAACAGCAAAGGACGCCTGGAATGTTTTATCTAAGGCTTATGAGGACAAAGGTAAATGGCGGTATGTTTCCCTGCTTCGCTCAATGTGCCAAATGAAACTGGATAAGTTCGCATCAATGGACTCGTATATTAGTGAGGTGATCGGGTTGGCGCACAAGCTGGAGGGTATCGGTGAGCTGATGGCTGAGAATTTTGTTGCTGCAATGGTGCTTCAGGGGCTGCCAAATTCGTACGATAATCTCGTCATGGCTATCACTAGTGGTGAGAGTGTTTTGAATTTGGATCGTGTGAAAACTATTTTGCTCGACGAAAGCTACCGGAAGAGCGTAAGTGTCAGTCAAAATTCTAGTGTTCCCGAATCCAGTGCCCTCTACTCTAAGGGCAGTAAGTACAGCTCTTCAACCATGGCTGGGAGTTAGTCGGTTGTGAAGGCGTGGAAGTGCTGGAACTGTGGTGAAAAGGGTCATCTTAAAACACAATGCCCACAGTTGCGGAAGAAGAAGGATCCGAACGAGAGCAGAGCCGAGGTTAAGGGAGAGAAGAGTGGAGAAGATAGGAGAATGAAGAGAAGTCTTCTGTGTGCCCTGTCGGCTGCATCCTGTGACTCGGATTGGTTCGTAGATTCCGGAGCATCCGTGCATATGTCACCGTATGGAGACCGTATGCATGATTATTGTCCAGACATTGAAGGCCATGTAGAGATTACTGTTGGTAATAACGGTAAGCTTGTAAGCCGAGGTGTTGGATCTGTAAACTTAAATGTAAGTGACCATATTTCTGAACTGAAAAATGTTGTGCATGTTCCTGGCTTGAAAGAAAATTTGATTTCTGTTAGTCAAGTGGCCGACAAAGGAATCACTGTCGTACACTGTATGATAACAAGGGTTGTAAAATGTTTGACAATGACTTTGTCTGTAATGGTACAGAACTAGCCACTGCAAGTAGAACGAGTAATGGGTTATACCGTTTGGATGTCAAATCAAAGCAGGCGTTTGTATGTGATGGCAATGATTATCAATTGTGGCATCAGAGAATGGGTCATTTGGGTAAGCAAAACATGATGTTGTTGCGAGACAAATTAAGTGATTGCATTAATTTCAAACATGAGCCTACAAGTGATTGTGATGTTTGTGTTCTTGGAAAACAGCACAGGAAACCTTTTCCTAAGGAAGGAGGTACTAGGGCAGATGAGCTATTAGGTCTAGTTCATTCTGATCTTTGCGATTTTGGTTCAAATGTGAAGTCATGGAGTGGGTCAAGGTACATTCTTACTCTCATAGATGATTTCTCCAGGAGGACGACTGTTTATTTCCTAAAATGTAAATCTGAAACCAAGCAGAGAGTCATTGATTTTGTATATATGGCTGAAAATGTCACTGGTAAAAGGTTGAAAAGTTTCAGGTCTGATAATGGAACTGAGTTTTTGAGTGATGAACTGCAGAATTTTTTCAGATGTAGAGGAATCACTCATCAGAAAACTGTGAGGCATACTCCCCAACAAAATGGAGTTGCTGAGAGGTTGAACCGCACTATTCTTGAGAAAGTGCGTTGCATGCTTTTCCACTCAGGAAGTCCTAAGCAGATGTGGGCGGAGGCTGCTAACACTGCTGTGTATTTACTGAACAGGAGCCCCCATAGGAGTGTTCCTGGTAATGTCCCTGAGGCTTTGTGGTATGGTAAGAAGGTCAGTCATTATCAGCTTAAGGTTTTTGGCTCTGATGCTTATGCTCTAATCCCTGAGGAAATTAGAGGGGACAAACTGAATCCTCGGAGTGAGAAAATGATTTTTGTGGGTTACTCATCAGATTGTAAGGGGTATCGCTTGCTTGATCCTAATGACCCAAGAAAAATTCATGTTGCTCGTGATGTTGAGTTTAAGGAAAATTGTTTCACTGCAATCAAGGCTATTGGTGAAGGGAAGAAAGGTTTTTTAAATGTGCCTATAACTGTAAACCTAGATGATGTTTTTCCATTTCCTATGTTGTGTAATGTCAATGATGATGATGGTTGTCACAGTGATGTAAATGCTAATGTCAATCACATTCATGGTGTGGAAAATGGCGTTGACAATCAGTCTGTTGTGGGTGAAAGTGAGATACACGTGAATGTCCCTGAAAACATTGTTACAGAATGTGAAAGGAGATATCCTATACGAGAAAGACAAAGAAAGGAATTTCCTGGTTTTGAGTTGTACTTGGCATCTGATGAAAAAGTGGAGCCTACATCAGTTACTGAGGCTCTAAATGGTGCTGATCAAATTCATTGGAGAGAAGCTATGGAAAGGGAGATGAGTTCTTTTCAAGAGAATGATGTATGGGATCTAGTAGACAGACCTAAGGGTGGAAATATTGTAAATTGTAAATGGGTTTTTAAATTGAAAAGGAACGCTGAGGGAGCAGTGGACAAGTTTAAGGCTCGCCTGGTAGCTTAAATTTTCTCACAGCGTTATGGTATTGATTACCTTGACACTTTTGCACCTGTGGTGAGACATGATACCTTAAGATTGTGTTTTTCAATTGCTGTTGCTCATGGTTTGCATGTGCATCATTTGGATGTCTCTACAGCTTTTTTGAATGGGCAGTTAAATGAGGAAATATTCATGTACCAACCAGAAGGTTTTGTTTCAGATGCTAGTAAAGTGTACAAGTTGAAAAAGGCTATATATGGCCTTAAACAGGCTTCACGTTCATGGTACGAGAGAATGGATGAAGTCGTGTCAAGTGTTGGTTTTAAGAAATCTCAACTTGAGCCTTGTGTGTATTTTTGGAAAGATGGTACATCCATTGTATTAATATGTGTTTATGTTGACGATTTTTTTGTATTTTTCAATAATGAAACTCAGGCAGAGATACTGAAACAGAAGCTACATTCTTGTTTTAAGGTAAAAGATTTGGGATCTGTTGTGGATTGTCTGGGAATGAGGGTACAAATGGGTGACGGTAAAGTGAAGTTGGACCAAAAGCAGGTCATTTTGAACCTACTGTATAAGGTTGGAATGTCAGAATGTAAGTCTGTGTCAACTCCAATGGTTCCTGGTACTCGACTGACCAAGAGTGAATCCTCAAAGTGTGAAAGTGTACCTTACCAGCAAGTGATTGGCAGTCTGCTTTATTTATCTGTGTGCACTAGGCCTGATATATCTTTTGTGACCAATTATCTTAGCCAGTTCAATAATTGCTATACTAGTGAACACTGGCAGTGTGTGAAAAGAGTCTTAAGGTACTTGAAGGGAACCAGTGACATGGGTATTGAATTCAAAGAGACTGAAAACACACCTGACATTTGTGGTTTTGTTGATGCCTCATTTGCAAATGATGTTCACAGGAAATCTGTTACTGGGTATGTTTTTGTGAATGCTGGTGGGCCAATCTGCTGGGAGAGTAAAAGGCAAAGTGTAACTGCTCTGTCTTCAACTGAGGCAGAATATATTGCTATAGACTCTGCAGGTAGGAAAGCTGTTTACCTGAAAGGGTTATTGTCTGAGTTGAGTGGTAGAAAAGGTCCAATTCTCTTATGGAATGATAATCAGAGTGCATTGAAATTAGCCTCTGATAATGTTCTGCATGCACGTACTCAACACATAGAGGTTAAGTTTCATCACATCAGGGAACTTATTAAATGTAAAAAGGTAATACTTAATGACATGGAATCAGAAAGAATGATTGCTGATGTATTCACCAAGGCACTTAATGTTACTGCTCACCGCAAGTGTATTATGCCTTTAGGAATGTGTATTTGCTGAAGAAAATGATGTTGGTCGATTAAGGGAGAGTGTTGTAATTGTTTCTAACTCTTTGTAATCTCCCATCTGTGACGTTTTTACTCACTCATTTGTTTTTGTAATACCGGAAGTTGTTTCTACAATAAACTGTGCTTCGCCATGTTGTTCCTATACGAGGCGGTTGTTTTCATTCAAAGCTCCAAGAAATCCCTGGTAATCGTTCTCCCGAGCTAATATTTCAACACTAATCAAAAACTTTTACCCTAATATGCAGAAGGATGAGGTTGGAGCTGCAGCAATAGGAATTTGAAGGGGGCAGGGAGTGGGACTGCTCACCTCTGTGTATTGATTTGCAACTGGAGGCATACTTTCAGAAATGTTACTAATTAGATAGCCACAATTTGGATAAAGGGGAATGAGGAAGCCAAAACAAAATTCAAGCAAACGGTTAACTGTTATTTTCCAGACAGAGCACAAATGCCCCATCAAAATTTGTCATAATTCAATTAGTGAGTACTTTGCATGTGATGACAAACATATCCAAATCGTTATTGCAGCATAATTTTGCAGCAGGTGACATTTTACAAACATAAAAATATATCTATGGCCTAAGGGCCTACACACTCATTTGCATTCCTGGTATTACACTAAAAGCAAAAACATCAAAAACAAATTACTGAAACCTTTGACATTCGAGTCATAAGCCATGCATGATTAAAAAATTATGAGCATTGTGATGACAGCACTTTTTTGTCAACAAATACTATCAGATTCTAAATGAAATTCACTCAGACTCTTCATAAACGTTGCTATGTGAAGGAGGATTTTATGGAGCCACACTTGACTGTGGATGTATTGATTGCATTCGGAGACTTTTCCAACCACTACATACAAGGTGCAACCTTGTGACCACCTGAAGCTGTAGAAGAATGTGGTTGGAAATAAAGCCACTGATTCCAATATATATGTGCTTATTCCAATATAGGTATAATGCATTGCCCAGCCACGTAAAGTCTCCCAACTCCATATGTCTTTTTGAGATGAATTTTTAAAAATTTCTAATGATGAATTGTTTTTACTCAGTGAATGATATCATTACAAAAAAAAACTGGAACTACCTACCTTAATGTAAAATACCTGCATATTTCACAAATTTGTAAAATAAATATGGTACATTCCACGGCTTAAGTCACAATGCATAAATAATATAGCCATGATTATTTTTTTAATAATAACCAGATGTGTCTTATACCCTGTACAACCTGTTTTACTTGAACTTAGGCAAATAATAAAATAATTGTTATTATGCACCAGAACCGTTAATGAGTGTCTAGCAATGGTGTTCATCGTATGGTTCATTAATGGTTTTATGCCCTGGGGTACTGAAGTCAGCTTGATAGGTTAAATTAGTTTTCGGAAAAAAATTGAGATGCCCACTAGGAGAGTCTAATCAGCCCCCTTGTAAACATTCATTTGGTAGACACGAGTTTTTTCTCCTGCAGGCAGAATGACTCACATACTTTCCAATGTCATCAGTATGCATGCATGACAATAGATCTGCAGGGGTGCACTGCACTATTTTTACTGGTATACTATAGAAAAGAGCTCAGCTCACACCAGTAAAGAAAGTGATCACCATTAAGGAACTATATCCCATAGAACAATAAAAATGTTGTTTGCATATCAAGGGCAAACTGTTTGCCTGTTTAGCACCAAAGGACTCAGTGGGAATAAAAAAATATCAATAAAGCACAAAGCAGGTAGGTGAGAATAGCAAAGGGGAAGGAAGTACTCACCTCCGGAACTCTCTTCCTCTTCAGTCTCGCTCCCTTCTTCCTCCTCCTCTCCTTCCTCCACCTCATCCCCTTCCCCCTCCTCCTCTCCTTCCTCCTCCTCCTCTCCTTCCTCCTCAACTGCTTCCTCCTCCTCCCCAGACTCTACCCCATCATCTTCTTCCTCATCCTCTTGCTCCTCCTTAACCAGACACAGAGCAAGAAGAAGACAATTAGTGACCAAACTCTAAATTTAACTCTTCCCTAAACAAATTGATAGCACCGCATTTCTTCTCTCAAGTCAAGGTTATTTTTCCAGATATCATACTTGAAAGATAGATGAAATAACCCTTTTGCACCACAGCCTTGCAATGAGAATCGATTATATGTTATGAGTACAGCCATTTCACTCTCCTCCTCCTCTGAACAGAACTCTCTTGTGGTGAGAAAACACAAAAAGGGTGTTTTTCACCCATTGGGATCATTTTTGGGACAAAAGTTCTCTGGATGCTGAATCCCTCTTCAATCGAGGGATGGATGTTAAGTCTACCTTTTGCCAGAATACCAGCCCAACATGTGGCACTTATCCATCTTTACTTACTGTTATTGCAGGGGATTAACTAAAATATAAGTATAGCATTTTTTTTTACATATTCTCATTGATATCTTTTTGTTTTGCCTGGAATTAGCAAATTTTGAACAGAACTCTACTGTAATTATAAAAAAGTTCTTTAGTAGAAGTAACTCCAATAAACTTGTTTAACGATCTTATGATATTTATGTTTAAAATTTATAAATACAATGCAATATAAAAGGAATGAACTTCTGTTTAATGAAAGCATTCATATTTCCTTAAGCTATTTCTAAAAGATGCATTTTTAGATATTCATAATTCAAGTACACAATGAAATAAAGTTAGCAAACTGTCATTTGACACAATTCAATATTATGAGTAAAATAATACTCTGAACTGTAAGCACTATTTTTATATATAACCAATAATAAATCTTTACAAGATATTTATTTTTAAAATGCATTATACTCTTTGCATCAACTATACGGATGGGTCAGGTCAGTTTGGATACTCCATTCTACTGGTTCTAGACCTCGGAACCAGCACTGAAATAAAAAATTATCACCACCAAAATTCTTAGTGGGAAAATCATACTGATCAAATTTGGACTCTTGATAGTGTCAATCCATTACAATCAATTAAGGAAAAGGAGTGAATTCTTGTTTCAATAGAAGAATGAACTAAAAAAATGGCAGATATCACTTAAGTTCACATAATCTACAAATTATTTAAGTATAAATCAAATCATATAAATAGTCACACGGTGGCGAAGATCAAAACAAGAGCTCCACCTCAGGTCAATACTTAAATGATTGAAACTTAAATGAGAATATAGTAATACAGTAATTTTGCCTGAAACATTTCCACTTCACACTTTGCTCAGGGTCAAGAGCAATGAACCCTTAAAATGAAAGAAAACAAGTTGCTGAAGAAGGTTTGGCCTGCAGTGTCCAGTGCAATGGTTGATGAGCTCCCAGCACTTCTTGGCACAAATATGTACAATGGGAGGGAGTGGGATGTGGCTTAAGAGGGTGTCATGGAGCAGGTAAACCAAACTTTCAATAGTCCAATCCAATAAGTGACCTTGAAGTAGGTCTGACTACCCACCTAAAGGGGCATTGAAAGCTCATTGTACCACTGTACTGCAGCTAATATTTTTTCCTTAGAATTGACCTTTGGAAAGAGGAGTTGAAGGGCTGGGGGAGGGTTCCAGTACCCACCCCATGACTATTTCTTTCAGGTGAAGAAGAGATGACTTTAGTACAAGTCCATAGGCCTCCTGAGTGAAAACTCACATTTAACATTATAGCATAATGACTTGAGAAAAATATCGCATGGTTATCTCCCACTCTAACTTTTCTCCACCATGGAAAAAGGCAAACAGAATCTTTGGCCTTGGTCAAGTCACGTCGCATACAAAAAAGTCAGTGTATTGCGAAAAGGTGCCTAAGGCTCTACAATTATTCAACGGTTTGAATGCTATATATCTGCACATCACATTACACCCAAGTAAGGATTGAGATTCAACTGAAAAATCTTTATCACTCCAGTAATTCAAACCTGGGTATGCAGGATGCAAGGTTAGTACCAGAGCCACAAAACCACTCTCTCCTGCTGATGAAGTCTTTCTATTACTTATGGTGTGGCATATTTTTGATTTTTTTTTCAAATGATACCTACTCCATCCCTAGAATCATACCATGGGTAAAAAAATGACAATGTATTAAAATTTGGCTTGATATAGTGATTTTTAAAGAGGTCAATCAAGAGGCATTAATTCAGCAATGTTCTATTTTCTGCAATTGAGGAAACATGAACCTCCCTTACGGATAATATGTCAGATACATCCATAACAACCAAAAATATTTATGAAGTGTCTGTTAGGACCCCCAGGAGGCCAATATTTGAATATTTGAAGCCCTTAAAATCCTTCCCCTCCCCTGTATTTATGTTCTACAGTGTGCTATGATAATAAAAAAAATCATTCTTTGTTCCCTGCAATCTAGCAAGATATCTCTCTTCCGTACTGTCGCCTATAGTTGGGCATTGTGAGCATCATATAAAAAACTCAGCCGAGTTCGTGGAGACACTTGGAGGTATACAGCTAAAACCTTCGGACATCATGGTGAGCCTTAATGTAGTGTCCTTGTTCACCAGAGTCCCACTGGAAGACACTTTTAAGATCCTAGAAAGTAAATTTGAGGAGATGACAGTTAGACTGTTACGACATGTCCTCCAATCGACCTACTTCCTTTATGGCGGGAAATACTACGAGCAAACAGATGGAGTTCCTATGGGATCTCCTCTCTCTCCGGCGATTGCAAACCTCTTCATGGAGGATTTTGAAGAAAAGGCTCTGAAATCGGCTGCACTTCGACCGAGGTATTTTTTCCGGTACGTGGACGACACTTTCGTCATTTGGCAACATGGACGGAACACACTGGATGATTTTTTGAGTCACATGAACCAGCAACATCCGAACATCAAATTTACTATGGAGGAGGAAAATAACAACTGCATTCCTTTTCTTGACATTCTAATTCAAAGGAAACCTGATGGGACCCTTGGGCGTAGTGTGTATAGAAAACCTACTCACACTAACCTTTACCTAAACGGGAAAAGCCACCACCATCCCTACCAAAGGCTTGCCTCCCTCCCAAAGGTCTTGACCACCTTGATGCACCGGGCCAAAATGGTAGCTGACGCAGAAAATCTTTCCACTGAATTGAAACATTTAAAAACTACGCTCAAACTTAACGGGTACAGTGACAGAGATTTTCGCTTGGCCTTGGAAAGAACCATGAGACCCCCTAAACCAACGAAAGAAGATCACGAAAAGCCGTTAGGAAGAGCCTGCATTCCCTATGTTTCCACCATCTCGGGGAAAATAGGAAGAATTTTACATAGGCACAACCTACAGGTGATTCATAGACCTCCAAAGAAAATTCGAGAGGGCTCGTAAGAGTTAAGGACGAACTTGGCCTCAGAGTGCCTGGAGTGTATAACATCCCTTGTGAGTGTGGCCTTGCCTACGTTGGAGAGACATCACGTACGGTAGAAGCCAGAATTACGGAGCACAGGAGGCACATAAGACTTTTTCAACCCGAAAAATCGGCCTTAGCTGAGCATAGCCTCGATATGGCGCACTCCATCAATTTTAATGGTGCCAAAATCCTATGCCGATCTTATGGATACTGGGATCGATTAGTAAAAGAGGCAATAGAAATACGTCTCGAGGAGAAAAAGCTTAATCGAGACTCTGGGCAGAGCATCAGCCAAATATGGAGTCCGTTGATTGATAAAATAAAACAGTCGCGGATAAAATTCAAATTCCAACCGCCCTGAGCCAAATTTGAATCGGCTGGTCAACAATGGACCTCAACCGTCCATTGGCTATCTTAGTATAAAAACCCGGCGTGGACCAAACTCGGCAGTCAGTCTTAGCCCTGATGACGATGAGTGAGTTTCTCATCGAAACGTTGGCCTTAAACAGCCTTACCCGGTGCCAAACCCGAGAAATATTAATCTATAGTATTCACCGGGAAAGCCTACGATCTTTTAATACTTATCATAACTACTTGACCCGTGGTAGTGAAAATGTTCACCTGTATGGTCACAACCTAGAATATTTTAGGCATTGCCCTCATCATACAGCATCTAAAATATTCAACAAACTGCCTCTGTCCTTAAAATCAATTTCTTCGCCAGGTATCTTCTGAAGAAAACTATGTGAAATTATACTTAACAAACTCTACTATAGTGTGAATGAATATTTTGATGATAAACTTTGAATGTATGTAAATCTTAATTGTTTCAATGAATAAACCTGTCCTGTCTTTTACTTGTCTTTGTGTTTTTTATTGACGAATCCTATATCTCTTGACCAATGGATTACATAAAAAAACACATACTATTAGCACAAGATGTGTAACGGTCCGCTGGAATGTGATATTTTTGTGCAGCACACTTCATCCTGTGCCACTGGAGACAGGTGAGTAACAGTTCTGGTTAGTAGACTTCTTCTGCTGCCTCATGCCATTGTGCCGTTCCACACACCTGCACAAGATGCCTGAATTGCTCCTCATACCTCGCCCAATATGCAGCTGCCTTATGGCCACTTCAGCACCAGCAGTTTTTGAGATACATACACTGATGTTATGAAATGGTATTGCTTTTGCAAAAATTACCAATGTCTGCCAAAACTGAGGAGATTCCACAGATTTTCCGAAAACATACATATCATTTTCAAGGTTTTTTCCTAGTTTTAAAGGATATAATGGATTGGCGACCATCCATCTATCATGGAAATAAAAAAGGAAAGGAACATATAGCACTGAATTTTTGTGATGTGTGTGAATGGACATGTAATGGAAACAAATTCAGAGCATACTGTGGCTAGTCCTATTACTCTAAAAATTTGTAAAAAGTTTGAACACCTCATTGTGTTCAAAGTTTGGATTTAACCTCATGGACTGTGGTGCCTAGTGCAAGCTTTGGACTGCTCACTACATTGTATGTCTGGCAATCTTTAACACTTAGTTCCTTTAAAGCGCACAGAAACCCACAGGAGAGGATGATGCCTCAGTAGCTTAGCTGGCTGAAGTAGCATCATTGCAAGAGGAGGGAAAATAGAGATGATGTACATATGTAAATAGAAATTTAAATATTTATGTAATCTAAATGCATTGTGATGCCACTGAAAAAGAAAAGCTGAGAGTGGAACCAAATGGTACTCAGACGAGGAAGGATTATGTTGATGCTATAGTATGAGAATGCTATGTTCACAAGGATAGCATATGACCAAGATTACTCGAGGGAGGTGCTCTATTGGACCCAAAAAGAAAAAGGCCTAACAAACAGCTAACACTATCATAGAATTTCAGGATGGTTAAGAAGAAAGAGAGGAGGAAAGTCATTCAAGATAATTCAAAGACTACAGAAGTAAAGAGTATGACTAGAAGACTTCGTTAAAATGGTTTGAGGAATACAGAATGGATTCACTCGAATTTAACTAACACTTAACCTTGGTTAAAATCATTGAGGTAGATGGAGAGGGCATTTGCTATCCTGGCCAATGCTAGAAGCTGAAGCCAGTTCACCATCTTCATCAGCCCTCACTTTGCTAAAACACTTGCAGGCTAAAGCACTAATTTTGCAATTTTACATTTTCCATCAATAAACGACTAGAAAGCAGCCTGCACTTACTTCTCTAGTGTGGATTCTCCTAGCATATAATGTTTATCGATTTAAATTAATAATCATCTGGATTAGCAGTCAAAAATAAAGTAAATTAAGTAGAATCCATAGCACAATGTAGCCAATATATTTTCAAAAGTTACTTGCCTTAAATTTCAAACATATTCTTCCTTTACAAGCACTAATTTGTCCATTCAGTCGCGCTATCCATAGGAAAGTAAGGAGAGAGTAGGGTTGAGCAATATGGTTGTTAATTCAGTTTTCAGGCTTCAGTCTGATGATGTAGTGCCCTCTCTATCTACCTCAATGGTTACAATGTAAACAGCCCACTTTCAGGCAATCCCTTGAAAATTATGAACATACATTGTAACCATGGTTAGGTGTCAAGAAAATCTCAGTGGAAAAGGATGTTTCATGTTTCTGATAGCTATGTTCACTTGATTACATATGTTAGATTTGTGGAAGAACAAGCATTTTTTTGGTAATAAAGATAGGTGATAAAGATTACCTGGGAATACATTAGGTGGAGACAAATTATTACAAGAAGGGATTGAGATTCTTCAAGAGTGAATATGTGGGAATAACTGTGACCATGGGAGGGAATATCTGTATAGAACAGGGGAAACACTATATCAACAGAATATTTTGGAGGGTAAAGTGATATGTAGCTATCACCATATTTATCAGGGTCCAGGGATGATATTCCTTTTGCTCTACCTTGTGAATATGCTTCTCAAATTTAACTGTATGTCATGTTTATATCCCAGGGAGAGCAAAAATTCAGATAACATAAATGGTGTCATTAGAAAAGTAATTTCAACCTTTGCTGCTTATATTTCAACCTATCCACTGAAGCTTATACAGTAAAAGGAATTCTTTTCTTTTTACCAATACTGACTGAAAAAGTAGTTCTTCAAGGATCAGTGAAGGGCCCTGTCTTCTTTCCAATACACATTAATTATCTCCATTTAAATCACAGGCCAACCTCCTCAATAACTGTTTTATTTGCCGAGGATGAGTGTGGTGCTACATAACAAAAATCAAGTACTATGATTGCCCAGGATGAATCGTTAATTCAAGATATGGAAAATCTTAAATGAATGCTGCTCTTTTTCACATTGTTTTTATTAAATCTTTTTCTACATAATGGTTAAGTTGTAGCAATAAAATAAGAAATTTAATGGATTTTATACTATCAATTTACAAAAGTCCACTACCTTCTGAGTATCCATACTGGAAACATTTCACCACATTTTTATGAATGCAGTGCATTCTAAACCATAGCTGCATCACTCATACCCTGGGAACTATGCTCTCACTCCACATTCCAAACACACTGATGTATAATTGTACTCTATCACACAATGTCTATCAGATTTACATGGTGTTTTCATTTGCTCTCAAACACAAGTAAAGACAGAAACAAACTAATGAGTGGTATATTTTTGCTAGGGTCTGTCTACCATTTTCTTTTAGTTTTTAAGCATACATTCACGTCGGAGGATTGAAAAACCATATTCTATAACTTATCCACATAATAGTATTTTGGCTTTGGCTGTGTGCAGACTTGAGATGTAGCAAATGAGTCAATGTTTATAGTAGTTTCTTTTATAGATGTGTTAGTTTTGAGCCATAGGGTGGACGATTTTTGGAATTTCACATACAAAGTTGCAGATGACCGAGATCTAGCAACATATGATTCATGCATAGTGAATTAGAAGTCGAGCAAGAGTGAGATGGCCAGAGCATGGGTGGGGGAGTGGTTAGTGTGATTGCGCTGGAGCATGTGCATCAAGGGTTGGATCCTTGCCTGATTGCTTTTGATTCTCGAGGTTTAGGATATGAGTATAGCCTGCTTTTTAGTATTTCAAAGCTAAAGATAATCCATTGTGAGTAGAATTAGAAGTCTTAAGGTGCTCGATTTCTAGGTGTTAAAATGAGGATCTTCAACTTTGTACAAACTATTTATTTAAATAAAGGCAATTAGCAGATTGAATACTTTGTTTTGACTTTCATTTAGGTTTAAAAAGAGCAAATGCAATGTCTTAGAATTTGAACAAGAAATTTAAGTTTCTCTTTGAGTTTTGTCACCGATTCATTTGAAATATTTTTTTTTGCATGTTTGCGAGTGTTTAGGAGAGTTCTTGCAAGATTGTGAGTGCAGAGTAAAGTCAAGGACTGGTCAGGTGAGTTTTGACGCTTATCCCACTTTTTAGGTTGTTGACAACGTTGAGAAAAGACGATAGCAAGAGTATTGGATGTGAGAATGATGTGAAGCTGTAATTAATGAGACATGCTCCTGCATCGATTGATAGTGAGTTATGTGCAAGATCAGCTATGTTTAAACTGAAAGTAAACCTGTTGTTGTGCTGCGTAAGTTGTTATATATACACCATTTTACAGCCGTTATTGTTGTTACGCAGGGTAAGAAGTTTGGAGAAGAGGAGACCAAATGACTGACTTTGCGTTCTGGTGTTTAAATGAAGATGTGGCATAAAAGCTATCAGGAAAAGAATGCTTGAGGTGTAGCTCAAAAATGCTTGCTGAATTATGATGAATGAAAGATGTAAATTGGGCAACTGTTTCAATTAGGCAACTTGCAATCAGGTCATTCAAAAGTGAAGAAGTAATGAAAAGGGAAAAGAAAGAAAACCTTTATTTGAGAGTAAAATACAAACGTGGGCTTAACTTCCACCAAAGGTGGCAGCAAAAGCTAGTTTCCTCTCATTTTTCGTATGGTGTTAAAATTTTGAAGGAGGGGAAGGGTATTATGTTTTGAAAAAAAAAACCATTCTATATAACAAAGAAAAAAAATATATATAATGCTTGACAAAAAATAAAAAAGTTAGGAAAATAACGAAAATACAATGATAAAAATGCCAAATTACAAACATTGAATAACAATGAAGTCAACAAGTATTAAGAAGAATGTGAGGTATGTAGTCCAATTATGTTTTTTGCCAAAGAATCAAAGGTTGAGTCTTTCATGTGCCTTGACAGTCCTTGAAGAGTGTCTCAATGAGGATAAAGGACAGGACAGTGCACACTGCGAGGACTCGGAAGAGGGGTTGCCCCTGGGGTTAAGTTCCTGGGTTGTAGCTCTAAGATGGATGCCTTTGGAGGGAGAATGTGCAGGAAATGCAGACTGGGTCACTACAGGAAGGCTCACTATAGGAATGAAGCAGGAAAAAGGATTATGAATTTGGGAATCACATGAGGATCATTAGGAATCAATGAATTTAGTTCATCCTTTTTACTTTACGTATTACTTTATATTATTCATTTGGTTAACCTGTACCAGGCGAATTACTTCATCACATTATGCCAGATTTGTGTACTGTCTCCTGTCTTCCATTATCTCATTTAAAGCTAAAAGTTGCAAATCATCCTCCAAATGGGAGTTGAATGACTCTTGACCTACATCAAACTGGACAACATTCCCAAAAATTTTTCGGCCATTCTGGAAAACGATGCACAAATGTGAGGACCCAAATGATCCATTGCTGATTTGCTATGTCTTATTACGTTTATTTGCTATGTTTTATTTGCTATGTTTCATTACAGGAGAATAACCAATGACACATTCCCTTTATTTGAACCATGGATTTCTCCATATAATTTACACATCCTGACATGTATTACTGGTCATGAGCTAACATTTTCCCACACTGCACCGAGCCATGCCATTTAACTGTTTTCTAACAGTACAGCCAACCAACCCTTACACCCATGAGTACCAATCTCAACAAAAACATCAGTCCCAAAACCAGTACATGTGAGTAAGAAGTTTTACCTGACAATATAAAACAACGGGTTCCATGGACCCCGCTTCATGTGGATCAAACTACATAAACAGTTGCCAATTAGGTATGATGATAATTCTCGCTCACTTTCTAAAAATAATGCATTTATATAATCATATGACAAATTTATTATTTTGTAAAAGACTCTATAATCCAAGGTTGAGACACATTAAAAAAGATACATATTACATATTTTTTCTTGTTAGACCCTATACAATACCAAAGGTATGAAATGAAATCCAGTCTACTGAACTCAGCAAATTTTCATTTATTATTAATATTAATAATAATTATTATTTTATAATATAATATAATATAATTAATTATACAAAATTTTAGACCTAAGTATAATAATAATAATTAATTTCAATTATTAATAATAATAATAATTGAAATTAATTATTATTATTATAGGTAGTAATTATAAGTATTAATAATAATAATTGAAATTAATTATTATTATTATAGGTAGAGAGGGACTTCATGAAAAGACAGGGAAAACGTTAGCAACACATTTTATAGAGCATGAAGAAGTCTACTTCCCAGCATAAAAACCAGGCCAGAATATTGTCCTTTCTCACAGACAGCTCTCTCTACCTTGGCTGATAGAGGGTCACGAGGTTAGCTTTGGTAACTTTATTTCTTTGATTCGGGGAAAATTGTAGAAAGAGATAAAGTTTCCACAATCCACCCAACTATAGATAACGCCCCTTGCGGAGGGCGGGGCCTACACTTGTCCTTGAGCTCCAAGTAAGAACCTGAACAGCATATCCAGTAGAGTTTAGCTACGGAACACTGTTCAGAAAGAACAGCATGCTCAATAGAGTTCAGCTATGGTACACGGCTCACAAAGATCCACATGCTCAATAGAGTTCAGTTCCAGCTCGCTGTTCAGAAAGATCAGCATGTTCAATAGAGTTAAGCTATGGTACACTGTTCACAAAGAACCACATGCTCAATGGAGTTCAACTGCACAGCTTCTCACGAAGATTCGTCAAACAGCAACTCTCTAGCTAAGGTAGCGTTAGGAAAAACTTGAATAGGTATGTTTGCTTGATGCAATTCCAATCAGAAATTATCCATGCACTCTTCGCCAATACATTGGATGGGTTACGAGTCTACGGAAAATAAAAATATAATGCTGTTTTATTAACTTGCATTTCTGTGGATACATAACGTTCAATGAAGTGAAAATTTTAGCTCCATATGGGAAATTTGCTCTTAAGTTTAGAGTCGAATATTTAATAAGACAGTGGAACCACGCAACTAAATTATTCCATACTACAGGTATTTTAAGCATTCTAATACTTTATCCATTCATCAAAAGCATCACTCAACCTGGACAACAAATAATGAAAAGCTATTCATCCTCGTGTACTTTGCTAAATGAAGCTATCAATGCATTAATGCTTCTGCAAAGTAATGCAAAAGTTTGCTGAACGGAGGTGATGATAAAACTCGATACCAAGAGATTGAGTATTCATACTCAGAATGTTCGAATAATGTATTTTCTCAGTTTAAATAGCCCAAACAGCTGCACCATATTTCATATTGACATTTCAGTGGAGTAGAAACTGCCGCAAGGGTCATTTCTACTCATTATCATTTATGTATTTATTAGTGGTAAATGGCAGTTTTCATATTTTTCTCTTTTTTCACATCATTAATTTTCAAAGTGATGATTTTTGCATTGCTTGGAGGCATTATTTCTAATCACTTTCAATGATGAAATTCAATCACCTAATAAAATGACAGGTTGATAAAGAATACATGGATTGTAGAAGGAATTGGAGAAGCTGTTCATAAAATACTATTTTTCATTACAACTATGTTATAAAAATTTATTTTCAATTATAGTTACTAAAATTTGCACATAATGGGGGTTCACATAGGACCTGAAGCAGTTGGAGTGGATGGAAACTCCATTTAGCATCAATTTAGGAATATATGCATGATCATCATATGCTATTCTGATAACTACAACTTCATAAAGCCAGCCCCACCCTGCCTTTAGAATGCAATGACTGTTCTTCTGGATATGTTCTTTTGAACTGCTCTGATCCCTGAACTGTATCAAAATGAACTGTTCACCAAAAAGAACAGTATGGCACACCTCTAACACAGACCCAGATATAAGTTTTAGATAAAGTACAGCAATACATCATTTTGACAGACACGATAATCATCTCCATGCATAAGTTGATGAAAGTTTGCCCAGAGGCAGTTCTTGCACCCAATACCTGCTATCAATCTTGAAAAAGCACTTTGTACTGACATAAGGAAAGTGGTGAGTTCCAACATACCATTGTGGCATTTTTTAAGGAAATAGATTCAGTCCCTACTATTCAGTATTTCCATCCTACCTGTCCCCTTAAGATGTCGACAATGCCGAGGATATGTCTGATGCTCCAGATGACAAGAAGCATAAGATCACCCATTTTTTTAAAATGTGGATGACCTGAAGCTCTATGCTTCAAATGGGTGGTCAAAGAGGCTGCCAGAATTGATGGTGGGGCAGGGATGGAATTTAGATTGGAATCGATAGAATCAATATTTGGTTTATAAGAAGGACCGGGACATGGAATAGCACTGGATGCTTTTAAATTGGAAATATTGGTGAAAGGATTTAAAGTGTTAGCATTCTGATTCCCTAATTTATTCCCTGATTTAGGGTCAATCTTTTCGAGATGAGATTGCAGCTGTAGTATTATTCTCAAATGGAGTACTTCCTCAGTTACGAATGTATTTGCATCAATTGATAGTAACAGACAGACAAGGCTGCATTTGCAGACCCAAACAATGCAAGGATTAACACTGATCACCTCAGTTTAACTTTGAGAAAGAAGACTACATTTGACCTTACTTTTATAATGACAGATTCTACAATTCAGACTTGAAAGGTAAACAGGTAATGCATTGTATGCTTAAACACTTTCCCGGCATATAATATTAGTGTAAATCTCTCGGGCTCGCCACCGGGTAGGATATTCATAGGCAGCCGACGTTTCGGGTTCCGACTCATTACCCATTCTCAAGGCTACTGATACGAGCTTGAAAAGACCAATTAAATTTTGTGCTAGGCGGGGCGGGATGGGTTGAGCCCCGACTGTTGTGGTGGAGGACCATTGATCAGCGGAGACTTAGCTCTGGCGTTCTAAATTCTTTTCAGAATTCTATTCTAAGAGCTGCTGATCATGTAACCAGTATCCCGATTGAAATTCTTCCTCTCCAACCTTATCTCCATCGCCTCTTTGGTTAAGCAATCCCAAAATTGGCTGGATCGCGTCAATTTTGCCAATCCAGCCAATTTTGGGATCGCTTAACCAAAGAGGCGATGGAGATAAGATTGGAGAGGAAGAATTTCAACCGGGATACTGGTTACATGATCAGCAGCTCTTAGAATAGAATTCTGAAAAGAATTTCGAATGCCAGAGCTAAGTCTCCGGTCTACGGTCCTCTACCACAACAATCGGGGCTCGACCAATCCTGGGTCTTTTCAAACTCGCATCAGTAGTCTTGAGAATGGGTAACGAGTCGGAACCCGAAACATCAGCTGCCTAAAAATTTCTTACCCGGTGGTGAGCCCCAGAGAATTACACTAAGATAATGCATTATTTCCAGAGCAACGCTAAAAAAACCAGAATGAATCTGAGTCCAAAGAAAATGTAGTCATGTCTTTATCAAACCAATTAAACACTCATGTGAAGAGAGTAACTACTACCCAAAGGCATAAGGAGAAAAAAGTGAGAAAAAACAAGAAGTTTGAATAATTTCTGGTTTTTGAGATACTCTAAAAGTAGTGGAGTACCCACCTAGAGCCAGGAGATACATCTCCAGAACATTTTACCATGATTCTTGATTCCTCTAGACCAACTTCAAGTAATTTAAAATAAGATGGCATGCAATTTTAGCAACATAAAAATCAAAACCAGAATAAAAAGCAAGGGAATGATTTAGTGTTAATGAAGAGGCAGCTTCAAATCATGATAATATTAAGAGTAGAATTAAAAACAAAAAACCAAGTGACGAGTCCCAGTTAACTTGGGCCAAATCAGAGAAACTTATCAAAAGAGAGAAAGGTGGAACACACCAGAACATAATCAAATAATTTAACATTAATGATATAGAATGTGCATGCATTTCCATCCTATACATACACTATTAGTATGCATGTCAGATTTTTACCTTAGTTTGAGGCAAAGCACGTTGATTGTTGGTCTTAGAATTCACAGTCACTCTAATACCTGGTCCACCAGCAGGCTTCTCAGCAGGAGATTTAACAGGTTCATTAGAAGGGGGACGTTTACCATCCATCCCGGTGGCTTTGTTCTCTCCAATGCCTGAATGTGAGGTGATAGGAGAGGCCTTGTCCACATTGGCATCCTCTGCTTTGGAGGGAGGATGCACCCCTCCCTCACCACCTCTTGTAGGTAACCCTAGCTTCTGATCCTCACTTACAAACACCTTCCCACCCTCTGAGCTCAGCTTTAATGCTTTCCCCTCCAGGGGGGCATGACTCTTGCTACCAGTGCCCTTGGGTTTAACCTCACCAACTCCTCCCTTCGAATCAGTCTTCCTTCCCCCTTCAACAGTGGAGGCAGTCTCAAGGGCTTCCTTCATGGGTTTCTCCAATGCGTCAACAGTCACACCTGATGCAGGCTTGCTTGAGTCCCCTCCCATCTTTCCCTCAACTGGCAACTGGGGTTCTGAGTCAGCAACTTTTTCTTCCTTATCCCCTTTTACTGGTTTTCTCTCAGTTACACTTGCTTGGCTCTCTACATGGGACCTCTCCGCCGAGGTTGCTTTGTTAGATTTGCTGTTCCTCACACTGGCTTCATCAGCACTGTTTTGCACCATGCTATCTCTGAAAGTTTCACCCTGCTTCACAATCTCTCTGGGAGATACACTAGGCTCCACTTTGCCTTCGAGAGCTTTGTTTCCCTCCACAGTGCCTCTGGGAATTGTGCTTTGCTCAGCTTTCATTGAAGAGATACTTGGAGTCTCAACCTTAAGAGAAGTAGAGGCCTGGATGACACCATCACTCATTATGTCTCCTGACTTCATAGTCTGCTCAGTTGGTGTAATAGAAACAGGTGGCTTTTGATTAGGAATGCTAATTGGAGGATCACCCAGGGATGCTTCAGGGAGCACGTCTTGGGATGACTCTGTCACTTGCTCCAAAACAGACTCCAAATCTGGTGTCTTACCATCCTCAACAATGTTTTCAAACTTATGGCCAGGATCCTGTACCGTAGGCACTTGGCTGACCACTGAGTCAACTTCCAATTTTTTTGAACTTTCGTCAGTTGGTGCTTTTACCTCACTCTCCTCATGCCTATTCTCTGGATGAACATGCTCACCTTCCTGTTTGTCCCCAGGCACTACTTCTTCATCAACTTCCCCAGACACTTGTACGGCAGCCAACCTGTCTACTTTTGTGGCACCACGCTCTGGTAAGCTCTTCCCACCCTGAACAGCTTCTCGCACAGACTCTGATTCCACTGCCTTACCCAGAGGCTGCAACCTAGATTTATCATTGACACCATTATCATCTTCCGCACTTTCCTTTTTGGATTCCAAGTCTCCTTTTCCCATGTCTGCCTTCTTAAAATCCTCTGCCATAATGGGAGAACCCCCTAATGGCAAATCAACCTTACCAGGGCTTATTTCCTTAACTTTCTCGGGAGATTCCTCAGCTGGAATATTTAAATCAACACGCACAGATTTTTCCAGTCGTTCTTCTCTATTGAGTGTTTCCACCATGTTGGAGACAGACTCCTCCTTACTCCCCACAGAATGTGCACTGAACTTTATTTCATCACCAGCAGAAGTTGGCAACGTTGAAGATATCTGATCCCGGTGCAGTTCCTTTAGCAAGCAAAGAGAAATTAGCCAGGGTCAATTCACACACAAACTAGTTAGGATAACTGAATCACAACAGGCAATATTAGATCCCTTCATGAAATTGTAAAATTCAGGATATTTACAGCAAAACATCTTGAATAAAACATAGCAGACACTCATCATCATTCATGAGGAAATTTTCCAAGCCACAATACATGGTCTATATATTTTCAGTAAGCAATGAATTCTACAAATATGGATGTATCAATATGATTAAAAATAATAAATTAATTAACCCATTGGGTCACACAGTATCCATGAGCTTGGTCAAACATACATAAAATACAAAGCTTAGCTTATAAATTGATGCACTAGCCAGAATTATAATCTTCTTCTTCCAATTAGTACAATTTTCATTTTTTCCTGGAGAAAATGTTTCACATAAATGTTCATATCAATATCCCTCATTTCCATTCATTATAGACAAAAATACTTCTAAAAAGTATGACTCTCAAATAAGGTTCAGTTTTTCCTTATAAGTTTTTAATCACCATATTCAGCAGTAACATTTTCTATCCACTAAATTTATAATAATGAGTTTCTGCTGCATTTGGACAAATATAAGAATTACTACATCAAAGAGCATCAAAATCCAGTAGATGTGAGGTTCAATGAAAATACGACACAGGTAATTAACAACAATCACTCACAAAGCATGCAACTATTAATCACACTTAGCAAATACTGGATGCTAGCATTAGATGAAACACACCCTGAAACTTCCCTGAACATGGGATTTACCTATGCTCAGCAATAATGATGGGCATCTAAGGCACTACATGTTAGAGCAAGGGGTTCTGCATGGATATTCACAAAACATACCAATCTAGCAATTTGGTGGAAAGGCCTTCACTGAGCTAAGTTTTGAATCCTAGAGCAATGCATTTTTCATTCTGCAGAAGCTTGAGTAAGTACATGGTCATATTGAAGGAACATCAGCACAAGTATAGAAACATTAAAAAATAAGCACACTGAGAAGGTGAAAATTTAAATGGTTCTCAGAATCGCTGAAAGGAATTTGCCCATTTTGTCAAACATTAAATTGAAGCTTCATACTGTAAATGCACAAAGGCATTCACAAATCAGTATTCAGCAAAGCTTGATGCCAATTGTAAACCGTTCAAATTAAAATATGAGTTGCAGGAAGTGACATCATTCAATGAAGTTTCACTGCGACATGATATCAAAGTTGTAAGAAAAAAATCTGCATTGATTATAACAATATTTAGTGTAATGATACCACATTGAGTAAAAGGAGTTCATAAAACTTACCAGGCATGTATTCCAAGGAGGAGCTACAAAAAAAATATGAATTAAATGGGATATGGCCAAGGCTATGATGACATCTAATAATATCTCAAAATTGTAAAAAATAATATTACGACATAATAGATTTCCAAATCAATTGGTTAAAGACTAATCTCCAACCAATTGGTCTCTCTCTCTCTCACAGGTTCGCCCCATTTCCTCGAACATCATTGCACTAGGATTTCAATATTCAAATGATTGCATCATTCATGTCTCATTGCCATCCAAAAACCCATTCCCATTAACTAGGAATTACCTCTTATTTGGATTGTTCAGCTCCACAGAACCTACCTCAATGTATATCAATCTGTTCCTTCTACTAACATCTCATCCAACAGTTTCACCCAGTGTAAACATATAAACTGTTGGGAGCAAAACTGGTGCTAATCAAAGTTATGCCATATTTTATTTAGGTGCGTGGAAGTATTTCTGTTATTTGCATGAATAATGTAAGTCTGGCTTCAGCATTTTCTCACTAGAAAGCAGAATCTCAGAGTTTGATTAGGTAAGTCTTTCACTTTGAGACTTATTAACTAAAACTGCCAATTCTGCCTCACAACACTTTTGCTCTCAATGGCTGAAATATAAGGACAAAAAATCTAAATGGGTTAACTAATTGGCATAGTTCTCTTCTGTTCTTTCATTTTTACGGCAAGTGTATCAAAAAATGTTTTCTCAACACTGATAGCATTATTCACCAGGATAGTGTTCAGCTGCTATCTCACTTCTGCCCCCACGGATGCCACCTTCATTCTCCACCCACCACCCACTTCCTCCACAATCTTCTGCTGATGCTCGTGGCTGGTGAGGTTAGCGAAGAATAGGCGACGCACGAGGCAAGGGAATGCAACCTAAGGGATACCAGAGGAAGCTGCCACCCCAAACCCCTTCCACCCTCTCCTACTCTCCCAGCCTGGACTGTGGGAGACGATGTGAAGTAAGAGTGTGTACTGCAGGATACAATGCAAAATCAGACAAATTCGAGAGTAACGTGCGAGTATGATTTCTGTGTCCTGATTCCCCAATCCCTCAACGAATCCTGGGCAGACCAATGATCCCATCACTGTCCTGAATAACCTTTACACCATTAAAATTAAAACTAACACCAGTTTTAGGAAAAAATAACCTCATCTTTTTAGGTGCATAGAGCTTTCGGCCTTGCATTGAACCCAAATTAAAAGCCATAATATCAACATTTGCTAGCAAAAATTTTTCAGGCCCGAATGACATCCCAGGGAAAATATTATATCTTTCCTACAGATGTGTAAAAGAACCTCCCCTGTTTCTAATTAATGAATCACATAAACAAGGGATTTTCCCTTCTTCTCTGAAACATTCCAAAATAATCCCGTTATATAAAAACAAAGGTTGCTCTAATAATTTGAATAATTATAGACCAATTGCACTGCAAAATGTTTTGTCCAAAGTTCTTGAAAAAGTGTTCTGCATCCAATTAATGTCATTCTTAGAAAAATATGCCTTATTATCTTCAAATCAGCATGGCTTCCGGAAAGGCTGATCTACTACTCCTGCTTCATTTCAAGCTACTGATTTCATATTGTCTTCATTTGACCAAAAACTAAAAACCATAGGAATATTTTATGATTTTTCCAAGGCGTTTGATAATGTAAATCATTCCTGCCTCCTCACCAAATAGAACCAACTGGGAATAAGAGGTATTGCAAACAAATGGCTTCACTCATACCTCAGTAATTGAACTCAAACTGTTTCACTCTCTGTTAATGGTAACAGATATTCTTCTAATTGCACTACCACCGCAATAGGGGTTCCCCAAGGGTCTGTATTAGGCCGTCTTATTTCTGATCTATGTAAATGACTTAGTGTTATCATTCAATAATATCCCTGATACTAAAGTTATACTATATGCTGATGATACTAATGTTCTACTTTCCGCTCCAACACAAAAAAGCGTTATTAAAAACTCCACAACAGCAAATGAAAACATTTTAAAGTGGTACATTGATAATGATTTGAATCTAAATATCCAAAATTCACATATTGTTCAATTTGGTGGCAATAGTAATTTATTGGAAATCATTTCGGATTAAAATTCACAATAAGTCCATTGAGAACGTACCTAATACAAAATTTCTAGGAACTTACCTGCATATCAACTTGTCTTGGGAGATGAATATTGAAGTCTAAGCCAATAAACTAAGCTCTATATGTTATCTCTTATGCCACCTGAGAAACTCAGTTAACACAAATATCCTACTGACTTTATATTATGGTTGCTTTTTATTCACTCATGTCGTATAACATAATTTTTTGGGGCTCTTCATCTCATGCTTCTAAGATCTTTATATTGCAAAAATGTGCAATGCGAATAATGACACGAAAGCCTAATGATGCTCCCTCCAAACCCATTTTTGAAAAACTACACATCCTCCCATTTCCATGTGTATACTTATTGTCAATTTAACTTTTCATGCGTCAAAATCTTAACATGTTTGCTGTAAATTCTGATCTGCATAGTTACGAAACAAGAAACATGAAAAGTCTTCACTACAATTCTATAAGGACTAACAAAGCTAAGTTGGGACCACGAGAAATGGGTCTCAGAATATATAACAAACTCCTGCAAAATTTAAAAATCATTGTATCTAAGGAGTCATTTTAAAAAAATGTAACATATTTTCTACATGAAAAACAGTACTATTCAGTTAATGAATATCTTTCTGACTAAAAAAATTGATTACTTTTTGTTACTCTAGTATGCAAGTATTGAAGATGTGGCACTAAAATATGGTAGCCATGTTGTGTGTGCATATCTTTGCTGAGACGTGTGATATTGCACTGTTTATATGTGAACTGTTGCACTATTTATATGTGAATATATGTGATTTATGTGTTTTTGTGAACCTACTTAGCTTCTTTTGAATCCTACTATATTTTTTAAACAATTGTATTTTTTTGACGTGCCTTATATATTTCTTTGTAAGATCTTTGGACAAAATAAAAAAAAAATAGAGATTACAGGTAGAGATACACAAGAGATATGAGGTAACTTCTTCGGAGCATATCATTACTAAATTGCATGAAATAACAGGGGAGGGGAGAAGAATCCATACACCAGCATTAAAGAGGGAGAAATGAGAGCAACACCCATGGAATTGTCACTCCCTCCCTCTTCCTCAGATTCATGAGACTCACTCCAAAAATACAGGAGCTAAATGTAGCCCATGCAACTTGTACCACTTTATTTTGATATCTCATAGCATTCCTGAATCAATCCCTTTCCTGGACTTGTAGTCCAAAGATTCGGAGCCCTTTCCTCACTGACCTGGCTCCCTTCGTCTTCATCCCCTTCCTCTTCGTTGTCGTCACCATCACCATCCTCCTCCTCCACATCACCATCACCCTCTTCTTCCTCCCCGCTCACATCCACTTCATCCCCAATGCCTTCATCATCGTCCTCCCCACTCGCTCCCCCCTTCTCCTCCTCACTCGCAGCCTCCCCCTCACCCTCCTCCTCACCACTTTCCGTCACCCCAGGGATACCACGACTCAAGATTTCCTCCAGGTCATCGTCATCTGCACCTTCTTCTTCCGAGCCACCTTCCCCCTCTTCCTCTGAGTGCTCTGCAATTGAGATGAAGTGGTTGTCTACTGTTAGGCATTGCTTAAACCAAGGGGTATGCAACTCTGAGAAATGGTGTACGCTTGTAGAGAAATGGACAGAAATGGTCAGAAATGGATAGAAATGGACAGTAATAGTTAGAAATGGACAGAAATTGTTAGAAATTGACAGAAATGGCTAGAAATGGACAGAAATTGACAGAAATGGATAGAAATGGACAGAAATGGTTAGAAATGGCTAGAAATGGACAGAAATACATAGAAATGGACAGAAATGGTTAGAAATAAACAGAAATGGATAAAAATGGATAGATTGGATGGAAATGGTTAGAAATGGATAGAAATGGCTGAAATGGAAATGTGGTGTACACTTGTTTTTGAAGTTGCGTACCCCTTGGCTTAAACTTAAGTGGCTGTCATTAAGACTGAAAAACACAGTGAAAGGTACAGAGTTAAATCCATATAATTGAGATGCATTTAAAAGAAGAGATGTGGTCAGGTTACGAGGATTCAATCAAATCCATGGATTTGAGATTCCATAGAATCCTTCCATCGAAGATTCAATTTAATGCGAATCTGGTTGTGTGGGTGGTAATGTGCTAAGCCACTATGAACTCTTCAATATCCATCATTATTCCATTCAAAATCTCACCTAGGAATTTACCATTTTGAACCCACTGAACTTCTTACGTGTGGTTACGTGGGTGAACATTCATTGTGTCTTTAAGTATGCATTTCAGCTGAGATTTCTTTGCTATTAGATAGTTTCTAGATATATTAGATAAGTGTAAGTATATTGTTAGTATGGTAAGGGAAGACACGAGACTCCTCGACGCGCGACTCCCACGCCGGCGCTCCCTCAGAGGGCATCACCACGGGACCACACCCCTTCCAACCATTGGCCGTCAAGTGCTGACGCCATTCATCTTACCCATTATTGCTACAACCTTAATATTCTTCTCTTCCTCCTTGCTACAATCTTAATATTCTTCTCTTCCTCCGTCCTTTATGAGAAGGGAGATAGTGCACGGCCTAATTTGCTCCTCTCTTCCTGTTTGGGCAATGGGAGGCGAGATAGTGCACAATCTTAATGGCTCCTCTCTTCCTCTGTCCAGAGAGTGCACCGCTCAGCATCCTTCCCATGCCCGGATTGGGATCCGTGCTTTCCTCGGGCAGTCTCGTGGGGACCTTGGTGCGGTTGTGTCGATGTTTAGAGCGTTTAGACCGAATAAAGTATTTCTCTAGGGAATGGTTGCAATTCTTATTCTGATCCTCTCCCCGCGTTCCCTCTGCGTACTCCGGTGGACCCGAGAGACTAACATAAGTTTCATTTAAAAATCACAGCTTGGCACATGTGCAACGTTGCCTTCATACCCTTCCCGAGAATTTTTTATACCAACGTGCGCACGCTGCAGATCATTATGCCTGCTATTTTTAAGAGTTGACAGAAAATATTTCTTTTTGTTATTGAAAAACCAAGTTTTGAGCTACATAAAAATATACACCTTAAATAGAATGCATAGGAAAATATCGCTTCTACTATGCAGCAAAATTTTCTCAAAACCGATTTCACCGCGCCATTTTAACGTGGTTTAGAGCCGCATAGGTAAGGAAAATCAAGCTGGTCCTTTTTAAGGATTGAGGAGTAATTAGGTTCCTGACATCCATAAAATATAAATATAGGTGAAATTAAAATGTGCTAATATACAGAAATAGATACACGGGGCCAAATGATGAATGGAAAGAGAGGTAGTCCCCTCCTTATCACGAAGAGGTCTTTAAATTTGAAATACGGCAGTTAGATTGATAGATAGATAGAACATTAATTGGAGTCAGGGTTTAAAACTTTGTTGCACCATTTTGCATTCAATTCTGATACAATATCCCACGGCTCTCTCTCCAAAGCCACTAATATACGGTAGCAATGGGCATAAAAAAGTTCAATTTTTGCCAAAAAAACAGAAGTCAGCAATTAAGCAACAAAACTACTGGAAAGGTTTATAAAGCACCTTATGAAAAATGACTAAAAATGTATAAAACGTTAAATGTAGAATACACTTAAAAATTCAGCTGTGTTCACTTAATCTTCTTTACTCCTCCTCGAGAAAGTAATAGACTTTATTGTGAAACAAAATTCTGTTCAGTTTTATTCAAGTACCTAATTAAAATTGCACTTGATAAACCAAACTTGGAGTCTTTAGAAAAAAGTGTAAGTTTGGTGTTGGATGGGGCTCTTCAGAAGCCAGGGCCCAGAGCATGTGCCTGATGCACCCTCTGTTTAATTTTCCAGTGGGAAGATGGTACTGTGTGGACTTTTTTGAAGGCAAATCTTTGGCAGAAGATAATATTTTAATTTTATCACCTTACCACATTTTCCTGAAGAAAAATGGAATAAGGCATATTCCGGGATTCTATGACCTTTTATAATTAATATAAATATTCATCTTTCACTAATCACAATTTTACTGTTTCAAAGTTTAATGATATAAGAAATGGAAACAAGGAACAGAAGAATCGACTGTTCCATCCCTAACACAAACATTTGGCTTTACAGGAGTCAAGAATTTCTCACAACTTACAATGTACCTTACAGTCATCATCTTTCATGCACATCCAGCTACATTATGAGTACAATTTTTTCCCTTACCATCGTGCCCTTCTTCATCATGGTCCTCCTCATCGCCTTCATGATCCTCTTCTCCACTTACATCATGCTTCTCAGGTGTTTCATCAACAAAACCAGCAAACAGGCTTCCAAAACGTGATTCCTCAGTTGGAATATCAACTGCAAAAGAGAGAAATCAGATTCATCAATAGCCATGTCACTCCAGTTAAACAGAAGGCACCTTCCCACATTAAAATCCACAACCAGCTCAAAATTCAGAAACATTTTAGGCAGAATTCATCAACAAGGTTCTATTAGAGAGCTCATTTCTACTGACATCTTTGGGTTAACCATTGAAGCCAGCAAGAAGAGAATGGACAATAATGGAAGATTTTTTTTAATTGCTTGGCCTCACTTCAGAGTTTATACATGTGCCAAAATTTCAGCAGAGGCTTCTCATGACTCTTAACCTTCGAAGTAACTCATAGCCTTTAAGTCACAAACTGCAGGGCTCTGACTCCCTAATCCCTTGGCTTGTGAATTGCTTGACCTTGGTTGTTTAAGTGGATCATTTTTATAGCCTGAATGCTAGTGAGGTCTCCTATAACTTCAGTGTGAATTTTGAACGAACAATACTGGGATATCTTAGCCAATCCCAACGGACAGCAGTATTTCCCCTCTCTTCCCCATCCTCCTCTCTTGGAGACTTCCCCTGTTTTCATATCCAGACCTGCACAGCGAGGAAGTGGTCTCTCGCTCTGAGACCAGCATCGACTTCACTACAAGGCTCAATGCATTTTCCTGGCCACCAAAAGGGACCACACTGCTCTCATCAAATGGACTTTGTGTGGTGGCATCTGTGCCAATGAAGTCCAGCCAACCAAAACAGCACAATACAAGTTCCAAGAAAAAAAATCTCATTCAGGCAACTGCAGATGATTTTGTCGAGCCTGAGCTGAACTTCGAAAGGACTGCTAAGTGATAGACTAGAGAATGAGAGTGTTAAACAAGTAATCACAAATGGACAGAGAGGCCAAATACATTGCCAATTGGACTTTGTAACTGTAATTTAATGACAAAAAGTCTAAATTATAGACATAATTTTGAGTTTACATACTAACTTTGAGTAAATGTCACCTGACCTGACTCAGACAGTGCTGCAGGGCAATAGTAACATCGGTGAACTGACCCAGGGGCTATGACTAATCCATTGCACACACACTACTAGACTTAATGTGCAATCATTATTGATTATCTGTACTTTCCTTGATGATCAAGAGATACCATACATTAGTGGAGAAACCACATCAAGGGAGATCACAGTGAATTTGTAGTATCTTGTGGGTTCCATGCTCAAATTTTGACAATGGAAGCTTTACAAAGACTTGAGGAGTACATTGAAGGGTTGGTAAAAATCGTGATTTTTTTCAAAAAAATTATTTTTGTTGATTTTTAAAAATTTAAATCGGATTTTTTTAGTCCTCCAGCAAAAACTGTTAATTAACTAGAAAATCAATCGTTCTGTACTTCTATAATGATTGTAATGAATACTTTTAACATAACCAATGATTTTTCATGGAAGTTTGATATTTATATGTGGTTGTAGGCAATTTGATTTACTGCATTATTGCAATAAAACATGTGTCCAAAAGTGGTTCAATTGGATTTCATTTGAGTTAAGTATTACTGACAGACGCATTACTTCTTATAGGTCTACTATTGTTTCACTGGAAATAAATTTATTGACAAAACTACTAGCAACACATTAGAGGAAAATGGACACTGCTAGAAAAAAGAATATCAAGAATAGCATGGGCAAAGGAGGCATTTATGAACAGGAAAGAATTGGTGACATGATCGTGCTATAAGAGAGTAAAAAGCTTTTGAACAACCTGATGTGAAGCCAGGGTTGATAAAAACCATGATTTTTATTTTAAACAACCAAAAATGATGACTTTTTGAAATTAAACTTTGATTTTTTAATTTGAACGGATTTCATTCATTCCTATAGTCTTTCAAAGATTATGGTTTATCATAGTGGCCTTTATTTGCTGTGTTCTATATTCATGACTTTAATGAACTCTTGAGATGATCACAGATTTTTTTCCTGCTATTTTTACGATGATGTAGTAGTGAACATATCACCGCTATGTTCAATTTTCAAATTTATTTCACTATTCCATCCATCAGTGTGCCTATTTCTTCAGTTAATTTACAGGCAGACACATCAATGCCTTACTATTAATTATAATCTAATTAATTAATAATAATGTATGCTAAAATATTAATATTGTTTCACCAAGAATTAAGTTATTGACAAAACTAACTATTTGGGCAGTATATTGGAGAATAATCGTTTGTGCTAAGAGGTAACATACTCTAAACTTGATACAACAGGGGAAAATCAATCAGGGGAAAAACACTATGAAAATGTGGATGCATCAAAGTACAATTGATGCCTGCAAAATACTAAATTACTACTGGAAGTAGCAAATGTGCTAGTTTACGTGGTTCTAAAACATTTGACATTTAGAAAAATTCAGCAAGTGCAACTTGGTATGGTGCCTATGTATTGAAGTTTAATCAGAAAACAATCTTTTTTCGATGGATGTTATACACTAGTCATTCTAATCATAGTCCTTCACGGTGAGTCCTGAACCAGAAGTAAGGGATGTACAAGTAATAAAATGTAAAAGTAATATGATCTCAGCAGTGAAGAAATCAAGGGTGAAATATAAGGTTACCTCTGGCCCCAACTCCCTCTGTCATACGATGTGAAGACTTTACCCCTCCAATACCCAAAAAATACATAATGCAACAGTATCTGTTAGTTTCACCAGCATGAAAGGGGACTACTAAAAATACAATGATACACTTCTCCCATTGATCCTCTTCATGAAAAAATGAAACACTGAAATCCTTTTTCTCATCCTGAACCACACAAATGATGAACCCAAACAAAGTTGCATTGCTGAGTGCTCCTATATATTGAGGGTCAAATTCACAACACAAGCTTAGTCTTGCCACAAGCCTTGAAGGACCTTATCCTCTGTGCATATGGTACTGAAGATGAGTGGACAAGTTGGCCGAAAAAGAGACCCAGTACGGGAAAAGTTTTTAGAAAAAAAGTTGGATCAGGAAAAAAGGCAACACGTAGGAATTGTGGAGTGGAGATGGAGAAGGACTGGTGGAGAGGATGAAGAAACACATCAGAAAATGCTGTCCAGCAGCTGACAAGAAGTTGCCTGGCACCAATAGAGGAATGGATGAAATGTACAATCAAGGTGAGTTTCAGCTTTTCTTATTATTATGATTAATGAGATATTTTGAGACAGCAGGGGAGTAGCCTGTATCTGCCCCTATTAGAAACACAAAAGGTTGCCACACCCAAATTTGGGCTGTTGTGTATTCACTGCCAATGAACCTTATTAATTTATTGAATACATTAAGATTCTTGTAATATTGGCATTACATAATAATTTTTAAATTATCATTTGGTAATGGTTACTGATCATTGTTTGGGAACACACAGTTTTTTTACGCTACCTGGGTGTGTCACTTTGACGTATCATGGTAAACCATGAACTCACCCTTTGAGTGCAACTCACTAAATAAATAATGCAGGCCTCAGGTGGCAGAATAATACCTGCAGAGATATCTCTTTCACTGAAGAAATCATCATATGAATAAAAAATCACCACAGTGACTGTGTTAATGATCATGCATCTAACCTTAGTCTGGGCCCAACATTGCCTAACTTTGGTAGTCTTAGGCAAGGCCCTTATATTTGTCAATATTGCTTGGCCCTAGCCCCAGGGGTTGAATATATTAATGCAGAAAAAATTAACTGCAGTTAATCAATGGCTGCATGAAATAACTATTTTAAAAAGAAACCAATATGTTTAATGTTTTTCTACTGCATGACGATACAAAACTTTCTACTACAAAACACATTTGATAAATTTAAGTTTGAAAATATTCAATAATGTAATAGAGATAAGGTTACAATACGAGAAAATGGAAAATAAATTATTTAAGGGGACATTTCCATACCCACTGCATACTGTGCCACATAATAACTACAGTAAAACCTAGTTAATTCGAAGTTGTGAGCTGTCCCCGGCAAACGGTATAGGGAATTGTGTGCTAGATGGTATGGATAATTATATATACCGCTTAACATGTAAATTGAAGTCACATTTCGCCCCGTGACTCCCGTTTTATCGGTTAATTCGAAGTCGTCATTTCACTAGGGTGGAAGTGCTTATTTCAAAGTGGTTAACGTTGTGCCGCTCTTGAAAACCAACCTTTACTACATATCTTATTGGAATTAAGCTGTTCTCCCCATATCACATACCTCATTAGCAGGTACTTCCGTTTCTTCGCAAGGGTCGTAGACCGTGAGAGTGTCTCCTTACCACACCTATATCAGGAATGGAACTTGAGTCATACCCCTTCAAAGTCTTCTTTTCACTTTCCCCTGCGTAACACGATACCATCGCAGCTGCAACCCTTGGTAATTTAGCCGGCTCATTTTTTCCCCGAATATCAAGTTACAAATGTCAGTTAATTCTAGTCGAGAGAGAGAGGCTCTACTCCTCTCTGTCACCCCTCCCTCCACCGGCAATGGACGGAGTCTCGGCACTACTGTTGCGCCCAATACAGACGACTCTGGGAACTACATCGGACGCCGCAGGCTGCGAACAGAGGCATCTGTTGAGATAAGGCTGCGAAAAGCTTCCTATCCTGCCTGCTCTTAAGGGTCGCCAGCCTTCCCCTCTCTTGCCCAAGCCCAATAGACTGTTGCCTTCCCCTCTCTCACTCTGGTGCCTCCCTTCTCTCCGAAATGTCAAGGCAGATGATTGGAGGTCATAATCCTTGGCAACCCTGACTGAAGGGCTCTGCACCTGACGACTTGACCATCTCCAGAGAAGTCACGTTGACCTCTTGATGTATTAGGTGAAAGGAAAAGTAAGCATTTTTATCCACCTCTGCAGAGACGAGTATTGACCAGGTACAGTAATTTTAGCATTAAACATTTTAATACTCTGCTGTCATGTCACGTTAATGTTAGCGGCACACTTATCGAACATTAGGAACTTAATAATGTGGTGATAATGATTGAGCCCAGTACTGTTTTTCTCAGTTGAATTGTTATACTCGCCTAAGAAAATGCTTTAGCTTCATTCTCAATAATAGGCAGGCATTCAATCCTCCATTGTAGGTATAAATAGCTTTGACGATTACCCTTATTGACAAAAGACAGTTGCAGATATGTCTTCGAAAAGAAAACACTATACACTGACTCTTACGGAGAAGATGAATATTCTTCGTGAGGTGGACACTGGGGTGAAAACAAAAATGGAAATTGCAAAGCAATAGAGAATTCCACAATCAACGCTGTCGACTTACATTAAAAATCTCGATGCAATTGTATCACAAGCAGAAAGCGGAAAAGACGACGGTAGGAAGAAAAGAAACCAGTGAGTCAAACACGAAAAGGTAGCGAGCGAGTTGTTGGATAGGTTCTTTAAATGTAGGGCAAATAATATCCCTCTGTCTGGTCCCTTAGTAAAAGAGAAGGCCGAAATGATCGCTCTTAAATTAGGTGAAGAATTTAAGTGCTCTAATGGGTGGCTGCAGAGATTCCAGAAGAGGAATAATATTGTGTCTCTGTGCGTATCTGGAGAGGGCAGATCAGTGGACATAGGTGCTGCTGAATGGTGGCGAGAAAATGTCAAACACATTTTTCAGGACTATGCTCCAAAAGATATTTTTAATATGTATGAGAGTGGAATCTTCTAAAACATCCTAGCAGATATGACGCTCGCCGAGAAAGGAGAAAGATGCCATGGAGTGAAGAAAAGCAGGGAAAGGCTGACTAACGCACTGTGTTGCAACTCCGATGGCACTGAAAAACTTTAGCCTATGGTGATAGGAAAATACGCCCACCCTAGGTGTTTCAAAGGAATTCAAACCCTTCCTTGCGGTTATCATGCCAGTAAAAATGTTTGGATGACCACGGCTTTATTTTGTGAGTGGCTTACAAGTTTTGAAAGAAGAATGGCTGGCCAAAATTGAAAAATTTTGCTTTTAATAGATCAGTGCACTGCTCACGTATTGAAGGGCTCAATCTAAATAATATTAGAGTCGTTTTCCTTCCCACGAACACCACTAGCTACATGCAGCCTCTTGATCAGGGCATTATTTATTGCCTCAAGGGATCATATAGAAAGAACTTAGTGAGGTACATGATCAGGGAGACTGCAAGAAATATTCCCTAGTTCAAGACATTAGGAAGTGGAACGTGCTGGATGCGATGACGAATATCTGTGTGCCTTGGGATGAAGTTTCCTCATCTGGTATACCAAACTGCTTCCGTAAAGCCAGTTTTGGGGAAGAAATAGCTTTGAACGTAATTAGTGACTCAAGTGAAGATTTTGACTGGCCTGAAATTCATGGTGAAATTGAGTGTCCCACTAATTTTCCAGAATACGTCCATTGCGATGACAATGTGAT
Source organism: Ceriagrion tenellum (assembly GCA_963169105.1). Lineage (NCBI taxonomy): Eukaryota > Metazoa > Arthropoda > Insecta > Odonata > Coenagrionidae > Ceriagrion > Ceriagrion tenellum. The sequence continues at coordinate 2,023,067 of OY720633.1, forward strand.
CACCACTTTCGAAGAATTGAAGAGACCATGGTTGCTATGTCAAAAGAACTCGATGGCGACAGATGCGGGATAGAAGTAAGTGATTCGGATGGAGAAGAGGAGGCCGAAGAGCAGCTAATAAATATGCGAGTTACTCGTAAAGAGGGATTTTCTGCTATCTCGACGGTGGAAATGGAGCTACGAGAAAGACTAAATTCCGCTGAAAATCTCTCCCAAGACTTGAGCATTCTGTGTAAACATGTGCACGAACTCTACGAAAATAAAAGTTAACAAACGACTATAGATTTATTTTTTTCCAAAAAATAACTTTTGTAATGTGTTTTTAGGTAGGTGGTAGCTAGAATAGTCATTCAAACATTTGTAACCATTTTCATTTTCAATAAAACTTTACCAAAAAAATCTTCAATATATTCTTCGGAAATATGATGAAGTTTTTAGCAAAATCATAAAATGCCATTTTTGACAGAATATCGAACTCAATCTTTGGGATTCTAATGGAATTTTTCACTGACTTACAACATATGTATTATCTTACGGACAAGGTAAAATTTTTCATTCCATTCATCTGAAATAGACGTGGTGGAGTAGTCCAGAGAGATGATCTTGATCCATTTTCCTGGTTAAGCATGTGCATTATCGGAAAACCACCTCTCTAACTTACTTCGCTTTGATCCTCAGATTCCTGTGTCTTCCCCTGGTCGCTGGAGAGCTTTACTTGCCAACTTTCTCTGTATTCTTTTTATCATATATTTGTTCTTCCCCCGCACTTCTTGTAAATCACTAGGTACGGGAGGGAGAAGGGACTGCTTATGAGGGGAGGGTATGATGGCCGATTCCGTGCAGAAAAAATTCAACTGGACCGGGAATCGAACCACGGACCTTTGGACCGGGTAGCTTGGTGGTCTGAGCATTGGACGCGAAATCCAAAGGTCCGTGGTTCGATTACCGGTCCAGTCGAATTTTTTCTGCTCGGAATCGGCCATCATTACATCTTCACACCACCATTGTGTTCGTCAATTTTGTGTGTTCCTATCCACTTTCTTTCTACCTTTCTGTATAAACATTTATGTGTGTATTTGCCGCTGAGCGGTCTGAGTGAATGAATGAACGATTTTATCTATATATATACAATTAAAGAGGAAACTTACAGGGGGTAAAAAGACGAAAGTAAAGAGTCTTACTTAGAGACGTTTCGGGTGTTATCCCTTCTTCAGTCACACAGAGAATGCACTACTCCAATGAGGGTAGGAGAGGGGAGGTTATGAGAGGGGGGACTGGGGAGGTTAATAGTGCTGGGCCTGGCTGATGGGGCTGGGGGAAGGTTGATACAAAGTTATGATGATAGGGGACTGGGAAGAGCCAAGAGCTGGGAAGGCGCGGGGAGGGGGGGTTAGAAGCAACAAAGTAACAGAATGATCAGGGAGGTGAATGATCCAAGGCCTGGCTGACTGAACAGAGGGAAAGTTGCAACAAAATAATGAAAGGGGACTGGGAGGTGACTAACATGGAAGGGACGGGAGTAGCAACAATGTAATGGAGGGGCGGTGACAGGTAAGGGGAGGTAAAGACAGGCTAACTCAGTTGAGGGGAAGTGAGTGGTGGAAGTTGGGAATGGGGGGGAGGGCAGGGGCAAGAAACAGAGAGGAGTAGAGAGCTAATGGAGAATATTGAGTCCAGGGGGGGAGAAAGCTTTGCAGAACCAGATTATTGCCATCTCAGTAGTTCTAAGTTCTGTATTGGAAGCATCAGCGGGGAGGGCGTGGAGGATGGTGAGGTGGAAACAGGAGTCGAAGTGAAGATTGTGAGTAGTGGCATGTTTGGCAACAGGAAAGTTGGGAGGAGAGGATCTATGGCCGTTCATACGGATGGATAAGGGATTGCTAGTTTCCCCGACGTAAAAAGGCCAGTCGATTTTGCTTCGTATAAGCAAAATCGACTGGCAAACCTCTGTTTCTCTTAATATTTTGGTGTGATGCCAGAGGTTGTGAGCTGCACCCTTAGTGTTTCAGTGAATTTATAATTTCCCCCCCCCAACCATAAGTCAATTTTTGTTGCATTTTCTCCCAGTGGATGTAGCATTTTTTGGGCATACCCCCCCACCCCCATTTATCCCTCTTTGGACAATTTATCCTCTGCGGACTATTTATCCTCCGGACTTAGCTGAAGGACTTGCCCGAGGCGCGCCCGACGCGCCCACGACACTTCGCGCTAACGACATCTGTCGCGCCAACGACGTTCGCGAAACTCCAGCCGTCTTCGCGAACTCAGCGTCTTCTGCCCTCGGCGTCTGCTGCCCTCGGTGCCTGCCCTCCCTCCCGAGGACCTACTCTCGTTTATATAGCAGTTGGAGACGGAAGAATACGAGAATGAGCAATGGCAGCAGTCGTTCGCAAATCGGTTTCATACCAGGAATCCGCGAACGGAGACGAAAAGTAGTTCCCTTCTCCAATTGCATTCCTACACCGCATGGTTTCCCATTCCATAAAACTACCTCCCCTCCAAGACTGCCAATCACCTGTTCCCCCTTACTCCATCCACAACTTTCTCTTTTCGACCTTGCTGAAATTTCCCCTCCAAGGTAACCAATCGCCTCTTTCTCCTCTGCTACCCTTTCCACTTTCCCGCCATCTGAACTTCCCCTCCTTCGACGGAAATTGCTAATCGGTCTTTTGAGATAGACCGTGGTTTTGAGAGGTTCTACTCTTGCTGTCTCGAGTAGTTGCTGTTTGAATTTGAAACTTAGACGTCAAAGTACAGGTTGGCTGACCCTTACTTGTTTGTATGTGTTAAGCTGCTGAAATACATTATCTTTAATTTGGTGGTAACTTAATATACTTGATTGTTCCCGATTTCCTTCTGTCTGTCTCACTCGTATTTTTTTGGGAAGAATTTGTTTTTAGGGCATTCTCGGAGAGAGACACCTTTGACTCTCCCCTCGAGTGCTTCAGTTTCCTTTTTTTGACTCTCTAAAAATCAACCACATAGATCACATTATGATTTAAATCACCTGATTAAAAAAAATAAAAATCAAGTGATTTTTATTTTAAAATGATTTTAATGATTTAAATCAAAGTGATTTAAATCAATCAACCCTGGCACATTGTACATAAGACCATTAACTTGAGAAACAATCCTTCTCCAGAAACTTAAGTAATGCAGCAAAATGTTTACTTCAATCACATGTATTTGTAATTGGTCTACATATCTTACAACTTCCACCAATTATCTAGTTATTTGTTCTAATAGAGAATAGGCGACTTTTTCTTTTTACCACTATAACCTGTGCTATGATGATTTCAACCTGATGTGACTAATATTATTACACTGCTTTCCCTTGATTTTATTTACAACTTTCCGGGCTCCAACCAATGAGTAATTCTATTGCAATTCAGCATGCAGCACAATTTGTAAAGCTAATACTTATAGTTTTAAAGAAAAATACACTGTCATTTCAATCCCCAGAGCAGCTCAAGAGAAATGGTAATACAGTCAACCCTCCCTTAATGGACACCTCCAAATAGCGGACACCTCCCATTAGCGGACAAGTCTCGGCAGCAGAACATTGAACCTTATGGAACTAACACCTCCAAATAGCAGACACTCTTAGTAACAGACGCTGGCAGCAGAAAATTTACATTTTTTCCCCAATTACCTCCAATAACAGACACACTATTTGGTATCCTGTAAAAATTTCTCTTCCTCCAAACAAAAAAATGCCATTTATTGAAAGCCTATTGCTTACAAATAATTTATCCAGGAAAAAACATCGAACAATTTGGGAGAAACACCTAGTAGGTCAACTGGTTGGTGCTCCTTCCTTTTTTTATTGCCACACATTCCTTCCTGTTGGTGTTGTGGAATTAATAGTATGGGGTTCTGCTGACTACCAAGGGGAGATGGTTGTGTGGGAAGTGATCGAGTGAAAGGGAAGGAAGAGGCTCAGGAGCAACAAAGCAGGATGAGATCTTTACAGTGATGTACATAAGGAAGTTAGAGAGATGGAGGAGGCAAATTGGGGACCTCTCTACTTCTATTCCCGAGCTTAATGTGCCTACCAAGCAAATGCTTCAGTCCGGCAGGGATACGGAATTCCTGCAGAATTAACTTTGAATCATCTGTTTTGGTGACTGAGGCCCAACCTGGCACCTGGATACAAAAGACCTGCAAGCGGGCGCGAAAGACAGGCGGCTCTCGCCTGAGTACGTGGGATAGTAAGGGAGAGAGACAAGCCCGAATGCACATAACTGTAGAAGTATGCCGGACACGGGGGTCAAACGATAGAAAACAGAGCAGATATTCCGTGCTATCCAGAAATTGAAAGAAGAAAGGAAGAGGGGGAACATAAACGCTGGCACAGGCACTTACAAAGTAGGGGAACTTTTGTACAAAGTAGCATGAAAGTCGGAATGTTAAAGTGAAGAGTAGGGGTATGTATGACTGTGGCCCGCTAGGTTAGTCAGATTTCCGACACTATAGCCTCAGTGCTTCCTTTGAATTTAATGAGGTGATAAGTGAAGATCCAGGAATACGAAACTGCTTGGGCATCATCTTTCAAAAAGTATTTGCATTTTATTGCACCGCACAATTGCTGGAAAAAGGAAAAGGTTGTATTTACGTGAGAAAGTTGACATTTTGCATGCGTCAGACAAAGAGAAGTTAAGTGCTTGCTCAATTGCAGAGAACTTTGGCATCGGGAAGACGCAAGTAAGTGACATTCTTAAGTTTAAGTTACGTTTCCAAAGAAAGAGTCACATTATTATTATGTGCAAATATGATCGGTGACTTTCAAATACCGTTGGTGATTGGAAAATCCTTCAGACCACGATGCTTAAGAACATAAATGTTAACAATCTTGGTGTTCACTGGTATGTGAACAAGAAAGCATGGATGACTCGTGACACCATGACTGACTGGATTACAGAGTTCGACCGGAAAATGGGCAGGGAGAAAAGAAAGGTTATTTTGTTCCTCGATAATGCTTAATCCCATCCGGACTTGAAGTTAGAAAATGTGAAATTACTTTTTCCCCTCTTAATATGACATCTTTTTGGTGGGGTGATACAAAACTTCAAAATCCAATACAGAAAAAGGGTACTGAGGCATATTTTATCGAAAATTGAAGAAAAAAGTGAAGCAAATGAAATATCAAAAAGAATCACTATCCTTGATGCCATTCTATGGACTATTTCATCAGTGAATGATGATAAGGGAGCAACTGTCCGTAATTGTTTCATTAAGGCAGGATTCAATTACAGTGAGGAGGACAGTAATTCTATTATAGAGAGCGGTAACTCTGACCAAGAAGAACTGGAAATTCTAATGAAGAATTTTGTGGGTGAAGTAGAGGAGGAATATGCCACAATAGATGAGTGCTTATGCACAGAAGACCAATCCCTCAGGACAAACGATCCTATTTCTGAGGCAAAAATGGTTCTCCATCAGAAAAGTACTGACTAAGATGAGAAAATTACCAATGGTGTGCAGGAAGTCCATACGAAAATTCTGACCACTAAAGAAACTTTGAGTATTGAAGAGATAAAGCAAGCTTTTCTAAGCAAAGGAGATGCCACAGGACTGCAGCTGATTCTGCTGGTGGAATCACACGTTGAGAAACAACTGAGTGAGTCTACCTCAAAACAGCAAAAGATTACTGACTATTTCATTTAGCAGAGGTATGTACCATAGATTGCATGAAGTCACACATTGTTTTAAATTTGACATGTATACATAATGTTTGACGGCACATTTTCTATTTTTCCAGGAGAAAATTTATGCATGCTGAATAATGGGATGCAGGAGAAAATCCAATGCTTTTCATAGCCATAAGCAACGCAAAATTCGTACTTTTTCAATGAAATATCACTTCAATTTTTCATATTTATCTATTAAAATGAGAAAATCGGTCAACATTCATGCTTTTCTTGACCTTTACTTACTAAATGAGTAGCTCCACAACCTAGGTATATAATTATGCATAAAGAGCTCCAATAAAATATATTTTTATATGTAATACGCTTGTATTCTCTCTATTATAGGGTTTTAAGAGCATTTAAATTTGGTTTGGATAATGAAGATGCTCATAGTCACTACACGGACAACAATTAATAAGATTTTCATTAAGAATGTTTATGCTAAAACAGAATTGTTTCAGTATTTAATTTTGTTTCAATATTTATTTTCAATTTGGTTATGAAGATGCCAAAAGTCATCACATGGACAACAATTAACAAGATTTTCATTACGAATGTTTATGCTAAAAGAGTATTGTTTCAATGTTTAGAAAATAAAAAATTGTAGAAAGGTATTAAAATTCTTATATTTTCATTAATCGACGCAGTGACAGCACATACAAACTGCACTGTAATTGTCCGGACAGCAGCCCCCCCTGAATAGGGGACACCTCTCAATTGTGGACAATTTTTCCGGTCCCATACATGTCCACTAAATGGAGGTTTGACTGTACTTCTAATGACTATTAAAATCAGTACCACGAAATTATCAATTTTAACCATATCACATTTATATCTCCAGGCTAAATTTCCACTAACAAAAAAACAATTAACTAAAACTTGCATCGAAAACATAACAAGTAATGATAATTTATTGTTATGTATTGACATAGTATGTAATATGGTTATGTATTGACATAGCTAAATTGGTCATGAAATGTCATTAATGAGTAGTGTGATAGTGACCAGACATGGAGCTATCATGATAACAATAGCAGCAGTTTTTTTCCAGGACACTCCAGAAAACCACTCGTTGACAGACATGCCTTTGATTTCCACAACTCACCATCAGAAGTTCCCCTGTATTCCAGGATGACCACAGCTGCAGTACCCAAGAGGCCGAGGAAGAGGATGAAAAAGATGACCTTTGAGACGACACCACCACCAGTCTTGCTCTCCTTCTGGATGTGCATACGCTCATCACCTGGGGACAGTGGTGGGGAGCCATCATCCTCATCTGTGACAACAAAATAGAATTGCATGTGCTTAAGAGGAAGAGACTAGGGAACATACACACCACAGAACTCATTAATGCCAAGTTTATCGTCACAATTAAGGACTGTTAGCATCCATGTATACAAATATTAGTAATAACATACATATATAAAAATTCATCATGGAAAAGCATGTGGTGGTAAAAGACATACGTAAAAATAATTCCCAGCTTTTCCTTGATTCCCCAGTTTTCACACCCTTAGTGCTTTCCGGCCAGTCTTTCTTCCCCATTTTCCATGAATCAGTACATCTTTTCTGGATGGTAGGTTGGAATAATCATGCAATTACTTTTGAGCAAGCCACAATTTTCTTTAGCAAATGAAGTTTATGGAATCAGCAGTGTGTAGCCATAACCAAGCCATGATTCAATATTCATTTTCAAATGGTGGCTTAGTTTATTCTGCAAAATATCAGCTACTGGGAAAATTTCCCTAATCATTAAAATCACTCAGAATTTCCCAGATTTACAGGTTCTGCCACTACTCATTCATTAAACCTGGCTCGAATAAGATCTAGGATTGTTCATGCATACCATTAACATCAGTTACACAAACATTAAATAACCTCAAGCATAAGGTGGAGGTATAACTGAATAACATGCCTGGCTGGCAATCTGGATGCCTATGAAGAATGATCTTAGAAATATCAACTGATGTCTGGACTGTGATTCCTCACATGCTCAAGCACACACCAAAATACAATAATGGTAGAAACTATTCACATTTTAAGATCAACTAAGTACACAAAGTCACACATTAAATTTAATTAAAGGTAAGTAAAGGAAATTCACAAATGTAAAAACACAAATGAAAAACAATCAACTGAGGTTTTACGAACTGACTTGGTAGTTGTACCAATATTTTAGAACAGCTAAAAGAACACAGTTTTAAAAAGTGAGACAAAGCAGTATTGTTTGAATATTCAGATACTAGCAAATTTTAAGCTATCCGGGACTAGCCACTGAGTTTCACTTTTATGGAGTCACCCGCAATGCACAAATGTGCGAATTTCCACAGAGAAAAAATCATCCGCCTTGACCGGGATTCAAACCCGGATCCCTCGATTTCCGGCCGAGTGGGCAGTGGTGCTAAGCGCTCAGTAGCGACTGATTGTTACATTGTATGTCCGGCAGTCGAGAACATCTAGTCCCGTAAAGGTCACAAAAATCCACAGGAGAAGAGGACGCCTCGGTAGCTTAACTGGCTAAAGCACTCGGCCAGAAATCAAGGGATCCGGGTTCGAATCCCGGTCAAGGCGGATGATTTTTTCTCTGTGGAAATTCGCTCAATCAGATACTATGTCTAATATAGTCATTTATATTTTTCTGAGCTTAACAGCGAGAGACAAGCCCAAGATGTAAGTTCATATATACAAATGATGTATTAGAACCCAAAGAAAAGTACGCAAAACAGAGACTTCTTCCACTCTCATTGTACTCAGCATAAGTATAGATACACGTTTTTTCACACCACTTAAATTTGATAACCCATATGAATCAATATTTTGAATTGGAATTTCTCTGAACTTATTTTACAATTATTGGAAAGAAATAAATAAACATCCACAATTAGTAAAAAAAAAGATTTAATGTTTGAAGCATGGTTTTAATGGTACTATTGGACATGGTTATGGTTTTTGAACTTCTTAAGTGGGACCTGAGCTGACACTTTCTGTATGGAGAAAAATGTAGAAAGTCAGGATAGCATTGGAATGCGTCATGCTTTCTGTACACATGAGGAGTGATGTTGTGGTGCCATCTGCTACCGATTGGATTGGATTTTACGGAGGCGACCGACAGCTAAGGTCATTTGTGCCATGGGGGACAGGTAAGGGAGGAAGGGTGGATAGAAACCCAGCGTTAACGTGTATTCCTACCCATTTTGACATATTTATGTGAGATCTTGCTTGAGAATCGGTCTGGTATTTATCTTCTCATTCTGTCAGGTATCTCATACTCATATGGTCTGGTATTATTCTGATCTCAACATGCTAGGATGCCATGGTCAAGGGGCAGTTCAAGTATTATGTAAAACAATTTATGCTATTAGTGACCCCACCCTATCCCCCTATCAAAGAAAATGTAAGATCTTCCAACCCACCCACCCTCTACCTATCAGTATTTCATAAGATGTTAGACATTTGAATCTACTCTTCGTTAAATGCTCGCTTCGGTTGAGCATGGAGATAATGTAGCTAGCCAGTCAGGTGACAGAAAAGGAGCATTGTTGTAGCGGTGCGATTACAGAAAATACGCCATTAAAGAGCGGATGCTCCATGTCACTGCTAAATTTGATTCGGTTTGGATATTTAGGGAGGCGACCGACAGCCGAGGTCATTTATGCCATTGGGTTTAGGTAAGGGAGGAAGGGTGAGTAGAAACCCGGCATTGGCATTAGCCTGCTCTTAACGAAAGGCACCAAGGAGACCACACTTTAACATCTCATCCGACAGATGGGAGTACTGTACTTGAAGTGCCCTCAACAAGACACTCAAGTAGGGATTGGGCTTCAATCATAAATAACAATAAAAGAAAATAATATTATAACGTGATTATTTTGACAAGTTGGGTATTCATTTATTTACCTTACTCATTTTTAAAAGTATTATGTTCCTACAACTAAAATGCAATCTTTTTAATGGCTCCATAATTAATTATTTAAAATAATTCATGTAGAATTACTAGTAAAACTGTTTAATTTAATTTTTTTATGGTTGTGTTATTAATCATTTAATAGAATTCATGTAGTTTCATAGTTTAAATGGATTAAATTAAACTTTTTCTTCAATCATTAAATGCCGATGTTTTATACATCAGTCATTTATGATGACCTTCGCTGTAGGACCTAGTAATATAACCTGACAAATATAAACCAACGATAAATACTAATAATTTAAATTTTTGAGATCAGTACAGTTAGTAAACCAATACAGAAACCAGACATTTAACTTCATTAATTTAAGTGTTTACTTCTATTGGAGATCCCCTGACAACCACCTTTTTTATACAACATAAGAGAAACCATATGCATGGTAAAGACAAAGGGGCGAATGCAAGAGCATGATCAATTTTATTGTGTAATGTGCACTGAGAGAATAAGTAATGGATACAATGAGAGGAAGCAGAAAGTGGAACAGACCAGTTTGTCTCCAGTTGAGGTTGTCTCTGCATCTGGGTAGAAAATTGCTTCCGAGTGAGTGAATTGCTCATAATCAAGGGCAAGTAAAAGTGGAGACGTGGTCAGACAACGAGGTGAAAGTATGGAATGGATAGCTGCACAAGGATATGCTATCTTCTACAGAGAAAATATGGGATGAATATTTTCATCTAGGAGTGTCCATGATGCACGGGTGAGTTTGAAACGAATAATTGTAGACACGACACTTGGAAAAGGAACAGTAGGAAAAATGAAAGGTGATGCATTGAGGAATGAAGAAGTGGATATTGCAGAGAGTAAAAAGAAAGAGGCTTATGAGAGATTGATTACAGCCAACTCTGAGGAAGAACATAACAAGGCATGTGATGAATACAGGGAGAAAGAGAATGACTGGAAAATTGCTAAGAAAGAGAGCAAGGTAAGAATGAGTGGATGAGGCTAGAAAAATCAGCAATTTTGAAGGCAATAAAACATTTTTTTTGAAAATGGATAAAAAGGGCAGAGCAAGGTGAGGACTAGGGAATGGACATACTATTACTTCCTCTTCATGTTAGGTTTACCATCCTAGAAATAACTTTTTTCATGATTTATTGTACAGCACTATAGATAGCTCTCTTCTTACTTTCTGATTAAAAATCCTTGTTATCCCATCAATTCTTACTCTTTAGTTCTCATTCCTATAAGCCATACAACCAATTTGAAATACCATCAATAATAGGATGATGCAGTACTCTTTAACTCATAAAACTGAGACAAGTTGCATGATTTGCTGAACTAACGGAAAATATCTGCACACACTTTAATCATATGTGTGAGTTTTATGGTATGTAGATGATTCAGTGCAACTGTCTGGGAGCCCACTGGAATAAAGGGGGCTCCTGGATAACTTCTATGACGATATACTGAGAATAGAATTGAGAGGCCAAACGCCAAATGCATCAAAGGCCAAAGCAGCTATTTTTGACACAGAAAGTAACAAGAATTATTGTATTCATTCTGCTATTTTATTTTTATTCTTTATCTGTGCGATCCATATTCAATTTCGAGCAGTTCAGTTTAAGCTTCTCTCAACTTACTTAATGAAGAACATGAGTGGTGAGCTTGTTTGGGTCAAAAGCCACGTCAAGTACAGTTGGGGGGAGGTTTTATTTAGAAGAAATGTACAATATTGATTCAGTTGATGAGGATATGCCTCGCAGATTAGTATGCAGGAATGTCAGCATGGAAAAAAGGCAGAATGATGTGGAAACGTCAGTGAGAATGTTGAAAATGGAAAGGCCGTACGTGAACATAGGATGTCCAGTGAAATGCTGAAGTGTAAGTAAATTACCAATAAAATGCTATGGTGGATTACTTATGTAATTTATTTTTAATAGCTTTAGTTATTCCAAGGATTGGAAGTGTGCAACAATACATCTATTGTACAAAGGGAAGGGTGGGAAGACCAAATGTAAAATTTATAGAAAAATTAGTTTACTGAGTATACTGGGAACATTATTTGGCAAAAAAATAATTGAAAGAGTGAGGAAGATTTCTTTTGACAGAATCTGGGGAGTGAAATGTGGGTTTATGCCTGAAAGGAGATGCCGTGATCAGCAGTTAGCACTCCAGCAAGTGCTAGAGAAATGTATGGATGTCAAGAAGAAAGTATAATTTGCAAGGTGAGACTAAGGGTAGGCATAAGATAGGGTAAATAGAAATATACAGTGGAAGGTTTTGAAGGATCATAGAGTGAATGTGTGGATATGGAATGTTATTATCTTCAGTGACTTGCATAAAATAAAACAGGGCGTGAAGCAAGTATGTCTAATATCATCACGGCTATTCAATGTTTTGATGGATAAATGAATGAGCGATGTGTGCAGGTAAAATGTCGAGATACTGGTTGAAGATATGTGTGAGTTTTATGGTATGTAGATGATTCAGTGCAACTGTCTGGGAGCCCACTGGAATAAAGGGGGCTCCTGGATAACTTCTATGACGATATACTGAGAATAGAATTGAGAGGCCAAACGCCAAATGCATCAAAGGCCAAAGCAGCTATTTTTGACACAGAAAGTAACAAGAATTATTGTATTCATTCTGCTATTTTATTTTTATTCTTTATCTGTGCGATCCATATTCAATTTCGAGCAGTTCAGTTTAAGCTTCTCTCAACTTACTTCCTCTTCATGTTAGGTTTACCATCCTAGAAATAACTTTTTTCATGATTTATTGTACAGCACTATAGATAGCTCTCTTCTTACTTTCTGATTAAAAATCCTTGTTATCCCATCAATTCTTACTCTTTAGTTCTCATTCCTATAAGCCATACAACCAATTTGAAATACCATCAATAATAGGATGATGCAGTACTCTTTAACTCATAAAACTGAGACAAGTTGCATGATTTGCTGAACTAACGGAAAATATCTGCACACACTTTAATCATATTCATGTATTTATAGTATGTAATTGCTTATGAGACATGAATTTTACTGCAGTGGAGGTCTAGACGTTTTCCAGGCCTTAAAGGAGTCTCTATCTGCTATTATCCCTGGAAATCTAATATTTTTTTCAGGTCTTTCAGAGAAGTTATGAAAATATTCATAGCTTCAGTACATACAACAATGAAATATGTAGAAACACCCATGAGAAAATGTTGGCCAGAACCAGGGATCAGATCATGGGTATTTGGCTGCCTGGCCAATGTGCAGACCTCAAGTTCCAATTGTATTCTCCAAAATTGTCACAAGAATTAGGAAACCTGGGTAGCAGATGGACTGAGCTTTGCCTAGTAAGCCAAAGGTTTATCATTTGATTCCTGGTCCATGATTTTTTTCACGCATTAATATCTACACACAGCATTTTCAGTATTTTGACTGAATTATGGCAATATGCATATTTAAAAGGCAGATGACAAGTAAATCCTCAACAACCGGAGAGCTATAGAGAAAAAAATAGAAGCATTAAGTATGATCATCCTTTGATGTATTACCTCAACAGGACTTAAACCTTTGCTGATCATGGATAAAATTGAAATCCAGAAAGCTTGAATGCATACCTCAATACAGCCTAACAGAGGCAAGACACTCAAAGGAAATTATTAAAATCTTTAATACAATTCCAAACCTTCCAGCAATTATGCACTTTGCTTTCTGAATTACTTATGCTTTTCTGACTGAATATTCGAGTAATTGAATTAGATAACGAGGCATTCCTAGAATTCCAATGCTTGGTAACACTGACTCGCAAGAACTTAGAAGATTGGGATGTTTGAAGCTAAAAGGCATGAGTAATTAACAATGAAAAGTAGTCTCATAGCAGACTGGGCCAAGGCCTTGAAGCCAAATGAGGGACCAAGAGTGGTGATGAAGGGAGTACAAAAATAAAAAGTCCGCAAGCAAAAATGTTACATCAACCATTCAACATTCAAGAAAATAACAACCCAATTGACATTACCGAACGACGCTTTCATCTTAGCAGATGCCTGTTCAGCTTGGACATTTCCAACATCTGTAAGTGTATATTATCAAAAACAAAATTTTGGTGAGAATTAAATAACAATTTTTAATCTTACACTAGGTCATATAAAATTTATACAAAGTATATATAATTTCTGGAGGCAATATAAGGGTGAAGCGGCAAATTTTCTGTACGCGAACCATTTTCTTGAAATAGTTTTTCACCAGGACTTGGCATATGTAGCAACCCTGAAAGCTATTAATAGAACATCCCTTCCTATCAACGCACACACGATACCATCAGCAAAACGTAATAATACTTGAAAGTTCACGATAAAATTTAACTTATCCGAAATCATCCCAACATTTCACTTAAAAATTCGAAGATTCACTAATTCACATAATCCCAGAAAATGCCAATTAACGAAGAAATTCACAAAAAAATGCTCTTGAAAATTATTGCATGTGACCATTACATTGAAATCCATATCACCAGGTGAATCCAAATTTTCTTAAGCTTTTAATATTAATAATAGTTAAATAATGACAGCCAAGTGACCATTTGTTGCACGTACCTTTTTTACGTCTTTTGTTGCCTCTTTTCCTTGGCGTTGAGTCTCCAGACATTGCGACAGGAATTTCTCCTTGATGGATTCAAAATATACTCAATTAAGTTTAAACCATCAGAATCTCATCCACTCCTGCACCGTTCGTCACATCTGGCTGCGTGAGGCTGCGAACCGCTAGCGTGACCGGTTGGCAAAACCGGTGGGCCGGTGGGTGAGAAAGGAATTGTTGCTGGTCTTTTTTTTGTGAACGTTATTCCATAGGATAGAAGAGTTTCTCGTAAAAGTGATACATTTACTTCCGACAGATATTAATGTCAATTTAATTCAAGCTTACACGAGAAGATAATTTTAAAATCCCTTTACTCAATTCTAATTCCAAGACTAATGTCGCTATTATTCTCGATTTTACCGCTTCGACGGCGTTTCAACAAACTACTACCACTTCTCTCATCACGTCGCGTTGGTCGCTTTCGTGCAATTGTACACACGTTGGCTCGGGAGATTGACACTAAGTTGGAAACATACCTCTGGCCTCTGTGGTTGGAAACCCTTGACGTGATATACAAGTGCTAGTTATTAGGGTTAGATGGCGACACTAGTGTTCTGATGGAGAGCAGGGGAATTTGTGGAACTCGCCCATTCTTTCCTACCAATTTTCGATGATTTCGTGAATTTTTACCAAACGCTTTAATTATTTAAAAAATCGATATTTCTCTCTCAATAACCTCCGCCTTTTTACGTCGTTTGTAAATAGTGAATGCATTGGATTTGTTGCACATATTACGATGTTTTTATCATCTGTTTCTCTCGTAGAGTTCAGTTGAAAATACTATTTATAGGATAAGTCATTTATTTCCATGGTATTCAAGAGATGAGAAATCACTTAAGCCTTTCCACAGTGAACCAACTGAATCATATATACATACAAGAATGTTCTTGTATACATGTTGTTGTGTTGACCTTTGGGCATACAGAACCTGAAAACATTTCTTTACGAGAAAACAGGACTTAAAATTTAAAATCTCATTGAATTAAAATTTATTTTAATTATAATCTTAGGTCTCGTTATCCAGCTCTCCCGCGTATGACCGTGGTCTCGAAGATGATATCTTCTTTGCTACTTTTAAATTTGAGCTCGAGGCGGCTAGGAGGGCGGTGGATATAGTTCACACCTTGAACACCAGGAGGCTTGGAGAAAGAATTCCTACTCCATCCTACTCCAAGTGATTCCAATGGACGAAGGGACTGCTGACATCAGGTTGAGCAATTTTAGTATTTTTTTTTTGGTTGTATGTGAGAATTCGTTTCAACTGTTGCGACCTAAGTAATGAATGTGAAGTGTTGACTGTTGTATCCAAACTGCAATGTCTGAAATGCGATCCGTTGTTTCCTACCTTGGCTCTTGTCAGTCATGTAAACGGCAGTTGAGCACTTTTCGAAACAGAGAATTCTGAAGGGCAACCTTCGATTTAGGATCAAATGACATGGGATTTTGTACGAGGCGGCACTTTCTGTTGGTGATATTGGTGCTACAAATGGTTAGTGACTTGTGGAAGGTTCTAATTCCGTGGTAAATGTATTTTCTGTGTACGCAAAGCTGCGGCATTGCATGTATTTCCTGAGAGAGAGACTAGTTTGCTAAGTGCATTTTCGGGCGAGATAAATTGTTATATTTAAATAATTTACATTTACATTTTTCCATTACTGCTGTGTTCTCTATGAATTAACGCATTGTAGACTATCAGTTGCTGTTTTTCACAAACTGTTCATCAACGTATTGCGCTATTTTGTTAATTTCTTCATTGCGTAAACCAATGTTACATATCGACATGCTCAGTTTTATTTCTAAGCTGTGAATTTGAGCTTTTCTACTTGAAATTTTACAGGTTGCAACCATCGAGCGGCAGGTATTCGATTTTCTTGGCTTCATGTGGGCACCTATTTTGGCCAATTTTTTTCAGATGATTTTTGTTATATTTGGATTTTTTGGGGCATATCAGTATAGGCCAAAGTATATTATTTCCGTAAGTATCATTTTATCGAACTAATGTATCCCCTTTGGAACATTATAATAGTTTCGTACTTTTATGTTTACAGTTTTGCATATGGAGCATCATCTGGGTTGGCTGGAATATATTCGTTATTTGCTTCTACCTTAACGTTGGAGTTCTCAATAGGGTGAGTGGGACGTTTACTTTTCTTTCTAATAGTAGTATTCGCATTGATCAAGTAGGTACCTATTTGTTTGTTCATCTCCATCCACTCTCTGCTAACGTAACATCCAGGTGTGAATGATCTGGATGTTTAATTTGATGGCACAAAGCCGAGGATTCAAGGGTTGAATTTTTTTCCGTGAACTGAATGGAACCCTGGTGAAATTCACCATTGGTTAGCCGCTTGTCAACAATGACTTTACAGCCCATCTACTTTTCTTATCCTCAAAGTTTCATTTGTGGCAGTTTAGTTTTTATCGCAATAAGTAGCTATTTTCACCTGAGTGGTGACGAAAGAATACTCTGTCCACTAATTCCAGCCACCTGCCCTCGAAAATTATGTAGTTGCAATGAAATTACTCTATGTGAATTACGTATGTGACGTTATCATGGGAACAATTTATGTGGGTTCGTGTCAGTATGTTTTAGCTTTAGACTGGAAATTCTCGTTAAAATGCTCGAAAATTTTAAACTCTCCCTACTTCCTGTCATTCACAATTCCTGTAGTGCTCTTTAAAAATTTTCTGTTCCTATCCCCACTCCCATAAATATCTAGATATATAATAATGCTCCTCCCAACTATAGCCAAATATTTTGTCATTACATACAACTGTCTTCAAGCTTTAAATGCCATCCATACTCTTTGTAAATGCATTATTTAGTCTCATTATTTTCTAAATAGTGTTGGAAATTCATGTGGACGCAAAGAAAAAAACGCGATTCATTGAACGTGCAGGCATGGACTGGTTTTATCTCAGCACAACGAGAACCACGAGAACAAAAAAAAAGACAATCGAAAACATTATGTCACTTGTTTGCTCAAATACAACTAATGCCCCCTCTCAAACTAGTGACATGCCTATTTCGTTAATACAAAAGTAATGCCTACTCTTAGGTACAGGGTTTGTCAAATAATCACCAGGCATAAATACCATAGAGAAACCTGTTCTTTGTTGATGGCATCTCGAATAAAGTGGCATCTAATCTCAGTATGCTTAGTTTTACTATGAAACATTGGATTCACAGCCAATTTCTGTGCACCTTGATTATCATTATACAATACAGTAGGTTCTTGCTTACAATCTAACAATGTACACAATTATGATCTCAAATAAATTGCTTCCTTAGCAGCATCTGTTAAAGCAACATACTCAGCCTCTGTGCTTGAGAGGGCAACACATTTTTGTTTTCTGCTAGACCAAGATATAGCAGTTTTCCCATATGTAAATACATAACCTGGGTAAGAACATCTATCAATTAGGTTATTACCCCAGTCTGCATCTACAAAACCCTTAAGGTCATCAGCATCCCTCTCATATACTAAACCATAACCTTTTGTTCCCTTGAGATACCGTAAAATACGCTTTAGATATTGCCAATGTTCTGAAGAATAACATGTATTAAATTGGCTCAACTTACTCACAGAATGCAAAATATCTGGGCGAGTACTTACTGCTAAATTCATCAATGATCCTAGAAGACATTGGTGTGGTACATCGGGCATTACACATTTGCTAGAATCAAGTTTCAAGTTCACTTCCGTGGGTGTTCCAATGTTATTACAGTCACACATGTTGTACTTAATTAATAATTCATCAATATATTGACTTTGATCAAGGATTATTTTCCCTTCCTTTCTATCACGTCTAACTCTCATACCAAGACATTTTTGAACCTCTCCCAAGTCTTTCATTTTATACTTTCTCATGAGAGCACCCTTCAACTTCTCAGTTTCTTGAGCATTGTTTGAAAAAAAATAAAGAAGTCATCTACATATAGTGCAACAAAAAACATACAACCTTTACTCTTTTAAAATAGACACGTGAATCACTTTCACATTGCTTCAGCCCTTGAGCAATTAAATTACAATGAATTTGATCATTCCAACATCTGGAGGCTTGTTTTAGTCCATACAGAGCTCTTTTGAGCAGACACACCTTGTTCTTAGAATTAATATCCAAAAATTCTTCAGGCTGAGCCATAAATATTGTTTCCTTCACATCACCATGCAAAAAAGCTGTCTTAATATTAAGATGGTTTACATCTAAGTCATATTTTGCAGAAAGAGCAAACAACAACCATAAAGTTTCTTTTCTTACTACTGGGGCATAAATTTCATTGTAATCTATACCTTGCTCTTGTGAATAGCCCTTGGCTACTAACCTTGCCTTATACAAAGGCTTACCATCTAGGTCACGCTTCAGCTTGAAAACCCATTTACATTGAACTATGTTTTTATCCAATGGCTTGTCAACTAAGACCCAAGTATTATTTTCTTTCAATGAAACCAACTCATCTGACATTGCTTTCTTCCACTCATCTCTATCATTTCTCAAAATGGCATCTTTAAATGACACAGGATCTGAAGCACATTGAGAATCTTCACCATGATTAGCTGAATACAAAATTAAATCAGGATATTGTTTGGGTTTCCTTAACCTCTGAGATCTCATGGGCTCTTTGACTGGCTCTGTAGTATCAAGTATACCTGCAGTGTCTAAATTATCATTAAATTTATCATCAGCTGGGTACTGATGAGATCTTATATCACTGCTATTCAACAATAAATCAAATGCTGATATATAACCATCATCTGAATCATTCACTTTTTCACAAGCTCCTTCATGTACATCATTTGCGTTTTCTAGAAAAATTACATCCCTATCAACCCTAACTTTTCGCAAATTGGGATCATATAGTCTGTAGCCCTTGCAGACATCACTATATCCCACAAATAAACACAATTTTGACTTAGGGTCCCACTTTTTTCTCTTTTCTTTAGGAATATGAACATATGCTTCACAACCAAAGACACGTAAATAACTAAGATCTATTTTCTTGCCTGACCAAATTTCCTCGGGTGTCTTTCCACTGAGAGCTGAATGGGGGGATCTATTCTTAAGGTGTGCAGCAGTATGACAGGCCTCAGCCCACAGACTGGTCGTGCATTGAGAGTCTCTCATCATTGCACGGGCTTTCTCACACAATGAACGGTTGATCCTCTCGGCAACACCATTCTGCTGGGGTATATAGGGTACCGTCAGCTGATGCTTGATGTCATGTTCTCTGAAAAACTCAACCATAGCATGATTAGTGTATTCACCCCCATTGTCAGATCTGAATATTTTTAATTTCTGACGTGTTTCAAGTTCCACAGAGGCCTGAAAGTCTTTTAGTCTAGATATTACCTCATCTTTAGATTTCAAAAAAATAAGGAAATACTTTCCTACTATAATCATCCACAAACGTTAGAAGATATCTATTTCCTCCAACAGAGGACTCAAAAGGTCCAGCAATATCTGAATGTACTAATTCTAGCCTATCTTTTGCACATACTCCATGTAAATTCTTAAAAGTCTTGCTGGAATGTTTGCCTTCAATACATGGGATACAAGCCTGATTAAGGTTTCCTGAATAGTTGACATGAGGTGCCTTGTCATTCCTGAGTAACTTCATATATTTTTCATTTGAATGCCCCAATCGCCTATGCCACAAATCAGCTGATTTCGAATTCATGCATACATTACCATAATTAATATCACCAACTTTTTTCTCAAGAGAACTGTTGCTACTATTTTCAGCAGAAATTAAAGCTTCGGGAGAATCAGCCAAAAAAGGCACAAGATCTAGCTTAAAAAGCCCATTGACATTAGATGCAGTAAACTGAACAGCACCAGAACTTTGAAAATCACATTTATGGTACACTTGACATCCACCATTATAAAATACTACGACTAAACCTTTTTCAATTAGCTTTGACACAGACCAAGTTAGTGGCTTGTTGTGGCACATACATTACCCTTTCAATGGTTTTATCACCATCCATGAATCTTACTGGTACATTACAGACTCCCTGAGCATGAATATGAGCATCGTTAGCAAGAGTTACACTCAAATTTGGCGCATCTTGATAACACTGCATCCACTCGTGATTTTTACTCATATGCCATGTCGCACCTGAATCAATATACCAATCACAATTAGCACCATGATTTACACCTAGTGCAGTGAACAAGGTTACAGCTTTACTGGAATTCTTTTCAGTAACACACACTCTCCAACCATTTTCTTGATTTCTTCTGGCTTTGTACTCCTCCGCACGTTTCCGCTTGAAACAATTCTTCTTAATATGCCCCTTCGTGTGACAATACCCACACTCGAACGATGATTTCTGCAGCTCTCCTGAAGGTTGATAGTTGACAGCTAATGCAGAAGTGGACTCCTTCCCATTCTCTAACTCTCGTCGACCTTCTTCTGCCATCAATCTTGCCTTGATGAAGTCGGCAGTGAGATTTTGCCCAGAGTGATCTAAGATCATCGCCATGGGCCGATAACTTGGAGTGAGACCAATGAGCATCATAGATCCCACCAATTCTTCCATCGTGAACTTGGAATCTTTCAACTTCTGCAATGCAGTCATCATTTGAGCGATGTAATCTGACATATCTCGGCAGTCTCACAGCCGTGTATTTATTAGCTTCGACAAGGCTGCAAGACGCCCAACAGTACCTTGCGGTTCAAATGTCTCAGCTAGGTGAGTCCACGCATCCTTAGTGGAGGTTGCTTCACTCACGTGCACGTAAAGCTCCGGCTCAATTGACAGACAAATGTCGAATCGTAGAAATGCCGTCTTGTCATTGGCGTCGACATACTCCTTGGAATTGGGAGTCAGTTTGCCTGAGACATAATCCCACAATTTTTCGTTAAGCAGTAACATCCGAACTGCAAATTTCCAGTCTTTGTAATCTAATTGTCCACTTAACTTTTTGATGGAAAAAATGGAACCACGTCCACGGGATAACCCTGAACTCTGCATTCTTAACGACAAAATAAAAAATTAACTAGAGTAATAATCTTAATTATGAGTTCCCTGGGCCCATAAACTGTTTGGAATTCATGTGGACGCAAAGAAAAAAACGCGATTCATTAAACGTGCAGGCACGGACTGGTTTTATTTCAGAACCACGAGAACAAAAAAAAAGACAATCGAAAACATTGTCACTTGTTTGCTCAAATACAACTAACAAATAGTATCATTACTTTATTCACCTTTATATCAGATGCTTCTCAGTGACGCTTGACCTCCAGCTATAACTAGCTCAGGTATCATATATTATTATTATCTGACAGTTTTCAATCATTCCTTCATTTTTTCTCCTCATCTATTCAAGTCACGCTGATTTTGTGTTGTATACAAAGATTAGTGCAAGCCTTAGCCATCCTTATTGAATAATGTTTCTAGTAACCACCATTCATATTCCTTCATTTTTTGTTAACTCCTTCTGCCCTTACCTGTACTTTATGGTTCATATGTATGGACTTCCTGCTCATAAATTTCACTCCTGTATGCATCCAATTTTAATTTTATTTTCTCTGTTTATATCTGTTTAATGCTCTCTCGGAAAGGGTTGTTGAATTGAAATGGAAATGACATTTTTTTTTTGGCAGAGCAAAACTATCATCATCATTATTCATTCATTCTAAGATTGTTTGGTTGTAACCCTCAATCCTTCCTTTCTAATGCTAGGTTCCTCTAGTCCCTGATAAGTAGTTCTTTCTATGTACTTCTCCTTTATTTGGCTTATGTATTTATCCGTTGTTGTTGAAGAAGGTTCGGGTTTTCCCTGGGGTCAAACTCCATCTTGCTGACATTTCAGTCTACAAGTTGCCCATCATCATCAGAGCATGCTGTGATTTGCAACTGGCAATTTTCTAGGAGATTTAAAGCAATTGAAAAAAATGTGTTTTCAATTGAATAACAGTGAGCTGCTGTGCAGAGCTAAAGTAAGGCATTTTTGCAAGACCTAATATCTACATTGTGGGAAATATCTATATGGGACTACTAAAGCTTCAGCTACAAATTAGGCAGTGGAATCAAGTGGGATTGAGTTTACCAGGAGTCCATTCTTCTGGTTCATCCTAATCTCCAGCTCTTCCCATTCTTAAAAAATTAAAGATATCAACTTTTACAAAACCACTCGATTTATTAAAACAACGACCCAGGTTTCAATGTGCATTCACATCATCTTCAGGTAAATGGAGGCCGATGTGCAGGCCTTATATAGTAAACATTACCAGGTGGGGAAAGGGGGGGGGAAGAACAATGCAGGAAGAGGGTGGTCACGGGAGGGAAGGGAGGGGGGCTAGGAGGACGAAGTGGAGGGGATTAAAGCTTTGAGGATGGGGGAATAGGCAGGGAGCATACATTCATTAACAAGAAATTTATCACAGTAAGCTTGATTTTTAAAAATTTCTAGTTGTTCTTAAGCATTCAGCTTACGTCTGTCAGTTGCAAAATGAAGAGGTGTCATAGTAAAATCACTTTTATGTCCGTGGATTAAAAGATGTCGGGCGAAGTTGCTTCCGTTAAAATTAAAATTTCTATAATCCCTTTTATGCTCCTTTTGTCTAATTTCAAAATTTCTACAGGTCTGTCCAACATACTGTCCACCACATTCATTACATTTCATTAACCCTTCAACGTCGAGCGACGTAGTGAGTACGTCGTGCCCGGACTTCACATGCCGTCGAGCGACGTAGCCAGTACGTTGCGGTGACCGTCTGCGTATTTTAATTTTTTAATCGATTATATTTTTTCACGATACTTGCGTGTATGGCATTATTTAAAAGCAGACTAATGTGGCTTTTAAGCAATCATAGTTGTTATAAAATAATATAGTATCATATTTTATTGAGTGTGTTTTAATTATATGAAATTTTCGAAAATTTCTTTCACACTCTCTGAACGCTTGCTGCTCAACACTTATTCCAAAACAATGATTTTATGCGACTTTCTTCTCGCGGAGTGTTGGTGTCGCAGTGCCACAGCTTTTAGAGGACCACACTAGCTTAGGATGTCTTTCAATGGTTTGTTTCTCTCTTCCATATCTCCTCTTGACCCTCCATATGCGTCGTAGAGAGAGGGGCCAGTCGCCGTCCCCTCTAAATGCCGGCCCTTCTTATCTCAGGTGGCCCTTCTTATCTCAGGCCTTCGTCTGCTTTTTATCTCTCACCATCATAAACAATTAGGAGGGTCTTAAGGTCTGCATCTCGTTTGGTTTGTGTACAATATGTCTTTCATTATGAAGTTGCTTGCGTGGCCGAGAAGGTTGACCATGGCCAAGTCGGAGTTCACGGCTTAGGGGAAGAATTCTTTTCGAAACGCCAAATGCTTTAGTCTGAATGAAACCTTTCTTGAGTGTGGTATCTCCTGCGGAAGTCTTTCTTTTCTGTGACTGCATCAACTTATTGAACCTTGGAAATATCTCATATTTTACTTAATGGCATCGACAAGCAGAAAAAGGCTTTCGGTACCTGAAGAAGAAATAGAAGAGGAACTCCTACTGGAATACGATTCGGAAGAGAGTGGGAGCTCTGAAAGTGATAGTGATGAGGTGATTGAAGATCGTTCCGAATTGGACTTGATAAAGGAATATAGTGAATATTCGGAGGAGGAACCAGAGGAAAGCTTTTTCTGGGAGGACATGAAAGATTACGAAGGAGAAAGGGAAAAGTTCGTCGGTGGCTCTGGACCGCAAGGGAAAGCTTCATTGGTGACTGATATTTTAGATGCGTTTGAACTTTTCTTTGATGAGGAATTTGTAGGTACAATTGTAAAGGAAACTAATCGTTACGCCGATCAGTACATGACTTTGGGTGGGCCGTCCCTTTCCAAAAAATCCAGAATTTTCTCTTGGAAAATAGTGTCGGTCGATGAAATTTATACAGTTTTGGGATTATTCATGTTGATGGGAATAATGCAGAAGCCATCACTTCGTTCATATTTTTCCACCAAAAGAGTTCTATCCACACCTGGGTTTGGAGACGTAATTACCAGAGATCGTTTTGAACTCATATGTAAATTTTTACACTTCACGAACAACGAAGACACTCTTAGTTGTCGCGGACCACCGAAGTTGAAAAAAGTATTTCCAGTCATTTCACATCTCAATAAAACATTCAAGGAATATTATCTTCCTTATATAAGTATCTCAATTGATGAGTCCTTGACTTTATGGAAAGGTCGCTTGTCCTTCAAACAATACTTGCCGTTGAAATCATCAAAGTTTGGTATAAAGACTTTCGAGCTCTGTGATACAACTAACGGTTATTTATGGTCTTTCCTAATCTACACCGGGAGAGATACAATCTTTAGATCACCAATTTGCACAGAAAACTCAAGTAAAACAACTGCAATCGTTTTGAATCTTGTGTTTCCTTTACTGAATCAAGGCAGAACACTTTGGATGGACAATTTTTACAATTTTTACAATTTTCAATAGATAAAATGTCCCTCAGAAGGTGAAAGATAGACAATTGAAAAAAGGAGAGGTAGCCGGTCAACACTGCGGCCCAGTTTCAGTTGTAAAGTGGAAAGATAAGAAAGTAGTCACCATGATTTCTACATTCCATGGCGTGGAAACAAAGACTATAGTGAAAAGAGGGAACGAACTCATAAAACCAATGAGTATCATTGATTATAATAAATATATGGGTGGGGTGGATTTAAAAGATCAGTTACTTCAAACCTACTTGATTGAGAGAAAGCGTCTCAACAAGTGGTACATGAAGCTATTTAGAAGACTCCTGAATTCGGCAGTACTAAATGCTCTAATAATATACCGGGAAAACAAAAATAAAAACATTGACCATTTCACCTTTCGTGTCCAGCTAGTAGAAAAACTGTTTCAGAAATATGCCAAAAAGGACGCCCGAGTGCCCGGCCGACGTTCCGCCGATAGTTTATTGCCTCGCTTGACAGAAAGACATTTCATCAGAAGGATCCCTCACTCAGGAAAGAAACAACATCCGCAAAGGAGGTGTGTCGTCTGCGCAAAACATTCCAGGAGAAGAGATACTGTGTACTGGTGTAAAAACTGTGACGTGGGACTTTGCTTTGACTGTTTTGAGATCTACCACACCAAGCAGAATTACTGAGGTAGGCCATTTTTATAACTGGTATTATCTTTGCCGAATGTGTAATGCGTGCATCCCGCTTTGCCGAGGCGAGGCAGCCTTTCGTGCATGTGCAACAATAATATATTTATCGCCTAGAACTTAATATTAAATAGCGTTTTTATTTAAATAGTAATACCTACGAGCAAATAATACGCAAGAGTTTCTTTGCATTAAAAATGAAGGAAATCCGATTTTTGGTAGCGGCAAAAGATAAAAAAATATTTCACCAAAGAAAATATCATGAAAAGTATAAGGAAGTACAAGTTATGCCACAAAATATTATAGATAAGATATTATTTTATATGCATACAAAATTTGAAAGTAATTCAATGAATAGTTTTAAAGTTATAAATTTTTTACCAGCCATATACGAAAACCGGCCATCCCATTTAAATCTCCTCCGACCTACGAGATGGGATTCCTTTAAATCTCCTCCGCGCTTGAAGGGTTAAGTATACACCACTTAATTTCTGAGGTTCAATGGGGTCCTTGCAGTTCGCTAACAGTTTTTTCACTCTGTATGGTGTTTTAAATGCCACTTTGTAACGGTCCTTTGGAAACAATTGCGTCACTCGAGAGGAAATCTCCCCGAAGTAAATAATTGAACGCCATTGTTGAACAGGGGGTTCTGTTTTGTTGTACAAGCTGGCCACGGCTCTTTTCCTCCTATTCTTGTGAATTAATTTGTCTATTAGTGAGAGTGGATAGCCGTTATTCACTGCAATCTGTTTGATTGTTTGGGTTTCTTTTTCAAACTCTGAGTCGTTCAGGGGAATGTTGAAAAGGGGGTTAATAAGGGCGTGGAAAGCAGAAAGTTTTTGCGAGTAAGGGTGTCTGGAATCAGCAGGTATGACATGGTCGGTATAGGTGGGTTTGCGGAAAATTGAAATGTTGGACAGACCTGTAGAAATTTTGAAATTAGACAAAAGGAGCATAAAAGGGATTTTAGAAATTTTAATTTTAACGGAAGCAACTTCGCCCGACATCTTTTAATCCACGGACATAAAAGTGATTTTACTATGACACCTCTCCATTTTGCAACTGACAGACGTAAGCTTAATGCTTTAGAACAACTAGAAATTTTTAAAAATCAAGCTTACTGTGATAAATTTCTTGTTAATGAATGTATGCTCCCTGCCTATTCCCCCATCCTCAAAGCTTTAATCCCCTCCACTTCGTCCTCCTAGCCCCCCTCCCTTCCCTCCCGTGACCACCCTCTTCCTGCATTGTTCTTCCCCCCCCCTTTCCCCACCTGGTAATGTTTACTATATAAGGCCTGCACATCGGCCTCCATTTACCTGAAGATGATGTGAATGCACATTGAAACCTGGGTCGTTGTTTTAATAAATCGAGTGGTTTTGTAAAAGTTGATATCTTTAATTTTTTAATGATGGAATACCACCAAGTGAGACTGACGAAAGTGAGTGATCTTCCCATTCTTCCACATTCCTCCCTATTTCAATGCAGTGTAAGATTCCTGGATTGAAATCACTGTAATGAATCTCCTCTCACACGTATTTTTCTCTCTCAATCAGGGGAAATTGGTCAAGACCCCCAACTACAGACCCACCCAGCCTGCCCTTATCATAATCACCCATAGAAGTACCAAATCCGTTATCCCTCCTCATCAACACCACCATTCACTTTTCACCCATCACTGCTCTCCTCCTTTCAAAGCGGAGTAACATTTAATTACCGTGCCATTTCTGAATGATTCCCAAGGAATGGAAAACCTTACGAAATATGGAGTTGCTGGAACAGCCTGCACCTTTGTCGAGCACTGCAGTGAAATTTGATAATATTTCCTAATTTTAACATATAATTACTTGTTCTGCAGACTTCCTGGTAGCAGTGATAAGCACAAAAAATTTGGTATGGATTTTCGTTGCTGATATTTTTCAGAAATACCTTTCTATCTCCTAAAATATTTCAAATGTATTACTTTCATATTAAGATAAACCTATAGATTATATAAATAAATGCCAAAATATTTTTAAAAAATATATTTTTTCCTGCTTTAATTGAAATGTTATGTAAATAATTTAACTATGATCCATTCAGTACGTTTAAATTCACAGAAGTATCCTAAAAACCTTTCATTTTTCTAGGGCCATGGCTGCACCTGGCATCAGTTTGCATAATGTTTTTCAGAAAGACTAACATAATAGAAATGGGTAATAGCAGTGTTTCCTGTTACCAGTTTACAGTCTCTTACAGAATAATTGACTATAGATAGTTTAGAAACCTCATTTTAAAAATAAAATATTTTATGCCAATCTAAAAACAGTGATTGTGGTAGACAGTTCTAGTTTTACTAATGCCTTTTTTTTCTTTTGAGTAGAATCTCAAACTCTTTACCCTTTATAGTACTTGTAAATATCTTTATACACTCTTAGGCACATATTTCCATTAGCTCCCCCAACAATGATCTTGAGCATGAAGATATTTTTATTAGCTTTTAGAAAAAATTGTTAGTTCAACACATTTCACAATTACTTAGATTATTCTTCTACTTTGTTACTTTAAGTACTTAAACCCTCAAATCTGAGACTTTCCTTCTTTGGAAGGTTTTCTTGAATCAAAAGCTAGTTTTCTTTTTAGGAAAAAAAAAAGGTTGATTCAGAGTTCTATTCCAACAATGAAGAAATGTGAAAAGGAAAATCAAAGGAAAGGTTTTTCCATCTTGTTAAAAATGGTATGTTTTCAGTATATCTCCGTAGTCATTAATTGCTCATGAGATATTAAGGATAGAGGAAACATGAAGATCAACAAAAATTCGCATGTGTCCTCTTGGAAAAGTGGCTCCCACAACAATGAAAGGAGGGTTAGAAGTTTTAAAATCAATACATTTTACTGCTGATTCATGTGGGTTTACTTGTGCAAAATGTTTTTGTTTTTTTTTTTAATTGTCTTGCAATTATAATTGGAATATTTTAAATGGAACGACCCATTTGTACACTCATTACCCTCCCACTCTTTCTCCCCTCAATTTCCCACCCTTCCCCCTCCCAGCTGGGTTCAACCCCACTTAACTCCTTCCATCCCCATCTTCCTTGCTTTGGTGCAAATTATAAGGCTGCTCTGATGCTTTGTGTTGGCAGTCATAATTTTGCTTGTGTGTTGACACTGGGTGGGAGTCAGTAAAAATTGTGTGAATTGCATAGTAATTAGTTGTGTTTTTTTAGTTTTATCCAGCAATAAATCTGAATTAATTGGATATGTAATGACAAATTTTTTGGGAACTTCAACTGAGTCTATCTTCTTTTACCATCTTAATGACAAGTACTTTATCTCCATGAAGCCATGGAATTCTTAAAAACATATTTGTTGTTTTTATAAGCATAGCAATAAAATCAACCATTCATGCAAACATTTAAAAGGTAATTTTTCTCCTGGCTTAATAACTTTTGACTTATGTTTGCCAATCCATATTCTCTTCCCAACTACAAGGATGGGAATGCCTTTGAACAAGTGAATGGTAAGACCTGGTGGTGGGAGATTAACAGCTCGAGATGCCAGCCTTTCATGGCAGATCATTGTATACTGATCATGATTTAGTTACACTATGTGCTCATGTGTGACCATCCATTTTCTCTTTTGACTAACTAGGATGGGGATGCCTTGAACATGGGGACTGGCAGTGCAAGCTGGTGGGAGGTAAATGGTTCAGGGTGCAGACCTTCTTATGCGTCTCCCACCACCACTCCATCACCATCTCCATCCACCTTTTTCCCATCATATGCCATGGGTGACCTTAGTGATGACGCTGGCAGTGCACCGTTTGAGACTGTGCTTCCGTCAGTTGTTACCTTGTCGGACGTCAAGGATGACTTTGCCCCTTATCGTCCCCTGCGCCCATCCTTAGTTACTGGCTGTTTGTTGCAGTATGAGCATGTTGAAGTGCTCCATGCTGCCATCCACTGCCTGCTTGCTGTGAGTGCATTCTTTTTTTAAAACTCCTATACCTGAGTGTCTGTTGCCAAGGTGACAGAGTGCTATCCCCTGTATAAATCAGGAAATGTGTGACAAGGAGAAAATTTTTTAGGAGTTGAGGGTTTCTGCTGAATTCAGTTATGTATCTGTTCTTTGACTGTATGTCATTTCATGAGTAAAATTAAGGGTGTCTGGCATGACCATTCCTTTGTGATGGATAACAATCTTAGTGCAAGGCAACTTTGTAGTATTCCACAGCTTAAGTATTTCTGAGACCAGTTTCACCTTGATGAGGCATCTTCTGGCCAGTCTTATTAAGGTGTAAACAGTCACAGAAATGAATAACTTGTAGAGGAGAAGAACATAGTTGTGTGATTAAGATGAATGTTATTTCATGAGCCCGAGCAACTTGGAGTTTACCAGTTTTGGAAGTCTGCATAGGTTCCTTGTGGTAAATGAATCACATGCTCATAGTTGGTGAAGGATTGTTCCGAAGAGTTTGAGTTTATCCCATGCACTTAGTAGTAACAAGTACAGTACATGAAGTTGAAGTAAATACAAGTTAATAATGACAGATACATGTGTATTTCACTGTGTTTAAATGGTGTGTCATAGTTCTCTTAGGTGAAATAATATTTACTCTTTTGCCTTCTTGTCATCAATACATAATTAGGTCAGTACAATTATTATTGCATTTTTGCATTGTATTGGATGTAATGAACACATTGTTAGCCAAATGAATTTTTGCCATGTAAACTTTGATGGTTCCTGCTTACAGTTCTCTTCTGCAGAACATTTTCAGTAAATTTACTAAGTGATTATATTTTTATTCTTCTATCCATAATCTCTTCGCATTGTGATTCAATATCAAGTCTTTATATGAAGTCTGAGATTTAATGAATGAAGATCAGGTGACCTAATCTGAATAGTACTACAACTGAAGCTTTCACATAGTAGAGTGAAAAATGAAAATTATTGATTTGTAATGTTAAATCGTTAGTTGCCGATGAAGTGTAAAAGGTACTATCTCACCTTCAGCGTTGAAGTGCGTGGCTTGTATAATGCTCCTTTAACCGCTTCCCTGACGTGCCCGAGTGAACTCGGGCACCGGTGAGTCACAATTCTGACGTGCCCCAGTATACTCAGGCACATCGGTGAATTCTCTCTCCTTTTCCTCTTGCCCGAAAATACTCGGGGAGATGCTAGTAGTTCACGTTTCTGCCGTCTCTAGAGCTACTGGAGGACTTAGGACCACACGTATGTCCCGCGTGGACTTTTCAAATGCTGTAATATGTAATGCCGTTAATTTTATTTTTCCTTTCAGCAATGGAAATTGTAATGTACTTCAAAATATGGCAAATGAATTATTTCCTAACATCGGTAAATTTCAGTGTCTTTTTCTTTGTTATGTCTATTATTCTTTATAATGATTTATCTTCAACTTGTTTTCTAAGAATATTTACGCAAACATTTTTCTACGAGAATAACGATTTCAGTTTTTCACGGAAACTAATTTACTGACGTTAGACTTGTATATATTTACTTATAATGAATCAAAATTTATTCTTTTGAATGATATTTTATAGTTGTAATATTTATTAGTATTCTAAATCGTTCATTTTTCACCGATATCTATATGATACCCTGCGAGCCGCAAAAAGGTATGTGGCAGAGATTGTTAGGGCACCAGCTGTTGGGGACAGAGGAAATAGAAAGGGGGCGACCGATGAGGAGCGTGGGAAGTTTGATTAGAGGGAGATGTATTCATTTACATCCACATCGAACACTTCAAGCCACCCAAAAGGTGCAAGATTTTCCTGGTCTTGGTTTTGTTCCCCAAGTATTCTTTTGGAATGCAACGACTCACAGAGACATATTTAGGTACAAGACAAGTTAGAAGAAAGTGATACCAATTTTTGAGAAAATTGAAAAAGATGTGATTGCTTGAGAAATCCGGGGAAAGCGAGGAGGGGTTATACAGAGAGTACAGGCCAGCTCTCCTCGAGAGAAAGGGGGAGGGGGAAGGAAAAGCGTGGGCAAGAAAGGTTGAGGCTGGTTGGCAGTGTGCTGCTAAGGGAGGGCGGGTGGGTTGAGGAAGGAGGGTGGGAGCAGGGCATTTCGCAGTGGGGCATTTTGCCGGTTGTGAGAAAATGGAGAAGGGGGTTGTAAAACGGAGTGGGTCTGAGTAGTGTGTTTGGGGAAACTGATGGTCAGGAAGTGGGTTACAAAAATTTGTTAAGTCAATAAATAATTTACATTCTATTGCACAATTCAACTTGCCACAAAATGTCCAGTCTTTGACCCTTATTCTCCAGGGGAAGAATATCGGCAGAAAAGTCACATGAATGGGTCGTCTATAGCAGGTGTTTTGCCATGAGAGAGGAATCGTAGTTGTTTTGCCAACATCTTCTGTGCTCTTATAATAATATTGAGGTGTTTCGCGTTAGTTTTCTGGTCCCAGCATATGATTTTTATCTACTGCGTTCGTTCAGACGGATGATGAAATTCTTTTCCGTCTGTCCGATATAACACTTACCACACAAGCCACATTTCATGTGGTAGATAACAGACTGACGTAGGTATCAAATTTGCCTTTTTTTCTAGAAAGGATTTTTCCTAGAGTTGAAGGGTCATAAAAGGCAATCTTGAATTTTTCTGGGTGAAAAAATACGACTAGTTAGTTGGATAAATTACCTACGAATTTTGAAAATTTTTGGCGCAAAATAAATTTTGAATAAATACAATTTCAAACTCTCTAACTGAATAATGGTTTTCTTGATATTTTTACTGTAAAATTCTAACGGAGATAGGATTATTACTTCACGAAAATTTCAGTAGTGTAGTTCCGTGATTACAATTCGCGATGATAAAAATAAATACAACGTGCAGATATGTGGTAGATTGAGTTTGAGTTGAGCTTAGAGACTGTACATAGTGAAAGACTGATTGGTGCCTTGTCCCTCGTGTAGCAGGATAACCAAAAATGAGTTTCGTAGGACCGTGGCAAAAATAACATAGCTAGGGTCGTCAAGGAAGAAGATTTTTCTCCGACAATATTCCTAAAACATGCTTTTTGGCATTACCACTGTTTGAAAGACCCTTGGGTCTGCACACATGCAAAATCTGTCCCTTTACGGGCGTTCAGAGTGGGTCACTTGAGTTTTTCGGAAGGATAAAGGATATATTTCGCACTTCGTGCGAAATCCATTCTGGTTTTTGGATGTATTTCTTTAGTTTGCTTCCGAAATGGAGAGAACAGTCTTTCTCTGAATTTTGAAGTGTGCACAGGGTATTCCATCATTCATCTACACATCGCAGTCACCTAATTTAGCTGTTGTCCCAGAGGAAAATTATTTTACAGTTTTATTATTTTTGAGTGATCTTTTGCATCCATTGATGGAATCGGGTGAGGAATCAGATACTTCCTATAGTGATTCCGAGAACTTGAATATTGAAGAATCTGGTTCAGAATCAAGTGTTTCCGGAGATTCAAGTACTGACTCCGAAGATGAGCAGAACCTTGGCAAGATGAAGAATGGCAAGAAGTATCTTCAGCTGACCCTCCTCCCGCACCATCCAGGTTTACGTTCGAAGGGGTAGAATCAATGAACTTTATATTGGAGCCTGATTGTGGTGCTCTAAATTATTTTGAACTTTTCTTCGATGATGGACTCATTGGATTTATAACCGATGAGACCAATCGCTATGCAAGTGATTCTCTGCGTGATAAATTGGGCCCAAGCAGTGGCAGTGAAAGTCAGTGGCATGTTGCGACAGGGTCTGAAGTTCGCGTGTTTTTGGGTCTCGTAATGCTGTAAAGCATAGTACGAAAACCCAACAAGGAGTTTTATTGGTCAAGTAGGCCAATACTTGCTTCTCCCTTTTTCGGTCAGACAATGTCTTACCAAAGATTTTTGAAAATAAGGCAATATTTACATTTCACCAATAATGCCACGTATAATTCCGAAACACACATCCAAAACTCAGCAAAATAAGGCCGATATACCAAAAATTAGAGGCAAAGTTCAAGGCATTGTACACACCCGGGAGAGATGTCACCATAGATGAAAGTTTACTTTTATACAAGGGAAGGTTGGATTGGTGGCAATTCATGCCACTAAAAAGGGCTGGGTTTGGCATAAAAATGTTTATTTTGTGCGAATCGAGAAGTGGTTATGTCTGGTCGAGTATCATTTACACGGAAGAGGAACCGTATTGGACCGAGAGTTCGACCAAATGCCTATGTCATCACAAGTAGTGATGGCATTGATGAGGCCATTACTACAGTCGCCACTGCGAAAGAAGTCCGATGACAGCTAGCAGGGCTGAGAGAGGAGGAGGGGGCACCGTTGCCAAGTCATTTAGGGAGAGAGCCATTGCTATGGCTACTGTCCTCGCATGGAGCCGAGGTACCGGAATTTGGAAAGGTATGTGACAACATCGTCGGGGTCGTTAGGGGGATGGGGTGGTGATGGGGTTCAGCTAATGACTCGAGGATACGTGAGTCCCATTATGAGCTCCCTGGCCCCTTCCACTTTTCCAGCTGTCATCGGACTTCTTTCGCCGTGGCGGCTGTAGACAAAGGCTACTGTTTGACAACAGACAATTTTTATAGTTCTCCTGAAGTGGCTACTTTGCTGGTTTCTCGGGCAACCGACACATACGGTACAGTGAGAAAAACACGAAGGGGAATACTTTCAGAGACAGAAAATTGAAGAAGGGAGAGGTGATTGCTTCCCCCGAAGGCAAAGTCATGGTGCTTCGGTGGAAAGATAAAAAGGAGGTGACCCTTTTATCAACAGTCCACAACAATATAATGGATCATGTGGAAAAAATGGGCAAAATTAGAGTAAAGCCGAAGGTTGTAATTGATTATAATGATACCATGGGGGGAGTGGACTGTGTGGACCAACATCTGGCCGATTACCCTATTCCCCGAAAAAGTGGAAAAAAAATTACAAAAAATTTTTTTCCACCTTTTAGAAGTAGCCGTGCGGAACTCAATCTTGCTCTACCGAAAGTCTGGTGGTCCCAAAGTGCACTTGGAATATAGTCTCGAGCTCATCAAACAATTGATTGAGACGTACCATCCCGACATAGTGTCCCCAAGGGCAGGTAGGCCATCCGCACGGCCCCACCCTCGCCAACTCACCGAGAGGCACTTTCATGACCTAATCCCCCCGAGTGAGAAGAAGGCCAACCCAACCAGTGATGTGCTGTAGTAAACGTGATGCCAGGGGGTAAAAAGTGCGCCGGGAAAC
The DNA here is from genome assembly GCA_963169105.1 of Ceriagrion tenellum. NCBI lineage: Eukaryota > Metazoa > Arthropoda > Insecta > Odonata > Coenagrionidae > Ceriagrion > Ceriagrion tenellum. The sequence goes on from OY720633.1 coordinate 2,057,603, forward strand.
AAGATACTTCTGCCATCAGTGTGAAGTGTCCTTATGTGTGTCCCCTTGCTTCCGCTTATATCACACCACTAAAAACATCTGAATGAACTAGGAAGTGATTTTATAAGTGTTTGGATGGTGATTTTATATTTATATTTTATGAATTTTCTAAATAAAATAGTTCAAAATAGTTTTGATTTCATAATTCAAGAATAGGCAATGAAGTTGATGTCCAAAAATCTAGTATTTAGGATATTCTTAAGGGTAAAATAATGAAGTAAATAATTTTTGAGCAAAAATTTTCATAGTCCTTTTTTCATGTGTGGTAAATGTGTAAAAAATTAAATTAAAAAATGTTTATGTTTTGGTGGAACTCTTGGAAAAAAACATGTCAGGGAAGCAGTTAAAGGAGGTATATATTTAGCTGGACTCCTAGAGGCTCTTCTTTCAGCTCCATCATCTCGGAAATAACCATGCACTAATAAGCTGAATCCAAGGGAGAATAGTGATTGTGATTTTGTGAAATTAACGGGCATGTCACTTTTGGGACAATATACATGCATGCATGGCATAAAATCTGCAAGGGAATCTTTTCACTATTTAGCCTAATAGAGGTACATATGTTATGCTTGACATGGAGCATATGATCTTTCTACTATCGAAAATATGTATCTTTAATTTCTATATCCGGTGCAAATAATTGTGCAAGTCACACACTACCTTAGTGTATGCATAAATCAATATTTCTGGTATCGCAATACATCGCTCACGCTAGAGTTACGAGTTTTCTAGTTAAGAAATGAGATATAAAAATGTGTTATGAAGCTTCCTAGGCGTAGTCCAAACTGCGTGAAAATGTTGCAAAGACACTTGATTGCCTAATATCTCACTCATTGAAAATAACGAAAAGTTAGTTGTTTTGATGTAGGTTTCTGCGGGGCAAGGATGGGAGATTATTCTTCCGAGTTCCGGGATTTCCGCCACGAAAAGATGGAATGGCGCGGCAGAAATCCTGAAAATCAGATGAATTAACCTCCGAAATGTTATTTGTGCTCAACCCTATGCACCCTGGTGGCATGAATACAAATTTAAATTAGCTTTCATAAATTATAACTAAGTAAATCTTGCTAGTACATCGTGCGGGTGCGCCATAATTTAAGGAAACAAAAACATTGCATCATTGCATTTCTCTTGAAAGATACTCATTCATATGAAGTTCGATATTACAAAGTGCCGATTTTTCCGATCCCATTGACTTCTTAATTTCGAGTTTCTACTGTAGAGCATGGCAGTGAGTTGGTATGTGGTGCCACACATGAGCCTTTGAGAATTATTTACATATGGAAATTATTATTATTATTAACCAAAAGAGAATTGTTCACATTAAGGAAATTCAGCTAACAGTTAAAACAAAAATTAAATAAGAAAAAATTTGCCTCAAGCTACCATTTTCCCTGTAATTCGAGACCTAAATTATCCACGACTTAAATTTGATAAATTTTTGTGTGACTCAGGCACTAGTGCGAGATGAATGCACTAAAATTTACTAATTTTACACAATTGATAGATTAAATTCGGTAATGCTGATTTGTTAGGTGTCTACATCAGCAAATCGAGCTTTCCTGACATGATTTCTCTCCAAGGTTAGGAAAAACTTACTCATTTTCTCTGTGGGGACTGGGTCCAAGGTTCGTAATTTCAAAAAATTTGTATTTTCGAAACTTTGCATTTTCGAATAGCACCACATATTTCGCTTTGGCTTTTTGTCGGGACGGACAGTTTTGCTTCATAAAATCAAAACTTCATATTTTCGTGCTTCGTATTATCGAGTTTCTACTGTTATGATGTTTTTTTTACCTTTCTGTGACAGGTCACCTTATAAGAAATTCAGATTGCATGGGAAATCATCCCATAGTAAGACAAACGAATTTACTAATGTATGGATTGTAAAGAATAATGAATGTTGGTACATATTTATAAGTCTTCATGGTTTGGATTTGGTAGTAAAAATATTTTGAGGTAGTTACTCGTTTGCACAATGTATACACTCTAAAATTAATGAGAAGGCATACTATTATCAGAGAATTTATGTAATGAAAAATTTATTATTTTATACCAAACTGTCTTGGAGAAAATTTGAAATTATCACTAAATCTGGTTTGGTAGATCCCCGTAATTTTGTGAAAATCACTGAATTTTTGTGAAAATTCTTTATTTAAAAAATTGATGTCCCAAATTCACCTCCTTGATTACTATGTAGTTGGCCATGAAATCAATGGTACGTCCTTGAATATATTATGTATATTTAATCCTTTTGGTGCTATCGGTCTGTCGGCCGACGTACCCACCATGCTGCTTGTGCCGAGAAGCATGTTATTTTATTTGCAAGAAGATATATTTTTGTCAAACTCAGCATGCGTGATGTATCTGTTAGGATTGTGTTGATACTAATGCATTACACACATTGTCTTGTTTCCCTATTTTAATGCATTGAAATAGATCCAAATTGGTCGCAAAATGACGAGGAAAAAAATGAAAACAAAACCTAATAAAATATGGGAAGTTTTTCTGTTACTGAGTGGCTATCATGATTATTTTATTGACTCAAGTGACTTTTCTTGTGATCTCTTTCCCTTTATCTTTGCATTTTGTAGAAACCTTACTTTATTGCTTTTTTCATTTTGCTTAGGCCCTTGCGATGAGTGCGGGTGTCTGCCTTACGCATGGACTCCTGAGTGAGGATGATAACTGTGAGTATCATGATCATAATGAAAGACATATATCACCTAATGTATTTAATGTTGCACAGTTCTGGAATGGCTCCTTCAGCATGTGTGCACACTACGTAGCTGCCCTCATCTCAGGGTTTCCTTGTAGTCAACTCATGTTTGAAGAGAAGGGTAAGAGAATACTGTAGTCAGATGAAAATCTGTGTGCATCTACTGATCCATTTCAGAGTGGTGAAAATGCTGGTATTGCCTTAAATCTTTGAAGGAGAATTACCATTTATGAACAGTGATTCCCTTTCAATTGTTGTTTCAATGATTTGAGTGTTATTGTGGGTGCCTTTTTATTTGAAGCTGTGTTTACTGGTCAATAGTTGTGTATACAGCAATGCCTACTATGGTATTACTAGAACATCCCATCATTCAATTTATGGGCTCATAAAAATCTCTTGCTGAAGAGATGTAGAAGTATGGCACTTAGTGCTGGGAAAGCAGTGGGGAAGTATGGAATTACAGAATTTTTTAAATGTTTATAGATTAATACTAGAATAGAATAAGCTCTTAGAAAGAGAGTTTGCAAGTTAATTAGCTCTACTGAATTTTAATGCTTCTTAGTCCACCAGCACGAAGTTATGATGGCAGTTTATCGAATGATTGCATTTTAGTATATGGCATTCCTCTATGTGAATATACTCCTCAAAATAATTAAGTCAAGGCATTATCCCTGCCAATCCTTATCCCTGTTTATGTGAGTGTCTTATTTAACTCTTTTACTGCACTTGGTTTTATGTGTAATTAAGTATTCCTTTGGTTTGATAAAGTGTTGAGATGATATTCCATTAATGATACCCACACCAACTGTCAGATTAGTGTTCTTTTGTAACCTAAGCTCTCGGTGAACATCTTTAAGTAGTGGCTCTCTAAGTGATTGTGAAAGCTAACCTTATATTAAACTTTATGAATGTTATTGTTTAGCAGCAAGGGGGTCATTGAAAGTTTAGGGCCTGTTATAATATTGAACTTATAACTAATAATCTTGAGGCATTTCCTTATATTCTATTATGCACATCAGTCGTCATATGCCTTTCAGTGAGTGCTTCATCATTCATTCTTATTTTTCTGCATGTTAATTGGCTGAGTCTCATCATGTGGGTGACTTTCAAATTTTATATATTTGTTTACAAAACATTAGTAACTAGCAGCAAACACTGATGGGGCTGAGCGTCTCGCTGGCTCCTGGAGTTGATCCAACCATCTAAAGCTCAAAGATCGGCATTCTTCTGCAATTGCAAATGCAGAGGAGATAATGCAAAACAACCAAATATTACCCTCCTTTGAGTTATTTTACTATTTGTAATTGTTAGGTCGATAGAGACAAATACTACCATCAAACATTAATGAAACTGCATCAGTATGAGGTCGTTACTCATCACAATGTGTGTATGAGATGAGGCATTCATGTTCCCATTAGGTATGCATTAATTGCTGCTTAAAAATTAAGGCCCGTAGAGCATTGAGATCAGCCATACCTCAGACCTCAAACCTATCCTTAGACAAGGTTAGTTATCGACTCAGTCAAGTGTTATTTTTAGAGGTGGGTCGAATCCACTTTTTCCTCAAATCCGAATCCCAAATCGAATCCCCAATCCACCTTTCCACTGTATTTCCTAATTAAACAATACTTTTTTTTATGAACATTGTGATGATGGGCAGTGTTTCCTTTTCAAATAGATATCATGCATAGTAAAAGTGCACCTATGAATTTTGAAGTTATTTCTTAAAAATCAATAATTAAGAAAACATTTACAAAGTAATATATGCCTTAGAAAGGCATAAACCAAAATAACACCAGTCACATTCACTCGTATTCATGATCTTTAAATTAGAATGCACATCTATCAACCACATTCATAGGCATCAATATGCAGTGAGCTTGTTATATCTGCAGTATAATAAACAACATAACACTAATACTGAACATTACACTAAACTATTAGTCCATTTTGCTTCATAAGTTGTTTCTGTATGGTTGCTTGGCCTCTGAAACAATGAAATGCCTTTTTAGCATTGCAGGAAAAGGGTATGAGTAACGGGCGGATAATAACAAACACATGGTGGTGAATACTGAACAGTGTACACCATTAACCAATACTGAACTTTCCTGTTTGAATACACCACATTGAGAAACAGTTGCCAATTTTCCTAAATCCATAATATATTCTTATTCTATGCGTTATGACTAATCTATGGACATATTATTTAACATCTACAATAAATAATAATGCACACATCCCGCAAAACATCAGGTAACTTTCTTTGGTCAGAAACATTAAAAACCCACTTTATTCATCCACAACCTCGAATGAACTGGCAAGATGGTGGTGTTGTCGTTACTGTTTTGTATTTGAGCTGCTGTGTTGCAGCACCTCCCGGGGCAAAAAAAATGCTTACCCGGGTATAGAGATATGTTCCCCATTGCCATCTGTTAGCCATTACCTGATTCTCCTCTACGAATGTGGATTCCATCAGTAAATTTATTACTATTGATTAAAAATTATATTTATCTACTTTTTGAAAACATGTACAAGTGATAAAAGTTTCCTTGAGAAAGGAGAAAATGTTGGAAGCATTAAATGATTAATTGTTGGGATATGCATTTCTACCTACTGTTGCATTTAAAGTTTCAAACTATTTATTTCCTGCAGCATTTGGGTTACATTTCAAAGTAAAATCTAGCTCATCTTGTTTAATCCATTTTGTGAACAGAGGGACACATTCCATTAATAATCGAATTATTAATCTAGGCTTAAGGACTGTGGTGGACTTGAGGTGGTCCTCATGTCAGTCTCTTAAGAGTATGTGTTATTTTTCTCAACAGCTAAATAGTGACTTAATGCTGCCATTTAAACCATAATCTTTGATAACCTTTGGTAAAATGTTGGTTAAATAAATGGTTTTCAATGGAGTTACTCCATAGCTCGTATATGGTATAAATTGTATTTTTACTTTCATTCGTACTAGCTGTAAACTTTTCTTGCATCAGATGGCCATAGTGTTTATATTATTAATATGGAAACAAATTTTCAAGATAACAAAGAGACATTTTACCAGTTGACAATGTATGGTAATTAAGTTACATATTCTACTTGGGACCCGTCATTTTCAGTTTTCTAAAACTATCAAATGATTCAAGCCATCTGGGGTAGTTTTGAGAGTCTAAATAAAAATCTGAAAATCTGAAATTTGCAAGTATCCTAGGACAACTGAAGCCCACGGGGCATTGCCCTTCTGGTAATTATTTTGTCTATTCCTGTCCTAAATTTTTTAAATTTAGAATGAGCTGAATTCTGTCCGCGTGTTTACCGATATTCATTTTTGTGAGTATTGGTTCAGTGATCCATGTAGTTATATTCAAATGAGTAGTAAGCCTGGTAGAACACTCTGAAATCAAGTGCTGCTCTGGAGAGCATTGGAAGTGGTACTCTTCAAAGACTTAAGGAGTGTAGTGACTTTAAACTCTAGTGGCCAGTCTCTGTTGTGATATTAGAGCCCTTGACAGGTAAGTTTTTCTTGCAATAGATATGCATGCATTATTTTATTCTTACTGTTTCTGTATATGGTACTATTACTTCACTGTATTCTTCTCTGGTATGCATTTTATTTGACACTAACCTGGAAGATGGAAACCATCATTTGGTCTGTTAAATATAATCGGAATTAGTGTTAGCCTAACTCACAACTTCAGCAAATATACCTTACTCAATGTTTATAGCAGGTCATGTTCACATTAGTATTTAGGAAGTATTGAAAATTCTTGATCACTAGCACTGACTATACTCAGCATAAAAAAAATTGGGCTCTGATATTGGATAGTAGTGTTCATCCCTTGAAATAATTGTTTAATTTAACTGTCTTATATGTCCATTATCACTTGTCAGAGTTTGCTGATAAACTTGAATCTTTTTTTTTTGCAAAATTTCCTAACTGATGAAGTGTGCATTTGATATTCCTTAAAATCTGATTATTCCATGGGAAATGCAATTCTCATTTAAGAAGTGAGTAAATGGATCAGTTGAGGGTCATTAGGCTGCATTTATAAATTGGATATATTAGTTATTTTGCCATATGCTCCTACGTATGTTACAGTAGTCTCTGGAAAGTGAAGCTTGTAATTTTTTCAGTGATTGCAAAGAATTTATTCAGATTGAAATACGTACCACACATTCTTAAAACACAACTTTCAATTACCTCTTAATTTTACCAGGGGAGGGTAACTTAGGAGTGTTTAAGCTGCATAAGGTGGTACTTGTTTATTGTTTTTTATTAACCATTTGTCAGGTTATGAGCCTATCAATGATAGATAGATACTTCCCAATTTAAATTGTTTTGCTTACTGACTGGCTGTTAAATGGAGAACTTGCAAGGTTTTTTACAGCTGTTTTAACTCATGCATTGTATAGATAACCAAAAATGTTTCCTACATATTCTTTCCTTTCATCTGAGCGACCCATATTTATTGAGCTACAGTCAATGGAAAAGATGATGTCGTTTCAAACGCTGCTTTTTGTGCATCATTTTGGAAGTGATACGCGTGACGTCACACCTGCCGTCCACCGTACGAGACATACGAGATACTGAGATAAAGTGAGCCAACTTATTTGAAACAACCAAATTTAGTTTAAGCATGAAAATGGAAACCTTCCTTGACATTGCCTTTTCACGTACCTCTCATTGTAGACTGGTATTTTTTTCAACCGAGTCTCATTGCTTTATTCTTGCATTGCATAATTTTTCCCATCTCTCAGCCAGAGATAACAAGTTTAGGTAAAATAGAAGAACCTGTTCTACACGCATAGGATGAGTATTCTTTCTCTTCGTAAAGAATTGTATCTAGCATTTCCGTTGTATTATTTAAACAAATCGGCTTGAAATATTGCTTACCATATTAGCATTCACTTCCAACCTCACATTTCCCAACGGTCCTACAAGATTTTCAAGAGGTTCGCGAGAAAATTGTAGGTAACTCGAAAATTTGGCTATCTTCAATTCGTCGCATTAAGACATGTTCACACGATGCATGTCCTTGCAAGTATGTACGTTGATAGATAGATAGATGCATGGACAAATTATCCGTATCATAACAGGAGCTTTTTTTATGTCCACGAGTTCATGCATCGGCGCAATTTTGGGTGTAAATACAATGCAATTTTAATGGTGACTGAGAACGCATCTGCTCATGCGTAATTAACATCAGTTTAATGCTCGTAACATAATTATTTGCCGAGGTGGTGTGGGTTAAGGCATTGGGTGCACAGGATTCCAGTGTAGTACAGGATCGTGGCCATACTGCGTAATTTATTTTTCGGTTTAATATGTTTTAGAAATATAGTAGAATTCCCAATCCCGAACAGGTACAACCGTCACTGCATCATTTTTAACTTTCTAACTATTACTTGGATCTTCAACTAACCCTTCAAAGAGAGTACAACCAGTAGCAAATTTTGGGATTCTATAGTTCGCCTGGATTTACACTTAAGAAGTGGAAGGTGTGTCGTTGGCCGCACATTTTGTAATCCGAGGATACATTTTAGGGCAGAGAGAGAGCTCCGATCGGTCATGAGTCTATTTGAAGAGTGTTAACATTAGACAAAGATGTAATTTTTATCGTAAAGCGACGTATTCACTTTGAATTTCCTAGCAATTATACTCAAATGCTGATATTTGTTAATCAACTTTTCGCTCACCGTGAAGAATTTGCTGACGTGAGAGAGTTAATAACAGGGTATGTAAATGCAGAGGTTTGTGAAGAAGTTCATTTAAAACGGCGTATTTAATGTAAGCGAAACGTGGATCGAAGGATCATGGAGTGTTTTCCTTGCACAATCAACCAACGTGGTTGAAAACCCGGAAAACCTTAATTTTCGACAACGTACAAAAATGGTCGTAAATTATGTTACCCACACGAACAGCGTTCATGCAGATGCATAGCATCTGGTGATAACTTTATTAAATGCACTTATTGTGTAGTCATTTTTTACTTAACATGCCTATGTGATATCATTTGAAATCATGCCGCATTACGCCGTGAACGTTAGACGAAATCCCTGGAGTTGCAATACGCATAACAAGGTAAAGAAAATACTGTGTTATCATGCCCTACATTTGTAATGAACTGGAATGTATTAACTTTCTCTCTCCTGAGGTCCCCGTTTCGATTCCTTATGTTACAAAAATAAATGCAATGACGGGTAAAATTGTGGAAAGAAATCCTATAGTTGCAATTTTATCGCGAACCCAGGTGTATGGGAAAAAAATCTTACACTTTTCCCACGTTTCTCTCCTGTTCAAGTAAAAAGTTGTGTCGTTAGCAGCCTAAACCAGTCTACAGTGTAAGAAGTTGTGACAATGCCGATGACATGCGACTTTAAATTAATGTATATGGTTACCTTCGCTTCGGTTCCGTTACTTTGAAAGCGGAATTTCCACCGTTGATAGCAGCGTAGATGTATGCGTGCTTGAATCCATTGAATACTCCATCGCTTTAGGCGTAGCGCTCCTGCCCTTAGTCCCCGGTGATGCTGCCCGGGGTCCCCGAAACAATGCCGGGCCTGCCACTGCTGCGGCCTCCGAACGACAGGTGTGATGTCAGACCTGCCCGATCGGACCACGCCCCCTTTTTCTCCTGTTTTTCGCGCCCGTTGGAATTTCAACAACTTTGAGAATTTATATCTCGGAAACTAAGCATTACTCACGCCTCAGGTTTTTTGCGTTGGGCAAGATTCATCATCCTCTATTACATGTATTTTTTTCAAAAAATCTTCAAGTTCTCCATTATGTTTATTTCACTGAAAGCCTTAAATGGTACTCAATGACTGTTGAATTTTTTGGCATCCATGGAGAATGCTAATTGGCTTTTGTTAATGGAGTGAGACATAATAAATGCAGGGACTTAAATAAACTTACTTCCACAAAGTCAAGCCTGGAACCATTTCCTGTGTAAATGCAGGGATATTTTATTGAATGATACTGCTGATTTTCCTGTTATATAGTAAGGTATGTTTGCATTATGGTTCTACTTATGTACCTGTATAGGTGAATGATAGAAATTAGTATAACTCCAAGCCTTTCACAAAATGTGTTACTCTCTAACTGACTCAGTGATATACTGTCTTTGGCCTTGTTTCAATAACTTGTAAACCTAATTTTAGATGACTTAACTCTTTGTAGGTATTTTCATGCCATTTGGTGCCAGGTGCTCCGTCTGAAATAATTGTAATCTAGAGCAATACTTAAATGTTCTCGGATTGGGTATGGAGAGGGTATCTCTGGCATAGTAGTTGGCCATCAACCACTCACTCTCCTCCTCCACTCATTCATCTACACTGCCAAGTGTATATTCAAAAGTCAGGGGGTTATCATATGACTTGACCAGTATAACAGATGTGCCTACAGTTGCTGAAATAAGCCGAATTGGCCAGAATGGTGAAGGTTTGGAAGAGGGTGACAGGAGGTCAAGACCATTTAAATCTTCCACTGTCCACATTTCTGCCCTTCTTTGGTTGGCTGAGGTTGTTAGTAATTTGGTTGTTTCATTGTTGATAAATGTCATACTTTTGGTGTGTATTTCCTCCCAAGTAAGAGGCCATGGTGAGGTTAAGCGATAAAGAAACTACAATGCTCAATTAAAAGGATCAACCAGCCACATAAGGATTGCTATATATGTTGTTTTTGTCTTTAAATTTGAGATATCATTGCTCAACATCATTTTTACAGTTTTTTTAATCCTATAGCTTCATTTTCTGATTTATGTCCACCACAATAGTGACAGGGTCCTTGCCTGCTAATCTGAGGGTTGCAGGTTTGAGTCCATCCTTTGTGGAATATTTTTTCTCCCAGGACTTGGGTGTTTATGTAAGCATGGTTGGAGCAAGAGGGGATGGTAACATCTCATCCAGTACAGTATACATGAATAAATTATAATAATAGTTCTTGCTAATTGTTCAATATACTGAGTTCCCTGCAAAAATTGAACGAGATTTTTTTAGATTATTTAACGTCCTCCTTTATCAGCCAATCTCCCTTTGCAATCAGGGATTGAATTCATATTTGGTGTGATGATACATAATGTGTATCGGTTATCAGGTGAGCCTTGTTCGGGGTGTTTTTGGCTCGGATGTTGAGACTTCAGGCAATGGCTTTGGCATCATTTATGAGTTCCCTTTCTATAGAAGGCTTCAATGTGTGAAATGCTAGTAATATGCAATGCATCTGAAATCTCATTTCTCACAACCCTGTGCCTGTTAGTTGTCCGAACGCATGGAAGGCTAAGAAGTTTTAATCTCTCACCCTAACTCATATATTTTGGTTTATTGTATGTTTTGGAGGTGGTCTCGCCTCTGTCATGTTTGCATAAGGGGATCCATTGAGTAGCCCATCCACTTGGTCAGCCCAGAAATGAGTGCGGGAAGGAGTGCTTAGGTGGTGGTTTTTGTCAGTATGTAATTAAAATGGTGGTTTTTATCTCTTCTCTCCTGTACGTTTCTCATGCACGCCCTCTCATTTCCCTCACCCTGCCTGTCCTCTGTGATGCCATATCCACTCCGTCCCCTCTCTATTTCTCTCTCTTTGTGCAGTCACCTTTGCTGGTGGGTTTGGTCCTGCATCCCCGTCATCATACTACCATGCCTCTCCCCGCCTCTCCACTCCCTCCCTCACCCTCCTCCCCCCCATGTCAGCATCGCCCCTCTCGTCTCCACTCTCGTCGCCACCCCATCCCCACTCAGCAGCCTCTCCCCCCTCCACGCCACGAGTGCTCCTCGGCCAGAGGCGTGATCGCGTCCGGCAGGGCTCAAGAGCTCTCTACACGTCCCTGGGAGAGGGGTTCGTCCTGGGGGCATTTGCCGAGGTGGATGATGACTCTCCCTATTCAGAGCGCAAGGGCCTGATGACGTCCTCGCCCTCGCATCAGCTGGTGGGCATCCACGAGTCCCCTCCATCAAGGCTTGCCGATAGGAACTTCCGTCGTAGGAGCCCCAGTGGAAACCGTAACATGGGCAGACTGCGACCAATATCAAGCTAATCTGTCCTAGGGTTCCCTCCTACGTTCAAAGGGTGTCAATGAAGTGGGGGTATGTGCTGTGTGCAGATGGTGAATCAAGTCATGTTTTTTATCTGCAGCTTAACAATTTACAGTATTTTGTATGCGGGATCACTTGCCAAGCATATGTCTGTCAAGGAGTGTGTATGAAATCTGACTGCCTGAAGTACGCACGAGAACATTGCTGAAATACTTGCAATAAAAAAAAAATTTCAACCAAAGTCACCTTGGACATAGCAATATTTTTACAGATCAAGTTTTTTTTAAAGGAAAAGATAAATTTTTCCTCAATGTTAAATGTAGTTGAATGTTGATGTGAGTTAACTTCTGTAATTGAATATTTAATTTGATGTAGAAGAATGGTGATTGTTAAGCATGTTAGTTGGAGAATTATGATATTAGGGTAGTTGACAGAAATTTGTCTGTAATCGTGAGCTAAAGCTGTCTCATTTGAAAAAGAGTCAAATTCCAGTTGATGAACAACTCTACACATTAAAAGTTACTAATAAAGAAGTTAAAAGGGTGATTAGTAGTGCCTATTGTATGGTTATTCACATAAGATGATGTAAATGTTGTGCGTACTTCAAGGACACCTTTTTTAAGGACTTATTTGCAATGCTTACTTTGTAAATTACTACCATAAGATGGTTGAAATGTACTTGTGTGGGGAAGTGTTAAAAGCTATTACTTCCCTACCAACTTTATGAAATAGTTGGTGGACATAAAAAGCCTCACCACAGAGGTCTCAGTCGAGTGATGCAATCTGAGTGCCACCAATTTCTTTTGCCATGTATCCATGAGAGAAAATGGAGCCTTCTTTGTGAGCTTTAATGGCAATTTACCATATAGTATGTGGCCATTAGGACTTGATTTAAAATATTTTGAGCTGATGGCTCTATGTGATGTCAAAAATGACTGTGTTTTTGTAATCAGTTTTGTACTCAAATGCATTTGACATTTTCAAGATATATCGTATCAGGGTTTTCTATAGTCACATGATAGCCTTTAGCTGCTCCTTGAAGGTGTGACTTTTGGTGTTCATGGCTGTTATTCTATCCGGTGCACTGAAAATTGTTGATGGGGCTACGTTTTCTTCTCCTTGGATACATGTCTACAGATTCTTAGGCAATTCTCAATGAAAAGGGGGATTGTTAAACAAAGTAAACACCTCTGCAGCCAAACAACCTTTTTTGTGCTCTTTGCCTGCTCTGTGGAAAGAAGCTTGTCATCCCCTCTCTTTGTGGCTCAAGGTTCCTCGCTCATATATGTTGCTCTCTGTGACAAGTTGTTCTCTATCCTGTTAGTTGGTATCTATTTTTCTATTTTTGTAAAAGCATGAGTGGTCATGGGAAGTCTGAGAAACCCTGGTCTATCCTTCCTAAAAACTTCCTTTTGATTTTTTTCTTCTATTCATTTGTGCATACCAAAGGGTACCAATTACTCACCATGAGCTTAAACTTGTATAAATATTTAAATATGAATGATAACAATAGTTTGTGTAAGATTTCATTCATTTGCTGAGAAAATTTGGGAAGGTTTTCACGCACAACATTTTCTTTGGAATCATAAAATTCTATTAGAATTAGGTCAAGCTTTCTATTAGAAGACGTGAAAATGATCTTAATTCTGTGGTCATTATTTTTTCATAGGTGCTGTCTACTACATAATCAGGTACATCATTTTAGGCTTTTTGTCATTGATAAATTATTAACAACAGGATGGCTAATGCACCCCTCCTTTTCTTTATTTTCCCTTGCTGATAATCATGGTGCTTCTTAGGTAGCCATTTTTAGGAGTCAATATGATGGATATGATAGTTAAGGTTCTCTTACTTACCTGCCATGACTACTGCTTGAGAAAGTTATGACACCATCTGTCTGATAAAGTATTGCTATTGTAATTTGAAGAGGAAATGCACTTAATTTGGTTGCAGCAGAGTCAATAGCTTATTCCTTCAGGAATAAAATTTGTATAATGCTTTATTTTAATTTTTGATGTTTATAACAGATTTTTGTAAGAATTTTAATGTCAGAATGTTTTTAAACTAAATTTCCTCATGTCTTGTTTTAAACTTCTGTTGTTTTATATGTTACTGGTAAGTTAGAAAAGCTTTATTATGTAGCAACTGTTATAAGTCTTTGCAAAATGCTGAGTTGAGGTTTTGCACTTACTCTGTTGTTAATTGTACTTATATATTTTGTTTATATATTTGGAGTTAATAGCTGTGGGTCTCTTAAGGCTCTATGCATTGCTGTGTTAGTTACTGTGATTCAGTATGTAGTATTACATTGTTGTTCCTGATGACATTTTATGTCACTCGAGAAAATTGCTTGTTTTTCATGTATTTTCTACATGTATTTTATATTTTTTTGCTCAAGGTTTTTGCTATATGATATTTGATCAGGTAATCATTCGTTTTTGCTATGCCTAATGAGGTTCCTGTTAGGTGATCACAGAACATAATTTGTTCATCTCACATGTCAGCACTGCCCCTTGGAAAATTTTGGGGATACAGTTTGTTACATGTATTAGGTATCTGATTAGTGACCGCATGCAGTTAGGTACTTTTCACCATTGCATTGTTGACTTTTCTCCCCTTCAAATCCTTTCCTTGTTGCCTTAGCTTTCTTTCGTCCCTTATTTTTTTGACTGATAAACCTGCAAAAACTGGTTAAATGTGGTTGACATTTAAAAACTGGTTGAAGTCCTCTTCTGAGAATAACAAAAGAATGTAATAGTCCCAGTAAAGTATTTCTGGGGTCCCATATTTTCGTAGTTTAAATTTAAGAATGCACCTTTGCTCCATCATTTGGTGGAATTTCACAGTTGTAAACACACTTGGGAAAATATGGAATGTAGTTTGAAAGTTCACCATCATGTAAAGCCTGCATTACGTCATAGCAATGGTAGTGGAGCATGAGACTGAAGGTCCCTTAGTTGTTGATTATTATCATTACCTGCATTCATTCCTTCTCTCTATGGACTTCTGAAGGTGGGGTGTGAAAGTAAGGGTGTGGGATATGCCCCTTTATGTTTTACAATCAATGTTCTCTCCCTGATTGTAATTCATTATTTGTGAAGCTCTGCTTCCTTTGATCCTCAGTACAGGCTGCTTTACCATGACATCATATATTTTCATTTGATTCATATTCTACTTATTTGTTGGAGAGTCTGGTCTCTGTTTAATTTTAACTACAATCTCTCATCTTCCCCTGCATTTTTGCCAATAATTTCATTTAATAGCTTAGGCATGTAATTAGTGAAATCAGTATTTTTGAAGAAGTATAAAAGGTGGAATCCAGTATCAATTTTGGCTCTCGCTGTTGAGATGGAACCTATTAAAGGTGACTTCCAGTTGCATCTTGTACTGGACCTTTCATCTCCCCATACGTATACTTGTGCTGTAGGATTTATCCATTAAGGAGAAAGAATTCTCTTGTCGGTCAGGGAAAGGTGTATGCCAGGGGATGAATTGGGGAGGTCTACCATTGGCTCTGCATGTGAGTACAGTATTAATGAATAGCATAGCTCGGTCTTATATGTAGAACACTGGTAATCAGGTGTGTTTAAGTCGGGAAAAGCTACCAGCAAGATGCTGTATGCAGTAGTTTCTTATGAATGACGATGTGCATGTTTGAGGAAATTGCACTCCTAAGTGCAGTCATGGTGTGTACATTAATGTTGGATGTACATAGTACTACTTTGGATAGCTCATTGTAGAACAGTTATTGTTCTCTGTTCCCATTACTCACCTCTGAAACAGAGTTAGCGAATTGATCCCTGATGTCTATAGCGATTCTATTTCCTTTGTATCTTTGGTACCATCCCCTGTTTTGCTATGCTCATGTTGAAAGCCATTAGAGTGATATTGTAGGGTGTGTATTGAAATGGGAGAAAAGTGGCCTTTAGTTTCCTCATGTTTAAATTGTCCATGAACATTTTTCAAGATTGTCTCACTGCACAAATGTTGTGGTTGCAGTGTCCCTAATTTGTATAGTGAAAATTTTCTACAGTATTGTTGGATTGCATGTATACTGCTCAAGTTTTATAGTACTTAATTTTGTGACAGTTTAATAGACAAATGACTTCAACAATCCTGTTTCCTAATTTCTTAAAAAGATCATTTCCTCCAACTCCCCTTAAAGATAATGTACATTTCATGATGTCTATAACCTGATCCCTTACCTGTTCCCCAGTTGCATGGATGACCCTTTTTCTGGTGATTCTGCTGAGGTAATTGTATGCTGGGGGTGTTGGGTCTTCTTTCTTGTTTTCTTCTCTAAAGCACTATTCTACCCATTGGTATGTATAGAAACTATAGAGTAAAAATTCTAGACTAACAATGCCTTAACTTCCGTCAATTACTGCAACAATCGTATGGGTCTTGCATAATGTGTATAACCCATATTTCTTGAATAAAGTATTTTTACAGTGTAACTCTCTTTCTTCCAATGTCAACCAATGCAGGGATGGCCATTAGATGAGCACTGCACTTGAAGTCTCAATGAATGAGCTATTCACTTTTCTTGTTAACATATGTAAGTATATAGGTAGGATTGGGGTGATACTTCTCTTTGCTTGAAAATGAGGAGAAATGGAATGGAAATTGAGGGTGATCAGTCTTAAAATATAGTCAATTGTCATTGTCATGATTATTCAAATTAATAGTGCGAGGTTTTTCAAATGGTAGTAGAGTTTCTTAGGTGCCTTGAATGCTAAGCTTACATTTTGCCATTCAACCTTAGATGTTCTAAGACAGACGCAATAGCCATCCCCAGGAATAAATTGAAACCCACAGCCTTTGGGTTATAAGAATGGCAGGTTATACTACCTTGGCTTCCTCAGTAAATTGAATGACTGTGGGTATGAAACCAAACTGTGAAAGGGGGGTTTCAAACTTAAAAAGAGACTATTTTCCCTATGTATGTGATTTCGACCAACATTAATATGTATATCATGTAAGCATGAGGACATGTCATGTGGCAACCCTTAGTGAAATAAATGGGCATTGGGCCATGTCTAATTGTTAATCAGAAGGCCAAAAGTGCTTAGAGGAAATTGTATTGATGGTGTATGGGAGAGAAAACTGAAGCATTACAGTGTAGCGTCAAAACAGGAACACTTTTCTCTCAAATAACTTTATTTCCTTCAGAAGCTTTCGAGTACACTTATTGCTCTCTGCTCTATAAGTCAACAATCCCCCTCCCCTTTATCAACAGCCTCATGACAACCACATAAACAAAAACACAATTAAACTACAAAATAAACTTATATAAACGTCAGACGTTACATTCTCCTCCTCCCTTCAAAGAATTTTGTTTGGGGTTTTTACAAAAAAAATGACTGGACAAAATATGGCCTATAAATTTTAGGAGTACCTCTTGCCCAACGGCATCACACCCGAGCACTGGTCTCGACTTCCAGACTTCATGTCGTGGTCGAATCCTCTGCTTAGCGCGTCCGCGTTCCCGTGAGATGGATCTGTTTGGTGTACAATTTCAAAGTCATAGGCTTCCTCACCTTCCTTTTTTCTTTTGTCTTTTTCCTCTTCACACACTGTCTTTTGAATACCTTTCCTCTTGGTCCAGTGTAAAGATTAGATGTTTTCCCGTCTGACGTCTTCTCTTGAAGCTGGCGATGCCTATCGTCCTTTTCATCTCTCGGTCACTTAATCTCTCCCTCATTACATTGACAATATCATTGAGTGAGTCTATTGTTTTATTTTTCAGCTCGAGCCTTGCATTTGCATTTTCTAGTTCCTTTTCTAAATTACGCATGTCTTCCTCTAATTTTGCTATACGTGGCTCATGATCTTCACAGCATTTATCTTTTGTTTCCATGTTACTTATATCAGATTTAATGTGCTTATCACTTCTTCTGTCTGAACTACACTTACTCTTTTTCCGAATTCATCAGTCAGTCCTGGACTAGGATCTCTTTGAGTCATATCATCATCCTCTGAACATGACTGACGTTGCATGTCCCTCTCAGCTACATCTTCCACACTCTCGGCAATGTGTTCTCCATCTTCATCCTTAAACTGATCCTTTCTTTTAGTTTTTCTCTTAAGAGATTCACCCTCATGCTTTTCACCAGCATCTTTTTTAGGTGACACTATCCACTTCCTCTGCTGCGGTTGCCTCATCTAGTCCCTGGATTACTTCTCCTGCATGCTTATTTCTCTCTGCTTCCAATTCATCTCTCCTCTTTGCTGCTCGAGTCTGCACCACATTTATCCAATGCTTTTCTAGTTGATTCGCTTGGCATTTTTCAATTTTTTCGACGGTACTATTTCCCAAAATGTATACACCACGATCTAATTCATTCTGCACAACCACAGCTTTCCCAAATACTCTCCCAAATTCGCCAATGACTTCTACTTCTGCAATGGGAAGATATCGATCATGTACCTCCAAAACCTGCTGTATCCACACTGTTTCTCCCGTAACATGTGTGGGGCAACATATTTTTGGGCCACTACATCTACTGTTGCACCTGTATCTCGTAACATCTTCATTGCATAGCCATTTATCATTCCATCACTCAGATGTTTCTCAAAGATCTAAGCACCATCCCCATTTTTTAGGAAACTAACAAATTCTTTTCCTTCACTATTTTTAGCCATTTTCTTAGGACAAGTGGCAGTCAAGAGGGGAACCACATCCGTAGCACCTGGGTTGAAATCTTTTTTTGAAATTAAGACCTAAAGGTGCCAGTCTACTCCTCTGTTCCTGGTAGGAGTCCCGCTTTTCTTCACCATGATTTAAAGGAGCAGATTTCAGCTTGGCGGATGGCATTTTGTTATTTTGTTGATCGCTAATATAATGGTCCATTGTTTTTCTTCCCATGCTTTCTCGAATAGCGTCAAAACTATCCAGTTTCTCAGCAAACACATACGGATCCTTGAAATTTGGCCATTCATCTATTCGATGATCTCGTACCTCTATGGTAAATATCTTTTTCATTTGATCCGTCACCATCAGTTTCTTCAACTTTTCAAAAGAATGTGTATTCATACCATCAGTCCATCTTTGAAAATAAGTGGTCATTTTATATACCACATCACTCCAAGCCATACCTCTTAATTTAGATTGCTTGGAAAACAACTGCCTGAATACTTCGGCACTCATTTTATATTTCTTGAGGAGAAGATCTTTCACAAACTCATAACTATCAGCTCTTTCACGGGGTTCTCGAGAAATAATGTCATTAATCTCGGATGGCAGTAACCCAGTCAAGTAAAATACCAGTTGATGTTCTGGAATACCAGCCCTATCAGCTTGTCTTTCAAACCTTTCGAGATACAAACTAATATTTTCACAGCGAGGGTCAAATTTATCCATATGACGAGTCAAATCTATTTTTGGCGTTACCCTCTGGCCAATCTCCACTTCTGATCCATCGCCTTCACGGTGTACATTGGTCTGAGAAATCTTAAGCCTTTCCATTTCTAGTTGAAATCTTTTTTCCTCGGCCGCTTCTCCTCATAGTTTCTCTTCCGCTTCTCGTCCCAATCTTTTCTCTTTCGTTGATAACTTAGACATTTCTTTAACAAATTTCTCATCATATGTACTATCTAATATCGCTTGCTTATACTCCGCGGCCCTAGCATCTTCTCTCACATCAGCTCCTACTTCATACGCGATCCTTTTTATAATGTCTTTAGTGGCCCTGGCCAAATACGCCATCATGAAAGACTAGATTTTCCCAATTAAGAAACAACTGTAGTCAGATACGTGGAAGTCAAGTACAGCGCCCAAAATGCACCAACCATCTGGCAATCGATACTCGCCTATTTAAATCAGATCACCACACCAACGCGTCTTCTTCACAACTTCTTCCAGCCGCCAAAATAAATGAATCTCATGCGTCACGGCCCACAGCTCCTTGGATGTGTCTTTCCCTCAATGTCACCTTTCCGCAAAGCCTCTTCCAGCAAATAACGGCAGCCTTGTGACACCTCTGACACCGCAACTGTAGCCACTTCCAGTCCGTCCTGGGAGGACACTTATCTCCCAAACCGTTCCGCAAACATTCACTCCTCGGTTTTCCAAGCTCCTTTTTTTATCCCACCCTGCCCCCAGATAAGTGGGTTCACGTCCCCATCTGTAGCGTCAAAACAGGAACACTTTTCTCTCAAATACCTTTATTTCCTTCAGAAGCTCTCAAGTACACTTCTTGTTCTCCGCTCTATAAGTCAACAATCCCCTCCCCTTTATCAACAACCTCATGACAACCACATAAACAAAAACAATTAACTACAAAATAAACTTATATAAAATATAAACTTCAGATGTTACAACAGACTAGCTGGGATGCCACCCTTGAGTCACGATGCCACACTCAGGAAATGGACGACAGTCGCTTTTTTCACTTTATAATCTGTGCCTCAGAGCCACCTTTGATGGTGTTAACTGTGAGAGTACCAGAGAGTGGGTCTCCTCTTTGGTTTAGGACTCACGATCATTTTGGAGTGGGGTGTGAGCTGCTTTCCTTTATGAGCTCCAGCAATTGCTCACTCCAATACAATGAAATAATAATTGAAGGTAACATACAATTTTCTTTTATTTTTGAAAATATATTGAGCAGGAAGTGCATAAAAATTATTTTTTGAGGGTAGTGGTCTGACTTTATTTTACTGCTATCAGTTATAGTTTTGAAACTTTCATTTTAATTCTTATTTTAGCTACATTATATCTGTAATGTTATCTAGCATATTTCCAGACTCATTTTATATTTGTGTTAGGACTGTTTCTCTCTACCCCTTTAAGATTTTCCTTTCTCAGTACTCAAGTTATACCCTTTTTCATTGGAAATATTTACGTACATTGTGTTTGACGCTATTTAAGCTGAAACTCACCTTTGCATTTGAGTCTTTTGTCTACCTCTGAACTGTCAAGTATGTACCCAGTAGAATATGTGTACCTATAGTGGGGAACCAGTGCTATGGAGGAAAGTATTACTTACTTTATAAAGAGTGTCAATGCTGTACCTACTGTAAATTTCAGGTAATGCAATAATTCAGTATGTGAGTCATACAGATTATTTCAAGGAGAAGCTATGGAAATTTTTGTGTTTAGCTTGTGGGATTATTTTCTTTGTCGTGTAATGTCAGCATGTTTGGTGAATCTTCCCAGTGTGACTCTCAAAAGCAATATTACTGGTGTACGTTTGAACCACATAGATCAAGGTTTAAGTTTCATGACTTGACTCTTGAAGCTAACAATACAGGTTTCTGGTGAAGGAATATTTAAGGGTAAATTAATTTAGGCTTCTTAGAAGATAATTTATGGTTGGCTTGTAGTTTTTATTTCAATTGCTACATATTCATATAGGTAGTATTTTTAGGGCATTGTCATGTTACATCCACTAGTGCCATGGGTGTTGCATGAAATTTAAAAAAATGACATGTAGGAAAAAGAGCCTTGGCACGTGTTCTCCAGGGAGTCAGTATCAACTCCTATGCTGGTGCTAGTTTTCCGTTTGCTGTGATAAGTATTTTTTGTATAAACAAATAATGTATTTAGGTGCATTTGATTGATTTTTCAAAATTGATTTATTTTTTGTGGCTCACTGTGTTGGGTAATCACTCAACAAATTTGTTTGCGTTAGGTTTAAGTTACTTCAACAAAAAGTAATATATTGTAAACATTCTTTTATTTCTTAATATACTAGTCGCACACACTGAGATCACAACTTCATCTAATTTGAAGAGTGGTACCTACCTGATAAAAATATTCATTCGTGTGATTTGTCTCCATTATAATACTATCGATCTGAAATTTGACGTATTACAAATTAGCATCGAGCATGTTATGTTATAAATATGATAAGTCTTTGCTGAGATAACCTATTTGCCTGCAGAATGAAATGTATCTTGGGTCAACATAGTTCACCTGCTTGATATGGGGCTTCATAAATTTGTTTAAAACCACGAAGACTGTAGACAGTTATCTTGTTTAAAACACTAAGGAACTATCATCTTAAGTCAAACTTAATAGTCATGATTACAGTAGGTACACAATCATTTAGTCCTCTTTGACTGAAGGTGTTATGTTAGTGACAGCCGAGGTGAGCATTTCAGGCCTCATTTTCACTCTACTCGTGTTTGCGTATCACTCAATTACGAGTCAACCATTAAAGATATTGACTTCTGGTTTTCTTTATTTGGCTTGAAAGATATCATTCCAAAAGGCTATGCGAAAGAAAAATGTTTATCCCTCTGGGCTAGTGGGGCAAATTACCTGAACTTTGGCTAACAGAAACTCACTTCTCAGCCAGAAATTTGAAAATCGGAGAAGATCAACCTCTGGCAACATCTTTCTTCTATACGATACTTAAAGAACATCGATCATTGTTAGTTTTTGAGGTCGCAATATTTAAAACGGTGGACCCTTGCTCGCTAAAAATCTAACTATTTTTTGACACAATGGGGGCGAACCGTGCCGTCACGCATGTGTCTCCTTCCGCTACCTCTGCGACTAAGTCGTAGGAGGTGGAGCGTGTGAGGGCTTTCGTCTTATGCACACGGACACTTTGTAATCTACTCCCTTGATCACTGTATAAATCGGACTAGTTATATTCGGACTTCTAAGGGGACATTCAAGTATTACGAAGACGAGTTTCGGGGAGGGGGTTGGGATCATCGTACATTCTCTTAAGAAGAGGGGGGGGTCGGGTTGAAACATTATACTAGGATTGGGAAAGAAGGGTGGCTCAATGTTGCTTGAGAGACAGCGGAAGAAGAGTTCCTCAGGGGGGGAAACAAATTCGTGACGGCACGGTTCGCCCGTATAGTGTCGGAAAATAGTTAGATTTTTAACTGCTGTATGGACCTGAGCTAATTGGGGTGTGATTGAGGGACAATGTCGGAGGCAGTCTTCAAAGCGTTGGCCCACCAATACCTGACCTGAAGGGAAGCTCGCAAAGACCTTATTCTTCTATGTCATATTAATGCCCGATATTACTTGATTATTATTCTTATCTATAGAAATGATTGTGTGACTGTGCGTTCAGTTATAACTACCAAACCACCACACAGAATGATGTAAAACCTTGTAACATGATTTATTATGTCACTCGGAAGGTGTACGGCTACATACTGTTTACCCTAATGGTCTCCGGTTCGACTCCAGACGAGTATAAGCGTTTCCATAAGAAATACATGTAAAGTCCGTTTTTCTGGCATGCAGACCTTATTTCTTTTGCATATTTTAATTGGAAATAATGGTTACACTAAGTCGCGACAATAACCATTGAAGAGAAAAATGAATAAAAATTTTTATTCTTGCAATTGATTTTTGTTTTTCCACTTTTTGACTTTAAATTTTAAAAAATCATAAAATTGCTGAAAATTCAGCGCTTTTGGTACGCTGTCCACTTGACGACAGTTAGCATTGTTGAAGCCGAACCTCATATGGATATATGGTAAAAATAGGCCCAGAATAGAAGCATCCGTAAGAAATACATTAAGCGCGATACATTTCGATTTCTATCGATAGTTCTGATCACGTGGATCGTTTATTCAAAATAGCCGCTGCCATGGTCCACCAAGAAGCTTTACTTTGTACAACGAAATCCAAACATGGCTCGGAGAAGAAAGGCTTCAATGTAGAAGGTCTTCTGCGGCCAAGAGATCGAGTACATTATGAAATAGCGTAACTACTCCTCAACACGAGAAGAGACTCTCTGACCAGCGAGACAGAACGGCAGCTTTGCTCAGGAATCAGACACGTGCAAAATGAAGATAGGGTACGGCACAACGTGAGAGGAACGATGAGCTCAGTATTCGCGAAACTGCATGGCAACGCTTTACTCGATTGGAACGTAATCGTATGGCAATTCTTAATTCAAGGCGAAGATTGGAAGTAGATTTGCAGAAAGCACCTTTCAATCACAAGCCTGAAATGGATTATAATCACATATAAATATAATCATTGGTGATATGTATTCGATTTGCCGCTATTGTGACGCAAGAAAATTTTCGATTGAACCTGCATGAATGTGCTGCTGCAATAGATGTCTCTGTCTGTTGCTTTATCACGAAAAGACTCTGGCCCAATTGAGATGAAATTTGGCATGTAGATCTAAAATATATCAGGTTTTAACTTAGGTTGTATAAAATAGACCTCGGGGCCCCCCAAGATCCCCTAGTGGTCCATGCTAAGCATTGAGTTCGGTGAAGTAGTTTCATTTTTTGCTTTTTAACAGTACTTGTACTCAGAGGGCTTGGATATTTTTATCGGATGGCTAAATAAATGAAGTTTCTTATTTTTCGATCTATTTTCTTTCATGATTCGTATTTCACTGATAATCATGTTTTACCTAAAAATAACCCTCACATTTTTCTCTGAAATCAAAAATAGCATATTTCCTTGACAACCAGAGATTTGATTTTCAAAGTATATTTGCGCCTCTAGCATTTAAATATCTACCTGCGGGCCCATGATAGCACATATAAAGAAAATCTGTATAAGGACAAGGAATCCCAAGATAGATTGCTTCGGGGGGTAATCGATAAATTTAATGCATTCAACAAGTATACTCTTCAATTTTTATTCTCAAATTAGCTCTTCTAGAGGTACTGCATGTATATGAGAACACTAATTAACTTAGTAAACGATACCCACAAATACCCTTGTGTCAGCGTCTCAAATACAACGAACACGAAGTAGAAGATAGGTCTCGAGCTCCTCAAATGACCACAGTGACAGAATTCTTCAGGCCTTGCGGTTTCCATATAAAATAGGTTAAATGCTTTTCACACCCGTTGAATTTCAACGGGTACCTTACGCTAGTTTCATATAGATAAATCTAAATAAATATTTTTTCTATTAAACAATGAAAAATACCCAGACTATATTTTCTTTGGAGCAAGTTCGTAATAATATTTCATTGAGAAAAAAATTTAAATGCAGAAAAAGTTGTACTTTTCAAGGTTGTCATGAACAAAAGTAAAGTAACAGATTGTGATTTAGTGCTGTTGTTACAAGTTTATATTTAATAATTTGCACATTATTTGAAATTATTTCTACTAAGTTATTAAACTCATGGCTCCGTAACCGTCCAGAAGTCACTGCTCGCGGAACCAAACGGGAGCGGTTCCGAATCTGACATTTTGAACGAAAGCTAAAAGAAACCGTACAGATTTTGGTTCGGGCAGGGAAAAGTTTCGTTCGAGCCATACCCCATGGTTCCGATATGTCGCGACATTGTTCCAACGAATTTCTAAAGCTCGAATGATTTTCTAATGAGCCCTGCAGCCACGTAACTCACTTCGGGTATTTGGGGTGCCAGTGTAGCTGTTTCATGTTAGGAATGAATGGAAGGCGACAGGAAAAAATATTTTTCATTGAATTCCGATCCAATTGAATTCATTGAATCGGAGTAAATAGTAACCATTGAAGAAATTGTTGGGTACATGGTGTGTTGTGTGTTTAAATGCAATCTCTCATCGGAAATGGGGGAATTGTCGATTGGGGCCGATCTCAGAGAATCGTCGACGACTATCATTGCAATAGCGTAGAGAATGAGATTTGTAATGGTAATCCCATTGTTGTAGATGGAGAGAGCATAACTTAACAAACTGTAATCACCAAAATAACCATACTGAATGTCACCGCTCTCCGTAATTTTCTTTGGGTAGCCCGACGGAATTGGTTAATTAGCGGGTGTCAATCAAGAATATCCACCCTCTGTACAAAATTTAACCTCCTCGGACCCAAGGGTACAAGAACTTTGTACCCTTTGTACATCTTTGTCAATGAACTTCAGGACGTAAAAGACGCAACTAGCTGGCTTAAAGCCAGTTCCCAGCACTACTTTACATCTAGGGGACGCTCTACATACAATGTCAGCCTTGTAGCTTGAAGGACACCGAGGATCTGAATGAGAATCTCAATGACTGTTTATGGCTGTTTAGTGTATCCTACAGGACACGCGGGGTCCGAAGAGGATAAGGCAAATAACTCTCGAAACGTACATTGCTTACGTAGCACTATGGATTTAACTTGATTTTCCCTTAGTTTTCGTCGGTAATGCGGAGTATTATTAATTTAAATAAGTAATATCTGTGAGGAGAATCCATATGTAAGATACAAATTAATGTATGCTGATTTCTTATTATTTATTGATGTAGACCTCGTAATATTAAAATATTAGCACGTGTGCGCGTGTATGCATAGGAAAATCGGGGTTGACAAAGATGGCAGACAGACCACGCCCCCGGAACAGCTTTTAGCATTGGCCACCGTAGCAAACGCACTTTCTATCTACCTCGGTGGGTATTCCCAAGTGGGAGCATTAGAAAAAAAAGCTGCAATTGAACCCTCGAATGTCTTCTCAGCGAACATTTTACGTGTTTCGGAAATGTATACATACTAACCATAGCAACAGAAACGCGTTAAAACTGAAAATTATGTGAAATATAACAGTTGCATTGATGGCAACGAGCAACATATTTCAAATGAGTAACCACTACCACGGAACTGTTAGGAATACTGATCGGATCTGTTTTTCTCTAGTGCTCTTATACTTATAATCGATGTTCATTAATTCGTGTGCATCAATTCGCGTGTAGCGTATGTTAGTTTTTTTCTTATTGTTGATATCCCTATTATCATTTTTATCACCTTCTCCGGACTTTTTAATGAAGTGGTGCCAACTTGTCAATTTCTTCCTCAACCTTTCTTTCACCCTACTAACTTCCCTGCTTCCCCCCTCCGACTGGAATTCTCCGGCCTGGATTTGGAGGGTCAGTTTCGGTTGGTAATAAACCCGAGAGCCTAAGGAATTTTCCCTAGCGGATGATCGAAGTGGTGAGGTACAGTTCACAGACGTTGGAAAAGTTTAGAGGCGTGAACGGTGGGCTGGTTATAAACCAAACAATTTGCCTTAATTTGTTAGTAACTTGACTTAATTCGCAATAATAGGTTTCAGTTATAATAAAAGCCTAAAATGCGTCGTATTCACCTACGCCAATGGCAAGTTTTGTTTGTCGCTGAGATAAGCTCTTATAGTTTTCCTTCTTTAGCTCATGGCCTTCCTCGAAATGAAACGGAGAGAGATATGCATATGCGAAGAACGGATTACCACTCCGATGATATCCTTAGTTACTTTTCCCCTCATCCAATATGCGACAGTAAAGGTTTATAATGTGCCGAAATAGTTAGAAATGTCTGACTCATTAACTTCATATTAAACTTACACAGCTGAGAAATTTTAAGTATTTTATAATATTTTACTATGCATACATTTCGTAGAAAATATATACAGGTTTACAAACTAAATACAAATTATATACAAGCCGCACACTGTGTACGTATGTGTAAAACTTTCATACAAATGTATGTAAAATGTATACTCGGTGAAGATCGTATGCAGAAATTGTATAATATTTTTTTCACGCGCGTAAGAATGTGTCACCAAAGTAGGGACAGCCTTATGTCACTCCATTCTAATTCGAATGCTTAAGGGTTTTCATTGGAAGGAAATTCGATGCTTGCTCGTCCTGCATGTGCCAGTATCTCGATTAAGAAAATCTTTTCTCAAATGCGGACTTTTTCCTCGCACGAAGATTGTTTACCATGAAATGACCGAACTGGAGCTGCAGACCTTTTTGCTGATTTTACTTCAATGAAAGTCATCATGGATCGGAGTGAAATTAGAAGGGCGAGATTTACTCGTTTTTGCAGTTTCATTGCAAGGTATAGCCCATCTGCTGCATGAAAATAATCTTCCTAAATGCCATTTGCTCGTTGCATTTGCAATGGTGGATTCTCCGCTGGAGGAATACCTCCTCTTGAAAGTATTGGAAAATGTGGAAACGTGAAGCTACAGAGAGAATGGATTCAAGGGTGCATGCGTCAAAGACGAAGGTAGTCGTGTTCGACTTGGAGGAGAGGAAGAACGATTGTATATACCATGACGGCAAATGTGGAAATAATTGACCAAGTGGACGATTTTGCTTACCTTTGCCGAATGTTAGCAAAATACGACAGGATATATTAGAGCGGAGAGGGCATGGGAACGCAGGAAGGAAAGCCGTAGGTAACTTGAGGCTATTGAGGAGCATGAAACCTTGCGTACGCGCGGGATCTCCTCCCGACCTTATATGGCAGCCTCCTTCTGGATGTCATTTAAATCAATAAATGTTTTCGTTGGCCAAATTATGACAGCAAGAAGTTCAGTTTTTATATTGTTTCGTTCCTAGGCTTCGCTGATCGGATCAGCTTGGTATGGTAAACGTGACAGGCTTGTGGGATCGATCTGAGAAGCGGGCCAACTAGGCCTGCTTGCTCAGCTAGTCTGACACGGAACTCAATCTTTATATCCTGCGGATCACTTCTTTCAGCGGTACATCGTTAAAAGGGTAATAATTCTGTAGATTTCAACACTTTTATTACTTATATTATCACTCCATATCGGCGGAATTCAGTTCACAAGAGATGTAAACACCTTTGAACTCTAATTGAAAAGAGAAGTTTTCGATACAATTAAATTTAAAGTTAGACTATAACCAATAGCGTTTCATGAAATACTATTATGGGAGTCAAAGAAGCCGGATATAGCACTTTTAAACCCCTCTGGTTTCAATTATCTGATGGCTACGTATATTAAAATAAAATGTGATGATTACAAGCGATGCCGCAGCGACAGTAAAATTAGTTTCAGAGGATACATTTTGGAAAGCGATTAACTCGCAATGGAAGCAAATGCATCCCCAAAGTTTCATCCTTTCTCGAATTCGGTAAACTATTTCCCAGCGGACGACGCAAATCGTATTAACGACTTAAGTGCATGATGACCAATCATTTCTTCACCGTTTATCCGGATAATTTCTTTCAATTCTGTCTCAAAAGGAAGCACAAATATCACAATAATTGGAATTAAATTAGCATGCACAAATATACCTGAATTCCTTTTTATTATATTTATATTTTTCTATGCTGAGGAGAGCTTAGATAATTTCTCTATTCTCCTATTCTCCTTATCCGCCTCTTTATTTTCAAAGGCAGTGAATTGCCTCATTCTCATGCGAGTGTGATAGTGCATCACATAAGTTGCTACAAAATTCCCATGCTCCAGACGTGGAAACGTAATTGTGGACAGCAAAGTATTCAGCATAAGAGCCCCTTGGCCCTTGGCAATCAATTGTACTTGGATTCGCAAAGGCAGCCCTACAAATTTGGCACTGCGTGCGCTTTAGCATTTGCCGGCTCAAGTACCCTGCAACGTAGTATTAGACACACATTTAAAGGTTCCAAAAAGCACCTATGAAGTATGCCCTTATTTTCCCCAGCCGACAATGTTGCTGGCCCGTGGAGTAAAAACAATCACGGGCCCAAAATGCCCATTTTGAACAACGAATATGGCATGTTTAAGATTTAAGAAGGCTTATTTATTGATTTTTTAGGAAATTGAAGGCGAGGACTAGAGGATTTTTGAGTATGCTTTATGTTAGGAATTCATGTTTTTTCAGTAAAATATCCCTCGAGTAAGTTGATGATTGCAAGCGTTAATGTCGTAGGCGTGGCAAGGTAAAAACATATATTTCTCAAAAAAAAATCCCTCGACTGAGTTAATTTTTACAAGCCAATTTGTTTTGCCGACGGCAGTATAGGAACGTACACTTTTAGAAAAAAATATCCCTCAAATTATTTGGTGATTACAAGCGTAAATTATGTACCGACAACCGTGTAGGAAAGTGTATGGTTGTATAAAGGCGGCCACAACATTTAAGATTATAATGACCAAATTACTCGATGTATATTTCTTTTTTTATTTAAAATAGTAGATGCTAGTGGGCAGCGGATGGGCAGGTATGGAATGTTACCCGAGTTGAAATTGTTAATAAAATATATGAAGATGACATAGTCGGATTAATCATAGTCATGAAATGCTGAGGAAAGAGGAAAAGTGTGAAAAAAGAAAAAGAAAAGAGGAAAGGAAAAGTCAAAGTTTGGTGTAAAACGCTGAGTTCTGAGAAAAAGTGCCTTCAAAGTGTATCGAAATTAGTGTTCAAACGTGCAAGTGTTTACGTTGGAATGAAGTGTGTTTTGCAGTATATCGTAGATAAGCCAATGATCCATCGCAGCGCCACACTTCGGGGGCAGAAGAGGATAAGTTGTAATCGCAGACCGGGAAAAACGCACTTCTCAGGTTTGAATGCTTCCTATTTCTCGTAAAATTTAGATATCAGCATAGTAAAAATATTTTACAAATGCGCAAGGTTTGCTTGTAATGTGATGTAAACGATAAACCCACGGCGGTGGTGAAACGATTGAAAGTGGGCGAGATGTTTTTTTCGCTGGTGTGCAGGAAGCCGCCCTTTACCTAAAGCCAAATATTTCTCGTCTGGTGTGGTATTTTCAGGGATGAACATTTCCTTCATCTTCTTCAAGACGACCGGAGATAAATCTCGCTCTCGTGGTGGTTTTCTCTTATTATTTGGGGTACCTGAAAAATGGTTGGGGCAATGTGGAAATTGTGATGGCTCAGGATCCGCCAGTAGTTGTAGCTGCTAATATAATTGCTGCAAAATTATGCGTCAAACGTTGGTTGGCTTAACATGCTGATGAATAAGGTAAATTTTACGATTTACGAGCATTCAATCTACCCGAGCCAACGATATAAAATAAAAACTGTGAATAATTTCGCATCAGTTATTAATTTCATAATAATAGGGCAGAGAATTGACATTAGTAAACGAGCGAACTGCTATGAAACAATACTGAAACGGTACGAACCTCAGATATTACTTTCCCATTCTAATCGTAGAAGGGCTTCTTTCACATAATGTCTTCGGGCAAAAAATGCTCCTGGCACACCCTCTGCCCTGGCTTATTGTCAAAATCTCTCCTGGGAATTGTATTTGCCCATGTCTTTAGCTTGTCCAAATCCTAGGGGGATTTTTAAAAATCGCACCTTCTCTGGGTTACTTTCGTAACCAAATGTGAATCTCGGTGCAATGCAACGATGACCAGGCATCATTCTACTATCCTCTTAACCCTTGAGCTAAAACTTACCCTTAGAAACTGCTAATATTCGCAATAAAAAACGGAACACCGCTCGCCCACGCGTCTTCACCATGCAAAATCCAAGGTTTCTAGGGCGAGCTATGGTGCTGCCATCTAACGGAGAGTTTCCTCGCGGCGACAATAACGGCAACACATCCGAGCGGGGAGTGCCCAGTCCTGTGTATTCGTGCTGTGTAAGTGCGTGATATAGGGTAAAAATCGCCAATTTTCTCGTATTTTCTCACTTTTTCCCCTCACTTTTTTGGCAAAAATTTCTCACTTTTCTGTATCAAAAAGTGGGTGGAAGCCCTTAACATTGTTCTTCCATGACATCCACTGCCAAGCCCTTAAACGTAGTCGATTTTCTGGGGAGAACTGACGGTCAGCGGGGCTCCACCAATGCCTTATAAAATTAGGAAATGTATATTAGTATCGGTAGAGCTTACGAGCACAACAAACATGCAAATTTATGGTAGGTAGATAATAGTAAGAGCTAGTTGAAATTTGCAAAACTTTAAACACAGATTTTTACAATTTTTAGCTTCAAAAAAGACGCCTGCTTCAGATTCATGAATGGATAAATTACTATAGGTAGTGATCAGCATTTTGTACGTTTATATGAGTGTTAATTTTAGCATAGCTGGAATTTGTTTTAGTTAATCCAAGAAAAAATTCGGTTAAAGCAATGGCTCTCAAATCTGGCGCTACCGCCCTACTGGGGGACGGTATTTTAGTTTAGGAAGGCGAAAAGAAACAAGGAAGCGGCAGAAGCGCTGGAAGCAGGGTACTAACCGAATGGTACCATATACATAAATGTGCTGGGATGAATAAATAATTTATTTCTTAAATTTGAAACAAGTTGTAGTCGTTTTAACTTCAGTTTTATAAACTTCCTGAGTTGGCCATATAGTCTATGATTTGGAAGGTTACGGTTTGTGGAACAATTCTGTTCCACAAACCTATACCTATCGCTTACTTACTTAAGTGGGGGCCTCGAAAAAGTTTGAGAACACTGAGTTAGAGCAACTTTTTTCGTAGATTCTAGGTTATTAAAATAAGGCGATTCTTTGAAACAGTTTTAAGTTATTATTCCTGGTAGTTTTAGTATTCAATCGCAACCATTGAATTAGAATCATTATTAGTGTAAATTGACATGTAAAATCTAGGTATTTGGTTGTGTATCCTTACTTCCCCACGATGAAGAATATGACCGATGTGATATTCTAACTTAATTCCCACGTATTAAAATGTTCAACACCTTTCCTCAAGTAAATATTCTTATATAAGAAGAATAAACAGCTGTAATACAAATTGTTTAATCGTGTGATTAGGTCCCTCCAAACGAAAATTATAATATTATTAGGCATTAGGGTGAACTAATTTTAACTTTTTGCTTTCCCAAACGCCACAAGATGGAAAAGCTGTCTCCCTCCAAGTTTCATTAATCCTTACTAATATATAAAAATGTAATGGTGTCTGTTAGTTTCTCCATCACGCAAAAACTACTGGACCAATTGAGCTGAAATTTGGTATGTAGATAGGGAATATATCTGGTTGTAAAATAGGCGATATTAAAAAGCCCTCGGACCCCGAAGGCCCCCCTGGTGGTCCATGCTGAGCCATGGGTTCGGTGCAGTTATCGGGTGGCTGAATAAATGAAATTTCTGATTCTTTCAATCGATTTTCTTGTACGCTACCTACGTATTTGTCTGAAAATCATGTTTTTAGCAGAAAAATCTCTTTTTTTAATCTGAAATCAACAATTTCATATTTCCTTGACAACCAGAGATTTGATTTTCAAAGGATATTCACGTCACTAGTATTTAAATATCACATTTTTCTGCAGGCCCATTGTCATGTATTATTGTTATTATATTGAATTTCTGTATTTTGTTTTGTGGTTTTGCTTTTTATACCTAGCAACCAGATTGTTGATAGCTACCTAGGCGATGAGAGTATACAAGTGGAATAAGTAGTGAAAGATGTACATGCAGAAATAAAGTTGCATACTGAAATTGATTCCTACTAATCAATATAATTATTACACTCATGATAGCACATTGAAATTAAATATGTGTAAGAAGGGTCCAGAGTCCCAAGAGCCCCATGACAGATTGCTTCGGGGTATAATGGATTAATTCAATGCATATTTACAAGTATATTCTTCAATGTCTATTCTCTAAGTAGCTCACATATGGGCACTGCATGTTTATTAGAGAACACGCAGTAAACGATACACATAAAGGAATTAAATAGTTTACACACGTAATTAAATGTGCAATAATACTTACGAGCAGCGAATAGTAGGTAATAATGTCTCTGTTGCTGCAACAAACAGTGTGTTTATTATTGTTTAATGCTCAGATGTTTTACCTGTAGTTGAACCGTTTACCTCTCATTACGATTGCAAACTGTTTTTCAGACCAATTATCACATCATAAACGTTACGAGATATCAACATTCCTAATAGGAAAAAGAGTAACCTTTTGAAAAAAATCTTCTAAAACAAGAGGAATGTCTTCTTTGCGAGAAAATGAGCACTCGCGACAAAAAGATAAAAATTAGACTTGGATCCTCAAAGACATGCCCATTTCAGTAGTAATGAGTCTGCGTGGCCCATTTTTGGGTTTCCTGTGCATGAAAGAGGATCAACAGTCACTCATCCCTCCGTGCACCTGAAAAACGGTAAGCGAGTCTACAACAACGAACACAATGTAGGTACAAGATAGGTTGCAAACTCGTCAAATGACCACTAACGGGTACCTTCATCCAAATATAGGTACCCGTTGAATTTCAACGGATACCTTCCGCTAGTATAAAATAAATGCTTTACCCTGCCCAAATCAGACCGACTGCAGAGAGTTCGCTGATATGCAAATTTGGGGCTCTAATACCTATTGATGTATGGATCCACCCCTTGCAATTATGGAGCGATCAGAATACGTCTCATGAATACGTTATAATACGTAAATACGAGACTCATAAATAATATCGGATGAGGGGGACTTTCGAATCTTAACTGCAAGATGCTGCTTGTTCTCTTCAGCGGGCCGTCGAGGCAAGGTCCGTCGCAGCGTGGCCTCGTCGCTCTACTCGATCGAGTACAGCTCGGCGCCGCACTGCTCCACGCCCGACACGCTGGCTGGCGGCGGAGACGAGGTGCCACGCGGGAGCAGCGTGGCGGATGGCCCCGCGCCCGCGTACCCCTACCCGCCGGGTCCCACGGCGGGGGTTGCAGCCAACAGCAACGCGATAAACAACGCGCTGTCGCGTCCGATGACGCCGAGGCGAGTGAAGCGTCGTAGCGTGACGCGCACGTCGACGCGACACAATCCCGCGCGGCACTCTTCGCGTAGCGTCGGCGGCGTCGGGACGACGGCGGCGGCGGCGAGAGCGGCGGCGTCCTTGAGGGCGTCCCTGCGCTCCTCGCGGCAGACCAACCACGTGAATCCGGTGGCTCGACTGATCGACCGGCCGAGGGGAGTGTTGTGCCCACCCCATGGCGACTCCTCGTCCACGGAGGATTCGGCTGGGCGCCTCGCCTTCGGTCATGCCCTGCTGCTGCCGCCGCAGTACCGCGCTCAGGTGAGAAGTCACGGAGGAGATGGGGTCACGCACGCTTCGTACTATTGGCTGTGCACCCAAATTGGAGCCTTTATAGAATCACGTATTTGGATGACCTCAGCCACTGTTGGCATGCAGGTTTGCATTGCATTTTATTTCTAGTAGCTACACATCCCTTACATTGCAGGTTCGTAACAAGTTTACAGGGCAAGTTGAGCTTTGATAACACAACTGCCACAAATAGAGAAGTTGGCAGCAGGATTTTTGCATGCTTGCAGGTTTGCTTTTTAAAATTGCCGTAAATGTACCACCTGCTGCAAGTCGTACTTGCACAACTATCGCTTACAGCAATGGCTTTTGCCAGTTGTGCAAGTTGAGCATGTCTTGCTCATGGCTGTTGATTTGTACTTGGATCTAAGTCTTTGCATTGATGGTGGTATTTAGCCTTGGCAGTCAGGGCAACTGATGATCAAAAAATATATTAATTTGATGGCAGGTGCATCAAACAGTAAAAAAATTAAGGTAGCCCTCCCTACCCATATCTACTGCACATCATGGTGTAGGGATACCTAGTATTTTCATTTTTCATGCACATTTCTTGATTGCTGGGAAGAAATTCATTCCTGTGGTACAGATCTTTAAACGGAAAACCTCCATATGTGTATCACTGATTAACTTTAACTTCAGGATATGGAAAGATAGTAAGAAGTTAATATACCATTCTAAGAAATGGGAATGCATCCTCATAAGTACATAATTTTTTACGTAAATGTCATCATTTTCAGCGATAGTAAGCAACCTATTTCTGGTCAAGGACTAATTTTTCATAACTTCTGTCTTCTTGGCAGGGGGCCAGTGGCAGTGGGGGACACTCCAATCCAACATACCAAAGCTCCCAGCCAGGATCAACCTTGTCCCTGGATGCAGATAGCAACCGTCCTCCATCTGCAAGATCATCATACTCCAATTACCATGGGCAGAGGAGACAGCCAGTGGCCAGTTTAGTGGGGGGTGCTGGGAGGGCCACTGGCCAGGTCCCAGTGGGTAGTGCCACCTCAACTTTTTCCCATCACCGTTCTTCACAAGTATCTTCATCATCATTGGGGGGCTATGGATATGATACAGGCTCTTCTTACCTTCATAGTCTGGACTCAGAGACTGTTATATGAATACTTCAACTTAGGGAAAGGTAATTCTCCATGACAGGAGGTTATGCCTCTACTGTAATAATCAAATGGAAACCAAAGTTTAATGAAATGCCATTGTTTTTATTTCTAATGAGTTGTACTTTAAATTATTTTTTTACTCTTTAAGAAAGGGCTGTTTGAACATCCCAAGATCTCAATATTGTGTGCGTCTTACATGGTTGAGCCGATTTCTGTCATTGTAAATTGGATATTTGTATTGTTTTTTATGTGAATGGGATGGATTTTATACTTCATTATACCAGTTTTTTAATTACTACTGTGGACATTGTCCTTTTCACATTCACCTTCCACCTTTTGTCTTTTTCCCACTATAGCCTCATACTTGAACATCACTTTCTTAAATGTTGTCATTTCCCTTGCCTGTGGAAACTTTTTTGTCTTCCCCACCCCTAATGCTCCCAAGTTTTCTCAGTGTATGATCTTTGCAATCAGATTCATACTGCGAGACTTGTGGCCTTATCATTCTTCCTCATTCTGTATGCACCAAGTAAGTTTCCTGCCCCTTGCAGATTTTCAATCCGTAGTGTCTGATTTGCCAACCCACCTTGGTTTCAATTATGAGAATTCCTTCCTTAATCCCTTACACTCTGCAATGTGCCATCACCCCTCAGTGGTGTGCTTCATCATATGCTTATCATTTACTAGCATATGTATCTCCTGCTAATCATCACGAGCCATATGGATATAGAGCCCAAAATTGGAAATTTTAAAAAATTTATTTTTTTAATTTTCAAGCCCCGCCACCTTTTAGAAATATCCCGTTGCAATTCACCATATCTTATCTGCCTCTTGGTTGCTTCCCCCTAGTGCTTGGCAACCAAATGCCACATTCCTTCATTTCCACATGTCACTCCGTGTTGTGCACTTCCATTGTTCCCCTCTTTCTTGAAGGCTTTCTCTAGCAGAGCAAAAGCAAAGCAAAAAGAGTTTTTTAAACTCTATCAAACAGTTTTCTCTTTCTATATTTGCTAAATCACTGTGCGTGTCTGTCACCATGTGGAAGTACTTGATCTGTGAGTGAAACACATGGTGCTGTTTTTTCTCTGGGATTTGATATCTCAATATGTTGGTTACATTTTATTTTGTTGCTTTAAGCATAGTTTGCCTCAGATTGTTAAATCTGGTGGCAATTATTTGATTGAAGTACCATATACAACGTACAAAATCATTTTTTTGTTCATCCCCTATGTCTTCTAGTTTCTCTCTCCTGTCCATTATACCCAATACACATGATAGACTGGATTCAATATACATATATATCTGTTTCCATGCGTTAACTTACATTTTCCATGTACTTGTGCTTTCAGTGACAACTCTACAATTGTTTTTAAGCCATTAACTAATTCATGTATACCACCAAGTGCCTCAACAATTAAACCAACGTGAGTTTAGTCCTATTCCGCTATGATTTCCGTCCCACCTGAACTTCAAGTTACATTTATCAAATAACATTATACAAAATAACTTTTTCCCTAATATCCATCAATATCCAATTATTCTTCTTATCCTCCCAACGAATCACATCAGTTTAGGATTTGTATTCATTTATCCTTAATGTCTTTTTTCCTCTTTTTTCACAAAAATATTGAATTAAGTATGAATATGTTAGTAAAAAGTTTTACTTACATATTCATACTTATGAAATATTTAAGTATGAAGTCTCAATATATTATTTTCAGCGCTGTTTTCTTTATTTTCTGTGCCCTTCTTTACTTTTCAATGTCTTGCTCTAAACTTTAGTCAAGAATGACTCTTTGAAAATTGTTTGACTTGTTATTAATTATGTGGTATTTATACTTAGAGATGGGTAAATTAAGGTAATTTTCATTTGAGGTAAATTACCATGGCATATTATGCATATTATAAAAATTATAATAACTTTACAGCAATTTTTCAGCATAAAATAACTAATGAAGGATTTAATAGGGAAGCCAAAAACCATAGTATGTGAACAGTGACATTTAAACCATCACTTTTGCAACATTAATATATTATAAAATTTACAAAAAATGTAAAAAAAATATGGCCTCACACCCAATTTGGCTTTTTCTTGCCATGGTATGAAAAATTTTCCATCAAAGAATAGCCCCACCAATATTCCACAAATGAGTTTTACTTGCCTTAATTATAATGAAACCCATGAGAAATAAATATGTGTTTAGACTTGGCTTGAAAGAATATATTTTGGAATATATCAGTATGAAAAATATCTGAGACAAATGTGAATTTTTCTCAGAATTCACAAAAATTATGGTACTGGGTTGGGGTTGCAGTAAATTACGAAAAATACTATTTTAATTTGTGAAAATTACTGTGATAATTTCAGAGTGGACCATCTCCATTTGTACAGCGTAAGATGGAAACTTAGTGCTCAGTGTGTTTCAAAAGATACTTCTGCATGAGGAAATTGGCATTATGTGTAAATCATTGATTTGTTTGTTGATTGAAGTAAAATCTGCCAATAGTTTGGCTATGTGTCTCACAGACATTTCTTTATTGTGAATATTAGGGCAAAGATGCCCTATGACAAGATGAAAATATGTTACAGGTAGGTCTAAGGTTTATAAAAATGATGTACCCAATCAATTATTGGGAGATATGTGTCTGACCTTTCCACATGGAAAAGAATTTTACATTCATGTTCAAATCAACATATTATGGATATTCTTATCTAGTTCTCATCATGTGAATATACACACCAGTTATTCCTATTGGATTTCTGCCTAATAATTTGGTTTCAGGAAGGGAGATTTTAAAAATAATACTCGGGCCATATATTTCCTCATGCCAGAATGCTTTGTTGGTTCCTTGGCTTAAGACCCTTCTTTTCATGCACATGATAGGCTGGAGGATGATCTCTGTAGAGCAACCTCTCTTGTTCTCTTTTCCCATGATTCTGCTTGTTGGTATTGCTTTCAACTACCTTTGTGTAGGCATATTGATTGAAAGTGTAATTCTGTTTCATAATTTTGGGGGATAGAATGATATAATGATGCCTTTTATTCCAAATGAAATTTGAAATTATTTGAAAATTTCCAATTTTAAGGTGATAGTGGATAGGGGAACATGATCTCTAAAAATAACCTATTTGTAATGTTATGTTTTATATTCCATACTTTGTGACGTCTTGTTGTATATTTTCATTATTGCTTGACATGTGATGAGTTACTCCCCAGCTAGCACAAGGTGGTACATTTCCCGAAATGGACGGATACTATCCATGAAGTTAAGGATAAGTCATCCCGTGTAAGGATAGGGTGTCACTTATGAAAGGAATGGGATAAGGATAGGTCATGAAGAGGATGGGGATAGTTGTGGGATTAATGTCTGTATAGAACGGGATGAGTAATGTGTTGAGATAGATTGTGTGGCATCTAGCCCTCTGTTCCTCATTTGAAAGGCTCTGGCTAACCAATGAGGGAGCGAGTATCAGTAATAATGATAATAGTACCACAAATGGCAATATATGGAACTACACGATGTGGACTGATGACCAGTATCATCAATAATATTTCAGATATATTTACACAGCTAATAGTTATTTTTATTTTTACTAGTCATGACAAGGGCATTTTCTTGATCTACTATCAGCCACATCTAACCACGATGCTCAAGAGCTTCTATCTACCAATCACTAAACATGGGATATTCATGCATAATGTAATAGAGTTGTTTTAATGTGGAAAACATAAAAAACAAATAAATCTATCTGGAACAGTTGTAACTGGAAGCCTGAATATTCAGCAACTGAAGGGATAATGCTTCACACAAAAAATATGGTGCCAATACCATTAGGCAATGTTCCACACATAAGTCCATCTTGACACAATATCATAACTTTTATATATGATACATTGAAAAACAAATAAATATCATAATTGAAAGTTTGTTTCACGAATTGGTACCCTTTTTGAAATGAATTTGGGAATATTTTCACATGTAACAGCAATGTAATGCATAGTAAATATATTTGTATAAAATATTGCAGATAATCAGAATTTCATCATTCATAAGGATTATGTTATTATCTTACCTTAAATCACCCGAGAAAAGTCAGGAAAAGGAGTGGTGTGTACCTAAGTTTCTCCATAATTGCAGGAAATTAGTTTGCACTGATAGAAAATCAGTCAGTGTGCTTCTACTCTTCGTTTGAGTTCTGTCCATCTTTAAACTTGGTAGATCATATGTCAGGAGGACTACTGAAATCACTCTCGCATTTATCATGTTGATTGCTCTCAAGTGAGCTCATATTATTAAGTTGCTGATTCTACTATTCAAACAACATAACACAATTTTATTTAGCTATTTTCTGTTTGCTAATACATATTTGCCTAGTAATGCTCAATCCTAGAGAATTTAAACTACCGTCAATTAGAAATAGAGCACATGAAATAATGGCAATATTCTTCATAACTAGTGACAAGTAGCTAATTAGATTAATATGTATCACTGATCACATCAATCCAAAGGTATTGCCAGGACATTTTTGTCATCATTATTATGTTATAAATATCCAACTGAATATGTATTTCAGCAATATATTACCATCTGAATGATGATATATTGTGCCATGAGGCTTGGATTGGCTGGCAATTGAAAAGGGAAAAGAGCAATTATCCTTGTTTTCCTCTGAAGCACAAACCCCTTGTGCCGGCTGAGTTGTGGATCAAGTTGAACAGTTTGGTTGTGGAATAGTTTTCATTCATATTTACACCTGTATAATTCATGTTGTACCCCAGCCCAAAAACTATTTTTTGTCACTCCTACGTATGAAGTATGTTTCTTTGTTTTTTGTAATGAGTTGCTTTGAATAAGAATGGTATGCAAAAGTTTTCATTTCTTTCTTTTTACCTCTGACATATTACTGTTTCATTAGTTTCCAGTAATCCATGATTCTATGTGTCTTTTGGAGCATCCTGTCATTTATTGCATAGATCCTTCTGCTTAGTAGCATGACAGTTGGGCATCTGTTTTGCCAGTTAATAAATGTGAGACGTACACTACGTTTACCAATCGAACTCAGATTGATTTGGCCGGTTCAGGTTGGTATGGTAAACACAACGGGCAAGTGGGATCGATATGAGAAGCGGGCTACCTCAGCCCACTTTCTCTGCCAGTCTGAGATTTCAAATCGATATGAACCGATCCGAATCAATATTTCAATCGCTTTCCCATTGATAAACCAGGCAATCCGAGTTGGCCGGCTTAGAATGTTCAGATCAGTCCGAGTTCATATCAATCAGAGATGGATTGGTAAACATGGTGATTCATTGGCAGAATGCAAATGTTGAATTAGATTAGATTTTATTTGTTCCAGAGACATTACATGGAATGTATAGAACACGTCATAAGAATGAAGTGAATGTGCTACACGTCTGCTAATATGAATGACTACATAGGTTTTTAAGTAATGATAGGCAATGCATAAACTGAGTATTCAAAGAATTCACTATAAGCAATGTATACAATTAGAGTATCAAGATTTAGACTTTTATAAGGCCTTCTGTATATCTGTTTAAATTTACTCATATACCATAGCGATGTTCAACATGTCTTTTGCCATTATTGTAGACATCTGCTGCTTGCCTCAGAAAAAAGGTGAACAATCACCTTGCCATCATTGGAGCAACGTTTTCTACACTGCTTGTAAAAGCTGAGGAAGTCACTGGTTGCCTGGGAAATTTTGTTGATGGGATATAATTTTGTAGCCTAGCCTCACACTGGATTTATAATTCTTTTGGAGCAGCCTAATCTGAAGTTGTTTGGCTTTGGTCCATGTTGCAATATATTCAATGTTGTACTGTCCTCAGCCACAAATTTTCATATGGTGTGGGCATCCTTAAAAAAATTTAAAATAATATTTAGAACTTCCTGTTATGTCATGCCTTTTCCTGTGCAAGTGTACCTAAGATATAGATTTATTCATGACAGATCTGGTGCTTTCCTGACAAATTTTTATTTATTGTTCATCTGGCCAAGTGACTCCAGTTGAATGAAGCTTTCTCAGGTCTCTGAGTGGGTGAGGGGAGAGGGAACAGACTCATATCGATGGAGACCTAAGAAAGTGTTATTTAACAAGATTTATTGTACATGAGGCTCAGATGTGAGATAGATGAGAATCATTATAATGCTAACAATAGTAAAATCGTTTTTGAGGAGGATCTTGAGTACCTAGTCCGAAAATCTTCTATAACATGTGTTTACATTGCATTCAAAGACAAGACACGTACAATTAAATGTGCCCTGTAATGGTCAATCTCTAATAAATTAGGATCTATGAAATGCATTTTAATTTTTAAGATAATTTAAATGCATGCTAAGATTCATAAATTTACTGACCATTTCTTTACCTACCAAGTTAAACTAGATGTAAGACATAAACCCTTCTAGTATTACTTATTTCTCATTAAAACCATTGTGTCCAATTTATTTGTATTTTACTTTCTTAGATATTGGACTTCAGATTATATATTTTTAATATTGAACCGCCTCAAGAAATGAATTCACAGTCTTATGTTAATAAGATGCACAAGTTTGTAATTATGGAAGAATCCCTGTCATTTTAAGGTCTCATTCATTAGAGATACATTTAAACGAGTGACTGAGAATGAAGACGTTAGTAATTAGCCGCGAGAACTGACAGCACTCTATGCTATCGAGTAATGCTAATGCAGATCTAGGGTATTGTCAAGTGTAACAACGGAGGTTATATTAAATTTTTGCCGGGTCATATATTACTATATTATGATGATATTATGGAATTCTGTTTTTTAAATGCCAAAATAAGCATTTGGAGTGAGTATATTTGAACTCTTTAGAAGAAATTAATGTTAGTCACACAGGGTTCCTTAGCTTCCGTTTGCCGCTTTTTCATTCTCAAATTACGCGCCATGATTAGGAAACCATGAATGCGGAAATTGAATCTGATACTCTAGAAAAATGATGTGTTTTACAGATTAAAAAATGTTAAAATAATTTTATTCTCCTTAAAAATATTATTTATTGCCCGATGAAGTCAGCTGAGTTACATTGGCTTGACTCGAGTATGATTGACTTCCGCTATCCTGAGGCAGACGATAGTCGTGCATTTATGATCGA
The DNA here is from genome assembly GCA_963169105.1 of Ceriagrion tenellum. Lineage (NCBI taxonomy): Eukaryota > Metazoa > Arthropoda > Insecta > Odonata > Coenagrionidae > Ceriagrion > Ceriagrion tenellum. Next base: position 2,100,291 of record OY720633.1, read on the forward strand.
GTAATGCCCAACTTGGAGCGCGTTGTGTGATTTAAATTTTTTAAGCTAATTCCTGACTTAATCGTGTTGCGTAGAACAGAAGCCCGGCAAGGAAAATAAGTTATTACTCTTAAAGAGTATGCTCGTGTGTGTCACTAATGTTGGATATCGTGCAACCGGTAGGTTAAAATGTGGTTCAGGAAAGGCAAAGCTAAGTGTTTATAGAACAATATTTTCTCAAAAATTTTCGGGAACTGCTAGAAAACCAAAGTATCGCCTCGATGCATCAAAATTCCACTTCCTTACGGTAAGTTTCTGCATTTATCGTAATAGATTTGTTCTTCTTTCGTATTCGGGTATACTATTATAATAGCAAATTGTCAATTTGGTTTGTGGGAAATCGATTTTATATGGTGGTTTTAACTCGCATAAGTAATTTTTCGGCTGTTTATTTTCATATACACCAACCAGTTCCTCAATAGCATTGCACGTATTAACCAGGGATACCTGTTACGCCTGTTACACAGTTTATTCTGACGTTACAATATGAGTATCGTATTCGGTGGAAGCTAGAAAGTCTTGTACTTGCAATCTTGAGCCTAATCCTTGTCCACATTGTTTACCTTTAGATCTGCTTATTTTCAAGTTCAATATATGACGGTCGTAATGCTTGAAGATAGGCCTTCAATGGAAAATTCACGGATATTTTAGTTACTCAACATCTAATGGGAAACTATTGGATTTATTTGCGCCGACATGAACATCGGAGGGCGTAACTAGCAGACATTCGCTTTATGGGCGCGATCATTTAAAATCCCGTGACATGGAAGTTACGTGGGTATAGTGTCCAAGTATGTATGTTTTTTATTGCGAACAATGGTGTGACTGAGGTGATCCGGCTTTGTGAAGGCTTAAGTAACCAAATGTGAATTTACGAATCATTTTTTATTCCTATCGGCACTAAATTTTCGACTTCATATTTTCATAACTCGCTCATATTACCTAAAGCAGTGATGCACCCTCTGACAGAACCAAGATTCGTGTTGTTCGAAGAAATTCAATCCCTCTTATCGTCCTAATTGCGGGGAAAGTTTTTTTTCATCCAAAATGATTACTTTCTATAGAATGCTCTGCATACCACTGAAAAATGTTGAATTTTTTAAGATGACTAGCCCAGGTTTTAAAATAAAGGCCGTAATATTTAATTAATCGGAGATATCTTCGTTTGAATACCCCCTTTTTTTACAAAAATTTCCTCGGCTCTTCATACTTTCGGCTCGAGAGTTTCTGTACCTCCCTCCTGCCTTTACATTCATCCTCCCTCGTCCACAATATTCTACTATTTAAAAAAATGTCTACCTTTAATAATTCGTGCCTTTTTATGTTTCTTGTCTGCAATCACCTTTCCTTATTTTCTCCCTGACTCACATGTTACATTATCCCCTGTATTCACATCATCACGCTTATCATTCCGTAGGAAGGGGATGAGGGAAGTTGCCCACGATCAGCAGAATCTTGAACATGTCTAAACCGTAAAAATCATTGACCATGGCAGAATGCGCAACTCATGTAAGGCATCATTCCCAGCGAAAAATGAGTATAACCCGTGGTGTAATGAATTATTCCATCCCCATTATGCTTTAGGTCTATTTTTACATAAAGTGTTTTCTTTTTCGTCCTAATTCAAGTTGCATCATTGCATTTTGTTTTTGTGTGCGTCTTGTTTTTGAAAAAAGGATTATACCATATGCTGTATCGCTAGGACCTAACCGGGGCAATTCAGCTTCTCATCACGATGCATACTGGAGCTTTTGCGCCATTTATTATGTCTTTAACGGTCTGTAATTTTTTCTGTATCTTTCACGGCTGACTCAATGGAATTATTAAGGGTTACATAGATCTCAAAAAGGACAATTTTCCCTACCCCCGCAGAAATGGGACTCTCAGAAATGCTTTCGGTCGTGTGTAAATTGCGTTGGGAGTGAATGAAAGCGCCGTGGCACTCGGATGGTTGCGGTTGGAAAGCATAAATTAAGACATCGGTGTGTTTTGCTTCCGTTCACAAGCGCGTTGTGAGAACGCAGTTATGCCGTGTTAGATAAATCTTTAGATAGGCGTTGGTGGATGGAATCCCGAGCTTTTTTGTTGGAGCAGTACAAGTTTTGTTTAGAGCACATTCACTTCCAAAGATTATATACACACAGTTCACTTCCCTCTGTGGAAAGCGATGGAAAGTGTTTTCATAGTGGAGCCCTAGCGTTGACCGTGCACGTGCTCAGTCTCGAGCGTGTTGAAACGAGGTTTACTATGCATATTTTATCTGTGTTAAAAGCGTTCATGAAGGCTTCTGAAACGGAATGAGTCTGCGAAATGGTGAGTTTGGAGTACGATAGACATTCATTCTGCCCTATCTATCCATTCCACTGGTCTGATCTTCATGCGAATTGGGCCATAAACGTTCGATCTCCATTCGAATGAAGGTCATTTGTTGAAGTCCCTAAAGTTATATTTTAATTCGGCCCGAACGTTTATGGAGCTCCACTTGACTCTTATGGTGTAACATTTGCTCGTAATTTTAGAATAAGACGAGTAAATGGGTGCTTGCGGTTAGCAAGCAAGGGGGGTTTGTGCATTATTTTACACTTTAAGTATCGAAAAATGAATGCATGATCCTTACAAAACCAATGAAAGCTCTCAAGTATATGTGCTACATGCAGGCAAAGAAAAATATTATGGAATTCTCGAAATGATTTTCACGGTCGATGAGGTATGGATACCTGACAGTTCTAGTACAAATCATATTATATCTCATCCGGTAATTAACGACATTTCAAAGTACTATAGTCAGTGAAATGAAAGAAACATGGAACCACTGCAAGTTCTTTACTTTATTTGATGGCCTTTATACGTTAGATATTCCTTTCAGTACAGCATACTTAATAAGGTCTAACATGAAAACTTTATAACAGAACTTCGATCCGAATCGACAATTTTAATATGCTAATTTGCATGTTCAATTTTTCTTTTTCAATCTTCTACATGAATGGCACATGCCTTTGAATGAAAACTAAAATATCATGATGATTGGTTGGTTAAAGTTGGTCATCAAACCTACGGTAGAGGCCAGGAAGAAGTGGAAGAAATTATACCCAGTACTTAGCAGCGATGAATTAATAACACCTGCCCATTTAATGATGCCTATATGGGTGCTTGCAATTTGCAAGCAGGGGGGGTGGGAGTGTTAGATGATGATACTCTTTAAATAAGAAAAAAAAATAAAGCTCTCAAGTCTGCGTGCTACATGCCAGCAAAGAAAAATATAATTCCGAAAATGAAATACGCGCCCCATGAGGTATGGATACCAGACAGTTCTAGTACAAACTTATATTGTATGTCATCCGGTTATTAACGACTTTTTAAAATACTATAAGCAGTACACCGAAACGAACGTGGAACAACTGAAAGATTGTCATAACCTCATTTGACGGCATATAAGACGTTCTTCTACGTTAGATATTTCATTTCAGTACAGCATACATAATTTGAGCTCACATGCAGAATTTTACTATATAAGTTCGATCGGAATCGAGATTTTTAATATACTAATTTTCATGTTCAATTTTTTTCTCTTCCAATCTTCTACATGGACTGCATATTTTTTTAATGAAAACGACAATATCATGAAGCTTGGTTGGTGGAAATTGGTTATCAAAGGTACGGTAGAGGCCAGGAAAAATTTGAAGAAATTATACCCAGTATATAGCAGTGCGAAAAATGGCATAGAGAAGAGTAAATGACATGCACTTAGAATACCTAACTCATAAATGTAAAGCTATCGATTGCAATATCTCGAAGCCAAATCGACTTTTTTAACTTTTCCGATTTTATCATAAATGAACACATAAATATAACCCTCCCCTGAAACTGGCCCGCCTCGCTGAGTTCCAAACCTCGAATCGACACTCGGCCCGGCGACAATGGAATAAATCCATAGCAACAAAAGTGAAAAAATCTCTAAAATCCCAAATAAAATTTAAAAAATATCAGTTTTACGGTAGGTAGGAAAGAATCAATTGCAAGAATAAGATTCTTCAAACATTCAGTCTCATATTTGTGAAAGAATCAGTTCTGTAACTTAATTATTTCATATTTTAATGAACGAAAGAAAAAAGGTCTACACTAAAAATTTTCGTTTTTCCCGTATAATCCCATGTAAAGCTATCGATTGCAATAAATCGAAGCCTAATCGACTTTTTTTAACTTTTTCGATTTTTTCCCAACTCGACACATGATTCCAACTCTACCCTGAAAATTTTACCCATCTTGCTCGTTTAGAAATGCTCAGGAATTTTGATGAATCAGTCAGTCAGTCAGTCAGTTTTGTAGCTTTATATATATAAAATAAAAAAGTAGATATATATAAATGTATTTTCGCAACAAGAAAAGTAACAGAAGTCATGTAAATAAAGACTGTATAGGAGAAAGATCACCAAAAATTTGAAATCAGGGGCCGATTTGGAAATAAAAGGAAATAGTACCAAATCGCAGACACGCCGTTGTAGCGGTGTCAACATATCGACGAATCCCAAAGTTCGTTCTCGCGCTTTGTATTTTAAGCCGCTGGGAGCATCATCATATTTAAGGTTATTTTTAAGATACCTACAATCAAATAAGTCTCACAGTGCCCGATCGATTATCTCCCATCTTATTCAGGTCCCCCATTTGGCGAGTTGCCATAGAGGTTCAACTTAATTCTTTCGTAATAATACCCTAAGAAGGCACCAGTGTAGCATCAATAGACCTATCCTTTTACTCCCCATTTTGTATTAACTTCAATTAATTTATTAGCAGAAAAGCATCATGCTATAAAGTACGGAATTTGGACGTAAAATCAAGATTATACTACCATCTAAGTATAATATGTAAGTATTGGATGGAGAGGCTATGATAAACAACGTGAGAAATTGGCCATGTTACGACATGTCGCATTTTTTACACCTACCGCATGGGAATGGATATAGATGCCATTCGAAATTGATTAGTACCCTGTCGCACAAGAGAGTCACTGACATCGTTGACCATTTTTATTTATTTTTTTATTTCCATCTTTACCTGCTTTTTTTTACTGACGGTGAAATCACTCGAAAACCTCTAATATTCAGAAATGTTTGGCTAGAAGAGACCATATCCATGATAACTGCGCCTAAGCTGCACTAAAATACCATATTCCCATCCGATTCACTTATCATTGCCAATACGTCAAAATGCTGCTCTCTAAGTAACTTTCTGTCTAGTAGTTAGTAAGCTGCTCTTAGTAACCATTGCGAATGTCAAGCTTTACTCTCTGCCCAGAATCGAGTGCAGCACGTTTCTGGAAGCTGTTTGAAATAAATCTTCCCCGATAAGCCCACAATTCAGTAACTATAGGTTGAAATTACGGTAGTTATTCCTTTCGTAAAATCCTATTCAGCTTTCCTGAAATATATTGCATTATAAGTTGTATTGAACAACGCGTACGCATATTTCGTGGCTGCCCCTTGCGCTAACTAGTATTTACATATTCCGGAGATCTTTAAGTCATGAGCTGGTTCCAATGGTGTGAAATTAACTCCACTTCCTCCGGCGAGATGTTGTAAAACAGCATATTGAACAATGATACTCAAACGATATCTTACTGTCTACCAAATTTATTTCAAACTCTTAAAACACCTGATGATGACTGCTAGACAGTTGAAACGTGTTGTAAGAGGTTGAAATAAATTTGGTAGACAGTACGATATCGTTTGAGTATCATTGTGTGAAATTAAGCTGTTTGGTGTTGTAGAATGCAGTTGTATTCATTAATTTTATCAACACATGATAACGCTCTGAATATAATTTATCCTGCGATAGATGGTTGAAAACGGCTGGTTCACATTTGGGCTACTGCAACCAATCCAAAGCTGTGATGAAAGGTTAATAGATCATATAGTATGAGCCAGTGCCTACTTTTAAATTTCATGGATGTTCTAATGCTCTAAGGAAAATTGATCCCTTAATGATCATTTGAAAACAGTAGGCATACATAAGCCCTGTTGTAAACAATCCAAAGCAGCGTTAATAGATTACCCTTACCATCAAAATGATTCCAGTGCAGTGATATCAACCAGCAGGATTCGGTAGTACACGGCTCAATTTTTTAATGTTAATTCATTTACTATAATGCTCGCGAGAAACTTTTACCAGTAATAAGTTGGTGGAAATGGGAGTCATGCAATACCTGTCTTGTAACCAATCCAAAGCACTGTTAATGAATACCCATACTTCCAAGAATGTAATGTGAATGCGTTGTCGCTGCTTTGGCGTATAAAATCCTTCAGAAATTGTTGTAAGGCTTGCTGATCCCTACGATGAATTCCGCTCCTAGTTTGAATCGACAACCGGTCAACACTGGGCCGGTGAATAAGTGGCGTTGATCGCTGTTTCTTTCACTAATGAACTGCGGTTTGTGACTGCACCTAATAGTGCAGTATTTCATACATACATTTTCCTTGGCCCCCTTTTGGTTCCACCAAACTTCACCCAACGCCCAACGTCAGGCGTGAACTTTGAAATCACAGTTCTTGACCAAATGAGGATTTTTATAGAGATTAAGCAAAAAAATGATTTAACGTTTATTCGACTAGTCCTATAAATTCAAGATGGATTAGATTATATCAATTTCAAGTTTAATCGTCGCAGGAAACGCATGAATGGTACCATTCAGCGAGTATTCTACCAAATTATGATCGCGCAGACTCTGGATAAATGTCTTAAGAAAGAAAATTATATGAACCTTCTTAATTTATTTCATGGGATTTTGTTTTTGCCTTAAAAAGATGATAACTTTGCGAAATATTCCAATATTTCCTGAAATTCACCTTTTTTCCAAAAAGCTAACGACCAAGTGTGGATATCAGAAGTCCAATACTTTCCAAATGCTTTAATCGTTAATGTTCAACAATTCTGGCGCACAGTGGGGCAAAATCCCAAAAAGGTGGTCAAAAGTGAAAAAATGAAGTTGCTGTAATGTCTATGTTTAATAGCACATTGAGTAGACAAATCTTCAGGCTTTAAGAAAATGCACTCGACAGGTTGGTAGGTATGATTTGCTCCCACAATGCACCGTGAAAATGATTGATAAATAGCACACAAATGCCATCGGACCCACCGCAGTAGCGGAATGCCGCATTCAAATTCGTAGTGCAGCTAAGTTATTGTACAAAAATTAAATACGTGAAAAGGGATAATCTCATGGATGCCTGCATAATATAAATTTTAACTCTAAAAAGGATTTATTTATCACTGAATTGGATAAAATTTGAATGTTTCATATAAAATTTCTTTAATATGTTTGATGAAATATTTTACAAATACGTTGAAAAGTAGTTAAATCGCGTAGAATTGTACCAAAATTTATATCACATGCTAGAGTTGAAGATATAAGCTACCGAATGAAGAAAAATTTAGCTGCTCACAGGGGATTTATTAACGAAACTACATAGCCACTTTAAAAATCGCGGAAGGCTCGTATAATATTAACGCGTCAACGGGCACCGCATCAGCTTATTCTCTCGTGTACATGTTAAATATTTAGTACGTTTAACCTTCTCTTTCCTTTCCTTTATCTTTCTCTCTCTCCCAATAGTAGTATATCGTATCCAAAGTAACTAGAATAACAAGCACCATGGCCAAAAGAATAAACTCTATGGCAGGTAAGGGATTTATGTCAACCAAATTATACATGAGTTTTACTCGTTACAACGTTAATTTGATTCCAATTATGAACAGATAGATTCATTCAACACACCATCGTGATAATTACTGATGAGTATTTGGTAATAACTCAAATTTTGTATTTCATTTTAGAAGTATCAGGTCTTAGCTTATAACTCCTAATTACATTAGTATCAATGACGCAGTTTCAAGTCAGCCATTAAATAGTAGTAGTTCCAGTGACGCAGTTTCACCTAGGTAGTTTCATTTACACAGTTCCACGTAGGCAGTTTCATTTATGTAGTTTCGCGAAAAAATTTTTCGTTTCAAAGTTGTCGTTATTTTTAAATGTGGAGTGGAGTTCCAATTTGGATTGTCCACTCTCCATGCCTGGATTCGTGTGTTTGAGTGCTGTCTGCATGTGGCATACAGACTGGACGTTCAATCGTGGCAAATTCGGGAAGCTGAGATGAAAAAAATGGTGGAAGACCGAAAAAAATATATCCAGGCCGGCTTTAGATCAAAACTGGGTCTTATAGTTGACAAGCCCAAGCAAGTGTATGGCAGCACTAATGATGGAAATACAGCCCGCCGATTTTTTTTTAAATATCGCCATAGCTGCATCCATCACTGGCTTGAATGCTGAACTTCTTAAACGCATCCACATAATTCTGCAAGTAATTTCCTGCGGCCACCCAATAGATCTGGATATATTTGAGGAGTACACTTTTAAAACTGCTCCGCTCTTTGTGGAATTGAACCCATGGTATCAAATGCCTACGGTAGTGCATAAAATATTATTACTTGGTAAATACAAAATTTCCCACTCTCTGCTTCCTATCGAACAAATGCCCGAGGAAGCACAGGATCTTGTAATAAGTATTTTAAGCGATTAACATATACATTGATTAATATATGACAACATTTCGAAAAAAAATTGTAAGAACGATATTTTTGCAAATATAACTTTAGCATTGTTTTTAATGACCTTAACAATGTATGAATGCAAATTTTCATTGCAATTGTACCATTCCTTCATATTTTGGCCACCTTTGACGGATTCTGCCCCACTGTGCATGGCGTCTCGAAAGGCCAAACAGGAAACCGGAATTGGGAATAATGGGAAAGTACTTTCTCATCACCGATATCAGTTCCTAACGGAAGACTAATTGAAGTACGGCGTTCATACATCGTCATACATGCCCTTGTTATCCTCGTGGTCATATTTAACTGCATACAAAATTTACTTTTAGCGTTGTCCATCTGTTCTCCATTACATTGGTGATCTTATACCTATGGCCGTTAAATGATATTCGACGCATATGACTGCAAAGTTTTTGAAACTATAAATATCCAGTAGATAATCCTACGCAACGTAGATGTAAAGGAGGTCATGACATAAGGATTTCCTTACGCAGCTCTTTAAATCCCACTTCAGGCATCAATATTAATAGGTAGGAATTTTGATTATTTGATATGCAACTGCTAACCATATAGAAACGTAATAAAAACCTTTAAAGTCCTTTTACCTATGTATAAAAATGTCACTCTAAAGTAAGTAATCACGGTGGATTGCATGACAGGGGTTTTATTATGCATTTTCATAAGATTTGGACTAGACTTTTGAGAGATATTGGTGGTTTTCCGTCTCAGAGCTAAGAATGAAACTATCCTCGGCAGGTCAAGGAATTCTCCGTAATCACCAGTCTTGGATTTAAATTAGTATTCCCACTGATGGTTCTTACCCATAATGTTTCGAAATCTAGACTTGTCAATCTTTTATGTCATTAATGTACATGTTCCGCATTTAAGCGTTCATATATATCTTCCTATCTTATTAATGGCTGGTAACGTGTGATGTAACTTCTGTGTTCGGTAAGTGTTTTCTGGGGTGTGAACATGCGAGATACTTTAAACCTCATATTTTACATGCACTGGGAGAAGGTAAAACTTAGCTTTTATTGAACAATACGGGAATTTTAACTCGGGAATAAACTTCAATCTTGTTCTTGGTTTTACAATTCAGTAGCAATCACCTATGATGTTAATAGCCCTCTAGTAGAATGCTCGAGTTGTTTATGATTTTCTTATTCCGCTGCATCTTGTCACCCCTTCCAGCCACTCAACTTAAAAAAATACCGACGTCCCCTAAAAGAAACCATTGTTATTGGGAATAAAACACATGCAATGTGAACAATCCTTTCATTTTTGGAGGTCCTTGTAATAAACATGTTTATTAAATAAAAATTAAATCACACTACGGCAAAATGCTATCTCAAATATTCAGTCCTCAATATATCCCAAGTATCACGCTTGTCTAGTCGTTACACATTCTATGATTTCATTTTAGATGGTAAGAATGATATGTATAAATAATGTATCGCACTCTTTTTTCAAAACGCCATAATCATCAGCGCAGTAACTATTATATCTTTCACGAGGTTAACTGGAGAAACGCGCATATCATTTTCGAAGAAGGTACCTATGTGAAGCAAAACTTCCGTTGGACTCACCAGGAATGAAATCAGGCTTGTAAGTTAGCTGGTGTTTTATTGTTGTACTTATTCTTTCGTCATTCAAATCTAAAACCTACCTCTGAGGAAGGCACGTAAAAAGAAAGGGTTTGTCACCGAGTGTCGCGACTGGCCATCGCTTACATGGCCAGTGGTACTGCAACTACTCCTTCCCCACCCGCGTGTACCTATTAGAGCGCTTTTCCGCCAGGACACCTGAGAACAGCCCTTTCTGCTCCAGTGTATGATAACCAAGGTCTCTGATGGGTTGGCCACGCCATCGTTTGTGTGGGACGGTGTTCTAATTTATGGTCCCTGGCCTGGCTAAGAGTGCATAGGCAGCGCATTGGACAGGGAGTGTGACTTGGGGCTCTTAGCCTGGCCAACGAGTGCGTCGGGGGTGGCTAAGAGGTTCCAGCCGTACCTTATACCGTATGTACCAGCCGTAGTCTTCTCGACTTCCGATCCCTCGACCGAAAGCCATTCTCTCCGGGTTGGAACCGCCGGCCTCAGATATATGAGCGGGGAGGCCCCTTTGGGGAGTGGGTACATTAGATTGGCTACAGCGGGCCGGGTTGCTCAGACGTTCCAAATCCCTGTCCCTTTCGCATCGCAGATGAACCAGAAATGTCATGATAAAGGATTTATCGGGAATGTATGCGGCAGATATCCCGGGAGACTTTGTGGCCAACAGGAATGCGACAGTGTATGCTGACGACGAGGATCTGCTGGCCAGGTTGAGGAGGGAGCATGTAGCCTCGCGCTACCTCCAGCTCGCTGTCAATGACCGGTTAAGGCGGTTCACCAAGAGGAAATTCACCTTGAACGAGGGAAAGACTCAGGCCATCGTCTTCAGCAGGAGACGGAAGGTACCAGGAGAAATCGTAAAAGGATCATCAAACTTCCGCTGGCAGAAGTCGGTGAAATTCCTCGGGATTTCCCTCCACCAATGACTGACCATCCGCATGCACGCCCACCGCATCGCCCAGAAGACTGCAACCATTCATCGCAAGCTTTTGCCCCTCATCGGGACCACGGTGCTGCCGCTACACCGCCGAGTCTTTCTGCACAGGATATTTCTCCGGCCCATGTTGACCTACGGCACGATAGCATGGAACGATGCGCTCTCCGTCTCGGGTGGAAGCTGAAGAACGAAAAGCTCTCGGAAATCGCGAGGATTCCACCCCTGGGGGAGGTCCTCCATGAGCTCTCCCGGAAATTCTCTGAGAAGGCATCGGATTCGTTTAACTGGTAGATGCTGCACATCACCGACTCCGTGGGACTTCCTAGGGAGGTTTGCCGGCACTCGAGGGCGGGTACTGGCCGCCCGGAGGACCAACCGCCGCCGCGGAGACATCTTTTTGGCAGTTTTTGAAGGTTACGTACGAGTTTATGGATCGCAATAAAGTGATAATGTTTTAGGGTGATGTGAAGGCAAAATTCATAGGTAAATTGGTGGATGATGAATTTACGAAGGACAAGAAAAAATGTTTTTCATAGCATTAAGTGATCGGTAGGACATTGCTAATAATGGAGGCTGGAATACCTTGATCTCTTTTGGGAAGACACGTTGTTTGTTACTAAAGTGTATTTTTAATTTAATTGTGTGGGAATTCGAATTGTCAATAAGTAGTCTGCTTAGAATGGATAAACTTTAAGTCTTTCATAGTGCTTTATTGTGTGACTTTGACCATTTTCAATGCCTTCTAATTTTCCTCAATAGAAAAATCGTCGTCTAGAGGCACAAAAATATATAAGCGTGAAAATTACAAAGGTTGGTCAATGGTAGCTAAGTAAACCCCACTGACGTTCTGCTGGACACATTCTCTTTGATGTGCATACTTAACTCCCAGGCTGTACATTGGAAAAGATCTTCGGAAAATCTTTTAGTTTTCACTTAACCTTGGGCATTTTTAACATTATACGCAGATAAATGGCCGAGGAACAAATCAAAATTCTATACATATGACGAACTTTCTGATTTCCTCTTGCTACGGTGAATAGGGTGATTACCTGTTTTGTTTCTTCATGAAGTCATTTAGTCGGAAACCAGAAGGAATTCATCCCGCTTGTAATAATGTGAATGATCCCTTGAAATGCCTACGCCGCTGTGCTCTTGATCCGCAAACGTTGGGTCTTTCATGTCGCGAGTCCCTGCTATTGTTCCCACTTGCCTCTTTGCACGCATTCACTTGACCTCACTCTTGCACCGCTCTCTTCGCTCAAATTGATTCCGCTGGCCCCTGAGAGTGAGTCGTCGAGATCCGAAAACCTTGGAGATCTATCATATATTATCGGTCTTCTGTACTGTGGAGAGAATCGACAGGCTCGCCCTGAACTCTGCAGCGATGAAGTCTGTTAATGCAGTGATGAGACGAATTATTTAAAGAGTAAATAATACCCTTGTTATAATCTTTGACTGCCATTGAATTACAGACGACGTGATGCAAATTTTCATTTTATTGAAAGAGGTTTGGTGCACCAATCGGATGTAATTTTCGTTCTATGCATGGCCTTTTAAACGAAAATTACATTCGACTAAAGTTTTTAATTAAGTGAAGCCTTAAAATGAAAAGGTGATTAATTTTTTTCCTTAAAATGCACCGACTGTTGAGATAATTGGAGAGGTCAAGGGGATGCGGCAATCAACTAACCAAGAAATCTCTTTTCTCTGGGAATGTTTGTAGATAGTATTTAGATTAGTCGTTTGAAATATTATCGGCCTTTACCATATTTCGCGTTCGCTGCGAATCCATTTGCCATTGCGGAAGGCCCTGGTGTTCTCACTCTGGTGCGCGGGTGTTTCTTTATTTGTTACCTGAAATCCCACATTCTTTCTTCTCCTCTGTTTACATGTGGCGTCACGCAGGCGAGCGGATTGGGCGTACCAGCGGAAGGTGGCGCCGCGGCGACGGAGACGCCGGCGCCCATGGCGAGAGGAAACAGCACCAGGTACCACATCCATTCTTCTCTAGAGTCGATCACTCCCATCGGCTCTCTGTCTCGAGGCATCAGTGCAACGTTGCAGTGGTATCGATATTGACGATTCGCGAATCGAGCATTTGTGGGAATGCATGTGTAAGCCCGTTGAAGAATTAACACTTATCAATTCACATTTAATTTTGTTCATTTTTCGATGATGCCCTTTGGTCTTCCTAAAATTGTATTTATTTGTATCTAAAATTGTATTTTTTATCCGATGCCTCTTCGTGATTGAAACATCAATGCACGTGATACCACCAAATATGGTGACGCTATTCCTATGTATTTCGTCACAATGTTCAATTTCGTTCCATTTACTCTTGTAATAAACGAGGTGTACTTTCCTGCTCTGCGCCTATGCTCGCTTATATATGGCCTTAATTTGACCTTTTATATCCCTAGACCCCTTACTTTTGTTTTTTTAATTGTTTCTTCCAAATCATTAAGGTGATAGTTGATGAATATAGTTGAATCGAATCACAATCGGAAAAATATACTAAACATTTATATTACATTTTTTTACTGTGTAAGTTTTTTGTGCTGAAATTAAATAATTGTGTTGTTCGTTAAAATACAGTAGCTTATTTGAGTTGTTTACTTCCGATCAATCTTAGCGTCATTTTCAAGGTATAATTAATTTGTCTGTATTTCGCTCCAGCCCACTTCTTTTCCATTGCCGTATCGCCTTTCTTTTCTAAGTTTTTGTTCACGCTCTGTTTCTGAGATTGTAATTAAATTCTCAGAGCCCCCTTGATGTGCTGGTTACATTTTCTGGTGTAACCTCCCCGCTGTACTCTAACGCTATCTCTTTACCTAGGAATAAATCGCAGAATAATGATCTTGTACAATATTTTTCTCCAGTAATGTTTCCATTATTACTTCGGTTTATCGCTATTACACTCCTCAGGCCCTTTACGATTTTTCAATTTATAGTCTTTGGTATCTTCTAAAATCTTTTTTTGTCTCTTTTTATATACGCGAGCAGAAGATTGTATCTCTTCAATCTCTAATTTTGCTAGGAACACCTTTCTTGGTACGGGGATGATTAAAAGTCTTTTGGTCTATGTATCGCGGATGCTGCTAATGAGTCTAAAAATCCTTTTTTCGCGAGCTGTTCCGTAGCTGATGCAGTCTGCCTGTCGGTATTCTTCCCCGTTTGATATCCTCCTGTGACTTGTTAGAGATTATTGATGTTTCCGGAAGACGAAAGTGACCGGAGAGCATCGAAATCTCCCCAACATCAAGCGAGGAATCTCTGTGTAACCCTTCAACAGAATCTTTTGTATCTCTCAAGGGATATTAAGCATTGAAGTTGCCTTGATTAATCAATTTCCTTCTGCATGTTTTATAGCACATGAATAATGTGTGCGGGGGCTTCGGAAATGTCCGTGAAAGCCTTCTACTTCTACTGCGTGTGTGACCGCTCATTTACGGAGGATATCGCAGGGCGCGGGATTAGTGTTGCCGCCAGACGCGACCGTGGTCGAAAATTCGAAACGAGACCACTTTTTGGCGGACCGAAGGCGAGGCCACCTTCACGAGACTGTCTTAAATCAGGAAAGATATAATATAAGTGGTTTATCGGTGTTTATGATATTAATATCCTTAGGTCTACTTCCTTTTCCTCTGTTGAAGTGCATATCGCATTTTCTCTTCGATTGAAAATTGCAATATAAATTTCTTTGTAACGTTGTAGTAAATTTAGAAAAAATATTATAACAAAACAGTTTCTGGCGATATTACTATTTCTGATGGCGTGATTGTGACATCTACATCAAGCCTTTCTCAGTGATCGAAAACAAAAAGTAGTTATTGATGGTTTTAGCTCTGATATGGTCAAAGTCACATCCAGTGTTCCTCAAGGAAGCGTGATCCGCCCTCTTTTATTCATTCATAATATTAATGACCTAAGTTCCCGAGTTAGCAGTAAATTAAGGTTATTTGCAGACAATACAGTTATGTACCGTGAAATGAGCGAAGACGCGGACTTTGAAGCTCTGTCATCGGACCTTAAAAATGTTCATTTGTGGTGCGAGGAGTGGGAGTTAGAATTGAATATCAGTTAATGCACCACAGTTCACTTCCTGCGAAAGTCATCACAAAAATGCCATACCTATACTGTGGGTGGAGTAAACATAAAATCTTCAGATATAGTAAAATATCTTGGAATTACCTTAACATCTGAAATATCGTGGGGATTACGCAAAGAGAGCATATTTGGCGCAGCATTAAAGAAACTAAGTTTTGTTAAACGTATTATAGGGAGGTCCTCGAATGAAAAAGTCAAAGAGAGATACTACTTCGCTCTTGTTAGGTCACATCTCGAATACGCCGCGAGTATTTGGGACCCTGGTCTAATAGATTTAACCAAAAAAATTACTAAAATACGAAGGAAAGCAGCGCACTTCGTTAAAAACTGCTACGAGCGTACATATAGTGTCTCATAAGTTTTAGTTTTTTAGTGGGATTAAGGTGGGAGCCCCTAGAGACGCGCTAGGGTTAGGTTGCCGGAGAAATCCAGAATTGATATTTTTCAGAGCGACACAGAGAATATTATCATGACTCCTCACTGCATCTCTATGTCTGACAAATGCGATAAAATATGACAGATACACATAATGTTGTGTGGCAGGAAGTTAATTATTACTAACGTACACTAACCGTACAACAATTAAGTTAGTGAAAATGCGGCTAATAATTCATTATCTAAAACTTGCAAATGATTGTCACGAGGTAAAATATCATCAACATTCACCGCACTGTATGTGTGATACCAGTGTTACCGAAACCGTTTCCATTAATGTATTTTGCAGCTACATTAACGCACTAGAGCCATATAGCATGCATGCGAAACGTTCTGTTAGTACTATGTTTATTTTCTGACGACGTATCTACGAATTTATTTCCTAACAACCTCAATAAAAGATCACTTAACCTGGCGTACTACGTTTGATCAGATCAAGAGGATAAAATTAGGGAATTAGACTGCAGAACAGAGAGGTTTGAAATATCATCTTTCCTGAGAGCGATATTAGATCTTATCAACTCCCAACGAGACTTTTGGCTAGCTTTGTCCGTTTGTAATGTAGCTAATCAATTGATTTTCACCCTAATGCGTCACCCCATGTAGATGAAGTTCGGTCATCCACGTGACCATCGATTGGGAGCAATAAAATATTGTAATCAGGTGCTTGTGCGAGATTCCAAGTCCTAGTGCTCGGATTGCAGCTTTACCGTTGTTAGTGTTGTGACGTTATTGTGTACCTTAGATAGCTGATTTCCTTAACTCTATCGTCGCTCATGCTGATTAATCTTATGACAAATCCCAATGAACGATTTGCTTGATCAGTTATCTATCGAATATATCTCCCCCCCCCCCCCGAGAGACCATCAGCCCGGTTAACTCCGAGGTAATGTATAGGATCTACAGTCTTCAGCAGGCTATGCTGTATGCATTAGCGGCCATGAGGAGAGCTATTCCTTCTGCAGAAATATATCACTACAATTTTTTTTATTTTATAGCTGCCACGCATCGGACCACTCTTGGACACCCTCGAGTTCCTTAGTAAGCGCTGGCTTATCATTATGACTACGGATTTCGCTATACTCTGCATCGTCTGTAAATAATCGAAGTTTTCTGTTGACTTATTCTCTGATATTGTTAGTACTCAAGGCGATCGAAAGTGGGCCTATAGCACTCTCCTGTGGAACTCGCCACGTTACTTGAATTTCTTTGGAGGTAGCGCCGTCTAAAACAATCCTTTGTAGAATATTGCTTAATATTTCTTCAATCCAGGAAAGTGCGTCGTATAACCCGTGAAATTTGAATCTTTTCGTAGCTTACTATGAGACACACTATCAAATGTCTTTCTAAAATCAAGGCAAATTGCGTCAAGTGAAACTTTATTCATACTCGAGACCAAAATATCCGGTGCAAAAATTTGGTCTAGTTTGTTTTCATATGATCTTCTATTCCTGAAAACGTGTTGCGTTCAAAGTTGCAGGTCGTGCACATCGATGTGTCTCAGAACTGAACTTAAAATTATATGTTCAATGACTTGTGACGAGATAGATGAGAAGGAATTTGGCCGTTAGTTCGATGGCTGCTCCTCATCGGGCTCTTATGTGGGCGCGACAATATAAATTTTCCATTCCCTTGGCACTACGAACTCGTTGATTGATTTACTAAATACAATTTTCAAGAAGAGAGCTATTGCTGTAGCTAATTCTCAATGCGCCCGGTTGGTAGTTTCTTCATGATATCAATATTGAGTTGGCGCCTTAAATACATTTTCTATTCCATAACTACGAATGTTAATAGGCGGCATCTATCGCTGACAATGTTCATTTACCTCGAGGGGTGTATTTGTGATGCTTTACAGAACACACTTTGAAATTTGGAGTTCTATAAATTGGCTTTTTCCGAACTTCTTGTTAAAATTTCACCATTTTCCTATTGTGGTGGATTAACTGTTGATCTATTGCCTTGACTTACCCTAAGGTTTTTGGGTTATCCTGTAGCTGTTCTACTCGTGTGTTTTCTTTAAAATCAATAAATGCATTACAAAACATTTCCATCGTATCAGCTTTTAACGATTTATATTTTTCAGTTATTAAATTATGATGACCAATGGCCAAATATATTCAGAGTTATTCTCATTTTGTCTCTCTTTGAATTCTTTTGAATTCTCTCTCACTCTCTGTCGCATTAACGATTTTCTCACTTCTGCATTGCACCTTGGTTCGCTGCTCCCCTTTTTACTTTACGTGAGATATATTTTCTTACTCCCGAATGCGCAATTGAAGGTAAAATTTTTCTGAGCACCCTCTATGTGTAGGAATACGCTTGATTCTATAAATCGGGAAAACAATTTATAGACTACTCTTGAACACCGTTGAAACCAGCTAACTAAGGCAAGGGTCGGAGCAATGGGTGTGGGTGGGGTCGGTTGAGTTTTGGGCGTGAGAGGAGCCATTAAGGTCGGGGTGAAAAAAGAGGGAAGGTTCGGGAGATTTTGGGGATGAAAGCTATCAGGTGCGAGTGGAACAACCTCTTAGGGCGGAATGGGAAGGCTATCATGTTCACCCCACCCACCCCTCAATTTTGGAATTTCAGCCCGCTTTTTTCGGTTGTAACCCACAGCGTCGTGACGTTACAATTTTTTACGTATCTCTCGTTCAAAGCAGATGTAACAATCAAGAAGTATCTAAGTTCCCTATGATATCTTGAACATTGCACTTATCTAAATCTCATTTATCAAATACTTATTTCGTATCAGCTTCAGGTAGTCCGAGCCAGATAGTTCCCATTGTCATATTAGAGACCATATTCGAATTATAAGTTTTAATTTCACCAGTTGTAGGACTCATAAATAAAATATTGCATTAGTAATGGGGCAATAATATAGTTTTATACTAGCGAAAGGTACCCGTTGATATTCAGCGGGGGTAATGCATTAAAGAAACTTAAATAAATTTCTATTTATTCCGCAGAACTCATCTTCCTCCTTAACTGGTGTTTCGTGGAGTCGAAGAGGATATGATTTCTTGAGGAAACTTGATTTTTAACATTCGGAAACCTACTGATGGGAAATTAGATTTAAAAAATGACGAAGTAGCTATAAAAATATTCATAATAATTGTGGTATTTATTTTTCACTGGATAGACACAGGAAGAGACTTCACAATTACAGTCTCTCATTCACTCTGTTCTGGGACCCAATAAGGGTCACACCCGCGTATGTGAGCGGTCAAGAATCCAATCATCCTTTACCAAGAATGATCCACGAGTCTCTTCTACTGTGTTTGGGATCAAAATCTAGCAATATAAAAAAAAAGTCCTATTTTCTGACCACAACCAAGATCATTTAGGTATATCAATGGTACAGGGCTTTCGAAACCAGGAAAATTTAGGATAACGACTTTTGTCGAATGGGGTTTTCTATTTCCCTTGCTAGTTTGGCATAGTATTAGGATATAAATTCCTTTGCGCCGGATCAGCTCCTCATTTATCGATCATTGCTAGCGAAGGGTAGGTACCCATTGAAATCCAACGGGGAGTGAGAGAAAGACGTAAACTGATAAAATTCATTGAATTCTTTGCATTTACTCATATGGTTTGTAATCAACTGTTGTTCCCGTGGAGACGGCGACGAAGAGTTTTTGAGGTACACTGAATATAATCATGCGGGAAAAGGGCTTAAGCAAAATTCTTCATAATTTTACATAGTAGTAACCAAAAAAGTAAATGACATGAGTTCTTTAACGCCATATCCTCGTTTATCAACCCTAAGCTTCTCAAGCACCTGAAACATACCAAAACGGCGCAGCGTGGGGAATGCTATTGTTTTCCCCCCTAAACAAAATAATCTATTTGAATACCATTATAAGTAGTTGATCACAATTAGGTCAAAAATCATACAATGATACTTGTTTACTGATAATGTTATAACCCTAATCATGGGCATTTAGGTATATAAATGGTATAGGGCGTTATAAAACTGTGAAAATTAGGCTAATGACCTCGTCAAGTAGGGTTTTCTACATCCCTCGATAATTTGGTACGGTACAAACACAGAAGTTCAATGACATAAGTTCTTTTACGCCGGATCAGTGCCTCATTTATCGACCGTTGGAGACGATATTTACTCATTGAAATCCTACGGGGAATGAGAGAAAGACGCTAACTACCAAAATTATTTGAATAAATCTCTTCGTTTTTTCTCTTAATGGTTGGCAACCAACTGCAGTTTCGTGGAGAAGACGGAGAAGAGTTTTGAAGAATCCAGAATGTAAAAATACGGAACCTCATGGTGGAAAAGGGTTTTAGCAAAAGAGTTAATCATTTTACATATTAGTAACCTAAAAAGTAAATGACGTGAGTCCTTTATCGCCATATATGCTCCTCATTTATTGACTGTACGCTTCTCAAGCACCTGAAAGAAACCAAAACGGCGCGAGGCTTGGGAAATTCTATTGATTATTTCTTCTAGGCAAAATAATTTAGCTATTTGAGTACCATTACCAGTATTTAGTAGATCACAGTTAAGTCAAAAATCGTACGTCAATACTTATTTATTGATAGTTAAGTCCTTATGATACCTCGGATATTTCCGGCGATTTTGCGCGTTCCAGCGGACGTGTCCGCGTTCATTCAGCGCTCAACTGTGGGAATACTATCATAGATAGAGGCCTGCAGTTTTCTGAAATTGATAAAGAAGGTAAGACTCTATATTATGATTGAAAAGAAATATTTTTAACTCCCCTGATTTGAGAGAAAAAACACTCAAACTTTGCCTTACCATTGCTCCCAGGTAAGCTATAAATCGAAAATTCGGCGTCTAGGATATTGTAGCCACGTTCTTTGCCTACATAGTTAATTACAATGTATGGGCTTTAATTTATTTTTGAAGCGGTCAGCTTTAAAACCGTGGACCCTTGCAGGCCTAAAATCTTGCCCAAAGTCCCCATTCATGCGTGAAAAATCCTTAGTTACCAAGTAAATTAGCTATTGTTGAAATTGGAGAAAAATGTGTTATTTTGTCGTTAAAACTGCAATTATCAAGTGAAATATAATCGTAGATGAAAATCGATTGAAAGAATAACGAACTTCATTCTTTTTTCCATATTACTGCGAAAATTACAACCGAATGCCTCTAGTAAAAGTTATTTAACTAAGCAAATAAAGAAACCTCTGCATCTATTCCTATGATTAGTTAATGATATAACCATTTTGGGGCCCTAAAAGGCCCTAAAGGCCATTGTTATATAGCCTATGTGTTATATATAGCCTTGTTATATAGCCTGAATCAGATACATCAGCTATCCTCCTGCCAAATTTTGTTTCATTCGGTTCCGTGGTTTTTGAGTGATTGAGTAACAGACAGACACCACTAGATTTGTATATATTAGTAATATGACAGAAATTGTAAGTAATTATCAAAATATCTAAATAAGTCTTTAACTTGACTCATTTTTTTCGCGTTGTGCGTTTGAAACCTTCAAAACGGAAGGTTTTTTGTGATACCTAAGAACCTACAGTGGTGACATATTATTAATTTTCAAAAATAGTTGAGAAAACGTACAAATTACACACTGTTAGTTTTCTTACGACATTCAAGTGTTGAAGATTCCTCATTTTGTATATAATGTCTCTTTGGAGTGCATACACGAACCATCTCCCATGTAAAAGGGCTAGTATATTTTGGCAAATATCTCCGAAAGTATGTGATAAGGGGTAGAATTTTTTATATCATTGGATAGGTGAGATATTTTTCTTTAAAATGAGACCAAATTCATTGATTCCTAAGTAAAATGGTTTTTCGCTTAAACTACCTTAAACTCTAATTTTTCGATTATACTTACTTCATGAGAGATCGGGAGTCTTCAGTGAAAATCAATAGATATGGTATTGTCCACTTAATATAAATTACAAATGTTTTGGCGTATTATATAGCCATCCTTGGGCATACCGAACCCGAGTATGGGAGGAGAGCTTTAATTTTATAATGAACTGTCAATGGAAATCAAAAACATGTTAAAAGTCCAGAAAATAGCATCGAATGGCATTTTTTTCACTCGAGACTATAATATTGTGTTAAAATGTGCTAATTGGATTTTGCTTGATCATATATTCCTTAATCAATGTTGAGTTTTTATCAGCAAATCCTGGCCATTGAGGTGTCCTATGACTGAACTTAAAATTGCATGTTCAAGGAGTTTGCCCGGGATATGTTGACCGTGGACGGATGAAGCTGGCCGAATCAAAAGGTGTGTCACGTGATCGGGGGCTGAACCACGCCGCAGAGGGGCGAAATTTGCGTGGAGAACAGCTCCGCGGGTCTTGGATGGGTTTGTGATTGATGTCCGCGAAGGGGCCGGTTGGCATTTACTAGGACGTGGAGCTGATAAGAGATTTTATGCGTAACTGGATTATATGACTTTCGAGTAACTATCGGAAACACTTCAAATGGACGAATCAACTTTATCGGAGACATTGCCTCGTGACGTCAAATAGTCGAGAGTCAGCTTGCGCAATATGGGAGCGTGCATCAAACAGTGGGGCCAACCTTTCGAGCTCTCGCACGAGGGCACGCGCGTGTTTCTTGGGTGGCGTTCTCCCCCGTGAACGACACACGCTTTGACGTCCGTAACATGCGTCAGTTTCTTAAACTGAGAGGACGATGGCGCTCTCAAGGCGACGTCGTGAGCCTCCGCCGTCCACCTCCCCGTCCACGCGAATCCTCTTAAGTGCACGATCGGTCCGCCAACGCTCCGTCCGTCAAGGGAGTTCGAGCGAGATTTTTCAAGCATTAAGTAAATGCTGCTATAAAATGGCGCAAAAATATAATTTTATACGGCTGAAAACAGATGCCATTGAGACCAGATCTGTCGATAAACAGTGAAGCTTATCCGTCGATTTTTTTATTTATTTATTTTATTTTATTTTTATTTTATCTTCACTACCCCGAATACAGCACGATGTGCCAATTTACGTCGGGTGGATAACAGTCCTGGGCAAATAATATTTTACCCAGGCGGGACTCGAACCCGCGACCCTAGGGTTAGCAGGCGAGGACTTTACCCCGCCGCCACCGGGGCCGAAATTTACTCGATAATGCCTGCATCATTATCTTCTACTGGTTATTAAAGGCAGGGCTAGCATGTTAGCGGTGTAACTCGTGTCTTTTGAGCATTTGTGTGTTTGTAAAAGACATTGATACTAGTAATCTTACGTTGATAATGGTGCGTAGTGCCACAAACAATGGTGGGTGTTCAGTAAAATAAAGTGTGATACATATAGGGAGGTGCATTATTTATCGATGTTTGATGTTATTTTTTCCTCAAAGTTAACGCCAAGGACTTTCGCTAACTCTGAATAAGTTTTGATCCATCGAGTCTGGTTAAGTGAAATTAAAGGAACTTGCTCTACGAACGAAAGGATCTAGAGTGTCGTGATGTCTTCCTACAACTAGAAATGTATAGCTTATAGTAATCGATTTCGCACTAATTTAATTGATACCTTTATATAAAAAATCAATAAATATTTACCTTGGTAATTCCGTTTACCGCAGTGCAACATTAACTATTCCAATAGTTTACTTTAATGTTTTATAATCTATTCTACTTAGTCCAGCATCGAGTATTCCAATGTTTGAATTTAGTTTCTTATAATCTCGTCTAAATGTTGTAAACCTGTGAAAGAACAATGGTCGATGTTATTATCCACAGTCCTAATTGTATTTATTTGCACTTTGGATTATCTCCGACGGACTTTAATTTGAAATGGAGTCTTCAAATGGTAATGCAAAAATCGAACTTTCTATCTATGTATATAAATTACGAAATCATTTCAGTCTATCCGTCACATCTTTTCGAAGGACCTCCAGGTGAATTAGGAAGTTGAAATTCAGCGAGATTATTGGTCGTTATCTGAAATCGACCAGTAGTAAACATCCAGGACAACAATTTAAAAGTATTTTTACCCCCATTTTGTTTACTTTTAGGTCCACAAGACAATTACTGGATTCTGTGCAGACGTTTTTATGTAATATTTTTTAATTATCTGTACTAAAGGCACAAGATAGAAACTAATTGTAATTGAATTAAAAAATAATAATGAATTGATCAAATAAATTTTAAAAAATATTATTTGGAATGGGCAATTTCTTGAATGATGCCATCCTTTACCTTCAAATATGCATCTATACATTGCGCAGAAAGACTTTCGCCGTTACGTGCGATACATGGTCGAGCCCGAGACCTAGTACACAAGCCGGTACTAGATATCGAGGACGGATTTCAGTGGGATTTCTGCTTTCCTAGACGTTTTCAAATGATCTTGGAACTTGTGATCGTGGGAAAGCGATGTTTTTTGCCATATCTCAAAGCATACTTATATTAGGTATATAGCAAACCAATCACTGACAGCAAGCGACCAGAATCGCAGTTGGGACATTGTTATTTCTTGTCGATTTTGTTGCATGTCAATTATGGAAGGATCGTACCTTGTTAAAATGATCCATGGAAAATGTAATTGGTTTCATGACCATTTCTGAAAAAAATTAATTATTTGCATACGTATTCTCACATGTATTGGTAGTTAAGTGCGACGATATTAAAAATTCTTTCCCTTCTTGTGGCCGTCATTTTTCCGAGATTGCGTGTGAAACTTTTAATAATCTTGATGTTTACTCTATACTTAATATCTGAATAACTACAGATGACCGAGGAGATATAGTGAAATCATACTATTGTAAACAAATTTAAAACGCCGTCTTTACTTTTTCTTTTTTCCTTTTACATTTCTTCATTGTTGCTACAGACTTGAAATCAACATTTATTCCTTCAAAAATCTGTTTTTCGACTCGAAAAGCTATACGAAGAAGGAAAGTCTCAGAATTGAATGTCTATATTTAAAGCAATAAATTAGAAGGATATTCTTAGTTATTTCTATACGTATGGAACTAACCTTTTCTTTCCTGGAAGCTCACAAAAATATCCTAGCTGTCGAAATCGATCATTCCACTAACTGATCCTCTAACTTTATTGTCTCAATTGGGAGAGCAATAAAAATGTGTGGTTCTGAGAATATAATGATATTAGATGTATTTCAAAGGGAGTAAAGTTCGAGTTTTAGATTATTCTCGTAAGAGAAATATGGTAGTCGTAAACTAACTTGGCGCACTAACTCAACCATTTTTGGAATTGATTTTCTTCTTTAGGGACGCTATTAAACGCGTGTGGCTCACATACTAGAGAGATTTGTAGGATCACTGCATATTGTCAAAAGTTGAAGTTTGAGGCTTTACTCGTACGAGATTTATAGCAGTTGTAAAGTAGCGGAAAATTGAATCAAATTAAATGCTGACACTACCGCTCTGATTGTTCCTTCAACGATTGGGTTCCCCTGGTAAGAAATTGGCGGGCCAGCCATACACTTTTACTTCAATCATTACTGATTAAGATTGTGTCCTATAAAGCAAAGCTTGTGTTTTATATGTGTAAGTAAATTTTCTTCATTTAAGTGAGCGATTTTTCTATTTTGTTTGTGCACATTTAGTTGGCTGCTGAGAATATGAGTGATGTATAAATATTTCTGCGCCATTTCTATTGCAGTATTTACTTATTGTATCTTATAGCGGCTGATGATAGAAATGATAATTCGTGTATGGTGGTCCTATTACGACTAGGGAAAAGTGTCGCACCAATCGCGCCGTTCGTAGGAGGGAGAGAGGGGGTGGAGATGGTGGCGCCCGACCTTGGCAATTGTCGACGTCACAAGTGGACCTCTCGTTCGGGGGAACGGCGGCGGCGCGAGGTGGCCCGAATGGCTCTTAGCGAGAAGCGGGGAAGAAACGTCGGGACATCGGCCACGAGAGGGGTTGGTATTTGAGAGACGACTCCCGCTCCAGGAGACCTGTGTCAATTCACAACTCAATCAAACCATCCATTGCCGTCCATCGTCCTGCATTAAACGTTTGTCTTGCCCTCCCTCCCTCGTTGTTGGTAAAACTCTAGTGCTTAGGCGATGTATATCGGGAACATTCCGCACGCTCAAGTGTGCTGTTCACTTCGCAACACAACGGCACAGATGCCTCCCATTCGTTAGAAACCATGCGTACTTAAAACAGATTGGGGGCCAATTCGATGTGCGCCGAACAACAAAAGAGCGTCGAGCTCCAAGATAAAATGCTTAAATTAAAAAGAAAGTATTTTGAACCAATTCAGCAACATTTCACGAAGCATTTGGCCGTAACTATTGTTCACCAACAGAATGCTGGCTACCCGTGGGTTACAAAACATTTCACCAGCGCACTGGACGTCGTTCGTGTACGCTTGAGTGTGTTGATGTGTTCCGATGTGCTTTTACTTCACCACTTTAAATGGGAAGCTCCCTCCAAACGCACTCCCTCCAAATAACGTCTCGGGTGTGGTACACGATCGGTTGTCAGGGTGTGGTATGATCAGTTGTCACCATCGGTGGCTCTGTCCACGTCGGGAACGAGCGTCGCGATTCTCTCGCCCAAGTTCAGGGCCGTGCGTTTTATATCCTGCGTGCACTCACACAAACGAGGCTCGTTGGCGTCTGTGATCAATGCGCTAAACGAATCGGGGGGGAATGTATTAGCCTTCGTTTACTCTCTTCCTCCCGATCGGTGTTCCTCCTCCCCATTTGCCCTTTCCATGTATTTGCGTATCTTGAGGAGAGGTAAGTTTTTGGATCCCAACAAGCATGAGCGTACCCTATATACATAGAGTGAGTCTAGGGAGGAAAAGTTTGTTCCCGGAGGGACTCAAGCGAGTAATGTCAGATATAGGAAACGCTTATGGCGATAATTAAGCCCGAACGATAAAGACCTAAGGATGCTAATGAATCTTGCTACAGTGTCGAAATTTAAATGGGAAAAATCATTAAAGCAAATTTTGATCCTTACCAGTGATTTATTTCTGGTATATAACTAGGTCTCTGGCCTCCGACGTGTTAAACCCTTACATCAAGTAGGTAAACATCTACATCTACCTAATAACTTGCACCCCGTGCCACACACCACTAGGGTTATCTCCGCACTTATCCCGGTTCAAATCGGAACCGCGCACTTTCCCCCAGCCGCTAGTCGTAGGCCAAAATACAGTCAGGTGAACAATACGCGTTCAGACCAGGAACTAGGAGAGTGCTACGTAGACGAACATGCTAACACGCGGTACTATGGTATCATAGCCGTAACTATTCTTCACCAACAGAATGCTGGCTACCGGTGGGTTATAAAACATTTCACCAGCGCACTTAGTTCCATTCGACGTCGTTCGTGTACGCTGGTTAGAATTATTAACGCGAATGATAAATAGTACTACAAGCTACTAAATAATGCAGAAAGGTAAATCATGGCGGCAACTTCATCCGGGGTGAGTTGTCAATAATAATGGTAAGATGTAAAGCAAAAGTAAAAAGCCTTCCTAGTGAGGTTCGAAGTTCTATAGAACTGATCTATCGCAATTATTATATATTCAAGGTCCATGGTTGACACAGCTGAAGGCCACTGTGCGTCGACGTCACAGGTAATCGCTTGCTTTGGTTCTTATTTTATGTCCTTGCTCTGGGTCCTCAAACTTGATGTAACATTCAACATTATTTCTCATTTATGGTGCATTTACTCTTACTACCCCTACGATTGAAGGGAGGAACTTGTAACGCTTCAGCAAATCCGCGGGACTCAAATCGCACCATCTCATACATTGCCAAAGTCAATTCCATTTCAATGATTTCAAGCCTCCCTACTTACCGAAAATGATGTTGAAGTGGGATCCATAGCACCTGCTGGAAATTTCATTTAAGCATTTTCTCTATTGTACTCGAGAATTTGTGTCCTGATATAATTAGGCACGGGATGAGATTTTCATGGTTATTAGCACCATAAATGTATTCTCTGAAGTACACGGAATTGAAATTTGACATTTTCATGTGATAAATTATGAGTTTTTGTGGGCTAATGACTAAAGATAACTATCATCTGGTGGAGAAATATACTTTACTG
The DNA here is from genome assembly GCA_963169105.1 of Ceriagrion tenellum. Lineage (NCBI taxonomy): Eukaryota > Metazoa > Arthropoda > Insecta > Odonata > Coenagrionidae > Ceriagrion > Ceriagrion tenellum. Next base: position 2,128,033 of record OY720633.1, read on the forward strand.
CGTAAAAATGTCGATTTTCTAGATAATGAACAAACTATCGATCCTTAATGAACCTCAACTACGGGAGTACCAAGAAGCATTATAAATTCCGTACGTTCTATCAATTCCAAACTGGCTCTGAAAAGATTACAGTAACATTAATTGACGAGAAATCTCAGATTCAGTGATTGGCATGAAGTTGCACAGGACTAGATTTCCAAATAACTGGCATTAACTTTAGACCTATGAAAGTATGGTTGTCGTAGTTTTGACGTTTGGTCTGATTTGAGGTGAAAAGTAAATCATATCAGTTGTCTAACCTGATTTTTTCCTTGCACTGCTGTATGAAATTTGTAAAATAAAGTGATGAATACAAAAGAAGAAAAATTATATTGCAGTGATAAAAACAATCTCTTATGTTGTTTATATAGAAAACTAAAATTATAGTATGTACACTCACAAAAGGTACATAATTTATCTCACTTGCGACTTTTACAAATACCACAAGAAAAATTGCTTCTCACGATCCGGGTTCCGACGATAAATGATCCAACGCGATGGGGAACTTATGGTGACAGTCCTATACGTCCATACCCTCGTAGTGAGCCATTATTTTTTTTGTGGTATTGGTAAAAGTTAATCGTGCAATGAATTTGGTTGGTGCAGGCCGCTGAGCTCGTCGAATGACCCTTTGGCAGTGAAAATATGTCCCCGAGACTCGAGTTTGGGTCCTGTCTCTTTGGTTTAACTAGAACCTAGATCCAGTAAAATATCTTGGAATTACTTTAACTTATGACATATCGTGGGGGATTACACATACAAAACATATGTGGCACAGAATTTTTAAAAACTAGGTTTTGTTAAACGTATAATAGGAAGGTCCTCGGATGAAAAAGTCAAAGAGAGATGCTATACTCCGCTCTGGTTAGGCCACACCTCGAATATGCCGCGAGAATTTGGGACCCTGGTCCTAACGATTTTACCAAAAAATAATAAAATACAAAGGAAAGCAGCGCGTTTCGTTAAAAACTGCTACGAGCGTACATATAGTGTCTCACAACTTTTAATGGATTGAGATGGGAGCCTCTGGAGACTCGGAGGCTACGCGCTAGTCTTAGGTTGCTTGTAAAATTCAGAACTGGTGTGTTTCAGAGCGACACAGAATATTAGCATGACTCCTCACTACATCTCTAGGTCTGACAGATGCGATAAAATAAGAGAGATACACTGCCGAACAGATCGGTACAAATACTCGTTTCTTCCTGTGCACAATAAGTGACCACAATACAAATTGAGCTCCACTAAATACGCTCCCATAATATATGTCACCAATTCATCTCCAAAAAAAACTTACATCTTTACACGGCTGGTGACTTAACACCACCTGCCACACACCCATGCGGCGGCTCGCAGGGTATTACGTAGATGCAGATGTGGAACCCTTTTCCCCCGTTGGTAGGAAGGAAGTCGGAAATGCGTCCCGAGTTGGTGAGAAGTACTGGGACGATACCGACCGAAGTAACGACGTTTGACACGTTAGGACGTGTTTAAAAGGACCCTATGCTGTGTATGCCAACGCGGTGCCTTGCATTCCACTTCGAGGGTGTGAGGCTGGGGATGACTCCACGCCAGGAATGTACTGACCTACTCAAGCACTGATATACTGCCATTATCATTTGACTAAATAGGATGTTAATTAATGCATGCATGATGAGATTTTACTCGGTTTGCGGCTACTATCATTCTACGCACGTGAGGTTTGCATTGCACTTTTAATCTTTACAAATATGTATCTTGGGGCTGTTGTGGGAAGATTTAAGTTTTGTGGGGATGCACTAAAGGGAAGTTGTTCGGCACGTGACTTTCTAAGATCCAGCTTGAACGCACTAGGCATGGCTTACTCTCTCGGAAGTTCGGTCACTCTCAGACCTCTGTGAGGTGCATGTCGTGAATTTGCTTGCGGTGTTGCCGAATTTCCAGAGCTCCCCGGGCCTCTTCAAAGGATTAAGAGACTCGGAAACTTTGAGCTCGAGCCGCCCCATATCGGAACCAATTTCTCACCCCTCGGCAACGGACCCCTACGCACTTTTCCGGAATTTCCCGAAAGACTACCGTCCCCACAAATTTAAGGCCTGCCCCTCTGCTCCAAAGATAGAGGAAAAGAACATTAACATGAATCAACGCGGGAAAAACCCTAATAAACTGACCTCAATAACTATACATCTCGAGGACTTCTCGTGTAATTTCCTCAAAAGTCTGTTATAACGAAGAATATATCTTCAAAAACCATCCATTGACGCTTGAAGTTTGCAGACCAATGGCTGACAAGGTTATAGGCTGCTGAACGAGCGCTAACTTCATTTCTTCTTTTCATTTTCCTCTTGCTTTCGTCTGGCCGTGCTGCCTCTGTTGCTGTTCACTCCTGCCGACGCCGCTGTTGCTGCTTGTTGCCGTCGTGCCGTCTGCCGCGCACTTCTTCCATCCCCCCGCCCGCCGCCAACAAACGCCCCCTTCACCGCCCCCCCCCGCCCCACCCCCCCGAATATTCTCTCGATTCCGCTCCGCAGAAGATACGCCTTCATCCACGACACAAGCTACATTGATGAGTAAGTAATCGTAGTTGCGTTTGACGCGCGAAACTAATGAGATAGCAAATCTTCTGACTGCACTTTTTACCGCTGCACTCCCCTACCCTTGATTATTATTATCTTAAGGCTGTTTTGAGGTTTGGGCATGTCGTGGGAATGGATGGTGTCCTAAAACGAAGTGGATTTGTGACGGAGGAGTGAATGGTATGAGAACAAGGGGTGGTCGGAGGAAATCTTGAATGAATGTGGTGGAAGAACGAAATGTTGGGATTCTTAAGTACGAGAGAGCATGTATGAAGCAATGTATGAGTGTGGCAGACGCAATGGAGGTAGGCTATGAAAGGGGATTAAAGAGGGAATTAATTTTGATTTTAGTTCTTCAGTGTGTTGCATTATTAGCAATCTTGATTTCAGTTGCTTTGATTATATTTTTTATAAAGCACGATTTTTCGCCGACCTTTCCTCCGGATCCAGTCTGGCAATGAATTTCTATGAGGGTCGGCGAGAGCTCGAGCTTTTAAAAAAATGTAATAATGGTAATTGTAGAACAAGGACCTTTTTTCTATTTCCAACACCGATATGATATTGGACTATCAACCCTAAAAGGGGAAGACATGGTGGGTAGGTATCCCCTTATATATTTTAACCCTAGGTTTTGTGTGATATTTACGATCGTTTGGTGTGATAATACGATCGTGATAAAAGTGATCGAAGTGATAATATAAGTGTTGGTAGCTCAGAGTATCAATCGACTCTTGACTGCTTATGCTGTTCATATGTCGTGTAAATAGGTTCCTGAAGTCATGAAAGCCGATCAAATAAATTAAATAAGATGTCTGAGTGGTCGCTGAATTCGGCCGTAACTTTCCTAGCCGGTTGATTTCAATTAGCGATGAATATGGTTGTGGCTGACCCTAGGGTACAATAATTTCTTCGTGTTCACATTTTAGGGAACAAGGACCTTAAGCTTTGTAGCCTCAACTTTATCTAGGTTGTGACGTCTCACCTTATGGCAAATGCTGTCGTTTGAAACCATTGTCAAGATTATATCCCTACTGAGATACATTAAAACAGGATAATTCGCCATTTAAAATCCCAAAAGATCTGTGGGATATCAAGTTAGCCCTGGAATTGATATTTGATTCTAAAGTTAACATGTTGAAAGTTATTTTTGTCGAATTTTATGAACTGATAACGTGTATTCATAACCATTTTGACGTATTTAAGTTAGATCTTGCTTGAGAATCGTTCTGGTGTTTATCCTGATCTCAACATGCTTGTATGTCGTGGTCAAGTGGCAGTTCAAGTAGTTCATAAGACTATTTATGCTATTTTTGACCCTACCCTCTCCCCCTATCTAATAGAATGCAAGATCTTCCCAACCCACCCACCCCCACCTCTCAGTCTTTCGTAAGACGTTAGATATTTGAATCTACTCTTCGTTAAATGCTCGCTATGGTTGAGCATGGGGATAATGTAGCTAGCCAGTCAGGCGACAGAAAAGGAGCATTGGTGTAGCGGTGAGATTACGGAAAATACGCCATTAACGAGCGGATGCTCCATGTCACTGCTAAATTTCATTCGGTTTGGATTTGGATTGGATATTTGGTGAGGCGACCGACAGCTAAGGTCACTTGCGCCGTAGGGCACAGGTAAGGGAGGATAGAAACCCGGCGTCGGTATTAGCCTGCTCCCTCGTCGTGGAACTGGCCATGAGAAAAGGTGTGAAATACTTCATATGGGTCTGAGTTGAAGAGGCCTAGTCTCATTAAAAAAAAAAGACTAGACACATCCGTTTGAACTCCAAGAAATGTACAAATCGGACTTCCTCGAGTGCGTCAACGAGCTAGAAATGCCGCAGCTGACAGAAGTGCAGCTAATTGATTAACGCTTCCCATACTGTTTGGAGAAGGGAATAGTGTAACCTAAGAATCCATCATTCATGATGGTGGCCATTGCTGTAATGAATCGATCGTTAAAAAAATTGTTTATTTTCGTTTCTCTCTAAGCCCTATCAGTGTATTTCAACTGCGATATTATCTTTGGCGGACTCTACCCGTCAGTAGTCGGTGGCGAAATGTCCGCGCCGGTGAGCTGTAAGGGCTCTTTCCCCGAATTTGGTGACAGCTTAAATTGAATTCTGCCTTCCACGCAAGTTCAAGCGATGGGTGGAAATAAATGTGTGCGGCCTATGGATGGGACGGCCATACATAGTTGATGTGTCTCGGAATTTGTTTAGGTAATCATATATTCTAAGTGGTGGAAAGGTTAGTTAACCAAGGTTGGACTGCGGGAAGTGGATGACGAAGAGGCACAAAAATCGGAACTTATTGTGATCCGCGGGGGTTTAGAGGTACATTTATAAATGTACAAATTATCTACCTTGCAGAACACCGTGGAAGTCACTTATGTTAATGATTGCCCGAGTGCGTTATTGTGCATTTATTTCGTCGCATAGATTTTAATATCTATACAAGGCTTATCCCTTCCCAAGGACTGCAACCTTGTCGTGGTGGAAGGGCTTGTGGTCTCCGATGACCCTTAGGGCTGAACTGGCGGGAGCAATGTTCCTGATGGGGCCACCCACGCCAGATAGGTCGAAGGTTGGTAGACAGACGGTTGATATTCCGCGCAGTGTCTTCTCCTCAGCGAGGCGGCTGCGAACGGCGCCTGACCCCAGTGAGGCGACCTCTCACCTCATGGTGTCACGTGAAAAACACTATTGAGAAGGTCACAGAATACTAACTCAATTAAAAATAAACATTGAAAAGATGGACAGTATTGATACGGAAAATAAATCCTGTCAAATACGGGACTCGGCCCAGAGATCCGGGCGTCGTGCCCGGCAGCAGAGGGAACAAGGCCCCTGCGGTCATCATCACACGAAATCCTTGGAATACCATTACGTGGAAGAAATAATTTATAGAATACCTTGGAGTAAGTATTTGGTAGTAATGGGTGATTGGAACGTGGTGGTGGGTGAAGGCTATTGGGCTAGGAACAAGGAATAACCGCGGGGGGAAATCTGTAGAGTTTTGCGGGAGAAATAATCTAATAATCACGAGAACATGGCTTGGCATGGCATCGCCCTCGAGGCAGGTGCACGTTGAAGAAGCCGGGAGACATGGATAGGTTCCAGATAGATTATATAACGGTAAGAGACAGATTCAGGAATAGCGCTAAAATCTCTCATACCTATCCAGAAGCTGATGCAGACATAGACAACTGATTGGTGATGAAATGTCGCGTTAAACTCAAAAAGATAGGAAGGGGGAGGAGGGTTCGAAAGTGGAATACAGAGGCATATACTAGGGCAGTGAGGGAGAAGTATCGAGAGCAGGTTCATAAAATCATTGGCTTAGATCGTGGAGTGAGATCTTTGGAGAGTGATTTGGGAAGTTTGAAACAAGAAGTTGTAGATACGGCGACTGTACGGTAGGTGTAGCAAGTGCAACAAAAATGAGAAAATTGTGGTCGCGGAGGGAATGATAACGGAGATGGAGGAATAAAAGGAAATGGAAGATTGTAAACTCAGAGCTCAGCAAAAGGATATACAGGGAATACAACATCCTCCCAAGAGAAACATGGTGGAGAGAACAGATCGACATCTTTGAAATTATTCGAAAGGAGTGAAGATCAGATGCTCAGTATGGGAAAAAAAAGCAATTGACGGGTGGTAGTAAGGGAAGCGGGTTTGCAGCGAAAACAGACAAGACAGGAAAAGTGATCGTAGAGCAAAAATTGATCCGGGAGAGGTGGAAGGAATACGTCGAAGATTTCTATGGTAAGAAAATAAGGCGCACAGAGATGGTATTGGACCAGGTATCCTTGATAAAGAAGTCGAAAAAGCAGTCCGAGAAACATGAAAAGGACTAAGGCTGTGGGAATTAAGGATGAGTCGGTTCTTAAATTTTTCCGGTTCTCGATACCGGTCCGGTTCTCCCCCATCGGTTCCCGGTTCTCGATACTCGGCTCCAACAATGAACTCTTATTTTCTGAATGAATGGCAAATTTAAATGAACAACCACAAGAACTGAATGAAAATAATTTCACTAAAGAGGTAAATAAGCAGGAAAGCTCTGTAAAAAAACTTAAGATCGTCTCCATAATTTTATTTTCCAAGTATAAAAAGTCAAACTAACATGTTCTTAAAGAATGCATGATCGACCAATATGTCACATTACATCAGGCAGCCACTGGTGCTTTCTCTAGGTTTTGTTTTTAAAAAATCAACATTTTTACCCTATCTGGGTCTAATCGATTCCTTTATTTGTCAGAAATATTGCCTGCAGTACTGAACAGGCGTTCACTGAAAACGGTAGTAGATGGAATACTCAGATATTTTTTTGCCAACTGCTTAAGCCGTTTGAAGGGGCTCATAGACCAGTAGTGGCCTACATCTTCTGAACGCCTATGATTTATTGTTTCCTCACCAAGACATGTTCTGGTATCACCGTCCATGCCGATCCAATCTGAATCATCAGCAATTCCTCCTTCAAGACCACCATCTACCTGTGAACAATTTGAAGAATGTCCAGGTTCGCTGGTCGACATAGCACCTGGGCCAGTTAGTGGTCCGCGGAATAAATATTTTTTGATTGATGACTTCGCCGATCCAAGGTTTGTAGGCGCATGTGGTTTGAGATTTGCATACGTTTCTCCGTTATTTGACACGGTATGATTCTTTCCTCTGCTTCTGTGTGTTGTGAGATGTTTTCGAAGGTTCGATGTTGATTTTGAAGGGCCGCGCGAAATACGCTTGGAGCACAGTTTACATACTGCATACTAGTAGATAGTATCATCAGGATCAATCGTGAAACTCCCCCAATGACGACATCATCCATTCATTTGTTGTAACTTGTGAGTCAGTTCAAAATATATTCTGTATTCTGTGATGTAGCTTAAATTCTTAATTTAATTGACAACTCATTCGCATGCCTCACTGTCACAGTTCTTATAACATCAACACTAGCACTGCTCAACACGCCGGTACAGCGACGCCACGGATAAACTGAGCGGCCGCGGTGGCGGCCTAGCCCGCGCGGTGGATACGCCCGCGCGGGCGCCGCTGTGCACACACCTAAGCGGCCGCGGCCACGGAAATGTTACAATGTTGGTGAGAGCGACAAACCGACGAACCCTTAAATGGCGCGTGTTAGCGAGCAACTCTCAAAAGAAAAAAAATTGGAAGCCATGCGATCGGAAAGTAATATATGCGTTTTTAAAATCTTTTTTTCACTGCCGGTCACGGCAAATCAAATAATTACGATTATGAATTACTATCGGAGTAATTATAAGGAACACCAATTTTTAGAGCTACAATGGGTCGAAATATATTTAAAATTTTCATAAGGTAATTGTCGTCTGATGATTACCAAAAAAACGCGCAGTGAGTGCAGAAGCAAAGACAAACTCTTGCCAACGTTAATAAAAAAATATTTCGACCGTTTCGTGTTTGCATAGCCCAGTTTTGTCAAAGCAACCCATGAGAAAGTTAGGCGTCAGCCGCCGCGGCCTGCGGCCAAACTCGACAGGTCGTGTTCGGCCGCCACCGCGGCGGCCAACCGCTGCACAGGCCGCGGCCGCGCCCGTCAGGCCGCTCTGGTGCATGTGGACGCACCGAACGCTACATTGTTGTTTGGCCGCGTACCGCGGCTGCTCAGGTGTGTGACGGCCTTCATTGCCATCTGATGACATCGTTATATTGCAACGATTGCAACAACGAAGAATAGATTGAACATATAACGGAGTTATAAAGAATTGTCGATAATGCCCTTTTACAATACGGTATTTTAAGTTACGAATGAAAAATGAAAGAATCTCGTGCAAGACTCTGGCCGTGACCTTGAAGACGACGAAGTGCATTTCGGGTTTGGGCGCAAAATTAAAATCCTCGCCACTGCTCCGTGCCGGTTCCTAAGTACCGACTTTATGCGATCGGTTCCCGATACCGGTTCTAAGGGCCAAGAACCGGCAGTACCGAGAACCGGGTACCGGAACCGACCCATATCTAGTGGGAATAGATATCATTCCTGTAGAGTATTTAAAGGGTATGGCCCAGAACGGAAGAGGGGAAACACTTTGCTCTAAATCGTAGGATTTATGGGAAGGAAGTGTGACCGAAGAACTTCATTAAGACTACACCAATAGCGATACTGAAGAAGAGCAAGGCGAAAACTTGTGAGGATAATGGGACAATAAGTTTAATTTCCCACGTGGCAGAAGTAATCCTTAGAATTGTGAATAGAAGGCTGGAGGTCAAGGCTAACGAATACGTGGTTGACTATCAGTTTGGATTTGGAGTTATCATGGATTTAGAAGAGGGGCGGGAACGCGGGACGCTATCGGAGTGACGAGGACGATAGTAGAAAGAAACGTAAAATATTGTCAGGGTGCGTTTGTTTGCTTTATAGACTTCGAGAAGGCGTTTGATAGGGTGGAATGGGCGAAATTAATGGAAGCGCTGAAGAAATTAGGGGTGGGTTGGAGGGACAGACTTCTCATCCGGAATCTTTATGTGGACCAGAGGCCCAGGTTAGGGTTGCCGACGGAAACTCTGGATGGGCCGTGATAGGTCGGGGAGTGCGACAAGGGTGACTACTATCATTGTTGCTTTTCAGTGCGTATTCTGAAGAAATAGTAGTGGAGGTATGGAGAGAGATGGTAGGAGTAAGGGTTGGAGGGGAACTCATAAAGTTAGCGACATTTGCAGACGATCAAGCATTGATTTTTCAGTCAGCCAAGGGATTGAAGTCAATGATGAATGCGTTGGAGGTGCCGTGCGAGAGGTATGGGATGAAGATGAACCATAAGAAGGCGAAAGTGATGAGATTCTCGGGAACAAGAAAGTGGGGCTGAATGTAAGGGTGGGATGGCACAGAGGAGAGCAAATCGAGCAGTTTACTTATCGGGGTAGCATTTTGGAGGAGAATGGGTTTAGTGGCAGGGACATAAGATGAACGATTGCCATGGCTAAAGAAGATGCATTTTGCAAGACGGAAGATGCAAATGGCATTTTCAAAGACAAGAGTTGATCAGCGGGTGTGTGAGTGGGGACGTAAAGAAATGGCTGGTGAAAACTCCAATATGGAGCGTTTTGCTTAATGGATCGGAGACTTGGTCAATGCTGAGAGAGGATGTACCTAGATTTGAGGTGTTTGAGATGTGGTTGTAGAGGAGGATATAGAAGGTGAGCTGAGTGGCGATGAGGACGAAAGAAGATGTATTGGACATGGTTAGAGAGGAGAGGAAGATGGTGGCGGAGGTTTGGAGGAGGCAGAAGAGATGAATGGAGGACGTTTTGAAAAGAGAGGGAATGTCCAAGAGTTTAATAGAGGGGATAACACTGTGGAAGAGCGGTAGAGGAAGGAAGAGGATAGGAATGCTGGGAGAAATGAGGATAGGGGGAGGGATATGAGGAATTCAAGAGAGATATAATGTCTGATCACGTGTAGGAGGGAAATCGGAACGATATGTCTGAAATTAGAACGTTTGGATAAGTGCTCTGCGCAAACCTTCCAATCAGCTGTTAGAATACTCAAATGATGGCGCCGTTGGAAAGGATATTTTCCCGCAGTGGATCATGGAAATTGACTTGCGGCTGTACAACGAGCTACCGGTGCACCGAACTACTATGATCTCGAAAAAGTGGGACAAAAATAAGGTTTTTTTTCCAATTGCAATGAAAGTAAGAGCGTCACCTGCGTGACGGGAAGGAATGGGAAAAATGAACGGGTGGAGTTGGAGGACGAAAGTGAACTGAATGTTGACCGACTGATTTTGTTGCAGTCACTCATATTTCGGGGAAAAATGAAATTATTTTTGTATTCATCATTTCGGCTGTGTATCTCGACTTTATTGCTTCTATCAATTTAGAAGATATTGCATGGGATAAAAATAATACCCCTCGTGTCGTATTGAAGTCCGCCTGATGTGAATTTTTCAAGTAATCTAAATCTAGCATTTAGCTTTCGGGCCTGTAACGGCCTCCAGCCTAGTCCTCCAATTAACTTTGTGACACTTTCTGTTCGCTTGTGGAAGTACTGAACGTAGCTTGTGGAATTCCTATGTATTTTCATTTATGTCGCGCGTCCAGCCTTTCTTTTCAGGGTCCAAAATGCTCGCAGCGTATTCGAGATATGGCCCAGCTAGAGCGAAACGGAATCTCATTCGTCCTTCATCCAAGAACCTATCTGCTATTCGCTTAAAACGTTCAAATTCCATTCTAAGGTGTGTTGAGTGGTAATCGTGGGCCACTGAATGCACATTTAAATCATTTTTTGCGCAAAATATTTCTCGCACCACATTTTGCTCAAGCGTATCTGATTATGCGTTGCAGCATAACATACAACACTAGAAGTGATGAAATTATTATATCGAATTCTTTTTCCGCGATGAAAGCGTGTTATGACTCAAGTTTTCGGCGCGGTCTTCGAAAATTTATTGAAGTCAAATCGAAATCTTTCATCGATTATTGTACTCGTCGCGAAACCTTGATTTTGCTTGAAACAACTACAGCAATAAAAAGTGCATTATTTCGCGTTTAGAAGATTATCTGTGCATATGTGATCGAATTATTACATTTATATCATGTGCCATTTGACTGCGTGTTGAAGTAGCACTAAATTTCAAAAAAAAAAAACAAAATCGAAATGATGCCATTTTTTTCATTTATAGTTATTACTAATGAGAACATACACTCAAAATTTCACGCCAATGTATGCATTTAAGAAATCGACCCAACCACCATAATCCAGGGTAGCAAGTGTTTCCCCCGAGGCGAAGGACAGGGAAGTGTGCAGATGAAGGATCCTCGTATGGCGAGTGTGAAATACCTAGGTGTGCCTACCCATGCGGATGGATGCGTGGAAGTGTGGAGTGACTCCGCGCCGCAGAGGATCCGTTGATCGATCTGTTGGTCGACCGATATTTGATGATGATGGATGGTTCCTCCAGTGGGATTGCTTGCCCCCCTGGAGTTTCACCTCCCCCCCTGATTCCCCGCATTGTTTCCTCGGTACCCATGGCAACCGCATGGGAAGATCCTGCTGATGCGCAGACGCGGTTGCCATTTTTGAGTATGTGTTCAAAACATATTTATGAAGCAGTTTACCGAAACCATTATTTTTACGCATATCTTTAACAAAAGACAGGTGACATTTAATTGAAACGATGAAGGTACCAGTGTTTCTGTGTAAGGTAGAGTCTTTTAGATGACCCATTGGATGCAACTGTCTAGAATGAACGGTTGCACGCCTCTCCGTCTCTCCCAATCTCCTCTCCCTTTGACTAGCGCTGTGCATCCAAGCGCGCGAAGTTCACGATGAAAAAATGCTTTGACCTGCGGGGCAAGTGATCAATTTTTCCCACCGTTGACTCACGTTAATATGTCTGTTATGCGGCTTTGATCAACATCACTTATCTCATCTTTCTCGATGGTCGACAGTTATGAGCAACTTTGTGAAATTCTTTATCTGAGTTAGTGATTGCTCCTAAAATAATTGGCCTGATTCGCGTAATTCTCGCTCCGGAAGTAGACCAAATACAAACTCATTACAAGCGCTTGGAAGTCGATATCCCCAAAACCGTCGTCTTTCGAGAATGATGTGGCTTTCACAAAAGTCTCTTCATAGTTTACATTTATCGACTGGAGGCAAAAGTTGTGGACTTACTCACCTGGATACCCAGAATTGACGCCAAGTGATATGACTAATAAAACTACCCAATCGTCATTTTTCACTGTGATCTACGTGGAACCTTCTAAGGAAAAATAATTTCAGGAGGTGCTCTGCTTACTATGCCTCTAAGCATTGGTATTCGTGTGCATGGTGGGTGCGGAAGTCCTTCGCGTCCTAAGTCACATAGAAATACTTGTCAATACTCACCTGAGACTTGTTCAAATATTTTCTTAGAGAAATTTTCACGGTTCCAATCCTCCCGGCGGGTGTCTCCCACTAAACATAACCTCCTGGTCGATCTCTCTGTGGAAGTCTGAGGTGTTTTGACTTTCCTCCATTGTACGCACCTGCCGTTTGTGGGAAGAGGGCCCCGATGCACGAAGGAATGTGCAACGCTTTGTTCCATTTGGTCCTTCGGCTCCGAACTCCCTTAACCGACCGTTCGCCCATCACCGTTCGCTCTCTGACTCTCGTATGGTCATTTTAAGTCTTGATTTTTCCGTCTCTCCCGCTCATGCCTCGCAGCCCCAAGGAACAGGAGCAGACGAAAAACGTGGACGACGCCCTCTTCGACATGTTCAAGAGTGAGGAGACGGGCCTCCTGCCCATCGGCAAATTCCTGGCGGTAAGTGTATGCGCTCGTCCCCGTTTCATGATCTCTGTTGTGTCCGACTCAACTTTTAATGGCTCATGGTCATTGAATGATTGAATCATTTATGTTTATATTAGATTATATACGTTCGTATATGTCCATATTGTCCAGTTTTGTCGAATAGGCGAATAATCTGATTCTGGCGATCTTTATTGTTCGACAGTTCAATCTGACCTGATGGTGATGGTGAGGTCAGACGTGATGGTTTCGCCAATTTGACAAAACCGATCCTACATTACATTAATCGTGTGAAAACGTACATTGCTATTTATTCAGTGTGCTATCTTTGCCCATCAAAAATATCGGCCAGCGCTAATAAATATACGCTCTGGCAGGCAGACCTTCTCTCTTCCTCCCAGTAACCTTTGCTGATTACCCCACCTTGTTTTCTTGTTGAAATATTTTTATTTTGGACGGTGTGGGTGATGTAAGCAATTGATCAACAGAGCCAGTGATTGTGTGACATAGGTTGAATGTAGGCATAGTTGTAGTCGTCACTCGTGGAAGAATGCTTTTTCAATATTGGGAGTGGTGGTGGAAAAAAGAGACTACATTGTCACATCTTTATGGCAATGGTTTTAAGCTATGATTAGTGTGGGGGTAATTGTAGGCGAAGCAAAAAAAGTAAAAGAAAGAGCACATATCATTCTTATTAATCATTTTTGTGAATTTGAAGCGCTTAGAAGATTATCAGTTGTCAACAATTCGAATATTGGCTTGCAGCAGCTCACTATTCCACTATACTCCTTACCATCTGCTTCTTTCCTACGTTGCTATTCTCTTTGATGTCCTACATGATTTTCCTGGTGTATTTCATTCTTAATCTTCCTCTGTAATTCTTCCCATTCATTTCTGCTTCCAAGATTGTTTTCTTTGGGCCGTTGTGACGCAAAGTCGCTTTCGCTTTCTGTAGATCGATGAAACTAATATTTCTAGGTCTATCCTTTTGAATCCGCTTCTTCAAGATAAGTCTCTGGACCAAAAATCTTCTTTCATTATCCTACTCTTCCTGAAACCGAATTAGTATTCATTCAGGAATCCGTCCATCTTCTGTTTCATCCTCCTGAAGATATTCTGGCCAACATTTTCAATACATTTACCATAAGGCCAACTGTCCTTCAGTCTTCACACCTCTGGCCTCTTTTCTTCTTCGGGATCGGGATGATTCCACTATTCTTAAAGTCTGGTGCATCTGCCTACTGGAATAGATATCACATGTCAGTCTGTATAGCATATCCAAAGTCCTCATGCCTGTACACTCTACGTTTCAGGCTTCACTTCGTGGAAGTTAATAGTATCCATACTTAGAGAATGCAAATTTTGTACTTTTCCACAGAATTTTATTTTGTATGGTACGACGCGTTTCATCGACTTGCGGCATCAACAGGTACCTGATTACTTAGGGTATATAGAATACTTAGAGGTGCCTGATGATGCCGCAAGTCGGTAAAACGCGTCGTACCATACAAAATAAAATTCTGTGGAAAAGTGAAAAATTTGTATTCTCTAAATATGGATCCTCATACCTGCTTATATAGGAACTTAAAGGGAATTTCATCAACTCCTGGCGCCTTTCTCTCACTCGAGTCCTTTATTGCTACATCTAAATGCCTTCTTAATTTTATCCACAGGGTCCTCATCCTCTACTATCCTGCCTATCTATCCGTTGCCACTATAAAGGTTCTTCAGCTATTGTTTCCATTTCATAGCTGTATTTTCAGTTTCAGTAAGAACTTCATTTTCCTCACTCCGAAAGACAATATCTTAGATTATGTAAGACCCCCGACTCTCAACGGGGCCACGCCGATAATTTGGCAGGGATTTCGGGAAGGAATCTCAGAATTACTCTAATTAACGCTCTTTATTCCGTTTCCATATTCTCGTAGCCCGCTCCTAACTGCCGCGTTACCACGGCGTCGCTTTCCAGCGGCCCCCTCAGCATGCACCCCCTCTGCCCTCCTCCCACATCCTTGGGTTCTTTCCTCCCGGCCGTATCGTCCACCGCTGCTCTTTCCCACGCAAGGTGGTGGAAAATGGGAAGGGGAGAAAGGTGCATATACGACCCATCGGCCGCCGTCAGTGGAGGAATCCCATGACTCGGAAAAAGGGGAAGTGGAACGTAGAGAGAGAGGTGTATGTATCCGATCTGCTTAGTCCGAGTAAAACTCGCTCGGTTGTCTCAAGGTGGGGCGGGTGGTCAGTGGGTGGGTGGGCGGGTATAGGAAAGGTGGGAAAGGAAGTTGAGTCGGCGTTTGTGGTACTTACACCACCCTCCCCTCAAAATGGCATTTAATCAATCACTTAAATGCTTCGCCTCCCTGCGGCACCCCAAACCCTGTGGATGAGAGCATGTAGCACAGATTTCGGAATCATGCACGAAAACAAAATGAACTTTATCCTCTATTCCCCCAAAATTTTAATATCAAATAAAAAATGAAATGAATGCCTTAGCCATCAAAATGACGAATGAAATCAATACCCCAATAGTCTTATGAACTATATTCTCGATACACAGTCTTTTCGAATATCTTATGCACCACAACCAATCCCTAAATACGTACACGTCGACATCATCCTAAATAATTTTACAATTGCCTTTCGGCCACAAGAAAACAGTCATCACCACTCCCCCAAAATATCACAAAAGGTGCCAATTGCACCAGCTATACACAATATTCAAATTCCATTCATATTCAGATCAAGAATCATTTAGTCATCACTCTCCATTTGTTTCAATTAAGACACGTATTCAAAATATTTACCGTAACCCAACTCTTGCAAAACAATTCATTGTTATTTTTTTATCTCGTTGGCTCTTGTTCACCCTTAAAGTTGGAAACACTCTGATTAATAACAGTTATACCACCATTCACAGTCTTTCGCGGACACACAGCCTGCCCCATCTTCACTCACTAATTTCCTCTAAGATCTCATAGGCGGAGCCTGGGTCGATATACCAGAAGTGCAAGCAAATGACAAGCACCCAAAACACAATTACCACACACAACACTACCCCGCACAAGTTAATTTACTCCTATCAGGATCACACCACAAAGAAACCTCTTCTCTCTCTTCTCATTGACGCGGCCGAAGCCGATTAGGCGGCGACTTCTCGACCTCTTGAGGGGGCGGCGCCTTCGGGGAAGGGCAGGAAGTAGCCTCTCGTAAACTCACCGGCTCTGGAGGCGTAGGGGTAGGTCGGGGCCTCCGGAGATAAGGGCCTCTCAGCTATATGTACAGCTCATTGCGGCTCGCTCGCCGCTAGGCCGTTGGGCTCCTCCGTGCTCTCCTGCGTGGAAGTCTCCTCCACTTCTCCGCTGATCGCCGGCTCTCTCTCAGCAGCTGGCGATCCCGGCTCTCGGGAAGCTTCTTCCTGCCGCTCTTCGTCCTCCGTCTCCGACTCTCGGGCTATCTCTTCCCACTCTCCTTCATTTTCCGATTCCTCCAATGTATGGGACCTACGGGGCGTCATTCGAGGGGGAGGGGCGGTGTGGGTGAAAGGGGTGTCTCCAATCGGAACTTCCGGGGGGAACTTCCGGGGTCTTCCTCGACGGCGTTCTCCACAGTGGGAAAACCCTCGAGTGGGCGGATTCCCTAAATGTAGCTTTAAGCGATTTTTGTGCACTAAAAGAGATCTGTAGGGTTACTGAACTCGCACATTGCATGGTGGAATCACTTCCGTCACTCGGTAAGGGCTCTTCCACGGGTAGTGGAATTCCTTCGCACCACCCGCCTTCGCGCATGGGTCACTCAAATACACGTATTGGCCGCACTTGTACGCCACGTCCTTAGTACTCAATTAGGTCTTTTTGTTCATGATATTTTAGTTTCCGGAGAAGGTAACGTACAGGTAGACGCAGCGTTTCTTGACTTTAGAAAAGCTTTTGACAAAGTTACCCACTGTAAGTTACTCGCGAAGTTAGCATCATACGGGATAGACAGTAATATAGTAGGCTGGATAGGAGACTTAATGCATGAACGCGTTCAAAGGGTGGTATTAGATGGTCTCAGCTCAGGTGAAGTAAAAGTTTAATCGGGTATTCCCCAGGGAAGCGTGATAGGCCCAATTTTATTTCTTCTCTACGTAAATGACCTGAATACAGTAGCCAAAAATAGCAAGCTCCGTATTTTTGCCGATGATGCAGTAGTGTAAAAGTAAATTAGAAATGAAGAGGACAGTCAGTCTTTAGCTAAGGATTTAGATGCGATTGATGATTGGTGTGATAGTTGGCAGCTAGAATTAAATTTGAAGAAATGCGCGATAATGAACTTTTGTAAAAAGAATGGCTTTCCCCGGAATAATTATAGCATCAAAGAAAAGAAAATATCTAACGTAGAATCTATTAAATACTTAGGCGTCACCATCACTGAAGACGTCATGGGTAAAACACATCAGGGAAATTACTAGTGTAGCAAACCGTAGATTAGGATTCGTGAAAAGGGGTTCTAGGCAAATGCGATGAGAGAGTACGAGAAAGAAGCTGTTTTACACTTGTCAGGCCTCATTTGGAATATGCCGCTAGTATATGGGATCCGTACGAGAAAGGTATGATAAAAGAATTAGAGCGTGTGCAAAGGAGATCCGCTAGATTTGTTAAAGGCCGTTATGATAATTGTATAAGTGTTACGACTTTAATAGAAGAACTAGGATGGGAATTACTATCAGAACGCAGGTTAAAATTTAGGTTAAACCTTTTAAGTAAATTCGAAACCGATTTGTTCACAGATGACGTTAGATATATATTGAGAACCCCTGCGTATTATGCTAGGTTTAATCATCTTAACAGGATTAGAGAGATAGATTGTCGTACCGATAGATTTAAAACGTCATTTTTCCCGCGCACCATAAGAGAGAACAACCGCAGCGTAGCAAAGGGATAGGTAGGTGAAATATAGTTAGAGTAGTCTGTAGTGCAGGATGCATGTAATAACAACCAATAATCCCTTTCTTATTATGTAGATACTAACCTTCTAGCTGTATGTGACCCTGTTCTCTATCATGTCTCCCTTAAATATCTTACTTGCATGGCAATAGTGCATGTTTGGTGATCTTCACCCCCTGCCACACACCCTCGTGGTGGCTCGCAGGGTATTGCGTAGACGTAGTACCCCGGTTGAACACTGCGGCCCTCTCACGCCGGATTAGATCATCATTCGCTTTACAATTCCCCCACATTGTCTCTAATTTCTTCTTCAATTCCCTAAGGTACGGGTTGTTAAACTCTCCGACATCCGGGTCGTAATGTTCGAAGGGTGATCGCATGGCATGTCGGAAAATTATTTCGTAGGGAGCGAAACCGGTATTCCGATGGACACTAATATTGTATGCCGTGACATCGTTGGGAAACCACGTATCCCAACGTACGTATTTGTGTCACTGACATAATGGCTGAGTATACCAGCTATTGTCATATGTACTCTTTCCACTTTCCCGTTGGACTGAGGATGATAAGGAGATGTGCGAAGCCGCGAAATCTTCATTAATTCACATTTTTCTACAAAATTCCGACATGTAGTTAGCGCCCTGGTTGGTAAGGACTCTATCGGGTACCCCAAACCTCAGAATCCACTTCCTCACAAATGCCGATGCAACCTTCTCAGCTCTCTGATCCGGTAACAACCATTTCCAGATAACGGGAAAAATTGTCAATTATGGAAAAGATGTTTTTATTCCCGTTGTCACTGCACGGGAGGGGTCCTACTGTGCCCAATGAGACGAAATCAAATGGCCGGTTAGAGGAGGGCAATTCTTGAATCGGTGCTCTTGTTCTACCATGAGGGCTTCGGCGATTGCACGCGACACAACCTTTCAGAGTCTCCTTGACGTCCTTCACAATGCCCTTCCACCAATACGATGCTCGCACCCTCTCCACCTTAGGTCGGACCCCAAGATGGTGGATGTTCGTGGAAGTTTTTTATTATTTCCCCCCCCACAACTTCTCAGGGACAACTATTTTATCACTTCCGGTGGTTTGTTTATAGAGTACTCCCTCCCTCAACGTGGAAACCTCTCTGTCCTCGCAGCCGTTTACACTCGCTATCAGCGTTCTGTGTGTCGATTATGTCGTCATTCTGCCCCCGTTTGGTCGCACGTATCTTCCGACTAAGCGCGTCAGCATTTGAGTGTAATTTTCCTGGCTTATGAACTACCTCATAGTCAAATTCACTTAGTTTTAACGTCAATCTCACCAAACGACTGCTAGGGTCCTTCAGACTGAACAACCATTTGGGAGGTACGTGTTCGGTAATGATTTTAAATTTTCGCCCAGACAGATAGCACTTGAAATGTCCCGTTGCCCATACGACTCCGAGGAGTTCTTTCTCGGTCGCCGAGTAATTTGTTTCGGCTGTGTTTAGTTGTCTCGAGGCATAGGCTACCAGATGCTCCTCTCCGTTTACTTCCTGCGATAGGACCGCGCCGAAGGCGTTATTCGAGGCGTCCTCTGAAACGATAAATGGTTTGCTAAAATCAGGGTACACCAGGATTGGGCTGCTAGTAAGCGTTTTCTTTAACTTTCCCATTGCCGCTTCACACTCGTCCGACCAACTGAGTGTTGTTCCCTTTTTCAAAAGTCTCGTTAGGGGTTTCACTATGTTGGGATAATCTTTCTCAAATCTCCGATAGTAATTTGCCAATCCTAGGAATGATTGTAATTCCTTCGTGCAACTCGGTGAGTGGTAAGGGGTATTCATTTACTGCCGAAAGCTTCATGGGATCTGGAAGAATGCCGTCTTTACTAATTACATGTCCCAAGTAATTTACCTTGTTTCGGGCGAAATGACATTTATCGAACTTTAGCGTCAAGCCTGTGGTTCTCAATCTCTCCAAAACAAGCCCCAATCGCTCCGCGTGTTCTTCGATCGTGGAACTAAATACAACTACGTCATCCAAATACACAAGACGATGCTCTGGTTTGAGCCCGCGGAGAACACCGTCCATAAGTCGCTAAATCTGGCCGGGGCATTACGCAACCCGAAAGGCATGCGCGTGTATTCCCAATGTCCACTCTCCGTGTTAAAAGCTGTTTTTGGGCGCGACTCCTCGTCCATGGGGATTTGATGGTAACCGCTGTTAGGTCCATCGTGGTGAAATAACGACGATTCCCGAGGTAATCTATGGTCTCGACTATATTCGGCAGCGGGTACACGTCGGGAGTGGTGATAGCGTTTAATGCTCGATAGTCTACGCAAAACCTGTACGATGCGTTTCCATCTATAGACTTTTTGGGGACAACATATATTGGGGCCGCACAGGGACTAGCGCTAGGCACAATAACTCCCGCTTATAACTGCTCTTGTACCAATCTTTCTACTATTTCTTTCTGGTGGAATGGCGTGCGGTAAGCCTTCTTATAAATTGGCTTCGCGTCAGCTGTTGGTATATGGTGCGCCACCAATTTCGTTGGCGGGGGTGGGCCGTATCATGAAAACAAATCTTTATAATCATCGAGAACCGTCAATAGTGTGTCCCGTTCACGGCGGCTTAAATGGCTGAGTTTCTCCGAGAAACTAATGTCGGCTTCGCCGCGTCATACTACATGCACTCGCGAAAATTGACCGGCTTCCTCTTCCACCTTTCGATCCTCCCATTCCACGACGGAAGCTAATATTGTCCCCTTCCTCAACGTAACCTCCCCCTAGTTAAAATCGGCCACTTTCACAATTTCACGGTTGCAATTCACCCTCGACATGCTCCTAGCCACGACACAACCTTCTAAGTCCCCAAGTTTTGATTCTGAAATGACATCGACGCCGGTTGGAATATGGGAATCAAGCACCTTAACGCTAAATTGGTTTTCACTCCTCCCCGGCAATATTTCTGTCTCTATCACCCGGACCAAAACTTCCGCGCCACACCATTCTCGCGTTTTCACTGATTCCCCTATGTCTAAATCTTCTTTACACTCATTCTTCAAGCGCCACATCTCGTTCCCTATGGAAAGGGTCCCATGATTTACATCTATAGAGCAACCAAACTTTTCTAGGAAGTCTAAGCCCAAAAGTCCATCGTAACCGCCTAACTCATTCCCAACTTGCATGCGACACACGTAGCGAACCCGGTTGAGAAAAAATTCAACGTTCTTCTCCCCTAAGCTCCTCACTACGTCACCCGTAATACCCTAAACGCGTAATACCCTTAACGTAATATCCTTAAAGGGGACGTCCGAACACCCCCCTGTCCGCAAACATCACTGCATACAAGAGATACCTGAGCGCCGGTGTCACACAGGAACCTGGCCATTTTTCCCTCGATGATCATCCCTTGCCACCAAGTCCACAGGTCCTTCGCCTCTCTCCACCCTCTGAAGGATGACATCTGGTGAGGGCTGGAATTGCCGGCGTTGCCGCCCCCGCCGTCGTTTAACCCCGCCGACCGCTGACTTGACCTGCACTCCCGGGCGATGTGGTTCTCCCCTCTGCAGTTGAAGCACCGCCTCCGATTGCGGCACTCCCTCGCCATGTGTCCGGTCTCTCCGCAATTATAACATTTGCCTTCCCTCGGGGCCCGGAAGACGCGGCGACTCGCGTGCTCCTCTCTCACCAGTCGCCTCTCCACTTCCTCGATCCTAATGGCGGCCTCGACAGCCTCGTCAAAAGTTTCTGGTGACTTCAACCGGCATTGTTTCCCCTCCTCACCTGACAGGCCGTTTAGGAAGGCATCGATGGCGCGCTGGTCCGCCTCGTATCGCTTCGCGGCGGTGAGCTCCGCCGGTCCGCCCGCGTCGTACGTCTGGCTGTTGACTTTCCTCACCCTGTCGGCGAAGGCTTCTAGATCTTCTTGGGCGCCTTTCCTCATGTTTGTTAGCAGCTCCCGAAAGAAACGGGCGCTCCGTTTCGTCCGGCACCGCTGCAGGAGTTGCACTTTCAGGTCCTCGAATGCCGCAGCCCCTCGGCACTCCTCCTTGCTGCGGTAGTACTCTGCTGCCTTTCCATTCATTCTCAGGATCGTCGCATTCAGTCTATCGGCATCGGAGAGGCCCCCCCAAATCGGCCGCACGTTCCAACTTGTCGAGAGAAGCGGAGACCGACTCACCTGGCTTTCCCGAAAATGCCTCTACCGTCGAGAGTAGGCCGAAGTTTTTTCGAACACCACCTTCTCCCGCCTGCTGCAGTCTCTCATTGTCTGAGCTGAGCTCACGGATTTTCGTGCTCATCTCCGTGATGGCCTGCTGCAGATCCATCTCTTGGCCCCCAAGACTCACTCTCGCCGCCATGGTAATATTCTTGCCGCTGAGTTTCCTCGCGAAATTTGCCAAATCCCACTTCTGACTCCAGCGTAAGACCCCCGACTCTCAACGGGGCGTCGCCGATAATTTGGCAGGAATTTCGGGAAGGAATCTCAGAATTACTCTAATTAACGCTCTTTATTCCATTTATATACTCTCGTAGCCCGCTCCCAACTGCCGCGTAACCACGGCGTCGCTTCTCAGCGGCCCCCTCAGACCCCCCTCTACCCTCCTCACCCATCCTAGGGTTCCTTCCTCCTGGCCGTATCGTCCACCGCTGCACTTCCCAGCGGAAGGTGGAAAATGGGAAGGGGAGAAAGGTGCATATACGACCCGTTGGCCGCCGTCAGTGGAGGAATCCCATGACTCGGAAAAAGTGGGAGGGGAAGTGGAAGGAGAGAGAGAGAGGTGTATGTATCCGATCTGCTTAGTCCGAGTAAAACTCGCTCGGTTGTTCGAGGTGGGGTACTTTGCTGCCTCTCCATTCTGTCTCAGGATCGTCGCGTTCAGTCTATCGGCATCGGAGAGGCCCCACAGATCGGTCACACGCTCCAACTTTGGTCGGTGGGTGCGGGCTATAGGAAAGGTGGGAAAGGAAGTTGAGTCGGCGTTTGTGGTACTTACAATTGGATGTTTTTTGAACTATTCCGAACTATTTTAAATATTCCGTAAGCATCTTACTTTGCCTTGGTGGAGACTGACTTCCACCTCTTCACATGTCCAATGTCCTCATCCATTCTTCTCAGGCCATTAATTATATGTGTCTGATTCAGTTTCTAATTACTTGATGTAGCTCCTGCCCTCTGTTTTCAAGTTCTTGCACGTTCATCTTGCGTCTATTAGGTCCAGGACTTCCTGTCTAATCTGAATCCTTCGACTTTGTTTTATTCTTCTTACTTTCTTTCTCTTCAGCTCCATCCATAATTCCATTTGTAATCTCACGATTCATTCTTTTATTTTTGTACATATTTTGTAATTAATTAAAGGTGTCTTATTTCTAACTCTTGCGAACTGTCAAAGCCGTGAGAGCCGGCGGTGGTATTGATGATTCTACGTACTAGTTGTATACTAATAGGCCGACCTTTCATTTCAATTTGCGATGGCCACCCTGTCCGTGCACCAGGCCCTCCGGAGCACGGGCCTTCGGAAGAACGACCCTCGGCTGGCCGAGATGACCAACAACCTGAAGAAGGCGCACAAGCTGTCTGGCAGCGAGACAGGGTCGGCGGAGACCATTAAGCTGGACAGGGATACTTTCAAGAGGTACGCGAGCCTTTTAACCCCTTCAATTCTTCCCCTCTCATGCTGTTTCTTATGAAAAATGTTATTATTCGTTCGTTCCTCCATGCCCATTTGTTCCCAATTTTTTTACATAAAATCTCGGCTTGCGCTGCTGGCGATGGCGTTAGCCTCCCTCGTGGTGTGCAGGGTGAGCGCACCATTATCATTCTTAAATGGGATGATTTTGTGCACTCGATGCAACTGTCGCCATTTTATGACTTAATGCCTTATAACAAGGACACATTGTCTACCTTTAATGCATTATTAGATGATTTACCGGTCAATGTAGGTTTGGATGGGAGTAAGTAAGTCAAATTCCTCTAGATTATTACGTATACTGGCCCTTCTTCTAATTGTTCTTTTATTCATCTCAGCGTACTTCCTACGCTTCTTCACGAATCTCCTTCTCTTCCTTGCCCTTCCCCGCTTACCCGGAATCATCCCCTCTATTACATCCATAATTAATCCCTCGCCTCTTAATTAATCCCTTTCCAAACACACCCCCTCCTTATCCTCCTTATCTCATCCAGAAGTATCCTTTCCTCTCCCACCATACCAAGCACTTCTTCATTTGTCTTATTTCTCAATAATCTTATGATATTTTTTTCTAGATTTTCATGAAAACCTGAAAATGAGCTCGCAGTATTGAACTAGATGATAGACATATCTAAGCAATCTATTTTCCTGTTTTTTTTTCATTTTTTTAAAGGTTCCTAAGGTCAGGTGTTTGCAATTAGCAAAATATTCTGATGGTAAAAAAAATCTGGCACGGAAACCATGGAAATGAACTAATTTTTGCCTCATCGCTCTGAAAATAATTTGGAAACTACCATTTACATTACAGTGCATCCATTCTTAATAATATTCCATTCTTGGTAATCACATCCCTTTCCAGATGTATGAATTCTATACTGAATTTTTGATTTTGTTAGAGATTAACCGTAAGCCAAAGTCTATATTATTAATCACTGTTGTGGTTTTATTTGCGTAAAAGTCATCTGTTGATGTGATTTTTGTCTTTATAGCAAGTTCATAGCTTCTTTACCGGTTGCTTTTTCGGTATTAGTCTTCGTCTTTTCTTCTTTCATTTATTATACATTCAAAATCATAATTCATTAACAACTTTTGGATGCGGAATGATGGAGGGCTGTTTGCGATTTTTTTCATGCGATATCTGCATTTTTGTGCTCTCGGTCGGCATGCGTTGAGACATGGAACTTGCATTCGTGTGTGTTTGCGCGCGTGTTTTGTTTCTGTGTGTGTTTCTGTCAATTATTCTGGATACTTTCTCTCCCGTAGCCCCCCCCTCCCCCGTTCAAGGGGAGAGAGGGGTGTGAAAAAGTCTGTGGATGTCTGAGAGGGGCCAATAACATTTTCTTTTCTCTCTCTGTCTCTGTTTTTGACTAACTTCGTTCTTTCTCCATCTCTCTTCCTCTCCCCTCCCTCTTCCTCCCACGCAATCCGTCACGATGACATTGTCCGCCGGCGCGCGCCTCCGCAGCGTCATCTCCGACAACATCGTGCTCATCTCGCGGGCCTTCCGCCACCAGTTCAAGATTCCCGACTTCCAGGGATTCACGAAGCACATCGAGGACTTCTACTGGAAATGCAAGTCCAACACGGAAGGAAAGGTTGGTTGAAGACACCCTCCCCACCCCCACCCACCCTGCATTCCACATCACTGTGGGAAAGCGCCTCCCCATCCCCCATCGCGTCGTGGAGTCGAATTGACGCTTTTTTTTGCTGAGACTTCGATTTCAGAGGACTGTGAACCATTTTCATTGCTCTGAAACGTCGTAAAAACGATGGGAAAATAGTTTGAAATTATAAAAATCGATATCCGTTGGTTAGACACAAAATTCTGAACAAGCGTTACTTTTTGGGGAGCAAAAGTAACGCTTCACCAATGAAAACGAAAGCTTCGTGGTATTTCACCTTTTAATTTTAATCGGGTACACCTAGTTACCTCACATGATGTATCTGTTGTACTCTTTTGAGTCCATGATGTACTCTATTGAGTCGAAACTTGTTATACCTAAATTAACTCTGGTGGATTAGAACAACGTTTTCATTTTCATAAGTAAAAATAAACTGCCATAAAATCAGCTGGAAACTATGGAGGATAAAAGTCCGTATCGTGATTAAAAATATTTGAGTGAATTTTATTTTACATTCACTTAACTATGTCCCTAGTGGATTCATCTGTTCGGCTTAATTTAATTATTTTAATATTACGAAACAAAACGCGTCACGGATAAAGAAACAATTGTATTCGATGAACTACGTAACAACTACGAATTACCACGCGAGCCACCTTCAGGGTGGAGAAAGCATCATCGATGTTGGCCGGGGTGTAGTGGAGCATGATGATGAAGTTGCAGTGAATAAAACTTTTCCTCCGAGTAATTTATTGTACATACTACGCGTCTTCATGAAGTCATTGTACCCAGTGATGACGCCTTAACGTGTTGAAAATGAATCACTAAGTGAGCGTTACAAAGTTTTATTCACTAAATTTCATGCAGAAAGCAGTGCAAGGCCAAAATCTAGCTATGGTGTTTGTGTAATGAAATCTATTTAAAGTGTATTTTTAAATAGAGTGTATTGAAAGTCGATGCAATCCATATTCAGATAGAATTTAAAGGAATTTACGCATGGCTACCGCCGGTCTGTAATGAGGAACTTGCATTATTTTTCAAAAGTCTTTGATACGCGAGTGTGCGACGCTCACTGTGCAAAAATCATTCGCTTGGACTACGATTCGAACTTAAATCCCACGATTTCATGGCGAGTGCTTTAAAAAATCAAGGTACTTATTTAGCTTCCTTTTCTACTGCAAATTTTAGAGAGAATTTTCTAGAGTGTAGGCTTTCGTAGCTGCTGGTTGATGGTGATATGCTTTCGAGTATAGCTGCGTGTGTGGATGCTGATTGTTATCTTCATGCGACATCACATCACCATCCAAAACAAAAGGCAGCCGTCATCAAGTCCTTAAATTCTAGAGCTAAGAAGGAGACTGACGGAGAGTCCCTCCGAGCAGAAGTTAAATATTTGCTCGGCTCCTTCAAAAACAACGGATACGATGAGAGATTCATTAGAAGAGCAATTAGTCCTTAAGAAAAACGGCGGGATGAAGAAAAATCAAAGGAAGAATCATTATCTTTCGCCACATTGCCGTACGTTAGAGGGACTGTCGAACAAATCGCCCGAATCGTAAAAAAGAGAAATATTGCCCCCTGCTTGGGCACCTTGAAGAAACTCGTGCAAATATTGTCGTGCTCCAAAGATAAACTAAAGCCCTTGCAGTCGGACTGAGTCTGTTATATACCGTGCAGTTGCGGTGCCAGTTATGTGGGGCAAGCCTGTCGCAAATTGTTAGCCGAATACAAGAAAATAGGAGAGTCGTGAAGAATAGGCAATGGCAAAAATCAGCCATAGCCTAACACCTTATGTCGGAATCCGGTATTGCCACTGAATTTTAAAAAAATATAGGTTTTAGAAAATAAAAGACGCTATTTTACTGCCCCTCTTGATTCGCGAGTCGATAGGGATTGCATAAAGGCACACGGCTTTCATTCGTAAATTTGCCAGTTTTTTAGTATCTGAAGAACATTTAATTGTGAAGGTAAACATTTAATATTCCGCTTTTGATAGAGTATTTTCGTTAAATATCTCTTCATGGAAAATATATTTACGATCCTTATATAAACTATGACTAGAAGTAGGATGTGACGTAAAAGCATTATGACGTGTCGCAAATGAGATTTGGGGCTCTTCGTTTCTTTCCGTATTACAATGAGTTTCTTGAGAAGAGCGAGCGTCCCCGTCGCGCTCCTGAAGACACTCGCTGCAACGTGGAGCCACGCATTGATCACCATGAAGCTGAACTTGGAAGCCCTGCCGTAATAGAAGTGTGTGGCAGTCTTTGGGAAGTTATTTCGTTAAAATGTCTGGTTTAAAGGGAGGCTAGGGGGACTGTGGCCCCAGACCTGGCTTCGCTACGGGGCCTACGGGTGGCGGGGGGCTCGTCATTATGTATGCAACTATTTGAGATTAATTTTTCCAACTTTGCTCTTTGCGACAGTATTGAATTGTGAAAGAAACACGAAGAAACTAAATTTCATTTAAGTGCTTAAGATTATCCCGTTACTGAAGTTGAAACCAGTTGTTTTCTTTCTCTGGTTATATGTAGCGATTCGACCACGAAGGAGACAAAATATTAAGTTCTTTCATGGCTCTGAAATTGATGGTCGATTCTAAATTAACTCATTTTTTTCCAAATATTTGTCGAATACCGTTTATTTTTCACAGCTCTTGTAGCCAATTGTGAGACTGAAAGGTCCTTTTCTATTCTTAGAAGGATAAAAAAGTACATGAATAAACAATGTTGGATGGTCGACGAATATCTTTAAAGATAAATCTCAAGCCTATCAATAGAGTCGGAGATCGTGAGACAATTGAATTTTGACGATTGGTAAAAAATTCACTGAATAAAAATATTTAAAAGTAGTTCGTGTGCTTTTTTTGAAGCCATTGATTATATTAATAAAATGTGATATGCATGAATACATACTAAAAAGCGTGCTTTCATTCAACGCTGCAGTAATACATTATGGGGCCTCCAATTCATCGGCAGCCCCAGGCCGCTTCAACCTTTAATTCGGCCCTGTACATTAAATCCATTTTTTGACATTGCCTCGTGTAAATTTGGATTGGATGGATTTGCTGCTGTTCAACATACAATAGATGGTTCCACTTCAAAATTCTTCTCTTCAGCAGTGGCCACATAAGCCATCTGCACGGAAAGGGTACTTTTACTCATGTGGTTTCATGACGCTATGCTGCCATCTTGCCAAATTTGAACTGCCGGAAGATGCATTGCGATGGTTCTTTTCAGATGAGGCTTCAACATTTTCTTTGTCAGTCTTGCTGCAACCAAAGGGACTGTTATCTCCGCAAATGGATGCAAATGTTATTATCATTTGTTCAGCTCCCCCCACGGAGGAGGTCCTCCAAGAGCTGGCGATACTCAGCTCTTCAGAATAGCCCATTCCAGTTATTTTACCTCGTTGCGGCAAATATCGTCAGCTGCCGCAGTTGGAAAGCCTCTGCACTGTCATTTTTATGTCAGTTTTTATTAATAAGCTTCTATGAATTATGTTCAGGTATAATGCATAGAAAAGCCTGCATTTTCTTTCCCCCTCCCATTTTTGCTTACGAAAATTTATTTCAGATAATCTAACTAGCCTCGGTGACAGCGGGGTCATTTTCTTGCCTGCCAGTCCGAAGGTCCTCCTGTCTGTGTAGTTTTTCACCACCCTGAGCATGGTTTTGTGTTTTCTCATGAATATGCATGCATTAAATTGTTCGCCATTTGCGAAAGCTGTGAATAATGAAGGAATTTTCATTGTTACTGTTGTGACAATCACCTCTGAGTCCCCGATGAGCATCAGGTTTCATTGCCATCATAATGGTGGGAAACTCTGGAGGGGTTCGGCAGTTTGGAGACATCCGATGCCCATCAAATCTGTGGCTACACTGCATGAGGGTCATGCATTCACAGCAGATGGAGTGACTCCAGGATTATGACATTGTGCATGTGTGCCAAAAGTGATTCTGCCTGTGCCATGCCAGATGGAATCCACTGAGGCCTCCATCTGAGAGGATCTGGCTGTTGGTTGCTTTCCTGGTTATTCTTTTCAGAACCAGTTCTACTGTTTGTAGGGTGGTTAGCTCCACATGTCAATGTCCACCATAAGTAGGCTACCTGGTATATCATGAGAAGCCTGGTGATCTGTTTTAGTACCCAGAAATTATAATTTTTTATCAAGTGTTCTGAGTCCTTTTCTTATTTTGGTTCTAAATCTGATCTGAATCACTTGGACATATCCGAGACACCTTTCGTCGAGTATGTGTGACAATTTATTCATCATTAGATCTCAGGAGAGGCTCCTTAATTTCACGAATACCTGCCCTAGTTGTGTCTTTTGCTCTCTTAGCATGCTCGTTGGGTGCATGTTGAAAGGTGTGGAGTTTTTTTAAGTCCTTCAGGGGTGCATCAATAAAATTTTAGTTTTATATCATCTAGTTATGAATTTTCATTAATCAGTTCTTAACTTTTCATTCCTTGCATTGCTATCAGATAAAAATATACATGTTAACTTGTTAATTGGTGATGCCTTGGTGTTAAATTCAATTTACTGGTGATGGTGTTCATTGAAGTACTTCATGTGTATATTTCATACTACCAATGTAATGTTCTAGCATGCTAAGGGCAAAGCTATTGTCACTTCTTGGATATTGCTGGAGTGCATCAACTATAAGGCATTTTAAGGAAAGACCCAGAAAAGCAAACTATCCCAACAACCAGTTTCTTGATATAGCAGCATAATACATATTTAAAGGCTGTGTTATTGACTAATCACTTAAGCTCGGCAAATATTTGCAGTACATAAAATGCACTATCCCTCATTGGTCTTCACTATCTGCTGATTGCTCAAACCTTAGAAGGTCAAGGTGGTGAATCTCCATAATGTTTGAGGGGACATCATGGTGCTTCCCCTCCTGGCCATCAGTGGTCCTACTTGTCGACCTTTTGTCTCTCTTTTATTCCATTTCCATTTATCTTCTCTCTTTCTTTCCCTCCCCTCTCTCCCTTCACTCTCTCCCTTCCTTCCTCTTAGGTGGCTGCGTACATCCCACAACTGGCAAGGATGAACCCTGACTACTGGGGCGTCAGTATCTGCACCATCGACGGCCAGAGGTTCTCCATTGGGGACACAACTCTGCCATTTACCATTCAGTCCTGCAGGCAAGTGCTTGGAACTTGTGAATCCCATTGCCTTTTTGCTTTCCGTCTGTCTGCAGCCAAGCCATCCTTGCAAAAATCTTATTATGTACTGGTGTCATTGTAAAGTTTTGATATAAGTCAGTACCTCAATGCAAAGATGACTCTAATGGTATCCTTGATGGACTTAGATTATAAGTCTTAACTTGAAAATGTGACTCAACATGGTACATGGAATATAGCATACTTACATGAAAAAATGGAACATATTTAATAAATGACCTTCTAATAGCTTTCCAAAAATTGAAATGACCATTCTGAATTTCATGTACTTTTTTGATGATTGGTTTGACTGAACCAATGCTGTCACTCTGCAAGGCACTGCTAAAATGTGTTATTCGTAAGGAGAGTGAGCATGTGCTGTCAACTTAGCGTAGCCCACAAAATGTTAACATGCTGATTGGCTGGTGGTGGAGAGACATACATGGGTATTCCTTATCCTCTTTGCATGTATCAAATGAGTCAATGGAATTGCTCTCACATCCTATGAGTAAAAAATATTGATGGGCTATACTTTTTATCTTGTGCCTCCCCAGTAAGCCCCTCACATATGGAATCGCTCTGGACCAGTTGGGAGCTGACCTTGTGCATCAGTACGTGGGCCAGGAGCCAAGCGGTAGAATGTTCAACGAGCTGGTGCTGGACCACAACAGTGAGTACCTGATAGAGGATATACTCACCCATCACTGAGAATCATCATCACTGTGACAAGGCTGGTTTTTTACTGGCATCTCCGTAAATTTTAATTTCAAATGCTCCGTACATTTTAGAAGGAGAAGTTCAATGTAAAGGCCTCGGGGCTAATACTTAAGCCACCCAAAATGAGTTATGAAAAAGAAGAGCTACAGGGACATAAATGAGCTATATAGGAGACTGGGTAGAATGGAGGACTAAAGCCAACTACATATGTTCTTTTGTCTAAGGTGACTCAGTCTTCAGACAGGTTTCAATTGATCTGCTCCCTCCATGCTTGTCTATCCTTTGCTGCTGCCCTCAGCTCTTCATAACTCCTTCCATTCATAATGTCCAACAATAAATTATTTCTTCATCTTCCTCTCCCTTTCTTTCCCTCGATATTTCCTTCTAATATTCTTTTCAGTTGGCAATCTTTCCTCAGGAGTGTCCCATACAGTTCACCTTCCTCTTTCTTACCGATCTCAAAATATTCCTTAGCTCATCCATCCTTGCCTGCACTTCCTCATTTCTCACTTATCACTTCATTTTAATCATTCCATTCTTCTCCATAGCCACATTTCAAAGCCCTCTAGATATTTCATCCTCTTTCCTCCTGACTGTCCATCTCTCTGCTCCATAAAGCCTAACACTCAAAATAAAACCTTTAGTAAATCTTTTCCGTAAGCCTTTCTTTCCTACTATGTACACTTATGATTAAATTACTAATGATGATGAAGGTCTTGTCATATGGTTCAGGAATCCCAAATTGTAGGAGGTATATGTTTAGTTTTACCATTGACCCATT
Organism: Ceriagrion tenellum; assembly: GCA_963169105.1. Lineage (NCBI taxonomy): Eukaryota > Metazoa > Arthropoda > Insecta > Odonata > Coenagrionidae > Ceriagrion > Ceriagrion tenellum. Next base: position 2,159,764 of record OY720633.1, read on the forward strand.
GGCAAATGTCACCATGGTAAGTGCTTTGTACGGCATTTTAAAGTTTTACTTGAACAGAAATGAATTTACCTGGAGTTTTGATACATGTAGTTCCTGTAGTGTGACAGCTTTTCTAGGTCAGGAGCCAATTCTGGGCTGTATCTAGAAAGGAATGTATTGTCATTTTTTCTGTTAATGCGGGGTAAAATACAGCGTAGACTAAGTTTTCACAAAGTGAGGCACAAGAGAAAATAAAATAAGCAGTTAATAAATAAATTCTATGTTAATAACTTCATGAAAAATACTCTGGTGATCCTAGCCCACCTTACGTAGAGTGTGGTGGCGATTAAAAGTTTAGTTATATGGATGTAAATCCCTCCAACATAAGCTGCTAGTAGCCATCTTTTCCACATTCATGCACTTGGTTTACAGGTGGACTTATGTAAAATCTTGAGGCTGAACGTGGCATATGGAGATAGCATGTGCTGCTGTGTTGCCTCATTGAAATTCTACCGGTCTTACTTTTGCTGTACATAAATAAATGTTTCCCTACAACAGGATTGTACATAGCTATGACTTCTTTTTTGTTGGAAATCCTTTAATGCTGATGTATTTCCTCTTGATGTCACCTCTTCTTTACAGAAAAACCCCACAATCCGATGATCAATGCTGGTGCTATACTAATTTGTTCACTGCTGAAGACACTTGTTAAGCCGGAGATGACACTTGCAGAGAAGTTCGACTTTACCATGGGCTACTTCAAGGTAGGGGGTAATGACCTGACTGCTGCTTGGCTTCATTTATCTGGGAGGAAATTTGCTCAGCAGCAAAATGTATGGAGACATAAGCATGGTTCTTTTTTTGTGAATATACTAGATTAAATTATGTCACATTCCAGTCCCGAAAGTAATGCCTTTTCTAAAATACCACAAGAAATGCTAAACTTTTCAGTTTTTATTTTATAGTGGTGCTGCAGGTATTTTGGGAAACAAGGTGCATACTTTTGGCTATAATGTGCTGCTGCAGTAAATTTATGACACCCTTTGAGCATTTTTTTAATGACATCATGGTAGACTTCTGCCTGCAGAACCTCATAGTTACTCTACATCTCTGTCATCATATGAACTCTCGTTCTTTTGTACAGTGGGGTGACTCTTTTAAGCCAAATTTGATAGGAGTGTTTGAAGACTCAAAGTCTCTCTTTTTATGTTGTGAAGTTGATTCTTAGTATGATGAGTTATTTGGAGATAACTATTATATTTTTGGAGTGCATCAGCCATATTTTAACTAATTTTCCACACACTGCATTTACTACCTAGCCCAAGACTTTGCAGCTTTCTCATTCCTTCTCATTTTTTTCACCATAAACTTGCCATGGCTCTTTAGTGATAATCTGTCCAAGGTAAACCTTTTTCAGCTCTCAGTGAGTGGGTAACTGAATGGAAAGTTACACAGCTTGATTGTCAGTTTTCTTTGCCATTTGTAAAATGTACAAGAAGTGTGTGGCTCCATGGAGAAATAACTACCTAGGAGTTTAGCACACAATCAAAAACATGTAAACTTGAAGCTGTTGTGAAGATCTTATTGTTATCTCAAAATGATTGAAAGAGGGCCCTTTTTTCTCTTTTTTTCCTAATCATTTGAATATTGATATCGACAGTTGTGTTTGCTACTCCAGGGTGTGCTTTTAGTTCAAGTCAGGGACTCAAATGGGAGCTGAACCAATGAAAAATAAACAGCTCCAATGGTTTTCATGGAATGGTAAAATTGAGAGATAAGTAAACTGTTGATCAGAGAGTTCAGAAGCAGAGTAGAATCAGAATCAGAGAAGCAAGGTCTGAGCAAATTGGAAGTGCAACCAAAGACATTCAGACTCTACTCTAACTTGACAGATTAAAGTCCATAAATACCTGTCAGTTTCATGTGATGTCCAGTAGAGGCTTTTTGAGTGGTAACTAGAGTGGAGTGAGGAAAATGCTTTACAAAGGGAGAGCCTCCAACCTACTACATGTCATGCTTCTGCTCCTCCAAATTTCAATAATTTCTCCACGTGACCAAGACCTATCTAAATATTCAGTGGCAACAGACTCATCTCATATCTCTCTTCTGTTTTCACCCTTTGCTTAGTCACTCTTACTGCAGCTGCTGTCACTAGAGCTCAACTCTGAACTGGTAGACTTATTCCTAGCATTCCACTCTTAACCAAAGGTATCCTGCCAAAAAGCTAAGTCCTGCTTTAAGTCACTCTGCTCCAGAGGGGAGGGTTTGCATGAACCCAGATTTGCTCTGGAGTGGAGAGGATGAGAGAGAACGAGTTGCATCAGAACGAGGCTGTCTATTCCATTCCATTGAGACTCCCTGGTTCTAAGCGAGAGTGAAGTGTGGTATGGTGAGGGTATTCTCCCGGGAACAATTGTGGTTGTGGTCTCCCAGGAAGGTTGTGCTTGCATCTCACCTTCAGTTGAAATGTTCACGCCCTTTGCTAGGCTTGCCCTCATGTTTAAGTGGTGCTAACTCAATCACCATCTTGTGCCTCTTGTATTTGTTTAGAAATTAGCTGGTGGCGAGTATGTGGGCTTCAACAATGCCGTGTTCCTGTCTGAGAGGGAAGCAGCTGACCGTAACTATGCCCTGGGCTTCTACATGCGTGAGCACAAGTGCTTTCCAGAGAGGGCCAACCTCCGTGAGTGCATGGACTTTTACTTCCAGGTAAGAGGGAGCTCTGAACAGTGTGATCCTTTGCCCTCTGCTTATTATTGTGCATGTTACTTCACTGTATCCATGATTATGCTCTTTAATTGGGGATGTGTTGGATGAGGTGAATATGTACATATTTTTTAAATCTTCACTGGTTTATTCACAGTATTGACCAATAGATAAGTACATGTTTCTTGTCATGTATCTGAACCCTGAAAAAGAATTATATAGGGTATTATATGTGCCATTAAATTTTCTTTTCAATGGAACTCAATACCTCCAAGCTCAATAACCAAGGTACTCTTTCCTCTTCATCTTATGGAGTATAGATCAGCCAGAGTATGGATCATTGCTTTGATTTGAGTTATTTAAAGATACTCACAAACACAAAGCATCAGCCTTTACTGTGAAACTTTGAGGCTGAAAATCTGCGAAATTAACATAAAATGAAATGTAAAACGTGGATAAAAAATTATATCATTGATAAAAAAATGCAGACACTATATATCAGCATTATCAAGTAAAGGATACTAATATGGAAAAAGGGGGTGCATTAGAACGGTAATACTTTTTTGAGGTGGTTGCTGTATGCTCAAAAGGGTGTAGAGAGATCAAGGGAAGGATAGGCTGAAGAAATGCTATTAAAAAATTCAGGAAGGCTGTGAAAAGGGATTGCTGGGGGAGAGAGAAAAACAGAAATTAGGTAGGTGTTTCTATACCATTATCCGAGCCCAACTTCCAATCCGAGTTGAACATAATCAAATTGATCGCTTTCAATAATGGATATAAGACAGAATTAATTGACAAAATATTAAAACGTGTAACTAAGAAAGAAACTATTCAATTAATCACTTCACTCAGTTTTTACAAACATGACGAGCCACTCAAACGATGGTGTAAACTTCCCTTTCTGGGGAACATATCTTATAAATTAATTGATGCATTCCAAAAGAACAAGTTCAATGTTTCATTTTACACCCCAAAAACTCTGGGCAAATTGTTGTTCAACTCAAAGGACGAAGTGACACCTGTGAACAAAAGTGGTGTATATAAGCTTAAATGTACTACTCCCAATTGTGCTTTGATATACATTGGACAAAGTGGTCGAGCCATCTCTGTAAGGGCACGAGAACATAGAGCGTGTTGGGTAAAAGGGGATGTCTCATCAGCCTTTGCTAAACATTTAATCGAAGAGGACCATTTAAGTGACTTTTCGCCGGAAGTGCTACATGTTGAGAAGAAAGGAGCCAAATTGGACTACTTAGAACATTTCGAAATTCTGAGTGCTGCCAAGAACATAAGTGAGAATCTCCTAAATGAATGTGTTTTTCCCTCCCACTCTCCCCTATTATCCATACCTTTCCCCCCACCACCTCCCACTGACCGTGACGCACGTCTCTGACGTCAATCAACCACTTCTTCCCCCACCCCCCTCCCCAGATCTATATATTAAGTCGCATGCCATGTATATGTACCTTGAAAATGATTGCAAGGCAGTCGAAACCTGGGTCGGGAATTAAAGTTTCAAGTGTGGAAAATACTAAGAGTTCTCTCTTTTTAGTCATGTCAGTAGATACATCCCACAAAGTTAAGCCTTCAACCATTAAGTTTATAGGTGTAGATATCTTATCGAGCACAGAAAGACAATTTTGACATTACCTATGATGATATCTTTTAGAACAGCTACTTCTGGTTGTCAGTTTTTCATCAAATGTTTGAGCATAGGAAGTGCAAGTGAAAATTCAAATCTTACTCATTTTGAGATTTCACCTGGCAGACTGTGCCACACACATATATACGTCATCTGATTGAAGTTGTGCTGTTGGATGGTGGATCATTATGAATGGCAATCTTATGATAATTATCTGGGAAACTACTCAGGTTTAATGTAAAATACCTTGAAGGTATTCTCATATCCTCCTCCTTTTACAGTGCTGCTCAATGGAGAGCAACTGTGACTGCCTGTCTGTGGTTGCGGCTACATTGGCCAATGGTGGCATCTGCCCAGTGACTGATGAGAAAGTTTTGAAGCCAGACTCAGTACGTGATGTGCTGTCCCTCATGCACAGCTGTGGAATGTATGACTACTCAGGGCAGTTTGCCTTCAAGGTTTGTTTTTTCAATTGTGCTTTGTCTTGATCTCTGCCTAATTCCTCATTGTGACTTGACAGCGGTTTTTTGGGAGTGGTATTTTTACACAATCATTGAGAGCTTTAATAAATTCTGTGATACCTTTGCTAGTTAACTTTAAGATTTCCTCTATACCCCTTCTACTGTCTAAATAAGTAAATTTACAATCCCAATGTTGTGTGACACGAAGGCTGTACATGCAGTGGATATTGTCATAATTATTGCACCCTTCTTCACACGCACCAATGAAACGTAATAGCTGAAAGAAGAAAGCAGGTTTTTTATTACTTTTCTTGGCTGCATAATGTGTGCATGTCTCAACCTTGCAGGTGGGTCTGCCTGCCAAGTCAGGTGTGAGTGGAGCCATGCTTGTGGTCATCCCAAATGTAATGGGCATCTGTACATGGTCACCACCCCTTGACTCCCTTGGCAACAGCTGTCGTGGTGTACAGTTCTGCCAGGTAGGTTACTGGGAACCATTATCGCTAGCAACTCAGGGATGTTATTTTTAGGAAAACCCCTGAGTTTAGATATAAAAGAGACTCAGAAGTAATAACATTTAACTTTCTTTCTCAGTAAAGTATTAATTTAGCACATTATACTGGTGTTTCCCATTGTGACTTCAGTACTGAAGTTGCCTTGTTGCTAAGTAAAGCATCTTTCTGTGTGTTTCAATAATATCATTCCTTTTCTTATTTGTTTACCTGTTGTTTTCTAAATACTCACCAAATTACTAATGCTTAGGGGTCATTCCACCCCAGTTCGACCAGAAATTTGACAAAATTGACCCTTGGGGTAACTGATTTTGACCAAATTTGGCATATCGTCATAATTTGATAACAAAACAAAAACTCGTAAGCCATTTTGTAATACATACAACGGTTTACGAGATATTGCAATGTTGCAAAACTAGAATTTTACAAAAGCGTCTTCGCGTTTGATGGCATATCTCCGGAAATAAGGAAGATAAAAATACATGCAGTGACTCATTTTGAACTTCTTGAATTGAGAAAGATAGTTAATGGATTCTTTTATAAAATTTAAACAATTAAATTAAATTTATAACAAATTCAAATTTTCAAATCGATTTTTGACGATGTAGCTATGTCTTCGATTTTCCTCATTTTTTTTATATGTTGTAGAAACAACCCTCCTCTACAAGTTAAAAAAATTTGGTAGGGGTAATATTTCATTTAAGAAAGAAAAAAATTTTGAGTGAAGGCGTAACGCTGGCCTCCCGCCGCGGCGGCGTCCGGCTCTCGCGCCGAACATTCAGTAGTCGGTTCTCCAGATCTCATCAGCGCGCTTCCTTTTCCATCTTCTTTTCGCCAATTTTAACTGTATACCGTCTCTTTGATTCCCTTTACCCATGTCATTCATCATTTGCTTCCCACTGAAGTGACCGCCGCTTTAGAATCCAGGATTAGCGACAACATGCTTAACAGCGGGGGCGACCATGGGCCCACCAGCGACCGTGCTCGGAGAACAATAGACAAGCCTCGCTCTGTCTTAGACCTACAATGCTACTTTCCTCTCTTCCCCTATCCCATTTTCCTCGCATACCCTTTATTATGTTCTGAGAAACATCATTGCAAGCATTGCGCCCAGTAGCCGTCGCCCACCCTCACACATTCACATATTAACCCCTGGTAAACAACAATGGTAAATGCGGGTAGCCACCCATGCGTGCCACTCAACAGAATATTTGTTTCCTTTAACAAACAATTGCCTTTCTGGACTCTTTTACCCTCAGTCATCACTACCTTTTCCCCTATTACCTGTAATGTTTAACTGTAAACTCTGTTACTATAATGCATGAAAAACGTTTCCTCCCGTGTGTGGGAACAAATGTGTATCTTCAGAATTTTCTGAAACTATGGTTTATGGTTGGCATGGAAGTTGAACTTTTTCAAATCAACATTTCTTTATTTCCAAATTCATTTATAAATCTCTTTATTTGTTGAAAAATGTCGCATTTAAATTACATTTGGCATCCCCATAACCATAGATGCTGATTTTTCCTTTAAATTAAATTAAATTTGAATAGAAATTGAAAGTAAGCATAAATTATTAATTTAGAGTATTTAGCTCATATCCATTTCGTTCCATTATTTTTCCCTTTACTTATTTAAAGCGTGTACTTAGAAAACAATTGCAGTATTAATTAGAGCTGCTTAAATGGCCGGAAACTCATGTATGCTTTTGTTTTCTCTGATGAAACGTTGCTGTGCTGGCTGTTTAAATCACCGAGGGTGGTTTCTTCTCAGCTGCAGACCTAAAAGATGAAAGTTTGATTTAGCCGTGGAATTAATATTGCCCTAGTCAATTCCGGGGGTGAAATTTACTCACCTTCTCACTGGATCTTGAAAAACATCTGTACTCTCCTCAAAACACACCAAATCAGCACCAGAGAAGTGGAAAGTAATTCCCTCGGATGCTTGGGTAAGACTTTTCAATAATAAGTCTTTTCTGGATTGTGGAATAGCCGCATGAAAGGAATGGATACCTTCCACAGCAGGTGCCTCCCGGAATCTTCTCATCAGCTTCTTCTTTTCCTCATTCACTTGCTTGTTGGTAACCAACTCAAAGTCCATCTGTTTCACATTTGATTTTGCCCATTTGTATAGCTCCTCAGGAGTCTGTATGTGTTCACCATACGGGCGCTGAAGACTGGCACGTGTTGCTAATCGTTTCAGCGTCCTCCTAGAAGGTCCCTCGGGCCCTTTCCGTGCGATCTTGCATAGAAATGCAATTCAGCATCAACTCCTAAATCCTCTTGGTGATGCAATAGATTCAGCATGTTGTAGCGGTTCTTATATTGAGCCACAGCACCATCGGAAAAGTAAATTATTTTATTTGGATATTGTACCCTTCTTCGAAGAAAAGTTATCAGTTTCCCTTGAAATGTATAGAATGCACTCACGTTATGTTCCATGTAGTCTGAAATATTAACCAAACTGAAAGGTGTGAATTTATCGCAGGTATTTCTGCTGTAACACGCAAATGGATGTACTGTAGCCTGATCGTAACACCAATGGACCCCTTGTGCTGCATCTTGGTGAAGAAATGAAAAATTCTCGGAAAAATACGACAACGATACGACCTCAACGACAATTTCTCGCAATTTCAGATTGTCTCTGACTTTCAAATAAAATGCAGTTTGCATGCGAGCGATGTAGTCATGCCTTCTTACTTTGGTGGTATTCTCAGCGAAAGCCTCACAAAAACTATCTACGTCCTTGACCTGTGTAGTTAATGTAAAACAATTTTCCTGAGTCCACTGCTTGAAACAAACTTCATCCATACAGTTTTCCCTGAAGTACTCTGAAATAATTGTTGCCATTCTGTCTGTACTCCCACATTTTCTGACGACGTCATCACCGTTTTCGTCCTCTTCTCGCGGCAGTGTTTCTGAGCACTCACCCATGATGAACATTTCTGACGGAGGGCGACAGAGTGAGAATTCCAGGCAATCCCGATAAGTTTTGAACAATTTTTCTCCGTTATCCGGGTTTATTTGCTCTAATCCAGCCCCGAGGTATTGTAACTTGTAATTCTGGTGGATCATGCAGACGCATGTGGTGTGAGTGCCAGGTTCACCGGCCAACACGCAGTCTGGAGGCCTCAAATCCGCAAATTTGGAGAAACCGATCTTTAAATTAGGATTTTTCTCTTTAAAAGCTTCATAGGCTTTCCTCGAATTAATCCTTAACTACACACAAATTTCCCTCCTTTACACTCTTACACTCTTTTTTACCCGCCATTTCTCTACTAATATCTGGTTCACAGTAGAACTCTATCACCTTCAGTTTAGTGTCATTTGAGAGGTATTTGCTTTCGTCTCGCGTTCACAGAGCACAGAGCTCAGATATGTATTTTTTCATCTTTTTGACCAAATACGTCTGTGTTTGAAACTCCTGCTTTATCTTTGAAACACTCCAAGAATTAGGTAGGACAGATAAGATTAAAATTTTTTCACTCACTTTCGTAGCGTTGAGGAACTTATTTTTCAGCTGCATAATCATTTCCTTGCCCGATTGGTGGAAGTGATCTTCTTGTTCAGGAATATCTTCTTGAATGTCCACCTCCCCACCAATAACCCTTTGAAGAGATAATCTCATAGCAGAGGTGGCTACTTTTAATTTCTTCGCCGGATATTTGCTTGATCTGTGCAATTTTTTCGTTGTTACAGGTGTTTGATCCAGGGATTTTAAGGTCTCGTTCAGTTTTCATAAGCGAATTTCTTTTCCTGGAGTGTACTGACTTCCATTCGTTTCATCAGTCCCGCTATCTTTCATGGAACTAACCGATGACTCTGACTGAGAGCCTTGAGATTTAATGGTGAATATAGCACTGGTTGAAGGTCCTGCTGCACCATAAACCCTACTCAGATAATCGTCATTTGTCACATGCTCAGACTGACTTTCTGGCTCATGTTGAGAGCAACCTGGACTGTTCTTTTCTGCAACATTTTCTGGCTTGTTGAATTTTTTCACACCCACTTTACATTGAACACAGAGTTTCCTACCCTCTATTACAACAGGCGCTGTGTCATGATAAGAATTTTGGAACTCGCTTGTAATTGTCCACAAATTAATCGAGCGAATGTTTCTGTGCAAATTCAAGGTATTGCAGCACTGCTTTGGATGAACCTCGTAGAACAGTGACTAATCCTTACAATGACGTTTGCACACACTGAGGACAGCATCCACACCACTTCTCAATTTGATTAGCTCAATTTCACGAGTAGAATAGCTGCGAAAACTTCTCAATACTGTGTCACTTGAACATTTCTGGTTTAACGCATCACCAATGGAACACTTCATAATCAACGGCTACAATCCAAAGAGCGTTTACTCGCACTGAAACAGGCGCACTTGAAAAGCAAGACTAAGAAGTGTTTTGAAATGTCACTGATGGAGGACAGATGGCAACTGACAACTTGCTTGCAAATGCGATAGTTTGTGAGGGAAAAAATATTTTCATGGGTGGCTACCCGCATTTACCGTTGTTGTTTACCAGGGGTTAATATGTGAATGTGTGAGGGTGGGCGACGGCTACTGGGCGCAATGCTTGCAATGATGTTTCTCAGAACATAATAAAGGGTATGCGAGGAAAATGGGATAGGGGAAGAGAGGAAAGTAGCATTGTAGGTCTAAGACAGAGCGAGGCTTGTCTATTGTTCTCCGAGCACGGTCACTGGTGGGCCCATGGTCGCTCCCGCTGTTAAGCTTGTTGTCGCTAATCCTGGATTCTAAAGCGGCGGTCACTTCAGTGGGAAGCAAATGGCAAATGACATGGGTAAAGGGAATCAAAGGGTCGGTATACAGTTAAAATTGGTGAAAAGATGATGGAAAAATATTTGTTTGAATGATCTAAGGTCTAGCATTAGCAGTAAACTTATTATTTTCTAACAATGTGAATGTCTACCACAAAGTTTGTGGAGATGCAGACTTACAATGAGAAGTTCTAGCAACAGACCTGAATAACCCTTACTCGTGATGCCAGGAGTGGGGACTTGAATTAAATATTAATAAATTCACTGCAGTACACTTCCTGTGGTAATCATTACATGACTCCCATATCTACTCAGTGGGTGGAGTAAACATACAGTTGTCAAGTGAAGTCAAATACCTGGGAATCACCTTAACTTCAGGCATATTATGGAGAATACACATACAATATATATGTGGCACAGCCTTAAAGAAATTAGGATTTATCAAGCTGATAGTAGGAAGGTTCTCAGATGAAATAGAGGAAGAGAGGTTCATCTTCACTCTGGTTAGGCCACTCTTCAAATATGTTTCGAGCATTGGGGATTGTGCACAGAAAGATTGTGTAAAAATATACTGACCATTAATGGATGCTGCATGGTTCATTGAAAACTGCTAACAGCAAACATGTAGTGTTTTGCAGCTTTTAGAGGGATTAGGTTGGGAGCCGCTAGAGACTTGGTGGTTGCACGCTAGGCTTAGATTGCGTGAGAAATTCAGAACAGGTGTGTTTCAGAGGGACTCAGAGGATATCATTTTGATGCAGCACTGATGATTATGACATATCTAGGTGTGATAGAAATGATAAAATAAGAGAAATAAATTTTCAAATAGATAGGTACAAAAATTCTTTCATCCTTTGCACAGTAAGTGACCTTAATAAAAGCTGAGCTCCTCTATTCACTCAATACTCCCAAAATGCCCTTCACCATTTCACTTCCCTCTTACCATTTCCTATATATTCTCGTATGGTTGGTGTCCTAACGGTGTACACCTCCTGTGGCACAACAGTGCGGTGGCTCGCAGAGTAGAATGCAGAGATCTAGATGAGGAAAGATTCCAAAGTTATTCAATGTAGTGTATGCTCAGAGTCTGTTAAATATTTTGGCAATACCAACAGTCTGTTGAATCATTAATAATTGAATCATCCTTCACAATTTTGCTCCATTGATAGGACTAGGTATGGTCATTTAATAAAATGTTAGTATGATGTATTTTTATAAATATTTATTTATGCATCTGGATTTTATTTGTGATATTAATGATACATGATTGTTGCTCTGTATTGGGGAACATAATTAATGCACTACTAATTAATTTTCAGGCTTTCATTTTACAAATTTATAAAGAAAGATTCAATTTCTCCATATTCCTGTTCTATTCATTTGATATCTGGTAGTATTGATACTTACTTCCACCATGATACTAGTAATTATCACTTATCCCTTGGTGTGGTTAAACTTTGGATATTGATGATTGGTTGAGATCTGTGTAATTGATTTTTCATTTTGGAAATTTTCATTTTTTAATAATGGGATATACATAAAAAAGATATTACATGAAATATTGACAATTTTATTATATGCCAACTGTTTCTCTATCTTTTTAAAGTGACAATGTCATTTTTTTATTGTAAAAAGTTTTCAACATGTAAACACTGTGTATGTGTTAGTATAATCTCCCATTTTTGGTCAAATATCACTCATCAAGTTTGCAAGGGGGTCTATTTTTGTTAACAAGTTAAACTTGCAATGTCATATCAACAAATGGACAGTTATATCTCTAACATGACATTTAAGGTTTGCTTGCTTTTTTTACCCACTATAATAATTTTATAACGATGGTTGATGCAATCGGAGAACAGCAAAAGTTAGCAGTAAAATGGCATTGCAAAAGTGGCTGCAGTAATTGATAATTTTTGAAAAACGTTTGTTAATATACTTTTGTATGCATGAAGCAATGGTTTGGAGTGCTACTGAGTCCTATTTCTTGCATATACACAGCTTTCAGATTTATCTTTTGCCAGACATGAGACAATGGCACTCAAGTAGATAAGTTTTTCATATCAGTTGCTTACAATGCATTTCTCCAGCTTCCCTTTCTCTTGAGAATTTCAAGCGGCTTCATATGTTTTTTGTCCTTTCTATTAATTGGTATTTGCAACCACCTGGGTATGCATTGCATGGTTTCTGACTCAACCAGGGAAAGTAGAATCTCTCTATGCTGTCCAGTGATCTCTTGAAAGAGCAAGCTAACAAGTCTTTGGGGAAGTGGACATGTTCAGGTTTGAATGGATTGATGGTGTCACAAGACACTGGGCAACTTGTCTGGTGCATTTGTCTATGCTTGTTTACATCTCCCTGTGCATGTAGAGCATTTGGCTGGAGGGAAAGGCTAGATGAGAGGATATCATGTGGAAGGTTTCCTGAATTTTTCTGCCCTTGTTGGGTGGAAGGTGAGATAAATGCTCTGATGGAGACCTTGTTTGGCTGGCAACATTAATGCCATCTAGAGCTCTGTGGTAGTTAAAAAATCTGTTTCTCAGTTGCATATACCAGTTAACTCTCTATAGTTTTCTGTATTCGTATATACTGAATTTGGTAGAAACATAACAGTGAATAAAGTGTAGAGAATTGAGCACAATTTAAAGCTTAATGTGAAATGTTATTTAGGAGTCATGAATTATGCATTAAAAGTATCACAGCTCTGTTGACGTCAGCTATAAATGAAATGATAAAATATTTTTTTTCCACAAACTAGTAAAAATTATTTGTTCTCAAAACAGGCCATTAATTTGTATTTTTTTGTTGATATACACCTGAATTTTTGTCAAATTTGCATTTGTTGCTTTGGTTTTTTATGAGCCAATTTTGTCTGTTCATGGTTTAAAATTCACATGATTTTTTGCTGCTTTAAACTAAACTTTAAAATTATTTGTAGTTTTATTATAGGTAAAAGTATTGGTAATACTCTTGGTCCCACTTGTAAAAAAATGTTAGGCCATCATATAGAAATAGATAAAGCTTAAATGACTGAAAAGGGGGAAATCTTAGGTTTCCATCATTTGTTTTCAAGTGAAATCATGTTACAAGTTTATATGTTTTTTTATGTGTGCTTATTTTTTCTTGAAACATGAATGAAACCAAAGGACTGCAAGTTGTAGCATGTGAAAAGCCTGGGGCTTGGGTAGTTACACTTAAACTGTGACTGCCTCTTTTTTACTGCTACTTTGATCCTGGAATTTTCTCTCCCTCTTGAGTTTTTCCCTCAATCACCTGAGATAACATATGTTTCCCACATCTTAGGAGTGAACAGAAGATACATTTTACAAGAAGGAGAGACTAGAATACATGGAATTTATACACAGTGAAGAAAATGGGATAGTGCTTTAGAATGTAGCACACAACATATACTTCTGGTAATCCGAAATGATTCCTAAACTATTGAATGGTTATAATATTTCATGAATAATAATTTCTGATTGTAGTGATTTTATGATTGTCTTCCTGTTAGCAATGTATAATAACTATATTCATCTCAATGTTATAATCATTGCTGTACTATTAACTTGTCTTAACCCTCCAACCATAATGTGAAAAAAAGTTTCGTAAACTCTGATGCCAGTCTCTCAGACCTCTATTCAGTATTTTAATTTCCGCACCTTTATTTGTAATACCTAAAAACAGGAATAATGCGAAGGAGAAAGCATGAGAATTAATGGAAAGATTTCCCAGAAAGTCAAATATGGAATATAATTGTTACCTTGTGAGAATGTTATAAGGCACTTCATGGGAATGGACTGATGTGAGCAATGGTCGAGGCTGAAAATTTGTGAAACTCAATTTTGTGGATTAAAAAAACTTCATGTTAAAAACTTATTGTTCCATTGAGATGTAAAAAAAAACGTAGCATCCTGTGGGTGTTTTTATTATCCTAGGGTTAGTATTAAACTAGATATTTAGTTTTCTTGTGTATTGCATCATCATTAGCCATAAGTTACTCTGGGTAGTTGATGGGGTTGAGTTGGGTGTCATAAATCACCAAGATTCTCCAAGGTTGCAATTAGTATATTCTGGTCTGGCTGGATATGTCTAGATAACGACTGTGCCAGAATGCACATTTTCCCTGCTCAGGAATACTCTTTTCAAACATCCTTATTTCCATATTTTCTCTGAATGAAAAACAAAATATACATGCATGCCCATTGGTAATAATTATATCAATAAGCCACTGGCTGATTTAATAAGATGAATCTGAATCTTTATTAATGTCTAGTTAACAAGTAGACTCTGTCATCATCCAGCTGACTTAACCAAACATTGTTTAATGAGACATTGCATTGTGTGATGAGATTGGTTTTTTTTTGGATGGTTTGCCTGGAGGAAGAGGGTAGAGAGCCTCTTGTGTACTGTCTAAGGACCCTGTCAATATTGGTAGAATGAGTGCCAGTGGTGCTGTTGAGTTGTCATGGAATTGGTATTTTTCCTCTTGATTGCAGGAGATAGTGAGGGAGTTCAACTTCCATCGCTATGATAACCTGATGCATGCCACCAACAAACAGGACCCAAGGCGGCACCGATATGAAACAAAGGGACTCAGTGTTGTCAACTTGCTCTTCTCTGCGGCCAGTGGTGATGTCACGGCAATGAGACGGTGAGACATTCTCTCCTTTCTTTCCTCTCTTCCCTCCATTGACTTTTATTCCACTTCAGCGCAAGTGGATTGTGAATTCCTGAATTTTCATCGCCCAAATTTTGTCTGTGTTCTTAGGTGTCACTTTCTGATTCATAGCTGTTGCAAAATATTAGGTGTAGGGAATCAGGTTGGTGTGGTGGCTTGAATACAGGTTTCCCGTCTAGTGGGAATGGGTTCGAATCCCATCTGTGATGGAGATTTTTTCTTATGAATCCATTTTCTCTGCTCCTGACTATTTTCCATGCCCTTTGAATTAAGACACTTCACCATAGCAGCTTTCATTTGTACTATGTTCTGCAGTAAGTGGTTTACTTCTGCAATATATCTGCTATTTTTTCCCTCAAATTCTAATCTGCAGAAGAATTTCTCTACCTTTCTAATCTGCGGAAGAATTTGATCTCATAACTTGAAACACCCAGAAGGAAGTTTTGTGGTTTACATGATTAAGGTGAATCTGAATTTCTTATTTACAGTGTTTTAGGTTATTATAATTGGACAACATTTTATTTGAAGTCTTTCTAACTTTATGGAATAAATAAGATGGGCTAGTGAAATCAAAATGAGGAATATATTTCCCTCAGTCTTCTGAGGTTTTGGTTGCTGAGGTAATGCTTTGTTACTTGAAAACCATTCTGTTCTTATGAAGTTTGATGTGGAAAGTGAGGTTAAAATTAATGCCATATCTCCCTTGTTTCAGGAGCTGGTTTTTTTTCCATTGATACCACTGAAACTATCCAAAATGCTAACTAATACAAGTATTTCTAAATGTCTAACCTTTAACCAGTGATATACATTTCTTGTTACACAACCAGTGACATGCTGTCTGGGAGACCGCAATTTATTTAATATTAATAAAATGTTGTTACGATATTTTCATTGTATGGTTAAACTTTTATGCCTCTTTACTCTATGTCTCCAACTCATATTTAATTTTCTAAATCACCAACACACCATTTTTCAGGGTAAATTATTATTTGAAACAGGGTTAAATAAATTTAAAGAAAAAACAATTTAATATTAGAGTCATTAATCATTAATGTTTTCTCGAGTTGAAAATAATGTATTAAATATTTATGTAGTTATGTTCTATAATAATACAATATTGGAAATACATAATTCATTCAATACTTTTTTTGATAAAATATGCAATTGATCAAAGTAACAATTTTTTTAAAAATCCCTCATACCTCCATATTGGCAGTCTTTACAATTTTTTTGTGCTTTCTAAGCTCACAGGGTTTTTGCATTTGAAACACAAGAAAGAAGTATTTCGCTTTTTTGATGAAGTGCACTGTCTACATGTAGTCCGCTTCTCTAGCTTTTCAACCTCTTCTGCCTATTCTAGCAGTAATTGGAGAATCTCTCTGATACTTATTCATACCTGTCTTGGAAGTCTAGGATTGGACATTCTCCTTCTCAAAAGGGGCCTTAATAGCTCTGCAACTTGTGACTTCATAAAATTTAACCTTGTCATATCTTTTTTGTCTTTCACAGACTGATGAAGCGCAAATGAGTTGACAAAGGAAATATCTAATAGTCTGTATAACACTGCCATTGGCCACCTCCTTGTCCTTTGACTGGATGAGTAGCTACAACACATTTTATCCAATGTTTCTACGCCACCTTTGGTCACGTCATGAAATGCTATTATTTTTTGTTTCCCTGACTCGATGTTGTCACTCACCCTGTGGTGCATGGAGGAAACCGAACAAACAGCCCTATTTCTCTTCAGAATATGGGAAACCAGAGTCTTGTTAGCTGAGAATCCATACAGTGAAGAGCCCATATACACCCTATAGATGGACAAAACTCTCTGTGTTTCCCATTTATTTTTTTCTAATTGTGCCAACGTACGACAGTCCTTTCCCTTTCAACTTTTCTTCCAGCTCAATAGATGTGAACCAATTATCAGCTGTGATTGATGTTTCTATGGGACCCCATGATTGGCTCAGAGAGATGAAGAACAGATTGAGTTGACTTAGATGATTTTTGGCCTTCCTCTGACAAACCTAACCCATAAGTGTCTTTTCCTATGTATAAATACGCATTATACCAATAACTGGTTTTAGCATCAGTCATGCACATCACTTTCAAACTGTACTTGGCTGGCTTGCTGGAGGTATAAGTTTGAAGCAGCAACAAACCCTGAAGGCAATTAACATTTCATCAATGCAAGTTGTGGTGCCCAATGAATAGCAGCAGCATTAGGAGTTCTTTTTCGACAGTGCAATAAATCGGAAATCAGAGCAACTGGTTCAATTTTGTATTGGGTCTTTCTTTCTGCATGATTATCAAAATTGAGACTCTTGATATGAGCGGAGGATTTTCTACCCTTTGTGTGCTTTGGCATTTCCCAAAATTCCCCTCCACACACATTCACCATGTGTCTGATGATTGCTAGGCAGGAGGACGGTGAGCATGAAAGGGCGTTGACATCACTGGCAATGAACAGAGGCTGGTGGAAATTGCCCTTTTTGACCACAAGTAAAACTACAAACTGAAGGGTTTTCCAAGTCATTGTGGTATAAAACTAGCTGATGAAGATCATCAAAAAATATGTTTCTCACGAACCTGGAGGTGATGGCACTTGCAGTACGACGTTTTCCTCCCAGTTTTTTCCTATCCCTTTTCCATTTCTTCCTGCTGTAAAATTCATTGTTTTGATGCACGTATCCCAAAGACTAAATGAGTGGTCAAGTACCCAAAGAAGGGCACAAATGAATAGCACGAGCGAGGCAAAGGCACTCTCTGTTTCGGGATTCAAAGTCATTCTCTCAATATATGTGACCTGTGTGTTGCTTACAAGGATTGCAGGCAAAATGACACAAAAACAGGCAATAAACCATGGTTGTTTGAAAGTTGTTAACAAGATCTCTAACATGTTTCACATTTATAGGTCCAGAAGCGTGTAATTTCCAAGAAAAGCAGAATTTTTTTCCATTCTATCTTACCAAAGGTATTTTCCAAAAATCTATAAATAAATTATGTGCATTGCGTGACTATCAAATGGTTCAAGCAAGGAGATCTTTATTCTTATACTTGTACAATTGCATAGGTTTGTCTTTTAACCTCTTTCAGAGTAATATCCACCAACAAAGTGACTAGTGATTTTCCAATTTCGTGATGTTAGGTCTCACAGACCGCTCATTAACTTCAAATGCCATTTTACAAAAATACAGGATAAATTTATAATATTTGAGGATGCTACGTCCTTATTGGACAAAAAAATGAAGGTAACAAGAATGACAGACGTTTTAAATTTAACTGTTGGAAAACATTCATACTTAAAAAACTGCAGCGGTCAGTCAGACCGCACGTCATCGGCTAACGGTTAAATCCACCATCTCGAGTGGTAGACGAGATAGCAGTAGATATTTCAAGCGCCTGAAGCCAGTCAACCCGCGCGTCTAATCAGTGTTTGGGTTGCCTAGTTAGCAGGGGTTAGATTTTTATCGCGAATTCATGTCGAGGGGGGCAGCGCAGTGCGTGGGATCGATTGCACGGTAAAGGGTGCGGGGATTGAACGAAGGATTGCTGGCTGTGTGGAGAGGAGTGGTTATACGAACGCCGAATGGGGAAGCGGTCGCTTGATTGTCCTCTCTCCCAAAGTGTCCGCAGGTTGGGCTGCAGAGGGTGTGCTGGAGGGTGTAAAATGACTGTTTGCTGTTTAGGGGAAATATTGTGTGGTATTGTCGAATGCTCGCCTCTGTGATGAGTGATAATTCACTTCCTACGAATCTCTCTTTCCATTGTGAATAATCCTCACCTCGAGTACCCTGCCACACTTCCAATGTCTCCTTCTTAAAGGGCATGATTGTGGCATACCAAGAATGAGTAATGAGAAAGTACTACCAGCAGGTGAGAAGCATTTATTCTAGCACTCTGTTTAAATGGTATCTAATGGTCTTAGACTTGCTCTTGATCATCATTCATCTCATGGCTCTACCTCAGTCATACCTGTAAAATTAGTCTAACAGACAGGGAATTTGTTTTTTCCTCGATTTTTGGGTATTGTACAAATTATAGAATTCCATGCAGTGTACATTTTTTCAGAATTCAACTCAAGTTATTTTATGGAAGTTCAACAAAAATGGTTTTGTCATAAATAAATTTTGGATGTCAGACAGTGGAAAATTGTTACATTTCAATGGGGAACCAAATGCCATTAACTATTAGATTAGTATATAGGTATTTTTGATTGGATTTTTCTCACATTGATGTTTTCACAGGCATCTGCTGATATAGAAAAGGAAACATGTGTAGTGATGAAAATGTTGTTGAATTTTATGTCGCTAGAAGCATATGCCAATGTTGTTGTAGTTTTATTGTGGTTTTTATGTTGACCTTGGGAGAATTACCTGTGGTATCAGTAAGGAGGTGTATAGCTTTGGAAAATCAAAGGGACTGTTTCATACAATTTCCAGTAGACTCAAGTTTAATAATGAGTTGCTGAAATAAAACTGCAGGGATAAAATTGGCGGTAGAATGAAATTTAGAAAATTTGTGCTGCATCTCAGCTCCACAGAAAGAACGGCATAAGATTAGGATCTTATTTACTCTATTTTTAAAAGTTATCTATCATTATTGCAAATTTTGCTCCTGTTTTTAACTTTTGACTGATAATTATCTCTCTTGGACCTGTTGAGATTACCCTTACTTAATGCTCTCTCTCCCCTTCTCTTCAATGCATAGTTTTTTAATCATACTTTGGCTCTCAAAAGATTTAGGCATCCTCTGATTGTATGTCACTCTCCTCTTTCTATTCTGCCAAACACATCGAGTGCCATTTCATCTCCAAATTCATATGACTTTGCTTAAATTCAATATTGCTCATTAAGTCACCTCTCTTGGTCTTCTTCCAGGGTAGTTTGATGTGACATTATAAGAGTGTCAACAAGGTTGGCAATGACCCTTTACAATGGAAATGTTGGTTTCTGTCCACTTTCATGTGCAGGGATCGGGTTGGTGTGGTGGCTAGAGTACTCGCCTACCACACGGGCGGCCAGGGTTCAAATCCCTGCAGAGGCGGATGTTTTTCAGAGGAAACCCGATCCCTACTTGAGTGTCTTGTGGAGGGCACTGCAAATAGAGTACTCCGTTTGTCGGATGAGACGTTAAACCGTGGTCCCCTTGGCGCCTTTCGTTAAGAGCAGGCTAACGCTGGTGCCGGGTTTCTATCCACCCTTCCTCCCTTACGTATCCCCTATGGCGCAAATGACCTTAGCCGTCGGTTGCCTCCCCAAATATTCTATCCTATCCTACTTTCATGCGAACGCAGAGCAATCTAGGGGATACTAACTCGTACATCCTTACTAGTAACTTAGCTCTCTCATTAAGAATGAGTCCTACACCTTGACTGCCGTGTACATTATTGTCAACTCCCGACCACAGTGCCAGACCACCACCATCGATAGTAACAACATCCTGCCCCTTGCGCTTAGTTTCACATACACACAAAACTTCCGTTCATCTCACTTTCATTTCATTCAACCATTCATGCTCCTTTCCATAAACTCCTCTTACATTCCAAGTACCGATAGTCCAGTTCATATCGCTAAGTCCGTATCTTGATGGGTCAGCCTTATTCAACTTCCACCACTCATCGTGGCTTTGGCCATCAGAGGCTACTTTGTGACTCTAACGAGTAAGTTGTAATAGAGTATGCAAGGTTACCAGCCTTTGCAGTACCTGCACTATGTGCAGTTTTCCCTGCTAATGGTTATGGTGTTCTACCGTTCAGTTTTGGCACATTTTTGCCAGTATGCCACAAGAGACACTCAAGCATAGTAATACCCTAGACCCACTTTCACTATTTTACTCAAGCTAGGATCCCTTCTGAAAGGACTACCTTGAGAGGCAGTTTGCCCGTGACCCACCACTAGGAGGTGTATGCGGTGTACTGAAACACCGGGTCACCTATGTGATCTATGGCTGTGGAAAACCAAAAGAACTGTTGGTATATTTTCATGTACTATTGATTTCAAAGCCAGAAAATTGCTTATAGTCACAAGGAGGTAGAGCATTCACAGATTTCAAAAAATTAAGATTGCACACTGTCTGTAAAAGCTCAAATGATTGATTGGCAGCTTCTAGGTCCTTCTGTAAGCAAGTACTCCTACTCATACATCATTGATTATCAAATCAGTTGCTCAGTGAGTGTGAAAGCTACCATTAATTTTAGTCATCATGGTGGTTTGATATCAATGGCTATGAAAAGATAGGATGCTAGTGAGCATCCTGGAACTGGTGATGGATAAAGAGTGTGATATGGGCTTAAGGACTTAACAAGTTATTGAGGCTACTCAATACTTTGGCTTACTCTGAAGAATTAAATTGTCCATTCTTATTCTTTACTTCTTTTTACATCCTCTCTCCAAATGTGGAATTTTTAAGCAAGGGAGAAGGCATTATCACCCATACTAAATGAAATGTTTTTAATTTCTTTTTTTTGTGTATTCTAGGCACCGCCTCTCTGGGATGGACATGACTCTCTCAGACTATGATGGCCGCACAGCTCTGCACTTGGCAGCTGCTGAGGGACACCTGGAGTGTGTCCAATTCCTCCTCGAGCAGTGCAATGTTCCAAACAATCCCAAGGACAGGTGAGACACAGTCCATCTATTTTTGCTTTCATCTCCTGTAATTTAACTTGCTATAGTTTTACTCTTCTCTGGTGGAAGACATTAAACAGATTACACCAATGAACAGTCCTCCTTGTGATGTGAGGAGAACTTCCCAATGATCACATCTGCCTGTGCATGCTTGATAAAATCGCTGCATGTTGAATATATCCTTAGTATGATGGCACTGTTGCATTCCCTGCCTCTTGATTTGATGATTGAATTTCTTGTTGGCCTTCTAAGAAATCATTTCACATTCCTGACCCCACGATTCACAGCTACTGTCAACAATAATGCATAGTTTTATCAGTTGTAATTTCATGAAAGGCATCAGACCCATTGTCAGCAGGTTTATTTCCAGAGTAATGGTTTAACTTGCTATTTTTTTTTCTTTTGGGATGTAAATGGAAGAAATTCCTGAAATACTTGTGGATAGATGTCTATGAGATTTCACCGAGTGCATTTTCCAGGCATAATGGTATGTTTCTTGGGAAATCACTCAGGGTCAACCATGGTGATAAAATGGTGCAAGACCAAGCTCGACATTTACTTTCACTCTTTGGTCTGTTCTTAATGCTCTAAAGAACATAAGGGAGGAAGATGGGATTTCTCTACTTGTCAGACAGTTTGTTATGTTTCTCAGTTCTGTTACATTGGTAACAGACGTTTATGAGGAGGATTTTTCTGTGTAAAATTTCTCGTATAACTAAGATTTTCTTCAGTAAAAATGTACAGTATATTGATGGAAGTTCAGATGTGACAAATTGATCATGAAAAGTCTCTTAAAGTTATCAAAAATAGATGAACTTAAAAATCTAACATTTCAGCTGGAAAGCACATTGAAGTTTTGTTCATTTTATCTATTGGAAAAGGTGGTGCATGCATATGAATAGAAGCTTGCAGGTGATTCTTGCATTTAAAGTAAATAAAATATAAATTCCAAGGCAATGCTTCAATATGAATCACCAGCAAGTTGATGAACCTCTGCTGGCTCTGTTTTTCTCTCCTCCATCACTCTGATTCCTATTAATCCTTTCAATGTAATCAATTCCTCTCCAAGTATCCCTTAAGGGGTCCACATAATGTCAACTCTACTTCACCTCCCTTAGAATTGGTTGTTTATATTTTATCTTCAAATGACTGGCCATGGAAAATCCATGAGTAAGCTTTGGCTAAGTCCAATTTGTGCTCCTTCCATTAACTCTATGTCCCCTTCCTATCAATATACTATTCATATTAGCTGTAGATTTACATTATTTATTGTAAATTTATTTATTGGCTATTTACTGCATTATTCACGTGCATTTATTTATCAAGTGCTGTTTTTCTATTCACTGAGCACCATATTGCTGGCCAGCTTGATGTCTAGTTAACTCTGTATGTAATGTAGTTGCCAGTAATGAGATGTTGTGGATGAGGATGTCTTGAGGGTGAATAGGAGTGTCAAGGACTGCCTTGCAATCTGAAGGTACGGCTTCTTGAGATAGAAAGTGGACAATACGTATAAGTATATATGTTTGCATGTGCAAGTTGCTCTCTCAATTTTGTTTTTTCACTGACTGTTAGTACCGCTTTGTTATGTAGTTCTTTCCTCATGACATCTCTTATGATTACCAGGTATCTATTGAGTTAAGATACTCCTGAAACTTGCTTTTAGATTTTTTCATTTTCTATAAAAACTCATTCTACTTTTTTATTTCATCTGATTTCTTTGTAATCTACTATTGGTTCCATTCCTGATAATATAGGTCAGCATTCTTTTTGCTTCTATTGATAAGTTATGGAATAGGAGAGTATTTGAAATTATCTAAAACTTGAAGAAATGTGGATAACACTGGCTGTTCATCTGAAGAAGCATAGAATGTTGGATAATTGGGCGGTACTAAGTATGTGAGCTTTCTCCTTTGGTTCTCGGAGTTTCTATTATAATGGTCCATTTTCCTGATATCTCACAGGTGGGGCAACACTCCCATTAAGGAGGCTAAGACATTTGGCCATGCCAAGGTGGTGGAATTCCTCGAGCTGTGGGCTGCAGAGAAGAAGGGTGCCGCTGAGGGGGGGGTGAATAAGGATGAGAATGGCAAAGATGATTCCTTCCCCCCAACCCTAGAGGGGGCAGGTGGGGGCGGTGCTGCTGAAATAGTCCTTGATGACCAGCAAAGCCCTAAGAACCAGTTGCCGTAAGCTATACTGCACCCACATATTTTGATGGTGCAGTGGTGAACAGCTTGGCATATCTAGTCACAGTATTTCCAGTCCATGTTTTATCGTTGTCCCTGTTGAGGCATTTGTTTCTATTCCATTGCCACTGATGTCACGATTCCATATAATCGTGGTCTCAAAATAAATACATATTTATGAAGTGTTTAGACAATAATGAGTCCTGTGAAAGTCATAGTGTGCTCATCGTTTTCCATGCTGGGGATTTTCCAGCTGAACATACATGTAATGTACAGATACGAACACTGATGATTTATTTGGTTCACTTGATGTTTCAAAGAGATGTGAGAGTGTGTTTGTATGTTGTGCTTTCTCTTTTTGAATGAGTGGTGGCTGGGGCGGAGGTGAAATAGAGGGTGAGGGAGGGGGGTTTTGTCAATTCCCCTTCTATACATGCCGCCCCCTCCCCTTCCCTCATCTCCCTTCTCTCAGAATCACCACCTCAGTGAGGTGGGGGAATTAATCATCAATCGTCATTTGATGGCCAACCAAATGTCATTGAGCATTGCTTGGAAGAACTCAAGATTGCTTGCAGAAAATTGATTTCTCTGGTAATCACCCATGAATGATTTACTTGGAGAGTAGGGACCTCCAATCTATGAATGGGCTGGCCCCTTAAAAGCACTTTGCTTTGTAATGACAGGGTTATCTGGCTGTAAATCATGATCATCCCCCACAAATGTACAAGTACATCTGAATGAGTAGCGTTGTGGATGATTCTTTTGACTGTTGTATGCACCTAGACTATCATATGAATCAGGATTTTGATATGCTGCTTCACAATTGATTGGGCACCAAATGACTGATATCTACCTTCCCTGATAGCCAGTTATTGGAAGGATGTGGAAGAGTTCTCGGATTTGGTTAATAATTTTAAATCTCTGTTCCAAAATTGTTATTTATGTTTTCTGTGCATGTAGAGATTTTTCCCCCTTAATTTTAAAAAATCGGCTCTGTACCTGATTATTGTTGGATGGGCATTCCTACAGATTTGAGCGTATACAATGAGGAGTGTCACATGACATCCATCACTTGTTTAGTACTTTAATTTCCCATGATACTTTGACACCCCCCTCCAAGGCATCTCTGGATTTTCATTTTAAAGAAGCACAAATCCACAATGTGGTATATTTTTATAGATAGATAATTTATTATCATATGTACTTAGTTATTTTTAAATATTTATAGAAAACCAAAGGTTTTAAAATATGCTTAAGTTTACTTTGCCTCAGTAGATTCTCATGGCTTCTTTTTTTGGCAATTTTCTTTGTTTAGTTTATGGGAACATGTGCTTATCTATGCATTGGTTGTGGTTTTATACAGGACCCTGAAAATGCAAGACCTGGCATTTGTATTTTGCCTTCTTAAGAATAATTATTATTTAAAATCAGCTGAGTTATAAGAATTTCCGTAAATGTGAATGATTCATATACAATGGCTTGTACATTCCTCAGTGTGTGGTTCAACCTCTTGTGAGATTGTTGCATGAATGCTGTTTAAGAATTTTATTGTCTGCATTGCCAAGTGCATAACTCAAATGGGTTAATCTTCAAAGTTTGTCTTTTAGCTTGCAGTTAAGTGCTGTTTTTATGTTGCTTATTGCGGACTCTTTTGGTCTGCAGCTTTTTATGTTCTGTTAAATATTTAAAGATATATTCCTATAGTTACTTTGATAGTCAAATACCCGAACAGGGAGAATAGGTGAGACATTGCAGCCATGAAGAATGTGTATAAATTTGAATTTCACCCCTTGGTTAAATCCCTCTTTTAAATTGTGAAGTCATATATGTCTCACTTATGTCCATCCACTGTCCCATTGGTGAAAACTGATTTTTTTTCATCTCCTAAAAGAAACAGGTGATGCAAGTGATGTGAGCACAGCTGTCAAAATGAAAAGCATAGTTAAATGGTTTGTTTTAAAATATTCCTCTGGGTACCACAGGGAAGCATATTGTTGTTTTAATCAAAATCTGGTCTTTTTTTAATTCATGAAGTATTTAAAATCAGGTTGGTCTATGGGAATACTACCTCACTCCATACATAAATATTGCCCTGAGTAATAATCCATTATCTTCAGTTTGGAATGTCAATACCAGATTCTAATTTTTAAATAGAAATGCTGAAATCATTACATGGAATTTTTCTGGTAACCAATGAAATTTTTATAAGTTACCTGTGATAGAGGTGTGCAACCTTGCATGGGAATCAATTCCCTAAAGAGATTTATGCAGTGTGAACTGGTCAGCAATAAATGAGACTGATGGAAATAATTTTTATGAATACTAATGGAAAAATTCATGATTCAGTTCTCTGGTAATATTGTAAAAACTCAATCGTTGCAATATGTTTAATGCTTGATAATTTGCTTGAAATATAATTTTATTGTTGCTATTTTTCCATCTTTTTGCTTTTATGAGGGTCAGATTTATTGGTTATCATTTATTCCTCCCTGGCACTGACTCAATGTGTCTCTAAGACCTTTGAGATAGAGGTCTTGTTTGTTTTGCTGTGAATGATACTGCACTATCTCTGGTGAGATGTATGCACATTTGGGCATACTTGTGCTTCATCCCTCCAACTCTTATATTTTTTGTGATAATTTTAAGTTTGTTGGTCCCAGCAACAGATGCCTATATGTAGATCCCAGATGTTTGAAGGAGCTTACCATATACGAATTATGATTCTTTTTCAGGGAAATATTTTTCATTGAAGTGCTGAAAATGTGCATTTCATAAAGTTGGAGAAATTATCTCCTAGACTATGAGGAGATTGTTTTAGGAGTTATATGAAATTTACTCATAATTAGTCCATTTCTATAGATGGGGTGACGCAAGAATGGCCAAATATTTTAGAATTAATTGACAGTAATTTGCTTTTGTTTGAGCGAGCTTCCAGAATTCCGCTGCATTATTCTGATTGCTAGATTTAATCCTATTAGCTTTTGCTTGTTCCTGCCATCCTTGCTGGGGAACTAGGATTTCACCTTAGACACAAATTATGTATATATTTTTGTCTGGGTGCAACCCCCAGCCATGCAGCACCATGTAGCCCAGCATTTCTGCATTGATAAACATAATATCATCAGGACTTAATCATCAAAAAGGCATCATAGGGACTTAATCCTTAAAAGTTTAAGGTGCTGAAGGGTGCATGCAGGCTTCATGAATTTTTGCTGCTTGTGTGTCTCTCTGGTGTGTTGTCCTCTGCCCTTATAAAATATTTACTTATCAACAGACTAGAGCTAACAAAATGGTTTTCTCTACCCTTCCTGCATACATATCCTTAACGGCACATATGACATTAGCTGTCAATCATAGTTAAAGTTAATCATTGTCACATTAATGTGGAGGTGATTGACAGCTAAGACCAACCAACCGACCACTTTTAAAAGAGGTGAGTTGATGAAAAGTGAAGGTGTGCATGCACAGGTTGGGGCGCGGGAGAAGCTAAGTTCAAAGGTGGATTTTAGGGATTCCTTTTTTGTGTCAAATCTATTTCAATTCTGAGAAAGCAATAAAGTAAATGCTAATCTGTTTGTTTGCTACTATATTGATCCATTGTTATTCTCTGAATGTCCCTGCATGTGTTACCATGAATACCAGGTGTTATTTATTGGTGAAGTATGCATATTATGGATTTGCCACACTGTAAAATTTGGATGTAGCAGTTTCTTTGTCATAAAATATGAGTAACTCTATATTTTAGAAAACTCTGTAAGTCATGGTATTGGACTGTATATTGTAAGAATTTTAAAATGTGGATATTTCACCTTGAATAGAGATTAGGATGGGACCTGGTGGGAAATGGTCCTGGGCATGAAATGATTCTTATTTTGTGGTACACCCTGACTCTCAGACCCATTCATGTACTTAATCCACTATGTATTTGAAAGCTATGTAGGAAAAATGATATATATGTATGGCAATAACTTTGTCAATTACTGAAGATTCTGGAATTCTCTGTGAGTTATGTGGTAGAAGTTTTAATAAGTGGTATTTTGTATGGGAATACCGAAGATGCCATACCCTCTCCACTGGTTCAGAGGAAAATTAAGTGGCTCAAAGCATGCCCCTTTGTGAGAGTTAAATTATCTTGGCTCATACTAGAAATGAGAGGAAGCTTGTGGATACTTTTTTTGGAGCTGTGCATCTTTCAAAATTTCACTTTTTATATCATATGATATTTGTTGGAAGATAATTTTTCAGCAATTTTCGCTTAAGCTTTAATCTTGCATGCTCATGGCTATTCCTTTTGTGGGACCAGTAAAGTGCTTCAAGATTTGCTTTGTCTAGTGTGTAGCTACTTGCTAAGTAGGCTTTTTTGTATGAATTAAGAGCTAGGGTTTAGCAGTTTTGGATAATTCAAGTGTTAAACTCTCTTTTGAAGTGAAAATCCTCAACTTTTCATGTCTCCTGCTGTGCTAGTATATTTGTGACTACCCCTTAGCTGATTGTGAGCTTAAGGTTGTTAGTCCACTCAATAGTTTTGTTCATAATTCCTGAGTGCTTTTCTAAACTGCTTTGTAGATATCAGGAACCCCATAGTGTTTGAGAATGGGTGTCCCTTATTGTTAGGGATGCATTTACATATAATGACACTAAAGGTTGTGTTAGAGAGATATTGAGTGAGAGAAATCCTGGGTATGCTCTAGATCATCATGATCTACACACTCTCATTGTTACTGCTTAAAAATGCTGCAGAGGTTGAAAATTTGCTCATCACTCATTCATTTTCACCAATCACCAACTTTTTGCTCACACATACTATTTAGAGGGTTGAAAGAACCAGAAATGTGAACAGTACACCACAAAGTAGGGGTGGGAGTTCGTGTCATTGATGTTAATGGTGGGAACATGCAGGAGGGATCAATTTTTGTACCTGGTATTATCGTCAATGAAGACTTTGTGCTAAAATTTACACACTGTTATGTATGAATTAGGCTTTTTGAGTGATACAAAAGGATTGTGGAAATTATTTCAGTGTCTTTCACGTATTGAAGTTGGATTATTGTGTATGATTTCTTGGGAGGCACTGACCATGCATCTTCTGAATGTAGGAGGTGCTCAAATGCTCATCACAATTAGTCTCTTAATGGGGATTTGTTGACTGTTTCCCTCCATTCTGCCTTGTTCTCTGCACTGTGTGAAAACTCCTGTTTCTCACACGGCCTCTTCAGTGCTTGTCCAATTTTCTTGGAATACTGTATGTGTTGTTTTATCCTATTGTGAATCCTTTTTTGGCTTGAGGTTTTCTTCCTTTGATGTTCATTGAACCTCTTCCCTCCCAGCTCAAGTGCTATGACTGGAAGGGTCACGGTATGTCCTTGTGCAGGAATTGAATGGTGGTGATATTTTAAGTGCCAAGTGATAAAATAAGGAATGTAAATGTACCATGGTTCATAAGTTTGTTCTTAGAGCAGTTTAGCGATTTAAGTGTGCTTGGGCATTGATTTTCATCTCATGCAGTAATGAATGGAATGTTTGATTATGTTCATTCACAATGGTGCTGTGAGCCCTCGTACTGAATGGATGAAAAACTTTGCAGTGGAGAGGTGTGAAGGCATCTGCGGCTAAGTCTTTCCTAATATCATGTATGTTACCAAATGTAAGCCTGTGAGGAAATTCAGGATCTACAGCTCACCTCACCTCAGACAAAATGCTAAAATTTTTATGAATTGCATGGTATGTGATTTAGGTGGAGAGGGGGACTTTTTTTTGTCTCCCTGCTGCACCTCCTAGAACTGGTATTAGAATGATTGTTTTGGACTAATTGTTAAGAAAATAATTCTCAAACATATATTATTCCCTGCATGTTAGTTCTACCATAAATGGGAAATGAGAATGTGCAGTTGAAATTGTTAAATGTATGGATCACTCCTTAAGTGATGTCCATGTATGGGAATGTTTGGTTGTAAATTTGGAGGTCATACAAAATGCTAAATAATGCACATAATTAATACCAAAGAGGAGATGTTCCTTTGCAATACAAGCTTGTATGTGATTTGATAAACTTTGAGACAATAAGCTTCCATGCCTTGTAAGCAGTACTGAAGAGTTATAGTAATTTATCAAACATATTGGTTATCATTTTTCGTATTTTCCTCATGATTTCTGAGGACACATTGCCTAGTATTGTTGGGCATAGCTTCTTGAGCACATTATATTTCTCCATTTCTGGCTATCCCTGTTATTACATGGGAAAACTCATGCTCTCGTACAGCTTATGAGTGGATGGACTGCATCCAATTCTGAGCAGTATTCTGAATTTTTCATTCCATGCTTGCTTTCCTTGGAAATTTCATCACATGTATAGTATCTGAATATTTACGACAATGCATATTAACGTACCAAGTAAAGAAAATTGATTTATCTCAAATGCCTTCAACATTTTAGCATTCATCAATTCAGTGAGGAGTAGTTTACATCTGAGAAGTACCAATTATTGAAACATTCATGATGGAACTGTAGAGAATTTGAGTAGTGAGAACCCATGTTGTGACAGGATGCCAAAAGTGTATTGAAGGTAAGATCTGATAGTTTGAATTTCTGTATGTCATTGAGTAACTTACCAAACAATTTTGGTTGAATACTTAATCTAATTAGCTACCAATATTGATGATTGGTCTCAAAAATGGCTGTTACCTATGTAATTAGTTGTAGATACATTTTGTTTACCTTATGTGATTTTTGGATTTGCATTATATTTTTACATAAATTGACCTCCTGTCTCTCTGGTTACATTTTTGTCACAGTTTATAATAATGTACAGAAATGTATTTGGGAGAAACCAGGATATTACTCCACTGTAAATTATGTATGTGAGTAATAAAGACATTGCTAACAGTTTTGGTTGCTTTTTAGTCTTCTCTCGCATGTTATCCAACTCGAAATTCTCCCAGATGGTTTCCGTCATAGTTAATCTTGACCCTTTGAATAGCCCTTGTGTAAGACAACATATCATGATCTACTTCGTTATCATCCTCCCATCATCGTTCATCTCGACCCTTTGAATAGCCCTTGTGTAAGACAACATCTCATGATCTACTTCATGGAATTGCTGATATGCAATAAATGTAATTCTAATGTGGGAAATAGCCAGCCACAGTGGAAATGCTGAATCCTACTAATTCACTAGGATGGGTTTTAGGGCCCGGTTGAAATAAGAAGGATAAGCCTACTATTTTTCTCTTTGCCAAAGCCCATGTTTGCAAGTTGATGGCTCTCGGCTTGTTAAACGTAAGTAGGTACTAACTAATACTAATAAATGCAGTAAGACTGTTAAATTATATATAAATAAGATGTACAAATAATTAATATAAAAATGGAATAAATGGAGGACATTATTTGCGCGTGTAATTGCAGTGTTGTGGTTTCGCTGTGATGCGTTGACTATCCGATGCTCTGTCTTGCGATGTGCACTTGTGTTCGACCTCCGCGGATCTCTCCCGCCCATCACCTGACAGTGTCCTTTGAACGGCGTGCGTCACCCGCGGGGCGATTAATCGGCGACACTCCTCCGACATCATCTTTCACTTCCGAGCGCGCCTCGTTAGCTCTCCTTCGCCATCGTGGCGTGCGGATTAACACGGTCGCGGCAATTGCCCTACGCGCCCCTCCCTCCTCAGCGGCGGAACCGGGCGACTCCTCGAATGGTGCGCGCTAACTCGGATCTCAGGAGAGTTCGTCGTTTAAAAGATGGGAGACCGATCGCCCCGCCCTTCCACCCGCAGCGCGCGCATTGCACTTCCCCCCTCCTGCGTTCCCCCCCCCCCTCCGAGGTCGATCTATGTCCACAGTCGTCGCGAAGGTCTAGTGCAGAATTGATTGATGCGGGGTTCCACTGAGACCGTGCGAGTCGAGGCAATTACTGAAGTCCACCTTGTCGTTTTTATTATTTAAACAAATACTAATTTCAATGATGTCATGTCTTAGCTATCAGGATATATATACTCAATCAATTAAGGTACAAAGAATGTGTTTTTCAACACTTTTCAGCTAAAAGAGGCGACTGGAGTGACATTTCTATTGAGTGAAGGCATATTGACTTGAATCATTGCTGTAATTTCTCACTGAGATTTGAAATAATCGTGTATTTATTTATTTCTAATCTGATTGAATTCACAAACAAATTAAAAATATCATGGTCGGATACCCTTATTTACTTACCTATCAATTCTCCGAGAGAGGACGAGCTTTATGAAAGTTTTCTCTAACAATACATTTTCACTAGATGGAAAACCGTGTGATTTCAAGTTCAATTAGTGATTAAAAAGCATGGGTTCCCATGATTTTTTCACATCTAACGAAGGACTACCATTTCTATAAGTTTCCAGAATGAATTAAATGATGTGAATGTACTTAGTCATTATGCTGTCTATCCACCTTGCTTTCATGCGAGGGAGGTAGCGTTCCGGGGAAGGTTGTTTGGTGCCAATTGATACATTTCTCGTCCTCTTTAATGTTGGCTCTCCCCTCTAGCTTACAAGGTCTCGTTTGAGTCTTGGGCGCCGATTTTTTTTCCTTCCTCTGGGGTGGAGGTTTCTAGTGATCCTTCCTTCGTTTCATTAATAAGACAGTTGCTGTTTCACTAGTGAGATAAAATCAGTTTCGGTGATTCACCACTGTAATCGCGATTTCATGATGGGTGCAATGTGGAGAGAATTTCAAATCCAGTACTCAGTCCGTCGTATCGAACTTGATTTAGTGGTAGAGATATGTTTCCATTGTCTTAATGGAGACCGTGTACGAATTTTATTATTTTTACTTCAGCTACTGTACGAAGCGAGAAGGAAATATTGTGATATTGATGTCGCAAAAAAATAGTTTTATGAGATGAAAGTATCAGTAATTAAATGGATATATTTATGTAAGTCTTTAACTTTACTCATTTTTCCACGCCGTACGGTGAAAACGCCTTTGTAACAGGTTTGTTTTGCAATTATTTAAAAATGAATGTGGTATATGCTATAAAAAAGAACAGAGAACAAATGCAAACTACACATTTCGGACGAGATCTTGCCTTTAGAAATTTCTCTTTTTTAAATGAGGCCTTTCTCCGGATGCACGCGCGACTCATATCCCAAGGAAAACTGCCTCTTTTAATTGGCAAGTACCTTGACAAGTAACGGGGTTAGTGGCTGATGCTTTGGTGCTCTAAAAGGCGAGATGTTTTTCCTTGAAATGAGGCAAAATTCATCGAATTCTATGCGAAAGGATATCTCGTTGAGACTACTTTAAGAAACAGTGGACCACTTGAGCGATATTCGTTAAGAGTAAAATGCCGTGTTTCTCTCCCCCTGGACTCCAATCCCCTAGTATTTCTGCCTGTATCAACCTATCCACCTTTCAATGATCTTAGATGTTTCAAAGAATCTTAGATGTCAGACTGACAAATTTGCCGGCTGAGAGATCCTGTTGTCCAGCTGGAATCCAGCAGCCCCTTCGTCATCCGAGTTCCTTTCGCGGTGAATAAATCGTCATTTCGAGCCCATTCCTCTCTTAGCGTATTTCTTCCTCGTAAGATCCTCTCTTCTCGTTATCCTGCTCTTCTCGTTCATCCCATCGTCTATCCCGAGCAGCAGTCCACTACCTATCACTTCCAGACTTTCAGTCGGGACCTGGTCCTGTCTGAAAGACCGACTTGGCCCGGTCAGTAGTCTCCTCAAAATCTTGAGGGGTGTAACGTCGGTAAGAATGAACTCATATTTTCATTGTTCTTACTAAAGTTCCTGGTTCTGCGCAGTGGACGAGCTTCAGACATGTGCTGCGGAACTTGTAAAAATACTGCCGAGCGGGTTAGGAAGGTTTTCTATGGTGGACGGTCACTCAGAAGACCTTTCTGATTGCTGCCAGCACAAGTTCTTCATGAAGTTGGATTACTCTCTACTACCTGTCGCCCAGTTTCGACAGTTCTCACAATGACTTCAAAGTAGGGTGCCAGGTTAAGTGCTCCCGATGGGTGATGATGACCACTATCTTTGCGTGCAAGTGCCTCGTGTTTTTATGAGAAATAGTTTGGTACCCCTCACTTGCTCTTTCTAGTTGATTCCATCTCTAACCCTCCGCTGTTTCTCTTCACCCCTTCTACTGTCATCTCTCCTCTTTTCCGATCAGATTAGCGCCAGAAACTTTTGTGGGAGCCATAATGACCGAGGATGATGATAGAAATTTCCCATGTCCTACGGGAACGTGAAAGTGATGACCAGTGATCTCGGGGATAAGTGGCTGAGAGCCACACTGCTGGGAACTAATGTGTGAATTGAAGATGGTATAAATACCTCAATTCGCCGTCTTCCTACACCTGTAAGACAATGCCACTCGATGTCACCAGAAATAATAATCTGTTCCTTGCATGGCTCCATTATTTCAGTACCTGTCTTGCAATATGCACCTTTAGCATTTATGATTTCACTATTTAATTTCTGTATTTTACGGAACACCAATATTACCGCATATTCATATTCGCATTTGATTTTTAAACTATCTGAAGTGATATAAAAAATATAAATGAAATCAGGATTGGCTGTATTTGTTGGCCAAGGAAGCCGCCCAGAAATACAATGCTTGTAGTCAGTGTTTCAAGATACCTCAATGAATCTTGAAATTATAATTGTTATTCTTGCTCAATAATGACTGGAACTTCGTTAGATCAGAGTCGATTTCAAGGAGGAACGGGGATGTTAGAGTTCATTGCTTACGCGTGAAGCCAGCAAGGATTGTGGGAATGGCTGAAGTACGGCGACTTAACTCAATCCACGCTTCGACCTATTTGCCTAAATGATATTCAGCGGAGCGTCGATTTTGCGGGAGAATTAAGGATGAATGCATATCCGGAGAACATCCAGAGCAAGGATAATAGAGAAATCTTTAGAGATAATCTAATAGAGTTCTTTATAGTCCGTGATCCAGAGCCTTGTTGAATGAAGTTCCCTCGTCACTCTTTCTCCTTGAGGAAAACGAGATCCGATGGCCGCCGGGAAGAAGTCGCTGAGCGTTTCCATTGGCTCTGGTGGACACCCTCTCGCCTCCCCTCTCTTTCTGCGTCATTGGCGGGGAAATCGGTGGTCGGAGGGGTGTCGTGGGAATTGGGATTAGTTTTCGCTCATCGTTAATACGACGTTCACCCCAACTCCTGCCATTCCGCGAGACCTTCTTTCCCTCTGAGAGCAGCGGAGCAAGGGACAAATATCCTCCTGGACCTCGTCTTCTTCTTCGCAGCGATGGAAGAGGTGAGTCTTATCGTGGCCCTCCTGTCTTGACGTCCGTCAACCTGTATCACACAAACTCATCCACACACGGACAGTGAGACATTGCATTTATCTCTGTAGGTTTTTCGCAGTTCTTCCGCGCCCCCTTCATGTGAGGTCGTTATCCTGCAGCGGGTTAATTCGCGTTTATCCCCAACATGTAAATATTTTTGCAGTCAAATTCACGAATTTTATTACATTCGGTTTTATTTTTACATTTACCCGAAGTGTAATTGCACTGTTTTTTCCTGATAATGTATATGGATCAATTTTTTATTCTGGAATCGACGAGGGGCTAGGTAGGAGAAGGGACTATTTAACCTCATTCCTGCCCCAATAGTCTTGTATTATTTTTATCATCCGTGGCACTCATGCTTCATCCTTATCATCAAATGGCAGTTATCAGTGTGAATATTGGCCATCCTCAGCTCTCCTTTCCGTTCTCCCATAAGTTTACAGTTTTCACTGGGCTTCTACTTAATGTCGAACATTTTTCCTGGTGCACTTCGCCATTCCTCCTCGTTCATTTTTCCCATCCACTTATCTTCCCATGATTGTTTTTAAGATGATGCTGTGTCGCAAAATCAGTCGAATAAATTTGTTTCTTCCTCTTACCAGTGTTTTCATTAAATGTTTTTTTTTTACATCCAACTTTTCGTGGGACTTATTCACTGGGGATTCTCATAGTTCATTTGATCTTAATAATTTTGTATTGCACCACATTTCCATTGGTTCCAATTATCGCTATGCAGCTGTTATCACCCGAAATTCATTAGGAGTACACTCCACTCTCATGTTCTTACAAGAAGCTTCCTTTTTCCAGGTTTTGTTACTGGCGTTAGGATCGTTATCTTTCTCGTTTCTTCTATCGATAGTGATCATAGTTCCCAGATAGCTTCAAGGTCGTTATTTTGAGAACAGAGCCAAAGAGCTCACCAAAATGAACAGTAATGCATTTTTCTTGTGGTAATTTTTGTGTAGTTTAACGATTAAACTCGTTTTAGCATAGTTGGACCTGAATACTCAAGGTTCTCCATTAATTGCAGCTATGCATCGTTCGTATGATGTATCGATTTGTTATCGATAGTAGTTTAAATTTCACTTATTATATCCCTACTTAATTGGATGATACATATTCAAGGTTTGGATATGAGATGGGTAATCAAAGGTTCTGTGATAGTGTTTTCTGCTTATGACGAAGTGTGCTTTTGGCTCTGCTTTGTTTCTTTGATAAGACCGCCGCGAAAATATCACAAAATATTTTCCGGGAGGATAAAATACTCATCTGTTCAAATTTCTTCGGTGGATTTCATTTTAAAGAATCAAATACATTTGTATCATGCTTTCGATCTTAGTGAGCGATCCGTTTATGTTTCACCGCAGCTGAAGATGTCGCGCTCGGACCCTTACGACCTGTACACGAGCTCCCGGGACAGCGGCAGCTCGACGCCCAAGCGCCGGTCCAACGCCCCGCAGCACAGCCACGAGCGCTTCTTCCGACTGCTCAACCGATTTTTGAGGTCAGTCCCACGGTCGTAGAGAGGTAAGGTCAGTCCATAAGGAAGGCGAGGGGTCCCCCCTTGGGGTGGAGGACATGATGCTGATGCACACATATATGAACATCGACATGACACTTCGTGCACCACCTCGAGGGAGTGTGGCATTGGGTGAGCTAACACCTACATGCACTGCAATGTACCCTAATAAAGTTAACGATGCCATAACTATTTATGAATTTGCAACAAACCTGTGAATTCTCGTCACAGTGCGATCTTTCACCAACATGCTTTGCACTTCAGTGATACTACCTATGTTACAAAAACTATTTGCGTTTCTGTATTTTGTAACTTCATAAACGAAGGCTGTCTTAAAGGCTAGCAGGAGCTGCGAGGACTAAATTTAGTCTCTCTCTCTCTCTTCTATCTTTGGAACTCTCTAAGATGATTGGCCTTACGAGGAGAATTAATGCATGTATCGGCTGTAATATAATAGTAGCCGTTTCGGCAAGCTTAGTATAATGGAGGTCTGCGGAATGTGAAGGCTTTCTTTCATGTCAGGGATTAGTTCGCGCGGAGGGAAAAGGAGACGACGCGCTGTTGAATTAGGTGGAGGATGATGATTGGGAGTGGAGATTTGAATGAGGCAGGAGCTGTGATTGGGCAGCGCAGCGAGGGGTGTTGGAGTCTTGGAGGGGGCAGTGGAAGAGAGGATGATGGGGAAGAGGAAAGGATGAGCGAGGGGGGACTGAGGATGGCTTTAGAGAGGGTGAGGGATGTTGAGGTTTCTTGATGATAAAGGACAAGTGTGTAGTTTTTCTTGACAGGATATGAATTGAATTGACTACCAACATTGTTGCTGGGAAGCCAGGAAGGAAATATCCAAATCTACCACTATCGGTCTATGTAATGAGCAAACTTCAGAGAAGTTGACCTTGAGGATCAGTAGCTACAATTGGTCAGTCAGGGGAGTGCTCCGGGACCCCGCGAGGTTGGGGGCGGGGGGGAAGAAGAGACAGAGCGTAAATTTCAGGAAAATAAAATTTCTGCTTTACATTGGTTGAAGCGTGTGTATATATTAAATATTGTTAAAAGTGAGTTTTAGCACTTACTAAAAATGTCGAATTCCAGCGGAGGGTGGGATGGTTATGGGGCCTCACTTCGGATACCTGATCTTGGGCCTCCGGGATTCTATCTACCGTACAGATGGGACTCTCACAACGTAGCCTTTTCCCAAGATGTCTCCAGTGTTGCGCTACGCTGAAGGATCATCTACTGCACTACATGGTTGCAGGATTCTTATATGGGATACCATTTGCCAAGAGCAAGGGTGGAGTGGCCGTGGGAAGATTTGAATGGGGAAGGCAAAGCTTGGCAGAGAGGCTGGGTAAGCAGATGACGACTGGGCTGATTGCAGGCTGTGTTGTGTTGTGCCTGATTTTACTGCAGTGAAGCGAAACAGGTTGGAATTAATGTCAACCTGAGGAAACGTTTCGCTATAATCTCTTGCACTTGAGAACATCGGATGAAGAACCTTTTACCCCGATTGAGGCGATGTGGCCCCGCAATCAATGAGTTCGTATTGGGGAGGCTAAAGGGGTGATTGGGTGAGAACGGTGCGGAGAGGAAGATGGACGGCGATGAGACTGCTGCGTTTTGATCTAGAAAGGGAGGATGGGGCGAGTGATGGCGAAGAGAGGAATCCTGGTGAGAGGGAGGGAAGACAATCGGTAGCGACAGATTAGATGAAAGTATTGAATGGCATCCAATGCTATCACCCGCTCGTCGGTAAGGTTTGTGGGGTAACTCCGAAACGGGAGTCTGAAGAGGAGCCTTTTGAAGGATTTTTGCCTTCTCTGTTACAACTGGAGACAGTTAATTCCCAACCTGATTTATACTATATTCTTAAATCTAGCTTTTCTTTTGCTTTAACATTTCTCCGACGTACGTAAATAAAAGAATATGAGACCCCCTCGTATTACTGTTCATCATGATTCTCCAATTTTTCATTTGAAGACCAATCAATTCCTACTTGCAGGATGTATTTTTTTGTTTTGATTTTCTCGCTTCGCTCTGTAGTTCGCCGTTTTCCATGTCGATCGGTGGTGATTACTGAACAAAGGGTTTTTGTCTCTTTTCATCCGCAGCTCCCGGGACCACGACCAGGCGAAGAACGTGGAGGACGCCCTCTTCGACATGTTCCGCCAGGAGGAGACGGGCCTGATGCCCGTGGGCAAGTTCATCGCGGTCAGTGTGGCAGCATCCTTCCTACACGTGCGCGATACATACTCTGCGCCTTTGGCTCGAGAATCCTTTGGCTTATTTATTTCAAGCATCAAATACAAATGCATACTATACTATCGCAAATCCTTTGAAGAGTTTTCGTAGTATTGAATTTGTCTGACCTGTATTGATGAACTTTTTCTATAATTTGTCGAAAGTCGCATTTTACACGAATTTTTCGAGCGAATACTATCGTTGCTACTCTTCCCAAAGGACAGTAAAATTTGGAGCTTTCCATTCATTTTAATATGCCACTCACTTCGTAACTCGAGGATGAAGTAGCTTTCCATTCATTTCAGATCCCTCGCAATTTTGCTCAGCACTTTTCAAAACTGTTTCGGACCATTATTGATTTGCCGTGCGTAACAAAAAAAGAATTTCGATAGTCGCATTGGCAGTTGTCTGGATGTGTTA
This sequence comes from Ceriagrion tenellum, assembly GCA_963169105.1. Lineage (NCBI taxonomy): Eukaryota > Metazoa > Arthropoda > Insecta > Odonata > Coenagrionidae > Ceriagrion > Ceriagrion tenellum. The sequence continues at coordinate 2,198,816 of OY720633.1, forward strand.
ATTTCCACTAAATGCTCCGAATAATGATAATGTAAAATTATTTATCAGAGTTCGTCCAAAGTAGAAGCGCAGTTAAGCATGAAAACCTATGACGAATAGGATTCCTGCTGGCATGCTAGGGCCATTCGGTGAGGCAAGCATGGCTAGTCACGACACCATCATAGATAGGTATCGGCCGATGCGATTTTCGAAGATGTTTTTGATGTTATATTCTTCGATGTTCAAATCCATTACTTTGTGGTTATACATTTTGAAGTTATCTAATATAGCCTATGAAAAGTTAGACGGAAATCACCAGAGACAGGTTAAAATCCTAGCTCTACCATTGTATACTGTAAATCAATACACTAACGAAACGTCATCATGGCGGGGCGGCAAAATTATAGCTAATTACTTACGGTACAAAACAGTATTATACATACCTTAATTCGATGCTATATACAGACTCAGCTCAGAAAGTAATGAAAGGCGAAATATTTTTTCAGGATCATGTGATGTAAACAAAGGCATCCATCTTGGATTCTTTGGTCCCGCGTTTCTCTTCCCCACGCCACCCACACTTCATTGAACGTGTTCACTGATTGGCTAGATTTTAAAGTGTCCGCTGCGCTACTGTATTTGACGGACTTTACTGTGTGGTAAAAATCAAACCTTCTAAAATATATAGGTACATCGAATGAATTTGGAAAACATTTGCGAGACTTTCGGTCGTAAGTATTTCGTTCATAGAGGATGGTGCGTAACTACAGGTTAACAAACTTTTCACTTGCGATAATCCTCCCATTCATCGAATGCGCTGATGTATTTCAATCTGTGCCGACTTCAACACCTAGAATGATAGGCTCCCTAATGATGCTTGTCATATTTCACCTTTTTAATGATACAATTATCGTTTTACGAGGTATGTTTTCATTTTCTGCTGAATACCTTCCGGTTTCGTTTCTCTCTCTCTCTCACGTACCCTGGCGCGTCCCTCCTTTTCGACTTGCCGGTCACCGACCAACATTCTTCCTCCCTCTCACCTCGTCTGCTCCTCCTCCTTCAGGCGCTGAAGATCACCGGGCTGCGCAAGTCGGATCCCCGGATGGCCGAGATGATCGAGAACTTGAAGATGACGCACAAATTGCTGGGCTGTGAGACGGGCTCTCCGGAGACGATGAAACTCGACAGGGAGTCCTTCAAGAAGTAAGGACGAAGGACTTTCCTCTGGACACGTCCGATACACTTGGTCGCCCTCGGCTTGAATGGTCTCGCCTCTTCCAAAGACGAGACCCTCACGTGTTGACAGGATGGACGTTCAGCTAGGATGATTTTGCTTCCGCAGTCACACGATTCATTTCTCCTGCTTACAGGCTTTCCCGACGGATAGCACGAATAAAAAGCTGTTGGATGTTATACTGGATCAGGTTCTCCAAAGCTGCCAACATATCGACGAGCGACTCGCCATCGTCACCATGGATTCAGGAATCTAATGCCAATCTTTCTCTTCGCCCGCCTTCTATACACTGCGCTTTGTGGTCACGTTCTATTTTGAGTTTACTTCGTACCCTGTAAGTGAGGTAATCTACATTGGAGAGACATGTTGGATATTCGAAACCATAATTAAAGAATACTGCAGGCACCTCTGATTAGGTCAACTGAAAAAGGCGACAGCGACCGAGCATAGCATGCATGAGAACCACCCCATCCTCTGGGAAGAGACGCGACTCCTTTGCTATTCCCAAGGATACTGGGATCGCAGAGTGAAGGAAGCTAAAGAGATCCGACTTCACGGTCACTATTTCAATGACGATCCCGGCTACAGGCTCCGTAGGACGTGGTATTATTTCAACAGGGAGCCGAAAACATGGACTAGAGAGGATTTGGCGAAACATAAAAATAGCACGGCACTAATCAGCGACTATCTGACCACCAAGCGTGTAACTCTACATCTACGTCTACATATTGCTGTGCAAGCCATCTTAAGGATGTGTGGCAGAGGGCGAGTTATCGCCAACATATGTTATAATGTGCCAGTAGCTTTCACGAACGTGCACTACACTATATGCCAATGCTATACAAATTATATGTATTCTTTTACATTGAAACTATGTAAACGAGATACGAGATTCATGCAGGGATCAAAGGAAGTGTGATGCGAGTACTTCGTGGAAGATTAAGAAACAAGCATTAGAGAGCAAATCAACTAATCAGCTACACTACACGTCTACTTCAAAGTCTCATTAGCGGCCATTGTGGTGTTTTATCGATAGTGGAAAAACCGACGTTTTAAACCACTGTGTTATGCAGTCTATTTCCCTATTTTATTTTATTATTTCTCTAATTTATTCTCACGATCTGTTCTGCCTTAGCGGGAGTTCGTAAGATCTTAAAAACGTAGCCGGAAAATTTATTGGTTTTCAATTGCGTAATAGATTTAATCTAATTTTTAATCGACAGTTAGAAAGCAACTCCCGTCCCAGTTGTGACAGTATTATCAATTAAAACGAACAACACTGTCAAGTTTTTCATTACTTTGCAGAATATAGAGAATATTTACATGTAAATGTTCCCTTTTTAGAATAAAACACTAAATCACTATTTTCATTTATCTCTCTCCAATCTTTAAGTGGATTTTATCATGGGTGCGTAATCAAGAGCTCCTGAATCTAGGGTAAAATAGTCTCTGTTCTTGGGAAAGCCCTTTCTGGCCATAACTTTCCTCCACTTGGACCCTGGAAGCTGAAATTTGCGCATTGGCCAATTGTACCGCACTAGGCGTTTAAAAGTTAAATAATAGTTGTAGGCCAGGTGACTAACAGTTATTGGCCGGGTGGTCAGTAGCCGTATCACTATTCAGAAATAAAAATGAAGCAAAACTATTGAAAAATGTTAACCAAGAAGAAAAATAAAGACAATCGTTACATTTTTGAAAATATTTTTATTATATAATTGTTTTCCGGGATAAAAATGACTGAAACATGAAGCTAAATGGTATTATTCATCGGCCACTGCCAGTTTGGACTACTTGATGAGGCAAGTTGCTTAAATCACGAGTAACTACTAGCATTACCCTAAACCAAGCCGTCAAAACGTTATGAAAGTAATTTTGTATCCGAGAGAGCCGCAGTGATGCCTTACTCTTTCTTCTATCCTTTCGTAAGTGAGAAGAAACTTCCCCGTAAAAGCGCCTGCTAGGAAAATTATGTCTCACTGAACTATGCGACATGTTTTGGTCATTTCAGGTAAGCTGCTGGCACAGAAATAGCTGCTCATTACATTTAGCGTGCCTTTTGAATATCTGGTCCTCTTGTGGTCTTATTATAATCCTCAAAACACCAAACGGTGAGTAACTGTTTGGTGGCCAAAAACTGTTCGGTGTACCCTAGTTGATTTCTCTGGAAAAGTACAATGCGGACAAAATGAAAGATTGGTATTGCCTTCCTGGATCCCTAATAACGTTGGGCCAGTCGTTCCTAAAAACAAACGGACAACGCTATGGAGAATCTGACACGAAATGAAACACGAGAGCTCTCCATATATGTGATGCTCTCCATCGTTTGCTTAAAAACAGCACGAACGAATCCCAAAATTAATCGTAGGTCTGCATTTAAAGGGGACCACATTAAAAGTTAGACTTCCAAGAAGTTGGGATCGCATTAAAGGTTATTTTGTCAAATTTACAAATAATTGGACTGACTGTCTTTCCAATCCATTCCTCCCTCTGATGACTCTATTTCCGTCTTAATTGTTTTCAGAGATGGTTTAGTTTATCACTTCCAATTTGCGGGCTAATGGACTAAAGGGCACTTGCTCACTTTAATTTCAACATTACCTTTTCTTCTTGAGGTGAGCGACATCGACTGATCATTTGCACGATCTACGATCCAATAACAGTTCTCGCTACATATGCGAGAGGTCCAAGGAGGATTGTATATATCGTTTTATCTTATTCAAACCTAAACTCTTACACCAGAACAAACGAATTGCATAACCTTGGAATGTCTCCTTTCGTGGACTCTAAGAACCAATGAATCCAATAATCTTAGAACCAATGTATAGGAAAAAATTAGGCACCTGTTTCTTTCTTCAGCATGTGTGAATTTCTGAACCCACGTTAATGTTCAGTTTGACCCCAACGCTCCAACTCTCCTCTTCGCGCAATCGGAACTGATATTTCTCATTGATGATGATTGGAAATAAATTACATGGTCCACTGTAAATTCCGTAATTCAAATTAAGTCAAGTTATATTCGCTATAAATTAAAAATTTATGAGAATAAAGTACTTGAGTTGGCCAGTGGCTTTCCCCATTTTATTGACAAATGTATAACTTTGCCTTTCCAATGGTAACTCATCGATTGGCGAAATCCCCTGTGAAAGCAAAGATTTGCTTATTACTTTGCTTATTTGCTTATTATAACGATTTAAAAACTGTGAGATGAGTGAAATCTTTGGTATCGCTTTCATTTTTGGGTTCTCCGAAACGTCATGTGCGATAAGGCGCCAGACACCCTTCATCGCGCTCCATATTCCTCACTCACGAGTTCCTCTTTCTCTCTCTCTTTCACCAGCGTGATTTCTCAAAACATAGTGCTCATCTCGCGTGCTTTCCGCCACCAGTTTATCATCCCAGACTTTCAAAGCTTCACCCGGCACATCGAGGACATCTACTGGCGGTGCAAGTCCAACACCGAGGGAAAGGTGAGAATCCATACGTGCGCACTTGCGCATTTGATCCAATGGAGAGTCCATTTCAATCAATTTACTTCCATTTCAATTTCCACTCTTAAATTAAAACTGCGATCATGGGGTTGGAAGGTTTTTGGAGGGGGGGAGCTTAGGAAGTCGGTGAATTGGTGTTGGAGCAGGTAGTTATCTACATCTACATCCTACCCTGCGAGCCGCCGCATGGGCGTGTGGCAGGGGGTGTTAGGCCACCAGCCGTGTAAAGATGTACGTTTTTGGGAGGTGAAATGGAGACATGTATAATATGGGAGTGTATTTTGAGGAGCTCAGTTTTTATTGTGATCGTTTATTGAATGAATGAATAATTTATTAATTGTCCTGGGGACATACCCCTTAAGAACAAAAGCAATTTACATTTTTTTGAGCAACATAAAGAGCAAAATCAACAATTTGGACAGTAACATAATGAAAAAATTAAGTATAAATAAATACCATTTTACAATGCTGAATGCAAAGTTTTTTTGGAAATCATATCATATAACAAATTCATCTGCATACATTTCTGGATTTACATTAATTACAACAATATGCAAAATTACAACAATATGCAAAATAATAACAACATTTAGTGGTCAGAAAGTAACATATTATAATATTTCATCTTAAAACTAGCAACAGAAGAACAATTTTTTATGTTTTTGGGCAGGGTGTTCCAGAGATGACACGCAGTGACCAAGAAAGAATTTTGGAACTTCGTTGTGCGGTGACTAGGAAAGTAAAGATACTCACGATCACATCTAGTGCACATATCCCTAGTGGAAGGTTTCACGGAAAACATGTCGAATAAATATTCGGGGGATTTTTCTTGAAATAAACAATACAAGTAGAATCCGAGGAAATATTTCCTTCGGGTTTTAACATCGAGCCATCTAAGCTCATTGTAGTAGGGGGTTATGTGGACATCTCTGCGAAGTTTAAAAATAAACCTAATGCATGAATTTAGAGCACGGTGCAGTGTGGTGTTATCTTCTTCATTTAAGTCGTTGTAAACTAGACAACAGTAATCAATAACGGGAAAAACCAACGATGAAATGAGCATTTTCCTGGTGTCTTGAGGAAGAAACTTAGAATGCACTTTAAGTTGATATAGAATGGTGTTGATTTTACGAGAGATATTATTAACGTGATTACTCCAAGACAGACTTGAGCTGATAGTTATCCCAAGATTTCGAACTGAATCAGAGTAGGGAATGAAGGTGCCATCAACACAGACTTGAGATATATTTCCATGATGGAAGCGATTTTTGATGTTGAGGCTGCCAATAATTATTGCTTTGGTCTTATTTGTGTTAAGAACAAAGTTATTTTGCTGGGACCAAGCAGAAATGGCTATTATATCCTCATTAATTTTTTTGACTGCGTCGGCAATTTCACTGGGGAAAAAGTGACGATATATCTGCAGGTCGTCAGCGTAATGCATGTATTTCGTGTGTTTTAAGTTATGTGGAAGGTCATTAACGAAAATAGAAAAGAGCAGTGGACCAAGTACAGAACCCTGCGGCACTCCACAGCGGACCGTGGCCCAACTGGAAAGATTCCCGCAAGTGTCCCTCACAGCTTGTCGACGGTCAGAAAGATAAGAATGAAACCAGTTGAGGACCGAACAGGAGAAATTCAACTTCCTCATTTTCTCAAGTAAAAAAGCATGGTCTACCCGATCGAAGGCCTTGCTGAAGTCGAATAGCACGAGTATCGTCACCATTCTCTTGTCAAACGCACTTCGAATGTCATCGGTGATTTTCAGAAGCGCAGACTGGGTGGAAAATCCGCGACGAAATCCAGATTGAAATGGGTCAAATATTTTGTTTCGAGAGAGAAAATCAATAACTTGGGAATGAACAATACTTTCTAGCGCTTTGGAGATATTGCATAAGATGGATATCGGTCTGTAATCTGACGGGTTCACTGGATTTTCAACCTTTTTTATTGGTGTTATAAGTGATGATTTCCAAAGGGTAGGGAATTTAGAAGATTGTAGTGAGAAATTAAACAAATCAAGGATTATAGGCATTGTAACAGGATAGGATGTTCTTAGCATTCTGTAAGATATTTCGTCTATCCCGGTGGAGTTAGATTTGGAACGAAAAATAAATTTATTGAGGGTATCAGTATTGATAATTTCGAAATAGAAATTTGAGCCGCTGAAAGGAACTACAGTATTAGGAAAAGAGGTACTGCTTGGACCTGCTTGGGAGACAGTAGAGAAGTAAAGATTGATTTGGTTGACGGTAATATTTTGTGCTAGAGAATTTTGTTGATGACGCACAATACCTAAATTCCTTAGTTCCTTCCATATACGCTTAGAATCTTTACTACCCGAGAGAGCGCTTGCAAAGTATTTTCGTATAGAGTCATTGATCAAGTGTTTCGTCTGATTCCTTAACTTGGTAAATTGAGCATACAAATTTTGGTTGTTGGTACGAATGAAAGCACGTCGAATACGATTTCGTTCCCTCATTTTTTCAGAGATGTCCTTGGTCAGTCAGGGAGTGGTTGGGCGCTTAGGTTGAAATGTAATCACGGGAACATGGAGATTAAAGCAATTTAGAATATTTTCGTTGAATATTTTTAGTTTGGAGTTGATGCCATTTGACTGACACATTTTCGTCCAGTCAGTGGATGAGAGGTCATCAAGGAATCTTTCTTCGCTCAATTTTTTGAAGTCGCGAAAAGTAAATGGAGGACGTTTTGGTGACCGGAATACGAATTTATAAGAAACGGATATTTGGTCATAGGAAGATAAAAATGGGACAGGAGTTTGTGAAAAGGAGATTGCTTTGTCTAAGTCATCCACAATGCAGAGGTCGAGGCAGGTATGACTATTTAAAGTGTGGTGAGTGGCTTGGTCAGAGACCAAGTGTAGGTTATTACGATGTATGAAGTCTCTCAGATGATTGCTATTTGAACTCACAGAGAGCATATCAGTATTAAAATCACCAACAATTATTGTATTTTTGTATGTAGGATAATAACTTAAGAATGAATTCACAAATTCATTTATGAGACCAGTTTTAGGTGGGCGATATACTATAGCAAGTAGAAGTTTTGCAGTATTTATTCCAAAGACTTCTAGAATTATAAATTCAGGCTTAGAACAATACTCTGAGGGGGAAGTACTCAATACACAATAGTTCAGTTTATGGTGAATGAAGGCCCCTACACCACCACCTTTTTATTGTGCGTGGAAAGAACGTGATTTTGTTCCTATCTGTTCGGGAGTGTATCTCTCTTATTTTATCGCATCTGTCAGACGTAGAGATGTAGTAAGGCGTCATGATAATATTGTGTGGCGCTCTGAAAAACACCAGTGCAGAATTTCTCAAGGAACCTAAGCCTACCGTGTAGCCTCCGAATCTCTAGGGGCTCCCAACTTAATCCCTCTAAAAGTTGTGAGTAACTATATGTACCCTCGTAGCAGTTTTTATAGAAACGCGCTGCTTTCCTTTGTAGTTTATTATGATTTGGTTAAATCTTTATGACCAGGGTCCAAAATGCTCGCAGGCGTAGTCGAGGTGTGGCCTAACTGGAGCGAAGTAGCATCTCTCTTTGACTTTTTCATCCGAGGACCTTCCTATTATACGTTTAACAAAACCTAGTTTCTTTAATGCTGTGCCGAATATGTTTTGTATGTGTGTTCCCCACGATTCATCAGTTGTTGAGGTAATTCCAAGGTATTTTAGTGTATCTGAAGATTTTATGTTTACTCCACCCACAGTATAGGTATGGGATTTGTGTGATGACTTTCGCAGGAGTGAACTGTGGTGCATTTGCTGATATTTAATTCTAATCGCCACTCCTGGCACTGCGAATGAACACTGTTAAGGTCAGATGACAGAATTTCAAAGTCCGCGTCTTCGCTTATTTCACGGTAGATAACTATCGTCTATAAATAATTTTAATTTATTTCTAAGTCGTGAACTTAGGTCATTAATTTAAATAATCAATAACAAGTGCCGATCACGCTTCCTTGAGGAACACCGGATGTGGCTTCGACCATATCAGAGCTAAAGTCATCTATAACTACTTTTTGTTTTCGATCATTGAGAAAGTCCCTTATCCAATTCACTATATTTCTATTAACTCCGCATGGTTGAAATTTATACATGAGGTTTTTGTGAGGAACCTTGTCGAAAGCCGTCTTGAAATAAAGGAATATCGCGTCGACTTGCTTAATCGATTCACCTGATTTTAGGATATCATGAAGAAAGAGCGGAAGCAGTGTTTCGCAGGACCTGCCCTTACGGAAGCCGTTCTGACTGCTATGTAAGAAGTTCGATTATCCAGGAATGTCATAATATTGCTACCGACAATGTGTTCGAGGATCTAGCATAAAAATGTGTTTACGATATGGGCGAGTAATTTCTTGGGTCACTTCTAATTTCTTTTTTAAATATCGGTGTGACGTTCTCATGCAACCTAAGCCTAGCGTGTAGCCTCTGAGTCTCTAGGAGCTCCCACCTTAATCTCTCTAAAAGTTGTGAGACATTATATGTACGCTCGTAACAGTTTTTAATGAAGCGCGCTGCTTTCCTCTGTGTATTATTAATTTTGTGTTATGTTTAAGTTATGAGGGTTGTCGAAAGTCTTCCCGCCCCCAATCCACTAACAGCCCCCCCTTCAACAACCTTCCAACCCTTACCCCTATTTACATGTATATATATATATATAGGGACTGGTTATTTACGTGAAAATTCACCTGGAGATGATGCACTGTAATGGAACCATTGTCAACTGAATGTATAATTTGGTGGGATTGCAGTGTTTTCTTAACCATCATCCTGTACATAAAGGTGTATATGACAAAGACCGGAAACAAATAATGCCATGAATGTTGTTGCTACGTCATCGCCTCTGTACATGTCGAGGCTACTCCTTGAAAAACCTACAAATGAGACATTGCAGATCGTAATTGGGGAACCTTGTTTCCACGTGGAAGATACTCGTGGTCGAACTTTTATCTGATCGATGGGCTGTGATAGCCTTGCTGTTGTGGTCCTCAACAGGTGGCGGACTACATTCCACAATTGGCGAGGATGAACCCCGACTACTGGGGTGTCAGCATCTGCACCATCGACGGCCAGAGGTTCTCCATCGGCGACACGGACGTGCCGTACACGCTGCAGTCGTGCAGGCAAGTGTCTCGCTCCCCCGCACCCGCTGCCCTCCCATCCCAACGACCGAGGGGCCTTGAGGAAATGCTTTCCTGGCCGATTGAGGGTGGATAGGTGAATGGTTTCATCCACCCATTCCAGTGTAGGTTGATTCCATTTATCTTTTCACAATCATTGCATGAACAAATGATGTGGCACGCAATAACATGAACGGGTGTAAAGATATGCACCAAGGGTGTGAAATTTTCCATGTAAAAAATCATTTGACTTTACCGGGAAAGAAAGCATGCTGGGAGGAATGGAGGGGGAGAAAAATCGACTCAAAGGTGCTGAGAGGGTTATTGAGGTGTTGAGATAAAAGGGTGGGGGAATAGTTAGGGTCAACGGACGAAAACAAGAGTGATTTGACGCAGCATAAATTCAAAAGCAGCGTAAGAAGCGACGCGACGATAGCAGCGGATGTTTAAAGAAGTGAAGGTTTAAGTATTAGGGCAGTGGAAATGGTATTGCGCCTAGAAGCGCAAGTGTTTTCAGCGGCTGTACAAAGTCATTCAGACCACTCTTTCTTTGCACATGGAGAACTTTTGGATTGCAGTGGTGTAACTGATGGACTCTCGCGAGCAGGAGTACAGTAAATTCTTCCTTATGAAGGAATTCCGCTTGACTTTTTCCCGAAATCTAGCCGAAAAAAACCATAGAAGTGATTTTATCCCATAATTTTAGAGAATAAGAAATATTAGACATTAGAACACTAATAAATAATCTTGGGCGTCATACAATATTTAGCTCTGAATGCGTCGTGCCTGATTTTGAAAAGTACCAAGTTGAATATTTTTCGGCGACCATCGTGGAACTTGACTAAAGTAGACGACATGCGTCCGGCACACACAAGTTGACAGTTGGTGATCAGATTTGGCTAGTCGAATCGTTTTCGGTTTTGCTAATTTTAAGCTCAATAATGCGATTTACTGGTCAAGGCAATTTAGTTGCCAATGGTTTGAGATGACCGATGTTTGTGTGATTGTTTGTTTGTTTGAGTGATGAAACGATCTGACCGAGAAACTGTTACTTGAATCCATACTATCATCTGAATCTATAGGTATTCGGATCGAACCTTGCGGTGATAAGGAAGCATTAAAAAGAAAGGAGCCATCTAACGTCTCAGGCGCGAGGAAGCTATTTCTTCAATTGTTGGGAAGTGTTTTCAACTTGTGGCACAATGCAAGCGGAGCCAGTCGAAGTGAAAAAGAACTGGTCATCATTGCATCCATCTGTCGAACATTCGCCCACGGGAGTGAAAGCATTTAACGACTTGCTTTTTTTGCGTTCCGATGGGGTATCATGCGCCAATACGCGATTTTTTCAGTACATTGTAAATAGAACTCTGGGCTAAATTTATACACATTTTCATTTTAAAAGATTTGGTACTTTCCCGGCGAATAATAATTATTTCGTCAAACGTTGACAGGAGCCAAATACAATCGCGGTATGTAGCCCGGGATAATTATACCCACGTGTTCATTGTTTTTTGGTGTTAGTAAAACATTTTGAAACGTCTTTTTTTGATTTACTGACCCACTTGTAACCTTTACCTTTTGCTTTGAGGCTGAAGCGAATGACTGGACCCAGGTACATCGCAAATAATCATCTACTGAGGAAATCGGGACTGTTTATCGTGAGACTCATCCAATTAATCAGACAGCACATTACGTTACTCGTGGTTTTATAAGACCAAGAATTCAAGTTCATTTTGTCGTTGAATGGAGTAATATCTACCTCCAGTGTGTCGAATTGTATAAAGCAGAATTTGATGAAATACTCTCGTGGGATACTATACCTAAGTGGACTGGGACTGTGTTCTCGAAGACGACGAAGGTTTCATTCCCTTGATTTTTTTCTCTCACAGCAAACCCCTGACATACGCCATTGCCCTTGACGAACTGGGCGCCGACCTCGTGCACCAGTATGTGGGCCAGGAACCCAGCGGCAGAATGTTCAACGAGCTTGTGCTGGACCATAACAGTGAGTGCGGAGATTTGACATCGATTCATCTCCTCCTCCTCCTACCATTTTCACTTTTTGCAACTATCCGGCATGATCATGGAGAATACTCCTCGTTTGTTTTTCCATGGCGATTATTTCATCTAATCATGAGTACCTAATTGCCTCTTCGATCGTGTACGAGGCTATGTTGACTTCATTTGCGAGAACCCTGGCGAGTCGCACGTTGGTTCAGACAAGGGATGGTAATATGCATGAATTTTATGGGCCAGATTTACTAACCTAACCTTAATGTTAACCTTACTCGTAGTTTAAACATCATAGAGAAAAGAATACAATTTGAAGATAAGGTTCGTTGCATCAAAATTATTCGTCCATAGTGCTTATTTCGGCGCCGATCGGTTTCCCTGTCTCATCGTACATATTTAATCCGTGATTGGGAATGGCCTAACTGGGGCAAGACTTTTCTTTTTAAAATGTGCTAGAGACTTTATTTTTCACTGTGTAGTAAGTATTGGGGAGAGAGGACTTGTTTTTTAGGAGAGTATTGCGGCGTTCCAAAAGTTTTAGTCCACACTATGTGAAACAAACAGGTTATTTTGAAATTTTGACAAAAAATAGCGTGAATAAATTGAACAGAAAATCAATCGCTACCCTTCTTTTAAAAAAACATCTTCTTTTGGGTAATGCTTTCAAAATAATATATATTCTCTAATGAACGCCACACTAACAATAAGTGCGAACGTAATGTCCCGAACAACCAACAGCTTCGTCATTTGATAACTTTTCTCACCGTAACCAGCCTGTGTTGGTCTAAATATCTATAAATAAAACTGCTTTGGTTATGAACAACATGGTTTCTGTTTAATCATATAGTCAGTGGGTACAGTCCAAACGAAAAGTGAAATTTTTTCATTTTAGCCAACATTTTTTCGATTCCAGACCAGTGTGCGATAACTCGTTTTCTCCGCTGATATAAAAAAAGAGCCTCTTAAAGTCCGTAAGTTGACGTCAGAATCGTGGTTCACTGACTCAATCCGGCTCAAATTCGGCTCAAAACCGTCATTGCAGTTTAAAGTGTACATTTGTCTCCGTGGGAACTTATGGACTAAACAAACAAAAGTTGGAACAGTAAATCATTGAAATGAAAAGTTTCAATTTGACACATCTCGGTTGCTGTGACATGTCCGGGCCTGGATGATCAGAAATGTAAGTTGACCTAAGTATTCGACCATAGTCGTGTCTTCTACAGTTCAGGCGTCCGTTGTGAGGCATATTACCCTCATTTAATACCCTGCATGTTTCCTGAAGAGTATGAGGTAGGGGATGAGTCACCACCCACCATTACCTAATTACGTATACCTACACTGTACCCTAATTAAGTCAATGATACTAAAATAATTAATGTATTAGCGAAAGCCTGAAAACATATATCAGGCGGCGAAATGTCACTAACATGCTATTGGATAGAGGTATGCCTCCAAGTCTAGATAAGTTATTTTTATAATATATTTTACAACTGCTTAAATACACAGAGACGCAAGAGTTATTAAGGAAACAAGCATTGCCTTGCTGTTAGTACTAATCAGCAGATAAAGAAAAAACATTAGAATCGAATAATTAGCTACACTAACCATCGAAAAATCTATTTAAAAGTCTCTTTAGCTGCTGCTATGGTTTATTATCGATCGCGGGAATAAAGACATTTTACACCTCACCGTTCCGCCGTATGTTGGGCTTCATAAAATGTCATTTACGTCGTCATAAAATAAATCGGTTCGAAACTCATATAAAGGATCAAGTCTTAATTTTAATCGACGATTTAAAATCGATCCCAGTTGTCGTAAAAAGTCTGTTTCATTAGCGAGATTGTCATAGCTGCCTTTTACGCATCTCGCCGATATCTGCCGCACGCGTTCTTTATTGTTTTTAAGCCAATCTTATAAGGATCCCAAATATAGGCAGCTTATTTCAAATGAGGTTTAACTAAAGAAGAGGATGATTTTTATAACTTTATCGTCGCTTTTGCTAAGTACTCCTTCGACAAATTCTAATTTACGATAAGCTTGACCAGTTATTTCTCGAATATTTTTATTTTTATTTTATTTGTTTTTTTACGAGGTTACTACTAAAACTACGAGGTTATCCCGTGAGGGACCATTTGTCAGTTTAATGCCGAAGTATTCAACAGATTCTACCGTCTCTAATTGCCTCGGCCGTACGAAATAGGTATTATGGGGAGTGCTGTTCCTTTTGTCAGAAATTCATTGCTACATATATTTTTTCCAATTTAATTCTAGCTGCTATGCATCGCACTACTCTTGAATTGCCTTGAGGTCCTTCGTTAGCTCTGGCTTATCATAATGGCTACTGAATTTTCTATAAACTAGAGTGCTCAACGGTTTGGAGTAAGCATAAACTACTCCACAAGACTGAAGTTGTTTAAGTAAACTTATTACACATTGTAGTCGTATATTGGGCTGGTTAAAGCATCCAAAAGATGGCTCGTACTTCATACGGTAATACAAACTAATGAGTCTCATGCTGTTTATGTTGTGAGGTAATTAGCGACATTGAGTAGAATTGCAAGTTTCTTAACGGGGGTTAAAGAAGGAAGTGCTGTATGCAATTTATATTTTCATCACAGACAGAGGTGTGCTTAAATATATTCTCTTGTTTTATTTACAGGTAAATGAAATCACGCTATAAGTACGATGTCTATTCTCATGACCGCTGATCGTTCATCGCACTTTTGTTGCTTTTTTATGATTCATCTCATTCTGTTCTTCGTGACCGATCTCTAATGTTGTTGTCTAATGTCTCCTTCGCGTCCCACTCGTTTCATGTTTTGTTTCCCTTTCTTCATCGGCAATATAAGTATCTAACAAGGTTAAAGCGAGTCTATCGGGAGGCTGATATGTGGCCGGCACTTGATTTTCCCTCTCCATCGTCTGATTTGGTCATTCTCTCATATTTCCCTACCTTGGCGACACCAGAGAAGCCTCACAACCCGATGATCAACGCGGGCGCCATATTGGTGGGGTCTCTCCTCAAGACGCTGGTGCGACCGGAGATGACGCTGGCCGAGAAGTTCGACTTCACCATGAACTACTTCAAGGTGAGTTTTTGTGTGGAAGGAGTGTGTCCTTGGTGCCAGAAGAGCATAAGATTATCCTCTCTGTGAGAGCGCTTATGTGCTCGGAGCAAGGGCCGCTAATGGAGTCGTCAATCTGGTCTCGTGACGGAGGAATTAGTGAGAGACCCGAGAGCTGCGAATGGGCGACCTTCACACCCGCGAAGGAAGAGCGCCAAGTAGCGGCATAGGACCTCCGCTAGGGTGTCCTAGCCATGAACATTCCGTAATTACGCGGCTCTTGATGAGCTTTCGTCCTTCTTTTGCTAACATTAAACCTCATATGGATTCTCGGCGCCTTAGCGGCGCTCGTGTTTTTAAAAATGATTTTAAAATTTTCCATTCGCATGGATCTTTCTGACACTTTCAGTAGTCTACTTTTTCTGCATTCTTCGGCTAAAAATATATTTTTGTATGTATAGTGCGCATAGTTTTCATTTTATTAGACTCTAATGAAAAAAGTAACGTCGTTGGATTTACGGCGCCGCTGCGGCGCTGAGAGTTTCCTCGTCGCAATGTCGGGGACTGCACTCTCAATACTAATTTAAAAGTCATTATATTTCGTATGAAATGGTATCTTTTATTTATATTCATAATATTTAAATGTTTAAACTGTATAAACAAAATTTAATTGTTTAACAAAGGGAAAATTTTACTATGCCAATTTTGCTTCGGTTTTTATCTAATAATCAAAATTTTTGCCTGTTTATAATTTTCATTGACAAAAATTCATCTATTTGCAAGAATAATTCTTAGAAACTCATGACTAGCCTAAGGGTGTTTTTTCCATGGCCTCCGGCATTATTTTTTTTGGGTACCTTCTCCGCTCCGCGTCCCTCCCCCTCATCCGCGTACCTACTGTGGTGATGGTTACCTTTGGGGACATCCCAGGGTTACTATGTATAGAATTATACCAAGCAGTAATCCCAAGAAAATTTAACCACAATGTATTTTCAGAATTAATGCAATAATGCCTCTTTACCTACGTGTGGAAATTTCCCGGTGAATGAGTTGCTGAGGCTCGGGAGACGATTCAGAAGTTAGACTGACCACCGTGAAGAACACATCGCACGGTTGGTGTTATATGACTTGTACCTCCCATTTGAAAATATTCCTTTGCGGCTTCGAGTCTTCACAAAATGCTGGCGATAATATTATTTCCCAGGACGTTACTGTTTACCTATGGATTGATATTGACAGTACTTACATGGTAAAAATCTGTTCATGATGAACAAATGCATAGACGAATTACCTCGTAGTGAAAATTTGTAAATATATTTCTCGTTACTTTGTATACACAAATGCACTGGGGTTATAGTCCTCCAAAGTTTATCAACGTGAAGGGATGAGTGAGGAGGAGAAAGGTGGGTAATTCCATGGAGGTTTTTTTGAGGTGAAGGGGTGGAGATACAAGGTGGTGGGTCGACTGCCAAGGATCAGGGAATACCGGGATCGTTAGGCCAGGTAAGCGTAGAAAATCCGTATCGTGAAGAAAGGTTGAGAGTGCAAGGAGGCAATTAGACATAATAGGCTATTCTTTCTTCATCCTTCCATCGCTGCGTGAGGGACAGGAAATCCGCGCCTTATCGCAAAGCGCCCCGGGGTGGCCCTCCCTCCATTCCGAGAAGGTCTAGTTCGGGTGGGTCGTTGGAGGTGAGGAGAAGTTCATTCTGTTTTTGTGGGGGGAAGAAAGTAGGCGGAGGATGACAAATAAGGAAGCATAATGGGAAAGTACGAATGGTCTCAATGTTTGGGTCAGTGTAATGCTACGGAAAGAAAAGGTGATGGGGGTCCCCCCAGCATGAGGGTATTTTGGTCACCTCAGAACACTAGCTCCTCTTCCATCGGTCCCTCACGCAGCGCCGGACCGAAGAAACAACACGCCATCGTATTCCATGTTTTTTCCATTTCCTGCTCCTTCTTCCTTACCACCTAAATCCAAACTTCTTAGAAATAATTATTTTTGCCTTTCCCACCAATCCAGAAGCAAAACCTCATCTGCCGCACTCCCCCGCATCACATTTACCTGTCAATCTCTATGGAGACATCCTCAGTGAGGGAATGGGCTCCACTCTAGGCCTAAAATACCGGCTCTTCTAGCCCACTCTCCAATACGGCACTGAACTCTTCGACGCGTCGCTGATTGTCCCACATTCCTCATATTTCACAACTCATCTGACTTTAATCCTTTATTTTTTTAGAAATTGCAGGATATAAACTCCAAGAATGTCCGTTACATTTGCCTTGATCGTCAGAATATAGCCCTTAAAAATCACGACGGTATCACTCGTCTCTTCTCACTCCAGCTACAATTTTTCAATTATTAACGTTTAAAAACTCAGGCTTCTGCGCACACTACAGAGATATAACATGTGGGTGGACGTAGTGAAGCAAAATTATTTTACATGGACCCATTTGACTTTTATTCGGTCCTCATTTTTAGTATTTGGATAAAGAAAAAGTAAAACAATGAGTACATGATAAAGCGGAGTTTTATCAGAAAAAATATTTAAAACAACCATTGCACACGAAATTAAACCTTCATTTGAAAATAACCGTCTAACGGACCAAAAAAAGAGAGTATTACGACAACAAACGGAAAAAATGCAGTGTTAAAGATTTTTAGCTATAACTTCTGTAATAATGGGTTAAATCTTGCAAAACACGGTTAAAAATAAATATAATAGAAGTCACTAGCATTATCAATCAGAAAACATACCAAAAAAGGCCAAGTTTGAAAGAAAATGACAAAATATAACGAAGCGCCGCTGCGGCGCCGTAAATCCAACGACGTAACTAAATTCGTAAATCCATATGAGGGTTAAGGTCTGCATGTAAATAGGCTTCCGAACTTGCCGATAGGCGGCACTGAAGTGCCAGGAAAGGCATTGTTAGATACCCAAAGTTATACAAAAACTATCATCAAATACCTGAAAGTATCGCTATCCGTATAATTCATCGTGATTCAGTACAGGCGGAGAAATTGGAATCGTGAAAATACGAATAGTCAGCAGCAGTACATGCGTCTGGTTCGAGTGCAGCGCATCCTGCGGCCAAAAATGAACTTTTTATCTGTCGCTTCCATTGGCAACACGGTCGAGATAGATGATTACCGTCCTTAGCCAGCGTTGTTCCTAACGTTTATAATTTCTAGCCGTCGGTCTCTTCCTATATTTTGTTTCGCGGGATCATATTCCCATAGATACGGAACTGCAAGCTATGGCATAGGGTTACACTTCGTAAGTTTAGTCATCGCAAGCAAACGGTTCGTCCAATGTTTCTGCAAAAGGCTTTTCAATTTGGTGAAGTGTATTGCGATGAAACATTCCTATTTTTCCTAACATACTCATAACGAGAGAAAATGAAATTACTATTAGACTATTTCTAAGGAGTCCTTGGTGGTTATATGACTTGAGGTTTTTAGACTGCCGTTGTTCAGATGCCGACTAGAATGCCAGCGAAACTGCTGTCCTCAACGATGGACAAACTCGAGAAGAACTTGGAAAACCATAAGTCATAAAACATTATGCCGGAGAAAGACTTCAATCTCTGGCCCACTTCAGTCTCATAGAATCATTCTATTATCGCATTAGGGAATGTCATCGTAATTTTGCATATCACCACACACTAATATCCATGCGGAAATTTGATCAAGTTAAAATGTGTGTGTGAGATCACGAAATGGAGGATATGGGTCATAACCTTCAAGCGACACGAGTCACTTTTCTGGGCTTCACTGCTATTTGCTGAATGGGTCCAGAAATAAACGTGCCTTTTAGAAGGTGCGCGCTAGATACATCTTTTTTCAGCAATGCTCTTCGTTCAAAATGTCCGAGAAAAGGCTCCGTGTTGTCCATTTTATTTGAAATGTTGCTATCATTTCTTGTCAATTGCATCGTACAATGACTGCTTTTTGCCTTTTCAGATGAATTTTATTTCACTCTATTCACCCCTATATGACTCACAGAACTGCATTCTCTCCGATCTAGAAACTTGCCGGCGGTGAATACCTGGGCTTTAACAACGCCGTGTTCCTTTCGGAGAGGGAAGCGGCAGACCGCAACTACGCCCTGGGATTCTACATGCGGGAAAACAAGTGCTACCCAGATAAGGCCAACCTCAGGGAGTGCATGGACTTCTACTTTCAGGTATTGATAATTTTGCTTCGACTTACCCGCTCGATGTTAGCTAGATAGCCTTGAGTCCAGAGGTCTATGGGTTAATGCCAAATAATTAATTATTAGCTTTTTTCGTTCACCGTGTTGTTTGAGGTCCTGGATGCAAAGGGATACAGGTTAGCGTAGTTATTTTAGTTACCGTCGAAGGTGAACCGGAATATTATTAGAAAGTATGCAGTATCACAATGATTATCTCAGTGTCATTTCAAAAGCATGTAAACAAGTCTTCCCTAAGGAAGCGTTTTGCTCATTTTTTCATAAAGTCGTAGTTCTACCCTCTTGCTTCCAAGGCCTTCATTTCACAATAATATGTCATCGCTCATTACAAAAGCATAGTGATGAACTGATTAGGACACCCGCGAAGTAGTTCATAATAGAGCAGCAAAATCGCGACGCTGGTGTATTTCTACTCTCCGTGCCCCTCGATTCCCGGTCGCCTACTCATCTGTTTCCATTCGCCCTCTCTTTTGCAGTGCTGCTCGATGGAGAGCAATTGCGACGTGCTCTCTGTGGTCGCGGCGACGCTGGCCAACGGAGGCATCTGTCCCATCACGGACGAGAAGGTTCTGAAGCCGGATTCTGTGCGTGACGTGCTATCCCTGATGCACAGCTGCGGCATGTACGACTACTCGGGGCAGTTCGCCTTCAAGGTCAGTGTTGTCACAATGCTGGTTATTTCGTCCATTTCAAAATATATGGAATCTATTAAAGGGATCCAGCATCTATCTAAAGGGCTCCAACCTTTGGAGCCATTCGTATTGTATGTTATAATGCTTAAGCGAATCTTTTAGCTTTAATATTAGCCCGATGTATCCCGCTTCATTCGAAAATCTATCGGTGAATATCGGTTAGCAGAAGTGAAATATGTTGACCTTATACTTCCCGCACACCAAAGGAGATTATACTTTTCATCTTCCAGGGTTTTTCGGTGGTTCCCCAAATTAGACGATCCACTGGCGTTAAGAAACGCTGCTTGCTTTGACAAAACCTGTTCACGAGGGCTTACGTTTGCACTCTGGTGTATTCTGTTGATTGACGGTATAGATTTAGCATCTGAAGGGTCACTGAAATGCACAACCATAGAACTCGAGAGTCTCCGTAAGTGTGAATCTTCGGGAAATCATTGTCCTTCAATTATTTTCTCAGCTCTCACCTGTGAGCGATGAGGGGTCACCAAAACTGAAATCCTTTCCTTTAAGAGATTGGCCAGTTAAAGGCCTGATATATCCTGGGAAGTAACAGCTGCGTAAAGAATATTAATGGGAAATAAAAATTTAGAGAGCTGTAGACAGAATTGAAGCAGGCTCGTGACAGTAGGAGCAAGAATGGTTCGGCGATGAAAATCTTTCGTAGTCAAAGGGAAAAAAAACAGTTGATCAATCGAATTTCTGACAAGAAAGAGGAACAGGCTTTGGAAACCACGTTGACAGCAAACGGCATTGTAACAGAGACCTATTCATGTTTAAAGAAGAACTTGCTGCAGTTGCCCCAAAAGAAACTTTTTTTCAAAATTCCTCGAGTAAAGCTGAGAAGAGTTATTTTGTTATGCAAAAGTTCCACGGATTCAGTCCTCAAGTTCCGAATTAATTTGTGAGTTATTCAAGTTAAAAGTAGGTGACATCGTTGACATCAAAAGGAAGGTACTGTACAGAACGATGTACCGCACAAATTTTACCACGGAAAGACATCGCGGTTATGAAGACACCCCTCATTCGCTTGGCGTGATTGAGAATAAGAAACTCCGAGGGGACATTATTCCCCTATATGATCAATATCCAAGTGGAGCACTTCAGTCACTCTGAATTCCGTGAACATTTCATGAAGCGTGGGAAGAAGAATGAGAGATTGAGGAAGCTATGAACTCAACCGGAACGAAAGTATCTCTCACGAGACAACTCCAAAGAGCGCTGAATCGGGTCACTAGAGAAACTAATGAAAAAGGCGATCCCTTCTATCCCATGTGTGTCTCTTTATTAAAACCTCTAACAAATCATTTTCACTCTATACAAACGTGCAGTGCCAGAATCTCGTGAAGTTTATTTTCTTGGGGTGTTTCTCCGCAGGTGGGCCTCCCAGCCAAATCGGGGGTCAGCGGGTGCATGCTGGTGGTCATTCCAAATGTGTTGGGCATCTGCACGTGGTCTCCGAATCTGGACACTTTGGGCAACAGTGTACGCGGAGTCCAGTTCTGTGAGGTGAACACCATGGCTATTCTCGCGACCCTTCGTGTTCCATGTGCACCCCTCCCCACCCCATCTTCATGAGGACATTGCTTCCTCTCAATCTGTCATGATGTATTCACTGCACACTGACTTAACCCATTTTTGCTAAAACCATCACAAAGTATTTTGTTGTGTTATTCTTTCACTCTAATTTTTTTGAGTACGAATATCAAGTGTCATAAGATCAATATTTTTTCCATCCATATTTATCATAATAACGAATGATCCTACGATTTTTATTTAAGTTTTCTGTTGCCAAATATTAAATAACATGTCGTTTAATGAGCATGCAAAACACATGTAAATTAGATATTGCCGTAACATCAACATTGCGCGGAGAATTGGAAAACAAAACTTCTTTTTGTAGATCAATTTGTTCGCGTAACTCACATATTCCGTTATGAAAAACAAGAAAACTGTGAGAATACCAGAGAAAATTGCACTTTTTGCTCTTGAACACTGTTTGTGGGCCACATTTTCTACACCAACGTCTTTTTCTGCCGCCATTTGCTTCCACAGTGTAGTCAACATCATCCACCCTAATGGAATAGGTTGGACTCCATTTTGAAGGGCAACCCAAGCTCAGGTTTCTTGTTTCTTTGCTAACCCAGCCTACCGTTTTGTATTCCCCTCTCAGCAGACCAATACTAAACATGAGCAATAATCTTGTTGCGTAATGCAACTATCATTTACGATGCGGTACAAATTGATAACGTTGACGAAATATTATAATAATATTATGAAGAGTGTATCCATTTAAAGAATACAGTGGCAAGTATATTTAATGAACAAAAGGTATCAATTACATCAAACCGATATCTTGTCCCCAAGGGAAGTACCTGGAGGGCATATTTGCAAAGTCCCTCAACGGTCACCAGTTGTTTGGCAGATTGAATACTGATAACTGTTCGATTGCTATTCCCAAAAGTTGAGGATTTCACGTGGTGAAAGGTCGATATTGTAATAAATCAAACTTTGTAGTTTTATTTAACTTAAATATTTTTATTATAAAGATAGCTGAAGATGGCGTAATTTCCGAAACTAGTACATAGTACTCTTTGTAACAAAACTGTGGAAGATACAAAATTTGATTTATTACAGTGATGTTCCCAAGATTATTTACAATAGTTTTTTTGCACCAAAAGTTCCTCCGCTGCTCTTTTTTGGCTCCAGTTGTATCGAATTACTAGGGTATTCAAATTCTGATAGGTTTGCTCGGTCTTAATGGATCCTTTACTTATTAATCTTCACCCTCCCGTGCCCTCTCTAATTTTGTGCACATCTGCCTCAAATAGCAGCATGGTCCTCTCATAAATATCGGAACGTGGTTTTATCAGAGAATAATATTGATATTTTTCCTTGTTATTGTTAAATTTTAATTTACGTAAAATCAAATATAGCCTCAAATTTGGGTTCATTCAATACCCCCAGGTTAACAATATGCCTTCAAAATTTCAAAGAGATTTCTAAAACGATTCTCTCAAATTCTTTTTAATGATTTACTAATGAATATTTGGCAACAAATGTATTTACGCATTAACAGTAAACATGAATTTCCTGCCCAGCTGAACTTCTAAGATTCAAAATTTTATTTTTTTATTATCACAATACATTTTGACACTTCTCATAGAAAAAGTTGGCTGATGCTATATTTATTATTTGGATCATAACAGTATAGAATACTGGGCTCCGACACCCGATATATTGATATTTGGGTTATATCCCCCTCCACAATTCCTTTCGAATGAATGAGGGTCACCAAAGTCTCCACTGAAATCCTGAAATCAACATGGTGTGACTGACTACTTTTTTAGCTACCGTCTATATATACATGCTGTATACTTACTTCAAACCCCACGGGTGATTTATCCCCATCACCTCTAATACACCTGCAGTTTATTCTGGCCCCTCTACCATGATGTTATGTTTCCGTCCAAGGCGCGTTTTTAAATCTTTCTCCTTTCATCCTGTTGTGGGACAGGAGCTCGTCAGGGTCTTCAACTTCCATCGCTATGACAACCTGAAGCACGCAGCGAACAAGAAGGACCCGAGGAGATATCGCTTTGAGAGCAGAGGACTCAGCATCGTCAATTTGCTCTTCTCGGCGGCCAGCGGCGACGTCACAGCCATCAGAAGGTGAGAATGCACACATATTCTGTCGACTTGAAATTCATTTTCTGGAACAAACACGCTAAATAAATTACCAGAAACACTATTTCGCTACAGGGAGTCAGTGAAACAAACACCTCCTTAGATTGGCGAACACAACAACGCTTTATTTATTTATATTTCCATCTCAACCAGTAAATAGATACAAGAAGCGACAATGCTCGCTAAATTCCTGTACTCTCCGCCAAATGGTGACCCATCTGTGCAATCGCAGCTGATTTTGGACGATCGCAACTTCCAACATATTCAAGATCAAATCATCCAGTCAAAGACCTTGGCGAAACCTGAATTCCTCCACCCGTGATGTCAGTGAAAGGCCTCATGTTTGCGGCAGCGTTGTCGGGGCTATGGGGACATCTTAGCTTCAAGTAGAAAAGGAAGGGGGATTTTTTTTCTCTCACACGGCTGTGGTTGACACATGGGAGACGGTAAAAAAGTCAGCATTTTATTTCCGGAATATGTGTTGCGACCCGTGATGTCTGCAGATAAATACAATGCGGGAATCATATTGAATGAATAAGCTTGGGTTAGATGTTTTTGAGGAACAACGTGTGCGGCAAAATCCTATATGAAGACCATTATGGGTATAACAATATCGCGTCCAAAATGATTACTGGAAATAAAAGAAAAACCATCTCCCATACTCTCTGAAGCGTAAGTAGCTGGAATTACCTTGCGTTTCACTTCAAGAATATCTTCACAGCGGATGATTATTTTTCCTATGAAAAGCGTTGAAGTACTAGATGTGAGATGTCAAATCTCTATGGCCAATACAACTGCGCTGAATTCATACTTAAGGTATTTCAACCTTAGGTTCCTCGTTGCGGCTCGATTTCAGCCGCGGTATCTCATCCATCTCTCTTTCTCCGTAAGCCACCATTTCTCTTCTCTTTCACAGGCACAAACTTTCGGGTACGGACATGACGCTGTCGGACTACGATGGGAGGACAGCGCTCCACCTGGCTTCGGCTGAAGGCCACCTGGAATGTGTGCGATTCCTACTGGAGCAGTGCGGCGTGCCTCACAACCCCAAGGACAGGTGACCTCTCCTCTCTGATTGTCGCCTTTATCGCTCCTATCTACACTCTCGCGTCTTAAATTTTTTTAAAAAATATTTTGTGATTTTTGCGATGGACATTGCGAAAACATGGTGGCTCCACCACTGCCACCAAAGCACGATCAATGCAGATCAGATTACTCCGAACTATAATTGTCCACAATTCCCAAGTGGATTTTTAATTATTATTAGCTTTTCTTTTCCATAGATCGTCGTTTTCTTATCTATAAGTTAATTCGGAGGAAAAACGGAGGAGAAAAAAAGAGGCTCAGCAGGCGCGAAGACAGACTTTGTCTCCTTAACGGTTGTCGCACCTAGATTTGTCGTTCACAGGCCAGAAAGTAGTATGCCTATTCCTGCCTGGGTCCCAATAGGTCTATTAAGATCCAAGTAGGGTCCCATTAGCCCTATGAAGGATCCCAGGTTATAACCTAGGCATCCTTATCGAGGTCCCATCAACCCTCGAAAAGGATCCCAATTGGGTTGAGTGTGTGGGTGTCTGCGGTGGTCACTGGCGAGGAAGTAACATTCCCGTAAACCATCACAGGAGGGTATTCTGGTAGAGAGGCTGTGGTTGGTCTCTGCTGTGGAATCCCCTTTTCCCGCAAACCAACACATTAAGTGTTGTTTGTTGCATGTTTGGCGAGTGGTGCCAATTTTTATGGCCATTGGAGACTCATTTATCTTTGCTATCTTGAGAGGCCGTAGAGCTCAATTCCCTTGATTTAAAAATTAACCTATTTAAACATTATTTTCTGACTCAAGAATGCCTACGGAAACTTGAAATTTTGCTCATTTATTGTTCGTTCGTGTAAATATATACCGTCAATAACAATGGCCATTAATAGTTACGAAGTCCATTTCGCGTATGAACAATAGGAAATGCTCAAAAACTTCGAATTCCTTAAAACAAAACTCGTATTATTGAAAATTCCGCTTATCCGGCAGTACAAGTTCAATGATCGAGTCGAACTTCCTATGACGGCACCAATCATACTGTATTCCGTCCTCAATATATTGGACGGACTATAATACTGATCTTGAGCGTAGCCAGGATTAATGTTGGGTGGGATCAATCGGACACCCGTCCGTAGCTGTAGATTTCTGTTAGGAGGGGGTAGGATATCATCCTGTCTTGCTCCATGTAGCACATTTGGTGTGAAATGTCTGGTCCAGGGGGGGGGGAAGGGGCAGGTGCTCCCCCCTGCCCCTCCCTGGCTACGCCCATAATACTGGGTATTGTGATGGTTCATGTATGGTGTGAACTCATCTACATCTATCTACATCTACGTCATACCCTGCAAGCCACCCAAAGGGTGTGTGGCAGGGGGTGCTTTCGCACCAGGCATGCATGAATGATATGGTAGAACACCGACATTACATTAAAAACCCGCGTACCACACATGCAAAGCGCCAATTACAAATCTAATACCCAAGAAACATTCTATCTCCAATCGTTCTAACATGCAAGGGATACAAAGACTACTACTACAGATTCAAAATATCATGCATAAATAAGAACATCATTATTTACATCATGCATAAATAAGAAAGAGGAGAATATAATGAGAAAGATTAACTGCCTGCCTATTGTCAATACTCGAACTATTCATGACGACGATCACAGCTGTTATGGTCCCGAATGGTACGCGGAAAAAATGACATTTTATACCTATCGGTTCTACAATCTAGCTCTCTAATTTTATTGGCGCGATCTAATCTGCCGTAGTACGAAGGGGTTAATAGTATGTTTTTTACGTCGTCAGTAAAATGATTTTCCTGAAATTTATTTAGGAGGTTAAGCCTATAATTTAATCTACGCTGTGATAGCGATTCCCATCCTAATTCTTCTAACAGTCCAGACACACTAGCCAACTTATCGTAGCATCGTTTCACAAACCTAGCTCCTCTTCGCTGTACGCGATCTAACTCTGATATCAAGCCCGTTTCGTATGGATCCCATACACTAACAGCATATTCCAGATGAGGCCTAACGATTGAAAAATAACAACGTTCTTTCACTTTCTCATCACATTTTCCGAGTACTCTCTTGATAAAGCCTAGCTTCCTATATGCTTGACCGCATATTTCCCTAATATGTTTTCCCCAAGATAGGTCGTGACTAATTGTGACTCCTAAGTACTTAACAGACTCGGCGTGAATAATTTCTGTATTTTTAATTCTGTATGCCCTAAATGGCCAATTTTTCTTTTTCCAAAAGCTGACTGCTACGCACTTTTTTATGTTTAGTTCCATCTGCCACTTTTCGCACCAAGCATGAATAGCAAGTAGGTCGATTGTTAACGAGTCGCTATCTTCGGAATTGTTAATATCCCTATACACAACCGCGTCGTCTGCGAAGAGTCTAAGCTTACTTTTAACGACATTACTAATATCATTAATGTACAAGAGAAATAAAAGTGGACCAATTACACTTCCCTGAGGAACACCCGATGTAACGCTAACTGTGTTTGACATGATACCGTCTATGACAACCCTTTGTTCCCGCCCATGTAAGAATTGATTAATCCAACTAATAATGTTTTTATCTATTCCATATGCTTCTAGTTTTGAGAGCAACTTAACGTGAGGTACCTTATCAAAAGCTTTCCTAAAACTCGGCTTTAAAGTGGAAACAATACGCGTTGTGGGATGTGATCGGGTGAGTGCGCACCCGAGTCTCCATCGATTGATCTCGGCTTTTCAGGTGGGGCAACGCCCCCATCGACGAGGCCATGTCCTTTGGCCACGCCAAGCTCGTCGCTTACTTGGAGGAATGGGACAAGAGGTCCTTAACTTCGGCGGAGCCGGACGGCGTGATGACGGCGCCACCCAACGACGGCGTAGACGACGCGGAGAGTCGCACGGGGGACGCAGACGACGACAGCGGCGGCGAGGACCTCCGGCGCCGTCCCCCGCCTCCCTTCCCCCCCTCCTCCTCTTTCTCTTCCAACTCTTCCCCGCCACCCTCCGAGATCAGCCTCGGAGAGTCCGCCAGCACCAAACTGCAGGGACTGTGACCACCGGGTTGGCGGTCTTACGCATCAACTGCAGCGCTCATTTCACCTCGACGATATTCGTAATTCATAAACTGTTTTTGCGATCACATTTCAACATCATCTAGCGGGAAATTACCAAGGATCTGGTCGCTTGTTTTCTTACAGGAAACAGGCTGAATTATAGAATCCGGTGAATTAATTATTCAGACACCACATCATCATGTGTGTACATTCCCTCAGGTTTTAATTTTTGCTCGACTGGAGTTAAATACTTCAGGCAACTTAAGTGTCTATCCAGAGTGTGTGAAAGAGGACTTTGTTTAGTGGCAAAAAACTGCAAAACAACTTTCTCTTAATGTGTAGATATTACTTAGGAGTAATTATGTGAGTCTTATGAAGGGGTTGTGTGATTCCTTAAGAACTGAATACTTGTAATAAAACTGTAGTTACCTAGGAAAAGTAAGAGCTAGTGGTGCTGATATGTTACCTTCTAAATACACTATTCACCGTAGCTTTACGGAAGCCTTCACAATTTTTGAGTGCGTGTGAATCTCAAATGGGCAAAATGAATATTTTTACTCTGTTTCAATTGTATTAGATTAATTTGTACTAGATATAATTGTACTCTTTCTTGGGCCAAAGGAAGATCTTATCCAAGTTTTTTATGCGGATTTTATTTCGTAATTATACACACAAGTTTACAAATAATAATTATTTACAATCACTTCTTACATATTTTATTCAAATGCTCGGTCACGAAGAGAATTGTCAAATAGACAACTCTTTCCAACGAGCGCTTGTTTACATAAGTCTTCAGCTGGGCGACTTTTATGATTCGTGGTTACACGATTTTCTGTTTCAATTTCAATATTCTCGGCTGGGCACTGCGCTTCGTGGCACTTCGTACACGATCCTGGCCGGTGGGCGTCGCCAGCCCGAAGAAATGCTCACTAACTCCCGTCCTGGCTGGCGACGAGCAAGATCCGGATGCCTGAACTCGGTGGTTTGAGCTGAGCAACTAGTCCCGCCTTTAGCTTGTGACCATTTATGTGCTGTGAAAGAGTTTTGGAGTTATGACTAAAGACTGCTATTACTAGGTCCACTTAAATAACTGAATAAAAAAGACAGGAAAAATGTCAGTCTTTTGCTATTGTAAGATGCTGTTCCACCATATGCCACTCGCCTGACACTGTTGAATTCAGTGTTGGAGCACTTATTGATGATTAATTTTTCTCAACACGCTGCTCATGAAACGATATATGTTTCTCTTCCCGACGTACTAAAAATCAGAATTGTATTAATGCTTTATGGAAATGGTTTAAATGCCGTACATCAAAGGACGATCAGCCATTATCCATTTGGCATGCTGACCTCTTCTCTTCTTCGAGCCGCAGCCGACGACTTTGCTTTGTTCCAATCATGCTTCGAGCGCCCATCGTTCTGTCACATGTTTGCTACTTAGTTTTTCATTTTTTGGCCAGTGTTTCAGGATATAACAGTCGATGAGGTCGATGGCAGAGCAAAAATTGGATTAAAGTTTATCTCTTCAAACGGTTCCCTACAATTTCACTATTCGTGGATTTCGGAACAGTACGTCGAAAATACGTCGGAAACGTCGACATGGAGGTTTCAGCTTTAGTTTCACTTTTTTTCCACGCTGCGGTGGTTTAAAAGGATCGATGAACCTCGTATTACATCTAATGTGTGGAGCAGATGTACAATATCGTCAGTACTATGCACGAGTATCCCATTTAAAACTCTGTCGGTGTAAGTCGGAGCAAAGTTACTCATTTCTGCCGCCCAGCCATTAAAAATCGAAAACGCTATGATAATTGACGCAGAATACGTTGTCTGGTCTTGACGCATATCCACTCACAATAGCCTGCCTTAAAAGAATACTGCAGTAATGGTAGTCATTGAGCTACTTTTAGGATACTGGAATCCGTTGCCGAATACATATTCCTTCAGTTGAAATACGATAATTTTTCAACACTGTCTTTTTTTTGTCGCTGAGGACCTCCATTAGAGAAGGATTGTTGCTGTGTCCATGGGAATAAGGAGCGTAGGCGTTGCCTGGCCGACGGCGATGGGATCAGTACCTCAGAACGACAATGAAGGCGAATTTGTAGCCACAAGAGTACATATAAACAAAACAAGAAATAACAAACATAATACTGTTTTCCTGGGGTTGCGAGTATGAATCGCGTATCATCGCTCCATGATGAGGAAGCCCAAGGCGGCCAAAATACTTCCGATGTATGTAGAGCCCACAGAACATAGATAACATTGGGGATTGCCGTAGATGGATATCTAACTCTGTGGAAGCGAGTGACGCCTTTCCAATGCGGCCTTTTCGCGGTCGCCGCCTCTTCCTATGCAACCCCTCCCTCGGAACCCCGCCATTAATCCCGTCCTCGAATTCCCTTTCGACGTTCCGCGCGAGTCGAGAGGTGACTTTTCGAGGCTCGATTCCACCCTGCTACGTTTCGCTCGACTCGGTGAGTGAGCCACCCATTTTCTTCGCCACCGGACGTTTCGCCCGAGAGTCCAGGCGTGACTCGCGGGTGGCTGGCGTTTCTTTATCCTTTCGACCGTCTCGTGCCGCAGATTTAGAGCTGATTGGCGGAGAGGTTGTAGCGCCAGGCGCCCGTGGACCCCGAGTACTTGGCCGAGGAGGAAAGGGAGTTGAGGGAGGCGAGGGAGGCCGCGGCCGGCCCCGGGGGCAGGCACCGCCTGGGGCCCGCGTGTGGTCGCCGCCCCTGGCCGCCTCCTCTGGCCACCACGGAAACCAGGTTGGGCGACGAAGCGACCACGGCGGCCATCGCCTCCGCGTCGTCCAAGTCTCCGCCCCCGTCGCCCAGGGGGTCCTGCGAAGAGTGAACACGCGTGGGAAGAAATTAGAACCAGGAGCTGTGAAAACAGACATACAATCATCTGTCACAAAAATTAAGAGAGGAATTAGGAAAAGGAGTGCACTTTGTAATAGCATAGGCTATCTGAACGTAAATTCTTCAAGGGATTCCATATGCCCGACGCTGCCATCGTCCTCAGGGCGTCGATGACGATGGCATAGACAACTATTGAAACTTCTGGATTAGCCACACAAACCTGACCCAGTGGAAATCTAGTGAAAATCTTACGTTCATCATGCGTCGGCAAAACATCAGATCCTTTATAGGTTTTTCGCTTTAGTGTCCCAACCTCAGTACTTCTCTTTTCTTCGCAGTCCCTTAATATTTTTGGCTGAAGCGGGCAGGTAAATAGTATTTGAGAAGTTCCATGGTTTGAGGTTCAACTATGTGGAAGTTGATTTTCACTAATGAAAAAATAACTTGGTTTTCTTCCACTGATTTATTTTCTTGGTACAACATGTTTCGACACAACGGTGTCATCATCAGGTACTTGTTGTTGGTATCTGGACTCAAGTACCTGATGATGACACCGTTGTGTCTAAACATGTTGTACCAAGAAAATAAATCAGTGGAAGAAAACCAAGTTATTTTTTCATTAGTGAGCATTTGAGAAGTTATAATAAATTTTAGTGATCACTACTCCCCTTCTTCGTCACTTACTGTAGTAGATATTTCCTCTCTAGCATTTACAAAGTGACTGTTAGGTCTAAAAAATAGTCGGCTATTATTCACAGCATCAAGTAGTACATATCTCTTCAATCGTTATTGAATATTCACCACGCAGTCTCACGTTAACAACAATCAACAACGTCCATTTACGAATCGACTGAGAAGACTTTTTTCTAAGTTGCGCCAAGGACTAGGTGAACTAAAAGTGGAAATTTAGGCAACACGTAGCCTAGGCAACGATTCCAAACATTTGAATCCATTATCTAATATCAAAATTCTAGGCCGTGACTAATTTATATATACAACATGTCGCCAATACTATCACTCGGCAGGTTACCGTACGCTTCGCCTCCGAACGTCGTTCCATTTAGGACAGCACGATTTCCTCTGTGAATTCCTAATTGCAGCTCCTACTGCCCAGGGCATTAAAAGGTGGCATTGCACTTTTGCTTGCTTATGTGCTTTAAAACGCTCAGGATGTCGCGCGCATTCGGCAAGTGTACGCTCGCAGTCCAAACAAAATCGATATGACGAGGAAGTGAAGAACTAGGTATTTCCCATCAAAGATTTAGGAAAGTGTTACGAAGACGTTTGGATCTACAAGCTACAGAATACAGCTTGTGCTGGCAATTCATGGATGCAATAAGGTAATATGGGTTCAGTTTTGTCTTTTTAATCTGAAAAGGGAGGAAAAGAATGAAAATTTCCCACTGCGCTTGGTTTTCAGTGTCATGTCAGAGTCCATTTGATCAGAAAAATATCAAATATAATCCTTACGTCTTGGAGAACGTAACAGCCGCACTCTATCGTGGAACATGGGAAAGATTCCCTTAAAGTTATGCGGTTTGGTGTGAAGAACTCTATGCCACATTTTTTCGCAGATATGAGCGCCTAGAAACTCATACCTTCTGTTGCCTAAGAATTTGTTTTGTCAAATGTTGATGGAAAATGAAGAGTTGAGGTGGTAACATAGAACAGTTGTGAATATTCTATTGAAAATATATTACGCAACTTCCTGTACTTTAAATTAAAGAAAATGTGCTATTATATAAGAAGTCAGTGGAGTACTTTGAGCGGAGTAAGCAAATGAATACTTGAGAGAAACCCAGTATAAAACTGGTTACAAATGTTATTTAAAACATTGTTGCCGGTTTGAGGTAAGACGGGTCTTATTAAGAAAACTTGTCCTGTAGCCTGGATAGGTTGCATCCCTTAACGGTGCAATACAAAACTTTGGTATTAAGGAGTAGCACGTAGAGTAGTAGGACACGCTGAAGTATCTGAAGAAGTATCCCACGACAGTGTTTCATAAAATTCTGCTTTATACAATTCGACATACTGGAGGTAGATATTATTCCATTCAACTGCAAAATGAACTTGAATTCTTGGCCTGGACACGTTGAATCCGTTTACAAAGTAAGAAGTTATAAAAAGTTAAAGAGGACTTCCTCAGTGAAGGATTAATTTCTATACCTGAAAAAAATCTTGATATCTCGAGGAATACTTTTTAGACCCCAGTTTCTCGAATATGGAAGGAAAACGTTTATTGAGGAACGAGAAATTAAAAAAACAATGATTTTTTCGAATATCCTGGAGAGGATAATTCTCGATCACAATCTCAACCCAACGTCTTGAATGGACGGAAAGCTCCCATTCATGTGGTTCATCGGTTCAAAGTGTTTCTATTACGTGTTTTGTGTGTTATTAAGTATTTGTGTCAAGTTAGTTGGCCTCTCTGTTTCGGGGGCGTGCGTTCCGTTGCCCGTGGAGCGGTCGGCTACAGCCTGGCGCCCTCGGCCTGTGAACAAACACCTGTGATTGTCAGAAGGCGTCGCGGTGTCCGCGGCGCCCGACGTCCTTGACACCTACGGCGGCTGACGAGGAGCTGGAGGAGGCCGAGCGTCGCCGTCGCAGGCAGGCGAAGCACAGCAGCAGGGAAGCCAGCAGCAAGGCGCAGACACCCGACAGCACGAAGGTCAGACTGCGGAACGGTTCGCTCGGGTCGCCGTCTGCACGAGAGGAGAGCACATGGTGTGAGAGGGTTATTTGAGGGATGTTATGCTCCACTATTTGTGGCTCTTTGAAATTAGTAGTAGGTGTGGTGGGACTTATCGAGCTGTGCATAATTATGTGAAATTCGCAGCGGAAAAATCATTCCTATGAACTGGGAATCGAACCCAGATCCCTCGAATTCGCGCCGAGTGCTCTAACAAGTTAAGCCACGCAGGTGTCCTCTTCCACTGTGAATCTCATGGATTTAAGCCGTTTAAAGGAGCAAGATGTCATAGGTGTCGTGCATGTAATGCCAGAGGAACCCGTATGCGAGCGATAAGCGCCACAGTCCAAGGGTATAGCCCTACTATAAACACAAAGGTGTCTACTTTTAACATTCTCTAAGAACTCCGGAAACAGCCGCGCAGTAACTTTAACGGAGTCTCCCGCTAGAGATCACAAAATTGTGTGAAATACACAGTGTAACAAACCACTGTGAATTTGTTCACAGTGAATTTCACACAATGGTGTGATCACTAGCGGGTGACTCCGTTAAAGTTACTGCGCGGCTGTTTCCGGAGTCCTTTTGAAAGAGCTGTGCATGTTCATGTGTGTACTACGCTAGGCTTAGGTTGCTTAAATATAATTCAAAACAGGTGTGTTTCAAAGCGACACAGAGAATATAATCATGACGCCTCACTACATCTCTAGGTCTGACAGAAGCGATAAAATAAGAGAGATAGGTACATTGCCAAACACGCACAATAAGCGAGCATAATAAAAACGGAGCTTCGCCCAATATGCTCCCATAATACACGTAAACATTTCGCCTACCTAAACCTTATCCCTTACATATTTACTAGGCTGGTGTCCAAACCCCCCTGCCACACGCCCACGCGGCGTCTCGCATGGTAATATGTAGATGTAGAGGAAACGTGGTCACTTGTTAAAAGAGAACTGTTGAAGACGTCGGAGGAGAATTAGTAAAACAAAGTTGACAAACTTCAGGAGAAGCCATTTTTGCCATATTGAGATTTCCTACAATACTGTGATTGCTGAGATTGTATGACGGGACGGGTACTCTAACGTCGAATACCTGTTTCCTGCTTTAAAGCGAAATATGTATATTATTTTTAATTTGGAAACAGATAAATGTAGCATTGACACTCAAACAGAAAAAAATCTTTTCAATTCAAAAATTCTTCGATAAGCCTGTTTCTCCTAGAAATAGGTCGTGGGAGATGATAATATATTTACTTATCAACTAAATCGATATCATCCCCATTTCTCAGTAAGTTGACAGTTTATGCACATCAAACGTGTAGACGCCTTTTACGCTCATAATAAGTCTCAATGTGGTGGAAGCGGCTTCACCATGGCTCAAGGTCGAGTATAGGCACCTCTGGTTATTCGATTACTCTGTGGAGAGGAAAATGTTTGGGAGAATATTTGGCCATGTTACATTAAATGAATCAACTTTAGAGTTCACGGATTTGGTGGAGCAGGACATACCATGAGAGAGAAAACGTGTACAGCGACATTGATATAGTGACGGAAATAGAATATGGATTGTATAATTGGGAGGCTGGGACATGTGTGGAAAATTAATTATGAATATTCTAGCAAATAAAGTCTTCAATGTTGAACCAGGAGAGAGAAGAAAAAGAGGAAGACATTGAAAGTGTTGGTTGGAGGATGCGAACAGTCCAAAGACTGAGAGTAAAGGACTGAGAACACTGCCGGATAGTGATGTGATGAAGGTAACCAAGGCCCTCCAAAGGCTATAGAGCTAATGATAATGATAATTGGGGATCCGGGAAGGGGTAGATTTAAAAATTATAAATGGTAAATGCAGGAATGCATATCGGTATCATAAACTTGTAAACAGCTTCATTATACTTCTAGAACAAACTAAGATGAATTGAACAGTACTTTATATTGCATTGCCTCCCTGTTGGTTACATACAAACAGCACCTCATGTATTAGGGTACTCACCTTCGTCGGCAGGGCCTCCGTCGTGCGCCTTGGACCCTTGGGCCCCTCCTAGACCCGCCCTTTGCAGGGCCCTGGCCAGTCGGGGCAAGAAGGAGTTCCACAGGGATATCCGACGACCCAAGTCGTACCCGGTCCCCGACGAGTGGCCCGAGGTGGATGGGGCCCTCATCTGCTGTCGCTCGAGAGCCATGAAGGCTCCGGTGGGCGACGAGGTCCCCTCGCCGCCGTACGGTCGCCACAGCGGGTCGTAACCGTAAGCATTGAGCGTCGGATTCCTGCGCACCGCAAAAGAGAGAGATGCAAATGTGTAGTTTCGGGTCACAAAGGCCTTTTTTAGTTTGTTTGAGTGATTTCTGCAATTGGATGTACAATTTTGCGAAAAACTGTGCAAAAGTGTTCTCATTGGTGACATCCAGAGATGTAAGAAACAAAAATTGCATCGTACCGATACGGTTATTAGGCAAATAAATGTTATTCCAAGATGTAGCTTTCTGGAAAAATGTCATATATTGCGTAATAATTCAATTACTTCTTCAATTTTGTTCTTCAAAACGCAAAATAACGCATTTATAATCTTAGCATCTATTGATAACATTAAACAAGGTGTCACACAGTCAATTATTTAAAAAAATATTTTACATATAATTTCTTCCAATTTTCAGCGAACTTGTGCTGAAAACTCTAGTCATAACTGGATTTGATTGAGGAAAGAAATTGTAAATATTGGATGCACTTCGTAGAAACTCACCCCTGCCTCATGAATTCGAGCCACAGCCGCTGGATGGCGTCGCTGAGCCTTTCCTCGGCGGCCGAGAACCGACGTCCGCTGGCCCTCAGCATTGCCAGTGACCCGAAGAGCAGCACCATGTCGGAACCGTGGCCAGCACCTTCGTAGGGTGCACAGGGACATGTTTGAATATAGTCAAATAGTTATAACACCTTCTCCGCTCGACTGAATCAGTTACACTAGGGGCGCCCATTTTAGCACCTCCATGATGGCCACTACAGCATCGCGCGTACACGTTAATTTCATTAATATTTTTTACAGTGAGTAAAAATTGCATCTTTTACGAAAAGTTGATTGATTCCGATATGGCAATTAGTAAAATTCCTACCTGGGAATAAAATATGGAAAAATTTAAAAAAGAAGATTTGGAAACTGCTCTAAATAAATCCATGATGTACATTTGCATGTTGCCCATGATCTAGACATTTATAGACATGAATAATTAATCTATCACTTCGATACGTGAAATGATGCATTTCATTTTTGTAAGTTCTGAAACATACACAAACACCGTTGACAACCGAGTCAATGCCACAAGTACTAGGCGGGGCATATATATAACTTAATTATATAATAAAAAATGTTCACTGAATGCAATTAATATGTAATTATTTTTAAATTTATATTATTTTAAAGGTGTTTAGAATTTAGAATAGATTAATCTTGCTTAAAAATGCGTAGATAGGGGCTGTTCCATCTAGTAACTCAAACACGAATAAAAGACTAAACTTGACATTATTTCTTACAATGCCTATTGCAGTCATCATATATAGAAGGAAAATGTTACAGTCCTCACATAATATATGAAACAATTGCTCTAAAACTAGCATTTTCTCTAAAAACTCTAAACTATGGTACAATAACAACGTTTTCCGATTCATTAAGACGAGAACCTCTCGGCGTCTTGTTTCCATGTGTGCAAATAACTGTATTTCAGCTTGGACAGTGAACACATAGCTTAAACTGATAAGTAGGCTACTGGTTATAAGAATTTTTTCGCTGAATTTAACCATTTGAGTTTTTATACGAAATATGCCAATCATGTCTCCTGTTTCAGTGGAAATATTAGTTACTTTTCAACCGTCTGATAAGTCAGCCTCAGACTTTCCATTCATCGATCAATCCTACACCAAATGGAATTGAAATCACAGCGATACGCAACGTGGACGAAAATCGTGTTCTCGTACATTATCACTTTGTACTCTTAGATATTCTTCCCTCATCCTACCCGAATAATCAAGAGAAATATTATATTTCTACAAACTGTCCTTCCCATACTGTATTTACTCTGTACTAATTTAATAGATATAAATACAAGATTAACTATTTGAAATATCTTCCAATGTAAAGGAAGATCGAAAAATATATGCCTATTATGAAAACCTCAAAGAGATGTTTTTCTCTGCGGTTCATCGATGAATGCAAAATTCTATAGCATCCGTCGAGGATATTAGATGAAGCGTCCACTTTGAAAGGTAAATCGTTGCCAGCTTATTATAAATACCCTGATGATACTGATAAATGCACAATGCCTACCGATAAAAATCAAGTGGTTTAAGATTATACACTTCCCAACTTTCTTTTGCTAGTGATTGTGAGTACGACAAAATAAGCAGGAAAAGTGCGAAAATGAACCAATGATGAAGAAATATCAATAAGTGCGGGATGAAAAAGGTTTTTATCGTTAATTTGGTCGTGCTGAGGAATGCATATTTGGGTCCAAATAGTTAATAATTAACTCAATTACTTTCATAAAATGGTGAACAGTCTGACAAGGTGATCGATGAGGGAATGCAGAGGATGGTAGACACATGACATTAGAGGTATTGAAATTCTCAGGATCACGCGCGTTTTCAACATAAATTGATATGTTAAATAAGGGGTAGCGAATTGTACGGCAGAATAGATAATTGTGAAACGCGTTAGTAAAGGATACATTAATTGGCTCATAAACTCTAATTAGGCATATTATTTGACAGCGCCCATCCGGAAATCCAGAATGGAGATAAAATTGAAGTAGGGAGGAAGAGGAATAAAAGTTTAGCGGTAGGAGAGCAGAAAGGATACGTGATGATATATAATTCAAGAAGTGCGGAGTATTCTATAAAAAGAGAACCTGAAAATGGAGGAAAGCTGAACAAATATTGATCCATCCATTGCATGTTTTTTTTTCAAATCCTTTTCTGATAGCATTCTTCCTTAAATCTCCGTCCAATTCTAAAAAAAACCAAATACGCGTGTTGGACCAGTTTTCTACCGTCCATGTTTATTTTATATTATATGGACCGTTGGAAGTCAATCACTTGAGGATAAAATGAATCAGGGTTTCCCAAACTTTTTAATCGCGATCCCAAAATTACAGGTGACGATCACTCGCAGCCCCTGTACGCTGTGGCAGCCACTGTATCAAGCGATGATCCCCGCACTCCCTTACAACTCCTCGAAACTTCATAGCAATTTCCTGAAGAGGGTCGCTGCCATGGGCGTGGGAAACCCTCGCGAAAAACATGTAAACACATCATTCACAAACTGATAACAGTATATTAGCCTTGTCACTCTAGTAACCTTTTGTTGAAAGTAATTTAAATAATTATTAACTGCCAAACTGTACCCCAAATCTGCATTCCTCAGCACAACCAATGTGACGATAAAAAATTGTATTGTGCTCGCACCTATTGCACAATTCCTTCAGTAAATAGTTCAGTCATTGAATGATACCAAGGACGATTGGTGATGGGAGTCAGCTCTTACCCAGCGATGAAAAAGTTACAGTGAACTGAAACCGGAATTGACGAATAGCGCAACACTCTTCATCGGAATTTATTTAACTTTTTTGAGTCACCCAAAGCTTGAGCTTGGTTCCTCAAAGACCTATACCCAACGCCTCCAACCGTAAGTTTTTAAAGTCATCGACTAAATTATCACATCAGGAAAACGATAAAACTTAATTCAGAGAGCCAAACAATTATGATTAAATCAACGCTCATTTCAAATCCAATTGAGTGATAATTTATTCACTCGAGGGAATTAATGCGTGGTACCATTCAATCAGGACTCTGTCTTCATTCCCCCCGCCCCCTTCCGGTCCCATTGTATTTTTTCGCCACCCTAGTTTAAAGCATCGCTCCAAAGGGGGCGCTAGAAATTGTTCATTTTCTAAGGATCTGTACAGAACATGAGAGCCTGACTCTACAGAACATATGTTCTGTAGTGTTATTTTCTGCGGAGCAAAATAACTCCTTACAAGCCGTTCTGTAGAACTTCAGCAACTCTACGGAAATATGTGAGTTTTCCGTTGACCCAGTTCCTTTTCTAAGGACCTATATATGCAGAGTCATAGGGAATTCCAAAGAACGTCCTAAGGACTTCTGCAGAACGTTCCAAGGTATTCTGCAGAACATCCTTAGGTGTTCTGCAGAACGTCGTAGGGAATTCCGTAAAATGGCGTTTCAATACTTTAAGGAATATTTACAGAATTTTTTAAGAAATTCTGTAGAAGTATTTTAAGGAAACTGTACAGAATTTTTTTTAGCAGGGGGCATTTGACCTGTTTACTGACTCTTGACTGTTTATTGGCTCCATTTCTGTCAACTAAGCTATCATCTTGGACAGGGAATAATTTTGTTCTGTTGCGTATCATTCGAGTCTCTAGCGCCCTCCACACTAGTCTTAACCAGCTTGGCTGTGCCACTCATATCAATGGAACGGATCGCTTGGCTTGCGTATGTATGCGTGCGCCGTTGTGTGTGTTTTCTCACGACGCACGCACCGGTGACGTTGACGGCGGTCCCCTTGGGAGCTGACCCCGGCACTCCGCCGCTCCCGAATCCTCCGCCGTAACTGGTCCCCTCGAGGACGTAAGCGTAAACCGGCCGGCTGGACATCTTGGACAAGAAGCGCAGCTGACGCTCGTGCGGCGCGCGGAACTGCGAATCCGTGTAGAACTGCGGAGAGAAGGAAAAACGATAAGATGGTTTGCAGTGAAGGTGGCGCAGTCATTACATGGACGAGCTTTTTTCCCCAGTGGCACACCGGTTGACTCCGAAAGTGGTGCGAGCGATTTTTGTATATTTACATGTCTGCGTCATACTTTGCATTCGTTTTCTCATTGGTGATATCATCTGATGACTATGAATAAAAGTTGCATCATACCGATTTTTTTAAAAATTCATTGCTCTTTTGACTTCTGGGTCTCATTGAACATTGCATATATTTCAAAATAATCCAACTACTTATGTAAATATTTTATTCAAAGCGCAAAATAATAGGCGTATTTCTCATTTTATAGTGGATTTTTTTATAATATATCTAGGTATCACGCCGAGTCCAATATTCGAAAAATCGAATTCTTGTATCATCTCCATTACTACCTATGTGGTGAGTTCCAGCGCACAAACAGATGTCCTTATGTACAATGTAATCAAAGAATTGAATTTCACTTTACTTATGAAATTTTCAAGTATGAACTCAATGATCCACGATTACCACTCCAGCCACCTTATTCGGCGGTTCTTCGGCTTCACACCGCTCGAGGTTCTCCATTACTCCTGAAATTTTGACACGTGACTCTCATCGTTTTCTGGGATGAGGATGGAGGACAGGTTTGGAGGATGGGAAAGAATGCTGAGGGGCATCACCGAAGAAGGAAATCTGTCGTCGAAAAGTCGTTAGATATTGTGTTCCTCCTGCAATGGCAATGACAGGAAACGACCACACCTCGACCAATGGACGAACGGAATGAGATCGCCGCTGCTCATGTGGCCTCATTTTTTTCAGAGAACCGGCAACGATGGGTGTTCAATTTTAAACGTATAATAAGCATTTAATTAACCAACCTCCATTAAAATTCCTTGAAGGCTAACTGTAAGTTTATTTCATAGTTAATTGTATTTATGAGAAATTAAAATCATTTCCAGGCTCCTGGAAATTATTTTCCAAATTAGGCTATGATGCTGCTCCATCAACCGGAATATTTATTTTTTAAAGGGGAGTATTGTAAAAAATATGACTTTCTGTTACTCAGTTACAGTCCTCTACATGGCAACCCCACTCCACTCAATCAGTGGGCGGTATTGGTGGCCATGAGGAAGATTATTGTGCAGTCACATTTCACGTTCGAGTCAACAGAGAAGGAAATTGACTCACCTCGATGAGCTGTGAGAGCAGTGCCTCGGTGTCTCCATCTGGTGACCGGTCCACGTATTCGAACTTGAGGGCCTCCTGCACCACTAGAGGCAGCGTGGTTGCCGCGGAGTTGTCTTCGTCCGACGCCGCCTTGCTTGGGCGCACTCCGTACTGTCGCACGGCCCAAGGGATTGCCGTCGACTCGAAGAAGGACCTCAGCTGGCCATAGCCCTCCCTGGCCAGGGACTCGCCCCTGCCATCTGGTGGAGAATGGGGGGAGGCATGGGTTACCGCGACGCTTCCGGAGGCCATTGTGCAAAAAAACAATTTCTGTAGTGCAAGGATCGAACTTCAAGGATGGAGGGTCGCTACCCAAGTTTCTCGAGACGAAGTCCTTCAGCACTGACCGCCATCCCACTCGACTGGATGCTGGGTAATGGCTTGTGAAATGTTCTACATGTTAACATATTTCCTTTCTTAATTCTTCTGTCTTCGTTTTCAGCAAAGTTTTTTTCTATTTGCTGCGTAAATCATAATTTATATTGGGGTATTTTTTATTTTGTCAATGCTTGAAGCACTTGTTCAGTCATCATTCAGAATTTTTCAGAGGAATAGGATAATAGTGCACATTGTCGTAATTAGATTTCCCCCTTAAGTCCTCTATTTACTTAAGCTGTGTCCCAATTCGTTAGGCATTAGGGAGGATGCGGTTAGCTAGCTAAATATTTGGCTACCTTGGGCTAAGTGAGCTCGAGTTGGGACAACCTTCGCAAGTAACACCATCTACTGAGCTGGGAAGAAATGAGAAACAAAGGAATTATGAAAAGGATCTGAGGTAAATAAACATTATATCCGTGATACATGTAATCGCGGATAGTAGAAGTATTCTCGATGGTCTGTTTTTATGATGATATTTATAATACTATAGGCCCCTTCGGCTATTTTTGGCTGCAATTTGGGAATAATCTTGGTAATTATTTTCCAATTTTTAAGAATCTTAAGTTGTCATTGGTAGTGATACTGCTAGTGTAGGTTTGCTGGGTGGTAAATTCGTATTTTTTTAAACTAAAGGTATAGCTTTTGTTATTTGCTTGGGGAAAAATACCGTTTAAAACGAGAAGTTATTTCGGTCGTGTAATAATTGCCATTGAAAATCCTAGAAGATATCGTTCAAGGCAGGTTGGTAGGCATTTCAAGCATCAACTATCACCACTACTAGTAAGCATTTTCAGCAGTAACTACTTCAAGTTCATTAGTTTTGGGGAATTCTTAGTTGTTAACCATTAAATTCTAAGTTGTGTTTTGTATAGTGTACTACTGAATTCTCAGTGGTAAGCTAAATTTGGTATTTTTTATACTAGGCTGATAGGACACAGAAAGTGTTGAATTCCAGGAGTTTCTCTGACTTTCAACAAACCTTCTTTTCACCGGTAGAATACTTAAAAAGGGATTGTCGTAGTGTGTAGGAGTTCCTCAGTTTGTATGAGTGGTCTAGTGTTCATTTATTAATCATTTTTTTATCACATATGCATGCTATTCACCCACTTGGTGCTATGTATCTCCCTTCAAATTCCAATAGTTCTGCTTGTGAGAATCATTGCAATACAATTTAAGGTATCAAAACTGTATATTAATAAAGAGATGATCTATAACTTGGTGATTATAATATTGCTGATTTTAACTGTAATTGCTCAGTCATTTATAAATATTTACTTATTATAAGAAGTCAGCTAAAATCATCCCACAGCAAATTATTACTTGATACAGTCAATTATCTTGAGTTATTACAAATTAACAAATCCTCTAACTCCATGCATGAGATTGGATCTGACTTTCTGTGACAAAACAGAGGTAACCTCTTGAATTGATGTCAATCCACTTCTACTTGCTGATATTTATTATTCAGCCCTTAATTTTATCATTCCTCAAAGGTATTTTTCTTTTTATAAAAAGACAGATAGGTAACACTGATTATGACTACGGGAAGTGTGCTTTTACATCAATTATTTCCTTTATCGAAAACGTAAATTAGCCGGGGCTGCTGAGTAATATATGACGAGTTTTCATCAGATACACATGCTAATTACTTAATTATTTTTAATGTATTTTTTTAATAGTGGATAGAGACTCGTTTAAGTATTCGTAAAAGGTTTGACAGCTTTTTGTATTTTCTTTTTATGGTTAACATTTTAAAAATTATTTATTTACGTATTAACATTTTGAGTGAGGCATGTGTATTCATAATATAACAAGCCCGCTTCTATTTCAAGTCTCAATTGTGTTTTCATTAAGGTGTCAGATAGTTCTCCTGAGTTTTGCTATCTACATGTGGACATTTTCAAATTGAGGTGTAGGTAACTTTTTCTCTCGGATCACACAACAGTCATGTGTTATTTTTGTAGGTGGGGGAGGAAATGGTTACGACGAATGTTTTCTCTGGCGCATGCATCGCTTTGCATGATGGGAAATTCAATATGGAGGCGGATTTAGGATAAACTCCATCTACCCTAAATTTCACCCCTAAATCCGCTCCCCCATGATGCCTAACGAATTGGGACACACTTCAAGATGGCGTCCTCCCTAAATCTGCCGATTTAGCTGCCTAAATGGCGAATTGGGACACAGCTTTATATGCATCATTCTATTATCCAGCCATTTTTCTTCCTATCTTTTTCATTAATACTATTATGTTTTCTACTGGTATGTGTATATTTAATAGGATGTCCATAAGAATCGTCTATATTTTTAAAAAGTGGAGGCCGCTAATAAAGCACCTTATTTATTTCTTCACATCAGGGTAATTCATATTCGTCCAGAATTTCTCCCTCTCCCGTGCTTTCCCGGCGTGCTCCCCTTATTCAACCCTCGATGCAATGCGCCCTCTGCGCTAAATTAGTCCCCATTCCACTCATTTACTTCTCCGAATCTCCGCCCCTAATGTTCTTACCTAATCTAGCACTTCCTCATTTGTTTTCTTCGCTACCCAGTTATCCTTTTCTCCCTTCTCCCTCTCGCCCACATTTGAGGTATTCTCGAGCGGGATACAATTTCACATAAAATTCAATGGTTTTTAGATATGGGTTGGTTGTGGTGTTTAATATCGTGGCCATCCCACACTTCAACCCGATTTCCCAAGACAGGGGTTCGCGAAGGGCACTGTGTTTAGTAATGCATCACTCACAGAGATTGACCACTCCGTCGTGGCTGGCGACGCCGGCGACCACGGGGATGTCCAGTTTGGGGAACGCCTTGGCGCAGGAGTCGAGCGTCCAGTCCGCCGTGGCCCAGTCGGCGGCGGCGATCGGGAGGGGGCGGTGCGGGGGCCCGGGGCGGGGCCGCCCCCCTCCGCCTCGGGTCGCCTCATCCTCCTCTTCTCGCAGGACGCAGGGCAGCGGGTCGCGCGGGAAATACTGCTCGGAGATGGGCAAGAAGGCGCCGTCTGCCACGGGGCCCACGGGTGCCGATCCGTTGCCCAGCTGTGGAGTGGGCGTGAGGCGTGAGGCGGGAGGGGATGGGGGAGAGAGAGAGAGAGAATATTGGTCAGTCAG
Source organism: Ceriagrion tenellum (assembly GCA_963169105.1). Taxonomy (NCBI): domain Eukaryota; kingdom Metazoa; phylum Arthropoda; class Insecta; order Odonata; family Coenagrionidae; genus Ceriagrion; species Ceriagrion tenellum. The sequence goes on from OY720633.1 coordinate 2,243,442, forward strand.
TTAGAGTCAATGCGGAGAGAAAGCAGAAGATTGGTTTGCAGCCACCAATGCGAGTTAGCTCCTCTTGAATTCGAAAACAGACGGCAGGCAATGCGGCCGTTGTGGGCAAATCCACTCTTGCCCAAATTTACTGCATAATAAAAGCTATCCTTATAGGTATCTTACAGATAATTAATTGTAAAGGATTTAGGTAGGGAGGGAGTAAGTAGGGAAGGTGAGATAAGAAGCAGACAAAAATCCTCTACCTTCTTCTAATTGTTCTACCTCTCCAACTTTAACCCAAACCTGTGGACAACGCTGGCATTGAGCTTTTATTTCCATTCAAAAATGATCAGCAGGGTCACGAAACTTCAGATTGACACCGAACAACACGTGGTATACACCCAAACAGTTTTAATGGCTCATTATGAGCCGCGAAAACTTCAAAATTATTTCCTCTGTTGATTAAACTTATACCTGGAAAAGTCGTTGACGCATTTACCTTTCACAAATTAGGAGAAAAAAGTTAAACCACATATGTTCCCCAAATCACTCGTCTGACTTGTCTTGTCGGTGTTGCTCTTTGCGGAGGCGACAAAGAATCCTCGGTGGAGAAACAGTGTCCGAAAGCGTGAGAACATAATGGTGTTGATTGTGGGCGTGAGTGCTTTACTTCGAGTTGATTTCCTGTTAAGTTTAAACCCGGCTCTGATTTTCCCACACGCATCACTCGACACTTAATCATTTCTTTTTCTTCCATAAGTTCGGAAGTTGCAGCAAGTTAAAGCATCTAATGAAAGCCTCATTATCGCAATGGACCAGTCGCGAAAGCTCACTGCTTTTTTGTGTAGGTACTTCTACTAATTTCTCAGTGCTTTAATATATGGAGTAAGTCACTGTTATGTTGAAAAAGGGGTTGATTTTGTCCCGTCCGGTCAACCGCTATATTCACTGGAGCCCTTATGTATCAATAATTTTTAATTGAAATTAAAGGATACTGTCGCACCGCTTAGGAATTACAGCATTACTGATATCCTATTGAAGCGTTTTTATTTCCTATTTGATTAAAAATTTACGTTGATATCCTCCTGTATAAGCGTAAATACATGGGAATGGAGACAAAGGCGATGGAATTAGCGCGAAGGAAAGAGAGCTCTGACGGTAAAGCGTCGTGGAAGGGCACGATACCTACTTGTTTATTGCAATCCAACATCCTGATTCTCCGTCGCATCGAAAATTCAAATTTTGCATGTAAATGAAAGGAGAATATGGGTACAAAGAACCTTAGATTTATATAATTTCTCAATTAATAGAGCTATGATGTTTTAGGTGTTATTATGCATTACGGACTCTGGTTGACGGCAATAGCAATTGGAGCTCTCACCTTGAGTTGCGCGTGGAACGCCCGCACCAGTTCTTCCGTGGTCTTGGCTCGCAGGCACGAGAGCATTTCCCGGGCGGCTGATGGGCCCGGGGACAACGGGGTCGCCGGCCCGAATGCGGCGCCGTCGTCGGTCGAGACGAGGTGGGCGGAGGCACAGCCGAGGCTGCGGGCGATGGAGATGGAGGCGCGGATGGCCGCTCCCGCTCCGCCCCGGGCGGCCGCCGTCCCACCGCCGCCCCGGACGGACGAGGAGGAGAAGTCCCGGCCGGAGAGCGCCCACGGAGCGAGGCCACTGCCCGACATTAGGACGGCCCCTTGAAACAGCCCTTTAGGAATAAATGGGAGAGAAATAAAAGGAAGATTCAGCCCTGTAAAATAGTTGGGGCGATGGGGAATAATCGCATCCAATGATTGCTGGAGTGTCTGCAGTTGTAGTAACTTTGAATTAAATAGTGTATTGTGTAACCCATGTTGGTGATGGCTCAATTCCTGCCTTACACCTTTGAGGTGGCTCGCAAGGGTAAAATGTATATGTAGGTGAGAAGACCAAAATGTCATTGGCCATAAGAAAATGTTAGCAAAGGTGAACATATGACAAGTGTTGCTGTTTTTTTGCTAATGCATCATAGTAAGTCGAAGTTATTGTAGTACTTATGTGTGCTCTATTATGGCACATTGTTTCGCATGTTGTTCACCTCTTTCCAAACAACCTTAGGTGTCTTGCTGAGATTTGTGTAAATGTAGATGCAGATGATGGCCAATCAAAACTTGCCTGTTATGCACAATGAGTCCAAAAAAACTTGTACCTTTTTCGTAATCGACCCTATATTGCGTAAAATACCTTATGGTTCCAGACGGAGGCGGAAATAAGGGGGAAAATAGTGATGAAAACTTAAGCGAACACATAACACGGTAAAACCTACTGAACAGAGAAAAATCCCTAACTACCGAATTTTAGTACCCCAACAAATGAAGGAGTTCTATTCGGAACATGTACAATGTACATATTATTAAAATTGGTACATCCGTCAATGTATAAGGAGCAAATCAACTCATTCGTCAGTCTACCCTGTAAAATAAATTGAAAATTAATTGCGGCACATCTATTTTTCCTAGCTCGCGAATCTGTAGAAAAATCGCGGAATGGTAGCAGCAAGGACAAGGGCTGAGAATTCACCGAAAGCTGCTGCCACAAATGCATTGCGCTGCACCGTAAGCACGGTAGGCATCGAGAGAAATTTCTATCGGTTGCATGTACTGAAAGGATATTGAAGCCTTCTGTAGAAGTGATATTCAAGATGATACATTAACAACTACGGTAGGAGATTTTCAGTATTACGTGCATTACCGTGAATTTTCTGCGGTATTACCCTGATAGCGTCATTCGCAATTGATAATAAGGTCGGGTAATAATACTCATGGCATATGCCTCCCACTAAGCTCACTTATCGGACGTATGGCTGCAGGCTTTCCCGGCGAATAGTGTGAATGAAGATCTTTCTGATTTCCCCCCGGGTCAGGTTCTCCATAGCGTCCAACGGGATCAGGGAATCATCTACACAATACCCTGCGAGCCGCCGCATGGGCGTGTAGCAGGGGGTGTTAGGTCACCAGCCGTGTAATGGTGTAAGTTTTTGGGGATGAAATGGTGACATGTATTATAGGAGTGTGTTTGGAGGAGCTCAGTTTCTATTGTGGTCGCTTATTGTGCGCGGAAAGAACGAGTTTTTTTACCTATCTGTTCGGCAGCGTACCTCTCTTATTTTATCGCATCTGTTAGACCTAGAGATGTAGTGAGGAGTCATGATAATATTCTCTGTGTCGCTCTGAAAAATATCAGTTCTGAATTTCTCAAGCAACCTAAGCCTAGCGTGTAGCCTCCCGAGTCTCTAGGGGCTCCCACCTTAATCCCTCTAAAAGTTGTGAGACACTATTTGTACGCTCGTAGTAGTTTTTAACGAAGCCCGCTGCTTTCCTTGGTATTTTATTAATTTTTTTGGTTAAATCTATTAGACCAGGGTCCCAAATTCTCGCGGCGTATTCGAGGTGTGACCTAACCAGAGCGAAGTAGTATCTCTCTTTGACTTTTTCATCCGAGGACCTTCCTATTATACGTTTAACAAAGCCTAGATTCTTTCATGCTGCGCCACATATGTTCTGTATGTATAATCCACACGATATATCAGAAGTTAAGGATCAATCAAAAAGGAAGAAATCAATTGATAAATGGATCCTTGATGACGATGAGCAAGTCGCTTGTCGAAACGTAGAAAGCTATGGAGAGCCTAACCCGGAGTGAAATCAGGATGATCTTTATCCATAACGTACCGAACGTTTTTCGACCGTTTTGTGTGAAATTCGAGGCTGATATTTGGGTTGAAAGAGTGGCATATGGTTATACGTTTGTAGATAATTAACCTGTAAATCACCGTGTCATGCTTTCTCCTTGTTCACGGTATAAAAAGCGATCGGGGACATAAAAAACTTCCAGTGAGTAACATCCATTTCTGACGTTGCATCCCTGAATGTGGATTCCTGCACACGGTTTAATAATATCAATGCCACCATCGTGCGCTAGAGAATAATGGGTTTTATTTGGATCCCAATGGAGGTCAGCGGATGCCAGGAGGGAAGAGGGCAGCAGGTTGCAGAAGGGAGGGAGGGAGGGGGAGGCGAAGTGGAGAGTGGGGGGGTGGGGAGAGGGCGGGGTATGACGTAGGACGGGGATTTGAGTGAAGGTTGCATCTAACATGGGAAATGGTTGGAGACGGTGAGGGAGGTGGGAAAATGGAGGGATGCACGTGCGTATATACTATTGTACCTGCGGCGACGTTTGACAAACGCGGAGAGGAAAGCGAAAGAACCAATTATATGGAAGAGAGACCGCATTACAGGTGTGTTAGGAGCTCTTCTGATGACGCCACATACATTGGGCAATAGGACATGTCCAATGGGTACTCATACTGAGCTTTGCCCATTCTTTAATCCATAGTGATAATTCTGATTTGACATCATGGTTCTTTTTCTTTTTAACGCAATCTACCCAGCATAAACCTAGTAGTATGATGAGGATGCACCTACCCGTCTCCTAATGTCAGGTGCAACCTGTTAATGTCTATGAAGCCATGATTCGACCCTTACAATAAAACTAACCCCACTCCTCTATTTTGCGTAGCATTTACAAGCAACCGCGAGAGTTTCCAAACAATAATTGATTTTTTCTTTCTTCAATTTGTATTTAAATGTTCCATTGGCTATCTATGTTGCTTTTATTCTATCGGCGGTTTTAACTCATTGTCAGATCTATTTTCCAGCATTGGTAGCCTATTAACCTGAAATGTAAGTTGCCATATGAAAAGCGTATCTGACAGTGCTCCATGGTCCCCGGCTGACTGACCTTTGGTCCTGGGCGAGAAGAGATGGAAGAAGGCGCTGGCTGCTCCAGCCGAGTGACCCACGAGCGTGACCTTGGCCGGGTCACCCCCAAAGGCCACCGCGTTCTCTTGCACCCACCGCAGCGCCACGTACTGGTCCAGCAGGCCCAGGTTGCCCCGCGCCACGGCCTCCCCGAAGCACAGGAAGCCTGGAGGGAGAGAGGGGCGCAATCGTCCTATAGAATATCCTGCAAAGTGAAGCCATTGGTGCACCAAAACGAAGCCCGCTTAACGTGAAGCAGTAAAGGCAGCACAAACTCCCATGAACTGTATTCAAAGGCAATGGTCGGGAGAATATTGAAAAAAAAAAATGATAACTCATCTTACACTTTTAGTTATGTTTACTCCGATTTATTATTAATTATGTGTTACGGTGTTGCTCTTTACAGTAATTAAGAGTATGACTGTTAATACTTTTAGCTTTACTCGTTTATAATTTACCTTAAAAATGTTCTAAATACTATCAAAAGTGCAAGAATCGAATTTTTTTCACATTTAACCCTTGATGTTGACAACGATGGTGACCGGTATGGAGTCCCAGATTTGGCGGATGTGAAACATTCTATCTATCTAAATAATCTCATTCTATCTAAATAATAATAGCTATCACTCTATACACTTGATAATACTCGTGGCTTATTAATTGAACAAAATAGTTAAATTAGAAATGAGATGAAAATATTTTTGGATCATTGGGACGGGGGCTTTTGTCAACTGGTGAAAAGGGCTTTCCCACTTCGCGAATATTACCTGAGGATAGCTCTTTACATTTTCAGAAATATTACCGAATGATCAAAAATTTACTTAGTAGCCATTGCATGGGACTAGTTGAACATAATCCTACTGAGCTGGTTACCGGTTAAAGTATGATTGAGCTGAAGTGGCAGGGAAGGTCATTTGGGCTGAATTTTGCTCCTCTGAGGCTCCCGCCTGTGGTTGCCATGAAATTCCTCGAGCCATGCACCATAAAATTTCGTTTAAAAGGCAGGCATAGATGCATATTTTCATTGTGCGCGCGATTATTTGTAATGCAGCGGAAGTATATATGTGTCCAAAGTCATTCCCTTTCATCGCCATAGGCTAGAACATCGTGGTGGTTGCTGTAAGGTTCCTCATTCTTTAGAGAAGGGTATGCTCCATATTAACCTTTAAAATCAGTCAAATCGGATGTAATGTAAAAATTCACCAGTTTAATCAACCCATGGATTCGTAAATGTCACCAATGCGTCAGCAGAGTTATTAGAAAGAGGAGCGTTCCAAAGTCGATGAGTTTTGAAAGCTGCTCGCCAAAATAATGTCCGAATCACAGTACTCAGTGTACTTCATATGAACATGAAAATGATCATTAATTTCTAAGCCAAATCAGTCATAGTTCTTTGAGTCATGACATTTAAATATTTCACGGTGTTGTCGTTTGTAAATCGGCGTATCATTGCTGCAAAAATGGCGTTGTTTCAATGGTTTGATGTTCCGTACACCGTGATGCGACTGAGATTTGAATGCTTCTCTGCTAAATTCGGTATAAGTTTCCATAAGCTAGTTTACATAGTTTTATAGTGTTCAATTATGAAATAATTGACGCTTGACATTGGATAACATGTCTTCGAGAATATTAATCGAAAGTCGTGTTAGCTGGTACTTATCCAAGGTGGTGTCGCGTATATTTCCCTAATTGGAGTTTTCCTGGTGTTCAGTGACTTACCGCGGCCCTAGGACAAAGCTCCTTCAGTCTATGAAGGAGTCTATCCCATAAGAAAGACTTTCTGGTCCATGAAGACACCCTTGAAGGAACTTAAAAGAGCCACCAGACTAGAAATTTAGACGAGCAAACAACTTAGTTTGTTGTCAATTGTAGGACATGTCCAGAGAAAACCCAGATATAAAATAAAATTCTTTTTAAGTTATCACTTGCCTAATTTTCTTCACGCGGTACGTTCAAAACTCCTTCACAGCAGAAGTTTTTTACGGTCCTGAACAAATTACTATGGTGACAATATGATTCATTTTCAAAAATATTTGAGAAAATATGCAAACTACACACTGTTAACTTTTTTACGAGATCTAGAAGTTCCTTCCTGAAATTTCTCTTTTTTCAAATGAGGAAGGCTCTGGAGAGCATACACGTACTTTTCCTATATAAAAGGGCTAGTATTTTTCGTCAAACATGTTCAGAAAGGGCTGATACTTTGGTATGTTTGGAAGGATGAGATATTTTTCTCTAAAATGAGACCAAATTCATTGATTTCTAGGTGAAAAAATATTTAGCTGAAACTGCCTTTCTAGATAAATATCGGACACAATTTTTTTCATTAGTTTAACCTATTCTGTTCCCAGGCTGATGTACAAGTACAGAATGGCAATTACTGTTGAAGTACCTAATCAATGCATCCACTGAAATCCCCAATTGTTTCCAGATAAATTTAGTAACATAGACACTGGGAGCGAGCACTCGCACTTGTAGGTGTTTTTATTCTCTTTTTCTTCTTTCGTGGATTTCGTCATTGGACTCACCAAAAACGTTGAGCCTGTAAGCGACAGATACGACGACCACGCCCCTGGCAGAGAGCTCCTGCATCGCTGGGAACCTGGCCGGTGATCCGTGGACAAAGGCCTCGCCCTCGAGGAACACCATGACGGGCAGCAGCCGACCCTGAGGCGGCGGAGGGCCCCTTACGCCACCCTGGAAGAGAGGGACAGAGACACGGAAGGGTTGAGAGGCGTCGTCAATGACGTCGTGGAACAGCCTTGATGATGAGGCACATCACGGCCGTAAAGCGCGCATTAGATTGCGAGTATTTGCCCGCTGTCCATTGCTAGAGTGTAGTCGAAGCTCGCCAGAAAACACCGTGAGAGTTCCTTACGGTCGACTTTATCACCAAGCTTTTAGTTGGGAAAACTAGAGTAAGTAACCTGATGTTATAATATCGGCCATGCATCTACTTCACTGTCTTTCATGGTTCAATTGCCACAAAAATTGAGCTTCCTCTTATGTTCCTTCGAGCATAACGATCTAGAGTGGTATTAGCCTACCACCAGCCGGTCGTGCACTACGCTCAGCGACGTTCATCTTTTTCAGTGGAAAGGTGCCGCATTTGCCGCGGTGCCCAAATTAAAAGCATCAACCTCCACGGTGATTCGGGAAACAATTTTTGAGCACACGAAGGAACAAACGGATATCCTTTATAATATTTGATTTTAAAAACAAGGACTTCTAGCTTCATGAGGCACAACGAACGAAGAAATTATTCCTACGCCCTTAGGTCCTTGATTGACTCGGAAGAGGGCATGAGGGGGCGCTTGAAACTTCTTAGGATTCCTCTGTGAGCCGACATTTAAAGAGGTTGTGACATTTGAATGCTGTCGCGCGGGTGTGCCCGAGGCATTTTTTTCAGTTTTTTCTTCTTTTTTGTACTGCTGCCGCGGACGCATCTGGCGGAGGTCAGAACCTCCACACGAAGCTAAACACAGCATAGCTGGTGTTACTGTCCTCGCGGGTCGTGGCTTCCTTGAAATCCTCATTTTCTAACGAGTTCTATCCTCAATCGACTGCAATTGCCGAACATCAAGCTTCCCTATATTCTCTAACAATAGTCTTTGGTTACAGCCGGCCTATGGGTAGCTAAGCCCAATCCTTTCAGTCCTGAAAATTACGTGTCTTAAATACATTTTTTCTCGATTTTTTTACAAACATGAAGGCTGACAGCGAATGAAGTCACCCATTGACTTATAATGTAATATATAGAGAAAACTTAACATTATTTAATGTAACTGTTGAAACATTGCATGTCCTCCTACATGGACATCAGGATTATTATGATTAGTCTTACTTTGGTTCCATTTTGTGTGTGAAATACTTCTATTTCCAGCGATTAAATGAATTAGTCTGTCTCAAATTAAAGGAAAAGTGTTCTTATAAATAATTTTGATAATGTTTCGCCCAAGTTCCAAATAAATAAATTGATTTTATCACCTAATACTTTTTGAAATATTTTTCTGAGTTATATGTCAAATGTGTGGGAAAATTCTATAAAATTCTGCTTCTGATTCCGAAAGTCTGGACCAGAATGGCTGGATCCATGTTTACTCCACGAATGGATACTTTTTGAACTTGTAGGAAGTAGTTCAGCTATTGGCCATCAGACTCACCCGAATACTCACCGATATCTTTAATACAGTTTGCCTCTTATTCCTCGCTATTCGATAATTCGCGTGGAATCCTCACCACCTCCCTCCAGCAGTTCTAAAATTGCAGCAGCAGACAGTTCTAAAACAGGTATCATTATGAGTGCACTAATTCATTGTAAGATTTAGTTAAGAATCACAGCTAAATTTAGTTAATTGTAAATAAAATAGAGATTTTCCACTGTTCACAGAAAAAATTCCCCGCAATTAAGTGTTAATGACCCTAATACTGCTTGCTCAACTTCCATAACTTTTTATTTCGCCGCCATAAAGAGATTTGAAAAACAAAAGCGGATTTAACATGCTTCGTTTCACCGAGATTAGCAGTCTTCGCGGGGAATTGAGAAGAAGATATGTCCAAATTCCATATACCAGGGCAATAATCATCTACAAATAGCGGCGCACTCAGGAACCCTTCAACCGGATGTCCACAGATGAGGATACCAGGACCGAAGAGTTTAATGATGTGCGCATTGCCCTTGCATGTAAAAGGTCCGTGGTTCAATTAAAGGTTTGATTTAGCGATCTGTAGTTCATCACATACTTTTTGAAAGGGTTGGGCATCGTCTACAATTATTAATGCTTACCTCTGAAAAGTGCCATATTTTTAGAACAAATTGGAAATTCAGAGCTCTCATCGTGGAGATATTCTGGTATCTCTAAATTCATTTTTACCAAGGTGATTTTCATCACAAATATATAGCAGGATATTTTTTATTTTAGAGTGCCCCAAGGGACCAAGGATAGAAACTGGAAAGTGAAGTGAACTTGACACTCTCACGTATGCAATAAGTGGGGTTATTTTCCATTTTGACATTTTATATTTTTTCTGGAGTTTCGCAAGTTAGATGGGCAAGTCTTCTGTCACTACCTGTACAGTTAAATGTTATTAAATACTAATTAAATTCAATTATACAGTTAGTGCTTGAATTTTACAGCGGAAAAATCATCAGGCAAGATTCGCATTCGAATCCATTCCCCGTTATCGCGCAATTTATGGATTTAAGGGTATGACGATGAAGAAACTGACTATCGAATACGGAAGAGCTCCAGAGCAGAGGTTTGTCTAACTAGAACATATCAGTCCTATTTTAACTTTCCTAGTGCTGACTTCTGCCAGTGGTACTAGCGAGAAATGCGGAGGGTAATTTAATGCAATGTATCATTTTATGAAAATGAATATTGTGCGGTTATTGTTTATATAATTCATATAGTTTTTTGTATATAATGTGTTAGGTATTAATCATAAAAGGCTTTTTAATCATCTAAAAAATAATTTTATAGTGTACTGAAGTTAAACAATTTTGGCGTATGAGCCGATATGTCGGCCTGCCGCACTTTCCGCCCGAGAATCAAAGCCGATATATTGGCCCGCCACACTAAGATGGTTAAGGGAGCAGATCAATTGAGACCGGTCAATCCTTAGATATATTCGAGTGAGGAACTTGTGGCTGCTGCTCACGCGGCGCCAGTTGTGCGCCCACTGGGACACAGCCTTGGATTTCGAATAGGAAGAATGGAAAGGGTCGGTCGCCATGGTGTGGAAGTCGCCATGGTCACCGAGTGGAAGAGGAGGAAGAATGAAGCATGCTTACGGGCGAGTTGGAGTTGTCCGGCGTCCACACGTTAAGGTAGAGGCAGTCCTCTCCGGTGAGCTGCATGGACACGGGGCCGTCGGGGTCCTCCGTCAGGGCCTCGGGCCTCGGCTGAGGGCAGGGCGACGCGAAGGCCCCCGCGAACAGGGAGCCATTCCACCCAGGGTGCCGCTCCGGAGGCTGTTCAGGTGAGGAATGGGTTGAAAGTGAATTTAAGGGGTCAGGGAAGCCCAAAGACACGAACAGAAAAGCGGGGTAGCCGATGATGCCGGCATCACCCAGTTGGAAACGTTCACCAAATCGATCATGTTCACGAGAGTTAAACGTTTGAGAACGTTTACGGGCCACTGATACGCAGAATGACAGAAATTTGAGGGAAGAAACCTATTTAATGGGAACGGGAGGAATGACTGCAATAGGAATAGAAGTATACTTCGTTCACTTCAAAAGGACAATTAATTGTAGGCTAGCTGAGAGCATTGACTCTATAGGCCCTGCTCATTATAATGTGGGACAGATCGTTGACTGATATGGAAATTTTCATTCCCACGTGATCAATAATCGGATCCCTACTGAGGAGCAATAATGAGAACAATAATAGCAGAGCAATATCTACTTTAGATGAGTTGTTAAAACGTGGTCTCCCCGGCGTCTTTAATTCCTCATCAGGCCATCCACACTTCCTCATTATACTGTTCCAGGAACAATTCCTCCTTATACTGAGGCGCCGAAATTCAAGGAAAAATATATTCATGTCATGAAAAGATATTCATCCCTACCGAAAATACTGCGATGAAATACGTAGAAATTGTCAAGAGAAGAAAATTAGCCTGAACCGAGAATTGAACCGCGGAACTTGGGTTTAGCCCGATGGACAGACCTTTATGCTAGTTAGCCTTTCTAGTTATTTTTCTCGTGGCAATTACTGCGTATTTCAGCGCCTCATTTTCGGCGGAGGTGGATGTAGTCTCACATAACTGAGCTGTGTTCCGGCGCTGGTGACGAACTGACTCTGTGGAGTCCGGCTAATAAGGTATTGCACTGATGCCACGGTACAAGATTTAATTCGTATATCTGGGTAACCAGTGACACGAGTGTCCAAACTTAGGTAATTGAATAAATAAATGTAATTCATTTGACTGTCTTCCCATTTTTATTTGCATGACATCCAAAACCATACCTATATCTTTTCCTTGTTCGGATGAAATCGGTTTTAAAATTTTTATTTAATTTTTCTGTCATGCAAATCGATCATATTGATAACTTTTCTGCCTCTCTGAATTTGAAATTTTAGCGCGAAGTGTGCTCATCGACCTCTTCAGCACTTATATGTAAAAACTGCACCTACACATAAACCCCTCTTCCCTGCTTAACTCACGTACGGACGCAACTTAGCGTTCTATTTCTAATGTCATATTACACCTTTGTCCTTTGGCCTTAAGATATTTGGGCAGTGCAATCGTTGATTCAATGTGGGCCGCGTCGTGGTGAGGACTGGAAGGAGAATATACAGCAATAGGATGAAATTTACCTTGAATTAAGATGACATGGTGGTGTAATTGGCTCATAGCTCTCGCAAAAGTTCCTGGCACTGCGCAGATGACGATTTTGGGACATGGTATACTGAATTTTCAGAGTCATGCGAAACGAGGAAGGTTGATCAGTGTGGAACCTTCCTAATAGCTGTCAAAACAAGCGCTTCTATATTTGGGATGAATCGCTATTGCTTGTCATCCTGTTGTGACTCATACAAAAATGAGACTTCAAGATTTGGTCCATAGTACAGTCACGGCGTTGGGATATTTTGACCCGCTAGTTTCATTGCCTTGCGTTCTAGCTCATTTCGCCGAGCAGTTTGGTTTCCCTGCCTCGCTCTTCCTCTCTCGTTGCCTCCATCCCTTCCCCTCCGTCCTTCTACCTCTCCACTTTGCCGGGCAGGCGTGCGCCAGGAACCTTTTCGGGAGCTATACAAGATGACGATTTTTCCATAGCGAGCTCCATCTCTTCGGTGTATGTCTTTGTACCATTGTGCATGTGACTGCGCACCGCATCAATTGTTCAATACAATGATTGTAAAATTGGCAGGAGGGAGTCGAGTTCCTATTAGTCCGGTAAAATTAGTTGAATTTGACCGCAAACCTGGACAAAAATAATTACCGAGTGAAACCATTTCCAATGTCTTCGGGAACTTCCCAGGAGCTCCTGACTGGGATAGCGAAGTTATCAAGGAAAACCTGGAAAAACCTGGAGATTGCATGGAAAAATCCTAAATTAGTTAAAAATTCAGTTAGAGCGATGACTTTTATATAATTTTGTCAGGAATTTAATGAAAAAGGCAACTGAAGTCTTAAATTTCACTATTGACCCACTGAAAAGTATATAATCCACAAAAACTTGGAATTTCCTTGAAATTAATTCATCATGCTAAATGTATCGCCGGATTTCACTACACTCTGTTATTTCATGATTAATGGCATTGCGAATGAAGCTAGGCACATTCAGGTCGTCACTCGACTGTGTCCAGATTACAGGCTGCCTGGAATACACCTGGAGTTTGATTGTCTTATCCAGTGTTTTTCTAAGAAGGAAAGATTCACTGTTATTAGTGTTAAGCGAAAAGGATGAACACAGACTAGAATTTGCGTCAGAAACTGCATTTATTACTGGCGGTCATAGACATTAAAATAACATATACATTATGTCGCGATATCGCAATGTTTTTAAACAGCAAAAACAGGAATTGGTTACTACACCAACTTGCGTCGTCTCGCCGCTGGCTCGTCGACATCAACAATGCTTTATGAAACCAAGACAACAATTATAAGACAATCCTTCCCTATTTGTAAAGAAGGTAAGTGTATGTAAGGTAGTATATAATGTACCGGTTTTGGTGATCATGAAGCTGAAGATCGTCATAGGGATCATCACTTTTTTGAGAGTCATCCTGAGAAGTTCCCGAAGATATTGGAAAAGGTTTCACTCGGTAATTATTTTTGTCCGGGTCGTAACCTAATTTTTCCGGACTATATGCGCAGGGAGTGTCCGGCGAAAGGACGGACATTTTAGGTTGGTGCCCCGATGGGATTAAGGAGTTGTTGAAAGCGATCTTATACTAGAGGTACTGCATTACCACTCTGCCTCTTACTGCCCCTTCGGCTCCTTACCGCGAACCGCAAGTGTCCAAGGGGCGGAGCGGCGTACGGGATGCCCAGGTAAGCGTTGACCGACACCCGGCCGTCCGTGAACAGCTTCACCTGTAACGAACACACAACTTGGATTAATTCGGAAGCTTTCAATATACGAAGCGAATGATCTAGAGGGCGTCAATGTTGTATCATGTTGCCCTCGAGCGCCCTTCAGCAAGAGTGCGTCCAAGATTACAGCGCAGTTTACAGAAATGCAGTCCATCAGAAAACGCTTCCAATGCCGTTTAGGAAAGGGAATCACATTGACCGAAGAATGTATGATGGTGGCCATTGTTTTAATCATACGATCGTGAAAAATTTGTTCACTTTTCATTTATTTCTAAGATCATTGTATTTCAACTGCGCTGTTATCTTGGACGGACTCTTATTTCTTATATAAATTACTGGGAAGTTAGCCAAAATAATTTTACTTATGACATTGGCTTTGAGAACTTTCAGTAATTATTAATGAGACTAATTTTAGTGCCGCCATCTTAAGAATCCTAGAAAATATCAATTATGTGCAAGATATATGTAACAAGTTAAGTTTTGTGTCGAACTATAATTAATTTTTACTGGTCTCATTTGTACAATCATCATTTAAAATCGCAAACAATATCAACACTTTTAGGCGTCACCATTTCAGTATTTATTTCGTGGAAGTTGCAGTCGTCACATTTCAAAAAAATAAAATCACAATTCTTTGGTTAATGCTTTGGACTGAATGGATCCTGACAGCGAAGTGGAGAAGGAAAGCGCCGCCGATTATTTCATGTCGTATTCGTCATCGCAATATTAGATAGTTTTCCTACAGTTTGTATTTAGCAATGGTAAATATTCCGATTGGGAGTGAAAGAATAAGACATTGTTGTCCATCTCCTCAGCGACTTCAGGAGTCCCATTGACGTAATAATAAGATCTACGTAAGAAGAGCTGGCATTTTTACGGAGTTCCCCATCTTACCCTCCCGACTTACCCCCGTCAGCGTCCCTTGTCGCACCACTCTCCTTGGTGCCTCCTGTCCACTCCCGGCATGCACCGCGATTGCCAGCAGCACCAACACCAGGTGGGAGGCAACCGATGACGTCGCCATGCCTTCGGAGTGCCCGAGGTCTCTCGAGGATCCTCCGAGGCTGACTTTTGGGGCGCAAGGATGACGAATAGACGAGGCCGCCCTATTGGACTGTTGCTGAGAATGTCAACAAAACATTCAATTAAATACAATACATAATTAGAAAAGCGCGGACAACGGATGCCGACAACCGAGGCAATATATGACATTGAAACATTGTAGTATTGTACTAAACATCAAAAATGCTAGTTTCTCATGGCTCAAACACGATTGAATGCTTAGCAATCAATTTTTCCCGTAGAAATATATTTACTCTTTATCATTGTTAGACACGGGTTAGGTCTGTCTTGGTTGTTTTTCCATAATTTTCCTACTATGGTACGTTACAATTAAGTGCGTTGCAATTAAATGCGTTACAATTAAGTGCGTAAGGGTGACACCAGGACCTGTGGCTAGAAACCTCTGTTAGGTCCCGTATTATATTGTCCGGTTGACGGCAAACACAAGGTAACGTACCCGTATTATGTTGACTGGGTGTTCTAGTTTCGTGCATCGAATCAGAATGCCGGTTGGTAATAGCCTCTGTTCTAAATTTCTCTCCCCCCTGTACTTATAGAAACGGGTATTAATAGCCAATGGTTAGACATCTTTCTGTGTATCTGACGGTTGACTGGCCTAAATGGAACTGTTGTCTCAAAGCATTTCTGTACGTCCTTCCTCTCATCATATCTGTCATCACACCAAATCTCTTCCTTACTCCTCCTCTCTTTATATTACTCTTTCCTTCTATTACGTCTTTCTGCAGACCATCTCTTCGTAATATATATGTATCCTATCCAGTTTGGCTTTCTCTTTTTCACAATTTTCAAAATATTTAGCTCCTCTCCAATCCTCCAGAGTACCTCCTTATTTTAACCTCATCTGTCCATCCTATCTTCTTCATCTTTCGTCATAGCCACATCTCAAAGCTTTCTAGCTATTTTTCTTCCCTTTTCCTCATTGTCAACGTTTTAGATCCGTACGAAAATCTACTCTGCAAGACTCTAAGACACTTTGCAAATCTTTGCGGGATTCTCCGCCTCAAAGCTGCGGTCACCGCAGGAAATTTCCTTCGGGACGAAACTTTTTCGGCGAGGCGAAACTTCTTCGCCTAATGTTTTCAATGGATAGGTTCTGCTGCTGTGCCACCACCGCCAACCCGTGAAGCTCTTCGACGGGAAGTGAAACTTAGACCACTCCTAGGCGATCCAAACGTCCAAACATTGAAAAATTGACATCGCTGCAATTGGAAGGCGAAGCAGAAAAATTTCAACATCAATTTGAAAACATGTTTTTTCCGTTTGAAGGGATACTGAAGGAGGGGGAGGCTAGGATAAACATCGAAGTTGTGGAATGTAAAGTAAAGAGGGAAGGAATTGGCGTATCTTGATATCATTTGACTGGAATTGATTTTAGAAGCCTGAACTTAAGTAGAAGTATTGCTCACAAAAGAGAAGCTTTCACTCCATGATGACTGGAAAATGGAGGTTGTGGGGATAAGGAGGAAATTCAGCGAAGTGATGCATACTACGGAGGGCAAATTTTCATTTTATGCAACAATGGAAAAGTTCTAGGGGAGGAAGTTTAAAAAGGGGATACAATAATATGCGACTCCTCGAAAATAGTCGAAGTTCACTTTGTTGACTTTCTCCCTCACCGAACACAAATTGATTTATGCATTTTTTTTAAATTTTATTGCGTTACAACGCTACAATTCATAACTGCGCTCCTTCACTCCGCTGTCCCCATTTTCCCTTTCTCTCTCTTCTCTCCAAAACTCCCCCCCTCCACACTCCCACTAATTTCCAATCTCTAGTTCTCCGTATACCCGTCCCTTTCCCTACTTCCGGCTTAAAGAAAGCTCTTTCGCTCACTTCCTTGGATAATGATGAAGTAGTACATCGAGACTTGGTCGCCATTAAAGTCGTCTTATGTGTGAGAAATTACGCATCTTTCTATCAACACTTTTGAAAAAATAGATATGTAGACCTATTTGCCAACTTTTTGGAAGGACATACTAGACATATTTTTGTACTTGGTGCTTGTGATTGTCGCCAACGTTTAATACTTTTGAGTAGTCTCATATTGATACTCTATAGCTCGAAGGGCATCGACTTTTTAATAGGTCACGTTTGCACTCCAACGTCAGAGTAACTTGTGCAGATGCATTGAGTGATATTCTACCCATTATTCAAGATTCGTAAATTTGTTGATCAAGAAAATCTGTTGTGTACATTGTGGTTGGCTTTTGTATGTTGCGGTCACATTGAATTTAACCCTATGTGTTCCATACTTAATTGCTAAAATTCGTGCAAAAATAGTTAGGGTAGTTGACTGAGAGATGCGAGGGGTGTTATAAGGAAAATATCGAAAAATGTAGAAAGACAATGTGTCAGTATGAAATCTTATCAAAGGTTCAATCGACTCAGAGATTAAAGCGTTCAGCGTTGCTCTCAGCGACATTGACTCTCATAGGGTCAAGCATTGATTCACGGATTGTGTGCACATATGCTTGCGTTCTTGGTTACAAAAATTTCAGTTTGGGGATCAGTCATCCATTGAGCAGCGGCAGCCTCACACGAATCGCTGTCTTTCCGCTGAATTATTGGGAAGGTAGAGGGGCGCTGGTGAGAGGGCGATGGTCCAGAGGAAGGTTTTGGAACGCTAAAGATGAGTCGCCCTAAATCTACTGCCGTGTCGACATCCATTGCTGTAATCACCCGTTCTCGGTCCGATTAGCTGAAGTCAATTGAGCAATACAGTACGGCTGATCGATTATCCGGAGCAAGTCATCGCTCCTACATTCGATTGTCTCCCGAGTCATCGTAATAGATGAGGAGAACGGCAAAGTTAGTAGACGCGTGGTTCCTGGGGAACAACAACAAATGTAGCAATTCGTGGCGGGTAGAATACACAAGAGTGTTCAGAGGCTGTTGATTGAGAAGTCTCTGTAGTAATTTTATGCCAGGTGTATTTAATCAATTACTGAATACAACGTGTTTCAACGATACCACACCATCATCAGTTGGTATCTCGCAAATGATGATGTGGCAACGTTGAAACGCGCTGTCATTAATGAAATAAATCTATTTGATATTTAATTATCTGACACCTTGATCATCAATATAAATGTAGACTGCCACTTTCCTGACAAGGTAGACGAGGAGTATTGAGTTGAAGGATGTACCCACGCTTCGACCAGAATTGGTCCGAATTGACCCTCCATGTCCCTGATTCGAGGACGTACTCCGGCAGACCGCACGGCGTCTACCCGTAAAAGTTAGTCGGGAGATACCTAATCCCAACTTTTTGGGCAGCTTCCAGCTTTCACAAGAGGTGCGGTAAGTTTTCGCAAAAGCGAGACTGACGGGGACTTGTCTTACGTTGTTGGGTGAAACCAGCAGATACGAGCACTGCGGGGAGGCGGAGGCCCATTGTCGTCCTTCTAACGTCAATCCGCCTCATGGAGTCGGCCTCGCCATGACCACCATGGCCTCGCAGGGTTGGCTGTGGTTGTGGTTCGCTTAACTTCCCTTCCTTTTCCTTACCCCTTTCCCACTACCCCCCAATGCTTGGCGATAAGCGAGAGCTTCCGGCCGAGCGGGGAGGTTTTTAGCCCGCGGGGAGACCCGAAACTCCTGCCACTTTCCTGAAAACATCAGTTTCAAGGAGTATGCTTCGTTGAACAATGAAATGGAGGCAAATATGTGGTAATAGTATAACTTTCATTATTTTTAAATTATTTGGAGAATGAATGATGGGCTGCTGTCTTGGTAATAGCATTTGATATGTCATAGTGCATTGTTTTTGTTGCTATCGAGACGAATTACCCAGGAAATGGACGTGCGAGTACATTATCCGGTGCTTATTTTCAGATAAATTTTTCGGGGATGCTATTGTAATTTATTATATATTTTATATAAAACATACCTTTTGAGATGCTATATTTGGGGAGTACTGCGTTACGTATATTATTACTGCCAGTGGGCCTGAGCTCTTAAGGAGTTACGGAAAAATACTGCTTTTAATCTAATGACGGATATCGCAAAAATGTTGCCAAATTGTACCTCCCAGAGGAAAATGTTTAATGCCAGCATGCGCTGGTATTAGCTCTGAACGTGCGCTATGAATCTGCTGCCAAGCAGACTCTATGAGAATATTCTCAGTGCAAGCTGTGAATCTTCAGCCGAATATTTGTTGTGAAGACATTTAGAGCATTAACTCAGCAAATTAAAGAAATCAGCAAGTGTTGTTTTTCCATGTTCCAAGACACATAGTTCTCTCCTTTATTTCATTCTTCGGTTAAGTATTCTCAGAAGACATTTCCAAAAGCTAACCACTTAACATCAAGACGACGCGACCGACCGTCTTTATGTTGACCATGAAAAATAAAGGATGTGATTATATCGCTATGGTAACATTCAAGATCCTGTATTAGCTATGACATTCTTATGATGGTAACAGATTTCACCCTGAGCACTTGCTATGAGTATTCTGACGAAAAAGTGTTATCAGAGTTATCAGAGCACATGTTAAGAGTGCTCTTCAGCGCACATGTAATAAATATTCTACGTTGTAACCTTACCTTTAGTAATCATTTAAAGAAAATCTAAGTTTTTTTCGAATCCAAATATCCTCTCCTGCTGAAGAGTGATATACAAGAAACCCTCGAATGATGCATCAGCTCGAAAAGGTCATTGATGCATAGTTACCGAGTATTAAATGTACACAGTTGAAATGGGAGAAATATATATTACAGGTGCATTACGATACTGTGATTCAAAATTCTATTTTATAAGAAATAAGAGAGCATCCAATTTCTGTAAAACACTTTATTATGCTCTAATGCATTCCAAATTAAACTATGGAATAGTGTTCTGGGATGGAGCTTATTTAAATGTGATAAAACCGGTGGCAGTTATACTAAAAAGAATTATAAGCATTACTGCTCACAAATCTCAGTGTTGTCACTCGTTACCATTATTTGTTTCTTTAAAATTGTCACCATAATGACATTTATATATTTATAAAATACTTACACTGTTTTATGTTAGAAGTGGAAACAAATAGTTTCTACCTTTGCGAAGAACACATTCTAATTTACGAGATAAATATTACGTTACTTTATTAAAACAAAACAAAACTTTCCTTGAAAAAAATTTATAAGTCCTAAAAAACCCTATCAACTACCAGTAAAAATAAAAGCTAAAAGCATAATTTAATGGCTGTGCAATGGTTATTTACTAAGCAAAATGTGGAATATGTATTTAGTATTATTCTGTAAAGTTATTTTTGTTTCATCAGTATATGCTTTTCTTCTGTCAAACGTGCAAATTATGTCATTTGTATGTATTATGTTTTTAAAGTTATGTGCAGGAATACCTTTGTTTTGTGAAGGTAGCCTAAATACAGTTTTTCCTGTAGACTACCTAAAGCTTTGCTAATTTGTGTGCAAAGATAATTGTCATTTAATATTTGATTTCTGAAAAGTAATAAACTAGTGTAATAATTTTCCATTATTATCGGTCATGCATACATCATATTAATTCATTATGCCCATTCCCCAAAGTTACTGAGAGAGCTATCGTTGCACGTTTGCTATGAGTACGTTCTCAACATGTGGTCGGTGAACTAATAGATGCCGTTCGTCTGTTTCCAACACATCATGTGCCGAGCAGATGCTGTGCAATGTCATTTTTCATATTGCTGAATGTGTGGAGAATATCGACTGTCTTAGTAATAATGGATCTATTCTTGTCTGAGAGGCTAACGTCATTATATTACACTCGAAGCTCTAAACTTGGCGGCACCTGAGGAGTGTTGTAGTGTCGAATTTTAATGACTGTAGTGATTTGACCCGACGTATCGAAGAGCGTAATGGAGGGGAAGATATTGGGTATTCTCAGGGGAATTTAGAAAACAATGGGAATGTTGAGCGTCACGAATGGAGGAAGAACGTCTTGAGATTTCAAATGGGTTTAAATAATTAAAAAACTTTTAGGAAGCGTTTGGTGAGACCCTCCAGGCGGTAGGGAAAGTCAGAGTAGTGCCTCCAAGAGCCTACTATTCACTCGATGAATATTCATTGCAATCAGTGATTTAGTATGGCTCACCCATGTCTCTTTTAGCAGTGCTTTTTGGTCAGACCATTTAAAATGATCAAATGATTGTCAAACCCAAACAAAATTATGTGGATGGTACATTTTTTACTGTTACCTGGGGGACCCGAATATTAAAGAAACAATCATATCTGTAGTGACAGCATATAATATTTTTTCAATGTCCTGCTACTTTGAAGCTGCCATAAATCTATTACGAGTCTAAGCTCGCCTTTCAAGTTTTCGCTATAAGTTGTACTATTGCATATCTTTGAATTCTGTCGTTATAATTATGTTAAAAGCTCCTACAATGAAAAAAACAAATTAAAACATGACCGATTTTATGCGACAGGCTAGTATCATGCTTTTCTTACGCGTAGAATCTCATACTCCAAGTGTTAACGCTTTTATATTTTTAGATTTATTTATACTCTGTCTGTCAAATATTTATAATTGCTTCCTAAATGGAGGAAATGGAGTCCAAACACGGTTGATTTTAAGTGCGAAGAAATTTTTGCTAGCTTTCAGAATAAAAAGTGTCAGTTTCACACGACAAACACTAAGATTTTTTTGACTTTATTTCTATAATAAAAAAACTTTCAAATCTGACACTTTCCTTCTCCTCAGAGTTCTCTCGAGTGGATAAACCGCTTTTGAAGAAAAAGATATTGACTTCAAGGTAAATATTAACAATGAAGATATGCAAAGGGATAAATGGAAAATTAAAAGTATTTTTGTCCATGTTGTGCGAAGAGTGTTTTCCACCTCTCCTTAGCCCCTTCCCTTTGTCGTCGTTAGTTATTGAGATATTAACAGAAGATTAAACGTCAGTTTTCTAAAAAAAATTACATGCGGCATCTTGGAGAAATGGCTGAGAAAAAGAAGAGGGATGACATTATTAAGGTGGTTGGAGTGCTAATCGTAAGTCATTGAGTGTACATTTTAATAACGTTTCTATGAAGAGGAAAAAATAAATATTGGAACAACTTTGACTTAAGTACATACGTTGGAAATAATCGTACAAGTTTTAATATAAATTATGCAAGAATTGTTTTTGTTTTAACTAAAATATTGTTATTACTTGGATTTACTGCGCAAAATCCAAAATTTAAGTAGATATCATATACGTGTGTTTTTTACCAATCCAAAATACGTGTTTTTTACTAGACATGATTCTTTGGTATTTTCAGCAACCATTATGGTAAATATGAAACGTACCTTTTCGCGTTAATGGGAAATTTGTGCATATAGAATCGCATTATTTCGTAATACATATACGTCACAGAGCCCCAAGGATGAGTGTTAAAATTGCATGGAGTGGCCTAGAAACTAAATCGGTTACGTGAAATACTTGCACTTTTATCTATGGTACTTTATCTTTGATCATGCAAAGTTTCACGCAAATCTGTACATAATCGAAAATCGCTCCAACCATCTTAAAACTGTTGCATTCACCTGACAATTTATGAGGATATGCGGGTGTACGAAATTTATTTTTTAAATAGCCTTGCTTTCAATTTTTTGTCTTATTTGACATTATGGAATCTTTTATTAATTAAATGACAATAAGTTACAAAACGAATAAAATATTCGAGCCTTTAAAACCACTGCCTTCCCGACATATATCTCTCTTGCTCTAGGGTTGTGGCTCACATCGAAAAACTCGGCTTTTCTCTCCCTTTCGGTAAATATCAAGTAATTAGCATACAGCCTTCTCTTGGTATGAGTAGAGGATCTCCAACCTCTCTTCTGCCGATCACGATTCTATCTTAGGAGTTTTCTTATAGCATGAAATTCTTCAAATCTGGTGGATCTTCTTCAAATTCCATGCCATATCTTAATGGACACTTTTTCCGGAAAATCCCTTATAAAAATTTTTTTGCGTGCACAGTGGATTGTTCCCAGAGTAGAATAGTGCATACTACGAGTATATGTCTCAATACACCTCCCTTCTTAAGCTCGACGATATCCTTGCCTCTCTTGGGGCGATTAATTCTCCTGTTTTTCACCACTTTCTAGCATCTGCATTCTCATCATTCTCCATGTCTCCAACTCAAAGGACTCCCAATCCATTCTCATACTACATGTATACTTATAGTTCGTGGGTTAAGATTCATGCTAATTTGTCCTCTATTTTAAAACCTTATTTTTTCCTATTTTTATGTTTTCAATCAAAAATCTCTGTCTTTAACAATACGAAACCATACCACCTTCCCTCCTTAGCAAAAAATAACAACAGAAACTCAATTTCAGTCCATAAAACTAAATATTCATTCTTCAAAAATCTGACTGGTTTAGCACTTGAACGTTACCGTTATTCCTTAAAGTTTGTTAGGACAAAAAAATCACCTAGTTCTTTAAAAATTGGAAAAGATCTTATAGACAGAGGATCACACCTAGGCCTTTCTCTTGACAAGAATATTAGCATTTATTAGACTTGAACACAGATCTCCTCGGTAATATCGTTGTTCTGAGAAGAACAGCTGACATGTGTTATCCCGGTCCACCAAATATGCTCCTCGGGAGGGAGGCTCGTACTTAGCTGGAGTCTACGAGGATGGCTCATTCAAGTAGGCCATTGGATGATCTTTGATTGATCGCGTTGAACAGTAAAAAATGGGTGATAAATTGTCGGAAACAATCCCTGAAGGAGGAAACTAATAGTAATCTCGGACCTTTGGCTTAGTTCACGCGCAAACCTCTTTGAAGCACTAATCTCCCTAATGGCTGTCGTACTTCGTAAACTGCAATTACTAACCGCTCCTTGTCCCACGAATCCTATTGAACTAGCAATTGTAATCAGTATTCTTGGTGTCTGATAGTGTGACAGGTAGTGAGGAAAATTGGCCCAGACATCCATGATCCCATGCTAGTGCCAGCGAAGCCGTGAGAAAATCTTTCTCTTCAAATGTATTCTGCATATATGGCTAAATATGTTGAAATTTTCTCATCGGTCCTGAACTGCACCCTGTATAAAATGCTATTCTGCAATACGTCCACTCGTTATTGGTGGCGCGCATAAGAACATCATAAACGAGCCTTAAATCCAAAGTTTCCCTTTCCTTTACCGTATAAAGATCGCTTTTGTTGAAGGATTTCGTTTTTTCCCGGCAAACATTACTGATGAAGTCTTCTCGGGTTATCAATCGGGTCAGAATGGCCATTACTGCCAATGTTTTGATGGCTTTCTCTGCCATAGCTCTGATGAAGATGGCGGAGAAAGCCATCGAAACGTTGGCAGTAATGGCCATCCTGACCCGGCTGATGACCCGAGAAGACTTCATCAATCGCTTTTGTTGTTAAGTGATGTTATTTTGGGAGCACACGTTTCTTAGAGTTTATACGAATACCTAGATTGATGAAAGCTATTTCTTTCTTTTCTTAAAATAGAAGTTAGCCTGCAAGAATATTGCCTTCGCGGATTTCATCGTTTGCTTACACTCCCTGTGGCTATTTTTCCCTTCCAAGTAGAATTCGTGGACATCATGCATGTACTCCGCATTCCTTTTCTCCACCAAAGCACACCTGTCAAAAATCCTTAACCGGAGACTTCTTCCTCGAGAGTTCTTGCTGAATCTCGCTAGAATCTCATACAGATGCGTTCATACATTTCCACTCTTAACACTCCCCATAGGTATTGTTATTCATCTTCTCGTTCCTTGAGTTGTATGTAGCTTCTCATGTAGCTGTCTATAACTTTTGGAACACATCAACCCCGTTGTATTTTCATTTGTCAAACACCTCAAAGATTATATTTTTTTCTAACACTTTCATTAATAATTAACACTTTCATTAAAATTTACCAGAATCACTGTAAAGGCTGTGCGAATATATCTTTCCGGTGCGGGATCGGAAACTCGACTCGATTGAAATTTGATAGAACTCCGCGACTTCGTGCGGAAACGTTAGAAATTAGACGGTAGAAAGATACGCAGCATCGCGGTTGGAACAATATGCTAGACTACTGCGCAGAGAGAGAAGAATAGCAGAGAAAAGAGCGTGAGTTACGTTATGGAACCCCTCAAGGGCATCTATTCCGAATCAAATCTCCCGGACATTACGTGATTGTCTGAATACCTCTGCGTGAAACATGGTGGAAATGACAATCGCTAATCTACGCGAGAGATCTAAAAGCTAGAGATGCTCTAAAGTTTTAGACTCTGCACTTTGAATTATTATCCGAGCATTGTGAGCAGAGAGCTCTTAGCATTTCCACTCGATTGTCTTTTTATGTCGACTGCAGTTTCAACCCCAGACCGTCTATTTCTAAGCACCTTGTGAAAAATCACGCTTAATCGTTTAGGTGGTTCGAGCTCTTTTTCCTTGAGTACCGATTTGTGTTAAACTTGCGTGCATTTTCTCAGAAGTGATATTTGTAGCTAAAAGTGAAAAAAGTCTATTCCTGTTCAGTTAGCTCAATGCTCTTTTAACAAGTAGCCTTACGGCACTTGGCATATATTTCGTCAAAATTCGGGTATCTTTGAAAACATTTTCTCCAAATCGCGAAATTACACATTTATTATAATTATAATTGTTGCTGAAAAATATCCAGATGTCACGCCGAGTCCTATGCTCGAAAAATACATTAGTAATTCCGTATAATTTCATCTGTAACTCTAGTACCGTGCTGAAGACTCAAGGCATGACAAAGGGAACAAATTTTAAATATAATTTTCAATAATTTCCATTAATCTCATGTGGATGGTTTCAACGCATAAACACATATATATCAGTGAAATTTGGTCCGAGAGTTTTTTGATGGCTTACTTAGAAAAATTAAAAAGAGAACTCAGTGACCCACGATTACCGCTGAAGCCACCTTAAACCCGCCGTCGACATAATATGAACAGTCACATTAATATGCTTAGAATGAGTGTTATCTTTTCATCGCGAAGGCTCGGAGGAATGTGGATTTGGGCGCTCGATTTGTAATTGCCATCGATTCGACGTCAGCAATACGGTTCGACGACTTCCGCCGATGACTGTTGAGACAGAGCGGTCGTTGGTTGAGTTGGTTAGGAGGGAGGGCAGTCAGTGGAGCGGTCAGTCCGCGGTGACCCCTTGGCCCAGTTGCGAGGGCACCCAGCCGCGGAACGCGAGACGAGAGCGAATGCGAAAGGTGGCATCCGCCGCTGCACGGCCCGGCCCATCCATCCATCCTGTGTGATGTGCCCCAAACTGTGGAGAGGGCGCTCGCTCGCTGTTCGGTGGCCATCCGCCGCATGGACGTGTCTCACGTGGGCGTGGTTCGGGTTTTCTCCAACATCTTATTATTAATTTAATTCATTTTTTAAATATTATTTTTTATGGAGATATAGGGCTTATCATTAATGAATTATTGTATTCCTCTTAAGGTAATTTGAGCGAAATATTATTTTACTTAGAACTCAATAAATTTGGTCTTATTTTAAAGAAAAATATATCACCCTTCCATTGTCATCAAAAACTTAACCCCTTACCACATTTATTTCGGAGATATTTGCAAAACAATACCAGCCATTTTACGTGGGAAATGGTACGTGTATTCACTCATGAGAGACATTATTTCCAAAATGAGGTATTTCTAACACTTAGATGTCGTCAAAAAACTAACAGTGTGTAGTTTGTATGTTTTCTCAACTATTTTTGAAAATTAATCATATTGTCACCGTAGTAGGTTCTTGGGTATCACAAAAATACCTTCCGTTTTGAAAGAGTTTCAAACGCACCGCGCGAAAAAAAGAGTCAAGTTAAAGACTTATTTAGATATTTTCATTTCATTACTTACAATTTCTGTCATGTAAAACTATCTTATTGCACCATTAATAATGCAACATTTAATTGATGTGTGCTACAGCTCGTGAAATTAAAACGTATAATTCGAATATGGTCTCTATTATGACTAGGGAACTATCTGGCTCGGACTACCTTAAGCCGACGTTTCATATATTTGTACGCTTCCTCAGAGTTTACAGCTCCCTCTGAGTTCATTTTAATAATATAATGATGACTTCGTTGCTGTTTATTTATATTATAGCGACAAAATTATGATAAGAATACTATATATTATCAATGATTGGACCTATACCTTTAGAAATAGTCAATTCAATCAATAAGTAGTCGTGAGAAGGAATCATTGAATATCAACATTGTTTTTATGTGCCTCGCGACTCCAATGGCTCAACATAAATTTGACGGTTATACTACGTACATAAATAGTATATGCAATCGTAACGTTTCTTTTAATGCTTGTTTTATGTTTAACTTGTGGAATGACGCGGGTCAATTGGACAATTAAGTTAGTTAAATGGACAATTAAGTTGCTTCAGCAAAGGAAGGTATATTATCCTATCGCTGTCATTCTTTGGGAAGAAATGACTGGAGATGATGTTTTAAAATTGTAACCATCTCTAATGGCTGAAAGTTGAAGAATTTTTCGCTCTCCAACAAATTCTAGCCATAACTATAAACTATTGCATCATGATAGATCTTGCATTCATCAAGACAGTCAAAATCATTCTTAAATCTCTCTAAAACTCCCGGCACGTCTATTAACTGCCAGACTGATAAATCAAAAGAAACGGGGACGGTGGTTACTCACTTTTTCGCCATGCCCCCTCCATCTAACACAATGGTTCGCTCCCTCCCGCTACCTCCTCCCCTGCCTTCCACCATCCCCTTTCTCTCTCCCCCCCACCCCCTCCCCACCCACCTCCCTTGCACCTTCCGGATTCCTATTATACCGAGAATAGGCGGAGATTTGGAGGCTCCTTTGGCGGAGCGATAGATTCACCGCGACCCTCTTCCCGGAGCCTCTGAGATGTGTAAGGCTGAACACTCGACTTTCGATCATCTTCTGTTGGTAAATAGCCGTTCTCAAATTTAAACTAACTCTCTAACGGATCTCAACGGAAAATTCGAATATAAGGTTATCATGGCGGAGATTGGTCATTGGTCATTGCCGAGAAGTATCTTAAAATAAGATAGTGAATCGTCACTGATAGCTGCAGAAATTCTTAAAATTACTGGAATACACTGTGCTAGTCGCGTAATGGCATCAAACCTGAGGGCGCCTACTCCAGGTGAAAATATTTTTAGCGTCCTCTCTGGATCATATGCCTCTAAATAAATAGCACCTTGCGCTACATAAAAGCGGTATTTGGTTTAGTTGTGAAGGTTATCGATTAATCAATTATGTAACTTTGATGTATAGTTAACAATTTATTCGTACCTACTGTTTTCAACCAAGGTATTTACCACCTCTTCAACACGTGTATCACAGGTTAATGAAATGTAATAATGAAATGTAAGTCTTTCAGATTTTTTTTGTGAAATTGAGTCAAATTTTCTTTTTATCACTTCAAATGTGGTATGAAGAAGTGTTAACTGCTAAGATAGTGGTTGGACATGCGGTCTCTAATGTATGAAAAATTTGCCCCATAGTTGCGTCAAATTCCTCACAAAAATAGTGCTTATGCTTTTCCAGAGTCATATACGTATATATTGGTAGATAATAAAAGCAACGGGGCAATAAAAATGGGGTATATGGTTGGAAATAATTGCTTTACCTGATCTCAATAGTTTTCGGCTCAACTTTGTGGAAGTTCATTTTGAATAATGAAAAGGAAAGCTTTGTTTGATTCCACCAATTTATTATATTAAGGCACGACTAGTTTCGACGTCATTTTCAGGTCATTGGTGGAATCAAACAAAGTTTACTTTTTCATTATTCCATTTCCTTACGTTTTAGAACTTTGCCATAAGAATATCTCAGCAAATGTATTTGCCGTGCTAATGGCAGGACTACTGAATAAAAGTAGGGGGTAGTAATATTACGGCCTGTAGTTACATCTTGGTGGCTGCACTTTTTCCATTTCGCTTAATCCACAAACTGCGAACGAGCATCGTGTCTGTAAGTCATCTTCTTTCCCTTTCTAGATGAAGAGGTGAGATGTGGCAAATAAACCTCATAGATTAATATCACCAATGTGCTGGCTATTTTTGGGGAAGATTGACGACTGAAGCCGTTTGCTCCATCGAGGATATGTAAGTAGATTGATGATAATATAAAAAGATAATATGAAAAGATAATTTCAAAATTGTCGGAGGGATGGGGAGAGACCCAGCTGCGGGGTTTAAATAGATGTGTGCGTCACCGTACCCCCATAGTGTGGCATTTGCGTCTATTTTGTGTCAAAACCTAATAACTCTTGTTAAAAATAATAAAGAGAGCTGAACAAAAAAAGGATTATAAAGATTATGTAATGAAGAACCTTGGAACAATAAAGTGACTCACTAATATTCAACTTTGGCCGTAGAAAACGAAAGTCAAATCAGTGATTATTGGAATAAGTAGATTATGTAAGTCAATTAAATTTGGATTTATAAAGAAGAGAGAAACCAGAGAGGCCATCCTCTGACTGAGAGTAATGGTAGAGAAAGCAGTACAACTGAACAAGCCACTGTATGTGATATTGATGGACTTGGAGAAAGCATTAACAAATTAGCCTCGAGGTCTCGTTCACAAGGTAAATGACGGAGCTTTTTGTTTATAAGAACCTCCAAGAAAAGCTCCATTATAAACAACGCCTTCGACAATGTCCAGTGAAACAAGATGATTAGACTGCTGGAAATGCTCAGAATGGATTACAGCGACAGGAGAATAATCCACGAAATATACAAGATGCAAGTCGTCATAATCCGAATGAGAGACGGAGGTCAAATATATGCTAAAATTAACAAAGAAATAAAACAAGGATGCAGCATCTAAACACTGTTCAACATATGCTTGTAGAAGGCCATAAGAGAAGCGCAATGCATCGGACTGAACGGGATTAAGATGAACGGAGAACAAGCATGCTCCGCTTCGCAGATAATATCGCAGTCATAGCAAGAAATCGCGTTAATCTTCAAAGATCACTAAACGCATTGGACCAATAATACAACATTAAACTAAAGAAGACAAAGACCAAAATCGTAGTGCGTTGAAGTTGATGGAAGGGAATTCATAAGTTACCCTAAGAGGAGAGAAATTGAAGCAAATGCTTGCATTTGACACTTTTCTCATTAGCTCATAAAATTCGAGTTATCGTTCTGTCCTGCTATTTATTCACGAAATAAGAGTATTTGACCTTCAATTAAACCTTAAGGGTCAATATGATCCATTACTTGCATGCAACATACGCTTGATCACAGGTCTCCCGCCACTGACTTGCGCATCATTGTTTCCTCACTAGATCCATGTATCCAGAATCTCAGCGAAGTAGGAGCATATTTCACCAGCCTAAGGAAAACAATAGATGTCCTACGCCGGCAGTTAATTTCCTGAGTCAGTAACATGGAAGACGATGGACTATACAATATCTCACCGTAAATTCTAAGCGTTCAACCATGTGAACTATCAGAAAAGTTTAAATGTAGTGAAATTAATTCTCAATTTCCATTAGTCTTCTGGCCCGGAGAGCTATCTGCATTCCGGCCACGAGCAATTCTGCTGCTGATTCAAAAATGAAATAAAATCTTTTTGTAACTCAATGAAATAATTTGAATCGATTTTGACAGAAATGCGCATCGAAGGTGATAATCATTTAGACCAGTTCTCTCTGTCTTCTGCTATCAGTAGAGTTAAGTTACAGTGGAGGTCCTCTTCCATATGTGGACGTGGAATACTGAAATGAAGTCACGACGGGACCCATTGAAGGAGTCTTGTCGATGGAGTCGGAGGCAATTCCGTGTGGTCAAATAGCAATTTTTGTCAATTTCCAGTCCATCTTGGAGATAGAGAATTCCAAAAAAAGGAAAGGAGTGTAGATTCCATTGAATGAATTTTGGTCATCCAGGTGACCGTCGACCTGAACAAAACTGTTTTTGCAAATGTGAGAGTTGCTAAAGCTCAGTTTCGAATTTTGGGATGTGTGTCCACGACAATAGGAACGTTTACCTATCACATATTCACCTGGATTACCTACCGAAATGCACCCATAGCAGTCACATTTTCCTTTGCTTTCATCGACAATTTGGAGATCCTTTAATTTAAATGTCACTTGCTCTTTCTGGAATTGGAGATGGAGAACTTGAACTGATTTCTGCACTTGATCGAATAATCTTTCCAAAGGATGGATTATGTCCAGCGATTAATGGTCAGTTTACCCCACTAAATATGAAAAATTAAATCCGTTATTCCGCTCTATTTAAGCCTCATCTCATGTACCCCATGAGCATTTGGGACTCAGTAAAAAAAAGCAGGCTTAAATAGTGAATTCAGCACAGTACAAAGAATATGCATGGTTCAAACACCGAGGAGCGAACAAGTTTTATGACTCTTCTGCTTGATGGAGAATGATGGAGACCCACTGGAAACTAGGAAGCCACAATCCAGAGGAGATGAGCTCAGAATGGGTGAGATTAAAGTGGACATTCAGGAGATTATGAGGAAATCTTTAAATGATGGAGGCAACAGACTGGGTGAGGGCACCTTTAAAAACAGAAACGTTAACGCTTGGCACGATGAGTGATGACAGCAAAAACCGAATTAATCATAGGATCTGACCAAGACCTCCATTACATGAGGGGGAGACTCAACAATAACTGGACGCTATTTAAAAAAATAAAGAATTAATTTTTCGATTAACAAACATTAGTCATCATCGAAATACTCTCCAATAACACTAATAATATTGTCGGCCCCGGTGGCGGCTGGGTAAAGTCCTCGCCTGCTAACTCGAGGGTCGGGGGCTCGAGTCCCGCCTGGGTGGAATATTATCTGCCCAGGACATGGATGTCTGTGTTTCGTCCGTTGTTACTGTTTTTCACCCGACGTAAAATGGCCAAATGTGCTGTATTCGGGACAGTGAAAATAAATAAATAAATAAATAAATAAATATATTGGCTCAAGCATTTTTTCCACTGCGCATAACACCATTTGTACTGGTCCTTTCCGATGCCTTGCAGCGCCGCCTTCGATTCTCTCTTCACCTCCGGAATGTCTGCAAAACGTATCCCTTTCGGCTCCATTTTCATCCGGGAGAACAAAAAGAAATAACAAGGTACGAGATCCGGTGAGTAGGGCGGGTGAGGAAGCGGTGTCATGTGGTTTTTCGCCAAAACATCACGCACAGAAATGTCTGTTGGAGTATTTTCATCGTGGAATAACCAGTCCCAAAAAACTGTGCGAGTTGGTCAATAACTATACCACTGTGCAATATTTAACTCTAAATCCAAAATTATTTTTATTTAAAGTTCTTTATATAGTTAAATTAGACCAGTCAAAAAGGAAATAACTGACGTTTTAAATGAGTTGAGTTACTTGATTTTTGTGACTTTTTTGTACTTCAAACGCAAAATTTTCCTTAAGTGGCCAATAACTGTACAATGTTCATCCTACCTGTGCTGCAGTGTGAAAAGTCTAAAAAAGAAAGAAAAAAAGCTTAAGGTCTTAAGCTTCACTTGGTGGGTCCGATTCATTATCTTGTAACTTTTACTATAATATACTTGTTTGTTGTGTGCTAGATTCTATCATCGGACGTGTCAGTCACTAATTTAGTATTCTGAATTTAACCACCATTTTTATTTCTGTGTCGAATGAAGAGCAATCTTGAAGAAATGAGAAAATGAGATAGATTTGAATGATAACACGGAGGTGATGAGGTGTTATATAATGAGAAAGGTGACCCCATAGTTTTGGAGGGTCAGATATCTGGGTAGCGTACTGGTTTAGAGAGGATCAGGTCTAATGACTTGCAAAGTAAAAATCAACGAATCAACGAATAGAAATTTTAGTGTCATACAAAGATAAGGTAACATGTGACCATTTTATATAAGACCAAAAGACATGATACTTTCACTCTTATTTTTCCAAGTGTCTCTCATATCAGTTGATGTGAGTGAACCGTTCAATTGGTGCTACATCCATTGGAGGATCTTCCTACCAGCACCAGCACCCACCATGGTCCACAGAGGCGGAAATCAACCGTATTGATTTCCTCCACCCGATTACAAAAGTAGTTGGTACTTACTCGTTTTGTTTTGGCACAAATATTTGCATATTGTCTCTGAATTTTGAATTATTGGCCATTTAAATAAAAATTAATCCAAGATTTACTCATCGTTGAAAGTATTATCAAGTATCTAAAATGAAAAATACTCTGGGGGCAATTAAGAATTAAAAACTGGGGGCAATTAAGTAACGATATCTGCAGTTCCTATTTGTCCTTCCGATTAATATAGGACCAATTCAAAAGAGATCTTTTTCCGTGATACTTATTCTCAGAGGAATTCATTCACCTGATGTCCGATATCGGTGACCTATTGTCTTGTGACCCAAAAAAGAAAAATGCCAACCCAGGACGGAATATGAAGGAATTTCAGCGTTTAAATGGTATTTTTTTTTAGCTTTTTCGGGCAATTCTGGTGATCCATGCCCCTCTCATACCGAAAGGCCATTTGACTTGTCACCAGGTTTCTCAGGGGCCGAGCCATCTGAACTTGATAGCATGGCTGGTGCCTTGGCCAGAGATAAACCAACTTAGGCGGGATTCAAACCCACCGCCCTCAATTCAACAATCGAGGGTTTTACCCCGCACCCACCAGTTCTAGTCAAATCTTTCTGAATTGTGGGTGGAGTAAACATAAAATCTTCAGATACAGAAAAATATCTTGGAATTACCTTAACTTCTGATATATCGTGGGAATTATACATACAGAACATATGTGGCGCAGCATTAAAGAAACTAGGGTTTGTTATACGTATAATAGGAAGGTCCTCGGATGAAAAAGTCAAAGAGAGATACTACTTCGCTCTGGTTAGGTCACACCTCGAATACGCCGTGAGCATTTGGGATCCTGGCCATAAAGATTTAACGAAAAAAGTTAATAAAATAGAAAGGAAAGCAGCGTACTTCGTTAAAAACTGTTTCGAAAGTACAAATAGTGTCTCACAACTTTTAGAGGGATTAAGGTGGGAGCACCTAGAGACTCGGAGGCCACACGCTAGTCTTAGGTTGCTTGAGAAATTCTGAACAGATATTTTTCAGAGCGACACTGAGAATATTATCATGACTCCTCACTACATCTGTAGGTCTGACAGATGCGGTAAAATAAGAGAGATTCACTGCCGAACAGATAGGTACAAGAACTCGTTCTTTCCGCGAACAATAAGCGACCACAATAAAAATTAAGCTCCACTAAATACACTCCAAAAAACTTACACCTTTACACGGCTGGTGACCTAACGGCTGACCTGGCGGAGGTTCGCAGGGTATGTTATGTAGATGTAGAATTGCATGACTAGTGGCCTTGTTACAACTGAAATATCTGGGACCCGGACTGTTTCCATTTGCTCTCTCCTCGCTTCGTGAGTTTGTTTTTCGTCCGAGCGGTCGATGCCTCACGGAGGGGAGTGGTTGTGGGAATAGGGAGGGAGGCTAATGGGAACGGCTCATATCGACAGATGAATCATCTTCCATATCGACGAGAATCAAGTCAGTGCACTCCGAATCAAGGCTGAAAGAAACATTGAAGCAAAATTCAAAAGTGGAGTGAGACGAGCTTCTTCTCTGCACATTTTGATGCGTATCTGCGCGAGGGAACCAAAGATACTGAAGAGATGGGTATCAATGGAATCAAGGTGCATGGCGAAGGAATAAGCATGCTCCAGTTCGAAAACATTATTGCGGTCATTGCGGAAAATCAATGGAATCTGCAGATATGCTAGAACCCCACGGAGAATATACTTGAAGATGATAAATCGGAATGTTGCATGTAGAAGATCATATGACGCTAGGAATGGAAGAGTGGCATCTAAGGAAGAATAGTGGAACCCGCGAAGAAGGCATTCGTGTGTTGAAAGCATCTTCTGCATTCACGCAGGATGTGATTGCACGCGACGGTGTGAGTGAAGCCTTAGAAATTTGGTGCTCAAGTGATGAGCGGAAGAGCACTTGGTAATTTTTCAGGACTATTAATTTATCAGTATTAGTTTGATCGAGACCGGCCAGTTTCGAGGTTAACATAGCATAACCATTGACGGCGGTTACTATCAATTAAAGATTGTGTGGAGTATCGCTCTACCGAGTATTTTTCCCTAGATCACATGTCGACAGTCCACAAAATTTCCCCGCCTACCGTCACGTCAATTTGTACTATAGGAGGTCGCTGCTGTTGACAGATGAAAAAAGACGACAGGGAGAGTACGACAGAGTTGAAGTGTTGCATAACATGGAACATGGAACGGAGACGAGAAACTGGATGGATAAAACAAATAAATATGACACAGAATATGATTGGATTGTAATCGCTGACGAAATGCAAGAAAAAGACAAGTGAGGAAGATTAAGGTGCTGATATGAGCACCAAGTAACGAGTGGGACGTAGGAGGAGAACACTTCAGGAAGGATAAGATGAGCAGGAGGGGAGAGGAAGAAATTGACGTCTGCAATTAATCAATCGTTGGATTGAAAATTTAATGATCACCTCAAATTTGTCCGGAATGAGATGAAGATATTGGACTTGGCAGTCGAGGCGTACATACCAGTGCGAATAACAAATGGAGAGCATATTCCATGTCCAATTTTCGGCGGATATCACTTTAAAATAACGCATTCCTGAGTCAACACCGCTTATCGGTCGCACCTCACTTTCACTAGGTTGATAGTTTCGCTTTCACCCCATATTTTCTTCCCGTCTCTAACTGCCCCTACTCTTTCCATTGCAGATTACATCCTGAGGCCAGATCAAAGGATTGCCATTCGCGGCTGCCGATGTTGAACGACCTCGAGAGATCAAACTCCGGAAAATGATTCCGCGAGACGAAAGAGAGTAAATTCAATGTAGTTGGAGCAATATTTTTCCCTAGTCAACAACTGAAATCATTGTTAAATTTTATTTTTAAATCTGAGAAACTGTAAGAAGCGAAAAGTAAATATTGAAAACAACCAATCAAAGAGGAAAATAGATTGGAAGAGAGAAGTGAGGGACCTAGCATTAGAAAGGATGACGGCTGCAGTCAACCAATCTTAGGATTGCATGACCAATGGTGATGATGAAGTGAATGAAATTCTCATCGATTAATTAAATGTGCATAGAAAAAGTTTTAACTTGGCACATTTTTTCAACCGCGCGATGAAAACAACTTTAAACCCAAGGATTTTTTTAATTCTGTAAAATTACTTTGGTGAGTAACTGATATATTTTTAAAAATAGTTGAGAATTACAAATATATATACACTATTTAATTTATAAAAAGATGTCGGGAGTTTGAAATTTCTCATTTTTTTCAATAAAATCTCTCGAGTCTTTAAGAAAAATGACTATTAACTTTTGGAAAATAACTCAAATCCTACTGCAGGAAGTGGACGATATTTTGTTCTCACTGGAAAAATGAGATATTTTTCTTTATGCTGAGACCAATTTCATCGAACTCTATGAGAAATGATATCTCGCTCAAACTACTTTAAAGTGGGCGTAAGTTCCGCGTGGGAACACCACTAGGTCAAATTAGCGAAAATGTCCTGGCGTTCAACGGACAACTAGTCCATCGTCCCTGAAGACGGTCAAAACATCGATGATTTTTGCCAATTTAACCCGGTGGAATTCCCGAGAAGAATTTACGCTAAGTATTCGATGGGCAAACGTTGATTTTTTACTTCAAGAAAGATGAGTGCCCCAATCGTTTGAAATAAAAAGCCAAGTGGTCCATCAACTCATACTCTGGCTCTGTTGTATAACTTCTATGGAGCTGTCCGCATTTAAGGAAAGACTAACCGAGTTACTTTTCACATCTTGAGATACATATCATTCCACATCGATTGAACAAACGATTGTCTCTCAGGGTGTAAATTTAGTTGAAAATTGATGCATGGAAAGCAGTTCACCTCAAACGAAATGCCTTAGAACCGCTTTGAGAAAAGTATTTTTACCCGATTAATGCGTTTAAAAACTTTGCCAAACGCCCGTGTCTTGAATCGTAAAGGTATTTCTATTTTTCTCTTACCTCCTTTGTCGTAGATCCACCAAGTATGGCTCGTGTGTCTAGTCTTTTTCAAAGACAACTTTTATGACTTAAGTTGATTTTCTTTAATTTATAATCTTTTGTTAAAGTATGAATTATAATAATCGTCAGATAATAATTCTCAAACACTCCGACTTCGAATTGATAAATCTTTTTTCCATTATATTTCTTATCCAACTGACAATCTTCCAAACAAATTTCATGACAATTCATTACCGTGTAATCAAGAATATATTTTAGCATTCAAAAATTTCCTCGTCCGGCACAGACGTATTTTATACAGAAATCAGACTTATAATACGGACCTGGGCATGTACTTATAGCTCCAGCCCGCTGTGTTGTCCTTTAATGTAAATGGCCTATATCGATTATTTATAATTCTAGCTAAATGCTTGTAACGTACTCATATTCTGGTTCTGGGCATGTTGAACTGAATGTTCGACGCGTTCTCGGCAGTTGGGTGCTTTGTTTTACTAGAGTGTGGCGTGTTTTCGTTCTACGGATGTTTTGTTCATGTCATGATATATTTTCAGTAATTACATGCTGTATTCCAAGTATATTTTAGTATATTTAATAGGGCGCATTTCCCCATGTTTGTTGGTGCGCGCTGGGAAATTCCGACCGCGTATACACCCGCGCGATTTATTTATTTATGTAAGTTTAACAAATCTTATAAATCTCGAACACACAAGAAATTTCCAGAAGGATAACAATAGCCCGCAGCGAGTAACTTTAAAAGGAGGGGCGGACGGGCCGATGGATTTTTTCATTGTTTAGATGGCTTGCAACGAGTTGCCACGTTGAGCTAGGAATTGGACATAGGGGGGCATTGTGTCGACCGCCTGCCACGAGTAACCACACTAATCCGTCTATTGGAGGACGATTATCGACGGAAAGTTTTTTTTACTGAGTGTTTTGTGGGAGTAAATAGTGAGGGGGGGAACAACATCGACATGTCCACGGTCGCGAGAGTAAGCAGGGAGCACGGGGTGTCGTCATGCGACGCACGAGGTGCCGTGTAGTACAGCAGAGAATGTCCGGACGCGTCAGGGGAGAGGAGGTGCACGAAATGAGCCTTGTACGTTGCATTAACCACAAGCAGGTTTGCTGGTTGTAAAAATGTTTGGTGGACTGATTGTTTTAACCTGAAAGACTGGGGTTTGTGGTTGTTCACATTTCTTGAGAGGTGTTGATTTATGTGAATTCCTGTGTTGTGTGGAGGTGATGGGCATGGTGTGCCGCAGGGTAGTTTATAAATGTTGATATCTGATGCAAAAGGGGCTTATTTATCTTCTGTTTGGGTAATTTAGAGTGTCATTTTTGTGGTGTGTGATAAAATACTGAGAAGTAAAACAGGGAACAGGTTTCATTGTTAATTGTACTATGGTATGTACCGTGTAATTCGATAAATTGGTATCTATGAGATAGTGTCCAGCAAAAGAGTACGTGTCATTCGATTTCTTTTCATTACATGCTTTTTGTGAAATTAACAATGAAGTTCATTGAAAGATCGGCCAGTGAAACAACATTGTCCTGAATATGATTTACGAATCGGTTTTCAAATAGCAAATGGTGAGTAATTATCGGGAGGTTCTTCATTAATACCCCTCCATTGTATTCAGGAGTTGCAACATGAGCATCCTTAATATCTACCATGGAAACTGCTGATAAAATCGGTTCGCAATTATTTCAGTATTTTTTTCACTTCCGATTCTGTTTTGTAGTTCAGACTTTATCCCTGAAATGTGCCCTTTGTTCTGCTTAAATAGTAGCCCGAGTGTGCGCATTACATTGCTGTGCGGGAGCTATAGGCTGGCTCGCGCAGTCCTATCTTTTTCATGTTACTCTGAGAATGACACCGGTAGCTTTTCAACCTAAAAAAGTAGCGAAAAAGTGCGATTCTGCTGAGAAGTTTTAATCCCTATTGTGGTGGCTCCATTATCCTAGGTGGAAATCATATGGAGAAGATATTCAAGATATTGTACTTCTTTTTATACCGAGCAGATAATCTATCCGAGTACTGCGTGCGTATTTTTAGCATAGAAATCTTAGATTCCATGTGGTAAATGAGATGTTGTTGAAAAAAATGCACTGTTGATTTTATTTTTAAACAGTCTGATCTGATGACATATCTAATGGGATTACACCATCCTCGATATTGGGGCGGTAATTGCCATGCTGTTGGATTTTATGAACTTTTTCTTCGTCGTTATTCCAGTGAATGCTTCAAATAACTTGTAAAAAATATGTATTTTTCTGTAAAATATGCAAACACAAGATATCTTCCCAGATTGGATTTTATGTAAACATTTCGCGAGAATTTGGATTGCTTCCGGATCTGAGTAGTCTATGCAGCTTTATTTACCTCAGTTTCATGGAAGTTATTGGTTGATTGAGTAAACATTTGAAGACAATTACGAGCAACTTGCAGCCATTGGTGTTACGTAATTCACACAACTCAATTTTGGTGAAGTATTTTTCCATAGCTATCCAATTTTTCTGAATCTTGAGAAGTCTTTACAAATCATTTCATGACATACTTTTGCCGGAGGAATGCTTTGATTTGCATTTAAATTATCTTTCAATGATATTAACGGTCACATGTCACACTCCAGATTTCTGTCAGAAACCTTGCAACTACGAGCATTTAATTCATTACATACCATGTGCGTTTCTGGAGATATTGTATGAAGTCATTTCCAAGTTTCCTAAAATGAGTATTTTCTGTTTACGTATTTAATTTCCATTTTCTCTCTCTCGCTAAAGAAGTCTTTAACGCTAGACAGTCCTCTCCTTACATCAGGATCATGAAAGTATGAATTACTTTCTTAACTCTCTCTAAAAGGAGTGGCTCCTCGGCCAGAATGATCGGTGCATTGTATTCCCTGCATCTCGACTAACATCTTTCACTTTTCGATCCAAGTATTGATAGGATAGCGAGTTTGAATAATATTAATCGAGTGAAAAAGTAGAAGACGATTCTTAGATGGAATGTTTGAGGAAGTTTATCAAATAATTATTTTTAATTTCAAAGTTAAAATAAGGTTGTAAATCGAAGAAAATTGACTTAAGTTACAAAATGTGCCAAATTTGTTGTTGTCGAAAACATTTCGTAGTGAACTGATTTCCATTGGTTTATGTGAGTCTAATTAGAAAACCCTGAGGGGCCATCGTCCATTGAGTTAATTTGGAATGGCTAATAATGTATATCCATCCTCATTGAATATTCAATGTGCTTTAGCCTATGCAATAGTGTTCTACTATTAGTTTTTTGCTCTCAAAAATGAAGCGTCTGTCAATATTACCGCATAAGTTCCTTTCGTAGATTGAATCCATTGAACAAATTTCCCCGGATGATGATGACAAGAATCGAAAGAAGTCAATTTTTCCCTAAAAGTCTCATTTCTCCATTAAAGAGGAGGAAAGTGTATTATTCATATAAATGTGATCACATCAGTAGGATGGCCTAAGTTCTTGGGGACTGTCATGAATGAAAATTACGAATTACATTGAACTATAATACGTATCCTAATAAAATTTCAAAACTTTGAGTTTTAGCGTTCATTTCCTCATGGCGGAAAACCCTCTTGGCGTTCATTCCACGACTTACCACAATACCCTCATTGATCGAAAAAAACAGTTTGCTTATTCAAACTATTATAAATGACTCGGATAGGAAAGCTTATGCTCTATGAAAAAAGTACGCAAGACGCTTCAAGGTGGACTACGTGCAGAATAGATAAATCATATGCGTTGCTTATAAATGATAAAAGATACTGCATCTAGAGGCAACAGCTAATTTTTTCGGATTACATTCCAAATTTGAGAGGGAAATTCAGGTCAGTTTGTGGCATTTCATGATATTTAAAATAACTTGTTTGTGGATATTTTTATTTCTTTTGTCGTTCTTCTTCTCATTGGTAGGGATTTTTTTAATTTTGTAGTCACATCTTTACTTTGGTTTGTGAACATCAGTTATGTACTTTACTCCGAAAAATGACAAAATATGATTTATGTATGTTTTGTAAATTTTGTGATTTTGACGCACAAAATATTGAAAGTGCAGTAATTGCAGAGACATGTTGAGTTTATTAAAGATTATTGCGAAATTTAGTACTTATAATTTGTACATACTGAAATGATAAAACGTGTAATTTACCACAAAAATAAAACTCACATCATACCCTGGTTTCAATGTTGTTACATCATTTTCCTACATTGTCTTAATTTCGATACATACATCGATGTCGATAACACCTGAAGATAATGTATCAACGTCAAACATTGATTGTGAGTAATTTTTAGTTTTGTGGAAAATTGCGTATTTTATTATTTCAACACGTTTGGTTCTTGTTGAATGCGGGCGCTATTATCGAATTCGTTTCAAGACGCTCTTCTCCCATCTATTGTCATACATATAGGCACGTCATCCTCGTGAGCCGTGCTGTGTCATATCCTGGCACGTCTCAAATACCTTAAGTAGGGCGAATTTGAGGGACAAGGAGTGGGTCGGAGATGGTGGATGAGACAGCGAGGGAAGAGATAACCAATCATAGGCAAGGTCACCACTTCGAGGAAAACAAAAAGGCGAGAGGTGGGCCATTGAGATTGGATATCGGAACTCGGAAGGAATTGCATCACTGCCGGGGGGGCTATTTGGGGATACGAGCGACAACTGCATATCGCGAGCTCAACATATGACGTGACTGAATAGTGGATGGATTGATAGAGGAAGGGTTACTATAGGATAGGAGAGGAGAAATCAGGTTAGATATCTCGCCCACTGCTGGGATTCGATCCATGATCCTCGACATGAGAAACCAGATTTCAGATATCAGTAGATCAACACCACTCACTGAAAAAGTAACGTCTCATGAAAAAAATTGACCCACACAATTTAGAACTATTTCTAAGTTAATGAAAAGAAGTTGGCATGGCATGTTGGCCGATAACGAGTATTTTTATTTCAAAATTTAGTACGGCATAAAATGGCGCCACGGCCATGACAAAATTGTTTACGACTACCCTGTGACTGTGACAAAATGTACATATCGTATGCTTGCATACGTGAGGGAAGGAATTCACACCCAACGTTCCTCGGATGTGTCCTCCGCTGTGTGGTAGCGCTGTCGTGGGTTTCACCCGAAGCGATCAGTTACATAGCCCTCAGCTTGAGAGACAATCTTTGGCTGCGACGGATGTCCCTTCCCTATGGTGGTTGTAGTGATTTCTATATAGGTACAGATC
Source organism: Ceriagrion tenellum (assembly GCA_963169105.1). Taxonomy (NCBI): domain Eukaryota; kingdom Metazoa; phylum Arthropoda; class Insecta; order Odonata; family Coenagrionidae; genus Ceriagrion; species Ceriagrion tenellum. Next base: position 2,285,642 of record OY720633.1, read on the forward strand.
TGCGTGATATTTTGTATACCAATTCTCATAAATAGATAAAAGCGGAAAAAATTGCATCATACAGATTTCGTTTTTTTGGAATTTCAATACTGTTTTGAAATTGAGCCTAGTGGCACACATCTTGTAATAAATCGATTACATTCGTACAGTTTTTCTTCTAAATTTGCTATAACACGTTGAATATGATAATTTTAGCTGGAAAAAAATATCAAGGTTTCTCGCAGCGTCCAATCTTTGAAAAAAGAAATGCTTCAATACGATTTCATCTAAATTTCGACTACTGCGCCGATAACTCGTCATATTATGCTTTAATTAAGGAAAAAATTGAAGTAAACTTCTTGTAAAATTTTCTTAACTACCTGTATGGTGAGTTCCAACGTAAAATCAGATGACTTAGTGTACTTACATACTGTAGTGTGCAGATGACAGTACTTAGGTGAAATGATGGGGACAATCCTATAATTGGAGAGAATGGCTTTCAAAATTGCTGTATATGTTTCTATTACCAAACGGAGCCAAAGAGAGTGGAAAATTGGCGCTAACAGTGACGATGAATTAAAATTCGTGCTATCAAATTTCTAATTCTTGGTTTTATCATGGAGATTTCTATTTCTTACTCAGTCGTTTAGTCTCCCATGAATGACTTCAATGCATTGACCGGGAGTGTCAGGTGTCCTTTAGTGGTGTGGTTCCTATAATTTGCTTTTATGCCGAATTCCCTTTTATACCCGAAATATATAGTCTGTCAATTAAAATAACTCCCTTTGGTAACAGTAAAGGTGTCGAGTGATATTATTTATATACAGTTGGTAAAATACTTCAGTGTTTTAAAATAATTCTCCAGAAGTTCGGAAAACATATTGCAGCATTTCTTTGCATACTTCATAAATAGTACAACATTATATAGCAGTAATCGCCATTGCCTTTTAGGGCTCCATTACCTGACCGCTTACTTATCTTAAAGTTTCTATATTACGCTCAGGAGACAAAATGTCCTTTCGTTGGGTATCAATGCCCTCTCCGCCTAGTAAATCCTAAAAAAGTACATGGCCTTATCTGCGTATCAGATGTGAAGCTTCCTTCCTTAGGAAAAGATTTATATGAAAATAAGAAGTCAACACTTTCATTCCGGCTCTTTCACCGCGCATTCTTTCTACGTATGAGTACTCACGACGCAAATTAGTGTAGTAATACGTTCGTACAACTGCTAATGGGACCGTAAACACTGCCGTGTATGCATTAATATGAAGAAAAATTCACATGCGAAGGCCAATATATTTTGTATTGACTCGCTATTGATATAAACGCTAGATCAATAAAGATCTCGCAGTAACAGCGCATGATATGCTTGTGTACAGACATATGGGATCACTCGTTTTCAATCCCTAGGTAAATGGCACTTCAGGGGAGATAAAAATATCTTGCTATCACGTGTGCACAGGGTGATTCACGATGAACCTGAAGTACTTCCGAAGGTGGCTGGGCACGTGATTTTGTGAATCTTTCCCCTGTGAACATGGGTTCGTAACTCAATAGTTGCCGAGCTACAGCCATGGCATGCATTTCATTTGAAACATTTTCCTGTGGTCATGAAACGCTCAGAATCAGTAGGTTGGATAAATATCTATTGAGTAAACCAGTCTAAGGATAGGCTTAGTATTCTTCTTTTTCTGTCGGGAGATAAGTTTATTGCTTCCAATTTCCAAGATGGTAACCGAAATTCGCAAACATTTTCTCCTTTGCAATTTCACGTTTTAGAATAACTGTTTTTATGTACAGGGGTACGAAAGTTTTTAAGACACAGTTTTCAAATTAATGTAGCAACTTTAATTTGCTCTCCGCTGTTGGTATAATCATTTTTCTATATTAACATTTAGCGGATATATTGCATTTCAAATGCTACTATTGTATGAGCTCATTGCTTGACAGCTTCCTCAAGTAAAACTGTCGCATTTAATTATCCGATAAGGAAAATTATAATATTAATTCAAGCTAATGCTTTTTAAAGATATTTAAGGTGTAATTGACCAATTTAAACCCCGATGGAGGTCTATTTGTTGGCTAAAAAAATAAATAATCACACAGCAACAAACTCCTCGAGCGGTAATAATCGCCATTCGTATCGCCTTCGGTCATGTGCTTTTTGGAAAAATATCCAAAACGTTATAATAAATTTAGGTGGCATGTTGTTCATTTTAAATCGGGCATTTTAATGTAATGTTCACACTTTACATGTGGTAGTAATATCTAATTTATCTAAAATGCAAGGTAATTCTATTAGTTATGAAAAAATTACGATTAATCCATTAAACAAATTATCAATTGAAGAGACAACATTTATAGTGAAAGGTAAAACAAGAATATTTATGTCAGTTGAGGCTACGCAGCAAGATAAAGTAATTTATAAACAACCAAGCATCGAATGCTTGAATTATGGATGGAGACTGAGAAACAGAGAAGGATAAAGATATGGTTTTAGTTAGCGTACATTTCTCGGGCTCGCCACCGGGTAAGATAGTCATAGGCAGCCGACGTTTCGGGTTCCGACTCGTTAGCCATTCTCAAGGCTACTGATGCGAGCTTGAAAAGACTTTACTTGGACGCTAGGCGGGGCGGGATTGGTCGAGCCCCGATCGTTGTGGTGGAGGACCGTTGACCAGCGGGGACTTAGCTCTGGCGTTCTGAATTCTTCTCAGAATTCTATTCCAAGAGTTGCTGATCGTGTAACCAGTATCCCGGTTGAAATTCTTCTTCTCCAACCTTATCTCTATCGCCTCTTTGGTTAAGCGATCCCACAATTGGCCGGATCGCCAAAGAACAGTCGTGTCATCCCAAATGATCTTATGGTCCCGACTCAGGCTATGCTCAACTACTGCTGATTTTTCCGGTTGACCAAGCCGGAAATGCCTACGGTGTTCCTTCAGACGAGTGGATATAGTTCGCCCAGTCTCTCCCACGTAGACTTCACCACATTTGCATGGGATTCTATATACCCCCGGAGTCATGAGGCCAACTGGGTCCTTTGCCCTCACAAGGCGGTCTCTTAAATTGGCCATAGGTCTATGGATGCTTTCGATGTTGTACCTCTTCAGAACCCTCGAAATTCTCCCGGATATGGTACATACATAGGGCGAGAAATGTACACTAATATTATTCGCCGGGAAAGTGTTAAATCATACATGTTTTTAGTTGTTTTCAAGGAAGTGAGGTATAATTATGTAATGAAATGAAGAACACAGCAGAGAATCGTTAGCCTTGGCTGAAGCAGTGGCGGTTGCCTTCAGAAAATGAAATAATACATGCAAGAAAATAGCTGAGTGACGAGGCGAGACCAGCAGTTGAAATATGGCCCAGAAAATGATACTCAATATAAATGCTTTTACTAAAACCAGAAAAAGACGAGACATTATCTGCAGTAGTTACAATCGACAGCTCTTTCAATGAGGCATCTGTCCTGTGTTTGAAGGGTTATGGATTCATGAGTAAAGTTTACGATCACAGTTCACTACTATTTATTTTACCTGTAAATGACGTGCCCGCATGTCGGTTTAAATCTATTCTAAGGAGACAAACCACCTACCTAGGAACATGATTTCTGACGCGGTCACGAACCAGCACGTGGTTCAGAAAAGATTGACTGACATTTTAGGACATCACGAGGAAGCAATCCAAGCCATAGAGCTATAAATGCTCTAAGGCTAACTTTTCCTTCTAATTTGCAAGGTAATTCTAAGGAGTTTTTCAAATTTATAAATATTATTTCAAGTCTTTTGTGGCTCCATTACCTGACCGTATACTTATCTTAACAGTTTATCGAGTGGATCGGAGGCCCGTCTTTCAAATATTTGCAGAATTTACGGCTCAAGCTGTAATTGGGCTGCGCAAATGAACCCAGTGCAACTCAAAGAATAGGACACATGAGTCAATGTAAAAAGGTCCCCGCCATCGGAAAGGATAAAACCAAAACTCTGACCATGAACGACAACATTTGGTGGACAAGATACTTTAATAACTTTATATTGCCGCTATTTTTGGAATTTTATCGTAAGCGTGTTGATATAAAATGTTGACAACGGGTAGTTGAGTTAGGTAACAGCCAGATATCGTAAAATCTGTTAAGATCTTCGTCCCTTGGAAAGGTCAGACGGAATACGAAGGGTTACGTGTTTCCGTAGTGAAGAAACACCTGTATTATCCGATTTTTATCTCAAGAGTGGTAGATAGCAGGTCACGATTCCTCCTAAACTGAAAATGACTTAGTCCTTCCCATTGAGAAAGGCTGAGGAGTAATATCAGGGTGTTACCATTGGAAAAACGTAACGAGAGACGACATCTTCTTCGATTGGTACTTCAATACTCTCAACGATGATGCCTTAAACCCACTACATACTGCATAATTCTGGAGTACTGATGCCATATGACGTCAAGACATGTTTCCTGTTTTTTTCTTTAGCCTCTTGTGCGTTGCGGTGTTTTCGGTGCTGCTCCTTACTTAGCCCAGCGTCTCTCTGATATTGCAATTGGATAATTAAGTTCCGACTGTGACTTTGAATGTTTACTTTTTTATTCCGAAATCGAGAAATTCCATTGATTTATCTCAATATTTAATGAGAATTTTTTGAGAAATTAATTAAATCTAGATGGCCCTCTTGAATGGCATGACATATTGATAAAATAACGTATTCACTAAGACAAATAGAACTTCTTGAAAATCAAAATTAGTAATTTATCAATACGCGACATCTATGTTGCGGGGTTGCATGAACAGGAATACAGCTCACATGCCGATTGGTCTTTCATCCAAGGCTTATTTTATTCCTCTGAAAACTATTTTACAGAGCTTTTAAATGCAAGTTATAACCAATGATTCGACAATTCTGCAGCAAATTGAAAAAAATTCAGCTTATATGGAAATTTTCTTGATATTCAAGCAGTATTTTATGAGTTTTAAAAACTCTTAAGTGTATTGAGTTGATAGAGGGAAGAATTCTATATTCACAAGTCTTCCTTTGAAGCCGGGAATTCCATTTGGTATCCTAAAGTTGATTTAAGACTGCGTTGACTTAGATTGTCGACTGTTATTACGTTCATGGTGTGATGGGTGCACCATGTGCTCGTACTTTGGAGGAATCCTCACGTGAGCTTGAATTTGACGAGATTGAACATCCTGCGTAACGAGGAGCCTCCCAGTCACACGTCTCGCTCAGCAAATCCGAAACTTAGGGCAATGAGGAAACTCATTGATTCAACATAACTTTTTATTGAGATCAGCTCCATTATTAAAACTCATGGGCATTGTTGAAAAGAGGCAACGGAATAACGGTCAAGTCCTCAATATTTACAAAGCCTAGGCTCCAGTGTGAGATCAACATTCTAGTTATTTACAAAATGGGAAATCTTTCTTCATAGCACTCAAAATAATTACTTAATTACATTCATTTAAATGTTACTTTTAAATTTTAAAAGATCGCGCTTAATTTAGTGCTTACTTAAATATTATTTCAAGTCTGAAGGGAGTTACTCATGGAGATTAAAAATTCATATAAAAATGCAGTTCAGATAATTTTCGCGGCGTCTATCCTCTTCTCTTCAAAGCAGGCGCAGTCTCATGTATCCTGCTTCCCTCGTGAGTTAGGAGAAAGAAATATATATGTTCTGCCGAGAAACAATGCAGAAATAAACTAAAATGAAACAAAAGACTTTTAATTCCAAAAGGCTTTCATCACGATTTATTCAGATCAGCGTAGCAAGTTACGACAGAGTGTTTGTTCTGTACATACAAGTATCTATTACACCACTCATTTAAAAAATCTATTCCAGTTTACAATGACGCTGAAAGAATTGGTAAAGTGAATTTTTACAATTCAAAATAACGCCGCCTGTGACTTGAAAACTAGAATGAATGACCCCCTGCTCGCCATATGATCCTAATGAAACCTTAGTTTTAAGTCCCTTGGAGCCATAATATGTGTACGATATAATTATATCAGGTTCTCGTGTCTCATAGATACAACTTGGGTCCGTATCATTACATTGAGGGGTGAGATGATGGAAAAATTATTGGTAGACCTAGAGAAAAGGCTGTATAAACGATGGCCTATTGGTCCTGATTGGTTTTTCTAAATGTTTTATTTTCGCTAACTCAAAATTATGCGCATGCAATTCAGTGCATATTTTTTTCAAGATAAGTATATTCAGAACTCACGCGAACTTGCACAAGGGTCTCCTCAAGGACGTGAGCACGATGACTCACTTGCTGGACAAACGGGAGGGAGAAAAATCGAGCCGACCGGTTACAAGGGATTCTGTTCTGTGGGCCTCGTAATCTCAGAATCCACGAAATGTTCGAGAGCCGGGATAGGACAGAACTCCCTGAGTTAACGGAATTTCTCTTTGGCCGTACTTATCAGCGGGCAGTAGCGGCAGCGGCAGCTGGAGGAGAGGTAGTGGGGCTCCGGCGCCAGCGGCGCGTACCATCAGATATGAGGCGGTGGCCGGTCGGTAGCGGGCGGCATTATCCGCGTTTGTTGGGGAGGAGAGGATGGGGTAATGGGAGAGGGAGAATATTAACTCCAAAAGCGGGAAAGACTGCGTGGGGAATGCGGAACGCTCTTCAAATGTGGGTGCAATACGTCTGAGATATATTTTAGAGGAAAAACCCTCTAGGGTCCTTGCTTTCCAGCGAATATGCGATTAGTGAAGGCCAAGTGCATTAAACATGCACGATATTTGCATCCTATGGCTCGAGTATAACTCCGTCTTGGGAACGCAACCTTGCCTTCTGTATCATGATGTCGATAGATGCAATCATTTTGTGTATATTTTTCATTGGTCTGTATCTTTCGCCAAATTTTTGCCAAGTATCTTTTCCAAAATTTACTCTAATACTATTAATCTCCTAATTAAAAATTACCTACTCAAGATTAGACCTTACAGCACAACTCAGTTTACTAAAAATTCTTCAGGAATTGAGCGGTTTCTGATGCCATAAAATCTTTTCAGGAAATTATGAGAGAAATTTTGCAAAACTTTCACAAAAAATTTCACTGAGAGCAATAGGCTTCAAAGTAAGACACAAAAGATCATCGTTAGTTTCCTTATCACCACGCTTGAGCCCAAAAGTCCACCAACGGAATTATTAGACAGCTTGGAGAGCTGGAATCGAGTATTTCGTATTCACCTATAGCTGGCTGGCGTCCCTCCGCTCACACCGCTCTCTCCGTCCGTTGAAGTCTCCTAGTGGAGGACGGCCGTTGAAGTCTCTCCGGGCGAAGTCAGAGGATTTTCCGCATCACCCTCCCCGGTCTTTCCGCCTCCGTCCCCCAGGTTCCTCCGGAGCAATGACAACTCGGGATGACCCTTTACTCTTTATCTTGTCTCTCACACACGGCTCAGGAGGTGTGTCAACTCTACCTCCTGGCGATCTAACACCACAAACGATCGAGCGAAATCACTGGCGATATTCCTTCCTCAATACACTTCTCTCGCTGCCCTCCTCCACACTGGCGGGAAGCGGCGGTTTCACTGGCGCGCGCAGGGGGGGCCGCATGCGGAAGCGGCCGTTCCACTCAATGGACCCCTCCTCCCCCGCACCTCCCTCATTTGGCCACGGCTCACAACCCGCGTGGGGCTCATCCCCTTTCCCCACTTCACCCGCTCTGGTGCCAATCCAAGCGTGTACTAGCGAGGGAAGGGGAATGTGCGTGACAGTTGGCCCTTCCCCTCTTGCCCCGCGCCCCGCCCCATCCGAGGGGCGGCGGCCTTGCCACCCCTTTCGCTCATTATAGTGCTCACTCGATCGCCACCAATCTCCTCTAGCCCAGGGGAACTGGATTCCTGAGTTTTTGAATCGCGCTCGTGCATTTTCTTTCGGAAAAGTATTAAAAAAATATGGGAAATGCAACCGGAATTTGGAGAAATATAACACCTTTAGCCTCTTTCTGAGTCATCACCATAGACGTTTACCAATTATGAGAGGTTTGCGGACCGTCGTCATCTACCTCCCTTACCCCTATTTGTCGATACATTTCAAGGCAATCCTGCCACAGCACACTACGAAATTTCAAGATGATAACAATTTTAAAATCTTTCTAGTTTCTATCCTCTATCAAACATCCCAATCTCCATATACCACTCTCTTCTTCGTAATCACGTCCTTCAGTAACTTCTGACGACGCCTTCCATACATATCATCTGCCTCTTTTGAATCTCCCCCTCCAACTTCCTCTTCTGCCCAGATTTTGTAGGGCCCATTGTTACCCCTCTTAGTATATCTTTCTATCTATCCAGCACAGCATATCATTCCTTCAAACGCTTGTACCGATATTCTTCAGTCTTCCTTAGAATTTTACAGAAATATATCTAATACTGTCACGATACGAGCTCCGTCCCTCAATATGGAAAGCCAGTACTCTTGCTGGCACGCCAATGCGAATCCATTGAACCCCATCCCCTCATAATTCTCGGCCGCAGCCGCACCCACTCCACCCCTGTCCCTTCCTCCATGCACTCCTCCTATCGTGTGCCATATATGCTCGCGTTTCCTCACATTGACGCACACACAATCAAAAAGGCACTCCCATGGAGCATCATCCGCCTGTGGAAAATCTTGTCGGCCATCGCACCAGATCAATTTTATTCGTAACATGGACGCCGTGCGCTTTCGTTTCCCGTCGCATCTGTGCGTGCGCAATCCATTGGATGCGTGCTGTTTTTCATTTTTTCACCTGGAGGAATGCTGGGAATCCATCCAGCGCGTCCCCTCCCTCTCGAGCGAAGAGAATCAAACGTGCGACACTCGACTTCCGCTGGTCGTCCCATTGTCCAAACCCTCTCTTCCGGTGAACCTGGAAGGACGATCGCCTAAACCCCTTCATAACCACGCACGTGAAAGGACGATATGGAAAAGCGCTCTCGATCGAGGCCGAGGTCCCTTCTGGACTCTTCATTCCTCATCGACGTACCTCACAGTCTGCGTCCACACACATACAGATTTTACTCCACCAACGTTCACAAGAGTGTTAGGGTGCAGGTCATTTTTGTGATATTGTAAATGATAAAGTGTTTTATTCATTTATAATTATGTTTTATTTGCGATTGTGAGTGGTTAGCCAAGGTCTTGATTTGATCACGAGTGTTGCGAGAGGAATTTCTGAGCATTTTAACACTCCAATCCTCGTTTTCACATCCCGTATTCCAACAAGTTGATGGACTCTGCTGATGTAAGAAGAAAACCAGTAATGATTTCGTCGTCGATGCCTGGGTCTCCTTGCACCCGCCTAAAATTAATCTCGCCAGCTTTCTTCGTGCACTGAGCCCTCGCATTCTACTTCGTCTCGTACATCAGATTTTTTGACAGCATTTTTATATTAATCCGGCGAATCTTATTTGAGCTACATTAATTCTGATGGGTAAAGATACATACTACGTTGTACAGGTGTCATCTTAACAATACAAATTTTCATCTACACCGTGACATCCTCAATAGTAGAGTATGGAAAATAGTCTCCAAATTTTGTGAAAAAAGTCGTAAGTATATTGTGATATGTGCTGAATATTCCCAGGTTTTTTCTAAATATTGGGCTAAATTGAAGCTGAAATTAAAAACGAGAGCACATGTATTCCCTTTTCTGGCATTGCATATTATATTAAGTATTACTGGCACTATATTAAGGCTGATTTGGAGGGAAAGCAGTCAAATTAATTTCCAAACACTGCAAACGTCACACGTCCTACTCATGTAAAGTAATAAATAACAGCCAGCATCATGATAATTAAACTTAAATGCGGGGAAAAGGCTTTTTGACTCATGTTATTTTTATTTGTACCACTAAAACAAAAAAAAATTCTACAACCGCGATAAGAAATATAGGTAAAAAGGAACAGTTTACATTTTTCACTAAGAACTTAGCATAAAAACATGGCAGACAAGAGATTTCTCTGTTTTCGATGGTGAATAAAAATGCGTTGGTCCCTCAAATCCGAAAAGTTGAAACCATTTATATTACTACAGCTGCTACAACTTATCAGAATTTAAAAAATTCTGTGCAATTTCTTGGAAACAGGGAGGTGAGTTTCCCAAGATAACTTTCGAAATGGTTATTTTCTTATTAAATTTTATTTTCATGGCAGATATGGAGAGGTAGCGTTTCGATTTGTGGGCGGTAAGGTAGAGCCCAAAAATAGCTTGCTCGCACCAATCCAAGACAAACACATCGCAGTGATATGTAAATTACAGTTGGAGTTGTCGAAAGCTGCAATACAGCGTCCTCTTTCAATGCCACCAGCGATGGGTGAGATGGGCTGTTATGTCGATTTTATATGCGAGAATTTCCGTGAAACCAAATATCGAGCAATTAGAAGAAAATGTTTTAAGATCAAATGTAATTTAAACTTTTTTTGTATATTTGCCATCTCATTCGAAATTTAAGTTTATTCATAACAATTTCTGTAACATTATGTATTGTCTAAAAGGACCCCAAACGGCAAAATTTAAAATGTATAGTTATGTTAATACGTATGAACCTCTTACTTTTAATTGATATAATTTTTTTCTCTAGCAATCCCAGTGAATATTGCAAATCAATATTCGCAGGTACATGTATCAAGAAGCATTAACGGTGGATTCGTTTACTCGTTCTTCTATGACATGCATTTTCTTTTTGGGCCTGGGAGACATTATTTCTATAGTTTGCGGAAATTCCCTTGGAATATCTTTGTAACAAGTATGTATGATATTGCATCAATTTTCCTTCAACTCACTCAAAAACAGCTGCGTGTTAGCTTTGCCTAGAGTGGGGAGCATTCAACTTTTAACGAGCACTTGGGTTCAATTTTACTGGTGTTTTCGACCAATATCTGATGAATAATGTCATGGAGCACCAGAGAGAATTAATTGATTTACTTGCGGAACACCTGATCAATTTTTTTGTTACTCACATACATATATAAATACATTCATAGGGAACGTCTGAGTGTAACAAGTGGAGCAGCAGTGCACCGTGAAGTACTGGTCATGAAACACTGATGAGAGGGCATTTTGGGTGAGAATGCTGTCGTTTTATCATTGTCTACCTACTGAGATACGTTCAGAATTAGATGAGAATTTGGTGGATTTTGATGCAAATATTTGTAAACTCCCCGAATAGTCCCTAAAAAGGCCGTTTCCTTGGTTTTTCTCGCAATGAGTGAAAAATGGTCTCTAATAGTTGTGAACAAAAGTAATCAAAGATGTTTTCTTTAACGACCGTGGTAAATATATGTTATTCAGATCTTAGAAGTCTCACTCTTACAAAAACGTTCAACTTTTTTCCGTGCTGTAATCGCCACACTTACCATCCTCTATTGAATCCAATATTTTTTCAACTTATACACGCATATTCTTCGTCTACTATCATCTAAGGACTATCATCAGCGAAAATTAACCAGAAAATGGGTTTTCTGAAGTTCTCAGCTCCTGCTTTTCCGGTAACCGCTCTATTCCTCGATTCAATATCCTTGATGATTTCTTTCATGCACTTCATTCTCGGTTGTCCGCGATAAATCTTCCTTGGCACTCTAGCTCCCACTCGTTTTCAGGAGGCTCTTAGGCATAAGAATAATTCTCACAGTCTTTTCTTCCTTCCAGAGTTTTCATCGTGAAATTCTTCTCCTCACCTTTTCTTCTCAAGACTTATTCATTGGAGATTTTCTCAGTCCCCCTGATCATCATCATTCTTCAGTAAGACCATATTTTTGTTTGGGGCACAAGTGACTCCACGCTGCATTACTTGTTCTCATTCAATGGGTAAATCGGTAGAATCATGTTTAGGAATGCATAAAAAAATATGATCATACGGCACCCAACACTATGCCATAACTGCCGGCCAGTTTTTGAAAGGATTTTAAGGCCAAAATCTGAAAGCATTTCAGTGGATTCAGTGGACTGTAAAATTATAATAATTTCACTATAAAGCCTTTCTCAAACAGACAAAAATATTTTTTCTTGGATACCAACAAAATCTCAACCGTAACTTCAACAAGTGTTCAACCTTTATCGAAAAGCCCTGTATGTGTCACACGATCAATCAGGAATATCTGACAGAGAGACGAAATGCAAGCATCAGAACGGATCTGGATTCTTACTTCCATGACATTGTTTTATGCTTTGTGAGGCCCAATCTTCCCAACCTTCTAGCGGGTGTTGGCGAGCTTCCCAACGCGGACGAAAGTGGTGCACTCAGGTTATATTAAGGCCTTCATGCTTGGAACTGATGTACTTGGATGCTTCTTTATTTTCACATTCCCATTTTGGTGCAGGCCCATCTCAGCGGAGGCTCATATTTGGGTGGGGTGACGGATTGATGTCGGGGATGCTGGTTTTGTGTAAGCTTACGACGCATCTGTTCACTGTGAATCTCAGACAGGATCTGCAAATCGAAGTCTTCTAAGAAATAATAAAGTCCAATCCTGGAGGCTGATGGCAAACAACAACGTTGACAGTGGAACATGTTTTTGAGTTAATTGCGAAATGGTTCGCAATATTGATGGTGATTTTGTGTTCGTAATTCTTGATGTACAAATTATCCACATGATCGGATAACTAAGTTCTTCGAAATCAATGTTCTGCCTGTGTACATAAAGGTACAACCGATATTGTAAACCGTGTTGGTATAACCGTTCGAGTGAGTGCAACCAATAAGTTCTCCTCCCTCCTTCTACCCTCTCCTCCTTCATGCATTTCTTCTCTGACCCTCTTTTAACAATTCCCCCACCTACATTCCTCACCCTTCCCACCTGTCCGCCCCTGCCAGAAGGTATATATCTTGATGGATGTTGTAGAGTCTTGACCTGAAGATGACTTTGAACATCGAAACGCAGGCCACTCCAAATAAAGATATGTGGAATCACAAAGTTTCCAGTAATTATGATTATGTGAACTAGATCCACAGAATTACGCCTGAAACCACCAAATACCATACAGAAACATAAACAAACGTATTATTGTTGTGAATCGTTTCTTTACGGCAGAGAGTTAGATATAGTTCTGAATCATGCAGTTGCGTTCCTAAGTCTTTAGCCATTCAAGGGTTGGCCATTAATTTCGAATGTCATGGAATAACAAGACATGGAAAAATATTTATTGAAAACCGCATTGGCTGTTAACCCATCCATGATGGCGTCGCGACGACGTCATGTCTGCCTCACCGAAAGGCCTTTGCTAGCCGGCACCGTATTGGTCGTAGGTTTGAATGACCAAGTGCGCTAGTAAAATGGTCAATGTATAATATAAGCATATGAGTGAGTTTGATGGTCAATACAGTCCAGATTTGGAATCACCCCTGCCATGCACCATTGAGGTAGCTTGTAAGGCACGTATTGATGTAAATGATGTCACTCACTTTAGAGGACGGAATTGAACCACCGTGACGAGAAAAAGAGCGCGGGGGGGAACCATGGCGTCACGGTGGACAGTCTGTCCAAGATAAGGGAATTCAACTTTGTCCTTTTGGCGCAATTCCCCACCACTACGTGTATAATGTCCTTGATGAACAGAATGACCATCTCGGCAGGGCTAAAATAAACTAGTTCGGAATCATTATCAATTCTTATTCCGGAATATTCTTCTCTGTGATTTTTTTCTCTATATGCACTGCTTTCGTGAATGAGGGTCAAGACAGTAAGTCATGTTGGCATTGACTTTGACTAAATATTGTATGGATGGTATTGAGTCAAGTTGACATGAAAATGCATGAAATATTACTTTCAATCTGAAAAATATTATCAGCTTAGAAACGTGTTTCGGGCTTCATTTGGTGGCAATATTGCGCATCCATTTCACAGGGAATAAAACTATATTAAATTCCCACATCCTGCAATATTACCTGTGACCTGGTAGGCTGCGGTGACCACGTCAGAAAGAATCACTGTTTTGTTCTGGCCACAAGTGGCTATTTTCTTTTCAGCCCTCACTCTTGCCAGAATAATTTTTTAGGAGCGTATGGAAAATTTGAAAATTATTTTTTCCTAGTTAATAACATTTTGTAAAATAACATATGTACTTAGGTAAGATGTTTGCAAAAGATGGACGAATAGATGAGGAGATAAAGAGACGTGCGAATGCTGGAAGGAAAGTGGTAGTTAGCATGTGGAGCATATCAAGGAATGAGTTCTTGTCTAAGGAAGCGAAAATCGCCGCGTACAATTGTACTTCTCCCCACTTTGTTGTATGGTAGTGAAACATGGGTATGTCATGACAGACATAAGAGTAGACTAAACGCCGTGGGTATGAGTTATCTGAGGAGTATTTGCGGCAAAAGTAGGATAGATGAAAGGAATGTGCTTCGCTGGTTTGGCCATGTTGAGAGAATGGATGAGAGTCGAATAACGAAACAGATATATGAGAGTAGAATGAATGATGTGAGTGGTAGAGGTAGGCCGAGAACGTTGTGGTTGAATGTAGTATAGGAAATTCTTAGGAGGAGGAATATTAGGAGTCTTAAAAACAGGAGGGCGTGTATTAAACAGTGTATGGGGGTAAATGAAGCAAAGGAGGTTTGCAAGGATAGGTCAGTATGGAGGAAATTATTGAAGCAGAGTTAGGCGTACAATTATGTATTCTTGAGTGAAACTCTATGACTGTGCCTACCCGGAAGGGAACGGCGTGATTGGAATGTAAGTGTTTAATAACATATAACTTTAATTTGTAAAATTGTGTCTCTAAAACCAACGCATTTTGAGGTTTGACCGTATAATGGCGGTCACTATATTCATTATCATAGAAAAAATGTTAGTAATCAAAGACCGCAAAACCTCACATCACGGCGAAGTGATAGAATTTACGCTGTACGTTTTCAGAGACTATGGTACCTCAGCCACATTTGGCAGCTTAAAAAAAGTTCAGGTTTTCTGTGGTACGTTTACCCTGGGCTGGAGAGAGTTTCTTTATAAAAACGACAAGAACTTTTCTTTAGGTAATTAAAAACAATTAAGACCTTAGGATAAATGTAAATACTAATATATTTGCCTATGAAGATTTCAAATTTGATTGCCATCAAACAAATCCTTTTCCAGCTTTTAGATTATTTAAGTGAGCAGCTCTTAGAGAAGAAGCGAAACAGTCTAAACATTTTTAATACAGCCCAACAAAAAATTATCAGTTAACTCTCAAAATGTTCTTACATAGCATAACGCATATCAATTGAATCACAAAGTTTTCTTATATAGCCTATGGCCTTATGGCACGGAAAAAGGCTGTAGAAATTGACTCTAGATGCATTGAAAGCCCTTGAAAGTCACCCGACGCCACAGATGTATTCAGTGTACCTGGCGCGCCAGCACCCGCTGATACCTTTCACCATACGTCGCCATCATATTTCGTTTTATTTGATAAAATTTCATCTTTCGCCATCATCATTGGTTAATTGGGGGATTGAAGGTCACCTTGTATTGTATAATATAATTGTAATCCCAGAGAACACTCCTCTTTCAAGGTAATTGCTTCCGGTGTGATTTTATGCAGTTGTTTCATCATTGATGGAAGCAGCACTAATGATTCTGACGCGGGATGCTGCTTTACTAAGCCGTCCAGCGTTACGTTTCAAAGCCCACGTTTCGGTTTCAGACAATCTGTCAACCGTGGGTACGCCGCTGTCGTAAACATTGGACTCACGCGTATACGAGCAGAAAGTGACGCCTCGCGCTAACCCGCGACCGCCACGGAGGCACTGCAATTATCGCTGATCTCGCAAGTAACTTGAGCGACAAAGATGATGCTTCTCGGCACGTCTCCGATGCCATTCCCCCACGTAGATTGCAGACTGTATGCATTTGTGTGTACTTCCCAAGGATGCACACATCCACCCCACGCATGCTCGAGTTTTATCCTGATTGTTGCGAGACGGCCGTGACTTGCAAAACGTATACATCAAGGTACTACCCAGAAGGGTCCAACGCACGGCATGGACTTTCTACCATGATGCTCTGCGTTACATGCTATCAAATATTTTTCGACCAATATTTCACGCGGGGCTACGCTTCCAGCTACCATGTGTACCCACCTGGTAGCGGACGGTGGGTGGACCATTAGATATAAAAATAATATCGTTATTCCTCTATCTAATTCAGGCTTACATGGTCCATTACGACAATCAACTAGTAATTAACCAGGTACACCCACCTTTACCCTTGTTTTGAAATTTCAAGGCGAGACTCCAACTCACGACCTCATGTTTAATTGGCTTTACCCGGTCGCAAATAAGAACGGAAAAATAACAAATTTACAAACGTTAATTGTCGTAGGCCGACTTCAGCCTCTCAGGCTTGGAATAAGAGCAATATCAACGCATTAATTTTAAAAAAATGGAATGAAGATTACGAATAAGTCCAAAAATTACAATAGTCATTACAAGACACATAACCAGAAATAGCATTAATGTCAGACATTTTAAATCAAACCTTCCATGAAAGAAATGGAGGTGTTAATTGCGAAATGAGCGCATTTACTCGGCGAATGGCAAAAGCGACGAACGAAAAGCGCTGGTGATAGAAGGGTATAGGGATTATCCAAGGGTAAGAAGGGTTGAAATATGCGACGGAAACCACGAACATGCCCCAACAGGGAGTGGATCCCGCCAACCTATAGCCCTAGTCCGGTGACACGGAGGTGGGGAGAGGAGTTATTTATCGTATTTAGGAAGAATGGAGACTGCTGGAAAACATGTGAATCGGTAATATTAATGCTTCGTAATGATATCAATTTAAAGAGGCTGAAGCGGTAATCGTGGGTCATCGAATGGACAACAGTTTAATATTATTTTAAGGAACTCGAAACACATTTACATCACGAGTTATTCGAGTGAATCTGTTTTCGCATTGGAGTTCATCATACCGGCAGTAATCGAAATGATACAGTATTTACATCTTGAATCTTTTTCCTAAATGTAAGCAAATTACGCCTTGAATTTTCAGCGAGGAATTCGGAATTTAGGCGAAATTATATGGGGATGTGTTTTTCCAACATTGGTCTCGATGCGACCAATTGATATTTGTTAGCAGCCATGATAATAATCATATATATCATCTCGCGTTTAAAAGAAAATCTGTACTTGAAAACTCGCCTGTAAAAGAAAATATATTGTCGAACTTTTACAAAAGTTATGTAATGTAAATTAAAGCTACTTGTTTAAGTAACAGGGAATAACTAAAAAAATGATTCGATATTATGGAAACTGTCTCGCTTTTGTATGTATAGACATCCCTAATAAGAAAATGAGTGCAAAGTTTCAAGAAAATCAGCGAATAAACAGTAGCCACTACTTAAACGGTTGTAGCACTAAATTTGGAAGGCGACGGGGAACTACAATATTCCAATTATAATCATTAAATCGTCTCATGACGAAAAGAATTATGCGTTTATAAAAGCATATTTAATATATTGGTCCATCCACGCTGAAATTTGCACGACGGAGAATAAATCCGGCAAGGGGACTTTGTAATAGGCAGTATTATGACTAGTACTACGTTTATTTATTATTCGCGGAAATAAATGTATTTTTTTATCTGCTCGTTGGGAAGCTTAATTTCTCCATGTGATGTTCATTAACTTTATTGAAGTTGGTGTATCGGGGTCGTATAATATTTTGACGTCATCAAAATTAAAATTTGCTACAATCCATTGTATGATATTTTTAACCATAAGCCCCAAAGTAATTCCCATCAAAGATGTCATCATATACTACTGATGCTGATGAAAATGTTTGTTATGACTTTTAAAAATTCTTGCCATCTCACCACGTTGCGAACGATGACTTGTGCTAAGAACTTGGTTTGATTGACGCCGAAGTTCACCGACTGAGCGAGGAGCGAGCTTCCTCTATGGTCTTGTCGGCGACTCCGATCGCCAAATGCGATTAAATTTCTTCCAATCCTCCCCCCCTTTGTATACTGGATGAATACGACCTTTATTTTGGATGCGATAATGTTACGGCCGCGACAGTCACCGTAACATGATCGTATCAGCTGCGATAAACAAGAGTGGGACTCAATGCCGCCATTAGTGACGCCATAGCAGTAGAATAGGTAAAAATTTGATGCGTTCCACGTTTAAAATGGGCCTGCATGCTGTAAATCACTGCCCATTTCTGAAAAGCAATGTTTTTGCCTTTAAAATGAATCTCATGGTGGGTTGATTCCACTGTCTTTCTCGATATGAGTCATTGCTATACAAATCAAAACACGGCGAAAACGACAGAGTTCACAACACGAGTTTACAACTTGGTCATGTTTACATCATTGGGGAAGAATAATCGCGCACTGCAGTAAATCCATATTTTTATCACGATTCCAAAATATGGTCCTGGGTCCTTAACCAGTAGTAACTCGACTCTGTCAAACCACTGAAAGTCTGTGGAAGTGACGTAACAGCCATCGAAAAATCGCAACATTGGAGTGGCGAGTGAGATGCGAGACTCGCCGGTTTAAGCGTCAGATCCCATCGGTCCTTAAGACTTCAGGCAGGGGCGATCCCAGGAATTTATTTCGGGAGACTACCATTAATTGCCAATTTTCACTCATCCTAAAAAAAACTATAAAACTGTTACATCATTATATCTATATAGTAATGAGCATAATAATAACTATTATACTTTTCGGATCAGCGATCGGAGTGTTTAATGTTGCATTTGATAAATACATCTAGTTGTTAAAATTGTTTTGTAAAACCCAAATTGTCGGGGGGGAGGATGTATCCCCTAATCCCCCCCCCCCTGGGATCGCCCTTGACTTCAGGGGTCCATCAGATCGTAAGTTAGGGCGGAGATGTCTGCATCTAGGAGACGAGGCTTACTTTAGAAACTAGGCTCAAGGAGCATTAACGACACCCAAGGCGAAGGCAAATGGAGAAGTTGGCCATTGCTGAGCATCGTTTCATTATAGACCTTAGGATCATCTGGAACAGTGCTTAATTGCTTTGTCCCTCCAGAGCGTATTTGAATCACCTTATCATAGCCCCGGTGATAATGATTTGCGAATCGAAATTGATTGATGAATCGAAACGCTGTATGATATGAATGAATTGACGCAGTGTGCAACTCGAGCAGATATGTATAATACTAACCAATCATATGTTTCCCATCTGTCGCGTCTATTCCGCTCACAATGTCAGGGCAGCCCTTTCCGCAATTTTTCGCCTCCCTCTTCCCGAACCAATCACAAAAGCGACTCTCAAACTGGACGGCCACTATAATTTATCGTGGGCGCGCCTTCAAAGCGCTGAAAATCAATTCGCTCTCACACGGATGGACCCGCATTGGGAACGAATCGGTGTGACCCTTCGGTCATTAGCTGACCTCGGGGGATGCGGTCACTCACTTGGGAGAGCGAGACGGAAAGGGCCGTGGGAGTTGACCCTTTCGGCGACGACCCTCCGAGGCCATCCTTCCAGCAGGCGGCGAGGGCAGCGAACTTCAAAATGAATAAAAGTAAAGCGTGGAAGCAAGTGCGGGAAATCGGAGTGCATGAAAGCGAAACGCCGCGGCGGTGCGCGGAGCCAGAAGCTGATATCTGAACCAACTTCCCGAGGCATCAAACTGCTCTCGCCTGATCGCAAAAATTGATTTCTTGCTTTTATTGCGATAAAAGTAGTTTTAGTAAGATCTTTCTCTAGTCATTGAAGAGACCATACGGAATTTTTATTATTTTTGATTTCAGCAGCAGTAGTAAGTAGAATGAAGCAATTGTAGCACTATTAATGACACCAAGACTCAATTCTAAATGAATGAAATTCTCATATTTTAAATAAATATACCAACATAAGTCTTTCACTTGACTCATTTTTTTCACGACGTTCGGTAAACTGCCTTCAAACAGAAGGTCATTTTGCGAATCTGTAAAAATGACTGCGGTAATTGATTTATTTAAAATAAATAGTTGAGAAAACAAAAATTATGTACAAACCATCAAATTTCTGACGAGATCTATCCATTAAAAAGCTGTAATTTTTTAAATATAGGCTCCCAAGAGTACCATATCCATACCGCCTAGTCCATGGAAAGCGGCTAATGTATTTTGCCAAATATCTCGAAAAGTAGTGCAAAAAGTGGCAGGTGTTCTGATACCTTAGGAAAGATGAGACATTTATCTTTAAAATGAGGGAAAATTCATTGCGTTTTATCAAAAACTAATGTTTCCACAAGAATCTTCGTATCATGGAATTGCAGTAAGCAAATGACGCCTCAAAGGGAGAGATCCACGCAGCTTTCCCCTCTTAAAGCTCAAAATTACAGTTAGAAGAGAGAAAAAAGTTATTTTATTTCAGTAATTGCGTCAAATTGTGTTCGCGTTCATGCGCGTATAGCTTGATGGCCAGTAATTGACAGAGATATAAACAGACCCGCAATGTATATTGCGCATGCAACGGAATTAGTGTTTATTTTACGATCTCGTTATTTTTTATCAAAAGAGTAAACAACCAAGTTACCCTGCGTATTTGCTCTTTTTATGTATTTATTTTTTTACTTTTCTTGCTTGACTAGTTAATGCAAAGTACCTACATACAATAACAACACACAATATAATGAGTTATCCCTCTCTGTTTATTTATGAATAAGAACCAGAGGGACTAAGTGCGATAGAATCAACTCTTACTTATAAACTTCTTGAGGAGATCAAGAAGAGACAAAGTAGGTGGTTGGAATTAGTTATGTGGGGCTATAGGATACTGAAGGCCGCGATTAAGGGTTGGATGTTGAATGAACTCTGGCTATCCCGGCAAATTTGAATATCAAAGAGCTCTCCGGTGTTCCTCCGGATAATTCTCCCCATAATTTCGACGTTTCGACAGGCGCCTCCTCGCCAATGTCACTGGCTATGGCCGAGTTGCCTGTCGAAACGTTTGAAGTAAAGGTGTAAATAATTTGTATTCATCTCCATGAGGACCTGTCTAGGCCGGTAGATTACTCTAATGATAAAAATGAGTGCTTGCGAACCACGAATTCCCTCTTCCATGGATGATCATGGTGGGTGCCGAGACGACATAGATCTAGTGTAGACCCATAAATATACCACCCTACTAAAGAAAGCCTAGGAGATAAAATTTCCAGGTTTAAAAAAATAATTCCTGGACTCTGCCAAGGAATTACAATTTTGCAACCAATGGGAGACATTTGCAAAGAAAATTTAAACATGTATGGTTAGTTCTATATGTACCATGGCTCTTGTACTCCAAGCGAAGGGGTACTTCGTGCAAGCAGTGTATTTTATTCCCTATTACTGGTACTGTTACAGAGGTTTGGGGATCATTGATTATTGAGCCATCTTCAAAGTTCATCGGCACGAAGATTGGCGAAATCATGTATTTACCAACTTCCAAAATACTACAAACTTGTGAAGTAATAGTTTTCTTGAAGATGTACCTTTGAAGATCCAAATACCAAGTTGTCACCAGAAAACAGTCGAAGAAAAGAGGTAAATGTTGTTGTAGATCATTTCTTGTATAGTGTTCTTCGGCACCAAAGTCATGCCTATCCGGGGAAAAGAAGCAGTAGAGGGGGCTTTTTAACTGGCTAAAGCTCTTGTCACTGCATCAAGCGACTCAGTTTTGAGTTCCACACAAGGTGAATGATTTTTCCCACGTGCACACTTGGGAGCTCCTCTACACTTCACGGATGGTAGGCCTACCCTTCGTATACACTCCCAGGAGGGTAGACCCACCATTTCCCTACACTTCACGGATGGTAGGCCTACCCTTCCCCTACACTCCACGGATAGTAGGCCTACATTTCCTCTACACTCCATGGAAGGTAGACCTACCCTTCCTCTACTCTCCATGGATGGTAGAGCCTACCCTTCGATGTTCTAAAATACACTCCTCCATCTACCTTTGCTGAAAATACCAGTACCACCAGACTACCCTCCCTAGAGTGTAGCCCTACCCACTAGGGAGGAGTTTATTTTTATCAGGGAGAGCTTCAATGGCATCACATATCCAGCAGTCCTGAACAACTTGTCCCTTTTAAGTCCTCAAAATTTTACCGGGAAGAAGAATGCTTCAGTAGCTTAACTGATTAAGGTTCTCGAAGCGATATTTGAGGGATCTGGGTTCGAGTCTCAGTCTAGGTGCATTATTATTCCTCTGTGGAATATCGTACTCGAAGGGGTTTTCTTCCATCTGTCAAATTTACAAATCGAACCTGGTAACAAAAAACTGAAGAACCACTGGGAGAAATGTCACCAAAATACAGTTTACTCATTGCCCAGAATATAAATCATGTTTGGTACATATTTTTTGCATGCTCAAAGTTACTATCAGGGAATTACAAAAAAAATGTTAGTTCTTCGCAGGAATTTATGAAATGGAAAATATTAGCGCTGAGCTGTACCTGTAGCATCAGTTAGGGAAGAAAAAGAATTTAATGGAGAACAAGTTAACGGATATTGAATTAAATGACCTTTTAAATGAAAGCAACATTTTTCTCTGCCATAAGGTACGCATTCTCCATTTTTAGGTACAATTCTACCTTAAGTTACCTTAAGTATGGCCATTCAATACCATTAGAAAAATCAAGATATGGATTAATAACACAATGGGAGAGAAAAGACTGACTGGATTGTCAGATGAGCATGTATCAGAATTTATTTAAAGAAAATTGTGTTATGATAGAAGGTAAATAGAAAAAAAGCCACAGCAAGCCCAAAGAAAAATTTTAATTGCTCAGAAACTTAACTATTTGTGGATAGTAAATAATATAAAGTTATTGTATAAAACTATACTAAATGTAATTGAGTGATTGTACTTACAGTGACAAAAAATTAATTTTACCAATATTTTCAGATTTTTCTAATAAGGAGTAAAGGTGTAGCCATAGAGAAAGTGTACCTATATGCTCACATTACTGCATATTGAACTATTTGGCACTTGCTTGGGAAGACCATGGTGCAAAAGAGAGGAAAGCATGCGATAGATGTGGAATACATCGTACAAGTCCCAGCCATTGGCCATGGACTGCCTATGGATGTCCAAATTGCCCACTTGTGAACATCCAAGGGATGTCCATTTAAGGATTTTGAAAGGATGTATGCAATTACTATAGTTTCTTGGGATTTACAGATGCCACCCATTTGCAGTATGGTACTTGGAGAGAAAAATAACATTATTTTAAAAATTTATTTACTAAATTATGTTTGTACAATATTTACAGCTGTTGCTTGAGGAGATAATTTATTTTTTAGCCTATCATCACTGTGCCTCAGACAATCCCTGGTCACTCTATCCACTTCTTTTTTATGGCTGCAGGGAACTTGTTGAGAACTGCACCTGACAATATTAACAAATTACCAGAATAAGACATAGTTCCAAACATCCCATGTAACAGGTTTCATGTAACACTTATAACCCAGACCAAAGCCCATGAATTTGTATTATCTAAGGCAAGAAGTGGCTTAATATATGATATAAAATATGAACACTTGCATGATTGTCTGAATTTAAAATTGAACACATTTTTATTCAGAAAAATATACAGTTAAGGTGAGCTATCGTCTCGTCAGCAAAAACTAGATTTTCACCCACTTTCAACAGACGTATCAACACCAAAATCTCCTCACTTATAATGCAAACAGTACAAAGACAATACAATAACCAATGTATTCTACCTCTGCATTCAGTGAAAAATTACTGATATAAGAGAAGATTCAGTTACCTTCCACTGCTTCAGAATTAAATATTGTTCTGCAATTTCATGTGAAATAATATAAGCTTCATTGTAATGTTGATATTTCAGTGCTCCCCAAGAGTGGGATGTTGGCATCACCCTAGAAAGAAAATTGGGCGGATGACCACTATTTGAGTCTAGGCTACTCACAGAGCCGTAGAAAATTGAAAAAAATAGCTTTTCGTCACCACAAGAGAGCCACCAAATTTACTCAGCACAAAGACACTGAGCAGTAAAAGATGATATCTCTTTGGAATTAGGAGCCATAGAGGGTGCCAAAATTGTCTGGGATGTCGTGATTTCCTTAGTCTACCCTAAATACTCTATAGGATATTTTATTCTTGACAGATAGCAGCAACTGCTGTGTCTTTCAAATAATTTGAGTTATAAACTCTGCAATTGTGAATGATCTGTCCTTATACTGAGCTATTTTGGATACTTCCTTTTCCACTTTACTAGCAATACTGCTGTACTTTCACTCACCGGCATCACTGTAGAATTTCTTTGTAACAAATTATTTGGTGCAATTTCCCTCCAATCTGGCCAAAATATATTAAATCAAACCCTACCCAGGAGAGGAATAAAACGCTGATTACCATAACATTTGACCAGAAGAACTTGATGCATTTTCCTCGAGGAAAACATGTACAAAGACCACCCATGATTCCTCAAGCCATTCACCTGACACTGACAACGGTTGAATATTTGTAGTATTCGACTTTTCATTGGGAGATAATTTCCTGAACTTTGTTGGATGCATCAAAAAATGTTTTTTTTTTCTCTTCTCTACCACCATTTTAACAGGAAATTTTTCTATTTCTATCTCAGAGATTAATGGAAAACCATTACTACTCAGGTTCACCACCTTAACAACACCAATAATAATAATAAATTTTTAATGGGCATTAATGGATATGGTATGTATAAATAGGACCCATAAAAATATAATACAATAAAGGGCAAACCAATACAATCATATTATAAAACTTCACTACATGTTACATAATTTCTTTTTATATATGATTCTGGCCGCCCATATATGCTATCTGGAAAGGTGGATTGCTTTTGGGGAGAGTCCTTAGGCAGAGATGCCATACTTAAGTCCGCTTTAAATATGGGCATAATAAATGGTAAATTTACTTTTTTCATTGGTAATCTGAATCATTTGTTTGATTGAATAACAACAAGAGGCCATTGACAATGAAAGGAAATTTATGTTGTAGTCCCTGTTCAAATTATCATCAATCAAAAGAAACTTCATGTCTGGTGCTCATATTAGGCTGCAATCAGCAAATGTAATGTATGGGCTCTAATCTTTGTTTTTTGTGGAGGATAAAAGAAAACAAATGAGGATTTGGTTTTGTTTATATTGACCTGGTTCATGGGGTATCAATTCTCCATACCAAGGACAGCATTTTGGCAATGACAGACATATTTAAATCATATTTTAAAAGGTGGATTGTGTCATCGACATACATAAAAACATTTCCGTTTCCACTTAATACTGTACGGAGATCATTAACATAGAGCAGGAATAGCAAAGAGCCTAATATCTCACCCTGAGGAGCGCCTCCCCCTGGTAGGAGGAAGAATATTTTATGTTAGCTGTGATGATGGTCACAGCTTGGGTTCTCCTTGATGGGAAAGATCTGATCAGGTTATAATGGATGCCTTATATTCTATAGAAATTAATTTTCCTGAGAAGAACCTCATGGTCTACTGAATCAAAAGCCTTTGTATGGTCATAAAAAATTCCAATGGTGTTGAGATGATGATTGAGGCCCAAAACAACAGCATCAATAAATTTACATATCGCTAACTATGATGAGAACCCTCTTATAAAACTAGATTGGGATTGAATGGGATATTTATACCAGGAAATGAAAATTGAAACGAGTCTGTTCAGCAATCAATGTTCCAATAATAAAAAATCAAAAGGCATTGGGGAGATCTGAGATCAACCTGAAATACAGATGTCTACTCCTTTTTCAGAATGAAAGTCAGAAGTGAGTGCTTCTTAAAACTAAGTTTCAATGCTATGGTAAAATTCCCCCATTTCCACCATTATACTTATCACCAGAGATGGGAAAAAGTCATAAACGTCATAGTCATAGGTTTTTATCATGAAATAGCAGGTTTTTGCCAAAAAGTCATGAAATTTTACTTTGCGGAATAAACGTCATAAAATGGTAGTAATCACTTCAGGCTTAACTATGTGGAACCTCTGCATATCAGAAAATAAAAATTACACTTAGTAATGGTCCACTAAATAGATTTATTTCTTATGACCTGGGTTTCATCACATAGTGGCATCTTCAGGTACATTGATAATTTTTACATCTGTATACCTATATACAGAAATCCAGGTGCTTAGGGGTAAGAGGGAAAGCGAGGGAGAAGGGACGGGAATTGGATTGTAGTGTTGTGGATAGGAGGCAGATGGAGTGGGGGAGAAAAGGACAACGTTAGGCTGGGTAGGGATTTTCCGGCGCTGATGGGTCTCTGGGCAGCGAGTGAGGAGAAAGAAGGGAAGGATTAGTAGGGAGTACAAGAAAATGTACCTCTGTATTTATTAAGAATTGGATGGTTTCTTTTAAACCACTTACCCTATATGAATTAAATGGATCATAATATTAGTATAAATTTTACATTAAAATAAACTTCATACTGTTAGCTCAAGCGCCATTAAATGACCGAACTTCAAAAAATTGATGTCATGAAACAGGAAAATAAAAGTCATGAAAGTCGTGGCATTAAGGTCATGAAATGGAAAAATAAAAGTCACAAATGTCCCAACTCTGCTTATCACCCAATGGTACTTCTGAATGAAAAATGTCCACCTTAAGAGTCCATGTCTTCACATATATCTACTCTTATTTGCAATACTTGCCTCTGTATCACCATCCATCTATCTGGCATGGCAAATTTATGCACCTCTAAGTTCATCTCTATAATTAGCATCAGTCTGTTTTTCTTGAGGCTCTGACTGGGTAGTATTATCCTGAGGTGTGTTTGACACCACATTCTGAGACTCATGCTCCTGGGAGGGTTTTAGATAACCAACCTGGTTTCTTTCTTGGGAACAAAAATTATGGAAATGACCTAGCCTATTACAATTATAACACACCTGGCTTCATACCAAACAATTATTGATTTAAGCTGCATGATCTTCTCGGTTACATCTCCAGCAGCAGAAACCTAGCTGTTGCTGGTGTGATGCCCCTTAAGGATGCGACCTACTTCTCTTGTTGAATCCACTCTACTGACTTGATGAGGTATTTGGGTCACTTCACCCTCTGGTATCACTGAATTGAGGCCTCTGTCTTGGCCTAAAGTGCACTATGAGCTTCTTGTGGGTGGACATAGCAGCTAAAATATCATTAATGAATGAATGAATGTCACTCTTTACTAGTGACTTTACTATACTAGTGACTGAAAGATAAAGTTAAAGAATGAATAGATTTTTCCAAAAGGTGTTAGGTAGCGTCCTTGGACATGAAACACCCATAAAACTAGCCCTGATCCACACCAAAAACACAATCAGCCAAGTTATTTATGGTGATTTGGTCTTAGATTGCTAGATGTCACTTTAATTGCAGTTATCCAAACCCCTATTGCAGGTCCTCAAAGGTGAAGACCTTTCAGAACAGCATTTTTGAGTTACTGAAACATCTGCACAGAATTATGGAGGATATTAGTCATGAAGGGGAATTCTAAAAGTGAAATGGGGATATTATGTCAGACACTCATGCCCAGCTTCGGCAAACAGTACATGAGTGTTTTGTACGATTGAAGAGGATGGATTTAGTTATTAGCTCTAACAAAATCAAAATTATATTTGCCCAAAAGGGACTGACAGAATGAAAATTTAATTCATATTACATTCATATTACATAATACATTAATTCAGAACACATAGTTGCAAAGTACATAATAGGGAAAGTCAAAGCCTGCAGAGGACAATTAGTAGCTGAGAAAGGAAAAAAAGTGTCAAGCGTTCAATCAACTAAGAGAGCTGCATCTGCCACCTGTCAAATATGTAAGTGGAAGCGTTTTTGGAAAAAGATAAATAATAGCAAGAAGGAAGGTTTACAAATTGGCTAGAGTGTCCTGAAACAGCCTATGCATCCTAACAATCTATATCACTGCATATTGACTTGATGATCAATAAACATATTTATTTAACCCTTTTAGTGCGGCGGGCCGATATATCGGCTTTGGCATCTCAGGCAAAAAGTGCGGAGGGCCGATATATCGGCTCATAGGCAAAATATTGTTTAACTTTTGCTCACAAATATAATTACAATTATTTTTTGTACGAAGTATAAGCATTTTTTTATTATTACCTAATTCAATGCATACGCAATAAGAAAAACTGCATATGGATATTTTAAACAATAAGTTTATGATATTTATTTTCCTAGAGTGATACATTTCATTCTAGTTACCCTCCGCATTTCTCACTAGAACCGCTGGCAGGGGTCAGCACTAAGAGGGTTAAGGAACCGAGAGTCGCCTACTGCAGGAATAGCTCATCAGCAAGCTTCAAGCTCTAGCAATAAAGTATTTAAGAAGAGTTGTATTCGAAACTCATTGATATAGAATCAAGACAAAGAGGATTTGAGCAGAGGCCAAGAAAGAAAAGTACATCAATAGCCTGAGAGAAGAAAATCTGCTGAAGTTGTTTGAACATGTGGGTAGGATGGAGGATTCTGGAAAACCAAAGTCAGCTATGGAAGCATGAGTCAAGGTAAAAGAACCATCATGCAGCAGACTTGTGACGGTAAGATTGAGGAAATAGGCTATAAATGTGACGATCACTTGCTGTAGAAGCTATTTTGATGTTTTTTTTTCTAATAAGACTAAGAGTATAAGAAGGTTAATAAAGATGGTCATATGGACGCTTAGTGAATTAAGTTATCTGCCTGTATCAGCCCAACCATTGACCCCCAATTGTACCTTACAGCACCTCAAGAATATAAAAGTGGTGACAAAGGAGCAGAAGTTATACTATGGGGAACTTAATGTCTTGAGAAAGTGAAAATTTGAAGTGAAATTTGGCCTGTCAGCCATTGTCTTATTGTGTGGCTTTCAACCCAAAAACCCTCATGGCCAGACAGATTTGATGAAACTTGTCAGCTGAATGGCATCGCTAATAATGACCGATTGCTAAATCCCACTGCATCTGTTCCAGAGCATCAGTTGCAAGAAGAGTTGGATCAGAAGGCATTTTTTAAATTTCTAAGATTAGACCTAAAGGTCATGAACTTTTTTGAATTATAGTACCTACTTCTGAATACACATGTGCAGTCGTGTATCTAGAGTGAGTGCTGCCTGGGACAGCCCTTGAGTTTGGTGTCCCCGGCTCCATAAAAAATACATTTTGCACAGTGACACACTCTTAAAGTTTTACATATGTTAACTTGTTTGTGTACCATTATGGTGTTGCTTTCACATGCTAAAATATATTATGCTTTAAATACACACCAAAAATACTCATACTTCATAAGTAACAGTGTTTAACAAAAAAGCAAAAATAACATATAGGAAAAAAAGTAACAAGGTGTCAATAATTAAGACTCTTTATTTCTGAGATGAAAACTACAACTTCCTTCAAAGTAGCTTTTCTTGCCTTTTTGTTGGCAAATTCCTCAATGATAATGTCAACATTTATTTCATCTGTCAATTGTTGCTCGATAGACAGTATGGCAAAGTTTCTCAAATGCAAGGTGCTCTTATTAGTCCTTAGGTAATTCTTGATTAGTTTTAGTCATGAAAAACTCCTCTCTCAGGTAGCATCACTAACAGCAATCGTGAGGAAAATCCATTCTGCTGTCTATTCATCTAATTTTCCTCCCATTATCTAATATACTGTAGTATGTCAGGTTCTTAAAATACTTTCAGCGTCGTCAGAGAATTGATTGTCTTGACATTTGATTAATGATCAGATCTAAATTTTAACTGTCGATCTGTGAGTGTTTCCCATTTTAGTTGCTGCAGAAGACTTGCAACAGTAATGGAACTATCGTAACGAACTTTAACATATCTTGCCAAAAACCAGCTATGTAGTTTTATCTGATGTCAACACTACTTTCTTTAGCTCACTTCATCTGAAAGTAGTGAGAAAAAGTTTTCGAGAAATTCCTGGATTGTTGTAGCAAGCTACATACTCTAATATTATATTGAATTCTGACTCTTGTCTTTACATATCTGTGTATTTCTAGTTTTATTATGCTGAATGCATTACATTAGTAGTGATGAATTGTACCCATTGTTGGATATAAGGTTTCTAATGCCCCTGGCAAAATGGAAGAGGTGCTGTACCTCTTGCACTCCCCCTCTTTTATGTAATATGCAGTAATAATACTTGGGGAAACCTAATTTTAAAATTATTGAGCAATTTGTTTATTGCGTATCCCAGAAAAAGTTCAGTATAATATCAATGAAAAGAATGAGGAAGAATACTATCATCAGACTCTGGGGTGCACAGTGTAGGTTTATGCCAAGGGATGCAGTAATATCCAGTTTGCACTCCAGCAGGTGCTGGAGAAATTTATAGGCATCTGAGATAGAGAATTATTTGCACCTGTGGATTTAGTGAGGGCATATGACAGGATAAACAGAAATAAGCTTTCATGCTCAGCATGGTCTGAAGCACTACAGAATGAATGAGCAGTTATAAAGGCAATGTACAGCATTAGGGACGCAAATGTGAGAGTCAATGGGGTCTTGGGTGACTGGTTTGAAGTAATACATTGCGCAAATCAGGAATGACTATTATCAGTGCAATTCAATGCATTTTGGGATAAATGTGTGGGAGATGCATGCAGGGATAATATGATTCTAATGGTGGCAGATATAAATATGGAAGTCCTATTGTAAGCTGAAGATGCAGCATTGCTATCTGCAGGAAGGGGTCTTGCATAATTTCTATGATGCAAGGAGAAAGATGTATTTGAGGATATATGAATCAAAGGCCAATTTAGTAGTTTTTGGTAGAGAAAGGGGTAAGGCTAATTATATAATGATGGTAAATGATGATGTAATTTAACAAGTAGATCAATTTATGCATCTTTGCTGAATATTTATGAAAGATTGAAGGAGAGATGAAGAAATTTAAATGGATGCATATGCCGGTAGAAAAGTCATAGGTAATATGTGGAGCTCATATACAGGAATGAGTGTTTATCTTGGGTAGCAATAATTGCTACTGCTGTTGCGAGCAAAAAACACTAACGAGTTATTTTATCTAGATTGCTCGATGGATCAATCACAGATAATTCAAAGCTTGATCTAGATGTAGACCGGGCCACAAATGAGTATTATATACAGGATGGGAATAAGTTTGATAAAACTTCTAAAAGCCAAACATTCTTTTGTGGCAATTTTGGGGGTGAATTACTGGAAAAATAAAAGTAAAAGTCATTTCTAAATATTTCAGTTCTCCCCCTCCACCCTAATGATGGGCTTATACTTCTGGTGTTGCAGAGGGCCCTGAAAACTTCTATGTTCCCATAAAATGAACTGGTGGGAACAGTGCTAGATAGGTGAAGGATAGCAGACAGACCATGCAGAGTCATTTCCTTTGTGAGGCAGTTGGGAAAATTTATTTTAACCTAGTTAGGGGCCTCTCTTAGTGTTGGTGTTAGGTGCTTTTAGAACTATATCATTGAATGTATTACCACAGAGTATTATTACTCTATGGTTTAAGTAATTGGACTCTTAGTCAGCGTCATTCCCTTGACTATAGATGGTTCTGATAAAATAATGAAGGATAATTTTACATTAGCTCATCATTTTCACCGAAGCTTTGTTAGTTCCTGGGCACAACTTGTTTCAATGCAAAGGTATCACCATCACATATCCACAATAGAAAATCCAAGTATGAGAACATGAAGACTATGAGAGAAGAATATATATATAAATGAATAATGAACTTAGGATATATGCCAATAGGATAAGGGAAACATGGGGAAAGGGACATGGCAAGAATATTAGTTAGACTTCTGTAAAGTGAGGGTATAATCTGGAAGCAAGAAAGAAACTATTATAAAAGCTATCAGTCTGAGGGTAGGGAAGTTACTCATTGAACCAGAAGGAATTCAAGAATTGAGCCAGAGGGTAAATGGAAAGAATGCGTTGAGGAATTATTTAGTAAAGACAAGGGCTGTAAGCTCATCAGTAGGATAAGAATGTTATGTATAAGTAACAGCTTCAACCTAGGATTATATGGCAGTGAGGTAAAAGGAATTACGGGAAAAAATTATTAAATCAATTGGAGTTGATAATATTTGAACCAACCTGCAGAGAAGTTTTGGAGAAAAGGAGGCAAAGGAGTTTTTTTTTGGATCAATCACAACATTGAAAAGATAGCAGTAAGGCTGGAAAACTTCATTAAGAATTTGAATTCCAATGCCCTAGAAGAAAAAAGAGATGGGGCTTAATGGTTGTCGTGTAAGTTTAATTTCAATCCTAAAAAAAGACAAATAAAAATTAATTAGGTTTCTGAATGTTTAATCATGTAATGAAGGAGTTTAAGACCAAATTTCATTGAAGAATATGACAAGGAAAAAATTTTATTGATCATCACATTGGCTGCTACCCATCTATGGAGGCATCACAATTATATCATCTTTGGCTTACCAAATGATCTGTGAAAGCTGTTACCCTATTGGTTATAGGTTTAAATGCTCAAAGCACTAAGGTAATTGACAAAGCATAGTAAAACACTTTGAACCAATGAAATACTAGCAAGAATGCCTAGTTTATTTGATTATTTATTTTACCAATTCAATATTTTATATTGGAATGTCGCCAATGAATACAACACAGGTTGGATGATAGTGGAATGATTCTTATCTCACATAACATTGATGCAGAAAGAATGAGAAGTAATGACCATGGGAAAGGGAACACTGCTGTTTGAAATTCTTTGGGTATAGGAGAGATGGGGCAAGGGAAATGGGGAGAGGACCCAAGGAGGAAGGGTTGAGAAAGGGAGGAGGAGGGGAGGCTGGTTTTGAGGAGTGGGCTTTGGGCAGGGCACAAAACTTCACTGAGCAACATACATAGTATGTCTCTTTAGTTTTTTGACCAGTGAGCATGCTTTGAATGGTCTCTGGGTCTCATGTGCATGTAAAACTATGAAATGAACTGAAAACAGTTACTCATTGCCAATGTTTCACTTCTTTGGATATTCTTCTCACCAGAGAGAATGCACTAGTGGGAGATGGAATGTTACTACACAGCTCAAAAAAGAGAATCATTTCCATTGAAATCCAAAACTTAGTCATATCCATTAGGTTTACAGTCATATTTGTGGAAGATCACAGTACACCTTCGTAATATAAGTGTGCAATGGCAAGGAGAAAACCAAGGGGACATACCATTATCATTATTGAGATCTTCAAAGATATATCATTAAGGGATGGAGAGAGGAGTAAGAATTATAATTTTGGTGGCTGAAGCAGTAATCGTGGGCCAATAAGTGTTACTATTTTTTTAAAATTAGTTTTAGGGCCAATTAGTTTTAATAATTTTTATAGTAAGTTGAAAAAAATTCTTTAAAAGTTCAACTTTTCATCATTGGAACTCACAGTAGAGGAAGTACTTGAAATTATACAAGAACTATATTTTTAATAATTTTCCTCTATTTTAGTTTGTTATGACCAGAGTTTCCAGTGTGGTATTCGAAATGATAATGAGAATTTGTTTTCAAATATTGCACTCGGCATGGCACCTTGATATTTATTAGTAATAATTTTAATTATAAGGAATGTACTTTTTCATGTTGAGAAGAAATAATCTGTACAAACACAACTGAATTATTACGAAATATATGTAATGTTCCAGAAGCCAATGTGTTCAAAAGGCATACAATTGGCAAACTACAAATCCATATTACATAATTTTTTCTTTTATCCACAAGGGTTGCCCAAAAACTAATATCCCATATTTTGCTTGTCAAAAGCTATTAATTCTATAAAAATGAAATTTGCACATACATATATAAGAATGATGCTTTATCCTCACTCTATTTTTTCCACATAACATCCTTCAAGTTCTCTTGTCTTCCTCCAGTGATTCACTAGGGCGTGGATGCCCTGCCGGTACCAGTCCTTGCTCTGGTTATGGATTCAAAGTCCAGATTTTTATTGTAATCCAGGTTTTCACTGTGCTAATCATCTCCTTGTCATCCAAAGTAGTAGTGAGGAAAAACACTGTCATTAATCAAAATGGATTAGAACAGATGAGGAAATGCAAAGCAATTTACATTCTTTAACATCTTTAGTTTGTGGCTGACTGGTATTTGTGAGCCGAATCTTGCAGTATTACCTCTGTGGAGTCCACAAAATTGGTCAGAGCATTCAGATGTAAGATACGGTAGCATCATGATAACCTGATTAGGCTATGTGAACAATGGATATGCTTCTCTCGATGGCGTTTCAACACACTGATTCTTGTTATAAGGGAGTTTTATTTAAATGTGGGGCATTACTTTTTGGGCAACCCTATTAGAGATATCACTACTAAGAACACGTACTATACAAAGTTTCATGCTAATCTGTAGGACAATCAAAATCGCTCCAATGAAAATATTTTACCCAAATTTCAATAGCGAAGGAAAATAAATACTATTACCATACTCTGTGCTACTACTCAGTTGTGTTTTCTAGATTGTCAATACCGAAAGGCGAGGCAGGCCGAAGATGAGGGTGGGTGTTAGGAACTGGGAAAGGAGTGGCCGCCAAAGGACCAAGAGGCGAGAATCGTAGATCGAAAATCGTCATTGGTTTATATGTAAAAAACATCAATACTTCGTGAGAAAATTATTCCACCTGTAGCTACCTACGACTCTTCATCTACAGAGGGAAAAAATATTGCCAGTCTCGAGCTATGACGGCTAGCCGTTACAGGGAAGAGGGAAGCGCCTGCAACGAGCTTTTTAGCGGGTGTATGGGGCACCCTTAAAAGAAAGTCGCTCATCTTCGGGTAGGAAATCTGGACTTCAGTGCTTGGAGAAATAAAATCGGAACGGTTCGTCGGAGTGAACTGCAGTGATTCGGAAGGGATGGTTTCGTGCTTCAGCCTCATTGCGTCAAAATATCGACAAAAGAATTTGCTTTCGAAAGCGTCGCGACTTAAAACGTCTACCGAAATAAGTGGACCTCCGAGAGCTGTGTCATTTACCCAATCGCGGCTGACGCGCCATCGCTCAGATAAGCATGAATTTCTCCGGCAGGCCCGCGAAAACAAGCAGAAGCGATTTAAATAAAGCCAGCTCTGGGCGTTGTATCGAATTTTCAAGCTTCTGTGGCATTCAAAATCCCCAGCTTTTTATCTTTCATCACTTTATATAAACCCACTATTTTTCCCTATACATGTGAACCCTATTTTCTGTTGGTGGGCATGATATTTTTGATCACAGTGCATCAAGTGATTTCATGATGAACACATTATAATTAGAATATTTTGTCATAAGCTTATTTTTCCTATTTTCTGAATTTTCCTTTACAATTTGCTGTGAAACGTTTATCAGCCTGTCTCAATATCGGTAAAATTCCTCGTGTTTTGTGATTCCTCTAGGGAGAAAATTCTCTTCTCGGCGGTACACGCGAATGACTCTGAAGAGCAGAAAACTCCGCGCATATGAGTTCGACTGTATAAGATTCGCCGTATCTATGAAGATCCTCCAGGTTGACGCGATGGATTAATTATTTAATGCCGTGCAATCTAGTTTCTCTGGGGAGAATTCTGATTGTCAGCACGCTATTATTAATAATCTAATTGTCTTCAGTAGGGAATGAGGGCAACAATTGGGCAGTCAATGTTGCCACATACATCGTATTGATATTCGTAGTTGTATTAGATTGATAGTAAATGGTGAAGTGCTCGTTGGTGGAATATCACCTCGAGTGTGGGAATTACACACCAAGATTCGCAGCATCGTTAACATTCATAGGATATCGGCAATAAATGTTAGTGAAAACTCACCCTCTGTTACACACCTATTACGTGGCTTAGAGGAGACTATGGTGATAAAAATATAATGATACAATATAATAAAAAGTGTAATTGAATACTCATGACAACAGCATGACGGGGCGAAATGTGATGCGTTATCATATAGAACTTGGCCATGGCCAAAAGTTTTAAAAAACAAAGATAAAAAAGTACCTTAATTGCATTTGTATATCCTCTTAGATTCATATAACTTTACAAATCTACTTGAATGGGACGTACAATCCTCAAAAGCGCAGCCGTCCTCTTTCCTCCACATAACGCCGCCCCTCGTTGATTATTCTTTTCTCATCGCTCGTTGTAGCCGTATCTCGAGAGCATTCATCTTCGCATGCGAAGTACTTTGCAAGTCACCACTATTGAGGAAAGCCACTGCGTGCGAAACCACCCCGTACCGTGGTAGTGGCACGGGGTGAATCCACACCAGGCGAGCAGTCTGGATCAGAACCCAGAGTATTCTGTCGGCCAATAGGTACAGATCAAAGATGCCTAATGATGCAGAAAACGAAACAATGCTGGACGTTGCGCGCGGGAAGAGTTTAATAATAATGATATGTTATTCAACATAAGTACAAAGTTTACCTGGTGAGGATGAGAGTTTCGGAGGACTGGTCCATCGCAACTATTGTGGCCCCTTATTGTTCGCGGAAATAACGACACGTGAAATCTACCGGTTCTTCAGTCAATTTATATATCAAATTCTTGTGATCGTTTCCACCGTATTACGTTTTCTAAAAAAGAAATGTGCTGAGCGTCCGACAAAAAAATTGCCATCTTCGAACTAGCATAAAAGATTTAACCTATTTATTTTCTTTCGATCAGTGAGAGATTCCCACCCTCCTTTGACATTTCGGTAACAGTGCTAATTTTACCGTAACAACCTGTCGTGTATACCTACTTACTTACATCTCACCGCTCTCCGCTGCATTCTGTCTGCATGCATGTCCCTGGGCGTCTGATACCTGCTATCTCCCTGCATGACTCTTGTATTTTGTTTTCGTAGTTGCAATATACGCTAATACAAATAGTTTATGTAATATTGGTAGCGTACCTATAGTGCAGTGCATGTTAGTGAAAGTCACTGGTTAACTGTAGTGTATGTTGATGATAACTTACTCCCTGCCACACACCCTTGATACGGATCGCATGGAAATATGAAGATATATCTCTTTCTGAAACTAGTCCTACTTCGTAAGGATTCCACGTGCTAGCGGCACACTCCAAGCGATGTCTCTTGAGAGAAGAATAATATCGCTCTTTAAACTTCTAATGACATTTTCCCAGTATTCATTTAATAAATCCCATTTTACGATTGGCAAGTCCGCAGATTACCCGTACGCATTTCCCACAAGATATATCCCGGGGTAACACCTAAGTATTTACATGATTCAACGTTTGATAATTCGGTTTGGTCAATTGCTTACGTGTCGTTGAGCGAGTTATTCTTTTCCCAATAATTCGTCACAAAGCAGCTTTTTAAAACTAAATTTTTAATGCCGAACGGTTGCAATTAGACGCTGGGGAATAAACAGCCGTCCCTGATTATTACATTGAAACCGCCAAGGACATAACAAGCGTCTCACATACAAGTTACGCCACATGTGACCGGAAATTCGGAGGTTTACTGCCGGACAACATTGTATAGGGGATGATTAAAATCGCTGACACGTTGGCTCCACCATTTATTAGTTCAGGGCTTGCAAACGCTAAAAATGGGAGACAAAAACTTTCGAAGAGCAAGCATTGCAATATGTGCAAGCATTCTTTCTCCTTACAAACCGCATCGACCACAACCAGTAAATGGTGGGGAGCAAGGCAATGCTTAGGGTTTTTTTTAGCATATTTACGTAGGTATCTATATCGAACTGATTCTTTGAAACGTGCCGGCCGTTTGATCTGAATAGGTACTCATTGTTAGGAAGTAATGTAGGTAACTCTTCTAATTGTTTGTAAGCACTAGATACTAACAGTCGATCAAAAGATGAGCCATTTATGACGAGGCAACCGTCCGCCTCCCAAGAAAATATATGATTACCGTTTAAATATATAAATAATCGAGAAACGCTGTCAATTAAGAATGTGAAATCTGTTCTTTTGGTATTTTTATGTTTCCACTAAGAACATATGAGTAAGAAGTTAAGGACAGGAGATTGGGAAGTGGTTGCCGAAGGGAGCCGTAGGCAAGCATGCCCAAGCCAAGGATCAAAAGAAATACATATGTTCCCAATCGGGCGAGAAATGAAATGAGTCATAATGTTGATTGAAAATACTTAATTATTTCCAGCGAAGATTATCGGGCACAAGTTGCCACAATAACCGAGCGTGCTTCATTGTTTTCCTTTGGTAGCCACATTAACAGCTCAACGCACAGCAACTCATAAGCTCATAACAGGCACTTATACATACCAAACCAAAAAGTATGAGGAGAGGGAGGCAAACTAACCCAGTGAAGAGTAAGAGTTTTTTTCCCCGTTTCAAGTCCTGGTTTCCATTTTTCCATAAGTGTATATGGATATAAAAATGTGATCCCTCCAAAAGTTACCGACTCGGCGGTCACACAATGCTTCGAAATAAATGGTTTGTTTCTTTTACGCCATAACTAACGTCGATGTAGCAAAGAGTCTAAACTCGAGTCAAGAATTTTAGAGTTACCTTTTTTGAGACACCGGGGGTCGGAGAGAGCTATTAAAAGTAAGGTTACCATACGTCCCGGTGCCCCGCCCGGTTGGAAAATTTGTCCCGTTTGACGATGAAATGTCCTGAAGTGACATTTATTCAGGTCCGCTCTCCACTGCTTTGGAGTAAAGTGACTAAATGATGGCGGGAAATGCTTAAAGCGAATGCAAATTTATCAAATTATGCAACTGGCTATTAAGTGTTTATCGATCGTTTGAAGGGTTGAAGGGTACCCCTGGTACCTTTGAAGGGAAGAATACCCCTGGTGTAGGAGCCGAACTCTGTATATTATGGGACCGTCAAATGTGATGATCGAAGTGCAGAAGGCTAAAGTTTAATTTTGAAGAAAAAACAGAGAAGTATTATTTGCTTCGAAATAGATTTAAGGTAGTCCGAGCGAGATAGGTCCCTAGTCATAATAGAGACACCATATTCGAATTATACGTTTTAATTTCACCAGCTGTAGGACACATGAATTAAATATTGCATTATTAATGGTGCAATGATAGTTTTATATGACAGAAATGGTACGTCATTAAATGAAAATATCTAAATAAGTCTTTAACTTTACTCATTTTTTTCGCGCGGTGCGTTTGAAACTCCTTCAAAACGTAAGGCTTTTTTGTGATACCCCAGAATCTATTGCGGTGACAATATGATTAATTTTCAAAAATAGTTGAGAAAACATACAAAATACCCACTGTTAGTTTTTTTAAAGACATCTAAGTGGTAGAAATTCCTCATTTTGTAAATAATGCCTCTCTGGAGTGCATACACGTACCATTTCCCATATAAAATAACTGATATTTTTTGGCAAATAATCCCGAAAGTAATGTGGTAAGTGGTTGAATCCTTGGTGCCATTATAAGAGCGAGATATTTTTCTTTAACCTCCTCAGTCCCGAGACATATCCAGCATTATTTTTGGAAAATTCTTCATACTTGCGTTTTGCGTTGCAAGCCATGTTTGCAGAGTGAATATCTCTGTGAATCAAGGTTCTTAATGATGCTGCCACTTATCAAGAAGCGCTGAACTAGTGGCGTTGCCAATATTTTGCGTTGCTGAGCGGGAAAAAATTAAAAATTCTGTGAATGTACCTATACAGTACGCCAGGACCGAGGAGATTAAACGGTGACCAAATTCATTGATTTCTAAGTAAAATGATATTTCGCTCAAACAACCCTAAAAGGCCCTCGCTGTCGACTAAATGTGGAACGCTCCACGGGGAGGTTTCGTTGGTGCGTGCGAGTGAAGCGGGCACGAGTCAACGGCCCTCGCTCACTTCCCTGTCCCACCGGCCGGCCGGCCCCTCCTCCTCCGGCAAATGCAAGGACAGGGAGAGGGAGAATGGGGAGAATCAAGCTCACTCGCTCCGAGACGACGCTTCCCCGTCGTCGCGCTCCCGCGCAATCCTCTCTATCTCTCTC
This sequence comes from Ceriagrion tenellum, assembly GCA_963169105.1. Classification (NCBI taxonomy): domain Eukaryota; kingdom Metazoa; phylum Arthropoda; class Insecta; order Odonata; family Coenagrionidae; genus Ceriagrion; species Ceriagrion tenellum. Next base: position 2,325,453 of record OY720633.1, read on the forward strand.
AAGGAAGAAGAACCGCCCCCCCCCGCCCCTGCCACTCCCCCTCTTCCCTTCCGTACCGTGATTCACCGCGCTTTCATATCCATCCTCGCGTCGGGAAGAGAGGAGGGGAAAAGATGACTGTGTAGGGAGGGTAGAGAAGAGGGCGGGGACCGCAGCCCGAGGGAAGGGCAGTGCTCCCCCTCCTCATTCTCCCTTCCCTTTCTCAGGAGCGGACCCCCTCCCCCCCCGCCCTTTCTCTACAAGGTAACGACAGCGTCTCGGCCGTTTCGTGAAGGGTGTGTTTGGATGTGGGTGGAGATGTCACTGACGACCACGTTCCGCGATACAATCTCTCTTCTACCCCCCCTCCACGCATGGTCGTGTGGACCCCAAAGATGCCCTGCCTAAACTACCGCTCACTTGAGTAGGTTCCAACGAGAAAGAGCATGAATGTTGATTTCAATCGTTTCAGGCGTAACCTTGTGGAAGTCCATTTTTAATAAATGATAACACCAACTATGTTTCAATCCACAGATTTACTTTTAGATCCATTCTTCCTCCTCCCCACCCTTCTTCCTCCTCCCCACCCTTCTTTCTCTTTTCAGCATATATATACCGTGAACAAGGTTTGAGAAACTTGTACCTTGAAGATGACGCAGAAGGGTCGAAACTAGTAGTACCAATAAAAGGAAATCTGTGGATTGAAACATAGTTGGTGTGATCATTTATTAGGCATAAATGTTATTTAATTCATATCCTGACTGCTAGAAAAATATATCCTCTGTCTGATATTAACAACGAAACGCTAACTTTCCACGCTGGGAGTGTGAGAAACACGAGCTAAAGAACATTTTTAATCTATTGTAAATGTCATATTCACAGAAAACTTATTTAAGAAGCGAAAACTCTTAGTAAAACAATGAAAAATCAAAATAGATACACCTAGCCGCCTTATTTTTCTTTGTTATTTGCTGATTACTGACAAAAATGGAGTCAAAATACGGTAGTTTCGTAGGAATGGCGCTGCGTTCAGCGTTGTCTATAAATTAGTGTTCATTAAAAATAAACTCGTAAAAAATGACATTTTCCGTGACTGAAATTTGGTTTTAATTAGCTGACGTATTCTATTGACGAAAGCGGAATTTTTAAAACTATTCTAAAAAAAGTTGGAATGTAGCATTTGCTTTGACTCTCGTAGTCGTGGAGGATCCTCCTGAAGATAGTTGGAGCGATGTTAAAATACGCATAGATTTTCATGAAACTTTGCATGCGTGTTCTTATTGATAATATTTATTGGCAAAAGTGCAAAAATTGCATTGCACCAATTTCATTTTTTAGGAATTCGATGCTATTTTAACGCATAGACTTGGGATTGACTTGATTACACATTTATAGATTTTTTCTAAGCGAGAAATATTATGATTTTAATTATTGTTACTGTCGCTATGAAATATCAGGGTGTCAAGCCATTGCAAACAACATCTTTCAATACAATTTAGTTTGAATTTCGAAAAATGGGCCGCACATTCAAGTCATAGCATGCTCTAGTAAAGGAAAAAAATTTTTAAATATAATTCTAATGTCATTTCATATACTGACTCTGCAATTGCTTTTTTAACGCTTGAGAGTATGCACTTAAGTGAAATCTCATCCAGGAACCATTTTCGACAGACTCGAGCAATCAATGATCCATGATTTCCGCTCTGGCAAATGAAACAGTATCTTTGACAACTTGGTGGCATGTTTCAATAGACATATTTAATGATAAATTTTACTTAACCACAAAAAACACACATAAAAACACGACCCGGGTATCACTACATTATCATCTTCAGTTGCACAACAAGTTCGGGAACTATCTTATATATATTGGGCAAAAAAGAGAGTTCCCGAACTTGTTGTGCAGCTGAAGATGGTACTTACTTGCATGTATTAAAACCCGGGTCGTGTTTTCATGTGTGTTTTTTGCGGTTAAGTAAAAGTTTCCGCTCCTGCCACCCATATCCGTGTTTGTACATCGGAGATCGGATTGGCGGTGCTGGAATACCGGTTTCCCTCGCGGATGGCGCGGGTTCGAGTCGCGGCGGTGGTGGGAAAGTAAGTAGCTGCCGGCAATGGGCACTTCCCTTCCGGCGAGGAGAGGAATCCGAGTGCGTCACTCCGTCGCGTCGGTGTATAAGGGGAGACACGATCACCCCTTCGGTGAGCTCTGGTGGACGTTGGCCGGCCATCATGAATGGAATGGGGGCGCTAGTAGTCAGGGTGCAATGGCTGACGGACCAAGGACGGACCGCGGGGAGATGCAAATGGGATAATAATAAGCATGCGCGGTATGTGACCACTTGATCTCCTTAAAGACGGCCGGGGAGGACGCTGGCCCTTAGACCGCGGTCACTTTATTTATTACATGTGGCGACATGGCCTATCATTCTTTATGGGTCCACGGAGTGGGGTGCATGTTCGGTCTTTGTACATCCGTGACATGTGATTTACCGGGAATTTTGTGACGTAGATTTGGTGAGAGGTCTGCTTCATCATAAGGAGTAGATCATTGCTCAATGACTTGGCAGATGTTTTGCGGTTAACATTTGCCTCAAGTTATGAATTTCGACTCAGTGAAATATACTTGTTTTCATCGTAACTGGTTTTCCAACAATGAAGAAATTGACAAGGATGTAACAGGTCGTATTACTGCAAACATTTCATCAAATATATTACAATAACTGCTATGTGACTGTCTACTACTGAGAAAGTGTTGATTAAGCATCACATGTGAATGTATCATTCAGTAAATTTATTTTCTGATCTGAATGTTACGCGGCGTGATTGTGAGAGGACCGCTAACGCAATTACAGTAGTGGGACGGGGAAGAAGGTACTCCTTGACAGATTATGTGAAATTTTCCATTTAAGGGGAATAGGGTCATTAGACAACACCTGGCATCCTGTCTAATTGTCATAAAGAGTGAAATTAGAAGATATACCCAATGTTATTTTATTTATTCATTCATTGATGTCATACGAAAGCATCGAGGCAAGGATGGATGACAAAAATGTGCAATAGCTACAGGTACTGATATGCTCTTGTAGGAGCCTGAGCTAATCTCAGCATTATAATTTTCAGAGCTTAAATATTAAATTAAAAATACTACCTTAACATTAAACCCTATAACGTAAGCACGAGCAAGGGCGATTCTTACATCGAAATGTCGGCTGATGTCGTTCTGCCGTGATGACGATGGGCCATCGATGTCCATCAGTCGAAGCGGGTCCTTCGAAATGTCGGCAGAGATGCGGAGTTCGACTCACTCGATTGATTACTCAAACATTTCACACTGACAACGTTCGCCGGAAAGCCACAAATCATTCTTCGGAAGTACATACTATCAATACTGACTTTAGGAAGAACAAATACTGAAAATTAGCATTAAAACATTTCTAAGCATACTTAAGCAATAACTGTCGGTAAAATATATTGATAAGAAGATTTTAAATTTCATAAAAGCCAAGGTTTTCTTCTTGACCTTGCGGAAATCATAAACTTCGCTTGATATACGTACATACACTTTACCTTCCCCTCATGATTTTATTCACGACCTTAATCTCTACAGCAACTGCCATTGATTAACGCAGTTACCGTAGAGATCACACTTGGGAATAAAAGAGGATGGGAAATACTGGGTTCAAATCAATGGAGTGATTCAAGTTCAGAAAAGGCCAATTTCCAATGCTCAGCGTGACTACAAATACATCCATGTTCAAGTTTTCATGTACACTTTCCTGCATTCGAAATATATTACTCTCCAGGAATGAAACTTTTGAAGATCTATACTGATATTGCTGTTCCATCAACGACCATATTATCATTGAAATTATTTTCCTTTTAAATATTGCGGGGAGGGTGGGTTTATACTCTGGGGAAAGATGCCAAAGAAAATCAGTCTGCAGACCTTTGGGGTTTAATCGCCATGGTTTCATACTTGTAGATTGAAGTGATTGGAGCGAGTTTTAAGAACAGGTTTGCGTGACAACTTGCATATCGTATATGGATTTTATTTGGGATATCTGTAGTTTAAAGTGAGAAAAATTGCATCATACCGATTAGAATTCCTGGCAATTCACTGCCATTTTAACTCGTAGCTTTATGGCTTTTCTATGCTTTCGCAGTAGTTCGATTACATACCTATAGATGGATCTCCTTCTAAATGCAGAGCAATTCATTTATTACTCACCAAGGTGTGACTCTGAGTCCCTTTCCAAAACAAAATTTTTCCATGTAATTTTACCAAAATTCGAGTGCTGCGACGAGAAGTCCATTCACTTTATGCTTTCAATCAATTGGAACAATTTTCAACTTAAATTGTTTTATCTTTTCCATAACTGCATGCATAGAGCGTGCAAAATTCGATTTTGTGAAGTGTAGCATATCATTTCAAAATCGATCGCATGTTCAACCACAATAACTTGACTAATTTAAACAATAAGATTTTCGTCACCCACGCGATCATATCCACACACACACACACACACACACACACACAGGTGCGTTTATTTACGAGACCTATTCCTGTGCGCGTTCCCACCCGTTTTCAGGGCCAATTTAGGAAATTTCTCCTGCATACCTCAGTAACTCCCAAGATGCTGTGGTACCTGTTTTTATAAGGTATAATGTCCTGTATTCGATTGGAGTTAACCGAGATAATATTCCCAGTGGCAATTCAGTGCCAGTAAAATCTAAGAGTCGTAGAAAAGTCTGCACACACATATTTGATTTGACCTGTCATCCGTGCACTAGGCTACACTACGGTCCGACCTTGATAAACTAGTTCAGAGTTGTGTGGGAAGAATTAACCGATAATATTCAGCTGCTTTGAGGTGGGTTTCGTTGAAGAAGATTAGAACTTGCAACGGTGCTCGCCGCATGTGGTGACAAACCTTCGTGCCGGAGTTTCAGACTCATTCATCTTGATCGCACAATAAGTGAATGAATGTTCAAAAATGAGTCAACTTCCCAATAACAAATGAAAACCAGCCAACTTTTTTTCGTGACATGGACCATCGCCTCTGCTACGCAGTGCATCAACCACCTGCTGCTCAGTGAAAGCATTCATGTCGAGGGAACTTCGTTGAAGTTTATAAAGAAGGGTAAAAACTGCGACGCTTTTAAGTGTAAATCAATCGTCCGTATGCATAAATCAATAACACAAGAAAGCCGTCAAGAGTACTTAGACATCTTGCAAGAAAAATGGTCCGAAGGCCACGAAAACGATCTCTTCGAGCATGTCACAAGGTTCGGGAAACTTCAAATTTCTGAAATTGTCCTTGTGGCATGTTTCATTTTCTGATTATGTTTCTATGTGGAATCAATTTCTTGAAGCCTATTGTTTCATGTCATTTTTCTTTTAGAAAAAATGAAAGAAACGTGAAGCAAGAGAAAAAGTGGCACACTTGAGTACACGCACACATTTCGATATCTTTTACTCATGTCAAATGGGAAAGATGACAAAATAACGGCAGAGTGCTGCGTGTTTGAATTTTTTTTAAAATGTGAATGATGAAAGAACTAAGAAAATAGAAACTATCGTCGAAGAGAAGGGAGTCTTTTAGGATCGCACTACACAAAACTTGTTCAAGAGCCCACAGTAATCTTCCTGACAGTGTTTTAACTTAAAATCCTCGCCCTCATGTCCATGTGTGGTCTCAACGGAAGCAGTGGGCATTCGAATGGTTCCGGAAACAAATGGTTCCGGATCCGCTCTTTATCCACAGCAGCCAAGAGTTGGATTCCTTTTTGTGTAATTTTTGAGTAATAACATGTTTTGTAGAAATACCCCATTATATTATTGGTATCATCAAAGGCTACGTTGGTGGTTCTCTTATCACTGTTAAGAAAGCTCGATATTTTCGCTTTCCGTTATGTACTCCGAATGTGTGGCATTTATTTGTCGCTGCTTAAATTTCCTTATCCTCCCAGTTTATTTCAGTTTTTTCTGATTTCTACATACGACTCCGGAGAATTAATATTTTAGATGCATAAATCAATTGAAAGAGTCTGAGCAAGCTTAGACTAATTAGTCCATGCTTGAATTATTCCATCGAATGCAGTAATTGCAACTTGACTGGAGTCAAACGGGAGGCCCCAGGCCGGCAGTTTAAACAAATTCTAAAGCACCTTAGTTTTGCCTATTATCGGCAAACGATGTATTGCATTATCTCATTTATAAATGGAAATAATTGTGGATCAAGTTGCCTATGCCCAAGTTTGAATTATGAAGTCGTAAGCATTGTTTACTATTTTCCTGGGGTCGAACAGGAGGTGTCAGGCCAAAAGTCCAAACGAATTCTAAAGTTACTCAATAGTTTCTGTCAACTTGAAAAGTTTCTTTTGACAGCCTAGATTATTCAGGTAATTATACGTGGATCTTTTTCCCTATTACCATGTTTGAATTATGGAGTCGGAACCATTGTTTACCACTTTTCTGGAGTCGAACGGCGGGCGTCAGACCAAAAATCCTAATGGATTCTAAAGCCGCTTGGTATTTTCAGCCAGCTCAAATATTTTCATGAAATATCAAAATTATTCTGGAAAATATACGTGGATCTTTGTCCCTATGACCACGTGTGAATTATGCCGTCGGAACCATTGTTTACCACTTTCCTGGAGTTGGACGGGAGGCGTCAGACCAAAAGTCCAAATGAATGCTAAAGTATTATCTGTCAGCTCAAACATTTTCATAGCATTATCTAAATTATTCTGGGAAATATACGTGGATCTTTGTCCCCATGGCCACGTATGAATTATGCTGTCGGAACCATTGTTTACCACTTTCCTGGAGTCGAACGGGAAATTTTAGGACAAAAATCTAAACAAGTTCTAAACCCGCTTAGCATTATTTATCAACTGAAATAGTTTCATAGCATAGACTAAATTATTCAGGGAGATATTTGTGGATCTTTGTGCTTATGACCAGTGTTCAATTGCGGAGTCGGAAGCAATGTTTAAGACTTTCCTGGAGTCAAATGGGAAGTCTCAGGCCGGAAATACAAACGGATTCTAAAGCCTCTTAGTATTATTTATCAACTCAAAAAGTTTTATAGCATATGCTAAATTATTAAAGGAAATATTCGTGGATCTTTGTACCGATAACACCCATTCATCTGCATGCAAAATTTGAACCCCGCCAAAAATTCGATCCAAGGTGGTGGATTACATTAGACAAGTGCGTGTCATGACCTGGGTATAAGGACCTTGCTTATAGCTACACTGCTACAACAAACACTGCTACTGTGCTAAAAATTGTCATTAAAAATATATTCGTGGATTAATCTGCATATTATGAACTTTAATTTTGGTTTTCAATCGGCGATAGCAGGATTTTTTAAACTCAATAAATAAAAAATGTGTAACTTAGTATAGAGACTTTTCAGAGAGAGAAACAGCTATTGGCGGCTTGGCGCATGGAAGTTACTTCCATGGCAGTAGCCTTGCAAGTGATTTGCGAGCGACACTTAGATGTGTAAGATAGAACATCCATGGGAGTAGGGGTCGACAGTGGTATCGATACTTGTATGGAAAATAGAACGGCTTCTATTTTGCCCGCAAGTGGCATTTCGATCCTGCAATAAAATCTCATCGTATCCAGTGAAATCTTGGTTACATGACTGAAAGTGGGGATTTAAAATATAAACAACGAAATATTAGCAAGAGGTGGGCTCATTGTTGCAAAAATTGTTTATAAAAGGAAATGTTTTACATGTTAAAACATGAGTTTTTAATATTTACAAACATGGGTAAGCTTAATAACGTTATAGCATTGAATACTATTAAAATGAAATATGGCAATTCTCGTTCTTGATACGTGGTGATAATGCACATTTAATGTTATTTGCACAAACTGATTGAATCCACAAATGTCTGTGGGATTTGGACGGAGCGATGTTCGAACGAAATTATTGTCAAAATCAGGTGATTTTCCAAATGATCATAATCATTATGAGGCGTTGAATAACAGATTATTTTTTACTTCCGTCATTCATTTATTTGGAAAACCGCAGGTGCTGTGAAATCAGAACGATGACCTGAAAATGCGCAATCATTCGAGATATGGGAGTCGTGTATATCGAAAGCTATGTCTCTCCTAGGCCTTCTATACCGCTGCACAGAAATTAAGGATCCCCAAGCTCTTCAGTCAGATTTCTCAACGATTGTTCTTCCAGTGGTTACGTACTGTACTGCTCTCCTATCTGGACGATGTCTGCTCCATCTATTCTTGCAACTCTTAATACTTTAACTCATTTCTTCGCAATTTCAATCGCAAGAATAGTGTAGTACAGAGTCCCCCATATGTGTCCACCGACATGTCCACCAATGCCATTCTCTCTTCATTTACAATTTTCCATGTCTCCGCCTTAAAACTGGCCTAAAATTTATTTACAGCATTCTTAGCTCCATCACAGACTATCCTGAACTCCTTTCTTTTATAAATTTCCGAGTACCCTCCCGGCCTACGAGCACCCACTCTCTATTCCATTTACCAGTTCCCAGGTAATCGCTCTTTCAACGCTCCCTTTTTTTCCTCCTCCCCTCTATGCTAAATTTCCTTCCTGAGAGCATTGATCCGTTTTCTCTATCCCCTAGCGCATTTGCAAACCTGGCTCTCTCTCATCTCTCTAAAAATAATTAGCACTACCCCTTTATTCAGTTTCTATAAGATATTTTGTTATTTTCTTTGTTATATTTTGTGTATTCGTTTCTTATATGTTCTGTTATTTGGACCTCTGTAAATTGGCAATCGTGCTGTATGTGGACATTTTTCAAATAAATAAATAAAATAAATATCGCTATTCTCGTAACTTCCATGGAAGCCTCTCTAGAAAAACTTCTGTGGCGGCTTAATGACGACTGACGAATGGGAGGGATGTCGCCCGTTTAATCGTTTCCTCTCCTCCTCCTCCTCCATCGATAACTCCGCTATGTATCTCGCAATCGTCACCAGACTCAGTCAAGATGTGTTACATGCCCAAATTTCATCTTTCTCCTCCGCTCAGGGAACCCAGATTTATAGTACATTTAGTTGATGATTTGGTTTTGTTAATGTCCCCTCCCTACCATGTGTAAAATCTCAGCCGATTTGGCGGAAAAGCGAGACACGGAGCCAATTCCTTCCACTCTCACAATGAATTCCTTTGATTCTGGGCGCCATTGTGGTCCATCGCGTGCGATAAATTTAGATGACTCGTCGTGGGATGCGTATTATCGAGCAGTAAGGGACAGTTTTTATTCGTTGGTTTAATGAACGCGCGTTGGATGTCCGGATGCATGAAACTTTTTTAAACGTCTACTCAACCAGACCTCGTAGTCGTTAAATTCTCAATTGAGCCATTTAAGTCGCAGTCAGAAGAGTTCAACGCATCTCTCCCTGCGACAAAAGACGAGAGCGCAGTCGCAGCAATGCTTCGCACGACCGAACGATAAATTTATTTCGGCGTCTTGTTAGCCCGCCGGTCATTTTTTTTCCGCGCGGTCGTCCGGCGGGCCTTTTCATGGTTCGAAATCCGGCAGTAGCGGATAGTTTTCACAGAAATTCCCGACTCGGTGCCATCGTACAGCCAAAGATGTTTCCGGGACCAAAATGATTCCGCGCTGCGAAAGACGTCATCCGAACGACATGGGAAGCAGACGACTAGAGAAACTGTGAAGGGATAATAATTAAAGCTTTGCTCCGGTATTTTCGAATGGAGTCAAAGGGATATTTCCCCACTTATGACTGATATTCATAATATTTTATCGGTTAAAATTGGTAAATATGTAGTTTGAGAGTAAAATCATGTTTACTGCGGAAATTATCTTAGCAACAATTTATTTTCAAATGAATGTTGAAACTCTTACCATTTTCAACATCGAAGTTGTCTGGTCTCCGGAATTAGTGTAGTTGGACCTAACAGTGGTATGTTTAAAAAATTCTCTTCCATCATATGTTGACTCACATTTTTGCTGTTTCCAAATAATACACAAGTATCAAATGTACAATGCCCTCCGTGCCAAGCTAGCGCTTGATGTAATGCACACCATATCTCGGATTTCATCCTTCAAGCACGTATAAATGCTCAGTTTCGACCCGAACGATGCGCGACTACCTACCTTGAATTAACTGCTTCATGTCGATGACATGCGGAGGGACTTCAAGCACAATGTTCCTTACGCCGGGTAGGTCATTAGACCGTGTTCTCCTTGGCGCCTTTCGTGAAGGGCAGGATAATGCCAAAGCTGGGGTTTTCTCCACTCTTTCTGTCCCCATAAAGTCCTTCATTTACTAGACAACCCTATCCATCCATCCATCACAGCGCATATGACCACGAAGCTGTCGCTCCCCTCACCAGCCTAAAACCAACCAACAAGTTCAACGGCCATTTACAAAGTCGTGTGTAGCTGTATGTTGGCGGTGAGGACTCACTGAAGAAATAAACGGTCCCACTAAAATGAACCTGAAGAATACCTATGTATAATTTCCTCCTCCAAATGACGGGTGGCAATGCAATGCCATATTTTCTTCGGTGACTGACGAGAGAGATCGCGTTATGTTTAATATGGGATGGCGGAAGATTATAATATTAAAATGCTGAGATATGGAGTAAGGGGTGTATGCAGTCTTTATAGTATACTGTTGCGTCACTTAATGGAACCCAACCATTATGACCAGAAGACGAGAGGAAAACTTTGCTTGTTCCACGGAATAAAACTTTATTGCGACCGGTTTCTCAACAAAGAGTATCATTTTTCTGACCAGAGATGAGTCGGAAAACAGGTCGCAATAAAGTTGTATTCCGTGGAACAAGCAAAGTGTTTTCCTCCTTCGAGCCATCGCGTTTCGAGGCGGGAGTGTTTCCACATGGGCAGAAGACTGTGAGGGTGGAGTGGGGTGGGGGCAGACATACGAGGGGCCAGAGCAAAATATTTGCGATGGTGATCTTATCTTGGCGCATTGCAACCCATTGTAAGGGATTATGGGTCTAAAGGCACGGTTCTTGCGAGGACCTCGAAATGATCCTCGCAAGGATCGCTGGCCGAACGCTGGCGTTTTTGGACTTCCTCGAGTTCCTGCGGGCTCTTGGTTAGCATTCGACCGACGCAGAGCGTGGTCGTTGCAAAGAGGGCTACGGCCAGTCGAATCGAAGAGGGAGAAATATAAGTGTGTATGTACATAGATTGGTATCAGCCAATTCATTGAACTATCGGAAGGCTTTCAAGTGTAGTTGACGAGGTTCGTCACATTCATCGGCTGTTCAAACCTATAGTTGGCTAATTGATGCCTTCTATCCTTCCCTAGCAATTGCTAGATTCCTTTCTCCCCGGTATTTCTCCCTTTATAGTTCCCTCTATATCTGGTACATACATTTAATCCTTTACCTTCGCATTGGGACTTTTCCCTCTGTTTATTCTTTATTATATTCTTCACAAAACCATTGTTCCTCAGAGTGAGCCAAATCCATCCAGTTCTTCTATTATACATAGGTTCATCAAATGTATTGGAATTCAGTTGTGAAGAAATAAGAAAATATAATGTCGTGCTATTTAGTGCAGAAAAACCACCAGAGTTTTGGAAACTATTGAACCTTGGTAACATCTACCTAATATGGATTTAGAGTTCACTGGAGGTGGAAAGATACCATTATCTCAAAGTGAGTATCACAGGTATCGGAATAGGCCTCATAAGTGCATCAGAAATAGCATGCAATATGTTAAACTAAAAATCTAAAATGTGGTGGTATTGTCGAAGAAGTGAAAGTGAGGAAAGGGGTGAGGCAATGGTTTGCCTTTTCAATCATGATCTTCAACATTCACATTGAAATGAAACGATGATGAACGTTAATGAAACCAATGAAAACAATACGTATACATGTACAGGGAGAAAAAAATCAGCATAACATATTTGTTGGTGGTATAATAACACAGGTAGAGAAATCTCTGAAAAGAAACATCTGAAATGATTGCTGAACTGTATGACCCAACTTTGAAGAAATAAGCCTTTAATTAAATTCAATGTTATGAAAGCCAAAAATTATGATTTTCAGAAATTGCAGGACTTTACTACGACATATGTCGGTAAGATACCCATGGGTGGAAACGAAGCCTGGATAATGACAGCTGCAGAATGGAAGAGATTGACAGAAATGGAGGCGCGGTCCCACGCACAAAAAAATGCATTAAAATGAATTTACTGAGATGAGTGAGAATGGATTCCACATAAACTTCTAAAATACATATTAAATGCAAATAAAAATGCACACATTTTAGCATAAGTAATTTCATATTTGAAATGTATTACGACCATATGGTAGTACATGACAAAATATAAAATTGATTCATATCGAATGTGACGAATGTAAATCGTTATTCTGTAGAAAATTTAAGAAGTGTATGCAGTAGGCTATTCAATTGATCCTCACTAAATTATTATCTTCACAAAATAAACTATGTATGACTTATGGCGACATCATAGAGTAAATGCATACTGTTCTTTTTGATTATTATTTAACGATGTTATTCGATAAGGACTGCGTGTCAAATTCATTTTATTGAAATGCATATTGAATTCATCCAATTAAGTAGTTAAGTAATTTTTGGTAGTTTAGTTATTATGTAGTTTTAGAGTATTTAGCCCTGAAGAAGTCTTACGAGGAGTTGGGAGGGGAAGATACTGAGCGATAACTCAGAGAAGAAGGAGAGAAAAAACTTATAGTACGAGTAGGATATATTTTTCATTAAATATCTTGTTGAAAACAATTATATAATGAGAAAAAGATTCCGTGACCCTTCCTTCGTGCCATGGTAGCCGGGAATCGACACTAAAACGTCATCTGCACCTTTTCTCTCATAGTCCACACAAAACTTATCGAGATAGTGAGCTTCTTATAACTTCCCGAGCCATAACACCTACATACACTGACATCAATGCCAGAGTGAAAGTTTAATATTAGGTGGAAACCAAATATCAATGACATTATCTCAAAAAAGAAAGACAAATATTGAACTTCCTCGCAGATTTCATTAAACCGACCTTTACCGACCTAGTTTTGGCAACTTTTGCCATTATCAATACCATTACCTTGATAATGGCAATAGTTCCCGACAGGGCCGTCCTTAGGTATTACGTGGCCGTATGCCCCTTAACATGGAGTTCTTTCATAGATGTACACAGTACCATCTCTCGTTTATATTTCATGGAACGTAGAAAATTATTCAAAAAATTTTCTGGCAATAAAAAAATTACATGAGTATGTACTCGCCATGTTTAATGACTGGGGTTCAACAAAAGGTGGGTTTTTGATGGAAAGTGGGTTCATTTTTCCTCCATAGTATCTCTCAGAAAGTCTCTAAGAAAGTAGTGTTGTTAACATCATACAGTTAGCTTTGTATATTTAACAATTTTAATGTTTGGAACAAAGTTATCGTTAATATCGCCAATAGAATTAAATATACACAACTTATTACTACCCTTTTTAAGCCATTGGAAAATGAACTAATGACACAATAATTAGTCCGAAGATGGTAGTAGAATTGGCATTGAAACGAGAGAGGTTGATAAAACTCACAAAACAGGCTAAAAAATAAGGCTACGGGTGACAATTTACTAATTTCGAAAGAAACGATAGCCAAAGTGGCATTCGTTACTCTTTTTCAAGTTCGTTCTCTGGAAGCACCCATTGATCCCATTTGATCATTACAAGTTCTCCTTGACTTTGAGAAATTACCTGCCCGAGTGCGATTGATATAAATTTGTACTTGAGAGCTTAAAAACCTGGAAATCCCAAGAGGATTTAATAATTTTTTCCAGAAACTAATATTAAAATGATTGAAGTCATATATCTATTTCATATGACGCGGTACATTTAATTTCGGTTTCACTTACGGAGTTTTAGTAGAAAATTATGTATTAAAATGGGAAATTTATATTTATCAAATCAATATTTATTGTATGGGCAATTTTATTTATTTACTTTTAATAAAACCCATTTCTATGCTTGGGCAATTCTTAAATATTGAAAATAATAATATAAAAATATTCATATCTATAATTACTTATATGTACAATAATACAGAAACTGAATTTGTGAAGAAACTATATATTACCTAAATATACAATTTTATATTTCTAAATTTTATTCACACCTGTAACTGTAATAAACGGATATGTGATTACACCTCAATATTGTAATTTTAGAACCTGCCGAAAAGTATTAGCTTAGCAGGACCAGACTGAAAATTTATCATTTTTAAAGTTAGGTTAGTTGTATTTTTTTGTAACCCATCCAAAGGGAAATAACAGCATGTGAACTATTTTTTGTAAATTGTTAAATAAATATTACTTGCTAAGAAAAAATAATATGTAATATGAAGTAAGTGCCCGCGTCCGTTTCTACGCCAAAGATGAACGCTCACACTTGATGCTTTAAAACGTAACCTAAAAACATTGCCGAGAACAGATTGGCTGAAATGCCTGTGGAACACAATAGCCTAACCTCTATTTTAACTCTAAAACAACTAATAGTTTCCAAATTTATTACTGTAAGGATTCATGCCATTACAAGCCAATGCCACTGTTCAATCTCGTGTGGTTTAGTGTGCGCTCTGCAGCGCACGAAGACGCGCACTCAAGATGACGGCGTAACTTCGAAGAAAAACTCGTTTCTCAGTAGTTTTAGAGAGTATCAAAGACATAATACACGGAATCACAGAAAACAGTAAACCAACATGCTTCAACCTAAATTCGAAATAAATTTAGTTTTAGTCAATTTCCGGTGCGTAAAGAACAAACGTGCAGAAGTTCAGCATATATTTAAAAACGCCTCTAAAGCAATTAGATCAGAGAGATTGCTTGCTGAGGATATCAGCAATAGCGGAGTTTTTCCTACAGGATATAAAATCTATAGACGTGATCGACCAGATAGGACTGGCGGTGGAGTATTCTTAGCAGTTAAATCATATCTGAATAGTATCGCTCACATATTGAACGACAATGCATCTTGGATAATCGACACTTGTTATCAGGCAGTCACTACGACTTCCGGAAGGGTAGATCCTCCGAAACACAGCTTGCGCCTCAGCACAGCTCCTTCATGACCTCCTAAAATCAGATGAATCGATAAAGTAAGTTGACACGATATTCCTTGATTTCAAGAAAGTATTCAACAGAGTTTCTCACAAAAAATACTCATATACAAATGACAATCATGCGGAGTAAATGAAGAGATAGTGAACTGGATTGAACGGGACTTTCTCAGTGATCGCAAACAAAGAGTAGTTATTGATGGTATTGGCTCTTCTGATATGGTCACAGTCACATCCGGTGTTCCACAAGGAAGCGTGATCGACCCTCCCTTATTAATTATTTATATAAATGTCCTAAGTTCTCTGGTTAGCAGTATACGAAGAATATTTGCAGACGATCCATGCCATCTACCGGGAAATTATCGAAGACTAGGAAGTTCAGAAGATCTAACATCGGACCTAAACAACGTTCATTCGTGATGCCAGGAGTGGGGGCTAGAACAAAATCTCAGTAAATGCACCACAGTACACTTCTTGCGGAAGTCATCATACTAATGCCATATATACACTGTGGGTGGAGTCAACATAAAGTCCTCAGATTAAGTTAAATAACTTGGAATCACCTTAACTTGAAATACATCGTGGAGAACACACATACAAAATACATGAGGCACAGCATTAAAGAAACTAAGAATTTGTGAGCGTGGAGTAGGGAGGTCCTCGGATGAAAAAGTAAAAGAAAGGTGCTACTTCGCTTTATTCGCTCGAAGGCGAATGGATTCCTATGTATGATAGGTTGAATGTTTGAGGTAATTGCCCGGGTCCGCTCCTGAGCCAAAGAGAAACGCTCATACTTGACGCTTTCAAGTGTAGCCAGGAAAAATTGCGAAGAATAGAGTGATTGAAATGCATGTGAGCCTAGTTCTCATAACTGGAGCAATCACATCAAAACTGCAAGGTTTAGTAGTCGTTTAAAAGCCTTCCGAAGATAAAGGAACCATCAGTCGCTATTTTAGGGAGAGATCAAAGCAGCTTGGGACCTAATCACCGCAGTCAATTGTTCATGGGTATATGAAGTGCTGGTCATCCAATATCATGATTAGGAGCGGAGTAGATGATTTTAAGCATTAAGAGAGTCCCAGCAGCAGTGACTCGAGCATAAACCTGAGCGTCCCCTTACGTATGGGCACCATTCCCTTCATGTACCTCCCTCTTTCTCTCTCCCCGATACATCCTCCTAAATGGTAAAAAGTAACAAAAATATTTAAAAATCGTGTCATAGCAAAGAAACGCTTAATTTCGCCTTTTCACGTAAAAATGTGGAAATCACGAAAAAATTCGCTTAATCACCAATGCGGAAAATGAAAGTCCCCATTACTGGGGTAAGCGAAATGCAAAAATATTGATTTTATTATTGTGAAATTCTTAAACATACCTCTATATTAGATATTATCCGCAAAGCTGAGCAAATCATTTAATTGGAGTACTCTCCCAGCTGATTGGTAGGTTTTTGGACAGCACTTATTATAACGTCCTGATTTCTGACATATCGTTCCGTTTTCCCTCCTATACGTGATCATCCTTTAGATCTATCTTGAATTCCCCATATCGTTTTCCGCTTTTAATTTAGTCCAAAGGTCCTATCCACTTCCTGCCTCTGTCTCTGTCGCGCTTTCCCAGTGTTCTCCCCTCCATTGCCCTCTTCAGCATTCCCTCTCCTTTCAGAACGTCCTCCATCCATCTCTTCTGTCACCTCCGAACCTAGGTTAATGGCTTTCTCTCCTCTCCAACTATATCTGATACCTCCTCGTTTGTCCTTCTCGCTACCCTGCTCACCATCTCCGTCCTTCTCCACACCCACATCTCAAAACGTCTCGAGTCAACGGACATCCTCCCTTCGTAATGATCAAGTCTCCGACCCATTCATCGCCACGCTCCATATTAGGTTTTTCACCCCCCGTCTTCTTACGTGTGGGCCAATTGATTCCCTTCTTTTTGAAAATAGTTCTTTAGCCATGGCAATTCTAAGTTTTATTTCACTGCCACTAAACCAATTCTCCTCCAAAATGATACCCAGAGAAGTAAACTGCTCTATTTGCTCTTTTTTGTGCCCTCACACTCTTTTATTCGGACCCGCCTTCTTGCTTGTAGAAAATCTCATAGCTTTCGCCTTCTCATGGTTTATCTTCATCCCATACTTATCCTACTTTACCTCTAACGCATTCATCATTGTCAGTATCCCCTTATCTGACTGACAAATAAATGCTCGATCATCTGCAACTCTTACTGACTGTATCAGGCAACCCTCCCGCACCCCCCGCCCAATCACGATCCATTCCAATTCTCCGTCGGCTACATTAATCTGCGCCCTTTGATTAATGGAAAGATTCTAGATGAGACGCCTATATCACCCCAAATCGACCCAATCGACCCCAAATTTCTTCAGCACTTCCATTTATTTCGCCCAGTCTATCCTATCAAACGCCTTCTCGAATTCAGTGCAAGTATTAAGTAAAGATCCATTCTTTAAGGTATGAGATAGAGCTTCTCCGACACATAGATTCACCCATGAATGGTGACTTTTTTGGGGGATATGAAGAGCATAATGAGCTAACAACAGGCGGAAGCAAATGAAGTGGGAAACAAGATGCACTTGAAAAAAAACCTAAAATGAAAGGAGGAAACTTATCTCCTATCGAATCAGTTGAGTGATGAGAAGAAACTTTATTAAGACACAATATGCGACATATTTCTACTTCATGTGTCTCATTGAAAACTTGAAAGTGCCGAGTGCAATTCCGTATGCGGGTCAGCAAGCACGGGGCCACTCCACTTGGCTTCTTTCAAACGTTGCGGGAAATATCCAGAAAGAACTTTTGTATAAGATTAGCGGAATGTGGCGCACCCACCCCTTTGCACGCGGGCGTATGGATATGGCAAGCCCAGGCGGGGCGCAAATCAGCTGCACCTGTCGCTAGCGCACGTACAAATCGCATGTCGCACTACCCCATTGCGGCATCCCTATTTGCCGAAACACAGGTCGGTGAAATGAAGTGTATGTGGAAAGTTACCAAGTATTCTTATTTTATGTGACGAAGTTATCATCGATACCAGAAGAGGTATTCAAAGGAGATGTTGCAATTCACTGCAATTATTTCCGAGATTTTTCTGAAGCAGTAAGCGTGTACAAGTGATACTTGAAATTATAAGTCTGATCGCGAGTGCAATTTCTAAACCTGCCCGGTCGTTCTTGAGAGGTTGCTACAGAGGCGATCCGTGAAAAGGGTGAATCATGGGGGTGGCGGCTGGAATTCATGCCGTTTAACAAGGAATAGTAATTTTAGCACATGCGATAGACACAAATTAATACAACGCCATTCCATTTCACACTTCATTGCTGTACAACGCAATGAAGGCATAAATAGCAGGCTCCTATTGGTGAAATAAATTAAGCTTACCTAGGTTCCGATGTATTTACTTCATCCACATCAGGCTGGACGTCTGCAGATTATAGGCCTCCATCTGACACAGGAAGCCTTAGTTTACTCACGGGATATACTATCCAAAGCTGATGCCAACCAACATATTATTTTAGTATTGTTATCATTGCTCAAAATCATGATGATGATAATAGTAATGATAATGACACATGATGATGGAGTTCATCTAAGTTAAATTTATTTTGCCTCAGAAAAATGACTATTTCTATCTTAATTAAGATGAAATTCCATCACATCACGCCTGATACTTCTCTTTTTGGCCGTACAACTCCGTTTGTATTTTCACCTGCGAAAAATATTTTCATGATTCATGCCAAAATTACATTCAGATAAACTGAGCGTCATCAGAGTGCACTTGTTTTGGTAGAACTAGTAAGTCTATATAACGCTACAGCATGTGGAGTCGCGAACGAAGTCACAATATAATGAATAAATCATAGCGTTTGCCAAAATATTTTTTTCTCGTTGTTATTTGCTCCTGCATAATATAAAAAAACTCATATTTCCCAAAATTTCTAAAGTTTTTTATTTTCAAGATACTACCCGCAGTCTTTAGAGCCACCGTAGATACTACCCCTGTCTTTAATTTAAATATTTTAAATGAATGATGTATATAAGCCACAATGACAAAAAATTATGGTTCATTTACGGGCTTCAATTTACTAAGATTCGGTGGGATTAACTTTTAGGGATCGGTTGAGGAGATTCCATGAAGTAGGTGTCCTAATTTCCATGCTCAGAAAGGTGCATTTTACCCTGACATGCCTCATATTTCATGTCTCTAATGTGAATAGAACGGAGAAATTTAGCATCATAGCTGGGAATAGCACCATAGCAGAAGCATAATTTGGTCATTTCATTTTTTGAGTGTTTTTTTATTTTATGGTTTTTTTATTTACAAATTTTAACTCACGGGATCAGGAGAAATACCAAAATATGCCAAATGCAAGATATAACTATTTCATACTTGAAGCTTAAATGTATAGAATAATTCCCAGACCATTAGGGTATCGTGGTCTGCCGTCGTTTCTCTCGTCGTGAATGTCATGAATCGGGGCGGGCCTAGGATAACACGTAATTTGGTAGCATCCTTGGGGAAAAAATCCTAGCGAACATTTTTGGAGCGTTTCCTGGTTGGTATCCCCATTTTTTCAAGGCCTTTCCATTCCGCCCACCTTCCCCCACCTCCCTCTAACAACGAAGTTGCGCGCCTCCATTTATTATTCGCCAATACCAACAAATGACATTCCATAAAGGAGAAGAAATGTATCAAAAGAAAACCGGGTTCTCTCTCAACAGGAGGTGAAAACCGCTTCTGATGAGGGCAATGGTGATTTTGACTCGATTACTGTTAATGGTTCAGCACATTTATATTGCTTATAATTGATTATTTTATGTACACGATTTGATATGTTTTATAGTTTGCATTAAAAATTTTGAAGCAACTAATCTTACATTAAAGTACCTTCCCTGACGTGAGATGAGATTTTGATTCAGTCGGGGTGGAGCTAATCGATTTTTGGTATTTACTCTTTTCGCTATTCCGTCAAAAAAGGCCACCGATCGATTTGCAGGATAAATGTTGAGAAATGCATATTTGGAAGTCTTGAAATATTAATTGGGAAGATATCGTTGATCTAAACTAAAAAATGGAATATATGAATTTTGGCCGTATTTTTCTGCTTCAGCCCACTGTAAGACGAGCGTGCAGATTCTGGCCCGGATCTCAAGCAATGCAGATGCAAGGTCACCAAAATATTTGCTCGAATTTGTTCTTCATCGATGACTCCCTCTTTCTTTCCTCATCACGACGCGACGTTTTCTGCTTCTAAGCGATGAGAGCGTGAAAGGAAGCGGAGAGCACCGGAGGCAGCATCGACGACATGCATCAAGGAAAGTATTTTCTCTTTTTATAATATCACCCTTGGCAAAGGATTTATCCACCGTTTATGGAATTAAATCATCGTAGGGTATTTTGGCCACCATACAACTCCAGAAATCGTAATGGATTGAGCTGCAACAAACTCAAATACTGTAAAAGAAATATTTACATTTATGCCAATTTTTAAAAATTAAATACCTCCATGCCATGTGGGAACGATCGTTTTTACATACCATGGTGTCAGTGAGAATATACATAAATAGCCATTAGAAAATACTGAAGAATCATTGGTAAAAAAAGAGGGAGTAATCATGTATACCTGTTACAATTTAGGTGTATATTATTGACCACCCTCGATTTAGAATTAATGCGGTTTCCAGCTCAGATATGCGAATAGGATAGAGACCATTTATAGGTCATCATCGGTTCTTATGTCGTGATTCTTGAATGGAGACATTTTCGCGAGCGTTCTTGTTTCCGAATGATCTCACTGATCTGTTAAGGTCGTGGAGAATGATCAGCGAGAAGTGTATTGCGCGCATGCGCGTTCTATAGAGGGGAGGGTGCGAGAGAAAGAGAGAACACCGTGGAGGGGAGGGCGGGGGGAGGGGCTCCACGCGTACTGTTTCTCAACTGTCATACACCAGCTTCCCATCGCTGCCGTCACGCGACGCCACAGTCGCAGTCATGAAGGGAATTTGCTTACGGTAGTGAGAATATTCCGTGCAGCTGGGTTAGTGAATGAGAATATTACTGGAGAGACCGTTACACATGGAATGAAGAGTTTTTTGTTACGTGGCTTTGAGTGCGAAGATTTGTGTGGGTGATAGTTTGATTGAATGAAACACCGACTGTTGTCGCATTAATTGTCGTTTGTGGAACCCTCTGCATCGCCAAGGAAAGGTTCATCATCATTCGTGTGTGCCCTGTCGTAATGTTTTGTTGATTGCCTCTCGTCATTTGCTACGAGGTTTCATAAATTTGAGAATTGTCTCAGTGATTCATAACCTTGTTGCAGGACAGGCAATTATTTCTACTTTGCCGGATCAATCAAGACTTCGCATCATCAAGTCAAAAATGTCTTTTCTTTACACCGTGGTCTTGAAGGGTTTTCTTATACCTTGTGCAAGTCTTTATTTATTAAATTCAGCCCGTCATCTGTGGTAAAGTCTCTTCATGTACAATCGTATTTCATTTTCTTTCACGTTCAAGATGTGATGCAGTTTCAAGATAGGATATTTTCTTAAACATATCAACCTCTTCATGCCCCCATACGTTATTATTTCTGCTCAATATTCGTTGCATTAGCAATATTGATCAATTAAAGTCAAATTAATAGTGATAGCTTCTGCGGTACATATCAGGGAGGTTTAGTTAATTTATGTTTTTATATAATTGCGTGTCGGTGTTTTGTTATTTACACGACGTTTTGTGCCAGTGGTGCATTCTCCCCCGCTTAGATGCAGGGAGAGAGGCTAAGGAGCAGTCGAAGAGAGGAAGAGACTGGGAATAAGAAGTGGTCGCCGGAGAGGGGAAGGTCCTTCGCCCCGAGTGTGCGTTTTTTTACACATGATTTTTTTTCGTGGGCTCGTCTGGCGGAGTGGGTGAATGTCTGTGTGTGTCAATTGGTCTTTTCTACAGAGCAGAGTGCGAGTTTGTTTGCATAGTGACGTGATAGGAAGTCTCGTCCGGAGAGCAAAGAGGGAGTGAAGTAAAATGATTGTTGCCGCGTGATGTCCGAGCAAGGCAGCTCCCTCGCCACGGCCGCAGTCGTTGAGACGGCAGGAGGAGGACAAGAGGTGGAGGAGTTGGAGGAGAGGAGGAGGAGGAAGAGACCTGAAGGGAGATCTTCTTTCCTGCTCTCCGCCGACGTCCCTCCCGCGTGTTGTCGTGCTCCGTCCCCCACACTCCCCCCGTCGCATGAAGAGTACACGCGAGCCACCGTCCCTTCTGGAACCAGCTACATAGGAGTAGGTACATAGATATTAGATATATACGCGTTGTGTGATAGTTGAGGAGGCGGCAGGCCAGCCGCCTCCGGCGAGAAGAGAACCATGCAGGCCAAGAAGCGCTACCTCCTTGTGCTCCTCTCATGCGCCTTCCTCGCGTACTGCTACTTCGGCGGCTACCGGTTGAAAAGCGATGGCCACCCGGACCAAAATTCGCCCCTCCTCCCGCCCCACTCCTCCCCCTGGTGGCCCATGAGCCTCCTCTCGTCGACCTGGTGGCCCTGGGGTCCTCGGAGTGCCCCCGATGATATGCTACCCTCTTACTTAGATGACCTCCTCGAGAAGGACATGGCCTTCTCCACGCACCTCCGGAGGTCCGATTCGGATTCCAGGGGCTCCCAGATGGGGCCGCTCCGCGCCAACCAACCGCAGTCCCAGTGGAGGCCCAGCAAGAGGGCTCGCGCCTGTCGCATGGAGACTTGCTTCGATTTCTCGCGATGCAGCGGCGAGGACTTCAAGGTGTACGTCTACCCTCCGGACGACGGCGGGGGCGAGGAGGGCGCCTTGGGGCCCTACGGTGGGGCTCAGGAGGAGGAGGAAGAGGAGGCCCCCGTCAACGACCACCCCATGAACGCTCTTGTGGAGGGAGCGGAGGGCGAGGACGAAGGCCCGCACGAAGAGGAGGGCGCCCGCGAGGACGAGGGTCCGAACGGCGGGGGCGCGGGAGCCGGCGGTGGAAACGAGGGCCCCGGCGAGGCCCCAGCGGGCCGTTCTCTCGGTTCCATGGGTCGCCAACGGAGGCGTCGTCGGGCCCGCAGGGGTCGAGGCGGGGGCCCGCAGTTCTCGTCGTACCCGCCCCCGAGCGCCACCTACCGCAAGATCCTCGACTCGATCGTCGAATCTCGCTACTTCACGTCTGACCCTTCGAGGGCGTGTCTCTTCGTGCTGGCCCTCGACACGCTCGACCGGGACGCCCTCTCCCCCGACTTCGCCCGGGACGTGCCGGGGCGCCTGGCGAGACTGCCCCTGTGGAACAACGGCCGCAACCACTTGGTGTTTAATCTGTATTCTGGGACTTGGCCGAACTACCTGGAGCCCTCGGAAGGCCCCGGCGGCGGGGGCCTCGGGTTCGACCCCGGGGAGGCCATCCTGGCGAGGGCCAGCGCGTCGGTCAGCAGTCTGAGGCCAGGATTCGATGTGTCCCTTCCGCTCTTCCACCGCAGCCATCCTTGGCGGGGAGGCGACGCCCCCGTCAACGACAGGTGACTATCCTATTACTGATTAGCACTCGGCTTATTTGTGGGCTGTGACTTTGTTATCACTTTTGTTTCGCAGGATAGTCAGTTGTTAAGTCAGTTTCTTCCTTTGTTATGAAATAAAAAGCGCGGTTATTGTTATATATGAACTATTTTCACCCCTTTTGTCGATTATATAATTTTAGGGGACGGTACCTGTTGGGATAAACGTGAAGTAGGAATCAATTTGACATGTTCCATAAAATCCTATTGGCCCTTTTAATGTGACGCGATGAATTCATCAGCGATGCAGAAAGCTTAAATTATCCTTAAGTCTCTTTGGGGTTAAAAATACCTTTGCTAAAATCTCACCGAGGTATTTTATTGTCCTCTTCTCATTTAAAGCATCAGGGGTGGGATTACGGTTTCTTCTTTTGCGCTATCGTTTCCTGAAACGCAAACGTCTTTAGAAGGGTAATGCTCTTTAAATACTGACCTAATAACGCACTCTATCGATTAAGATTAGTGTTTGAAAGCATCTGACGCAATTTGGCGAATGAAGATTTCGTTTTCGCTCTCAGGAGAGCATTTGAAAAAATTGCGATACCACTGGCGCACGTATTATGGAAAACCATTACCGCTCCCCAGGTGCGTTTACCCTTGATATTGTAATTTTCTCATATTGAATTACAGAAAAGATGGACTGTTTTGGATTAAAAAACACAATTTTTGAAAAATGAGACGCATTTATAATGCATTCATGAATGAATGCATTTATAATGTACGCATGATGAAATACTTCATTATTTTAGCTATCTTGTGGTAAAATTCTTAAACTAATAAGGAGCTTCATTTGTTGACTGAAAGCAAAATGCAAATACCCCTGCACCGACTCCAATGCTTGTTATAAATAGGTTAACAGTTTACAAAAACGGGGGAAAACAACCTCTTTAAATTTTGTTTTGCGTCGGTTCTAAGTCACGCACTGCCTTCGACGATTGTTCTCGTTATGATTAATATATGTGTGTACACTCCGATGTTAGTTATAAATTTAAAATGGCCGTAAAAACTAATGGAGATCTTAGCAATCCGAAATGGTGTT
This sequence comes from Ceriagrion tenellum, assembly GCA_963169105.1. Lineage (NCBI taxonomy): Eukaryota > Metazoa > Arthropoda > Insecta > Odonata > Coenagrionidae > Ceriagrion > Ceriagrion tenellum. The sequence continues at coordinate 2,350,148 of OY720633.1, forward strand.
TCTAAAAATTCTATGTAGTATTACGTTGCTTATTATTTAATATTGCGAGACCTAATCGTTGGAAAAAAATAACCTGTTGTGTTCAAAGTGTCCGATGGAAAACATTCCAGTTATATTCTTAATTCATTTTCTTTCCATTTATTTAAAAAAATTTGATTTTTTTAAAAGACGGATATGTGAAGTAAATAGTACTATTTGTTCTCCATCATAGTGTAAAGTACACCCCCCTAAATAACGCGATTTGGCATGGCTTACATTCGTCAAAGATATCGAAAATTGAAAGAAAAGGGAAAGGAGCATACATTAAGTTATATTTACGATAGAGAAACGTCTGGTTTTGTCTGGCATAATTGTTATGCAAATCATTTTCACTATTTGGTTTCGAATAATATGTAACGAGAAATATATCTTCGGGATCGGGAATCGAACCGCGGATTATTCGCGCGCCGGGCCAATGTGCAGAGCACCACGCTACCCTGGCTTCCTAATGACCGTGTTCATTTCAACTGATATTAAGGTTGCTCAGTGTGCTTTTCTATTGCGCTATGTTGACTGAAGTAGGGTGTTAGATTTCTTCGAGCAAAATGAAATCGCTAACATCACAGAAAATCTTGGCAATGATATTTTTACGCACTCTTGTCTCTCAATCCTGAGTCTCCCGTTCGGAGACCATAACATAAGCATGACTGACCTTCTACTCTATTGAACTTCACCCCTTCCTTCTATCGCTTCCTCCCCCCCATTCCCACCTATCCACTCTACTCTACTTCGTATGAACCCTTCTTCCCAATTATCCGTTTCCCAATCCCGCTCTTCTAGTTCTGGGAATATATTTTGAGGACTTCACGTTTGTTCACGTTCGTTAGAATGGCGGAATGTGTCACAACTATTATTGGTGTGCATTAAAACGTCGAGGAAACATACTGCTTAGGTTTCTCCTACAATTGTAGAGGTTAAGCATTTCCACCCAGTTACGCCAGAAAGTCTACCCTATGCTCCATCAAAGTGTACCCCGAGCGGGTTATGTTCAAGTGGTAATAATAATAAGATTTTTTGTCACTGCCTCCAATCCTCTTCTATATACCACAATAAGTCTTGGGAAGAGAAATCTTCTCCCTCACTTTTCCAGCGTTTCGTCTGCGTTTTCGTCGGCGTCCATTACAAATATCCCTTCTCATTTTAATGAGGTGTCGTTGGAATTTTCTGGCGATGTTAACCGGATGGGAAATGCTGGGGGGAGAATTTTTTAGATTCATGTTGGTTGGTGTGTCCGTGGAAGGCTCTCTTGGACGCGTCGGAACGCCGCTTCCCGGAAACTTATGCTCCCGCTCTCCTCGTGCCTTCGCGCCCGCCTTCCACATTCTGCTGCCCGAGGATTTCATTTCGTCTCTCCCGAAGTTCGGGTGGTGCGGTGGTTGCTGGTGCTGGATTGCCACCATGAGGGCTTGGGTTCAAATCGTGGTGGTGGCGGAGATTTGTAGTGAAATCCTTATGCATACTTGGGTGCCGTGTCGGGAGCAATCCCTACTACACTACTCTGTACGTCGGATGGGACGTTTAGGTGATTATAGCGATAGCCGTGTGTCATTGAGTGCACATTTTAAAAAAATTCTCATAGTAAGCCAAAAAATTCATTTGTATATGTCTATACGTAAGAGCTCTCTATACCGATAGCATTAGAATTGATTAAAAAAAATGGAGTAATTTAAAAACATTTCCTTGAAGAGAGACGGTTGTGGTCGGAGTTTTGGTCACCAGTTTCGAAATAGAGACGAAATCATATTGAAATATGTTTGTTTTGAATATTGTTCTCGGTGTGATACCTTGATATTGCTAGCAACTATTGTAATGATAATAAATGAATTATTTCGTATTATTTAGAAGAAAGTTTTTCGTGTGTAGTCGGAATATCACGAAATATATGTCGTGTTCCATGAGGCCCCGTGTGAAAATAGCATGGAACTGCTAAATTACTAAGTGGGTACATTGCAGAAGTTTCGCTTTCATTGATTTCATCGACGAGATCACGTGCGCTAAGTTTCTCGCAAATCTGTTCTAAAAAAACGGTCCCGTCATTTTGAATCGTGGACCCCGTGGTGTCTTTCGTTGAGAGCAGGTAACTGGTGATAACGAACTCCTCTCCCTCGATTCCCCAATGATCCTGCCCACCTGTTCGTAATGACGTGAATGACCACCGGTGTCGATAACCTCCCTAAATTACCAGTAAACCAATCACCCCCTCTTTATTGTGTTTTCCTATTTGCCTAATAGAGACTCTTATTTGAGGTACATACCTGACGCTCTACATAATTAAATATTTTATGATCTTTTTTATCCTTCTAATACTTGACGTTTGTTTTGATATTTATCGGCAGGGAAGAATTAGTTATTCTAATATCAGGAATGTTGACTCTTAGCATCAGTCCTGGAGAATGCGTAAAACGGAGGAAAAACTAAATCTGAATCGATCTCTTGTTACTTCTTTATACCACCATTTTCCTCAGATGGAGAATGAAAACGAAATATTAAAGGGCAAATGAAGTTTGTTCATTCCCCTCCGTCAGAGTGATTAGGGGGAAAAAGGTACGAATAGTGAGAGCGGGGGCATGGATACCCATCACGTAAAATACTTTGTTCTAGATAATTTTACTTTGCCCGACACCTTGCTCGTTTCACTGACTACTCTTCCAGATTGTCGATTGAAATTTAAAGTCTTTGCCGCTTCTATCGCTATCCGCCCGCTGAGGATCATTTCTTCGGGCAAGCAAATGAAAATCACGGAGAAAACGTGACAGTGTGTATCAATATGATCGCCTGTTAAAACAGAGGCCTGATTCTTTTTACATAGATCCTGTCTTTAAACGGAATGATGTGGTTAAATTAGGCTATTTGTTCCCACTTTTCAGTACCATCTATCTAAAATGTGACATGTAAATGAATATACTGAGTAATTAAATACATAATTTCATGTCATAATGCGTAAAGAATAACTTTTATTTCATTGGTCAGTGGTTTTGAAATCCTATATTTTTTAACCTTCTTGTTTCTATGCACCTCTAGAAATAGTTGGATTGTCTAAACCTCTAAATCATACCCAATAATACATACGAAATATTTCTACTGTTATCCGTCTCAGATGGTGGGAGACAAGAGGTCGACGTGCCCACGTTCATGATATTTTGTCATTTTTGCCGTGATATTCTCGACTGCTTGTTATTTGTCTTGCAAATTTAATTTTATAGTGCATCGTTATTCTTGTGGCACTCTTAATGTTTACACTTGTGTGCGCACTGTCGCCTCAGTTGAATACAGGGTCACGAGTAGCATGAGCTCCCCAAAAATACTGCAATGTTCAACAGGTTCCAATCTGTAATACGCAAGCAGTTGTTTGAGGAATGGCGGTTGGCTACATATTCCATTAGATAAATTGAAAACGTTAATAAGGTCTATCTTAGGATAGAAACCCGGCGTCGGCATTAGCCTGCTCTTAACGAAAAGCGCCAAGGGGACCACGGCTTAACGTCTCATCCGACAGACATAGTACTAATATACTTGAAGTGCCCTCCACAAGACACTCAAGTAGGGATCGGGTTTCCTTTGAAAAACATCCGCCTCTGCAGGGATTTGAACCCTGGCCGCCCGTGTGGTTAGCCAGTACTCTAACCACCACACCAACCCGATCCCCTTGTGTTTATATTACTTAGTTTAAACTTTTATACGTAATACAGTGTCTAAATTGATATTAATTTGTTTGGATCGAGTAGAATTTCTTAACTCTCTTCATTTGCAGACAATGAAAAAAAATTCAATCGTGCAGATAAGTTGGAGTAGTGCGTAAACGTACTTTAATCTGTCTTTTAAGATAATAGATATTTTATGTATATTATTCTGACCGTAGAGCCCCAACACTTAGGATAATTATGGCTTTTAATGTAATATGTAATAAAAATGAAATTTCATTGAGAAGTAGTTAGGTAATGTCAAAGGAACGCAGATATAAAATACCTAGATGAGGTTACCACCTCAAACATCAAGGAGAAGGCAGCAATGGGAAATGTAGGTGAAAATGGAATTGTCGACCACGCTAGAAGTAGATCAAAGCCATATCCCTGTTGAATCACTCGAAATTCTGCCATCGCAGTGCGGTGGTCAAAGGAAATTGTTTTTTATATGCGGCGATATTAGCATGGTCTTTCAGAAATAGTATAGAAAGAGAGAGAAAGCGTTTCTTAGGAAAATCCTTAGGTTTAAAAAAATTACAAGTTCTAAGCGCACGTTTCATAATAGATCAAACCAAGAGCTCAAGGCGGCGTAACTTGAACGGGCGTCACTTCCCATCTAGTGACGAATGAAACAAATTCCATCCTCTGAGCTGGTTTACTGGTTCATTCCTTAATTTTTTCTTATCGATTTTTATCATAAATTTTACCAAAAAACACGATTTTTTCGGTAAGTCTGAGGAGACCTCGGTGACGATGAAGAAAAGGCGAATGGGTTTTTAGCATGCACCACTGAACGTTTTAGATTAAGAGGATGGATAAATAGATGCTTATTTTTTGAGAGAAAGTGCGTGGTACATATTGGCCGTGTGTAGCAAAAGTACATCGCAGTCTAGAAAAATGGGGAACATATTGGCAAAAATTAAATAAAGCTTACGAGTGTTTGAATGGGCAGTTCGACTTTTTGTGACTTATTGTTGTGCTGAGACATCAAATTGAACAGTAGTAGAAGTTTCCAAGGAAGAAGGACGAGTGTGAGCAAGACAGAGAGAATGAAGGGATAAGAAGCGGATGGAGGAAATTCTGGCGTCGTAACCCATACGTACTTGGACACAATAAAAAATGGCTTCACTTATCCAACGTATGATTATCTTCGTATTTTTAATTGAATCGGTGTAGTCGTCGGATGATTTGATAAGAAATAGCAATCTCCAATAATGTTTTGGACGAACATCGAATTTTTGCTTATTTAATTATACCTCGTCAATTGATTTTAAAATATTCCTCGAATCAGCTTATAATCGGGAGATTTTGAAAACCCTTATCAGCTTATAATTAGGAGATTTTGAAGTTCTCGTTTAAAAATCAAAGGATATTTTATTTTTCTCTGGTCTCGTTTCGAAAAATCGATCCTCCATTTATCAGTAGTTACTGTATGTAATATTTTTCCACTATCGCTCATCCTTAGGCTTTGGTATTATTCTTAGACTTTTGCATATTGCGTTGGGATTCTGTAGGTCAATGCGAAAGCTCACCGCTAATACATCTTTGCCTGCTACAATTTTCTCCTCACTCTCTTCCTTAACTTTTAGTCATCTCTTGATGGTTTTTTTTCATGTCTGCCGCTTACTACATTCCACTTCAAGTTCTTCTTTTCTTATATAGCAACTTCACATTTTTGTCCATGCATTGGACCTATAAAATGACACGCTTCTTATCAAAATCTTTTCTAGTCTCTCGTAAATTAACTTCAAGTATCCATCACCGTTTTCATCAAGAGGGTAGACAACATTCCACGTACTTTAAAATAAAAAAAATCGGGACTTCAATTTTTGTAAATTTGGGAAGTTCTCCTCGATATTGCGTTTTTGATTGGCTCGAATTGTTGACGGATTGATTGGCTAACACTTAATGTTTTCCTGTGTATAGGTGTTGAGAGCATCATACTATTTCACGTTTTAAAGTTGTTTTTTATGAATATATCTGATCACTCGTTCTTTGAAAAAAACACATTTATTTCTTATTTCACCCTGATTCCACTCATTTTTGTGTATGCTTACATCCATTCCTCTCCGCTTCTTTTTATTTTTCCCGCAGTTTTCCTTGCAGCGTTAGTGGGCCTTAGGTCTCAGCAATATTCGTTGCTGGTTGAACCGAGAAATAAGTAGGATTTTAGCGTTCATAAGTGGCGATTGACGCAAGTATTTCGTTTGAACATCCCCAATCCGCATCCAGTTGCATTTCAAATGGAACGGAGAGGAGGAGGTTCTGGATTTTTCGGGAAGGCCAGTAAGTTATTGAGATATCGATTTCTCCGCGTTACATTACGACGCCCGTGAAGCGCGTGGTTTTCCTCACAGCTGGAAAACCTTCGAGTACTCTCCTTGATATAATAGACTGGTAATCCAGTCACCTACCCGTGTTAATCACTTTCGACGTTATTGTTTTTTACGTCTGCCACTATGGCGATCTCTCTTCCCGTGCACCGATTCTGCTGCTCTCCGAATGACGGGGCGTCCCACACGTAATGGAAGCCTCCCTTTCTTTTCCCTTGCCTCCCTACGCTCCCATCGCTTCTCTGCCGATAAGTCTCCAGCCGGAGAGGGGACGCCAGTCGTCGGCCCATCCACCTGGGGACGCCCTTTGCATTTCCTTCTGTCCACTCCGTCTCGTTTTATTCCCTATCCTTTCATACTCACGTGCACACTCCCCAGATTCTTGAGGTCGCGGTCTGCCTCCTATTTTGCTCGTTGCCCCGCACTGCCCCTTCTACTATCCCTGCATTCGGATGGGATCCCTTTGGAGTGGTCATCTTGTAACGCCTTGGTGTTTTCTTTTGGTGGCGCTTTATTTTCGGTTTTCTAGTACATCTTCTATCTACTCTCTCTCCTCTCCAACAATCCCCCCTCTCCAAACTTCAATAACTCCCTCACAACCAACAACGACCATCTTTATATCATATACCATCATATATATAATTCTTCTGCACGTGTGTATGTCACTGAACTCCTCCTAAACGTCGGGACCGATTTAGATGAAATTTTTTGTGTGTATTTGAGTGGGTCCCTGGATGGTTTAGATTCACAAATAGACCCGGTAGGTGGCGCTGCGATCGGGTTCTAGGAAATTTTTTGACATTTTTGTGACGATCGTAAATGGTGCCATCATCTTCTATATTGTTGCCAAGGATGCATTGCTGATTTGTTGATGTTTATGTAACTAAGTCAGAGGACTGAGATTTTAGTGGGCATTGATAAAGGTTCTAATAAATTGATTTGATAAACGTGGAGATCTTCTCACTTACCCATCTCCACATTGGTGACCCCGACAAGGAGAATAAATAGTAAACATTCGGTGAAAATGGTTTTGCCGCGCGACGACGAGCTTCAACGCTTACGTGAAGAAAACGCTCAGCTCCATCAGCAACTAAATGATTCTGATTCAAGACGCAGTCATACAGACAATGAGGAGAACCCGCCTGCGGTTCGTCAAGTCGCCGTGAAATTACCACCATTTTGGCCCAAGAAACCGAGTCTTTGGTTTTCATAGGCGGAATCTCAGTTCGTGCTGTCGGAGATCACAAGCGAGGTAACGAAGTTCCATTACGTTGCCTCAAATTTAGATTCTCGCGTGGCCTGTGAGGTTGAGGAAATAATCACGAATCCTCCGTGTCAGAATCCTTATTCAACTCTACGATTGAAGCTTATAGAACGTCTGTCAGCTTCTGAGGAGCAGCGCGTTCGCCAATTACTGTCGAACGAGGACCTCGGCGATCGCAAGTCTTTCCAATTCTTGCGGAATCTTTTCTCCCTCGCCGGAACGACCGCTCTTCCGGATAACCTCTTCTGGCAACTGTGGCTGAGGCGATTGCCCTCGCACGTCCAAGGAATCCTGACTGCCCAGGCGGAGTTACCCCTAGACAAGCTGTCGGAGCTCGCTGAAAAGATCATCGAGGTGTCAACTCCTCGTATGGCCATCCATGCCGTTTCTCCTAATAGCATATCGACGAATGATAAGCTGAACCTAGCCATCGAGGGATTGTCAAGACAAGTCACGGAGCTGTCGGTTTCACAAGGTCATCGTTCTTGGTCGCGCGATCGTCGGTGGTCAAAATCTAGAAGCCCGTCCTCCTCTCGAGGTGGTAGATGGTGTTGATACCATAACTTCAAAATTTCCCCACACCCTCTCCCCCAATATTTTTAAGGAAAAAATAATAATTTTATGAATAACTGACCGTTAAAACCTTCTGAGATGTTCATGAATAATTGACCATCTGAGAATAGTGTATAGTTATGTTTGTGGTGCTGATGTCAAATTCTGTTATTTGACCTACACATCAATACACGCGCAAGTCGTCGCACTTGCGTCGTAGCTTGGCGTTTGACGAAACGAAAAGATTGAAATGTCAAACTCAATGTCAAATGTCACTTAGTATGTAAGTTATCGAAAAAACGTTTGCTGAACCCGCTAATAGCTGGCAAGCCAACGTTTGGGCAGGACGACGTCTGTCGGGTCCGCTACTACAAATATATAATAATACTTACTAATATATAAAAATCTAGTGGTGTCTGTCTGTTACTCAATCACTCAGAAACCACTGAATCGATTGAAACAAAATTTGGCAGGAAGATACTTGATATATCTGGTTCACGCATAGGCTATAGAACAAGGGCCTTGGGGCCCTAGAAGGCCCTCAAAGGGCCCTTTTATCGCCAAAAATTGGCCCTGGAAGATAATTCTTGCCTGTATTAGAAACACGTAAAATATACCTATACTGAATGTACAACAATAATGGGTCGTAAGTCGCGCTGGGGCCCCAGAGGGCCCAAAGTTCCAAAAGAATGCTTTCTTAAAAGCCTCATATTGGACGAGTGATCCGATTTTAGTGAAATTTTCACACATGGGATCATTAAAGATTTTTTAAGGAAACTGGCGCTATAAGGAAGGCCCCTGGGCCCCAAGGGCAGCGTATTGGGCCGTCTGGTGTCTTATGTGTTTGAAAATCTCAAGTCTAAACATTTTGGTTCAAGTGCAGAGGTTTCTTTTTTGCATATTTTAATTAGTTCTACTAAAGATAGAAGGCTATAGTCTTCGCCATTAGATGGATAAAAGCTTGCAGTTTCTTATTTTTTCATTCAATTTACTTATACGAATAAAATTCCCCAAAAATCGCGTTTTTTATGTCAAAATCATGAATTTTACTTATCGAAGGCTTTCCCGGCGTATGGTATCGAGGAAGTCAATGCGGGTTTTCCACCGGGTCAGGTTGTCCATGTCTGCCGACGTTTCGATGACCGAGTTGCTCATCGTCTTCAGGGCATGAGGACGATGAGCAACTCGGTCATCGAAACGTCGGCAGACATGGACAACCTGACCCGGTGGAAAACCCGCATTGACTTCCTCGAATTTTACTTATGTCAACAAAGGATATTTCCTTGGTAACCGTGGAATTAGCATTATCTTCAGAAGGGAAATGGGACCTTTACAGTGGCGACTGGGTTTAATATCTAGAGATAGGTACTACAGTGGATATCTATGCCGTATACTGAAATGTTGCTGATAAAGATATTTTCAGGGATAGGTATTTTTGCCTAAAATTGGCAAAATAATTTCAAGTGGGCTAATTGTAGCTGGACACATGTAAAACAGGAGAATGCCACGATGTTATATTAATGCGACTATCCTATGGAATGCAAATGGCCTGTAGTTCAATTACTATATGTTACTGCATAAGAATGTCGAAACTCGGTAAGCAAATATAATGCGGTTTTCATCTGCTGAATTAAGAAATAAACTAAAATTATAGCTGATTTGCCTAGAAAAGAAATACACCTCATGAGCGACTCGAACTTACAACCTATATGCCTTGTCTTTCTTTCATCCCCGTTGAATTTCAACGGGTATCTTAGCTAGTACAAAATAAACAAATAAAACATTAAAACAGAAAAATAAGAAATAAGAGAAATCACACAAAATAAACAATAAACTTATTGAACATTAAAACACAAAATAAACAATAACGCCAGGAGCGCGGCGTTACAATCTTTTCTCCTGTCTCTCTCCCTGCCCTCCCTCCCACTCCTTACCTCCCACACGAAGATCGGCCGCGTCTTCCTCTCCCCTTTTCCCTTTCTTTCGTCAAGAATTCTAATACTACGTCACCTTAGTCGAAACTTTCTTCCGAGGAGCGGCTTACTGCGGCCAACTTACATCTTGATAGTGTTCCCTTCCTACTAAGGTACTTGACCATCTGTCTGTCCCTCGTGGTCTTCCTCGCGAGGCCTACTCTTCCGTGATGCTCTCTGCTTTCATGGACCGTTATCACTCTCCTTTAACTCTAGTGAGCGTTGCTTGACATGATCCTCTCATCTTTCAATCTCCTGTGTTCTTTCTCCTCATTCTCATTTCATCCAGTTACTTGATCTTCATGCACTTTCTCATGGATGCTCCCCTCGGTAACTGGAACAAGTGTAGCATTGTAATAACATGGACTGTACGCTAGAAGAAAATGGGATCAGTGGCATTTGTTGGAGGACTATGTTCAGAAATGGAAGGGAGCTGATGGCGGGACCTTATTGGCTCCGTCATACGGACCTTGATGGGAGTAAGGATGTAGAAAAGAGGCTGGTGAAGAGATAGATGAGGAGTGTAGCGTTATATGAGGCAGAAACGTGGACCATGAGAAAAAAGGCGAGAATAGGCTGAAGGCTTTCGAGATGTGGGTGTGGAGAGGAGGATGGAGGAGGTGCGATGCATGCGGTGATATTCGTAGGACAAGGGGGTGAAAGATTTCCATGGTGAAATCCGCGTGAAAAACACGATTGGCTCGTCACTGAACGGAAATCTGTCACCTTGTCTGGAGTTTTCAAATGGAAATGAAGTCAAATGTGGAAGTGCTGGGCATCTTTGGTGAGAGAAGGAAACTTGTGGACGAGATTATGCAAGGGGCGAAGTTGGTGGATGGAAGAGGTATAGAAGGGGGGCCACGTGCCGCTGAAGGCCGTGATGGAGGGAAGGATGTGGGGCAACGGGGGGATGAGAAGAAAGAGAAAAGGTTTTGTGGACAGAATGAAGATTGGTACTCTGAAATGGAGAGATAAACCTGGGAGGTTGACAGGGGACTCCTTAGTGGCATATTTCTTCATAATAATAATGTTCTTTACGTATGTATTTACTTCTTAACCCTTCATGTCAGCTGGCCTTGGTTGACCGGTCGGTGATAACACGGGTGTGGCAATTCAGAGATCGTGGGTTCGTATCCCGCTTCGTGCGTGGGAGACGGCAGTTGTTAGACGGTGCGGAATAACCATAGTAATTGAAACGACTGACATAATTGTTGGTGACAACTCGGTTACATCTCTGTGCTCATTAATTGATTGAATTCCGTGTCACCAGAAAATTAATAATTGGTAGTGGATGCTGTGTACGTAATTTAATACATTTGAGAATCCGTCGAGTTTTCGTATTGGGTTCAGTCCTAATTAAATCATTCAGAATGAATTAATGAGATATTGCTCAACACTTCTGATTTGATTGATATTATGCCGCAGTAGGTTTTTATTGGTGTCAATTGAGAATTCTAAACGAGGCATGAACAACTTTTCTGTCCCTTAGACTTTTTGGCGGACATTTTTAACCTGCGTTGTGAGTATTTTTATACGAAAATAGTGTTTTTTGGATAACATCACAGTTTATTAGCTTTCGAAGATCTAACTATGTTAAAATCATTTAAATGTGAAAAAATGAGCCTTTTTGGAATTGGCATCGCCCAACTAAGAATTGCAGACATGGCATAAAATTGACACGAAGAACTAACAGTGAACGAATTTGCCATAAGTCATTTGTCTAGTCAAAAATTCAGTGGAAAGAAATAAGATTAAATAATTTTTCATCGGTTGTTCTCTTACAGTACTTTTGTCGAGGAAAGATTCCATAAACACGTATTTATTTGTTTCGTGGAGCATGTGACCTCTTGCACAATTTGCAATATTTAAGAGTATAATTAATTACATCTTGAATGGGACCGAGTGAAGACATGTAATATTTTGATGAGGAATTCTCCTATGAGTTAAAGGCCAGTAACCTAGATAATGCTACTGAGACTCGACTATTTTAAAAACCCCGCTTTCCCCATTAAGATCGCCTGTCACGTTTTCGAAAGGCGGCGTCCAAAGATTTCAAAATTTCATCAGTGCCGCGGTTGGCACTCATCAGGACCCCGCTTTCAAGTAACTACCCGGCGAAACACCCTGGCAGGGTATTATGTAGATGAAGATGTACCTTTCTTCCCCGGTTGAAAACTCCAGACAAGGCGAAAGCTTTCCGCTCAGTGACGAGCCAATCGTATTTTTCACGCGGATTTCACCATGGAAATCTTTCACCCCCTTATCCTACGAATAGCTGAAACGCATAAAATCTTGATATCAACTATGGCGACTGCTTTCACGGACTGTGAACAGGTTCCTAACCGTGCCAGGGTGTTTCGCCGGGTAGTTACTTGAAAGCGGGGTCCTAATTCCCTCAGCCAGTTCGACAGTTGAAACTTCTAATGTTGACCATTTTATTTTTTTTCTACTGTAGAATTAGGAAAATGTTAATTTTGCTGTTTATAATTTGTAACTTCATCATAGTCGAGTTATTCATTGAATGAGAGTTATTTTTTGTGTGGTACCGGTATAACATACGCCAAATATTCGTTAAAATTAGAAATGAACGTAATATTAAGTTACCAGCAGTTCTCGGAAGATTTACTGCGACGTAATTTTACGTCATCGGCACTCAAAGTCAAAGTGTTAATAGAGGGGGAATTTTATTCACATGTGAGAAATTTATGGTTTTGGTTTGGTGGCATAATTCCCGGGGGTGGAAACTTAGCTAATTTGGTTGCCTATTGTGGAACATTTCCATGCATGCTATCGCACGGTCACAGTCTGTTAGTACGTGGCCAATAGTGAAGCCACTGAAATGCTATTATGGTTGACATTCGTTTTCGCTCGATGCCCATGCACGATATCCGATGGGGTATCAAATGTTATCTCCCATCTCCATCGGTTTACTATTGCGTTTCTTCTTATCAGCGAACAACTGTGAGATATCGTGCCACGGTCCTTAGTCGTTATCGACCTCATTATATCATGGTGTTGTAGTGAATAAACTGGTGTTTATGTAATGGCCCTGTCTGAGTGTGTGGTTAGTTATTTTCGTGAATAGATGAATTAATTGCAATGATGTGCATTTAGAAACATTTTGATTATTTTTTTGAAGGGGCCACTCTGATTTAATAGTTATCTGGATTAACTATCTTTAGATACGTTTTTTCCTTTTAATTCCATCTATTTCCTGACCTTAGCTGTGCCTTTTTTTACGTATCGGGAGTGGCTGCACGGCGCAATGCGATGTGCAGGTTCGTATTTCGTTCCGATGTACATTTGTTGCGCTTAGTTTAGCCCTTGAAATCAGAAGGTAATTACCATATTCTCACGGGAAAGTGTCGTGTCTTAATTTCGCTACAAAAGTATGTTTCCCATTTACCAAAGGATTCACATCTTGATTCTCAGAATGCTTCCGGGGTTAATCAGAATATTTGCGAGGTTAGCATTGGACCTTTGGATGGTGAGATTTCTTTTTCCTCGCGTTCTGTATGTTGAGGCATTAATAAATAAGTTTCGAGATGAAAAATTCGTTTCATCTAAATATTTGGTCAATAAAGAAGGATTTGGAGATGAGAAATGCGAGGTATTTCCGAATAATATTTTACTGTGCACCTGCCTCGGATCGTGAGGTTTCTTAATCTCATAACTCACTATTCTACTGCCCGTAGTTATCATTTTTGGAGTGTTTATCATTGCGTAATCATTTACGTCTTCAAGTCATTTTTAAATCACCCATAGGATGTGTGGCAGTGGTAATTTTGCTCCAAAAATACGGGTCAATGTATGTCATTAAAAGTCACCTGGAATATGCCGTGATTTGTGTGTCTTGATTGGTTAAGCACGTAAATTAGTTTTGAGATAATATTTAAATGTCGAATTTCGAAACAGAGTTGAAAGAATTATTGTTAGTAATGGTAGGCTTATTGCCAGAAAATATTTTACTCTGAAACACTCCTCTTTACGTGTTGGCTACATTTCGAAATACTTGGTAAAAGCAATCTTAATAACATTTGTGTGAGCCCTTATCGTTCGCTGGAAATATTGAATTCAGAGAAGCGATGAATTAATTTCAATGATTTGCAATTAGTAATATGTTCATTAATGTAATAATCGGTGTTAATGTTTGCTTGAAGAGTGTTTAAAAGACAGTATGGATTCGCAAAATGCCAATGACCAGAAACCAGACCAGAAATCAAGTCAGACCATAAGCGAATGCTACGTAGACGAACCTGCTACCCTGCAGTACTTTATTTTAGATACAACTACTGGTTAGTTTTAATAATGAGACTGATTAATAGTACTACGAGGTACTGAATCATGCAAAAGCTTAATCATGCCGGACATTACATGAGGGGTTAAACGTTAATAATTATGGTAGATTTTTAGCTCAAGTGCAAAAACTACTTTACCTAGTAAGGAGCACAGTATCATAGAACTGATCTATAGCAACTGTTATGGTCCCTTTTTGTGTGTGGAAAAAATGGTATTCTAAAGCTATCGGTTCTGCAGTTTATTTCCGTATTCTTATGCCTGTGATCGTTCTACCATAATAGTTGGTCTCTAGCAAAATATGTGGAACGTCCGGTACAAAAATGTTCACATCAAAATTTCGTAAAATATTTAATCTATATTTTCCCCTTGGATCAGATAAGAGGTTCCTACCCTAATTCCCTCAACGATTCAGTAACACTTCTGTTTATCGTAACAATTTTTAACAATTCTAGCTGCTCTCCACTGTAAATCGATCAATAACTCGAATGCTCGATCTATAACTGAAACTAGTCCCACTTCGTAAGGGTCCCATATATTAGCGGCGTAATCCAAGTGAGGTCTCACGAGTGAAGAGTCACATCGCTCCTTTACTTTATCATCACTTTTTCCTAGTATTCTTTTGATGAACCTCATTTGCGATTTGCCAATCCGCTGATTTCCCGAGTGTGCTTGCCCCGAGACAAGTCCTGAGTAAACATGCGTCCCGCTTCGGAAGTCCTATGTCCCATGCTCGCACTTAATATATTTCATGTTATGTGCTGCATAATATGAAATAGCGCAGTTGACAGTTTGAAATGCTGAATATTTGTAAACACGTCCAATGCCGTTCTGGGAAGTGAATCACGTGATCGAAGGATCCACGATGGTGGCCTTAGATTAAATCAATGGATAGTGAACTAATTTTTTACTTTTCATTTCTTTCTAAGCCAAATCAGTAGATGTCAACTGCGCGATTGTCTTGGACGGATTAGAAGGAGGTAAACCTGATTCGGAACCCGACTATAGCTTTCCATGCGCTGAATCGGAGAAGAATAGGAATGGCGCGTGGATTACCACCCCGAAATCCATCCGCCCGCACCACTATTTGCTCTGCCTCACACCTCCCAGAGGACACGGCTGTCGCTGAGCGAGGTGTCCGCGCGCATGCCGTGCGCTTCTCTTCGGTGCGTGAGTCACTCCTCTCGCCAACCGCCATGTCGGTTGTTGGGTCGGGGTCAGTCACGTCCTGGGCGCCCCCCCTCACCCACCTCGCCCGTTTCCGGCCGCAGGAGGAAGATTGCTCTGTTGCGGTCCAAGTGATGGGAGGTGGGGGGAGGGGCGGGCGGAGTGGGAGTAGCGGAGGGTGGGCGAGAGATAGAGAGATGAAGGGAAAGGCGTGTGTGGAAGTGGCACCCTCTCGTGATGTCGTTTGTCACGTGGAATAATTCCAGA
This sequence comes from Ceriagrion tenellum, assembly GCA_963169105.1. Lineage (NCBI taxonomy): Eukaryota > Metazoa > Arthropoda > Insecta > Odonata > Coenagrionidae > Ceriagrion > Ceriagrion tenellum. Next base: position 2,365,722 of record OY720633.1, read on the forward strand.
GACTTTCCCCGATTCCCGTCACCCTCTTCATCTTGCCGTCCACTCTTTCTCTGGGCCTCTCGGCGATTACTCTGTTCCTAGGATCATTATCATCTTCGGCACTACGGCCCATGTAGGACCCTGGTCTTCTTCACAACTTCCTTCCATTCTTCTTTGTCCTCCGCTACTTTTCTCCACCTCCGGACCCCCACCTTCCTCAAATCCTCTTCTACATCCTCCACCCATCTTTTCAAAATAAAATCCTTAACCATAATTCGTGATCCGTTAACCTGCTGGGTCGGCAATCTTAAATTTCCCATCCCTGTCTGAGGCAGTTGATTAGAATTCGTAACAATTACTTTTTCCGAGATGAGGTGGTTAGCCTCACGCTCAACCCCCAAACTGGAGGACCGGGTATTTGTTCTCGAAGTCCCTTCTTCTAGATGAGTTGCTTTCGCTACAGCTAGAGATTCTCATCTACCCTTCTTTGGTTCATCTTAGTCTGGTCCTTCAACCTTACCGGCATGGGTGACCCTGCCAGGATTAAATTCGCGCCGGCATCGCTCTCAGGATCACTAAGACTCGCAAGCCCTCCCTCCACGACAACGTGTGAACCATGGGAAAGCTGTACGTAGGATAGATACCTACATCTACGAATCACCTTGCATGTCACCAGTAGAGTGTGTGACACGGGGTGATTCCTCACCAGATGTGCCGCACTCTTCCCAGTTCTAAGCAGAACTTCGCTTGTTCCCTCTGCCGTTAGGCGCAGACCAAAATGCATTTAGAAGAACAGTGAGCGGTCAAACAAGAAACTAGGAGAGTAGGTACTACGAAGAAAAAAATGTCAAATAGCAATAACTTCGTTAAGATCCAACAGCTGATTAGTATTATGAACGCCGTTCATTTATGAACATATTGAATATTCAGAATGAATACTGACCTTTTTCAGTGAATTAGTGTCCTTGCCGCGTCACTCCAGTCGCTATTCTCTGAATGGTTGAGTTGCGGTTGTTATGGATTCAAATTCTCTCTCTTGTCTTCTTTCCATGTTGTGTTTTAATTTGGGGACGCATCCGATAGCGTGCGTCATCGAGGAATAGATGGAAATTTGCTCAGGGAATGATTTTTTGGAGAATGGGTGAAGAGAAGCCCGGCTTCGGCATTAGCCTACTGTCTACGAGAGTTTCCTGGAGTGTCGCTGTTTAATGTCTCATCCAACGTACTTGGTAGTTCCTGGAAGTGCTCTCCACACAGCCCTGGAGTAGAGATCGAGTATGCAATGGAAATGACGCTGCTGGATCTTTCTCTACTCCGTGGTATATAGATAACGGCGAGCGTGACACTTACTTCGACACATCATTAACATACTATTCGTCTCTATCTTCTCACCCCTCCTTTTCCCTATTCACTCCCCTTTCAAGGCGAGGGTCTTAGCACCCACTGCTACTCACCTCTGCGGCGGCTCGGATGGTAGAATATTGATGAATTAGTCACGAAAATCGATATATTACTTTGTTTTCTTTTATCATCCGCGAAAAATGATCTCTTAGCGACCAGGAGTAAGTTTCCGTACCCATTACACAATGTAAGGACTTTCCTCCGAATATTCGCAATGTATGTTTGTGAACGAAAGTGAACGCATGCAGTATTATAATTTGCTAATCCATTTCAACCATTTGCTTAGATTGCTTATATGTGAATTCAGTTTCCCCGAAAAATGAAGTGACGTTGTCGTGGTTTTGGTCGGTCTGTATTCCGTGACTTTACGGTGACGCAGAGTGGTTCATGGTGTTATGTGATGCACGTTTGTCATCCGTTCCCGTCCGTAATCGGATGTTCCATTTCCTTCTCATATTCGGTTATCATTTTTGTGATTCATTTGTCTTAGTATCTCCATGCTTGAAGATGTCATGCTTCCTTTAGATTCCACTCATTCAGGCATTCTCTCTCGTTAGCCGTTGCTGTGGACTTGACAATTTTTCCCCGTCTCCTAACTTAACATTCGAGGTCTTTCCCATTATTATCTTTTACTGGGAATGTCACTTACGGGAACGCATTTACATTATCACTGTTGGTTAAATCCACTGATTTTGTTTTGTCCACCCATCAGTAAGTCCCCATTACCTGTTGAATCAGTTGGACTTGGAGTCCCGGAGGGGATACTGCGTGAAAAATATTGGTAGCTCTCTTGCTTAAGATCGAAGTAGATTCTTTTTGAGGTTGTACACCGTACTTATTTAGATCCAACGTATTACAGTAGATACAATCGCAGACGTAGGAGTAGAGAACATTTTCTTGAACGGCTAAATTTAAAATGTCTTTTCCGTTGACAGTAGAGGGTCATTGAAGTGCGATGTATATTTTTGTACAATACCCCATTTTGTTTCGTAGAATAGACTTGGAACTTCTGTTTTAATTACTTATTATTATTGCTGTCACGAAAACCCGTATAATTTGACTTTGTGCTTGGATTATTTTGTCATAGTACCCTTCAAGTATCTATGTATTGACAGCATTAGCGATACATTGCAGCAGTAGTATGTTAACCCGTGTGCTGCATGTTCGTCTACGTATTATTCTCTGAGATTCTGATTAAGTTGTTCATTGTTCTCCTGACTGCTTCTTCTGTCAGCGCTCAGCATCCATGGGGACTGTGCAGGATTCGACCTTCAACTGGGACGAGTAAATATTGTATGCCTGGCGTGGGATCAATTTTCTTAGAATATGTTTAGGGATCTTGGTGTGGAATCACCCTCATGCGACACACCCTGGAGATAGGCTTCTTGGGATCTATTTGGATGCAACCCTGTGAATCCTCTCTTTTCCGTGTCGCTTCCGTCTATGCTTCTTGCGTCTGTCATTGATTTGCTCCTAGTGTATCCTTTGAGGGCGCTCCTCAGTGGTTCGACCATATATACATTCACTTCAACGGCAGAATTCATCGCGTCTCTCTTGAAGTCTGTCCATCGGTAGTATCCTTATACTTCATCACACTATTTTTCCCCTCTCTTGTCGCCCTCCATTCGTTCGTCGGTTTATTTCCGTTTAGACTTCATTCTTATTTCCCCGAGGCGTTATATTTTTACCGCCGTCTTCATTGCTCGTATTCTGTCTTCTTTAATGATCAAATGATCATCATTCTTCGCCATTTTAGGCTCTCCAATTTCCTTAGTCAATTAGATCGTCGTCTCTGTTTACGCGTCGAATGTCTCGTCGTCGTGGTCGACCCTTGCCACTTGCCGGTGTCCGCGGGGCTTCGTCGCTATTCTTAGCCGTGACCTTCCCCACCCGCACGCACGCACGCTCGCACGCACCGCTCGCAGGCACCAAGTCCTCTCTCTCTCTCTCTCTCCATCTCGCCATTCATTTCGCACGCTCGCCTTCCTCTTCGTCCGTCTCCTTCCCTCCCTCCCCCATATCTCCCGCCCCCCCCCCCCCCCTACTCTCAGCTTCTCCCGCTGCTGCCGCCAATGATGATGCGTTGTACCCTTTCGCGCGGTATGGCCCGGCGCGTTGCGCTTTCGGTAGCATTGCGTTTCGGCTCGTAATTGCATAATAAACTAAACAGAAAAACTAGTGTAGTTTTGTACAAACTGGATGGAAATCTAATTACCTTGGCAGAAAGCTGTCAGTAACTTGGTACCCTACTAACAAAGGATCTGGGATGGGGACTTCATAGAGAAAAGATTGTCGGGAAATATCGTTTAACATCGTACTTTATGTAATGAGAAGCATAAAAGGTACGGACCAAAAAGATAGGATTGCCATATCTCGCCGCAGTTTGACCCATGATTGAGTCTGCCACGTATGTTTAGGAATCCATTGATAAAAGGAAGGCAAGAAGACTAGAGGTGGTCCAAATAAAAGCTGCACGGTACGGTTTGTATAGACAAAAACGAATTGATAGAGTAAGCAGCATGTTCAAGGTATTTTGGTAGAGTCCATTTCAAGATAGAAGGAAAATGAATAGATAGATGGGGATGTCTAAGTGTTACACAATACATCCAGCTTGAGTTGAGTTGGAGAAGAGGCTGAAGTCTCCAAATTTTGTGGGGAAAAATGTACCACCCGCTTAAGTTTAAATGAAGGCAGCAGAATACAAATATTTCCATGCACTAATAATGAATTGAGACGTGTTTGAATGGAATAACTTACAAGAAGAACGATGAAAACCATTACTTAAGAATATAAATATAAAAATACGCTATTGGTTAAGTAGTAAAACATTAAGTGTCTTAAGTATTAAAGGCGTGGTCGGGTCTCATTTTTAAAGGGTGGCCTTTCGTCTACAACGACGCGATTCCCTACAAGACACGTCGAGGGCGTTTGGAGTGACTCCACTCTAGGCGTCCATTAACCCTCACACTCACTCCGTACGTTTATTAACTATTTCATTAAGTACGTTGAAGTTGAATTAAGTGACGTGCGTAGGAGTGACTTAACATGCACTGCGACTTCTAACCATCGGTCCACTCATGCGGGGTGGACACAGCTGTCGTAGACCACGGGGATATGTTTACTGATGTTTGCCACTTGTAAGTTCAGTCATGTTAACTTGATAAACGTGCAAGAGTGCTTATAGAATTGCGGGCACACAATGCGTGTTTGAAAAATAACATCCAATGGGGAAATGGAAAGAAATAATGAAGAGCATAAAATTAACGCACCCTTTTGTTAAATTAACATTGTAAGCTGCTTCAATCAAGCAATTGTGACCTCTTTGAGCACGCGGTAAAAATTACTTTTTTAAAATGCTCGTCCTGCAAAGTATTAATTGTACGTATCTGTAGAAAGTTCAATCCAAAACCTCCTTGTGTGGAATAATTTAAGGAATTCTTGCTACGATAAATTTCCCCCATTTGTTGCATCATTTGATGACCTAAAGAGAGCGTATCGTCGTAAATTACACAATTTACATTAATTTCGAGCGCCATAAGCCCAAGTTTTCCAGACAAATAGGGAAAAAGGCCATGGTTCCTATTATTTTAATTCTCGCGGCTCATTTTAGAGGATGTGGTCACGAAGGGGCGGACGTCACACCAGAATGACGACGTTCTCGTGAACTGCCACTTCACTCAGTCTAAAATTTCCTGGAATTTATCGGCTCTCCCGCATATACCTCCGAGATCCCGAATAATGCTTTTGTTTTTTAAGCCTTAGGTTCGAGCATATTGATTTTTCAATTATACGTCGAGTACTTTCTGGCTTGGAAAACTGTTCATGTTTCCCCCTTATACTACAGTTTATCAAGTTGTGATCACATCATGTGGCGAATTAACTAAGCCTAAATCATATTTACTGAGAAATGATCATAAATTGTGCATCTCTAGGCCTAGAATGGAAATGTTTAGGCAGTCCTATAAATAATTAGGACCTAAAATATTCAGTTCTCTACCACATGAGATTTCTACGGTAAATAGTGAATGGATGTTTAAAAGTTTGGTATGGAATTGGCTGCTGAATAACGAAAATGTAGTATTTTTACTCCATAGAGATAAATAAAAAAAACATATGTGCCCCGAAGAGACATGTATTGGCCTGACTAATGTTAACAGAATATTAGCAACGCTTGTATTCAATTAAGTTTCACTCATATGCTCCAGCAATTTACCGGTTTGTAACGCATTGGCCAAATTGGACTATATTTTTTTTACAGTATCATGATTTTGTTTGCTGTGTGTTGATGTATTTTAAAGAGTCAGTAACCCTAAAGTTAAAATGTTTTTGTCAGGGGTGCCTATGTTCGTTGTATTGTATAATGACATTGCTCTGTGTATTCATTTATGACATGTGTTATCAAGAATAAGTTATTATTATAGTTTACATTAGGGACTGTATAGCGGTCAGGTTCAGAATGTCATTTTTTCGTAATTGATAAGTAGCCATAATAAGTGCTATTCAGATTTTATAAATAAGTTTTTCGATAGTTTGTACAGCTGACTACATTATTTACTTTTTCTTTAATTTGCTACATAGTGTTAACTTCTCGTCTCGAATTCTTCCCTTGGAGAACAAAGATATATTTGCATTTATGTGGTCGCATAATACATTGATACTTACTTTAACTATCTCATTTGTAGCGTATGGTAATGTCTGTTGGTGAATATTTACACGCTGCCGCGTATTTGAAGATTTTTTGCTATTGCATTTTTGCTCTATAGTTCAGTACATGTTGATGAATAAACCACTCCCTGCCTCACTCTTGAGGTGGTTTTCAGGGTACCATGTAGATGTAATCTCCGACGCAGTTGTTGGATCTTCGTCTCCGCACTGGGCGCTTTTCTCTCTTTACCTCCTCACTCGCCGGGCATTGCCCCCGGTGACTCGTAATGAAGGGATGACTTTTAGATATCCGAATCAATATTCCGGTAAAATCTTTACGCTCGTTCAGCTCCTGTTATTTTTTCAACAAATTGAGCCTATCTTTTTAAGGATCTATTTATTGACCTTCGTTGATGGGACTGCGTTTATGCTTATAGCTTTGTCTCGTGAAGTGAATGGGGGAGCGATTGTTGCCCTGATGTATGGAATAGTTCGCGTGCTGTACGTTTTGAATGTTTCGGTTCGCTGTGTTTGTAAGTGATTGAAAAGATATCCGAGACGCTGGGATGTTGCCTGTCTCTCGCTGTACTGTTTTGCATTTTTCCGCTCTATATTCGAAGGAAGGCCATTATTATAAGTGATCGTATTTATCTTGAGGCAGTCATCGATGTATCTCTTATATTTCAAATTCTTTCCTGACGTTTCACATTAGACGCTAGAGATTTACATCGCAACTTGTGCGTTGTATTAAATTGTTGGCCCAACCCAGGTGCACTTTATTTACGTCCTTTAATTCATCCACTTTCTATTAATACCTATTCTTTATACCATTCACTAAAAAAACAAACTTTATTCCTTTTAGGAGATTTAGAGCCCGCGAGTATTGAGCAATGGTGTCGGAATATCAGCTAACTTGGAAGGATTCACGTCATGGAATTAATTGATCTCCATGGTAAAGAATTGAAACTCACGAAGGGTATAGAGCCGGAATAATGGAAATTGAGTTGCACTTGGCACGTGTTAACGTGGCAACGCCCTTTGGGAACTGGCGTGCTGAGCGAATGAAGGTTGGGAATCGACAATCCGCCTTGCTCCGTACTTGCGAAATTCCACAGAGGAAAAATTCATTTGCCTTTACTGGTACTCGAAACCAGATCCCTCGATTTTGCGCCTTAGCGAGTGTTCGCATCTGAATCTCCTGCGTCCTACCACCCATGCCAAATGTCATTTTTGCGGCTCGGGAAGTACATTGAGGAAGTATCCAAGTAATTCTCGAGTGGAGTGCGTTCATGGAGGGAGGAGGGTCATGCGATGAGTTCATCCGTAAATCATGAACCTGATGGAGCCGTTATGAGAATGCAGAGAAGTTAGTTTTATTTTGCTTGCCTCTGGAGGGAGAAAATAAAGTCTATATGGTCGGCATGCCTGTACTTTTCGACCCGAAATCTTCGGCAAAAATACCCTGGGAATTGCGGAATGGACTGATGTCGACAGCCTTCCAACATACTACCAGTTGTGTGATGGAGGTTCGATTCAGAATCGACGTTTAGGATTGTGTTTTCTCCGCGCTTCGATTCAATATGAAAAACGCACTTAATGTCGAATCTTTTCACGCTCAGAATCGTTGCGCTGATTTGCTTTGTTCAATTTTAAGGATAATTATCTATGCCGTGGCTTTTTATCCTAAGTCTACTCCTTTCTCGGGTCATTGCATTCATCGGATTCAGAACAGTTTCTTCGCAGATCTCCTTTTTTGTTTCTCCATTCTTCAAGAGGGACGAGGCACGAACCGCGTCTCCAATCCTAAACTATTCATCTTCCTCTGAAACTGATGGGTTCACCCTTTCCAGCGGTAGCGGCCCAGATTTCCTCCTAATTGGGACTCCCCTAGTTTAATGCCGGAATATTTTACTCCCGGAGGGCTCCGTCGCGTCTTCCTTGAATGCAAATTGACGGCGAAGTGGGCGGATGTGTGCGTGTTTGCTGATGAGCTTTTGCTCCTTTGGGGGATTAAGGTCTCGCTTATGCCAGGCAATTGCCCTCTCGCCTCCCTTATCATAGTGTTACAGTGGCCAAACTAGCTACTACTTCTCCTGCTCTGAGATGAGTTATTCTGCACCTAACCTTATTGCCTCAACCTTAACTTATTTGATGAAGAGTACCTATCCGCCTTTCTTCTCGGGCAATGACGGGGCACATTTACTCTGGCGGCTTCTTGCGGACAAATCCCGGAATTCGCTCGGAATTCGATTGGCTTTTCATTCATGTCCAAAACACTTGAAATGACGCCCGTTTTTGAACTGCAACCACCACGTAGTCTGCGCCTGCTATTTTTTTTATCATTAGGTTTGCCATAGGCCTGTGAACCTTGAAAAGTCGTGGGGATAGAAAATGGAACTGGGTGACCCGGAGAAGTAAATTTGCCTTTCGAACTCGAAATGTGATGTTTTCAATGAACTTGGAGAACCATTTTAGACACTGTATTAAAGTATGTGGACAGGTTTTTAGTATCCTACGAAAATGGGTCTTATATTTGGTGTTAAGGAATCGATTGTGCCCCCAAGCAAGAAGAGAACAGAAGAAAATAGAAAGGTTCAAATGTAGTTATTTGTGTTTTTCTAATATACATTTTCAAGTTTGTTGATATCAGTCTTGGGATATTTGTGCGCGCTTATGTATTACTACATCCTTACTGAGTAGTGTAGGTGATTGACGTAAGTATAGAGGTCATGTTTAAGATGTCCTATTTCGAGAGTTTGCAAAATCAAAGTTCAGCGTCAAGGAATTTTGTATGGAAATATTCTCACGCTTTGGAAAAGAAAATGCCTCATTTGGTCTAAGATAGCCTTCGGAATGTTGAAATATCCACAGAAAGTCCGTTTGGCGCGAATGTGCGGCGTATTGCTTGAGTGAAGACTTTTCGGGCTCTCATCCGGGTTGACAAGCCGGGCAACGGTGTATCAGTGGCTGAGTCCCCCTTCGTCTCATTATATGATTCGTCGGTCATTTAATCGCAAGAATATTTTTTAAAGTTTGGCCGCGTAATATTCGCCGAATAGTGGCGGTTGAGATCCGGCTGAGGAAAATAGATAACTCTAACCGTGGTGGCAGTGAAAGCTAGCTAATTGAATAAATCCCACCGCGAGCGACGCTCCCTCGTCCCGGAGTAATTTCATGTCGGACGTCTCATTAGCTCCGCGAGCGGTCACAAGCCGTATTTTTTGCGTGGTCTTCGGGATATATAGAGCTGCGTGTATCTCTTTCCCTCTTCATCGCTACTATTTACGGCGAAGAATTCCCCCCTCTCATCGCCACACCCCCGCCCGAACGTGCGAAGGAACGAGCACTTCGAGCCACTTAATGGCTCCCCCGCGCGTCGGAATTCCAAAGAGTCGTTAATTTCCTCAAATTCCCTTTCCCCCCGCCCCTTTACTGGTGCTGGCGTTTAGGAACTCGCAATTAACGACCTTCGCCATTATTATGTGATCAAGCTAGGCACCGCGAGGGATATTTGTGAGAGAACTCACGTCCAGTCAAGAGACGCAGTGTCTGAACTCCGGAAGATCGGAATCATTTATAAGACTCATCTGAGTTTGCAGTTGATATCTCGAAACGCCAGACTAAGCGATTAGAGTGTTTTCTGAGTGGGAAATCGCATTTGTCTTCGTACCAGGCCATTTAAAGCTATGAAATGCTTGACAAACAGCAGTTGTGCGATATTATTAAGCTACACATTTTCCAGGTAATAGCAAAATACATTAAAGACCACATTACTGACTGAAAATCGTGCCGAGTTTAAGTAACCGGTGTATAAAATGTCGTGTGTAATTGTTGATCCTGGAAAAATCGGAAGTGATGGGCTCTACAAATACTCTAGTGCGGACGTTTAATTATGGGACTGAGGAAATGGCTCTTATATGTGTATGTTGCGCTGTCTTTTGTGATTTAGTTTTGCTTTTTGTTATCGGGCCTCTAGGTATCAAAAATAGCAAAATAGATAATGATAGATGGGAATGCACACGGCAATAAATAGGCTGTGATGCGGATTTACTTGAACATTCCTTTGTCCATCGTTGTTAGGCTTTATCACGATCAGAGGACAAAGTCTTGGTCGTCATATATAATTGTTATTGGGTGACTCGACCAAAAACTGAGGTAATTTGCGTAATTAAGGACTGGTGATTGGATTGTTCATGGATGGATTATTTGGAGATTGGAGAAGGGGTGTGAAGAAACATCAGACGATCTCCACAAGAGCCGCCGCTGAGGCGTGTGATGGGGTTTTTAGATATCAGCCGTAAGAGTGGCGAGGAACGAGGGAAAAGTGGGAAATGACGAAAGTAAATTGTTTGTTAACGGAGCATTTTAGTATTCCACGCTGTTTTGTTGTAGTCAGTAAGGGTGGGTGGGAAGCAGTTTTCGCGCCCATCCGTTTAGCTTTGCCACTTCGTCATCTATGCTGGAGTCCGTTCAATATAATAGCGCTGTTCGAATATAATTATTTGGCAGCGAGGGAAATGAAAAGTTAGTAATTTTTTCGTATCACGTAATGATAACAAAGACCACCTTCATGGATTTTTCGGTCACGTGGTTCCCTTACCCAAACGACATTGGACGCTGTTTACAAGTCGGCTGCATTTCTGTCAACTGCGCCCTCATCTCTAGCGCACTCCACCTCTATTTTTGACGCTTATGTCAGTGCTAGAGTTTGTTCGCGAAATATTCTCTGTGCCATACTGAAGCTCACCTGATTTGAAATCTCAGGAGTAATTTTAGCCTGCAGCTTCCTAGTCTCTTATGGTTTCCAATTAGTATTACCGCGAGACTCGTGACATTCTCGTCATGAGTCAAATCTCGCTTCCTCCATAGAGTAATCCATGTTTAGTTGCCAGTACTAGCATTTTATTGAACATTGTTGCCCCGATTGTACACTTAAAGGCCACCTAGACAACTATTTCCAGTCTTTCGCTAAATTTGTTAAAGTTCTGTTAGGCAGTAATATTTGCGTATTGGAAGACTCCTAGATATGCAGGTAGTATAGAGCATAGTTTTGTGTTAATGTCCCTGCTGCTATTGGTAACATAACATTTCCAGCCTGATTGTCAGCTTCCAACATGAAATGAATCTCCACAAGAGCCCACGCCGTCAACGCCGAATACTGCCGTACCTTCGCCCGTAACTTTCCTCACTTCCCTCGCAGTTGCTTACACTTTATTGCTCGTAAATCCGGCATTTTTGCAATAGGTTGCGGAAAATAAAAAGAAAAAAGTTTCACTTGGGAGGTGAAATCACGGTATTCTGAGAATATGATCGGAAAATGAATCATAGAAAGCCAAGTGTCTGTCACAGTAGGAAACAATGATACTGGAGGCCCATCGCTCCTAGGAAACAATGATACTGGAGGCCCATCGCTCCTAGGAAACAATGATACTGGAGGCCCATCGCTCCTAGGAAACAATGATACTGGAGGCCCATCGCTCCTAGGAAACAATGATACTGGAGGCCCATCGCTCCTAGGAAACAATGATACTGGAGGCCCATCGCTCCTAGGAAACAATGATACTGGAGGCCCATCGCTCCTAGGAAACAATGATACTGGAGGCCCATCGCTCCTAGGAAACAATGATACTGGAGGCCCATCGCTCCTAGGAAACAATGATACTGGAGGCCCATCGCTCCTAGGAAACAATGATACTGGAGGCCCATCGCTCCTAGGAAACAATGATACTGGAGGCCCATCGCTCCTAGGAAACAATGATACTGGAGGCCCATCGCTCCTAGGAAACAATGATACTGGAGGCCCATCGCTCCTAGGAAACAATGATACTGGAGGCCCATCGCTCCTAGGAAACAATGATACTGGAGGCCCATCGCTCCTAGGAAACAATGATACTGGAGGCCCATCGCTCCTAGGAAACAATGATACTGGAGGCCCATCGCTCCTAGGAAACAATGATACTGGAGGCCCATCGCTCCTAGGAAACAATGATACTGGAGGCCCATCGCTCCTAGGAAACAATGATACTGGAGGCCCATCGCTCCTAGGAAACAATGATACTGGAGGCCCATCGCTCCTAGGAAACAATGATACTGGAGGCCCATCGCTCCTAGGAAACAATGATACTGGAGGCCCATCGCTCCTAGGAAACAATGATACTGGAGGCCCATCGCTCCTAGGAAACAATGATACTGGAGGCCCATCGCTCCTAGGAAACAATGATACTGGAGGCCCATCGCTCCTAGGAAACAATGATACTGGAGGCCCATCGCTCCTAGGAAACAATGATACTGGAGGCCCATCGCTCCTAGGAAACAATGATACTGGAGGCCCATCGCTCCTAGGAAACAATGATACTGGAGGCCCATCGCTCCTAGGAAACAATGATACTGGAGGCCCATCGCTCCTAGGAAACAATGATACTGGAGGCCCATCGCTCCTAGGAAACAATGATACTGGAGGCCCATCGCTCCTAGGAAACAATGATACTGGAGGCCCATCGCTCCTAGGAAACAATGATACTGGAGGCCCATCGCTCCTAGGAAACAATGATACTGGAGGCCCATCGCTCCTAGGAAACAATGATACTGGAGGCCCATCGCTCCTAGGAAACAATGATACTGGAGGCCCATCGCTCCTAGGAAACAATGATACTGGAGGCCCATCGCTCCTAGAATTCCACTTATCTCGGATCCGTGTCGCGCCTTGACCGCATTTTCCGCCATTAGTCTCGCTGAAAAAATGTAAATAGTGGTATCCCGTGGAGATACTCCACGATCGGATCGGATCGGTTGGGAAGTGAGCGCTGCGGATGAGGGAGGGAGGGCGAACCGATAAACGAATGCGAGGATATTGACTCTCGCCTCCGCAACAGAATTCTTCACGCTCATATCCCTTCATTTCCTTCCAACACTCACTCACTAATCGCGAGACGTCAGTTTTCTACTGAGCCTGATTTTAATTCTTCAGTCACTCGAGCCTAATGGTTATTTTGAGCTATCGTAGGTTACGAGAAAGACCTTTTCATCTTTACCCAGGCATTATAATATCTGAAACTTAAAATTGATCAAGGAAGTATCATAAAATATTATTTTATTGCTTTGCTTTCTTATGGCTATTTTCAATAGATATTGTTGATTAGATGTCCTCTGGTCTCAAAGAGTGATGTTTACCTCCTACTTATAGTTTAGAACCGATGTACAGAAGTTGTTACATTAATAGACTAAAATTGTAAAAAAGTGAGTACAAATCAAGAGCTGAAAATGGTACAACTATTACTAGTAGGGGACAAAACTTCTGTTTTTTAGTAGATGCAGTGTATCCTCTTTTTTAATTGTAGCTAATGGAGTAGCTTAAAATATTTTTTAATGAAGTTCCAATTTTTTTATCGCTTACCTAACCATTTTATTCTGTCGTCCCAAAATGATATGTCATTGTACGTCGTGAGTAATAAGTACTGCACACAGCATGAATACGAATAATAGTTCTTCATATTCCTCCCTTTCCGGAGGAGTGTTCCTCTCAGCGTACCGCAGATTAACCAATGCCCTACCGCCTTCCAGAGCAATCCCCAGGTCCCCGATCGTGCGCTCACTTAAGAGCGTCAAGCTCGCATTAGACGTCTCCTTTAGGCAATCTCCAACAGGGTCTACAATTGTCTTAGACGAAGTCTGGCTTTTAGATCTACTCTTTTTTATTTGCGAGCATACCCAATCTGCTCATTTTTAAAAATGTATCCCATCAAAAGCTGAGAACCTACTTTATCGCACTTTCTTGTGATCATTGACACCAATTAAATGCTGATAATGGCCACTCTATTTTCTTAAGCGAATTCAAACCTTTGAACTTTGATATCATCGTCACCTTTAGCTTTAATTTCACTCGGCACTCCGACCGATGAACAACCACCTTCAAACGCCTAAAAATGACGTTGGTCATTCTCTTTCGCAAATTTCGCTTTGGCGACTGAAGATGTCGCTTATAGCAATCGATTTGTCCTTTTCGCTCTCCTCCTATTAGTAGAGAAGAAAATATATTTGCCTTTTGCTATGTTTATGACCGTTTCGTTGGTTATTAATTTTCACCTCTTCCACCTCTTGTAATTCGTTTTCCAGATTGTCACCTTTGCCACCATCGTTGATTTTTCTATAAATAATGTAGTCATTGGCGAATAAGTGGATATCTAAGGTATCAGATTCAAAGAGGTCATTCACGTTGCATGTAAATGAAAGAGGACAAATCGCACTTGCGTGTGGAACCATAATTGATATATTGGTCATGTGATTCCTTTCCCCAAACGCCTTCGGAAGTGTTAACAAATCGGCTGCATTTCTGTCAGCTGCGCTATTGTCTTAGACGCACGCTAGTGTCTCCTTTATTTTTCCTCCTTATTGAATACCTTACTTCATTACTCAAGGTTTTCGAGGAATTTCATTGGACTTCAATGCATACAAATGCGTGGTTACTAATATCAGGAATGACTTCCTCTTCTGAGAAAACCTCTCACGGCTCGACAATAAAGACATCAAGAATGTTCCCTTGCCTAATGAGCCGATTTATCTGTGTAAAACCCTCGCCGTGGATTATACGGTTAACAACGTCCTGTGATCTCCCACAATAGAAGAATAGCGCTAGCGAAGGAAGTGTTTGGTGGTAGAAGGGAGCTGATGACGGATATCTTTGGTAAGGATATGAAGAAGACACTATTGTAGAGCTTGATGTAAAGGGTTTAGGGTAGAAACGTGGACTCTACGAAAGGAGGACGAAAATAGGCTGCAGTCGTTCTAGATGTGGGTGTGGAGGAGGATGGAGAAGGTGCAGTGGACGGAATGGGAGACGAACGAAGAAGTACTTGGTGTGGTGGGTGAGGATAGGAAATTTCGGATGAGATTAGGAAGAGGCAAGGTAGGTGGTTGGAAGAGGCAACGAGAGGGGCGAAGGGTTGCTTTAGGCCGTAGTGGAAGGGAGGATGTTGGGCAAGCGTGGAAGGGGAAGAAAGAGAATAACCTTTTTAGACGGGATAAAGAAGGGAAAAACGTACACGGAGATAGAGGAAGGAATACTAGGTAGATAGGGTCCTGCATATGTAAAAGTCTGGACTTTTTTGTTTCTGTTTCTGAATTTAGTTACTTCCATTCATCAATTGACCAACTTTGAGCGGTAAATTACCCGAAAGCAGATTATTTTAGCGGATTTTTGCGAATGCATATGAGTGAATTTTGTGAATGTAATCGTAGTTGAGTTACTGATGGTGCATTACGTGGTGTTTTGGTGATAATTCACCCCATGCCACTCATCCTTGAGGTGGCTCTCAGGGCATTATGTCGATGAAATAATAGTAATTCCCTTGCGTAATGTTCAAAGTTTGTGGTAAATGGCGTAGAGGTGAGGTGCATACATTTGGATACTGAATGAGAGCCGTGCTCGCAACCGAATTTGGACTGCGCAATCATAGTCATTAGAATCGCGCGCACCCGTGTGGTGCGGGGAGCGCACGCTCGGGAGCAGGGAGAGAGTGTGCCCCTCCCCTCCCTCTCCTCCACGACGGGGGGAGGGGAGGCGCAGGAGGGGGAATGGGCAACAATGATCACCATCCTCAGGGCCTGCCGCACACACCCTTGAATGCATTCATGTTTGGTTTAGTGGGGCACCTGTTGATTCGCCGCGTAAACAAAGGACGCACCGAGCCGAGCGGGGCGGGATCACTCTGCGCCGCGTGTGTTAATAAGTGTGCGGATTCCCGGCGGTTCCGCATCGTGAAGGGGAGTGAAATGACGGAGGGGGGAGTGAATAATTGAAGCCGATCGAAGCGGAGGGACACGACGCGTCCCAATCGTCTGCTTTTCAATTCCGCCGTTTCCCAGCGCGGTCTAATGCACGGCGACCGACCGAAAACTGTGCCGGAATGGGTTTTGATTGATGGTCGGGTGGTTGGTTATTCGATTGGGAAGATGGAGGGAGGAATGGGAGGGGGGTGCGACCGACAACCGTTGAGTGGTCATTTGCATCGCTAAGGACGGGGAGTTGGGTGTTGTGTATGTGGGTGGGGGAGGATTCGCTGGGGAACGGGGGAGGAGTCGGCGACTGTTTGGCGAGTAGCGTACTCTTTAAGGCTATTTGTGCGAATTGTATTCACAGATTTGCAAATGACTATGTGCGCGTGTTCTCAATTATGATATGTATGGATTATGAAGGCCGTTTTACACGGTACATTTTATTGTACAAACGAATGTATCATAGAATGTACAAGAAACTGAATGGAATTAGAGCAGGTTATGGTTCCCGTTAAGTCATTCAGACAATCATACAATTTACCGCTTTGCACGGTACAATTTTCCTCATGCAAGAGTTCACACATTCGTTTGTACAATAAATTGTACCGTGTAAAGCGGCCTTGATAATAAAAAATTGCTCCATACCGATGTGGTTTTGCTGACCGGAAGATTCAGATCTTGGGGACGCTTCTGTTTACACCAGTGGTTCCCAACCTCCTCTCCCCACCCTCACCCATAGAAACCCGGGTCGTAAATAATAAAAATATTAGTGGACCATTACTTGAATGTTTTTATTTCCGATATGGAAAGGTTCCACAAAGTGAAGCCTGAATTTATTAGTTATATTTTAAAAATTAAATATTCCAGAAACTCGTATTTCATGTCTCTCACCCCAAGAAGTTATATTTTATCTAAAAATTGAAGTAATGGTAACGGAAACAAATTGTTATTATTGATGTTTTATAAAACATTCCATTATCTAATTAATCTTGCTTTCATACACGTAAAAAAATGCAAAAAAAGCAAATGAAAAATAAAGCTTATGGAAAAGAATAAATATTGCCGCTAATGAAATGTTGCTCAAACCCAACATAGAAATTGAGGTGTCATCTCGCACCCCTCATTCCCCTAGGGGGGTGCGTTTCATCCGTTCGAGATATTAGCGATTACGTTACTCAGGAAACACATGGTTCTGCGACGAACGGTTCGAGAGCTTCATGATGTTTACCCACTCGGGTGGATTACTTAAGTGTCTTATACGTTGCTTATCGCGTCCTTAATCGCGATATTCAATTCCAATGACAAGATTCCCGCGAGAAAAACTCGATCGGGAGAGCAGCGTGAGATTTTTTCGAGTGGTGTAAAAACGCCTAACTCGAATCCTTCGTGACTACTCTTAGTTGCGTGATCGGAGTTATCTCGTGCGGTTCGAGCACTCACCCCCTGGGGTGCTATCTTGCGCCCCCTCGAGGGGGCCAGTATTCCTGGTTGGGAAACCATGGTTTACATCCTCGCCGGAGCAGAAAGTGATGAATCGAATCGTCCCGAGTGGTGGAGGGGTAAAGGTTCACGGGCAATCACTGCGAAGGGAATACGCGATGTGTATACCAACTTAAAGATTAGGTAAAACATCTTATAATATGTTTGTCATGCTAATCTTCTGTGGAGCATTAGCCATCGGACTAGTTGTGGAGCATAATCCCCTAGTAAAGAAAGTAAAAAAGAATGTTTTTTCTGTAGTTTTGGTCACCTGGTTGCAATAAACTCAATCAGTCATTGCCGACGTTTTGTCAAAAAAATTTGACGTTTTCAGGGCATAGAATATTTAGTTTATCTTGACCAGATGTAAAATGCTTTCTATTATTCTGGTAAGTTTTAACGCAGTACCCTAAGACCTGATCATGTCAAATATATTTGACAAAACGTCGACAAAGGCTAATTTAGTTTATTACAACCAAGTGCACAAAAGTCCAGAAAAAACCTCCTCGTTAAATAAGTTGTCGAGAAAAGAAGGGAATTTGTATTAATTATGGCTGCGGAAATTATTGAGTCAACATAAATTAATTAATGAATGCAGAGAATGAAAATAATTTGTTTTTGATCTGTCAACTTTTTATTGCCAATAACCTACTTCATAAATAAGGAAATAGAATGATTTGTTGCCCTTAATTTTACAAATGAAACCCAATTTACATCACGCAGCCTTTGATGTCATTTTACAACCCATAACCTATGGCTACTGTTTAGGGTAGTGTTATTCAACAGATGATCCGTGGAGCGGTGCCGGTCTACAGGCACATCCTGATACCTCGCCGTAGCCACGTGTATCGATGTTCCTGCCTAACGAATGGCAGTAGCCGTCGCTCTAACGAAACAGCTAATTTTTTTAGCACCCGACTTGATGAAACAAATAATTTCGGTGTTTGTTACTATTTCTGTCTCAGCTGTCAGCCGGTCCTGGAAATATATCTCCTGTTGCGAGAAGAGTATCAGTTGAAATTCAAGAGGAAGTTGAAAACATTAAAATTACGCATACGGTGAGAAGGAATCTTACAATTTAAAGTACACAATCGCAGAATACTGCGTGGCATTAAACAATCAAGGAGAGGTTAAAAATGCCCAAAATGTTTTCACTCATTCTCATAGACCTCGGGAATAAGTTCCCAGTTGAAGCTCATGCTGCATCTACCAAGGAAATCCAAATTTATATAATTGAAATAGGGGAAAAAATCTTTTTATAAGGTAAAAATAAAGCAAGTTAGAATTCTGCTCTGTTTCTGTCGTATTTCATCTTCCAAGGTCCCTCAAACGGGCAAGACTGACAGACGGAGACGTGGTTGAGTTGCATAAGTATATTACATCGGGACAACTGTAGGCGCATAATTTTATGGGCTATTACTATCGCCTCATGTCGCTTGAGGTGCCGCGTGTGATTCCATTTTCTGCTCGAATCTTCTATTGTCCATCAATCGAAAAAATAAATTTTGCTGATTGGTTGCGGTGTGATCACCCTTGTGTGTCACATTGGGCACGTTTTTCTACGTAGCTCTCTCGGTTTCTTGTTTGGCCTTTTATTACTCTCCTATCTGATTTCTGGGTCTCGCTTAACGGCCGGCGAGGGATCGTGTGATGCTCTGATTTGAAATGAGACGGGCACTGAATGCCTGGCCACCTCGTGCCGTACACCCTGGAGCCGGTATTTCGTAGATGTCGATGTAAGTATGACTTGACTGTCGATGTAAGTATGAGTATGATATAAGTTGCGCGGCTAATAACATGGCTGGAGCGGAAATCGTGGGTCAATGAGCGCACACTTTAATAATTTTTAGTCTATCGAAAAAAATTCTTGGTCCACATTTCACGTCAGTATGTCTGTTTGTGCGTTTGTGCATACTATACTGGGAGTAATGGAAATTATAAAAGAGTTATGTTTTCTTTATTTTTAAATTAAGGCATGTATTGCCTAGATTTTATGGCGCGCTGTTCGACATATAGACGAAATTATATCGATGTTTGCAGCTTTCGATTATTGAACTCGGCGTGACTCCTTGATATTTGATATCAACAATTGTAATTTTGTTAAAGATATTCTTTTGTGACAAGTGGAAAATATGTACACATACCATCGAATCATTACGAAATATACCTCATGTGCCAAGGCTACGTTATAATAGCATATAGCAGGAGAGCGTCCGACCTTCGGCGCCGACTTCTTTTATTTCGGCGGCTGCGATAAGCCGTCCGATCTTGTGGGAAGGGGGGAGAAGGGTGAGGTCCTTGGCGCCGTGGCGAGAGGGTGAGAGAGAGAGAGAGAGAACGGCGTCTTTGGGACGCGAAATCGCACTCGGGCGCGAATTCCTCGGGAGGTTCGCACTGTTTGCTTCGCGTGCGATAATAATTCACGCTTCTAGGTGAGGCGCCGTGACGTCGGCGCACTGTTCCCCGAGGTACCTTTGCTCGTACCGAGAGGGCCGTATTTTCTTCAGAAATGTCCTCGGGCGTAATGCACGAGCAGAGAATTCGCCCCGCGTACGCGTTTCACTGAAATGGTGGGCATTCTGAATCCCCGCGCTTGGGCTCCCCGAGTGAATGTACGCGTGCACTAAGCAATGAGGCACCCCTTTTGTTAGCTGGAGCGCGGTTTTTCTCTAGAGGGAGCTCCGCATCTAGTAGTCGGTAGTATGGGGTCTATGGAGAACACTGTGGCCAAACTTAGCTCCGTAGGCTCACCTAATGGTCACGTTGGCAACCAATGCTAACACTGGATTTCATTGGTGACAGTTTCAAAGAATCAAACTGCAAGCTCTAACACTCCCAGATTTGCTGTTAGTGTACGTAAATAATGCTATTTGAGGTCTTCTGCTGCTTGGGCGACATCGCACGACTGGCGTAATGGAGATTACACAGAAAACCTATCACCATAGGAGTCCATACTTTCAACAAAATATGGAAGAGGCTCTTGCCATGTTGGAGAACATAATCTAATTTATTTTTTTTATTCCTGTAGATGTAAGAAGAACAAGTAAACATAGTAATATTGTTGGCGCAATGAAATTACTGACTGGATCCATGCGTTCGAAATTAATCATTTTTCTTAATTGCCCCTCGGGTCTGCATACGCTTACCATATCCTATAGAAAACTGCCTCTATTTATTCGTAAATATTACGAAAAGTATTACAGCTAATGGCTGATAATTTGGCACCTTTGATTTAAAATATTTTTTTTTCTAAAATTCATTAAAATGATTCATTGAATTTCTAAATTCATTGAATGTTTTGTGAGGTGATATCTCGCTCGAACTATCTCTAAGGTAATAGTTTGATTGATAGCAGCGGATGAAAGGGCGTGGTATAGAACCATTTCCCATGTAAAATGGCTAGAAATATTGGATATTGTTTCAAAATGTATAATGTATGTAGCTGATATTTTGTTATCTTTGAGGAGAGGCGATCTTTTTCTTTATGTAGAGCAAAAATGCATAAAATTTGATGTGATTCAAATGGTTGGATTAAAGATAGAAGCGGGTGGGTCTGGAATGGATCCTGTAGGGCGGGTCAGATGCACGGGGAATATTTTGGATGGAGATGACTTTTTTGTTTAGGAATTAAGGAACAGAATTGTATTTTCAAAGGATGGATTTAAGAAGAGAAAAGAATTGGTTGGATGGAAATTGAGGTAAAACCTGGAAGACTAGTCGATATTTGAGTGCGCAGCGAGGCGCGGTGAAGTTCTGAAACTTGCTCTTTGCAGAATGAAGGGGCGTGGAGAAGAACGGAGAATGGATAGTGAGGAATACATACGATAAAGTGCAGTTAGGGTGATGAGGGAATAGAGAGAGTTGGCGGCGTTGTTGCGGAGGAGAGTGCTGAAGTGGACGACCCGACGTTTCGCGACCCATGCACAATGCAAATGTATAATGGTTACTTCTTTAAGCGTAAATGAGTGGTCATTTCCGGAGTTATCTTTATATATGTAATTGTCTGTTAAGGATTTAAGTTGGAGTGGTGGAAAAGGGGACAAGTTGGGACAAGAGGGGAGAGGTGTAGGCAAGTACTCATTTCTTCTTGAAGAAGTGAACAGCAGGGGTTACGAAACGTAGGGTGTACACTCAGCAAGATGCGGAGTTCCCCCGTAATGTCTGGTGTGTCAGGAAGTGTACACATGAGTACATGATAGGTAATTAATAGTTACTCCTGCAATCAAGGGTAGTATATCAGGTAGTTAAGGGTGACTAATCGGTTTATCTTCGGCTGGGATTCAGGGGGAAAACCTATGAAACACGTTGGTGAGGGAGATGGTGGAGGGACATAGAATTGGGCTTATTTACCCGAGAGCCCGTCTGCTGGCGTCTGGTTCTGCTTCATTGTCGATGGTGACAGCTACAGAACATGAGTGCGAATGGGAGTACACGCCAAGTGATACTAAAGAATGGTATTGAAGACGTGCGCGAGTGTCATCCGTATTTTTTTCTGCCATTAAGGCGGAAATACGACCTTGAAAGATATAGGTGTTACGACAATAATTTCCATCGTAATGTCGTTCAATTCTTGCAGAAAAATAAATAACTGAAAAGAATGGCGTTTTTTTCATTACGTTAATGGACACGCCTAAAAAGGCGTTCATGTGAAAAAGACAGCTGCTGTGCTCAAAGAACATAGGACTACAAACCAGGAAACAGTATGTGAAAACCTTCGTGTGAATCGTAGCACTCAATGGATCGGAAGCATGGACCATTGGAAAAGTTGGAGTCGAAGCCTGTGAAACCTGGTGACGGAGGAGGATGCTGAAGATAAAATGGACGGAAAAAATAAGAAATGATGAAGTTTACAGAAGAGTAGAAGAGGAAAGGACCATTTAATGGGACACCATACGGAAAAGAAGAACGAGATGGATTGGACACACCTTGAGACACACAATGGGTTTGTGAGAAACATAATTGAAGGTAAAATAGAGGTAAAAGTCCCCAGAGGAAGACTCGGGAAAAAGTTCATGGACCAAGTAAAGGCGAAAGTATTCATAGGAAGCAATAAAGGAGGTACAGGAACTAGCATTAGATAGGGAAGGGTGGAGGACTGCAGTCAACTAATCTTAGGATTGAACGACTAATGATGAATGGACATTTAACGCGCAAATGCCATTTTGTTCATTTTATCCTCACTGATTATATTATACCAATTTATTGGATGATCTTCGGAAAGTCCTCAAATTCCATTGTTGGATTATCTGTGACCTTTCTCAGGGATGGAAATGCGATTTCTCCCAATTATGCCCGTCATTAGCTTCTAATGGGTCCAATGTTGGAAAAAATGGCATTGTCTTCATATTCCACACCTCTCATGTCGTCATATCCTATAAGCTATACTATCTGTACCCTTACGTCCAACATTCTTCCCACTATCCATCGTCCTCTTCACTTCTCCCATTCCAACCTCGGGGATCCTTCATACTCTTCCGTCAGTGCAACTCAGTGCGTCCAACCGTAGTCGTTTTTTTGCGTTTAAGTTAGTTTGAGCGAAATATCAAATTACCTAGAAAACAATGAATTTGTTCTCATTTTAAAGAAAAATGTATCACCCTTAACTGACATAAAAATTTCAACCCCTTATCACATTACTTTCAGAGATATTTGCCAGAAAATACCAGCCCTTTTGTATGGGAAATGCTCCGTGTATGCACTCAAAAGAGACCTTTTTTTTTAAATGAGGACTTCCCTACACTTAGATCTCGTCAAAAAATCAACAGTGTGTAGTTTGTGTGTTTTCTAAAATATTTTTGGAAATTAATCATATTGTCACCGCAGTAGGTTCTTGGGTATCACAAAAAACATTCCGTTTCGCAGGAGTTTCAAACGCACCGCGCGAAAAAAATGAGTCAAGTGAAAGACTTATTTAGATATTTTCATTTTATTACTTACAATGTCTGTCATATAAAACTATATTATTTTACCATTAATAATACAATACTTAATTCATGTGTCATACAGCTGGTGAAATTAAAACGTATTTTTCGAATATGGTCTCAATTATGATTAGGGAACTATCTGTCTCGCACTACCTTTAGTTAGTTTTAGTTTTTTTCTCTACAGAGGTAACTGGCATCATCATTGATTATTTAATCCTAAAATTTGATGACTGCAGCCCTCCAACCTTCCCCTCTCTGTTGCTAGTTCCCTTTCTCCATGATAGTTCCTCTATTCTTTTCTTTTGTTCTATGAAATTGTACTTTCCTTATTATTTGGTCTATGTATTTATCTTTGGCCTTCATCTTGTGACTCCTCCCTCTACTTTTCCTATAATTACTTTCTTCACAGACCCATTATGCCACAGGGTTGCCCAATCCATCTGGATCTTCGTTTTCGTATAGGATCCAGTATGGTCCTTTCCTCTTCCACTCTTCTGTATACTTCATCATTCTATTTTTTCCGTCCATTTGGTCTTCAGCATCCTCCTCCATCATCAAGTTTCGCATGCTCCTTTTACTTTCCAGCCTACTTTTCCATTGGTTCATGTTTCTCATCCATAGATTGCCACGTTCCGTACTGTGGAGTTGCAGGCGATATTCGAATTTTATTGAAAACCTTAAGGTCGTTTGAGTGAGGTATCATGGCTTTTAGATTTCATTGTATGCGGCCTTATTAAATAGAATCTTATATTTTTGTTATAGAGAGGCATCACTACTCACCGCATTAAATTTCGAGGTATTAACGAACAAATAATAGCCGCTTCCATGTGATACGGTGCGGCTGAGTGCTCTGTAGACAGCTTTAATATGGGGAAGGACATAAATGAGAATACATAATTATAAATGAGAAAGTTCTGACGAATGGATCGCGTCCGAAATTTAACGGCGGGTAGATCGTACATTTTATCAATTATCTGAGGGTAGGTCAATTAATTACTAACCATTTTTTTCTTCAGTCGCAAAAATGCACTGAAAAAAAAGTGCATACGCTCTACTGCTAAAACGGATTGGTGCTTTAGGTTTGCTGAATCAGCAGATTTTATAGCTGTGGAGGTATGTAAGATACTGTACAGTCAGTCGCATTAAGCTGGGTACCTGTAGATTTACAGCAGACGGTGTTTAGATGCACAGCGAAATGATTTGGTTGGTAAGCTCATCCGGTGATATGTACCTACAGACTCGCTTCCAACTTGAGTCACGTGACTCGACTCCGTCGCTTCTTAGCGGACCTATGGTTGTCTCATTCCGCCATTGTTTCTTTCTAGTGCAGAATGAACCACGAGGTCAACATCGGGAGGTTCACCTCGGGTGATAACTTGAAGCCATAACAGAGATTTCAGGCGAAAATACCAAAGATACCGGTGGAATTGCTTTTCTCAAGTCTGGCGGATGCGACGTGTAGTACCGTTGCTGGATCAAACTGAGCTTTTTAATTATTTGCTCTTAGTCTATCAGTGTGTTGTGGTATTCCGTAGTGCTTCATGAGTGTTTTATTCAACGAAAAAGGAAGAGCTAGTGAGATGATTAGTGTGGTTTTGAGCGTCCTAAAGTGGTTATCACCTCTTCTTCATCTCGTTTTATCAGTGATATGCCTCACAGCATTATAAAGTGCATAAATAGTTGTGTGTGTATGGACTGTTTTTGAGGGTAACGATTGCATTTTTAAAAATCATTGGACGTTAGTGCTCTTTATTTGTGTTTTTAGATGATTACTCTACGAGATAAGAGCCCATTTTAAAGAATGTGTCGAGGAGGAAGCCTCGTAAAAAATTTACAAGTGCATATTGGTTTTCGTGACTACTGCATCAAGTGACGTGCTTCAGAGTAATAAACTCGAGTATATTACTGTTTGTTGTCGTAGAAATGTGTCTTACATTGATATAAAGACGTAAAATTGTTATCGTATTGAATTGTAATGATTTCGCTCAGGTAATGCGAATGTAATTGCGAATATGTTTACATCAAAGCGCTGATATGTTTACATTCTGCCGTAATTCTATTTCGTTTCGTTTTTGTTATGGTTACAGAGCGTTGTTATGGTTTACGCAGAAAAATGTTTTCTTCCAGTGCTTCAACAGTGTATCGCATCATATTTTATGTTTTATCTTGTAAGTGGTAAGTTAAATCAGTTTCGTTTTATTTTATGCTCAGAAAGGATTCATGAAGGGACAAATAGGTATCCAGATTAAATAGTGACCATGTTCGCTGTACCGTGTGCATGTTCGTTTTTCGTTTACAGAATGATGGTTAGTTTGTGAATGTGAGTATTTTTACATTTTCTGTGTAAATGGCAGATATTACCCATTAACTAGAGGCAAACATTTTCCATTTTGAGTGTTTTTATATTGACGGAACGGTGAAAAATTCAAGAAAGTACTGTGATTGTTTGAATATAACTGATACCTTAATTTGGTGCGAGTGGATGGGGTATGTTAAACTTTGATGTGGTGAAGCTGCAGTGTGTCCAATTGATTTTATGAACGGTATGTGCAAGTTTGTGGTGTATTACTACGTGTGGCAAAAATAAAGTTTATAACAAGCACGTATTCCCGATTTTTCTATACATTCAGCTTCATTGTTTCCAGGGAGGTCGCTACCTACAATTATGTACTCCGATACGATAGTGGCGATAGTAGCATACTAGGTTAATAGCTCAGTGGAAAGGCTCTAAGAATACTATTTTTTCGTATGCGAGTAAGATCTCTTAGTAGCTGACTAAGTTAGTCACCTACTAGCACCTTTTTGCTGAAATCTATGGATACGGCCGTACGGGTCTATGTTTGACGGTAAGTATCAACTGCGAAATATTTTTTATTATTTCCTACTAGAACTCTTCCACGGAAGAAATTTTTAAGCAAAACGTATTAAATAAGTTAGTAGCATGTGTTAGGTAAAATATTTTTCATTCCAGTATTGAGATATTTTTCATTTCATGTGATTAAACTTGTTCAAAATTATCCAGTATGCAGCCAAGAGTAATGATTTTAGATTTATTCGACACCGAATATACTACTTCCATTTTTGTGATGCACAGGAAAGTTATTTTTTCTGAAGAAGTATTTTATGTATAAATACATACATATTCGTAATATACCGCAGACCAGCGAGATATTCAACAGATTATCGGCAATATATCTAGCTAGTGGCTAATCTGCCTAGCTGGTGTTATATGCGAAGCAATCGGTTAGCTACTCCATATGGCTGGATAGCTATACCGTATTGCCGTCTTCCTAGAAATATCTATTTAGACGGATAGATGGCTCTGCTAGAAATTTCTCACTGTATAGCTACACGTCTAGCTGTCCCATATACTGCTAGATATTCTGGCTATACAGCTAGAATTATAGCTTTTTTCTCAGAGTTTTTTCTCAGTGTGTAATGTTAAATCGGTATTAGCAGAGTAGAGCGCGAAAAAACTATTTCAGTCAAAGCTTCAAAATGTATATTAAGCGTTTTTTAAAGTTCAGTCGGATAGAAGAATGTTTCTGCTCATTCTCAATATTATATAAACTTCATATTAAATTTAAAAAGAACATTGAAATTGATGTTGATGATTTTGACTGGAGGATAATCTCGCTCGAAACATCTGAGTGTTTTACCTAAGTAACTTGAATTATGTAATGTGAATTGCGCCAAAACTTTGTTGTATAATTCGGAACGTTTTATTAATGCACCTCATTTGTACATTTCACTCTTCAATGTAACATTTCTCTCATCATGAACATCGAAATAGTTTTTTTTGCGATTTTATAAAAAGTGCTATGCTGTGAATGAGTATTTTTTAATAATTGAAAAGCGTAAGAAGTTTATATTGTTTCATTTCTGAAGTCCAAAATTCTCATGTTTGAGCAGCATGCGTCACTCTGACGGAAAACAGGCTCGTATTTTTGGGGAACACCTCGAATAGTAGTGTAATAAGGGGATGATGAAATAAAATGAGATCTTTTTCTTATAATAATGGAAAAGTACTTCGATATTATGAAAAGTGATCCCTCGATCAAACGACCTCAAATGTTTAGTCTTCCGAAAAATGGCGTTCATCGCTGTCCATTGGATACATTACTTGCGGTTGGAAATGTTGGCAGTAAATCTCAGTGAAGGAGGCGTCTCTAGCACTATGGCGTCATCAATTGTATCCCTATTCACGGTGGACTTCTTGGATGTGGAGACCGCTTTAGCATTGATGAGCTAGCGAGTGGCGGACGATTTTTTTAGGCGAAGATTTTCGTTTGATTGACCCGCGGCCGCGCTCTCTCGGGCCTCCAGGAAGGTCGCCCGCCCGAAATCTGTTCCCCTCGGAGGGCTGAGCTCTAGACGGGTCTACTTGGCACAGCCGCGTCCTTTGTATACATTATGCGCATGCCGTCGGAACAGCAGTGAAGCCAGACCTCCGCTATATCACCACGGTATATGTTGCTCGTCAGCATTAGTTAGTTAGGGTATAGGTTGATGAACCTGAATTATTAAATCAGTTAACTAAGTTTGTGACGCTAAGTTTTGAATTTATCTAAGTGTTTTTGACGAGATTACCTTGGCAATGGGAGTCGCCCAATAGTCGGTGACTAGTTAATTTCGACCATAGGACGGACACTGTAAGGGGACCCTCAGCTCGTGGGTTGGAGTTTTTGGGTAACGACGATAAATACAGCCCTAAGTGAGTTTTGCGGGGTGGCTGGAGTAATGGCTCCCATTACCCGGCTTGAAAACCTGACGGTTGCGTAGATTTTTCAGTGGAATCGATTGTTGGACGCCTTATAGAGAGAGCAATTCCTGTCTTAGCTTTAAGTATAGAATGTCTCGATTGAGGGATGGGAGACTTGGAGGGACTATAACCCCCGGCCTCGCTTCGTCAGGGGGCCGCATATCAGTTTCTGGTTGGGGGGAGGGTTTATCGTTACTTGATAATTTAAAATTTTCCCGAATATGCTCGTCGTAAATGCATTTAATTATCATAGAAATGCGAAGGAACTTACTTGAACCAAAGTTACTAATAGGTTTAGAGCATAATATTTCAAATAGTTTAATAATAATAATCTACATTGCTTGTTTATCTTCAAGCCTTAAAATATTAGGAATACCTATTAAAAAGCATTCATTAATTCAACTTGGTATACGTTAGCTATATATTGTAACCTGGGTCTTCCAATTAATCGGTAGCCTTGCGCCTCTACATCCTCTAATCCGACCCTGAAGTATATTCCTCCCTCTGAGCGTTGGAATGGATATTAAAGTGTTAGCGCCTTCGCTAAAACATTAGGCTCGGACCGACCCCAGGTTACCATCCATCCTGACTGTATTTTCCTTTAACCATTCTCTTATCGACCTATCCACCAATAATATTAAAAACCTCCTATTCGCGAAACGCCTCCCCAATGTCACCGACTGAACAACGAGATTCGAATTCATCCATCGAGGGATGTAATGAAGCTAATAAATGTACTTCTAGGTTTATCTGTAAGATATGAAATAGAATAGAGTTGCTGCAAATGGATCCTCGGATTGATGAATGCTAATGATGACCATCATCTTAATAGGGTATAGTTGCACGTGGCGAGTGTAAAGATACAAGAAGCCAAGCGAAATTATTAATTGGCAATATGGTGGTAGCAATGCCTCCTACCGTGCACCCGACTGAGGCAGCACCTACGTTTAGGTATATAGCGTTCAACGTTTCGCTAACAGCAGGAGCCTTTTTGAGAACACTATTACCAAACATACTCTCTGGGTGTTCGCCCCAAATGCACTCCAGGAAACATTTCCAATACCTCGGTAAATTTAATTATTTACTTAAGGAAATAATACTTGCACATTGGAAGACTCCGAGATGTGCAGTTAGTGTAGTGAATCGCTGAAACGTTGATTTCTAGATACTGTTGGCAACATTGCACCAGCAGTAGTTACTGGGAAAGGAATCTCTACGAGAGCCCGTACTGTCAACTACATGTGGATGTGGGACTGAGGGTTGAGAGGGAGACTGTGGAATAGGAGTAGTCTCCGCCCTTTTTTCTGCCCCTCAGCCGTATAATCTGTTGTATATTCTCGCAGCACTTGAAGTTATTATTTATTAAAAACAAAAACGAACGAGACCAAAACATTAAAAAAATTGATTTTTAATAGTTTTTGAAACATAAATGAAACCTCAGGCAGTCATCAATGGTCTTTCAATCCTAAGATTGGTTGACTGCACCCTTCCTTTTCCAATGCTAATTCCCATATTCCTGGTCGCTCCTTCTGTCTCTCCCACCCCACCTCCCTCAAAGGGGTGCGAACACCTCCAGTTGGGAGACCCTGATATGTGACATCGCCTATCGGGGACTACCTTTATATGCCCATGTATAGACATACATGTGTCCATACATGAGGCATTTGGATCTATTATTATGTAATGCGGAGTCTCGGGAAAATATAGTGAGTTTCTGATGTTGAACTATTGACCTTGAAAGTGAAGATCAAACCATCGAACTTCGGCCAAAACTAGTTTAAGTTTTTTTTTAAATAGCATGCAATGGGGGTAGACATTTCCATAGCTTCAATGACTAGTACGGTACGTCTGACCACGAATATATATTATGGATTGTTATCTCGTCGCCAAAAACTGTTGTCTAGAATTCCGTAAATAAACAACTTTTTGGAATGTGGTGCCGCCTAGTGATGAAAGACGGAAGCTCAAATGTAAATACAGTCATTAGTTTGTAAATAAACACGTCTTACTGGTTTTAATTACAAATAATCACAATGCAGTGGAAAACAAATGTAGTATATACTATACGCGGGACGTAATTGTACACTTTTTTGATATCTTCCGGTCTACAGATATATTTAATTCCTCTCCAAAATTTAATTAATTAAATGCACAATTAACTTCTTAGTACTTTGTGAATCAATTTAATGACAATACGAGGTGAAAAGGGTGGAATGAATTAATAGATTCCTGTAATAGATATTTCGTCTGTAGCATTTACAAATTAACTTTAAGTCACAAAAATAGCAAGATATTATTCAAAGCATCAAGTAATTCATATGCCCTCGATCGTTATTGAATGTTCACCACAGTCTCACGTTAACAACAATCAACTACATCTATTTACGATTCAACTGAAAAGACTATGATCGAAGTGGCGCCAAGGACTGGGTGAACTAAAAGTGGAAATTTAGGCAACAAGTAGCCTAGGCAACAATTCCAAACATTGGAATCCATAATATTTATTCATGCGTCTGACCATGAAAATAACCTTTTGATTACATTTTCCTCAAAATTTGGTTTAATTTTTTCTCGACATTTTTCTAAGTAGCACATAATTCTGTCATGACTCGTAATAACGCAAGAAGTGTTCTGAGACCTATACGTAGCATCACCCGCCGGGGACTGCCAATCTATTTCTATGTACAGACATCATGCCACTATCTGGGGCGTGCGCGCTCGGGGCGTCTTCTTTTGTTCGGCGATGGCCCCAGAGGGGGTGGGAGCGGGGGGCTGTCTTATCTCTTCCCCCTTCGGTGGGCGAGGGGAGGGGGAAGGGTCTTCGAGAGCGGAGTGGCGGACTCCTTATCAGTCTGTCTCCCGCCCCCAACCCCGCCCCTCTCCGCCGTTTCGCCCCCCCACCCCTCCCTACCCACCTCCCGCACCGTGAGTCCGCCGCCAGTTGCTCTAGTCGGGGGAAGGCCTCTGCGATGACAACATATTGACGTAGCAATCGAAATTTTCAAATGATTTCTCGATCAAGTCTTACATCCAGGACACTTCCGATATTCGACACGTGTGGTGTCCCTCGTGAAATACCATATTTCTCCGAATATAAGCCGCACTTTTTTTCCCGATTTTGGGGCTTCAAAATCGGGGTGCGGCTTACATTCGAGGTGCGGCTTTTATTCGTGAACTTTCTTAAAAAATCGTAAAAATGACGAACATGAGCAAACCAGCCATTCGGATTCTCGCGGACGCCAGCTAAACTCGCCTAAGCTACGGGGAAAGTAAGAAACAATGCTGAAAAAGGTCAAATTGGTGCACATCTTATTCATACATCAATTTCATCATACATCATTCATACATCATATTTAAAACTAGTAATTCAGTCAGCAGGACTGGAGGAGGTCACTATGGCACGATTTACTTTGGTATTGTATTAACTTTTTTCCCTGTTTGAGACCCCAAAAACGGGGTGCGGATTACATTCGGAGAAATACGGTATAAGATTAGTATAGAGGAGGAGCGAGTGGATGGCGTCTTGGACGCGCGAAAGTGGAACCGCGATCGCCAACAATAATGCACCTAACATGGCTCTATCGCGCGGAATTCGCCGTAAATTATATAACTAATATATATTACTTTCCTCGACGTTATTTCCATTTTGCATTTTCTTTGAGCCAACATTGCAGTGCCGCCACAACAATGGAATTCACTCGTATATTTTCGGCATATTAAAAGCCCCATTGTTGTATTCAATGTGGCTGATTACGCAGTTTATGGTGGCTGGCGCGATTTTTGTTTGTCAACAGATTTGTGTAATACTTTTCGCATGTGCTCTCATTAGTGTTGCCGAAAGATATAAAGGAAAATATTGAAACTTACCGATTTGGTTGTTTGGCTATTCATTGCTAATTAAACACGTATGCATATGACACTTGAATAATTCGGTGACGCGTACAAAATTTCACCTAACCTTGGAATGATACATTTCTCCTTATTAAAACTGTTGCTAATAAATAGCTTTGTGTCACGCCCAGACCAGTATACAAATTCATCATATTTCAATATATTTTTGTCTAAATTTCAAATACTGAGCCGAAAACTTTAGTAATAATCAATTCTTACTTTACTCAACCATTCTCGAGTTTTGGTCAACTTGTTTTATGGTTCAATACCGACGTGTCGTCTTAGTTTTTGGCTTTGAGTTCATCAAAGTCCAAACATTACCAGAACCAACGTCGATATGAGATGTAGAGTTACATTTGACAACAATGAAAAACCTAAATAGCTCGTTGATCAAATCTGAAATCGTTGAGAAGTTGTCTAAAACTTGATAAGTCTTATTA
This sequence comes from Ceriagrion tenellum, assembly GCA_963169105.1. Lineage (NCBI taxonomy): Eukaryota > Metazoa > Arthropoda > Insecta > Odonata > Coenagrionidae > Ceriagrion > Ceriagrion tenellum. The sequence goes on from OY720633.1 coordinate 2,398,013, forward strand.
ATAGTTTTGGTCGAGAATAGTCCAAGTTGGTTAATACGTTAGTTTTCGGCGTTATATTCGAAATTTCATCATCAGTCGTCTGCTTTCGCAGGTCCTTGGTGCCTCCATCTCTCTCTGTCCTCTGCTCTCCTCTTCAATTCTCTGTGACTCCCTCCATCCTTCAGGTCATCAATCATCTTTCTTTTCTTTCTTCCTCTTTTGCGATTTCCATCCACCATTCCTTCCAGTACATCTCGTAACAAACATTTCTTTCTCATTACATGTCCCATCCAGCTCTTCTTCCTCTCTTCAGTGGTCTTCAGCTTTCAGCTTTCTTCCGTCTTTTCGAAATTTAGATGAAATGAAAATTTGTTTTTGTTTGTTGCCAAATGAAACCCTACTGCTGTCATTTCGACATTCAGCTTATTAAATTATGCTCTGGTTATGTTTGAACCCCACTGAATTCAAAGCCTTGGCGTTGCGTAAAACTTCGGCGAAATGTCGGCATTGAATCATTAAACAAGTTGTCCAAAACTCGAGAAGCTTCATTGATAAGAAGCAATAATATTTTTCAGCTAAAGAAAAAATATTTATTAATATTCTTCTCTAATTTTCATTACTGCCTGTATGGTAAGTTCTAATGCATAAACAGATGCGCTTACGTGTCCTGGGGTGAAAGATTTTTTTTCGACGACCTTAAGAAGCTGTTTAAATGTGCACTCGATTACCCACGATAATCGCTCCAAATACCTTAATGACGTCAATAGATGGAATCAAAGTGTACTAGCGTACCTTAGATTTTTATCTATTTAATCTAGGTTTCAGAACGACGACCCAAGTGACGGAAGGAGCACAATGGGGGAGGGGAACGAAGGCACACAATTCCCCCCCTCTGCCTCCTCCTCTCCTCTTCCGCCTCTTATCACGCGCATCCCAGAGAGGGAAGCGAGTGGCATGGATGAGGAGGTGCGGCGGCCAAATGCACCTCTTTCGGTGGCGAAGGGGGAGAACAGATGCGAAACGGCGAAGCGATTCACGTGAAAGGGGGGCTCTCGGAGATAAAGGAGTCACTCCTCCCGCCCAACCCGCCATCGCTTTTTTAACACAGCCGCCACCGCTAAGACTCTCGACCTCCTGATCGATGTACGCCATTCTTCTCCCTTCGCCCCGCCTATCACCTATCCGGCAGAGGACTCGGGTAGTCACGCGCTCGCTCATACATAGTTGATGCGTTGAGTGGGAAGAAAAATATTGAAAATTTCATATAAGACCGTGGCATGGAGGACTGAGGGTGAGGACCCTGCTCTATATTTCTAGAAATGATAAGTCTACGAAATAAGGGAGATGCCATGCCTAACTGATAGGGGAAAATCCTTTCAAACAAAGCGACAACAGAGCGAGAAAGTTACGGACGATTTTCACCAACCGCTCGTTGACCGGCGTCAACTTATTGACCGTGGGTCAAACCCCTCATCCGTTTCACCAACAGTTATAATAATAATAACATCTTTACATCTAACAGCCGAAGCCAATTACTAGATAAATATAATATATTGACGAACACACACAACTATATATCAGGATAGGAGGTATAAATATCCTACTCAGGCGGGACCCGAACCCGCGAGCTTCGGTTGGGCAGGCGAGGACTTTACCCCACCGCCACCGAGGCCGGCAAAGTTGATCATCGATTAAGACGGCATTCACGTGATCGGCTATCGCTGAACGTATATGTTCTCGTAGCTTTTTAAAGACGTATTTCTATTGCTGGTCTCCGTTACGTGACTACTGCTTGCTGAATTGCATGTCGAACGCGTTATTTGAATAATCATGCATGGGATGCTAATTATTTTCCGAACTGGAAATATTTTGGGTGGTGAAATTTGGTGGAAGACAATGTAATTATTCGGGACAATTAAATATTTGATGTTAAAACGTGAGGAATGGAGAAAAGCTTGGGAAAAGGTGTCATTTAATGCGACTTCGACTTACGCCCTTACTCCTCCTTCGTTACTTAACCCTTCCAATTTTCTATCCCATTTCCCTGTATCCTCCTCATTTCGTGGTTACTGTCGTAATATATTATGAGCACCCCTTGACACAGGCTTCCTCAGCAGCTCAAGGGATATCTTGTTGATGTTAGGGTCCATTTTCCGAGTTTCTTATGTTTTTCTTATTAGATAACCTTTCTCACCTTCGGTGGCAGTTAAGCCGGCGTTTGTATATTACTCTCAAATAATGGTTCGCTTTCTTTTCCCTTTTAATTGCTTCTTCGCATGTGAATAACCGGATTGTAAGTTGCCTAATTTAAGCGGTTGCCCAATTAACACCTTCCGTCATAATTTAGCAAGCATTTTTGAGCTATACTACAAACATTATTTTCCTAATAGCTTTTATGCCATATCTTCATTTAAACACCGGAACGCAATCCAGTCGTTCGGTCTCCATTTTTCCAAACTTCTCTCCCGCCTCCGTCCGCTTCCTCCCACCCAAAATATATGACTAACTGGTATGCGGGTAATTCCGCAAGTTGGCGCATACTATTCTTCCCGGCCTCCGTCCGTCTCCGTCCGCTCCGCCCGGAATTCTCCGTCGAGAATATTTGGCGGCTGCAGACGGGTGGTCGGAGGTGGACGGAGGCCGGGAGGAATAGTATGCGCACCCCGCGGAAAAAACGGTAGGAAGCGGACGCATGCGGGACTGAGGCGGGAGGATAGGTGTGCGCTGGCCTTTACCCCGCGCAACAACAATAACGGGCTGTTAAGTTGTGTTTATGTAATAGAATCTTTGTCACATCAACTTAATTGTAACGCTTATCGCTTAAAGTTATCTGAAAGTCGCTCCATAAATAACTTCATCTCATCCGCAAACAAAAATCACCAATTAATCAAAATCACGTCTCATAAAAAAACTCTGTAGATATGTAGTTTGCACTCCAATCCGCGAACTGCTATTACAGCCGTCTCAGGTGACCTACTGCGCTCATTTATACCTTATTTCAAAGCTAAAGAATCCGCATTTCATGGTAAATAACGTTTTTTACCGAATTCTTATTACTTTTCTGGTTATTTCACCTCTATTATCATCAAAAATCAACATTTTCCCGTTGCGCTTTACGCCATATTTCCATCTTCCCAACATTTCCACCAGAGGGACACCTAATTATTTTACCTCTTACTCACGCATACAATCACTAATCAGCTCGAGGGATTTTTTTCCAGAAAATTTGCGATCCTACATGGCTGCAGCTGCTACATTTACGCATATAATCACCAATCAGCTCGAGGGATTTATTTCTATAAAATACGCGATCCTACGTGACAGCAGCTGCTACATTTACGCATATAATCATCAATCAGCTCGAGGGATTTTTTTTTCTAGAAAATACGCGACCCTACATGACTACTGCTGCTCTATGTAAGATGTGAAAGTTACTCGATCACTTCGCCATCTCCTGAAAATCTGATTAAACTACCCAAAATGGCCGCCGGAATCATCACCTCTTATATTCAACTTTCGCTCGAAACCGTATTTTATAACTTTTTTCAAAACTTTATTCACTTAAAACAATGCGGATTCAAGCACTATCTTTCCTAAAAATTTGACCGAAAAACACCCATTTCTAGGAGTTGTAAAAAAATTTTCCGAATGGAGTGCAAACTACATATTTACCAAAAACTCATAAGATTCATCTAGGCATTGATATATCAATAAGGTCTATCTAACCGAAACAATTTCTTTGGCATTGCTGATCTTGAACATAACCCAATGACTATCAATGCAGGAGCATGTCTCATTAAATACAGCTTCACGTCATCCTCACGTCCGATATTCTTGCTATCGCCTCTTCTCAACTTTGTCAACAATCTAAATAGCGGGATAAGCGTCCAAACTCACCTGACCAGTCCTCGACTTTACTCCACACGCACAATCTCCCACCAACTGTCCTAAACACTCGCATACACGCGCAAAAAATATTTAAAATGAATGTGCAACAGATCTCAAAGAGAATCGCGAATTTCTCGAATCGTTCACTCTTCGGCTCAAAACTAATACATCCATAAAAAAATTTCTATAACATTGATTCATTCACTACTACTCAATTCTCCGCACAGCCAACGGCAAAATAATATAATGGAGGATGGAATTGATGTGGATAATGATGTACTTACTCCGAAATTAGTATCAGCTGCTTCTTCTCATAGGATAAGAACGACGTTCTTCTTCCGGCTGTACCTGAAATTATTGAAGGTACTTTTTTTCGGAGGAGTTGAAGGAAACGTTTTAAACGGCAGTATGACGACTTTCATTAAATATTTTAGTGTAACTTTCCAAAATGTGATTAACATTTTGTGTGCTGTATGTTTACTCTTACATCTTCTTTTTGTTTACTTTAATTGTTTAATATATTGTCGCCTTGGTTACCCATAAAGCTTATGTTAAAAATTTGACTTTTTAAAGTAATTTTTTAAAAGTAAGCTAGTAAAAGTAAAACAAAATCATTTTATCCAAAAATGAACCGTTTTCAATCATATTTTCTCGTCCAATTTAATGCATACCACCATTTCGTCAAAGTCGATAGTCGTTTTCGAGAATAAAATTAAACACGCACATAAAGAGCTAAAATGAATCGGTAACAAAACTCGAATAGAAACGCGAATTCTTGATTCAAATTCTAAGACATTGCATTTGCTCTTTTTAAGGCGAAACGAAAGTTAAAACAATATTCAAACCGCTTATTGCCTTTCTTTAAATAAATAGTTTGCTCAAAGTCGAATTTCCTCGTTTTAACGTGTTATGAATGCTCGACTTCTAAATCTCTATGCATAAATCAGGTGTTGCTAGATCTCGGTCACCTGCAACTTTGTATGTGGAAGTCCAAAAATCCTCCACCTTACGGCTCAAAACTAACACATCTATCAAAAAACATTACTATATACACTGTCTCATTCGCTGCATCTCAAGTGTGCGCACAGCCAACGTCCAAATACTGTAATGGTGGATCGCCTCTTAATCCTTTACCTATCCCACCTACCAGACATATGTTCCTTTTACTTTTCTTTTATTCTTCGTTATAGTACTCTTTATTTTCCAATATTTCCTTATCCTCACCTCCTCAGTTCGTCAACCCCACGAATGCTTTCCTGAGATCCCTTCGTTCTTCGATGAAGCACAAATAAGGTGTCGCCACGGGAAAGGTGTACTTATGTATACTCTTGGGTGTACTAATGCCCAGTCGACAATTACGCGAGTGTGTCGATACGGGCGGTAGTTCCGCGTAATAAATGTGTGGAATATTTATAAGTTAATCCATTTTAGCCGGCAGACAAAATCCCTTGAAATCAATGCCCAAATCGTTAAAGTTTACCTGGTTCTAGTAATCTGCTGAAAACTGGTATCGTGGTAATGGGAGTAAGGATGCCCTCTAGCAAAAGTTCGGAGCGTGTTTCGGCTTTAGAGGGAAAATCTTTCCTTCCAATACTTGTCAGATGGCGAAGTTTCTGAAAAATACATATATTATAGAGGTGGTACCAATGTAAAACTGTTTTTATCAATGTGTTAAACATTAACATTAATGCGCAGAGATACAAGAGTTATGACGGAAGTATTTTAGAACAATACACCATTTATACCATGTGGATTTTTTTGCGTATCCAAACATTTTTCTGGCCATTTTTCTGGTGTTTATCCCAGATATTCTCAACGGAAATCAGTGGTGTGGTGACGGCGATATGATACTGCCTTATAACGTCACCCTCCAACCAATGAAGCGACAGTGTTTCAGCGCAATATAAAACTTCGGTACTTTAAGAGGGTTTTTAAGTAAATATACAGGCCATAAAAATTTGAAACGACATAGCCTTTTCTTTTTCCATGGCATTTCTTTTTTAAGCCAGACTTTCGAATGCACCAGTGAATAATAGATCTGCACAACTCTATCACGCGTCATCTTTCATTCGTTATTAATTTGTAGCAATGGAATTATTCGAAGGCTATGGCCCTCTTGCATTTTAAATCTCCTTTGTCTCGTCTCCTTCGTCTTGAAAAAATTCTGTTTGGTTCCCCTTTGTTTAATTCTCTTATTCGTCCTTTTATCTTCCATGCTCATTAAATTTAGGTTGACGACAAATTCTCTGTCTTTGCATTTAAATACCTTTGCGTGACATTTGCAGGTTATTAAACGAAGTAGAACGTTTCCATTCTCCAAATGGACACTGGAGGTTCTTGTTTCTCCGTCTTATTCGTGAATCCATTCCAGTCTATTCGTGAAGTTCGCATTGACATACAGTAGCGTGGCCTGAATTTTATCGGCTTCTCTGTCGGCCGCCGTTTATTGAGTGAAAAACTAAACCAAGGCCGTGTTTCAGCAGCTGCACTTCGACTTACCCCCGTGCGTGTATGTGATATATTTACGACTCATTCCTGTGGACGAGCATCTGTTTGATTTTTCTTCCTTGCTCGCCTGAACTTGTCTTTGGTAAATCTGTTGCCACCCATGGAGTAAAAGAACGTGGCGAGTTGATCCCTGAGCTTGGGTGATTTTTCTAGAGGCCAGCAAATTCAGAGACCAGTAATTATTGTATTTCATATCTTTTTGCGCGATCTGTGTTTGCTATTTTGTGTAGGTTGTTATGTTATGAACACACTGTAAATTGTGAATGGCATTTGTTTTTCTTTGCAACTAGGAAAAATTTGTAATGTATTTGCACCAACCGCTGCTTCTTTGTTATAAGATGACGGTAGACCCGAAACAGGTTTTCCTCTGGGGTAACTATATTCCCATTAACCAAATTTGAATATTGTAATGAACAATTGTACTAATGTAATTAGTTTAGGAAGAATAAATGTTATTTATAATTCTATCTTTTAGCATATTGAAATGCGACGTGTTGTCGCGCCATGGAGAGGATTCCCATCGAATCTTTGTTTACCGTCCATCGTTAATTAGACGACGTTCCGTTATGACTCCAGTTGAAGTGCACGATCCCACCTCGATTGCTCTGAAAAATTGACTGGGAGAACGATTGGCTGTATTTCGTGTCTCGCTGAGAGTTTATGGGGACGTCTCGTAAAAAGAATCAGCTCTCTATCAATCGTTCTCGGGCTTTTCTGCTGCGTAGAGTGATTTTCGTTTCGTTCTTCAGTTTCCTGACGACGTTTACAACAGGAAGAACGAAGCGTTGAACTAGAAGTAAAAAATCACTTAAGAAAAGCCCGAAAATGGTTGATTGAGGTACTTCATTTCGCTGCGAAAACCTGCGAACTAAGATTCAGGGTAGTAGTCGTGGGCATTTGGTTTCAAATTTTTATATTTTTCAAAGTTAGTCGAAAACAATTCTTGGGCCATATTTCACTTAAGTGCCTTTCTTAATGTGTTGGAACTCACAATGCAGGCAGTTACGGAAATTATGCAAAAGGTATGTTCAAAATTATTTTCTTTATTAAGACAGGTAATGACTAGAATTTTCGGTGCGGTGTTCAAAGTGTCTACGAAATTGTTGAAAAATTAGTTGTTTTCGAATAAGGTACTCGGCGTGACGCTTTGATAAATGTTTGCAGCGCTTATAATTAATTAGAAATGTATTATTTTGCTTATAGAAGAAAATCTGTTCATGTCCAATTCAATTATTATGAAAAAGATGTCATGTGCTATTGAGATACTTGTTACATAGCTTTGAATCCCCATAAAATCAAAACCGGTATGTTCCAATTTTTTGCTATTTTACTTCTAGATATCACTCGTGTAAATACGTCCGCATAGTTCTCTGTTCTCTGTACAGAATCAATTTCCACTCCAACCGCCTTCAATGACTTACAAGGCAGATGACACTTCATAGCGATTGAAAGACGTGAATGTTTCGTAAACAGTCGCTAGTGATGCAATGACTATTCCTTAGCATTAACATCGTTATTGTCAGACATGTTGAAGTCTTGCTTTATTAACTCATCTCTGCATGGTCGAGAGGGTAGTTGGGAAAGAGGATACCAGTGACTAAGATTTTATCGACGCAAGAAAGTTGAACTTTGAACTTTGACTCGGTAAGCGTTTTTTAATCCACACGCGCCTTATTGTGTTCGATCGGATTTATTTAGCCGTGGGATTCAAGTGGTATCATTTTTGCTAGGATACCATATTTTTATCTTGTTGTTTTGTTGGTGTTCTCAATGGCGTTATTTTTTAATATTTAACTTGTTTTCGTGATCTGGCTAGGGATTGAGCCCTTTTACCGAGAGTGGGTAAAATGGAAGCGTCCCCCCACGTTTGGGGTGGTGGACCGTTATCAGGTGCTTTTCTATTTCCTAGGTATAATTTTGTGCTATAAGCCTGGTCATTTATGTGCTCATATTATTTCAGGCCTTACTTGGTGAGAAATCATGTCCGCTGACTCTTAGAGAGCTATGTATATACATTTCCACGCAATCAATTTTAATGTACGACCAGTTTCGGCACTTGGGAAACGTAATCAGGTTGAGGGATCTTCTCGTGCCCTCTTTCATAATGGAATCCTTATAGTTTTTCGTGAAAACTATCCCTAAATCAACTGTTGTTTTAATTCCGCATCTTTGGGTGAAAAGCTGTGCGTGAATTAGGTGGGAGTGCAGTTTAGACCCATTGTTGTCTTCTCTGGCTAAATATTTGGATGTTGTGAAAACCAATATTAATACGTTCACCTACCAGTAACGTCTACACCATCTAACCGGCTGCAAGATACAATGTTCCAAACCCGATCTCTCAGTCACCGTCAAGTTTACGTATGAACTGCGGTATCTTTCGGTTCACCTTAACCGGTACTTGTCCGACTTTCTAAGCATTGCCTTGAGCAAATGACGTGGTAAGCAGTCACGCGCACGGGTGCGAAGACATGCAACCAGGAGATGAATTTCTCCATGAAAAAAATCATTTGACTTGGCCGGAATCTCGGATCGGAACCGGACCGGAATTTTGGTCTAGTCAAATGATATTTTTTTAGACGGACTCCCTGACTCGGGTGAATATCTTTTCGCCAGTGCACGTGACTGCGCAATTCGTCACAGTTTCAATACGGTGATAGGAAAATCGTTCGAGCTAGTCGTTCTAAAGCGACGAGGTTGGGATTATTCTCCACGACTGTGGCAAGAGATCCTCTTATATGCTTCCAAGTAGACGAGAACAAGCAGTTCGCGTGGACCCCCTCCGATTGAGATGCCTCAGTGGTGTAACTTGCTAACAATCCTGACCGGCAATGAGGAGATCCGGGTTCGTATCCCGGTCAAGTTTAATGATTTTTCCTCGGCAAGTTTCATCTCCTTGCTGTTTATCGACATTTTTGGCTGCTTGCCACCACTTTTATTTTAATTAATTAATTATTAACACAATTGTTATGCATTATATTCATGTATTAGTCTAATTCTAAATCTTTGTTATCAGCCAGCATCTAAAGAGGGAGGATTGGACCTAATTCTAAAGAAAGGAATCCTTCGAATGAACAGGTCATGCAAAATTGCGGTCTCTTTCCGTTCTAGTTACCTTTGCAAATGTGGCAACAGAATCTGCGTTCTACGAATCGATCTTCGTTAAGAGGAGCTGACTCTCAAACTCAGTCACCTTGAGTTCGATACTTTTCTTCGCTTCTTATGCATATGTTACCTGTAATTATCCTTTCTGAAGTGCAAATGCAAGCATATTGCGTGAGTGGCTGGAGCAACTACACGAGAGTGTTTTATGTCAGTAGACCTTGGAGTTCTTTGTCAGTAAACGGCGAAGCTCCCAGATTGGTGGTGAAGAGTTTATAATTAAAATTAATCAAAGCTTGCCCACTAGGCTCGAGAACAATGTGAAGTGCATCAACCAAAACCTGTGTCTTCGAAGGACTTTGTCATGAAACAAATGAGTATTTCGCTTGTAAGTTTCCTACTGCTCTGCTTCAATTCTCTTTGGTCTCGTTATGGACAGCGTCTCAGAAGTCTACTATCTTCTCCGAAAGCAGAAGGGGATATGAAACCACATGGCTCGAGGGGGCTGGTTTTCAGCATTTTAAGTTTCATCATCGATGCAAGTGGAGTGGTGACACACGAGTCACAAGTGCTCTAATCGTGAATTATAAAACCTGATCCACAATATCTGAGTATAATTTAATGCGCACTCGGCCGACGTTTTGGAAAATGAATATTAATAACTATCCCCGCTTGTTTTTCACGAATTTTACCAGAACTAACATGGTGGCAACAATGAGTTAGTAATGGGAGGGAAAGAGTAGATTTCTATCTCCTATTACTTTTATGGTCGTGACTTTTTTTCAATATTGAGCGAGTGTTCCATGGAAATTGAATAGAATTGAAATATAGGTTCTTGCCCTTGTTCATATTTTTTTATTTGTTAGCAAAGCACTAATAATTGGAGTAAAAAATGAGTAATTGCAATGAATATAGCGCTTAAAATGGCTCCGAAATCTTGGAAAGTATTTATTAAAAAGTTGTTCCTCGACAAGCCTCCATATTTTGTAATGTTTAAGCGCTATTATCCAAAATGTAGAATTTAATATTGTTACTTGCCCATCCTATTTTGGAAATGAGGTCTTCACTGAAGCGGTGGAATTTTTTCTTTCTTCAATGTTTTAATGTAGTAAATGTAAAAAGTAGATAGACATAAGAGTAGACTAAACGCCGTGGGTATGAGTTATCTGAGGAGTATTTGCGGCAAAAGTAGGATGGATAGGGTCAGGAATGAGTGGGTCATGAATGAATGTGGGTTAAATGCTCCAGTAATGGACATATATGAAAGGAGTGTGCTTCGTTGGTTTGGCCATGTTGAGAGAATGGATGAGAGTCGAATAACGAAACAGATATATGAGAGTAGAATGAATGGTGTGAGAGGTAGAGGTAGGCCGAGAAAGTTGTGGTTGAATGTGATTGAGGAAATTCTTAGGAGGAGGAGCATTAGGAGTCTTAAAAACAAGAGGGCGTGTATGAAACAGTGTATGGGGGTAAATGAGGCAAAAGAGGTTTGCAAGGATAGGTCAGTATGGAGGAAATTATTGAAGCAGAGTTAGGTGTACAATTATGCATTAATGAGTGAAACATTTTGACTGTGCCTACCCCGGAAGGGAACGGTGTGATGGGTATGTATGTATGTATGAATGTATGAATGTAATTTTTAAATGTAGCTCTGCCTTTCTTTAAAAAAGAATCGCAAATGTTGGTGGAATTAAATTTATAATTTCAATCAATACATTCCTCTCATTTTTGTTTTTTTCCAGGAAAAAAATAGTGAGAGGATGCTCTCCCTAATTTATTTTGAAAGAAGTTCGTTAATGAATTGTTGGTGTGCATTTTTTATTCGAATTGCATCAATAATTTATCCTTAATGCGCGAAGGAAATTTTGTCGGCATGACCCCTCTGGAATAAAGTTACATCCGTTATCCGAGAAAATGAACACGAGGGTAAGATATTGACCAAACTTTTAAAATATCGCTTGAGAGAAGAACAATCATATATTTGTGACTGGCTTGATGATTGAGGAAGATAACTCTTCTTGAGTTGTTAAAATACTGAGTATGAAGGTAGTCGGCGAGGTGCATAATTTTATTCGCTCTGCTTCATGCGAATGTTTCATCACGCCGCTCTGTACCCTATTTTGAAATCTCTCTTCAGATTCTATGCTTTGTCATAATGACTTGACTCCATTGCCGGTCTGTTGCTGCAATGTTTGAATATTTTGTCAAAGTTCAAACTTTTTTGTTCACTTATAACTTTTTCTTTCTCGAACGTCACACGAGATTGCGGTCGAATACGGTGTGGAAATTTCCACGTTAGAAATCAGCTGCTAATTGACGTTGGATGCTACTGCAACCGTGCTCGGCGAGAGTTTTGATGAATGTAACGATGTGGCTGTGCAGTTTGCTATTGTGGATATGACTACATATTCCCCTCTTCGCGTGAATTTCCTGAAGCACCAGCCCGCCACCGCACTGCGTAGGAAATAGCTCGTGTGCGTGTGGGTGTGTGAACGAATGAGGTGCGTTATTTAACCCAAGAATTTTAGAGGGATGTTCAGATTACGAAATATTCTCGAGGCCGTTATGTTGGAGCATTTGAGTTGTAACGGAGAACAAAATTTCGGTTCTCCACCCGCTGAGATTCATGTCATTGTTGGAGTCGAATCGATTGAAATTAATCTAATTTGATGTTAAACGGTTACGTTTTTCATCTTTTTTTTAAAGGATTTTCAAGTCCTTAACCATCATTTTCTTCAAAATGATCTTTGTTAAATATCCAATTATCATTATACCACGCTATTTCGACCAGTTGACACGCCATGCGCACTTCATTCTTAACTGATTTTGCGTAATGGCACCAGTGTATGTTGAACTTTCTTGCCATTTGGAGTTGGATGTGAGTGGATGATTTCCCGCGAAAGAAGCATGGCTATACATTCATGGCTGTACATTAGACATCTGAGAGAAACCTAATCGTATAATTACCCTGGATGTCCTGCCGCCATCATCGCTAGTGGTAAAATTTGTCATGTTGATTTTGGGAGAATCTTTTAGCCTCCTGAGAAGCCATGGCCATAGCCATCGGATTTTTAAATAGATCCTTCATTATTTTATCGTGAGTTTTAGGCCATTTTTGTTCTGTATATTGGTCAAAGTTGCTTTATTGTATCGGTTCTGTCAACGTGGAATCACTGTTTAGCTATTAAGTTATCCTTTGCACCAATTTTAGTTAATTATTTATATATTTAACGTATATTTTTATTCCTTCATCGGTGAAATCCGAAACAGGCCACTTCTTTATGCAAAATCCCTTCTTCCAGTTCCGTTGAGGATACTTAGTAATGCAATTGGCCTCCAATGTATGTTATTTCGCTTTTGGTCTCAATGTTGGGACATTAGTTATGCATTCACAAATATGAAAAATGTGTTTCTCTTGACTAAGGACTTTGGATTGCCTCAATAAGATATTATGTGCTTTTGACTAGAGAGTTTATCTGAAGTATGTAGAGCATTTTAATGTTGTAATCAATTGATAAATCCTGGCGCGAATTTAAGGAATGATTTAGTCCCCGTAAATATGTCCTTTCCTATAAATTGCAGTTTCTTCTTCCTCTCATTCGTGTTCTTCCGAAGAAAGCACTCAACCGTGTGAGAGACGTATGCAAAAATGTTTCAGTCATTGGAATTTATCGTTTTCGTTCGTTCTTTGGCTGCTGCCTGGGACTGATTAAATTGATGAATTGGGGCTCATCTTACGTGTGGGTGTAACATGTGGGTTAGCTGTGTTTTTCTGTCTTAAGTAATTCCTATTGAAAAACGAGAAACCAAATGGAAAAAGTGAATTCTACTTTTGGTTATAAACGTGCCTTGCCCCTCTAATCTTTTAGCCAATCTTAGTTTTGGAAAAAATGTGAATGCAAGGAAATAGCGCTGACATCTCCAATCTCCAATGGCTGGAGATAGTGTATGTTAAGCACTACTTGTCGACAAATCTTTATTTTGTTCATCAACCTTGTTTTTTTCTAACTTATGGATGTCGTCAGAACAGTATTTTACAAGTATCGAAAGCCTAAAGGAGTAGTGAAGTTATTTTTTTACGAGCACTCTTTCGCAGAGGAATCTTTTTGATCGCTTACGCCTCGAAGATATCGTTGATGGATTTCTGTGAGTGAGAGGAGGCACTCCCCTGTCGAGTAGATAATTAAGCTGTCTGCTGCATTGGTTTTCTCTCGTCTCGCGTGTACTTAGCAACTTACTGGCAATGTAATCGTTGGGTGGGGCTCCGGCTGAAACCGGCCGATTCTTGCTCCCGACGTGATGCAATCTTCTAGCGGTTGTGAACTTACAGCGAGGCTCCAAGCAGTGCAGCTCAACGTTTTAAGGGCACTAATCTGCAATTGGGAGGGTTTTAGGTCGATCATGTTGTGTAATTTGGAATTGATTTGGTGACTAAAACCATTCATTCGTATTAACGGTATTTTTAGATATAATTCACTTTTGAGTATTAATATCGTTTAGTAAGACATCTGAATTTAACATAGGAACTTGCAATTAAAATGGACCATTTCACCCTCCGTCTGCTGCAATATATTTTCCTAGAAATTAATGGAAATATGTGAGAGAGACAAAAGCATTTTTTCTTTTTTATGGCCTCTTTGATGGGTCAATTTTATCAATTTTCTGTTTAATCTCAGGTGTTATAATGTTTAATATAAATTCCGACTCCGAATCCCCTTTTTTCAATGGAGCTGCTGAGAACTCGAACTTCTAATTGAAATCCCTGCGGACAGCAAATATTTTCCACCTCTCGTATTCGGAAGTCCTTTGATATTAATGACCCTTGCTCATTAGTTCATTTGGTGGGAAATCCCTTCTATTGTTTTAGGCTCTTTGCCGGAAACCGCGTTACAAATATTGTTTTGTTCATTCCTGGTCGTAGGTTAGAGTATCATGCCTTCTAACGGAAGCGTTTGCCTGCACATCTCCGTGAGAACGGTGAGGTCTCCAACACAAAAAAAGGCAGGTAGGCATTGATAGATATCTGTTGGTCATTATGTTAACAGCATTCATTATCACTGCGGTGAATAAAAATCGTTTTCCACATTTCACATTGTTGCTTCTTTTTATGTGTTGAAGTTTACCATGCAGGCAAGCATATGGAAATTATGAAAGAATTATTCACATTTAAATTTGTTTTCATCAGTTAAATCAAATAATTACTAGATTTTTTGGGGCGGTATTCGAAATATTGACGAAAACATTGAAATATGCTGCTTTCGAATTTGCACTCGGTCTGGAGCTTTGGAATTTGCTATCAACAGTTCAAATAATAATAATGTCTTATTTCGAAGTGAAAGAATATCTATTAATAAGTTATCGAATTACTATGCAATATTTGTCACGCGCCATAATGCCGTGCGTTAAAATAGCATTGAATTGCCGAAAAACCAATAGATATGATGAAATTTTTCCATACTTATACTAAAAAATATCACTGATTAGAACACGTACGAACACAGAAGAACACGAAACACGTAAACTAAAAGCGGATATCGCTGTAATAACGGAAACGAAGAAGAAAGGTCAGGGATCAGAAAATTTAGGGTGTTGCGACCATTTTTATAGTGGAGTCCCAAAAGACATAAGAGCTCAACAGGGGGTATCAATACTTATTAAAAAATCGCTCAGAAAATATATTTTATCATGGGAGGCGATAAGTGAACGAATAATTGAATTGAACCTATCTCTATTTGGACAAAAAATAACAGTATTTGGTATCAACGCATTGAATGATGATGAGCCAGTAAATAGTAAAGAAAAATATTTTGAACAACTAAATTATGAAATTGCGAAGATTGGTAACGTCACGAGAACTAATACTGCTGGGTGACTTTAACAGCCGAATTGGGAAAAAAAAACTTGACAAAGTAGTCGGCCCTCACGGAGAGGAGGTGATTAATGATAACGAAAATAAGCTAATCTCAACATGTGAACTAAATGAACTGAAAATAATGAATGGTTCCTATCATCATCGCCAAATACATCAATATGCTTGGACACAACCGAGCCGGAAACGTAAGTCCGTCATTGACTATACCATAGTTAGACAAACAACTTAATTACGGATAAATGATGTAAGAGTTTTTAGAGGAGCAGCATGCAGAACGGACCATCACCTACTCCGAACAGAAGTTATTATACCATTTAAGAAGAGAACGAGCGAGACTACGCAAACAGTAGCAAAAGAGGACGAAAAACCTCGGAGATATAATTTAAATAGCTTAGGAAATGAGAGCACAATATGGCTATACAAAAGAAGATTAGATGAAAAACTAGGAGAGACAACGTTCCAAAACTTGGAAGAACACTATAATCACATTAAGACGTGTATTGACTATGCAGATCAAGCGAGTATAGGCTGCTGTAGTACTCGTAAAGAAAGAGAACCTTACTGGTAGGATGAAGATGAAGAATTGATTCGAACCATAGAAGAGATAAGACAATGATACCAAGTGTTCTTGAATACCAAATCGGATGGGGGTAAGATTCGATATAAGGAAGTACAAGCTAAAGTCCGAAGAATGGTTTGCCAGACGAAGAACAAAGCCTGGGAGAAAAATTGTGAGAGAATTAACTCTTACTTAGGAGTAAAGAAAAGCACAGAGAGCTGGAAGCTACTGAAATCCTTGAGAGATGAAAATTGAAGGGAGCTCATATCACCAAGGACGCTCGATAATTGGGATCAATACTTCAAAAATCTCCTTTCAGAAAGCAGAATAGAACTTATTAGCCAAGAAAAATCCTCAAATAATCGACTAATATCCGATCCCATAAGAATAAGTTTTTACCTGGTTAAAAATATTTGTAGGAACCTAAAAAATGGAAGAGCACCAGGCGCTGGAAACATCCCTGCTGAACTAATAAACTATAGGACGGACAGATTATACGAACATTTGGCTGACCTCTTCCAAAAAGGCCCTAACGGAGAGGAAATTCCTGAAGAATGGAGGATAACTTACATCTCCACAATCTACAAAAAAGGGAAAAAAGACGATCTGAACAATTATAGGGGGGATATCAGTAACTGGAAGTATGAGTAGAATATATGGGAAACTCATCAAGGAGAGACTAAATAACGAATATGCAGAAATGGATGCAGAGGGAGAGGCAGGATTCCGGGCCGGAAGATCAACCATCGATCTCATCTTATGTGTAACCCAAATGATAGTGAAAAAGGTGGCTCTTAATCAGGAAGTACACCTGTTATGCGTAGACCTAACTAAAGCATATGACAATGTTCCACAAGACAAACTATGGGAGACCCGTCATAGGGCCAACATTAATACAAACTTGATATGTGCAATAAAAAGGCTGTATATGAACAGTAAAGCTCAAGTCAAAGTGAACAATAGGTTATCTAAAGGCTCCATTGTCAGTAATGGTCTTGAGCAAGGATGCTGTATATCACCAACGCTGTTTAAAATATACTTAGAACAAGCGCGGAACAACTGGAAACGTAAATGCAAGAATATGGGAATTCCCCTTAACAGTAACACTCTTTATACGCTCAGCTTTGCAGACGATCAGACAGTGTTGGCACAAAACTACGAAGATCTACATTAAATGACTAAAAAATTAATGGAGGAATGTAAAAAATGGGGATTGGAGGTGAATATGTCTTAAGACACAATATATGAACATTGGCGGAGTGAGACAGGACCTGATTTTAGATGATGGGGATAAAATAGCTTACGCTGATCACTATAAATATCTTGGAGTAAAAATGACTGATGATGGGACCTTAGATGAAGCTATATCAGACCGAAATAACCAGGGAAGAATGGTTATTAGGCTATTAAACACCATCCTGTGTGACCGACAAATATCGAAAGCAAATGGGCTATTTTCCCGGTCTATGTGTGTACATTTGCGCATCCATTCTTGCTATTCCCTGCGTAACTCGACCCAATTATCGTTGCACTTCCTAGCATCCATCCGATCCTGCAACAAAGTGCCTTGTGTAAAACGACCTTAAGTCACAGTTTAACATCCCATGTTAAGGTCGTTTGAGCAAGATGTCACTTTACTTAAAAATTCATTCATTTGGCGTGATAAAGAAAAAAATCTTATCTTTCCGATGAGAACGACATATCTGCCTTCAACCGCCCTTCTTTCCGGAATATTTCCCAAAAAAAATTAGGTATTACTTACAGTGGGAAATGATATGGAAATACTCCAGAGAGAGTTAAAGGTATAAAAATGAGAAATTTTTAACGAATAAATCTCGACATATTTAAAACTGTTTGTCTATGTATGCTTTCTCGACTCTTTTTAATATAAAATTAATAACTCACCGGTGTAATTTATAAAGAATCGCAAAAAATATATTTTGTCAAAGCTTCCTTACGCTATGCCGTGAAAAAGTCAATTTTTAACCTAATACCATGTCGGAAATGAAAACATTCAAGTAATGGTCCACTAATATTTTTATTATTTACGACCGGGGTTTCGTCACGTAATGACATCTTCAGGTCTGACCTGAAGACCTGAAGATGTCATTACGTGACGAAACCCGGGTTGTAAATAATAAAAATATTAGTGGACCATTACTTGAATGTTTTGATTTCCGATATGGAGAGGTTCCACAAAGTGAAGCCTGAATTTATTAGTTATACTAAAACCATTTATTTTCAGTTCATTTTTGATAATTTTATTAGTTAATTAATCAATGTAGAACGCGACGTTTTGCGCCTCTTATATTTCAATATTTACTTAACGATTCTATAAGTTGTCTTGGTTTCAAAATGAAACTTGAATATGTTCTCTATTATTATTCGAAAAAAAATCTCGCTCAACCTACTTCAACTTTAGTCCCTTGGTCGCCTTTCGCGAAGAATGTTTAGGCCAACGCCGAAGCCAGGTTTATCCCCAACTTTAGTCCCAAATCCTATGAATTTCGTCCAAGATAATAGCGTAGTTGACAGTAGTTCAGCCAATCAGTGATCACGTCCATTTCCGTCAGGGGAAGGACATTGCGTGACCGAAGGATCCATGATTCAAGGTAGATCAGATCATGAGAACAAAATTAGGGAACTATTCTACGGAATGAACTGGTTTTAAATATCCTAATTCCCGCGGACGATGAGAGACCATAACATCTGCCTATTAGACTCGTGACTACTTTTATTGATGAGCTGTGTGCCTATTTGGTTAATTGACTCCTCAAATATTCCTATCCTAGTCTGTTTCCTAGTGATGAAGTACGTCGTGCATGTTTACGGGATTACTCTTGTAACTCTGTCCATTGACGTGGGTGCAAAGTACATTCATACACATAGTTTCTCTAACTCGGGTGGCGTGCCTTTGGTGAATGCTTGTTGGTGAAATGTCGCCTCCTGACCAGTTTGGATGTTGTTTCTAATTCTCCATTAGTGGTAGCTTGATTAACTGTACTGTGGCACGATGTGGTACGTGTAGGTGATAAGTCACACCATTCAGCACATACTCTCGACGCGATGTGGCTAGCAGAGTATTATGTCGGTAATGGCTTTCGTTTACATCATTCGATCTTGAAAAAATTGTTTACTTTTTGTGAAAAATTTTGTGCGATTTCGGAGCGAGTAATGAAAACACGTCTCAGTGCGTTTGATAAAAGACTGTATTCTTAAAGAAATACGCTAACAATTACATCTCAAGTTAAGATCAACAACCCGTTATACTATACGTAAGATTATGATTTTTGGAGCTACATTCCAACACCCGCACATGCACAAATAATCAAATCTAGGAGCATACTATGCCCATATTCCCAATAAATATTTTATGCCTGGGCGCAAATAAGCCCTTCGTTAATGCGTCAGCTGTCATCTCATCTGTAGAGGAGTGCTTGATCTCTACGTCGCCACATTCCACCTTGTCCCTGGTGAAATGATGTCGAAGGTCTATGTGCTTCGTTCTTGGCCTGTACCCTCGGTTTTTCAACAGATCGATTGCCCCCTTATTATCGTTGAAAATAAGGGTTGGAGACGATACCAAGGAGGGCTCCAAGTCTCGAGCTAAGGTGCGCAGCCACAGTGCTTTCTGGCAGGCAGCGGAGACAGCCATATGTACTCGGCTCCGGTGGTAGACAGTGCCTCTGAACACTGCCTCTTGCTTTGCCATACGATAAGGCCACCCTGAAACAAGAACAGAGTGTCTGTGACCGAACGACGGTCGTCTGGATCGTTGACCCAGTCAGCATTACAGTAACCGACACATCCATCGTGTCTGTGGAAGCGTGACGGGGCCCATAACCTGGGAAAAATATGGTGCGGTTTCGGAGCGAGTAATGAAAACACGTCTCAATGCGTTTGATACAAGCATGAATATATATTATGGATTCGGATGTTTGGTCTAGATGCCTAGGCTGCTTGTTACCTAAATTTCCACTTTTAGTTCACCCAATCCTTGGCGCCACTTCGATTAGTCTTCTGTTGCTATCGTAAATAGACGTAGTTAATTGTGGCTAACGTGAGACTGGTGAAAATTCAATAACGATCGAGGAGATATGAATTATTTGATGCTTTGAATAATATATTGCTATTTTTTTTATCTAAAAGTTACTTTGTTAAGGCTAGAGAGGAAATATCTATCACAGAAAATGTGTAAGAGCTTTATAAAACGTCCATCGTGTGCCGACGACGATGTTTGCCAGACTATGATTCTAATTTGAATGCATTGAGCCCGTTCGGCTTAAATAATGAATTTAGAATTCCTTGTTTAAACAGAACTTGCTACGTACCAGGCTGCAAAACAGGATATGCGTCTACGAGGACCCAAAATAGGAGACTTGGATTGAAAAATAATAATCTGTTCAAGGCATTCCATTCCTGTAAGTGCATTCCTTTTTTACCTACACTGATATGATGACCATTGAGAAACTCATGAAGTCACCTCGCATTATTGTTAAATTTCCGTATAGCGATATTCGCGAAGTACTAAGAAGTTAATTGTGCATTTGTGTAATTAAATTTGGAGAGGAATTAAATATATCTGTAGACCGGATGATATTAAAAAAGTGTATAATTACGTCCCGCGTGTAGTACTACTTTTCTTATACACTGCCCACTGCATTATGATTAATTGTAAGTAAAACCCATGTGTATCCATCGGTAAAACCGGTAAGACGTGTTTATTTACAATCTGTCGACTGTATTTATATTTGAACTTCCGTCTTTCATCTCTTGGCGGCACCACTTTCCAAAAAGTTGTTTGTTTATGGAATTCTAGACGACAAGCGACGAGATCACAATCCATAATATTCAGGGATACAATACTGCATCCTTGAAGAAATACGCCAACAATTACATCTCAAGTTAAGATCAACAACCCGTTACTACACATAAGATTCTGATTTTTTTAGGAAAATTCCAACACTTTTTATTTCTTTCTAACGTAAATTAGTATATTTCAACGCTCCATTGTTTTGGACGGGCTCTAATGGTCACAACATCACCAAACTTGGTTAGCGCGATCAAATGACTGGGGTCGTCGGTGCGCGCACCTCGTCTCCCCTTTTAAAGGCCTCGCAAGGAAGGAATCCCGGAGTCGATTGGCTTTCCCTCGCATTTCATTGCCTAGCGGTCAGTCGTTTAATTCCTGCGCTCTTCCCCGGTCATCACTCTCGAAACATCAAACGCCCACGCGAAGCGGCCACTCTTGACCCCGCCCCCCTCCACGCCTTCGCTCTTCGTCATCCTCCCGGCAAAGATCACACCACTCCACACTCCAGATGGAGGCCTCTGCCGTGGTCGTGCGCAAATACGATTCGGATATCCCCCTTCCCTCTCTTTACCCATGATCCATTGCGAATGGAATGAAGGACGCAAGAACATCTCGAGTGCTTCGAGCCACTCGCACGAAAATAAGAACGAATGTGACCTCATGTCTTTATCAAGCGAGGAAGTTGGGAAGAAATTGAAGATACTCGTCTCATTCGCGCGGCTGGATGAAGGTGAGGCATGGTCAGGGGTCAGAGGGAAGGATTTTCTGCGGAGATAAACGTGGCCTTTTGATGAACTCCTTTTTTATACCCATGGACGGCAAGTGCAGCGTCATATCCGTGGTGTCACCACTGTATAGCTGTATAGCTTTAATTATCCCAGCTTATTTCTTGAAAATTAAGACGGGATGATGCATCCATTTTATTTATTATCGATTCCCGGGAAGTTTCTTGTGAACGATTTTCCATAAAAATGACGTTTACATTAAAAAGAAAAAATAGCATTCTTCCCATAATGTTTCTCCAGTTGTCGCATTTAAATGCGCATATACAGGATGCATGTACAAGCGAAAGTACGTGGCCGGACAGATGCGTGAAAAAAATGCTCCAAATTAAAATTAAAAAAATTTTTTTTGCATAGAATTTTTTTTGTAGAACATATTTTTATGCCACACGTTCACGCATTTGAAAAATCTGAAGATGATGTGAATGGACATCGAAACCTGGGTCGTTTTTTAATAAATCTAGTGGTTTTAGTAAAAGTTGTAATCTTATATTTTTTAATGATGGAATACCACCAAGTGAAACTGACTAAAGTGAGTGATATTCACGCATTTGTGCGATTTAAGGTGTTAACTCGATAGTAATGTTAATGTTGAATGTGTTCACACATTTACTCGCGCGAGTGAATGCATCGTGTAAACACGGCTTTACACCCTGTGCTTTCAAGTCCAATTCGTGAGAAAAATACCGTGGAAAGGTGACGTTTTATTGCTCAAATAAAATTGAAGACTTTTTTAATAATAATAATAATAATAATGTCGTCTTTTTATTTATTGAGCGATATTAGGCCTGTACAGTCCTCTCTTCCATATAACTCATTTCACAAACACCCATGTCCTGGGCAGATAATTTTCTACCCAGGCGGGACTCGAACCCGCGACCCTCGGGTTAGCTGGCGGGGACTTTACCCCGCCGCCACCGGGGCCGACAATTAATTAGTGTAAAGAAAAAGAATGTAATGACATTAATGTCCTTATACGGTGAAACCGCGTTAATGTCCTCGCTGCCCCTCCGTCTAAAATGCCTTTCCTTTTCCACGCTTCCCTGGCATTTTTCTCTCCATCTATCACCCTCTATACATCGTGTCCTGTCTCTCATCACGTCCTCCAACCTCTCTGCATTCTCCTAATCTCGGCCACTCGCTTCCTTTTTATCTCCCGTCACATCCACCACTTCTTTGATCGTCTCCCTAGCAACCCAGCTCACCCTCTCCAAACCAAAATCTTCAATGCCTCCCCTCGGTATAAGTTCTCCTCGCATTCGCCAAGTTTCCGACCCATGCAGCGCCACGCTCCATGCTAGTATTTTAGCCGAATGATTTCTTTATGTCTCTCCTCGTAGCCTTCTCATATATTATCTTTCTACAAAATCATAAAACAACCCATCGCTAATTTATTTTTACGGAGGATTGACGAAAATCTAACTAGAGCACCGGAAGTGAATTCCATGGTTAGCCCTGATATTGACCGGGCATTGATGGCGGAATTGGTCTCAAGAATTCGGTGGATTGTCGCCTCAATCCAACTCTTACCGATATCGTTTATTAGCACAATGTTAGTGGACCCAATTCACGCACGACCTCTGTCTATCGTCCTGTTAGCTCTCCTGTTTGTCTCGAGCGGCTGTCCGATGAGGAAGTCTTCTGCCTGCCGCAATAGCCACCTCATCCCCTGAGACATTATGGTTTCTCATCTGTCGCGGCGACAATTCGCTTCCATCATCCATCGCGGGAGATGCTCCGTGGCAGAGTCATTATATTTTATCTACTTTCGGCATACATTCGGATGTGATGAGTGCTGCAGATCTTTTAGAATCGAGGAACATTTAAGATTTACGATTCATTATGTACTATGATGGTTAATGTGTGCTACCTCGACTGTTAGGTGAGAAAAATATGCTTTTAGAAGTCTGGAGAACGATTTTAATCTGCTTCTACATTAGACCCTTCAAAGGTGTATGGCTCAGGGTGAAGTTATCACCAGCCTGCTTTATACTATAACCTATTAAAGTTGATATCTACTGATAAATTAGCAAAAACCATGAAGTACTTATCAGGAAGCGAATTTACGCGAGCATGTGCTATACCATAGATATTCTATCAATGTAACAGAGGCTGTTTGCATAAATTTTTTATTTAACTGCATTTGCACCGGTGTACCATAGCTATCCGGGATATACGATCAACTACTGTTTTTTCTTGGTAGTAGATAGAGGTGTATGCTTAAGGGAGTAAATTTACTTCCTAGTTATAGCGCCCGTCGACAAGCAGAGTTGAAAGTATCGTTGGTATCTGTAATGCAGTCGTATCGTTCGCGGGATAAAACGATATTTTTAACCTGCCCGTTCGGCACCTTCTTTTATTCGCATGATCTGGTCCACCCTAGTGCATCTAATTTAGGAAACGTGTAAATTACTCTTAGCTGAAAGCTGAAAGATCGGTGAGACAAAACGGGCGCTCTCGCTTTAGTCTCGCTGATCCATAAGTCGTCCTTTACTGCCCCCTGTACCGTGAAGTGAACCGTGCAAAATATGTTTTTGTTTCATTTTCGATAAATGCTACGCCAAGTGCAGCTGAATTCATGGTCCTATTATTAATTTCCACATGGCTCTCCACGTTCTCACTTTCTCCGTCATCCTCCCATTACGCCGCGTCGTTACTCATTTGAATCCACTTGATTCGCCGCCATGCGCCTCGAGTATCGGGTTTCCCTGGGTCGTTCTGCTCTTTCTCTTATTCTGCCCTACCACTGCCGCGCCGGGTCGTTGGTGTCATCCAATGAGAGAGTATGTGTGCCTCTTCCGCGTGTGCTCTCGCCTCGTCTGCGTGGCCTCTGCCTCACTCCGAGCGGGAGCCGAGTCCGTCTGTTGCCCCTTCACCTCAGTTTCGCCTCGTTTGCTCGGCCTTTTTTCATCTTTCCACGTCGCCTCGTCCCGACTGCGCGCACTTCCCCGTCTCCACGCTGCTTCCGAGGAATTCGGGGAACTTCTCAATTCCTTTCCCGGTACCCCTGAGGCTCCCGGCTAATTTTCTCCTTGCCATCTGTACTTTATCTTTCAGTGTATTTTCCCTTTTGATTTGCGCCTTTAATCCGCCAGAATACTATATAAGACTATATGCTATATATAATACTATATGTAAGAGTGAGTCGTCTATTGATTGAATATTGTAGAGAAATTTGCGAAGTGGGAGATATCAATTTCTTACTCATTCGTCGCTGGTCTCTCGGCTCCTCCTCCGTTACCTTCCTCCACGAACATTTTGAACTAGACTCGTAGAAATTACCTTTATTTGCCTTCGTTACTTTCATTTTTAGTTTCGATCATTTTTAACTTACACATAGACTATTTCTTACTGATTTTATAGTCTAATAATTTATTTTTATTTAAAAATTTTTTGAAATTGCCTAATACCTTTTTCTGAACCTTTCCTAACCAAAAACTTCTTCTTCCCTTGCTCTTTAGGATTTTGTGTTCTAATTTCATACCTTAATTTGTTTTTTTTTCATAAGTTATTTTCACTCGTTTCTCCATTTCTGACCATTTTCCATCTGAAAGTTTTAACTTCGCAGGATTATGGATCGTGAGATAAAACTGACTGAAAAAATGGTATAAGCTGGGAACGCAAAATTGAAGCTCTTTTTTTAACCCAATATTTGTCAAGTTTATTTCCTTAAAAATGTACTTGCTCTGCAAGAAATAAGGTTAGCCATCGGGTAGATGAGTATTTGGGGTTGGTAATGTTTCCCCATGCGCTTTTCCTATGTGCTTCATTTTTGTCTCCGAAACGTTCCATTTTTCCACCGTAACCAAAATAAGAAATTTCACTTGCATGGCAACTGTTGCTTGTGATTTAAATGGGAACTCATACGTGAGGCCTTTCTGACTTACAGTTAGTTGAGGCCTTTCTGACTTACAGTTAGTTTAAATGATCGCTATAATAATTACAGTGAGATTTTACTAAGGTTATTTTTCACATTAGCTTCTTCATGAGTGATAGAAAACTTATTGGATGATGCTTGCAAATTAAACATCACGCTTAAAGAGCTATTTTAAGCCAATGGCTTAATTTTACCTTCTACATGTTGAATCTCACATAGTACGCTATTCTAGTTTGACAGCTCTTGGAGGGATTACCGTCAGAGCCTCTGTAGACTCGGATGCCAGATGTACTCAACGGTATGTAGCGAGATGTTGTGGAACATGATTTCAGGAAAAATTAAAGGAGTTATAGTAATGTCCACATGGTATTTTTATTCGTACAACGCGTTTCGACGATTATATCGTCATCATCAGGTACAGACCAAGGTCCAGACCAGGTCTGTACCTGATGATGACGATATAATCGTCAAAACGCGTTGTACAAATAAAAATACCATGTGGACATTACTATAACTCCTTTAATTTTTCCTTTTCGGATGCTAGACGCTGGGATTAGTTTGCTTAAAAATTCAGATCGGGTATGTTTAAATTTGACTCAAAGAATATCATTTGGATACCGCACGACATATCTTTGCTGTCAGATGCGATAAAACAAGACGGATACAATGTAGAACAGATAGGCGATAAATTTCGTTCTTTCCGCGCATAATGAGTGATCATCAGAAAAACTGAGCTCCCCTCTAAACTTTCCCAAAAAACTTCACCTTTTCACCTCCCTACGACCTTCTCCTTAACATGCCAGCTGTTTTGAGGCTGTGCCGCGCTTCCATGCGGCGGCTCGCAAGGTAGCATGCAGATTGCAAATGTAGTTGTGCTCGAAAATACACGATTTAATTGAAAATGACACTCAAACGTAAGAAGCCGATCGTTGGAGAAATCGATTTGGGCTCGAAGGGAACTGTTCTTTGGGATATCCGTGTCAACGAGTCTTCCGAACGACTGCTGGTTCCATCTTGTTCTTCCTCGCGACCATTTCCAAAAAAATATTGCACTCCCGCGTGTGGGCGTGGACACGAGTTCGACGAGGATTACGATGGTCATGATGAGGAGAAGGCCTTCGGACGGCGAGTCGGGAGAGAGGAATGTTCTCCGCAGATGGCGCTGTTTGCGAGGGATGGAGATGCGGGAGAGGCGCTCGGTGTGGGCGGGGAAGAGCCGTTATCCCCACCTCGCCGCCCTTCCCACCCCCCGCCCCCACTCCTACTTGCCCCAATGGAGAGAGTAGGGGGTGACGGGATTGGGGGGGAGGAGGGAAGGGGGCTGGAAGTGGTAGGTTCTCGCCCGTGCCGTCCTGGCTTACGATCTCTAGTCGATGCCTGATGGTGGGAACGATTTTAGTTCATGTTCTGATTTGCGTGAAAATGCGTATGTATGCGTTTTCTTTTGTGATATGCACCTATAGATACAAGTGAAAAAAAGTGTCATACCGATTTGGTGTTTTGACAGTTCAGTGCTATTTTAGCACATCTTCCCTGCGTAGCTGTCGTCTCTATATTATTCATTGCGCGCCACCTCAAGGGTGTGTGGGAGGGGGGGAGTGATATAATAATTCGATGGCATTTGCACGTACAGATATTCTTCTAAACGCGAAAGAGTGCATTTCTGATTATTTATATTGCTAACAAATAGCAAGGTGCCCCGCCGATTCCATTATTCTAAAAAAACATAATTAAACATAATCTAATCTAAATTTCGAATACGGCGCCGAAAACTCTTTGTCATCGCATCACAAATGAGGAAGGTAAAGTACATATTACTCTTGTGATATTTAGTACTGCTTGCTTGGTGCGTTCCAACGCATTAGAAGAAGCACTTGAATTAAATGTAGGTCTGGGAATCTTTTTTCGACTTACTTACAGATTTGTTAAAACTTGTACTGAATGAATCGCGACTACCTACCTATCCAGTCACGTTAAGCCTTGCCCTCCACCCGCCTCTAAGGAATCTCTTGGAACACGGGAAAGATGGAACACTATATAGATTATAACCTTTCGAAACTTCGTGCTGGAGGCAAATTTTGAAGAACAAATGGACTGATAGAATCAGAGTTGATGTTTACAGAAGTTTACAGAAGAATAGACGAGGAGATAACCATATGGAGCAATACTAGGAACATCAGGTTTAAGTGATATTTATCTGGACATGAGAGAGAATGAATTTGGGACGGACATTTTGGCATTTTTTATGCTTTTCCTCATCCCTTTTAATGCAACAATTTCTCGTCTTTAGACAAGTTTCTCCTCGGCGGCCTTAGGAAGCCCTGCGGCCCGAGGAAAGGATACACATACCGGCCAGAATCTCGTTTCAGTTTCTTAACCGATGATTTTAAATGCATTAGTCATACAAGTCTAAGTTCCTATGCAAAATTTTCTTATTTTTTTCAAATTACTTTCTTACATAACATTAATGACTATGGCTACCCACTATACCATTTCTAGGCACATTTTATGTTTGTAAGTTTACGTAATAAAAATATTCTGCAATATTCGTCATTGAATGACTTAAATTAATTTTCATGTGTTGCCCTCATGACAATACAAAAGTGACCCCTTTGGCCATCATGAGATTCTTGGTTTGATATGCTTGGGTTATAAAGTAGACAGTGGAGGTGTACTAGATCCCCCATAGGACAACTGACACCGGCACAAAGGCTATAATCCTGTATTCCGTGGACGAATACTGTAAGGTGTTCCATAAGTTCCAATTGAAGACTTCCTCCCCATCTACGTACCGATCCCATTTATCTCTCCCCTCCAAGGCCACCAATCGCCGATATCCTCTGCCTCGCCGCCCACTCCTCGACCTTGCCGAAAAACCCCCGTCCGAAGGTGACTCACGTGGACCTCCCTCTCAGTTCCGGTCTAGACGGCGCGCCGCGGCGAGGAGTACACTCCCAGCAATCCTGTAAATTTCAACTTATACAGCCTGATCGGTCGCGTTATTGTAATTTGTGATTGAATTTGGAGTGGGCATCAAAAAACGGTTGACTAAATCGTGAGTGTTGGTGCTTAGTTTTGTTGGTTTTGTGAAAATAAACCAGCTTTTATTCCAAAAAGATAAGTATCAGGCTTGATGTGGTGGAAAGAATTTCATCATAAAGAATGAAAGTAAAGGTAATTTTCCACTTAGATAAATTTTTATTCGACCTAGGTTTCGATGTACTACATCACCAATAAGCACAAATAACAAAACAATATTTTATATTTATATATATTGTTATTTGTGCCTGATGATGATGTAGTGTATGGAAACCTAGGTCGAATAAAATTTATCTAAGTGGAAAATTACCTTTGCTCTCATTATTTATGACAGCTTTTATTAGTTATTCTTTGATGCTTGTTTCACGCTGATTCCCTCATTTTTCTCCCCTTTGCTTGTTTCTAGACGGGCGTTTTCGGCGATAAAATGACTCCCCTCTCCCTCACGCTCAGGCGAGAGAGAATGGGAAAGTAGGAGGGAAAGCCACGCAAGGATGACCGAGAGACCAATGCGTCGGTCAACTAGAACGAGATATGAAAAGAGAGAGGCTAAAAGGACATGAAGGAGTTAACCGGGGTAACAGGGTGGAATGGAGGCTGAAGTCGACCAATTTTAGAATTGAATGTCTAATGATGATGCCCAATCAATCCTGAGCTTTTGAGCAGCGGCAAGATGGTCGGGAAATACGGGCCTACGCGGGGCGTTTTCAGCTCGGGTTTGTCTATGAAGGATTATTGGTGGAAATTCTCTTTGAATGAGAGAATGAATTGGAGGGGGGACGCTCCCGGCCTAACGTGAAAGACTCGGCAAAGAAAAACGCCGTCTTGATCACTTGTTTCAAGTTGACTTTAGAGAATATTATTAGCCAAGCTCCACATTGCGTCTGTAGAAGAGAGGGAAGCGGCTAAAACTAGTAGTTCGAGGCACAAAGATACCAAAATATAGTCCAGAAAATAAACCTACTCGCTTCCCTTTCCCTAATCCTTCTTTCTCCATTCTTCATAGCTGGTATCTAATAACTCCCCACCGCATCCCTGTGGTGAGGCTCCCATGGAAAGGAAAATTAATAAAGCCCGTTTCACGCAATACCTGATCAAGCACGAGTATGAGAACACTCGGTTGCTCGATAGCTTTTCCAGTATCATGTAGATATAGAACCAGCATGCTGGCAAACAAGCATAGTCTCCATTATTATACTGGCTGAGCTACTTGGTTTCTCAATTGATGCGGTTTAAGTGGGCTACTGGCTCCCAGAAGGACCTATTTGCCTTCGACCAATCACGTTACAGACGCTGTGAGATCTTTAATTTATGACTTTAGCGCCATCTGCACCTCCTTTTGCCTGTTAGTAATTTTCAGGGAGCGAAATAAACTGTAAATAAAAATGTCCCTGCTGCTGGTTTGGTTGCATGCAGTCATTGATTGGTCATTTTCCATATTTTACGAGACATGCGTTAGGATATGAATGAAAGTGACGATTCCCTGCCAGTAAATGCTAAATGACCACTTAAAACCTCCTAGGACGGCTCCAATCATACTGGATTCGTCGTCCTCGATATCCAGCACCGGCCACTATCTACTCTTGTGTGAAACGGACTTAAGATTAATGAATTGAATGCGCTGTTGATAGTTTAAAGCTCCACAACTTTCTTACTGCTCCATTTCTTGCTTTGGCTCGTACGTTGCCATTCTCCTCAGAAATCTGTCTGCCTCACATAAGAGTCCTTCAAGCTCTTAGAGGCATCATTTTCTCAGGTTTTTCCTATCGCTATCTGTAGCGCAAACATTCGTTGCGCAATATTTATCGTCACTGTTTTAGACGCTCCTCCATTTGAAAACGGGGGTATTAAGTTCCATATATTAGTTGAAGATCGATATTAGCATTGTCCTAATCCATTTAACTGCTCTTCCCTAACGTTTTCAATTTGCATATTCCTTGTTCACCCATTTCCGAAAATTTCACCTCTGTAGATGGGAGGAATGTTTGTTATTTACGGTCTTACTGCTTCTTAACTTGCAAATGCAACATCAGTATTCATTAAGATCAGTCTGCCGACGTGGAAAGCGTGCGTAGCTTCCCAAGCGGAAGGCTGTAGGCTGGGTAATCAGACCAAATGAAGGAGAAAGTCCCTCAGAAGAACTACCAGGAAGTAAGGGAACTAGAATTTAATAGGGAAGGATGGAGGACTGCAATCAACCAATCTTAGGATTGCGCGGCCAATGATGATGACTAAAACTTAAAACTTACTTCCGCTTGTACTGGAATCTCCCTGGCATACCTTTAATACCTGTCAGAAATATGATTTATGTACCGATCCCGCGGGATTTATACACTCAATTCGTGAACCGCTGCATTAGTATGAAAAAGGCTACTCACTGAAACGCAAAATCGCGCGGTATGAAGATCTGTTATCCCTTTCCTTCCACTCCTTTTCAAATTATTGTACAACGTCTTTGCG
Source organism: Ceriagrion tenellum (assembly GCA_963169105.1). Lineage (NCBI taxonomy): Eukaryota > Metazoa > Arthropoda > Insecta > Odonata > Coenagrionidae > Ceriagrion > Ceriagrion tenellum. Next base: position 2,428,889 of record OY720633.1, read on the forward strand.
AGCGGTGTATCTCGTACATGTATCGATGTTCTTCGATTCTTCTGGTTTTTGACCCTGTCTCATGTATGTTTCTTTCTCCCGTCTGCTTGCAGGCTCTTTCCCGTCTCCAAGAAGTTCCTGTTGGCGTTCAAAGGCAAGCGATACGTGCACGGCATCGGCTCGGACGCCCGCAACGCCCTGCACCACTTGCACAACGGCCGGGACGTGGTGCTCGTCACCACGTGTCGCCACGGCAAGAGCTGGCGCGAGATGAAGGACGAGAGGTGCGACGAGGACAACGCCGAATACGACAGGCGAGTAATACCCACACACCAAATCCACCTTGCTCTTTCATGAACACGTCCAATGTTGAATAAAGACCCACATTTCAATGTAATTTCGTCTGAATTTCGAAAAGCGCGCCTAAAAATCGAGTCGTAACATACTTATATCGAGGAAAAAGGTAGTAGTCGTATAATTTCCGTTACTGCCTGCATGATGAGTTTCACCGCAAAACCCGATGTTCTTGCAAACTAAATGGTCGTAGAATTATTTTTTCGCCCTAGTCAAAAAATTGCTACAGTGTGCAGTCAGTGACCCTCGACTCCCGCTATTTTAGTTTGTGTACAGATTTGCGTGAAACATTGCATGCGTGTTCGCAATTATGATATCTGCAGGTAAAAGAGAAAAAAGTCGCACCATGCCAATTTGATTTTTCGGCAATTCAGTGTCATTTTAACACGTAACCCAAAGGCACATGACATACATCTCGTAATAATTCGATTGGAAATGCACAGATTTTATTCTTAACGCAAAATAATACGTATTATGTTATTATTGCGATCTCGATATTAAGTATCACTGTGTCACTCCGATTCGGAAAACATATTTGAATATAATTTACTCCTATACTGTGAATACATCTCCGAAAACTAACCTGTTTTAACGGAAAGAAAACATAATAACTATATTTACTGAAATATTCCCATTGCTGTTTCCATCGCGATTGCCACCAAAATAACAGATTTACTAAGATGATATATGGTCGTAGAATTATTTTGTCGACCTACATGAAAAATCATTAAAATGTGCCTTCGGTGACCCACGATATTCGCTCCTTCCACTTTAATAGGCGAGACGAAATCCCTCTGGGAAAACTACTCCGTTGGTAAAATAGTCCCCTAAACCCTTCCCAGGGTGGAAACAGTTGGGGAGGGATGGTTTTATAATGGATGGAGGCAGACAACCAATCTTAGGATTGAATGACCGATGATGATGTGGTGGATAAAAATTAGCTTTTGGCGAAGTTCAAAGACGTGAGCTGAAAACTACAACAGCGTGGAATCAATGACAAAGAGCAAATATAATTTCACGATTTCATTTATCTTTTATTAGTCATTTTTGAGATAGCTCATAATGAGTAGCAATCGATCCCCTCTCGATTGGGCTCAAGTATCAATGGGTGGCGTGAGAATTTTTTCGGTTAATCTTGGATGTCGAGGTCGTTCATTGATGCATAACAAGGAAACGTGCTGTTAGAACTTAATACCGCTCTAAATAATTTCATTGCCTGATGTCACGAGGCCTCCTGGCGAATACCTCTGCGCATGTACATGCATGTCTGAAAAGTGAAGGCCTGGGCTAAGAAATCTCTTCCACCACCCCCTGGTGGACTCTCTGAATGTAGTGAGGTCTGAATGTAGCTGCAGCCAGTCGAGTAAAAGCATGGTCGTTATAACTCGCGTAAAAGTTCCTGGCGCTGTGCCGTGGACGATTTGGAACATAGGCTACTAAGCTTTCAGAGTCATGCGAAACGGGGGAATAAGTGTGGAGCCTTTCTAATTGTCTAATCTACACAAGTCCTCCGAGATTTGAAATGATTCACGGCTACCTGCCGTCCTGTTCTTACTCGTCTCACTATAAGACCTCAAAATCGACTCCCTAGTACAGTCACGCCGTTTGGCGATTTTAACCACTCGACCAATAGTCTTCCTTTCTTGCTAATTTCGCCAAGTTGTTTTGTTCCCTTGCCTCCCTCCCTCTCTCTCTCTCTTTCTGTCCTCGCCTCCCTCTCTTTCCCTCCCTCCTTTCCCTTCACCCACTCCACTTCCACCTCCCCTCCTTGCCGCTCAGGTCTGCGCCAGCCATATTTGCGGGAGTTGAACTCTAGCTTAGGACTGAAATTAGTGAACTCGTGTGTACCTGCCTTGTTTGAGCAGCTGCATGGTGGAATTTTTGATTTTCTCGGAAGATTGGTGAGGAAATGCTTGCAAGGAAGAGGCTAAAGTACATTCTTGCGCTATCATTTATGCTTCGTGGAAAATGGGCATCAAGTTAAGTGATGACTGCTTTAACCAAAAAAATTAATAAAATACAAAGGAAAGCAGCGCGCTTCATTAAAAACTGCTACGAGCGTACATATAGTGTCTCACAACTTAGGGATTTAGGTGGGAGCCCCTAGAGACTCGGAGGCTACACGCTAGGCTGAGGCTGCTTGATAAGTTCAGAACTGATATTTTTCAGAGCGACATAGAGAATATTATCATGACTCCTCACTACATCTCTAGGTCTGACAGATGCGATAAAATAAGAGAGATACACTGCCGAACAGATAGGTACAAAACTCGTTCTTTCCGCGAACAATAAGCGATCGCAATAAAAATTAAGCTCCACTAAATACGCTCCTATAATTCATGTCACCATTTCATCTCAAAAAAACTTACATCTTTACGCGGCTGGTGTTCTAGCACCCCCTGCCACACGCCCATGCGGCGGCTCGCGGGGTATTATGTAGACGTAGATGTAGATGACTAAACTCGGCCATTGTGGGAAATCTATTTAACAGAGAAAAGCGGAAATGAATGAACACGTGTTAGGTTTATCAATGCGGGGCAAAATGTTCCGTCGTAATTTTACTAGATGAGATTAATGGACAATCGTCTTGTAATCCTCCACAATTAGACGGCGAAAGAATCGACAATCCGCTCGGTTAACATCGCCGCTTGGCCTCATTCGTCGAATCCCATTCTTGCGTGAATGCTTGACTCCGTTTAACACTCGCGTGGAGTCTCGGGGACCGGGTACAAGGGCTTTCATTTCTCATCGGTGGAGTATTATTAGCTGGAAGAGTCATTACAAATCGACGGATGAAGTCGCCCGTCGATTGTCGTAGAATTTCAAATCGAGTTGGCGATGCTCACTGGAGAGTCTTCAGAAAAATATCGCGCGAGTCATGGCAACCCTCATCTTAGTTGCCAAAGGCGCTTTCTTATGCAGATTAGATGCAGTTTAGAGGTTGATGAGTGTATACCGACCATGTTTGACGCTAGGCAAGCGGATTTCATGTTTAAACATCACTCTATGGGGTCTCATATGGAAAGACGAGTCCTTACTCCGCTGGCTAAAGGCGACTCAGACGTTTACTCTAATGCGGACAAATGTCCCCCCCCCCCTCCCATCAGAAGGTCAGTGCTATCGAACTCTGCTCCTAAATGCCATTATTTATTTTGATGGTCGGAGCGATTGTTTCAATGCAGGTTATCAGAAACTTGGCATTCTTGTTCTTACTAGTGACATCTGCAGAGGAAAGTGAATAAAATGCATCACACCGATTAGGTGTTTTGGCAGTTCTGTGCCATTTTAACACGTAGCCTTGTGGTACGTCGTGTATTTCCTAATAATTCGATTTAAGGTGCACAGATTTTCTTCTAAATACGAAATAATTAATGTTTTATAATTATAACAGTTGCTAGCCACGATCGAGGTAGTCCAATGATCGAAACCTCATATTTTATTGTAATGACGTCTATATTTCGAATACCGCGCCGAAAATTCTGATCATAATATACCATTATTAGAAAAATATATTAAAAATTTAAATTTTTACCTACTTAATGAAATATGAAAACGTACTCTCAATGATACACGATTGCCGCTCCAGCCACCTTGAACGATTGAATGCTATGGAAATACCATTAGCTAAGGTACGAGAGATACAGTTGAGCGTGCGTTTTTTTCATTATCGCACGCAGTGGGTGATTGACCATTTAGCAGACGGAAAACCCCCCACGTTCTCTGACATTTTCTCTGCACGTACGGTAGAAATAATTAAAGAAAGCCTGGTAACGTGTAACTAGTAATTTTATTGTACTGCAGGTTTGGACGCTAAGACGTCATCATCAGGATAGAACCTGATGATGATGATGATTAGCGTCGTTATGCAATAAAATTACTCAGTGGGCAGCTCAAGTTTTATTAACCTAACCTCACCGTACTGAGACTGTTCATCGTGACCTAAGATTGTTTTCTAATTAATTGGAACGGATGTCGTGATGAGCGTAGAGTCGGTTGAGTTACAGAGGGGCTCTCATTCCCCTATCATTTTCGTGGACATTAAACGATCAAGGTGTTCAACACTACCGGAAAATCTATTAAGTGAAGCGTTCCACAGCGCGCGCAAACAAGAGGGGATACTTAATTGAGTTCCAAGTTTGGCTTTATCCTTCGCCGCTAAGCGGTGATTTTTCCTCAGAGGAATTTCCCATTTTGAACTGCATGATTTATTTGATTCCTTTAAAGCTAATGAAGTCATCATTTTTCATGGAAACTCACCACAGTCCTTTCTACGGATCACCACAGGCTTTCTACGGATATTTTCCCGGTATTTTCCAATTCCTGTTTTATTCGACTTTTCCCCCGGTTTTCCCGGTCGATTGGCCAACCTGCTCTTCTTTTACTTTATGATAGAGCACACTCCGTGAGGGTGAAATGGTCAGGGCTCGGCTCTCGGGGAAGATATTGGGGTGAAAGCTGTTTAGAATGACAGACAAAGTAAATACGGGCTCAATTCAATATACTGTTAATGGGAAGGCGATAACAGTCTGTCTGTCTGTCTTTGTCTCCTATTCGATAAGCTCTGCGGGAGGATGCCAACGGAAAGCGAATCCGAGGGGGAGGATGGGATAGAGAAAGACATACGAAAATCATTCTCGCATCCTGCCGAAGGACACGAGTTGCAGCGCATCGCCGACAGAGGTCAAATTATCGCGCCGCGTTACACTTTACGTCCGACAGAAGCGAATAAATAAGAGAGATACATTGCCGAACAGAAAATAACAATAATCCCTTCTTTCCTCGCGCAATAAGTAACTACAATAAAACACACTTCACTATTTCACCTACCTGTAAACTTCTTTTTCCCTTAAACCTTCTCCTTTACACTTTAAACGAATTTTTCTCGGCGAAAAGAAAGATATCTCATCTTTCAAAAGATTCCAAAATATCAGCCATATACCTCGCTGCTTTTCTATGGGAAATGTTGAGGGTCACCTCCTGGGATACGTCATTTGAAAAATGAGGAATTTCTCACGCATAGGTCTCGTCAGAAATTTTACAGTTTGTAATTTGTATGCTTTCTTGGCTATTGAAAAACAAATTGATTGCTCACCGCAGTAATTTTTACAACTCGCAAAAAATCTTCGGTTGTGAAGGCGTTTAAAGCGTATGCCATGAAAAAAAAGTCATGTTAAAGACTTAGGTGTGCACATTAAGTTGAATACTTAGAATCCCAGTAGTATAAAACTATATTTTTGAGTAATAATTCAATTTTTACATTATTCTTCTTGCATCATTTGAAATAAAAATAATTGAAGGTATTATCCATTATGATTGGGGAAAAATCTCGCGCAAACCAAGTTATGGGCCCAAATTTGACTTTAGAAAAGATTTTCCGTAACATTCATGAAAGGCTGGGAAATCAATGCGGACGTTCAAGATAGAAATTTTATTTTAAGACTCTTTTATGTTATACAATACAATTTAAACAATAATCGCAGTACAGAGTTACTTGTGGAATTTTTATTTTTTGATCGTCGGATTTTGGCACACCGGTCAATAAATGTAGATCATAAGATAAAAAATACGATGCCGGCGAATTTTTCCCCTGACCCCTTTTGCATCATTTGAATTCTTTTGAATCATTGAACCGTCCATTTTCTGTATAAGCACTAAGGTCACGGACTTTGTTACGTTCGGGGTGTGTTTATTTCTCATGAAGGATGACACAGGCCATAGTCGGAGATGTGATTGGTGCATTGCGTAAACGTGTGTTGAATGATATTCAAAAAAATTAATTTGTCCAGCACGAGTGATTTCTTCCTCTTCTTAAGCTTTCACCATGTCGCACCATGTCCGCGAGTGATTATGCTCGTTTCATCGCGTGATACTAAGTAAATACGATGGATATAATTATCTACTCACCTCTTCGGCGGCCTTAGTGCTTGGTCATTGGCCGCGGACCGTCAAGAGGCGATCGAATCTCTTCCTATCCGTCGGCAGCGTTGCGGGGGCGGTAGCGATGGTCAACAAGTCGTCCGCAGCCTCCGAATTCGCATCCCCTGAGTACGTTCTTTTGATTCGTCATTGCACTTTCAAACAAGAGATCGGGTCACTGTTCTACGGAGCCTTCCAATCTCTGCGAAAACCAGTGATCCTTGGTCAAGGGTTTTCGCAAAAAAACTTGGAACGGACGGGGTCACGTTTGGCATGAAAGGTTTGAAAATGAAGATTGTTATTTCTGTTATTTCATTCCAAGAGTTTGTTTGATTTTTTTGATTTACGGTCCCGTGAAAAGTCTGTCTCGCATAAATGAAACCTTTTTCTGGTAATTTTTTTCGAAACTATAATCCCTTGATTATCGACTCAACTCTCATTTACGCCGATTGTACCTTTTACCCGTATCCCTATTGATGTGGTGAAGGCATGTGAGCCCAGCTCTAATCCCCGGGACACTCCTTCTGTTTTGTCATCTCTCTGCATTTGTGTAATTGTAAAAAACATTATTACAAAGAGCCTTACATTTGTAGCATGCGTGTAGTGGAGCGCATTTTATTAATTTTGCCTCTTGACTTGTTTACACGTTTTTGCTAATTCAACAGCAGTTGTAGTTATATTAACTTTAATAGGGTTTAGTGCAATGCATCATGGTTGCATCACCCTCTGCCACGTAACCTTAAGGTGGCTTGCTGGGTATTATGTAGATGTAGATCTACTTAACTGGTTTCATGGCACACTGTATACGTAAATATGGTACTTCGGGGATAACGTCAGAGTGGAGGCTACATCTACATAATACCCTGCAATCCACTTCTAGGGTGTGTGACTCGGGGGGGGGAGGAGGTACTGGTTTCTAAAGGATTTGAATTCTGGCGGTGATTTTCTATGGAATCCCCGTATTCTATTTTGATGCCTTATGGATGGCATTGTAAGTTAATATTCCTTAAGTCGGACGAAACGTTAATCTGTGGATTCTTTGAAGCGCGCCATTTTCGAAGATTTAGTATGTTTTACACGTTACTTGATCTTGCACAAGTTCTAAGAAGTCATTAGCAGGATAGATTTCCAGTATCGTGTGATATAGAACCAGCGTGCTGGCCAACGAGCTTAATCGCTATCATACTGAATGAGATGCTTGATTTCGTAATTGATGTGGTTATAGCTTGCTACTGACTCCCAGTATAAACCCTTGATTACACGTTTTTGCTAATTTGCGTGGTAACGTGCGCCTTAGACCAAATAACATCGGCTTTTGCAAACGCTGTGCGATCTTCACCTTCTGAAATCAGTGCCATCTATACGTCATTTTGGCTATCAATAATTTTTAGGCTACGAAATATCAATAAACAATAATGGCCTGTTCCATGCCCTGGAAAGAACCGTTCTTTTAGTTGACTGCTGTCATTGAGTGGTTAATTTTATATCAGGCATGCGTTGAGGTACGAATTTAATTCATCCTCCCCGTCAGTACTAGTTCAAGGATCGTGTGTAGCCTTCTAGGACGGCACCAGTGACACTGGATTCCGTAGTATCGGCAAGTATTTTGTCTTTTGCAGGATCATGTACCTTATGAACATGCTCTTGTCAGAGAGCGACTCTTGATTTATCTCCACCGTTGTACTAATCGCCAAATCATCCTCCACCCACCAACCTGCTCACCGTCCTCATTGGTGCAAGTGATCTCATCTGTCGAGCGCCTCCACAAGTAGCCAACCAGACATATGCTTCTCCTTTTATCGCATTGCGTTCCATGTATGGATCTCTCCTCTTCTTCTCTTCCGTGCTATTTTTTATCTCTCATTTCACTCGCTCTCCGCTCCACGTTTCAATGGTTTCAATTCCCCTTTCGTCACTGGGTCCCTTGGTCCACGTTTATGATCCGTGCGCAGGCCTGCTCAACGCGAATGCTTTCTATATCCTATGCAAAGTAATAGCGCAGTTGACCGAGGTACAGCCAACCAGTAAACACGACCAATGCCGTTGGCGGAAGGGAGTGACGCAGTCGAAAAATCCAATACGGTAGCATTATTTGAATTATACGATCGTGAAAAAATTGTTTACTTTTCATTTCTTTACAAGCCAAATCTGTGTAAATTAAATTGAATATATTACAATATTTTCATTCTGTTCAAAGTTATCGGCGTAACATGGTGGAATTGACTCAAGTTGACGGGAAGTAAAGGTAACTTATTAATATTCCACTAATGTTTTCTCGCTGAGTAAGACTATTTTCACCAACTTGGGTATCATAAGATATATGATGATGTCTTTAACAGGAGAAATATATCGAATCAGTACATTTCAACTGCGCTTTATTATAGCTCTATTCTACAGCGTCATCTCCGTGGTTCTGAAGGTACGGATAAGGGAACTTGACGATGTGAAGGTAGCACTCATTTTGACCTCGCCTTGAGCGAGGTAACGGGACGCTCCCGACTGGTGCAATTGAATAGGACAAGGACTATCCTTCACTATTCTTCTCCGTGCTCTAGACGTGGCTAAAGTGTGCCAAATGTTTGTGGGGGCCTCGGAATCCGATATGGGCCAATGTATGAATTGCCTGGGGCTGTTTCTGTTGGTGATTCGTTCTCAGGACTCTGCCTCTTCGCTCGTGGACAGCTCAATATCATCTCCCACGTAAATCCCTTGTCAGCGAATTCATATGTCGCTGTCGGCTGGAGGCATATCGGCCTCTCTTGAGTCTCCTTCGTGGCATTTGTGAACGATAGCCCACTCTACGAGAACGAGCATAAACTAATCCACCATCCGAGTGTTCGCAGAATGAACTTTAAAATATTTTAAATGGTGCCTTTTTAATTTACAAAAAACTAAATGAAGCGATTCTTACTGAACGTAAAACATTAAATAATAATAAAAGCTAATTAAAAATAATCGTTCTTATAGTTGAAAAAGAGTTTCTTTCAATAGATACTTTTTTGTCAATTTTTGCTTTATGGATGGCTTTAAAATAGCATGGGGTGAGCCCTTTTCTTTGTATTTTTTATCGAATTCAATCACTTGATAAATATCATCCCTGAAACACCCTGTTTATGCCAAATTTATAAAAAAATGTATGGTAGTAACAACGGAATACTGTATTGTCTTCTGGCCTACGTCGCTCTGGAAAAAATCATTACTGAATGATGTCGGGAAATAGTTAAATTTAGGTTGCAGGATTTAAGAAGACGGATGAGCCATTATAAGCAGACAAAGGATAAGAGACAAGGCTTGAGGCGGTTGTGGAAAATTATGTAAAATCATGCGGAAAAGTTCTGAGTTTTTCCATTCATGTCAGCCTTGCTCCGCTTCAATTGTAGCGAAACGAATGCTTATAAGTTTCGGAAATGGCAATGGTAGATATACTAATGCCGATGGACGGGCCTCGTTGCTTAGTGGACCGTAATTATGCGTTTACACGGATCACCCGGCTCTTCAACTATGGAAAAATATTTCCATATTTTAACTCTCTTGCCGTTATCGGAACTCGGAGCTGCGACCAGATTGATAATGTTTCGGTTAAACTTGGGTTTAGTCGCCGTAGTACGAAACGAGACGATTATATGATCTTAAATGCATGAAATACCGATCGATAACCAATATACGATGGCGTTTTTGACTGCGACTTTCAGTTTAAATATTTTTGGTGAGATACATGGGCTGAGGACCTATGCATTTGTTATCGCTTCATTTATTCATGATGCCAGAGACTTATGTTAGAAGAAGACTTCCCTTTCTTTCCTCATTATGTAAGCGGAACGAATTCGTACACTATTCACAAAACACTCGGTTGTGGCCAGTATGCCTACCCCGGAATCTACCCGCCGACATATTACGAAGCGTTTCGCGTGCGCTATTCGTTCATTTAGTCATCGTTCATCTACCGTTCATCTTCGATTAGAGAACTCACGGTAATTACGAGGTCATTACTACTCAGAGACTATTATGTTCGACTGAAATCGGAAACTCCTTTTGTCTGAGGTGGACAATCACAGCCTTATGTCCAACTTAACGACAGGGCTGATGATACGGGCGTAAATGACCCGCGGCCCTGTGACCGGCCGTGCCGCGGCGTTGATACAAAGATATCTTCAAGGTTTCCGGGTCTTCGCCGCGTGAGTATGATCCACAGAGAACAGTTCCGCCGGTGTTCCAACCAGTGTCTTCCGGTCGAAGATCACTTGAACTCGCCTTCGACCTGAAGACGCCGTTTTGAACTCCGGATTAAACTGTCGTCTTCAGACCATACTCACACGGTGAAGACCCGGAAACATTGGAGAGATTGTGAGTAATAGTGTTTGATAATTTAAGTGCATTCTGCAATTTGAAATATTTTTAAAATCATTTTGAAATTTTCAAGTCACGAAGTTTCAAATATATATACGTTGCTTAATAAACTTTTCTCTGAATGGTAACACTTCTCGTTCTTGAATTTTCACTACCAGTTCTAATGAGTCGATTGACGACACTCATTTGTTTGACAGATTTTTTGACTCTATGTTCGGAGAGAGGCTACTACTAGTCGTTCAACTTGGCAAATATGTTGTATATTCACACGACCTCTAATGTGTATGGCACATGCCGAGGTGGTATTCACGAATTTGGACTCGGTCGCAGTCACCCTACGTATTCAATCTCCGGAAATTTAGTCCAACCGCCAAGCGTCCCAAGGTGAGGTCGCCATTTCCTCACCGGAAGTGGACATCTCTCCACTGCGGCCGTTCCTTCATCCCCAGCTCTACTCTCGCCTTCTCCGCCCCCGCAACCCAACTGACCGATGACTCGGGGGATGACCCGGGGGTGACTCACCTTCTCCTTCCGCCTACACCTCATTCCATCAGCTATTGCCACAACTGACCTCCCTAAAGAGAGTTTTCTTAAAGCGGTCTTAAAATTCACTGAGTTTGGTCTCATTGTAAAGAAAACGATGAAATCTTTCAAATGAAACCCAAATAAAGCGAACCTCCTTTAACTGAAATAATGAAGGCGGCACCGTTTCTTAATACCCGTTTTTTCGGATAATCGGTAGTTGATATTCAAAGGTTGATTTGGTAATAACTCGTACTACTGTCATTTTTCTAACTTTATTTTATTATGTATAATATAAACAATAACTGAGCATCACGAATAATTAATTCCTTGAAATAATCTGAAATTTTCTCCTGCTCTTTTTCGTTACAACGCTTGCAGACAGCGCTCTCTCTATCTCTTGCAGTGTTGGTTGATGGTTTCGGTCAACCCCGGTTGACGTTTATCGCGGTCTCGTTAAACGGGACTGTGGTATGACATGCTTTCCGAATGTGAAATTTAATTTTTTGATCCACTCCCGATGTACATTCATCGCTGAACTTGACAACATTTTGCGTGTTGCACGAGTTGGAGGTTTATGAGCCTGCACATACATATGAATGCGTGTCCCAAGGCCTGATCGAGAGCATGCACTCCTGCTCAGCGGCCGCAGTTCGTGCAAGTTTTAGTTCCCCTGCCCTTTCCACCCACACTTGCAACCTGCGAGACCCGAGGTTAATTGATGGTGAGCCCTACAAAGTTCTGCGATTCCTATATTTAGTAATTCCTTTATTAGATTAATTGCAAAAATATCGACTTCAGGATTTAATGAAATCGCTTTATATGTGAATTACTCTCGGCAATGCAAAGGAATAGGTTTAAGGCTTAGGGAGGGGATGAGGACGAGAGTAAAATAATAATGTGTGTTGTTCTAGAGGTAGAAAAGAGTGTATCCATTTGGAACAGAAATGAAAGCAGAGCACACTTCAAATAAATGGAGACAAAATACTCATCAATTATATTGAAACAAATTTATAATTGAATGAGAATGGAAACCCCTTTGGCGTCCGCGAGGGCATACCCTATATTTAAGGGAACGACGAGAGTACAGTCAAGGCTTAAATCTTCACCGAGACTCGGAAAGTTCGAGGCCATATCGAATAGAATATCTGAAGTCTTCTTCACTAAGAACTCGACTCGGTCGGACCTCTGTAAGACACGACCACAGAGTCTCTCGGTGGTCGTAGGTAATTCCGTGCATATCACGTCAAAGCCGCGAGTCAACTTTTCAAAGGACCTAATTGAAGTCTTTGTGACTGTGGCATTAAAATTTTGTATCTGTCGAGACTCTGATATTCCGAATCAATACAGAATTGGTCCCCCAAATAAGACTCGATGCCGTCAAACCTCGGAAATTCCGTGAATTTGATCTCAGACCTCGACACATTTTGAGGGATGTTCTATATGACCTCAGATTGTTCTAGTCTCGACGGAGACGAAATTTTGGCGTAACAGCCACGAAATATTCTAATGTGGCCAATTGGCCTTTCAAAAGTTGAGATTCTTTGGGGGCTTTGAAGTCGCAATCACGGATTTTCCGAGGTTCTGCCATATCTATTCCTTATTGAATAAGTCCCCTCAGCTTTCGAACGGAATTTGAAATTTTCGAGGCTGAAACGTCGAAATATCGTCGTTGTCGATGTTGTTAAGGATCGTAAATTTCGAGGCCTTGCCGATTAGGTCACCAGGACAGGCAGCGTGAACCTCTGAAGGCGCTGAATTCACTGCTGCTCCTTTACTCCCTGGCGTTGCGGTCGGTGTCCCTCTTCGGTGGGCTCGCAGCAGGGGGGGGCTGTCGGCTCCTTTGGCGTCGTCGCGCGCCACGCCCCCTTTCTGTCCGAGTGGGTGATCGACGCGCGCGGGCGAGCCGAGCGGTCAGAGAACGGGAGGAAGAGCAGGTGTGACCACCGCATGGGAGGGGAGGGGAGTGGACTTCTTGCATTCCGAAAACTTTCTTCTCTCCGATCCCGACAAATGGACCGGATGCATGCTCGAGAGGGCTATTTACGGAGCATTTTGGTATCCGCTATACGGGTTACATTGAGTTCTATGGTTTAAGCCGTAAGGGGCTGCTCATAATAGATGGATATTTGGGGAGGGGACCGACGGCTAAGGTCATTTGCGCCATAGGGGAAAGGTAAGGGAGGAAGGGTGGATAGAAACCCGGCGTCGGCATTAGCCTGCTCTTAAGGAAAGGCTTAACGTCTCATCCGTCAGACGGAGTACTGTACTTGAAGTGCCCTCCACAAGACACTGAAGTAGGGATCGGGTTCCTCAGAAAAACGTCCGCCTCTGCAGGGATTTGAACCCTGGCCGCCCGCATGGTAAGCCAGTACTCTAGCCACCACACCAGCCCGATCCCCGGCTGCTTATAATCCACGTAGACACCAAACAGGGGTAGGTGTGCACTAGGGTTATCAACAGAGGCCTACGTTGGGGGTTGGAGGGAAGTCTACGTAGACAATGGTCGTGGTAAATGACAAATTATCACAGTTACAAGAGTACTTTTTCTTTTACTTACCCTTCCTTAAAATCAGCCTTATATTACAGATAGTCCATGACAATCAATTAATAAACCGTTTCAAGGATTTTTTTCTGCGAAAAAAGAAAAGTCAACGTGGACAACAGGGGGAAACAGGGGGGGAGGGAGGGGTCCGAATGAAGTCTACAAGTGTCCACGATGGGGAGTAGGGCGGGGGGGTCAAAAAGTGCCCTTTTTTTGTCTCCGTGGATTATAGACAGCCCCTAACCTTAGGTGAACATTCATACCTATGGAATTGATGGACTGCGTATCTTTCGGCATTTTTATTGTTTTTTTATGTTTCAGTCTGAACGCTGCTAACCTCATTCAACTTATGCTGGTTGCCCAGAAAGTAATGCCCCATATTTTTTCTCCAAAACTATTTATTCTACAAAAGTGAAATTTACACGTATAAAAAAATGTTAACCTGCTCACTCTACTTTTTCCACATAGTCTCCTTCATGCTCTATAGCCCTCCAATGAATCACTAGGGCGTGGATGGCCAGTTGGTACCAGCCAGGTTTTTCACTGCGATGATCACCTCTTAATCGTCCACAGTAATAGTGCGGTAAAATACTAAGTGTCATTATTCAATATGGATCAGATATATTAGAAATAACGAGGCGATTTACAACTTAATCTTGTAGTATGCCCTCTGCTGAGTCCCCAAAATTGGTCAGAGCTCCCTGATGTAAGGAATGGTAGCGTCGTGATAACCTGATAAGGCTTTGCGACGAATGGAGATACGTCTCTCGATGGCCGATTCTGCGCGCTGATTTCTATTATTTTGGAGGTAAAAAAATTGGGGCATTTGTTTATGGGCAATCTTCGTACATACCCGGTATCATTACTCAGGATAACTGATTATGACCCACGAGCGTTGAAACATGGAAGGTTTTACCATTGGTCTGAAAAAGTTATGAAATCGTACGTGTTTCTCATATTGTGTTGAAATGCATTTCGATTATTATCTTTACGCGACTACGATGACGTAAGCAAAGAAGCACTTGGTCCTGACGGTGTTGACCCCATAATATTTTTCGTATTCTCAATGGCTTTCGGAATTGGAATTAAAATGTGTTCTGTGATATTCGGAAAGTCTTTCGCTTATAGCTGTTGAACATATCTTCCTGGGGAAGTGGGGCGACTGCTATCTTCTACGGTAAATACAGACTATCGATTCCTTGAGCATGTTTCACGCGAACATTTGTTGCGTACAAGTCGAAAGATCGTTTACGGGATGCTCTCCAGTGATCGGGAAAGGGATATATTGAACCATCATTTTCCTATTTCACTCGATCATTTGCCCGTAGCTGAGAGCATCATTGGCGCGTGTGTTTGCACTCCTTGCTTGATTGAACCCTACACTGAAAGAAAAGGTCGGCTGCAGGAACCCGAGAATTGGTTGTCGTAACCAACTTTGTTGGATACTGGGGCGCCATCCAATTAGTTGGCTGTGGCAACCATTTTAAATAGATACGTCAGAAATGGCTGCACCGACCAACTTTCATGGTTCCACTGCCTACGTAGTTAGGTCCCACATCCAACTGTAGTGGAAGTAGCAAGTGATCGCTATGCTGTCAAGACTATGCACTCTCTACATTTCTTGCTTGACCAGTATTGAATATCAGGTGCTCTGATTGATCAATAATAGACGACAAACTTTCGAAATACTTATTGGCCATTTTATGTCTGGTTAAATATTTAGTCGATTTGAAAAATTTATGGCATAAATTCTTCCACAATCTTCGATTTCGAAGAACTTGAACTGGCCGTTGACGCTAACAATGCTTTATAAAATCGGGCTTTGGGATAATATTTTAAAAAGTCAGATCTCGATATCTTTTCAACATTAAGCCTTCACTTATGTATATCATATAACACTAGCTGCAAAGCCAAGATTTCCTGAAAGCATAGAGCAAGGGCAAAATGAAGATGATAACCACGTCATGTTCGCATATATTGTTTATTTGTAAAACAAATTAAATTCCAACCTTTACAAAAGGGCATATACATTGAGATAGATGTCAATGCCTCTCAAAATGCATGTCTAAAAGCCACTTAAAAGTTGTTGTCCGCCATCCTTACAAAAATAACTGGCTGGAAGGACAATAAATCACAAATGTTTACACATTTACACTTCCCCGTTTTTACTACTTCATATGCCCAATAACATTCATGCAATCCTAATGTATATATTTCATCATATAAAATGCACACATCACCACTTTCATTTGAATATATTCTGTCTATCACACCAAATACTGGAAGGCTGCATTCCTCATCAAACTTTACAGCAACACACATCCCATTATGGTATCTGGTACCCTTCCACTTATCCCAAGGCATTTTTAATCATTTGAGAACATTCTACGAATATTCCATAATGATCCCAACGTCCCTGGAACCAAATAGGCATATTGAGAATCAAAATAGGAAATTCCTGCAATATCCTCTGCTGTGTGGGTGGGATCCAATGCTAACGATAATCTAAGTTAGATATCAACGAGTTCTTATTCAATAATTAAAAACTGACCGATAATCGCTTCAAGAAAACAGACGATGAAACTATCCAATAGACCCAACAAAAAGCTAAACCAGAAAGACAGAAACATGAATGTTACAGCACAATATCTGTTCTTGATTGCCATACTTACCTTTAAATTTATCAATGAGACAGTTCACGCCCAATATGCTGAGTAATTCTCTTGTCTGGTCATCCATGTAGCCGTCCAACAAAGATTCAATATTCGAAAAACCTCTTCAGTATTCGATGAAGGCCGATACAATATTCCACACACACATAGCTCGCATGAACTCGGGATATTCCACCGAATAAACTTCCGTGTAAGTTAGAATGGCGAAGTATTGCGAATGGTTGCTAACAACAAACGAGTTTGAGAATTCATCACCATAGCGCTCTGAAGTGGAAGCTTAGTCCGGCTGACAATCGCATTGGTTGTCCGATCCAACCATTGGTAAAGAGGCTTCTCGAGTGAGGTGTATGAACCAACACGGTGGTACGCCGACCAAGTAACGACTATCCAATTAAATTGGTTGGTATGTCCAATCATCTTGACTATCGTGTCCATAGCAGTTGATATTCAATCCAACTTTCCCTAATCCAACTAAAAGTGGATGCTTCACCCAACCTCTTTTTTGAGTGTACTGGTGGCGACACAACTGCCGTGCGCCATGATTCGTTGCTGCTGGATTTCACGCACGTGTTCAGGGATGGAATGCGCGACGGCCGCGAATGATGGAAAAAGGGATGGAGGCCCATATCATTGCCGTTATCCTTAAAAATGACGACGTCAAAGAGGCATCGTTTGAGCTGTCATTGCCGCCATTTTTGAACCGGTCCGTGAAAAATGATCATGTGCATTAGCGTAAGCGCCTCCCTTAAGATTCCTCTGATGAGGGACGGCTGGTCTGAATCCATCCGGCACCACTAACGGAATACATGTTGCTACGCATTCAATTTTGAGTACCTCCCGTAGAATCTAAAAATCTCTGGTATTACCCTGAAATGCTTGTCAAGGATCTAGGAAAGTGGTCAAAAAGGGGCTCATGAGAAGTTTATTGATCGATCTATTTTGTAAGCGAGGGGTTTCATCACCCCTTGCCACACATCCTAATGGTGGCTTGAAGGTACCTCATAGATGTAGATTCACAAATCTCCTTTCTCCTGTTTATAAGTTCTCTACGCCTGCACTCTTTATTTACTTTGCCTTCATTTACTGCTTTCTAAGGCCATCTATATATCGCAGCAAAATCCCTTGCTATAATAATTTTTAGTCTCATATTTGTTACCGTTTCAACCAATCTTGATGCATAATTCTTTGTAAATGGCATTTCTTCCACTAGCCTCTCTGTCTCTCTATCAGATGAAAAAACGGAAGGCTTGCGTAGAAATGTTTTGCATATTCCTCTTCACACTCTTGTTGCTGGTATTTATCTTTCTGCACCCTTGGATCATCCCGGCATTTCCACCATACCTGTAAGAACGCCAGTGTCTTCGCTTTCAAGCGCGTTTATGTCATCTGTAAAACTGTTTCCTTACGTTAGTGATCAGCAGATTTTCCACTTACGTGATTATTTGTACGAACGCCGGTGTTTACAAATACAACCTCCCGCCCCTCCTGTCCAAATGTTCATCTCGTAACCACGGTTTTCCTTGGCCTAATCCACGAAAAGCCCTCTTGAGAGGAAATCAACGTCATTCAAAGACTCCCGACTTCTCCCGACCAAGGCATCCTTTTTCTAGTTATCGTCATAGGGCAGCAATTACAGGGCCAAACGATAGTTTGGTAACGAGCCCTTAGACATCAAATGTCATCGTATATTCCCCGTAAATATATACCATCTCCGTCGTTAGCAGTTTCTTCACGTGAAAAACGTAACAAAAAGCCTCATCACCCGATATATTTATTAAGATATAAATTTCCCGAAATAAAAAAATCGAAATTGCTCCTGGCATTCTCGAAAGTTTTCATTTAAGGAAAGACATCACGGTTCTACCTCTGAATCCACCTTACAATTTGGCTTCCTTGAGGATGGCCCTTGTTATTCCTGGAAAGTTCGCGAGCTGTTTCGGACCATCACTTCCCCGTTCGAAAGGTCCTTGAGCGAGGGTTGCCCATTTGGCACGGTGAGCTCGGATTCTGGCTGCCGTGCGACCGAGAGATTGGACAGCAAATGTGCGTCGATTATCTAATCCCTTGGAAACCTCTCGCTTGTATGTGATTCAATGTTATTAGTCTATGTAAAGTATTTTGAGCAAGAATCGTCTGTAGACGTAATTGTGATGATATTTAAAGCTTATTTTAAATTTAAGCATTTTTAAGGTGGATGTGTCAAATTCAGTAATACGAATGAAGCAGAAATTTTATTTATAATTTAATTTTTAAATGGCTGGTATTCTCAATAATTAACTGAAAACATTAAAGGCTATGTTTCCCTGACATTTTCGGACTACTGCATCCTTGGTTCCACAAGCCTTTACCCATTAGGGTGCGGCTCATTTTTTATTTAACTCCGGTTTTCAATTTCAACCTCTCTAATTGTGCTATGGGTTTAAGAAAGGATGCCCTAAAAAATTCGGCTTGATCAGCTAACATTTCTAGGTCGCTCAAGAGGCATTTACGCGATGACGCTCGATTTTCCCGATTGCTGGAGAATAACATCATTTCTAATGTAACGTGCCAATTTACAGGACTTCAAGGGCCAATATTCACTCCATTTTGACGTAAGTGCAACCGTTTTCCGCAAATAAAATATTTTTACGGCGGCTACTGCCGCGTGTCCTGCACACAACGCCGCGCCGGTTGAGCGTGGGCCGCGGGGCCAGGTCGGCTGATTCCTCCTGCATCGCCTCCCTGAGCCCCCACGCCCCTCTCGCGCCTTCCCTAGGGATAGTCGAGGGAGCAATTTCCACTGCTTTACACCAACAGACTGCTAGATCAGCGACGCATAAAAGGATACAATTCTTACAGTAACCCGATTACAATCATAATTCCGTAGTCCAATATCGAACAGTGTGTAGTTAAGATCCTTAGCCAACTTTATACTCTTTATTTGTTATAACACCGAATTCTAAAACGACGCGTAGTTCTACTGCAGTGTGCATAGTCAGCATCCTTGGAGCTGTAGCCGACTTTCCCTAGCAATTACCCAGTCTTTGATCAGTGCAGTTCTGCAAGGGGAAGCAATTCCCATTGGGTGAGACTTACAGGCTGCTATTGACGCACAAAATGTAACCATTAACAGGATAGACTTTTAATTCTAATTAGGCTTTGTGTCAATGAATATATGATATTTTTTCAGAATAATCAAGCCAAATTCTGTGAGTTTTAGTAATATTTTGCGTGTGATTTTTATTAATTAGTTAGTAATGTAAAAGCCATAAAATATCAATTGAATTGTATTCTTTTGAAAATAAGATCACCGATTTACGCGTCGTGCAGATATTCTCTTGGCTCTGGCTCATATTGGCTGGGAGTGTTGGCGTGGATTTCGCTGAAATCTGCGGTCTCCATTGACCGTTGGCCACTTGTAGAAAATTATGACGCAACTCGGGCGCCCTGCAGTGCTCATATTTGAGCACCCGGACAGGAATATTCCCTGGCTTGACCCCTTATGACCTCTCAAGAGCTCTCCTCTCAATTCATTATGCATGCAGTCAATGAAACGGGGTTCCTGACCGGTGATCGTTTTCAACTCGGTCGTGTGCTTCGTAGCAGTGTGCATAGGGTTTTTTGGTGCTCCGTATGCCAAAATGAAGCCAGGGGTAGCGTGATATTCACCTGTGGACGCTCTAATCGCACGAGCCAATCCTTTCCTCCCTCTCATTCCTTTCTTTCTCCGTAAGCTCCGGTACGTGGGTGTATGAGTATGATTTTCAGAGTTGCTAATAGGGCTGGAAACCCTGGAAAACCTGTAACTGTCATGTTAATAGTTTATCGGCCTGGAAAAGTCATAGAGACCGATAAATTATCCTGGACATTTGATAGTGGGTCGAAATATGATTTTAAGCTGAAGATTCTCACAGCTTCTTTTATCTGTTAAAATTGTTCTGAGAAATCTCTAGAAGAGCAATGGACGTCTTTGGAGTTGCGCACGTGGAAAACTAAATACGCCGTCATACATTGTTTCAAGCCCGCGACACGAGATTGTTAAAACACGGGTGTTAGCCAAGACAGAAGAGTGCCATCCGCGTTGAATATGGAACGCAATTGAGATGGCAAATACAACTCAGAGTTTCAATGGGGGCTATAAACTATGATTCAGTGGTTTTTAGCACCCGCGACAGCCCTGAAAGAGTGAATGGCGTTCGTTGAAAAATTTGAGCCGGCCCAACAATTGATTTACGGTCGCAAGAACGTTGGGACGGCATAAAAAGATCGAACGGTCATAGAACAGCTCTTATTCTCCTGACGAAGATCAAAGTAAGAGGTTCGAATCGTTATAAAAATTAGGCAACACGTAGCATATCTCAAACTATGATTGTATTCAGTAAGTAAGGCGTACCATTTCAAGCAGTTGTTGGTGAGTGGACTTATTTCGGATATATTATATGTGCCTTTCCTGCATGAGGCAGTGGAGGTCTTATTTGGTATTTAATTATTAATTAAGCCAATAAAATACGCTATCGGATCCTATTATTTACGCCAATGCTGTGGAAATCTGCATATTACACCTCTTCAAAGTTCTAGTAATTCGTGACCCCCACTGTTACGAGGACCTAAGGATAATATACCGTTCGGATGGAGGCTGATTTCTCCACCAAAGCGGTATCAGCGGCGTTACGTTTGTTGTAAACTTTATTCTCCCGCTGAGCAATGCGTCAATGTGTGGTATTCCTGTTCTTGCGCACGTGAAATTGATGCCTTTGAAGCGTCTCCACTGAAATACATGTAAATAAATTCTGATATGTTTTAACATGAAATTTGTGGGCATTAGCTAACATACTTCTGAAATATATTTCCCGAAATGCATTTAATATCAATTTATACTGCATATGATACGTGGGACAGAGTTATTCGATTGCAAATTTATTAAGTGGATTCAGTAGGCAATTACAATGAACAAAATGAAATTTTTTCCCTTACCAACTGAATTATGAACAACATTAATATCATAGTCAATGTATACTTTTTTTACTCTGATTTTTATGTAACGGTGTTATTTAATCAGGGCTGCTTTTAAAATGTATTTTGTGGAAATACATATGGAATACTCAAGAGTATACAGATATTCAAATGGATATATTGGAATATTATTAAAATTGAATAAAATAAACATAGAAATAAACTCCAAGCGTTTCGTGTATACGAGTTTGTTTGTTGAGAAATGCTTGTTTAGAAATTGAGTAAAATGCATTTATTATCTATTTTTGTATTTAAAAATTGCATTTGTTTGCTGTTATTTATCGTGGATGCTCTTCTTCAAAAATACACACTGACCATCAAAGAGATATATTTTCACTTTAAAAAATTAAAACTTTGGCCTAAAAAATCTAGAAAAGTCCTGGCCTTTCATAAGATCTGGTCTGTAGCTGACTGAGTTTTATATCTCGGCTGTAATGCTGAATTGTCAATTTAAAAAAAAATGGAGTTAGGAAAAGGCGAACTTTCTGGTGAGCGACGCTATGCCCTCTGATAAGGCTGTCGAGAAAAGAAGATTCTAGGAATCGGAAATGAGAACTTTTAAAGCGCTGGGAAAGAGGAGGGTGTCGAAGTTGTCATTGGAGGTCCGCGACTGGTGCTTGGCAACCGCCGTTTAGAGTAAGTCATCGGAGGGAAGTATCACGAGGACAATAAGACGCGATATTCACTATTTAATCTGGAAGCTTAGTTAAGTTCAAGTAAAACTATGCTGTAAGGATGTTAGAATCAGCTAAGACTACTTCTACTACTTCTTGGGACTAATGGAGAAGCAACTTTAAAGTTACTTACTTATTCATCAGAACGTGGGAACTGTGGAATGTAACATAAAATTATTCGTACATAGGTACGAGTGGTGCATCTTGAGGCATGATTCGAATCCAACTTTTGTCCGCTGGAGTGACGTGGAGGAGCGTCACGGTTTAAATGAAGGAACTTATGAAATGAATTTCTCTCTGCCCACCTAACTTATGACTCTTGCGGCCGACTGCAGGAAATACGTGTACATCCGATCGAGTTGTCTTGTACCGAAGTCCAGCTATTCGTTCCATATGCGTTGGAGAGAGGTTCTAAATCTGCTCTGTCTCCTGAAGTGAACTCAAAATCCTCTGGGTCTGGCTTGGACCTTACTTACATGCAGGGTCGCCAAGATGCGTCACGAACCGCTGAGGGTATGAATTGTTTGAGAAAAGGGTTATTATGTGACGCATGTAATGGCTTTTTGTGTATTGACTCTTCTGACTCATCTGATTCGTGCTGAGTTTCTATAATCTTCATTGGTCATTATATGCTGTAAATACTTTTAGTTCATACATAACTATAGTTATGTAGCGGTAAGAGAATGAACCCGATAATCGAAGCATAATCATGATTAGCATGAGTTTCCGAGTATATTGTTTCAGTTAATCAATAACTTTGAATGGCTCCTTAACTTTTTATTTCTTCACAGCTGTCGCTTTTTTTGCTGACTTTTTGTGCAACTGTCACTAAAATAATGCCTCACGACAATTACGTAGTCGTCATAAGCTAAAGAAATACGACAGTTGAAGATATGGGGCAATGAATCAGAGACGAGGAGTAAAAAGAGCGATGTGGATACTCTCTTATAAGTGCTCTGCGAAGGAGAGTGCGGACTGAGGTACCAGATCGGCGAACATTTCCATTACCGCCGAGACTCGGACGTGGGCCGTGCGCGTATGAAGCCAGGGCCAGCACCCTCTCCGATAGAGGTAGCTGAGCGCTCTTTTTTAAGGTCGTTCCTCCGAGAAATCACTCGAGTGTAATTTTATTCACATTATGGCTACTTAAAGAAATAAATGTTGTCTGTTTGTACGAGCCAAAAAAATCCTACCTTCCTTCGAGATTTTTTTCCGCTGAGTGAACTTAAATTTACTTGGTATTAAATACGACTGTTGATCATACATGGGTCATTTCCCATTTGAGGTAAATGGCAAATTCGCGTCAAATCGAAATTTAGAGGATGGAGCGATTTTTGTTTGGGTGCAGTTTTGCGGGGAACCTAGCATATATTTTCTCATTAGTAAAAATTCGGTATAATATGCGCATATTTTCTTCTATTTCCGATAAAACACATCTCATATAATTATCAGTATTTGACGAAATTACATATACATTTGATTTTTTTTCTTGTATTGGACGAGGGATGACACCAGGAGGTATGTTAGCGTCAATTATAATACATAACGAGAAATGTGCTATTGCGCGTTTAGAATTGTCTTTAGATTTGCAATCGAGTTAAGGGAAATACGTGTCAGGTCCCATAATGCGTCGAGTTAAAAAAGAATTGGATTCCCGAAAACCAAATCGGCGTGAGGAAATTTTTTTCACATTTATCTGTAGATATCCCTAATGAGAACTCTAATGCAAAGTTTCGCGCAAAACTGTTCGTGAAAAAAAATTGCTCCAACCATCCTAAGCCCGTTGGGTACCTCCGGTGCAAACGCTGCTTCCAAGGTCGAAGGACGAACCGGACTGTAAACCTGGGACCCTTCGACGCCTTCCGTCAAGATCCTGCCAATGCTGACACGGAGCAATCCGCCACCCTTTCTTCGCTCCTTGAAACAGTTCTACCTCTACCTCCCTCTATCTAAAAATTGCGTTAGCACCGAGAATTTATCTCGTATCCGTGCCGCAAAGAGGAAGCATGCCTAATTGCAGAGCGCTATTTTAGCATCAATATAAAGCGAGTTGCACTTCTTAAAGATTGGCCTTTGGTCTTAGCCATCCTGCTTTCTGGCGGAGGAATAGCTACGAAAATATGCATTTTTAGCTTTTTTTTGTCTACAACCGATGATTGGAATGAGGGAACATGAAAGTCACTTCGTTAAGCTCGCCACACTTGAAGGTTAATTATACAAATTCGAAACCAAAACTTCTGTAGCATTTATATGTATGTCTTCTGTCGGCCATAAAAATTTCCTAGACATGTTGAAATGTCTTGGTCTTTTTTTTACCGTTCCGGGCCCCTAGGTTATTTTGTCAGGGTGAACAATCGCCCCTGGCTAATATCATAGAGTAAATATACTATAGAGTGCTCACTGGGTGTACCAAAAACGCTATCTAAATTGACGTAGTTCTAATTCATCTCACTGCGCGCTGGTGTCGTTATTTTGCGTCGGCTGTGGGAAATGCGGCATTTTACTCGACTCGGAGGGTGACGCGACTGCGGGAGGGGGCAAAATTTTACAGGTGGGGGATAGCGGAGAAAGGGGCCGTGGGCTGGACTGTCAACGAGGCGACGAAGCGAACTGTGATGTGAGTCGCTTGAGGAGGGAGAGGGTGACAGCGACGATCAGTCTCGGACTGTCTTCCAGTCCCCCAGACGTCATCCAGTTCCGCCAAGCGTCCATACATGAGTTGAAGCACTCTTTTGCGATTTCTGCTATTATTTGACCAAAGTTATGATTGGTCGTGAACTCGGATGTAATAGCTAATTTGGGATTCCACATCATCATAATCGTCATCATATGATTTAATCATAATTTTGGACCGTAATCAACATTATGGAATCGTGGGAGAATTTAAAACACTTAGTAATATTCCACAAACATTTATTTTCCCAACCGGTTTCAACGCTAACGCGTCATTTTCAAGGGACAATTCTCAAAGTTCTTGGGAGGTGCGCCAAATATATATCCAATTCTCAATGGGGGGGAGGGGAGGTTAAGTAAAAAGGGGGGGGGATGGAGGGGGGGAGGGTGAGGGTATTGCGAGGAAGCAACCGTCAAGGTGAGGGAAGGGGCTGTGGGTGTAGCACAGAGGTGAATGGAGAATATTTAAAAACAGAACAGTCATTTAAAAGCACAACATCAGGGACACCTTGTCTCATACTAATTTCAAAATTCTCTAAAAAGTCCAGTTTAAAACCTTTGTCATTCACATGTAAAACCTTAGGTTTAAAATTACATTGGTGACCAGTTTCAATTATATGATTAGCAAAACCTGATTTTGGGTCATTATTAAATATATATTTCATATGTTCTTTCGCTCTGGTAGCAAATTTGCGACCAGTTTGACCCACATAAACACCATTGCATCCTTCACACTCTAATAAGTACACACCACACTTTTCCATAATGTCCATCTTGTCCTTGGAGTTGAAAAGGAGTTTTCCTAACGTCACTGGGTTATAGTATCCTATTCTTAACCTGTCGTCCTGGATGTGTCTCGTTATTTTGTGGGTTAATGCCCCTAAAAATGGGAGTTTGCACCATTTATTGGGTTTGTCTAGGCTTATTCTGTCGAGGGTTGACAAAAGAGAAATTGTTTTTCGTTTTATTTGCTTGGCTAGTAGTCTTTGGACAAGAGAACAGTTATAGCCATTACTTTCGGTGATCGTTTTTATTGTTTTTAGTTCCTCTTGATAGGAGGAGTCTGATAGGGGGATGGATATTAGCCGGTTTATCATTGAATATATGCCTGCAAATTTGTGGGTGTGGTGGTGAAAAGAATTACTCGGGATTATTACGTCCGAGTATGTGTCCTTTCGAAATATTGCAAAGGAATGTCGATTTATATCAATAGAAATTGTGAGGTCTAAATAATTAATTTTTCTATTACCCAATTCCATCGTAAATTTGATAGCTTCGTGTCGGGAGTTTAAAAAGGCTAAAAACTGTTCTAATTGTCTGCGGCTTCCCGTCCATAAACAAATAACATCATCTACATATCTATAATAATATATAACATTCTCTAACAGTGGATGGTTTGAATTGAAAAGGTTATTTTCTAAAGAATCCATGAACATGTCTGCAAGTATAGGGGAGAGCGGGGAGCCCATGCTGAGGCCGTGATCTTGTTTGTAATATTTCCCGTCAAACAGGAAATAATTCTGTTCGATGCACAGGGTGAGAAGTTGGTAGAAGTCGTTGATGAGATCTTCTCCACACTTGGCTCTTCTTAACCAGGAGGTGGCTACACCGATGGATTCCTTGGCCGGGACGGACGTAAACAAATTACACACGTCAAAGGATACCAGTTTCGCGTTTGTGGGGGGTTTGACATCTACAATTTTGTTGGCTAGGTCCTTAGAGTTTTGAATACCATAAGTGGATTTATTATTGGTGCAAACTCCCATTTTTAGGGGCATTAACCCACAAAATAACGAGACACATCCAGGACGACAGGTTAAGAATAGGATACTATAACCCAGTGACGTTAGGAAAACTCCTTTTCAACTCCAAGGACAAGATGGACATTATGGAAAAGTGTGGTGTGTACTTATTAGAGTGTGAAGGATGCAATGGTGTTTATGTGGGTCAAACTGGTCGCAAATTTGCTACCAGAGCGAAAGAACATATGAAATATATATTTAATAATGACCCAAAATCAGGTTTGCTAATCATATAATTGAAACTGGTCACCAATGTAATTTTAAACCTAAGGTTTTACATGTGAATGACAAAGGTTTTAAACTGGACTTTTTAGAGAATTTTGAAATTAGTATGAGACAAGGTGTCCCTGATGTTGTGCTTTTAAATGACTGTTCTGTTTTTAAATATTCTCCATTCACCTCTGTGCTACACCCACAGCCCCTTCCCTCACCTTGACGGTTGCTTCCTCGCAATACCCTCACCCTCCCTCCCTATCCATCCCCCCCCCCGTTTTACTTAACCTCCCCTCCCCCCCATTGTGAATTGGATATATATTTGGCGCACCTCCCAAGAACTTTGAGAATTGTCCCTTGAAAATGACGCGTTAGCGTTGAAACCGGTTGGGAAAATAAATGTTTGTGGAATATTACTTAGTGTTTTAAATTCTCCCTCGATATGTTATTCCACCAAGTAGAGCCGTCAACAGTAGAAAGGTTACGTAAGGCTAGTATGCCAGAATTGGCTCGTTTCTTCTTGAAGTTATTATGGAATCGATTCCAGTAAGTGACGACGTCTCTGGTTTTTGATTACTGATACTGCGATGCCGTTGAAAGTTATACATCTCCTCCCAGAATTTCAATCCAAATGAACCCGGTAAATGTCTATGTTGCAGGTAAGAGGTAGCAAGTTTAGGGATACGAGGAAAATTTTGATGATTGACACTTCATCTGATCCTCATGGCATCAATCCTTTCTCCTGAGAAACAGATGATTATCTTTTTATTATACTATAAATATCCCATGGCTGACACCCAGGCCGTTGCCGGATAATCACAGGACAAAATACTTTTCGAAATTACATCCTCTATCACCTCCAGAAGATTCTCCTGAAACCAACAAAGCAAATACGTTGTCAAGTGATTAATGCAAAATTTTAAGCAATCTGGTTACCTTAGTTTTCACTCATGATATATTATTCAAAATGTGTAGTAATCTCAGTATACTTCTCAACTTTCTTTGTCTCTTTCAACTCTGAAAAGTAATGCTGATTTACGTGCCTTTCCTATGACACTCAGCAGGAAGCAATTATGTGGAAAGCATTTTCTTCCTGAAGATGTAAAACCCAATGGTCGACTGTAAAAAATTTCTGTTCCTCAAGAATACCTACAAGTACCGATCCCAACTCCTTCGACTGCGGCAATTCCAGTAATACCCATGGTAAGTATCCAGTACGCCTCGATTTCTTCTACCTCGGATACAGTTTCTCCAAATTGTCCATCAAACGCCCGGTGAAAACCAATTCCAGGACTTATACATGCACATCTCCTACCTCTAAAGGTTTATTTCAATCAGAAAAAGCATATCTCACTCCTAAAAGTACCAAATGTTCATCATCAGAACCTAGAATTCCAACCTCCCGAAAATCTCTCTGGAGGATTGAAAATACGGACAAGACTCATGTCAGCGGTCAGTGACCTCCCCCATTCATTCCACTGATCCATCACCTCCTCTAACCCTTCCGTTACCTTCTACTTCAGGTGTACATGACACTCCGAGAAAAAAGAAACCTTCAAATTTGTTGCAGATGTATAACAGAAAGGTTACCTCTCTCAGAGCATCTCTCGCGAGGATGAAAAAGGAAAGAATTGCAGTTCCACCTATTGAGCCCTGTGGAAACTTACTCCGGCGCACATATACTCTCATGCTTTTCAAAAGATGTCTGTCAAATTAGCCACGTAAATATTTAGTTTTTCTGTGGCCGCAGCTATACGTACAAGTTTTGACACCGGTCAACTACACCTTAAATCAGCTCTTGCCACTGCCTCATTTATTGAAGACATAATTTTTTTATTTTATTCCCTTTATAGCAGGTCTTTTTATGAACGGAACCCTTTAAGAACTTGTCTTTCCAAAGAAAACACAAATATTGAAGAAATTTTGAAAAGGGGTTCAATGATATTCTCTTCATTAAAGAAGAAGGACAATAGCCGACCACCTTGCTTTGATGGATTTTTATTGAGCATAAATTCAATGGTAGGATTATTGAACGATTTGAGTAACAAATATATTTTAACGGCTAGATTAAATCAGGATTGTCTGGAGAATCTATTCTCTGTAATACGACAAAAAGGAGATAACAAAGACAAGAGGATATAATACACAAATAGGGAGAGACAAAGAGGATATAATATAAATCCGAGTGTGAAGGCCTTTCGTGCTAGTCATCGGCAGATCTCAGCCAAGCTCATGCTTAAAACACCAAAGAGTTCCAGTTACAGCATCGATGAAGATGAAGTACTGGATGTGAATACATATCCATCTGTAACTTAAGATGTCGGAGGCGACAGCATTATTAACCAGGAAAATGCAGATCAGAGTTCCAGTGGATCAGAAAGTAAACCATTGGGATTGGACTTCACAGTATCTCCGAGCAATGAATGCAGAAAATCTGCAACTTTAGAGGAATGTTCAATAGTTTATTTCGCTGGGTAATTGTTAAAGAGGTTAAAGGATAAATTTATGGGCCAACACTGTATCCAACTTTTTTGGATAGAAGAAGTTGGGTAGTAAAAGAGATTTTCTCATTTTTTTAAAGTCAATCCCTAGTTTAAAAGATGATTCTTCTGGCCTCATTAGTCCCTCAAATGACTTTATTAGTCTCTGCACTGTCGCACTAGACGTGTTCAAGACATATTTCCCTAAAATTTCACATATAAGTGACTTAAGAAAAGGAGACGTACGTACAAAAGAATTAGAATGCGAAGTGAGAACTATTTACGCAACAGTGAGTATATTAGCCACATCGAATTTGCGCTTGTCTTACTTTTACAATGCATGATTAAGAAAACTTGTAAATGGATACTGACAAGTTCGGAGAAATGTAAAGAGAAATGTATCAAATTAAATATATTACGGCATAAATAAATTCAAGGTTTCTTGATATTTCGAATTACTTTCTATAGTGAGTCCATTTCCTCATGACAGCATGCAAATAGTCTACCTGTTAATTGCAATGGAATCATTTTTTATACCCGTTATTGTGTCTTAATACTTACCTACCTAATCGCTAACATTCACATTGACAGCATCTTCCTTTTGTTTCCCATTTCTTGATTATTTTTCTTATAACCCTAACAATCACTTGTGAACCTAGGATATATTCATTTACTTAAAAAAAACTTTGCCGGCGCAGATGGATAAGAAGAAGCTAACCCAGTCGGAAGGCCGAGAATAATTCATATCTATTGTTTCAGGCTCGAAATTTTGGCAGTGAAGAATAACCAAATACATTATGAAAATCTTACAAGTTTTATTGATGATGCTGACAGCTCGATTAAACCGGTCTAATAGACTACAAAAATTTTCATTTTTTGAAAATATAATCGTTAATTCTCCAAGCACTTACGCATCTTATGACTCAATGGAAGGATTTTGAGTCCATATAACTTCAAATATCCGAATGTTTACCCCATACCAATTTTACGCGTTTGTTAAACTTCAGTCCACGTCGATAATTTCATCACCAGAAGTACTTCAATCTCGCTAAAACCACGCATAAATTTTAGCTACCACGAAGGAACATTGTCCACGCCATTAAAAAAATACTCTCTGGCATAGAAATGTACGTTAAGGAAAGCCAAATAGTAAATGAGTGCTACTAATCTGCAATTATCGAAAACTGTCCATTATGTTGTTACAGTTCCATCCTTTGTATATTCGGAATCACCTGCATGCATTCTACGCCTTAGCTTACTGCGCCCGGGCAGAAGCTAGTTTTCGTTCCGCGTGGGTCAATAAAAATTGATACCTCAGAAAATAACTCATGTAACGAGTTCATTCTACTTTAAAAAGTCAGTTTCATTCGTTCTCTTCATTTCATACTCTTAAAATATCTATGAAATTGCAATGGAACGTAAGTTACCCAGATGCAGAAATTTGAAGGTAATTTCAATAGTAAATTACGATTTGTATAAAGTTAACACCAACATTAACTAATACATATTAATTTAAATAGTATTGGTGGCGAGATGATCAATGTGTAAGGCCACTTTAGAAATTTGAAGATATTTTCTTGAATACATTGCGGGAAATCGCGATTTTAGTTTTTTTTGCCGTGAATACTTTCAGCGTCTATAAATATAATTCAGAACATTTTCATAGACATATGCTTTCAACATTTTCGAGATTTTCATTTTTTCTAAACAAAACGAGTAGCAGAGGCTACTTACCTATTTTTTCCAAAACAGTCATCGCAGTGGTATGCTATAAGGGATGAAAAACACTTTTACGTGAAACCAAATGCGAATTATTAAGCACTTTTTTTGTCAAACCCAGGACTCCTAAGTCGATAACCATTTATCAACTTACACAAATTATAGGTTGATACAATAACTGAAATTTTGGAATTGATATTCCAAGTAGTTTATCCTACAGAGTTATTTCGATTCCAACGTAGCTCGCGCTCGCTGAGTCAAATGCGGACCTGGCGTCAAAAATAATTCCAAAATAATTCCAACGATGCTAGCGCGACGAGGTGAACGAATTCCGAACTACGTCAATTTAGATAGCGTTTTCGGTATACCCAGTGAGCACTCTATGGTATCTTTACTCTATGCTAATATACAGTCGGCGCTTCGGCCCGACTGCCTTGCTCCTGGAATTCCTAACACTCGTAAACGACGCAACCCGCACGATATTTATGCCAATATGGCGCTTAGAATTGGGCGCTCCTCGAGCGCGAGATCAGCTCTCTTGTGGTCAAGAATCTTTCCCAACCCCTACTGAGAGATACTTCATCCTCCTTCCTCCACCCTCCCTCCCCCCCCCCCCCACCGAAGCCAGCATCGTGTTTAAAGTCTTCGAATCTTTGGAGTGGATACCATATTGAGAAAGTTTTGCTCCCAAGTGGGAGTGTTAACGGCCGCGCGAGACGTAAAGTTTCGTGGGGTATGGATGGACCGAGTGACTAGCGGTGATGTTGCTGCATGCGGTGGAGGGCGACTCACGCACCTGTGTTGGAGCTGGGGGGTTGGTTCTTAAAGAGGGGGAGAGGGGGTCGACGCCAGCGCCGCGGCGATCGCCTTGGGGCGGCGGCGAAGGGGAGAACTAAAGTCGGTGTGAGGAGGGGAGAGAGGGGGAGTAAGAAGTGCGGAAATCAAGGAGGAGGGGGGGGGGACTTCTTCCACGACCCCCCCTCCATCCCTTGTATACATATACACGCTTTTCCCCTCCTCCCCCTACATTCTTGTTCGCCTCGAGGCGCGATAAAAGCGCCAGTATCGATTTTTTTAATGCGCCGAAAAAAAGGGGGAGGGGATGGTTCGAGACTCGCGCGCGCACTCCTCCTCAGGCCCCCCCTGCCTCAACAACAGGAGGGGAGGGGGGTAGGTGAGGTGTAGGGCAGGGGAAGGTAAGGGAAGGAATGGGACGAAGGGTGTGAGGAGGGAAGGGAAGGGAAGGCGGGCGATCTGGAGTTTGCCTTTCCTACGGACATAAGTCACGTGTATGTATTCGCAGCGACTCATTCATTTGCTCGTCCGCTCGATGGCGAACTACAGGGCGTCTTACATTAACTCGAGTGCGGTACTCACTTCTCGGCTGGACGGCTCCATTCGTTACACGCACACCCTGCGCGCCAGACGTGATCACTTCTAAACAAGTCGGGAGCATTGTTGATGAGCGCTAAACAATTGAAGAACGTCGATAATGGCATCCGTGATTGTTATCAAGTTTGTTGATAGTTAGTTAAGGTGTCGTACTTGCGTGTGTGATAGTTTTTAATTACTCTGTGCTAAAACGCGTACGGCTGTAAATACTTATTTTGAACAATTTTACGCGGAACATTCGACCGTGACTTGGAGCAGTCCTGGCGTGTGTGAGCCAGCATACTTCCTGTAAACGGAGTCAATTTCTCATTGGACTATGAAAGCGGATGCGCACACTGGAAGCGCGGATATAATGATAGTGATTGCGTTAATATGCATGGCAGTGGCTATCATACTTACTGGCCAAAATAATATCCCATAAAAAAACTATCCTGAAATGCTTGTCCTAATTTTTTTTCATTCAACCCGTTTTTAATGGTTTCCGTTATTGCACATGAAATATATGAGGACCCCAGAAGTCAAGGGGTCTAAGTAACAAAACCATTGTTTAGAGAAAACTTAAGTCAAAGTTGAAAATGTTGGGTACAACCTACTAAGTAGTTAAAAGACATTACCTTAGATAACAGCACCTGTCAAGAAAATCACTTGGATCCCTTTACCACCTAAAAGATTTATATTTTCACATTCCATTCCTGTACCTAACTTATTTTTTTTCAAAAATGTCACTTAGACCCCTTGACTTCTGGGGTCCACATATGTCCTCTAAAAATTTTGGCTGGCTTGTGGAAAAATTATGTCGGAAATTTGCCCGATGTTGGCTGGCACTGTGGATGAGGTTGCCCTGTCCTCAATATGTATTGCGTGTTCTCGCTCCGTTTGCTAGCTTTAGTCTCGGCTTTACAATGTCCAGTTAACGTAACTGGAAGATTGCCTAGCATTTTAGTTGACTTGGTGTTAACTCGGAGTTCGGGTTTTGTTCATTACTTAATCGTGGTGTCAGATGTTTGACATCAGTGTCATCGATTGGTGAACGATGTCGCTTCAATTGTCGTTCCGAGAATATATTTCACCAGAGGTTATAAAACCGTGCCTGACTTATTTTTTCTATAAACGTGTATGTGTATGCGTGCATACAATAAGCGCCTTCTCTCCCCATTCATGTTTTCCTCTCGAGTACGCACACTTGCCTCGTCTGGGAGGGAGGAGGACTGTTGACAACGCATTCCACCCTCGGTTCAGTTAATCAAGTTTCCGACCTACCCCTCTCCCCCGACCGTCCAACCCCTCCCACCCGCCTCCTTCCTCTCACCCACCCCCGTCCTCTATCGCGTATTCATTCTCCTTGCGGCGCAAACGCTTCCTGCGCCGATGCTGCTCGAGTCATCAATCACTTTTGTGCACACGTCAATATTTTCGCAGTTTTCTCCTTTTTTTCCTCCACTCGTGACTCCGCCGTGAACCGTCTTCCCTTCTCCGGGTAGTCACTCTTCTCTCTCGCTCTCTCTCTCTCTGTTCACCCTCTCTCCTCTCCCTCCCCCTTCCCTCCACCCACCCCTTCGCCCCCGCACACCCTTCGTCGCACCGCCCCCCCTGCTGTCCGGAATTTTCCGGGAAACGGCGCCACCAGCGATCTCCCCCCGAATGAAAAACTTGTCCCCTATATGGATATTCGCTAAGCAGTCGGGTTAAGTTCTCGAGTTACACATCGGGCCAACGTGCCCACATTTGCCAACGTTTCGTCATGCGGTTCGCTCACCATCAGCAGCCCTAATGATGGTGATCGAGACGCTTGCCGAAACGTTGGCAAATGTGGAAATGTTGATTCGGTGTGCAACCCTAGAAGAATTTACTTGAATAATTCGTCGGGAAAGAATCAGTCATTAATCGGGTATTTGTTGATTATCGGCAGGGAATCACTTTCTCGGGAAGGTCCCTTATGATGGCTCTGTCTCTAACACCACCCCAGGGGAAATGGCCTGACCTCTCTCGGTAAGCACGTAATCACTCGGAGGGCGGCGCGGCGGGGACTATGCTTCTCATATGTTCGAGTGGCTGACAATTTCGCAATAGAGATTTATGGCCCAGCCAGTCTTGCAGTAATTGAAGACTACATAATAGTGCTTGTTGCAGAACGACACACACAGCAAAAAACAAATACTGGGAGGCTTTATGTAGTTTCGTGAATTGAAACGCAGTTAATGGTCGGAATACTTTGTTTTCTGCAGAAAATATCATGCTCACCCGTGTCGCTTTATCATCGTATGTTTTAATATTTTACTGCTAAAACTGGAAAAACAGTTATTTTCAGCGAATGAAAGCCCTTAACTTAATTCTCATTTCATATTAACGCCCAAATCTTATTTCTCGCTAGCTGCTAGAGTCCTTGCAAGGTAATGAGGTGTTGGAAATATGTTGATGTGGCTTAGAAATAAATGATAGTTAACAATATTTTCATGATCGTATGATTTAAACTAAGGTCACCTTAATTGATTCTTCGGTCTCGTGATTTCCATCCCATGATGGCAATGGACGTATTTACTAATCGACTGCGTTTCTAACCCTCGAATGCGCTATTTTCGAGGACACACTGTAATAGATGACATTGATATTACATAAAACGTATAGGAAGGGCTGGAAAAGTCGTGATTTTAATGACAGTTCAGCGCAGGAAATGCTTCGGGGGTTGCGAATGAAAGCGGGGTAAAGAACACCCGAAAAAAATTTCACTTGCACTGTTTTTGCAGACATGAAAATATTATTATTTGGAAAAGGTACAAAGTTTTTTCTTGGAAGAGCCACTCACTGCATACACTTCTAATACAGTAATTTTCAGAAAAGGGAGTCTCTTCTAAGTCACTGGTGATAGCTTTGGCACGCATTCGTTTTTGGCATCGGTTCCGTTGTATGAGACGTAAAAGCATTTTGTCTTCTTTCGTAGCGATGGAGAAGTTACCCAATGGCACAAACCTTTTTAGCCTCTCATGTAGTTCTCCCAGGGCTGAGAACTTCCATTCCTCCTCGTCCTTATTCTTTCTCTCTTCACGATCTTGAATATGCTGCGGAAGTTGTGCCGTTTCCCGCCACAATTGCTTCTCCATGCTGATGTGAGCGGGATTTTTCCCCAATCGTAAGGGCGTCCATTTTCGAATTTTGTTTTGATTTCTGTAGCCGTAATAAGCACGAATTAAATATTGTAATGTTAATGGGGCAATAATACAACTTCATTTTCTTGAATGCTCTCTAATTTTAGGAGTACATCTGAATATATCCTTAAATGGACTCATTTTTTACGCCTTAAGATGAAAGCGCCTTCACTGCCGAAATGTTTTTGCGATTTCGTAATAATGACTGTCGTGAATAATTATTTAAGTTTTTTTTTAATAGTCGAGACTGCGCGAAAACGATGCGCTGTTACATTTAACTGTTACCGACGAGGTCTATGCGTTCAAAGTTCTCCTTTTCATTAATTAAAGTATCCCTGGTGTGGATAATCGTGTATTATCCCATGGAAAAGGGCTTCTATAGCTTTGGCAGATATTTTTAAAAGTAGTGCGGTAAGTGGCTGATATTTTGAAATCTTTGGAAAAGTTAGATATTTGTCTTTCAAATTTAGCCAAAGTCATTGAATTATATGCGGAGTGACTACTCTCTCAAAGTGCCTCAAGAAGCTTTACGGAAATGTGCGAATTTTCAGAGAGGAAAAATGATCCGCCTCGACAGGGTCGAATCCGGTTCCCTCGATTGTCGGGCGTGTTTTAGCCAGTTATGCTACCGAGGTGTCCTCTTACTCAGGATGTTTGTGGGCTTCAGGGGACTCTAGGTTGGGTTTATGGTCTTGAATGTCGGGCAATTCAATGCAACGAGCAGTCAAAGTCGTGCGCTAAGCGCCAAAGCCCGAGAGGTAAAAAAACGAACTTTGAGCACAAGTAGGTGTTCGTTCTTTTGAGTGATTGTGGATACACCGGGATCAGCCACGGATAACTTTGCGGAGTGCGAAATTCGCACATATCTGCATTGCAGGCGACTCCGTAAAGTTATCCGTGGCTAGTGCCTGAGTACCCACAATCAGCCTTACTGAAAATTGAAGAATATTGTTGTTTACGAGAAGGTCATCCCCGTGGGAACGCTTTTGAATCTTATTTTCAAACATCCGTGAGTTAATCTTAAGGCCGCCCGCGTCAACCAGAGTAGTGACTTTGTGACGTGAATACTGCCTTACTTCCACTACTCTTTGATTTGACTTTTTATATCTCTTGTTTCCCTCATGTGCTGCCGCTCTCTTTCTCATAAGTTCGTCGGCCTAGTGCCCAATTCTACTGCGCCCATTAAGATGGTTAGAGCGATTTTTGTATGTGCACACATTTGCGTGAAACTTTCCTATAGTGTTTTCATAAGTGATATCTATCGATAAAAATTAAAAGTGGCACCATACCGATTTGGTTTTTTGCCAGTTAGGTGCTGTTTTAACACGTAATATTATGGAACACGACATATACATATTTCGTTATGTGTGTTTTCGCAATGGACATGTGTAGATTTTCATCTAAATGCAAAATAATGCATTGTTTATCATTATGATTGCTACTATCATCTAGCTTCAAGGTGTCCCGCCGAGTCCATTGATCGAAAAATAATTTAACGTAACTTCGTCTAAATTTCGAGCGCTATAAACTGTCGCCGCAGGATGTATTGATCAAGGGAAATTATTTAAAATATCTTGTGCAGTTTCCATTACTGCCTGCTCAGTGAGTCCTTACGCCTTAGCCGATTTACTTAAATATAGTTTGGTTCTAAGTATTCATTTTCGACTTCTCTTTAAAACATTTAAATATGTACTTCATGACCCACGATTGCCGCTCCAGACATCTGAATCCTAGACCTGCAAGTCTCACCTCAGGAAGGTCCTTGTATGTACGTGCTTTCTTGCCTAGCTTCCTTACGGATTATATCATCTGACCTCCTAGACGAGGGACGATAATAGTAATGTGTGGCTATGATTCATGAATAGCACGTCCTAACAATAATCGAGTTTCCTTTGTTGGCCACCGAAACATTTGGTATCCCTTCATCCGATGTTTCATTTTCATTTCAAGTTCTCTTTTTTCACTCGACTGCTGACTTTCAACTTTTCACATGTTTTTGCATCCCGTGTCATCTTTTTGATATTTTTGCTTAACATAATTCCGGTAAACTAGAATGTATATTTTAATGAAGGCAACTGTCAGTACTCTGTGTGTATAGTCTGTCAAGAGACGTTGCGGTCCAGTTGACACTTCGATCGGGCGATGCGCTTTCCCGCCGCCGCGTGAATTGAGCGGTGTGTAGCCGACGATAATTTGTGGCATTTTCTGATTGGCCACTAAATAATTGCTCGTCTCTGTTTGCCTACTTGGCTTATTCTGTTCCGTCCTCTGGCCCCCGTATGTTTACAATCAAAGTCTTGTGAAGTGTTCTCGGGATTCGATCAATGCTTTGAAGACGATAGAATTGGCGCCGCAGCCCGTTGCATAACCCGAAATCCCAAAAACGCGTAAAATTCGTCATTCGCCGGGAAAGCAACAGATTATTCATAGTCAGAGCATTGGTTTCTGTAATCAACATGAACAATTTACGCACGAATTTTGAGGTAACCGGGAGTAGTCGCGGTATTACCTTAACGGAGTCACCTGCAGGTGTACATAGGTGCGAAATTCTATGGAGGAAAATTCATACACTTCTCCCAGAATTTTCTCGGGCTTCCGTCCGGGTGAGTGGGTCCATGTTGGTCGATGTTCGATGCTCGATTCAAGCACCGTAACGTCGGCCAACATGTGGACCCACTCATCCGGACGGAAGCCCGAGAAAATTTTGAGAAACTAGTACGCCGGGAAAACATCAGATCTTACTTCATACGCCTTGACCGGGACTCGGTCCCAAAATTTGTCAAAGAGGGCGAAAATCTCATTGTGTTCAAAATTTGGCTTAACTTCACGAACTCATGACGACCAGCGCACGCTTTGGACTATCCGTTTAAGTGTACGTCCGCCCGTCTTGAGCGTCTTGTTCGTTTAAAGCCCAAAAGAAATCCACAGGAAGGAGGACACCTCGGTAGATTAAATTAAAGTATATGGCGAGATATCGCGGCAGCCAGGTTCCGGTCAATGCGGACGATTCATCCTCTTGAATTTCGCTCGTATTTCCTATAGTTCATAAGAAATGAGTGCGTAAAATATTTCCTGAAAACATAGACCCAGCAAATGATTCCCATTTTTCTTTGCCCAACTACGTTCACTTCCTCCATTTTGGAGTGCTTTTATGTGCTCAGTGTACGAAATGTTTCCTCCGGGATTCGATCTCCGTGACTCATGGTAGTCGATCCAATTGCGGGCGCGTGCCGACCGCGTCTCCGTCCGCCGAGGAACGTCTCTTTCTTCGGAGCCGTAAGTCTGAAGACGCGCAAGGGTCTCCTCGAAGTAACATATCTGTGTGTCTGGAAATCTACTCATGTGGAAGCACGGAAGTGATCGCATCAAGTTTGAACAGTGTAAGCAAGAGAGGAGAGTAAGCAGCGATGAAACACGTCGAGGCTGAATTCCTTTCCTCTTGCTTAGCCGAGAAAATTCCTCTGAAGAACATCATCCGTTGATACTATGTTGGTCTTGCGTTGTTAATAACATTTCCATTCCCTTTTGTTGGACTGTGTTCCTGAATAACATTCTTTTACGACACAAAACGTAAATCCTTTTAATATGGTATCACCCCCGACCCGCTGTAGTTGATCTTGTTTTCTTCTTCGTTATCCCATTAGCGGCTTAGCGTTTTCTCAGTGTTTCGATCCAAGTGAATGATGACGTGCGTCAAATTCAAGGATTTAAAATACTCATAACTTAATTATTTCCATCATCCGTTGCCCTTGTCGCTTTCTTCCGTCGCTTTCTAATGATGATACGAGAAAGTAGAGAAATCTAATCGCCAGGATAATAGTATGTGCAAATACCATTGACTTCGATGTGTTTTAGATTGTATGTGTCTGATCGGGAATTGCCATTTTCAATTTTTGTACTCCATACGCCGTTCGCCATCAGTTTCTCAGAACGCATCATTCAGGTCAGACAGCAATTAATTATCCTAATTGTCGAATGATCTGTATTTGATTTCGTTCGCTGATCTCCAAGGAGTTATTTTATTGAGTAATCCTTAGTGGCTTGTATATATCGTAGTATAAATGGACTAATCTGCCGTGCGTTAATTTTCTGAACTAGCCTCGTAATTTCACTCTAACAAATCTTCACATGTTGACTTTTCATTCTTTTTATCGGATTCTTCTATTTAGGAAGTGTTAATGGGCTTAAAAGGAGAACATTTTGATTACCTTCTATTCTTTCTATACCTTTCATGAGCATCAGAGTTCGTTAAACCTAAAATTGGAGTTTAAGAGATGTAAAGTCACTGCTTATTTTTTCTTCTTATCTCTGGAGAAACTCTGGCTAACAAGTTCCTCAATGTATTTCTCTAATGTAAACGTTTTCCTACGCCAGTATTTGCTGTGACTCGTGTCTTTATGAACGATTCGGCGTTCCGCGGCGAAAATTCAATCTATAGGAAAGCCTTGGATGTATTCTCATGTATGTGTTTGTGAATGCCTTTCCGCTATGTCTCCATGTCGTAGTCGTCGTGTTAAGGAATCGGACATTGAGGGAACTTTATGAATGCATGAATTGCTAGTTGCTTTTCCTACTTACCCCGAGGGTACACTTGGACGGAGTCCTTGGAGTAATCCAACGTAGCCTTACATCTTCAACGTCAGCCGACTTATTTGTGCGACGAAACGATTGTTTTCCCCTCGGGAGTGAGCTAAGACCTTGTACCTGATACATGGAAGTTTTTCTTCATTGCCTTTCCGGGACGGAAGTAGCGCCAGACCTCGCTGACATATGTGTCCTTTCGCGGATTTAGTAACAGTACGTATGTTCCTGTAGCCAACCATTGCTATTTGTCGGCCGACGCTTGTGCCAATGGAAAATAAGGATGCGGGGACATCTGGTTCTGGGAACTGCGAACGTTCTAGCGCTCATGCAATCCGATTGGTTTATACTGATTGTTTCCATCAGAGGTTCGTTTTTGAGATAGTTCGAGGGAAAATTTTCCAGAATCAACATTGCCACAATTTTTGAATTTGATTTTTTTTATTTCAGCATCTGGGAGAATCATAAAGTAAATATTGTTATATCAATGCCGCAAAACTATAGTTTGATATGACTGGAATTCTAAGTAATTATGTAAATATATCTTTATATTGATTTGTTCAATTAGCGCCACATGGTGAAAACGCCATAATATTCACAGAGCTTATGCAATTCTTTAGAAATTACTGCGGTGAGTGAATGATTACAAAAAATTTAATTGTTAAGAAAGCGTACGAACCACACACTTAATTTTCTGACGCCATCTATGTGTAAGAAATTACTCAATTTTTAAAAATTAAGTCCCACTGGAGTTCATACCCCTAACATTTCCCGTGGAACACGGCTTGTATTTTATGGCAGATGTCACTGAATGTATAATGGTAAGTGGCTGACAATTGGTATCACTAGAAAGATGAGATGTATTCCTTTATGCGAAGCTAAATGCATTGTTTACTGAAATTTGACGTAATGCGGATTTCTCGATTCTTTGATAACCACCGTAGGCAATTATTGGTTATCGTAATCTGATCGATTGCCTTTTTGCTGAACGTATTGGTAATCATTGACTCGTAAATAGGTAATAGTGGTCGGTTGATAAGACTTGGTGGTCTTGTGGACACAGCTATGGGAGCGTCTTGTGGTATCTGGTTCCATCTCCCTATGCTGCTGCTTGATTAAACGTTTCGCGGCAGCGGTTCTCTCCCATCGCAGAAATGAAGAATGAAGTCACATATGACTAGGAAGAAACGTCACAAAACGATGACCTTGCGACTCAGGTGCACCTTGAGTTGGTTGATGCCACCATCGGACGTAGCGCTCTGCTACTGGCTTAGTGGTCCCGAGTTCAAATTCGTAGTCTCCTGTAGGCAACCTCGTTTTAAATCCTCGAGGGACGATTATATGCTACTTAGTTGTTTTTTCTGATAATCTTTATCTGAGACCGCAGATTGCCATAGGAGTCTCAAGGTGGGTGGGTGTGAACCTCCTCTGGGGTTTATTGCTTTAGTCACACCTGCTGCTAGGAACTATTTACTATAACTATTTAGGAAGGATTTATTTACTTCTGTATACTTTCCTGCGAGCCGAGGCGTGGACGTGTAGCAGGGGGTGTAAGGGCACCAGCCGTGCGAGGGTGTTAAAGAGAAGGTAATGTGAAGGGAGATGAAATGGTGAAGAGTATTTCGGGAGTGTTATGGGTGGAGCTCTTTGGAGAGTTTTTTCTATGGTCACTTATTGTGCGTGGAAACAACTCCGCATCAACTTTTTTAAACTTTTTCGTGCCTATCTGTTGGGCAATGAATCTCTCATATTGTATCGCTTCTGTCGGACCTAGATTTGTCGCGTAGCGTCAAAATGATATACTCGGTGTCACACTGAAGCATTTCTGTCTTTCTTTCACTTTTGAGGTAAATCGCTGGTGTGAACGGCACTTTTAGTTTTATGAGTTTCGGCCAGTCGCTTGAAGAAGCATGTTGCTTCCAGTTTAAGCGGCAAACAATCTGCCGCGCACCAACTTTTGAAAACCTTTTCGTCAGGATAAAATCCCCCGAGAACTCTTGCAGAAGAAACTTGCGGAAGTAACTTGCCAGCGTTAAGCCCAAGACCGCGACGCTCCCCTTCCCTCAACGGCAATGCTTTACTTGCAGAGCACTCTAGCGGTCAGGCGCTTCCCAACCACGATAACCCCGCCAAATTTAAACCGAAGCACTGAAACCTTGAGCGATAGCTTATAACAAGACCTCTGCATTCTTCCGATATTGGTCCAAATGATGAAAATTCACGAGGTCTCCTGATATTTCATATTGTTTCTTAGGCTTGGGACATAATTTCCAATGAAAAGAAACCAAATGGAATTCACACAAACTTTATTGTGAATAATGATACTGAAGACACAATTTACATTATTACAAAAACTTCAACATAACATTTGAAACAATGAAGTGGAATTTATTTTCAAACTTGGCATAAAATCGCGTAAATCCACGCACAGCCATTTTATAGGACCATAGGCCAAATTAATTAATTAGATGTCAATATAAAAGTAAGAGCAGGCTTCGGTCATAACTGGAGAACATCTAACCATCTTATTCACACCGTACTTACCTCACTAAATCACTCGGGAATTTGAAAAATGCAATTTTTATGTCTAATCTGCAGCCAGAAAAATTATTGCACCAACTGGCTGAGCAATAATGCCGCCCGGGTCGCTTCTGACACTCACGACTTGCCGCCATCTTTGTTATTTTGATACGGACCATGCAGGGGCCATGTGACTTTTTCCTAACGAAATCATAACATAGTTTTTAGTTAACAAATTCACTGAGTATATACAATAAAATAATTATCAATAAATTAATAACCTATTATCATCTTATTTAAAGATCTTTTTTAATTTGCGCCTGAAGTAGATGACGCTAAAGTCACTACATATGATATATCGCAGCAAGCGACGTAGCCTTGGTTAAGCCCGTCCTCTGGCACAGAATATAATACTGAGTGGCCTTATTGGTTGCTCCGTGTGCTATTAATGTAGCGCGCATCCGTCATGTTCTTTTAGTCAATTTTTACTCAAGCTTGAAATATCATTGCCGTGCGCTCAGTGATCTTCGACAAATTGTATGTTTGGTACTGAAGTAAAATAGTACGGGTTGAGGACGTGACTTAAAGATTTGAAAATAAAAGGAGATTTTTCCCACCCGAATGGAATATTAGAAAACCTGCTCCCCCGACGGTGTTTAATGGTGATGGATGATTGTGTTGTTTATATGCTTTGTTCGCGCGATGGAAATATGAAGAAAATATAGCCGTACAGTCTTTTCATCCTGAAGTACTGCATCAAACACTCAGCACATTTCGTTTTCCTCAGCTAAAAAAAGTTTATATGCTTTGTTCACGTGATGGAAATATGATGGAAATATAGCCCTACAGTCTTTTCGCCCTGAAGCCCCTGAAGTACTGCATCAAACACTCAGCACATTGCGTTTTCCTCAGCTAAACTTGCGTCAGAATTCTTAATACTTGTTAGAAACTCATAAACATCAAAATAAGACATGTTTGGCATTACAATTATTATTTTCCCTTAACAAATTAAATTTTCTTGTACTGTTCGCCGTTATTCAAGTATCGAGTGGGTGGGATTTAACTGGCCCAGAACATGGCGGATTACGGCACAACATATTACAGACCCCATCTTATTATTCTGTTCAGTTTGGTGTTAGACCGTTTGCCAATCAAGTGTGCGATGGACTATAGGTCCAAATTTATGAAAAGTTTTTCCTAATAATTACCTAAAATCCCTCACCTAGATGCAAATACCTTTCACGGTGAATACATTCTTAAATGAAAACCTCCCATAAAATGCTGCACACAACAAGAAATCATAACCTAACTTTTTGGGATCACGCCATATAAAGATCAAGGCGAGTGCATGCCGGCGCCTTGCAAAGGACCACTAACATAAGTAGTAAAATGGTTTATTGATCATGGCATCGAATTCGGCGACGCGTCGTCTTAGCAACCGGTAGGTCCCGGTCGCGAATTTCTCACGTGTCGTGGATGCTCTCCTGCCTTCTTAGGATTAGATAGTAGGGGCAGTAATTGAGCAGTTTGAGTACCAAGAACTCCAGTCTACAGGGTAAAGAACTGACCATCATCGTTTCACAGAGGCCCCGTGATCTAATCTCGGGTCGAGCCTTCTGCTGGGTTGATTACCGTTCGAGTTTAAAGATAACGCTCTCGTAGATACCGCCTACGAAAGCGTTTTCTCGTGCCGTTATCTTGTCTCTGAGGCAGTCTGTTGATTTTCGCAAAAAAAAACGAACAGCATCGGTGAGCATTTCTTTAGCGCAAAGGCTGGAAACCCTTTTTATTGCAGTTATTAATCAGACTTATCCG
The DNA here is from genome assembly GCA_963169105.1 of Ceriagrion tenellum. Taxonomy (NCBI): domain Eukaryota; kingdom Metazoa; phylum Arthropoda; class Insecta; order Odonata; family Coenagrionidae; genus Ceriagrion; species Ceriagrion tenellum. The sequence goes on from OY720633.1 coordinate 2,473,228, forward strand.
CTAGTTTTTATGTCAAATGAATAATATACTTCTATGGTATCGTCGAAGCTCAAAAGTCGTTCTAAAACGAATCCGATGAAACTTATTTTTGAAATTAAAATTGAAATGAAGTTCGCGTCAGTTGCGAATTCACATTTTTCGAAGAAAAAAAAATTGAAAACTTGTTGGAAGCATTTCTGTAGAATATTATACTTTCCCTGAATACATTAGTTCATCACGGGAAATTAAAATTTCTTCATTTCACCACCAAAAAATCGATCGACAAGGCCAGCGAGGTTTTTCTACAAGTCCATTGGAAAAGTTTATGACGAAAATCCAAGGTTCTGTTTATCACTCTTCGCTTCAAATTTCACCGATTCCCCCTCATAACGTTTGGGAGTCAAAATGGTGGATTAGCCCGTTCTTATTTAGATGCATCTAAGGGGCCTTAAGTCATTTGTTGCGCCGTTTAACTGTTACATTTAACCGGATGGCTATCACAAGACCGATTGGTCGATTAGGCGAAATCTCTAGTGTGTCGCTGATTTAGGACGAGATTACGACCGACGTTTTCTGACGACACTTAAACCGGACGGCGATGCTCAGTTTTCCGTCATCTTCCCGTCCGGGACGAGAGTCTTATGATTGATGAGAGGTGGACGAGAGTATTAACGCCGAGTCATTACATTTTGCGAAAGGAATTTCAAGCGGTTGCGAAACGACTGTTTATTATTTATCATTGTTTAAAATCAAACTATCAAGGGTCCTTTAACAATACTGACAAATAATATTCCATTGAGGTTAGTCATGCTTATCCGTAATGTTAAACAGTAATGTCGGCAATCGGGAGGTAAACTTAAGTAAATCTGGGGAAAAAACCTCTCAACTGAAAGGCTGACGCTGACGTGACGTGATGGAGAAATTAGACGCGGGCAAGGTTCGCTGATCGTCCGTTGACGGCATCGTCAACGTCCAGCCATCGTTAAATAGCAAGAAACAGACCTTGGGATCGCTACCGTCCGTTTCCGTCACGTCGGAAAACGTTCATCGTAATCCCGCCCTAACACTAGGCATAATTGCGTGAGCCTCGCTCATCCGTAAGTGTGCTCACTCACGTGTATGAGAAGTGAGGTGAGGTCGCTGATTGACACGAGCGTGTCCATCCAGTCCACTCGTTTGACTCGATTGTTTCTCAGGAGAGGAGTGGGGTGGGGTGGGAGCGCCCTGCTCCCGGAGGACTCCGGGTGGCCACAACCCGGAAAGCGGGTGACCTCCCTCCCTTCCAACCTCCTCCCGTGGCGCCACCGATCGGTGACGAGATGGAAGGGGGGGTGGTGCCCCAGGGTGTAGCTCTGGGCCCCGGAGGGTGAGGATGGCCATTCCTTGGAGGAGGGGGGGCCTTAGGGGGAGGGGAACGATTCGCATTCGTCCTCCCCTCTTGCGGTGTGCGGGGGAGGGGTGACCTGAGGAAAACCCATCTCGTTTCTTCTGAGTGTGGGGGTGGGAGAAGGGCGTGGACCCATTGCATGGGTGGACAGCGCCGGTCACGTGACCTGGTTCGTAGCGAGGAAGCAACAACTCATGAATTTTGAAGTAAGCGTACGAGTTAAACGTTAATTGAACTTGTGTAATGAAGTTCTCTCTGAAATAGTTGGGCATCAAGCCTGTAACGAAGACCTTCAGTTTTGGTTCTCTGACCCCTAGGCTGCTTAGGCGACTGAAGATGACGCCTTTAAGAATCGCATAGTGTGCGTTGCAGTAACCGTGGACGATCGCCCGCGTAGATTGGACCAGTGTGTCTCAAACTTTGTCGAACATCCGCGTACCTGACGATTCCGTAAATAGCGGAAAGTTAATCGGTGATACGCGTCATATGCATGTAGTTTTGTAGTAAAGTACAAGTAAGTATTTCACGCCATTCAAGACTCGCCCCTATTACCAACTTATATATCTCTATCTACTTATTACCTTGCAAGCCACCACAAAGGTGTTTTGCTGGGGGTGACTTATCACTAACATGAACTACAGTAAATAAATTTACTTTCATGAACATGCACCACATAATGGGTATGATACGTATGCCACAGAGACTACTAAAATATTCTATAATGTAACTATAAAAACGTGACACACAAGTCATGCAGGGAACATGCAAAACATGGTGTTAGCACTACTCGGCAGATTTAGAAACATACATTAGGGTGCATATGAATTAATCAGCTACACTACCTGTCAACTAACCTACTGCAAAGTCTCATCGCAGCCATTAAGGTCTCTTATCGATCTTGGGAAAAATTACATTTTAAACCTTAATGCTCTATAATCTATATCCCTTATTTTATTCTCACGATCTGATCTACCGTAGTAAGTTGCAGTCCGTAAGATATTGATAACTTCTTCTGAAGATAAATCGGTTTTGAATTTACTTAAAAGATTGAGTCTAATTTTAAATCGACGGCCTGAAAGCGATTCCCATCTAAGTTGTTGCAAGTGGTCAGTAACACTAATGAGACTATCATAATGGCCTTTCACGTATCTTGCTGATCTTCTCTGTACGCGTTCTAACTCTATTTTTAAGCCTACATTACGTGGATCACAAATACTAGCTGCGTATTCCAAATGGGGTCTAACAAGGGAGAAGTAGCTGATTTCTCTAACTTTATCGTCGCACTTTCCAAGTACCCTTTTAACATATCCCAATTTACGATTAGCCTGACCAGCTATTTCCTGAAACTTCCGTAAACTTTGATTACGCAAAATTTTGAATTACGAAAAAAAAATTTGATATGTTCACGCAAATTTTCATTTGCGTGAACAAATCAGGAAAATTATTATGAAACTAAACTTGTAGATTCATCTAATTTTAATGAAAATCAATTGATTGTGGCGCAACGCTGTGGAACGACGAAAAGGAATAACTCGTAATAAAAACGATGTTCTACTGAGTTTTATTGTTGTCTACCGGTTTCGACGTCTGTAGCGTCATTTTCAAGACAAAAAGTTGTCAAACAAAGTTGTAATCATCTTATTCAAACAAACTGACATACTGTTCGTCTTGAAAATGACGCTATAGACGTCGAAACCGGTAGACAGCGTTAAAACGTAGTGGAACTGTACAGCGTTTTCATTATGAGTCATTATTTAATATTTATGTATAAGCAAATAGATTGATAGTTTTAAGCATCAATCCCTAAACATGTACTTGTACTTACTGGAAAAATCAGGGAAAAATCACGTGAAAAAAGAGGATAACTCACAAGCAATCATATTAATCCTAATATATAATGAATCGAAACATATCATTTAAAGAAATTAATTTTAAAAGTTTACATTATAATTTTTCCATTTGAACCGTACTTAATCGTACTACGACGAATAATATTCTGTGGTGGAATTAAGAGTTTGATCATGGCTGATGATGTCGTTGATGATTCCCGACTTGCGATTTATTTTAACTAGTTCAACAAAATGAGTGAGTATTCGTTGTTGTTTCGCAAGTTCATAAAATGATTAAAGAAGATTGTATAACTGCATTTAGTGACAAAATGTTATCAAATAAATTTTTGGAGCGGTGGATGGCTTGATGATGCCTCAAGGGCAGGTTGCAAATGACCGTTCAGTCAGAACCATTCCTGCAGCGCCCTTCCCCTCCCCTTCTTCCCCCTCTCTCCCCCTCCATCCTTACGCCCCGCGCCCCTCGCTTCGTTTCGCCTTTGTAGATTGAAGTATTGCCCCAAAAGGAGGGTTGTGCCCACTTTGAGAAACACTGGATTAGACGAACTGCTGCTGAAGCAGGCGCTTCAAGCAATCGTGGCCTAGGCAGTGCGGAATCTGTTGAAATGCAACCTTTCCTCGCATGGCAATCGTTATCTAGTCGACCCAGTTCGCTCACGCACGCGTTATGAACGGGCACACTTGCCGACGCTATCGAATGGCGATCGTGAATTCTCGAAGCAGGTTCCGTTGGAAATACGAAGAATTCTTAAATGAGTTGGAGTTGTAATCTTTGATACATTTGCAGCAGCATTTGCGTTTGACCGGAATATTACTTTGTGCATTTCATTCCGTGTAGGGAATTACACTTGCGCCCGTATACAAGGCGTTTCAGGAGGAAAGATACATATTTCACTAGGTTGTGGCCAGAACCATTTTGATTCAAAAAGTTCTAGTTCACATAATGTGTCCAAGTTTCAATAGGTGTGGAGTTGTAGTTGTTTGACGTGTTGAGTTGTCGCGCACAGTTGCGATGGGTGCGCAAGTTTGGAACAGCTGACAAGCAATCGGGAGAACGCCTACTGAAGCAAATGGGACTCAAAAGCTCTACATGGATCCACGTGTTCCTTGCAGTGCCGCTGATGCCTGCTTATTCTGAAAATCCCGATGTGGTATTTGTTTACGGTTTTGGTGATGGGAATACTCGTGGTGCTGGTGAAGAGTATTTTAGACTGTTTCCTTAACTTAGAATACCAAATGTATTTTCATACATGTTCCTTATATGATACTAATCAATTATTGCAAGCTTTTTTGCAGCAATGGGCCATTTCTATGGTTTTGTTCGATGGTGGCCCATTTCGTTCACGCCTAACATTCAAATGGCTCGTAACTCCTCACCTAGTGAAAAATGGACACAAACGTAATACCCTGCCAGTCAACCTCCGGGTGTGTGGCGGGGGTGAGTTATCACCATCGTGCAGTACCGTAATTAAGTTGACGAGACAAAGACAATTAATACATAAGCAAAAACCTGAAAATATTTTTCTGGAAGTGCATCCTCGCCTACGTACTCTACACCAGAGGGATCCTACAAATACTGCAGAAGACACTTATATTAATGTATTTTGCAACTACGTAAACGCTCAGAGATACAAGAGTCAGGCAGAGCTCATGCGAAACCTGATGCTAAGTCCTGCGTTGCAGATTAACAAACACGCATGAGAGAGAGAGCAAATTAATCAATTGGCTACGCTACCTTACGACAAACCTAGTTCAAAGTCTCATTGGCAGCCATCATGACCCCCTATCGATCGTGAGAAAAATCCCTGTCGCATTGTGCAATCTCTACGATGCATTTGAGTGTGAACGTTTTTTACTCAAAATGGTTCCTATTACTACCTCCTGAAATATCTACCTTTCCTCTTGAAACACTCTGTATATGTTGACTGAATCTTGGCCCGTGTTCAAGCGTTGTGACTGAAAGGCGCTCTGAGGATCAGCCTTGTACTTGGAGTGGGGTCGGCTCTCTTGGCCATCTCGTCAGATATTTTAATTCCCCCGGGCCGTAAAAGTGGAGCCTGCTATCCATTGTCCATTGGATTGGCGCAGTCGCTAGTCGAGGGCTGTAGGCGAGCGAGGGCTCGTTGAGTCACTTCGAGCGAGTTGACCCGCTTGGCCTGGATACCAAATTGATGCGGGTCTCTGATTGGCTGGAGGACCAACCCCCGGATTGCGCCCCTAAGATGCTTAGAGAATGTGCTATGCCGAATAACATGTCTATCTACGCTCCGCAGAATTTAGGTTTCCAATTCAAAGCTTCCTCGGTTTTGAAATGACCTGCTGTGCTACATCTGCGAATATTTGCTTCATTTGCATGTGTTGTGATCTTATGTCATAATCGCGTGTCGTAATATTGTGTGTTTATTCAGCTCCGTTGAAAGTTCGCCATGGTTGGATGTCGTATTTGTCCGAAATCTCTTGCCATGTGAATCGATGCGTGGGTGATAAATTAGTGGAATTTTAATCTTCTTACCTTCGCTATTACCTTATTGCCATAAAAAAGTCAGTAATTAAAAATTAGTATTGACGGGGAACAACCCCGGTAAAAATGAGGGAGTTATTCAAAAAGTTAACGGATAACAAACAGGAAATCATTCCAAGTGACTCATACCACTTTGTGAGTATATCATCACCATAATCTTTATTTATCAATTTTAATCCTCCATCTCTCGTGAAAGAGCTCAACCGATAACCTATGTGCAGGCCTTATTTTCGGGGGCCTCTCTTCCAGAAGAAAGAGGAGAAAGAATCGATACAATTCTGGTTTGATCCCACTATATGTATGTGGATTTGGGATATTTGAGCCGTATGAATCAGGATATGTGTATTTTGTACTGTACTTTATAGTGCTTGTGAACAGCCAGAGTGCCCGAAGATTGTCTGTAGAGTGTCTGTCAGAGTGCCTGAAGTGTTATTGCTTCTGTGGTATAAAATATGTCTCACTCCGACCCAAATGCAGGTCAACCCTTCAGTGGAATTGAGATTTGTTTTCTCCCTTTTCAATCCGTGCCTCGATTGTGTGGATTCCTAATTATTCGTGTAGGACACTCGACTGCGTTTTTCATCATTCAGAGGAGTGTTATCTAAGCATTTGGTATCCCATAAAGTATCAAGTTAAAAAGCGATGCTGCTTTTGGTCTGGTGTATGCTTCATCTAGTACTCTGGGCGCGGTGGCCGAAATGAACCGTTGGCCACAGATTCACGCTGATCCTCTGAATTCCACACCCGCTTATTATTCCTCTGTATTCCATATTCTGTCGTACTTTGATCCTATGATTGATTGACTGCAGCCCTCCATCTTTTCCTATCCAATGCTAGTTCCCATATAGCGCATCTTATGCACTCTCCTCTTCATTTGATCTTTATATTTATTCCTGGGTCTTTACCGCTTTATCCTCTATTTTTCCTTCGATTACATTCCTCACAAACCCATTGTGCCTCAGGATTGTGTGTGTCCAAATCAACATGATCTTATTTTTTATATAGTGTTCCTCGTGGCCCTTTCCTCTTTTATTCTCCTGTTAACTACATCATTTCTAATTTTATCCCCCCATTATATCTTCATCATCATCCTCCTCCAGCACCAGATTTGGAATGCTTCTAGTCTTTTCTGGTCTGTTTTTCCAATGCTCCACGCTCCCGATCCATGGAGTGCCGCGCATCATACGAATGTTTTCACATACTGTTTCCTCGTTCGAGTTATATCCTCTTTGAACATGATTGTTGTCTTTTCTCCGTGAGCGATTTCTTAGCTTGGGCTATTCTTCACTTGATGTCCATTGAACTTCTTCCTGCCCTCTTGATGGTAATTCCAAGCATTCCATCTGTTAAACTGAAATGACTGTTTATGAGCAGGAAGGTTTTCTTTTATCATTGCATGAGTTTATTTGCTGTTTCAAACATAAATTATTGGTCGCAGATCGTAATTAATGAGGAACGTATGACGTATGTAGATCTGGAAACGTTTTCGTACAAAATAGCGAAGAAATTCATTCTCCTCGAAGACTCTTGGGAAAATAAGTCAGGAACGAAATGGACACTTCTTTCTTAGTCGTTGAAGAAATGTTGGTGAATCTACGCTCCCATATGACTTGTGTCTCTTGAGTTAGCATCCATACGCCCGAGGAATGGATCAATTTTTATCGTTGCTTTCTCAGGTATGTGGCATAATTGAAGGTACGCACATAATTAAATAATAATTTACTGGACTTCTTAATAAAATCCAGGCGAATGCACTTGGGGCGGCGATCAGTGATATGTTCAGGTGTATGCATTATAATATATTGGCGTGGTCGATCTAAGAACGCTTTCTCTTCGGCTAGTGCGCTGCTCACTTCACAATGCAACAGGTCAGCTGTTTTCTATTTGTTACGGACTGCGCACTTTTAGCCAGCGCACAATTCAAAACATCAAAGGAGCATTGTCTATGTTCACTGGGGTGTATTCATCAATAATAGCGGACGATGATTTTCAGTAAAGGTATCAAAAGTTGATAATACTATGTTTTTTATACTTAGGGTTTTAAAGTCTCCCTTCTTTAGAACATAGTATGAACTAATTTGTTCAAAATCTATTTTTAAAAAGTCACCTGCGACTATTGTTTAACTGCAGAACGCTATCTACCGTCAGATAAAAGGTAAGTATAGGAAATAGGCTCTAGAATCGATAGTTTTAATAGTAATTTTTTTCATACAGTAAGGGACCATAGTAATCGCCATAGGTAACATCTATAAAAATCCCACCCTCAGTAGGTAGAGTAGACTTATCGAGAATTGGGAAAGGGGCGATTGTAAAAGCATGATTGATTTCGTTGTGTATGATGAGAGATTGAGGGAGTTAGTGTGGGACACGAGAGTGATGAGGGGTGCTGAATGTGGAACAGACCACTATTTGGTACTCCCCAAAGGGAATCTGGGCAGAAAGTGAGCATCAAGGAAGAATGTTGCGCGTAAGCAGTTGAGAGTAAAAGTGGAGAGGTTGCTAGACTGTGAGGTAAGAATGCAGTATGGTTGCATGCTTGAGGATGCTCTATCCTTGAATCAGAGAGAATGGGACGAGTATATGAGAAACGATAATGTGAATGATGCGTGGGAGTGTTTAAAAGGGGTGATTGTAGAATGTGCTGAAAGTGTACGTGGAAAAGGAGTGGTAGGAAGAATGAAGGTCATGTTTGGTGGAATGAAGAGGTGAAAATTGCAGTCAGGGAAAAGAAAGAGGCGTCCAAGAATAAGATTGCTGCCAAATCTGAGGAAGAGCGTATCAAGGCATGTGGGATTGACAGAAAGAAAAAGAATGCTTATGCAAAATCGTTGTGAAAGAGAACAAGGAAAGAATGCGTGCGGATGAAGCTAGCAAGATGCAGAGCGATTTTGAAGACAATAAAAAGCTGTTTTGGTAAAAGGTGTAGGCAGGGTAATGAATGCGGTAAAGAACAGAAGTGGAGAGATCATGTGGGATGAGAGCAATGTCATAGACTGCTGGAGGGAATATTTTGAAGAATTATACAATAATATTTCAGGCGTTGAGGATGAGCCTTGCCAAGTAGTATGCGAGAATGAGATGATGGAAAAGAAGATAAGTGAGAATGAGGTCATAACGGCTGTGAGAGTATTGAAAAATGGGAAGGATGCAGGCGTAGATGGGATGTCCAGTGAATTGTTGAAGTGTGAGTGTAATTTACTCATTTGTCGGCTGTGTGAACTATATAATTTATGCTTACAGGCTTCTGCTGTTCCAGTGAATTGGAAGAATGCAATCATCGTTCCATTGTACAGAGGGAAGGGAGGTAAGACCGACTATAATAATTGTCGGGCCATTAGTTCATTGAGCATTCCGGGAAAAGTGGTCAGCAAAATTTCAATCGAAAGAGTGAGGAATATTACTTCTGACAGAATCTGGGGTGTGCAGTGTGGGTTTATGCCTGGGAGAGGATGTAGTGACCAGCTTTTCGCGCTTCAGCAAGTGATAGAAAAATGTCTGGGCGTCCGAAAGAAAGTGTAGTGTGTTTGTTGATTTAGAGAAGGCATATGACAAGATAAATATAAAGAAGTTGTGGAAGGTTTTGAAGGACTATGGAGTGAATGGGCAGTTATTGAATATTATGATGGCGATGTATGATAATAATTAGGCAAGTTTGAGAGTTAACGGGGTTCTGAGTGATTGGTTCGTAATAAAACAGGGCGTAAAGCTAGGATGCGTAATGTCACCATGGCTGTTTAATGTACTTATGGGTAAATGTGTTAGAGATGCATGTAGTGAAAACGACGGTGTTTTGATTGGAAATGTAAACGTGCGATTCTACTATATGCGGATGATGCTGTTTTGATCTCAGAGAGCCAAGATGGATTACAGAAATATTTGGTAAGTTTTGTGAATCAACAGAGAGAATGGATTTGAGGGTAAATCCTTGCCAGACTTAAGTAGTAGTTTTTGATAAGAATAATGGGGAGAATAACTGTATGATGAGGGCGAACTGTATAGTAATGGAACAAGTAGATGATTTTTTGTACGTAGGTAAGATGTTTACGAAAGATGGACGGATAGATGAGGAGATAAAGAGACGTGCGAATGCTGGAAGGAAAGTGGTAGGTAGAATGGGGAGCATATCAAGGAATGAGTGCCTGTCTAAAGAAGCGAAAATCGCCGTGTACAAAAGTGTACTTCTCCCCACTTTGTTGTATGGTAGTGAAACATGGGTATGTCAGGACAGACATAAGAGTAGACTCAACGCCGTGGGTATGAGTTATCTGAAGAGTGTTTGCGGTAAGAGTAGGATGGATAGGGTCAGGAATGAGTGGGTAATATATGAGTGTGGGTTAGATGCTCCAGTGATGGACATAGATGAAAGGAGTGTGCTTCATTGGTTTTTCCATGTTGAGAGAATGGATGAGAGTCGAATAACGAAACAGATATATAAGAGTGAAATGAATGGTGCGAGAGATAGAGGTAGGCCGAGAAAGCTGTGGTTGAATGTGGTTGAGGAAATTCTTAGGAGGAGGAATATTAGGAGTTTTAAAAACAGGAGGGCGTGTATGAAGCAGTGTATGGGTTTAAATGAGGCAAAAGAGGTTTGCAAGGATAGGTCAGTATGGAGAAAATTATCAAAGCAGAGGTAGGTGTACAAATATGTATTTATGAGTGAAACTTTGTGACTGTGCTTATCCCGGAAGGGAACGGCGTGATTGGTGTGTATGTATCATCATAACCTTAAGCCACTTGAAATGCCTGGCATGATTTTGTTTTCCCTATGTTGTAGTATCTTGAAGTGTTCATGAATCATTAGTGTTAATGATACTAACCAGTAGTTGCATCGAAACCAATGTACTGTGTGTTAGCATAATCATCTACGTAGCTCTCTCCGCGCACCGCATGACCGCGTGTTGCCCTCATGACTACTTTTTGGTCTGCTCTCAGCGACCTGGGAAGGTGCAAGGTTCTGATTAGAACTGGCACGAGTGCTAAGTGCCTGCGGGTCGATTATGTTAATGTCATAGGCGTCATAAGGGTGATAGCTATGACGGGCAACTTATGACGGCTATGACGCTCGAGCGATCGTATTAGCGAGCGTCAGAAGACTTACGACGCTACGTAGTGACAGGGAACCAAACTTAGCTATTAGTACGTTGGTAGCCCTTCATAATCGAGAAGAACCAATGGAAATCACCGACACATCCCCTCCACCCATCCAAAAAATTGACTAACGGCAACCGTGGAAACTATCGTTTCCCAAATATGAACAAACCACAACAAACAGCCAAGGATTCTTTTAAGTACTTACTCATGTAAACAACAAACGAGCGTGTTTAATGCTTGAAAATAAATGGATACTTTTTGTCGCCAAGTTCCTTATATAAATTAAGTTTACAAGCTAATATTGTGAAATATGATTAGCCGCTACTATGCGGTATCCGTAATTTGAAACTAATCGCATAATAGGCATACATTTGTCCAACATTCATCGTATGCGTTTAAGGATCCCGGAGAGAGGTCTCGAAGTAAATAGTGGGTCAATGTTTGGGATAAAATACGGTATTATTTTGAAGAGGTGTGCAGTTTAGATTTTGGCCCACCGGCTTCAAGTCTATCCTGAGTTTCTATAATCGTATCGTATGCAATACGTGTAGTTTGAAAGTTGTAATTGTATGATTATGCATGCAAGTGAGTAGAGTTAACGGGAGTAAAGTCCACACACATCATTTACAATTTTTTGATGATCGTTCTTGTGCGACATGTGTTATAATAGCAATGAAGTTAAGTTTCATATTTTAAAACGAAGTGAGAAATCCTTCGAATAATTCAGAAAACATACCGAAGTAACATATTAGAGTACCTACCTACCTTTGCAATTCATCGTGTGAGTCAGAATTCAGTATTGAATAACAACTCATGCACAACATAATATCGCGATTACCCCAAGCAAATTCCACGATTATTCTAATGAAATCTGCAGTTAAAAAACATAGATTTCTACAGTCGGTGACGAAATTACTAATGTGGTATAATTTCATGGTTGTCATGTATGCACATATCTTCTATGATGTTTAACACAATACTTTACGTGTATTGGCGCAAAATTTAACGTGTGCACTCAAGATTAGAATCATATTCTAAGTAAAATTTTTTAATTCCACATTTTTTAGAGTAAATACGATGATATTTTACTATTTTTCAATGAAATATTGCCGATACTTTGTTTGATATCCTTCGTAGTCGATGTAAATACTCATATCCCACGACCTTATGACGCCTAAGACGGGGGTTTTCAAGCGTCGTACGATATGACGGCTATGACGGGGTTATGACGGCTATGACGGGGTTATGACGGCTATGACATTTACAAAATCGCTCCTTTTCGCTAGCCGTCATAGCTATGACGCCCCCGTCATACGAATAATGGTTATGACGCCTATGACAGTTACATAATCGACCCGCTGGTATACAGTCACCCCGTGACCCACACCCTAATGGTGGATTGCACGGCACTTCTCACGCGTATATTACCGAACGTTTCGCTTGCATGCAGCGTTCCGTTCATGGATGTGTGTATGTACTGAAGTGCTCTGACCAACGCGTAAGTCATGCGCCTTGAGTGGAATAAAGCTCCCTAAATCTTGAGGATCAACTTCTCTCCGATCAGAAGGTAAAACATTGCGTAATTTTCCGATCGTCTTCGCGTGATATCGTGTCTCGCCCGCTCGCCTTGGAAGTTCGCGAAGGGAGGAACCATCTGCTGCCTCTTCTTCTCCTCGGGAGAAGGCCGGGGTGGGGGAAGGGGGGGGGGGTGACGGGCCGTTTCCGTTGCGAGGGGTACAATATGTTCCCGCGTCGTAAAGAGTGAGTGCTGAACATCGCAGGTGTTGCACGCTCTTGCACGCTCCTGCTGCAAGGTATTCGAGCTTTCCACATTTAGTTGGTTGCAAGAGCCTTGTGGGGAACACTCGTGTTTTCTAACCTCTTTGCCGGGTGCCCACCTCATGAGCACTCCAGCACGCATTTCCGATATCGCCGTGTATTTTAGTAAGTGACTCTTGGAAATAATATTTGCTCATTGGAAGACTTCTATGTGTACAGTTGGGATGATAAATTGTTCAAATTAACTTTCCGGCAGCTATTGGCAATGTGACACTTGGTCGTTATGGAGATTGACGCAGTAAACAATCTCCTTCTGAGCCTACGCTATCAACTGAATGTGGAACGTTATTCAGCAAGTCACTTCGTTCAGAAAACGCATTTCACTCTATTGTAGCGTGTTACCACATTCTCATTTATGTATTAGTGTATATACACACTGAAAACCGGGCCGTTTTGAAATATTTGCAAGTCGTCTGGCCAAATCCTCGATCTGGGATCGAAGAGGTGCTGAATGATTGCCCGAAGCGTTGACTCATTTCGGCGTTGATGGTAGAGAATTCTCAATTCTTGGGTGCCGTTTGGTCTTGCCAGTCAATACTGAAAATCTAAGGCCCAGATATCATGTTGCCATTATTTTGACAGGCTGGAGGCAAAGAATTCCCCTGCATCTAGCGACACAGACATCGCATATTCTCATTTATTCGGCAGCTCGAAATTTACTGCAATTAGAGCAACAAAAACCATCTTATGCTTGACGGGAGCCGAGGGAACACCCCAGTCGTTGTTGATCCGGACGGATCAGTCGCTTTTGCTTTGTTAAGTAGACAGCCAGTTCTTTAGCCGACGTTCGTTCAGAAAATTCATTAAAATTCAGATCAGACGTCATTAGCAATTTTATTGGCATTGTTATCCTAAACAGCAACGTTAAGTGGATATGCGCATAAACGTTTTCTGAGTGTGGAGACGTGCTACCCTCCTGCAAACTTTCTCAGTTTACCTCCCTTCTGGATATGAGTGTCTCTCTCTTCGTCTCATTTATTTGGCCTCCTTTCCTGATGTGCGTTTCTGCCGCCCTCGCCGGCGTGCTGTCCCCGTGGGGGCGGCCGGCCCTTTGGCTCGAGAGACCTCCCCCAGGGGGACTAGCCTCCCCCCCTCGTTGAATATGAATGGAGGACTGAGGTGCCCAGCCCCCACCCCCTCTGGGCGACCAAGATGGTGGGGCAGAGCCGCCCCAGGGGCCAGCAGCGCGGAAACTCTTGCGGCGGTGAACAGAACCGTTTTCCTCCGCGGTGAGAGAGAGAGAGTATTCCTTCGTGAACTGGATCAAACAGTTGAATAATCACCGTGCGAAACGTTGTCTGAATATGACGACGTGCGATCTTCATCAAGATACTGCATAAATGCATGATCAACTATGTGTTTTCGAAAGGCCCTCGGTGAATTCAGAGATCGACCGGGTTGGCCATTGTGGTATTTTATCTTTCAATGACATACTATTGTATCTGGTGTCACCATAGGAGGGGATCGGGTTGGTGTGGTGGCTAGAGTACTCGCCTACCACACGGGCGGTCAGGGTTCAAATCGCGAGAGGGTTCAAGAGGCGGATGTTTTTCAGAGGGAACCCGATCCCTACTTGAGTGTCTTGTGGAGGGCACTTCAAGTACAGTACTCCGTCTGTCGGATGAGACGTTAAGCCGTGGTCCCATTGGCGCCTTTCGTTTAGAGCAGGCTAATGCCGACGCCGGGTTTCTATCCACCCTTCCTCCCTTACCTTTCCCCTATGGCGCAAATGGCCTTAGCCGTCCGTCGCCTCCCCAAATATCCAATCCAATCACCATAGGATATTTGCAGTTTCTGTCTATATATTGTCTCCGAGAAAAACGGATGTGAAGAGGAAATAAGGCTTTTGGGATAGTTGGTTTGAAGGAAAAAGGGAAAGGAAGTGTGGTCGGAAAGGGGAGGAGCTGTTTGGGGGAATTCGGAGGAGGCAAAAGAGGATATGGATGGATGGCATGTGTGTGGATTGGGGGGGGGGGCACCTGGAAGAAGGACCTCTTGAAAGCTGAGACGATTGGAAGAGTGGGAAGAAGGAAAGAGGTGTGTTTGGTCAGCTCGAGGGAAGTTAAGGTAGTTCGGGTGAAAAATAATTTTACTTGTTAGAAATCAATGAACTTGGTCTCATTTTAAATTAAAATATCTCACCTATCCAATGACACCAAAAATGCTACCCCTTACCACATTACTTTCGGAGATATTTGCCAAAAAATACCAGCCGTTGTACATGGGAATGGTACGTGTATGCACTCCAGAGAGACATTATTTACAAAATGAGGTATTTCTAAAACTTAGATGTCGTCAAAAAACTAACAGTGTGTAGTTTGTATGTTTTCTCAACTATTTTTGAAAATTAATCATATTGTCACCGTAGTAGGTTCTTGGGTAACACAAAAATACCTTCCGTTTTGAAAGAGTTTCAAGCGCACCGCGCGAAAAAAATGAGTCAAGTTAAATACTTATTTAGATATTTTCATTTAATTACTCACAATTCCTGTCATATAAAACTATGTTATTGCATCATTATTAATGCAATATTTAATTGATGTGTCCTACAGCTGGTTAAATTAAAACGTATACTTCGAATATGGTCTCTATTAGTGATATTATGAATAGGGAACTATCTCGCTCAGACTACCTTAAAAGTACATACCAAGAAGAATATTCCTCGTGGTATGTTCCTGCGAGATTTGTTTAAAAACAGCAGAATTTAAAATTTTTCCCCATTATGGAACTAAAATTTCGCTTAGGCCTTCTAGATCCCTCAGTGTGTGTGTGTCTTTATCTCCTCAGTGTTGGTCAACCGTAGGCATTTCATGTTATTTTATCTCAGGGAAAGGGAACAAGTCGCGGGGGGCCATGTCCGACGAATGTTAAGGGTGAGGCAACATAACGGTGTTGTTTTTTGCAAAAAATTTACAGTCAAGCAGTGAAGTGTGAGCCGGTGCAGAATCGGAATTTAACTATTGGTCGAAATGTAACAATTTCGGGGCAAATTTTGCTACTACTCGTCTCATGTCCAAATGATTTTTCGACATCTCCTGTAATCTCTCTGATAGTGATTTGGCAATAGTCCATAATCATTTGCTTCACTTTTTCGACGTTTTCATCGATAGTTGATGCGCTTGGGCGTCCTGGGCGCTCGTGATCGTCCACGTCTATGGGAAACTTCAACCCTGGTGTCTATGGGAAACGTTTTTACCTTTCAGTATTATAAATGCTTGTTTTATGCATAGGCGACACACCGTTCCGTTCTAATAGCAAAATTTACTGCAAATTCTGCAACAATTTACTGCAAATACTGTTCCATTTATTCCATTATTAAAATTCGCCGAGCGCGCCAAAACGCGTGTACCCTTTCCGATAGCCAACAATTAAGTAAACAACCAATGTCATCATACGTCCGGGACAAGTGCATCATCTCGTCAACTAAAACTTGTATCAAGTGGACTTGTATTGTCCGCAAAATCATTAAACTCCTCGTATTTCTTATAAAACCTCGCAATTCCTATTCAACTGGCCCTCGGACTATCAAAAATGCTCAAGTGATTCATTTGAAAAGTACTTTGGTTGCCCCGGAGACAGCCTATCATCCGATTCCAACGAGCCTTACCGATGATACGCACTATTTCTAGACTTTAAGAAAGCTTTCGACACGGTACCTCACAGAAAACTATTATACAAATTACAGTCATGCGGGTTAAACGAACAAGTAGTAAACTGGATACGTGACTTTCTGAGTGATCGTAAGCAAAAAGTAGTTCTTGACGGAATTAGCTCTGATATAGTTAAAGTGACATCAGGTGTCCCGCAAGGAAGCGTTATTGGCCCACTTTTGTTCATTATATATATAAACGACCTTTGCTCCCGAATTAGCAGTAAAATACGTTTATTTGCCGACGACGCTGTCATATACCGCGAAATTAGTGATCAATCTGACTTTGAAATTCTGTCATCGGACTTAAACAACGTTCATGCGTGGAGCAAAGAGTGGGGACTAGAACTTAATCTGAGCAAATGCACGGCGGTGCATTTCTTGCGTAGGTCGTCCAACTATCCCCATGTATATGTTGTGGATGGCGTTAGCATAAATGCGACAGATGAAGTGAAATACCTGGGAGTTACGATAACTTCGAACCTATCGTGGGGGACACATATAAGAAATATTTGTGGCAGAGCCCTGAAGAAGTTAGGATTTGTCAAGCGTGTTGTGGGAAGATTATCGGATGATAAAGTGAAAGAGAGGTGCTATTTCGCACTCGTCCGGCCACACCTTGAATATGCAGCGAGCATATGGGATCCGGCGGAGAAAGACCTAGTCCATGAACTTGATAAAATACAAAGGAAAGCTGCGCGATTCGTGAAAAACTGCTACGGCCGTACAGAAAGCGTTACATAGATTTTGAAAGATTTAGGGTGGGAGCCGCTAGAGACTCGGAGGCTACGCGCTAGGCTTAGATTGCTTGAGCAATTGAGAATGAATATCTTTCAGAGCGACACGGAGAACATCATATTAGAACCACATTATATTTCCAGGTCCGACCGAATCGATAAATTAAGGGAGATATTTTGCCGAACGGATAGGTATGGGAATTCGTTTTTCCCCCGAACAATTAAGGACTTTAATAAATGCTAGGCGGAACTTTGATTTTTTTTGTTTTGTTGACGGCTGGTGTCCTAACACCCCCCGCCACACGCCTTTTGAGGCGGCTTGCGGGGTAGTATGTAGATGTAGATGTAGATGATTACGCACCGGAGTTGACTCCTCTACGAGCCCACTTGGTAGGTCGACTTGGACGTGTGTCGTACTCTTCTTGTATGACTTTGCCATCGATAGCGGTGGTGTTCGATACTTGCATAGATCAGCCACCGTCCTAGTTTTAGAAGCGATTATCGACCAACTGTGCAGTCGGAAGAGTAGAAGTCGTACCTTTAAAATGGAGACTGCCGCCAATACGGCTGATGTTGGAAAGGTTTATCAACTCAAGCGGAAGCGTGTAAGGTTAATAACCGTTTATTGAGGTATATATGACATTTTTGCTTATCCAAGTCGTTTTTAGTACTAGTTGAGATCCTTACTCGGAGGTGAACTTAAAAAGTTTGCGTCCCCAGTAGGATTGCGAGGCCGCGAGTTACCAGTTGTACGTATAAGTACATCCATTAGGCTTAATACAGGTTTAGTGCTTGCTTTGAGGTTTACATAAAAGTTTGACGATCTATTTCGAATTTGGAAACAAACGTGATACGTCCTTTTTTAATGCCCGTAGAAATTTTTATGATTGTGATTCTCAGTTGTGGAATTTTGTCGTATTTTGATATCAATACGTGGGATAGAATTATGTGCCGAAAATTTACTTCTAATATTCTTACAAAAAATAGTGTGTCTTGCGGCTCCTTTTTTGAATTCATGTTTTTAAAAATACCTCTTCATAATGATTTTGAGGCATTTTTTTCGATTAGAGGTCCCCATGATGACACAATGGCGTTAGAACCTTCCGACAGTTGCAAGATTCGCGACAGCTAGGTGTAGTCACGATCGGCCCCCCAAGTAGAGTCGGACTTCGTCGACAACTCATTATGAATCGGTGGGTTTCGAGTCAACTCCGGTAAAAAATGTACCTGGGACTATACATATATCGCTCAAATCTATACACTCAAACTCCCGTTGATGGTTGACCATATTTTCCTGGCTTTGACCGAACCCACGCCGCGTCGGTTGAGACCTCGCTGGGCGAAATATATGACCTACATCTTGGGGAAGTTTCACGGAGAATATCTCTGTAGCGTATCGAATTACCAGACCTCTATTTGTTATCTACGATGTCGTCGCAAATGTCTATTAATGGTGGGAATGTGCGCACAACCGGTGAACACTGAGGCGAATCATTTGCTCAAGTGTCGCAGAATCACCTTTTAACATTTTAACGGGAGTTAATGTTGGCATAATTCAGTCCGGTTTTACAATGCCTGGTCAGATTAAACCGCCAGAAGGAACCTTTTTGTTTGGTTGATATCTGCTGACAGCTTGGGTTGCTGCTTCAAACTGTTAGTGAATAGACCAGAGCGTTTATTGACGGGAGGGGGTATATTGACTTCGGTTGTCATGCAGAGAAAATATTTAAACAGAGATTGTAAAATCTGGTATTAATTTTATTTTAATAATTTAAATTTAAATTGTTTACATATTGATTCATTTGCAGCATTGGTTCATTGGAATTTTGTCAATGTAGTTAAAATGATAACGTCATAGGAGTTCGCGTAATACAAATATCTCACTTTCACTAGATCTGCAGGGTAAATTATTCGAGCGCTTGCTCATTTTAAGGCATTTTTCTCGACGAAGCGTGAATTTCTTTGCAAAACCGCAGATAATAGGACATACGTTGATCCAGGGTGGTTTTGTGAGAAACGAAATCGGTAAAATAAAGGTACCTTAAGGAAGGATTGGGAATGAATGTTGAGAGCTATGGAAGAGGGATTAATGAAAGTAGAATAATCGGTATGATATTGAATCATGCATAAATTGAAGAAAGTGGATCCAGTAAACCAGTTTTATGATTATAATGATTTAAATTTTGAAGCAAGTTCGTCATTATTCGCACTGCGTACATTTCTATTTAGAAATGAATGGAAAGATAAGTTGGAAAACAACTGCGCGACAATGAGATATTGCCTGCAGTACTTTTCGAATCAGTCGTATTCGAGGACTTGAAATTTAGCAAAAACTAATATCAGTGATAACCAACAGCATAGTCTACATATCGTAAGCGATTTAGACAAGAAAATTTGCTATGGATCTGCACTTGCAAAAAATCCTTGACTTCCCACTCATTCCCTATGGTTGACAGGTGCACACAGGGTCTCACGATTTTTAATTTCCCAAAGGAGTCCTATGAACGAACAGAGGATACTTGCTAGTTACATCGAAAAGACGTTTACATTTCTTTGGCTCCACGCTATGAGATATCACTCAGTAAAAGATAGTCCTAAGATTATCTTTAAGGTCTTACAAATAAACGAGACATTTTTCGAGGTATGGGTATACATAAAAAATCACCCACCCTGTGATTCAAAGAAACGCTTTCTTCTGTCATCCAGATAGTATGCTGTTGACTATGATAGTGTATGAGAGACAACGTATGTACAAGGGAGTTTGGTCATCGGAGGATACCGAGAGCATGGAATCAACATCCCTGAGGAAATCTGTTGGACTTCTTTTTCCTCCTTCGATAAAGTTTGGTGCCGCGGAACAGAGGGAGTTGATTGGGGGGACGACATGTGAGCTGTCGCCCTGTTCAGTTTTCTTAGCTTAGCAACGGATTATTTTGTAATTTGTGCAAAATATAACTCAGCATGAGTTTGATTTTTTTTCTCCTCTTAATGCCTTACCCAAACGATTGAAGCTTAAGCCTTGCCACCGTCCAATTTGCATACATACAAGGCGTAAGCCTTGTAACCGGAAACCAAGGGCCATTGGCGGACAAAGTAGGTAACGTATATGGCAACATTTCTGAGACACTCCGTTCTCAAGATCATCGATGCTAGAAGTCAGTCAAAAAACCTAATTCAAAATGTCGCCCTAGTCTGAGAGTTGCGAAACAACACCATTTACTATGGTTTATTGGTTGAGAAGGGTGTGGGTGGAACTCGAATTGCAGCCACCTCCACTTGGTGATATCTGGCTCATTTCAGAAAAAAAATGATTTTGCGAGGGAGGAGCAACAAGGTCAAGTATTGTAATCAAAGTTAAATACCTAAAATCTTTCTTGGGACAAACTGGTAAAAAAAGCCTAGCATACACATTTTAATGCAACGGTGCATTTTTTTGTAAAACTGTATTAACATCAACATTTCACCAAAATTCGCGAACGCTTGGCCTTATACACCATATTATCATATTTTAGCTCACGATTTCGTCGGCTTATTTTTAATTATCAGGCAGGGAAGTATTTTCCCGAAATTAGAAGTCGAAAAACATGATCTGTAAAATGTAATCTGTATGTAAATATACTTGGCAATTTTTGACGCACCTAAATGTGTACGGGTACACACTGCTTTGCCGGACGTGCGAATATGTTGCGGACATTTGGAATATTTGAGGAGACCTAGAGGAAAAAAGTGCCGTGTGGCAAATGTTTCGAAAGATGTATGTCATGGAACTCAAATGCAGCCTCTTAGTTTCAGAAAAAATACAGTAGAGATTCTATATTCATTTATTCTATAGAAGTCGATATGTTCAATATAACGTTCCATCGATAAGTAGGAAAATTAAGAGATATCTCTTGTATGTACCTCCGACGACCTTTAAATTCCATCAGTATGGTGTACGAACTTGTAATCGCCAAGTCCCGTAGCCAAGCACGGTGAACACAGATTATGTTAACCCATTTGGGAATATTCTATTTTATAGTAAGTGAAGTACTCTTGCATTCTTCACAACTCTTACTAAATGGAACTTAGTCGTGAGGATAATCTCTGTAATGAAACTTATTCTTGTCGAGAGTTCGTGAACTCCTGTGTTAATGGGAAGTATGCTGACCTTTCGTCATTTCTGATTCCGAAAAATTGGTTTTCTGCATAGTGCCTCCCATTCATAGCTGGCATAAGATAATAGCATTTTTCTTATTTGACATTGATATTCTACCGATAGAAGGTATGTTTGCATGGACACAGCACTACATTTTACCCTCCGGTTCTCTCACAGCCACCAGTTTCTTCGGCTATTTTCTTATTCATTTTCGCGCGCTTCTTCCATCGCTCTCCGTCCAGAATGACTATCCTTTCCCTCCCGCTTTCCAAGCGTTCTCTATGAATTGAAATAAGAAGAAAATTGGTCTTGACCTCCATCTTCCCCGTCTTGTGATCTTCTGTACCGTACCCTCTGACCCATTCCCCTCTCTGACCTCCTTCCCATCTCTCCTCTATTTCTACATGCGCTTCAGAATCACTCAGAGCATGCTCCCCTTTTAATTTCCGCACGTTCATATCATGAGCAGAGGAATTGTTCGGCATAGGCAAGTTTTTAGGACGTTAAAAGCAGGCCTTGCGTTTTGGTGGCTTACCTCTTGTGTCTCCGTACTCTTGTGCAGCTCTAAAAAAACATCAATATGAACAGTCTTAAATTGTTCTTAGCGTGCTTTACGAGTGGCGCATATTTGTGAAGCTTCGTCCCCTGACATGTTTCAGCAGTTTTTTTGCGAATACATTAGTAGTCATTGCTACATTAACTTGGATAGGGTCTTGTGTTGTTGATGCTGGTGATAAGTCCCCCAGCAACATACCTTTGAGGTGGCTTGTAGGGTAATTCGGTGGATGTATAATTATTTTATTGAAATCGTGCCATATTTTTGGAAAATTTCAAGCCCTGCGTCTCTTTAATTCTTCAGAGGTACTAGATAATTATTATTATTCAGAGATCAAATTAAGGAATTTCGAATCAGTGCTTTGCAGGTGTTCCAATGTTGCGGCTATTTTTTTTAGCGTTGAAAATTAAGATTTTTTTCAGTGGTGCAAAACTTATGGGAGTTCCTTTGAACCGAGAGATCTTCTGAAGCTTGCACAGTTTTTTTCTGTGCCCTTCTAATGAGTTTTAGACCTACACATTCCATTGGCGATGCCTTGCTGCAGGTTCTTCCAATGTATTTCGTGGCGTATGTCACAAAAAATTACTATCCTATGAGGATGAATTTCACCAATTTAAAAGTTATTTAACTTTGAATGAACCCCGGTGGGAGTTAACGAATCGTAAGTTTCGTCATTAAGCATCCGAGCCTGACCTCTTTTTTTTTTTTTTAAATCCTCGAATTATCCCCTCCTGGAAAATTCTACCGTCGTTACGAGTAAGTGCGAGTAAGACAGACAGAGACTCAGCACATCTTTTTGTTTTTAGTATTCCATTCATTGCACTTTTAATTAAAGTGTATTCAGTTTTTTTCATTATAAAAGGTGGAAACTATGAAAAGAACACATTTCATTTGAATCCAAAATGTGAAGAATTTTTCCGTAATTTTGGCTTCAGATATAGCTGCGTGTATTGTCATGCTATTCACCTAACCACCTGATTAGCACCACAAGTTATAGCTGATAAATTATGTGGGAGATAATTTTCACCTCCGAAAATAATTCTGTCGAAACTGTTGTCCTCGATAATTGTCTGTCAATCATGTTTCGTTAAATTTTATAGATTTCAAATATTTTTCTTTTTGTGGACCTAATTTTTATGTGCGAACACGCACGCTAGAGGAAAAAAATGGTCGTTTGAGCGAAATTTTTCCCTTTTAATAATTGAGAGCATATTCGAACTTTATTTTTTTACTTCAGCTGCTTTAAGAAGTATGGATTAACCATTGTGGCATTAATGGTGCGGAAATATAGTTAATATTACTGAAACTCTCAGTAATTAAAGAAATATATGTTTATAAGTCTTTAACTTTTTTATTTTTCTCGCCGCATGGTTAAAATGCCTTCACAGTAGGTGTTTTTTGCGATTCTGGAATCATTTATGCCGTAGGTAAGTTATTTATTTAGGCTTATAATAGTTGAGAAAACGTACAAACTACACTCTGTTATATTTCTTACGAGTTCTATCTGTTAGAAATTCCTCGATTTTTAATGACTCTCCCTGGATTTCATTCGCACGTCGTATCACGTGGAAAACGACTACTATTCCTTGGCAAATATCTATAAAAGTAGTGCGGTTAGGGGTTGATATTTTGGTGTCTTTGGGAAGGTGAAATATTTTTCGATAAATTAAGACCAAATTCTTGAATTCTATGGGTATTGACATCACGCTCCAACTACCATAATTGTTTCTGCGAAACCCGATGTTCACCTGAAACGTATTTTTTGCTCGCTGCACAGAGAAATCCATTCAACCCTGCAGTGCTACTCTCTGAGATAGTGTCGCTGGACTAGCACTGTACTCTTCAAGACACACCGGCGACTTCTGCCGTCTTATCGAATTCAAACAATGAATCGCCGTTTTCCTTTGACCTTAAATGATTATCTCTCATGCAACTGCCTTACTAGGCGGGCTGTTTCTGCGTACAACTTTAATAGGTGTATACATTATTGAATATATCTCACTTAACTGAGATAGCAAGTCGTTTGGAGAGCGAACGATACTACAATTGCCATTAGCAGATATTTACGAGTTACAAAATTATATTGGGCCAGTGGCGAAAAGTTTAAACTCTTTCGTTGGATACTGGGGGTTGCCTTGGTTTATCATTCGACTCTCGACCGAGTCTCCCGACCTCATGTCGTACGCACGTTCGCCGTAATTACCGATGAAACATGAGGCCCTCTAATTGCACGATAGCGCTTGATAACGTACTAATATACATACATCTAAGTTTGACCCGTGCATGCGATGCGTCATTTCACTGTATGCTCGCTTACTGTGAGCATTGAAGGGTCATTATCATAAGTCGTTCAATCCTAAAGCCCTTTTCAGGCGTTACGTGATCCAGCACGAGACCTTGTATACTCGCCGGTACCAGATAATGAGGAGGGAATCCAGAGTGATCGGTGACTTCATGGAAGGTTTCTCGCGTTTATTGAACTTAGGCAGAGGTAACTGCATAGCTACTCAATCCCCCCCCCCCCAGCTACCACTGGCGGAAATGCATTAATTTTTTTCCCACCGAAAGACAGTGACCGTAGTTGAATCATCAAATTATTTAGTATTTCGAAAGTTAATGAATTTCCATCTTAATCTTCCTGGAGTACAACCCAATTTTGCCTATTTGTGATGATCGAACGCCTATTTGTGGAATGATTTTGGCCCAGGAGTGACAGAGTTCATGTAATCTGAGAGACGTATTTCCTATAAAATTTCTTTCCATAAAAATGGCCAATCTTTATTTTTAAGTAATAAAAGCTTGATTTTAGGGAATATATGGTAAATTTCGTTTCAGCTGAATTCAATTGCCCTTTTTATTAACTGATATAATACATTTTTGATGGATCGTAAAGGGAAATTTGCTTTCGCATCGCTTCGAGCTTTTTCAATCTCAATTTTATGTGAAGATACCGTGTAATCTGATCGCAGAAATTTGGTTTGTTAAATGTGATGAAAAAAATGTTAATTACGTCAACAGTAAGTATTATTATTATAAAGTATGATTAGCTGAGTGGTTAATAAGGTTAATGTTTTATCTTATCTTTTCCGAATCCCGTGCCTCATGTCAGTGAGTGTCTTCAAGGGTTTTACGAAAGAAACTGTTTATTTGCCTGAATTATTGCTCCGTTAGATTATACCTCTCGGTCGGTCATATGTGCGAGTGGAGCAAAGCAATAAGATCATTTAGGGAGATCCGAACACTTGAAGGGAAGATATTTAATCTCCAGTGCTATTTTGCTAATTTCTAACAAATAAATACATTTTAAAATCAGGGGCACTTTCTTTCGTTGAAATAACATAATTATTGCTTATATAAAGATAGAAAATGAACATAAGAGTACGAAAATAAATGACTTGCAAACTCTACGCTTCTCCTAGAAATTGAGTAGTGTAATGGGCAGTTTGGCAAAACTTTTACCCACTGCCTCTTACCAGATTTGTAGTTGTAAAACCGTCGTATGATAGCAGGATTTCAAGACATAATGGTTTATTAAGTTTGATAATAAAATTAAATACAGATTGCTTTCGTTTTTTTAAAGACATGTTAATACATTAATAACAAAAGGTCAGGATGAACTCTACGTGCCGATATCTCCCGAAATGTGTCGAAATCTCCCGAAGTTGCATCGCTAAGCTTTAGAGAGCAGTGTAGGTTATGGTGAAATCCCTTAGGTCCCTATATTCTTGGTAAGGGCATAACGACCTTTTGAAATCCCTCTAGCTCAATAGGGCCTGAAGGCTCACCACGAAGCACGCGATCATAAAATTACCACTCAGAATTCATTGAAATATCCGTGCATCCGACGGAATAATGATTATAGAAAGTTGTTACATAATGGTTTGAAAGATTTTCAACAGATTCAGGCGACATATCGTGGAAGTGCGTCATATTAAAACAGATTGCACGCAAATGCAGTATCTTACATACTATTAAAACAGAAACAACAATTGCACTATTCCACAAGGTATTTTAATGCGTACGACGCGTTTTAACTCACAGAGCCATCATCAGGTACTGCACTGTACCTGATGATGGCTCTGTGAGTTGAAACGCGTCGTACGCATTAGAATACCTTGTGGAATAGTGCAATTGTTGTTTCTGTTTTAATAGTATGTAAGATACTGCATTTGCGTGTGCTTTGTGGAATCGCTCCATTGTGTCTCGTTGAAAAGATTGACCAGTAAATGTTTTGTGGCATTATAGCAAGTGAGAATTTGAGTAATCTACGCTGGCCTTGGGATTTTCAAAGCCTAATAAAACCGAAATTCGTGTCAATAACCTGGTACAGCAGTTCACGCACTGCTTATTGGTATGTCTCTCTCATTTTATGCGGTATTACCATTTCTCACTCGACCGCACTGTCCTCTGGGAGCAGTTTTTCGTGGATTCTTCGAGATCTCCCTAGTGTCCTGAATAACCTTCTAGCCCGTTGAAGCTAGGCATGGTGCGTACAATTGAATAATAATCAATTTCATGTATTATATCTTGATAAGTTTCTCTCTTTTGATTTCTTTCTTGTTAAAAAGACGCCCCGCGCTATCGCTCGATCTCTATAAAGAAACTTCATTTCCGAGAACGAAAGATCGTGGACCATGAATTATTTAAATTAAGTATCTTTGCTGGTTGTTAATGCCGGCCCGTAGGATGGGCTGGTAAGTGATCAATTTGGTGCGTTATTATTATTTATCAATGTTCGTGCCGATCTTTTCTAGATTATTTTTCGTTTTATGCATCCAAGTCGAATGGGTTGTCCGAACCATATTCCTATTAAACTTTCCTCCTATTATTTTTAATTTTTTCTGCCCGAACTTTTGGAATCCTGTCGGTTACCAGCCGTCTCGATATTCCGATTCGAAATGGAAGTACTTCGCTATATCCTCTTTGGTTGACAGTGTCGAGGAAGTTGCTCGTTGGGTGTGAACTCTCTTGGATCTTGTTAGTACGTGCCTGCACATCTCACTCCGTGCCCTCCGAACTCTACATGTCCTTCTCTTTCCCTAGTGGAGAGAGCGTGGGTTTTAAATATCGGTCATTCCTCGGGCTCGTGGTTTTGCGGATAGTCCTGGCGTCCCGCATTCCTCTCTTCCAAAGAAGTATCCCAAGGGACGGATGGACCACACGGTCCTCCGTCTCCTCCCACTCCGCAATGGTGGTGGTGCGGTCTCCAGGGAGTGGTTGGGGGAGACACAGGTAGAGAGCGCTGGCGTTCGATCGCGATCCTTTGCGATCACGCTGCTGCTGCCCTCCCTCGACTGGTGGGCGCGCTAAGCCGTTACTCGTCTTGTCCTTTACGGACCTTGCGTCTTTTATCGCATTGTCGCGCCCTCATCTGTGTGTGGTTCTGGCATTGCTGCTGACGCATCCCCCCTTACTTCACTCTTAAGAGGCAAGGGCCATCCGATGACAGTATCGGGACGGACCAAGTCCTTGGGAAAGCGTGGAATTCCAAAGAGGAAAAGTCATTCGCCTTGACCGGGACTCGAACATGGATCCCTCGATGTTATAGCCTCTGCTTTAGCTAGTTTAGGTGACTGGAGCGGGAATCGTGGGTCATTGAGTGCACATTCTTATATTTTTTCAAGTCAGAAAATATTCTCGGACCACATTTCATTTAATTACATCTGCTTTTACCTTGGGCTCATCATAACGACAATAATATATAGTATACAAGGATAATATATACTACTTCCTTATGTAAAACCTGTGATGACCAGAGTTATCGGCGCGATATTCGAAATTTAGACAGAATTGAACTGAATATATGTTGTTTCCAAATATTTTACTCGGCGCGAAGCCTTCATATCTAATATGTATCAGCAGTTTCAGTGATAATAAATGAGTTATTTCGCGTTTATAAGAAAATATTTACATATGTTATTGAATTATTGCGAAATATGCGTCATGTGTCATAAAGCTACTTGTTATAAAATAGCTTTGCATAACCAAATCATCCAAATCGGTGTGGTTCAGTTTTATGTATAGATGGCACCAATGATAACGCGTACGCAGTTTCGCGAAAATCTGCACATAAATGAAAATCGCTCCGGCTATCGTTGCCTCCTCCTCCCGTCGGAGAAATACTGTGGAATTTCGCTCTTGTGTGCCATAGTGGGTGATTCCGTGAAGGCAATACTGTGTCCTGTCCCGATATCCTCAAAATATGTCATTGGGAATTGTTAATTTATATGGTCTAGGAATGCGAGAACGAGTTTCTCTCTAACCTCATTTATGGTTCTTATCGCCCGTTCATTACTGCGCCCTGTCGTGTAAACCTCAGAACTTCCTTCTCCGAGTTCGTTAAAAATTGCAAACTTATCATGTTAGAAAACGCCGTAATTTTCTCTCTCCAGTATCTTCAATGGCATTTCAAACTCGTCATTTTGGATTCCATTTTTAGTACTAGAAAAGAAGCACTTCGCAATTCTCAAAGTGGAGTAGCTTGCGATACGACGCGATCGTCGCTTCCTAGGCTAACCCTCGGCATTACCCGAATTACACATCGTGTCTAAGGCCTCTTTTTCATCACTGACGTGTAGCGATTATAAAATTTTCACTTCAGAATAAAATCGACAAAAGATGATAAAAGGCTCAGGGATTCGGGCGTGAAACAGAAATGAAGACCCATGGAAGTTATAAGCGTACATCACGGACTTTGGAATTACATCGCGTCATCGTAATGCAAACAGAGACACCTCGTTACCACGTCCCTGAATGCTAAACACGACTAGGGAGCCTGTGCTTAGCCATGACCACCTCGACTACCTAGTACTCTCGGTGGTCATGGCTAAGCACGATAACACTCAAAGCTTAGATTCCCCAGCTCTTTTTGTGTATCAACTGTTTTTCAACCATTCTTCCATTCTTCATCAACCATTCTTTCTTTTCTTTCTTACCCTGACTTTTACTTTACATGCGTTCCGATAGCAAAAAGGTAAATACAGTAGAAGATTAACCTGGTTAGCTCATCTATATTAAGGTGATCTACTATGCTTTTGTGTGTCCATTATTAGCATTACGCGGGTAGATAATTTCCGTAGCAGAAATGTTAGTAATGGAAACGGGGCATTAAGGAAGGAAGTTGGGGAAGAAGAGTGGGAAAACTCGAGGAAGCTCTTGCTCACGTTCTTATCTCAGATCATAATTGATACATGAGAAATCTCCCTCGGTGCTGACGTAGATTTAATCGAATTATGCTTTTCAAATGTCAAGTACTGCCTAAATTTGGTAACTAAGCGTATTTTTTGTATATATGTACCAATAACCTAATATATTTAATAATATTTAACGTGAGCGTATTTTTTCCGCTATGAGGGTATGATATCGCCATTTTGACATTTTTCTTTGCGGTACGTAATGATGAAATGGGATATAAACTAAGAACTGGTAATTTCCCCATATTGCTTCTTGAACTCGACCTCCTCTCCGAGTACTTTCTCCAAATTCTATCAATCTCGTGATTTTCGTTTCCCCACGTTTTTGCTTTTCTTTTTAGTTTCGCAGGTATTAACAGCGAGTCTTCTTGTGACATTGGTTTCTTATAGTGCCTATACCTTATTAATACCGCTGTGTGTTTTAGCGACATTGTTATAGCAGATGGATTGGTTAGTCACACCTTAATGTACGATGCATTGCTTTCTTTGTGTTTAAATATGAAAACTGGGTAAACCATAATGCATTTATAGAAAAATGAGTCGGCAAAGTGAGGTAGACTCTGCGGTCATAATCATCGAAGAAGTGTTGGCGAATCCGCACATACAGGTTCCTTTCGTTTATTAGTTAAATAGCATTTTAGATAAATGTGTGTAGTGGCGAGGAATGGATCGATTACTAACGAAACATTCTCCAGAGTGTTGCATTTATTAAGTGGTGCCTCAAGCGATAAAAGTGTGCGTATATGAACCGCAACTTAAGGTGGCGTAATGGTTTAGTTTTTAATTACATTTTTCGGTTATATGTGAAGAGAAGAGCAGTATAATTATACTATCTGGAGAAATTGAGCTATTAGGCTTGTAGTTATTAATCTTCCAACGTCGCCCAATGTAGTAAGTATACATTCAGTGCGATTGATCATGGTCTATTAAAGGGAATAAACTATCGCGATAGGTTTCTTGGTGATACTGCGTAATGCACTACTACTTGCATAAATATGAAGATGATAACCGCGGCTTTTCCTTCCGAACTTTGATTGAACGTGTGCTGATAGTGTTTCCTGAAGACGTAACATTAAATGTCTTATAGATAAATCTTTTTCACTGGCTTCATTATGCCAAGTATAATTGTGCACTCAGACCTCGAGTATATTCCGACACCAGGTTTTTTTCTAACTCTTGAACTCTCGGTATCTGTAAGGGTTGATGTTTTTCTTTTGGATATCTGGAAGCTCTCAGTGTGTTTAAATCCACAATTCGCTCAGAAAGCATCACACCTTGCTTAGAATGATCTAACTTTCAGCACCATGTCCTACATGGGTCACTCTCTGTGAGATCATCTTAGCCTTGTTAGTCAAAATTTTTGATTTTCCTATTTATTTCGTGTTAGTTGCCAATATTTATGGTTCTCAAAACGGGTTATGAAAAATTTTCTACTGATAGTTAGATTTTTGGCAGCTATTTTTAAGAGCGTCGCCAATGCTTTTTGAAGACAATAATGTTTTGGTGAAAACCTATGAATTATTTTATTTGCTAAGAATTCAAATTTTACATTAAAAATTTTATTTAATACAATAAGTATTTTTTCTGCTGGTATATTTAAAAAATTATTTTCGAAATTCGTAAAATGAACACAGAAAACAGCATTTCACTTCTTGAAAAAAAAGCATTTTAAGCATAAAAATTTATATTGGGGGAAGTTAGGCTTGCTTCTATTAGTTATTTAGGCAGTTCTCTTGCAGATCTGTCCTCTAGAAAAGTATAAAACCTGAAAACTGTGCTTTTTTGTGGTTCGTCAAACATGGCACTTCGGACCAAAATGGCAATATTTAAAGTGAAAATGGGTATACAAAGAGAAGAGTGAAAATTCCTAAAATGTTTACTACATGATTCCTTTGTTAAGAATGGCCTTTGATGTGTGAAACTGAAGTGGTTAAAGAGCTATAGAGTCTCAAAAGTAGCTTAAAAATATTTTTTTGCGTGCAATGGAGTAGAGTAGAATTTTGTTTGCTTCGTTCTCTTGTTATTGAAATTGCTACTATGAAAGCTTTATCACTGAGACTTGTAGCGAGATCAAGAAACCTCAAAACTCTGAAATATGTCCTGTCTATAATTTTTTAATATCGTTTCCGGTGAAATGGAGAAAAAGTCTTTTACCGTTTAGATAAACAAATATGACGACATGCATGATCCAGGACGTTAAGGAGCTTACTTTTACTTACGTCTAATGGTAAGATTAATATCACAAGGATTTCAACTAAGTTTCTAAAGAAATGAGATTACGTGTGCGTATTGCTGCCATTAATTGTAACAGATGATTCTACTGAAAAAGTCATTTCAAGAGATCAATTTAGAGTAAATTTGGCGCCAATTTCAACTAATAGTTACTGCAGTCTTAATAGTTGGCACTGCGTTACCAAAAACTCTGTGCTCGAGGTATTTATCTTATCATGATTCGATGGAATATACTGACTTGACGAATAAAGGAATGCAAAGTAAACAATGTTTTATTCTATCTCATGATGTAAAGAAAGACACGCATTTCTGATTATTTGATCCCGTGATTCAATTCCCCCGACGGCATTGAAAGTGTTTATTGATTGGCTGCATTTCTGACGGTCATCCGCGCTTTTATCTTGGCCAGCGTCTACCAATTTTAAGGAACGATGAGGAGGGTTTAGATTTTGAAAGTAAAAATCGTGAATGCGAGTGAAATCTCCGTGACAGTCCATGTCGTACGACATGTTCGGTAAAATGAGGTCAGTTGTCCGCCCATTCTCTCTAATAGAATACCTATATGACAATTGTATGTGTTCGACTTATTATATCATGTTTTTATGTGTGTTTGATTAACTATATCATGTTTTCATGTTCTTGTCTTTTTTTAAGGGTGTATCATATGTTTTCTTGTTTATTTAAACATTAATTATTACTTGAATTTTATTGTATTGAATTGTAAGTGTATGATTTATTATATCATGTTTCATGTATTTGGTTTTGTTTTAACCCTTCAGTGGGAGCATGAAATTTTGTAACACGACTAGGCGCGCGGGCCACACCGGTGGCTCAAATTCAATTTTTTTTGCCTAAAATTGTCATTTTTTTGTAAAATATATGTACAAACATTGAAATTAGACTAATATCTATAGTTAATTTAGGCTTTTTTCAATATGAAACATCTTTATAGTCATTAGTGGAACAAAATCCAAAGTCATTGAAAAGTCGTGAAATATTTTGAGCCACGAACATCCACTGTTATAAAATTTATATAAAATATCCAACAATTTTAATATAGCTGATTATAATATAATAATATATAAATACTTTAGACATTATATGTAATATAATAATGCCGACAGAAACAGGTTACACGGTCGCGTGGGCCACATTTGTGGCCCAGTCACGCTGGCTTCCTTTCGCACGCTATTTCATGCTAACCCTGCAGCAATTTGTTACAAACGACCATGTGAGACTTTTGAGGACATAATAATGTGCAGTTACTTATGCCAGTTATATTATGCCATCCTATGAGAAACGGCACACAAATGAAATACTGTAGGCCACCCCTGTGGCCCACGCGCCTACTCAAGGGTTAAGGGTTTATCCCGTCAATAATCAAATAAATAAATATCTATCTATCTCTCTCTCTCACTCTTTCGACGACGCAGGTGGGACTACGAGGCGCTTCTGCAGAACTCGACCTTCTGCTTGGTGCCGAGGGGTCGTCGCCTGGGCTCCTTCCGCTTCCTCGAATCCCTCCGCGCCGGCTGCATCCCCGTCCTCCTGGCCAACGCGTGGGCGCTGCCCTTCGCCTCCGTCATCGATTGGCGCGCCGCCGCCGTGTGGGCCGACGAGAGGCTCCTCCTGCAGGTGAGGCTCCACCGTCTTTGACGCCATCCGTGGTGCGTACTTCCTTCGATGCTACTCCACACATTCGACGTTCAGCGAGCAGCAGCCGAGCAACTGCCCGCCGAATGCCGAGTAGTGGATGTGGCTGGGTTGGTTGCTCGCTGCTCTCCGAGTGCCATTTTCAGTGCTCTCCCTTTCACACTGCGTGTCGGTCTTTTGTGTCGCAACAAAGGAAGCGAATGTTTGCCGTTCCATGATTTGGACCTGCATTTTCATATTCGTCCTTTGGCAATCTTGAGTAGATGGAGTCGTTCAACATCCTGGTTATTTGTTGCTATGTTCATTTATTGGGTTCAAAATGTTCACTCTGGACGGCCCCTCTAATTGTATTCTATAATATATCTTACAGTGTACCTTAAGATGTACTTCGGTTTCTTTGTTTTGGTTTATTTAAACCATCCACCATCTTCTTCTTCTCAGTTTATTTATACCCTTTGACTGCACAAATAATCGGATATATAGCTCCCTATCCCTAGGCGCAGTTTTTTTTTCTAAATTTTCACAAAGTTTATTACTTTTCGCTTTTTATTTGGGGATAAATTGTATAAAAAAATTATAATGAGTAATTTTCATTGATATTCCTTTTAAATACGAATTCATGGACGGTTTTTACTAAAAGACTTAAAACTTTTTTTTTTAATATTTGGTGTCACCTGTGGTTTGTGGGAGCAGAACCATACTTAAATCGCCTTGGACAATGGAAGCAGTCTGCTATGGCGATCGCTTATAGACGATGGAAGCAGTGAAAAGGTTACTAGTATTCTGCTACTAGGCATGGTTAAAAAAGCAGCTGAACTATTACAAGTTCTGAGTTGCTATCCATTGTATGATTTGCAGGGCAGCTAAATTACAAATATTAATTGTTTCCAGAGTGCCTTGATGTACAGAAAAGTGGTCACATCTGTTGCAAGGTGCTCACTATTTGGTGAGTACTCAGGAAACTCCCCAACTAGCTAGGCTATTCAGGAATCGGCAAGCAATCACTCAGTACTCACCAAATGTCGAATGTGTGGAGCTGCCTTTAGAGTGCATAGCTCCACAGAGGGGGTGCAATGAATTGCAGTTGAAACTGCAGGTGAAGTCATTTCTGCCATACAGGGTGACTCTAGAATACTGTGATTGCTGTACTACACTGTAGGATGGGACAGATTTTCTAATGATGAGTATGTACTTGTTTCTCTGCTTCTAAATCCTCCCACCTGCCAATTTCTCCTTGAGATAAGTCGTAGGTGATGGAAATAAATGTATGTATAGGTACTTGTCAACTTGACTGATATTATCCCAATTCTATCAGTAATTCTACATATTATGAACTGAAAATGAGAGCGTAAATTTTTTAATGCATATATTACGTTAATAGTAAATTAAGGGAACTCAATTAGGCAGAATATAGTCAGTGCCATCTCTTGTACATTAATTACACTATACTACAACTAATGGAAACAAGGTAGGATGTTTATGTGACCAAAATGAGTCTGTTCTTCCCTCTAATGTTTCCTTTCATTATTGCTGTATCTAAGTGCCCCATAAGTGGCAAATACACATTTCACTCTGTGTAGAGCTAGATTTTGATGTAATCCAAACTATATTACAGCCTTCTGCCCAATTTATGCACAAAGACCTTCCATGTATTATTATTACCATGACACCATTTTGTTATGGTTTTAGTTTCTCCCTGTGTGGTCTTCCTCCTTCAGCCCTAAGCTCACATGCATAGGTGGGCTATTGGCCATTCTGGTTTTCACTCACTGCCAATGAAAATGAGATTATTTGTGTATAATTATTTGCAGCAAAAGGAAATTATTAGGATTACCAAAAAGAAGCATTGCTTGAAAGTGTTTGTGTGGAGTGTTGCACCAAATGACTCAGAGAAGGGAGCTGGAACTCAAGGGAATAAAGATCTTTGAAACATGGTGATGAAGTTGGGTGATTAACTTCATGTCGATGGATTGGATGAGTATTGAGGAAATGCGCAAAAGAATGGAAGAGGGGAAAACTCTTAGGAGGATGGTTCCTTCAGCTGAGGAAAGTGACGAATGGAGCAAATAAAAATTGAATAGACTTAGAAAAGAGATTTATGGATTCATACATGCATGCATAACCTGTTTAAACTTGGGTTTGGAGGTGCACTGACCGACATTACGTACATAGGTTCAGGACAATTGGGGAGTAAAAATGCCCATGGTAAGAACACGTCCATTCTCTCGAACCTTCTAGAACGGCTTCCTTTATTCTGCGTACCACCTTAACAGATTTACATTGTAGTACCAACATAATCAATGACAAACCTCCCTCCGAAATCCTTCACACCTTTAGATTTCTTTTTTAACATTACAATGGCATTACAGGATGAACAATTATAAATTGATTCTTTGCACTGTTTTAACCGTTCTTCCACTCCTAGTAAGTACAATATTCTTATTAGTTGCTCCACTCTCATGAGCCATACGATTAACAATTTCATGCATTTTTCCACTAACATTAGGTACATTGACATGTTTAGGAATAATAAAATTCTCCTTTACAGTATCATTCACAATATGGTGTAAGTTAGAAAAATCTTCATACAATGGAAATAAACATCTCTCATCACTTGAGGTTTTTGACTTTTTCAATTGAGATCTATTACGTCTAACCACTGATCCAGTTTTATCTAATTTAATCCAATAGGATTTTGGTTCATCTGCCTTATTTGTGACTGTTGCTTTTTCCCAACAATTGTCTTTTGCACTTCTAACCACTACCTTCTCTCCCTTAAAAAATTCCTCTTCCTTCCTATGAGCTTTCTTGTTATACCATCTCTCCATCTTACTTTATCTTGCACACAGTTTCTCATACAAATCCATTTGTATTTCTGGTTCTAACTGGTATAGTGATATTGGCAACCTAGATCTCATAATGCGACTATTTAGTATTTGAGAGGGTGAGGCTCCTAAGCTAATGATGCTAACTGTTGTTATACTCCATTAGAGCTTCATGAAAATTAGAACCATCTTCAAAACACATTTTTAACAACTTTTTGCCAACACTTACTCCTTGCTCAGCTCTACCATTACTTTGATGATAATGAGGGGTACATGTTCTAAGAGTTATATCTCTTTCCTGGAAATAACTTTTACACAATTGTGACGTGAAAGACACATTGTCAGCTATAACCGTCTATGGAAAACCTGTTTATTTGAATATTTGTTGCATAGCATTGATTACTGATTGTGCTGACTTATCTGGGATAATAGATACTTCTAACCATTGTAAAAAATAATCTACAATGACTAAAAAAAGACTTGTTCCCAAATTGAAATAAATCTGCTCCTACCTTTTCAAATCTAAATTTAGGCACAGAGTGAGGGGTCGAATTCTCTTTGGTTTTAAATGGCCTAAACTTTTCACAGGGTCTGCATTTCTGAATATATTCAGCAATCTGACTTGACATGCCAGGCCACCAAAATAATTGATTTGCTTTGGCAATACACTTGTTTACCCCTGTATGTCCCTTGTGTACAATATCCAATACATATTGCCTCATTGATTTAGGAACAATGATTTTATCACCTAGATAAAGCATTCCTGCTTCAACAAATACATCACATTGTTTGTTATAATAAGGTTGACACTCATTACCAACCTTCTCATATTTGGGCCAACCCTCCTGGCAATATTTAGAGATCCACATTAATGTTGGATCTTTGGACGTAGCTGGTCTAAATGAACATTGACGCTCATCTGACATTGGAAGGTGTTTGCTAATTGAATGAACCATTTCACACATTTCAGGGTCAATTTCAGGTTTGTCATTAGTAGCTCGTGATAACATATCTGCTAAGTGCAAATATTTACCAGGTACATAGGTGAATTCAAGATCATATTTCAGTAACTTCAGCTAAGTCTTTGTAACCTTACTGAACCGATCTGACAAATTGGTTTTTTCATCACAGATAACAAAGGTTTATGATCTGTTTGAACCGTAACATGTAGATCATAAATGAATTAATGGAATTTCTTTGCTCCATATCATATACTAAGTAATTCCTTTTCACATTGACTGTAATTCACTTCACAATCACTCATTGTTCTCGAAACACATGCTACTAATTTATTCTCATTTCCACATTTAATGAAGAGACAACATCCTAGTCCATCCTTAGATGCATCACATTGCATAATTATTGGCTTACTTGGATCAAAGGGAACTAAGGATGATGTTTGTGAAACTTTATCTTTAAGATTGTCAAGGACCTTATCATGATTAGGCAACCATTTCAATTCAACATTTTCCTTCAATAAATGAAATAATGGTTTCATGACCTGATTCATGTCTGGTACGTACCGTCTTACATAATTAAATGAGCCTAAAAGTCGTTGCAACTCTTTTTTATTTTTTGGACTCTTAATTGACTTTAGAGCTTCAACTCTTTGAGGATCAGTTTGCATCCCTTGTTCAGAAATTATTTGTCCCATAAATTTGACCTTAGATTTCTTAAATTGCATTTTCTCTCCATTAAATTTGGCATTAACCGATTTGGCAGTATTGATCACATTTTGTAGGGCTTGGTCATGTTCCTCTTCAGACCTTCCCATGACAAGTAAATCATCTCTACACACAATGACATTAGGTATGCTACCAAAATATTTTAACACTTTCTCATCAAATAAATCACCTGAGTTACTTAACCCATAAGGTAACACTTTATACTGATAAACACCAAATAGTGTAGCAAAACAACATAACCAATATGATTCATCATCTAATAGTAATTGATGAAAACCTTCTGACAGATCAAGGGTTGTAAAAACTTTTTTCCCTTTACATTTCGTAGCAACATCCTCCTATTTGTGTGGAATCATAGGTTTTCTAACAATAATTTTATTTAGATCTGATGGATCCAAACATAGTCTCAACTTCTTGTTTGTTTTCTCAATCAAGACAATTCTATTAACACATGCATTATTACTTATGGTCTCATCTTTACATATAGCACCTCTTTTTTCTAATCTATCCAATTCACACTTAAACTGATCCGTGAGGGCATGCAGGACTCTGGAAGGAGGATACAATATTTCTCCTACCTTGTCTCTGATACTTAGTGAACACTTGTCCAGAAATTGCCAATGACCTTGGAAGATTTCTTTATTCTCTGAAATAAATTTTCTTTCAGCATTAAAATTTAACATATCTGGCACTTTTGCTTCCTTAGATTTAATCTGGTGCACCTTTCCGTTAGTTTGAGTAACCCTTTGAACAAGATTTAACGCACAACACCCTGGTAAACCCAATAAAATTTTACATTTACACTCAGCAGTCATAAAATCAAGACATGACTGATTGTTAGCTGATTTGCAATATGAATTTACAACACCCAAAGGTTTTTTCTTACTACCATCAAAACCTTCTAACTGGACATTTTTTTTACGTAGGCGTACTGGTTTGTCAAGTTTCTCAAAAATACACAAAGGCATTATATTTACTTCTGATCCGAGTCTAGCTTCATCTTAACTTTCTTACCTTCCACATTTAGAATAGCAAACCACTCAGTAACATTTTGAGTAATATTTTCAACACTTTTCACAGTTTGATTACTCTTTGTCACATTATAAACAGCATTTACATTTTCACAAAATAATGGAGACGAATCAGACTCATTCTCATCGTCTTTTCCTACACTTTTCACAGCTTTTACCTGACACAAGATGGCAAAATGATTTTTCAACCCACACTTTCGACATGTCTTCCCGTAAGCTGGACATTGACGAATACCATGCTCTGTTTGACATCTTGTACATTTAAATATTTTCTTCTGAAACACTTTACCTTGGGGTTTTGACTTGCTTTGCCTGTCTCTGGATTTAACAGTATCCACTACTGTACCTGCTGTGTCGCTTATTTCTTCCAAGAAGAAATCTTGATTGCCTGTGGTCTGCTCTGTTCTTGTTTGCCTGTGGTCTGCTCTGTTCCGTCGCTCGAGTGTCTGCCTTCCTCAACGTTAAGTTATCTACTCGAAACAGACCTTCACGGATAACTTTAACCCTAATACCATGCACTATTTTATCCCTCAAAATTTTCTCCTCAATGGTTTCTTCATCCGTTGTATCGTTATAATTGCAAGATTTAATTAAATTCCTGCATGCTGTCATAAACTTGCCAAACGTCTCACCTTCATTTTGCTTCCGATCCATAAACAAGTGTCATTCGTAACACTCATTCGTTCGGGGCTTCACATATTCACCAAGTCTTTTGGTCACAGTTTCAGAAGATTTGCGTTCTTCACCGGTCATTGGGATCGTTGACAGAACACTGTGGGCTTCCTCCCCCATTATATTTCACAATAGTGATAGTTTGATTTTATCATTCGATTCATCATGTCATATGGCAATCAAGTATTTTCAAATGCATCCAACCATGCAGGAAATTTAGTAGCAGCATTGGGACCCTGGAGGTCGAGATCTGGTGGAAGTTTCACCGACGATGCCAACAACGCGTCCATGATGATATCTTTGACTGCTACACCAGTTACTATTACTTATTTATTCCTCCTAACTTGTCTAATGACTGCGCCATGTTTAAACTTGGGTTTGGAGGTGCACTGACCGACATTACGTACATAGGTTCAGGACAATTGGGAAGTAAAAATGCCCATGGTAAGAACACGTCCATTTTCTCGAACCTTCTAGAATGGCTTCCTTTATTTTGCGTACCACCTTAACAGATTAACATTGTAGTACCAACATAACCAATGACATATAATCAGATGCTTTTGCTTGCTTTGGCTTTTGATATTGTAAATATTGAAAAACCATTTCAGATACTTGGGAAATACATTAGTGAGGGGATGCATTGGCAAGACAGAAAACTAATCCAAAACTTGCCGAAAGGCCACATGTGAGGGTTTTCTCCTTTGTTTTTAACATAT
Source organism: Ceriagrion tenellum (assembly GCA_963169105.1). NCBI lineage: Eukaryota > Metazoa > Arthropoda > Insecta > Odonata > Coenagrionidae > Ceriagrion > Ceriagrion tenellum. Next base: position 2,512,976 of record OY720633.1, read on the forward strand.
GCTGAGGGAATGGTAAGAGTGGCATGGAAGAAACTAGATGTAGGAACAAAGTAGGAGGGCATTTGATAAAGTTGGTTACATTTGCAGATGATCAGGCTACCCTTTCATGTGAATATCCTAATTCTATTTCAATCATGCAAAAATTCTATCATCAACCATCCTTTCATGCAGAGCATATTTGATGGAAAAATGTGGAAAACAGTAACTCATTACAATTTAAACTTCATGCTTGAATGCATGTATAAATGATTGACTCAGTGATGCATCCACTCACCACATGACCGACTTTTGCCTTTGAACAATCCTAGGGCTAGTTAGTTTGTCCATCAATGAGATAAAAAGGTTAAATATTCCTGTAGGGAGTACTACCAAATCAGAATTACCTCCAGTAATATCCATTTTCACTCCATCTAAGGCATTGCCCTTAAATTAATCAGGCCCTAACATTGATGGCACTTAGTTATATAAATTAATGAATGCTGAAGATCTAAAATTGTTCTATTTTTAATGGACAAATTGGTTTTACACATTCTTATTTCCTCTCTAATCTACAATTTTCATTGTATTAATCTACTTTACATGTCAAATATAGTTTGTTACCTTTTTTTAGTTCTTACATCTAATATGTGGAAAGATAGCCACAAAACATTTGCATTGTGGGTTGCACAAGGTATTTCTGCTTTGTTATTCAGCTGTAGTTGGGTTGTATAAATTGTTCCCCAAGTTCTACACTCTATTGTTGATTACACGAGCAAAGTTATTAATCTTTTTTGATGGATTCTCATGAGCCAAAAAATATCTTTGACACAGTCGCATTATGAGTCATATGTCTTTACTTAGGTTCCATGCTACTATACTAATAAACACTGTGCAATCTTGAGCCTACTTACATTTTTTTCATTAATATAAAGAGGAGCAACACCTCACCTAATACCCAGTTATGTCCAAAGTATAATCAATATATAAAGGCTTTCGCAGATTTTGCCTAATAATCATTATGCTACACATGCTGTAATAATCAAAACAATGAGCATTTTCCCTAAAGTTAAACCAATTGGTATGTTATACATTTTGGAAGTACTCATGATAAAACATTTTGTTGTTGTATTGCATAATAATATCAAAGGTAATTTGAGCATTCACAATTTTTCTGGTTCCCATAAATTTTTTATTGCTAATGGATGAAGAAATAACTGTGTCTTTGGTTTTTGTTAGAAATGGGAAACTATTATCTTGTAAACTTAAACAATAATTGGTTTTATTTTCCAGTTCAGCCATTTTGATATGTTGTGTGTGTTGTATTATTATGGATACTCAATCTTCATTGTTTCAGTTTAATGTGCATGGCCATAGAGAAACCATATAAAGTGCTATAAAGTAATCATGTATGGATACTCTATGGCCCAATTTATTGAGGGAGCCTCAATACTGTTTTCTTCATCCTTAAAAGTTGTGGTTAATTTATTCCTGTCCTTTGCATGTGTAATATAGTTCCTAACTGTTCACCTTTCTTTAAGCTAACTTTATTATTCTTGTGTTAAGTTTTGTGCTCAAAATAAAATTAACTATGTTTTATGTGCTGTAATTAAATACATGACCAATTTCACAACATTAGGGACATCATCAGGCAATGTCCCCCATTCATAAAAAATATTTGTGCCATGGATTACCCTTATAAAACATGAAACAGTTTATTTTCACAATTGACTGTGAAGTTTCACTAAGGTTAGCCTAAAAAAAGTGGAGCTCACCTAGTCTTGTATGGTTTGTAAATATTGTTATAAGAGTCCAAATATGTAGGTACTAGTAATCCAAGATCTGTGTTTGTCCAGCACAAACTTGTACATTTTTTAGAAACTGGAATGCTCCTATTCTCCCTGTATTTAAGGTGCTTTGACTGTGACCTTTCATCTGATCTCTCCCTCTCTTTCATTTGCATTTTTACCAAGGTACCCGAGATGGTTCGCTCCATCCCACCATCGAAGGTGTTTGCCATGCGGCAGCAAACACAGCTTCTCTGGGACAGATACTTCTCTTCGGTTGAGAAGATCGTCTTCACTACACTTGAGGTGAGTTGTTGTTCATTTCTGCCCTACATGTCAGAGGCTGACATTTCTGTAGTACTTTTTTAGAATTAAGTAAAACATATTTGCCCTTGAAGATTGTGGCTCCTCCAAATCAGAAAACTTTGAATTGCTTCTAAAATTCCCATTGATTCCATGTGAATGGAGTTATAACAGACCACTGGATTCGGCTATTTTGAGCCAGAATTCCTATCTACGTACATTCAATTTGCTTAGCTTCCTCAGTCCCGAGACACATCTGGCATTATTTTTGGAAAATTCTTCATACTTACATTTTGCATTGCAAGCCATGTTTGCAGAGTGAATATCTCTGTGAATCAAGGTTCTTAATGATGCTGCCACTTATCAGCAAGCGCTGAACTAGTGGCGTTTCCAATATTTTGCAATGCTGAGCAGGAAAAAATTCAAACATCTGAGTATTGTATACAATACGCCAGGAAAAGGAGGTTAATGCCCCTTTTCATGGGACTCAACTGGAACTTTGCATTGGGAACCAACTGGATCCAATTTTCATATTGAAGTCATTGGATTCAAATGCCAGTGTTCATCAATAAATTAATCCATTATCTTGTGCATCAGTATGCCATACAATGACTTAATTAACAGCATCAAAAAAGATTAACACTCCTCTCACTAACACTCTCGCCTGGAGCGCAATTGATTTATTGAGTTTCAGAAGAAAATATCTCAACTCATTGCGCATTGTGGCCCGAGAAATTTTTCACAGCTGCACAAGCTCTATATTCCTATTCTACCAAATTTGAACAAAATATGCTGGGTACTCTCTGTATGTTTCCCTTGTCAGCTTCTAAGAATGAAATTCTTCTGCAGCAGTCAGAGTCAGTGAATATCATGATAAAAACAAGCCTCAAGAATAATTTATTTTCTCTCCACAATTCACATAGATAATCCGTGAGAGGATTCCAACGCAGCCTTCCCGAGATGGGCTCGTATGGAACTCTTCACCAGGGGCCTTGCTGGCGCTGCCACAGTTTTCAGACACGTGGCGCCACTATCCCTTCTCACTGGGTGTGGGGTATCCCATGGGACTCCCTGGTGCTGATGCTGTTGGGTTGGCCGAGGACGGCCATCGGGAGGAGCGCTTCACGGCTGTCGTGTACACGCAGCAGGCTGCCCTGCTGGCATCTCCTTCGTCACCCACCGCCCAGCCCCTCCACCGACTGCTGCGCAATGTGGCTCGAAGCAACTTTGTAGCCAGGGTTAGTTTCTTTCCCCTCCTGCTTTTGTTTCATTCTGTTAATTGCTACATAATACTTTTAATACCATGATTGTCAGAATGTCAGCACCCCATTTTTGCTGGAATATTTGGTGTAGAAAGTGTGTGAGTGAGGGACTGCGTTTGAGCTTGAAGGAGGAAAGAAGAAGTTGCAAGGACAAACAATTGAACAAGTAGTGTGAAAAATAATGTCAGGGCTGGTAATTTTGGAATTTTTATTTGGAATTCCTGGAGTATTTACAAGCTTGCTCCAACTCCTTCATGTATTAAGTAACAAGTCCCTTGAGGACAGTTCAATGCAACATGCTGAGTGGATCCTTGATGTCTTAGTCATTGTTCATGCTCTCAATAATTCAGGTTACATGGCAGGGGAATTGTGCTTTGCATATTTAGTGTTATGTCTGCTTTGCATGAAAAATATAGCTGTGGATAGAAATTAAGTTTGCCCAAAAATTTAGTTGATCAGGTTTAGGGGGGTCTTATATTCAGAGGTAGGTTACATTTGTACTAATCAAAAAATTAATGAGCTTTACCTGATTAGTGTGTGCATTGAAGATGAAACAATTCACATTAATTTACTATATCATTGCAGGATGATTATGCTCTGCAATTACATATAATAAATATACTGCAAAATGTGAAGCTGTACGGTGCTCCCTGCTTGCTTGACTCAATTTACAAGGCAGTTTGCTTATTGTAGCTCACATGATGCCCACTTCATGCTGTTCATAAAAAGGGAAACTGGAGTTGCTGCAGAACAAAGAGATAAAAATCTTAGTAGGCATTAGTTATCAGTTTGGAAAACTCTGGACTCTTGAGTGTTTTCATCTGCTCCTACATGTCTTTTTCATCTTTCCCTATGCCCATTTTGGTCTGCCTTGGCATTGAAGTACTTATTCATGGTTTTCAATGGCTCTCTGATTTTCCTCTGCCTTTTATTCTGTACAAACTTCACAATGCATTTTGATGCATATCTGTCTCAATGTGCAATTGAGGCATGTGATGATGATTTGAGTGCATATTTAAATATGGAACTGTTAATATCATGTTGAATAAAAAGCTGTAGAAGGTTATGATGGGCTTTCCATGCCATTAACACTTTCCACTCTCTGGGTACTACATATATGCTTTATCTAGTCTACGGGGCAATTTTAGAGCTGTGAATATCCTGTATAAACTTTATGGTAACGGGGGAAAAAACTTGCATAGAATTGATATATGACTAGTGCTGCCACTGATTTGGGATCTTTTGATCAAAATGTAACTTTAAAGTACATGGGAAACAAGTGTCTGCTGGGAATATGTCATAAAATAAAGAGCACTGCAATATAATTGAAGAACATGTGGTGCTCTGGGTTCATGTGCTCCAGAGTACTTGAATTCCTGAGTGCTGTTCGGGAATAGAATGGAAAGTGTTAAGCATGCACTTCTATGCATGAGGCAAACACAATTTTGTACATGACCTTGTGTTTTGGACAGATTGTGATCATCTGCTCGGGTGAGAAGTGTGGCAGTCGCCTTCCAGTGCAGCAGCGTTGGCCTCAGCTGCCGTCCAGCGTCCCAATCAACGTGCTGCAAGCGGAGGGGGGTGGGCCCCTTGGGGGTGGGGCTGTGGCTGGGGTAGGGGTGAACGGTGGCGGGGGTGGGGGAGGCATATCCAGACGTTTCCGCCCTCACGCCCTCATCCAGACATCGGCCATCCTCTCGCTTGATGAAGACTGCTTGCTCACCACGGATGAGGTGGACTTTGCCTTCTCGGTGTGGCGAGCATTTCCCGAGCGTATTGTGGGATACCCTGCCCGGTCACACTTCTGGGATGATGCCAAGGTAAAAATAGTTGAGCAATGTTCTTTATACAGATAGTAGGACTGCCTTCTGGACTCATTTTCTTGTGACATGCCCTCATTCAACATTTGACTGTGCAGGAGGAATTCAAATATGTTTGGAATTTTGGCTATCAAAATTTTGAAAGTTCTTATTATTGTTGAAATTAAGACGGTGATGGAATTGGCCACAATAGGCATGGGAATGTTGGTGTTAGTATACTCTCCTGGCATCCAGAACATGGCTGTTTTGATGCCCACCCTGGCCATGGCTGTTCTATTTTCCAAAGTCTTGAGTCTGACACTACTGTGTTCTGTCAGATCCAAGTTCTGAGTAGTCAGGGGACCTAAAATTGATATTGGTAACTTTTTGGAAACCTGTAGTCATGTGTAGTCCAACCTGAGTTTTCTATCAAAATATTGTAAATTTTGCTATGATGTGGATATAGTCTGATGTGATAAGTTTCCCTTAACAAGCACCATATCAAAATATTTTATAACCTGCTATTAGTAAAGCATTAGCCACAAAATCCTGTCCGCCTTTTTACACACCATACACATTTTACCTGTCTTTTACTTTGGTAATTAGGCTATTACTAAGAGAACAGTAATGTGTCAGACCTCAGAAGTGCATTTTTGCTTTCAGCCTCATTGAAAAATAATGATGTTTCTTATTTTCCTCAATAGATGACATTGTTGGCAGCATAAGTTGGGCAGTCGCTCTTCTATGCTATAACTCTCTCAAAATGAACAACTCCAACAGTCCCTTGGGGTTAGGTGATTAGCAAGTGGGTGGCTTTTGTGTTTTTGATGGTGCACGACATTGACTGATTGAAGGATTCTCTAAGCTGGAAGGGCTGAATATTTGCAAACCATCATTGGAAAATTATGTCCTCTCTCTAATTCAAATAATACTGCGTAACTTTCTGACGATGGCTCACGATACCCAACCCCATACCTAATCCAGCCTTTTATAATGAACCTCAGTTTTAAATATTGCCCCAGATGTTTTTTCTCCTTTGATTCTAATTGCGTACAGGAAAAAACAGGCTGATATTTCTGTGATAAATCGTTTAAAAAAAGTTGTGAGCATCAACTGAAGACAATATTATAAAGTTATTGCTCCATGAATGACTGTGACAGATTCAGGGATTGGTTTATTATGCTGTGATGATGCCCTGTAGATTGGGATATGCAAAGATGTTAACTGTAAAAAGACTAATTCATGTTTTGTCTGACCTACCTACTTCTAGACCAAAAATTTTTACTCAAAAACAGGGTGGCGATCGTCAGGAAAACCTTGAATTGTCAGGGGATTTGGAATTTCTGGAAAAGTCAGGGAATTCTTGTAACAGTCAGGGGGAAACTGGAATAGGAATCCTCGTTATTTTTCAACCATTATGTTAATTGACCAGTCTTTCCCGCCCTTCGTTTCATCAACTATAACTAACATCCGTCGCTGACGTGTATGGAATAAGCACCATCAATTCGTGGAGTATTCAGTTGTGAATCTTATCAGTTGTAAATCATAGTTATATAGTTGTGAATCAGACGTACAATGTATCCCTTTTGTATATCGTTATTGCGATATTTGCCTAGTTGTCTAGTATGGACAACAATTTTTCTACTTAAGAAAAAAATTTTTTGCCTTCCAAATCCCAATCAAGGGAGATAATTTAAAGCACGCATGCAATTTAGCATAGGTATTATAACGGATTTTTTTGCACCTTCCGATGTGAGCTATGTGTTTTGTTATTACATCTACATATTTGATATTATCTCATTTCATTTTTATATGAGACTCCTGACGATTTCTGAAATGTAAATTTTTTGCCTCCGTTTCTCGTTGTGTTTACTTGGCCTTCTGTTAGGCGTCTTCAACTCTACGAATTTCCTTAGTATAATGTTACAATTAGCGCATCAAAATAGCTTCTTCATAGCTAACCCCCACTTTTGTATCTTTATTCTGGTCTTTTGTCCTGCTTTACGCTCCTGCACTTGATATTTTTAGCACATGTCGTCCGTACGTATAATTCATACTTATTCCCCGTGAAATACTGTTTCGTCGTATCTGACTCTACAACATTAGTGAAAGTCTAAAATTAATCTGTGATTGAGAGTGCGTGTTCTTCACATTGGTAGTTCTCTGCTCGTTTCAGTTACATCCACTATTACAGAGGTAATTTGCATTCGAAGTTTTTCATCTTCATTTTATGTTTCAGCTAATTTGCATATTGGTAAATATCTGTGGTTCTTCGACCCAACTTTGCATCATAATACCAATTACGCATCGAAATATCGTCTTTGTTCCTCGATCATAACTTCAGGTTTGGCATTGATCTCCGTAGCGAAAATGGAGATCAAACTTTGTGATGGACCACTAACTGAGTTATTTATTCACGACCCAGGTTTCGCATAATTTCACGTCAGCATATATACAAATTCAGTTGCTTACCGGTAAGAGAGGGCGTGGACACCGGGCGTCGAAGGGCGGTGTTGAGGGTGGGAGGCAGAGGGGGTGTGGGAGGGAGAAAGGGTTGGGGAAAATAAAGGGCTTCGTTAGGCTGGCCGGGGTTTTCCTGCGTTGAAGGCCTTTGGGCAGCGGGAGGTGTAGAAGTTGAGAAGAGGAAAGGGAAGAATTAGCAAGGAACACATCAATTCGGTGTATATTCTGAGAATTTCTATGCACAATAGTCGATGGTGATCAGATGGTGATGAGTTAGCTCCCTGCTGAGCACCACCACCAAGCAAGTGAGAGAGTACACCAGGGGCACGTTGTTTCCTCACTTGCTTGGGTGTGGGTCTCACTTCCCCTCATTCTTCATCTCACTCAACGAACTATTCCACTAGTGATAACATCTCCAGTGCCTCCTTTTTCTAACCCCTCCCTTTTTACCAAAATTCCCGGTGACTGAACCATTGGTGAGCTAATAACAGCTTCTAAGAAATAGTTACCCTGATACCCAGTGCCATTCCACTCCCCTGCTCAACCTTCCCTCCAAATCACCAGCTTTCTCATCAATAGCCTGGACTTGCTCATAACCATCGACTATTGTGCATAGAAATTGTCAGAAAATACACCAAAAATATGGACTGCAGCTGATGTCAAAACTTTGTGTCCTTTAAGTTTGCAAGTTTATACAGGGATATTACCTGGGCAGTGAGCTCAAAACAACCAAGGGACTAGAGTGGTCAAAGATCTCATTCAGCCTCTATATAACACTGGCCGCAGTGTAACAACGGACAATTTTTTCACCTCCATGGAGTTGGCACACTTTTTAGCATCAAGAAACATAACTCTTCTAGGAACAGTGAGAAAGAACAAGCCGGACACTCCTTATGACTTGAGTAGCACTTAATATCGTGAGACTTTTTCTTCTAAGTTTGCTTTCTTACATAAAGAAGGATTGGCTATGGTCTCGTATATGCCAAAGGAAAATAAAATGGTACACGTACTATCTTCGCAATACTTAGATAACAAAATATCTGAGAGTGAATGCAAGAAACCACTCTGGATATTGGAATATAATAGAACAAAAGGAGCTGTAGACCATGATGACAAACTTATAAGAGAGTATACATGCACGAGAAAAACTTATAGATGGCCATTCAGGCTGTTCATGAATATAATTGATATAGCAGCTAGTAATGCATTTGCCATATTTATGTGCAAAAATCCAGAATGGAATGGCAAGACTTCATTTAGAAGAAGAGTCTTTCTCAAGTCTTTAGGGCATGAACTTGCTCTACCAAGCATGACAAAACGTGCAGAAACAACGAATAGTTTACTTGTTACTTCTGCTCTTCTGGCATGTGGAGTAAAAAAGGCTGACTCAGAAATGGCCGAATTTGAACCAAGTTAGGGCAAACCCAAAAGGGGCAGTTGCCATATTTGCCCACGAAATCTTGACTTAAAGGTTAATGTAAGATGCTCTGTGTGTAAAGCATTTGTTTGTGCAGAATATCACAACAAAAATGTCACAAACACATGTACAATTGAAGGGTGTAATTGAATTTTCCTCTTTTTTTGCAAACAATTTTTTGTTTACTTATAAATATTTTTTAGGAAACATTGTTTAATTTCCTGTGTTATTATGGAGTGTTAAGATCTTTTATAAAAAATCAATAATTGAATTGTGTTATTGAATTTTCCTCTTTTTTGTAAACAATTTTTTTTTGTTTATTTATAAATATTTTCATGCAAAAATTGTTTAATTTTTGGTATTATTATGGCTTGATTTAATGTTTTCTCAATAATATCAATGCACTGAGGTAAAAAATTGTTTTCATTTCCCCATTGCATAGAAAAATACAATGGGGTCCCTGAAGGACCCCAACGGTAACCAACGTAATAAAATGAGGGTCGGTAACCAGAGGGTTGAATAAAGGTTGATTGTAGAATTATATTGCATCTCATGACTGAGCCTAATTGTGGCTATGTCAAACTACAATCATGCCATAAAATCCTTTCCCTGTTCATATTATTAATTTGAAAATTGCATAATATCTTTATATGTATTACTTTTGTTTAAGGTGGGAAATGAACATTATGTAGAATTATTAAGTGTAAGTTTAGCACCTCATCAAGTCATAGTACATTATTTGGAGATGTATTCTTGAATTTGTTACCAGGGCTCTTGGGGCTACACCTCCAAGTGGACTAACGAGTATTCCATTGTCCTGACTGGTGCTGCTTTCTACCACCGATATTACAACTTTTTGTACACTCGATGGTTGTCTCCCCTCCTCCTAAAGACTGTGGAGCAGTCGCACAACTGTGAGGACATCTTAATGAACTTCCTAGTGGCCCACGTCACCCGTCGGCCACCCATCAAGGTCACTCAAAGGAAGCAGTACAAGGAACAGCCACCAGGAGGTGCCAGGTGGGATGCACACTCTTAGTTTCCTTTAAATGATGAAACTTCAAATGCATTTGGCTTCCTTTATAATCCAACAAAAGATGTTACTTTTAGCTAATTTCATTTCAAATTATCCTCCCTAATATGCTTGTGGAACTAGTTCCTTCTCACAATCATCCATGCCATGAATAAGGGAAGCTTCCCGTGGAAATGTGATACTTTCATGGTCTTTACGTCAAGAAAGATCATTAGTAACTGTGTAGTTTCCTGCATCAAAGAATTAATCATCATTAATTGAAATATGTAGCCCACCATTAATTCCTTCCTTACTATGTGTGTTGTTATTAGCATTTTACAAAGCATTCGTTAGTATGTTGCTTCGAATATCGACATATTTACACCTCTAGAAATCGGGAAATAAAAAATAAAATGAGTCCCCTGTATTTTTGGCAGATAAGATCATAGAATTTCCTTTGGCAACTGAGAGCACAATGCATTAGTCATTTTTCCATATGTTAATTAAAGTCAAATTACCATCCAATGGAAAGGTGTTCCCATTATTTGGACACAGTGTGTTTCAATGAAATGTTTGCTATTTTTAGGGCACATTTTGAGAAGTTATATGTTTTTATATTTTGAGAAATGCAATGTGATGAGCGATGGGCAGAGCTTTTCACTGACTGCTTGATTTTGCTGGAGGCAAGAGATTCCATTTGCCTCTTTCTCATTGAAAGTAAGGCAAGAGTTAAGACCTCTTTATACGGTGAATGATCTTACGAATGATCATTCAAATGATCATGTACATGATGTTCATGCGCTGTGTAGTATGGAAAATTCCTCAGTTGAGAAATCATATGCATGATTTGAACAAAATCAGAACATTCTATTTTTGATCACTGGAACCTATGATCATAGGAAATGAGCACATGACATCCATCTGGGTTGTTTGGATTATTGTACCAATGACATTCAATGGGAAATATAATAACTGCTTTATAATAGTATGTGGAAAATTCTGTTCATTTAGTTGATTTGATTCATGTGACTTGGTTCATATCAATCACTCATTCTTTCAATTCATTCTAGTGGTATCCAAAAATGATGTTTTTAAATAATATGTCAACAGATATTCAAAAGGCATTTCATTCAGAATGTTTTGAATGCTATGGAAGATAGTATTATGCCTAGAGTAAATTCTCCTCTGGTATTCCACCAGGTGAAATTTGTGGTCTGTATTGTCATTTTCTTACCCTAATGACAGTGGATGAGTCATCTGTTGAAACATTGGTAGTGCCCTAAATTTGACCTGGTGGAATGCCAGGAATGAATTTACGAAAAGCTTTTTACATTAGAATGCCTAATTCATTGCAGTAGAATAAGAATCTGTTCATATTATTATGAGTAAAAAAATGTGTTACTACTTCACTCCTTTTGCTCTAGCATCATTCAGAATTTTACTTAACTGTTGTTTATAAATACAACTATCATGTAATGGAAAAAATTAAAAATATTCACCAATGTCAAAACTTTTAATATTCTGCTTTCACAGTCCAGTCCACACTTTTCAGACTTCGGGAGTCATAAGTCTGATAGTGCCCACACTGAATTCTTGATTGTCATGTCAAAATAATGCCTGGTGAGAATAAATATAGCATTAAATTAGTCTCTCGTCATCTTAAAAAAGCTTCCTAATCCTCCATCAGAAGTTCATCTTGTACCAGGCTAAGTATCTATCAACCTCTCTAATACGGGCCTTGTCCAGACATTCCATCTCCTAACCTATGATTGTTCAGCCTCAATAATTGTAATGAGCATTGTGACAGCACTTGCTAAAAGTGCATTAACCTGGTCCATCACTATCAGCTGGGCTCCCATCGGATAAAGGTAAATTTAGTGGTGTTGTTCGAGATAATTTATCATATTTCCAAATTGTTTTATAAAACCGTCCCTAAGACCAGATTCCACCACTATGAAGAGTTGATTTGTGCGCATACTCTCAGCCAAAGAATTGTTATAATCGACATAAAGAAAATATTGTTTCAAATGCCGGACATTTCTTGCAAAAACACTATTGTCCTTAGTACCAAATATTTTGCTCTGAAAATTAATCACAAACCCCAAAAAAATGTGTCTCAATTTCTTAAGCATTTGCTAGATAGTCTTACCATTGTGACAAAAATATTAGGTCCAAATAAATGATTATAGCTCTATGAAGAGGAAAGATGCTTCCTATAACTAATTGATCTGAGTTACCAAAAGTTGCTCTTGTGTGAAGAATTGAAATTTGAATATGTCAGTAAATAAAAAGAAATCAAGAATTAAGTTGTATGTACATATGCATACCAAAGAAACCCTGCGTGATGGTGAAAATCGTTTTGCAAATTTGGATTCCCCGCATGGAAATATGTACTTAGGAACCACTAAATTAATTAGCTAGAACAAAAGATGTGTTGACCAGCATTAGCAATCAAGCAGTTTGACGGTTCTAATTTGTAGGTTTAGAGTATCCTACCTGGGATTACAGGCAACTCGTAATTGTTCATAACACCCTTGAAATTAAGAATGACTCAGCTTGCTGAATCATAGGAAATTTGTGTCATCAGGCATTCGACGTAGCATACGAGACATAGAATAGTCGAATTATAATATGCATGCTCAGACAGGATATTCAAAATCTGTTATAATGGTCTCCTCTCTAGGGACTTTGTGATATATAACTGTCCAAGAAGAGGAAATAAAGAAAATTACAATTTTTGCATATCAGAAAATACATCCATACAAAAATAATAGGGTTCTTTCCACTAAAATAGTCTAATTCCATCGTTTTTGATGGGGATTACACTTGGGTGATAATAATGGGGGAACACCTTTATGTCCAAGGGGGAGCCAGGCCCTCAGTATGTGCTGTTGCAAAGTGGTGTGTCACCTCATTCTGTTCATACTTTGGCCACCCTATCACCTTTTTATATCTCCCAAGTGACTTATGAGAAATAGATGAAAATTTTGCTTTAAGGGCTGTAACACTGCAAATCCCTGAGTTTTGCCTGACTTATGCCTCCAAGATTTATGTATTACTGAATATCTGTATGCAGAAATCAACTCTAAAAATTCTCCTGCTCGTTTGGAAAAATTTTTAGCCCAAATTCTCCAGTGTCATGTTTACCATGTCACAGATCATCAGATTTTTATAGCAATAAAATCAGCCCCATGTGAATTCTTGGAATTATGCATTTTCTTGATCTTCTGATTAACATTAGAGGTCTGTCAAGCGAGGAAATGATCAGCTTACCCCTCAACACATTGCCCCAAGAATGGCTAACAGGTATTTCCTCAAATCCAAGTACACTTAAAAGGTAAATTCCATCCACATAACGCTCCGCCTGGCTCAATTGATGATGGAAAATACTCAAGTGGGTGAGTGCTGACATGCACTATGCGAGGCTATCTACCATGGAACCCTCCTTAAGATGTCCAGAGAGGCTTCTATAGAAATATAAAAAATAACTAAATACATGAACTATAACTTATAACTATATTGTAGAAAGCTAAAATTGGATTGTTTTGTTACACGTCTTGTGCAAGATGACTTTGGATCATTTGTTTTGAAGTTAAATACATGGAGTCATTATGCGTACGGTGCCAAACCTGCAGTCATCTTGTGCAAGGTCATTGCATTTGTTCACAAACCGCTATATCTCCATAAGTATTCCATCATTGAGTGATAAATATTACACAATGCCATATGTGACAAGTGAAACTCTGCAAAGAAATAAATTCATTAGGTTTGGAGATGGTGAGCCCTAGACCATTTTACATGGTATGACCCACTTTATTAATAGTGTTGGCGCAGTGTAAGGTTACCGGTAGTCGGAAAGTAAAGGTACACTCACTCCAGTGTCCAAAGACGTTCTCACGGGTGACTTGCTTGTCAGCCCACTTTTATTCACTTGGCTGTTTTCAAGTGGTTACATCTGAGTAGCGACAGATGGCACTACTAGTGCAGCACAGTGTGCCTAGCAAATATTGCAACTTCCAACAAATAGTATAGACTTTCGTGTCACATACTTTTTTTCTTCTGCCATGTGGTGGAGACCTTCATTGTTGGCATACTATTAATCAAACATGATAATATTTTGTCTGAGTGCTCTCAAAAATATCTAAATTAATGTTTATGCTGCATTGCAATTAACTGTTTAAAAACATTGAAGTGTGATCAACTTCATGAAAAATTAACTATTGTTTTTGTTTGTTACGATACAATTGTCTGCGGTTTTTGGGGGGGATAGGGGATGTCATGACCCTATTTGTTTGACTCAAGGTTTGAGATTGAGATTTCTCTCTAGGAATAAACATTGGCATTACAATAAATCCACAGCACCCCTTCTCTGTGGCTATTCTGACTGACCTTAAATCTTTTGACCCATGGTCTGTGCAGTTAAAACAGCAGGAGATATTGAAAGAGTATTTTATCTTCTACTTGTCTACCTTCCAAAGAACTAACATCTACTTTCACAAGATGAGACATTTACTTTCCATTTGGGTATTTATTGCACTCAACCTTGAGCTAAGATGAGTACCTCATGAAACAAATTAGACAAATTTCTGTCAAAATACTCTTAAATTTTAATTCTTAAATTATTTTATTCTGATCAAGTGTGTATTTTGTTCTTCTCTTTTGTGCCCATAAATGATTTGTCCTACACACCAACACAACTCACTATACAGAAAGGAATATGGACACTGAAAGCTTGAGGCCTACTTGTGCATATTTTGTGGGCTATGAGGTTGGCTGAGGGCAGAGTATGATGAGTTGTGGTACTTGGACTCTGGGAAAATTTTACCTTGCAGAATGATGCATGTTTAAGCTTCAATTTTGTCATTTCAGAATATTTACTCTTTTAAATTCCAAACTGAGTGAACTTTGGATACCAAGGTTGGGAGATCAGGGATCTACCTCAATACAGTATGCTTGAAACTTGACACCCTCAGGCTTCACTTCGTGGAAGTATTTTATACTTGGCTTTTACTCCAAGGAGTTGATGCCAATATATTACCATTTAACCTTTGAACACCAGATTTAAATGTCCTTCGAAGTCCCTCCCTGCTGGATTTAAATTGGCCCTGAATGAATGAGCCAAAAATGGCATTTTCAGCAGTGAGAAGCACCAAACGGTGTGCCAATATTGGCACTTTCAGCATTTAAAAGTTAAGTTCCATTTCACATGAAGGATCAGTGGAACCTAGATCCATAGAACCAATCTGACCCATCCCTTATGTTTTTGGTATCTCGGTACATATCAGTTTTCTTAGTGTGCTCATTCCTTGAGCCATCTTGTATAGTAAGTCGATAAAACATAACTCTAAGAGTGTGCATTTTGTGTTTACTTATATCAGAATTTATGAATCTTCTTCAGGTCCCCGTGGAATGACCCAGACCACTTTGTGCAGCGGCAAACATGCCTCAACACATTTGCAGCTGTGTTTGGGTACATGCCCCTCTTGCGTTCCTCCATGCGTCTCGACCCAGTCCTATTCAAAGACCCGGTGTCCAACCTCCGGAAGAAGTATCGCCAAATTGAACTGGTAGGCAGCTAGTAGAGGGAGTGAGTAGAGGTGGCCTTGTGGACATGCAGTTGTTCCTCTTTAGGCCATCTGGGGGTAGCGCTGAGAATCAAAAGTGGTTGAATCCTAAAGTCGAATCATTTCCAGGGTGTTCAATGGTGTGAGTGTGTGCCTCTGTGGTGTCTCGGGGAATGTTCCCATTGTGCCGTTTTCATGCCTCATTTTCCATTTTTTTCACTCTTGTGCCACAACATAGAGACATGAGAATCAGAATGAAAATGGATGGGGTCTTGAAAAGCATTTAGTAATAATGTGTTTAATGTGCGAAAATGGATATTGTGCTCAATTTTAACTTGTCATTCCTTCAAACACAGTCATTTGGCCGGTGTTATCAATGACTTTAAGTTTGTGATTTTTTTAAACTCTATTTATTGTTCCTGTTTGTGCTGAGGTTCTCCTAAAGCATGATGCTTCCTTCACCAGTCATCGGAGGGATTGTGCCAAGGTGAACATGAGGGACTTCAAAATGCCGAAACTAGAAGCATTTTGCAAATTCCAGGTGACCAAAAGTCATGTACTTGATTTGTGATGCTAATACTAGTGACTGAAACCTTAATTGTATATATGTATGATGATGCTTTAGGATGGTTTTTACGAAGCTCTTTTCTGCTTACTTTATTGAAGTCAAAGTCAATGCTTGGGATAGTCAGAACCAATAATTATCATAGTTATAAGTTATAGTTCTTGTGTATAGTTTTTTTATATTTTTATGAAGGAGGATATCTGTACAGTTATTAATGCTTCCATTGGAAATGGCTTTGAAGTTCATTCTTGTCAAAATTTGGCAAGTGAATCATTTATATCAGATTTAATGAATGGAATATTTTACACATTGCAAGTACAGTGGGTTTGAAATATCAGTAAGACCAATATTTTTTTTAAATTAGTGTGTAAGGAAGCTACTGAGCAACTGGCTTGTAATTGGAGTTTCAGAATGATTGACTTAGTTATGGAATGGAAAGAGAAGTGTTGATGACTGTCTAACCATATCAGTTATACATTTATAAGAAATAAATCCACTCCAAATTCTTCCGACTGTGTTATCCTCAATGGAACATCACCTCATTGTTGGTGTATTCTCATTGAGGTTATTCTGACCATATCATGGCCCTTGTTGCTATACCCTATACTGGAAAGCCCGACAAAAGGGCACGCTTGATCTAAAAATGCATGGCATCTCTAAAAACATAACTGTACCATCAATACCTGAAGTATTTTATCACATGAGAAAATGGGTAAAAACAGATAACATGATTGATTAGAATGCATATATTCTTGATATGAGTGGCTGTAGGAAAGGTTGGAAGAAATGGAAAAACTCAGAAGGGATTTGGGATATGTTGATGCACAGATGGTTAGGAGGTGATGTGTCATTCTTTTCCTTGTTTATTTTAATCCTCTGTGGTTGAGCTCCAGTCATTCGAATACCCATTTCAAGGGAGAGGTGAGATTCCACCAGTTTGAAGAATTAGAAATATTAGAGGACAAACTATAAGTGATAATGATAGTAAAATATTTGCTACTGCTAACTTGGCTTTTTATGACTCATCTCTAGTGGAAGGTAATGTCTGTATGAGGTCTTCTGCCCATTTTCCAGTATCAAATCTTACCCATTCATTTGAAAGTTAGGAGAAAAATGAATTTGGGGTGAAAAAAGAGGAAGGCCATTGCTTCATATTTCAGATGCTCTTTGTGACAGGTCATCCGTAATTTTACTCTGGTAACCCTGCATTTTCACTTCATGTAGATATCTGCCCTATAGTGATTTCCTAATTTTAATGCTCATTCAAATGTAGAAGTTTTGTTTGCCTATTTTATTTGTGGATAATGGCCACATTGAATTTCGTGAGTCATCACTGTCCATGTTGAGTTTTGAACTTATTGATGAGTATTCTTATGGTTACTCTGATTTATGAAAACTTTTAATCATATTACAATTGCATATGCAACAGATTTGGACCTTAGAGTGAGTTTCTGACTTGGAGTTTATGTTTCAACACTGTCTTCAAAATATTTCTTTACTGATTCTCACCAGTGTGGAAATCTCTTTCCCTGTACCACATTTTACAACTTCCTGTCTATGTCCATGGAGTTATTATGGTATGAAGAGGAGGAGGAGGCAATTTCTTAATGCCCCTGTCTTTTTTTCTTAGAGCTTAAGGGCAGTGTCAGGTTTTGGTATATTAAGCATAAGCTTCAGCTTAAGTGCTGATTCCGTCCTCAATAAATGAATTTTTTTGTTATTGCTGAACCCTTAATGTCTAATACTTTGATTTCTGTTTATTACTTGATGCATTATATGGTATGAGAATGTAGTATTCATTGATTTTGTGCATATAGCCATCATTGATTGACCTTATTGCCAAATGAAGACACAAAATCCATTCAAAATAATTTTAATCCACTCTGACCTCGACAGCCTAAGCCTGACCCTGTCCATGCATATGAGTAGCTTGCAAGCCTGTTAAAGTAAAAAAAAATGGGCAGCATAAATACATTTAAAGGAGATATATGTGTCCAAGTACTCCATCACAATGGTAGTACAGTACAGTCATGCCTTAATTAGCTCAAGAGATACATTCCAATGAGTCATAGATGTGCTCAAAGTGAGAGCATATAAGTGTAATGAAGATAGGAATGCTTTCCATGCATTATGAAAATTAAGGAGTTTAAGTCACAAAAACTTGTCATTAAGAATGTTGTAAACAATGTCAATAAATGCTGATTGTGCATGAATAAGTTTGATAAATGTCATAAGGTTCATCTTAGTAATTTTGAAATTCACAGTATTGAGTTGTTTTCCTTCCAGCAGTCTCTATTGGAGGCATCTAGCAGCAATATTCACAAATATTTATCAGTTAAATTTGCTCTAATCAGATATTTTTTTCTGGTAATGAAAGTTACAGAATCAATTGCAACAAGAAATATTGCACAGCAGAGGAAAAATGTATTCCTAAGGTTAAGACAAAGTTAACAGAGTAATGAGTCATGGTTATCTGTATCAGAGAACATACCATCTTGTATTTCTCTGGCTTACAATCTGATTTAATTTGTATTAATTAAAAAATGAAGATGCCCTTAACCAATCAATGCAAATGTAACTTATGGAGTTTCTTTTTTTTAATTGCACTTAAAGCAATTTTTTATTGATAGTTAAGCTTTCTGACTGACAGATGATTGCACCATTTGCAACCTTTACAACAATAGAGAAAGAGTTCATGGAATTGGAAAGGGTTGGACTTGGGAAGGAGGTTGGGGAGGGGGAGATATGTAGTTTATGCTGGAGCAGTGTTTCCTAAACTTTTTCTGGACACCACTCTCTTGGTTCCAAATATGTACACTCAATGCACCCCAATCATAAGTTTCAAAATCATAGACTACATAAATAAATCAGGAATGTTATAAAAATGAAGTTTAAATGTGTATGATAAATTTTATGTTTATTTCAAACCAAATAGGTAGATGTTTATTTAGCCCAGACACCTATGAATGATACTGTTTAGCCAGAACCCTACCTTTACCCCTCCCTCTCCTCTGCCGCCCTCTTCTTTCATTTCACCTGCCTAGATTAAAGCACCAACACCATAGTGGAAGGGTGGTAGTGCCCACCTTGGGAAAAACTGTTTGAGAGATTGAAATTTCATGAATCAAACATGTGCTAAATGAGGTATGACTGTTATGTAAATCTTGAAAACCATATCATATTAAACGATCAATGTAAAATTTTCACAGATTTATTTACATGATGGCTTTAAAGGATCGGTACTCTAGGAAAGATGAAGGAGACCTTGAAAAAGCATAAATAGCCCCAGGTGTCAGTTTTATCTTTTGAGAAATGAAAATTACTTTTGCACATCTGTTTCATTTCATCCTTTCTGGCAGCTGCTGTTGCATGATTATAATTTTCCTCTGATGCATACTTAGTGTTGTGTTTGTCTTGAGTGTAACTGGCTTGTGGGAGCCAAAATGCTGATTGGTGCCCAATTCAGGGATGGGAGGTTTTTTAATCCAGCAATAGTCTTTGTGTTACATTTTATAAATGTTTGTTCTTCAGTTCTCAATTGGTGGATTCCATGTTATGTATTGCTTATTCTTGGAGTTAGATTTTCCATTTAAAGTTTCCTGTTTGTGAAACATAAAATATCAATCACTTATCTACTTGACGTGAAATGTAAATGAATGGCTTTGGAATGCCATTGTTTGTTCAAATTTAAATGTGCATATTTTATTTTGCCTCAGTCTCTTCATTGATAACAAAGTCACTTTTAATTCTGTTCTATTGTTCTTATTATAGATGTTATGTGACCTTATTAACATTTGTCACTAATTTAAGCAATTTTTTTACAAATTTATTTAATTTCTGATTATTTTTGGGACAATAAGACTCTTATTTATGTTTTGGAATGGAGATGGGGAGAGGTAAAATTATAACTGGGGCACACATTTCATTGGGGCTTTTTTATATTTCTCTTAGTGGTTCCAAATGGACGTTCTTAGTTGCCTTTTCTTTGAAACTTTTGAATGCAGTAGTTCAGGGGAATGTTTTTTCAAAGTGATGTTTCACGAATTGGAAGTGACTGTGAGTATGTGCAATAATTAACTTAATCATTTTGGAAGATGGTTCACACTTCTAATCGCCTCCTAGCCGTGTCTGTATATTCATTGCATTGGTTCCCATTTTTGAATTGCTTTGTATTGAATTTTATTGCCTTATATTTGGTGAGCATTATGAAAATTGAAATGGGGTTAGTAGTGGAGAATATTGGGAATATCTGATTGGAGTTGCTT
This sequence comes from Ceriagrion tenellum, assembly GCA_963169105.1. Taxonomy (NCBI): domain Eukaryota; kingdom Metazoa; phylum Arthropoda; class Insecta; order Odonata; family Coenagrionidae; genus Ceriagrion; species Ceriagrion tenellum. The sequence continues at coordinate 2,533,389 of OY720633.1, forward strand.
TGTCCTATTCTGAGTATCCAGTTTTTGAGTATGGTCACTCTGTCATTTTGTTTTTACATATTCACATAGCTTCTTAATGTTTCTGGATGAATTTTTCATCAGTATGATGATGTGGTTATTGAGAGATACTGAACCTGTTTGGATAAGTGGTTGACAGAAACCCCATGCAAAGATTTGCTGCTCTAGTGGAGAAAAAAAGAAGCTTCTCAGTGTAACTGTTACATTTGTACTTGCCTATGCTACTTGCATTTTAAATTCATATATTCAAGCTTTACTTGCTCCTATTGCAATTTTTTGGCAATATGCGGTGAGGATGTATGTCTTTTGATTGTTAATTTTCTCTTACTTATATTCCATGTGTTCAGTTTTGTTTCCATGAGGTATATTAATGTTATCTCATCTTGACCCCTTGATATCATAAATAATCTTCCACCCTTGTCTATCTCAAAACATATCTGTGAATAATTTGTTGTAATGTGAGAAACACTACTTTGTGAATGGATAATGTGTATATATTGAGTGAATGGCTTGAATGAATGATAAACTATGACCTCTTCATCAATCAATCTATTCTGAGCTTATTTGATGGCAAATCTTTTTTTATTGTATAATTCTCTTGTGACCATTTTCTGTTGGCATTGCTCCTTTTTCCTTTTCCTACAAAGAGTTCTTCATTTCTTCTAAAAAAATTAAGTTACTGATAGCTAGTATCCTTCATTATTTGCAACCAAATCAGCCAACATTGATGATCAATTGAACTAATCCATTGTTAGATGGCTATTCTCTGTAAACTATTATTCATCACAAAGTGACTGATTCATCTCCAAGAAGTCTCCTTTCACAGAGGTAGAGTTATGAAATGGATTTCTCAAATTGACTACGAAATTGAACTGCTGAAAGTGTTGCTCATGTTGGTGCTTTTTTCTGCAGCTTTAACTAAAATTTATCAGCATTTGGTTTGCTCATTTGATTGACTTGAGTTTTTCTTTTTCAACACCAGTTTTGGCTTTTTATTACAGAGATCATTTGTAATATTTTAAGTATGTCTTGGAGCTACATGCATTGACTCTCCGTTAATATGCAGCTGTGTAATGTCTCTCACTCGCCACTGGTTTGTTTTCATGGACTGGATTTACTGTAATCTGTTTCCAAGAAACAAGTCCATGTTTCAACATTGTTTTACTTGTGGTACACTTCATAAATTTCTCCTTAGGTTATTCATTAGTTTTCTACGCTTTTCATGTGTTGTGTCTTTTAAAAGTTCTCACTTGCTAGAATGAATAACAAATGATAAGGAGAATTTTAGGTTAAATAATATATACGTTTCTGTTAAATACAGTTTCACCACAATATAATTGAAATCTTTCATGAGAAATGGATGGAAATCATTATAGTTGTTAAATTGTGTACTACTGTGTGTGTGGAAAAATGTTTAATCAACTGAAGCACATTGGCCTTACTAAGATAAAGCCAAGTTTTATCTTGGCATGAACAATGGCACTCAGCCCCCTAATTAGGAAGTTATGCATTACCCCATAAACCAGAGCATTTGGATGCCTTTCATGTGAGAGATGAGTGGGGAGAGGAGTACACTTGCCTCTTTGTGCTTTTGTCTGCCATGTGCATTGCACCTGCAAGTCTCAAATCGTGGAGCCCTTACTGGTGTGGAATTGGTGGCACTAGTCAAGAAAACACTTGCCAATTCCATGATGCTATACAATCACTTCCCCTGCACTGATGTGCGTTATTAAATTGTGTGAATGTGATACGTGAATACCTTTGCTTTGTGCTCTTTATGATGTGTGATTAGGGACATCCTTCTCCATTTATCCACCCATGAAGTGCTTTATTGTTGCAACAGCATTAGTATTTGATTATACTTTTAGGAAAATGTGCAAATTCAGTTTGAGGCGGCTTTGAATCTTCATTGAATTGATGATTTTTTAAATATAATCAATACATGCATCAGTTATATTTGATACAGTGGTTGGTTGTGATAATTTCAAAATTATCCTTAGACAAGAATGATTTCATCTGGAAAAATTATAATAATTATTTCCCAACTGATTCTCGGCCATTGCAAACTTGAGTTGGATTAACTTTTGATGTTGCCAGCATTGAAAACATCTGACATATCATTTTGTCAGCATTGGCTTGAAATTAGAATTCTATGCATTATCCTATTTATTTTTCTGCTGTAGAGTTGGAAGCATTAGAACACCTGTAGTGGTTTATTAACTGATTTTTTTGAAGTTGGTAGTTGTGACCATTGCCTTCTCTGACATATTGTTACTGTCTTGTTTATGGAGCTCTAATGTGAAGTTTTTTTTAAACAATACTGAAATTGTTATATAATACTTCTCTGATTTATATGCTGCCACTAGGCCAGCCATTTGGGCTCAACTCTGTTGTTATTCATAAAATTGCAGAGTGCATTCTTGAACTCAGTGAAATAATCTGTAGGAAGATGTATGCTGGAAATGAAATGGTTGGTATTGAGCAGTCAGTCCTATGAAAGCATTTTGATTTAGAAACTTAAAATATTCATGTCTGGTTAAAAATGTTGTGGCTTACGCTCAAAATTATTTTAATTTAGAATGATCTGATTCAAATATTCAGAACCTCATTGAAAAAGCATTATTGGCAGCTAATTAATATCCATTCCCAGAGTCAGCATGAAAACATTCTGCTTAGTTCTCGAAATATGTGATTGCTTGCATGTGTTCTCATACTGTATGAATTGATTATAAGCTTAGTTGAAGCATCACAATGTGCCATTGAAGAATACATGCAGTAATATGTCATGCTGGTTTCTCTCAGGGTGGCAGCTGTTGTAGTCAACATTGTTAAGTGTGTTATAAAGTGTGCCAATGTACGCTTGGGGACCTGTACTTAAAATACTTGTATGTAGCTTGTTGTGCATCTGCCTCTTTAATTGAGTATGTTTCAATTAGTGATAAAAATGTGGCAAATCGCTTGGTTATTGTTTTCTACTTCCTAACCAGTTTGACTTTGTTATCAGTTTACTATAGATTCATACCTATGTTAATGTTGCCTTGTTTACCATGTGGATATCCTGGGTTGCCTTGGTAGATTGAGTGGTTTACTGATCGTTGTATCCGGCTGCTCATTCATTCCCATATTGGCAGCTATCAGCATGTGGCTGTATACCTGTTGGTATTAGTTCATGTATTGATTTTTTCCGAAACCAATACATATTTTATGATCAATGATTATTCTCTATCTCACCATTAAATGGAATGCTGAAGTTGGTAATGTAATAACATAGAGCTGCACTTCAAACTGCCATTTTGATGCTTTCATTATTAACTGATGAGATTTGTAGTGGTGCAATTTCCATTTTTTTTACTTGGTTGATCTGTGTCAAATTTTTAGTCAGTTCAATCCTGTTAGTTTTCTGTGTTGGCCAATAGTCTTTATTTATATGTGCAGCATGGTCAAGCCTTCAGACCAGGCTTGGGAACAAGTTCATTGATTGGAAAATGGGAGTATTTATGTTTTTCTACTAGATAGCTTGATCTAATGAAGTTTTGTATATACTAGTTCTTTTAGGTTGAGGATTATATGTTGGTGCCTTCTGAGAAGTTGCTTGTTTTGAGTACAATCTCATTGTTCATTAGCGTTTAGGTTGGTGATGACCCCTAGGGAAGATCTTAGAAGTGAAGAGTACCCATGTCTAAAATTGCCAGCTCAATACATTATCGGAAATCCTTTTGGAGCTAATTGTAAATGTTATTGATCTCTTAGTTACATTTTCACCTATTTTCTTTTGCTAAAATTGTTTTAATTTATCTCAAGGGATGCACCTGTTTGAGCAGTCGGATAAGCTTATTCATAACTATGCAATATTATTTTGCTTTGCCATTTTGTAGCTGAAAATATTTGTATGGATGTTGTTCATTTGTTGCACTTGTAATCATGAATTTATGAAGAATGAAATGGCTCTTTTTTGTACCAGGATGAATGGATGCTATGAAATAGTGAATTCAGCAATTTTTTTCAAGATGAAAATGAAGTGTGTAGTTTCTATTGTGAATACATTAAAAAATTAACTGTTAAATGAATTGTAGGTGACTGAAGTCCATTGATGGTATCATCACTGGAATCAATTGAAGACTCTCTTGCTCGACACCATTGGGTGAGTAGAGGTGTCTCTGCCTCTAATATCCTCTGTCCCTCTGTTATCCAAGTTTTCTGCGCACGTGCCATGATGGGGCTAGGTGGTGACGACTATTAATATGCATGCATGCCTAGTGTTCATGCACCAGTTATTGGGGAATGTAATTCACTGCTGTTTCCCCCATGGTTGAATGAGTGAAAGAAATTTAAAAGAAATTTTATGTTTTGTACAGTTTTGTACGAAAAAAACAGTGTAGGCATGTATTTTAAACCATAAGTTCAGTCCCCTTTCCCTAATGATTAGCAATAAATAAATGCCTTTTGTGGGATGATACTTTGAATGTTTTTTTTATTCCCCATGCCTTGATTACCTCGCACTCTGAAGGAGGCACTCTGTTGAAACTTAATCCATGAGTGGGGCTGCTAAATTTCCTCATTCTCCAAGACTTGTCCTCATTCTTTACTTACCATCCATTGCCTGGGACATATTCTAGAGTGCCTGAAATTCTAGCCATTAAAAATGTGAAACCTCCCTATCCTTATCAAGCAGGGGCGATCCCAGGGGGGGGGAGGGGTATGGGGGATACATACCCCCCAAAAATTTTGGGCTTTTATAAAACAATTTTAACAACGTAGTTATCTAGACGTAGTTATCAAATACAACATTAAACACTTCAATTACTGATCTGCAAATTATAGTTATTATTGTGCTCATTATTATCTAGATATAATGATGTAACAGTGTTATAGTTTTTTTAGGATGACTGAAAATTGCCATAATTTAATGGTAGTCTCCCCCCCCAAAATAAATTCCTGGTATCGCTCCTGTTATCAAGAGTTAAATTGATATGCTGTGCCAGCCTTAGCTGAAAGATTGGTGATTAGAAGATTATGCACCATTCTCAGAACCCAAAGGTCATGGGTTTGAAACCTGCTTCAAGCATGGTTGCTCATAGTCATAGTCAAGACTTATTCTCAGTATGAAAGCCTTCAGATGTATTGTATGATTGAACCATTGGCTTAGGAGCTTTCAAATGATTGAAATCCACTTACCATTAAGTATTGAAAATATATTGGTTATCGAGTCATTGTACACAGCGTACGTTGTATAGGATGAAGTGAACTCCCTGTGAGAGTTGATTCACTTGCTGAATATAGAAATCTGTTCTTTTAAAGAGCTGAGCTATCCGGTTTTTTGTGCCTATCAGTTTAATGAATGTATCCAAGTTGTGCAGATACTGGAAAGCGGTCCTTCCATTCCTATGAAAGTTGTGGAGGCTGAAAATACGATAAGGCCTCTTCAAATTGGGAATATGGTTGGCTTACATTATGAATCAACCAACCATGTGAAGAAAACTTGGAATAAAGTCAACAGTTCGGAATGGAAGAAGACTTAAAACGGCCACGAACGAACGGCCACGAATGGGAACATCGTTTATTGCGAGCTATCGAAGGATGGAAATCCGTCTGATAACGACGATGATGAATGTCCATCGTCAGTAAATCAAAATTCACAAAGAAGGAGTTCCTCTAAGACAAATTGCAAGGAGCATTGATTCATCGGCATGCATGTTAGCGCAGTTCCTATCAAGAAACGTTTTACTATTCTCGGGAAACACAACATCATATGTTCAGGATTCAGCCTGTTTCTTCATTTAAATTATTACGGGTCTCTCCCTGGGTTATTCTCCTAAGTTTTGACGTCGTCTCGCAATTCACCCGACTACCGGCGGGGTAATCGATCAAAATAATATATAAATTCATCGAGGAATGACTTCCGTCAGGCTTTCCAAAACTTATTGAATTCTGCTAGTAAAATAATAATTATTTCATGTGGGGTTGGGAGACACATTCCCAAAAACAGATTGAGCTGCAATGGGGCCCATTCCCTCTCCCCAGCTACCGCCAACATCTTAATGGATTAGCTCGAGAAGAGGGTCCTTTCCACCTCCAATCAGACTCCCATCTACTGACGGCGCTATGTGGACGACATGTTCGTGATCGGGTTGCAGGACGAAGAAAAACTCTTAAGAATTCCTCCGGGACTTTAATTTCGTGAACGCTGACGCACAGTTCACGAAATAAATCGAGAAGTGCCTCCCCTTCCTTGATGTTCTTGTGAAGATGGGGAAAAAACTGAGCGCTCAGCCCCTCCGTGTATAGAAGGCCAACGCACGCTGAGCGTTACCTACATGCGGCCTCGCTTTGCCATCCGCAGCAATAGGCAGCAGTCGTCAAGACCATGGGGACTATTACGAATAGGGTATCAGAGCGACCGTCTGTGTTTTCGTATCGCCGACGTTGCAACTACGACCCCTATCATTATGAACTGGGGGGTCGGAGAGTCGACGCTATTCGGTGAGGGCCAGTGCGGCAGAGTTACGAAAGTATGAAAAATACCGCCCTCTTTCCTCGCGGAAATGACAGCCAATCCTGCCTTCCTTCCTAGCAGATGAGTCCTGCGAGATAGTCCTACTCGTTTCTGACAAATACTGCGGGAATGGTGTGCTTAAGGAGGCTGTACAGGGCTCCTTAGGTGTACTAAATTCTTCAGTAAAGTTATCTAGTTAAATATTAATTTGGAATTCTATTGGGCATGGTGGCGTTGTCATTTTAAATTGAAAATCAAATAATGAGGGGCTAATGATTCACTCCAAATATTTTTAAAACTTCGTAACGCGATACGCGAAGTTTGCCCCTATTGAGGAATAGTGTAAAAATCGTTTGTTTAGATATGATGGATGGTGAATCCAGGAATTATAATTAAAATGATTAATAAGTAAACTCAAGTATTTGAACTTTTGATGATCGAGCTCCAATCTTTGCTATTTTCGGTGCTTTTGGCTAAGGATCGGATCCCATCTCGAGTATGAAACAAGAGGAGTAATCATCCCTTTCACAGTAATCATTGCCTCCTGATCATCTTTTCTAACCCCCTCGGTTCCTACCTAATTTTAACGCGCAATTGAAAAGTATAAAGAAATGCTCTTCCACCACTTCCACCGAATATCCACGAAACAGCCGATTCTTGAATGCTCTGCCAGTGGAATTATGCAACAAGACATCGTACTGATCTACATAGCTTATAACATGATAAACAATGTAAAAATGGCTGTCAATTATGTCTTATATCGAACTTTTAATATATTCATCGCAGAATTAGGTATTGAGCACGAAATTCACTGTTCTGCTGGACCTGCCAGGCCTTCGAGGGCAGGGCCGCCCACAGAGGGGATGTATGGCGCAAGTTGCACCTTAGAGAAAACTTTTGGGGGGGAATAAAAAATTTGGGGGGGATTTTTAAAATGCATAAAGAAATTCACTAAATTTAAATATTTTTACTCGTTTACAGTATTTTATATACACATCGGAAGGCTGTAACGATAAATGAATGTTAAGCGTTAAGTGTAGTACAGTAAAACATGGTGCAGTTATAGAGAATCATTCAGCCAGCCGAAAGCTTCTTTTATTTCGATCGCGTCTCTCTATACCTTCCTTGGCTTCCGCACCGCGCCGTCGTCGATGCCTCCATAAGATCCCCGAACGCAACCCAGTAGCATAACTGACTCAGCATCCCTCCAGTCTTATTCCTGCCCCCCCCCCCCTCACAGCATCTGCCAAGGGGTCACTTGACAGTACAGTCAAAAGGCTTAGACTTAATGATCGTGCATACACTGCACGTAACCTTTTGCGATGATTTTTTACCCCCACTTAGTCGATAACCGTAGCATTTGTCTCAACCCCTCGTCCCCTCCTCCCCTTTAATAACTGACTTGGTCTCTGCATATGAAACTTTAAATTCAAAAATGTTTTCTTATTTTTTGGTAAGTTTATTTTTAGGGATAAGTTGAAATTAGGCAAAGTAACTGAGCTATATATATTAGAAAAACGCTATTTTCAGTTTTATAATTGTAAAACTATGTCAGTTTGTCATAAATATTTAATAATATTGACGTCCAGCGGTCCCCACTCCCACCCCTTTCCCTTCACGAGCGCACCCACGTTCCGAGGAGGACGAAGGAAAAGGTTACAGTACATATGTACATGAATTCTAAATAAGATCAGAAGTGAAGTAAGCGAAAATAAGATCAGAAGTGTACTTTCAAATCCTTGATTCCCGAAGTCTTCATCTGCAGGATCGGTTTCCAGAAAGTTCTCTGAATATTGTCAAAATGACTTGCTTTTCCCATGAAGGTTTACTCAATGTTGTTAAATAAATGGATAGTACTCTAAGGCTAATTCTCGTCGGTGACTTGTGTGAGTCTTACGGAATCGATCGTGAGGAACTTTGTGAAGAAGGTAATGTATTTGGTCAACTGTACAAAGTTTGCTACCTGAACATTGATTTATCAGATTAGTCAAGAAAGGCTTCATTGGGCCTTAAAGGTGTTAATTAAACATTTCTGGATTTCCTTACCTAACGATGTTATACCAGATACTTCTGGCATTGCCAGCAACAAGTTGCTCAGCAGAGATGGTTATGAGTAGATTAAGAATTGTAAAAAATAGGCTGAGAAGCACCATGGGAGATGTCTGACTCCCCGACATGTTTGTCCTTCCTTCCGAAAAAGACATTTTAAAATCCATTCTTAAACAGTGACGCTATAGAAAAATTTGCTTTGTCAAGTGAGCAAAGAAAAAAACTTCTACTGTTTAAAGGATATCAAGGGTAGGGTTGTCAAAATGGTTCCACCAGTACTGATTTTATCTGTATTATTTTATTATTATTATTTGAATTTTTACCAGTATAATTAGTAAATAAAAGGTATGAATAATGATGTAAAAGGGTTCCATTAAATTAAAGACAAGTCTTAATTTAAAATGTTTGGTTTATTTAAATGTCATTTTTTGCACATTTCACTGGTACAGCTCTCATGAAAGCTTGTGGCATTCGGATGCACAGAAGACGTTGTGGAGGGGTCAAGTATGGTCGAAAGGGTAGGGAAATTGGACGTAGGGGAAAGCGAAGACATGGCATTTGTGCCATGCATGACTGCATTAAAAAAATGGAATTTGTATGATGTGGACAACACAAACGCCGCGCATCCGAACGCCAAAAGCTTTCGCGAGAGCTGTATATAGCTGTAAGGTGTGGTAAAAAGTATCATAATAGTGTCTTTGCAGTAAGTTAACCACCTATTTTGTTAGATACAGGATCCAGTTGCGTAGTTTTAGGAGCACAATATTCAATATTTTTCCCATATTTTTTCTTAATTCGAAATATGAAATAAGCCTTCAGTAACTTTAATAAAATATAGGAACGAAATGATTCTCATTTTTAAAATTTATTCCTTTTTTTAAGCATGCTTTCGTAAAAAATACACTCTCACATCCGTATGGTTATGAGTAGCATTGTGTGAAGTGGGCAATCCTCAAAAGAAATCCATACGATGTGAAGGAAAATAATAAGGAATATGAAGCAGATGGAAAATACAACTGGTACAAAACAACGTTTATTTAAGGTAGTCCGAGAGAAAAATCATTTTAGCTAGAAATCAATGAATTTGGGCTCATTTTAAAGAGAAATATCTCACCTATCCAATGACACCAAAAACTCTACCCCTTGCCTCATTACTTTCCGAGATATTTGCCAGAAAATACCAGTCCTTTTACATGGGTAATGGCCCAGATAGCATTGAAGCTTGCGGCAAGCTTTCAAATTTGATTCAAATTGGCTTGATTTTGACTTGTCATGACAAGTGAAATTCAAGCTGGAATCAAGCTTTACGGGGAAAGCTTGCCGTGCGCAAGCACGATTCAAGCTTCAAATATACTTCAATGCACCTGCCAGCGAATCGTACCTGTTAGCGTAGCGTATTTCGGCTTATTAAAAATTCACTATTGGGAAAATATCTGAGCTAATAGAACCTTAATTTTCTTCTACTCGAAAAATGAGATGAATTGAGAGTAAGTTTCGTTATTGACTCATTCTTTCTCATACTTTTCATACACGAAATGGACGCCGGGAAACTGCGCCATGACGTACCACCCTTGACGGAAATTGTGTTACTTGACTGATCTCTGCCTTTACGATTAGACGTCAACTTGATGGTTTGAACGAGTTGTGTTAAGCGTGTGGTTCAAGGAGTGTAGTGGAGCTTATATCATCCAAAACCTTTTGAAAAGTTGTTGTTTAAACTATGACCCTACGTTTTTAATTTATATTTTTATTTCGGAACCTCTTGGCAAGTTACATCTTTCGGCGAGTCTCCAACCCCAACTTCGACGACTGAAAGGTGAGTGTGAACTTCACTTCCTTATTTCGAAATTACAATGCCCTAATTTAGAATTTTCCTGATTTATTGTATTCTGTGAACTCTTTACACTCAAAGAATACGATAAATCTGCCTGCATTTAAAGTTGATGCTTAATAGGCGCAAAAAATAACCCAGTGTAGCACATGTTGTTATTTTCATGTTATTATATAATGTTAAAGTGGTAAACATCAAAAGTTCATTTTTTCGTATATTTTCGCAGTTCATTTCAATTTGAATACACATCTTGTGGTTTTCTGCGGTATAATTACTTTTGAGCAACAGTTACCGCACGTGGTATATATATTATATTATTATATATATATATATTACATATATATATATATATATATAATAATATTATATATATATATATATATGTTATATAGCACGTACGTGCTATTCTGCCAGCTTCGTCAGGCTGAACACACTTTTAGAAGGTCACCGTATAGACATCAAAAGGGCGAAAGTTTTATGTAAAGAAAGCAGCTACTATCCACGGGTCATCAGGGAAGCCATTGAAATAGAAAAAAGACCCAACAACAAACTGAGAGGACGGCTACAAACTCCCTTAAGGAAAATTCAAGTATAAATTAATTCTGTTACAAAATAACCGCCGTTATTTTTTTGTGATTGTTGATTCAGAAAGCCTGACTAAGCCGGCAGAATAACACGACGAACCTGTTGCTTAAAAAATAATTACCTATATATATCAAGTTCTGCATTGCATACTGCCTACCAATTTGGTTTTGCTGTTGTATGAGATGGTGGAATGATTTGCATAATATCCATATGTATATGGATATTATGCAAATCATACCTATAGGTACTATGTAATACAAAAGACTATACAATTACTTCTTTCTTTCCCACGTGGAAACAGTCTACAAAGGGGAACTATTCTTTTCTTGGCTATGACATTGTTTCACCTTTCTGTGAGTATTGAAGATAAGCAAATATAATTTATCATGATCATTTGGTATGCTAAATTGTGTCATTTTTCATTTCATTTATGAGTGCAGGGTTACATTTGCGGTTAATTAATTTTTCTTTTTGCAGAGAGAAAAGAACAATAAAAAGCTGAGGTCTTTCGGCAACCAGCTCAATGTTTTTTTTCAAATTTAATGTCATTTTATAAAACAGTGATTTGTAAACTTTTATGAAAATAAAACTGTTAATTTGAAGGAATTAAACTTTTCTGCTATATTAAAATTGTTTAAATACATGTTTACCTTGTGATATATTCCAATGTTTCCTCAAATCTTTGCAATAGCCCATCATGCAAAGTATCTGTAATTCATATGAATGGCAGGTAGCATTGTAAAAGCAGAGTTATGAGATTTACAGGCTTTTTGTTTTCATTTCTCTTGGAAGAAAAATCAGAAATAAAAATTGGACATCTTAGTCAACTAGCCATTTCATGTTTATCTTCGGAATAGGCTATGAATTTAGTGATGATGACTACAGGAGGTATTTGAAATGACTTGCTCAGTAATACTTCCCTTCATGAGGTAGGAAAGTTGACTTAAGTGTAGATCTGCTTTGGATTAATAAACATTTGCCACTTTATTTTTCCTTTGCTCTTTGGTGGTTTTAAATCATTATTTAGGGGCCTCTATACTGGCAGATGTGCTGTAATATTTAATGTAGCTTAACTGGTACTGTAGAACTTTATAGGCTATCTTGATTTAGACTTGCCAGGATGATTGATTTAGACTTGCCGTTAATGTTGAAACCAGCTGGTGAAGTCAAGCTTAAATCAAGCTTGGCGTGTGGAGACTAGTAAGCTTGAATCAAGCTTGTTTTAACCTTACAGGGTTGATATGTAAAGCTTGATTCAAGCATCTTGACTTGACATGGCAAGCTTTTTTCAAGCCTGATTCCTGCTTAATTTGCTATCTGGGGGTACGTGTATGCACTCCAGAGACACATTATTTACAAAATGAGGTATTTCTAACACTTAGATTATGATACATAACTATTAGATATGTAAGGCATTGACCGTGTTTTTGCGCGTACATCAAGAACAAGTGACTGCGACTTCTAACAAGTACCTTCCATATTTGCCATAGGAATTGTGCAATTACATACAAATGTTGCGCGTCCATCGATGACAAACGGATATGTCATTTTTAACTACCTTCCACGTTTTCCATCGAAGCTGTGCAAGAAACATTATCCACTTTCGTGCGTAGAATACTTATTATATATCTTCCTTGTTTGTTATCGGCATAGAGCGATAGACATTAACATAATACTGTAGTATTATGTTTATGTTATATTATATTGGCACTCATGTAAGGAGGAGGCGGTGATGGGACTATGGGACAGAAATTATGAAAATAAATGGGAACTCGTCAAAGGAAATGGAAGAGAGATAGGACAGCAGGATAATTCATGCTGAGGGAGACTCTCAGCGTTTTGCTTCGTTTTATTCTGCATGTAGGTACTTATAGATTTAAGGTTCATTCAATATTTGTACACATAACTTCAGCCAAATCATTTTGTCTCTTCTATTACCTCTTACATTAGAGATGCAGGGCGGGGATAAAATAGCATCTTTCGGTAACCCGGAAAATCGCGCCTACTTTAAGTATCTGCAAACGTCGCAATTTCATGAAGCTTGAGTCTATTTTTCTTGGACTCATTTTCAAATCGCTGTCCTAGCCCATGGATTCGAACTAGACCTCATCGGAATGGGAAACCACTGCATACAAGCCACTAATGCAAGCCGATATACTTCTCTCCTGAGTTCCTCTCATAATGAGTCAGAAAAGTATATACATATATGTATATTCAGTCGGTCCGTCATTCGAGGGAGGCAACTGACAACCGACGTTCTTTGCGCCAAATTAGCAGAGGGTTAGGTTATTGAAGGAATTGAGAAACAGTTGAGTGGAACCTGTTATCGGAATTGGATTGTTCTTAAAGTGGTTAGAACGGTATTCAAGGGTCATTGATAGCGGAATTCAATAATTTTTCTAGTATGCCGAAAAGAAATTCTTGGGCCATACTTCATTTAATTGCATTTATTTAAGGTTAGTCTTCACCGTGCATTCAGCAATGGAAACGCTACAAGGTTTATACTATTAAGTTTTTCCTTAAGTGAAGCATGTTATGACTAAAGATATCGGCGTGGTATTCGGAAGTTAGGCGAGATTATATTGAAACATGTTCATTTCGATTGGTCTAGTGGTGACGTCTTGATATTGCTGGGAACAACTTTGAGCATAACTTAAAAGCATTATTTCGCGTTTAGAAGTAAAACTGTGCGGATATTATCGAATTACAATAAAATATATATACCTTAGTATGCGGGAGTTCATAAGATATTAATAACATCGCCAGAAAATAAACTGGTTTTCAAAATTACGTAAAAAATTAAGTATAATATTTTGTCCACGGTCGGAAAGCGATTCCTATTCCAGTTATTTCAAGAGGTCTGCAAACTATTGATACCATTATCACATTATTAAGAGAAGAAGGAAGTGGGGAGGGAAACCTGGCGTCGGCGCTAGCCTGCTCTTATCGAACGGCACCATGGGCACCACGGTTGAGCGTCCGCACCGACAGAGGATGTGCTACACTTGACCTTTTTGCAACATTTTACTGAAGTAGGAAATGGGATTTCCGCAAAAATTCGCCGGGATTCGAGCCCGAGGCAGGCAGGGTGGGAAGCCTGTATTCTTAACTAACATAGAACCCCCGTTTCCCAAAACCTTATCGACTGTTTGAAATTTATGCTGGCCCAATATTGAGATTTAGCGTTAGAAATAGCACCGTACTTGAAAATAGTATATGAAAAATCGCTAGCAGAACATCGTGTCCCTTGCGATTGGAAAATCGCGAACGTTACTCCTATCTTTAAGAGCGGCGATAAGGAAAATCCAAGTAACATAAACCTATCTCCCTCACGTCCATCTCATGCAAAGTATTAGAACAAATAATCGTCAGCACAATTATGAGGTATTTAGATATTCAGAACTTGTAAATTCAAAACAAGCATGGATTCCGAAGCGGCAGGTCCTGTGAAACTCAGCTAGTCCTTTTTCTTCACGATGTTCTTTCCTCTGGAGAAAGGCTCACCCAGGTAAACGCGATATTTTTAGATTTCAAAAAAACTTTCGATAGAGTTCCACATTCAAAATTAATTGTTAAGTAAAAAGCCTATGGAATACATCACGCTTCCTGGTCTCATCGAAGCACTTGGCAAACAATCTTTTTTGAAACATTTTTTTTAAAACTTGCAATAACTTTCTCATCCATTGGTTGGAGCAAAGAGGTGTTATTTGGAGGGAGGAATTGCACTTTAATGAAGCCAAATTCCGCCTCGAGGGTTGCGGCGGCATTTTATCGTGGCCTGGGGCATTGTCCAACGCAATTGGATTCTCCCGAGTTAACTGTGTTGAGTGAGGGGCAGAACTTCGTTAAATATTGGGCGTGTCGCCCAAGGTTTCCTATTGCAACGCCAAAAGACACTCAGGTTAGACTTGCCAACTCCATACTTATTGAAGATTCTAGGATTTTCTGTATGATAGACGAGCATAGGCCGCAGTTTAAAGTCACCTGAAGTATTAGCCCCCAACAAAAGCGTTAACCTATCTTTCATGGGCTTATGCCCAGGCAAGAAATTCTCTTCCTTTGTGATGTAAGTCCTCTCAGGCATTTCTATCCATAATAGGCTCGTCTCATCTACATTAAACACCTCCTGTGAGCAGTAACCTTTGTTTTCTATGAGTTCATTGAGTGCCTAAAATATTTTTCTGCGGCTTCTCTATCTGCGCGAGCAGCAGTGCCGTCCCTTATTATACATACAATGCTCGTACTTCCTCCGAAACGATCGAATCAACCTTTGCTCGCTTTGAAGTCTTCGTAGCGGATAGAACTTGTCGAAGGTCCCTGAGACCTTGATCGTCAAAAATCTGCTTGGCTTTCTCACATAAGTATGTCCAGGAACAGTGTGAACCCTCAATCCCCTCTTTCTAATCCATTAAAACAGGAATCTCTCCATTTCGAAAATAGGCTTTCTTCCTTTCTGCTAAGTGTTGGATTCGTCGGACACTGATTTTTCTCCGACGCTCTTTCTATTTAGTTATTGTCGATATGGTGGACTGTAATTAACCTTACTCACGTGGTGAAGTGCTAAAACGACCACCTTCATCATGCTTTTTCGTAATCACCTTGATTTTAATTGTTATTTTCTGCTTGAGTATAGTATTAGGGACACGGTCACCACAGAATCTTCCTGCAACAAACGACAACTTCTGGAAAGTTTTACAATCGACTCCTAAATATGCGGATCGACAAGACACAGTCCACATTACGATCCACGCCCTTCGCTGACAAAAACCGCTTTACATGCTAGACACTCGAAGATAGATTTTCACACATCGGTCGAACCGTCAGCGACCCAGATGGCACTGCGATGCTGACATGGTGACATGGTGAACGCTCGGTGCGTATCCATACGTGACATTCATTTCGATGCAAGGGGGATAAGCCATTATAATACGACCTTATTCGTCAACGATTTGTTTTCTGATGGAGTATATGATTTATTTTCTTGTTATTTGTCCTTGCACATCACATTATGTACTACCTTGTTCTAAAGGAGTTCACTCCTAGAATAATACAATAAATGTATTTATTATTTATTTATTTAAGTAACGAGACGCGTTACGATGATATTCGTCTCGTTTCAGTGATGCGATTTATAATATCGTAGTTCGTTCTGCAGCTTTGTATCCTGATGTGGGGTTTATACTTCACGTTAGCATATTTAATAATTTTAATGGAGTTTCAGCTTTCTGTTTACTAATTTCAGTTGGCGAATCCTAAACTTTTTTCAGATGTGGGAGTTGTAAGTATTTGAGATAAAAATTACTCAGCACATCATTGAATTAGATTGGCTAAGATCGGCTTGAAACTTCTATTTCCTCCGGAAAATACTTGTAAATCATGAACCGGTATTATTTTATCTTTTGTCTAGCGTATAACTTTGTCTAGTATATTGACTTCCCATTCTCGGGTACTCGACCCCACTTGATTTCTACACCCTGCATATCGTCTGATGTTCATATCCACTCACTCGCCAATATATCAATCAATAACAAGCTATTCATGGACGGTGGAATAGACTGGATCTCTGATTGTGTCAATTACTCGATTTTGTGAACTTACCTAAGGGTAATTTCACTTTTAAATTGCTTTGAAATGATCAAGTAAAGAGGACAATTATTTTTATTAGGAATTAGAGTTTGGTTCCATCTGCCGAATTTGTAAATGCCGATTACTTGTCTGAGTAAGATACCAAATAAGTGTGGAATTTTCTTAAAAATATCTTTAAAACGGTGTTTGAGGAGTTCTCAGCACTATTTTCTATCTTTGCTATGAGCAATACATTAGACGTGAAAACACATCTACCTCTACTTATTACCCTGCAAGCCATCATAAGGGTGTTTGGCAGGAGGTGACTTATCACCAACATGAACTGCAGTGAAGAAAATAACTTCCTCCAACAAGTACCACATTACCAGTGTACTACAAATGCTACAGAAACTACTAAACTAACCCATTATGTAAATATGAGAACGTGACATAAGAGTCATGCGGGGAACATGCAAATCATGGAGTTATAACTACTCGGCAGATTTAGAATCATGCATTAGGTGAAAAGCATGGAAGTTGGCTTTTGAGGTCATAGTTATTTGCTCTTGACGTACGCACTGAAGACAGAAACAGTCAGTTCTCGACCTCCAGTTGAATGCGTTAAGTACTCGCTTGATATGCGTACCAAAACTAGTATTATGTTTATGTCTGTCGCTCTATGCCGATAACAAACAAGGAAGATATATAATAAGTATTCTACGCACGAAAGTGGATAATGTTTCTTACACAGCTTCGATGGAAAAAGTGGAAGGTAGTTAAACAAGACATATCCGTTTGCCATTGATGGACGCGCAACAGACACATGAAGCGTCTAATTTATATGGCTCAATTCACATAAAAAACCAAGAAGTAAACTATTATATGTTATATGCACGCACATTTGTTAGTATTTATTGCACAATTCATATGGAAAATATGGAAGGCACCTGTTAGAAGTCGCAGTCGCTTGTTCTTGATGTACGGGCAAAAATACGGTCAATATCTTACATATGTCTGTGCATGCCGATAAAAAACAAGGAAGTGTTAGTACATATGGACTACTACATTGAAAGACGTGGAAGTTATCTTTTCGAAGTTACAGTCGTTTGCTATTGATGAACGCGCTATCGACGCGTGAAACGTCTTATATCTGTCGCTGAATTCCGATAACAAAAAAGGAAGAAATCTATAAAATGTTACATAAATATGAAATTGATAGTTTCTCGAAAAAATCCGATCTAGTAAAACTTATAGCCTTTTGTTATTTCCCTAAAAAAATGTCGGAAATGTTCTGCCAAATTGCCTCGATTATGAATACAAATAGCCTTGAGCTAATGCTTATTGTAAATGTATTCTCTTATAATTTCCCTATATCAATACGAAAATGCCCTTCCATATTGAGTGGAATATTGCTCAAGTTTCTATATTCTCCCTAAAGGAGCAATGTTCACCCATTCAGTATTTGACGTGAAGAAGTGCATTCTTGTTTTGGTAAAAATATGAAACTTATTGGATTGAACAGGGATTGACGTAATTGTCTCTTGAAAGAGAGCATATTTAACCTCAGCTTGATAGAACATGATGATGATAGAACATCGAAACTTGGACTAGAAATATTATAGGGGTGGGGAATATTTGGTGAATTTTTACGAAAAAACTCATGTACTTATTTTCGCAAATATTCCCTCAGCAAGTAAAACATAGTTTTTCAAGGTTTATCGATGTAGTGAACCACAATTTTGACCAAGAATAAAAAACTTAAAATGACTAAGTTTACCATCGAAATTTCAATAATCCGTCATATTACTTCCTGTTCTAAAGTAGTCAATGGAGTATAAATTAGGAATGTGCACCATCAAAGATTATGCGATTGCTACGTCCGTAAAGAATCTATTCCTCTTAAAATGTCGCAATATTATCACTTAAATGAAGGTTAAAATTGTGTGTGCCCTACAAGACGATATTGACAGGCTTTTTACTGGGTCATAAATTTCATCTCGTAGTGGTAATGAATTTTCCATGGATTTTGGAAAGGGACTCTATAGATCTTTATTTAGAATGAGTGGGGAAGGTTAAAAAGTATCCGCAATTCTCTCAACCTGAGTCATGTGTGCACATGACCACAGTAACTGATCATCGAGCATTAGGTTGGTATTTACATAAAGGAGGATGATGCTTATTTGCCTAATAATCAATCCATCCCGCTTCATTCTCGATTTCTTGGCTAAGTCTCTCTGACATGGAGTTTTCCACATTTTGGCATCATCTTACTGGGTCCATTTCCCATTCTTCCGCCACCATTTTCCACACATCATTTAAAATTGTGGTTGTGTCGTTTAATGGGGGCGAAGAACGTTTGTTTCTCGCCTTTTCCTCATAGTGAACGCCCAAATACTTCCTATGGTGTTGAGGTTTGGGCTCCGTGGAGCCCTCTCCAACTATGTTACATGGTTTGTATGGAACCATCTCCTAGAATTTAGACATTTGTAAACTCGCAAATATTCCTGGTTGCGGACGAAAAATGAATATTGATGAACATTTGAATAAACATAGTTCTCATTATAGCGGATAATTTGATGAGTTTTGTTTAATGGTAGTGAGAAATTGGATTTTTTACAATTAAAAACCAAATAAAGGTTCAGTGGGTGAAAGTCGAAGGCGCAACACCTATTCGGGTGATATTTCAGCAGATTTATTAGGCTTTAACAAACCTACAACCCGATTCCTCCTCCTGGGAGAAAAGTGAGGCATACTTAAAGGCTAATAAGATCTTTTTTCCTCCAAGAATTTCCGGAGATGCCGCTATAAACTTTGAAAAATATCTCTGCTTGCGCTGTCTGGTCTGCTAGTCCGTCTATCGACGCTCGTCTCAATGAAGCAGTCATCAGGAAACCTTGGCGAAGTTCCGGGAGGTGGTTTTCGGGGTAGTTTGTTGTTATGAATGACGCACAGGTTTCAAATACTTGCTGCACCAGAAAGAAAAGGCTCGTCGCGCTTCGAAAAATTAGGAGGCACCCGTCGAATACTTTTGAGAGGACGAAAGAAGTCAAATACCACTTCTTTGCAGTGGGTTAAACTACAAGCGTCCGAAAAATGATCTTTGGCAAAAAAGATTTCGCCCGCGACATAAGGGCAAAATAAGCTCTTATTTAAGGCACACTACGTCCCAAATCAATATCATGCGCCCTTCATACATTCCGAGTGTGAATGGATTAGTATTGGCGGAGCTTTGTATCGACACGGGGAAACCTTTTGGGATCCTCAAGAGTCTCACAAGATTACTCGTTGCTTAAACTCAGACTTAAGTCAGCTAGCCTCAAAACCCATGCACGATGGGAACTACTAGTGTTTGATTGGAATGGTCTGGGCTGGGATGCGAGAACTACTGCTTTCTGTTTGTATACCAGTAAGAGTAGTATGCTTTTATCTTTCCTTATAGTTCCATTAAACATTCGCAGAAAATATCACCACGCATTGTAAAAGCAACTCAGATCACAGTTACGAATAGGGACGCAAATAAATATACCGAAAGGAAACGAAACTCCATCTGAAATTCCTCTTGAAATAAGAAAGCTCGGTAGTTTTAACTGGGTAATAAACCTGAATCGCGGTCATGGTTCTTCATAATGCTATTGTTCAATTGTGCTCATGATTTCGAAAACATGATCGTCATCAAGATCAGGTGTTCCATAGCAGTGGAGTGCGCTACCAGGGTTTTGAGCATTGCCCTACCAATACAGCTTGCCTTATGGATGACGATAACGACCATGAGAAAGAAAGAACCGTGTTCCCACTCCTGGTCGACACATTTTTGCATTTTGAATTCAATTTATAGTCAAGTGAAATGATTTTTACATGTCGAATTTTATTTATTTTGTATTTATAAAATTTTATAACACCAGCCATTGATATGCATTTGCTTATCAGCATCGAACTCTGAATCTGATTACTCTACGATTTAATGTAAGATAGAATTCTAGAAAGAATCCGCCAATGTCGTGCTTTAGCGGAAGCCTTCTTTGAACTGTCACGTAAATCGGACACATGATCCCATGTTGGTCCCGTTTTTCCAGTCTCTCTAAGCCCCGGTGAGCCATTTGTCTCTTATGTATCCATGAATATTGCAAGGAGCCCTTTATTCGGAGTGTAATACCTCTAGATATTACCAATAGCCTTGCTTTGCCTGACGTTCTGACGCAAAAGGCCTTGGGATTACCTACTCTCAAGACAACTTACATAGCCAATAGCGTCACTATAGTATGCATTCTGTAGAGATCTGCACATTTCTGGGCACCAATATTTTATTAATTAATTAATATTTTAAGACAGTCAGCTTATTTATGAGTTAAATAGCTTGTAAAAAGTAATTCATCTTGAGGTTATGACATCCTTACAGCGTAATCTTGACTAAATTTTAAATTAGCGGTTTTCCGCAGCCACATTTTCAAAATAGCGTTGGAATAGGATGGAAATACTAGGAGAATTTCGGGGTCGGAACTTTAATGATGTCTGCGCACATTGGCGCTTGTCGAGGAAGCGGTACGCGGGTGCGGGATTCGCGCGGGACAGAAATACGTGGCGGAATACCACTTCACGCAGACCGGCGCGGATGCCGCCCTGCGGAACGCGGGACCGCCGCGAATAAATGTTAATTTACTGCATGCAGTAAAAGGTCTATGGAGTCCCTCCATAAAATCTCCCTACACTCCAGGGAAAAGAGGTGAAAGGTAATCAGAAGGTTTTTAACACGTTAAGACATTTTCAATATTTCAATCCTGAGTCCCCCGCCAATGGAGGAATAAATTTTGAGTGGGGATTATATATTATTTTGCTGGACCCATTGAACCTTTTGTCGAATCTATCTTACTCATACTCAAATTTAAGTCCAACTCCTTTACTAGCATATAGAAGTTATTTTTTTCATGTGTAAAGAAGTCAGAAATAGAATATCACTCACTTTTCCCCTGTATGAACGATTATTATTATTCAATTTTAAACTTTTCACATTAAATACAAAAAATAATGGGTTAAAATAGAGTGAAAAAGGTTAAAATCAGACACAATGTGACAAGACGTAAGAGAAAAGGTCTTACCATGTGACGTTTTTGCTGCTACTAATGGATTAGGCAATTTATACGCTTTATCAACCAAATGATGCCTCTGCAACAGTGGAAAGGCACACTTTTGGGCTTCGTATGCACAGTGTTAACCATTGAAACAAGACCATTACACCATTCTACGTATTCATACTTCGCGCTTGATTACGCATTTTCCAAGGGAGGTATTCTTTTGTTTAGTCAAAACCTAAACAGAGCGGTCTAAACATAGATGGGGCTTTTGAGCAGTCATGGTAGTGAAGGTGAAGTCAGGTTAAGGAATGCTAATTCTTGGTGGTAAACAGTGAGACCATGATGATATTTCTTAATTAAAAGGAACGTAATATTCCAAAAGTGATCGTAGCACTCAGGATGTCTTCTAAAAGGTAGGTTGAAGTGTATTATCGCATGACATCATCTATCAATTCTACTTCTTGGCCTTTGAAATTCCCTTTGGAACGCGTGCACTTATGCTTATTTTGTGGAGATACTGCTATTTTTTTAGAGGAAGTGTGTGGGTATAGTGAAACTTCATATTGTGGGTCGAACTGTATGTAGTCGAGCAGTATCTTAGAACCGTATACTTTTCGGCACCACTCACCGCGGGTTTTGGGATATATCTGTGACTAATGTGGTATTTTGCTAATGGTTCTACTTTAGTGGAAGTAATCGTGGAGAGGTGTTGCCATTAGCTGCGTTTTAATGGTGCTACATACCCTGAAACTAGTCGGAAATTCCTTAATGTCACCGTCTTGGCACTAGAGATATTATTCTCAATGGAGCGCAGTGATTAGTGTGAGTTTCCCTCACTGCTATGGAATATCCACGTTTTACTCATATTTGTTTTGATATACTGCTGGAAAATATCTCCGACCGTGGTAAAATCATGAAAATGTGAGCTTAGTGAACGTCGGTAAAAATCAAAGAATTACAATTCATGAGTAGTTAATGGCATTTAATGAGCGCACAATTGCGAATGGTGTACGATGTAGGCGGTTCCGTGACCACACGCAATGGCTCGGAGTGTTACAGTTAATTCTCTTTGTGTATCCCAAAGGGATTTGTGGGTGTAGTAGTTCTAAGGAAAATGGAATGAGAATGCAGCTGTGAAAAAAAGGTGTACTGGTTGTTTCCAATGTAAGACATTTGACTCTGATTTCCTATATTTCCTCACTCTACGAGGAAAATTTTCTATTTCCACTTAAAACTCCGTTTTACATTTTGGTTTGTGATCAGTCAGCATACCAATATGTACCACATACATTTGCCAATGAGGCATGAGTGTTTTACATTCTCTAGTCAAGACATTGGTTGTTCCCTTTCATCCTAAAAGAGAGGCGTACATAAAAGTGATCTCTATTGGGAATGAGAAAGTGTGAAGATTGTGGTCTTAGGCTTGAGCAACGAATGAAACAAAATGTTGGGAAACTTTTTTTTTGCCTTGTTAAGGGCTTTGAAATAGTTTGAGCCAAGCTATTAAGTGAATCTTTCCTTTTGTGGCCTACAGTTTGACCCTTGCTAAGAGATACAGTACATGATTTGATTTCATTCTGATGCCTCTATTTCTACTGCTGCACTGTCAGGTTTGTTTCTTCATCATCAGCTTGCCTTTGTTAGGACAAAGTAAGGGGCCTGTGAATGCAATTTATATTTAAGTATATCACCTCTGTGCCATCCTATTTGGGATATGACTGAGGAGCTTTGATGCAAGGGGGTTTTTCAGCTTAAAAGCTTTTATTGGGACCTTGAAAGATTAAAGGAGGAGCACACGTTACTCACGTAAATCTCTCCTAGAGCTATTTCAAATAAGTTTTACTGCAAACTTAAAATAAGCAGTTCTCTTTGTTGAAAGATGGACTCGTATCTCATACTTACCTAAAGTTTTCTCTTAATTTGCTGTAAATCCTCGATTTATGTCGGAGATGCGTGTAGAAGAAGAGTGACGTAAGTTGAAACTATGTAAAACGGTCCCAGATATTAGTGACCACTTTAATCCAGCAATAAATCAAGGGGTTAATTTCAAAATTCGTTTTTTACCTTTAGCCAGAAAAAAATGGCTATTTCAGATAGGATGATTATGTTTCAGTTATCAAAAAATGCAAGCATATGTACATATGGTCTACTTTATTAGCATTAAACAGGGAAAAATTTTCTGGTGATCCTAGTCAGCATGGACGTAGCATTGAATAAGACGTAAATCGAAATGACGTATGCGGAGAACTTACTGTACTCTGGTATTTATCTCAACTACTTCATTAATCATAGCTTCCTAGCCCTATGACTGTAGTGTGGCAAAATTGCGATAAACAGAAGTGTTGAGTGAACTTCATGAAAGAATACCATAAGGGAAAGCCATAAAAAGTGTCTCATAGAGTTAGCCACTGTATCCAAAGTCTGCTAATTTTCTCCACACTTGATGGAATAGTGACCATGTAGAGTGTGAGAAAGTATTGTTATTGTATGTTGTAATGATCCAATCAGGGTTGGTATTATGTGATGTGGGTGTAGATTCTGTGGAGTTTAAACAGGTTGCTGAGTGGAAATTACTGTTTAAGTGCCAGTTCCAAGGTTGACTGTTGCAACAAGCAGTCCAACATTAATATAAAACTGATGCCTTGAAGTATGGCAGAAAGGTGAGTATCCTGGGCCTTAGTTCAATCATTCCACAGACATGTTCAGTGATAATGCAGCATATTTTAGGTAATGGTGCCAGGAATAGGAAATGCTACTTATCAGGAAATGAATATAAAAGCTGGAAGCACAAGTGACAGGAAAGACTTAGAGCTGCAGGAAATGCCACTAGGAGGAAATACTGCTAACAGCAGCATGTACAGATATCTATGGTGAGAGCTTGCCAGATTTGGCAAAACTGAGGACAGCTAGTTGTATCCACAAGGTTGGAGAGCAGGCCTCTTCTAGTGGAGGAGGTCTAGGTGTGAAGGCACTTAAATAGTGTATAATATTTGCATATATTTTATAAATGTAAATATTTTATAATATATAAACGTAAATATATTTTATAGACGTAAATATAGATGAAAATTAGTTTTGGAAGAGCAGGTCAAGCACTGTAATGCATAACAACCTTCTTTCACCAAATAAGTTCATGTGATGGTGTTCAAATGATACTTCGTAATGAGTAAAAGGGCTGCCAACTATCCTCATTTTCCCCAATATGCCCTCATTTTTATCCAGCATGCTTGATTATATGGGAGAAATTCATTTGTGGCCAGAGTTTGTGCATTTAAAATTAAGGCAAGTTGCTGGTTAGGGAATATGAAGAATATCCTCTGGATTGTTTTGGGTTCACCTGGAAGTAGGTATTTAAAAGAGATGTGGTTGTGGCATGCTATGCACCAATTGGGAGTGATAGTGGAAAACATAAGTTTTGGGGAAAACTATAAGTGGTTTTGTATGTCTGTTACTGTAGTGGGAGAATGATAGCTTTAATTCTCATGAATGGCTTGGTCTATGTGAGACAGGATACCTCTTAGAAGTGGTTAGGTCATCTGGTGACACTGAAGGGTATGAGAATGAAGCATAAGAAAATTAATTTACACTCAAGGGAAAAGGGTGATTGTAAGAGTATGATTGATTTCCTTTTGCATGATGGAAGAGATGGTGTGGGGTGCCAGAGTAATGAGGGATGACAAATGTTGCATAGACAACTGTTTGGTTATCTCTAGAGTGGATCATAGCAGAAAATGGGCTCAAGGAAGATTGCTGCACAAAAGCAGTTGATAGTTAAAGTAGAATGATTGTTAGACTGTGAGGTAAAAAGGCAGTATGGATACATGCTTGAGGATGTTCTATCTCTAAAGCTGAGGGATTGGGTCAAATATTTCAGCAATGGGAGAATAAGTGAGGTGTGGGAGAGTTGAAAAGGAGTTATCACAGAGTGTGCATGTGGAGAATGGGCATTAGGGGAAAAGAAAGGTGAGACATAGTGAAAGGAAGGAGTGAAAATTGTGGTGATTGATATGAAAGATGGGTAACAGATTGACTACAGCCAAATCTGAAGTATAGTGAAAGAAGGATAGTGATGTTTACAGAGAGAGAAAGAGTAACTGTCAAAATGTTATGGAAATGAGCAAGGAAGGAATGTGAGTGCATGAGGCGGGCAAGATGCAGAGTGATTCCAAAGGGAATTAGAAGCTCTTTTGGCAATGGAGGAAAAGAGAAATGCTAGGTGAAAGAGTAATTTGGAAATCATAGAATAGCTATGCGTGTGATAGAGGAGAGCCATGTGTATTAGAATGTGGAAATGTCAACAGGGATGTGGAGATAAGTGAGAATATTGAAAAATGGAAGGGTGAAGGCA
Source organism: Ceriagrion tenellum (assembly GCA_963169105.1). Taxonomy (NCBI): domain Eukaryota; kingdom Metazoa; phylum Arthropoda; class Insecta; order Odonata; family Coenagrionidae; genus Ceriagrion; species Ceriagrion tenellum. Next base: position 2,559,347 of record OY720633.1, read on the forward strand.
TAAATGGAATATCCTGTGAAATTGAAAGCCACTTATTAGCCATTTGTGTGAATTATGTAATTTTTACTTGAAAACTTAAAATATTCTTAATGTTGGGAAGTATGCAGAAGAAGTAACTTCATACAAAGGGAAAGGTGGGAACACTGATTGTAATAAATTATTGAGCAATCAGTGTATGAGGGAATTCTGCGGTTAGTATTAGGTAATATACCAATTGAAAGGGAGTCTTACAAATGAAATCAGGGCTGTACAGGGTAGATTTATGCCTGGTAAAGGATTTACTGATCAGCTGTTTTCACTTTAGCTGGTACTTACTGGAAGGTTGCATAGGTTTATCTAGGATAATGTATTGTGCATTATTATATTTAGAGACGGGATATGGCTGGATGTAAATAAAGTAGTTGTGCTTGGTTGTGAAGGAGTATGGTTGGTTGGTTAAATGTTTATTTCCCAAAAACATAAAATTACATTAACGGGGCCCTGTTATAGGATTTCTCCTCTTCAGGGTGGATACATACATAAAGTTTTCAAATTTTAGTAGGTGCTGTTGCATATTTACAAAACAAAACACACTTGTACAAAAAATTGTTTGACATATACTTCTGACTTTGTGACTTTGTAACCGGAATGGCGTGTAGCCTGGCATTCGCCCAAAGGCGTGAGGAAAACCGGCAAAACCTCACGCAGGCCACCGTATTATGTTATGTATGAATCTTGTAGCTTGTAGGTAGGTGTCCTCTTGGTCTTGGTAATCTTCTTGTCAATCTTGGTGTCTTCTGTGGTCCTTTCGATGCGGGTGTCTCGGTGGCGGTGGACGCGGTGATCGATGGTTCTTAAGATGATGTGATACCGGTTTCTGCAGCTGATTATGGGGTGTTGAGTGCTGGAATAATTTAAAGCATATTTTATATACAATCTGATAATTATTTACATGCAGGCGATTATTTATAAATGGGCATAGATCTCATTATTTACATTAATTGATTGGTGCATTGCACTTAGTCATAATTATCAATATAGTAGTTATCTAATATAGTATGACAAGTAGTTAAGTATTTTCGATTGGCTTCTCGGAGATATTTTACGCACAAGTTACATACAAGCATTACTTATTGGCTAAATTTAGGTTACTCAGTGGCGGCTGTATATACAAATGATTCAGGTGGATGGTGAGCCGTGCATAGCACTTGGTCTACATAGATTAAGATGAAGCCACTCCTTAAGTTCAGTACACATGAATGCAAATACATTTGTATCAACGATTCTCCAGAAGGAAGCACTTAACGAAACATAGAGTGAAGCATGATAGTCGTTAATACTATTTTACAGAGTCATATCATGCTTTCAGAGGGAAATAGAGTTATGAGAAAACTTAGCCGTTCTAGTAGTTGCTGCGTCTCATCTTGGCGACCGTTGCAAATTGCGAGTGCCAGGAGTACGCTGTTTTCACAGAGTATCCCAGTATCTCGCTGGCCGCTGTGTCCACGATTTCAGCGACAGTAGGCCGGTCGGTCGGGTGGAGATTCGCCAGTACCAGGCTCAGGAGTCTTAATAGGCCGGAAATGGTGACTGGGTCGTCATCAGCGGGCGTCCCTGGAATGAGGGGGAGAGGGATGGCTGTGAGTGGGACTGTCAAACCCAGCCCCGCCGGTTCCTTTGGGCGCTGAGGGCACTTCCAGTCGCCGGCGTGGTGCTCTCCGTCGCAGTTGGCGCACCGAAGGCTGTCAGAGCGACACGCTGCGGAGGAGTGGTTACCACCACAGCGAGGGCATCTTAGAGCCTTAGTGCACGCTGCTGCCAGGTGGGAGAATTCCTGGCACCGCTGACATCGAGCAGGCTGGGGTCGTGGTGGGTGGGAGGGTTCGATGCGGTATCGTTTGCCGCAGTAGATAAGTCCGTCGTGTAGCAGGCGGTGGGTGGAGGAGGCGTCCTTAAGGATAATCCGCATCAAGGTGGTCGGTCGCCTTGTAAGTCGTGCCACAATTCTCCTCACTCCTTTGTGGTCGATATTGGCAAATCGGAGGGCGTCTTTGATGTCCTCCTCCGTCGTCAACAGGTCCACCCCTCTCACCACGACTGAAAAGGAGAGAGAAACTGGATTAACATTTGGGGGGGTTCCCGCTCGTCTGACGGTTGCTATGCATGGCCGACCGAGGCGGACGTCCAGCTTGCGCTTGCTCGCCTCCACCCGTAAGAGATCCGCGAAGACTCCGGGAATTATGAGTCTCGCGGTTCCCTCCGCGGAGAAGACGGAGCACTCGCAGCCGCAGAGTTGCGGGAACAGGGAAATGAGGGCGAGATGGAAAGATTTCTGGGAGAAGGTGGGAGGGATGTGGGAGAGGAAGACGTGTCATTCCTGAGCGAACTCAGGTTGTCCGGGATCTGGGGGGGCGAGGAGTGGGGGGAGGGGAAGGGGGACTGTTGAGGGGGGAGTGGAACTGGAGTGAGGAGGGCGGGGGTTGGGGAAGGGGGGAGGGTGAGGATGGGACGAAAAGAGTTGAGGAATTCTTCCGAAATCTCTAGCAAGTCATTCGCCGGGGAGGGGTGGGGTGATGATTGCGCGGTCGTGACCGCCGCCGTCTTCCTCCTGTGGGCCTTCCTTTGCCGGCTGCTGGGCTTGTTCCTCCGGGTGGATTCCATCTTCTTCAGCTTTCCCGCTTTTTCTGAAGTTATGTACCTATTGGTCCTTAGAAGGAAGGCCGTGATCATCTAGTGGTCAGGACATTGCGTTGTGAAGGAGTATGTATTGAGTGAGCTTTTATTAAATGCCACGAAGAGTGTGCACAATAGAAGTGTGGCAAATGTGAGAGTGATTGGGTTCTATGAGTGATTGGTTTGGAATAAAACATTGCATAAAAGAAGAATGCATAATGTCTCCTTAGGTTTTCAGTGTTTTTATGGATAAACATATGGGAGAGGGTAGTTGGAAAGAAATTATTGAAGCAGAATCTACTTTGTAGGCCTATGTCTGACAGTTATAAATTTTTTCCTACTACCTCCTCTGTCCTCTCAATCTCTCCTCATTGATCCCCAGTTCTCATCAACTTTACTGTAGCATATCTTCAGCCTTTCCTTATGCTCCTTTTTAAAAATCTTCTTGCACCATTCTTTCTTTTACACCTCACCTGACCCAATCCCTTTCCAACATCATTCCACTTCTGTTTTGGTGATTGCACCCTCCCTTGATGTCCTGAAAGTGATATATGAACTGATTTTGTGTTTTTCTAATGGCTATTTTGTTTGCTTCTTTCAGTGAGCTGAAGAAGCTGTCTGAAGAAAGCTTGACTCGTCAGCCAGAGGAAGTGTTTGATATCATATGCAAGTTGGGAGAGGGGTAAGTTAATCCCTAGGAATCAGTCCTAGGCCTCCTATTATTTCGTGTAGTTTTTCTTTCCAAACGTCTTGCTTAGAGAAAAATTTGGGATTGCATGGGTAGGAATTCTGAGGAACTTCAAAGAAATATTTTTGACTTGGTTAAGTAACGTAGCTATGGTTTTGTTTTAAGAAACTTGTGGGTAGTCATTAAATGATAGGATTAAACTCTACTGGACGCACAGTCTCAAATGTTCATAGAAAGCTGATTTTTTTACTGAAGAAGCCACAAAAATTTAAAGCAGTAAGTCAAAGACCAACCCCACCTGTGAGGGGCAACAGTCTCAGCAGAAGGCATTGATGGCACCTATCAAGAAGATCATACTGGTATCAACAACCACAGCTTTGGGCGAGAGAGAAGTTCACAGAATCGTCTGGGGTAGTGCGACGTGGAAGGCGAAGGGGAAACCACCACATTTGTCTCCCTAGAAGATGCAGCCTTGTATCCAAACTGTGTATGACATGATGGCATTCCTCCCAGGAAAATATTCCAGGGGTAAAATAGAGCCCCCTCTGGATGGAGCCTACTGGAAAGGGTACATAAATCAGGAGGACAAGTTCAGGATAGGGACATGGAACATGAGATCTTTAGGGGTGAGCAGAAAGCAAGAGAACATGAAGATAGAGACACAGAGTTTAGCGGTAGATATATTGGGAGTCAGCGAGTTCAAGTGGGCAGGGGCTGACAACTACTGGAGTGAAGGATACTGAGTAGTATATTCAGGAGCCAGCCAGAGGATTGCAGGTATCACAGACATCATACTGAAGAAAGAATGGGGCAGGAGAGTGAAGTCTGTTTGTGAAGTGAAAATAGAGATGGAGAGACTAGTGGTGGATATAGTGGCGGTCAGTGAGATCAAGTGGGCAGGGGCAGATGACTACTGGAGCGATGGATACAGAGTAATATATTCAAGAGACAACCAGAGGATTGCAGGCATAGGCATCATACTGAAGAAAGAATGGGGCAGGAGAGTGAAGTCAGTCTGGCATGGAGAGAATTCTGATGGTGAAGCTGGAAGGAGAGCCTACGGACACAGCGATTGTGTAGGTCTGCATGTGGATTTCTAGTTGTATGAAAGAAGAAATAGAAGAAGTGTACAAGCAAATTGAAGTCCTCGGAGTACTGATGGGGAAAGAGAACCTCATTATAATGGGAGACTGGAACACAGTGGTAGGAGAGGGAAAATAGGGTAATAATGTAGGATATTTTGGACTGGGCAAATGAAATGCCTAGGGAGAAAGACTGGTTTCGTTCTGTAATGAGAAGAACACACTCCTCGAGCACCATCAACATAAGAGGTACACATGGAAGATGCTAGGGTATATTGCCAGGTACCAAATGGACTACATACTTGTCAGAGTTAAATACAAGAACCAATGAATGTAGTACAAGAGCTATCCTGGGGGATAATGTAAACAGTGACCACAATTAAAAATAATTAAAAGAAAAAGAAAGAAAGTCAAATTGTTAAATAAGAATGAGTTTGTTTGTCACTCCCCTATTTTGGATACCACCATGAATTAACCTCTTATCCTCTCCCTCCCATTTTGTCCCACCTCCCATTTCTTTTATCCTATCTTAGTTTGACATAGGTCCAGTATCATGACGTACTCTGTTTGGATGATCAAAGGACTCTTTCCTAATCATGATTTTAGCCTTCTTCCCCTCTTATCTTTCCTCCTGACCCCTCACCACTTTAAGTTGGAAATATATTTACATATATGTCTAGAAATGTGAAAGAATTGTTGTACCTGACGTTCACTACTAGTCAGTTGAAACACATGTTTTACGAGTTGAAATTTAAGTAGACCGTATGATATCCTTTGTGTGTCATTTATCTAATACAGAAATCGATAAATATAATGATGATAATCAACTACATGTTTGCAAAAAGGTTTTCTTGAGTAGGATCGGATTGTCTGCATCAAATCTTGTAACAAAAATTTTACCAATTTCCCAATGACTTAGATCTCTTGAAATTTTGCCAATAGACCCACTTCTAGTGGCAATATGGTAATCAATTAACACCAACACTAATCAGTTAATTATACATATTGTTATATATATTTGAGTGATGAACTATCAATGATGGCACCCTGCATGCCATGTATCTTGTGGAGCAAAGGACGCCAGAACAGCTCATGGCAAAGCATGTGTTGAAAAAACTGAAAAGACACTTTGAATCTACTCAACAAATAAACAAGTTCATGATCACCACATGGCAGTACTCAGCTACTTCAGAGAGAGAGAGAGAGAGAGAGGCTCAGAGTTATTCAATATTAGAGCCGTAGACCAATCAATAGATGCTAAATGCAATGCTGAAGATGTTGGCTGATTAACATCACCCCTACAGACATCAAAAAGACAGGTTTACTCCTAGAATTGGAGCTACTTGTAGCAGCAAAGATCATGTTACATATAGTATTGATGTATTGTAAGGATTAGTGTATGGTGCTATTGGCTACATAACTGAAATCATATCGCCAGATTACCATCAAATTCAGATTTATTACCAGGATCATGGATTAAAGATTACTCAAGAGTGCTCCCTTGGATATGCATTTGGAAAACAGATTTTTCAATTTTCAAAAACACACTTCATGGCATTGATGTTGCCTGCAGAATGAAGGCTCAGTTGGAGCGTGCATTTCTCCTTTGGGCCGAAAAAGGTAGATCCATCCATGATGTCTGTCGAATGATATTCTATGACCAGACCTTCTCAAGCCACTTGAATCTTTCTACTCCTCCTTCACCCTTCTACTCTTCCTTCCTACACCTCCTTCCTACTCTGAGATAGGCAAACAAGCCCAGAAAATTGCTCCTGGTTGTCTGTCCTTCATCTCCAGACACAGATCCATTCTATTGTGGAGACACAAGTTTGCTTGAAAATTTAAGTTCGCATCCTCGCTGATTGCTGCGATCATGAGACAGCACAGTGAAGCCCCAGTATTCCAGGTTTGTACGGAGCCAAGTGGTGCATACCCATACCATCAGATCTAACTACGGGACTCTGGTTCCCAATAGCCTAAAACAAAGAACAGACATTTCCTAGTAGAGATGAAGCAGGAAGAATGCAATTCTAGATGATACACTCGGGAAGGATACGGCTCGCGATATAGGTGAACTTGCTCAACCAGTAAACATTCATTTAGGAGACCATTACATCAGAGTTAAATATATTCAATGTGAAGATATTTATTTTCATGATTATCTTTTCTGAAGGACGCAAATGAAAATCAAAATGAAAACTCTGATACTCAACAATTGCACAGAATTTTTGAAAGAGTACATTTAAACTTTGCCTTTTTATTCATCATACATTTTCATTGACAACCTTTGATCTTGATAACCATGAGAAAGAATATGTACACAAGGGTATTTTCTAGGGTATTAACACACACATTTATGTGCTTCTTGGTGAATAAGCATTTGCAATAATGAAGTTGATATAGTTGAATAGAGGTATTTTCTACCCTTTCCATTTGAGACACTTAGCGGAAGTTTAGATTGAATTGAAATCACTCCCAGAGTAGAATGATAATTTCTACTGAAGAATAGTCCTTATTTGTGAAAACCTACCTCCTGGCTGACCTATAATTGAGCAAATGGGTTTAAAGAATAGACTTTTTGATATTTTTAAATTTTATTGACTACTGGATGTAAATTGTGGGCTAAAATTCTAATCTTACTTTTTGGTTTTGACATTTTTTGTGAAGATGCAAATAAACCAGTCACGATGTATTGAGAATGGAGGTAATGGTCGCTTGTGTGACACTGTAAGGGCGAGTATGGAAGATGCATTATGGACACCCTAATACTTACCCTGGCTGCTCAGATACAAATTTCAGGGACATAGATACCCTTTTAAAACAGGTTTATATCACAAAACACGCATAAAATGCCCTTGCCCTTAGGTTACACATTATTATGTCCATTAAATGGCTTGAAGATTTATCTGAAACAAGATAAATCACCCTTAGCAAGTTATCAGTATCAGTATTTGGATATCAATTGCTTAGAATATACATGCAGTCATCTCTTCCAATATTTGTAACCTTAACATTTCACAAATTATATCTCCTTGATAATTGGTTACGATGAAATGTAATTGTCCCAATGACACACATCCATCAGCCGACTTCCCTTATGTTAATGTATGGGCACTGCTCTCCTGTCAAATGGGCCCAGTTCAAATCCACTCAGCCTAATGTTGATGTACTGGGTACTGATTTTCTGACCAATGGCCCTGGTTCATGTCTGCTCAGCCTCTCTCTGCAATCTCCTTTCAGTTGTTAAAGGGTTGATGGGATTCCCATGCACAAATCTGCCTCTCTGCTGATGTTTGGTCTTGCTAATAATTGAATACTGATTATTGCCTCCTTATTGACTGCATCTGATCTCTATCCCCTGCTCGAGTCAATTCGTATCCCTATTCCTTAGCTGTCCTCAGTACTACCCAGTTACTATAGCTAAAATTTTGTTTACATTATGGTTGGTTTTTTGTTTTGCTCACTGTATATTTGTTAATATAGATATTTTTGTTTATCGTTATAATTATTATGTACCTACATTCAATAACAATTCAATGATAATATCTCATAAATAAATCTCCAATGGTTGTCGACCCATATGACATTGGCTGAGCTTCTGTTGCCACCCTAACATGTGTTACTAGTGGCTACATTACGCTGGCCTTGATTTTTTTGTATGAAATAGGACAACTCTCCCACAGCCTTCTACTACCATTAAAAACAGTTTTTGGGACATTTTTTCGAACATAGTTTCACTCAGAAGAGGATTGTCAGTTTATCAGGTCCAGGATCTTGACAAAATTATCATGAGAGGTATTCCTGCAAAAGTGATTTACAAATCACCATTTGGGGTTACATATCCACGAAACTCTTAGGGGTTTTATTTCCTATGGGTTAAACTAGCTTGAATATTTGCCCTGTAAATGTAAACCATTGAATCACACCATTTATTTATAACAATTGGCAGTGATTGGGTGTAAGGTAAGTGGTTGAAGATCCAAAGGTCATGTGATTGTTTATGTTCATTGCATTGTCCCGAGAGCATTAACCATAGAATAACACTATTTTAAATAATATGCCGTGGCCACATGGTAAGGTAAAAGATTGAGAATCTGGAGATCATTTATTCAAGGCTCCTTTCTAAACACACCCATAATGATCTTCATCATTTTGAAGCAATCGAGGGGAGAGTCAAAGGTGTCTCTCTCCGAGAATGCCCTAAAAACAAATTCTTCCCAAAAAATACAAGTGAGACAGACAGGAGGAAATCGGGAACAATCAAGTATATTAAATTACCACCAAATTAAAGATAATGTATTTCAGCAGCTTAACACATACAAACAAGTAAGGGTCAGCCAACCTGTGTTTTGACGTCTAAGTTTCAAATTCAAACAGCAACTACTCGAGACAGCAAGAGTAGAACCTCTCTAAACCACGGTCTATCTCAAAAGAGACCGATTAGCGATTTCCGTCGAAGGAGGGGAAGTTCAGATGGCGGGAAAGTGGAAAGGGTAGGTAGAGGAAAACGAGGCGATTTGTTACCTCGGAGGGGAAATTTCAGCAAGGTCGAAAAGAGAAAGTTGCGGATGGAGTAAGGGGGAACAGGTGATTGGCAGTCTTGGAGGGGAGGTAGTTTTATGGAATGGGAAACCATGCGGTGTAGGAATGCAATTGGAGAAGGGAACTACTTTTCGTCTCCGTTCGCGGATTCCTGGTATGAAACCGATTTGCACACGACTGCTGCCATATCACATTCTCGTATTCTTCCGTCTCCAACTGCTATATAAACGAGAGTAGTTCCTCGGGAGGGCGGGCTGGAGACTGCGAGCTGGAGACTGCGAGCTGAAGACGATGAGGGCAGAAGACGCTGAGTTCGCGAAGACGGATGGAGTTTCGCGAACGTCGTTGGCGCGACAGATGTCGTTAGCTCGAAGTGGCGGGGCGCCTCGGGCAAGTCCTTCGGCTAAGTCCGGAGGATAAATAGTCCGCAGAGGATAAATTGTCCAAAGAGGAATAAATGGGGGGGGGGTATGCCCAAAAAATGCTACAATTTTATCTCCCAAAACTGTGACTCCTTTACAGGGCTGTTGTCGTAACACCCCCTGCCACATGCCCATGCGATGGCTTGCAGGGTAGTATGTAGATAATCATATGCAGGCCTACTTTACACACTTTAATGTCTTCATCCCAAATTCATTCAAACTCAGTTATGGTTCTTTTGTACAAAAATTAACCCTCAATATCTTTGGCCACAGAGACCTCTGTCCCCTATTTCAAACACTTCCTAGGTAATAATTTTTCGTGATTTCTAAATGCATGTGCAAAATAGCTCCTCCATCTTCCCTAACACATCAAGTTATGAAATATTATGAAAACGCTTAAAAGTCTCTCCAAAAAATTCATTGTTATATCGCAGAATGATTTTCCTGCTTTGGAATTGAAGTGCAGAGATAATTTCAGTGGTAGACAACTTCTCATGAAGGCGTTTTTACCATGTAACCTTCCTCTGCCTAGTTGTATACCTCTGTTAAAAGCAATTGTCCTAATCCATGAATGCACCAAGCTTTATACATATTATCATCAAGAAAATGATTGGAAGCAGACACTTCTCACTGTTGGGCTATTCATACCCCACTTGTCCTTCTGGGTTCCTATGGATATGGTTTTCTTTCCCAACCTTTAAGAATCTCATGCCTTTTTTTCCAATCAATGTTTTCTGCAGTCTCTTGTTTTTAGGATGGGCAAAGCCGATAAAATCTCCAGATTGCTGAGGCTTGTATGTGTTAGACATGCATTGTTGCATACACTTTCACCATGGCATGCAGTAAATAAGAGCGTAGTTGAAAAATACTCCATGAAAATTATGAAAAAGGGCTCTTATTCAGAAACACAAAATACATTCAAAAGAGAGGAAAGAAGCTGTGGTCTGTGTGCATTGGATTGGGTTTGCACTTGCAAGAGAATATGAGGGCGTACTTGGAAAGGAACTATAGATACTATTGGACTTTGTCCTTCGCAAATGTTTAAAGTGAAAGCAGTTAGCCACTAAAGATTTTTTTGTTCATAAAGCCAGTCATTACATTTTGCTATGCTGTAAAAACTCAGAAATTATGTACCCCATGAATTTCCATTAATTCTCAGCCATCTATTCTGAGGTATAATCCGGCTGGAAAAGTTTTCCTTTATGCTGTGGTCACCTCCTAAAGCAGCCATTATTTCATTGGCCTAGTGGTGGCTACTTAGTATTTGTTTCACTGTACATAAATACTTACATGAAATTATGTTAATGTATTTGTGAGATCTGAGTGAATGTTGATTCTGGTTATCAATGGCTTTTAAGGTAAATTTTTGACCCTCCGTACATTATCTGTTTTTCTACTTAATCAAGATCTTCTTGTTCCTGAATGATCCAGTACATCTGAAGAATGAAAGAAGTATTCTTTCCATCCCAAATTCTTTCACTTCTTGACAGCCTACTTTTAGATTATGGAGTTTTCCTTCGCAACACATTCTTATTCCCATTTTCTTATTAAAAATGAAACACTTACAATTATAATATTAATGTTGGTCATTATTTGTTTCACATATATTTCTTAAAAAGTCACTGTGCATCTCACAGGCCAGAAAATCCAGTATTTGTCCTGCTGTGTGTTCAAATGCCCTTCTGGGAAAGGCCTATTGTTTCTTCTCAACTTCAGTGAATTTCCCCTTAATTATTTTAACTTTTACCTTGTTAACCCTCCATTCAATTCAACTCTTATGATCAATTTAAATTTTTTCACATTTTCATTCAATGTAAAAATTATTAATTGTTTATATTTATGATTTTATTTTATTTGTTATTTGTATGCTTGAGATAACTTTATTTTTGAGGGTTATATATTGCAAGATATGTAGTCTCAGAAAAATGGTTACTTGGGAAAAAAAGAGTACCTTACACATTTTAAAAAAATGCTATATTTCTCACCCACCCACTCAGGGGTGAGTGAGAGCTTATAATCATCCAAAGCATGCAATTGTGACTGAAAAGTGTGAGCACTCTTCAATCATTCCCTGAGAATAAATGAAAAGTATTCTTTATTTTCATTGTGTATGCAAAAGAAAATTTAAATAGTAATTTATTTCCTTCCTTGAGGTGTATTTGGTAATAAATGTATTCACAGTTAGGTTTTTAGACTTCGTAATTCTTGCTATATAAGGAAAAGCCACCCTCTGGCTATTATTGGCTGTTATTTGATGTTGTTCAAAGATCTACCTTTAGTCTAATTGTTCATTCTACCTTATTATTTCCTGAGGAGTGAATCTGCGTGTAAATTTCGTGGTAAGCTATTTGCCCCCCAGTTAGAAGTTCAACACACTGATCCCAGAGGCACTGCAGTCGCCGAGGGATGCAAATAGTTCAAATTAGAGCCGCCAGGTAGCGCCACATGGAAAATTGAATTTCTCCGCCACCCCTGGTCCCTGCTTTCCTTTTACTCAATCCAATTTCAATTTATCCGAAATTTTGCAAAATAAAACATTACGTTACACCAAAGTGAAAAGTGCGATACATTTTTGGGATCAATGAGAAAGTTCTATAGGGTTAATTATAAGACAAAAATTAGGCACTCTCACATTTATTGACATCAAATCAATAATTCAACGATTGGCAAGGATAATACAAAACACAACCATAATGTTTTTTTTGCAATACCCTGACTAATGCTGTGATACAAATTATGTTGATACCCTAGGAAACAGTAATCACCATCACTGCCATACACACGAATTACTCCTCCCGTCTGTCTTTTCAGGAGTACTCGGCGCAATTTCGGAAGACCGCCCCACCTGCCCCCGACCCACCCCTAGGGTGTCTACATCTAGTAGGCAAATGGTGGACTATTTCATTAACTTTCGACACTAGTTGTGCTTCTATGAACTGCGCGTTGAACTTCTTCCTTGTCAGATTCGAAACAGCCTACCACCTTTCCCCATTACAGATGGCCTGGTATTTCTTGCAGAATATTCTTGCCTTATCTGGAGGGAAGGCAGAGTCCATCGTCTCTTCAGTTTCTTATCTTTGCTTTGGTTGTGTATTTTTGTAGGAAATATATGGAGTTTATGGTGAATAAATCTATTTTCACTGACATATCTAAGGAATAGTAATGATTTTTTGGTTATCTTGGGAATGCTCATGCGTGTTTTTACATGTCTGCTGTCTGGCACTGAGCATGGTGGATGCGGATTGCTTAATTGTCCATATTAATTGGTATATCTTCTTTGTCCTCTTTGCAGCTCCTATGGAAGCGTTTACAAGGCACTGCACAAGGAGTCTGGTCAGGTGCTTGCTATCAAGCAGGTACCGGTGGACACAGACCTCCAAGAGATAATTAAGGAAATATCCATCATGCAGCAGTGTGACTCTACGTATGTGGTCAAGTATTATGGGTCCTACTTCAAGAATACAGACTTGTGGGTGAGTTGCTTTTGAAGAAGTGCCTCAATTTTAATTCTGTCTTTAACCAGATCCTATGCTGTGTTTTAATAGGTCCTCTGATTTGAAGGAAAGATATTTTGAGTTTATTGTTTTAATCATTGGAAATTCATAGCTCACCGCTTTTGAATGGTTTTGTTTGAGCTAAATATGAGAAGTATTTGTATTTGTGAGGGAGATGAGGAAGTCCTCTGCAGAGAACTGAGTCATGGATCACCTCTTTTGTGACTACTACTCCAGAGCATTTCGTAGTGCTCTGGGCCTCATGGATGAGGATAGCATGGGCATCAGTCAGTTACTGTTGAACATACAGATAAAGACTATGGTTTAAGGTTAAATACACTCACAATTGGGTCCATTGCCAGAATAATAATGTAGCGGGTTGCCAATCAGATAATCATTCTGAGTAGCAAGCATTTTGTTCTGATATTTTCATCAAAACTTATGTTGAAGCTAACAGACTTTGAATCAAGTTGTAATCATTTTGTGGTGTTCGTGACTTGTACTATCTATTTGGCCTTATGTTATTAAGCAAATGTGCGTAAAAAATTTGCAGTAGTAGTGGTACTTCAGTTTTAATTTTAATTTCCTTCGTAGGCTAAATTAATTCTGGAAGCACGGCAAATTTATTAGCTATCTTTGGTCCAAATTGTCGGTGATGTTGTGACTATGTTATGTCATCACACATGCTAATGACAAGCTGAGTAGGCTGGTCCCTCTAGGCTGATGACTTTGCAATGTGGTGTTAGTTTTTCAATTAAATATTTGGCGCTTTCAATGTACTGAAATGACTGCCTTCTGTACGACAAAATTTGAGCCAATATTGCCTCTGGAAATTTGTATCTGTTATTGATGAAGTACCTATGGACTCCCTAACAGTAGTACCTCGCTACATATCTTAACCCATCCCTGCTGTGCATATAGGCAATTCCCACCAAGTAGTGAATATCTTTGAGACATAACTCACAAGTCTCAAATACAGTTTTTTAGGTCCCGGCAGCAGAACATTGAACCTTATGGAACTAACACCTCCAAATAGCGGACACTCTTAATAAAGGATGCGGACAGCCTCCAATAACGGACACACAACGTGCTATCCTGTGAAAATTTCTCTTCCTCCAAACAAAAAAAAAAACGCCATTTCTTGAAAGCCTAATGCTTACAAAGAACTTATCGAGGAAAAAACATCGAACAATTTGGGAGGAACACCTTGTTGGTCTAATGGTTGGTGCTCCTTCCTTTTTTTATTGCCATGCATTCCTTACGGTGGGTGTTGTGGAATTATCAGTATGGGGTTTAAGAACATAAATGTAAACAATCTTGGTGTTCACTGGTATGCAAACAGAAAAGAATGGATGACTCATGACATGGCTTGTCTTTTGACAAGTGCTTCGAAGTGGCAATATTGCTCTCCCTTCCCCCGGACGCCCCAGTAATTGAAGTACGCCAGGAGGAGCAGGCATTAATCTGGTTGCTGAAATCGTACGTCGTGCCCGGATTAAATAAAATACATTGATTGCACGCTTCCCGTTTTTTTCCGTTTAACCCACTGCCCTTTCCCCCCCCCCCCCCCTCACCCTCACTTTGGAATTCCACTTCGACCCTTGCCGCTCTCTCCTGCTCAGACACGAGCTGGTAAAAATTCCCTTTTCAAGAACCGTTCCTCAACCGCCTGGAAAAAACCCCTTTCCCTCCCCCCCCCTTATCTAACCGCCCCTCCTACCCCTATCCTCACCAGCGCACACGACATTTGTGCCGTGATATGCCTCAAAGATGGACCAATTCCGAAAGCTAGCAATGTAAGTGTGATCGTCTCTTTTTTGTGTATCTATCTCCTCCATCCTATCATCATCGTGTGTTCATCGCCGCATGGCTCACTCCAATCCTTCAACGTATTTATATAGTTACAGTGAAACCTCTCACTTACGGACAGTAACGGTCCTGGAAAATGTGTCCGCAAGTGAGAGGTGTCCATAAGTTGGAAGTGACCCAAAGAAAACATAATTTTTACGCTTTATTTTACCACGCAAATATTATACTGTAGGAATTTAAGGCAGCTGAAATAAATCCTTTTATTTCAAATATCACTTCTGAATAATTAAAAATATATTGGAATTAATAAAATAACGTAATGCATTCACTCACATATGTATATTTAAAATTCTCAAAGCATTTACACATTTTTAATATTTATACATACAAATACGTAGCTCACTTAGGCGTAAAGAAATAATTGATTTTGATTTGTTTATTTCTTTTTGTAACAAATTCTTTTTCAAAATTTAACTGTACATCAATAAGGCTACTTAATGCCTCGCTGTTGCCTTTTGAAATGCCAAATTTTTTTTAACAGTTCAATTTGATGCAACGCATCGGCATACGATACCACAAGCATCTCTTCCGCTATTGGCTCAGGCTCACTGTCATCACTTTCACTGATTTCGTCGTCTCCTTCATCAAGAGTACTTCTAATAATTTCTTCCATGTCAATCTCGTGGTCCATGGTCAACAAATTAGAATCAATGCTCACATATTCAGCACTTTCGCCAGCATCATTTAACAAAATATCTAACTGCAAGCCATCTGTAACATCTTCCACCTCTGGTGATAATGCAATTTTACAGAACCCCGATTTAACAAAACAATTACACACGGTTGAACTTTTTATGTTTTTGATCACTCCATTAATCCAAAATATTGCATCAAGAACAGTAATCAACTTCCCTACACGAGTGTAGGAATGCCAGTGGTCAACTTTAGATAGAATGGTTTTTAAAATGAACTGTCTGTAGAGGACTTTGAATTTTTTAATGATGTCTTGGTCCATTGGTTGTAATACACTTTTACTATTTGGAGGGAAAAAATTAATTTGATATTTTTTAACTTTAAATTGGGATGGCAAGGAGCATTGTCAAGAAATAGCAAAATCTTTCTTTTTCCCTGTCCCATTTTTTTATCGAGTTTTTGCAACCACACTGTCATTATCTCCATAGCCATCCAAGCCTTCTTATTTGATTTCCACGTAATGGCTAGTTTATCAGATTTTGCAATATGGGAGGGGAACCACATTGGCGGAGTCATTGTATAGAAAAAGTTTATTCCAAGTATTAATACGAGATTGTATTTTTAGCCATTTTTGCGGTTCTGAATACTGCATACTGGGTGCATACTGAAGTATCCCTTTTTTCTATCATTATTTTATGTAGAATAAACAAAAAATACTTAGATATTTTTGATGAAATTTTACTTTTCTGTCATTCATCATTTTCTACCAGGATTAAATAGATAAAATATGAGATAAGTATTTTATTTTATTGAAATTTCTCTGGCTTCAGAACTTATGGTAATCACAGCTTCTCTATCAATAGAAAACAAAACAAGCAATAATCATCAATATTTGAATGCTCCCGAGCAGAGTACATTTCAACTGATCCACTCAAAGTATTTAAGTCGTTTGGGAATCTCTCCAAAGTGGAGTGAGTTTGGCATGGGATGCCCCTCTCAGGTTCAACTCCAAATGGTAAAATGTGAGCCACTGCAAGAGGGTGTCTTACTTAATTCATGTGCTACTTTGTACTGAGTGCATTTGTGGAAAGCAGTGCTGAATTGGATTCCAAATGATGAGTTACTTGCCAATGAATATAAAATTACCTGAAGGTGTGACTGATTTGTCTTTGCTGTAGATTGTGATGGAGTACTGTGGCGCAGGCTCTGTGTCTGACATCATGCGGCTGAGGAAGAAAACGCTTACTGAGGACGAGATTGCTGCCATTTTGTCAGACACTCTGAAAGGCCTTGAGTACCTTCACCTCCGTCGAAAGATTCACCGAGACATCAAAGCAGGCAACATTCTCTTGAACACTGAGGGTCATGCTAAGCTGGCAGATTTTGGTGTGGCTGGGCAGTTGACGGTATGGTCCCTGATTTGTTTTGTCCTTGAAATATCATTATGCTGATTTGCTCTTTCCTGAACTTTCTTGAATATAAATTTTCCTGAATATTAATGAAAGATTTAATTTGAGAAAGAAACTATTAAAATCAATAATTTTGATACCTTTTTAAGAAGTTAACAATTTTTTATTTGTATGTCTTATTAACTTTATACAACATCCACTCATGAGAAAATAAACTTCCACTACAGTATTTTTGTATTGCACTATAACACTGTATGCAAAAAATGAACTTTTAGTGAAATACAAGAAATATTTTTCTTCAATGTAACCAAAACTTTGAGAAATCATTAGAAAAACAAATGAATCAGTGAAACATCAATTAGTATTGGAAATGAACTTCCTTTCATTTCTAAATGTCTGTAAAGTTGAAATCATATTATAAATTGTAATGCAGGAAAACAAGTTACTCCTAATGTTCTGGCTGTAGATTCCCTCTTCTTACAATATTACAGCTGAATAGTGTACATTCTTTCACCAGATACTTCAGTAGCTAGTATTAACAAATATTTTGAGCAATAAATTGGTGAAACTGTTGATTAAAAATCTCAATTATCTTAAGAATGTGCTCGTGACTGAATTGATGAAACTATCTGAATGAAAACTAAGACGAGTTCCTAGCAGAATTCTGAATCCAATGCAGTTATTACTCAATGGCATGAATGCTATTTGCAATCAAATTTTGGTAAATTGTAACCATAAGGCTGTGATCATTAATGATTAGATCTGTGTAATTTGTAGTAAACAAAGGTGTCGTAATGTTGTTCTGAAGCCAATGCACTGCATTTTTTCCACATTTCCATTGCCATGGGAATGTGCAAGAAGTAAAATGCATAGAATGGCATGATGTTGGTCAAGCCAGGGTCTTTAGATTCATTATTTTTATAGATATCTAAGGGTGAATAAGGGAGTGGAATTGACTACAGCAGACTTCAACTTACCAATCCCTAGGATGAATACATTTGATATTGAACTCTCTCTACTGATCTCAAGCATTTGATTGGGACTGGATTAATCTATCTCATTGGAAGGAAACTAAGACAATTACCTGACATTACTCTAAATCCATTGCAGTTTGCAGTTTATGCTGCAATATCATTAATGCTTTTTACAATCCAGTTTAGGTAAATTACAGCCATTAGCATATGATCATTAGAGCATTAATCTATGGAGTGAGTGATAACCTAAGATGTGGTGGTAACATTGCTTTGAATCCAATGCACCAGCACTGTTGCAGCTTATGCCTAAGTGCACTGATGCTCTTTATAGTCCAATTAGGTTAATTATTGCCAGTTATACATACATTTTTTTAATTGAGTTAATGTTGATCAAACTTTAACTCAAACAGAATTTTACTATGCACATATCTAAACTGTGAGCTTTGGTGAGCATAAATATTTAGATTTTACCATCTGTGGTGAGGATTTTGTCTCTGAATGTAAGAAGTTGAGAAGGGAAAAAAAATCATCTTAAATTGGAGCAAAAATGGTAAACTATTTTACGAATAATTTGAAAACATTATTGACTCCATTCAAGCTTTATAAAAGTGTAAGAGTCAAGTTTTTTAAAACTCAACTCAACTCAAATTTTGAGCTGCTCCTACTTCATTAATGGGTAGCAGTTGGTGTTTTTTAAGTGTCAAAACCTTGTATATTTATGATTGGGACTGCTTTACTCATTTCAATTCATCTCACTTTCACTATAATGTTCTTGGCTCTGAAGAGACTTCACTGTATTTCACTAAGTTTTACATTTTCTTTCCCCAACCTGTTGATTTATTGTCATTGTGTTATCTCCAGGACACCATGGCCAAGAGAAACACAGTGATTGGAACACCATTTTGGATGGCCCCAGAAGTGATACAGGAGATTGGATATGATTGTGTTGCAGACATCTGGAGCTTAGGTAAGAACCTTTTTAGTGTGCAATGGAATACACATGGGCTTTTAGATGTAATTTTTATTACCTTTTCAATCATTATCTTAAATTATTATTTCAAAGAAAAGTATCCTCTAGCTTGACTGTTTTGCCTTAGATAAGATACCTGAGAAGGTAAAGGTAATCCAGGATTTGTTTAAAGTAATGTATGATGCCTTTACATGATATTTAATGGCCTTTTGTTCAGGCACCAGGTCATCTCAACCAATCAGAAATAGAAGTAGGGCTATTCCCTCTCCCACCCAGAATCACTCTGAAAGATAGTAACATCCAGGGTTCAAAAAGGGAACAGGGAGGGGTAAGGTAGTCTCCAACAATCTCCATCACCATTAAAATTAAGGTATTGGTAATTAGTCAGTCTTGTGAAACAAAATTAAAATAGATGATTCATTTACAGGATTCGTTTAAATTAGAATATTTGCACAGCACATACCATCAAAAGAAAAGTTATTTGACCCACCTGAATACAATTGCCATTCCAATCATAGAAAATTACGGTACCTTGTATAACACCACTTAGGGAGTAAAATTTGCAGAATCTTCTTCCATCTAGTGAACTGAACTGAACTAAGCCCTGTTGAAATAGTTCAAAGCAAAAACTTGATTGCAATATGCTCACATGATACATTAAATCCCAACTAAATGAATAACACAAAATAAGCCTCCCTCAATGAGTGAGAACAGCGGTAGTGTTAGGAAATTAGCCATGAGACAATTGGATAGAGTTCAAATGCCAATAGCACACACTTGCAATATGGAACATTAAACCAATAACTTTACTCAAAATTTCATCCCCAAAGGCTATATGAGCATGACTAGAAAGGAAAATTGAAAGCAATCACTGTTTCGCCAATTTGCTCTGGAAACCCCATGCCATTTACCTTCAACAAGTTTGGCACAGGTACACAGGGAGGAGACAGAGTACAGAATTAGCCCATCCAAGACGTGGCCCACCATGTGGGGCATTGAGAGAATTACTCAGAGCTGACAATTTGGAAATGTAACCGTCTCCGATGAGGTGTGGAAGCCAAGTTAGCAAACTCTTTCTGAGACAAGCAGACTTTCACCACTCCCTCTATTGCACAGACGCATAACGTAGCAGCTGCACACCATATAGCTTGAGCATGGTTCCCTCCAGCTCTTTCGTGGTAGATTCAATTGGCAGCAGATTCGATCAGCAAGCCTCGCCGAACTCATGCTGGTGACAATCATGGCGGCAAGGAATGGCCAGTTCCATGTCCCACTGCCAAACCATTCTTGAGCTTGTTGCTGTTCAAGGCTCCAGCCTGGGTAGTGGTATGTGTCTCTCCTCCTCACTCCACAATCAATGGTGGATATCTCGCCCACCAATTTTATTGTTCCATTTCCACTCAAAAGGTTACACATAAAGGAAGGTTAATATTTAAAATATGTGGATTCAATATGAAATGACAATTCTGTCCTTCAGAGTAAAGGAAAAAGATACCAAAATAAAAAATTACATATAAAGTAAAGTTTGTCGGCCCCGGTGGCGGCGGGGTAAAGCCCTCGCCTGCTAACCCAAAGGTCGCGGGTTCGAGTCCCGCCTGGGTAGAATATTATCTGCCCAGGACATGGGAGTCTGTGTCTCGTCCATTGTTACTGTTGTTCACCCGACGTAAATTGGCACATTGGGCTGTATTCGGGGCAGTGAAAATAAATAAATAAATAAAAAGGCATGGAGGGCCAGTTCAGTTCACATCCATTAAATCAATCTTCAAAGAATAAAAATTGGCAGTTATTTGGGTCCAACTTGCTTTACATAACAATGATATGTATTGAATCTTACATCCAAATATGTACAACATATAAGTTCTTGCTCTTGGCTTTAGGACCTCCTGACTGGTTCAATAAAACATCAACCATCTTCCCCTATGTTTTCATAAAGCTCCTGAAGCACCAAATTTTTACCATAAAGACTTTTCTGTTCTCAGTGGAGTGATGATCATCCTTTCTTCTTCAATAGATCTCTCCCTGCCCTGTAATGGTTGAGATTTTGTACATCATAACAAACCTCCTTGCAGGAATCACGGCCTTGGAGATGGCAGAGGGGAAACCACCTTATGGTGACATCCACCCAATGCGTGCCATCTTCATGATCCCCACCAAACCACCGCCTTCCTTTCGTGAACCAGACCGTTGGTCTCCAGAGCTCATTGACTTTGTGTCACGATGCCTCGTCAAGAACCCAGAGGAGAGGGCTCCAGCCTCTGAGCTGTTGAGGCACGAGTTTGTACGGGATGCACGTCCGCCAGCTGTGCTCACTAGGATGATTGCTGAGGCACGTGAGATACGGGAAAACCAAGCTGCGCAAGCAGCTGCACAAGCAGCAGCCCACGCAGCTGCCGTTGCGGCTGGTGGCCCTCGTCCAGCAGCTGATGACTCGGTGGGTTGTGAGAGACAAATGCTGTGCACCCTCCCTCCTGTCTTGTGTCACAATTGTATTTGGGGCTGTCAGCCATTTGGGCTTTTTAGGAGGATAAATGATGTGACACTCTTCTGATTAAAGCTTTGAATACACTTATGTCAATTCACATACAGAAACCAACGTGAACTGGTATGTTGATAATCTATAGTACATGTTCATGTTAAGTAAATTATCTATCTTGTTAATGAGGGATTCAGTTGTGAGAATCTCCTTGGTAAACTTTTGTGTCGCTGTGGAGATTTCTCCTTTGTCCTTTCTCCCTGTAATTCCACAACTTACATCCTCTTTCTTGATCCCTTCTCTCTCTGATGAAGGTTGTTGTGCCTCTTAAATATTTGGACAGTATAACCTGTGGTTGTCTTTATTTTTGTGTTTTGTTTAAATTCCCACACATTGTAGCTTTATGCACTGTTAACCTTGCTTATTCACACCTTTTCCCGTGAAAAATTTTCATACCCATGGTCATTGAATTCTATATAGGATTGAAGTGTCTCTTACTTGTAATTTCTTGTGATATGGGCCTCAGTGTACTGCAGTTAACTTATTTTGATGGATCCATGTTTCATGCATGCATTGCACTTTGCACACAGGATGAGGACGACATAGGGAGCAAGACAATGGTGCAGTACGAGACGGGAACCTTGGTACCATCTGATGCTAACACTCCAGGAGGGGAAGGGGATGGTGCTGATGGCATGACTGGCACAAGTGACTTGGTGGATGGCGGCACAATGATTGCTCACGATACGGGCACTTTGGTTGCCATGGCACTCGACACAATGGTGATCAATAGTGATGATGGGGCTGAAGTTCAAGGGAGTGCAGATGGTGGGAGGGCAACACCCCCAGATGGTGAAGTGGATGATGAGGAATCAACCATGAAACGTAAGCTCGATCATCTAATGGTGTATGCATTGCATAGAAACCCCCTTGACAGAATTGACATGAAATCATTTTTCATTTTAAGATTTTAAAATTAATCTGATAATTTAAGTACAGTACAGTACCTTGGTAAGCTAATTAAGGAAGTATTTGTCTGTGAAAATGTTTTTTTCTTTTCCTGTGATATTTAAGCAAGAAGATACGAATCTCTAGTACTTTTGTTGATACTTCTGTGGACTTAACCCATTGGCTTAAAGAGACGGTGATTTGCTGGTTGTATGCAGTGTTGCCTTTGACTCACATAATTAATAATGATAATAATAATAGTAAAGCCCTGATTTCACTTATGAAACCTAACTTAGTGTATTTAAAATTAGGGTATAGTTGAAGTTTTGTGGGATCCTGGGTGATGGCTTCGTGTGCCTGTTGTTAAATTGGCCTCTCCTCGACTGTCTTGAATTTTTATGAAATTTTGTGCAGAATTCAATAGATGTATGTGAAACAAAATTGGGTTAACTTATAGGTCTGCTCAGGAATAATTATAGTGATATAACAATTTGTGTGACCCTAACCCCATGCAAGATGACCGTGACTTATAGGCAACTTTGAGGTTATTATCTTCCCAAGTTTTCCTTAAAAACAAATGATACTAAGCTGTCCTGTACAACTTTTTCATTCTGTATTCTTAAAATAATGATAAAATTGACTTAATGCAGCCCGAGTAGGTAATTAGCCACCAAATGGGCCAAAAAGTAATTTATATAAAATAAATTGAAATTTTAGTATATTATAATTCCATTAAAAGTTGCTCAATTAATGTAAAATTGAGAGCCTAATATTTCAGTTTAATATATTTTCTGATTATGTAATTTCAAATTGGAAACATTATTATTGTGTCGTCTCAAGTCCTTATTCTGTCAAACTTTTATTTATATTTGTACTTTCTTAAATTCAGGTCATGACACTGGTCCTGGCGAATCAGGCAAGAAGTACCGCCCCCTGTTCCTTGACCATTTTGACAAAAAAGAGGCTGAAAACCTAAAGGTAAGTTCTTTTCTGATGATAGTGACTCGTGAATCAGTCTCAAGAACTAATGCCGATGATTAGAAAAAAATACTCTAATGATTCAGCTTCTCACTGTTCTCTTCTTCTAGACCCTCAACATTAATTAATTTGTTGCCAGCCTCCTTAGACATTTAGATCACTATGCGACCTTGCTCGTGTACACATCCAGCTTGCTCTGTTTCCAACATTTTTCCCACATGCTGATGGGTCATGTGGGATTCAGTTGTTAAAATACAAATGAATGGGGAGTAGTTTTTCTCAAAGTCATTTTGATAGAACTCACAAGAAGAGAAAGGGCTGGAATTATGGGACCCCCTCTTCCTCTAAATTTACTTAATATATGACAATTAACCTAAATATAATATTGCATATACTTTTGGAATAGCCTGAAGGTCATAAATTCCATCTCACTCAAAACCAATTCCTAAAATAACCCTTCTGCTGTCAGAGCAGTAATTATGTGCCCTTGAGTTTAGGTGTGAACAAAATACTAACAAGAAGACTTACAAAAACTAATCATACTATATTTTTTTCTCTTTTAATTCTGCATCATATAATGATTAACTTAGATTTTTTAAAAGTTGTTTTAATATTTTTTACAATAGGTGTAACGTAAAAAGTACCGGTTTTGGACAGTGTGCGAGCAAAGCTCCTACTTTGATACTTCTTTACTCGAACACAAGGCCCTCAATAACAACCATATTTCAGTAAATGATGAATCACAGGAGGTTATCCTCATCTCTCACGTGAGCAGTGGTTTTTCACTGCCATTATTCTAGAGCACACGATAATGTTTAGTTTCTCTCAGGATATTGTGGAGTGAACTACGTTCAAGATGCCTCCGAGATATCTGTTTTCAAAGTACAAAATCAGAATAATTTGAAGTGCAATTCGTTTTTTTAGTTATAAGGAGAGAAACTTGGTGATAAATGCAATCTGAGGAAAAGTTAAAGTTAATACTATTACTCATTTAAGTACTGATATTTATGCCTTCCTTAACTTTTTTTACGCATAAAATTAACACATTAGGCACTGATTTACCTAGTTGAGTTAAAATTACGTTCCATTGCTTTGGCAGAGATATTAATATTTACTGAGCTCTAGTATTAATGCGTAGAGCTTCATGAGAAGATTCAAAGCATCGTCTACTCCTAAAACACTGGTCAAATAGTGGCACACGACCTCCATGACCTCTAGTGTTTTGGCCAGAGTTGGAACTGTGGGAACTGAATCAGACTCAGAACCTTGCTCTGCATCATCTTGATCAGGTATTTCCACCGACTCCTGCTCGAGAATCTCATTTATCGACATGGTCTGGCAAACATCAAAATCATCATCACACTTGAAGTACTTGTCAAAATTCACCTCTCCAGCAATCGGAAGTCACTCTTTGAGAGGAAAAGGAGTCCGTTCTACCTCTTGTGTCGTGTCAACTGTAATTTCTGGCACTTTATGCCTAAATCCAGCTTCTTAAAAGCCCCTGGTGACATTTTCTTTGCTCACGGAATCCCACGTGTTTTTGACGAAGTACATTGCATGCACAATGTCTATATTCTGCTCAGCTGTTATAAGGTGACCAGCCTCTTTAGGACCAACAGTCTTCTATATCCTTAGTTTGAAACATCAGATGATGCCTTGGTCAGGGGGCTGAAAGTGAAAAGTTGTTTGCTGAGAATCATTCTTCCCGAATGTTTCTTAAATAACCTATATCGAGGGGATGAGCAGCTCAGTCGGGGACAAAAAGTGAAATTTTTCTATCATGCCTCTCAGTTTGGCATCTAACCCACCCAGAAGGGTTTCAAAAATTGATGTAGTCATCCATGTGGCAGAAGTAGCTGTGCATTGACTGGGTAAGGCTCAAACGTTCTTAAAACACCTCGGGTGTTTATATTTTCCTGTCACGAGTGGCATCACCTTGACAGTTCCACTCTCGTTGCAGCACAAGAGAACTGTCAGTCTCTTCTTATTCAATTATCCTCCGCAGCATCTTTCTCCTTTAAACGCATATGTTCGATTTGGTAATAGTTTAAAAATAAACCAGTTTCATTGGCTTTATAAACATCATTGGGATTGAAACCATCATGCAACCTAGGCAATTTTTTCCCCATGTTTCTATGATATCATGGTGAACACTGGCCACCTTACTATGCTCACACCTATAAACTTATCTATGCCGGTTTGTGATACCATCGATCTAACCATTGGAGGCGTGGAAATTTTCAATGCACATTTTTGAAGCCAAATGCAACACTTTCTTTGATGATGGAAGCTTCAAATGGTATATATCTGGTAATCTTTGGGTTTCTGCGTGTATTTTTTTGTGATATTCTTGCGACAGTTTCGCCGTGCTCTGCTGCTGGCTTTGTTAGGCTTTTTAAACAACAATGGTCTTCTTTTTGATAAATAAACAAATTCGGCAGTTGATGAATTTAGAATTAATAAAAATAAAAATTAATTCCAAAGAAGGGATTTCCATATATAAGGGAGTTTATAGCCTTCTTATTTATATTTTGGGGTCTCTTTTCAATTTCAATAAGCCGCGGAAAGTAACTGCTTTCTCTGTGTAAGACTTTTGAAGCCTCGATGTCAGTGGTATGACCTTCCTCTAGCGTAGTGTGCTCATCTACAGCAGAGTGAGACCAGTCTTTCTTCCTGATTGCTCATTCATGTTTTTTTTATGTTAATGTAATTTTTAAAATATAAATAGAGAGGATAGCTATAAACTCCCTTATATATGGAAATCCCTTCTTTGGAATGATTGTTTATTTTCATTTATTCTAAATTCATCAACTGCCGAATTTGTTTATTTATTAAAAAAAAGACAATTGTTATTTAAAAAGCCTGACAAAGCCAGCAGCAGAGCACGGCGAAACTGTCAAAGAATATTACAAAAAAATACTCGCAGAAACCCAAAGATTACCAGATATACATCATGAGCTGCAAAAATCTACAAAATAAGTTCATGAAATGGTATATTTGAACTGCGTGCTTGTTTGCATCATTTAAGTGGAGCAACTTCTAATTCTGGTAATTTTCCATCATGAATCTGGTTTCGCTTTTTGACTCAATGACCACTTTGGATTTGTTCTCAATTACTGACTATTGAGCTTAAAGTTGACGCAGCAATAGTCAACCTTTGCACTAACTCTGCTCGCTTTGTGTGTGGATTTCTGTCAACTTCTTCCAGAATTTAAAATTTTTCTGCTTTTGTATTCTGCTTCACAACTCACTTACTTTTCACTTTAACCATCCTTACAAGCACAAGAAGTGCAATATGTATGACTGCCTGCCCAAGACCTGCACCCCTGCTAATCGGCTATGTGTTGTTTTACTTCCCTACTTAAAATTAGGGAAATGCATATGGATCAGCATTATAATGCCAAGGGTTGATATTTCATAAATTAACTTTTGAGTTTCAGTTGTTTACATTTCTTAAAATTAGACTAGAAAAGGACCTTTTGGTTACATATTGGCAAGTTATTGAACGTACTCACCAGGAAACTGCCAGTATTTTGAACGTAGTAACCAAATAATTTTACCTGTATTTTGGCCCAGTTGTACCAGGACTGTGAGAAATCAACACTCTAAGGAGGAACATCCTAACCAGGTTCTACTGTATTTCTAAAAAAATTAGAGGATCTAAAATGCACTTTCGCTGAAAAAGAACAAACAAAGAAAATATGGATACAGAAATACATTTGCCAGCATTACCCTCTTGTAGTAAAAGGATTCCTGAATTCTCCTGTAAATAAGTATAAATATTACTCTTCTCTATTTCATTGAAATATGTGCCATTAAATGGTCCAATATCCTGAAAGATAAGTTGAGGAGAAAGGAAAGGAGATTTGCAGTATTCCTCACACGTAGAATCACTATACCAACTGCTGTTTCTATGTGTCGTAAGTGAGATTATACAATCCAACCTTTACTGAGGTAATGTGCGTAAGTTGCAGGTACAGAACAATTTTACTCTTGATGAGTAGTGCCAAAATAGTTGATAAAAAAAGGAACATTTAAGTCCTGACTGTAAGAGTGCTCCGTTTTGTAAGCAAGAACTAATAAGTTACATTACACCTTTAGTTGATAATGAATATTATTGTTAACCTAATATGTATGATTGATTTGTATGATTTATGAATTTTAAGTGACTATTGATATCCTAGAAAATTAGTATCCATAGGAGGATGGGCTGGATATAAATTTGTAATGTGCTCTTGAGTGAGTGCCCTTGATGTGAAGAGCCTTCTATGTTGCATGGTGTGTGCAGCCACAGCAGGTGGCGGGAGGAGGAGGGAACCAGAACGGACCCAAGGCACGAGAAAAGCGTGCCCAGCAGAGGTCATCGTCATCATCGCCCTCACCAACACACCATGGCACGCCACGGCCCATGGGCCCTCCAGGGCCAGCAGCGCCCCCTCCCCTCACCCCTGAGGAGCGCAAGCGCTTCCAGAGTCACCTCCAGCGCCAGCTGCATCAGATCTCGGGGGCACCACCCGGCATGGTGGGTGTTGGGGCTGCGATGCTGGCAATGGGTGCGCCACCTGCAGGTGGGGCTGGAGTGCAGCAAGCACCTGTGCACCCCATGGCACCGATACAGCCACAGGCCCCACGGCATGACAACCAGGCCAAGTTCCAGAGGGCATTTGCTGATGGAGACTTTGAGTTTGTGAGCATTCCTCTTTTAAAGACCTCATTTCAACTTTTACTCCTACTTCACTCTCACTTCATCCCTAGCTTAGTATATTGTAGAAATTTTCTTATTATCTATGTAGACTTCCAAAATGAAAAGTATTTATTAAATGTGAACTTGAACAATGCATCGTAATGAATAAAAGACATGACCTGGGTTTCAATGCTTTAACCTTTAAACGCCGGATTTAAATACCCCTTGAAGTCCCTCCCTGCCAGATTTAAATTGGCCCTTTAAAGTTTTCCTGTGGTGTCTCAGGAAAAAAACCTCTATCTATTGAACTACTTGTCAGAATTTGTTCAAATAAAACAGTTTTCAAGTTTATACATAATAAAAAATGAATATCTGATTGCAATAGGGATATAGAGGGAAAAAGTAATTGAAAAAATAAACCGTAAAAGAAGTTAGTGAATACAAAGTTATTGTATTTATGTATCCTATTACATCCCTTATTCACATATCCCATGTGTCGATTGTAGTCTTCGACAATGGCTGGCTTGTTTGCCTTTCCAAGTTCATAACAGAAGATCCCTTCCTTTGGTGGACTATGCATATTCGTCAGAATGAACACTTCTCGTTTGTCTTTCCAAGCTAACGCAGTCAAGTGATTTCTCACTGAAACACGCAAGTCACCGCGCTTCATTCTTAGCGTCTACGTCTACGTAATACCCTGCGAGCCACCACGAGGGTGTGTGGCAGGGGTAGAAGATCACCAAACATGCACTATTGAGCGTCTTGCGGTCAAAGCCTGGTGGCATGCCCTTTCGATTTGGCCGGACGGTGCCGCATGAGTAAATATTCCTCCTCTGGAGATCGTTGAAGAGAGATGGGGAAGAGCAAAAATTGTCCATGAACAATTTATGTCCAACTCATTCTACTCTCCTTGTCAGTTCTCGAACAGTGGCATGCGTTGCTGTCATTTCCGTAGCCGCACCGAGTCGATCGTTTCCTATGTATACTTTCATATCATACGTGTATCCGGTCTCGTCACACAATTTGTAAATTTTTATTCCAAAGCGTGTGTGTTTATAAAAAATATATTGCCAAAAAACTACCCTTCCTTTGAATAAAACTATAACTTCGTCCACTGCCAAGTGCTCCGTGGGAAAGTAAAACTTAATTTTCGATGAGCCGGTCAAGTAGAGTCCTTATTTTCCAAAGTCTGTCGTACTGTACGTAGTTTCTATTAGGTTCGTTACTGTTGTCCGTGAAATGAAGAAAGCGGAAGATATGAATAAATCTGTCTCTCCTCATCGTATTGCTGTAGAATGGAGTATGAAACTGATCCAAAAGTGACCAATAGTCAGTGAGAGAATCCCTTACATCATGTCCCATTTGCGATACTATGGCTAAAAAAGGGAACATTTCACTCTCTGTCACATCAGGCTGGGGAGATGGTCTCTCATCCTTTCTGTCTACGTACTGGTGGTAGTATCTATTTGTTTCATCCACCAAGAAATGAATAACTTGCGCTAAATAGATTAAAAAAACACTCACAGGCCACGAATCCGCATGTATTCCGGGATCCTCGCTAAGATTGAATCTCGGAGTTAGGCCGGAAAACGGTTTGACGTGAGGAATATTCCTGGGTTTTCTATCCGGAGATTTCCATTCGGCTCCCGATGAAGAGCTAGATCTCTGAGGACCTTCATCTTCTGACTCTGACCCTCCTCCCTCAGATGCACTTTCAGGCTCGTAAGCCTCCGAGTCTGAGTTGACGAAAAGTTCGTTCTCGATATCGACGTCAGTCATTTTGCGTTTAGGTGCCATTCCTAAAAAATGAGTACACCAGGGAATAGAGTAAAAATTCGTCATTGCAATGTATGAGTTTAGGAAGATAAGGAAGATATGGAAGTACTTACCTAGCGAAATGTTGCCAAGTATCAGAGGGAAGAAAAAAAGAGCTGGAAACGCACTGTCAGAATTCACGGACCAAAGGTTCGGAAGAAAGTGACTACTCGTGACAAATCATACACCGAAGACTGGGTGCGAAAAAAAATAACGGTATAAGAAAGCGTCTTCCTCTGCACGTGCAAATTTTATGGCACCTCCTCGGAAGAGGGTTAGGGATTAGGATAGAGCGCGGTTGGGGCGCGGTGGCGGGAAGACCCTTTTCCCGGCCCTCGGGGTTTCCCAGTATTCATATTCTTGCTATTCCGTCCCCTCTGTAGTAATGTGCTTCATCGTTCATATTTCGAGGGATAAGAAGAACAAGATGATTGACACCAAGTTTTATTCCAATAGGAAGCATAATAAACTGTTAAGAGGACTTCAAAATGAACGGGCCAAAATTGGCACTTTCGGCAGTGAGAAGCGCCAAACGGCGGGCCGATATTGGCACTTTCGGCGTTTAAGGGTTAATGTCACATCGGGTCTTGTCAGTCATCAGTGCAGGTTGTGTTTTAGTTATTAAGTTGTGTTGTAACAGTTTACCCTTTTCAAATAATTTTCAGTTGAAATTTGGTTGCAAGTTCAAGAAAATATGATTTCTTAGAAACTTCATCTGTTAATAAACCTGCTGTTCATGGATAGTGTCATAATTCACACTACCACACTCCCCTGAGGTGACTCACTAGATAGTGTGTGCAGGATGTTGGATCACACTAGATTGAGAATGCTTTTCTATACTCCCATTCCCCAAAAGACCTTCAGCATGCACTCTGTGAATACTCTCTCTTCTCTTTCTCTCTTCTCTCTTCTGGTGGTGTCTCACTCACCCCTGATGCCTACCGTGCCTTCCTCTCTCCTCCTCAACTTCACCCCACCTCTCTTATGGCTTATGGAACAACCCAACATCACTTATAAATGTACCTGTGATGTTAACTATTATGTGAAAGCAGTTGATTTGTGGTAGAATAAAATCTGAAAAATGTTGAGACTTTCTTTTACTAATATCTTTGGGTGTGGTGAAATTGGGTATGAAACTATTAAATTTATTTGTTATTTTTTTATTCAGCAAGATTGGAAAAATATGCTGTTTTTATTTTCAGTTAATGGCTGCCACTGGTAATAGTGTTCCCAGAGTACTGTATTCCCATATTTTCTGGAAGTAAGCTTGCTTAGAATGCTCAATAAAAAAGAGAGTATGGTTAAGGGAATAAAAAGTGAAAATGGCAGCCTATATTTAGGTGAATCTATGCCTTGCATACCTTCCAACCATGTTTTTTCCATTCATTTTTGCCGGCTTGGTTTTTAAAAGAGGGATGCCAAGAGGTGAAGCATCTTGCATTGTTATCGCCTCTCTTTCAAGATGCTGATAATAGTTTCGAGCTGTTCAACAATGCAAGTGCAATATTTTACTGTTGGTGTGGAAGAGAAAGTTTTCACCTCAAAGTGGTACCCGAAAGTGGTACCTCTTACTCTCTTGGGTCCTCCCAAGTATGTTTTCTACTTCAAATTAAATCAAAGAGAGGAAATGTTAATTTTTCTCTCAGAAAGTTTTAATTTATCCTCTGCATGATTCAAATTTTTCAGTTGAAATTTTTGAGCTATGAAGACCTGCAGCAGCGAATGGCAAACTTGGATTCTGAAATGGAGAGGGAGATAGATGAGCTGCGCAGGCGCTACCAAACCAAACGACAGCCCATATTGGATGCCATGGACCAAAAGAGGAAGCGACAGCAGAACTTCTAATGTTCCAGTGTGCCTGTGCCCTCTTGGCGTGGACCTATTGATCATGCGGCAGATGGAACGGTTCCTTGGACACAGGAAGGGTGGACAGATAGTGGCACCACCCTTGTCATGGTCTCCCCTTGGCTGAAGGCTCATAATGCCATGTGGCCTACTAGTGGTAGTGCTATCGTCTGCTGCTGATGTCGTCTGTAAATACGTGCATGATGATTGTAAAGTGGACATTCAGGTTTTTAATCTAAAGCCTCTCATTTTGGAAGGACAAAAGGCCATCAATTTTTTGGTGGTGTGGCTTAGGTTGGGCAGGTGACAGGTATACATGTCATTTAGCTGAAGAATGGCTGTTGTAATAACTGACCTTTATCCCAGTACCTCACACCAAGATGATTATTCATAGCCTCTATTTTTCAATATTAATTGTGTAAACTAGTGAAACTTTTAATACAAGCAGGGTTTAGAGGTGATCAGGATGGGAGTCACCTATGCATAGAAGCAGTTTTGCAGGGAATCTGTACCTGATATCCAGGACTTATGCTCAAATGAGTTTAAAGGATGTCTTGTTGCCTTAGTTAATGGGAATTAAGGGCATAAATTACCTTGTAGACTTCGTAAGGGTTATCAATTCAAACACATCCGCAGATGGAGGTCGGACACAATGTTGATTGGTTCAGTCAGCGGTTATTGCATCAATGTTCCTATGAAAATTGCTTGTAACAAGGCTGTCTATTGTACTGAGAAACCAAAATAGGCATGACCATTCCAATGAATGTACTCATTACCTAGAGGCAAATTAAGATCGTTGTTTTATGGAAGATTGCTATTTCTAAGGTTCTGGAAGGTAATTATCACCATTTTTTCCTCCATTTCCCTATGAATTATTGGGCCAGAGGTCCGACCGCCCTCAATCCACCCCTGCCATTACCACTTCTTCAACTTCACTGCCATAAGGAGAGAATCTCGTGTGAGTCTTTAGGGTTTGGCCAGTGCCATCAAATTCGTCTTTGCAGCATTATGTTATATCAATACTAACTTTAAAACCCTAATAGCTATTGACTTGGATGTGAATTTGATCCAATGTGATGTGACCATTTTATTTGGTTTGAGTAATTTCCACAAAACACAGTCAAAATAACATGGAGTCGCACTATCCATCTCAATTCAAAGTTATTCAAAATATCGCTATTTTAATATTTAAGCTTTTTAAGTCCGTGCCATTATTACTGACAAGCTTTTTGCTTTTAGGTTTTCTATTTTCCATCTTCAAGAAATCTCTAGTAGCAATGTCCATATGTCCTTGTGACTT
Organism: Ceriagrion tenellum; assembly: GCA_963169105.1. Lineage (NCBI taxonomy): Eukaryota > Metazoa > Arthropoda > Insecta > Odonata > Coenagrionidae > Ceriagrion > Ceriagrion tenellum. Next base: position 2,592,128 of record OY720633.1, read on the forward strand.
TTTGGAATTACCTTCTCATTTCAAGTCAAATCTACTTTCCATAAATATCTCTCCTGTCAAAATTGTTGGGAAATTGCTGGTTAAGTCTCTTGGGGTGCTTACATTTTTTTTCATAATATTCTGGGGATTGATGTTATCCTGACACATTGCCTCATTTAGTCTACAGTTTTAAAAATGCCCTAAAGTAATTCCTCATTGAGAACTGATGAACTTTGTATCACTTGTTAGACTTGATATAGCTCATTTATGAATCTCCTTGTTGGCTGGCTTGGCCTAATGCATTAGGGGTGTGCCATGATAGGAAGGATCATAATGGCTGATGCCTATCATCGCATAAGTACATTAAGGTTACAATCTGTTTCTTCTAAGGAAAAAGTGAATAATAATGGGAGCATTGGATATGTTTGCCTTTGATCAATTGGGGAAAAGTTAGTCATTTTTTTTAAGAACTCAGGGAATTCTGTGTGGAGGCCATTGGTATAGAGTGTAATCTCTGTTTCAAGGCATTGAAAATTAAAACATTGAATGGATATTTTTTATGCTGTCAAATCGGCTTTCCCGAGGTATTTTTTTGCTCGTTGCTGATGAGGTGGTCCCTATTCTGTCACTGACCGAGCAGGGCATTGCTGCTCCTAGGGGGCTGTACCTACCTCTCTGCATTAGTCAATGCTGGAACACTTGCACAAGTCCACCATGCTTGTATGGGATGTGTTTGAGATTGCTGCCCTCAGAGAAGGAATGGCATGTTTTGCTGCCTAATGAAATCTTGTAGCATTAATTGTGACAATGAATCAACCTTCAATACTATGTAGAACTGCAGGAAAATGCAATAATCTTATACTACTTGCAGTGAAGAAGTCAACCTGCTTAATATATTTGGATAATGAAACATTACTGGAGAGTTTGAGGTAGTTTTTCACTACTGTCTGTTTGCACAGTCACATTGATGAGTACTTTTTGAAAAGAGGAAAAAAAATTATTTTAGCAATAAGGAAGTCTATGGAAACTGTGTACACTCTCCTGTTTCTCTAATAGAGATATTTTTTTGTAGTGGTGGTATAGTGATCGACAAGTTAGTATGAGATGTAGGGCAGAAGTGAATGAGGATGTGTTAGTCATGGCATTTTCAACTGCTAAGTTGCTTGGCTGAAGTTCATAAAAGGTGAATTTTTGAGGAAGTGTGCCCACACAGGGAGGAAATGTAAGTTCCCTTTGATTATCTGCAGCTTTTTAATCTCCCCTCTTCTTGAGGTCACACCTTTAATCGATTAATGTATTCTCTTTCACCCCATCAAAATTATCCTGTGATTGTATTTCTTTGATAATGCCAATGGTCAAAACTCTTTTTCTTTTGAGATTGATCTTGTTTCGTGAGAAGTAATCCTTCCTCGTGCTGCATTTCATTATCTTTCTACTCCCAATATCCACTAGTTTACTCATTCTTAACTCCCTCCTATTTATTCTTTCTGTCAATACCTCGAGCATTGTATACTTTTTTGGTACTTAGTTAAGTTATCTGAGTAGTGTGAGGAGGTGAATGTAATTTAGGCTATGTTAAATGGGTGGGTGTGTGTGCCTCGTATTCAAACAGACTTGCTCAAAACTTTTTCTAAAAAGAGTCTGTTAATTCTGTCTCTATGAATCTCCATTTATGGAAAAAAGAATTCATCAGCCCATTCCAGCTGACCATCATCATAGTTTTGATATTTTATCAAGCTTACATTATTCATTTTTTGTAGCCTAGATGCGTTTTCTGGAGTGGACGGGAATAGATTGATCATAAGAGACTTTTATGTTTTAATTTGACTATCATCTCATCATCAATGGTGGATGTAAGTCAACTCTGTAATATAGACTCAGTGGATTAGGCTTTGTTCTTTATGCCTCCATTTTATCTTTCTTAGCATGTTCACTGCCCCTTTGACATCATGTTCACATGAGTGCAGTTTTTTAGACCCTAATAACTCCATGTTGGTTTACCTCAAACCCAAAGACTATACCATATCTTTATTTTTACATTGCTTGTTGCTTTTATTTTCATGCCATGTGAAACATGCCCCACAGATATTGCTGTGTTCATATTCATAACCATTTTGCATGTCACTCGCTGAAATATGGGCCAGTCTAATGTGCCCATATACATATGGTCAACAATGGTTTAACATTTGGTCAAGTGTTGTTGTTGCTCAAAATTTGTAATGGATGTGTAGGATTGGCCAATGATCTAAGTATATTCTTCTCTGACTTCCGTCCAGTTCCGTTAGCGTCTCCATCTCAGCTGATGTTTCAATGTGAGACTTTTCCATCAAAACATCAATTGAGATGGAGAACATAATCCACGCAGAAGCCTGAGGAGAATATACTTTGTGGAGATATGATGTTTCATTTCCTAAAGTCATGGATTTGTTGTTTTATTGGAAATAGCATTATTGGTTACCCATGATGGAGCATATGTATTTTAAAGAACATTACAAGGTATGACTTTCCAGACTAATTCAACCCTAGTGCTTGTATTCCTCCAAAAAGCCATTAATTGTGAAAAACACTTAATTTTTGTGTGGCTTAAGTATTTGCAAGGCATGGAATTTCCTTTACGTTATTTCTTTTCTTAAAAGTTTTGAGGCCAATTTGTCATTGTGCTCAGACATGTGCACATTATCCTTTACTCCAAGCATTTTCATTTCCATTGGCCCTTGTTTGTTTAGCATTATGAATGAGAAGGATAGCTGGCTGTAGGTTTGCATTATCATTACTTTTTTAACAACTTTTTGACAGTCAGTCATGAGATTATCAATGTAAAGGTGTTGGTGTGAAGAACACATAAATTAAAATATCCTCCAATCATTAGTAGTCATGCTTATATGGATCTCATTCTTCTCTTTGCTGATGTCTCAGTCGGCTGGTGTCATGTCTAAGAGTTAGTTGTTGCTGGAGTGTTACATTCAGCTCTCTGAATTGAGTTTAAATCAATGAGAAGACTTTTTGGAAACTTGTAGCTATTCCTAAGCTGTGTGATGATTTTCTATTCACTATTACTCTCAGGAATATCACAGGTGGCACTAGGATAGTTATCTTATCCCCTTGATGACCATTGGATTTCACTAGACTCTGTGGGCTGAACATGTCATTGGAATCATGTAAGCACCACTTGGTTTGCTCAAAGATAGGCTGTCAAAAGAGCTTTGGGGAGGGGAGGTTACTGTCAATGATGAAGGAAGAACCATTCAGAAATTCCATTTGACTGGTACCCCAAAATAGCGGAGAGAAATGGACTAAAATGTGCCAAAATAACTCTTATTGTTTAATAATGAGTAAACTCCTATTGGTTAAGAATTAGCCAAATTTTATTGTCTCATTAATTTGTCTACATGTAAATGTTGTTGCAATAAGCTGTTCAGCAAAGAAATTAAGCCACCTGCAATGCGACAGTGTCATAAATGTTTTCCACTCATTGAATAACAGAATTACTCATTGAAGAAGAGGTGGGAAACTCTGCCCATGCAATCAACAAAAGTTCTAAGATCGTGTGAAGTGTTTTTTTGATTTTGTCATTATATTTTCTTCCCATCAATGTTCTAACTGCCCCTATAAAATGAAGACTGTATGTAACTCACAGTACAATTTAGTCATAAATATTTTTATTCATATTAGAACTATAATCCAAGTACTAATTGAGATATGATGAGCAACATTCTTAATTATTTGGATTGTGTAATGTGAAGGACATAAGGGGTTGGAGGGTAGTATGACTATGATGACAGTTTTATAATTAGTTTTAGTTAATAGTCCTGTTCAGGCATGATTGTTGTGTGCAGTTGATTGGGATGGAAATTTTTAAAATTGACACTATATGTAATGAGTAAAACCAATCATTTAGTGTCATAAAAACACAATTTTGCATCTTCGATATTCATCATTATATATTAGTAATTGACATTATTACGGTCAATGATATTGGAGCTAGATTTCTCAAAGGGCCGGGTTCTGGGTCGTTCCATGCTAGGATATCTGGGATGGTAATTATGATGTGGTTGTAATCCATAAAGTACCAAGTCTGCTTGATAAATATAGCTCCTTACTGTATGAAGTAACAAGGCTTGGAAGTAATATGTGGCGGTTGGATGCTGGTTATTATAGTCAGTTGTCTATGTGTTCATTTATGTTAAGTAAACATCAATTACTATTTCCAATATTTAATTTACAGTGTGCTGCGTGATTAGAGTATCCCTTGATAGAAGTTAAGTGTTGATGAGAAAATCACCCATTGACATGCTGATAGCAAAATTGTTGGCTAAATAATTGGAATGATATGATTGCTTTATCTCATTTTATAACTTAGGTCAGAGAAATTATTCTCGGAAAAGTGTTTTGCATTTAATCATCATGTTGTTTCACCCCATTGACTCTCACTCTTGTCAAGCCAATAATGCTATTGTGAAAAATAAAATACTGTCAAACTGTCTCATTCTCAAATCTACCAGAGTGAGTGACACATCAAACACTAAGTATTAGTTGGGTGCCATTTTCAGTTTATGATTGCAATTCTGTTGCTCCTTCATTTGTGATGGTGGAACATTAACTTGATACGTGGAAAAAATCGGAAAAGTTTGCTTCTAATGGGGTTAGTGTGATCGATTAGCCTTCTGAAAAGAGTTAGGCCATTGGCATTTGGGCTTTAAAGTTTCAAGCACAAGTCCCTTTGAATCTTATGGCTGAACCCGATCTCTGCAAGTCTCTTGACCTCCAGATCCCCTTGGAAACAATTTGAGGGTGCCTAAGCAACTATTTCCTCACCCCATCTTCAAACTTGGCATGGCATAGGAACGAGTAAAGAGTTTTCTACCCCTGCCTCTCAAAATGTCTCTCAGGGGTGCAAGAGTTTTCAGGGGAAGGCCATTTTAGTAGTAGTCCATGCTATATGCTATTTCTCTTATAATTTTTCATTCAAGTATTCATCTTTTGATAGTCTTAGCTTCTAATTCTTGGATATGAAGTACTTTTTGACTTCTTTTGATCAATGTTGACAGAGTAATGAAGCATTCAAATGAATCAGGTTAAGTCTCAAGTGTATATATGCTGATTTACAATTTTTTCATGCTCACCAAAATCTTTTACCAGACTGCAGATAGAAGACTTGCTGGGCTGATTGCAATCTTATAGTTTTGTGGCTCTTTTCCATGAGAAATTTGAAAAACACATCATAAACATCAGTTTATTTTTCCTCAGTGCTGCATCATTTTAGGCATTTACTGTCATTATGAGAATTATTTCTGATTTCCCATAATTTTTTAGAGTTTTAAATATCCTAATTTTTCTGTTCATTTATACCATTAACTCCAAAGCTGAATACATGATTTATTTACCTAAAATTTTATTAGTGAAATATTTTGAAGGAGCCTTATTTGGGTTGGAAGCCAAAATTGAGAGAATATGTTTTGTATATAAGCAAAAGTTAATTGTTCAAGTTGTGTAGAAAGTGTACATAAATGTAAATTTATATTATTGATGCAGACATTTGTCAAAACTGTTTGAGAAAATGTTGAAAGTTTGAATCTCTATGAAATGTAAATGTGACAAAGGTTATCTTTTGTTACTAGCTTTTGAATATCCTCACTATCAAGCCAAAGTTAGGTGATGCCTTTCAAAAGCAAGAGGCTGTCTAGATTATAGTGATGTGGCCATTGTTGATGATACAGGAAGTTGGATGAACTGAAAATATGACTAGCTTCAGTGCTTGGGTGCAGTGGATGAGACTACACATTTGTGTATGTATATTTCAATGAGTCAGATAAGTGGAGATGATGTGTGATGAAAACATTGGATGGTTGGCATTGTGTACAAGGTAATGGTTGTTGTCTGTGATTGTTGCTAGCTCTTGCGGGGCTGGCCACTGGTCAGTTATACATTTCACCATGTCTACTCAACTGTGGCTGCAAATCTGGTCTGCGTAATATGTTGTGACCTTAAACAAGCCTTATGAATGATTTTGTGCCCACCTGGAAAGCTTGAATGAATTTTCTTTAAATGCCATTCAAAATAGTGCCAACATTGTGTGTGCCAACAAGTCTCCCCTTTGATCGAACCTTGACCCCCAAGACTGATGCAAAGTTGCTTCTCTCTCTCCCTCCCTCTCTCCCCTTGCGTTGATTCTTCCCCTCTCTTTCTCCCTCTCCTTTGTCATTTCATTCATGCTTACTAGTTCAAGGAAATTAGCCCCACCTTCTTTCTTGGAAAATGATCTTATCAATTGTTATTTTAATTCTGCAATACTAGGTGATTCACTTGAAAGAGGCCCAAAATATTCTGTAATAACTCTGGCTATGATGAAGCTTTTGAGTGGTCATCAGTAGCACCATATTTCTTCCTAAATTTGTTTTTGCTTTGTTTTAGTGAATTGGTTACCCAAAGGATTTTACTCCACAAAGATGCATAGCTCACATCTGTCCACCACTATAGTGGTAATAAGTCAAGTGACTGGGCGAAGGGCATATGCTGGAGGATGTGCATCTGGAAGTTGCTGGTGGAGTTAAATGTTATCAAGACTGCCTGGCACCCACCGTATCAGCCCAACTCAGGAGCATTGCGGCACAATCTTAGCTCCATTTATTGTGGAGCATATTTTATGTCATTTCATTCCAATTTCTTTGTCCTAACAATAGTTATTACTGCATATAATCGGGGCATCCTTAAGAGTGAATCACCATGCTTAGGTAGAGTATTGGTTAATAACTGTCTGTGTTGCCATTGTGTTTAATGTATTTGTGTCAGTTTGTGCAACAGTGATGTTGGAGGGGATGAAGTGTGTGCGTGCGTTGTGTTACCTTGGGGACTGCCAGTCCCCTCTTCCCCTCCCTCTACTCTCCATAACTCTGGAAACTTCTACCCCCCCCTCCCACCCTATTTCTCGGCATGTACGCTTTGCGCCATTGTTCCGACGATGGTGCACATGAGGGCCCACTGAGACCTGCACTTCACCCATCGCTCCTCTCAAATGCAAAGAGCTCTCTCCAGTGGCGAGGAATGGGGGGGACGAGAGGGGAGGGGTTGTATGGAGTGATGGTGGCCCATCCAGCCGTACAAAATCCTCATTCTTTGTGCCATTAGTGTGATTGTGAGACTCGGGCGTTCATGTGCTGCCCATTGCACTACTCATTCTGTGTTCAAATTGATCATTTGGGAGAGTACTTTTTGAGTCATCGCCTGCAGCAAGTGTTTGTTATTTGTGGTTGCCAGTGGGAAGGGAGGGAGAGAGAATGAAAGTGTATGGTGTGTGTGTGTGTGTGTGTCGAATACAATGTGTGCACATCTTTATATTTTGATGCAGTATAGCAGTGCTCTCTCTGTGCTTGGGATGTCTGAGTGCGTGTATGGTTGTGTGTGGCTGTGCGCAATGCGTCTGTTGCAGCCTGTATTAGTTGAGATTGATCAAATTGTTTTTATGATGCTCACTGCTTTGGACACTCTTTGGGTTGCTTGGATGCTGAACTCTAAAATTCAGGGAATATACCGTGACTATTCCTTTGCATTCAATGGCACCGATGTCGATGCATTTCAACCAACATTAGATGATGTTGCTTCATCATCTAAGGTTTCAGGCTTCAATATTGCATAGTTTTTCTGTATCTAAGTGGTCCGTTCTTTGCAGATCATAGGTATGACTATCAGTTTTATCCCAGAGTTTCTATGCTGCATTGGAAATTGTGTGAGACCTAATGCTGTGCTTACCAAGCTGTTGAGTTGCAAATTTTTTAATTGTGGTACCGAATATATGCATAAGATGCACACACATGCCACACACATGGATTTTTGTCAATAGTGTTAATATTTTTATATTTTATGCCTTACATGAAAGTGATCAAAATGCTGAGGGAAGTGGTTAGTCTACTACTTATACAAAAAAAAGACTAAATTTCATAACTGAAAACATTGGTAGGCCCTTTGTGAAATGTTTTGCATGTGGATGCACATGGCCGAGTATTGTGTGGATGTGATGTTTAAAAAAAAATAATTGAGTGAGAAATTTAGCTGTAAAAATGCAAATGCACTAATATGGTGCTTCTCTGATTTTTTTTTTAGATTTTGAACCAATAATGAATTTTTTTACTGGCAAAGTATTTTATCTGATGCTAGTTCTTACCTGAGGAATGTAGCCACTTAAAGAAGGTATTTTGTTGGAAAATACAGCTGATGTTTTCATTAAAATAATACACAATCATATTGATTGAACCACGTGTCTTCATTTTACAGACATCATGCACCTTTGACATGTTTATTACCTAAAAATAACCTCTCCCCTTTGCACTTAACTAGGTGTTTTCAGTCTCCGCCATGTTGCAGTGCAAACAGGATTAGCAATCCAGAATTATGCAATTGGCAACTAACCTCATAATTGAGAACTCGTTGTCGCCTGCATGATCTTTCACTTGCCCTCCAATTGATTCAGATGTATCAATCGCTTAGTCATACATGTCTCTGTGCTCTTTCATTGTTTCATTGCTTTGCAGTTCCTTGTTTCCAATCCGTAATTTTCTGAGTAATGGGGTCCATCAGTTAGTTTTTACCAATTATTGCATGGGGAGGGCTTTTTTATTTTCTCCTGTGACACATTTTGTGATGTGCACTTCGGCAGAAGACTTTCAACTATGACATTTTAAAATATTTTTTTTTCCAAATTTTCTGGGTTCATTATCTATTATGTTAATCCATATTTTTGTCAAGTTTTGAGTATATTTATACCAGACCTTGTTATAGTAGATCACTGGTCTCTCAGCTGGAAGAAAAGCCTTATGTGGGAGCTAGAAAATTTCAACTTCTACAACATTATAAGTAGGTTGTCACTAGCACACCTTTCCAAATCCCACACGTCATTTTATTACTCCTCATTTTAACTAGAGACAAGAAACAATTCAAACATTATTTTTGAATGGGGTAGGCGTGAAAGGGTCCCGAGTGGAAAAAGTAAGCACATTAACCGTGTTAATCACAGGAATCATGTAAAGGGCTTATGTGGCATGCCTATCACAAATAAGCTGTGGAGTTTTTTTGCTGCTACCTTCCTCTTTTCTAAAAATTCATGTAAATGAATTGTGAAACAGCAGTTCATTGTTTTGATTGGGTGAAATTTTATGCGACTTTCTCCAAAGGTAAGCTTTTCCATCACTGGGCGTTTGGTAGTTTGAAAAAAGTCGAGGCTTATCCACCATCACTGATTGGACAATATATGTAGTTGAATCATGCAAAAGGGCACAATGAAGGCCCTTGAGGACCACCATAGGCAAAGGGAAATTGCTGTTGAGCATTCAGGATTAGTCGCGGTGAATTTGTTACGGTCGCACCATCATCATTTGGTGTTCTAACTGGTCTGGTTCCATCCACGATTGCTATCTTTATCCATTTCTAACCCTCGCCGTTTTCTTGGTCTCATTGTATTCTCCTCTTGTAGCATTCATTATCTGTCAATTTCAGCCTTCTACCTCTACTCCCCTTCTATTGATCCTTCAAGTGTTGTAATTATTAACCCCTTCAGTTTAAGTACTGCCCTATCCAATTTTCTTCTCTCAACCGAATGGTGGTTAGGAGATTCCGTCCCCTCCAATCCTTTTCAGCATCTCTTCATTCCTTATTCTGTCTGTCCAAAGTATCTTTTCCAACCTTCTTCTTCCTACATTTCAAGCACCTCAGTCCTGTTTTTCTCTCTTCCCCAAGGTTCATGTTTCCCATCCATGCATCATGACACTCCGCACCAAGGATGGAAATCGAAACGAATTAATTAATTTAGTTTTGACTCAGAGCGAAATTAAAATAGGAGGTCCGGATTAAATTTCGTTCGGGAACGATATTAAATGCAATGCAGGTTTTGTTTTCACCCTGGACGAAACTTTACTCCCAGGAACGAAATTAAACTCAACTAAACTACTTTTCACCCAGTTTAGTTTGACCTTCAAAAGCAGAGTGGAGGGGGTTAAGACCTGATAGTTTTGACCCATGTATACATGACTGTTTAAAGGAATACAATAATAAATTACAAGTCCATACTGATAATCTATCTACACCTAAGGAAATTTACGATGCAACCTTAGTAAAAATTCATTTAGGATAGATTTTGATGGTTATGATTCCTCCTTCCTTTTGGCTATTAACATAGCAACGTGGGTAGCAATTGAATCCTAAAGGATATCATATAGGGAATGCCTCGAAGTATAGCAACAATGGGACTCTCGCATGTCTTAACGGTGAACATCCTACCATTCTAAGAAGTGAATACTTACAAGCCTTGCAACGGGAACGCGTGGCAACGAGAAACAATGTATAATTAAAGAAACCCACTCAGCAACGAGTGAGATATTATTAATCAGATATTCTATGACTGTGCAATCATTTGGAACATTGGAAACGACAGTCAACCATTTCGTCGAATAAAATTTAATAAATTCAGAAGCAGGCGTTGAAATCATTTTCTGTCATCTGAGAAATAATTTGACGCTAATACATACACGATTTACGTAATTTAAAAAAATATAATTTGAATGTGAAAATGTGCACTCTACGCAAAGCTGTGCCACTGGCAGACTTACAAAAAGTGCTACAACTTTGTTTATTTCATTTTTTCAGGGTAAACCTATACCCCCCCTCATTCAAAAGAAATTATGAAATATCTGAAGACTCTGCATAGGTATTTTAGAAGTGCTTCAGCACCTCTCAGATTCCCTGCGTGGTTCATTTAAGGTATTCGGTTACCAGTACCACCTGATGGAAGCGGAGCAAGCATTCCGAAGAACCTGGTGAGTCGTGATAAGGGTTTATTGATTGGGTTGCAGTATCACTGCCTTGTTATTCATTGTCTCTGTATAGAGACAACGAATAACAAGGCAACATATGTTTTTCTGCTCTTATGTTTCATCGGCCTTGAATGATATCATTTCCGAAGAGTATGAAATGCCGCAATGCGGTTCGCTGCATTCTTGCGTCAATTGTTGGAAGGAAATTCTCGCAATGGACATCGTAATTCAAGTAATTGAGTTCCCTCATCACATTTCCGCATTCTTTTTAGACGATAGTTTAACAATTTTATCACTAAATCATTTATCACTCGCGTGTCTTAATCTGTCTTAATCATATCCGAATTGAAACATACACACACACACGTAGGTAGTATACTGGGATAAAAACTTCACTCAGCAAATATCACTGCAAAATGCATAAGCAACTTGGTATGCAGTCTCGTGGACCGAAGTAAAGGTATAGACCTTTAGGATGAAATAGCATTGAAATAAAATCATTAGACTTGACCAGGATCTGAACCCGGTTCTATCACCATGACTGACAATCGAGTCATTTGGGTTCAAATCATGTTGAAATGATAAAAATGAGTGAAGAATTTAATCTATTTTCTGATTATAGTATACTTATTTGTATTTAATTCCTGAATCGTTTCCTTATTCCAAATCTGTTTTGAGAAATCGAGTTGTAACTCCATCTTGAGGTCCAGCATTGAAAAACGAGTGAAGCAACTGATATTTTGAAAACCATGGATTAATTATATCAATATCATTTGCATTTATGTTAATAAGTGATGACCAAGGAAAATAGCGCAAGTCTGAGCTTCTTAATGGTAAGTTTAATAATAGGAATAATTACATTGTTCCAGCACAGAGAGCAAAATGGAAGTTTACGGCACAATTTTCAACGCAAATCTTACTACAATTAATAATCTCTGTTACTTCTTACTAAAAATCTTACTTCAAAATCTATATTACTAAAAGTATACATTACTTCACAAATTTCATAACAATAATATCTCGATCTTAATTATTTATGTGCGTCTTGCAAATCAACGGGAGAGCGCGGATGGCAGAGTCAGGCATGGTATTCGATGAGAAACAAATATATATGTTTGTTCCGATCCGGATTGAAGCGGAAACTGTAGGTTATCGTTTTATTCCATCCCAGTACTCTTTGAAATGCAATAATTTGGGGAGTTCAGTTTCGATCTGGGATGAAACTTCACTCTCCGGAAATAAACTTAACTGTTCTGAACTCCTCTGCATTTAGTCAAGCTTAAGCTGAATTCATTCTCTAAAGTAGATGGTATGGGAAAATTTATTAGTAGCTTCGACTCAAGTTTAAGTGATTATTATTAGTTAATACGAAATAGTCTTATGTAGATAATTGATAGATATCAGTCGAGAAATTAAAACGTCTAGAAGTACTACTAATCCATCGTCAATATAATATTAACGAATGCTGATAAGAAATCCTTGCTCGTATCATATAGAAGTTACATTGTTGTTTATAGTTATTAATAAAAAGTTAACTTCATGAACAACGAACTTCAAAGGATGTTTCTTTGTGTTGTTTAAATCGTTTCGATATCATTTAAACAATTTACAAATTATTATTTCTAAATGTATCTTATGATAATATTATTCCAAGTAAAACTCTTCATATTGAATTTATGGTAGGTACACACCAAACTTAGGGCTCATTATGCAGCGTTTGGGACCGATACATAGTTGAGACTGTGGGATGAAGTGTGCTTCAAACATTAATGCACCCCACTTTTTACATTTGAATGCTTCCAATGAGATTTATAAAGAAATAAGTATGAAAACCCTATTCTAATACTGAATTTAAAATAACAACACCAAAGGTGATCCATCATCCCCTAATAAGAAAATGATTATTCCCTAACAAGTGGAAAGTGTCTGTCCCTCTCTTCAGCAGATAAAATAACCTGGTGTCTTGGATCTAAAGATATTGATCCCACAAAGTATCTTGACTAAATAAAGTCTTCTCCCGGCGTTCCATGCGTCATGAAGGTCTTTAGCCAGTTCTGTTGCTTTGAATCCTGTCGTTAGCTTGTATCGCAGCCATGCTTCTATAAAGTGTCCCATAGTTAGCTGCTAGGATTGTAATTTCTTCATAACTTCTTTTGAAGGAGGGGGGTTATATACCCTGAAAATGAAATGAACATATTTACAGCACTTAATGTAAGTCCGACAGTGGCACAGGTTAGCGTAGAGTGCACATTTTCACATTCAAATTTTATTATTTTAAATTACATAAATCGTGTAGATAATTATTAGCATCAGATTATTTCTCAGATGACAGAGAATGAGTTCGACGCCTACTTCTGAATTCATTAAATTTTATTCGACGAAATGGTCCATTGTCGTTTCCAATGTTCCAAATGACTGCACAGTCATAGAATATCTGATTAAATATATCTCACTTGCTGCAGAGTGATTTTCTTTAATAGTCATTGTTTCTCGTTGCCACGCGTTCCCGTTGCTAAGGCTGGTAAGTATTCACTGAGAACGGTAGGATGCTCGCAGTTAAGACATGCGAGAGTCCCATTGTTGCTATACTTCGAGGCACTCCCTATATGATATCCCTTAGGATACTTATTGTTTACTGCGTTGCTAAGCTTATAGCCAAAAGGAGGGGGGAATCAGAATATTCAAGCGTCTACCAATTCAAAAATCACTATACTCATCGTGTGTGGTGCGAAACTATACCTTTCGAACATGAAGCACGCGGTCATGCCGGGTCGAAACTGAATTATACCAAATTTGAGTTTAGTTTCATCCTTTTATTTTTGTCCCGGAGTAGTTTTGACTCTTTTTTAGTTTCGACCCCGAGTTCAGTCCCTCGGCTATAATTCCATTTCGTTTCGCTCCTGCATTTCTCTCTTAGATATTCCTTCTTACTAGTTTTGATTTTAGTTTCGTTCCGATTGCCATCCCTGCTCCGCACATAGCACGTGGCCAGTCTATTCCTGAGTACCACAGCTAAACTGCTCCGTAATATATTTTTATTCATCTGAAAGCTTCTATTGCTGCGTGTATTCTTGTTTTGATCTCTTCTTCCCTTGTCCAATTCACTATTGGCACGCCCCATGGATATGTGTATCTTCATTTTAACCCTGCAACTTAAGACGGATGTATAAGGAGGAAAAAAAGGGAAGTTCTCGCGAAACACAAGGCGAAGCTCTTGCAAAGACAGCCGAGGAGATAGCGGGGAAGATGACTCATCCCTGGCGTTGGAAAAGAGGCCGCGAATGAGCTGAAATGGAGGGTAACTGTTGGGTGTGGAAAACTGCTAATGATGATCGTACCTCTACTGAAGTCATTGCTTTTTAAACACAGGCTTAAGATGGCTGGAGCGGTAATCGTTGGTCGTCGACTGTGCATTTAAATTTTTTTTTTATAAGTAAAAAAAGAAAAACCTAGTATACCAAAATGTTCACGGTTTTCATTTATCCGCCATCGACAAATTTTACTGTGAAGGGTCCAGTGGTATTCAGTGTTTTGCTATCCATTAGCAAAACTTTGTGATAACCCCGGATTTTCTTCCAGGGGGTAATCCCTAGCGTGCAACTCAAGGCCTTTGTAACATGACAAACTTGGCATCCAGCGTAAGGCAGTATTCGAACCTTTAAGTAAACAAATTATAGACACTGTAGTAGAAAAACGACGTCGAGGTGCTTAAATTCCGGGGCGAGATTTCACAGCGATTTACTGTCTACCATGACGTAGCGCGTATACCACCCGCACAACAAGGGTTCGAATCTTTTTTGGAAGGATTCGATCGACTCTTGAATCTATAGAGTCGATGGAATCCCGACCACATCACATTTACTAAGGTTAGTTGTTTAAATAAATCATTGGAGCCATGGATTGAAGGAGAGAATATATTGTGAGAGCCATACGGCATTATACGAAGGGTATTGGGGCGGAATTGGCCCCATTCAATTAATGCAGTTAGTAGGTACGCCGAAGACAGATGCTATTCTGCGGAAAGTCGCGTTTCCGTGACGTTGGCTGCTATTCTGAATGAAATAGCGTGAACGCTCTATGGCAGAAATAGCTTTCGTTACGCTTTTGTTTCTTTTGTTTTGTTTTGTTTGTTGAAAAATTGCATGCTATTTTTCGAAACATGTGGTGACCGGAAATAATACTTGATAAATGCAACGCGTATTAGGGATATTACGTTGATTTAGCCCTGTGGCCTCCCAAGCAGTAAACTTTGCCCTGCCAAACGCTTGCCCTTGCACTTGAAGGCCTCACTTGAAAATTCATGCGAATAGTGACATAGCTTCCATGGTTATTGCCCTCCCCAAGCCGAATCCGGAAAGGCTTATCCGGAGGGTCGAGAAAAATTTTTCCACGTTTCTGAAGAATTTCCCTACTGGTAGCAAGTGTTTGCAAGCTCTTTGTAAGGGTTATTTGGCCGATGCAAACATCACAAAATTTTCCCATGGCTTTTTTGCAAGGCCTTTTTTTCCTCGGGCATGCTGGATGCATCTTATTTCACGAAAAAAACGTTTATTTTCTTTTTATGTGTTCGGCGCCCATTACGGTCGTGGGACCTTCTTGGGCGCCCTACTCTTGCGGATTACGAGGCGCCAATGGGCACTGCCTTCCCTGCCATTGAGTTGTATACATACATACCTCCATCTCATTTGTCTTCTGCAGTTCTTTACTTTGCATGGAATTCTAAACTCTACTCCCCCACCCGGGGGCCGTCCTCCACCCAAATGTTTAACAAAAAAGCAATCCAGGGGACTCTGGTCTATCTCAATGGCTCCCGCCACCTGCTGGCGACTGTTGACGCGAGATGTCGGTCGGATGGCGTGCTCGCGACCGAGGCCCGATAATTAGTCGCAGTGGGATGGGATGTGTCGATCGCAATGTGAGCGAACATCGCTGCTGTTTTCCTCCCCTCTCTGTGTCGTTCACCAATTATCGACGTCGCGGCGGCAGCGGACGGCAACCGAGAGCGTGATCGTCAACCGCCGCTGTCCACGTGATGCCGCCTGACTTTTCCGCTGTATTCTGCTGGAAGGCGTGTCTGTAATATGATTGGGCAGGTGGAGGAGCTTGCGTTTCGGCCCTGGGTTTCGTCTCTTTTCGAGAAAATCAAAGCGGTGGATCCAAGAAGTGTGATTGTGCATTACTATTTCGTATGCCATCGTGACTTAGGGAGCTTTCCATTCGATGCGAATTTAGCGCACATTGGTGCACTGTATCGCACAAGAAAAACGTTGAATATAATGATTCGCCCTCGCGAAATGTTTTTTAACCTGCCGGCGGGTAGCGTTGTTATGGGTGAACGATTTTCACAGTCGAATGTTTTGTTTGAAGTCGTTGGATTCGTTCAAAATACCTCGAATCTGGAAGCCGATGTCGAGAGGAGGGAATGGATGGATGGGCGATGAGATGTAATGTTGGGGAAGGAAATTGGCGAGGAGTACGATGCTTAGAAATTTATGCTCCATTATCCCTGAAAGTGACCGAAGCTTGTGCATAATTTTGAGTAGTGTTACTCAACTAGCCAAGTATGCTTGAGAATGGAGTACGAGTCGGACTCCGAAACGTCGACAGTAACAAACTTATTCCGGTGGAAGACCCGAGAAGACTTCCTCCATAGCCAAGTAGGCTGTTCGCGTTCGGTTGGTACCGTTTCTTAGCTTGCAATTCAGGGAATGAGGGATAATCTCTATTGCCTGCGAAATGTTCTGCAATTGTATAATGGACTGGTTAAATTCATTTTTGTTGAAATTTGCAAGCATAAAAGTGAAATGTTACGTTTCTTCATACCCATGCATTTTTTTTCTTTTTTGTTATTCTTGGAATTTCTGGGAAAGGAGTTTTTCCTTGTAGTGAACTGTCAGCATATTTCTTAACTAGAAACTAACCGCTAGGGCGAATGGCAGAGACAGTTGGCCGCACCTCGGGAATTTAATGAGTTGTTTATGCGACTCATATTAGAACACTAGCGTGAAGTAGTCACGCAAACTATTAATTGGATTATTTGCCTAATATATATTCAACGTTGCGTTCACGAATCCTGCGAACACTCGTTCATTTGTTAGTACGGATCCACACTTCCTGTTGTCGTACTTCGAACCTTGTTTTTGAAAAAGGAAGATCGGAGGTCAAGTCGAGGAAAATATGAAAGTCGGCCCTTAGCTGAGCGTCTTTTTAAGTGGGTCACGTCGGTCCGACATTCCTTTGAGTAACGTCTCTGATCGGCTATTCTATGGAGTACCTCGCATTAAAAAAATTAAAAAAAGATAGCAGTCGGGGGACAGCCGGCAGATGTGAAAAGTTAAAGAAGTTAAATTATTGGTATTTATTGGTTTGATAAATTTTCGTATCTCAATAATTGAATCAATGAGTGTTCACCATTGGTTCACATTTTTCAGATTATGTTACTGATCTTACGTCAAGTGTGTTGATAAACAGCTGATAACAAAAATCCGAAAATTTCTGCCTCAGTTTGCAGTCGGTCATAACTCCAGGTGTAAAAATTACAATTCCGAGTCGCATTCAATAAATTAAATTGGAAACTATTGTCCAACCTAATGCTACTATCTAGTTGTTTATATTATTATCTTTCATTCAACCACATTCCACTTCTCTTTTATTCCTAGGAACGTCTTAAATTATTTTTCCGTCGCTCAGGTTATGATTTCCTTATGGCAAAAGCTGCTCATCGTTCATGATCAAGTCTTTGTCGGCCTATATTTTCCCTTTTTATTTATTGGGGACTCGGCTTCAACGATACTGTCGGTCGTCAAGGGGGAGTGGTTCACCAAAAACGTGTAATTTTGAGCAATGTTACGAATGTTTCCGAAAAAATGTCAAATTCGAGAGGAAAACGAAATTCGATTTAGAGAGTAAAAATTTTTATTATATTTTCTTTCATTTTGCCTTCGTCTCGACTTAGTACGATCACTACTTCTAATTTAAATATGCAAAAGAAAATAAGACTGGCAGCGGTGAAGTGCGGATTAATGCGTACGGGTACAGCGTGACGCATTCCAAAAGCTATCACGAGTTTCGATATTTTTCTCCATGCAAAAAGTGTTTGGCCAGGCCCCGCTAAACTTAAGAAAATCTAGTGAGGTGAAGATTTGCCTTTCTGTCGACGTGAAAGATTAATTAATCGTCTGCCTCGGAAAAGTCTTAAAAATCTATATAATATATTCTTTCGTTGTCCTGCTCTTTATTATTCGATGGCCGCTTCTTTCCCATTTCTCGGTCGTAACCTGGAAACTCACTTTTTTGAACTATTGAGTAATGCTGCAACGGTCTTTGTTAGTAAATGCCGTCACTTTGTGAAGCATTTCCCTGAAATTGTCATCCATATTTGTATACTATCTAGTTCCTTAAAGTTCTTAAAGTAGGAGTTCCTTAAAGACCTTCGTTTCGTAAACCTTTATATAAACATCCTTCATAATTTGGTGGACGTATCCCACTCTTGGTCTTCCTGTCTCTTATTTTTGGCATTCGTTGTTGCTCATTTCATTATGGTTTTCAGGAAGCTGCTGAGCCTCACTGTGTGTTTAATTTTTTTTTTCGTCTACTCCACTCCCTCGACATGATGGATACCAGTTGGAATTTACGGAATGGTTAAAACATCCATCCTATTTTACCACGTTAATTACAGATTGATCAAAAACCGACTCAGCCTGTACGTACGCTGCCACACCCTCTCACCATTGAATATTAGTTCAGTCCGCCGTGTCGTGTATCATCTTCACGACTGAGCGTTTTGCAAAGAGAATTTTCTCAGAATAGTTTGTGATAGCTGCTCTTTTCTGGTCTGCATTAATGCGATGAGTGCGTTGCATGCAAACTTTGGATACCTCTCGAACAATCCTCTTGCCCAGAGAATGCAATCAATCCTGTTTGCTCTTCGCAACGAGGGAATTGAATTATCTCATCCACCCGAAACACGATTCCGTGCTGGTGACTGCAGATGATTAAAGGCAACTGATGCGGCAATCGTGGGTCGTTGAGTGCTCGTTTGAAAAATTATTCAATTAAGCCGAAAGAAATCGTGGACCGAATCTCGCTTAAATGCATCTATTTATGCGTTGGATCATGGCGTAGAAGTAGATATGGAAATTTTACAAGATTTATTTTTTAAATTTGTCTCCTAAATTAAGGCGTGTTATGACATGGATTTTGGCGCGGTATTTGATATTTAGACGAAAATGTTTTGCAATATGTTTTCGAAAATTGGGTTCTAAACTGTTTATGCTACTCTTCTCAGCCATAATAATAAATGTATTATTTTTAAAAAAGTGTTTAGTGGAAATTCTATGCTTTTGTAATCGAATTATAGCGGAAAATGTCAGTGACATGAGACTACGTGTTAAAAAACCATTTTATTTCCCCAAAACTAAATCTATGTTATGCATATCAGGTAATATTTGGGTTCTGCGAGTATTTTTGCTCTGCTGCCGGCTTCGTCGGGCTTTCCTGATGAAGCGGGCAGCAGAGCACGGTAAAACTGTCGCAAAAAATAATACAAAAAATACTCGCAGAACCCAAAGATTACCAGATATACATCATGAGTCGCGAAAATCTACAAAATAAGTTCAATGTAATGCAATTTTTCTTCTCTTATCTACAAAATATCACTAATGAGAACAGGAATGCAAAATTTTACGCAAATGTGTGCGTTAACAAAAATGGCTCCATCTTGAAAACAAAAATGAAGTCTAAAGTTGTAGAGAATGGCTGAATACTCGGGCGAGACTTATTGGAAATAGACTGTGCACAGTATTAAGCCGTTGCGTTCGAATGGACCTCGTCCATTGGGAGTTGTCGAAGAGGTGAAGTGGCCATCATGCGGCTGAAGATATCGAGTGCTGCCCAAACACGCTCTTTCCTCGTCTCAGAGGAAAAACACCAATCCGTAGTGACCCCAATAGTGAGAGGGCAGATGTTTCTGGTAGCAACGAACTAGATATGGGAGACTACAATGATGTAATTGAGCGTGTTATTTGATTTGTACTAGAAAGGGAGATGATTTAACGTTTTTTATACGTAAATTAGCAATGACATACGTATGAGAATAGCGCTAGCTAGCGCTAAGAAGGCGTTTAGTAATAGAAGGGAGTTGATAACGGTGACATTGGGTAAGGATGTGAAGAAGACGCTGATGAAGAGCTTGATGTGGAACGTAGCGTTGTATGGCGCAGAAACGTGGATCCTCAGAAGGGAGGACGAGAATAGGCTTCAGGCATTTGAGATGTGGGATTGGAGAAGGATGGTGAAGGTGAGGTGGACGGAGATGAAATGCTTGATATGGTGGGCGAGGAAAGGAAACTTCTGAATGAAATCCGGGATAGGCAGAATAGGTGGCTGGAATATGTAATAAAGAGCGACATATTGCTGAAGAGTGTGATAGAGGGAAGGATGCTGGGCAAGCGGAGAAGAGAAAGATAGAGAATAGATTTCATGGACGGGATGAAGAAGGGGAGATCGTATACTGAGGCGAAAAAGGATATACTAGAGGGAGATAGGCCACTCAAAGTGTAGAAAACCGGGAGGAGGTTCTTTGACATTCAACAGAACCTATCTTAACTGGTAGAATACTTAAATGATAATAATACATATATTCTTGAATATACCCTTTCGACTCGGTTTCTTTTGTGTTATTCGCTGCGGACTGTACTTTTTCATCCTCCTTAAGGGGGCTGTATACAATGATCGAAAATGCCCATTTAGTTCTGGCTTCTGCCGCAGCGTGGGAGAGATCTTCGCCTTCCCGTCCATTACCCGCCCCGGACAGCAGCACCACCGAAGGCACGGTGGAAAATACGTTCCATCGGTTCACGAGGATGTTCGCTGTGACATTATGATGTGCAATCTGCAAAGTTTTGAGGATCCTACGTGGATATGAAGGATTCCCATTGATCGTAAGCGAAAAGACTTAGAAATATAAGTCGCACGCACGCGTCATGGCGATCATATGATTTTCGACAGGTTTAAGTTTCTTTCGCAGTGGAAATAGTTATGATGACAGCAAAACCAATCCTCATTCCAAAGGCCTGTGCAAAAATACCTGATTTAAGCAGCATAACAGAGCCGTAAATTAGGAGCACGTAGACATCTGACGTGGAAGAGTTTTCGGGCGTAGTATACAGCCCCTTTAAGCGGGAACAATTGAATTTTATAAGTTGGAACTAGCTGTGCCCGGCATGCGTTGCATGGCCTCTTTTTCTTTCTTAGCAGGCACACATATAAAAAGTACACACTCAACAAATTCAATAGTTTCAGCCTTAAATTTGTAAACTAAACCGGTCGTGCAATAAATATTCTGAGTAAAACTTACAAAGTATGCTGATTCCTGAACATGAAAAAAGTACACACATTGGCATGTACAAAATTCCTCCAATTGCCTACTTAAATTTGAAAAATAAAATACTCCATCCTGAATTCCCCACTGATTTTTGTACTTTTCATGGTTTGACCCACAAATCTTTTCCGGAATCAAAATTGGTCCCTAAACGACTTTTAGACTCAGTCCAATGAATTCCTCGTACCTACACAGAAATTTGTAACGTACAAATGATGCCATGAGTTTCCATTCCATGCCTATGCTGGGGCTTCCAAGTTAATAAAATATTATTTTGCTGAAGCAGTACAAACATTAAAGATTTTCGAGCTAAAATGTACAATTTTAGGAAAAAGCGAAGGATATACGAAAATCGAATGCAAGAATTTAAAATAATCAGACAAAGAGACCACTGCACCAAAATATATTTTACGCAAAAATAAATTACGTACCTTTTAAAACAAATAATGTCTCACTAATATGATTCTGATGCACGTGATTGAGCAACTCGTAAACGATCTGCTTCGCTTGCTTGATTGCCGCTCCTCGCTTTTTTGCGAAGCTCGCGTGCCAACACTAATATTTTGAAACGACTGGCGCTCCACCTAATGTAAAATGGATTTAATAATTCAGAAACCTTCAGGGGCGAGCGCACAACAATTCAATGGTTTCTCAATTTCTATTGGTTAAAATAAGAACATCTCTCATTGGTTAAAATAAAGATCGTATTTGAAAAATTAAGTTTGGATTATTAGCTTACCCGTCGGGCGTTGTTGCACGAAAAGTATTCGAAAGATTAAGAGGGCCTTGGGGGGGGGGGGGGGGGAGGGAGCGGCGATTTAAAACATATTTATACCTTCAACCTTCGAAACCTTCGCAAGAGTGTACTCAACAACTTCTTAAAGTTTCTTGGCAATTCGTTAATTAAGATTTGATTTGATGTTTATTTTTGTTTGTTTATTTGGTTGTCAAGGAAAATGAGTAAAAAAAATCGATTGAAAAAGAGAGAAACTTCATTCTTTCGGGCATGATACCACTAATTTTAGTAGTATCATGCTTTCGGGTATGCGATAAAATGAATTTCAACTCTATATCTTTCGTTTAAGTTGTTTTAAAAAGCGAAATAATTAACCGATGCACAAATTCCAATGCTTAGAATTCCTAATCGGCTCAACTAAGCAATATGAATTCCAACAGCAATAACCGAAATCTGGTTGTCAAGCGAATATGGTATTGTCGATTTCACTGAAAAATATGTGTTTCTGCAGCTAAAAACGCAATTTTCAGTCAATTACGAAGTGAAAAGGATAATTAATTGACAGAATTAAAAACTTCATTCATTCAGACATTTAATTAAAAAATTCCAACTCTCTATCTTGAGCGGAAATGATTTAAAAAAGTAAAAAATGAAACCACTGCACAAAACCCGATACGTACTGCGAACCATCTAAGGGCCCTGAGACTCCCACCTAAAGGGCCCACCTAAGAGGGCGATGGGACTTTTATGGGCCCTGAGATCATTTTAAAGTAGCCTATAACTTTCCTCCTGCCTTGAACTATTACTCGTCAAAATTTCAGCACGATAGGATTAAAACTGAGGTTAGGATTATTAGCTTACCCGTCGGGCGTTGTTGCGCGAAAAGTATTCGAAAGATTAAGAGGGCCTTGGGGGGGGAGGGGGGGCGATAATTAAAAAAATTTTATACCATAAACCTTCGCAAGAGTGTACTCAACAACTTTCCAAAGTTTCTTGGCGATCGGATGAACAGTGTAGTAATGCATACAGGACACACAGACATACATTCGTTTTTATATATATAGAAGATTGTAAGCAAAATGCCCTCGTCGCGGTGTAGCGCAATATTGTGGAATTCGCCTCCTCTTAAGCGTAAGCAGGTTTTTGTTAATGCTTCAGTATTCGTACTTACATTAGCTTTAATAGAGTGTATATAGTTTTATGCAATTTGGTGATAACTCACCCCCTGCCTCACACCCTGCAGGTAGATTTCAAAGATGTTTTTAGTTAGACAGCCACGAATTAATGAGACATGCATACGAAGACGGAATATTTTTTCCCCTTTCTCTCAGTAAAAATAACATGGAGCAACTAATTTTAACTAATAAGATAAGAATTAAGCGTTGACTTGTAGCTCTATCGAGTGAGACTCTGTGCCTGACGTCTGGTGTCTTGTAGTTGCTGAGAAACAACTTTCTTCACTGGAGACTTATCTAGGCTCTGCGTGATCAAAAGATCCGTCGTTATTTGCGAGAACAATACGAGTGCTTAGTGTGATGAGTAACTGAAAATCGATTTGTGCGTTGAGAACTTTCAGGTTTCTCTTCATTCTTTAGTTTTTTTG
This sequence comes from Ceriagrion tenellum, assembly GCA_963169105.1. NCBI lineage: Eukaryota > Metazoa > Arthropoda > Insecta > Odonata > Coenagrionidae > Ceriagrion > Ceriagrion tenellum. Next base: position 2,615,626 of record OY720633.1, read on the forward strand.
TTTCTGACAGATTCACTTCTTCTTCGTCCAATCAATCAGCTTGGAGAACAAACTGCGGCCCTTGGAGTCTCTTCATTATTCCGAATGTCACATTCGTCGTTTTACCTTTCATTGCGGTTTATGGGTTCATCGTTAAGTATTTTGAAAATGAGTGCTCTCAATTAAAATACGTAGAAAAATAGACAGTATTGACAAACTCATTTATTGTAATAAAATATAGTAGATAATTTAATATTAAAGGAGTGGTTTTTTGTGCTAATACTATTAGGTAAGGGTCCAATTCAATACTAAGAAATACTCTTTAATGTTTCATGTCGCATGCATGAACGAGCCCATCATCCACATTGGACCCCTTCCATCTCCCCCCACGCCCGCCCCCCTTACTCCCCGAATCCGCCCCTGGGTGGTGTAGGCGAGGGTTACACAACCTTTGTGCTGCTGGCTTTGTGAGGGTTTCCCATGCTGATCGTCGATGGACGGCGGCCGTGTTTCAACCTGGGACACCTTCAGTTTGGAGGTCAGGCAACATCCTCTGGCCCCACCTATCAACCCCCGTTGGTTGCCCATTGACGACGACGTTTTCCTACCTTTCCCATGGATCCCCGCAAGATGTTGCCCACCCTTCAGCCTGAATAAGTTTCCTATGATGGGCACGAGACTGTCGAAATTGGGTATGAATTAACTCTCGGAAGCCTTCTGAAAGGAGCAAAATCTTTTATGAGAGCTGTATGATAAAACGAAGTACTTGATCTTCAGAATGAAGTTATGACAGGAAATCTGTGTAACTAATCTGACACATTTTGGACCGCCTTGAATTTTCGAATTTTCAGTTTTCGGTACGCCTTTAAGGTGAGAAGGACCTACTCAGTGGTCAGAGTTGGAGTTTCCTAATTCCCCCACCTTCGAAAGATAATTCTAAATAATAGCTATTAGAAATGTTTCATTACCTGAGAAAATCGGGCGGGTGACTAGCCTCTCCTAAGAGGCCACTGAACATGCTTTCGCCAGTATCCGTGGCTTGCTCAACGAGGTGGTTGCTCAAATTGTAGCTTTCGCAACGATCGTTTTTAGGGTAAAAATCGAGATCTACGTCACGGAATTGTAAGATCAAATAAAATTTGAAAAGTTCCTCCGAAAAATTTTAGTTTTTTTTTCTGCTCTAATTTCTGCAATCCAAGAGATTTTTTAATTGTATTTTTTAATCAATTTGGATCCTCTTCATTGCATAACTACCGCCCACAATGCAAATCATCTCGGTAGAAGAATGACGCCAGCCTCTGAGGCTCTGGCTCCATCTCTACGTCTTGAAAACCAACTCGGCTAATGTGTGGAGCGTGGTTTTATCCACTACGCATGAAGAGGCTTGGGTCAAATTATCACTCGACTCTCCAGCTTCAAGAGGCGCACATGTAGTCGAAAAGACGAACGTCCTTCCACATTCTTGTTTACATTTTTCCGCTCGTCTCCTATCTTCCCCTTCACTCTCTGGTCCACTCAGTTGCACACAAAACACACGTGATCCATCGGATTTCAGTGAGTTCGTCTTCGTTCTCTTCGCTATCACTTATTTCTGCGTGTCTTATCCTTGTGATCGGGGCGCATGCTAAGTAGTTGACTGCGACACCTGTAGGGGGCGGACACGGAACCTTTCCCACATTTTTAAGGCGATACTTTTCGCTTCAAGGATGGAATTACGATCAACGTTCCCTGGCTTGGCGGAAACGGATGAGGCTTTGACGAAGTTTGTTTATTGTTGTTATTAGTGGAGATAATTATGTCGGCTGGACGATGACGCATCGTCGACGGACAAGTAGCGAACCTTGCCAAAGTCTAACTTTTGCGTTACGCCACGTCAACGTTTGCCAATCGGAGGCCCACATGAAGCAGTATTGGTACACATTTTTTGGACTGTTTTTATTATAATTTAAAAACTAAAAAATTAATGGCTACTTTGCAACCGTTTAAATTTTACGCCCGTAAAAGCAATCAACAATTGGCGCTGATACTCCCGTCAATCGTAATCATCCCCCTTTAAGGACGGAAAATGGAATGCCACCATCCGTTTCTCTCACGTCATGAAACGTCGATCACAATCCCGTCCACCCTAGTCGCCGACATATTTGGCGTATTCTGCAGTACAAGTAGCGCTTCTGTTGTCTTTGGTTTTGTGCTCAAATGAAGAGCGTCGTGCGAACTCTATGCTGGTTGGGCGTCAGTCACACAGTTTGAGCACAAGCGACTCCACGTGACGCCCGACGACGCGCCGTCCTTGCTGAAGGTCCTAGGTCGTCATTATCACTTCCGCTGCTGATTACATCCTGACCCCCAAACACTGATCACCAGCACCAGTCACTGTATGCGTTCAGAACTTCTCAGCGTTGGCGCCAATATGGTTATTCGATAGGGAATCTGTAGCGAGAAAAGGAAAACGTGAAACTCATGGGCAATACAAAGGTGATAAGTCATGAAAAATATCTCTTTTGCATCTCATGTTATACTATTTAAACACTTTTTCTACACTTGTCTTTCATAAATTTGCAAATCCTTTGCAAATTGAAACAAAAGAAAATCACTAAAAACTCAGTTACATTGTAAAAAAAGAAGATAATTTTAAATGATTTTCAATTAGATTGTAAAATTGATATTTTTCCTGGAATTCAGTTTTATATCAGCTCAAGTAAAAAATAGTCGAAAAAAGGTTTAAAATTACCCGAAAAAGTGATGGAAAATTAAAAAAGAGGAAATCAAGATGAATTAGGATGAAAATCACTGAAAATCAGTAATAATCAGATTTTAGAGGGGGAAACCCCTTGAAAAAATACTTTATAATCAATTGTCAAAGAAATATTTTACGTAAGTTTCCTCATCAAAAGATAATTTAAGTAATGACGAATAAACGCCGCTGACCAATTATTAGAGTTCTTGCGTTTCCAAAAACCTTGGTTTCCTTCCTCTCCATACACCCTACCCTTGCATTGAGATCTATTCTTCTACGAGTTTGGTTTGCAATTTAACCATAAGCTTCTGCTAATTTTATAGCAAAAGATGTAGTTCAATGATACCGGAGTTAGGCTTTTTAAATTCAAAGGTCTTTTAGCATTTCTACTTTGAAAAAAAGTTCTGAATGTGTTTTTAATCAAAGTATACCAATTGTGGGAGGCAAATCGCCCTCAAAACTTGGTGGCAAAATGTAAAATTATCGAGGAGAATATAGTGATGGATGTTCGTCAATAAATACTGGCGGTGACAAATTCCTCTTGGTTTTGGTTCGAGGCACTTAATTAGTTCTCTCTGAAGTTGAATGCGGTAGAGTTGCAGTTCCTAAAGGCAATGGAAAGCAGATGTAGCTCTGTGATTGCTTGAAAAATTTTCTCGAAAATTGTTTAAGAAGGCTCTATACATTGAATATGTTCGTGAGTCAGAATTTCTCAACCATCGCGGACGAAATATAGTACATCTCACTTATTCCTAAATCTAATCAAGGAACCGACTTAAGCAATTGATTGTACGTTGTTTCTCATTTATTGCCCACTTGTTCAATTATTTGGGCGAAATAAAAAGACAGCATTATGTGATATGAAAATAACATTACATGTATACTTTTTTGCGAGATATTTTCATTTCATGATGTGGCTCATATTCGGAGATGTTACACATTGAGCATTATATATCGAAGATGAGGAGTGGAGTGACATCAAATCAGAATGAAAGCTGTCTTAGATCCTTCCTGATGACATTTTGCTTGGAGGATTAGGGGAAACCCTTAGTGGCCTGACTGATGAATCCAGTGCTTTCAGCTCGGTCAAATCAAAGTTTTTCTGATGGAAAAATTGGGTTATTATTTTAAAAGTAGAGCCTTCATGCACTTTGACTTAATATTATCTGATAAGCGAGATATCACCATATTTTGGTGAAAGCTAAAGTTCAACTCAGCACAGTAAAATGGTGAAATGATTCACCTTAATTGTTTATCCTTAAAGAAAAATTACACAATCTCCGATTATAAAGCAATTAGCATCGTTATTTCGAAGGGATATCGTAGTTTGCTAGAAAGATAATGCATAGTTTACGTTCAATTATACTATTTGATACACTCTTACACAGAATGAGGCTAGTCCACGGGCCCCAGAAAACTGAAACGTAGTTTTTCATCCTTTTTGTATCTACGAAATCCCATTATTGATATTATCATGGAATAGATCAAAGATATGCACCTTTAATGTTATATAAGTTCCTTAAGAATGAATTAAAAAATACTAGACACAAAAGTAAACGCGACCAGTTTGGGAAAAATCGTTTACCTTTGGATGCTTTTTCGCTGCGCTTGCGAGCAGCCCTCTTTTCCCGCCAAGTGACTCTCCGCTCGATGATCTCGTGCACAATGACGAATAGGACGAAGGTGCAGACCAGCCCGATTCCCATCATGGCGCCGAGACTCAGGCCACCTTCAGTCGCAGCGTCGGAGAAGGGAGAAGAGAAACATCCGATCAGAGATTAATGCAGGTTGCAGAAACGACTCATAATTTGTGCGTTAGAGTTGTGGAATCCATGATTCAAGGTTTAATAGTTCGGTTCAGAGACATTCATTGCTTAAGGAGACTCCACCATAAAATGACATAATATCATTTAAAAAAAGATTTATTTAAGCCGCCACTCCTGGCACCACGAGTTAACGTTGTTTAGGTCTGATGATAGAACCTCTGAATCCGCATCATCGCCAATGCCGCGATAGATGAACACATCGTATGCAAATAGTTTAAGTTTACTGCTAGCTCGAAAGCTTTAGTAATTTATGCGAATAAGAGAAGGGGGCCGATCACGCTTCCTTGTGGGACGCCGGATGTCACTCCAACCATTAAAAGCTAATACCGTCAATAGCTTCTTTTTACTTGGAATTACTAAGACAGTCCAAGTGATTCCATTTCACTATTTTTTGGTTTAACCCGTGGGGATTATAATCTAAATAATTTTATGTGAGTAACCTGTCGAATACTTTCTTTCAATCAAGTAATTACGCATCAGCATGCTATTTGGATTCACCTGGTAGTAGAATGTCCTAATGGAAGATCGCAGGATGTAATTCGCAAGAACTACCCTCAGTAATCTAAGTTTACAGATAAATCGATGACTTGGGTCTTTTGTATAGATAATGAATAATGGGAACCGATCACGCTTCCTTTAAGGTAATGACGTCAGTGGCAGAGGAACAGAGAGAAATAGCTCAACTGGAAATGGAGACACTGAAACGTTTATTAAGTCGGCGGGGACGATGACTTGTTGAGCCCAATTAGCCGTTCTTCAATCAGTTGAGGAATTTATGTGAGAGCATGTAGAAAAATTCGACTCCACCATGCAAACAAATGCGGTATTCGCCCTATGTATGTATAGCAGACTTCGTAACTAATGTTTTTAGCAGCCTCTGCGCTATAGATATCGAGTAATGTGAAGAAACTGGAATATTGCGTATGCGTCGAGGAAAGAAATTTAGTACAAGCGTGTCCTGAATATAGTCCTTTCGGCTTCAACCAGGGAAACAATGAAGTTGTAGAGAATGGTGTGTTGATCTCCTGCGTGGGTATGCAATGCGTACTACTTAACTGGCTGCATATACTCAAAGGATATCGAAAGCATCTTATTCCCTCGGCATAAGACGGCATTACGACCAATATCGCTGCAGCATTCAAGATAAGGGGTTTCGTTGTATAAGCCTCAAGTCAGGGCCAAAGTTCCCCACTAGAAAGCACGAGATACGTGAGAGTTTAAGTTCAGTAGTCCAGATATAAGATCTCAGCAATCTGCGTAGCTCCAAAAAGCTACTCACTGTCTGTTCCAATGGATGGCTACGTCTTTTCTTGTGTCTAATCAATGGAAGCTGTTGAAATTACTTGACATTTAATTTTAATATCCCTATGGATTAAGTGTAACTATCTCAGTACCTTTCTGTTAAAGGTTTAGTGTTTAAGTGTGGGAGTATTACTAATTGGCGTAGAAATGAAGCTATTGACTTTGGGCATGACCTCCGATTATCAATCACACGGTTCTTGATTGAGCTAAATATATTTCTTGCCAATGATTTAATATGCAGATACAAAATAGGGGAGAAGGCATCTCCCGGTGAAATACTTATAGCAGTATATTTAGTAAAATCTTCTCGGGTTTGGCACCGGATAAGGCTATTAAAGGTCAACTTTTCGACGAGAAACTCTCTCTCATCGTCATCAGGGCTAAGACTGATTGCCGAGTTAGGTCCATTCTGGGTTTTTATACTTGAGACCCATTGTTGACCGGCCAATTCAAAATTCGCTCACGGCGGTTGGAATTTGAATTGTCTCCGCAACCGTTGTTTTTTATCGAGTAACGGTCTCCATATTTGGCTGATGTTCTGCCCCGAGTCTCGATTAAGCTTTTTCTCCTCCAGACTGATTTCGATTGCCTCTTTCATTAATCGATCCCAGTATCCATATGACCGGCAGAGGATTTTGGCGCCGTTAAAATTGATGGAGTGCGCATGATCGCGACTATGCTCCGCCTAGGCCGATTTTTCGGGTTGAAAAAGTCTTATGTGCCTCTTGTGTTCCTTAATTCTGGCTTCCACCGTACGTAATGTCTGTCCAACGTAGGCAAGGTCACACTCACAAGGGATGTTATACACTCCAGGTACTCTGAGGCCAAGGTCGTCCTTCACTCTTACGAACCGATCTCGAATTTTCTCTGGAGGTCTATGGAGGTTGTGTAAAATTCCCCGAGATAGTGGAAATATAGGGAATGCAGGCTCTTCCTAACGGCTTTTCTTGATCTCCTTCCGAAGGCATATTTGTTCTAATGGTTCTTCTCAAGTCCAAGCGAAAATCCCTATCACTGTACTCGTTGAGTTTGAACGTAGTTCTTAGATGTTCTAATTCAGTGGGAAGATTTTCTGCATCAGCTACCATTTTCGTCCGGTGTATCAAGGTGGTCAAGACGCCCTGTTTTTGGGAGGGGTGGTGGTGGCTTCTCCCGTTTAGGTAGAGGTTAGTGTGAGTTGGTTTTCTGTATACACTGCGTCCCAGAGTACCATCAGGCTTCCTTTGAATTAGGATGTCCAGAAAAGGAAGGCAGTTGTTATTTTCCTCTTCCATTGTTAATTTGATATTTGGATGCTGCTGATTCATATGACTCAAACAGTCATCCAGCATATTCCGTCCATCCTGTCAAATGACGAAAATATCGTCCACATACCGGAAAAAATATCTCGGTCGTAGTGTAGCCGAATTTAGTGATTTTTCTTCAAAATCCTCCATAAAGAGGTTTGCAATAACTGGAGAAAGAGGAGATCCCATAGGGATCCATTTTCTCATAGTATTTTCCACCATAAAGGAAGTATGTCGATTTAAGGGCATGTCGGAACAGTCTGTCATCTCGTCAAATTTACTTTCGAGGATCTTAAATGTTACTTCCAGTGGAACTCTTGTGAACAAGGACACGGCATCAAGGCTCACCATGATGTCTGAAGGGTTTAGCTGGATTCCTCAAAGTGTCTCCACGAACTCGGCTGAGTGTTTTATATGATGCTCACTATGACCAACTATAGGTAACAGCACAGAAAAGAGATATCTTGCCAGATTGTATGTTGGAGCGTTGATAGCACTCACGATGGGCCTGAGTGGAATGCCTTTCTTATGAATCTTTGGCAGACCAAAGAACCTTGGTGGAACGGCTCCCTTGGTGGAACGGTGCACTGCAAGGTTGGATTTCGATTCCGGGTCCAGCTTCGTTTCTTTGATGAGTGCGGCAGTCTTTCTCAAGATAGCATCCGGAGGACCTCTCGAGAGGTCCTAGGGAATTTCCTCTGTAGTTTTTACTCGTAATTAGGGAAGTCCTCTGTAGGGCCCATCTTGAAGTATCTCTTTAGCTTTTTTGCGGTACTCTTCAGTACTCATCAAAACTGTTGCGTTTACTTTGTCAGCGGGTAGAACAACGATTTCAGAGTCCTGCTGGAGGGAGTGTAGTGCCTTTCTTTCCTCTTTGGTGAGGTTAGGTTTCGGTAGAACTGCCCTTTTATAGCGTGATCACATCTTCACTTCTAATCTCATCGGCTACTTGTACTGGAAGCTTCCGGATTGCCTGCTCAACTCCTCCGATGAAGTCCAGGTAAGGAATTGATTTTGGTGCAGGGGCAAAATATGTAGACCGTTACTCGATAAAATACAACGGTTGCGGAGACAATTCAAATTCCAACCGCCGTGAGCGAATTTTGAATTGGCCGGTCAACAATGGGTCTCAAGTATAAAAACCCAGAATGGACCTAACTCGGCAATCAGTCTTAGCCCTGATGACGATGAGAGAGAGTTTCTCGTCGAAAAGTTGACCTTTAATAGCCTTATCCGGTGCCAAACCCGAGAAGATTTTACTAATATTATTCGCCGGGAAAGCCTACGATCTTTTAGCAGTATATATTTTTTTGTAATTTGGGATGAAAATGGTGAGTGGTAATTTTGGGCCAACGAACAGTCGAGTGAGATAGTAATTTTCAGCGAAGGTGAATTACATACTCGTTTACATGCGTACTTATCACACACAATCTAACGGCCTTTCAGTTTTCACAGTCAAAGATTTCAGTTATTGATACCCTAAGAAAACTGACTGTTTTTTAAATGTCCTCCATAGCTCCGTATCCTCGCGTTCAACTATTTCCTCTATGACATTTATCCACTTCGTCATACATTGTTTCTGTATTTTAAGGTGGCTGGTGCAATTTCTGTTTATAAACCGAATTGCGTGAAACTTTGCACTCGTGTTCTCGTTATTAATATCTATAGGAACAAAGTTTAGAATTGAATTATGAATATTAATGTTTCTTAATAATATGTTTCATACTTTTATAACTTTTGCTAACAAGTTTCAAGGTGTCACCCCGACTCCAAAATTCGGAAGCAACACATTTCACTGTAATCATGTTTACATTTCTAATAGCGCGCGCCGAAAACTACAGTCATAGTATGCTAGTAAGGTTCTTATACATTACTCAAAGAATCTTGATACACTAGTATCAGGTGACCGAGCTCAGCTCGACAACAAAATATGTATTTAAATAAAATGAAACTAATACAAATGCTGTGTTACAGATAAAAAAATACAATTAGAGATAATGAAGTCTGTTAGACTTTGATATTGAAATTTCCACAGTTATCAGGAAAATTGATATTTTCGATGTCTTCCTGATTGTCGTTATTCAGTCGTGTAACTCTAATGTTAGGGGTGTAATGGTTTAAAACTTCTTTCCATGCGACGTTTGTAGTATGGTGAGGTTTTTCTGGTGGTAAAAAAACTTTTAAGCCACTTCGCCTTTTGACTTTGGAAAATTCTACGAACAATATGCCGCACATTAACACTGCTGTTGTTAAGTAAATGCCAACCAATTCAAATGTTTTTCATTGAGCCTTATGAGTGCTCATCGCAAAATCTCCTTTTAATAGTAATCGACGCCTATGCGTAGCACATCCGAACACAGAGTAGTACATGCTGACCTTTGCGAGAATCTAATGTACCTATTTCTTGGAATATAAGCATAGTGGAGTATTAGCCGTCTGGTTTTAATATAGCCAAACATTTAATTTTGATTGAATTGATTTTTGGATTGATTTGATTGAAATTTGATTGAATGGAAATTGCTAGAGCCGTTTCGAGAAAAAAACCGAACGCTACGTACAGAAATATCTCGTTAATAGTATAAGATAATTAAGGAAATTATTTATAAGGAATATATATAAGGATATAAGGAAATATATAAGGATATAAGGAAATAAAACTATTCAATCATTTCTATTAATATTTGCTCGGTGTATAACAATGTCTAAGCATATGTGCTTAAGTGGAATGTGATCATTGGTGATTTTTCGAATCGATACTTTAAAAATTAATTAAATGAGCGCTCAATGACTCGTGATTTCGGCACCAGCCAATAGATCTAACCTAGACCTACCCTTACCTCACTCTTGTTGTACCACATCTTGAAGGAGCCGTATGCTTTCGGAATCTTATTCAGAAAGATTGCTATCGCAAATTCAGCAAGTGAAAAATGAAAGGGGTATGCTTAGTTTGAAATACCTTCGGTAGGGATGGATAGTGTTACAAGACTATTCCACGAACTAGGTTGGGAGCTGCCAGAGAATCGAAGATTATACAACAGGAGACCTCATGTGTATCAGGACGACACCTTTCGGTTAAAAGTTTAGCTCCACTCTGCATCCGTGGAAGTGACAAAGGCAGCAAAGTACGAGAAATTCACGGTCGAACTGAGGGATTGCACTTCTAGACAGTGAAGTGAAATCAATAGCTTAACTTTGATAGAAAAAAGGTCCAATGTCATGAGTGGAAAGAATGAAGCATCGACCCTCTCATAATGCATCGACGAACTCGATAATTTCTCACGTAGCTTGTTGAAAATACATAGTGACGGAATCAATTATAGACTTGTGATTTTCTTAACGGTTTTATTAGCAGACGACCGGTTTCAACATACGGGCGACATCCTCAGGTGTGTGTCGGGACCTGATGATGTCGCCTACAGTCGGTCGTCTGCATATGAAACCATAGATAAAATTACATAGGTATTATTTATTCCTTATAATGCATCTATCGTGACTAGACAACATCGGAAGAGGTCCCGCTAGGAGATTTCAATTATAGATGTTTATGTTAGTTCACATTGGAAAACAGCGCATTTTAGCTCGCGCGAAAGACGTTGATTGACGATTTGCGCTGGCTAAATGTTTTGTAACCAAACGGTAACTTATTGTGAGTGATCAGCAGTGCAATGTAGCTGAATTAATTTAAAATTGTATTTAAAAACGTATACTTTGTATCTCAGAGTATTTTGAACCATTATAATATGCAAATTTGACGCCTTTACTGAAAATCAACAAACTTGTCAACGATCACGGATGCCATTATCGACGTTATTTTATTGTTTAGCGCACACCAACTTTGCTCCCGATATGCTTTGAAGTGCGCCACCTAGCATGCAGGGTCCGGAGCGAATGGAAGGTAAGTGCGCTGTTGTGTTGGGAAGTGATTTAGCGCCCTGGAGCTAATGAAAGACACCCTTTGCCTCGCATACAGAGCGGTACCACTTACCGGGAAGGTTGGGCGGTGGCGGCCGCAGCGTCAGCTCGCCCCTCTGTTGGCCGGCCTCCCCGGACACACCCACCACGCATATCCAGTCGCCCGCGTCCGAGTCGACGACGGTGGTGAGAGTGACCCCGCAGTCGCCCGTGGACATACCGTTGCCGTGGTATTGGAAGCGGCCGTAGCCCACGCCCGCCTCCAGGTTGAGCCCCGGGCCGATTTCCGCGTCTTCCGAAGTTAGGGGAGAACCGTCCGCGCGCAGGAAGCGGCAGAAGCGAAGCGGGCTGTGGTCCGTAGTGTGGCACGTGAGGATGGCCCACGCCCAATCCTCCGGCACCTCCACGTTCGTCTTCAGGGGCGGAGCCGTCGCTGTTTTCGGCGAGAGGTGGAAGAAAAGGCAGCGGCATGAATATCATTTTCATAATAATAAATATTTTATTTCTGCGCTGTGGAACTCAACAATTGATGCAAAACATTTTTAGAAGTCAAATCATATGAACAAAGTAATCAGCAACTGAAGAAGTAGTTGTGATAGAACTTGGGGACATATATGTATAACTAAGCACTTGAATTTGACGGCTTATATGAATGTATATACAAATGTAATGAAGAATTACATGAATTGTTAAATAAATGCATTCAGGTCGCTTAAAGTCAGTTTTGTAAACTTTTGCCTCTTCTACACAAACCGAGTATATATTTCAAGCGTTTATTGTATCTAATTTAATTGTAATAGCTTGTAAATTCAATTGGAAGATTTGTGAGGAAATGGGAGACATGTTTAAAAAGACAAATCTTTCGGCAGGGATGCGAGTACTTAATCTTCTTTTTCTCCAACATGAATAATGTCCTACTTACGGCGTATTACGAACGTTATGTAGGCTTAAAATATACGCACATATACCGGTGATTTTTGTCATCCCAAGGTAGCTACTGGCTTAATAATTCGTTTTATCAAGTTTATGACGGATATTAAAATCAAAATTAATATTTTTTATGAAATACTATACTATAAAGTTGCAGTCTGTAGTTTGTGCATTTAAATTGCGTAGCGACCGCCAGTTGGCTACGCAATTAAGGTGACATTTTTCGCGGATTGGCGGAAACTTAGCCGTCATAGGTTGGCGAACCGCGCAGATCTGACTAGGCCACAGATCAATGGCCTTGCGTAGGGAGCCAGTAAGGGTCCTTGAGACTGACCTTCGTGCAGCACCACCTCCATGCGAGCGGCCAGTTCGATCATCTGCTCCTCGATGCCCACCGTGACCCTCCACGTGCCGGCGTCCTCGAGGCTGACCCGCCGGATGGCCGTGCTGCAGTCCCCGTTGGCGAAGCCGCGACCCACGTAGTCCAGCCTCGACGACCACCCGTAGAACTTACCCCTGGGAAAACAAGCCAGTTGGAGGGTGATATCGAGGATACAGTACATGGCATGGGGAGGAGATATTGGCACCCGTCACGTGACTAGGACGTCCATCAAGTTTAGCATCTCCCTATTTGGTGGTCAAATATCTTAAATGGAAACGTGAGCGTATCTCATCCAACAAATGTAGTGTCTGCGTGTTTTTTTCCTGAAGTCTACAAATAAAACTATCGGATGCTCTGAACACGAAAACTTGCGTTATAGTTTTATCTAACCGTAATTTTCATTATTTCTGGCTACTTAAAGATATATCTCAATATGGCGGCTCTGAAGCGGTTCGTAACGTCGTTTGCTCGTATATATCATCATATGCTCCTAAATATTGTCATATGCTCCCAGATATTCCTCGCCGTAAAAGCTAAATTTGCGTTCATATGAGACTTATGACTCACCTGGCGAATACTTAAAATGTGTAGCTCTCTAGTTTCCAGCCAGATGATGTTGGTAAGCGACGCGGATGTTTCGAAGGCGTTTTGCCATCGTCCTCAAGGTGAAATGTTGTGTATTTAACCGAATCTCTGTTGTGAATTCCACTGTCTGTGGAATCTGCCGCCAACGGTTCGGGTAAATAACGTCACAAGGAGTATCCCGCTCCGATGGTATCTTCGGTATTTACTACTTCATTTAAACTACTACTACACCACTGAGTATACATTTTACACCACACGACCTTATATTTTTCATATAGCTCATTCAGTTCTCAACATGGTGGTAAGGAATTCTCGAGAAAACTTTTTCATGCTAGCTCCCAATTGGTACTCCCTTATCCACGCAGTGCAAGGAAAAACTCGTTTTTTTAAACTGACATTGTTTTATGTGTCCCTTACTTTCAATCGCTGATCATAAATTTTACAAGTGTTTACGCCTCCTCATAGAACAACAGTAAATGGACTCACAGTCTTCCATTCGATGTCACTTTTTTGTTCATATCAGGGAATGGTACAGGGAAGTTGAAGAAATACGTGAACGAGCCGTTTTTCTCTCTCTGTTTGGATGAATGAGACATGTTTCTAATGTTTCTTTCAGTCTTCTGGAAATTAGTTTCTACCTTTAGGTGCGTAGACTAGTGCATCAGTAATTTTTGAAGTCGTTTCCTCTCCTTTCTTAAACAATGCTAGAACTATTCAATTTTGCTAGTCTTTCGGGGTACTGCATCCAGTTTTTCAGCCAAGGTTAATGAATCTGCATTATTTGATTATTATATATGACTAGGGGTATTGTTAGAAGTTATACACTCGTACGGTCATCTTCAAGGGATTTTCAATTTTTAAAGGTTGTCGGTGTTTCTTTCAGTTATTAAAATGCTATCGCACCACCATTTTTGCCAGTGATAACTTTATTTATTCTCTTTGGTTACGCAACATAGGTTTTTCTAATTTCCCAGCCGTTTCATGTTTATTGAGGCGAATAGTTAATTTATAATGTATCTTTTCCTTCATTATGAAGCAGGTTGACTTTTACTGACGTGTACGCCGTATTCCGCATTGCTTAGAATCATTGATAAGTCTTCTTTTCTTATATGTATTGCCTCTCCTTCAACTGTAGCGGTGCCCCTCTTATGTTCCTTGTATTCACCTAAATATATAGTGCTAAGATACTTCAGATTAGGATCCTTCTTTCGATCATTTTTGCTGTATCTTCATTTCAAAATGGGAGTCTTTTTTCATCCCTATTGTGACGGTTACTGGTCGTTAGCCTTCGTTTCATCCCTTGTTCCACCCCTCTCCACGCAATGGATTAGATTGAAGCTCCCAATAGGGCAATGTATGAGTCTCATTACTAGTGTGTGTGTGTTAAAAGGTGAGCTAGTCTAATGTGCGCGAAAGTGCGTCACTAATTCGTAGATGCACAGTTACCCTTTTCCTTCCCTTTTTGCGCATAACTCCTCCCCATTCCCCGGGCCTATAACAGGGACGGGACGTATACGGGGACGGCACCAGGTTGTTGATTCGTAGCTGAACTGAGAAATATTGAACACCACGAAAGAAGGTGTCACCAAGGAGAAGATAGCACGCAGGGTGGTTTCGGAAAAAACCCTAAATCTCGAGGGAATACGCTCCTCTCACTCTGCATTTGCCGCGGCTTGGAGGACTTCATTTCATCATCCTGTCGCGAAGTATCGCTACGTGCACCAAGAATTCGCAGTTGGCAACCCCCACTGAGTTCCAGAGCGTTGAAGACACAAGATTTTCTCCTGTGCCTGAAAAAGGAATCGACGAACCGTGCCTTCCGCCCAAGCTACTAGCCGATTCTATGCACCAACTTGCACTCTTCATCTTCGCATCCAACATTCATCGAATTCGTCCTCGAGTAAAACGTGAGCCGCCGTTAATCTGCTCTGCCATTTCCACCCTTCCCCTTTGTGTCTGACTTCGGTGTGGACCTGTGGGCGTTCATTGCTTCTAGAATCACGTGTCACATTAAACGGTTTGACTACGTTGACCTGTGATTTGAACTGGCATCCTTCATCTGCATATCAAGATCAATGCTTAGAGAGAGAGGGAGAGAGATCTCAAGCCGAGGTCATTTATAGTATGTAAATCGTTCCTTTGTCATTTGATTCCAATATTTTTTAATTATTCACTCATAATGTATTCATCTCCATTCTCTGTAATCACCCCTGTATACCGCACCTCCATCTCCATTGTGCCATCTAGTGTCTTCATCATCATCCTGTTAACAGTCTTGTCGAAGATTTATATTCATGAGATGTTGATTTATTTGACCACTTGTACGTGATATTTGTTACAATTCATCAGTTTGAATGGTTATTCGATATTGTGCAAATCTATTCATTGAGATTTCCACTACTGCCATCCAACGGGGGAATTATTTGTAAATTATCTGCCCTCATTACAAACTCTGTCGCTCCCGTATTAATTATTTTTCAGACGGCTCGGAGTTCGCAAAACTAACTAAAGACAAAAAAATGATGCCGCGTCGGTCCCTCAAAATCTTGGTGGGGGACACGGAACGTTACACTTTATTTATATCTCTTTCCTATATCTCCCTCTGCAGACCCCGAGGCTTCAATGGTTATTCATTCCTTTCTCCATCTTTCTCTGTGTGGTTCAGGGTTGAATTAACCTTTTGTGTTTACTTACTTCGTTCGTAGAGAGAGAGAGACGTTGGTGTAGGACTTTCATATTTTTTGTTAACAGGGCAAAATTCCAACTACTCTCATCTTCGAGCTTAGATGACAATTATCTGAAGGCCTGTCAAAACCTCGATACTTTCTAATTTCGTGGACCAAATGTTTTATTTATCGATTTTCAGTGCATGCCGAATCAATTGTAGTTCTGCTGCTCCGGCACGCGAAGTGAATTTTTCTATTTCTTTTTTTGGGAAAGGAGGCCATAGCTATTCAGAGATAATTATGTGTCTGGAAGTCCCTTCAAGTAATCTCCACTCAAGTTCTTATTATCTTCACCGTGAGGTCCAAAGTTTCCCTTGATAACTGCATTTCCTTCACGGGCAGGGAACTCACCTTGAACAACAATGCCCTCATTTTCAAGAAGCATGTCGCATAGACATCGTATTTTATGACAATTATACAGACATAGCTGATAGTCCGTCAATAATCAACTGTCCGCCCAAAATTTCCTTCCAACGTAATTATTTACTACACATTTATTATAAACGTCCTTCATGATTTTCTTGCTTTATTCCATTCTTGTTCTTCATCTGTAATTATTCCCACTCTTTTCAAGATTATTTTCATTTGGCTGTTGTGTCGCAAAATGTGTCCAATAAGTTTGTCTCTCCTTCTATTCAGGGTTTTCTCTACACTTCTTTTCTGTATAGCTTTCCGTATTACTTCTACGTTAGTGATTATATCCGTTGATTTGATGTTAATCATTAGTCGGTTACATCTCATTTCCAATGCTTCCGATCTCTTTCCTCTGCTACCCTTATTATCCGTGCTTCACTTCCATGTAATAGCATGCTCCAAGTATGTTTAAAGAAAGTGCTTCCTTACCTACAGGCTGGTGTTACTAGCTGTGAGTCAACTGCCCTTCTGGTGGAATGCCTTCTTTGCTTGGGCTACTCTGCTCTTGTTGTCTTGTTCTTCCTCCATTTCCGGTGATTCTGCTTCCCCAATAACTAAATTCCATTTGCTCAGATTCTTTGTCGTTCATCTTTGAAAGTGATTTTTTCCCTTTTTATCTATGCCCAAACCATAACCTTTGTTTAAAACACGATCTTCACAAACGGTGTGATATTCCATCACTAATATGTCGTGGTGTCGGCAGGTCGTGGTAGGGTATATTTATTCGGTGATTTTGTAAAAGTTTCCTCACGGCACGGTGATGAATATAGTCTTCTTCGCTCTAATAACTATCGTCCATGTTTATGTTTCTTCATAGCCATGTCAATACAGTTCAGCATTATCGTAGGATACTACTTCTTCTCGGCAAGAGTTGCAATGTTATCAGCTGCGCGTAGCATGCCCACTTTTTCTCCATACACGTGTATTCCTGTTTTAGTGTTCCCTTTATTCCATTCATGGCTTTTCTCAATGTAAACATTGAAGATCATGGGCAATAAAGCTCCAATCACTCCTATGTTCTTCAGTGTAGTTAGCATTTTCTTCAAATCCACATTGTTAAATGCTTTCTCTAGGCCGATGAGGCGAATTTATGTTGGCTTCGCCGTTTAAAACCTCTCCTCTACGATAAGTCTTAGGGCAAAAATAGCTTCCCTTGTTCCACTACTCTTGCTGGAACCGCATTGGTCTTCATCTTGAAAATTTTCCGTCTTCTGTCCATCCTCCTGTGGATAATTATGGTTAAAATCTTTAATGTATGTGCTGTAAGGCTAATTTTCCTTAAGTCTTCGCATCATTTGGCTCATTTGTTTTTTGGGATAGGGATGATTACATGCTTCTCTTAAGTTCTTTAGCATTTTTCAGCTTGAATAAATGCCTCATTTAGTTTATTCAGGGTCCTCATCCCAGCATACTAAAGGAACACCATAGGGATTTCATAAACAGCTGACGCCTTCCTCAATCTTTAGTCCTTCACTGCGGCATCAAAGGCGGAATGAAAATCTTCGTAGTATAGATTTCATTTATAATGTTTTCAGTCCTTAACTTCTCTGTTGACGGTTAATATCTGGAAACTGATACTAACGTTTGCACAGTTAAAAAACGCCTACGATGAATTGCAATGTTGTTGACGATATCTACGTGGTTGCCTAGCGAATGTAACTTGAGGCTTATAAGTTTGATTCAAGATGTGTTTCCTACATCCATTTTAATATGCTCTTCTTAACCTCTCAAGGTTCAACCTCAGATCTTACACCCTTAATGTTACTCATTTATAGGCGTCATTCAAATATGAACTGAGTCAGGTGATAGTAAAATATTCCATTGTTATTTTCATAGATACGTGTGCTATACGCACCATAGATAAATTTCTTTCTAGATGTAAATCTTGCATGTTTACGAAAGCCCGCGCGGAAAATGTATAAAATATATTAAATAAGTACGGAGAGCCGGAATGTAAACATTTTAGTTCGAGTCTAAATACTTGGCGGCGCTATAATACCTCTGAGCGCTTCCAAGCATTTAGACTCGAGCTAAAATGTTTACATTCCAGCGCTCCGTACTTATTTAATATATTTTATACATTTTCCGTGGGGGCAATACGATTGCTAGCCGGGCCTAGGCTTGAATATGAACTAGAAATAAAACACAAAGTATGAAATAATTCTCTTTCTTTCCATTGGTAAATTTTCTGCATTTTTTAAGATGGCAAGGCAAGCTTTTCTTAAGGTAACGAATCTCTACGGAATTCGAAAGATGATTCCCAAATAGTTGAATACTTTTCGGATACCAATTGTTTTAGAAAAAATCAATCCTCTCGGCTCCGACTAGTGTAGCTTGTTTACTTCATCATAGCTCTATTAAATTCAATGAAAGCCGATTACAAATTGTCAGCTACAAAGTATTGTAGTTATTATTATGGATAAATCGCCATATAGTTATTTATGTACTATTGCTGAATTGTTTATACTGATAGCCACAACGAGGCAACGACGTTGTGTCAAGTTATAGACTAAAGAATGCCATATTTGACTTCCGCGACTCGTAGGGTTTGGACTCGAACCTCAGAAAATAACTTCACGTCTCACTCCCATTAGAGGTCGCCGAGCCTAATACGTATCACAAGTAGGCTATTGACACATAATCTTACTAAATCGGTCCAGCCGTTTTCTCCATCATTAGCATTCTTCCCGGACTTAGGCTTCCATTAGTACAGATTCATCTGTTTCCTCCTTCTCGCTCTCCCCTGGAGCGAAATATCTAATGACATTTATTTTAAATAGAGTAGGTTTTGACCACTTTTTATCTATAAAAGTTGCTTTCGGAGAGTTGGTCGTGAATGAAACATTTTTACGTACCTTCATCCAACATTTTACCAATCTGATTCTGAATCTTCAGGGCTTGAGGTGGAAAAATTAATCTAAGACATTGATTGTGCAGACATTAGATTGAACAAGCTGAGCAAACGTACTTGGAAATGGTAATGGTACATAGAGAAGCAAGTTGATTATGTTTGTAACGACTTTCACCAGTTTTATTTTCACATGCCTTTCATTGATGTAGTTACCTGGGTTCATAATATCGCATGCTCTGTTTTAAAAACATCTGCTTAGCCCCTTCTTTCGCTCGCTTTCTTGGTATGTACACCACTGTAGATCGCAATGTAGCCATTGAGTTTAGACGAACCCTGTGGTTTCTTCTTCGTCTCTGACACAACAGCCGTGCATCTCATTTATACTATCCGTCCACTCCATAGTTCGTCTTCTTTATTGGATAGGCTTCTCCAGGGGCGTCGATACGAATTTTCCAAGAGAGGATCGATCGATAATTTATTTATTTATTTATTTATTTTCACTGCCCCGAATACAGCACATTTGGCCATTTTACGTCGGGTGAACAACAGCAACAATGGACGAGACACAGACATCCATGTCCTGGGCAGATAATTTTCTACCCAGGCGGGACTCGAACCCGCGAGCCTCGGGTTAGCAGGCGAGGACTTTACCCCGCCGCCACCGGGGCCGACATTTATGAATCGGTATAGCCTATTTCACTGGGACATTGATATTCTGCATCAAATATTTGTAATTTACAGGCATGAAAAATGAAAAGTATTGTGTTCAACTCGAAATTTGCACAGCGAAAATATAAAAACTGGTGATTACAATACAGGGGCAATTACACTCTCAATTAGCTAATCACACAATTTTGCACCTGATATTCTAAAACTTTCGCTCATACCCGATGCTTATAGTCGACATAAACCCCCCTCGAAATGAGATCCTGCCTACGTTACAGCATACTTGTCCAACTTCATTCTGCACTCTGCGACAGTAAGTTAAGCGCCTCTGTAGCTGGATGGCTATTGTAGCTGCTCTGTTTTTGTAGCTAATGTAATTAAAAGTCATGGATGTAGACATTCATAAAAAACAGAGAATGTAATTGATGCTATAGGGACTCAAGCACTACGATTGCTCATGTATGTAATTGGGTTTAATTCCTTAAACAATTGTCTGAGAACAATTATTTTCGGTCCCATTTGACATGCAGATAAAAATACTCTATAAAAAGAGGGGAGGATCGATCCCCTTGATCCCCCGTACCTACGCCCCTGGACTTCTAGCATTCCAAGGGGTGATTTTTATAAATTATTCTCTCATTTTACTCATTGTCCTTTGCTTGGCGGGGGTAATCAACCCCTGGTTCCATCCGACTTTATTTCCTCCCTGCCAACAATTTCTTGTGTCCTCTGGCCGCGTTATGAGCGCTTCGCAATTTAATGTTTTTTTATCAAGACCTTTCCTAAATACTTAATTGGCTCACCTCGTTTCCCTCCTCGTCCTGTTCCCTCCGCCCGTCGGAGGCGCTGTCGTCGTCGTTGACGGAGTGGTGGTAGATGGTGTCGTCGTGCTTGTTGAAGTCGTCGCCGTGGTCCTGCGAATTATTAAACGAGTCCAGAATTAATGGGACGCGCAGACGGGAGAATGCTCTCAGGACAGACGTGAGAGGGTACTTTTTCGTTATGATCTCGGAGACCCTTCATTGATTGTGTATGTTAGAAGACTGAAGAAACGCACTTCAGAACACTTCAACGTCCGCGAGCGACACTGCCTGCCGTTGAGGTGTATGGGGAAGGTGCTTGCCATGGTCGTCAATGCTTGAGGCGATGACGTGGTACGCCATCCGTGTTCCCATAAATTCACATCAGCGCTTGCGATCTAACGAACTAGTTTTGCTATTTAAGATATTTTTCATGGATAACTTAATTGAAATCAGTATGCATTTGCTTCTTTCAAATGCATTCTTCATGCACATTTCGTTATCTATTTCAATTAATAATAATCCTTTATCCCCGGAAGTAAAGCATAGTCAAATCGAGACAAATTAAAATCTCTATGCAACCGATGAATAAAGTCCTAAGATTCTTGCAAAATTGAGTGGCATTTTTGCAAAATGCAGAATGAAAATGACACATTTTCCACAAAGATAAAACTCACTCCGACCTGGGTTTCAATGTTTATGCATCATCATTACCTGAGGTATTCAATTAGAAATCTGTTAAGTTGATGATGTATAAACATTGAACCGTGGTCAAAGTAAATTTTATCTTTGTGGAAAATTACACATTATTTATGCATTGCAACTAATGTATGTTTCAAGAATTAATTGCATTACATTTTCCACATGTACTAGGTATTCTTGCTTTATATCCTCTAATGAGGTCTATCCAGAAATCATTCTCATCACTCTTCCTATCCGAAACTACTACTCTGGAAGTATTTGGAACTCCGTATTGACTGTGACAACATGAACCGTGACTTTGAATACGCAATTAGTCATGGGTGGAAACCGTTCCTTTCGAAAATAATAACGAAAAAAGGAACATCAATAGCCAATCAGAGCCGACTTGACCCGAGACCACGTCTTTATCAGCGAGGACCATGAGCCTATACAAACCAGAGCACATGCAGTTCTCACGTCATTACCCTGATAATGACGAAAGAGTTTTTCGTCGAAACGTTGACAGCAGTTAAATTCTTAACTTGGAGTGATATCCGATAGTATTCCACGCAAGTTATTTGCCGGGAAAGCACCAAATTATACTATTTTTTACTATATCTTTTATACTATTTTGGTCTTTGATGGATTTATCCTCAAATCTCTTCTCTTCGTAGCTTCATAGAAAAATATCCCGGGGCCCTAGTAATTTCATTCGGCTCTCAGATAGCAATAGGTACTGCATCATGAATATATCTTGGAACTTTAGCACAAGAAGAGATTACTGAAAAATCTCAGAGCCACCGGTACAGGAAGACTGGGCTCCAGCCTCCGCACCAAACAGATCCCATCCAATGCAATTATTACAACCTGATTTGAGAAATTAGAAATGATGTATTCATGCGACAGTTTTCATGGTTCAACAAAGACACGCTCACTCCATTCAAGCGTATTCACGTGCCAGCAAAGTCATCAATATCACCATTCGACGGGTGGTGCGAAACTATACCAAACGAAGATGAAGCACGTGGTCTCACCGCTGTTAACTAAAATAAATTAAAACAGTGTTTAGCTTCGTCTCGGGTTGTTTTTTTGTATTGACCCGGAGTAGTCTCGACTCCGATTCTGTTTATTCCTTAAGTTTAGTTCCGCGAGTTTCGTTACACTATAATTCGCTTTAAAATTCCGCTCTCAAAGGGATAAAACTAATGAGATTTTTCGAGTTCTGACTTTTCGCTTCGCTTTGATTTCCGTCCCCGTTCCCTGTAATGTCATACTTCTTTGTTGTATTTAGTACATTCTTTAATCTTATTTGTTCTTCTTACTTGCAGCAGTTTCGACAGGAGTATTTTCCATTATCTTCAGGGCTGTTCATCGTCACCTTCATATTCGAAACTTTAATCAGTACGGAGAACGCGACCCGGTCGTTAGACTGAGAAGAATTCTCAATGGAATATCTCCAGTAAAACATAAAATCTTCCATTTTCCTTGAAGTAATCCTTTTTCTAGTCTATATTCCACTCCTTCAGAGTGCCTCAATTGCCACCCTGAAGACAAAAAATACCTAGTTGAATAATTTAAAAAATCTTATTTTAGCGAAAAGCTTTTGTTGCGTCTCAATTTCTTTACTAAGGCTCTCTCGTAGTCGGTTAAAAGGCTGGTACATCTGGAGCAATGAACGTTAATTATGATCTCTGATTCAAAGCATTAGGAAAAACCTCATTGTTTATATTTCCTAAATCATTGTAGCATTTTAAGGAGCGTTGGTCATATTTTTCCAATGATGCTGCTCACATTGGGCACATCATCTAATTTTTATGATGATGCTATCCTGTGACAGCTTCAAAAGATTGAAGTCGTTTGACTGATTATCGCATTACACTAGAACTGGCTTTGAAGGAAAGAATCTCACATTCCTTATGATGCCAAAATATCCGCCACCTGTTGAACTACTTTGAGAGATTTTCACCAATAAAATATGAGCTACTTTCTATTAGATTTGAATCGAATGTGCAGTGTGGACTCCATAGAGGCATTAATTATTACCATATCAAGTACATGTAAGTTGTTGCCTCAATTTTGTGAATTACTTGGAATTTGAGTCCAAGTCTCTGTGCCACAAAGATTATCACATTTTCTTCGTGCTGCTAACGTATGCTTCAATTTTAAAATACAATTAAAATGTGTTCTTTATTACTACTTGAGAAAAACCTCGCTCTGAGTATCTCAATTATAAGAAATAAGCACAAGAAACCAAAACTCACTGCCAAGGTTAAGATGAGAACATATCTTGGAAGTACCTTGTTTATATGAAGGATTTGGTGTTTTCCTGGCGGACAAGGCTGATGAAGGTTTCTCGGGTTTACCTCTAGGTTACGAGGGCTGTTGCTGGTAGCGTTTCTCACAACTCATCAATCTCGCAAGCATTCTCGTATTAATTCAGAGTCGAGTGTGAGGCGGAACTTTCATTTGATTGGACACTGACGGATGGACAGATGTACTCAATGATTTGCACATGTTCTGTCCGTGCCAAAGTCTTATAGACTCAAGTTTAAACTTTAATCACTCCGATGCGGTTCATAGGATGTTCATGATATGAGATATTATTATCATTCACATAATATTATTTTCTGTTCAATTCACGCGTAGAATAGCTTTTAAAAAGGAATTTCGTGTTAGAGTATAAAAAAATATCGCATCTTTTTAACGCCATGGCGTCTTACATAATTTTGACGCCTGTTATTAGTTGTTAATATAATACGCCATATATAACGCCATGGCGTCTTACATAATTGTTGACGCCTATAATTAGCTGTTAAGCAAAGCGTTTGACAACAATGAAATTTGGATTACATATGACTCGTGACTTTTCCATTTCGCCTGAGGAGTTTCTAGAACATATTTAGGTTCATTAACTAGTGGTTTTCTGTTCAATTTATAAACCTACTTTTCATCTACTACTACGATCATGGGTCCTTGAGACTAAAACTGTTATCGACCTCTTTGAGTTTCCAGAACGAATCAGGTATAATCAGTAGTAATATATTAGTCATAATAGTTAGTGAGTTCGGTGCGTACCTTGGAGTCCGTGGTTTCGGCGCCCATGGCGTGGTGGTGGGTGGCGTGGTGGAAGTGGAGGAGGGGTCGATCCAGATGAGGTCGTCCACGATGTCCGTCCCGATGAGCGTGTTGGTGCCGTCCTCGACGAGGATGGGCGAAGACGCCCACGGCGGTCGCATCTCGCAGTAGCGGATGACCGTCATCGGAGTCACGACGCAGCGGAATGTCAGCTCCTCGCCGGGGGTCGAGTTGCTGCCCTCCACGTCGCACTTGAGGTGCGGGCGGCTCACGTTGTCCGGGTTGGCACCTGAGCAGGGAAAGGTCGATCGAGTGAAGAACTTCTTCGATTCTCAGAAAAGGCGCGAATTTAGCGGAATTTCAGCATATATCGATGTATTTTCAATGGTGGCGCATCACTAGAACTGAAATATGAGAATCCGTCGACGGACGTAGAACCAGGGAAGAGACATTCAATTGAAAAAGCATAAATTTCATGGTACGTATTTTGAATGCCCTAATGCTGATAAGAAGCTCTCTATCAAACAGACTTCTTTGTTACCCTTCTCATTGAACAGCAATCAAAAATGCTTCTTGGGGCACAAAAGAATTCAAGTGGTAACCTGCACAATCTGCATCATAATCTGGAAGCCATTGAGGATATATTTGATGGTCTATTATGTTGGGAATTATTTAAGGCTGGGTAATTTTTGGACAACATAAATAATTACTCCTACATCATCAATACTGATGGTTGCCCTGTTTTTACGAGCTCAAATATACATCCAGGGCGAAGAAATTTCACCTGAGGAGGGAAGTAAAAATATTTTTTTGTTAAGTGTATGGGTTGGCACAAGTGATCTTCAACTAGACCAATTCCTACTTGAATTTGTTCAGCTGGGCAGATATTCTCTTCCTTGGTAGAACTACGTAGTATCCTGCTTGGTCTCTTCTAGAGTTTTTATGGTGAATGGATAGATGCGTGCTTAAATGTTTAGATTATGATAACGTTTTATCGTTAGATACGAAAAAGCAAGCGATGGAGTACAGCATCACAAAACATTATAGCTTCTCAAACATATTGATGTAAATAGATAGAACATCTGATGTATCAAGGGCTTAATTTGAGCATTTTGATTCGGGGGAAGAGATTACCGGAGGGTTTGGGTTGAATGATACATTTTAACCCTTTCAG
Source organism: Ceriagrion tenellum (assembly GCA_963169105.1). Taxonomy (NCBI): domain Eukaryota; kingdom Metazoa; phylum Arthropoda; class Insecta; order Odonata; family Coenagrionidae; genus Ceriagrion; species Ceriagrion tenellum. The sequence goes on from OY720633.1 coordinate 2,640,952, forward strand.
TCCCACCCTATTTTTATTTTAAGATATTTCGCTGAATTTTGTTTCACGTAACTACTTATGTCTCGGACAACCGATAGCATTCAAGGAAATCATTTACTATACTCACATACACTTTGACGCATTTTTTAAATATAGGAGAGAAATGTATTTTATCTAATGTAAATGACAATAATGCATGAATTTGATATTTATAATAAATATTAATTCATAATAAATTATAGGTATGTGAAAAGGAGAATACAAATTTTAAAATACTAAGTCGATTGCAATTTTTTGAAAACAGGTTGCTTGTCGGCCAAAATTTTCAAAGTAACTTCGGAATATGAAACGGAAATTTTTACGCCCAGCGCACTCTTTTGAGGAGACTTTAAACTAGACAGCTATGAGTAATATGTGCCAGGAAGGTAGTACCTCTGGATTTTTATTTCACACACAAAAGAAGGGCTTGGGTACATAAAAAGATCGAGAAGTACATAATTGTACCTCTGGTACTGAAAGGCCCTTAGAGATCTGTGCGACATCAAATCACTGCTGCTGTTATCAATCAATGCTCCCTTTAATGTTCCACGTCATCACTTTAATTTAATTCTTAACTTTAATTTTAAACTTTTTTCTTCTACTTCCTCGAGATTAATTAAGTAGAGTAATAAAATTAATGTTGCTCTTTTCAGGTATTTCCGTCGCGTGTTTGGTTTTTTCGACCACCAGTCGAAAAAACCAAACACGCGACGGAAATACCTGAAAAGAGCAACATTAATAATTATAAGAGTCGCGGAAGCCTTCAAAGAAAGAGTAATAAAATGTTCTAGTAAACTTTGTATTTCCTCGTTCGTAGCATTACGAAATTCTTTTCCCTTCAAAATATTGGGGAAACTAGTACACCTTTTCTCTTCCGTAAAGTGAATCGAAAACTTATACTGGGACTAAGTGCGCTAGTGAGATCAGGAAATGAAATGGCCAATTCAATACGACTTAGAAGAGGTGTAAATCAGGGGTGTTTGCTATCTCCACTGCTTTATTCAGAACCATCATGTTTCTCAACCTTAATCAGAACCAATTTTTATAGAGGCATTGGAAGATGTTAGATTGGGGGTTTAGGTTAACGGAATTAACAATATCCACTATGCTGGCCAAACAGTCCTAATCTCCGATAATATAAATGATCTAATAATACTGGTCGATGAAATAGGAGAACAGATAAAATAAATGGGCTTAACTATGAATGATAAGTGAACAAATTATATGATCATTACAAGAAACTTGAATTTATTCCAACTCTCAGCTCTCTCAGTATTAATGCGATGTCCAAATAAAGATTTAGCAAATTTAAATGTCTGGACACATGGATTTGCGGAGATTGAACTTACAACGAAATATAATGCTGCATTGGAAAACTTTACCAGGCATCCTCAAAATTAAGAGTGATTATAAATTTGGATTTAGAGTTGAACCATAGATTAAGGTTCGTATAACGTTACGCTTTTGTTGTTAGTTACTATCGTTGGCAAAGAGCGCGTGCTATTAGACATAATCAAGAAGAGGAAAATGGCATATATAATACATATTATGCGAAATGAAAATTTCCTATTTTTGCAGTTGACTGTTGAAGGCAAAATCGAAGGCAGAATGGTAGTTGTGAGAAAGATGTCTTGAATACAACACATTAAGCAATTGTCGGGGCTACATGGTATTCAATATCTGATACACACCGCAGGAAATAGAAAATCGATGGAATATGTATTCGTAAACACCCATTAGTTGATTTATATTGGAAGAAGAAAAAATACGTCTTTTCTAGTGAAGTCATCGGCATAAGTGTAAAATTTCTAAATATTCAGTTCATCGGTTTGTTCGTTATGGGGTGACAAACTAGCAGATACACTTAAAAAAATATTTATATTCAGGTAAGATAGTATGGAATGTAAGAGGGCGATGAGATGCTAGCAAAAGTATTCAGATACGGCTTGATATTTCCAGTTCAACTCCCAATGTCCTAGGTCCCGCATCCTCGACGTTCGTTCCTCGATCCGAGGACACTCCAGTAGTGTCCTCGGAACGTCGAGGTCAGTACTATCGACGCAAGTCGACTTATTTAGTCTATAACTTCCGTAAATTAGGGTGAGTTGATTTCAGTATCGTAGATGATTTCGCATTGATCATCACCATCCATATTGTTAATCAACATCATGAATACATGTACATCATTGATTCAAATGTTTGGCATTGTTGCATTGGCTACGTGTTGCCTAAATTTCCGCATTTAGTTCACCCAGTCCTTGGCGCTGCCTTGAAATAAATATTCTCCATCGACTCATAAATGGCCGTTCGCCTTAAACCAAAGTCGTCACGAAACGTTCATCACGTGGTCATGGGCGCTCTGCAATGTCCCTGCTATCGTGGCGTTGCAAGGTGAATGGGAATCAGGGCGAAAAAACGCGTTAGAATGTTACAACTCCTGCAATGGACCCGTCCGAATCAAATCCCATTGAGCCACGAGGCATCCATGAGCACTGATCGGGAAAATCGTTAGTTGGTTGGGAAAATTGTGTGATTGTTGAAGCTTGACGCAATTATTGGCGTGATAGCTGCTGTTCAGACTATTTCAGGAAAATGAGACGTGGAAGTTAAGTAATGTCAAAATATTCCTCGTTTTCGGGAAACCTGGGGAAAAACCAATCGTCATTAAATGATTTAGCGTCATCGGCGAATGACTCCATTACTGATGATATAATGACTCTTCATTAAGTATTCTGCAGACTTCCTGATGTGTCAATTATGATTTAAAATTCCATAAAACTGTCTGATAGTAAACTAACCGTTTGGATAGGCTTAGAAAGAAGGCACGGGCAATTCATAATAACGCAAGTGGTGTTAAACGGACGAGTATTACACCTTGTACGTGCCTGGTGGTACCACTTAATATCATTGGTATACCGGTATTTTTTTCCATTTTTTAATAAATTTGTTACAATTGCAATTAAATCTGACTTATGAAGTGCTTTCGATACTTCCGTAAATTAGTGTTAGTAGATTTCAGCATCGTAGATAATCTCGCATTTATTATCCCCATTTATTGTTAATCAACATTTAGCGATATTTACTCAGTGAATTATGGCGAGCAGTTTTATTTCATATTTATATAATAACTTGTTTGATAATGAATAATATATGAAGGCAGTTTGAATAGAGCTATATAATACAAGTCGAATTCAGTGAATGGACAGTGTTTTGCTTGATGTAATTTATATTCGCAACACGCCTTTAAACAAAAATCTGGTCGATGTACAATAACGCTTTATAAAATCATGAAAATTTTTGAGCGTATTTTTTCCTGTCATTCAATTAAAGAATTATTAAGGCTTGGTTTAGCCTGTTATACTATGGTTTTAATATTAGCACCTGTGAGAAACCTAGTTTTTATAAACAATATTAAGCATAGAATCTAGGTAATGGACTGTACGCCATATCTAAGTATTTGTAGGGGCTCTACTTCTATTGATATCATGAAGCATGTGACGTTCACAAATATTGGTCCTAAAAAACGGTTTCTCCTCTGGAGACAACTGGAGTGTGCGCTAAAAGACTGATAGTCGCGAAAAACATAGACTAGATTTCACTCCGTATGATTCCTTGGAAGTATATCTCGGATTCCAACCTCTCCACATACTTACCGAATGCTTTCATTAAGTCAGAGGTTGGCGGACCGAGTTCTAGCCTAGCAAAAGAATTTCTCTCATTGGGCAAAGAACAACAGTAAACAATAATAAGGCTTTAAAGATGCAACATTGGAATAGAAGATGCGCCTAGCTGCGGATTGTGCTAAGAGAATGAGGCAATCTCTTGGGCTCGGAATCATTGTCTGGGCACTTTTCTCTGGACCCTTAGGACCTCAGAGATTATTATTTTGACTGGGACTCTATGAGGACACCCTGGTTCCTCATAAGGCTAAAGGATTCCAGGGATAAACACAGATTAAGATGAATGAAACAATGCACCAAAATATCTTAGTGTCTTAATGCCCTGATTTAGATAACTCCATTAGAACCTTAAACAATCAGTATGTATCCGAATTCCTTACTTATTTTTATCTTGAAATTTTGTACAGTCACCTTTAGCAGATTTTTGTCAACTCTTTAAGGTAGTCAGTAATAATTAAGGAAGACTACAAGAGACCTTTTTCTGCCACGTTGTTTGCACCTCAGGGGAGTGCCTCGCCTTTATTTCAACTCACCAATGTATTTAGCCTCGGAAAATTGGCCGCACTGAAGGAGGGCTTGCAGCAAAACGAGAGCTGCCTCCCAGCAACAGTAGCCGTGGAGGAGGAGACCCATGCCTCCGCCGGAGATTGTCCGTATGTGACGAATCTCTCCGCTCGCCGGTTCCACTCGTCCTCCTGTCCGTCTGCGGACGAAAGTCAGCAACGGGACTGCTGTGCGTCTCCGATCGCTTCCTTCTCCACTCGTCGGACGAAAAGACAATCGGCTCAGTCGGTCGCGGTACCTCTGTCCATCGGATTGCCCCGAGTTCTCTCCTCTCCGTTCTGTGTGTGGATTCGCCGTCTCGTCTCCTTCCCTGCCGGACGACATGCGCGCGAATGGACGACTGACGGGTCTCGCGTCCCTCGACCTATCTGTCTGGTCCGTCACCCCCCGCCGTCGCCGAGAGTGTCCGAGACGGACGCCTCCCTCGCCGCCCCGCCCCCTCGTCCCTCCACCTCCACACCCAGCACGCACCCATCCGCCTCCCGAGCACCGCGCTGACAAACAACTCGAGAGGAGGGTGGACTCGCTTCTTCCTCATCAGTCCCTCCTCTCTCTCTCTCTCTCTCTCTCTCACGAACGTCGCCACTGCGAAAATTTTCGGGCTCTGCACGAATGCCCTTGAATCAAGTCCCTCGGGGAACTCCCTTTTCGCCACAAAATTACGTCTTCTACTCTGTGCTCTCTCTCTCTCCTTCTTTTCAATCATTGGAAGAATGGCGGGAAAGGTTCCGAAACGCTGGAATGTGGACCCAGCAGTGAATCGGATATTGAAGCCATTTATATGCACAATCGGTCATGTTTGTTTCGGATATGAAACAAATGTGTCACAAACAGAGGTATCTTCTAAAAAAACTGTCGAGATACCGAAGTAGTTTTATCAAAATACTTAGATAAGAGATTTAAGGTTTTCCCTGTAAATCTGATGAAGAAACGTTTGTCGGTTGTATCGCCTGATAGTTCTGGAGCCTACACCCTGGTGGAACTCACGATAAAATTTTCTACAGACTGAAATTCACTAAAACGATAGAATGCTAATAAATGTAGCCGAATATATTCCTTGCGATAACATTTTTGGGCGAATTATATTTTTCAAAACGAGGCTTCTTTAGGCACACGACTAGACGCCATCCATTGCCTTCCTCGAACTGTGCTTCAGAATAGCGATTCGGAACACTGCGTGGACAATTGTTGCCCCTTTTTTTAGTTTTTCGGAGGCTTAATCGATATTTTGATTCGTATAATACACAATTATATTGAAAGTGAATATCAGCCACACTATAACCGTCGTCGGTATCGCTCGTATGCGATGATGAACTTCAGAGATCAGTGTATGCGTTGGGGACCAAAGAGTGTTATTTCGAGAAGGAAAATAATTGACGCGCGAAACGCGTAATTGGTTCATTAGTCGTTGACAAAATTCGCGCGTTCTCTCTAATTGATGGTGCACGACCTGCAATATTTGATATTTACGAACGGCTGTAATGGAACACTGTAAACAATAATTAATTAAATGCAATGATGGCGGCAAAAAACAAACAAGCAATACGATCATGGAATACTGATATTTGTAGTTACTTTTTTTGGTATTGGAATTACTTTCCGTATGAAGATAATAAACTCCAAAGTTGTTACATGCCAATCGGTTTCAATGAACCTCTGAGGCTGTTATTTTCTCATTCATCGATAGCGTATCGTCTTGGAGGAGGAAGTTTATGCTAGTTTCTATGTTTGATTTCTTTAAGTTTATATATCTGAAGGATTATTTGTTCTTATAATGCGACTTCCTGTAATTGAAAAAAACCAAGTTTCTTACATTTGGTTTAAGAACTTTCACTTCTTGGTATTCCTTACTGTAAAGATGCTGTCAGCGCGCTATTTCAACTTTTTAAAATCAATGGCGCGACGTTATGGGAGACTGGATAAAAAAAGTCACACACCCGCCGAATACTGCATTTACATGACATTCACCGCAATTGCATTGCATGTGATATGAATTCACGTATGGAATTATTGTTCATAAGGTTACACGTAGTGGAAAGTGTTGAGTCTTCGCTTATCTTTCACTGCTGGGGAACCAACAGTCTATTCCCATGGCGAATTACCGACGTAATCAGTAGTATGCGGCCCACTGACGAATGCGACGGATGGAGGAAAAATATAAGCAATTCAACTGCAATGAAAAAGATATTTATCTACGAGTACTGTACTAGGAGTTATAAATATAATTACTGGTCAATTATTTCTGAAGCGAGAAATATCAGTACTGCCAGTGGAAATAGTCTTTGTGTACCTAAAGAGCACTTTTGCTTAGTCCCATTTTTCATAGGTGGTCTATTTTACTTAGCGTTTTGATGACCAGGAAAATAAAATCTTGTCCGCTAAAGTCATCCTTTTACCACGTGGATTAATTCTAAGCGATGGCGAGCTATGTATGTTTACTAAAAATTTCCGTGCTGGTACTTCATATTGGTGATTATTTTGTTCGATCGTGTCTATTAAATTCCATGTGTCATGTTGTATAGTTCTCATCTGCATAGGCATCCCGACACTCGTGACAAATATCGATGATATAATGGTAATAGGAAGGGCAACAAATCTGCTGATATAAGATATTTACCTTCCATTGCCTGGTGCAGGCTCACTTCTTAATTGGATAGACATAGGTTACATATCAGCAGATTGTAGCCCTTCCTATTTCCATTTTATCATCGATATTTGTCACGAGTGTCGGGATGCTTATGTATATGAGAACTGATACACCCCACCACAGTTTGCGCATTGACCTGCCAAGCCAGAGGACCATGGTTCAATTTCCCGCAGAATTAGATTTTTGTTCTCGTGGATTTTTTCTCATAATCTGCTTTTTCCCTGCAGTTATCTTACATATGTGGGAATAGAATCCGCTTATACGGGAAAAATATATCAGACCACCGTCATATCTTCAAACGTTTTTTATCCAAAGTTACTGATTCGTGCGCCTTGGTCATGGGACCTAACTTTCTCACAATCATAGTAGCTGCAGACGTGTGTGAATTTTTAATCACTTTTCTAAATTACCTCACCCGAGACGGTTATGCCCACCTTATCCTTCTGTGCACGAGGCATGGTCAAAATTTCTTTGGAACCTGAGATAAACAATGGGGAACCGTCAGGCCGAAATACGCGGCACTCAAGTTATCGAACAATTAATAATACGACCGCGATTACGACCAGTGTTTACCGACAAATGGTTGCCATGGACGTATTTACGACTCCGCGATGTCATCATGACGAGATCGTTCGGCCAACTGCCTTTGTTTCTCTTCGCAATATTCGTGGTTCGCACTCTGTCGCTGGATACTTGCTTCTTCCAACAGTGTTCCTGGGTGCGTACAAGCATTTACGCGCAATAAGAAATTGCACGAATTACATAGAATGCGTTCTGCGTCTACTAGTCTTTTAAATGTGAATACTTATGCATACTTTTTTCATAGAAGAAAAGTAATCACTTAACATAAGCCCATCTACTATTGGATCGAATCTCTTGGAAACGGATATAAGTCAATAAGTTCAATCGGGTCCGTTATTTGTCGTTTCAGAGCTTCATGTTCTTATGTTTCTGAGTTTAACGGAGAACTATTTTCAATAAAATATTATCAATATCAAAATGCGGTAAAATCTCTTCAGACTGAGAGTGACGATGCTGTTCTTTGCCCACCCGAAAACGACTGAAAAAGTCCTTTGGAAAAGCGCCAGCGAAGAATGTAAGAATCGTTAACTCATTATCACTCACATATTTCGAGTTTTCTCGAATGTTTCGGAAGACCAAACACATGGAATGGATTTCGAATGAGTGATTTGTAGTCGAGATGTAGGCCCTCTAAAATCTTGACCCGATGTCCCGCGGTCAAGATTTTCGACAAAAATAGTGCACCAAACGGGTATGAGTACCGTGCGATTGGCCGATCTTGAAGAAGCGAATGTAAGTTCATTCCAAGACTTTGACGAATTGATGCTTGGAGTAATATAATAATTTATTTTCATTCTGTCGGTCATATGTTAGTAAAACTTGGTTGGTCATTTTTCTGCCCAATATCTAGCACATGATGATAATAATGAGTCATTCCATTTCTGATCAGTCACCTTTTTGACCTCACCAGTTCGGATATTGATGAAATTTAATATGATTTACACATATAACAAGATATGTTATTCTGCCGATTTTCAAATTTTTATTTTGAAAATTGTCCAAGATACAGACATTAAAAATCAAAATTTTCGTAAAAAATAGCAAACTCACATACATAAAAATGGCTGTAACTTTTTTCCTAGTTGTAGTAGAGTGACAACTTAAACACCATTGAAAAGATGAGGAATAGGGCTTTCCATTGATATCCTGTATGGCCTTCTTATAACATATTTAAGTTTCAAGGTCATTTACTGCGACCTTTGACATTGAATATCTCAAAACATACCATCTCAGAAAATTATGAAAAAAATATATTTTCTTGCCTCAACATTCTTCTACCCATATACCAAATATTAAGCTGGCACCGCAATGGCAAGGATTAACAGTAGTGTAATGCTGCACACTTCTGAAGGTAGGCTCAGACACATACAATGCAATAAATATTTATTGCCTTGAGGATTTGGGTTCATTATACATGGAATGTGTACATTTTCTAAAAAATCAACCCATTTATGAGAAATATGCTATATGACAGCAAATTTACTTGATAAACACAATATTCATCAGTAAATAGGAACAAATCTTGGAGATCAAAGATTGTAACTGCAACCAAATTAGCCAATGTCAGGACATCGTCTTAGTCCATGGTAAAGCTTCTTATTAAATCCAATCTCAGGCCTTACTAAAGCCAATGAGAGAGCTTGCTGATTTACCATTTGAAATTTCTGGTAATTTTAATTCTGAGCTTGTGAGTGTGTGGTTTATTCAAAAATCGAAATTAGTTTTATAAGTTTCCAACCTGAAGTTTCATTAGCCAAAATGGACTTTAAACGCCAACTTTTTTGCTGTAATCCTCTGACTAAAAGTGAACTCAAAAGGTGGAGAAAAAATCTGAGAAAAGTACAGTCTTGGATGATTCAGAAATGTCCAAATATAACATTAGAACAGAAAATATGTAGTGTGTGCAGAAAATTGCTCTCGGAATTGCCAGGTCCATCATGTACTACTGGAACAGTAGTTGAGGTAGAACAACCTGAGTTATAAAGTGAAGATAATTCAGCGGTAGATGAACAGAGTGAGATATGGACTGACAGAGACTCAAGCTTGAACCGACTGAATAATGCATTACTTTCTATTGGTGAATCTCCTGTGAGAAAAAAAGATTAGGTGTTGGACAATACAGGAAGAAGAAATTTAAGAAAATGGTACAGTTCTAAAAGACTATTATGGTGTTCCAGAATGTGAGAAACCTGTGATAGAGTCTGATGAATCGGTCATGATTTCTCAGTTGAAAGAAAAATTTCAAGAAACAGACTCAAGCAGTGTTAAAGTCCAAATACTTACAACATTACCAAAAAACTGGAGCGTTCGTAAAATTCAGGAAGAATTTGGAGTAGCATATTACATGGCACGAAAGTCTAAACTTCTTGTGGAAGAGCAGGATATATTAGCAACACCAAATCTTAGGCCTGGGAAAACTCTCAGTGACAGTAAAGTTGAAAACGTTATTTCGTACTGTAATAGTGAAGTGATCCGTTGTTTACCAGGAAAAAACGATTTTGTTACATTGATTGAATCAGGATCAAAAGTGCAAGAACAGAAGTGTCTACTTCTAGGAAATCTGAAAGAACTATTTCAACGATTTAAAGACAAGAATCCCAATGTCAACGTATGGTTTTCAAAGTTCTGTGAATTGCGTCCAAATAACTGTGTGCTGGCTGGTGTAAGTGGAACACACTGTGTCTGTGTGTGCTGGTTCATGAAAATGTAAAGCTTATGCTAGCAGGGTCCAAATTACAAAAAATTAATTTGTAATGATGAATTACTGCTTAGAACATACAAGCCTTGCCAGAATGACTTGTAACCCTCCTCTTCCAGAATGTTTCTTTTTCAATTGTGAGTCTTGCCCTGGTATAGCGCCCTTAATAGATCAAATAAGTAGCATACTCAACATTAATGCGATTGATGAAATCATGTATAAACTGTGGACCACTACTGATCACACAACACTTCTGACAGTATGTACTCTGTAGCTGTAGAAGAAGTGAAGATGTAACTCTGTAGAAGAATTCCTTGAGACCTTCAAAGGAAAAGTGAAATTGCTTTTTCCACATTCTTTTATAACTATTCAGCAGTCATCCTTTCTGTCAAATTTGAAAGAACCTCAGGATCATGATTGATGTGTAGTTATATGCGACTTTGCTGAGAATAATTCCTTTGTACTGCAGGATGCAGTCTAAGGATACCATTGGAACAATTCCCAAGCTACTATCCACCTTTTCGTCGTATACTACAGAAGTTCACACATACTTCAGGTTGATCATGTTTCTTTAGTTTTCATCTCAGAATGTCTCTGGCATGACACTGTCAGTGTTCACCTTTTCCAGAGCCAATTGCAGTTCATATCATCACATTTTGACAAGAAAGTAGAACACATCTATTACTTCTCAGATGGCGCAGCTTCGAAATATAAGAACTGAAAGAATTTTGTCAATTTATGCAGATTTTGCTGTCACAGCTGAGTGGCATTTCTTTGCCACCTCACATGGAAAGGGGCCATGTGATGGCGTGGCAGGCACCATTAAGAGATTAGCTGCTCGTGCCAGCCTTCAGTCTCCATACAATGACCAAATTATGACACCGCGACAACTGTATAATTGGGCTTCCAGAAACATTCCCTCTTGCCACTTTAAATACAGCACGGACAAGGACTATGAGAATCACAGGGAGTTCCTTGAGAAACGTCACATTACTATTCGTCCAATTCCTGGTACCCAAAAACTTCAGTGTGTAATACCAGTAAGCTGCACAGCTGTTAAAACCAAGATGTATTCAAATTCAGCTGAATATAAGGTTGAGTCAGTGTTGATAAATCCATTAGAACTGGATGTGGAGGATATTCATGGCTATGTCATTGTCGTATATGATAGCCAGTGGTGAGTTGGGTGTGTTTTGGATGTAAACATTCTGACAGAACAAGTTAAAGTAAGTTTTCTGCGCCCACATGGACCTTCACTATCATTCTCATACCCACAGAAGCCAGATATATTAGAAGTTGCTGAAACAGCAGTCATTACAAAGGTTGACCTACGAACAACAACGGGTTGGAAATATTTTATGGCGCCAAGTGAAATGGAGATTATCAAAACCAAGATGGCATCACTTTACTAAGGTTTACAACCATATCATTAACCAAGTATTTCTCTTGAATGCGCACTGTTACATTTCATGTAATAGTGAAAATTGAACATTGTGGCTGTGGTATGTATATTTTGTAGTACAGTAACAACCATTTGTATAACCTGTAACACATTTATGCATCTCAAAAACATAATTGCTCCACATGCATGTGCATGCCTTACCTGCAGGGTATGTTATCACATATATGCATCTCGAAAACATAATTGTTCCACATGCATGTGCACGCTTTACCTGCAGGACATGTGCCCCCATTGCCTGTAGTAAGGCCTGAGATTGACTGTAATAGGAAGCTTTACCATGGACTAAGACGATGTCCTGCCGTTGGCTAATTTGGTTGCAGTTACAATCTTTGATCTCCAAGATTTGTTCCTATTTACTGATGAATATTGTGTTTATCAAGTAAATTTGCTGTCATATAGCATATTTCTCATAAATGGGTTGATTTTTTAGAAAATGTACACATTCCATGTATAATGAACCCAAATCCTCAAGGCAATAAATATTTATTGCATTGTATGTGTCTGAGCCTACCTTCAGAAGTGTGCAGCATTACACTACTGTTAATCCTTGCCATTGCGGTGCCAGCTTAATATTTGGTATATGGGTAGAAGAATGTTGAGGCAAGAAAATATATTTTTTTCATAATTTTCTGAGATGGTATGTTTTGAGATATTCAATGTCAAAGGTCGCAGTAAATGACCTTGAAACTTAAATATGTTATAAGAAGGCCATACAGGATATCAATGGAAAGCCCTATTCCTCATCTTTTCAATGGTGTTTAAGTTGTCACTCTACTACAACTAGGAAAAAAGTTACAGCCATTTTTATGTATGTGAGTTTGCTATTTTTTACGAAAATTTTGATTTTTAATGTCTGTATCTTGGACAATTTTCAAAATAAAAATTTGAAAATCGGCAGAATAACATATCTTGTCATATGTGTAAATCACATCAAATTTCATCAATATCTGATATGGTGAGGTCCAAATCATATTTATTTTGATTGATCTTTCATGGAATCTCCCTAATAATAATTGAGGTGGAGTTATAGGCTCGCTGCTAAATAGCATCAAGTGCATTCCGTCCCGCGTGGCAGAGATGGAGTCACTTGCAGCACACGTGCAGAAGGCCCTTATGCGTGACCCAAGTGCGGCATAGTTACTACTAATCCGATGTGCGTTGGACGTGTCTGCGATGACTGCCTAACCCCTAGTGATTCCTCGACCATGATGGCGGCAGGGAAACCTGATGCTTGCCAAGGGCTATGAGTGGAATTTCGCCAACATTGTAATCCTAATTGCAATGAATTTATTGACCCTTTATGTGAAAAAACGATTAAAGAAAAATTAAAAAGGAAGCAAATTAATGGCGAATGGTATTAATAATTTTTGGACGGTTATCAATCGGGACAGCGATTCAGGGACTGGCGTTTTAATGACTAACCTTCCATCATCATTATCAAGGCGTTCGATATAGGCGGAAGTCGGCAGATTTGGCTACCAAAGCGTCGGTATCTGAACTCCTGAGCTGTAGGGGTTTTCTGTAAATCGATAGGGCACTGTCGATAACGGGTTGTTAACGAAAGTCCTCTCTTGCATCGACACCCTCTTATCGAAAGTGCGTTTCTCTAACTCACCTTAACGACTATTCATCGATGAAAAACATGACCACAGCTTGTCGATAGCAATACGGCGTCGGCGCCTGCGAGTGAGGCTAGAATTTTCGACCAATCACAATGCGAAGATTTTTCATGTGGCAGCTAAATCAAGAGGCAACGGTCGCCAAAACAAACCCACAAGCTGCCAAAGAACGCATCACTGGATTTTAAAGCTCGATAGATGGTGGAGAATTTAGAGAAAACGGATGAGTAAGTATTATTTTGGCCGTAGATCTTTTTACTATTATTATGAAACGCGTGGTAATATATTTCCAGCATAAAGACCGATCCATGTAAGTACACAATAAGTAACGCGTTCGTGCTTTCCTCGAGCACCATCATCTCCCAAGCAAGCAAATGGAGAGCCATCCTAATGAATATATGGCTCATCATGTTTACGAATTACAGAGATAGTCATACAAATTTCCAAAAAAATCCAAATAGGTTGTCAAAGACAGTGGTTTTTGAATAACTCCTAATATTATATTAAGGAATATGATCATTTTAAAAATAATACTTTGTTGAAATCTATGATTTCTATATAACAAATTATGGTTTCCCCATGTTCTCAGGCATCACGATGTTTGCAATTGTTGTTTTTTATCTTCTTCCCTTGTTACCTTTCCTAGACTTTCTCAAGTTACTATCCTATTAAAAGCTCTTTTTCCAATAACAACAAGAGTTCATTCCATAATTATTCAGCCTCTGCCAACATACTTAAATGGATTTCAATGGCTATAATTCAGTAAATAAAGCCGTAACACATAATAACATCAATATAAATTCATTTACATCAAGGGAATTGTGAAAATTCTCGATGTGCCTTGAAATAGTAAACAAAGCCGTTTCCACAACAATTCCCTTTTTCGAGCTTCGTTGAGCTTATCGGGGGGTACTCAATGCTCCGATAGCTTACCGACAATTTTCGCTAACGCTATCCACAAAATTCGTTAAAGATTGCTTAGAGAAAACCGATTGTAATTAGTTAAGATTTTTGATAAGGTAACGACGTAGCAACGTCGATAAGACTTGCTATCGAGTCACAGAAAACCCCTGCGTTGGAAACGCGTGAAGAATTTCTCTATACTGACGTATTATTTTAGGAGTTTTATAACGGTATTTACATAACGCTAGAGCTTCTTAATGTGCGTCAGGAAAAGTTTTATGCATGCATGTATGCAAAGTTGTATTCACTATTTACTATCTGTAACACGGTTATTATAACCTTTTCATAAACACCTAACATTCTGAAGTCATTACTTAATGTGTTCTATCCTTAGACCCATTTATGAAATTAATGATGTGGGCATACTTCCTTATATTGCTGTTAATATTAGATTAGGATTATGGCAGTTTAGTGCAAAGAAGAAAGCCCCCATTTCCGATCGTTCCCTTTCGAAACGTCCATCCGTTGGCGAGGCACAAGGTTTGACGTCCTATATCACTTCCTTGTCAGTTTCCTCTTCTTTCATTTTCTCCTCTCCCAAACTTCTGTTTCGCATCATCCCCTCCTTTGCCTCTTCGGAATCTTGGACGAGGGCCGTTGGGATGAGGTGGACGATGGTGGAGGGAAGGGAAAGAAACCCTCCAGACTTAATTTAGTCTCAGGCTCTCCCATTACGCCTTCAGTAAACTGACCTAAGAACTAGTAAAAGTTTTAATAGGAGACGCAATAGAAAATCAGTTACAGTTACACGCGGCTCTTCGAGGGTGCTGCAAGAACATACAGATTTCCTGAGGAGGAATATTCCTCCATTGGCGACCTGGCAAACACCCGATGACTCTCAACATGTCGCTCCACTAATTGAGTGTTTTCTTCGCACCCTCTCTCCTTCACGACGCCTCCCCTCCCCCCTCCATCCCTCCCCTCACTCCATTCCCATCCAACAGGTGTCTATCCTCACTTCCAGAATCAGAGAGCATGATGGGAGAGAGAGAGAGAGAGAGAAAGATGGCGAGCGTGCGTTTCAATTAGAGGATCCGAATCAGGCGCGGTCCCTCCTCCGCTCCCCCCTCACTCACTCCCTCCCCTGCTCCTTCCTTCCTTCCCCTCCAACCCCCAACCCCCTTCCAAAATATCTCCCCCCCCCTACTCCAAACCTTCCCCTTCCCCCTTGCCTCTCCTTCGCTGGAACGGGGTATTCAATGTCCTCCTCGCTGCTTTGGCCTTGAGCGGTGGATCATTTCGGAGAACTGGACGATTAACATCATCTCAACCACACATCCTCAAAATCTAATGGGAGGCAGATCACATTTCTTGCATTTCAAATTGTAAACAGATCGAAGAAATCACAAAAATGGCAAAATCCAGAGAGAAAAAATATTTATTACGACTATAGGTTCCGCTTATAACAGCACAACCATGTAAGTATTCCGTGTGGTCGACGGCATGTGTGGTGGCCGTTGAGAGGAAGAGGAAAAGCCTACAATTTTGATGCCCCGTTTCCACCATCCTCTTCCTCGAACGGAGGTTATAGAATGCAGGGTGATTGGCCCACGTTCCTGGAAGTAATAACTTACGTTATGTATGGCCTACTGGGGGCCGATAGTTTTATTTTTCATCCTTCCGTAGTGGAATCTGAGTCCTGTCTTTGTGTGAAATTCAGTCGTCACTTGTTGATATATTCGGAACTAGCGTCCCGTTCTGACCCGCGTCACCGGATAACTAGGGCCAGCCCAGCATGATTATGAATTCAACCACTTCTGGCGTTAACTGGCGTTTCCAATAACAAATGTATCCAGCGTTTGGCATAACTAGAATAGTGGAAACGGAGCATTAGAGTGGATTGGTGGTCAGCGGAAGTGTGTTAGGAAAGGTGATCTTAGCGACAAGTTGAAAGTGATGAAAGGGGGTGGGTGACGTTAAGGCTCAAAGAGAACACGCTACACTAGGCAGAATTTTATATTCTTTCTTCTGCTTGTCACGGGATCTATTACCGGCAGTGGTTCGACTACGGTTTTATTTCCTGATGATACTGGAGTAAGCCAAACCTAGGTTGTAATAAATATTTTACTTGTGGAGTTTTCCAGTTTTTGTGATTTCTTAGTGGTGCTCGTTTCAACGCAGTATCTCCTGAAGCTACAGAATTTGTTTCTAAACAGGTGTTTGTGAGTTGTATGTATCAGTTGTATGCATGTATCTCGGTAGGTCATCATATATGCTACAAGAGATATAATGAAAACCCTCGACAAGCGTTGTACGGACCTGTAAAGAGAGTGGTAGGTAGTTCTGTTTAATGCTATGAAGGTTGTGTTTAAATACCAATGAAAGCTGATTATCACATAAATGCGGGGATTTGCTGAAGGATCGTGATTAAGTATCAATTAATATCCTAATCAATATACGTCCAGAGAATATTCCAACTATTCAATCCATTCGTTTGAGCGTAGGAGTTGGTGAAAGATCGTTCAAGTGAACCGTAGAACATAACTTTGCCTAATACTCATAATCGGATGTATTATGCATGATGTAGTGGAATATCATCATGAAGAAGACAGACTGGGACGTGTCTAGTTTCCATATCTAGTTTTAAAAATCTGGACGTATATATTTTTGAAGAGACTGAACCTGGGACAAAATCGCGACGTCTTTTTTTATGAAAGTTAGCTTTTGGCTTCTTGGGTAGAAATTGCAAAATGAAATTGGTAACTGTAGCGTCGGTAGCTCATTTTAGCAACAACTCTGATTTATCAGCGTGAAATATCCCTGTCGGTGGGTTGGCTGAACCCGTCTTGGGCCTTCCCAACGAATTTCTTTGAGACTGGCATAAAATTTAAATCACAGGAGCGTCACTGCTCCGGGACTTCTACAGCGCGACAACTGTCCGCTCACTCAGGAACGGGAATGTGATTGGCACAGCTTCGGGAGCGGTGAGACAGTTCCGAAGCGGCACCGCACGCGTGATTATTTAAGATTCGGAGCGCTACAGACACGAAGCGTCACAAGAACGAGAACTCATAGCTCCGGAACTACAAGGGTGACGATACTCCATTTGCATGCTGCGCGGAGGAGTACGCGGCGTTGTTTTTTTCCGGAGCTGTGATTTCTTGGGTCCAATCGCATTACCAAGCCGTTACGATGAGATCACTGTGACAAAATCACAGATCGTGAAATCGTGCCCTATCTATAAGCAGAATACACGAGAGTTTGTAGATCACGAAATTCATGGGTTTATAATAATGTTCTTTGGAAAAAATAATACTTTTATCCTAGAAAATATGAGATTTAAAGTATACCGCAGAGTATTGAAATAGGGTTCATTCATGAGCATGGTGGGCAAAGTATCGTTCATATACACCGGTAAATGGAGCAGAATATAAAATGGCCAAGTATATCTGAAAATATTTAAAAAAATTATTTAAACGTTAAAAAACTGGAAGATATGCTGCAATGACACCGTGGAAACGCAGGGAAGAAAAATTGAGAAATTTGCATTATCCAGATGAAAATTCAGCGCTGATTGCAAAGGCTTATTTGCTTATTTCGCTTCAATTTGGTGCCCTTCAGACATTTTTCAGTAACTGGGCCGAGAAACAATGCGAGCAATGTCGCGTGAAATTGGCAAATGAATGCCTGACTGTGAGAGATTACCTGCTGTAAATTTCGAAATTCTCAAAATCGAGGGAATCAATATAACGAAAATTCATCACATTTTAGACCAATAGTACCTTTTGGGCGATATCAAGGCCAATCAACGGGACATTTTACTAGCGTCATTTTAAAAATTCATCGCACTTTTGACTCAGGAAATGCGTGCTTCTGTCGTACAGGGAAAATGTTCTTGGCTATGATAGCGAATGCGAGAATGATGAAGATATGGGTTACAGAAAAAACTGAAGGCAAGAAATCAACAGGCGAAGATGATATCTATTAGCATTTGCATGCCTATCTCAATCAATACTGGTGCAGTTGATTATAGAGGTTTCGGGTATCTACACCCGCGGGGTAACTACCTCCGGTTCGGCAGGAAGCTCTCGCTTATATCCGTGCGTGGATGGTAGTGGGAAAAAGGGAGAGGGATTGGAAGGGAAAGTAAGCGAGCCACAGCCCCTTTGAGGGCGACACCTTGATGCGGATTGAGGTCAAAAGGACCTCAATTGGGCCCCCGCCTCCCCGAACTATTAGTTTAATTACCCAAACAACTGATACGAGTAGCCGTCGGTCTCGCTTTCGCGAAAAACCTACCGCACATCTTTGAGAACCGGAAGAGCCCGTTGCCTAAAAGATTGGGATTAGGTATCTCCCTGGCTCCCTTTCCGGGTTGACGCCGTGCGGTCTGCCGGAGTACATCCACGAGTCGGGTGCTGTTGACTACAGGTGTTTCGGCTCACGCCGCAGGATTACAACTTCCGCCATGGTTTCAAGCTCTCGCTTATACCGGGGCAAGGAAGAGGTGGGAGGAAAGGATGGGAAGGGAAGGTTAGCTAAACCACAGACCCTTCGAGGCCGACACCAATGAGGCGGATTGAGGTCAAAAGGACCTCAATTGGGCCCCCGCCTCCCCGAAGTGCTCGTATTAGTTTGGTTACCCCAAACAACTGAGACGAGTAGCCGTCGGTCTCGCTTTCGCGAAAGAACCTACCGCACATCTTTGAGAACCGGAAGAGCCCGTTGCCCAATTATTTGGGATTTGGTATCTCTCTGGCTCACTTTACGGGTTGACGCCGTGCGGTCTGCCGGAGTACGTCCTCCAGTCGGGGACTACCGGAACCATTCGCTGCAGCAGACCCTGACTTTGTGCTTCTTGCCTTATTCCGGCTCTTGAAATAAGCGTCTCCCGTAGTTTTACACCTATTTTGCACTTTGTCAACTGAAATAAAAACAAAAATGTTTCAATGATGTGTGACAGAAATAAGAATATTATGATAATGTTTGTATAGACTAATCACTAAGGGTGTGCGAATCCGAAGCAACTAGGTTATGAAACGAATTGAATTTGCACCAATTTTATTCGATTTCAATTTGAAGACTTCACACACCCATAGCTCACTACGTGTATAAAGATACTTTTTATTATTTGCTTACAGGTACCTTGCAAGTGGGAACACATTCACTGACTTGCACTATTCCTACTTAATAGGGATATCAATTCTGTCGGACATTGTGGGTGAAGTGTGCGACGTTATTTGGACAACAATGAAAGATGAGTGTATGCCTCAGCCATCACAGGAAAAATGGAAGGAAATTATTTCAGGCTTTAAAATCATCGCCAATTTCCCAAATTGCATCGGGGCTTTGGATGGAAAACATATCCGCATTGAAAAGCCCACAAGAAGTGGATCTCTCTTTAATTATAAGCATTATACAAGGTGTGATCAAAAAAAGACCGGACTGATTTTTTTCCGCGCAAACCGTTCAACGGATCGAAACGAGACACAGTGCGCCATCTAGCGACACATCTGACGACTAAAACGAGAGGTGTTGTGTTTGTTGACGTAGAGTCGTTACTTAGCAACAGCGGCACGTGTCTTAACCTGTTCGTCGACCCGTCCAACGGCAGCAATGAAGGAGCTAGAGGAACAGCGTGTGTGCGTGAAATTTTGTTTCAAACTAGGCAAAAGTGCTACGGAGACATTTGAAATGATTCAACAAGCCTTTGGTAATGAAGCTATCAGTCGAAGCCAGTGTTTTGAGTGGTACGGTCGTTTTAAATCGGGCAGAACCTCGACAGATGAAGATTCGCGAACGGGGCGGCCTTCCACATCGACAGACCCCAACCATGTCAAATTGGTGAACGATTTGGTGCGGGTAAATCGCCGTTTAACTGTTAGGGAGATAGCCGAGGAAGTTAACATTAGTTTTGGATCCTGTCAGACAGTTTTGACAGACATTTTGGGCATGACGCGCGTCGCATCAAAATTCGTCCCGCGGGTGCTGACTGATGAACAGAGACAAAAACGTGTGGACATTTGTCAGGAACTCCTGGATCGAGCCAATGCCGACCCAGAGTTTCTTAAAACCATCGTAACCGGTGACGAAACCTGGGTTTACGGTTATGATGTTGAGACAAAGGCCCAGTCTTCTCAGTGGAAGGGTCCTCATTCACCGCGACCAAAGAAAGCTCGCATGTCCCGGTCCAATGTGAAGGTCATGCTGGTGTGTTTCTTCGATTGGCAAGGGCTGATACATTACGAATACGTCCCTCAAGGTCAAACCGTCAATAAAGATTTCTACCTAAAGGTTATGAAGAGGCTGAGGGTCGCAGTGAGCCGAAAGAGGCCGGACATGTGGAGAAACAATGCATGGCGTTTCCACCACGATAACGCGCCGGCTCACACGGCGCTGATCGTGACAGAGTTTTTCGCCAACACCAGAACTTCCGTGATCCCGCAGCCACCCTACTCTCCAGACGTGGCTCCATCAGACTTTTTTTTGTTTCCAAAGTTAAAATCAACCTTGAAAGGGCGCCGATTCGACTCTATTGCGGACATTAAAACTAATTGTACGGCGGACCTGAAGAGGATCCCTAAGGCGGCTTACCAGGCAAGGTTCGAGAGCTGGAAGAAACGTTGGCAAAGGTGTGTCGCCAGCCAAGGCATGTACTTTGAGGGCGACAAGTTCGATTAAGCTGCATCCGTCGAAATAAAAAAGTTATAAAATCAGTCCGGTCTTTTTTTGATCACACCTTGTATTTCCATTGTTCTCATGGCAATTTACGACGCCAATTACTGTTTCACATTTATAAATATCGTTAATCGTTAAATACCGAAACGTTAGTCGGTCACTCTATCAAGTTCCAGTGTGAAACCTTGTGCAGCAACCCCACGAGCCACTCAGTGTACGTGCTGTATGTAGGTCACTGGCGTGAGAGTTATCT
The DNA here is from genome assembly GCA_963169105.1 of Ceriagrion tenellum. Classification (NCBI taxonomy): domain Eukaryota; kingdom Metazoa; phylum Arthropoda; class Insecta; order Odonata; family Coenagrionidae; genus Ceriagrion; species Ceriagrion tenellum. Next base: position 2,662,056 of record OY720633.1, read on the forward strand.
CCGGAAACCACTTAAATGAGGGTGTACGATTAGTGTTTTTCCTGAACGAGGTTTCAGCTTCACTATCCTATCTAAAAACACTATCCGGTAGAGTGAGTACCGTTTCTGTGTTGTGTGAATGTGTCATTTTGTCCGTTAAGTGGATCCCTGGCGCGGGTTAATCCACTGTAAATACCTCAACAACCCAACCGTCATGTCGCCTAATAGTACTGTTTACGGCGATTTGAGTCATTTCATTTAATTGTATTCTTAATATTTGCCTTAATAAGCTATAATCGGCAGACGTCAAAACTTTATGCTAGGAAAGGTGATCAGGTCGCGACGAAATCTATAATTGCATTATAGCTAACCTGTCCAATAAAAGAATTGAAACTTCCTGGCAAAAATCGTTTTTATCAGTAGGTATCCTGAGATGATTCATGAATCACTTTAGGATAGAGCCCAGGTTAAACGCAGCTCGTTACTTAGGAGGTAACTCAGCTAACCTGCCACTAAGTCTAATATGCTTAATTAAGAAGAAATATTTTCGAATGTAAAATGATCTTATCATCAATCTTTCCGTACTATCCATCATTTGATGGAAATACAAAATCCTTTCTTGTAATTAAAACATTTTGTCAAGAGATCATCCAGCATACAGAATAAAAATCTCCGCTTTGGACCGCATTGGAACAATTGGAGAGAGTCCAGTAATCTCTTTCCTCAGGAGTTCGAGTGGTATAGTGTTCATAATAATTTAAAAAAACTATTCTAGGGATTATGGCATCCATATTATAATTTTCGCTGGCATGAACTTTCAATTCCTTTCATTGACAGGCTAATGATTTAGCAATAACTAATTAGATCGCGACGAGATAACCTTAACGAGACCGAGTGACGTTTCGGTATTTAACGAATGTTTCCTTTTGTCTGTTGAGTGGATCCCTGGTGTGGATTAAACCTGACGGGAATTTTAATTTTTAATGAGAATACCTTCTTCAAGCAAACAAACATCAAATGGGTGAATTACTTTTAAAAATTTGTTGGCGTGTAGTATTTGTACACTCGCAGGTAAACAGTGCACTCATGCATAAAATAACAGAAAAATAACTTTTTTTCATCCAAACGATATGTTAATGATAGGTCTTTTCAGGATACATGCTGCAATAACCTTTTTTGGCAAAATTATTTGATTCTTTTCGAGTACGGGTCAAATTTTACTCAATTGCCAATAAGGTGAAAGGCAAACTGACTTTTTGCATTTTTCTGAAATTGTTTTTACGAATGACTACCCACACTCGTCATTTTAAATTCGTCCAAAAGCAATTTTCGGATTGGTCGTCAAATAACCAATACTAAATCCTCCAATGGTGAAGAAGAGTCGTCGACCAACCCACAATAAAACGACGGATTTGACCCAGATATCTCCCAGATATCTCTCAGATCCGGCAAGGACACCGACGGCCGAGCGCCTTGCGAAATGCACGACTGAATGTAGCTTGGAACAAGAAACAATGGGTCATATTGAACAGGATGAAACACTTGAGCTGCCTACTAATGAGAATCCCTTGGACGACGCAGATAATTTTAGCTCTCCCTCAAAGCATCACAAAAAGGATGATTTTAAGAGGAAACGGCCACAAAAAGGGCCATCAGCTTATGAAGACAGCTTGCTGTCATTATTACGAGATTCACGAGAAAAAGAGAATGAGGACGATCGCGCGTTCTTCACATCAATCATGCCATTATTGAAAACTTTTAACCAAGATCGAAAGTTAATGTTTCGTACAGAAGTACTGCAACTTATGACGCGTATTAAGAATGCTGCTACCTTGCAGCCCCAATTTCCACAATCACCATATGTTCCATCCTCTTCTCCAAAAGCTCCTGTGCAAAATCTATTCCTATCCAATTCTTTTCCGCTTCCTAACAATGAATATATTCTAAACCAAGCCAGTGCTCCTTTACCTTCACCAAGTACATCGACATCATCTTGGGAGACCCTTTGAAATATTTCTCATATTATTTGTACTGATAATATTTGTGATTTGTTGTGTACTTTTGTAATAAAGTAAAAAGGAAGCAAAGTAATAGTATTTTAAATATCACTTACGTCAGTGTGACACATAGCCGTCCAGTAGGAGTGATGGAGATTCTGACTGCGTCTTGTCGTTTTAAAGGCCCTTCCACTTTCGAAAGAAGTTCGTCGAACGGCCGCATAGACGTGCGAAAATGATTGAAAAACTTATGTTCATCAGCACGTGGTTCAGTAAATATGGTCACGAAAGCGTCTTTTATGTTCTCCGTTCCACAATAGGGTGCACCCAAAACCTCCTTTGATGGGCATTTTTCTTCCGATTTTTCATAACCTGGTATACAGCAACTTAAATAAAACTTTGTATACTCCATTATAGGTTTAATAACACGACCCGGGTTTCGACACTTAGTGTCATCTTCAGGTGAAATACAACATCTGTCACTCTATATATACAGGTTCGTGGTAGGGGAGGGGAAGGAATCTGGGAGAGGAGGGGAGAGGGGGTGTGGGAGGCGGGAGTGGGGGGAGGGGGAGGAATGCTTGGAGGTGGGAAAGGGTTAGGGTCGTGGAGAGGGGAAAAAATCTTAGTTTGTGTTTTGGGAAAGTCAACTACAATTTACACTGTGGAAGGTATGGTTTGGGTCTATGATGAGGAGCCATGATCACATTTACAAAGTAAACAAAGTTCATCAGTTCACTTGAGTTATCCGGGTTTTTAGGGGGGTGGAGAATATGGGAGAGTGGAAGGGGAGCACTTGTTCGTTAGCCAGGGGATGGTTTGTGTTTTGGGAAATTCTGCTGCAATGTTCACTACGGGAGGTCTGGCTTGGGTATATGGTGAGGAGTCACTTCACCTTTACAAAGTACATAGAATTCTTTTGTTCACTTGTCCTTGAGTCATCCGGGTTTTCAGGGGAATGGAGAATATGGGAGAGTGGGAGGGGATCACTTGTTCGTTAGCTAGGGGGAAGTTATTTAACGAATGTTGGACAATTTCTAGCGACTCTAGGGCGTCTAATCCTCTTCCGTCTTTTTCAAAGTGGAGGATTTTTGGCGAAAAACAACCACCATATGGGGCGCGTATTTCATTTTCGAGAATTATACTTTTCTCTGCTTGCATGTAGCACGCAGACTTGAGAGCTTTCATTATTTTTTTCCCTTATTTTAAGAGTATCATTATATAACACTTCCCCCCCTGCTTGCAAATTGCAAGCACCCATTTACTCGTTTATATGTAAAGCCCCAAACTCTTCATAAAGAAATTTAAATAAGCCGACCGTGTGCTCGGGAGGCAACTTCGTTAATTTTTTTCTAGTGCTTGCCGGATATATATTTTAGCTCTCAAATAGCACCTTTAGTGATTAAATTATAATTTACAGCCATTTTTATTACTTAGTTGTATGAGTAGATGTCAATGCCTTTATGTCATTCTTGAAAGTAGGCAGTGTGTTCTGTACACCCTCTGCTTCGCAACGACGATGAGAATCGCGATGCCGGCAAAGCAGCAGGATGTGAAAAATCACGCGAAAGTCACAGGTCTGGAATATCTACGGCGTGGAAACGGCACCGTCCATTCTGCAACAGACATTTAATTGTCACATCTCCCGAACCTCCGCGACCGTCACCAAAGAGACTCCGTTCTGGAATTGCACCCATGATCGTCACAGGTTCGGAGCGTCCAGGGGACCTTGATAAGGTTACTATAGTGGTATGAGCCGCAGTTTCTGTAGTTTATATCAATATTTATATTCATTACATTTTTTAAATATTTACACTCATTCTGCATCAAGTTTGAACATCTTGGGTTTCAATAGCATTGACCATAAACATTTATCTGGACAGATAAGTCTCCAAGAACACTATCCCAATATTTTACGATTAAAAGATAACTGCCGTATTACACGATAGCGATTACAGTGAATTCAACCGTGAAATTATTACACTTCATTCCTTATTTTGGACATTTTAGGTTAATTATGTGAAAAAAGCCAAACTACAGTTCGGGGCTCCAACCTGGGGCGATATTCTCGCTTCCTATGCCTGGCCCTCTTTCCCTCAGCATGCATGGCCCTTGGGACCGTATAATCAAAGAGGCTACCGAGCTGAGTCTTGAGCCGAGAAATTTCAACCAAGTTCCCAATTGATTAGCGTCTGGAAACCGTTTATTGAAAATGCATTTATACTCTTAGTGATGAGGTGAAAACCAATCAACGGCAATCCAAGCAAACGAAACAATCGGGAGACAACTTATTTCAATTATTGGAAATATATAGTGGCCAAATTTAGCGGCATTAGTATCCCTGAAGGTGGAGAGAAAGTCACCTTTCGAAATGCTGGCAGCAATTAAACCCATTAATCGGTGGAAAATCCGAGAAACCTTTCTACACGGTTTATTCAAATGTTGTATAGAGACTATTTGCATGCCTAGGCGCCGATTATGGCGCCTAGGTTCTTTCATCGGAACGAAATATCATTTAGTAATACTGCTGCAGCAGCCAAGATAGTGAATATTCCTTGAGCACGCGAGATGGTCCCTCCTTTGAGTCTAGGAATTATTGGTATTTACCGAGCGCAATTATTTACTCATACTATCTACATGTAAAATTATGCCTTCTATTAGTCTTAATTTTTTTCTAAATTTTGGTCTGAGTTTTATGACGACTCACATCAGATAGGTGTCCGTAAACTGTTTTAACACCGTGAGTCATCTCACCGCGAGCACTTAAAGTGTCTAGAAGAGTACCACGCGGATGAAAATGATCGCCGTCTTCTGAGGACATGAAATCTTTTGTTCCCCGCTCCCATTTCCCCATTCCTCTGCTTCTGATTTTTTTCATGCGGAAGGATGCGGCCAATTCCAAAGTGACGGTCGGATGGTGTGGGATATTGCGGAGGAAATTGACGTCCACGGCGAACGTGTCCGTCCAATCAAATGCATTTTAGCGAAAAAGGCAATCACGGAGCGGTGGCGTCCTGGGGTAGGAGAATGGCCTTGAACAGCTCGTGTGGCATCACTCAAGTATTCGTCATGAGCCGCCACTGAGTCAGTTGGAGCGATTATTGTACATGTGCAGATTTTTATGCGTGTTCTCCTTAGTGACATCTATGAATAAAATTTAAAAAATGCATAATATCTATTTGGCTTTCTGGCAATGCTATTTTAATACGAATATGCCCTATGGCATTCATGTATGTCATAATAATTGGATTACATATGCAATGATTTCCATATAAACGCGAATTATTACATTTTTTATTACCATACTTTATGCTAACCAATATCGAAGTGTCAAGCCGAGTCCACTATTCGAAAAAAATCTATTTACATGTTATTTTGTTTTAATTTCGAATATCCCGCCGAAAAATCTAGTCGCAATATACTTTAATTAAGGGAAAATGTGATATGTAATTCTTGTATTCTTTTCATCACTGCCCTTGCGGTGCGTTCCGAAGTGAAAAAGATGAACTTAAGTGAGATGCCAGGTTTCCAACAAACACCAACGTGTCCAGCTGAGTCCAATGTTCGAAACAAAATTTCCAGTGGCATTCCCTATAAATTTCAAATATCTCTTCAAAACCCAAGTAATAACATGCCCTGATTAAGGAAAATGTAAAATACAATTATTGTTTTCTTTCCAACGCTGGCTGTACGGCGGGTTATATCGTAAAATCTGATGATCTTAAGTGAAATGTGCTCCAAGCAATTTATTCGTCTTGCTTAAGAAACTAATGAAATGTGCACTCAATGTCACACGATTACCGCTCCAACCATCCTCATACAGAGATAGATTTGATGGAGTTACCCACTCCCGTTCTCCCCTCAGCTAGACTCTCATGGAACCTTCGGCGTGGTTTCTCCCTTGTCACAACAAGGAATCACATTTTATGCTCAATTAGGCAAATGAAAGACCATTGAAGTAAAGTGATTAATATTAATGATACAATAGCACAACTATATTAGATTATCCCTTTAATTAACGAGACATTTCCTAATTTTGAAATCTTAATCTGTTTTTTCACATATATCTTTTCATATCAATAATAAGTACACGTATTCAAAGCTATTCACGCAAAACTTAGCGTAAACGAAAACCGCTGAGTCAAATTGCAAAGTCATATGCGTGATGGCTGTGGTAGCCTATACCCGTTTCGGGTGACAAAGTTTTATTTGATAAATGGAAAAGGAGCGAGTACTTTTTTGTTTTTATATAGCTTCTGTTATATGACTCCTGAAACTGTGTTAAATGGTAACCTACTGTAAAGAAATACATAGAGACAATTTTTAGGGGAAGAAATCATATCTATTCCATTTGAATTTCCATCCGAAGGCGACAATCCACTGGTTGTGAATGAATGCAATGCGCGAGTGTTTCAAGAAGCATTAGCGCCAACGCCAATGTACTCGCAGAGTAAACAATCGAAATCAACGGGAGTCGGTCAAATGGGATGAGTGACGGCGAATCTTAATGGAATGGGGCGTAAGAAATTCGAGGAGCGTGTGGTCGGAGGAAGTGAACATATCGGGATACGATGGTAAACCGAGCAAAGTGCTTGCCGTCCATCAATGTTTGAGTTTCGGATATTTGTTTTGCGACGACCGAAACTGAATTTGTCGTCACTGAATAGAACTGACTAGACTGAGGCGAGACAGGGTCGACCAAAGTTAAATAAAGACAAATACAGCCGTTGAAATTAGCAACTCCCACAATGGAGCATATATCGCATTAAATATTAAATTGTAACATACCGTAAGGCGAAATTCTTGAACAAAGTCCATTAGATGAGAGCAACAATGAGGTCCTTTTTGGCGGCCAGGGAAACGTTGATCATTGAAGCCAGGGAAAAATTGATCATAGAAATGAAATATACGCCGGATAAGGTGCAAGAAACCTACCTATTCCTCGCCATGCAGGTCAGAACACGAAAAAAGGGGAAGTCCCGGAGGTAGGAGGATGGGGAAGAGAGGGGAAGTATTGTTGCCCGTGGTGATCGACTTAGATATCACAGTATACCTGATACACGATTCACACCTAAGTTATTGGGGGCCTTACTTGCGTTCAGGGTATAAAAGTGATCTATTTGAACAACCGCGGCAAAGCGATTCGCGAGTCAAACGATGAGGGGGTCATATCCTGGCAGTTTGTGACTTATGGCAGTTTCAAGGCGAAGAGTGGCGAGGGGTGATAATGCTAAAATGTTGCCACAATTTTATTTCCGTATTTATTTGGGGTGCCCAGGACGTGGTGGCCCAGCTTTAGTGTATTTGACCACCACTCCTTAGGCCAGGGGTCGCAGGTTCGAGATCAAGTGACGGCGGAAAAATATTAGCATGATAACAAAAACATTTTTCAAGGAGGAGACAGCGAGAATGTTACATTTTGTTTATGAGAACGAGAATTTTCTTCGTGAAACTATCCGACTACCCAACCGGATGCGGCCATTCTGTTAAGAGTCAACAGTCTCAGCGGACGGCAACCATCGCGAAGATCCAGGTGGTTGGAGCGATTTCTGTTTATGAGCAGATTTGCGTGAAACTTCTCATGCATATTATTTTTAGTAATACTTGTTGACTATCTTAAGCTGTCACCTTCGGTGGCAGTTAAGCCCGCGTTGATACTTTACTCTCAAATAAAGGCTCCCCCTTTTTTCCCTTAGCAATACTTCTTCGATTTTGAATAACCTGATTGCAAGTTGCCTAATTGAAAGTTGACCAATTCTTATCTTCCGTCATCATAATTCAGTAAGTATTTTTGAGCCATACCACAAACATTCTTTTCCTAATAGCTTTTATGCCACATCTTCATCCAAACACCGGAACGCAAAGTCAGTCGTTCGGTCTCCACTTTTCCAAACTTCTTACCCCGCGCAACAACAATTACGGGCTGTTATATGGTGTTAATATACAACTTACACAACAGAACAACGGGATTACTTCAGTTAAAACAACAACACCTTAGTACGGGTGAAAAATTTACTGTTTATCCGCGGTTTGAACAACAAGTACCCTTCGAGAACACAAAAGTATAGAGGCTATCCCCATTGGTCTGCAGGTAGCTCTGGCGCTTGCGCTTTACGGTAGTTTCTTCAATTTTTGGAGCAGGGACTTGAACGTTTAACAACCCTTTAAGAGAAATTCGTATGTCCCATTCAAATTCTAAGACATTGTATTTGCTCTTTTTAAAGCAAATCGAAAGTTAAAACAAAGTATTCAGACCACTAAATGCCTTTCTTTAAATAAAAATTTTGTAAATAGTCTAATTTCCTATTTTCAACGCTAAAAATGCTCTACTTCTAATTATCTACGCATAAATCAGGTGTTGATAGATCTCGGTCGCCTGCAACTTTGTATGTTAAATTCCAAAAAGTCGTCAACCTTACGGCTCACAAGTAACACATCCATAAAAAATTACGGTAAATTTGCTGATTACGGGCCCCAGGACTAAATTTTTTTCGACCCCTAAAAATCAATGTATTTCAATGAAATTTTTATGTAGGAAAGTGAATGCAGGCGGATGTTTTTCAGTGAAAAAAGAATTGAGTGAAGTGCGAAAATACCGTTTGAACAGGAGTTTGAACATGGCTTCGAAATGAAGTATAAGTAGTGGTGGAACCCGGCAATAAGAGATCTCAAGGGGGCCCGTAAAGAGCAAATTAACCAAAAATTACTACAAACATAGACTCATTCCCTGCATCTCAAGTCTGCGCACAGCCTACGCCCAAATGCTATAATGGATGGAATGAATGTGGATAATGATGTACTTACACCGAAAGAAGGATCTGCTGCTTCTTCTTATGGTATGAAAACGACGTTCTTCCTCCGGCTGTACCTGAGGTTGTTGAAGTTACTCTTTTCGGGGGAGTATAAGGAAACATTTTAGACGGCAGTATGACAACTTTCAATAAATACATCGGTGTAACTTTCCAATCTACCATCAACGTTTTGTGTGCTTTATGTTTGCTGTTACATCTTTTTTTTTACTTCAATTGTTTGACTAATTGCCACCTTGGTTACCCATAAGGCTCATGTTAAAAATTTGACCTTTTTAAAGTAATTTTTTTAAAAAGTAAGTAAGTAAAAGTTAAATTAAATTATTTTATCCAAAAATGAATCGTTTTCAATAATATTTTCTCGTCCAATTTAAATAATTCTGCCATTTCGTCAAAATCGTCAGCCGTTTTCGAGTATAAAATTACACAAACACACAGAAAGAGCTAAAATGAATCGGCAACAAAACTTGAAGAGAAACGTGAATTTCTCATTTAAAACCTCACGCATTGCATTTGCTCTTTTTAAAGTAAAACGAAAAGGAAAACAAAGTATTCAAACCGCTAATTGCCTTTTGTAGTGAAATACTTTGTTCAAAGTCGAATGTCCTCGTTTTAACGCGTAAGAATGCTCGACTTCTAATTCTATGCAGAAATCAGGTGTTGCTAGATCTCGGTCATCTGCAAATTTGTATGTGAAAGTCCAAAAATCGTCCACCCTACGGTTCAAAACTAACGCATCTACAAAAAAATACTATAATCATTGACTCATTTGCTATATCTCAAGTCTGCGGACAGCAAACGCTCCAATACTATATCATTTATAATTTATATAACTACATGCATGGTGATTTCCACCGAATAAATACAATAATAAACTTCTGTGAAAGAATTTTTTTAGACTTGATTGAAGAGTTTTATAATGTGCACTCAATGAGCCTTATTCTGAACAATAATTTTGGCATTTTTGAAAATCGAATGGATGATTAATCGTACAGGATAGCGAGGCGGATTCAGACGTGATGCCGGAACATGCATACATGAACTGTCTTTTATCTACGTCGATTAAATTTATGCAGGGGGAAGATTAAAATGCATTGCTAATTCAGTCGAAATATATTTTCTTATGATTTATAGTTTTATATTGGTGAATCGGATTGGAGGCAATATGAGATTCATTGATCATTCATTACATCGAACTTGCCCTGATTTCGGAACTTATGTTCATCACCGCTCCTCTATTAATAGAAAAGAAATTAAACAAAAGTACTAACCACCAATCTTTGAATGCACCCAGACAGAGTACATCTCGATTGATCCCTTTCTTCGTCTAATTCGAAGTACTTATGTACTGGGTTTCTTCGGTCTTCTCGGCTCATTTTCCCTCTTGGGAAATCAACGCATATATATTTATAATTGTTTCGGACCGGCTGAGGACGGCATGGCTGGAGACTGGCACTGCTGAGGGCGGACCCTTAATAGATTGATTACCAATACCCTTGCGATGGGTATTGCGCATGGGAAGGTCAAACTCTGGTTGATAACATTTCTTCTCCTTATGACATTGCCTTTTATTTCGCATTATAAAACGAAGTGCGATGGAGGGAACATCTGATGCTATGTCTGCTCTATATACTCCTTCGGATTGGTTAATACAATCATTTTCAGGTCAATACAATCATAATTTTCAGGCGCAGGGGTTGCAAAATAGTAACTAAACATAATTTTCCACTGGTTTATATCATTATGAAATGGAATAATTTTATACTCCGGAAAACAATTTGCTTGCACAGTGACATTTACCACTGATATTCTTATTTTATAAGGCCTTCTCTTCATGATCATGGCAATAACTTAGATACGCACGTATGCATATTGTAAATATACCAAAGTTGACTTACATGGAGTTCACCAATTCAGATGAACATTATTTGCTTACCACTTGTTTTAACAAAAATCGAAATCCTAGCTCATCTCCTCGTCAGAAAAATACATGAAATAAGTGCAAAGAATGATTTATACATTTGTTGTAAAAACGTTAGGAAGTAAGGAGGTGACATCCTTGACGTAGAAACTCACAGCCGGAAAACACCCACACATGAAGGGAAGGGTGAAAAACCTGCGGAAACCCACAAACAGATGAAGCTAATGTAACTCTAATGAAAAACAATGCATGAAATGCATATGAAAAAATAATAGTAATAAACTGGTAATTTAAACTAAATTGTACAATTAAACATAAAACTAAAAATAAATAAATAAAATAAAAATTAATGAACAATTAAAATAAAGATGAATGAATAAATAAAATCAAGATAAATCAATAAATAAATAAATGATGAATAAAAAATAACAAACAAATTATAAACAGTAAATCGAGATTTAAAAAGTAAAAACGAAATAGTATAAAAATAGTTATCTATCATTGACAAAAGAAGGCTTAAGCAACAATATAAGTATATTTAAAATAAGAAATAAAAAACATGAGTTAAGAAATCAAATAAATATTCTGAACAGAAAATAACGCAAGCAAACACTTCACTAATGGATCACCAAGAATGATTTTAAATTCATCCCATTGCGAAAAAAAAGACATTTTATAAAAAAATTAAGGTATATTTGTGGAGAGAGATAGTAGAGCTCAAATGAGTGACGTCCTGAAGTTTCTTTTGTGCCTTTAGGAGTGTCTTGTCTTACGTCCTTTTAAAATTTGTAATTGAATAAGTTTCCCGTGGGGTCTGACCGAGGGTATTACACTCACTGTAGGCCGTCACATTGGATGATTTATTGTAAATGAGTGCTCGATGATGAGATATGACCAATTTTATATTCCCTCACGTATTTGTTTCGTGGACATGGTCTAGTGTTTTGAAATAATCCGTCAGGTAGAGAGGAGTATTTGTGTTTAGAATTTGATACAGTAGAGAGAGAGAGTAGTGTGTGATATGATCTGATTTCTGTGGATTAAGGTTGTTGGTTTGCGACTGAGTGAGTCATAATTCTAGCGGCATCCCGATTGTTCCATCCAACAGAGTGGCAAACGAGAGGTAAGGTGGTAGTGGAGTGGAAGGAGTGAGGTTCGATTATCTGGAGGGGAGTATATTTTTCTTCTTTTTTCATAGTTTTTTTCTCTATCATCTTTTAAAAATTTTGTTTTCATCCCCGTAACTCGCTTTAAAAATATTTTTCCTCCGAAAAATATAAAAATTGATCGTTTGAACAAACGTTTCGTTGGCTTCAAAAAATTGAATGTCAGCATTTCGATCAGATCGACCGTTCAGGCGCTAGAGCTCAAAATTGTGAGAAATGATATAGAAAGTAGAGTAAAGAAAGTAATTTATATAGATGAAGGGCTAACGGCATTAAGAATAGGAATGTTTCTTAAGGTCATAATACAAGTATTTATGCCTACTTCTGCCTATGGTGATGAACAGATACGAATTCAAATCACAAAGGTATACATTAGGATGTAAAGACAACTAGTTAGTATTATTCAGAAATATTTATGATTACAAGCGCTCATTAAAGCTATAAGTGCCGTATTTATCAGTAGTTTATAAGTGATGTTAATTATTATTATGTGACAACAAAATGTTGTAGGAATATTTACCGGCCCTGTTTGGGTTATATGAAGTCCTTCGTTTTTTGACCGATGTTTGTCTCTTGATCGAGGTGGTACTATGTTTTCAAACGAACAATTTACAGCTTCTGAAACGTGCCTCTCTGAATTGAATTACCACGGTATGTGTAAGTTCACTTCCAACGCTGCTACATGTATGACCGACCCCAGCGCCTCGATCAGCTAACTACTGTGTCTCGGATAAAATTTGGATAATAATCACTTAATTTCTAAATAACTAAGTCGGGAACCTACCGTCATTTTTGCACTAATCAATTTCTTAAATTCTTGTTTATGTCATATCCGTTTTTTGTATAAACGACATGGGTTTCAACACTAGAAATCTATATTTTATGCACCAAGGATCCGCTTCTACTGTACTACGTAATGTAAATATAGCTATTTTCAAATGCGATTATTGGAAAAACTAGGACCAAAAGGTGTATTTATAATTAAGCCAATCGATATAGGGCCTTTTATTCTACAATTTCTGCGATTATGAAGAAAATGACATGGACTTTAGTTTTCGGACCATCCTCCTTAAATATGAATTTGTCATACGCGCTGAGCGAGCGCTGAAGCTTCAACGATAATTCTTTAGACGTAGTATGACTATCATGGATACTAATTGTTTCTATAAGAATGAAGGGATGACGTGTTTCAGTTTGAGTGCAGGAAATAGTGGCTTATGTACAGTTTGGCAAACCTCATTCACGTGAGAAGACCACGATAATTTTTGGTCAATCAATATCCCTAAATCTTTAACAGCCTCGCATATAAAAAGGGTCACCATTTATACTTAAAGGCGGAAGTTCAATTGTCTAAGTGAGAGCAAGAATCCTTAAGGGTGAGGATCACTGCTCAAAATTAATCAATGAAAGGATCACTCCATTGGTAACTTAATCATTGGGTTTGCAGGCATAGTGGGCATAAATTAATTTCAAAATTTAATGTACATGCCATTCCACAGTTGACTCATGTTTATATGTTTACATTCACCGTCCCGCCGTATTATTTTCGTAAGTTATTTTTATGAATTTAATGCTTCGTGCATGTAATATGTATATAAAAGCATGTAATACGTTGATGATGTTGCAATTATAATTTTAATTATTGATGAGGTGAAGCAAGACCTACATCATATGCGGAAAATGATATTTCCTCGAAGAGAGAGGGAGAATAATAAACCGTAGCTTACTTCTCATTGGTTGCTGAAATTTAAGATTGATATGACTAAAAAGTTTTCATACCGTAAGTGGAGAGACATATTATAGCCACTCTAAACCGGGCAATGTTTCCCACCTCCATAAGGGTGTTGCTTATTTTTTATTTTTTCTCGGATTTTCAATTTCAACCTCTCAAACTATGCTATTGGGTAAGGAAAGGATATCCTAAAAAATTCGGATCGATGAGTTAACATTTAGAGGTCGCTCAAGAGGCACAAATGCAGTGACGTTCAATTATCCCGATTGGAGGAAAAAAACATAATTTCTAGAGGTAACGCGCCAGGTTAGAGTTCTATAGAGTCAAAATTCACTCCATTTTTACGTGCGTACGACCGTTCTTCACGAATAAAATATTTTAGCGGGGGCTACTGCCGCGCGCTCCACTCAGAACGCCGCGCCAAGTGCGCTCGGGCCGCAGTCAACTGATTCCTCGTCCTGCGCCCTTCATTCCCCCTACGCCCCCCTCTCGCCTTCGCGAGCTAGGGGTCGTGGCTAGGGTCAAGGGAGCCATTTCCCGTGCGTGACAATTTCACAGACTGCTAGTGATATACACAAAGATACTATCCGAACAGGACCGACTTTTAGCTCTAATTTAGGCATGTGTACGTAATCATTTGCTTGGAAAATCATAATTGTGAGCGATGCTTCAGACGTATTGCACATGGAACATCAGACATGAACGAATAATAGAAAAACTTTCATACTACTATCACAGAGTATATACTCTGTGGTACTATATTGTTACAAATTAGGTGATTGTTAAGTTGCAGCATACGATAAATTGTGGAGTAATTTGGAAGGGTGTGTCGAGGCTACTTGGTACACAAGTTTCACGGTTCCTTATAACCCTTCCCCTTCTTCCCATAATATCGTAGTCCGATTTCGAACAGTTTGCAGTTAAGACCAGGAGTCAAGTCCATTCTCTTGTTTGTGTAGTCAAAAATGTCTGTCACGACGCGTAGGTCTAGTGCAGTGTACCTAATCGGCGTTCCTTGATCTGTAGCCGACTGTTTCCCTAAAAATAAGCTGCCTTTGATTCGTGAAGTGCTGCAGGTGTTCTACCATCACCACATAATCCTTAAAAAAAATTGCGTGAAAGTTTGAGGGCAACGATGAGGTCTGTGGTCCCATTCTGGACACATATGTTCAGAATTCCTGTAATTCAAGAAATACATGGAATAGAGAAAATCGAAGCCCTCTACAGAGAATTGATGAAATTGAAGAAAAACTCCCGTCACCGCTCTAAGCAGCAATTGAAAAATGAAGTGGAATTTCAAGAAAAAATTGACCAATTATTTGACATTGCCACCTTAAATGCCCTGGAAGAGGTAAAAAATGAAGAGGACAAGGAGTTCTTGAAAAAGCAGAGGTAACCGGGACGCCCAGGCAGTATAAGCGCTTGAAAAGATACAAAGTTAGCACTCTCAGATAGCGAGATAGTACTCATGTTATGATGAATTTGTGACAATGTAAAACTATGAAAGTTTTTCTGTGAATCATTCATATCTGATGCACTAATTTGCCAGTTAAAAAAGTAGAAAGTTTTCAATGCTAAGCAGTTTTCTCATTTACTTCACGGCAAATACATAAAAGTGCATGTATTTTAAAGTCTACCGGCTTCTATGAGACAGCTGCTAGGATCACACCATGTGCAGTAAGTATCCCTGAAGAATCACTCACAATTATGATTTTCCAAGCAAATGATTACGTACACATGCCTAAATTAGAGCTAAAAGTCGGTCCTGTTCGGATAGTATCTTTGTGTATATCACTAGCAGTCTGTGAAATTGTCACGCACGGGAAATGGCTCCCTTGACCCTAGCCACGACCCCTAGCTCGCGAAGGCGAGAGGGGGGCGTAGGGGGAATGAAGGGCGCAGGACGAGGAATCAGTTGACTGCGGCCCGAGCGCACTTGGCGCGGCGTTCTGAGTGGAGCGCGCGGCAGTAGCCCCCGCTAAAATATTTTATTCGTGTAGAACGGTCGTACGCACGTAAAAATGGAGTGAATTTTGACTCTACAGAACTCTAACCTGGTGCGTTACCTCTAGAAATTATGTTTTTTTCCTCCAATCGGGATAATTGAACGTCACTGCATTTGTGCCTCTTGAGCGACCTCTAAATGTTAACTCATCGATCCGAATTTTTAGGATATCCTTTCCTTACCCAATAGCATAGTTTGAGAGGTTGAAATTGAAAATCCGAGAAATAATAAAAAATAAGCAACACCCTAATCTCCATTCATAATACCGATCTGGGGTATTCTGAGCCGTGGAATTGCCCGATCTTGATATTGTGACCCGGATTGAGAATATAGCCCGATGACTCACGATTAACGCTTCAGCCATGGTAAGAGGATTGACCTTGTACAACCTACCCCAGGGCGACAGTGAAGCTCACTTATTTGTTTATGGCAACGGGAAACCACCGCATTGATCTCTCTAGATGATGTGGCTTTGTATCCAAACGACGTTATTTCATTCCTCCCGGTAAAATCTTCAGGAGGCTAAATAGTCTCTCGGGAAACTGGACATATATGGCGACGTAACGTTTGCAAATGAAGCGATCCATTCCGACCGCTTGAGACAAGACCGCGCGTAACTTCTTGACTGATTAAACCGTTGAAATAAGGCTGCGAGGGTGAGGTGGTTCGGCGTCTGACGACCGTTTCCGGTGGCGTGAGCTCGCGAAAATTTCCACTCAGTGAGTCTCCACACTCCGAGGAGCTGGCGTATTGATTTTTTCACCTTTCGAAAGACATCGTCAACATATCTAGCTAGACAGGCCAAAACTGACTTAAAGCTGTCCTTTGAGAGCCACATTAAAAATGAGTAATTAAAGTATGTACGCGCAAAATTTCAGGTGCCAGCCGAACTCTCCAAAATAGTTCCGAAAGAGGAAACAACGCGAAAGAACGCTACTGTGAGAAGTGTGAAATCAACGTTGTAATATTTAGAATGTAAAAATATTGTTTTACGTGATTGAATTTCTCGGAAATTATATAAATATACATTCATAAGTCTTCCACTGTTCTTATTTTATTCACGCCGTGCGCTGAAACGTCATTCTATCTGATGATTTTTTTGCAATTCTGTAAAAATTTCTCTGGTGAGTAGTTGTTTTATTTTTTAAACTATTGAGAAAACATACAAACTACGCACATTTAATTTCTGATGAGACCTTATTATTCCTAATATTAGTCCAAATTTTGTAAATAAGTCTCTTCCAATAATTTTGTCCCGACTTCATGGTCACGATTTATTTTGTTACCTTAGGATATTTATCAGCAGCATTAGTTTGAAATGTTATTTGCAGATGTATTCCAGATGTATACAGAGTTATTAATTGATTAACAGCCAAATCCTCAGAGGAAAAGTGAAATAGATTCCACTGCACATAAGGGAGGCCTCATTGCAAGTAATGAGTGATGTGGTTCTGTTGTACTCATGCATTGCTATTTTCGTGATAGGATTATTATGTGGCTCTAACAGTAAGATATAAAGATGCAACACTGTTCCTTGGTCTGTTAGAAAAATGCCATAGCCTGATGTAAGAATGTAACATTGCTCAAGCTTCTGCAGAATTCCAGAGATTCCTACATCTGCTCTTGGGGGTAAGTATGCAGGTGAAGTAAATTCATCCAGTATGTCTTATAATCAAGCTAAATATTATTTGGCCCCTACCAATCAGATCATGGCCATCACAGACCATTTCCAGATCCGTTAGGCCCTTTCTGAAAAGACTACTGTCGGCGTCAAAATTATGTGCCGCTGTACTTTGAGAATTTATATCTTGGTCCGTGTAAATACAAGTGCAATATTGTATGCATCACTTTAAAGATAATTTTATTGCAATTTTAACAGTATTTTTTATTATATGATATAAACAAACATGGAGACACGTAAATGCGCCGAGTAATGAAACACGTAATCGACTCCGCGCACCCTATTTTGCAGTTTTGTCAACTTCATGAACTTTGTAACTGAGCCTAGGGAAAACTACGTGATCTACAACATTGAATTTCCAAAGTTGTGAGAATTAATGAAGGTAAAAAAAAATGGCAAGCGCAAATTTTATAACGTATATTTTGTTGTTAATGAACGAAAATGTTTAAACATTATCTAGTCCTATAATTTGCACAGAATCAAAAAATTTAAGCTAAGAAGAAATTTATTAAAAAATTTTCTATGCTCCGAAAAAATACCTGATTATATACGTAGTATAAATATATTAGAGAATGCTGAAAATATACAGGAGTGAGCGAATGCTGCGTTGCCACTTCTTGCGCGCGCAGCTCAAAACAGATATGTGGACGAACGGAGTGTACTGCGACTGAATCATTTTCCATGGAGCTTTAGAAAGTTGATGGTGTGTTCCATAAATCGCACTTTTTAGTCAATCAATCATAAAGACGTATGTAGCATATTAATTCGTTTACATTTCTTGGAAAAAAGGCCCTCCATTTATCAGTTTAAGAATTCCACTCGCCAATTTTGCTCGACCCGGGGAGAGAGAATGAATGTAAACGACGACTGAAAATCACTCTTCAAAATCACATGGGCTGCCTTGAAATGCTATATCTTGCCTGTCATCGAACCCATATGCACAGCTTTGATTATTCAGACCAAAAATCCTATCCATGCCCCCCGCCTCGCGTCCCAAGCTTCCCAAGGTGTGTACGCTATGAAAAACAAGTTTAGCGCGGCCCCGAAAACACAATGTACGTGGACTATAAGAGTTAAATTTCCCTGAAAAGACTTAAAGAAGGTTATAAATACCATCGCTTACCTTTCGAACCCCTACGCATGGCTTTGATGATTCCGACTCATTAACTTCCTTTTAAGCCACTTACCTCGCGTCTCTAGACGCACAGGTGTGGCTTCCATATGTTCCACTCTGCCGTGTCCACATGTATTCATGCTTCTTTGCCGTTTCCAACTGAGAACTTGAATTTTGGAATTTTCAACCATCTACGTTGTCACCCCTGACCCTTCTCTCCCACAATAAGTTGGCGCTGAGGAAAAGATGTTTCTGTTTGTCGTTTACTGCTTCAGTTCTGCTTAAAATTCCATGCCAGCAAGATGCCTCCGACGAAAAAAGTGTCCTTAGACTGCGAAATCTAAGAACGGGAAGTTCTGAGGAAGAAAATCATGCAAGAAGGAGACCCAAGAATTTGAGAAGACGCGATATGAGGATATCATCACCAATATTAAGGAGTTCTTTGACAGTGCAGAGGCAGGTGATTTGGTAACTGACACCAATAAAGTTGTGTACAATACAGCTATTTTTGCACGCGTGAGTGAGAAAACAAACCGTAATATCATTAGAGAAAGGATAGAAAGTGCCGATAGTGAGGTATCATCTTCGAAAAAAAGTCACGAAAGGTGTTACAGACCAGTTCCAGATGAGAGTGGTCTGTAACAGTGTTTCAATTTTTTCCCAGTTTCAGACGAGCTGCAGACCTCTTGATCCACCCGAGTTTCAGAGAAGTTTCTGAACTGTTACAAACCAAATTTTTACCTGGGTAGTCAGAAAACTCAGATCAAAAAGATGTCAAGATGATATCTGAACAATAGCAAAAAATTTAGTGCAAGTAGTTTGCTCTGGCTAGAGTAAGGCACACATCATTATTCAGCAGAGGTCAAGCAGTCCCCCTCACATGCATCGACAAACAATATGAAGACCATGGTAAAAAAAAAACTATAGAATCATATGCACTCTAAGTATACCTCATACCACATTGCATATAGTTTTCATTGAATGCAATTCTATAATACCAAAAGAGTGCAATGACAACTTAGCTCACTGGATTTTTCAATAAAAATTGTAAAAAAAAAGATTTTATTGTAAGAGGATAGTTACTGATCATAATGCATTGAAAGTAAGTCTTTCGTTTGAAGTGAAAAATTTTCACCAAATCATTAAAATGGTTGCCCCACAAATATTCCACTAGTAAAAATATTCCACATATGAGTTGTATGTGCCTTCATTTATAATTTAGAATGTATGAAATATACATACAATTAGCTTGATAAAATATGTTTGGAATATATCAGCATGAAAAATTTATGAGACAGAGGTGAATATTACCAAAAGTGTTGTAATTTTCAGGAGCTGCTGTAAATGATGTAAAATACTATGGTAATTTACAAAAATATCCAAGGTAATTATCAGAATGGCCCATCTCGATCTATAGTACTGAATGCTAATCTAGGGAAGAGGGTAGTAAACATAACAGGTGAACGACAGGACTATAATGATAAAAATAGAACCATGCCTAGCAAATTTTGTATTGGTGTAGGTGTATATACCTACTGGTAACCATAGGGAGGAAGAGATGGATGAGGTGTGCGAACAACTAGAAGAAATAATTAGAGAAGAACTGGGAAAGAAAAACCTGATTGTGATGGGTGACTGGAATGTGGTAGTTGGGGAAGGGGGGGATGGGTTTGAAGTGGGAAGGTTGGGCTAGGGACAAGAAATAGCATTAGTGAGAAGGCAGTAGAATTTTGAGGGAGAAATAACTTAATAGTAACTTATGCTTGGTTTAAAAATCTCTCAAGGCATGAGTACACATTGGAACTTCTGGGGCATACAGGGATATATGAAATTGATTACACTATGGTAAGGCAGAGATTTAGATTTAGAAAGTTTTAATCAAAAACTCATTAAGTGATCTCAGGGTGCGGACTCAGATAAGTCAGTAATGATGAAATGTTGTGTGAGATTGAAAAGACGTTGTAAAAGCAGGAGGAAGAAGATGTAGAATGTGAAAGCAATGAAAGGGCTGAGAAGAAGAGAATACCTGGAGATGATGCAAAAGAAGGTACATGAAGTGAAGCAAATGGGAGCAATCAAGGAACTATGGTTGAGCATAAGAACAGGCATAGTGAGAGCAGAAGAGGAAACTATAGGTCAGATTGGTTGATGGTGAATATGGGTGGGAATTATAGTTTGTGTGACAACGCAAGGCTTTCTTTTTTACTTTGGGCTTATACCACGAAGTTGAGGCCAAAGTCGTTTGTGTGTGTGTAACTGTGTGTGTGTGCCACTAATAAGGCTAGAGTGCCTGCTGTTGCCTTTTCTTGTTAACATTTATGCTGAGGAAATGATAAAGGAGGCATGGGGAGTACTATGTGTGTGAACGAAAGTAGGGGACCAGCTGATGTAGTCAGTTAAATTTGCGGACGACCGGGCATTGATTAGTTGATCCTTGAAGGGATTGCAAGCATTGATAGATGCATCAGAAAAGCAATATGGGGAATGTAGTATGAAGATAAATCATGAGAACACAATAGTAAAGAGATTCTTGAGGGAAAAATAACAAGACTGGTCATGAAATTAGTTGGTACAAACTGGAGCAAGTAGTGCATTTTAATTGCTTGAGTAGTATGCTAGAAAAAAACCGTCATCATGCCAAAGACATTAGGAGGATAATATCATTAGAAAAGGAAATGTTCAACAATATATGCAACTGAAATGTGACTTGGACCTTGGGTAAGGATATAATGTAGAGAAAGGTGAGGAACTTGTTATGGAGTGTAGCATAATATGGGGCAGAAATGTGGACTTAGCGATAGGATGATGAGAATGGGCAGCAGGCATTAAAGATATGGGTGTGGAGGAAGATGGAGAAGGTTTGGAGGATGGAAAGTAAGATAAATGAAGAAGTGCTTGGTATGTAGGGTGAGGAAAGGAAACTTATGGATGAGATCAGGAGGAGGCATGGTTGGTGGCTGGAATGTATGATAAGGGCTGATGATTTGCTAAACGATGTGATAGAGTGATTGATAATGGGTAAACAGGGAATGGGAAGAAAAAGAATAGATTTATGTATAGGATGAAGAAAGGTAGGATGCAGGTGGTGATATGGTGGTGAAATGGTGGTGAAATGGTGGTGACGCAGGTAGATGCAGGTAGATAGTAATGTAAGAAGTAGATCAAGCCCTTATATGTGAAAATCAGCAATATTCTCTCTGACTTTCAATAAAACCTACCTTAAACCAGTAGATTACTTTAGTGTAGGTAGTGTTTCTTTGTCAGCCTCCCTCAAAGAGAGTCATACGCATGAGCTAGCTATTCGATGCTGACTTTGTTAAACACAAACAAGGGTTTGCTAAGGATCAATATCATTTAATGAATTTGAACGGATGAATCAGACAATGAGAACCAGCACTGTATATGTTCTGCTCTCCTTGATGTACCAGAAAATATATAGGGTGTTTCAGGAGGATTATATACAACTTCTGGAGGCCATGGGGAACGCGCTTGAAACATTAGTCATATGAAGGACAAGGGTACCCAAACCTAATGGAGATATGGCAGCACAAACATTTGAAACAAAACATTGAAGCCAGGTTAAAGGCACATACAGATGTTTGCTGATAATAAACATTGGAATATATTTAAATGCAGTAATGCTAATGCTATAAATAGCATTTTTTTAAATAATCTTAAGGATGTTATCTACGTACATAATCTGATACCTGTATTTCCCACATTATAAACCAATATACCCTACATTTCCCTTCTTATGCCAACAGAGTGTGATAACTTCTTACTGTAAATATTTATGCTGAAGTAAGCCACAGTACCAATCACATTCTATCCAAGCATTGACATTTTTAAATGAGCTTACATAATCGAGAGTGTGGTATTCTTCTGCTCTCGAATGCTGTTACATAAAAAGTGGGATGTTGTGGGTTAGTTAGTCACCCAACTTTGCATATGTTTGTACACGTAACTTTTGGACCTTGAGAACAGGATTTTAAGTTTTGATGCACCCTATGTAAATCACCTATTTCTATTGTGTGGTGACTGTGATTACTGTCATTTTTAAAAAGTAAAAGCATGTTTTCTCTAAATGAAACTGAGGCACTGAAACTGCATAGATGGCACTGGAAGTAGATCTATTTTTTATCAGAAGTCATCCTCAAGATTATCCCGGGATCAGGCCTGAGTATTCCATTTTGTTCTTACATCTTTATTTTGTATTATAGACTATCAATTAACAGGGTGGATGAATCCAAAGAAGCTAACTATATACTATATTATAGTAAAATGCACAATATAGATATTTTTATGCTCATGGTTAAGTGAAAGGACAGGCAATACTTATTTTATAGAGTTCAATTTTTCAAAAAATATTCAGTGTGGAAAACTGTTTAATCTTGGATAATTAGAACTCCAAGAAATGTTACAGTATCAGTTGGGTGGTAAAGAGAGTCAAAATTTTTTTGATGGCTTAGGGAAGTACATAGTTTGTTGTTGAGGTTGAATTTTCATTTACTATTCTTAAAATAATTATAGAACTTATTATTGGAATGAGATAATTTTTAGTTTTCCACACTTTATCCGCCTAATTGGACAATGTGTTTTGCAGACTTATGGCATCTTTAAAATAATAAGGATTAAAGTATTAGCCTCGGAATAACTTTTACTTAGTCACCTGAAAGTGTACATAAGTGTAAAATTCTACAAGGAAAAAATCATTTGCCTTGACAGGGAGCAAATGCTTGAGGTTTAGCTTTTCCTTGCTCACTGTGGTGCTATTCACATGCCTAGGACCACTTCATTTCATTGAATGTCCGCCGGCCTTGAGCATCTGGATGCACACCAAAACAGGAGAGGAGGATGCATTTGTGGTGTAGCTAGCAAAAGAACTCAGTGCAATCTCCAGGGATCTGGATTCGATGCTTGGTCAAGGTGAATGATTTTTCATCCATGGAATTTTGGACTTGCGGCATCACTAGGTTGAACATTCAGAGTAGTCAGGTTATTTTTATTTTATAATGCTTAAAAAAATAAACATACTTTTGTACCTGATGACGCCATAGGGTAATCTAAACAATTAATGGCCATTTCAGAAAATTTTCTCTTTGAAGTGCAATAAAAATTACAAAAAAATTGAAAACAAAGTAACCCAACTTATTTGAAAACCTCTGTTATCCCTCTTCCCTCCCTCCTCTGTCCCTCTGTTATAAAAAAATAAACATACTCTTGTACCTGATGACGCCATAGGGTAATCTAAACAATTAATGGCCATTTCAGAAAATTTTCTCTTTGGAGTGCAATAAAAATTACAAAAAAATTGAAAACAAAGTAACCCAACTTATTTGAAAACCTCTTTTTGACTATCATAATGTAACTATGGAATGAATTTGGTGTACAAACAATTTTGGACTTTGAGTCAAACATTGCACTTTGGTTTAGTGTAGGCCACCCCGCACAATTATTGGGTGCCTGATTGATATTTGCCACATTACTTTTACTCTCTTCAAAGTAACAAATTACTACTGCTTTCACTAACAATTGCAACTATAGCTACTTTGACCATTAGTCTGCATATTGCTTCAATTGATTCTTAATTGCAAGCTCAAGCAGTTTATTTATCTCTTCATCATTTTACTTATCTGACTTTTCTTTAGATTATCTTCCAAGACTTTTCTTTTTTGTATATATTCCTAGGAATTTCTTTTTTACAATATTGACCAAGGAAAATGTCTCTGTCGTAGATATTTGAACTATGTTTATTGAGATGTTTTGGCACAAATAATTCATAAAGGAGCTTATGACATCCATCTATATCTAAGCACTGAATCTGGTCCACTTAGTTACCAGCATAGCTTGAATTATCCATCATTATACACACATCCCTCCGGTAAAAGATTCCATCCCTTTGATTTACTCTTATTTTCATTATTTTCACTTCTTCACATTGTGTTACGTTGTGATGAAGTAGTCGCAGACTAGGATTCAGCTTCATCTGGTATGGTATGGCCATGTTTTCCTGGAACAAGGTTGACGATTCCCATTTGTTCAGCGCTTGCAATTTAAACAATTGAGATTGTTAGAGATTGTTAGTTGGGGGTCTCCGTCAGGAGGTCGGGCACCTAGACCTTGAGTGGTCCATTGTGCCAACCCCATTTTTAATCTACCTGCCACATGCAGACAGGAGACAAGAGCTCTATGGTGAAGGTATGAATGGTTACCCATCCAACCCTCGTCCGGGCCCAACATTGCTTAACTTCAGTGATCTTACGGGAGCTGGTGTTTCAATTAGGCTAGGACACTGACCACCAAAAAGAAAAATGTTATATAAGTGGTTATGGACCTGAGAGAGCCGCAGAGGTGCCTTAACATTAGAGTGGTAATGGTATTTTAGGTATATGCTACTGGTAACGCCTCGTAAATTTTTCGACTCATGGTTCAGGCAAGTAAATAATATGAAAAAATCCAGATGTGTTTATTTACACTTAAAAACTAATGTATTCGTACGCAACCCTTCATTCGCATGGTGAACATATATTTGCCTTATCTTCTCCACAGGAGGCTACACTGCGTTTCCCAAAATAGGTTATTGTAATTCTTCTCTTCTACAGAGGATATATAGACTCATATGGCTCTCCTGTTTTCATGTTGGGATTAAGTAGAATGTTCAGAAATTGCAAGCCTGATTGTATCGGGAAGATTTGCTTCAATAGCCTGTGGAAGACTACAACTCAAATTTGACAGTTGAATTTGCTTTGCAAGCCATGGCTCTGTCAATTTGTTTGCTAACTCCTTCATGAAGTCTCGCCGACAAATTCCTTTTTGTTCACTTTCTACACGATTGCAGTTCAACTCAATCCAAGCATTGAAAGCTTCCCGCACATAAATACCTATCCATCACATGTAGTTTGCTTATTGAAAATGTGGTCGAACTGTGGACAGCATAGTCCATGTCAATTCAGGCAGGAAGGTTATCTTCATAGTCTCAGTTGTTATTGAATTTAATATATGTTAAAATTCAGTACAAATTAAGAAATCTGTATTGCTTCATTTTGTCAAAACAAATCCTGGCCCGAGATACAGGCTGCCAAAGGTGGTGCCTTGGATGCCATTCCTCATGTGCGATTTTCAGCAACATTTTAAAAGGCTCCATCTCTGGAATGATTCAAGATATTTTATTTTTGATTTTTTTATTTAAAAGGAAATAATTTTTTGACCAAAGGGAAATCCTTGGTTTGGAAATATGTGTTCAAGTTCTCTTGCTGTGGCCGTTTGATTATTTTTTTTCAAAACTGCCAATTCCAAAAATTTTGATTTTTTTTTACTGTTGAAGAGTCCCGTACAGTACTACATTCCCTGAAAAGTAGATCTTGCAATTTTCAGTTTCACAGGTTTTATGAACCATGTTCATCTTTTATCTTCCAGTTCTAATATCTATATTTCAGTTGTTTTATAATATTGTCATAGAAACTTCCAAATCATTAAAGATCTTCTGGAACAATGTTTAAGCTTCTAGATAATTCTGGAATGTAGCAGAACAATCTATAGAACCATCCAAATTATTCTGGTATGGTACAGAACCTCTTGGAACAACCTGGCTATTCAGATTATTCCAGAATATAACAACCTTCTAGAACAATCTGGAACCATCTAGATTATTCTGGAATATAACAGAACCTTCTGGAACAATCTGGAACCATATAGATTATTCTGGAATATAACAGAGCCTTCTGGAACAATCTGGAACCATCTAGATTATTCTATGTATTTATTTTTAGCAAATAAAAGGGAGGATACTGTAGTGTTCTATATTTATGTGTTGGCAACACAGTGATATTTCGATATGAGTTACAAAGTGTAACGAAGGAGGTTCAATAAAGATGGCGAGATGTCATTTGTTAACTGGGTATTACTGTGAAGTTATTTAGTGAGGATCACTACAGATACATAGGTAAATTGGCAGTTCAGTTGTCAACAGGCAAAAAAAGAGAGTAGTTTACCCAAATTTGTGGTCCAATAGTACCAGCACAGAAGTTGTATGCTTTGGAACCTGTATGTTTTAGAACTTGCACATATATTTTAGTAACTTTTAATATTATTGAAAGCTGTGCCTGTTACTTATCTTTAAGAAAAAGTAAAATTCATTGTCAAATAAGGCTAGATTTTGATTTCATGAGACCAATATGAGAGAATGTGGTAACAGAAACTGGTTTCATGTATTCAAAATTTTCAATTGTTTATAAAACCCCTTAAACTAAAAAGTGGAAGTTCTCATTTTCAGGAAATACAGTAATGCATGGGACTGATCAACCATAACTCTGTAATTTTCTAGAATCTCAAGGAACATCTTAGACCTTTCTTGGACCATCGACTACTTTCTAGCATGTTCTGGAATCTGTTAGAACAATGTAAAATATTTTGGAACTCTACAGAATGTTCTAGAGTAATTTTTCACACACTCAGTACATTTAACAACCTTATAGACATTTGAGAATCTTCTAGGGCAGGAATGCCCGGTGGTAGCTTAATAACTAATCTTCTGGCACCAAACAGGAACATTTCAACTAGGGTTAACCCATGATTCATATGCGTAACATGTCTCCTTGATGTATGTCACTGATGAGCCACGATATCCATCACAACTTACTTTTACTTTTAAGCCATGCCTCGAATGAATATAAGCAAGCATTAAGGCATGTCCGCATGAATGAACTTCTCAGCACACCCTGCAATTTTTAAATTATAAGTTTGCCAGATTCATGAATTTGGTACATATAGATTGACTCATTTAGGATTCACTCACTTAGCAATCTGGCAAATTGTTTGAGATTTCTGAAGCAAATTTATCCTATCTTTATCTTGTGTACTATAGTCAAATTATGTAACCAGCTTTATGCACAGTCATAATCATAGCGCATATGCAGCCATCCGATCTCCTGTTTTTATTTCCTCAATTTCTCTCTTGGAAATTGACTATGAGGGAATGAAACATGACATCATTCACTAGACAGTTTAATGAACTGATTAAAACTTGCAGCCCCAGCATGAGTAAGGGGATGTTCTGAGAGAATAATATTTGTTTCCGGTGTCGGAATTTCTGAAAAGTTCTTAAATTTCCTTCAGCAATGCTGTCCAGCTTTTGACATCTCAGAGCCATGATGTTTTCTTGATGCGCCCCCCAAACACAGGTGTCACCTAATCATCTTTAAAAATATCAGAATTGATTGCACCAAACATGGATTTTACTATTATTATATGCATAACCAATACCTCAATATGATGGTATACATCATGGAGCTATTGTTTTTTGTTGCCTCTAAGCTTTGCATGCTGTGTATCATGACATAACCAACATCGTTACTGTGGTGGCTTTGTGTGAGTGAGCATTTGTGCATATTTCCAGGCTCTGTGGTTGAATTTTATCTTTTTAAAACTGATGAATATGTGACTATGTGAAAATCAGTCTATATGATGTTTGTAATGGAGTCTGCATAATTTGACCTACAGCAGAGACTTCTTCTCTTTCCATCATATTTTATTAACCTAGTGCCAAATTTTCATTTGTAATACCTCCATTTTATTCACATCCTCCCTTCTCCATGTCCAGCCATGTGGAGCCCAATTTCTAAAAATCTTTTTGTGCTACCTTTAATCAAGACTCTAGTATTTAGCTGTGTCTATTGTATTTGCCAATTTTATTTATGTAGTCTTCTTTGAATTCTAAATATGCACCATGCATAGCCCCTTCCATTTCAAATTCTTACCAAATACAGGGATACATATATATATATTGCTTTACTTATTCCAGCTTCATCCTGCATCCTTTTCGCTGGCTTTTGCTGTTTCCAAATTATTTAATTACCTCCATTTCTTTATGTTGATCTTTTACATTCATATATATTTTTCTAATTTGTTTAGTTTTTCAGAATGGAATCTTTCCCCAACAAAGAGTTGCCTTCTCTAACTCTGGTGAATATAAAAATGTTGGTAAAAATTATGAAGATATTTTAGGATTGAGTTCCATCAAATACCATATTCATAACTTTCATTCACCCATTTCATCCATAATTCATTACTTCGAAACCTACTTCAGGGATGGATGTTTCTTTGTGTAAGAAAAGTATACTTGAGGACAAAACTATGTGATGAAAAGTTGACAGTTTGTAAGAGAGAAAATCAGCCATTATGTAACAACTTGCAGGTATCATGAATACATTGTGCACAAATTAAGAATGAAAATGGTGGGCAAGAAGCATTAATGAAAAATGGGAATAGAGCATGCAATTGACTGTGCATGAACAAATAGAACAAGAAAAATGTGCTAAAAGTATGAAAATTCGTTGCACACTTTCATCATGGCTTGTGCAAACTTCATTTTCACTTGGGATACCTACTCCTCCATACTTTAAAGTCTAAGCCTAATAAGGATAACTCAGGGTTCATGCTTAACACTCAAAGACCAGGCCTAAAATTGACTCAGACTCTTACAATTGTTTGTATTGATCATAACTAGCATACATATTTCCCCTGAGTTTGGGCTTCTACGACTAATCTCCAAGCCTTCATCTTTCTTTTATGCAGTGGCATTACTATCTTTCTTGCTAAGTATTATAACTTCAGCACAATACAAAATTAAATATAAGAAATTACATATCTACCTTTAAACCTCTTTTATATTCTCGCATGTAATCATTAAATTGTACTGATACCTCCAATAAACAGTTTCATGCCTAAAATTAAAGCGTGTGCAAAGTATGTTCATTTAGCTCTATGCTCAGTATTCATAAATACTCTAAGCAGATCAAGAACAACTAGGCCCCCCAGTAGCTTGAAAACTGTTTTCCCTTTTTTGTATCATGCTCCTTGATATTTGATCGACACTGTCCTCAGAGTCTTTTTTGCTATAATTTTTTACTTCCGATTATACAACTTTTACATGAGATGCTTTGGCTGCTTCTAATTTAGCAGGTCTTGAGAGACTATTTTGAGAAATTCTCTCTCTGTTTTGGAATTAATGGAAAACTTGCATTATTTATGTGGATCCAACAGAATTGTGACAATCCAGCAAAAGAATGCCTAATTATACCCCTCTGCTCCTGGATAAGCTGAGTCCCCCAAAACCACTGAAATTTTTTTACACAAACTCATTAAAAATAACTCTATGAAAGTGAAAGGTAGTAAGATACTCCTTTAAAGGCCATGAAAGTGTTGTGTTGAGTACAGCTTTACACAATGTTTCTTCTTTATCTGCATCAATGTCGCAAAGAATTGCGAAAGATTGATTCATACAGAAAATAATTTGAATTTATTAAGTGAAATTTGTAGAAATTATAAGTTAAGTTTTCGAACCAAGCTTGCATTTCTATAATATCATGAAAATTTTTCATGACCATGCTTTATATGCTTTGAACGAAGCGGGTTTTTAGCGCGTCATTTGTTTTCTTGTTGCCTTTTCTCACCGCTAGGGGTGGATCAACATATTTTAAGAGGGGCTCGTGAGGAGGGGAATGTCTGCTGGCTGACTACGGATGTGGAAGTGAGCGGAACGTGAGTACTGTAAATTTTTCATATGCTCTAATTATTCGTTTATTTATCTTCATTCTTGTCAGATTTTTTTGTGTACGAAGGTTCTCTTCTCGATATAGTGCAATCGTAAGGCATCGTCCTTGATCTCTGTCATATTTAAAGAAAGGTGTTTGCATAGCCCACTTTTTCTTGAGTACGCCAAGTGTTTTGGGGAGGTATATTCTTTTTCTCTTATGTCTCTCCTACTTTCCAGAACTCCAGCAAGTATACCACACTTAAGGCAATTACCTGTCATTCCTTTTTCCGATAAGTGGACGTATTACATCTTTTTATGTTTGAAATTCATTGTTTTAATCGCTATTTGAAACTACATGGGTGCACAGATTTTCTGTGACATCCTTTGCCAGGATTATCGCTGACAATATGGAAAAAAAAATGGGACGGTAATGTGGTAGTATTGATTGGCCCCGGCGCCTAGCCCTTATTAACGGACTCAATGTCACATATATGTGCAATGGAAGTAGGTGAAGCCCATGTGAGTGATTTTGTGTGGTACTTATTTAGTTTGGTACTTATTTAGTTTGGTTTTGTCAGGGAAAGCTGACTGCGAGTCTGGGCATGAAAATGGGGTTTGGCTCTATCACTGAACTGTTGATCTAAACTAAACTCAACATTATTGCGAATCAAAGTACATATTGTCTTAATTAATTGTACCGATTGTGATTTAACTCATCTCCCTGGAGTTCCGGGGCAGTTCCTTGCATTTGAACCAGATGATGAGATTTGGTTCTAGTAAATGGGAGTGTTTTCTCACCATTTTGGAGTTCCGCCTCTATTGACGATGCACGAAGTTAGTGTACCCCTATTTTATATTACGCGCGTCCCGGTATTACATAATTCCAGTTCGAAGAATTCTGTTGCGATTGTGATCATCTTTGACCATGGAATGCGTACCATCTTAGCCATACATTTTTAGGGCTTTGATTTGTTGTGCCAGGCTATTTTTTTGAGCCACTTATTTTTTCAAATGAGCCGACCGCTTATGATGGTAGTTATTACCACACCGCCTTTTGTACGTTGACCGTGAGCCATTAAGAAAATGCGTAAAATAGAGAGATGAAATGGTGGTAGTAGTCGCGTGAGTAGGTATCGCCGCAGACGGTTTCGTCTTTTGACCGTCAGGGGGAGCGAGGGCGACGGGGGAGGAGAGGATGTTGGTGAGAAGGTCGGGAAACTTGATCTGTAGGTCACCGAAGTTCAGTGCGGTCCATCCAATTGCGTCACCACTTCTTTCCTGGCGTTTGTAACTGTCTCAAAAGAGGGTGGCTTCGACACTCACCCCTTTCGTGCTCCCAGGCGGTAATGTTAATGTAGAAAGGGTGCTGTTGTGTGGTTTAGATTGAATGCTTGAGGTTTAACTGGAAAAGTAATGGCCAGGGGATCCAGAGTCACAGGCGCGGCTGTGGGTGATTTCTCTTTGGTTTAATGACTGAAATTTAAGTCTGGAGTGACTATGCCGATCCGTTTTCACTCATGACCTTCGCTCACGCTTCGCCGATGATGAGCCAAAATAATGTGTTGGAAACAGTGAGTGGGGAGTCACCGAAGGGAAGTGCGTGTATAGATAGAACTCTTCGACAGAAATATGTGATTGTTCGCCGATTACGTTAGTCGTACGTGGTCTCCTCCTTATGTTTATTTTCCTCGGACGAGGGTAGGATCGTCCCGGGCGTAGAAGTGATTGGCCGTCTACGAGCCGGACAATGAAGTTCTCTTTGGATTTGTGGATGACATGTAGGCCTCTTAAATTTTTCGGGAAAATTATTTCCCTGCTGTGGGTTTGAAAGCGGTGGCTTTTTAAAATGATGTTAAAACCCATGGATCATGTTTGCATTGAGAGCCCTTACAATGGATGTGGTTTTTATTATTTTTGAGCGTATGCCGTGTGGGACTTGGGTGGAATCTGCTGTTCGCCAGCATTTTCGACGTAAATAATCACTCATATAAACTATTATATTATTTCTTGGATATTTTCATGGTCCCGATTACTATTTCCGTGGGGAATGGGCTTTGAGTCATAGCCCGGAAGCTGAAACAGCATTATGCATCGCGTGTGTGTATACTACGTGCATTCAGGTGCTGCCCCAAAAAAAAGCGGGACCCGGTGCAAAGTTGCGTTGCGAGTCCTTGTTCGTGCTCCAAAATAATCAACTGTTGTATTTCACTCTCTGTTACATGGAACAAACGGGTATAGCAAGGAGTACTTGAAAAAATACGCACCAAACGTGTGAGTACATCCGAATATATGTAAATACAAAAGCATATACACATAATGTCAGTATATGCATATATTCGCATTAAAAAAATGAAAAAGAAACTATTTTGATTTTCCCGAATCGGTGTGCGGCGCGGGGCCCCGTGCGCACCTTGCGGACACCCTCGGGCCGGCCCTGCGTGCATTGTTCTGCGATAAGGGAGGCGTGATTGGGGATTGAGGGGCGGGCGATCTTACAATGATCGTCCAGTGATGAATGCGCGCCTCTCTCGGCGGAGTCTATTCGTTTTTCCGCACGTGACAACGAAAGTGTTTACTTGGCCTCTGCTTCGAGGGGGAGCTCCACGGAAAAGGCCAAACTCTTATTAATGGAATGGTGGTGCAAGGTAGAGGGTTATTTCCAGACTCGAAGATCGTCCTGTATGTATGTTCGTAGGCGACATGTGATTGTTGTGTGCACAAATGGTTCCATTGCTCGTCTTTTGTGATGGTGTCGTCCATCGACGAACACCTTGTCGATTTAAGCTTCTTCCTATCACCGTAGGCAAAGGATTTCTTGGGATCATCAGGAAAGTATCTTGCTGATTCCGATGGCAACTAGTGTGAAAGGGATGGTGTTGTTGTTGGTGACCATAGTTCCGGCTTTCCTTTCAGAGGTCCGGGTTTGATTCCCCACAGTCTCGCAGGTTTAAGAGCTGGAATCCTCGGGTGCCCTGCGAATAGCAATTCAAGCTTAAAACCACGGATTGTATACGAGATATTTTTACTCCTTGTTCTTGACAGAACCTGAAGAGCCTTTCTTACTACTTATCAGGAAGTGCACCGATCTATCCCTCACTGTAGTTTTTAACCCCTAGGAAATCCTTCTATTATGCCTTATATATCTATACAGTAATCAAAACGGTTTCGTTTGACGTACCATAAACATTACAAATTGATGCGTTTACTTTGGTTAAAAGGGACAGGATAGATTTACTTTAGTCAGGTTTAAAACTCGAGGTATATCTTGCTGGCGCGGGGTTTATGCTAAGGGTACTTGGCAAATGCCCTCTTAAAGTCCACCTTCTAGGCAGGGATTATCCTTCTGTATTGAGACAAATTTGAACTACCGCTGTCTTTAATACTCTCGGAACATTGCCGCTGCACGCATTTAACATTGCAAAATTGACTTGGCGTCGATATGGAATGTCTCCACAGTAGACTGTGTCAATTGAGCATGCCTATTGGTTATGACGCGACACCGTGGTCCTTTTGATATATTTCGCTGAAGAGTCGACTCGTGCCGACGTCGGGTTTCCCTCCATTATTTCGCCATTCCTTACATGTTCGCTCGAACGACCTAACCTCGATGCTGCTACTACGAAAACTGGGTGACTTAGAAATCCTCTTCTATACGTTAATTGATGACCCGTGGGATGTATTTCGTCGATTGGCAAAAGATACGTACAGTATTTTACGCTGAGAAGGATGATTGTATTCAGAGGATACGACAGAATGAAATAAATCTTGCGTACGTTGCCCGAATGCTTTAGAAAAATAAAATAAAGCGAATGATTGATGATGTAAAAATGGTCCTGAGTTGTGAGTAGTTCCGGTATTGAGTAATGCATTAATAAAAAAATCTTTGAAGGACAGTATTGATCCATTGTCGACCTAGTATTTTTTTCTTCTCAGGGTACCTCTTATTTTTCTTATTGAGGGCCATTATAAGTCCATTGGTTAAATATAGATTAATTTTTAAAAAATCCTGCATTGACATGTTTATAATAATGTGTTGGCTGAGAATGACCCTCTGGTCGTATACCGCATCAACTGGACAAATGTTTGTTACAGATATATCTTTTGCATAAGTTATCATGTTGTAGTCTATCAAGTTACATTAGCAATTCCAATAATCGAACTGCTTTTTATAAATATCGATGGCTTATAATAACAAGTAGTACGATATAATTTTAGCGGAGTTTATCAATCTATTGCAAATTAAACTAAATGAAATACCATCGTCTTCACTATTAACTAGGCGTATAGAAAGCTAATATTTGAATCGAGTTAATTCACAGTGAATACAGATTTTCGAAACGAGTGAATTCACAATATCCCCAGGAAGACTTCAGTTACTCACAAAAATTTAAATCATTCATGAAAGGCCTCAAAGCAATGCTCAAACACTTGTGTACTGCATCGTCGGCAACTTTCTATTCTTTCGCTTGTACACAAACGTAACGACAGATTACCTGTCCCATATCATCTCCATGTCCTCAGTGGTAAAGACAAGGGGCCAAGGAAGTACAGTTGGCAATTTTGGGTGGAATTGTGCCGTTTTCTTTGAGAGTGCAAAAGGTGGTCTTTCGGAATGCGAGAGCGTGATAGCAGTTAGGTTCCAGAGGTCATGTATTTCTCGAGCAAACATTAAATGGCCTTCACATAATTTGATTATATCATCCCCCCAAATGTCGATGCGATATCTGCGGATCCATTATGTGAATGTCATAGGCGTCGTAACTATTGTTTTTGTGGCGTGACTCTTTGGTTTCACATTTGACGGCTGGCAAAAAGGAGCGGTTATAAAAATGCCGGAGATGTCACCGCCGTCATAGCCTATGACGCTGGATAAACCTCGTTATAGCTGCCATAAGGTAGCGGAATGAGTGTTTATGTTGATCGCGAAGGATATCAAATCAATTACCGTCATTTTTTTATCCCTAAATAATGAATTACATCATATTTACTCTGGCGTAAGAATGGAGTGGTAATGTGATACTAATTTTAAATAATCTCGTTTCAATTTGCATAGCTACATACACTATTTTATAGTCAACATCATAGACCCTACGTGCAATTGTACTTTATAAAACTTGGCATAAATACGATATCAATATCCAAAACAGTGTCTCCATCTGTCGAATTTATCTCTGTGCGTTTTTTAATTGTTTTACTATTGGAATAAAGGGGGAGCTTGGTCAGGGTAATTGCGACGTTATGTCGCGAATGAGAAGTTATTCAGCACTAAATTCTGACTCAGAATGGAAAATTATTCCTACTGAAAAGAAAACTCTAGAAACCTATCTCAGTAGAAATCACGACGAAGTGTACTCACGTGGAAGTAATGATCTAAGGTTGACTTCACCCATATTCTCAGAGCACTGTGTATTGTCTTTAAGCTCAGGAATCACGATCTTATTCTTACCTTTTAAGGAAATTCATTTAGAAACTTGCGTTGACTGAACGCTGGAATTATTTGTCATGTATACTTTATTTTTTTTCTTTCAAAGTTGCTGCATATATCCTTGAATTTTTGTCCACATTGGCTTCGCACGCGACTCTTTGTTTCTTTTGCAGCAACTGCCTAACCAACCGAAGGGCATGATATTTACTCGGGCCACCCCTGTCCCACGCATACCTTTAGCGGCTAGACAATCGACCAGTTTCTCAGCAGGAAAGACTGTCGAAATGGAATTGAAACTGTACCCCAGATACATTTTCATGACATGATTGGGTAATAGCACTCCATTACCTCTTTTTATTATGATATTCGGAGTCACTAGTGGAAATAATTGCTCTGGAAAATGGTCTTAATGCTGTTTGCTAAATTCTTATTTTGGACTATCTACTCAGACGTGGGAAATACCTTTGCTTGGTATAGTTTAAGCGATTAATCACCCCGCATGAAATTCGATGGATGTGATCTCATTTAAAACAAAAATGTCTCATCCGTCCATCCATAACAAAATATCAGCCTTTTAGATTCCACGCTGCGAGATATTTGTCAAAAAATGCCAACCATATCAATGGCAAGTGGAGCGATGGAAATTGAACGATGGAAGTATTTGCACGCGACAGAGACTCATTTGAAATAGGAGGACATTCTTGTTCACATATATCGTCCGAAATTTAACAGGTTGTCGTTTGTATGTTTTCTTAAACATTTAAAAGAAATCCATCACTTTTCGCTGTAATTTTTGTACGAATCGCAAAAATTCTTCGATTGTGAAGGCGTTTTCAACGCACGGCGCGAAAATAAAGTTAAAACCTTAAATCTTCTGGTTTTAGTTAATTACTGAAAATTTCAGTAATGTGAATCCCATTTTTTTGCATCAAATATGTTAGAAAATTTGCGGCTTGCGCCATACAGTTGCTACTATTTAATGTAAAATTTTAACATGGTCTGTAGCTTAAGTATGGAAGAATATCGCGTAGACTATCAAGTTATTCATGCTCATCAAACAGGTTGAGCGATGCCCTCCCATTAACAGCAGGAGAGAGGCTTATCTAGAAGATTACGATGGCTTCGTGGGG
Source organism: Ceriagrion tenellum (assembly GCA_963169105.1). Taxonomy (NCBI): domain Eukaryota; kingdom Metazoa; phylum Arthropoda; class Insecta; order Odonata; family Coenagrionidae; genus Ceriagrion; species Ceriagrion tenellum. The sequence goes on from OY720633.1 coordinate 2,698,548, forward strand.
TGTAAAGATTATTCGTCATATTGAGAAAGAAGTGGATCGTGGTTGTGAATATATCTTCTGTTGTGATCTGAAATGTGATAGCCATCTCATAAGTGCGTACAGCAGACAGTTAAGGGGCGCGGGTGGGGACGGGCTGTGATTGGCCGGGGAGCTGAGTGAGTGTTATAGGTGGGTCTTTCACGAACGAACGGGTCCATTTATTGTATGGAAGGTAAAAGGAACGACTTCTATGGAGAAACCGTCCCTTTCGTTCCTAGTTCACTTGAACCCCCTCGCTCCTCCTTTCCCCCCTATCGTTCTCGGTCCTTCCTTCTCCTTTCCCAAATATGCTCTCCGGTCGTTCGCTTTTAGTTCATTTCGCTGTCTTACCTCTTTTTAGGTGCCCCATATTAAATCCTTGCGCCTAGATCCATAAATCTATTGTCCATTTCTAAACTCCGTTACTCGAGTTGGACGGGAAATATTCCCTCTACGGCCCAGCGATGGAGTCGAATAAGACATATTTTTTTGTTTTAAAATTTCTCATTTGACTTAGGTTTGGCGATGGATATTCCATGAAATTTTCATTTTTTTAGTATCACCGCGGCCAGTTTATCATAATATACTTGTCTTTTTCTCCTAGAAAACTGTCGCTTCACGAGTTTATTCCTGATGGTCCATAAATTAAACATGTTATGAATAATCACTATTGAAAGGAATATTACAAACAGTTAAATTTGGTAACATTGTTTTTTATCTTATATTTTCTCTCTCATGTTAGTCGATTTCAACCACTTAATATGTATGAGCAGTTGTTATTGAGGATTGGTCCTCTATTTTATCCAATATTCTAAAACCCCGTTTTAGCGGTATGCCATGCATTTGTACTTTTTTAATTTAATTTATTTTTACTCGCCTAGTACAAATTGATCATTAAAATCCGCCATCTCGAATAAAAAATAGGGCCGGTGAACGAGTCTCAAAAAGACCGATCCAGAGTGAACGAGAGTTGAATGAGGGATTGATGAAGTGGTTTTCCCATGTCTAGTGGTTATCGTCTGGCGTTGCGTCGTTTTGCGATTAGGAGAGAGAGAGAGAGAGAATGAGATGAGTTGAAGGTGGGGCGGAATGGAAGTGGGCGGGTAGCGGATTTAGCGACGTGCGATAGGCAGAGCCTCGCTCGTGCCCCCGCAAGATGAAGCGAGTGATAGTCTGTCACGCGTGGGTTAGTGTTCACTGCGAAGTGCATCAAGGGAGGAGTGGGGAATACATAGAGATAAGAGCTGCGAAGATAATGTTGGCTGGATTTTTCCTTAACTATTGGCAGATTAAATTTCTCCATCGTGTGGGCGTGTCTGCCGAGTACCATTTGGCTCGAATTCTTAAGAAATCGGGACTGACGGATGTATGCTGTATGAAAGAGGAAAATCGCAACGCTAACGCTGTGATCCCATTCGATGCCGATCATATTGATGTACTGGTTTCGATCACCACCTGTGTCAAATTTTTTTCTAAGAACTCCGTTTGCTCAGTGCGAGAAAACGGACTCGGAATTAAACCAGAGGCTATTTTCCCGTCTCTCGTTCGTGCATTTTTGGATGAATTCTTGCAATTTACTGCTCTAGACGACGCAATTTTCAATGCACACCCATAGATACATCACGTTGTACAATAAAGTGCACCTGGTAAAACGGCCTTAAGACACCGTGTAGCGTATATAGTCGCTTTTCACAAGGGTACTCTGTATGGCGCGGTTATGCGAAATTTTTGCCTCTTGGGCCTTTTTCATTCCTCATGAAATTTACGCCGGATGGTGCTGTAACTGCCAATTACTTCCTAGTCGGCCATATGTGATAAACATGGGTGAGATCTGAATAGACATGCCCAAAGCCATTGTGTTTTCAGTACACTTGCAGCAAGTGGTTCTTAAAAGTAGAATGTGAATAAATGCAATGAAGTTTTTAGTGCTTCGTATATATGTGCTTTTCAATGATCATTTCGCTAAGTTTTGCCTTTTTTGTTATTACCTAGCGGGAACTAAAGTAACAAATATCAGCTGGCATTCGGCCGTAAAATGATTTTCCGATTGATTTCAGGGGCCACAGATAGAATTCTCTTATCGGACGAAGTTAATGCATCCATTTTTAGAGCTGGCCTCGAAGTTCTCCTTTCGTCATAGGAATGATATTAGTTTGGGCCAGTGTAGACTCCGGGTTTCTCTCCACTCTTCCTCCTCTCCCCGAGTTATCCTTCCTTCTCATCATCGCCTACCTCTCCCTTGTAGCCCTTTCTGGTGACCTCGGCCTCGGTAGGGTTCTTCCCGTGATTACCTCCTCCGCTGATCACCTCCTCACATGTAATTTCAGTGTAGGTACGTTTAAATGCGATGTGGTGTCTCGTAATACGGATTTTCGATCATTCTTAGGACGGAATTACAATCTGCGTTTTCTCACGGGACACTAATGGACGCTGTCGTTCGCGAAGTTTGGTTATTGCTATTCAGTGGCACCAATTACAATGTCTGGACCATGACAGTGCAGTCAACTGCAACGAGTGGTCCTTGACAGTGTTTTACTTGATAGAAATTATGGGGAGCCAATCAGAGGAGAACACTATTTTCTGTATTTACTATCTATTTCATTTCTAGATTGCCCCGTAATACACTTTAGCTTTACCATGACACACAGTTGGCCTTATTGACCCATCATTGGTCATTACTCTGTATCGATTCTCTATATTTTGGTTTTTAAATATGAAAAACAGTCACTTCGCGACGGTGTAACACTCCGTTCGCAAAACATTGAACAATCAGCGTTGACACTCTCGCCAGCCGTAATACATTCCTCCGTGTCGGGTGGACTACGGAAAACTGAACTCCATCATCCGTTAGCGTCACGTCAGAAAACGTCGCTCGTAATCCTATCCTTACCCTTGAGGAATTTCCTGCATTGATTTCTACTGCTCCTGTCGGGTGACATGAATAAATTTCTAAAGCCAGCTTCACAGAAGGAAGTTACTGCTATAGCTCTATGACTTAATTCCCTTGCAAGTGGCATTTCTGTGTGTTGGCACACCATTGCATTCGGAGTAGCAATCTTTACGTGTTGGCCTCTGAGATTTGCGAAGCTAAATACTCTTTATTGTTGAAAGATAGCTTTCAAAAGGACTTGAGACTGCTTTTGTCTAAAACGGATTAAAATATTCTAAATCTGTGTACACCAAATAATTTGTTCTTTATATTTGATTTATACAAAATTTTAAATTCCACGAATGCTTGTTAAACTCGAGGGATAATTTCCACAAATGCATATAATGTCCAGAATTGGCACTTTAAAAATCGCTTAGTTCGTTCTTTACTTTCATATTTTTTTACGGTAAAACTGGATAGTGTGTGTAAGCAGAACGATGTCATACAAGTAGCAGTGATGTGATATACACAGAGCTTCTCTCGTCACTTCCGCGAACATACATCAACTTCAGTGAGTAAAAGTGCCAAAGGTGGCGATGGGATTAATTTTTTGGAAGCCGACGGATGAAAGGCGTTGATAAAGGTGATGTCAATGCCCCTCCTCCCTCTATTTTGGACTATTCATGCGCTCTCTTCCTTATCTCCCCCCCTCCATTCGCTTCCTCACCACGCCGTGTATAAGGGAGACGCGGTCAGCTATTGTCACCTTGGAAATTATGTGGTGAAGTCGAAACCTGAGTGGAAAATATTATTAATTATTGTTGAATTTTACTGCGTGAAATTATTTTCAATTCCCGATGCGGTTCCTCTAAGGTTAGCCTGATAATTTGATACATATTGGGGGCATCATTTGGAGCGTGTGCATATACCAGCGCTGATAACTTTTACTTCGAATACTGCTCTTAATTTGAATCGTAAATTGCGTGTGTATGTGAATGCGGTGAATGATTTCAGAAATAAACAATAGAGAAAGCCAGCTAAATAAATTGAAGTCAGTACTCGTCAGATTAATTACGGTAAATTAATGACATGGATTAGGAATGCATGGTAAGACGAAGCAGCAAGACGTTACTCAGTTAACTGATCTGGGGGTCTATTCTGTATATCCTCGGAATTTCCGAGTCTCGACAGTGACGAAACTTTTGACGTCAGAGCCACGTAAAATTCAAAGGGGAACATTCGAAAGTTGAGATTTTTCGGGGAATTCGACGTCACATCCACGGATTTTCCGAGGTTCGACCGCGTCGATTCCTTACTGAATAAAGCCCCTGACCATTAGTTAATGATTTTCCACGAACTAGAATGGCAGTGTGTTAACCGATGCGCCCCCAAACTTTGATGATATTTGGTAACTTACCTTTAGTTCATCTGAGAATTATTGAATTTATCGGTGGTTGTGCCCCAGCGCCAATGGTCTTTGCGCAGGCTTATGGCCGCCGAAAGCCAAGAAAACTGAGAAAAATCCATTTACTGAACTTTTTAACCCCAACGAAATTAGGGCGTTTCATTTGGGATAACTCTTTAAGGCCGCTTTACACGGTACATTTTATTGTACAAACAAATGTATCATAGAATTTACAAGAAACAGTATAATTAGAGCAGATTTTATTTCCCATTAAGTCATTCAGGCAATCATACAATTTGCCGCTTTACAAGGTACAGTTTCCTTCATGAAGGAATTCGTTCATTCGTTTGTACAATAAAATATAGCGTGTAAAGCGCCCTTTACGATGAGTATTCATGACTAAACTCTTTGTGGTGGTATTTCGCCTGGCAAGTGTGTTCTCATTGAGAATCGTCCCAAGAGGGATCGGCGGGCGCCTTAAGCCCATAAACTCCTTAGGGAGCTCAGGCTGGGAATGAGTATTGCTTCACGTTGGAGAGCTAAGGAATGACTGCAATGCCTTTTTTGACCGTGTATACAAGTCACGAAACTGAATGCCGAAAGTTATCACGAAAAAACAGATTTAGAGGAGTTAAAACGAAAAATTAGACTACGCACAGTATAGTTTTGATGCTTTTTGTATCATAATCTTATGACTGTTGTTAGAAATTTGATTAGGAGATGAGCCACAGAATAATATGGAGCTGATGTGTTGCACCATTTCGAAGAAATTAAGTGACTTACTTACATTGAACGTTTGATATAGATAATGATGGTCAATTGATCAAATTAATAACAAGTTTTGAAATGTTTTTTTTTTCAATATTATGCACCGGGATACATGTTTATTTTACGTTTGACCGCATGAATAACTTAGATCATAGTAACCTTGAGAGGTTGTGTGAATTTCAAGAATTTAAAAATCCTCAGTAGGACAAAACGATATCTCGAATTCTCAAAAAGAGAGAATTCGTCCTTCACGTAACCTTTAAACGTGAATTTACCGATAATATATAGGTATGATCAAGCGTGGAATAATGCATAGGTTTCCTTGCCGCCGTGGAGAATATTATATCCCAAGCTTGAAATCAACGAAAGCTTGTGTCGTTAGCTACTTTTATGCAAAATTCGACGATTTGACCGTTTTCAATGTCGAAAGGTCCAGATGTCAAAGTTCAGTAATAGTTTTTTCATTTTTTCTAGATTATGCGTTGTGTCATCTTCATAGTGCTTTTTTTCTTATCTCCCTATCTGATTTCTAACAATGGTTATTAGGTTTTGTGATAAAATAAGTTAAAATTCCGCACTACGCTCCGTTGAGGGCACGAGGGGTGTTCACGTAGGAAGACGTTGCGAAACCGTCCAATGCAATCGAAAGTCTGCTCACTTTTTGATTTGTTCAATTGTTAACAAATTGTTTCCATTGGGTCAGGCTTCAAGGTTTCCTTATCATGCTGCTGGATGGACGGTCTTTGTACTGAAGTCACTCATCGCCGCCTTATTTGGAATGAGTGACACACCCACCTCCCCGATACGACTCCGCGCTTCGTGTTCAATTAGCTTCACCCTGGGATTTCCCGCATTTTACTCCTTCCTGGAAGTACTAAAGGCCGCTTTACACAGTGCATTTTATTGTACAATCGAATGTATGAACTCTTGCACGAGGAAAATTGTATCGTGTAAAGCGACTAATTGTATGATTGTCTGAATGACTTAACGGGAAATAGAACCTGCTCTAATTCCATTCAGTTTCTTGTAGATTCTATGATACATTCGTTTGTACAATAAAATGTACCGTGTAAAGCGGCCTTAAAGAGTTATCCCAAATGAAATGCCCTAATTTCGTTGGGGTTAAAAAGTTCAGTAAATGGAGTTTTCTGTTTTCTTGGCTTTCCGGTGTTAGGTATTCGTTTCAGAAGGTTGGAGCAATTTTTGTTCATGTATCGCTTGGAACCTTACGCATGTTTTCTCATTAGTGTTATCAATAGATGAATGTGCAAAATGTTCCATCGTAACGGTTGTTGTTTTGCTAGTTAATGGCATTTTAACTCGTGGTTTTATGGCACATGACATTTATTTCGTAATTACTAGATTACAGATTGTAATCTAAACGCGAAATTATATATTTCTAATCATTATCACTGCTGCTAGCAAGGTGTCACTACGGCTTTAGTATTCGGAAACAACATATTTTTATGCCATTATGTCAAATTTTCGAACACCCGATGAAATACACTCCAAGCGGACACCTATGCCTCAGGAATTCCACTGTGAAGTATTTTAACCTTATGGTCTGACCCTATCCGGTTATTGTGAACGGGGGCCTACTCCATTAGAGGACCTTCCTCGCCGCTGTCTGTACAAGGCAGACCTTCCAGCAGACCAGGACGGGAGATCGCGGGTCTGCCTGTTTTTTGTATACTCGTGCTTGATTACGCTTCTTAAGATTACGCTTCTTAATCCTTTTCGTGTATTTTAATGAACGAAACCTTGTGTCAGTTTAAAATAATAAAGATGTGTTTTCAGCTACGAACATTTGTCTTACGAAAATTAATGAACGATCCACTGATATACCTTTCACTTCCACAGCGGCCGGAAAACACAATCATGCCCACGTTCATGTACTTTTCCTCATGTGCTCCATCAGTTGTATCCCGGCGATTCCTCAAGTTTATTTTTACCTGCAATGACACTTTACTACATCTACATACTACCCTGCGAGACGCCGCATGTGCGTGTGGCAGGAAGTGTTAGAACACAAGCCGTGTATAGATGTAAGGTTTTGGGAGGTGAAATGATGACGTGTATTATGGGAGTGTTTTGAGTGGAGCTCTGTGTTTAGTGTGGTCGCTTATTGTGCGCGGAAAGAACGAGTTTTTGTACCTATCCGTTCGGCAGGGTATCTCTTTTATTTTTTCGCATCTGTCAGACCTAGAGATGTAGTGAGGCGTCATATTAATATTCTCTTTGTCGCTCTGAAACACACCAGCTCTGAATTTCTCAAGAAACCTAAGCCTAGCGTGTAGCCTCCGAGTCGCTAGGGGCTCCCACCTTGATCCCTCCAAAAGTTGTGAGACACTGTTTATATGCTCGTAGCAGTTTTTTAAGGAATTGGTCTGCTTGTCTTTTATTAATTTTTTTGGATAAATCTTTACGACCAAGGTCCCAAATGCTCGCGCGGTATTCGAGGTGTGGCTTAACTAAAGCGAAGAGTCATCTCTCTTTCATTCGAGGACCTGACTTTTTCATCCGAGGACCTTCCTGCTTAATGAAACCTAGTTTCTATAATGCTTTTTAGGAGATACTGAGGTTTCAGTGAGGACCCAACTTCTTAAAGTCGCTATGCGCCTTTCCTTCTCTGCTTAGGTCTTCATAGAACTTCGTCAGTTGAAAGGAGGTTGGAATGGTAGCCTTCACAAAATTATTACTCAAATTTCTGTTTGTGTGTGAAGAATAACTCTTAAGACCCATGATTGCACTAACACTGTGCTCAGCTCAAAAGAAAACATCATCGAGAGAAGAGTAATTTCGTGGTTCCAGATCAATTTATGCCCGGCATCTCCCCTGACATTAAATAAAAAATAGCCTAAGGTAACGTAACGTTAACAAAAGTAGCCACGTAGTTTAAAATAAACAATTATGCGCAAAACAATAACATTATGCTGTTACTTTGGCAAAATATTGGCAGATACGAGGGCCTCGTGACCGTAAATAGCTCAACAGCTTGCAGCACGGAAATAACAGAGAACAGCGTTTTACGATTCAGGCAATCAGTTGGTGCAGAAATAAAAGTCCAGGTATCGAATAACCAATTCAGGCGAATATTGACCGCACTGAGAAAACGTAAATAGCACCTTCTGCGCATTTCAGCCTCCTTGGTCCATTTAGACTTTCTTCATCCATCTGATCTTCATCGCTCTTCGTCTTGCTTCCTGCTGTGTTCCCTATATCGGAGTGCGGCGACGCATTTGTGTGTGTGTGTGAGTGGTCCACTGCATGTTCCGATGGGCTTAAAGGGCGACAGACCGCTACCTTCCCCACCCCCTCGCGCGGGCAATGGTGCAATTTGGGTCGTTGTGGGACCCCTCCTGTCTACCGTCTGCCTTCCGGAGACGACTCGAGATGTCGGAGGGGAGGGTGTGGGAGACGCGAGAATGAAAGAGGGAGGGGGGTGGGAAACCAATATTTGAGAGGGGATGAATTCGTGGGAAGAAGAACATAAAGTATGCGTTGTATCAACCGAAAATGTATGCACTCCCAGGGGGATGGATTGTTTGCAACTTTCAACTGTTCGGTTCCAGGGTTGAAAATTGAGATCATCATTACATCACAGCAGATTTCTCTTCCGTGAATCATTCTACAGAAGAAGGGCCAAGGGTTTCCTCCAAATCCAACTGAAATTTTCCCGTTTGATAAGAAAGCTCACCATTTGGGTGGGCCATGGGGTAATTTCTCCCAATACCATATAATGGCCCGATTTTTTCATCTGCGTGCCGCTTCGAATGCGGTTGCTCCTAGCAGAAGCAAGGTTTGAAAATGATACTTAATGTGGAAACGGGAACATAGCGATATATTTCTTCATGTCAATTTTTATAGCTTTATTTATTATTTTTTTTGGGATAGGCTATTTATAATAGTTAAAAAAATTATTTTCTCGTATAACGTATGAGAGACAATAGACTTTTACTCGAACGACGTACGTTGGAAGCTAAATGATGCTATTGTCGCTGCTGAAGTCACTGAAATGGCTTAAATGTTGTCCCGATGCTTTTCGTATACATTTTTTTCATTTTTTAAAATTCTCATTGATTGTATTTTCTTATTCACAGTGTGAGAAGTTAACTGTATTGGTGAAATAAAAAATTGATGTTAGAAAACTATCATATGAAAAATGCGCCAACTGGTAGGTTTGAATTTTCTTGGCCATTGAAGAAAATATAAAGCTGCAAAAATTCGCTGGAATAATTCTTGTAATATAATTATTGTTTTTTTTTTAATTTTATTATAATTGAAGAAGGTGGTTACATTCCCTGTGTGTATTTCATATGGTTGGACCATCGAGAAATTTCTTATGCGAGTCGGCGTAGGGTTCTAGCCACCTGGCGCTCTCTGATAATTTTCATTCGACAGATCTTACCTTGACATATCCAATTGACAGGTGGAGTAGAATTACCCTCAACCAGCGGATTCCTTGGGTTTAATGTGTTAGTCTGAAGTGCGTGTTCGACATTCTAGGTGGAAATGGTCACAATTACGCGTGGTTTCTGCGATTGGTGTTAATCTCTTGAACTAACTCGACAAGCAAGCAAGGAGAGGACACCACTGGCGGTATACTCCACTTGCTCTCTCTTGGTCTATCTCGCGAAAGATGTCCTTCAGGGACGATTAATCGGTGCCCAGTTAAATGATGATCCTACTGTTCGAATGATTTCTATGGCATTTTGTGCATTACAATGTGTAGTGGTCCACATGTGAATTTGAAGCCTTCTTGGAAGCTTTGAGATTTTTTGTCGAAACATAATGGATTCTCATAAATCCCATTAGATGTTTGCATTGCTTGTGTGTTGCAGTTTGTTTGTTCGAATCTTAGTTAAAATTGTAAATATCACAAAACATTTCCATATGTCTGAGTGGAAAACTTATTGTCGGCTCAATCTTTAGGGCCTGAAAGTCCAAGTATGCTGCTTTTCTGTCGTTTAAACCATGTCAAATCCTCAGTTCGGGAAAATAATTGTGACCCCGATTTCGTGAGTAGTCATGTCTTTACTTCGTATGAACACTTCTTTTTTTAACTAGAAACTAAATTTAAAAAAAATCCACTGAGGTTGAGTGTGTCATATTAAGCTTTCCCTCTTGAGTGTCAGTGAAATGATTGGAAAACCTTATCTAAAAGAAGATTCGAAGAAGAATAGTCAGTATTAACCTATCGATCACCAATTATTATTGAAATTATTAGTTCGAAGGAATAATCGGTTACTGTTCTCGGTTGTAAGAACCGCTCATTCTACACTTTTTATGTTTCTGCGACTTGTGTTTACCAGTCCCTCGATATCTGCAACCTCGCTTGCCCACCTTTCCTTCGGAAATTATTGCACAGGTTTTCACATCGCAAGTTGACGGAGAGATATAAACCTTAATATTTTTGAAAAAGGATTTCTGTGGTGTGTAATTTAAGCAATCTCTCTAAAATATTTACTGCTGCATGAATGGATGTACCCATCCCATGATGTCGTTCATGGGCTATTATTAATTACGGTAGGCTAACGGAATTTCGACCATTTGTGCCTTCAAGGACAGTTAAGCTTATTTGAGCGTGGAATCATCTCTGATTTTTCGGTGGCGATTACGAGGGACTGGTGTAACTACTTTACGTGACTGCGCGGATAGCTCCATGTGACCCTATTTTCTAGCATGTCTCTCTTAAATATCCTAGTTGCATGTCAATAGTGCATGTTTGGTGATCTTCACCCCCTGCCACACACCCTCGTGGTGGCTCGCAGGGTATTACGTAGACGTAGATGTAGATAGTGAGGTCAACGATGTTCGCACGTGCTAAAAAAAATAGAATGAACGAGGTTTCCTTTGTGCGTTGAAGTTGTGATAATAAGGTGAAATATCAAAGCTAATATAAAAGCTGCGCGTTTTCGTGAGATTTCGTGCACTGTCATGCCATCAGTAGTCTTTCCTCCTCTATAATAGCGGTTTTTAGGACGTAATTTCCCCGCCAGAGAGCTGGGAAAATGTGTGGTAATATGTCGTAACACATTCACTCGACCATATCATCGACCAGTCCAGTCATCCGCATATTACGGCTTGGAAGAACTACCGATGAAACTGGTGGGTAAATTTGGCTTAATTAACGTATATCTCGGTCCGTCGCTGTTTATTCCAATTTATCATTGGGTCCCCATTTGTAATGCGATTAGAGGTTAAGAGATTTTGATCCTCTTTCGTCCTTTACTGAAAATCTGTGAGGGAAACCGTTAAGGTAACGAAGACGTAAATGCCTCTCTCATTGACTGACTCATTGCCCTGCTTTCTATTCTGAAAAAAGGTCTTCGGAAAAAAGGGAAAAACCTCTCGTATATTTTCCGCTCCGCATTCCTCGCCTTCTCCGCTACCTACGTTATGTAAGACCGAGCAAAGTTGTTAAGGGTCCTTGAACGATCGCATTTCAGGGTGAAGGTCGACGGCGGCGGCTCGTCAGCCGTTAAGGTGAATCGTGGGGCAATCGTGGATCGTTGAGTGCACGTCTTAATAGTTTTTTAAGTAAGCTGAGAATACTTGTGGACTACATTTCATTTGAGTGAATTAAGAGTTGATACGATGCGATGAAACAATAATTGACGAGCTATTTCGCGTTTTGATGAAAGTATGTATACGTGTATTTGTATTATTGCGAAATGTACCTATGCCATGGCAAAATGTTTAAATAGCATTCAATTGCTTAGACACCAAATCGGTGTAATGCATTTTTTCACTGTCACCTAGGAAAATCCTTAATGGGAACCTGTATTCAAAGTTTCACACAAATGTGTGCAGAAGCCACCTCCTTTTAAGTTTTCCGCCCTCCTCGTGATCGGTGAGTCCCACTCCAGCGGAGTGTGGTTGGGGAGTGGCGGAATGGCGAATTCACCTCAAATTTGCACTAGCCGTCTGCCGCGCGTCATTTAATGAAAGCCTGTTTTAAAAAAATATTTTATTTAGTTAAATTATCTAACGTGGATGGAAGGAGATTCGTAATACGCTGTCTCCTAATCATAGTTTTTCTAACGCGCGATAGGCGCTGCGCTATGGAATAGGAACGCTCACTCGTTTGATTCTCTCTCTGGAAATTTGGACATGTGAGCATAAAGGAATAGGAGGACTTGTGGGGGCGTAATATTAGCAAATCAAATTTGTTCCAAAAATTTTTTACTAGAACAGTCGTGCCGAAACCATTACAAAATCGGAATATTTATTCTGTAGGCTTTCTATCCATTACCGCGGCCGATCGCGATGTCTGGCGGCATCTTGCTTTTGACTTCTTTGCATTAAAGCACGGAGCTGAAGGCCTTAATCGCGTTGTCTCATAGGTTTGATGTTCACAAATTATTTGCATTTTACTAGTGTTCAACCTACGACACATTTTTTCCTGCATCCCCATACTGTCCCAGTATTTCTTTTATATTTCTAGGGTGTCGATGTTAGACTTGATGATTTCGAGCGTTGATTGATGAATATCATTGTGGGTTTGAAAATCTCCTCCAACCGAACCAATTCGTCGTGATTGCATAGAAATAACGACCGCGAAAAGTTCATTGTTTCATGTTTTCGTCCTTGTAGGAATTAGTTCGTCGGTGACTTTATTTGACTGCGAATGGCGTGGGTATTTGGTAATCAGGAAAATTGTGGAAGCCTTGACAAAACGAAGGAGCGTTTTGAAATATTTGGTGTAAGGGCTCTTAAGTGGATTTGGTTCTTTTGGTTTTGCCTGTGACTTCTTTTTGTATAAATTTTAATAGGATGCTTCTGGTTTTGTTTCCAATGATTCGTTTTATAAAAGTTCATGAGAAGATACCGCATTTAGTGACAAAATTATGCGTTGTTCTATCTAAAGGTCATATCGTCGCCTATTCATTCCAGGGATTTGGCTCCGTAGAGAGGAGACTCTAGTCATCGCAGACTTGGCTGCGGACTCTCAATCGGTTGGTAGCCGTATACTCTTCCCTGCGCGTTGTTGGCATGCATCTCAGTATGCCGCATCTCGGTATTGCAAAGCGAGTGTGATGAGGTTCCTTTTTAATGGAGTCAAACGGATGGGAGGAGATCTTTCTTTGCCGGTGGGATACCTATAATTTTTATCATCCTTTTAGGCTCTGTAAGCAAATGGAGACGATCGACCAAACTTTTCTGCCATATGTATATACCATTGTATGTATGAAGCTTTCCTAACCGTCTCTAATCCCACACAGAATACTCTAAACCTGCAAAACTCTGCCTTCTTACTGCTTGATGGATAGTCTATTATCCAGCTAATTCTATATCTCCATCGAAGAGGCGTGATGTTCTCATAAATCCTTCCCTTAAGATAAAAGCTACTAAACATTCCACATTAATTCGTTATGGGTATTTATTGTCCCTATGTGTTGTTATGAACCTCGAATTCCACAATACTGTCGATATCAGACGTCAGTTTATATGAGAGCGGTATTGGACAAGTTAACCTAGATATATGGGATAAGGGAGCACTAGAGGAGGATAACCACGGAGTAAAGATACTCGACAGTGAAATATGGGAGGCATCAAAAGCGATTAAGGCAGGAAAAACTGTTAGAGTAGATAACATTTCTTCGGAGTTACCAAATAATTTAGGCTATTAAGGAAAAAAAAACTTGTTTTCACATATATTCGTCGGATCTAAGGGGACAGAGTATAGCCGGAGGACTTCGTGAAAACAGTCCCTTTTCTTATCCCGATCAATAATTTGCAATTGAATGCATTTCCGAGTACGTGAATATGAAAGGTGCAGAAAGCGGACCCTTAAGCCCGGTTTTTTCTCGCGGTACTTGATCAGCTCAAGATCGAGGATACTCGCTACTGTTAAAGCTTTCCAGTATCGTGTAAAACTAACCCAGAATGCTGCCTAACGAATAAAATTGCGATGATACTGGCTGAGCAACTTCATTCCACAATTGATTCGGCATTAGTTGGCTACTAGCAGCCAGTAGAACGTAATAGCCTTCGATAAATTACGTCAGCTGTTACAGACTTCGTGCGATCTTCGCTTTCTGAAATCAGCGCTACCTATTCATCCTCTCGGCGGCTGTCAGTAATTTTCAGGCTACATAATCAACTCTATATAACAATGTCCCAACTGCTGCTTAGGTTGCTTGCCGTCATTGGTCGATAGTTTAATATTTTGGTTGACATGCGTCTGTCATGGCAGGATCTGAATGAAAAACCGCCTCCCATCAAGGTCAAGGTACAAGGTCAGTGATCGTGGGAGAACTTCTAGGAAGGCACCGATCATGCTGAATTCCGTCCTCATTATCTTTTACGGGCTTCTCTCCTTGATATTTTTCTGGATCATTTTGCGTGTGATACGGGCTTTATTTCGGTTTTTTTGGAGGGTCGGGGGAGAGTAGGCTTCTTACTGCCCCCCCCCTCTCAGTTAAACCCCCTTGTCAATAGCTCCCCCCCTCTCTTGTAGCTGTCGACGCCTAGTCAAGTGTATGTTTATTTCTACTCCTACGAAAATACAAGAAGAAGAAAAGCGATTACTGGACAAAAACGACCACAGTAAATGCTGAACTCGCCTTTTAATGTGTTACATATATTACATAGCAGTAGCGGCCGAGCTGTGCGTTTGAGAACGCTTTTGTGAGGATGCTATGTGTAAAATTCTCCGTCATGACGTTGATTCCGTCATTCCAATCTGTTGGAGAAACGTGAATAAATATCCGATATCATGTGGCGTGCCTATCTCTTCTAGTATCTTTCTCACTCTCCATATCGTAACATGTTCATTAACTGTAAAGTCAAGTCTCTTGTTTTGTGCAAGATAGTTTATTTCAGTTGCGGAATCCCACTGTCATCTCCTCTGCTTCTGATGCAATCACCCTCCCGTCGACTTGCTCCCATTAACGCCGTCGAGGTCATTATCTCTGGGAATCGAAAAGAAACTGAATTTCTCCATTGCGTTTAGATATAAAAACTGATTTTCGTAAATTATGCTCATTCCTTCTTCTCTTGCTGTGACATTATGGTGGCTTCTTACCTAAAAAAACCCCGATTTCCGTTACTTTGCTTTCGTTCCATGCTTAATTCAAACTTAATGTCTCTCGCGACCTTATAGAAAGCATAAATTACCAAAGTAATATGGCAGAACCTACTTCCTTTTTAACATTTGACCTCCTAATCCTATCTGTTCCTACTACGTAGATGTAAAATTAACTCTAGTAATTTGGCGATGTTTTTTTATGAGAATTTCCCCCGCCATGTACTCTGTTCTTGACTAGGGTTGGTATACTTTTCCTACGGAGCATGCAGCAGAGAGCCGTCGGTAATGACTCAGCACAGAAAGTGGCGTGTGTGCGGTTAGCATTTCTCGGTCGCATTATCTGCGGAAAGACCTGTTGCGCGTCCTCTTTTTTTTTAAGCTAGGGAGAGAGAAAAGAGTGAGCCATTCCGGTGATCGGCTCTTTCCAATCGAGCGAGAGTCGTTCGTAAAGGGCGATTCCGTTCTTCAAGGCCGATCAAGGACGTGAGCGTGCGTCATGCCACTACGAAGCGCTCTCCCCTTCCCGCCTCGCGTTCGTAACCATGGTAACGACAACATACGGCTCCGTCTCGTTCGACTTGGACTCACTTTCCAGTTTTTTTTGCACACGGATGATGAGGTAACAGCGCCTGGCGCGGCGAAAAGATTGGGCGGAAGGTGGAGTGGGGTAAGGGGAGGGGTGAGAAGAGAAAATGGAGGGGCGGGGGAGAATGGAGGCGAGAGAGAATGGAAGGAAGATGGCATTAGCGCAGTGACGCGTGTCGGGTTAGTGCATTTCATTCCTTCGAATCGTTTTATTCCTGTTCTCGTAATGCCTTTGCGCGGCCCCCTTGGAAGATGATACTGCCAGGGGTTGTAGGGGTGTGTTTGGGGTGTGAAATAATCGCCAGAGCTGTAAACTAAGCACATGAATCTTCCTTTGTCGCTCCAGCCTTCTCCAAATCGATCTCGACTTGGTTCCACCCAGGGGCGATCCCAGGAATTTATTTCGGGGGGGGGGGGAAGACTACTTCATTGATCGGAGTGTTCAATGTTGTATTTGATGACTACATATAGCTGTTAAAATTGTTCTGTAAAACCCTAAATTTTCGGGGGGGGGATCCCAGGGGGGGTATCCCCATATCCCCCCCCTGGGATCGCCCCTGGTTCCACCATCTCAGTCTTGGTCTTCACCGTGGTTGTCTTTCTACTGGACAACTTCCCTCGGCACACTTCCCTTCTCTTTTCTTTGTGTCTCCATCCCATCTTATTCTTCTCTACTTAATCTCACTTATAGTGTCGGTATTCTTGTATCGGTCTCTGATTTCCTTATTATGCTTTCTTCTCCATTGTCCGTGTTCGTATGTTGGCCTGTAGATATTCCATAATATCTTGTTTACAAACACTATCATTTTTTCTCCTCTTCCTTAATCATTTTCCATCTCTCGGATCCATTGAGCAGTACTGGGAAGATTATTGTTCCGTACAATCTGGTTTTATGCGATAGGTATTTCGTAGATGGAGGTCTGTGGCATGCATGTTAGCATCTATTTGCTAGATTTAATCCTTTTTGTATAAATGGTTCGTCTCCATTATCATTTGATATAATAACTCCTAGGTATTTAAAATAGTCTAATTTTTCAAATTAATGCTAATCTATTAGTAGAGGACCTATATATTCGTTTAGAGTTCTTGTGAGTTGTGTAACAATACAATTTTAGTTAAATACAATTTATTTATTGTACTTCACGGGAAGCCATATTGGATGGAGTTCGCCCATGTGCTCGGGGAAGACCCAACAATTAGTCTCGGGGGAATATTGTTGATAATGACGGTTGGGTGGACGTTATGATAATTAGTGAGACGTCTGGAGGAGGAGGGGGAGCTGAAAGCACCAATCAGAGGGTCGCTTGAGGTGATGGAAGGGGAAAGTTTGGGGGAAATCAAGCGTCGGGACGGGGAGTCGAGAAGGAGAGTTCGATCGTGCGACCACAAAAGTAACGAACGGCCTAATACTGAGGGTCAAGCTAAAAGCATTCAAAGAATAAGTGTATTCAAAGAAGCCCAGGGGAGTCCAGCTGCTATAAAAGGATTACTGGAGAGCCAGCGGCCCGTCCTATCGAGAGAGAATTGGAAATTAGCCGTTCAGACCGCTCTGAGCCCTTTCATTTTGTTATGCTCATCTTAGCTAGGTTCGTCAAATTTTTGGGACTCCAAACTTATCTATCTTTCTATGTGATCAAACTCATCCATCTTTATCCATAGTCTATTTATACTGTCGTACGCTTTTTGAAAATCGAGAAAAATCGCATGGAACTCTTTATTATACTCCCAGTATTTGGATATAACTTATTTTATTGTGATTATCTGGTTTGTTGTTGACCTGCCTGAAATAACGACCATGCACTACCTGGAGAATAAACATAAACATTTTAACCCGAGTGTGTTAGTTTGTCGATCTCTGTGGCGGTGGGGTCAAGTCCTCGCTTGCTAACCCTTTGTTCGCGGGTTCCAGTCCCGTTTGGGTGGATTTTTCACCAATCACGAGCATGATTGTGTTCGTCTTTTCGTGTTTTTAGTTGAATATCCCAATGTGCAAGGCCTTGGGATCTATTTTCCGCGGTAAACGGAAAAAATATTACATATTGATGTTCTGTTAATGGCATGATATATTCTCTGCACTTAAAGCGCTAGATATTCGGAGAGGAGTGAGTTATTGTAAAAGTTTCGTGTAGGCAGATTTAAATTTTAAACACGTTTCAATATTAAGGGTTTTAATTATCTTGATTCATATTTTTCTGTGAGATTTTCTTAGTGTGACAATTTTTTGTGTACTCATGTGCCGGTATTATTGATTTGGAGTTTTTAAACGAAATAGTCGTAATCTGTCAGCCGCCGCGAAGACTTATGGTCGAGATTGGATGAAAGTGGCTGAAGGGGAAACTTGGGTTTTTGACTGCACGTTTTAGTATTTTTTTTAAGTAATTGCAAAAAGAAAAAGGACCACTTTTCACTTTAGTCCCCCTGCTTATGCATTAGAAATCTCAATGCAGGTAGTAATTATATGAGAACTACATTTGCTATTTTACTAAATTAAAGCATGTATTGACTAGAATATGAGGAATGATTTTCGAAATGTAAACGATATTTCAACAGGAATGTATATCATTCGAAAATAGGACTCGGCGTGCTACTTTTATGTTTGTTAGCAACACTTGCATACATACCCATCACGCCGTTCCCTTCCGGGGTAGGCACAGTCAAAATGTTTCACTCATTAATGCATAATTGTACACCTAACTCTGCTTCAATAATTTCCTCCATACTGACCTATCCTTGCAAACCTCTTTTGCCTCATTTACCCCCATACACTGTTTCATACACGCCCTCTTGTTTTTAAGACTCCTAATATTTCTCCTAAGAATTTCCTCAACCACAACTTTCTCGGCCTACCTCTACCTCTCGCACCATTCATTTCACTCATATATATCTGTTTCGTTATTCAGCTCTCATCCATTCTCTCAACATGGCCAAACCAACGAAGCACACTCCTTTCATACACGTCCATTACTGGAGCATCTAACCCACATTCATTTATTACCCACTCATTCCTGACCCTATCTAACCTACTTTTGCCGCAAATACTCCTCAGATAACTCACACCCATGGCGTTTATTCTACTCTTATGTCTGTCCTGACATACCCATGTTTCACTACCATACAACAAAGTGGGGAGAAGTACAATTGTACGCGGCGATTTTCGCTTCCTTAGACAAGCACTCATTCCTTGATATGCTCCACATGCTACCTACCACTTTCCTTCCAGCATTCGCACGCCTCTTTATCTCCTCATCTATTCGTCCATCTTTCGCATACATCTTACCTAAGTACACAAAATCATCCACCTGTTCAATTACTTCACCATTCGCCCTCATCACACACTTATTCTCCCCATTCTCCTTATCAAAAACTACTACTTTAGTCTTGCACGTATTTACCTTCAATTCCATTCTCTCCATTGATTCACAAAACTTATATAGGAGCTTCTGTAATCCCTGTTGACTGTCTGAGATCAAAACACCGTCGTTTTCCCTACATGCGTCTCTAACACATTTATCCATAAATACATCAAACGGCCATGGAGACATTACGCATCCTTGCTTTACACCCCGATTTATTACAAACCAATCACTCAGAGCTCCGTTAACTCTTACACTTGATTTACTATTGTCATACATCGCCATCATAACATTCAATAACTGCTCATTCACTCCATAGTCTCTCAAAACCTTCCACAACTTCTTTCTATTTACTCTGTCCTATACCTTCTCTAAATCGACAAACGCACAGTACACTTTTTTCGGACACTCATACATTTTTCTATCACTTGCTGAAGTGCAAAAAGCTGGTCACTACATCCTCTCCCAGGCATAAACCCACACTGCACACCCCATATTGTCGGAAGTAATATTCCTCACTCTTTCGATTAATATTTTACTGAACACATGTCCCGGGATACTCAATAAACTAATGGCCCGATAATTATTACATTCGGTCTTTCCTCCCTTCCCTTTGTGCAACGGAACGATGAAAAAATAATTTATGTTATATTTTTATGAAGGAAATATGTGCTTACGTAATCGAATTTTTATGAAGTATGATTCATATTCCATGGTTCCACTTGCTCAAATAAACATGAATTGCCAAGAAAAATCCGGGTGGTGCAATTTTTTCTCTTTTTTCCGTAGATATTACGTCAAAAAACTCGTACGACAAATTTCAAGCCAGTTTTTTTTAAGAAAACGATCGCCTCAGCCGTGTTAATTGAGACGGATTTATAACCTTGGCCCTCGGAACGAAGCGCCGGAAGTGTCGAGAATCCGACGGCGTACCAATCACTGTCGGTCTCTCTTTTCCGCCTCCCTCCTCCTCGCCTTATCTTCTCCTGCCCCTTCTGAGTCCAACTCGGGCGCCCCCTCGACAACACGCAGTCGAAAACATTCCAATCCACGCCCGAGGCGGTTCTCTAACGCGGCTCGTTTTTTTTGTCAAATTACTCCCACTCCAAGGGCGCGTTCCCTTTGCTTTAGGTCGTAGCCCACTTCAGCGCCGCTGGTTCCCATTCATTTCATACCCTACGCACTATTTGGAGGCGCTCTTCGAAACTTACAGGGAATATGAGTTAATGTGCTCTCGAGTACGCATCGTATGAATGCAACTTCGATAAACTCATATGCGATTGTACATTATGACAGAATAATTATTATTATTAACATTAATATATTTATTCTCCAGTAAATCATGAAAATGTATTTTATGTTTACACTTCTGGGAAGTTCAGGTAGCCTATAATAAAAATTGCCTGTGTTTAGGCTGACTCCAACAAAACAATTAGCTGCAGACTGATGTACCCAATTTAATACAAATTAGATACACGAAGAATGCAATGCGTTTAAAAATTATTGAATAAATAAAAGAGGAGTGATTTCTTTACAACATTAGATGGTTGTCGTACGTACATGTTTGGTTTAAATTAACATTTCAATAGTGTCAGTGGCCGATATTCATTGATAAATTAGCCTTATATTTTTATTGATATAAATCTTTTGATATTACTTGGCAGTTGTTATATAGTTTATATTCCATGTACAGAAAATCCTGCAGGCTTCCTCTGGTTCATGCCTGCAGGATAGCCGGCGAAATATCGTCCCCAAGATGTACCAACGCGGCGGAAAATCCGAAAAGCGGAAGATTCACCCGACATTTTCCAGTATTCTTTCAATAAATCCTAATTTACGATTAGACTGTCCGAAATTTCCCCGTATGCGCTTCCCCCGGGACAAGTCCTGAGAAAGGGTCGCACGTAAGTGCTCAACTTTCTGTACTTTCATTATTTCGGCTTAATTAATCGTGTACGTTTCGTTGGTTAAGTTGTTCTTCCTCAAAAAATTCATGACGCGCACTTTAAAAAATGTAATGCTAATTGCCAAGTATCGCACCATTCGTTTATAGCATCTTTCTTCAACGCGATTCTGTCAGACTCTGCGTTTTAATATGAGACTAGCTGAAGAAAACCCGCTTCGCTGGGTTTCTTTTAGGTAAGTCTGTGCGGTTTTCTCTACATAATATAGAAGACGTGCATTAAGGACCTCTCTTTTTCTGTTTATATTTTCACTTTTAACACTTCACTCTTCAATTGTCACTTTCTACTTTTCAACTTTTCACGTTTGATTTTTATCCGTACACTTTTATTTATAATCTTTTATTTACTGATCCATGCGCGTCACGCTTCGCCTTACATGGTGTCAGAAGCCATCCAATTCAACCCCCCCCCCACAATGGTCATTGAATATTCCAGAATCTTCTCCATCCTACCGGTTCCATTCATTCTAGTACATTCGAGAACATTCTAGTACAATCTATTTCCGATCGTTCCTGTCCAGTTAATTCTGGTACATTCGAGAGCATCCTAGTTCGTTCTCACTCGGTTCTGTCTGGTCTTGTTCATTCTGCTTCATCCGAGAACATTCGAGTACATTCTAGCACATTCGAAAGCATTCTAGTACATTCTCACTCCGATTCTTCCATTCCATTCGGGAACTTTCTAGTACATTAGGGAAAATTCTATTGCATTCTCCCTCATGTCAATAAATTCTATGACGAAGTCAGTCACTTTTAACCCCCCACATCTCCCACGCCACAACAGCTACCGACACTCAGCCACTATAGTGCACGATGGGAGACTCGAGGCTGCCACCACACACAAACACCAGTGGTCTACAGTGGGTAGTTGTGGCTGCAAGGTAAAATATACGGACATACACGTCTATTAGTCAATCTAAAGATTTTATCGATATACTATATTTGTTTAATGGTAATATGAAACTATTTTTGCGCCATTGATATTACGGTATTTGTGCAATGTTTCTTACAGCTACTGAAATTTAAAAATTTAATTCGCCATTATGAATTTGTAAACACCTCTGTCAAACTACCTTAAGAGGAAATAGGGGCAGTCTTTGACAACTCAGAGCCCTCCATTAATTGCTTCCATTCGACCAGCTTCCATCCGTCGTTGCTCCCCCCCCCCCATCGCTCCTCCTCCCCCTCCCTCTTTCCCGGCGATCTCCGGTTTGATGCGCTTCAATCTGTTCTGGCTGTCGGTTATTCAGGACCGAAGAAAACCTTCGTAAGCCTTTTGAGCATACCTCCTGTAACCGAACCTCCTCCTCAACTTGCTTCTTACCCCTTCCTGACGGCGTCGCTAGCCATACGTTAATACCAATGATGCAGCCCAACTTACCTCCTTCAAGAAGGGAACACCTTAATTATATAACAGCACATGCGAATAACCCAATTAGCATATCAACCAGTTACAAATGACACACTAAACATATGTTCAGCTAAAAAATAGTGCATTTATTGTAAAATCATGCTTCTTCAAATCAACAATAGCAGTCAATCAAGAGTTGAAAATGATATTGGGCCCAATTTACAATGCAGTTATATATTTATTCGAATTACCAAGCAAGTTTTAGCCTTTGATTATGCAAAAGAGATCAATTAGTTACCGTAGAACCTTTTCTAAGAGACACACGCACTTAGTGCGAGATTTTACTGAAATTAAACTTGAGAGTCTTACCTTGTGAGCTTAGACGGTTATTTCGGCGTGAGAGTTCTTTTATTTTCAATTAATTTCGCATCACTAGTCGAAGTTTCACTTATCCTTCCGGATTTCCTGCCTCCGTGCATGTGGACCAGCTTTGTCCCTCCGCTGTCGGTAAGTTCTATTTCTTCCCCTTTTCTCTCCTTCACCTGAAGTTCTGCTACCGCCAAAACTGTTCTCCCTATTTCCGTGGTCTTATTACTTCGTCTTATATTTCTATGTACCACCGTGCGCCGTTATTTCCGGGTTTTCGCCTCTCTATCGCCCGGCACGTTCGCTCCCTTTCCTAACCGTTTTGTTCTCCCTCTGTCGTTCGATTCCCGTGTTTGGCGTCCTTAGTTTTGTATTGTTAACTGTGTAATATTTTTAAAGCGTTTCTAGTTCCAGGGTGTAAATATTTATTTTCCTTTCGCGTCTGTAGTTTCTTACTGTTGGTCAATGGTTTTGAATTTTAATTTAATATTGTTTCTGATTTAACTGGTTTCCCGAACCTCTGGATAGTCGTTTTGTTAAACCCCCGTACTTCATCACTGACCCCCCATGAGTCAGTGCTGTTTTTGTCTTGCCTCCACAATCCAATTATTTAAGTACTTGCTGTTCCTGATTTTAAGAGTTTGGAATCGACGTCTCCTTTCTCAATTTGGTCATCTCGACTTAGAGTAAGAACGCCCATGGTGTTTCCTAACTATCCTTAAAGTAATGGGTACGGGACTGTAGTCACGCACTGCCCTCTCTAAACATCTTTGGAGATGACTGTGTATCACAGCTGCGAAAGTCCTCGAATTTTTCAGGGCGCCCTCTGTAATGTATTCAGATGCCGTCGGTAAACACTGTCACAATCAAGTCTTTACGCACTTCGGGCTTAATTTTCCACGAATCATCGAAAACTATCATCATTTTAGAAAGGACTTAAGTCGAAAAAAACTGAAATGCGGTAAACGGAAGTCTAGTATTGTTTATTTTTATAGCGATGGAAATATTTCCGGGAATGTTAGAAATATTACCACTGCTCATGAAAAGGCAGATTTTGTTTCCTAAACCCGAAAGCATTCTTCAACGTTGCATCTTGGAGACTTCATGCTCCGCTTCCTGTGTGTTGTTTAGTTGCGCCCAAGGGCCAGCGGCGGCTCCACCTCCTTGGGTTCCCCTCTACTTAACTGGGAAAAGGCACGATTGGAATGCCGACAATGGGTCCCTTTTAGGACCCTTTGCGGGAAGGGGAAGTGGGGAACGAAGAAGGGGGAGGGGGGAGGAGAATTGTTTGGCGGTGGCGGCGCCTCTTGCGTGTTTGTGGAGTGGGAGGGTGATTTCTTGGGGTCAGGGTCTGTGTGTGCGTTTCTTCCTACCAAAGCTGTACCCTACAACGTTTGTCCTCGACAGATGCCGACAACCGAGGCAATTCGGAAAAATGCGTGGCATTAAGACGCTGCAGTGTTATGTAAAACCTTATGAATGATAGCAGCACATGACTCAAGTCTCGTAAATGCGTGGCAATAATTTTCTTCTTTGACGTGCGTACTCACCACTTCCCCCATGTCCTGGATATGTATGGGTGTTTTGGTTGCCTTGTCCATACTTTTCCAATCTAGAGGTTTGCTTTCTCCCGACTCACAGCAACCGGAGAAGAGAAAGAATTCGGCCATGTTTCTCAAACGACGATCGAACACAAGCCGATCCCTATGTATATTGATATTTGTTTACATTCCTCCTGCTGACTTATTTTATCATTTCTCCCGATTCAGGGGGTGCGATGCATAATTCATCCTATTTCTAATTACCCAGATTGCTAATTGCAAAGTATATCTGAACTTCACCCTGATAGGATTCATTGTCTTGTCTTTGGTGATCTGTTTTCAGTATCTTTTCCCCACTCGACCAGTCATCCGACCAATGCTCAAACTCTCTCTCTCTCCCCCCCCCATCTCTCTCGTGCTCTGTGACGTAAATCACGTAGCAGTTGTTCCCCGCTATCTACGTGCCTCAAATCTCTCCGTATTTGCTTATCAGTTCTTCCTCTTTAGCTTCGATTTCTTGTTTCTCGTTTTCGGACTTACAATCGTCCCGCGCCTTTTCAATTTCAATCTCTTTGTTTACGCTTGCATTTGCTTCTCTTCTTACGACCAGTCCTTGAGAAAGGGGGAGGGGGTTTAAATCGCGTGATGAGGACCACGGAGGACTCCCCACCCCGCCCTATGTCGAGCACCTCGCTCGGCCCTCGTCCCGTGACTCCGCGTGCTCCTCTCATACCTATGGTGCCTGTACTGTGTACATCAGAATTTTCTTAAAGCGAAATATTCGTTATTATGTGAATTCCCTTTCTCCTCTCTACTATCGAGAACTTAAGCCGATTTTACCGGGAATGAGAACGGGTAGCACCCATGAAGGGGACGGGTGGCATTGGCTTCGGATCCTCATTGTTGGGTAGACTTTTATGTGCATTCCTGCCCCCACTTTGGTGTCATGTGGAGAGCACTTTCAGATGAGAAGGAAAGAGAATATTTGGCTATTCCGCAGTACATAACTTTATTTCTGTACGATTTCGGTTCAGAGTATCATCATCTGGCTATTTCACAGTTTTTACATGGTAATATTGCTCCAGAATTCTATATAGCCATGTGCTTGGTTACCAAGCATAACTTTGACCTTGTAAATGAACGAATATTGGAATAACTTAGTTTTTATGTAAAAATGAAAATTATTTTTATAGTATGCATAGTGATACTAATATTTTCCATAGTGGCATTGAAAACTAAGGTAAATTTCCTTCTCTTACCATGTACAGAATTTTTAGATAATCAACTCCTAATGTTGTGTGAATCGATCGATTACTCGAAATATATGTTATGTATTTTACCTTTCCTAAGTTGTTAGAGATAAATGTGACCTAGAAGCTCTTTTTATTGGTAAATGTGTAATTTACTGTAGTTTACATTGCAGCTATGAAAGGCACATATCCCTATGCTTCCGTTAAAAAAACTAAATTAACTACTTGCCTCCAGAAACCGGATGTTTTGACGTTCATTCTCAACGCTTTAAACTCAGCAATAAGTAACCACTTTCTTTTTTCCAAATTCTGTATTACATCATCTTTATAATGCTTTTAGAGTCATCGTCCTACCTCATCATTTCTTACAGCAGTTAATAGGGTTTGACACAAAAAAGAGCCAAATGCCCCTCCGGGCGTCGTATGTTACCTCATCATTCCCGTTCGGTGTACTCTCCAAAATAGCTGAGAAACGCATCGACACCGTATTTCGGGGGTTACCGCTTTGCTTAGAGAGAGAATCCCACTTGTGGTTGTCTCGTGGCTAAGACTCTCACATCTGTGGAGAAATGACATGATAGAATTAATTGCATGCCGGAAAGGAACATGCATGAATGTGGTTGAATAATAAAGACCACGATGTGTATTTGCGGTGGACAATACTTCACAATGTGTAATATATATAAAACAGGTGGATATTATTGAAATCATTGATGCAATACCTTGTCATTTCGTGCATATTGACCCGCGTGTATACCACGGAATGAAGCTAATTTTCCTTCGAATTCTTCTAGTTGTCTGTTTTTAATTTTACTCATCGCTTATCCTACCATTCTACTCGAATGAGTTAGGGAATTGATTTCCGCGCGAGAGCAGTCCTGAAATGTGAGAGTCTAGAATTGGACGCCTTTCCTTCCACCGAATCGTCTATCGTTCCTTTGTGACGCTGTTGATGGCGAATTGATCTCTTTTTACTCTAGCAATGATCAATGAATAAAAACCAAGTGTTCAGTAATCAGGATTTAAGCCTAAGTTGTGTCAAATAGATTGAAATGGCGAAATGCTTTGGTGAACCTGTTACGGTCTCTTTCACGAGGAACTGGGGAGAGTGGAGTGGGAGGGTGATCTCCTCGCCCTGAATTCGCAACGAAAAGCTGTTTGAGTGTTAATGTCAGCGTGAATCGTATCCGAGTTCTTTCATTCCACGGTCAACTCCTTTTCAAACGGAACAGAGTTGCTGCCATGCGATCCAAAGTATTTGGTATTTCGATGTGTGTCGCTGGTAATGCAAAATTTAAAGCTTCCAACTAATCACGGGTTGAAATTCGCTGTGAAAAAATCATTTGACTTGACCGGGATTCGAACCCGGATCTCCCAATTGCCGATCAGGTGTGTTGTTCCAATGATTTTATTTTATAACAATATCATATTACAATACATTCATTAGCCTACAGGACAAAAAAAATCCGCTCCAAAGACACATACATTTATACTACATTTTTGTTTAAAGTATTTTTTTAGACACATACATGAATATGTTTAACATATTTTGGTTTTTAAATCTCTTTTTAATGTAAAATACTATTAAAAGACGTTGAGCAGCCATGCCTTTTCATGCTCTGAGGAGGGTAACTGTTTATTTACTATTTTAATTTTATCGATTAAAGCCGATCTTATATTTTTCTGACCTGTTTGACTTTCCACGAAAGTTGCTATTAGTTCTGTTAAGATTATACTTTTCTTGGCAGGAAATAATTTAAAATTTAGTGTTAGCAGATTCTTTTCTCCAATATTTCCATCTCCGATTGTGCCGAAGTCTCTAAAAATGTTTTTAATTATTTCCCATTTCCTGTTTGGTCCTATACAACCTAGTATTTTGTGAACTACATTGTCTATCCTGCGTTTAGGACATACTGGGCTATCGCAAAGTCCAAGTCTGTATTTCATTTCTCCCGTTACCATACAATCACTGCAAATTTCGTACATTATACTTTTTTCCTTGATACGGTGTTTTAACTTTGCATAATTTGTCCAAATGGTTTTTTCTCGGGTTATTAAGTTGTTTTTTTATTGTTTTTTTCATTTCCTCCTCATAGATTTATTTTGTCGAGTGAAGTTTTTCACCGGTCGCATATTTATTTTTCAAATCGATTGCCTCAGTCAGTACATTCCTAAAATACCTCATCATTTTCGCTTTCCCCAGAGCGCTCACCATTAGTGTTCTCTTATTGTAATGTCCTTCTTGCAAAATTTCCGCTACTTTTTTTCTGTTTATAATATTCGCTTTCATTGTTGAATTAATTAGGAAAGGTGGCTGAGGCCACCCAGTTTAGGAGGAGCATACAACTTATTTCTCTCCACTTTCTTTATAAAAGCATTCCAGATAAATCTATTTGTTATTTTAATTATCTGAGCATTTTTCTTCCCCGGGAGTGGCCACACATGGGCCACATACCACAGTAGGGGGAATAACATTTGATTTATAAAAGCTATTTTAGCTATTAATGGCATTCGGTGATCGGGGAAGTTTGTCAGATTCCATTTTATTATATTTATTGCCTTATCCCAGTTTTTGTGTTAGCCAGTTACACCACCAAGCCATCTTCCTTCAAGGCGAATTTCGAGGGGGGTTTATGCGAACTAGATGTTCAGGCCTCAAGTCTACATTGTAGCGCGTGAGACAAAGTCGTGCTTACAAAGCCACTGTCGCGGTGGATAGACCCAACATTGTCGTTAATAAAACGACGAAATTGACAAATTTCCAAACATTGCATTTAACCACACCATTTGTTAAATGCAATGTTTGGACATCTTCCTACTACTGTTCTACACAAACGATTACTCAAATGTTGATTAATTAAGTGAGTAAATATTTAATAATTGACACGAACGATTGCTTGAATTGCGTATCTGTCTCCGATTAAAAATATGATCATCTAATTATTGCCGGACGATATTTCATAACTGCTGAATATAACTTTCAACTCTTAAGTTCTATCGAAATAAATCTACATCTACATGTACTGAGAAGGAAATGTTTGTTACGAGATGTACTGGAAGGAATGGTGGATGGAAACCGAAAACGAGGAAGAAAGAAAAGAAAGATTTTTGATGACCTGAAGGATGGAGTTACAGAGAATTGTAGAGAAGAGGAGAGCAGAGGACAGAGAGAGAGATGGAGACGGAGGCACTGAGGACCTGCGAAAGCAGACTGCTAATGATGATGACATGTTACCGTGCAAACCACCTCAAGAGCGTGTAGCGGGGGACGAACTGTTTCAAATGAATAGTATCATTTGCGCGTTTGCTGAAATGCAGATATCATACGTGATAGAAGAGTTTTGGAATTGCAGTTGCAGAGTGTTGAGTTTTTGAGGAATTGCTTTGATTTTCGTTACATTAATTGCGTCTTATTTAACCATTTGCTTCGCGAACCGAAGTGTATTCTCAGATTGAAGGTAACAGCTGCGTTCAAAGTTCAATTTGGTAATTTAAATAGATACCTCATAAATCTCATGTTCTTTTTAATGGTTTTCCAAGAGGTTTATATTATCTGCATTCCGTCTTCCATCGGACTCCTGGTTTGATGACAATTGAGGTCGAGCCCACCTGGTCTATTTATTCCCTTCATCATGTAAGTTTTTTTGACCCTAGTCGATAGATAGATACCGGTTGATAACGGATTGGCTTTCTTAAATCCTGGCGCAACCGATGGAAATTTATTTTATCGGATGAAAGTCACGTAATAATACATTGCAGACACTTCACTCAATTGGTGTAGATTCTATTTTTACCTAAGAAGAAGTCCCCAAATAATCCCCCTTAGCCTCCTGAAGTCTTACCCTCAGCTCTTCTAATGCCGATAATCTAGGATTCCGAGTGGTGTCGTCGTCCGAATGTCGAATCGAACTGGCGATAGGCCGTACAGTGATACCCCGATGTTACCAAATGAGGCAAATTTTCTTGTTTTGCTTTTACTGCTTGTATTGCTTTGGCGCCATTTTTATCCTGAAAATATTGCTAAGCTTTTGGTCTAGTGGAGTTAACAGTTCTGGACGACTTACTTGCTTTTGGATGTATCCACTGTGGACTTTTGACTGTTATATAAATGTGATGTGCTCATATCGCATCATTGTTTCATGTCTAATTTACATCGCATGTACACTTCTGTAAAGCGATACCACTAAAAGATACCGCGTCATTTCCCCAGCCTTGACACGTTGCGTTATTTCATGGATGTATCACATCACTGTGTATGCATCGCGTTGTTTCTTCTCAGCCCTGCAGTGGAAACTCGTTACTCAAGTTTTATGAACGAATCTCCCTTGCTTACTTTCTATGTCGCCATGTAAAAGTTGTGGGTGAATCGCGCAATTGGCATGCCAAATGGATCGTTTTTTGCTCATAAAAATGCTTCTTATGCTATGATATTAGAAATACTTGCCTACAACCACCTTGACTTGGGGATCAATTGATGAAGACGAAGGATCCCATCAGTTTGAAGTCGCATAGGGTTTGTCAAGCCTCTTAAGGTACGGTAAAATCTTTATAGGAAAACTGGCCTCACAATTGAGACCGCAGAAGTCGGCAGTAGCGGAGCTCAGCATAACATCAACGAATGCCATGTCCATTAAGTATAAATACAATTTTAAATATACGGCATAGAAAATCATTAATATACTTATTAATTATTATTTATTATTTATAGACATATATGGTACAGTAAAAATTAAATTCTGATATCGGAGGCCATGCCGTAGAGCGGGAAAATTCAAAAATACTTAGCTTAGTGTGCATGCTTTTGGGACCGCTCCTTCAGTGAAACCATTCAGATCCGCCTTAAAGGAATTTCTTTCGAGACAGTAGCTTTCAATTACGGTGTGCCTGGAAGCAATTTCAAAATATCAAAATGCAAGGAAGATGAAAAGTATCAGGTTGCAATCAATCGGTTAAAGGAACCGATTAGGAGACACCTGATCCTATATTCTTGGCATAAATAGTGGCCAATGTTGATGGAATTTCGAAACTCTGAAGATGAACAAAAGTTGTTCCTCGAAACGTATGCAGATTTGGAACCCCTAACCCGTTGGAACTCTCGAGAAATATTTCTGCTCCAGATTCGCTGGGAAAACCTCAAGTCTTTCATGCTTCGCATTCGTTCGTCAATACGCCATCTTCTCTCCTCTTTAATCAAAAAGTGACGAGGAAACGCCCGGCTGACGTGATGTTTACCGCCGTGTGCGTGTTTTTATTGCTGTTATTATATCGTTCTCGGTTGGGGAGTATGAAATGCTCTCTGCATCACATCGTTTATTTTTCATCAATTTTCATCATTTATACGTTTCTCGGGTGGTTTCCGTCGTGTCGTCACTCTTTATCTTATTGGCAGACGGTCGGAAGAGAGCGCCGAATGGGTCTTCTTATCGCAACCTTGGGCCCTGTTCCTATCCACGTCAATGCCGCGTCTACACTGACCACTAAGTTATACATTTAAGGGCACCTTTATCCCCAGTACACCGGATGGACGCCCCCCCAAACACTTAAATATCGGGTCCAGTTTAGTCATCGATCCTTGGTTGATAGAGTTGCGATAACCATACTAATCAGACATGCGTTTACATTATTCATACGAGGAGTTATTATGCATGTGTTTAAAATCGAACATCAATTGGTTTAAGAGCGCTGATGGTGACTTGGTAATCTTGGCGGATAAAATTTTATTCTTATCGTTTTCACGAGATATGCCAAAATGATGGCTGACGTGACTTCTTGTTAGACGTAATTTTCGACCACAAGTTCGCACTAGCGCTAGTTGTTCGTTCGTGGCCCTGGCTCATACTGATCTTGGAGCATGGCATGTTCTAAAGTGGACATACCAGAATAGGAATCCGGCCTCGGGTCTCCTGAATCATCCGGCTCCTATCCACACAATTCATCAGACGACGAGTTCCATTTTCTCTCCCTCACCACGATTTGCTTCTTGATTTTATTTGAGCAGAAGGCAATCATTAATGATTGCCGCACTTTCACTGAGCCATGATGATTTCATTTTAATGACCGACATCTGGGAAAATGCTCATTGAATCATTTGCTCGGTTGTTTGGAGCGGCAATTGTCTGTCATTGAGTGCTCATTTCAGTAATATCGATATCGGTCGAAAAGCAATTATTGAACCATATTTCATTTACGTGTATTCGTTCATCCTTTGGAATCATTGAGGAGGTGTATAGAGAGGTTTCTACGTCATCAAATTGAAGCCTAACAGCCGCAATAACAACCATATTGTATGATTTTACACTTTCCCGGCGAATTAAATTAGTGTAAATTTCTCGGGCTCGCCACCGGGTAAAATCTTACCCGGTGGCGAGCGAGAATATCAAACACTAGTTCGAAATGTAAGGCAAGTAACTCATTAAACATATATTTGTTACTTAATGCTATAGATTCTACTCGATTTTACCTCAACTTTGAGTGGGGATTTTATTTAAATAAAAAAAAACAATAAACGCTCGAAGAATGTACATTAAAGAAGTATGTGCCTGCGGATTTCTAGTAAGTTGATGGAAAACAAAGGAAAATTGCAAAATTATTGCGTTATCCCGCGAGCGGTATAGGAAGATGAGGGTCAACGAAGATAGCGGACTGGCTTCAGCTTTTGGATTGGCCAGCATAGCAAATGCTCTCTCCATCTGCCTCAAATAGTTGGAACTAACCGTGCAGGTAGCAGTGTAAATTATACAACAATAATAATGCAATATTTTTCCTTCACTAAATCATGTTATACACCCTGCCTAACACCCTTGTGGTGGCTTGCTGGCTAATAAGTAGACAAGTAGATCTTGCTCATGAATAGAAGTTTTTGTGCGGTATCCGAAATTTGGAAATAAATATAGGTATTTAAATGGTATTTTTTCGAATATTGTACCTACTCGACGTGACACCTCGATGGTTGTTAGCAATATTTTTATTGGTGAACCCGTGGGATATTTCCCGTTTGGAAGAAAATCCTTACTTGAGTGATCCCGTAATCTATTAGGAGAAATATCATTCCGGGGAACGCGCGCGGTTCTGATTGGACTGGGATGAGTGCTGCATGCCTGGTGTGGAATCACCCCGTGCCACACACCCTAGTGGTGGCTTGCACGGTATTTCGTACATGTAGATGTAGATTCGCCGTAGGGCAGTGTGTTAGGATATAATTGAAATTCGAAAAAGCCTTTCGCTTGGAAGCTCCTTTACACTTTTATTTGTAGATAACCTTCCATGAGAACACGTATGCAAAATTTCACGCACAACTGTCCACGAGCAAAAATCGTTCCAACCAACTTCTTCAGCTTCTCTTTAAATGCGCTGTATTAATGTAGTCTACAAGGATAACTTATTACATAAATAACTTACAGATGTTTTCTTCCCACAATGGAATAGGGTGATCTCTTTGTGCCATAGCTGCCTTTTAAGGTAGTTGGAGCGAAATATCACTTTACTTAGAAATCGATGAATTTGGTCTCATTGTAAAGAAAAATATCTCGCCCTTCTAATGACACCAAAAATTCAACCCCATATCACATTACTTTTGGAGATATTTGCCGAAAAATACCAGCCCTTTTACATGGGATATGGTACGTGTATGCTCTCCAGAGAGACTTAATTTACAAAATGAGGTATTTCTAACACTTTGTTGTCGTAAAAAAACTAACAGCGTGTAGTTTGTACGTTTTTTAAACTATTTTTGAAAATAAATCATCTTCACCGCAGTAGGTTCTTGGGTACCACTAAAAACCTTCCGTTTTGAAAGTTTCTAACGCACCACGCGAAAAAAAAGTCAAATTAAAGACTTATTTAGATATTTTCATTTAATTGTTTACAATTTCTGTCACCTAAAACAATTTTATTGCACCATTAATAATGCAATATTTAATTCATGTGTCCTGCAGCTGGTGAAATTAAAACGTATAATTCGAATATGGTCTCTTTTATGACTAGGGAACTATCTCGGTCGGACTTCCTTAACATAGCTGCCATGGTGAGTTTTGAAAGAAATTCGGCGAGGTGGCGTTCGTGTGTGTGGGTTATTCACTTTCTTTGCGAACGTTCGAGAAGCGCACATAGAAACATTCGATAGAACCAGCCACGAGCAGATTTCGTCTGCGTCTGATGACCGAACTACATAGTTACTCGCCGTTTTGGCGGTGAACGGAGTTAGAAGTTTTGGGAATGATCACGGGTGGAGGATACAAGGAGATCACTTGGCCTTGACGAGGGTAAATTACGACCAGCATTCAGTGCACTATATCTTGTGAGATAAATGAGATATGTGGTTGGGACGATTTTTATGTTCAGATTCACGTGAAACTATGCATACGTGTTCTCGTTAGTGATATCTATGGATCTGTAGTAAGCGAAAATATTGCATAATACCGATTTCGTTTTTTGCAATTCAATGCCATTTTAACACGTATCCTCATGGCATATGACATTTCATCATTTTTCGATTACACTTGTACATACTGTCATCTAAATGCAAAATAATACATTTATTCTCATTATAACTGCGGCTAGGGAACATCATGGTATCACGCAGTCTAATATTTGAAAAAAAACATGCATCTGTGTAATTTTGTCTAAATTTCTAAAACCGCGCCTAAAATTCAAGTAGATGATTGAAATAAGGCAAAAATGAAAAATATTATTCTTGTTTTATTCCATTGCTGCCTTTGTGGTGGGTTCCAACGCAGAAACGGATGCTCTAAAGTAAAATGTGGTCCAAAGACTTTTTGCCTACATTATAAAAAAAACTACTAAAATCTACACTCAATGGCCCACGATTATCTCTCCAATCACTTTAAAAACCTTATTACTAATACCGCATAACTCGAGCAGCAAAAATCGACAAGACCTGTGAAGCAATTATTAAAGCAAGTTGCAATTATTTCATAGGTGTCCCAAGCCCACCGAAAAAGCTTTCAAGGATATTAACTGCTGTAAGACCATCGGTTTCGGGAGATACTAAGCGTCAAAGTAAATTTTTCTTGAGTCAAAGTTGAACGTAACTGGAATGGATCACTAAAAATGATGTCTTTAAATATAACTCGCTTAAGCTGCCATCATCGGTGGCGGTTAAGCTATTCAGGCCGTTAAGGCAGTCGCTTAAAGTTACCTGAAAGTCGCTTTATAAATAATTCAGCTCGTCCGCAAACAAATTTCACCAATCAAAATCATGTCTCGTAAAAAAACTCATTAAACTCAAGGAATGGATATATCACCGAAACTAAAAATTGTTTCCGTTAGTTTTTAACCGAAACAATTTCTTTGATGGCATTGCTGATCTTGCACATAACTCGTAATCAATGCAGGAGCATGTCTCATTAAATACAGCTTCACGTCATCCTAATGTCTGATATTCTCGCTATCGCCTCTTCTCAACGTTGCCAACAACCTAAAAAGCGGGATAACCGTCAGAACTCACCTGACCAGTCCTCGATTGTACTCCGAACTCACCATCTCGCAATAACTGTCCTAAACACTCGCATACACGCGCAAAAAATATTTAAAATGAATCAGAAACAATACTCGAAGAGAAACGCGAACTCATATTCTAAGACATTACATTTGATCTTTTTTGAGCAAAACGAAAGTTAAAACAAAGTATTCAAACCTCTAATTCCCTTTCCTTAATTGAATGGTTTGTAAAAAGTCGAATTTCCTCGTTTTAACGCGTAAGAATGCTCGACTTCTAAATCTATATGTATATATCTGATGTTGCGTGATCTCGATCATCTACAACTTTATTATGTGAAATTCCAAAAATTGTCCACCCTACGGCTCAAAATTAACACATCTATCAAAAAACTTACTGTAAACATTGACTCGTTCACTACATCTCAAGACTGCGCACAGCCAACGCCCAAATACTATAATGGATGGAATGGATGTGAATGATGATGTACTTACATCGGAAGAAGTATTAGCTGATTCTTCTTATATTATAAAAACGACGTTCTTCTTCCGGCTGTACCTGAGATTATTGAAGGTACTTTTCTTCGGGGGAGTTTAAGGAAACGTTTTAAACAGCAGTATGACAACTTTCAATAAATACATCAGGGTAACTTTCCAACGTGCAATCAACATTTTTTGTGCTTTATGTTTATTCTTACGTCTTCTTTTTGTTTACTTTAATTGTTTGACTTGGTTACCCATAAGGCTCATGTTAAAAATTTGTCTTTTTATAGTTATTTTTTAAAAGTAAGTAAAAGTAAAATTAAATTATTTTCTCTAAATATGAACCGCTGTCAATCATATTTTCTCGTCCAATTTAATACATACCACCATTTCGTCAAAATCGTTAGTCGTTTTCGAGAATAAAATTAAATTGACATACAGAAAGAGCTTTAATAAATCGGCAACAAAACTCAAAGAGACGCGCGAATTTCTCATTCAAATTCTAATACATTGCATTTGCTCTTTTTAAAGCAAAACGAATGTTAAAACAAAATATTAAAATCGCTAATTGCCTTTCTTTAATTAAATAGTTTGTAAAAAGTTGAATTTCCTCGTTATAACACGTTAGAATGCTCAACTTCTAATTCTCCATGCATTCTGCATGCAAATGAATTCAGATGTTACTAGATCTCGGTCAACTGCAACTTTGCACGTGGAAGTCCAAAAATCGTCGACCCTACGGCTCAAAACTAACACATCTATGAAAAAATTACTATAAACATTGACTCATTCGCTACATCTCAAGACTGCGCACAGCCAACGCCCAAATCCTATAATGTGGATACAATTATATTTTTCATTTGGAGGAAGTCTTCTCGGATCATCCACCGGGATTAGTTTTTTTACTGCCGACGTTCCGCAGTCCGACTCGTACTCACCGACCGTTTGCAGAGGAGGCTGTTCTGCCAAGCACATACTGCACAAGCATTTATGCGGACCAGATTTCTATGACAGCATTCTTCTGGAAAACAGGGGCCGACGTGGAAGGTAGTCATGACACTTAATTTCATTCTCTCACCAGCTCCTGAATGAACGGTCGTTTGCGCTTGAGGTGGTTTGAACAAGATTTTTCTCCAGTACTATCAAAGACGATATTTTTATGATGTTTATTTTAGCAGATGTAGTCAGTATAAAGTAAACTTGTTCTATCAATGGCGCAAAATATTGTTTTATATTACTAATAATCTCGGTAATAAACTAAATTTTCGTGCATAAATCTTAAACCTGAGTTCAAGAATTAATAAAAACTCTAAGTTTTATGTAGAATATTTATTGGACGACCGGTTTCGTCGAATAGTCGACATCATACGGGTGTAGTTTGGCTTTAGTCGCAGTACTGGGGACTTAACAAATGCAATAGTTTCAGCCTTTACTTTGTAAAACCCCGATGATGTCGATTATTGGACGAAACCGGTCGTCCAATGAATATTCTACGTCGAACTACAGAGCTTTTCGTAATTGCTGAAATTTCTGGAAAAGTTTTACAAAGTTGAGGCTGAAATAGTTGAATTTAACTGGAGTCTTTTTTATTTCTCGCCGCACGGTGAAAACCCCTTCACTACCGAATATTTTTGCGATTCTTTAGAAATCCTGCGGTGAGTATGTGATTGCCTTCTTCAAATGGTCGAGAATTAATGCAAACTACGCACTAAAAAAATTTTTGACGAGACCCCCGTGTTCGAAATTCCTCTTTTTTTGAATGAGTTCCCTCGGGAGTACGTGCTCATACCATTGGAAATAAATGACTCGAAACGTTTTATGGTAATTTGTTGCTATTTTGTTATAATAGGAAAGACTTTTTCTTCAAAATGAGACCAAATTCATCGACTTTCATGTGAAGCGATATCTTGCTCGAACTACTTTTATATTATTGCCGCGATATCTCCTCAAAGGAGGCTGTCGCTCAAATTAATTTTATCTGATGGGAGATCTGTTTCCGTTGACCTTTTTGTCCTCTCGCACCGTGATCCGGAATTTGCCGTTTTGGAAAAAGTATGCGGTAGACATTTGTCTCTGGCGGTTTCTCGACTGAGGTTCCTCGCTTCTGCGGCTTCACTCGCGCACCACACTGCGCGGCGCCACTTTCTGGCTCTATGAATTCTGCCCGAGAGTCGTGGTTAATTATTGTTGTGGCAGCGGAGAGGAGGGGGTGGCTTCGTGTTATCTAATGCTTAAAGAGGCCGTCAGAAGCTGGAAATCCCCCCTCCACTTTCCCCCCCCCCACTCTCAGGCGCCATCACTCCTTCCCCCTACTCGAATCCACGCGCCAGCTTGGCGCCGCGCTGCGGCGAACAGATTCCGGAGCCGCCTTGCTCTCTCTTTGCTGAGACTTACTCTGCAAGCGGTGTGAAGTACCCAGACTGTGAAGTTGGGACAGGGCAGACGAGGAGTATTGAGTTGACGGATGTACCCACGCTTCGACTAGAATTGGTCCGAATTTACCCTCCATGTCCGGTGGTCCCTGATTCGATGACGTACTCCGTCAGACCGCACTGCGTCTACCCGTAAAAGTTAATCGGGGGATACCTAATCCCAATTTTTTGGGCAACGAGCTCCTCCGGTTTTCATAAGATGTGCGGTAAGTTTTCGCAAAAGCGAGACTGACGGGGACTCGTCTTACGTTGTTGGGGTGACCCAACAGATACGAGCACTGCGGGGAGGAGAAGGCCCACTGTCGTCCTTTTGACGTCAATCCGTCTCATGGTGTCAGTCTCGGAGGGGTTGTGGTTCGCTAACCTTCCCTTCCCTTTTCCTTACCCTTTTCCCACTACCCCCCATGCTTGGCGATCAAGCGAGAGCTTCCGGCCTAGAGGGGTGGTTTTTAGCCCGCGGGGAGTCCCGAAACACCTGTGAAGTTGGGAGTTCGGAAACGGAGACGGGCGAACAAATGTTAGAAAACCTCTTTTTGAATGTGTTCCCCCGCGACCGTGCTAGTCAAAACAAATAATGAATTCCTCCCGTTCGCTTGAAATGTACTTCTTTCGTTTGAAAGGTAATATCGTAGATGTTCTTGATATCCTCAAAGTTAACATTATTCTAGGGAAGTTAAAAAAAACATTCGCAAAATATGGCACTACTCACTCGCTATTTCTCATCAATTGCACATGATATTTCTGCTAGATAACGTTGGAGTTTAGTATATAGATTTTAACAAAATATTTCTAGTGTCTATTTTTATATTTTTTGTCCGGCTCTCTATTTAGCGTAATACTAAATTCGGGTTTCAGTGTTCGGAGCTGTGTAAGGAGGAGGAAATGATGTCGATGGGGAACATTCAAGGGAGGCAGAGGAGGTGGTTGGGAAGTGGGATGCGACTCGATGGGCTGTCGATAAGAGCGGTGGAAGGAAAATGTCGGACGAGAGTTTGAAGAGAGGTGCGGGTGGATCGGAGTATGAGACGTGTTTTGGGTAAACATAATTGATAATAAGTTGTTGAAGTGATGCGCGATAGCACTGGTTCACAGTGGACCGACTGTTTTTGGGGTTGTCGTGGGAGCCTTGAAGGTCAATCACTCGCCTAGGGGCAATCTTTGTCGGTGAACATCATGATGGTGACGATGTTTGGGATAGATCCGCAGTGGTCCCGACGTTGGCAGAATTTATGGAGATTTTTAGATCATGTTCATGGAGCAGATAGGGTGCGATCCTTAACGGGGTCGGTTTGGGATGGACTATAAATTTTTGGGGAGATTTCTATTCTAGAACGTATTGATTTGTTGGACACATTTTCGCTGACAATGTTTCAGGTCGATAAGACGTCTTCGAAGATGATCTTCTCGATGTTATTACAGGTCTAAAAATCCTGGGAAACCTGTAAAGGCGGCGGAAATGGAGAAATTAGCTTGGAAATTTTCGAGTCGAAATCTGATTATTTTCAATCCTTCATCGCATATTTAGATATTTGTATAGGTTGTGGACTTAATAGAAACACTCACGGAAATCCCCATCGGTTTAGTTCAAGTTTAACAGGATAGTTTTTTGTCAAAATCAAATTAGGCGTTATAATGCAATAATACCGCTTGCGCATTATTTCCCGGGACCTGACATCCGGTGAGCGGAGATAATAGCTTCCTAAATTCCGTCTTCGCGCGGCTCATGTGGTTTTATTGTGTTATACTACCATCCGGCCGAATTGAATCGGCTGGGGACACTTCGTTAGTGTTCCTTGTTGGAGTTTTTAATTCCTAGCTTGATTGAGACAGCGGAGGCAATTTGGTGTATAGCACTTATATAGCAATATGCCCATAAAATAAAATTTCTTGTATAAAATTCGTGACACTCATTCTGAGGACGATGTACTATTCCATCTCCTCAGATTTTTTACTAGCAATTAGTGGTTCTCATCTTCGCTTAAGACTTAAAAAATACATGCCATCTGACATGAAGATTTTGCTCCCAGAGCGGTGCTCCATTTGTTGAAAAACTGTATTTCTCGATAGAACATGCGTGGTGCGCCTATTCTTTTACCTTACCTGAACACAATTCATGGAAGGGATATTTTCATGTGGCAAAATAGGAATATTGGCCTGAAAAACCTGTGGAATCCCTGACATTGTAGCTATCAACCCTACCTTGTATCAACGATTTTGGTTTTTTCATTTGAAAGTGATGGTTTGTCTGTCGGTGGGATATGTTATCGTTACGAGAGTGCAACACCCCTCTGGCAACAGCCAATGGACACGCTCCTCTCATGAGCGACCTAATTCCCTCTCATTGTCGAGACCGACCCCGAGTGGCTGCTTCCAGTGGTGTCGAAATTGATTTTTTTCTCATCGGTGGGCCTGCCAATCCTTCTCAACTCGAAATGCATATTCATTTGTACCAAATCCGATTTGGTTTGCCGCGTGGTTTACCCTATGGCTGCCACCGTCTCCACTCCCTCTCTATCCTCTTCTTTCCCCCCACCGCCCCTCCCTCCGCCGCGTCCCCGTCCGTTGCGTGGCAACGAACTGTGCTTGCTTTTGGAGGCGGCGATCGACGGAGAGGGATAGAGTGGAAGAGAGACTGTTTAGAGCGGCTTTTTGGATCAGAGAAATTGTTTCTGGCTTAAATTTATGGAAACAC
This sequence comes from Ceriagrion tenellum, assembly GCA_963169105.1. NCBI lineage: Eukaryota > Metazoa > Arthropoda > Insecta > Odonata > Coenagrionidae > Ceriagrion > Ceriagrion tenellum. Next base: position 2,739,113 of record OY720633.1, read on the forward strand.
TTCACTGTAAAAAGAAAGAATGATTTTCAATGGCATTTATCTACTGAAATATATCAACCAAGCCTAGCCAAAGGGATTGCAGAAGCTCCTAGATAAGTTTTGTGAATCAATGGAGAGAATGGAATTGAAGGTAAACGCGTGCAAGACTGAAGTAGTAGTTTTTGATAAGGAGAATGGGGAGAATAAGTGTGTGATGAGGGCGAATGGTGAAGTAATTGAACAAGTGGATGGTTTTGTGTACTTAGGTTAGATGTGTTGCGAAAGATGGACGGATAGTTGAGGAGATAAAGAGACGTGCGAATGCTGGAAGGAAAGTGGTAGATAGCATGAGGAGCATATCAGGAATGAGTGCCTGTCTAAAGAAGCGAAAATCGTTGTGTACAAAAGTGTACTTGTCCCCACTTTGTTGTATGGTAGTGAAACATGGGTATGTCAGGATAAACATAACAGTAGACTAAACGCCGTGGGTATGAGGTATCTCAGGAGTGTTTGCGGCAAAAGTAAGATGGAGAGGGTGAGGTATGAGTGGGTAATAAATTAATGTGGGTTAGATCCTCCAGTAACCATCTAGCTGCATGTGACCCTGTTCTCTAGCATGTCTCCCTTGAATATCCTACTTGCATGGCAATGGTGCATGTTGAGTGATCTTCACCCCCTGCCACACACCCTCGTGGTGGCTCGCAGGGTATTACGTAGATGTAGATGTAATTGACATATATGAAAGGAGTGTTCTTCGTTGGTTAGGCCATGCTGAGAGGATGGATGAGAGTCGAATAACGAAACAGATAAACAAGAGTGAAATGAATGGTGCGAGAGAGGTAGAGGTAGGCCGAGAAAGTTGAGGTTTAATGTGGTTGAGGAAATTCTTAGGAGGAGGAATATTAGGAGTCTTAAAAACAAGAGGGCGTGTATGAAACAGTGTATGGGGGTAAATGAGGCAAAAGAAGTTTGCAAGGATAGGTCAGTATGGAAGAAATTATTGAAGCAGAGTTAGGTGTACAATTATGTATGAAGGAGTGTAACATTTTGACTCTGCCTACCCCGGAAGAGAACGGTGCGCCGCCGCGTGATTGGGATGTATGTATGTAAATATATCAACACCATCCAAAGTTTCCACGGGTTACCGTCATTTTCATCGTATCGAACTATAGCAACGCTCCAAGTTGCAGAGTAAACCACTTTGTAATTTTCCACACCTTTTTTTATATGCCCCACCAGTTTCGATGTTTAGATACCATCTACAGAGCTTAAGTTGAAAACGAGGAAAAGTACTAAGTGGGTCATTCTTCAATAATGTCCCGACTCCACAATGTTACTTCGCCAGCCGTTACGTTTGTAATTTTGTGTTTATATGTTTGTAATTACGTATGCTTGAATTTCACATGCATTTCGCAAGGTGTAATAAATAATTAAAATGTTGTGGAGTAAGAATTGTGACGTGGAGGAAAGTTAGAGTGAAGAAGATGACAACCCCTGGGGTCATTTTGGGGAAATCATGAGGGAGGGAGGAACCAACCACCTTGAAAATGACGGTGACCCGTTGAAACCTTGGTATAAATAAATATATATCGATAGATGCTAGTTGACGTTGTTACTTTGAATCTGCCGGAACCGGCGATGAAAATACGTAGAAATTTGTGTGTTTGTAATTATTCCTTCGGGAAGAATTGTCGTCTCCGCATTGACCCGGTAAGCCGAAGATCAGCGATTCTCCTCGCGGGCCACGTGGATTTTTGTAATTAATGCCGAACTCGTGATCAAGTTTTGTGTTCAATGAGTGTCTGGAAGGAAAATAATACTTCTCTGTGCGTGAGTTAAATTGGCCCCATTCGCCCTCAGACCAAAATAAGGAAGCAGTTTTCATCATCTTCTCCATCACTTCTGTACATATGTTTTTTTTCTCTGGTGATGACTCTTCTCAATCGGAGCCCCAGATTACTTCCTAATGACTAGGGTACTTCATAATGTTTGCCTTTTCCCTTCCATATTCCGTTGCTTTCTTTGCTTTGCTGTGGGTGGATGACAGGGGCACTACTCTGATATATTTCGTTGCTTAGGCTTTGTATTTGGTTGATGAGAGATTGCGGAGGGGATGCTCCGGTAATGGACGTTGAATTGAAGTAATGTGCTTCATTGGTTCGACCATTTGGAGAGAATGACCTAAAGTCAGATATGTGATAATAAACATTTGTGATCCTTGAGTGAATGCTGGGAAAGAAAGTGGTAGATCGAGAAAATCCCGGGTGATTGTGGTTGGAAGATACTCTAAAGAAGAAGTTTTTAAGTCTTGAGAAGGAGCGAGTGTATGGTAAGCATTGAAGGACGTGATGGGTATGCATGCGTATGCCTGTTATTTCTGGCTACCACAAGAGTTTAATGCAATGCTCTATTGTATCACTACTGATAGTCTACCCACGGCAGGAAGGATATGGACTTGGCCGAAATATTATCAAGGTTAGGTACTGTACGCCTTATGAGGACTCCCACTCAGAATACACCGCTGGCTCTGTGTAATTTTTCGTTGTCCATCTCTGCTTGTACTGCGTGCGACTTGATAGCTTACCTTATCCTCATCTTTTATGGTCGTGTTTTTTCTCCTGAACTGTTGGCCTTCAACTTAACATTGGCTCTTATTCTGTCCATACACTTTTTCTCGTCGAATTCCTGCGTGAGCAACTTCCTCCCCTTCCCTACCTATAAGCCTTTTTTTATTAATGCTCTTTATATTCTCATTCTTGCTGTAAATCCTTTCATCCTAGCAAATTTTGCTCTTCTCTTTCGTAATACTCAATCTATTATATTTAGCATTATACCTGTTTAAACGTAAATTGCTATCAGTTGAAATTGAATGCCGAGATGTGTATTTTGAAAATCTCAACAGTTTACGCTGCAAAGTTACGTCAAAGTTTCACGCAAATCCTCAATTCAACAGAAATCGCTCTTACCACCTTGACTAAATTAATACATTTCCCTAAAAGGGATGTTATAAATTGTTGTCAGTCGTATCCGTAAATCCGTGTACTCAAATGTACTTAAAACTTATTTAGAGGGTGCTCTAGATGTATAATGTATATGGCTCTCAATTAGGTATCCAAACCTATTCTTTTGTGACAGTATGACTTTCTTGGGTACCACATTTAGTATCCATTTATGTGCACTTCAACGGCGAAATCTAGATGTAATGGATTTTGATATCTACCCTTTGTGCTTTCGCATCCTCTGTACATTGCATAATTGTACCAGAGTTGTGGATATTTCTTGAAATGTCGTGTCGGGAAAATTTGTGGTGAAATTTTAGGTATGTTAGCATTGATTCCTTCTGAAAAAGCGTAAAAACCAATAGCAGCAATGCAATGGCGGATAAATAGCCAAGAAAAAATATATGTGCCAGTCCATGAATGTTGGGATCACAATATTCATTCGGTATTGATGCAAATCATTTGAAAACGTATTAGACGATACCCAGATCTCGCCGAGCAGCTTTTGTGTCCAGGAATGCTCAAGCTTAGCAACCGCTCCTAAAGCAGTGATTTGTATTCTTGATGACTCTGAAGAAATATTTTTGATTTCTGGAAAATTCCAAACCTCGTTCCTTCCCGGCAAAGTTCATCGATATGAAAATATTAGGTGATGATCGTTGCCCTTCCTAAATCATTGACCATTTTGAGATCCGCCGTTGACTGTTAGCGGCGTTTGTCACGTGACTTGAGACCCATCCCCACTGCATGTGCCTGCCGCGGCGCATCGGAATATCTTAAACGATGACTCTGTACTTTTTGCATTCCAGTCATCGTGAGTTTATTTTATTTGGCGTTAAAGGAGAAAATTAAGAGAAGGAACGTGGGTAACAATGTGAATATGATAATATGAACAATGCGTTAGCTGCGTCTTTTTATGGCGAAGGATGTGTTTTTTCTTGTATTGTTCATTTCTTATTACCATAGAAACGATAGAAACTGTTTATATTGTGCTCGTGGGTGGAGCCACCAAGGCCTCGGTAGTCGGCTTCGCTATGTTACTGTCGCGGTTTGATATTTGAGTAAAGGCCTCCGATGTACGTTGCTAGAGAATTGAAAGGGCCAGTATTTCTTCCCTCGCCAATGCGTTATCCCACTTCAGATATGAGTCGAGGCAGGCAAATATCAAAGCAATTGATCTAAAAAGGGGCGAGCCTCTCTTTACTTCGAGCCCTGTCGGATGACGAAGTAGCTGTTTATGTACGGGCCCCAGATTGGCGTATTTTCTTCGACTTTTTTGTCGATAGTCATGGAAGAAAAATTATAATTTTCAAGTAGTAGCTTGTTATGCGTGTAAATAGAATTCACGAATTTAGTTTATATTTACCTCATTTCGTTCCAAAGGATGTATTTTCTTCGATTTTCCGCCACCTGAGGAATCTCGGTGCATTTCGAACGACCTTTTCATTCGCATTCAGAGTTTCCTGATAGGTTAAACCCTTAATCGTACGGAAGACGCGCCCAAGTGGCCCAAAATTGCAGAGCCTTGCGTTCCCACCCTTAACTTTGCATCACTCAATTTTCACGACTTAACCTCGTTTGAGTATTTCTTCAGACTTTGAGTGGAAACATGTTGCACGAAAATGCCCCTGTGCTCAATTTCATTTTCTATGATGGACTCGCAAATTTTGCACTTATCTCACCCCGAATTTCTATTTTAAGATTAGACCTTACTCTTCAACCTCCCGGAGAGAATGAAAAATCCCGTATGGATTTCATCTCGCTGGACGTATACTAACGAGATTGGTTGCAATAGTTCGGCAATAAAATATTCGTAGATATCCATTTAGCATTGGCATTGTTAATACCTAGTTAAATCAAGTTCATCGGGTCAACGGATCATTGGTATCTCTGTTCTTAAGATCGCCACGTTATGCAACCCTTCAATCGTTTCATGACTATCGCCCAAAAAACGCAAGATCTGTTCGCGAATGTGCCCAAACGGCGAGTGGTGGGGATAGTTGAAACATTGTCGTGTTTTTAGCCCTAAATTCTCCAAATGTGCGTTGAATCGCCCAGTCTGGCAAGCCTGGTCGCATCCTACAAGGAGGTAGGTACACTTGGACAGCTTGAATTCCCTCAAGATTGTTTTAACGAGACATCATCGCACATGAAGTAGATATACTTCACCTCATCGTAGAGGAATAGATCTCATCTCTCAAATTGTGCCGAAATTTCAGTCACATATCGCACTACTTTCAGATATGTTTCGTGACGTATGCTACCGCGGTGCTCCCTAGGGAGGTATTGTAAAATTGAGTCCTGACGCACTGAACGCGTCTAAAGGCGTAATGGTGTGTCGTTCGTATGTCATCTGGGTTGCTTTGAATAGTTAACTTATTGCTCGCCGTAGTACTTTTCATTAAATCTTGAATAAATTAATCTTCAGTAATGAAGGCAACTTGTGCGTTCTGCTTGAAACAAACTTACAAATTAAGTACAGTTTGAGACTAAAATGTGTGTATAGTAATTACATAATTTTTCTCACTATTGCTTTTATTTTAAATTCAACTAAAAAAACTTTTATTCAAATTATTGTTTTTCATGGTCTCTCAGTATAATAAAAATTTTTTCTCTGGAGTTTAGGTGGACCTAAACTTAAAAATAATGGCTTATATTATGATTACAGAAAACTTTCGCCCAGATGAAGTCCAGGCGTAAAAGCGTAAACAATATTTTCTGAAGTGAATAATGGGTCTTTGGTGATAGTATGGCTATTTATCTTAAAAAGCGTAATGCCGATGATAATGATTATTTGAAGCTGACTATGCGTTGTATATCTTAATTGCGCCATCAATCATCCTCTTACGGATGGGAATTTTTGCTTTTAAGCCTCGACGCATCATGAGGATTGGGGTTTTATCAACTGTCAACTCCGTTGTGCTAGCAGCAGATAATGCGGACGTATCGTTCACATACACCGATATTATCAGGAATCAGAGGTTGGCTGTATGCTTTGATGATGGATTGGTCCAATGTCTCTCGTGTTTTCTATTTTCATTTCTTTCCCCTCCTATTTTCATGACATTTGAGGTCAGTTGGATGGATCAGAAATGTGAGAATGCTGTCCGTATTTTCAGAGACACATTATCATGAAAATGCATCTGCCCCTTTCTGTACGAATGCATGTGTCTATATCGCAGCGAATATTACGTGGCTGACTTCCACCTCGTAAGGTTTGGAGCCTTTTAAGCATTCTCAAGTTTAAGGACGTCGTTGAGTGATACTTTAGTTGTATTTAAGTTGGTTAATTTTTTATGCGTTGCATCAGCTATTTTACAAACGTGTTGTCTTTAACGCTATTTCGTTGCAATTTTTGCTATCTTTTGGCGATTTTATGCAACAATAGTGTAAACAATGAAAATTGTACTATTCAATGTTACTTATTTTACATTTTTATCATTCGTGCTGATTTTATGACCTAATGCCCGGTGCAACCAGACGATAGTTGTAGGTGCCCCCTCACAGAGTGGCTTTCCTTAGTAATCAAAATGTAACCTTTCTCAGAATCGACAGGAGAAGGCACCCATTTTAACGTAAAAATATTGTATCCCATTGTCTTATCGCCGTAAGTACAGCTAGCAATCTTTCAAGGCCGCTTCATGTCTGCAATAAGAACTATTTCTTCTCTTCGTGCGAATCGTATTCGAACGGATTCATAGGCACAAAAATTTACTGCGTGGATATAAATCGAAAGAATGGATTTGGCGCTTCTGCTATTCCTATTTTCGCCGCAGAATTCCTCCCGAGCCGAGTGTACCGACGAGCGAGTGATGCGACCCGCAGCGCTGTCCTTATTTTTTCCTCTTCCAAGGTCGAGGGCTGCAAGTGGAGCTGTCCTCGTTTCGGACAACTCTCGCTGCTTGTGAAAGACCTCAGCAAGACCGGGAGGACTGCGAACCCGGCGATACGGAGTAAATTACCGGATATAGCGATGGATTACCGGTCTACAATGCTCGCCTTGCCTCCAGCTTCCTCTTTACACTTTGTTTTTGGAACGATATTTGAGCCTTCTCCCTTCTCTTGTTCTTTATTACTTAGGGGTGGACATTTTTATTTCTGTTATGCTTAGGGTAGCTCGAGCGAGATAGTTCCCTATAGTCATAATATAGACACCATATTCGAATTATACGTTTTAATTTCACCAGCTGTATGACAAATGAATTTAATATTGCATTATTAATGGTGAAATAATATAGTTTTTTATGACAGATTTTGTAAGTAATTAAATGAAAATATCTATTTATGTTTTTAACTTGACTCATTTTATTGGCGCGGTGCTTTTGAAAATCCTTTAAAACGGAAGGTTTTTTGTGATCCCGAAGAGTTAACTGCGGTGACAATACGATTAATTTTCAAAAATAGTTGAGAAAACATACAAAAACTACGCACTGCTGATTTTTTGCGGAGATCTAAGTGTAGGGAGTGCATAATTTTTTTAATGAGCTCTCTCTGGAGTGCATACAAGTACAATTTCCCATGTGAAAGGGCTGGTACTTTAAGGCAAATATCTCCGAAATTAATATGGTAAGGGGTTGAATTTTTGGTGTCTTTAGAAGGGTGAGATATTTTTCTTTAAAATGAGATCAAATTCATTGATTTCTAAGTAAAGTGATATTTCGCTCGGACTACCTTAGAGCCACTGAGCACTTTTATTCTAATAATTTTCTCCGAATATTTTATAATTTATGAAATTACAATCTCCACTCAACAGACCTGTTATTTAAATTTTGTTTTTAGCCATGCATACTTTTATGAGTGGTATTATAAAAAACGTGTACGTTTTTTTTTCAACGTTTTGGTAGGGCATTTGTACATTCGCTCCAATCCGTAAACGCTACCGCAAGACCCCTGGCTTCCGCAATTGGTACTTCCACAATTGGTACTTCCACAGTTGGTACTTCCACAGTTGGTACTTCTACCGTCGGTGATAGTCGAGAGTAGTCAAACCGCATATTATAATTATTGTTTTGTGAAATGTCGGCTGCCATCGCGTCGTGTCGATGGCGCAACAATGCTTCTCAGTGTTAGCCGGTGTGAAGCGCTTAGACTAGTAGCAGGGGTTAGGCATTGCTACAGATATGAAATGTTTGCCCAAGAATTTTGTTGTTCCGTGGTGAGTAAAGTCATTCAACCAGCAGTCTTAGAAAGGCTCCTTCGTGACTATGTGAGCAATCAAATTCCAACCCTTTGTTTAATTGGTTTGAAAAAGTCCATATTTCGCTGATGATGATAGACGGTAGTTATTGGAAACCAAAATTTTGGGAAGAATATGCTCATAATTCCACGAATAAGTTTTCAACGAGTCCTTTTTGCAGCCGCAGAAGTCGATCGCTACTCCATACGTATGCATTAACGACATTTTGACTTCAATTATTGCAGTGATTAGCTAACCGTTTCAAAGAAAGAAGACGTTATGATGTATTCACATTATTTTTAATGGATTTATCAGGGTTTTTGCTTTAAATGAACAGTTTTCCGTTAACATTCCATTTATATTAGATAAAAAAGTAGTAATATTCCCCGAGGTTCTCTGAGAATCGTATTTGACTCACTGTATTTCAAAATAGCGAGGAAAATAGCGTAGGAAGGTAACATTGTGTATTTCCTAACAGATGGAGGACATGTATTTCTTCAAGTTTCCATGATGAAATGGCGTTTGTCCCGTTACGGTGGGATCGCCTTCATTTCAGGTGAATTGCCGAAATGATCAACTCGAGCATTCAGAAAGCCCCCCCGACGTATGAATACGTGATTGCGTGCGGAGTCCTCGTGTCGACCGGTTTCGCTTTCCCTCGCGTCATTCGTCTGAAAGTGGACCATAAACGCGGAGGGGTCGATCCAGCCATTAGTTTTAACGGTCTTTTTTAATTTTCCGATAACTCATTTGGACGCTCGGAGGAAGTCAATGCGGTCCGCCGCTGTTTATGGTCGTCACTCGTGACCTTCAATCTCTCACGAGAATGCCCTGACGTGGCACGACCCGCTCGCGGTGGATCAGTCAGGCAGTGACGGAAAAATACTCGATTTTCGGCGGAGTCACTAATATAAGGTGCTCGTTCCCTGCTCAGGGGCGCGATCATAATTCTCCATGATACGTACGCTAGCGTTGTTGCCGTTTTCCATATACGCTGCTGAGTGTGGTAACGGAATCGTCATTTCTTAAATTTCCAAGGCGCTTAAAATCATTAATCGTAATTGGTGGTGCACGTTTTTAGGACAGCAAGTGTTAGGATTGCCCTTCTAGCGTGGTGTGTGCTTTGGGTAACGATAATTCAAATAACAGGAACCGTAATCCCGGAACCCCAGGAAGGCCTCGTAATTGGCGAGCCTCGCCAGTGACGAAATTTTGACGTCCAAACCTTGCACATTTCAAACAATGCCATTTGAAAGTTAAGATTTTTAGATGCATTGATATCAGATCCACATATCTGAGGTTCGATAATATCTAGTTCTTCCTGAATCAGTTGATTTGAGTTCTAGAAGTGTTTGTCGCCCTCTAAAGATAGGAATCAGCGGACACCGATGGCTTCAATTTTGCTTCAGTTCCGCGAGCAAATCTGCATGACGGAAAATTTGTGGAATCCGGTGTCGTTCGAGTTCATATTTGCAGTTTTCCCGGTACGCTCTACTCGCGAATCTGCTCGGCTGTTTTCATTCTCCAGTTCTCTATGTAATTCCAGATGGATCTTTTAATTGCCCTCGATCGCCTGGGCCGCCCACCTTGTGCTTTCCTGCCTCAAGAATTGTGATTGTCCGACAATAGAAGAACGTGAATCTTCTCCCATTAGAATGCTATCAACATCTTGGGGCAGATATTTACCTAAAAAGCAGCGAAAAGCATCTAAGTATAATGTTAACTTACATTAAGAACGTGTATCGGTTCCGAATATCCATATTAATCCCTAAATTATTAAGCGATCGTCTTTTTTTCAGTAGCAGTCATGGGATTCCTCTGCTTGTTCTCTGAAAACACTACGATGCCCACTTCCTCTATTAACCAAGCGGTTTTCTCACGAATTTTCTTTGGAACCCAGAAGCGAATGGTTGACAATGGATTCGGCAAATATTTATCTTCTGGGAGGCGAAATCGTATAGCTCACGCTTTTCAGGAGATAAAAAAGAGACAAAATATAAAAATACCGGCCGTTAAAAAAAAACAGACTGAATTTATTTCTTACTTTTCATGCACTTGATCTCGCGAAAGAAAACTCAAAGGAAACTTTATCTAGACTACTTAATTAAGTTGCTGTTAAAATGTTAACGGTTCTGAGGACACTTTCAAATTTTACCAAAATAATTTTTTATGTTTTTTATTTTACTTGGAGTGTCTATGAGTCTATTGGTTTAGATATACCGTATTGTCTTTATCACTGTTAAATAAGATATTTTTCGGCAGTAAAACTCTGCAGGCAATCAGACAAATTAGTTTGAGCGGAAAAGTGTCTCAAATCAGTAGCCTCTTCTCACGGTCACGGACCTAAATCTCATGGCCCTTTCATTTCTTCTTCTTCGGAGCGGAGGAAAAAATCCTTTCTTTACTTTCTTTCCTGCTCGCTTCAAATCGGCCTGTTTTCTCTTTATTGGTCGTTTGCTATGGAAGCATAAGCAACGATCCGTTTCATTTAGTGGTGATCATTACAAAAGTAATTTTTTTTGGTTGACGTCAGTTGATAAGCCCCCTTTTAAGGGGGCTTATCAACTGACGTGACGTCGAAAAAAGTTTTAAAGAGTGTGGTGAGGAAAAACCTTTGATCCGGCTTTAATTCTTCCGCGGCGCGGGAGTCGGAGGAGTAATGGGTCTCCCTCCTTCCCCTTTCACCTCCAACTCATATTCCACCCGGGGTGGACGGGAAGGGTGGAGGTGGGAGGGGAGAAGGGGAGGGGTTGGCAAGGAGAGAAATATGACGAGAGGCTCTTCAAGAACGCGGAGGATTGATAGGAAATGTATATTGCTTGACCACTTAGCGCTCTTGCACTTTCCTCTTCATTGGTCGAAATTTCCCGAAGAAAATACTCTCTAGGGCAGGGGTGGCCAATCCGCGGGCCGCATGCGGCTCGCCTTGAACATTTTTCCTTCCCGCGAGATTCATCACATTTTAATACAATAACTTTAACACAATAATATTAACTCATTATGTTTCAATTCTTCACTCCACAAATGTCACTAGTAGGTCTAAATCTAATATGGGGATATATAATTTTATATGCGGCCCGCAGAGTTATTATGCATTTCCAAAGTGGCCCGCAAGATCATTTTGGTTGGCCACCCCTGCTCTAGGGTAGCGTTATCTCGTGTCAGGAGTTACAGGAAGCATGCCATTTAAAGTGTTGAAGTTGGCGCACATCGTAACACATTAGCGAACTTTTAATGGAACCATGTGCGCTGAACAAATGTTTTGTGACCATTGTCAATCATTTATACGGACAAATGTTGCGATTCGCAATCACATACACGGGTGTAAAGATATGAACCAGTGGGATGAAATTCTCAATGAAAAAAAAATCATTTGACCTGGGTGGAATTCGAACTCGGATCGCCTGATTTGAAATTCGCTTTGAATAAACAATTTAACTTGACCAGGAATTGAATTAGAATCCCATTATTGGAATGTATAAAGATCGTCTTTACATCTCTTAATGTTGATAGTGATGTCCAAAAGTATAATTATGGATAAAATTTAAAACGAACGTGGTACCACATGCGCGATTAGTCAGTAGTGAATAATAAACGGCCATATTTTTGAGAATCTGATTGTACAATATACACATTAATACTATTTTATGATACTAATTTAAATTAATAATTCAAGTTATCCTCAATAGGGTTTATCAGCAATTGAAATAGTGGTAAAACGACAGCTAGGCTTTGCATTTGATTTCATGTCCAGTAAAAGGCTCAGTAAAAACGACGGTAAGCATTGGCAACCATATAATACCATCAATCGAGCACCTAGCCATACATTGTTGATGCATCTATGTCTATATCCCTAGATTTTTGCTGTTGAAATCTCCCTAGTATTTACTTTTCATTGCAATACTCTCAATAGATAAATTGGCGATGTCGTAAAATTATTGAAACTTTCTCGGTCCATTTTCGTGAAAGACTGATTATTGGGGGTTACCCGTGTTAGGATTTTTTTATAAACCAACGTTTATTTTCCTTTGCCGAAGACTTACTCAAAGCATCCATTAGTCCTGAAGAGGTCTGCGGAAAATGAAAAGGAACATTGGCTTTTAAAAGTCTCGACGCGGTTTATTCCCAAAGAGAAGGCATTTATTCGTGGTTTTTTCATTATATTCATGCGTTTTTAACTGCAATACTGTTACCGAGATAAACCAATCAATCGTATTCGGCTTTGGAATACGTCGCATTGCATACGTCTTTTTGAAATTATATTTATTTTATTAAATGACATTTCCGATGAGTACACGCCTCTTAGCCACGTGATAAGAATAAAACATTGAGCGATTGAAATATGGCCCAATTAATCTTAATGGAGGTCTTAACATACTTCTATAATCATCATTGCATCTCTACTTCAAACGTACTGATATCGAAGATTCGTCATTTCTGTTTGTAAACGTATTCGCGTTATAGAAGCTGATAGTAGTCATTTTCTCAGTTCTGATATTGGAAAGTCGAGAAAAAACACAATCTTACAGTAAATAAACTATTAAATGGAAATTCAATTGATAAAAACAAAATTAGGTCTTTCGCGCGTAATTTAGTAAAATTCTCGCCGTAGTAGGGATGATTCAACCAATTTTTAAGGCGTAAATAAAATGTATTGAGTTGTATTTCTCTTTGATTCAAGTGCTATTCCGTTTTGCAATGAAAATCTTTTCTGGGCTTATACTCTTCCTTCTTTTTTGGAAATTTCTTATCTTTCTAGATGGTAACTAAACCATCCCATCTATCCAGTTCCGTAGGCCAACTGGAAATGCCCGCAAATCTGTATGCGTCAGTTAGTGAATGAGAAGATAGATACAGCTTTATATCTAACTTATATTCAGTTGGAAAGCAATTCAAATGTATTCATAACCTCGGATAAAGACTTCGGAATTAATATATATTATTAATTTTTTAATGTATTCTGGGACAGCGATGTCTCTGAATCACATTCCCGATAACGGTAACTGGCCCTTTTTGACCTTAAAATGATTTTTTCTCATTTATTTTATATTTCAGTCGTCCTAATGGTGAGCCTCGTAAATTTCGTGCTGCATCATGTTGCATTTCTGTTCGCGATGTACTTCTTTATTTTTAATGCATTATGTTACACCATTAAATACTTCACTGCTGAGGATCTGGAATATATAATGCGATAGATTAGGTTTTTAATGATGATGATGATATTTCAGAAGCTATGCCATTACTTGTGGTTTCCTCCCCGCTTTCTCCTGTCACTTTGAGCCCTCTCTATTTATCGAACTCCTTTAGCGCCTGTATTGTCTTCAATCCAGCCAATTTCATCTTACGTCACATGCGCGGTAGTAAAACTGTGACCTTAACGCCTCGATGGAATGACATTTTCATCTGCAAAAGACGATTCAACCGAATCTCGAAATGTCTCTCGCTCATTTGAATCCCTTTTATCTTTCCTGGAACCGGTTGCTACAGCAGTGTCTTGGTGTGCGTCGCCGAGAGTTTTCTTAACATCTCCTTGATAACATGCCGGAAACAGAGACTATTCTGATATATTTCTCCATCCCTCTAATTATTTTTCCTAAACCAAAGTATCTTCTGGCCGTATAAAATGGCGTCGATCGACTGTGATATGATTGCTGGGCCTAAAAGCATAGTGAAACACCCTTTGTAAACAGGTGACTTGAGATTCATGTTTTCAAATTTTAAGCGTGTCTATTTGTTGAGAAATGTCTTAATATTTGCTTTTAAATGCATATTCGTATTCACCAAAAAATCTAATGTGACCAATAGGCCCCTCGCTACATTCTCCTGAGGCAACCGGAAGCAGTCATGAATGCGACAAGTCTTTCACCGATGTTGAACCACGCCCTCTTCCCTTAATACTTTGACCATTGGTTTTGTTGATGCTGACTTTCATTTAAAAAATGTAAATTGCTTTTGTAGATAAGACCGTTCGACGATGGCGTATTATTTTGCTGTTTTTCTCTATTACCGGCCAGCCCGCTGCGTATATCGGCCTGTCGATTTTTTTCCTAGAATGACTGGATTAAATGTTATTGGTAAACTAATTCAGTATAGATTTGTTGCAGTCCCAGCACCATTATTTCATTGTCTTTTGTTGGGGGGAATGGTGCATAAATTACAGGCGAAGCGCTGTGCTGAAAGGGTTAGTATTATTTCTCTTGCGTATCATCTTTTCTGTAGAATATTTACTTGCAGCCCTCCCCTCATAAAAGGGCGTTTCTCATAGGCTCGTGCGAAAAACTTCCCCAAGGTTTTTGGCTCGTGGTTCATCTGTTAATTAGTCTGATGACTGTTTAGCTGTGGATATGATCGCTGCTAGCTCTTTTGCGGCTCGTTAACAATTCTTTTTCCCGATTCCTTATTTGAAAATGATGGATGTTTTCCTCGATATCATTTGATCCAGACCTGATGATGCTGCACTACGGCGAAACCGGTCGTAAATAAATCTTTTACTATGTGGAATTGCAAAGTCAGTCCTTCTATCCCAAATATAGTGTTGCTTTTTGGGGTAATTTGCTCGGTTCTCAATAAGAGACCAAATTCGATTCGTTTAATACTAAGTGCTGAGAATGTGGCGTTCAACGCTGTAACTTCACCTGACTCAGAAACCACAAAAAATTATTAATAGTTCTCGCCGGGGAACGGCTAATGTCAAGTCGGGGAAAGGGAATTTATATGTGAGGTCAGCTGCTGGAGACATGATTCAGTCATACCCATTAAAAAATAATGAAAAATGTAGCACTGCAAAAAAACGCCTGTTTACGTTGGTGAACGACGCAGTAGGTGTTTGCCACTCTCGTCCGTCGAAACCCAATCGCCCACACCCAATCACTCTGTCGTCTCGATGGCTGTAGGCTCTCGAATCGGGACGGGAGTGGAAGGAAAGTGCCATGATTATGATGATGATAGAAAGTGGCGTCGTGGATTGCGAAACCTTGTTGCCTACATGAGTGTTTATGTCCTCGGCCACTGACTTTCACGTGAATTGGACCAACGGAATCTGTTAGTCACGCTTACCAAGGGATCACAGACCGGCCTGAAGATGGAGTATGAGTTGACTTGGCGCGACAAATTTTCCAGCGCGAAATTCGCCTGTCGCTGCACAATCCAAACTTATCGGTGGACTCCATGCAATGGAGTGCGCGAGTTCTCGCGAGTGTGTGTTCTATTAAGGAAGTTCAGTTGCGGCTGTGTGAATCCGAACAATGGCTTATTAGTTTTGAATGCCACCTTTCTATTTGGTTTTTAAGCCCTACTTGCACTGATCTACATGATCTATTGAAGACCAGAATTTAAGTACGTACTTAATATGCTAATTATTCGGCAAATATATTTTAATTTACTCTTCACTTATAACCATAGACGGCGAGTGGGGCGCTATTCTGTGGAATTACCGCATTGTGACTTCAAATAGCACGTTAAGCAACTAATAACTCCAAAAATAAGGTGTTAAGGTGCCTTATTCCATATTTATTAAAACAATGGATAAGTAATAAAAACTTCTACTAAAACCACAGAATAAAAATGAAAAACACAATTTAAATTCAATTTTATACTGGCATCGTTACGTTAATGATATTTTATTGCTTTGGAACGGCACAGACCGACAATTGGACAACTTTCACTCGTTTTTAAATAGTTTCCATTCCAAAATCTCCTTCTCCTGCAAGAAAGAGTCCAACGGTAAAATTAACTTCCTTGATTTAACCATATCAGTTTTAGGCAATCGACACCATTTTTCTATTTATCGCAAGCCCACATACACGGACCATGTTATCCCAGCCGACTCAAGACACGGGTATCCACAAAAATTACTGGCATTTCACTTACTGATCCATCGCCTTTTTAATATACCACTGTCCAAAGAAGATTTCCGTAAAGAAGTACTTATCATAAAGCAGATAGCCAAGGAGAACGGTTACACACACAACCTAATTGATAAATTAATCCATAACAAGCAAAAGAAAATCGCTCTGAGTTCCATTTTTCCCTCTGGTCAAAAACAAAAAGATACAAAGCAGTTGTGTTCCCTTCGGTACATTGGACCGACCACAACTAGAATAGCCAAAACCCTCCCTAGAGATAAATTCAACATTTCCTACAGGCCCCCGTCAACTCTCAAAAAAACTGTTCTTGAAATGCAAAGACTCAATAGACTCTAAGAAGAAAAGTGGTCTGTATGTTTGAAAGTGTGGTGAATGTAATGGGGTTTATGTCGGACAGACTTCCCGGAATTTTAATGTAAGAATTAAAGAACATTTTAAAGCTTTTATAAACAACAAAGACGAAAAGAGTAACTTTGCCAAACACCTATTAACTTCCAACCACCACAGTGATTTTGATTTTAGTATTTTACATTTGACCAGTGATAGACGTGAGTTGGATGCTGTGGAACAACTAGAAATTTTAAAATGCTTGCCCGACCTTAAGGTCACACTAATTAACAAATATTTGTACCCTGCCTCCTCCCCTATCCTTGATGCCGTCATTGCCTCCGCTCCACCCCACACCCATTCGAGGTCCTCCACCAGCACTTCACCTCACCACTCTCCCCTCCCACATTCACCAACACTCCCAACAGTAAACCCCTAACCCAGCTCCCACCTACTCCCACCTCCCCAATTTTTAGCCATATGACGTGGCACTGATGTGTGTATATATACAGGCCGCATGCGGGACTTCTTCCCCTGAAGATGGTGCTCAGCGCCGTAACCCGGGTCATGCTTTTAAAATTGTGATTTTAATTTTTATTCTGTGGTTTTAGTAAAAGTTTTTCTTACTTATCCATTGTTTTATTAAATATGGAATACCACAGATACCACAAAGTTACCAAAGACAACATTTTATATAAGGTGCCTTAATTTCCTTTTTATTATTTTCTTGGGATTTTTTTACTTCTTTAGAGTAGAGTATATACTCATAGATAGATAGTCTCGAATTAAAAATTACGAAGCCTTAAAAATGTCGAAGGTGTTGTTGTTTTTCGTCGATCGATAAGGAAGATGGGAATTTGTCAAACGACCTCCTTACTTCGACGTCCGTTTACGTATCACTCTGCGCCAAATCCCTTCTCACTCCGAGATCACTGATTGTCTTCTCAAGGTGGCACACATTTACCAAGTGATCTCATATCGATCTGGCAAGTCCAAATGGCTTCGGTAAATCAAAGTGACCCGTTTGACCGAGATCGGGCCGGAGTGATGTTAGTGATGGACTCAGAAAAATATGATAAAAAATAAAAGCTGCGAACGGGAGTTTAAGGGCCCCGTTTTTATCCCGTACTTATTCAATTTTACTTCAACGAGAACAGTGTTGAATATGGTGCTGGGGTTGCTTTTTTACTTTTGAAATATAAATTTCTCTTAAGATATGTCTTAAGAGAAATTTATATATATCTATAGCATAAAATTTCATTTCTGGATGTCTGAAAGAATAAAATTGTTAAAATGTGGATTATTATTACTCTACTCGTCTTTTTTACCGTAAACTTGATTTTTTAACCATAAGGAGTCAGTTTCTTCATTATTTAAATGCACAGATTTTAATTTCCGTGACAGCTACTGAGAAGACCTCAAATGGGATTTAATGTGTGTGGTCTTTATGGCTTGAGTTTAATGGTCAATATGAGAATGGCAATAAGAATTTACTTGTTTTTTACCTCAACCTGTCTGTACTTAGTTAATGGCTACTACACGATGAATTTATTTCACGTGTTGCATTGGATAGCTTCTCTTAAGCATATGCTATAGTTTAATTTTTTCTTTTTCTCATGGTATTTCAATGGTTTACCTCTCGCTAGCATTAGTGTAATCATAATTCCAGGAAATGTTTCTGAATTGTCATAATCTAACAGTGTTTTCTGCTCCAGACATCCTCAATTTTTAAGTAAAATCAACAGAATTGCTCTCTGACCTTTTTCTGGGTCTCCTTTGACTACCAACCTCACCACTCCATGCTCAGTGGTACAAGTAATTAGAGTACCTTTTACACTTGGTTCATGGTGGCATCATTAGTGATTGTCCTCAACTTGTCCCCATCTTCCATTATTCATATTAGGATTATTTCTCCTAGTTGATGGAATCTAGCAGAGTGCCATCCGACCTTTGGGGTTTAGCGGCCTTTTTGACTGGAAGATATCAGATGTAGTGTTATTTCCTTCTTTTTCTCCCAATTTTACACTATTACCAGGTTGCACTTACGATCTTATTTGATGTTCTATAACTTTGCCTTTTCATCTTCTGCCTTTGTTGCATCTTCTTTCTGCCAACTTATCTTCTGCTGTCAAATGAACAAAGTTTTGAATTCAATTTGTTTAATCCTTGTTTAAGTGGAACGGATTATTGTTTTAACAAAATTGTCACATGCCAATGCAGAATTATTAATAAAGATCTTTCCCTGAACAAAAAAATTTGGGTTGAGAAGTAATGCACGCATACTATACAGTTACTTATTATATTATTATTACACATTGTAATCCAGTGTCAAATAAGAATTAAATGGGGTACTTTCCAACCATTACATAGCTTTAGGGAAATGCAGAACTTTTAAAACTTGATGACTGTGCATGTTCATTGTTGTGACTCATCGATCATTACATGTTTAAATTCCATCCTGCTTTATTATATGTTACCCCAAACATTATTATGTAATGCTTTTGGATCATCATTTAGGGAATACCATTTTTCCCTGTGGTAAGTTCATCTTTACACAACTTTGCTTATAGAACAATAGAACAAATAGATGAACAACTACAATGTTTAGCAATAGTACATACTATATGAACTTGCCTTGAGAAAAAATTTTATCCCCTTTGACAATGATGTGAAAGCATTGTTACTAACTAATGGGTATCAGGGAGCAGATTGGAATGTACTATGACTATTCATTTAAGCATTCATCTGAATATTTAAGAGCTATATTAACACTTGAGTATCAATTACAAGTCAGTTGAAACGGGTGGCTGAAGTGACTTATATTTATTGATCCCACCTATAGTGGCAGCTACAGGAAGGAATCAATTAAGGAGAGTACGCCACGCCCACATCCAGGTGACCCCATCAACCTTCATCCCCTGCCGCCGTCCAGCTGCCTGAATCCTTCCACCGGGAGAGGCAAGAGAGGAGGGGATCTTCATAATCCCCTCAGTAATATCTCAGTTTTGCCACTTTAGCCAGTAGAAAAGGAAGAAAGAAAAGGGACAAAGATGGTGGCGCTGTCTCCTGGGCGTTGTGCCCTCCTGCTCCCTGCCTCCAAGATGCACAGAGTACTCTTGAGACACAGGCGGCATCCCCCACGCTCCCGCACTCTCACCTCTGATGTGGAGTACCGACCAATCAGGAGTGTGTTGTGTGCCAACAGAGGTGAGGATGCTCTCTTTCATTCTTTGCTGCTCTCTGCTCTCAGTTACCACTCTGTATTTCTACTGCACAGAGCTTAAATTGCTTGCATCTTAGGGTATGCACTACTGGCAAAAACATTTTGAGGGTGAAATTCATTGTGAATTCAGAGATGTGTATACTCTCTGAGAACCACTCTAAATACCTGTATAGTGTACCAAACTCACCAGTTGTTAAGGTGTAATGTCTGTATGAGAGTGGCTCTCAGTTATTCTGTCTCTGTTCAAATGACTGAAAGTCTCCATGTCTCCCTTCTCTTTTCCTGTGCACCTCTTTTGACTGGTTTTTTTCCTTCCTCATAGTATGTTTTTGTCACTTCCCCTATCTCTCTTTAATTATAATCTCCCAACACCCACTGCCTACCTCTGACTATTTTTTCATGAATCAGACTAGAAATTTATAGTTTTTGCGACTAATGAAAACTTACCTTTGACTTACAGCCTTACTAATAAATTTGCTGACTTTTTGGAGTTAGCATTTTTCCTTCAGGTTATGCTTTTACTATAAATCTCAAGAGTACAGATTATTGATATGTTGGTATTGTTGTTAGTTATCAGAGAATAATCATATCAGAACTTGGGGTAAATGGCTTATGATCTCGAATCATCCACTCAATTAAATTGAGAGTAGGCATGTTGTCACTTCCTTCATGTATACCATTTTACAACTGGTTTACTCTTTAAATGGACAGAATGGAAGTATCGTTCTTCTCCTGTTACTGTATGTTCACATAGCCCCAACAATATGCTCTAATGGCAACATGATTATGGATCTTTGTGAATGTGAAACTTAAGCAATTGAATGGTTTGCGGCGTGACTTTGGTGAAATTGCTTCATGTTGAAATGAATAACTGGTGAAATTTACAAAGTTATTCATTTAAACATGAAACTTAGGCAACCTATTAGTGTCCATGTTATTAGGAAGTCCAAATAGTCTCCAATATTTTCTCTTTACCTAACACCCCAATCTTCATTTTATCTGCCAGATGTAAGGATACCTTGTTCAAAACAGGGATTTGACCTGGGGTGAAATGCCAGCTGAATTTGTTTGGCTCCACAAACCAAAGTCATCCCTTGGCTATTCACTAAACTCTGACTCTGAGCAAAAATCAATAACAGAATCTATTTTGCTCCAAGGTGGACTGAAATAATTTCACTCTGGGTCAGATAGCCTCAGCCCTGTACACTCCAATGTCTCTTCTTTCAGATAACCACCTTTGACATCTTTTGGATAGTTACAACCAGTGTTGAAATTAAATTTGGATTCAAATCTTGAAAATTCTGAATGTTATATCCTTCCTTTTCCTGTTTTTTTTTTATTTTTTTTCTTCTCCTTGACTTGTCCCATACATATGTTTTTTATGTCTCCGGGACCAATAAACTACTTACTTACTTACTTACTTAAGATAATTAGCAAGGTAACAGTTAAAACAAAAGGAATCCTAATGGTTAATATATGGAGAAAGCTTTGAAACATCTCAAC
Source organism: Ceriagrion tenellum (assembly GCA_963169105.1). Taxonomy (NCBI): domain Eukaryota; kingdom Metazoa; phylum Arthropoda; class Insecta; order Odonata; family Coenagrionidae; genus Ceriagrion; species Ceriagrion tenellum. Next base: position 2,760,185 of record OY720633.1, read on the forward strand.
TTAGGGACTTTGGATATCTTAACAGCAAATATCTTACATGTATCAACAAGAGATACCCTTCTTCACCTACTTGAGAAACAGGAATGTGCTACAACTTGAAATAATGTATAGTATATACATATAGTATTTGCTCAGATAGCAATGGATAAAATGTTTAAAATGAATTACTCCTATGATCCAGAAGTTTTAGGAATGTTGATTATCGGAGTAAATGTTTGTGATAAGAATGCTATCAATGACTGAGAATGGTAATATAGCACTTAAACTGAACATATAAAATATTTTTAATTTAAATTCTTTATGCATGAATATTCATAAAATTTTTTCCATATTTTAGCCTGACGATTCAAACGTCTGGTGTGATTCGCTGATTTATATTGACAAATTCTATCATTATGCTTTTGAAGTTTTGTGATTGAATAATTAATTTGTTGTTGATGATTAATCATCCATACAGAGTGGTTAGCAGGTATATTAAAGTCCATTAGTTTGCAGTACCTACAATTTTTCTTTATATTTTCTTTATTTATTAAATTAAAACTACACTGATCATTGTGCATATCATTGAATGGTTTTTATTTCATATTACCTACCATTTTTGATTGGAATAGGTAAAGTCGGGCCAGTTATGACTACTTTTAAATATTTGTAAAATTGTTTTTCAAATATAGTAGAATGAAATGGATAACTGAGCGTGTGGATTGAAGTAAGCAATATTTTGAATAATTTAATGTATATGTACTTGGCCAGAGCATTAACAGCTTTCTAAGTGAAGTGGTGCAATTACCTATTATAAGAATCATCACGTTTCCCTCCACTGCCTCAGTGCCCCCTCCATTTTGCATCTTCATTCATCTTTTTGATTGATACCTTCTCATATCACTCTGCAGGTGAGATAGCCATACGTGTGTTCAGGGCCTGCACGGAGTTGGGTATTCGATCAGTGGCTGTCTATTCGGAGCAGGACAAGATGCACATGCATCGCCAGAAGGCAGACGAGTCCTACCTTGTGGGAAAGGGGCTGCCTCCCGTCCAAGCCTACCTCAACATTCCAGAAATCATCCGAGTTGCCAGGGTAAGGGACTAGTCTAGTGTTCCTCTCTCATCACACACACAATTCTGTCTTGTGAAATACCCTCTTACTTTTATCAATGTCACAAAAAATTGTGTTAATTGCCAAAGCCTCAACTTAGCTCTGCCAATCTGGAAAGGCACGAGTTGTGGCTCTCCTGCAAGTAGAAGTGATTCCCTTTGTGCCTCTGCCTCACAAGTAGGAAAGGTAACCACTAAGTCATAGAAGGGACTCTGTTTACCATCTCATGTTACTGAACTCTTGCTTGTGAGAGTTTAATTCTCTTTCATTCTTTCTTTTCATAGTGCCTCTGTCAAAATTTGATGCTTGCTGCTACTAGATACATTATTTGGCTGGTAATTTTTGCTAATGTTAAGTCAACTCAGCCACGGGAATATGATTTCTATAGTGCATCAAATAGCACAGTTGACAGAAATGCAGCCTATTTGTAATGAGGTTGATTGCTGTTAGAGAAAGGGAATCATGCAACCAAAAAATCCATTATTGTGGCATTTGTTTCAACTGTAATATCATTAAAAATTATTGGATTTTCATTTGTGTCTTAGTAAAAATCAGTATGCATCAACTACATTGTTTTCTTGGATGGACATCGGAATGTAGTTGGACAAAAAGTTCATGTAATTTGTTTGCAAGGGAGACGTATTTTGAAAGGCCACGATGATCAAGGAAGTTGTTTATCAGAGAAAATTATATTATGGCAGAGTTATTTTATTGTTATGATTCAAAGGAAGGATTATGCTGCTCTTCATAATACCATAATGTTCTTTAACCAATATTTTTAAGTTTTTTACTACAATTACATCAATGGGTGGCCTCCTGGAATGTAGCGATGAATAATTGAGTGATTACATATGGCCAATCTACAAGGGGTACCTTATCTCTTACCATCCAGCAATTTTTTCCATGTCTATATTGGTAAAGCCCTCAAATTCGCATTTTGATCCAAGGCTGACCAAAAAATGGTTAATGCAATATTTTTGATTCTTAAGTTTAATAAAAATGAAAATAGCCTTGATTACTAATGACTGTAATTAATTTCTTTGCTCCTAAAAACTCTACTTGAATCATCTGGTGTTTAGTAGTTGAACCTCAAATTAATGCATGTTTATTTACGCGTTACTGATATGCAAGCTGAATTATAAAGTTTAATTCATAATTATGCTCTTGAGTCACTCCCATAAATATTTCTTTTGTCAACAGGAGAATGATGTGGATGCAGTGCACCCTGGTTATGGGTTTCTGTCCGAGAGGTCTGACTTTGCCCAGGCATGCCACGATGCTGGCATTCGGTTCATTGGTCCATCCCCACGAGTGGTTCAGCAAATGGGAGACAAGGTGGCGGCCAGACAAGCTGCTATTGATGCTGGTGAGTGTGAGTTGAACACAATGATCCTTACTCTTGTGTCTAGGGACATATGTATGCTTCTGGACATTTACCATATTTGCCAGCCCATGGGATGCACTTTTTCCCCGTTAACACTTCTGGCGGTGTGCTGGAGCAGAGATTAGGAATGTGTACATCCCTGTGCATGGCTAGTTCCTCACTTGAATTACAGTTCTATTTTATAACAGTTTTCTCGGTGGACATTGTTTCCTGTGTTTTTCATAGTTACATTTTGATCTAGAGGTCCTGAATTAGTGGCATCACTAGTCATATGCCTCTTCCATGTGACTTTTTTTCCCTTGTTAATGCACAGTCATCACCAGATGTTCACTTTGCCAATGTGGCTCAGTAGGCTAAATTAAGGAGCATATTGGACTTGCAGAGCATGTTGAAATGCATTTAAAATATGAAGTGCATCTAATGCACATGTGAGCAGATTTGAACAAATTTTTCCTGGCCTCTAAGGCACTTCTTTTAGTGGGGAGCATTTTCAAAAATCAGCCTGCAGCTTATAGACTGAGAGTAAATCTATGTTTTCATGCATCTGATTTTGAATTGCCTGTTGGAGGTGCCCATTTCTATATTTGAACCACTAACTACTTTGTTACTGGGAGCTAGGAGTGTGCCCTCCAGTATTCATTTATTCTGAAATTCAGCAATTAATATCATTGATACAGTTGCTATTTTTGGATATGGACATTCCTTCTTCTCATTCTTGATAATCCTTAAGTCAAAGTTGAAAATGTTTGGTACAACCCACTAAGTAGTAAAAGAAGCATTACCCTAGATAGCAGCACCTGTCAAGAAAATCACTTGGATCCCTTTACCACCTAAAAGATTTATATTTTCACATCCCATCCCTGTACCTAACTTTTTTTTTTTTAATGTCACTTAGACCCCTTGACTTCTGGGGTCCAAAAATGTGGTTTCTATTCATTTCAGCATGGATTCAGGAAATCTAGATCAACCTCCACCGCCACTTACCATGTAATAAATAAAGTATTGACCGATCTGGACAATAAATTAGAATCCCTGGCCTTATTCTATGATATTTCCAAGGCCTTCGACCTAGTAAACCATCAAAATCTACTGTCTAAACTTGCCAGCTTTGGCATTAGAAGGACGTCCTTTGATTGGATCAAATGATACTTGAGTGGAAGGCAACAATGTGTTTCCCTATATAGAAATGGGATTAGATTTGTTTCGCCTGTAAAAGATGTTTACCTCGGTGTCCCACAAGGTTCAGTTTTGGGTCCAGTGTTATTTCTCCTATATATTAATGATCTCCCACTCACTTTAAGCTCTTTGACTGGCACTCTTCCAGTGCTGTATGCTGATGATACGAATGTTTTAGTATCTGCTACTTCCATTGAAAACCTAATATCAAAGTCGACTAATGCTGCTACTCTTCTGCATGAGTGGTGTGATCACAATCCCCTTAGTTTGAATGTTGATAAATCTAATCTAATTTACTTTTCAAACAAAAACAAGCCTCAAGAAAACATTAGGTACTATTAAAATTGAGGGTAAACCAATACCACAGAATACCATTTCTCGTTTCTTAGGAATCAACATTGACAGCAGATTATCCTGGGACAGTCATATTCACAATTTACGGAATAAATTGAGTTCTGTCTGTTACCTTATAAGATCTATTTGGCATACGGTTAACATTGATGTGTTATTGTCAGTCTATTTTGGAGAATTTTACTCCCATGTAATCTATAGTATTCTTTTCTGGGGTTCTTCACCAAAGGCTAGTGTTATATTTAAAATACAGAAAAGAATTGTTCGACTTATGTGTAATGTACCCTTCAATGTACCATGTCGCCCTCTTTTTAAAAAACTTTGCATCCTGCCTCTTCCATGTGTCTATATATATGCTGTGTAGTGATCCTCACTAAATAACTTCACAGTCATACCCAGTTATGTCATTACATCTCGCCATCTTTATTGAACTTCCCTTTGTTACACTTTGTAACTCATATCGCAATATCCCAGTGTTGCCAACACATAAATATAGAACACTACATGCTGCAATCACCTGTGCTAAACTGAATCTCTGTAGTTGTAGCCGAAATGACTTTTATCACAGTTATAACACCAGGAGTGCTACAAACCTACACCAAACCTATGTCAGGACTAGACATGCTGCACTAGGACCGAAAAATATGGGCCTTATACTATTTAACAAGTTACCAATTGAAATAAAAAACTATGAATTGATAAGTGAATTCAAATATGCACTCAATCAATATTTATAAATAAATATCTTCTACTCAGTTGACGAATTTATGCAGCAATTATAACAATTATAACTTTTATTAATGTTGTCTTGACTTGGCCTATATTTGTATGTAAAAACAAATCGCTGGACAGTTTAATATAGTATTTGTATTAAAATCGGTATATATATTTTATTTTTTGTATTGGATAAAATATTTTTTGTATTTGTAAATGACGAATCCTATACCTACACATGTTTGTATGGTCTTTGGAGAATAAATTCTATTCTATTCTATTCTGAGAAAACTTTGTCATCAACGTTAAATTTAAGATTATTTACCCCAGGCTTTCTCTTTACATGTAAAAGTTGGTCCAAAATTGAATTGGATATAAAATTCGACATTGAATCTCCTCATGACCATCAAATTAGTTTTGGCACACACATTCAATAGTATGCTTATCACTGATGAAAACTTTGTGCTTTAATATTGCAGAGGTGCCCATAGTGCCTGGGACACCAGGTCCAGTGACAACTGCGGACGAGGCGATGCAATTCTGTCTCAAGCATGGCCTTCCTGTCATCTTCAAGGCAGCGTATGGTGGTGGAGGGAGAGGAATGCGAGTTGTCAAGAAGATGGAGGTGGGTGTGGGAACATAGCCTCCCTCAGCCTTGCATGTTGCTTATGGAGGGTGCTTGTACTGTCCTCCAATCTGAAGATCCTGGTTCAAATCCCAGCATTTGTGAATGGTTTTCAGTGGGTTCCCAATCCTGAATTGAATTCCGCGTGGACAGTTCTTAAGTACACTATTCCATTCAGTGGATTAGATGTTCAATTGTGGTTCCCTCGTCTTCTATCATCATGAGCAGACCTATGCTGATACTGGGTTTCCCTCCAACTGTCCTCCATCCCCCAAATAGTCTTTCCACTGCCAGCCTATCCACCTGTGCTCAATGGTTCTAATGACCTTGGTTGTCTTTTGCCTCTCCAGATATCCTTCCAGGGGAGGCTACTTTTCCCTTCTTTCATATTTCCTTAATCATAGAGAAACTTTATGGTTGGTTTATTTGCAGTGAGTGCTCCACATCAATGCATATGGGCACATGGATTATTTTTAACAAAATTACATTTGAATCTTCAATTGATTCCTTGGCATTGTGTGTGATTGATGAGATTGTTTGAGATGAAGGCTATAATTTAACCTTATGGCAAAGCATCAATGACACTGGTAATCTATTTAGTTTGTTTTGCTTTTAAAAAGCTCAAAGTTGAGAGAATGACAACTATTAACTTGGTACCTCATGTAAATAAACACACTAGTGTTGGGAATCATCACCATTATTCATCTTATTGTAAGAATTGACTACAACCCTTCAGTCCACCCTGTCCCCCTACTACTCCATATATATCTCTGTAGCTCTTTTGTTCCATATCTTATTTTAGCTGGCCTATGCATTTGACCATTGGTCCTCCCCATGGGGCTTTCCTTTGTATTACATTTCTTACAAGTTTGTTTTGTCTTTAAGTGTGGCCTATTCTTCTCGACTAGGACAAATTTTCCAAGTGGTTATCTCCTCATCTACTGTGAACTTTCCTGTTTCTGATCCTTTCGTTGATTGAGATGGTGCTGGGAATAACTAGTTTTACATGCCCATTCAAACTTGTCATACCCTTCAGTAGTGCTTGTGGTATGTGTGGCCTCAGAGTCATTCTTGGGTAATTTGTGAGTATTATCCCGCCTAACTTGACTTTTGTGTTGATGGAGTGAATAAGGTTAAGTCCCTGGTTTGCTCTCTTCATTTCCACCTCTTCTTCACCCACAGGAAGTAGAGGAAATGTTCCAGAGGGCAAGTTCTGAGGCTGCGGCGGCATTTGGCAATGGTGCCATGTTCATAGAGAAGTTCATAGAGAGGCCACGGCACATAGAGGTGCAGATATTGGGAGACAAGGCAGGGAATGTGGTTCACCTCTATGAGAGGGACTGCTCTGTCCAGCGACGGCACCAGAAAGTAGTTGAGATTGCTCCAGCCCCCAACCTTGACCCCAAGGTTAGTTTTTGATATGTTTATTGGTGTGGAATCATTAAAATTATATTTCTTGTGGGCCGTTGAGGAAATTTAATAACTCATATTGGACCCACCAAAAGAGAAAAGTAGAAGAAATAGAATTGTATCACATCAAATCAGTGCATCTCGATAAAATTAGTTAAATCAAATCTTCAATGAAAGAATATATAAATAGTATGAACGTAATGCCTTAATGCAATGTCATTCCTTACTTGGCCCCTCAATGAGGCTGAAATTATTATAGCGTTCTCTTTCAAGTGTCGTCCATTAATACTTGAGTACTCAGTGAGTCCTCAAGTATATATGCGTAAACATCAATAATTTGTTAAGATTTTAAATGAATTCACTTTGTAATATTCCACGAGGTATTTATTACTCCGACCTAGGTTTAGACTTAAGTCATTATCAAGGTCAATAATTTGTTATATACCAATTGTATATTAATAATTATAAAATCTCTTTTTTAAATTTATTGCACATAATATGTAACATTTGATCATTTGTAAGTAAACTACCTCATGATATAATAAGGAAAGACTGTAAATGAGAAAGTTACAAAACTAGCTAAGTATGAGGTAGGTTCCTCAAAGCCTGATTTCTTACTAATAGTACATCGATTTTATATTTATAAGTTCGGGAGAGCGAATATTTTGCAATGCGTTCTTACTAACTAATAAAAAAGTTCACTATTTTCTCAACAGAACAATGTATATATGAATATGTGAGGTATTCCTAAGGTATTATAAATGAATATCTCTGAAGTACTTACATGTGACTCGTGAAGAGCTCCTTGTTGCCATCTTAATGGATGTTCTTGAATGGGAGAGTATGCCATCTGGTGAAGAATTATGGAACTACATGATGAAATGAATGTCCCATTACTAGTATGAGATGTTCTCAAGGATGTGACTTGCATTGGTGAAGACAGATGACACACGAACGTTCATGTACTAATAATATGACATAGGGGCCAAAAGGGATAAGAAAGGAGTAGTCTTAGAGTACTAGACAATAAATCTGCAGATATTACTGCTGTAATGGAAGGCTCACAAGTCTCTTTCATTAATTTTTGAATAGCGAAATGCGTACAGTATGAATTGTGTCGTTATAAATGTGTCCTTTGTTGAAGCAGTGATCACTATGCTACAATTTTGGTGTTGTTCTTAAAGTTGTGTGGTTGGATAAGAAAATCTGCTAATAGGGGGACAATAAGAGGTGAGGTTGTGAATTATACTGCTCCTGAACTTACGATCTGGCAGAATTCTTTTCATCTTGTTCCGCAAGATCCACAGTGGAACATATACATATACCTATCATTTGAAACATTTTGGAAACTACAGTGGAGAACTGATTATCCCAGACAGAAAAACTAAAAGGATGGATAATCCTATCACATTCAATTGTGTTGTAGTTGTGGCCTTAGTTTCAGTACAGTGCTTACTCCGACTTTCAAGCATTTCACGTTGAAATACTTTTATTTCTATGATTTTATTCATTTATCAGGAAGTTGTTCATTCCATTTAATTCTCTGAAACCTTCTGCCTACTAAAATTGATGTCTTTTCATCATGTGCTGTAAATATGCTCCATCATTTTGTGGAACATTTTGTGGTAGATCTTATTTTCAGATGTGCAATGCAATCTATTTTTATATACCTACTTGCGATGTATGTCCGTAAGTAAGAATTTAAATTCTTGATCACAATGTGTTTCACTCCTTGTGAGGAGTCTGACTCTTTTGGTTGACAGAATTTTCATGTTTTTTCATAACTTATGAGATTCATATTAAGGTAACTAATGCATACTGGATCACCTACACCACCTTAGAGTCTGATTCTTCCACCCTACGCTATAGCTGATGTAGGAACGTCTCTCTTCTGTGGTGATTAGTTGTCCATAGGTCGTTCTGAGTCTCATATCTTCCTGCGAGCAGGCAGTAGAGAGCAGGCTAAGTACGAACTTACCTGCTCTCCAAGTATAAAAGTCAAAGTCACAGACCACCCCAATTCCATAATACACTGTACTTAACTCTCCCTTTAATGTCCTTATATTATCTTCAACTTTTCAGAAATATCTCAAAGCACTTTCTCTTTTATATATAATTTTACATTTTCAATCTATTATTTTGCTAAAGGAGACTTAATAAATACAAAACGGCTGCCGAAGCATTATAAGCATGCTTGTTGGGGTTGTGAAACCTTCAGTATTGATTCAGGGGACTCACTATCATGCTTCACTTTTATCTGTTTACCTGATAAGCATGCTGCAGGAAAACCTTGTGTGTGGACAAAGCAATTTTCTGGACTTTAACCTGGCCACTGACTGCGAGTGCAAACAAAAGTGGTGGTAGTAGGGCAGGGAGGGTGGGATGAGGAAGGAAAGGAAGAGTAGGTGAGGGTGTTCATCGGATAATCCAATGATCAGTTAATTGGACTTCAGATAATCAGTACTTTACTGTATGCTTGATTCTATATTCACCGTTATTTCTGAAGTGATTTTATTGTGTGTGAGGAAAATGCCATCATAAAGCATTTAAGGATACTTCTGCATAGAAAGTGATGGTAATAGGGCAGGGAGGGTGGGATGAGGAAGGAAAGGAAGAGTACGTGCATAGAGCCAAAATTACAGTCTGTAATGTTGATATGGCAAAGCATATGGGTGTTTTGCCATGGAAGGATCTTGGTATCGGCATTGGCTTGAACTCATTACAAATCTTGAAAACTGCATAAGCTATTGACAGATAAATGATATATATTAGTCAATGCTTAATTCAAACAATTAAGTAGGAAAAATTTATATATGTTTATCTTAATCAAAATAATTTATGTTAGTAGTAGATTCTTTGGGGTCTGTTTGTCCCCCACTGCAATAAAAATGTCATCACCAAACATACAAATGTAAGATACTCATAGGCAACCGACGCTTCGGGTTCTGACTCGTTACCCATTCTCAATGCAGCCTTGAGAATGGGTAATGAGTCGGAACCCAAAATATCGGCTGCCTATGAATTTCTTACCCGGTGGCGAGCCCGAGAGATTTACACAAATATTATTCACCGGCAAAGTGTAAAATCGTACATAAAAAGTCATCAGTTACATGTTTCTTGAAGATTCTTAAAGAATGTCATTTTTAGACTGTAAAGGTATTTCAAAAGGCCCTGGAAAGAACAGGTACATACATGAGAAGAGTAGTTATTATAACACAATTTCAAGAAGAAACATATGCTTGAGGATCTGTCAGAGACACACCTAAGGGTTAAAACTGCTAAATAGTTTGGTGTTTTGGCAGGTGCGGGACAAAATGACTGAGTATGCTGTTCGCCTGGCTAAGAGCGTGGGCTATGAGAATGCAGGCACAGTAGAGTTCCTTGTGGATGAGTCTGGAAACTTTTACTTCATTGAAGTGAATGCCCGGTTGCAGGTGGAGCACACAGTCACTGAGGAGATAACAGGGTGAGTTTAGCCATCTTGAGAAAGGTGAAATAGCCTCGAGAATGGGTGTGTATTGAATACATTGATGTCATCCTTGGGAGACTTGGAAAAGAAATCCCCATGGCTCTTGCCCATGTTGGTTTGATTGTATTTAATGGTTTTCATTTGGATGATTGCAAGATTCATTTAGAGTATAGTTCCATATGTAAATGGGACAAATGTTGTTACAGAACACTGTTCTCTATTCCTATGTTATGTTTTATTCAAAGTGTTTGCATGTGCAACTGTAATTATCATCCTAGTGCTAATATTTTATGCCCTTATGATGCTGGAAAAATTGCTTTGTCCCTTTAAATCCTTGTTTTCATGCATTCATATGCCATTCGTTTTATGACCTTGACCCTTAAGTCTATAGTCTTCCTGTGATATAAGATATATAATATCATTGTGGTATCAGTCTAATTATCCCCCTACCATAGTTTGAAGACGGGAGCTCTATTAATGGATGCCTATGGTAATGGCAGAAAAGCTTGCGCAAGTGTCAATTGTTAAAAGTAATGTTTAAGTTAACTTTGATACATGTTGTCATCCAAATTTTAGTATGTGCTTAGAACTGACCTCAAGTATCTTGAACAAATTAGTCTGTCTTTAATGACATGTGTTTGTAGATTGACTGAGAATAATAAGGGTGAAATTCATTTTTAAGATGACCCCTGATCTTCTCAGGGGGTCCTGAGGACAGACTAAAAACCTGCACTATTGCTGCCACAGAAGGGAGTGGTAGTGGTTGTGGCAGTATTAGCAGCAGCATGTTAGCGTCTTGTGCCCCTTCATCCCCATTCCACAGAGGTGGGGAAACTGACTATTTCATAGGTAATTCATTAATTTCTCTGTCAGAATATGTAGTATCTACTATTACCAGACATCCAGGTTTCCTCAGACATGTACTAGTTTTTGAACCTCAGTCCGAGGTTGGTGGAGAATCCTGGTTATGTCTGGATGTTTTGATTGAGTTTTCATCCCCTGTGGAGATTCCTATTTAGTCTCATGGCCCAACTTCCCTCCCCGTATAGTTCTCTGAAAAACATTTGGTATACCATCCAAACTGAGAGTTTATTGTCAAACTGACTGGTAATTTATTCTCGTTACTCAGCCTGCACCAAAAGTTGCAAGCGTTGTGAGGGTTGAGAGCTTGCCATTCCTACGGCATGGAAACTTTGAATACCATTATTTATCTTTCTCTGTTTCACCAAGAACAGCTGTGCAAGAAATTTTGGTAGTCGATGAAATCCATGCGGTTGTATTAGTGGTAGACCTAATCTGGAGTATATTCTAGAAGGCAAGTGTCTTAGAGGGTAATTATTGTAGAGAGTTATTGTAATATCTTCGATCTGCTTCACATTTTGCTATCTATTACATTTGAAACTATGCAATTCCATGCAAACTCATCTGAGGCTGTGGCTCAACACCCTCCGATTTCCACGATTTTTGGCACAAAGGAGGAATATAATAAGGAAGGCTGATTTGCCATATATTAGCTTTCAGTGATTAAAAATGCCAAACTTACGTCACTTCTACTATCACAAGTTAGCACAAAATGGCGTGCCGCCGCTCCGAACTTCAGCTCAAATAAATGTTGATCAAGTGGTCATATTTTAAGCATAATGATATTTTTGTCATACAAAGTCAGCCATGTGCATTTTCTATTAACTTTTGGTTTTCTAGGCATATTTTCTTAAAACGGCTTTCATTTTTTTTTAAATTGGTCTATATTTAGGGCCTAATAATGCCCAAACTAATTCATAGAAAGTAGAAAGGCTTCTCGGGATTCCATCCAGGTGGAAGGTCCATGACCGACGTTTCAGCTGCTTACTCTGGTTGGAAGTGTCCCTTTATATATAGTATAGTGTTAGGGAAGGGCAGTTGCGAAGCTGTTTTCCCGTGCTTTCCTGATTGGTCCGCATTGCCTCTATGGAAGAAAAAACTCAACAGAGACAGCGGTTTCCATCTCAGCAACACTTGGAAACCAGTACTGAAGTCCATAGAGGCAACGCGGACCAATCAGAGGAAAGCACGGGAAAACAGCTTCGCACCTGCTCTTCCCTGACACTATATATAAAGGGACACTTCCAACTATCGGCATCTCACTTCCCTGAGGACAGCTGAAGAGAAAGCAGCCGAAACGTCGGTCATAGACCTTCCAACCCGGATGGAATCCCAAGAAGCCTTTCTACATTCTATTCATCGGGAAAACCTGAAATATTTAATTCTTAGAAAGGTTGTATCTTAATTTTTCTGAACAGCAATGACACAGGGCTGTAAATATACGATATGAAATTAAATTTTTGGTGCACAACTACCGCACAGTGGTGCTATTGAAATGGATACATGAAAATATTGCTACTTTTAATGCTTAGGATAAGCAATGTTTGACAACTTACTTTGTTGAAATATATATTTTGCAGCAGCCTTTCAATAACAAAAATAAAATTGGTGAGTTCTTCGGTCAAACCTACAAAAGATATGACTAATGTCATGTCCTTCTACACGCACCCCCGCTTTGAAAATGATGTGTTATGAAGTTACATGGGTGGTCTGCACATATGCCATGCGTTGAGTATCCAAACCAAGACTAAATGGAGGTTAGTTAATTCGGGTTTTTCCTGCGTTGATTCATATTAATGGACAACAGTTTGGCTAACATTAGAGCTAGTGTCATCAGGACTTTCGGACAACAGTTTCGCTATCGTTACAGCAAGCATTGTCAGGTCCTGAATCATTTCAGGACCTGATGATGCTTGCTGTAACGTTCGTGAAACTGTTGTCCGTTAATATGAATCAACCCGAGAAAAACCTGAATAAACTGACCTCAATAAATATACGTGGAAGCGTCCTTAGCAATGGACAAAATTCTTTAATTCTTAAAATTTGTAATACTACGACATGTTTACCTAGTGGCTGCTTATTAAAGGGTCTCTGTGGCATTACTTTGACTAGTGAATGATATTGACAACATATGATTAGGTATAAAGATCTTTCCCTAAAATTGGTGTTGTTTCAATGAACATTATTCCTAAATTAGAAATCCTAAATTTACTAAATTAAAGCAGAACTTTCTATTGAATAATAATGGGCTCCTATGTTGTCTGCTGAATATTTTTGTAATAATCATAATCCCTCTCTGGTATAAAAGCGCTATATCCTTTGTACGACTAGGGTGACCAACTCTCCCATATTTCCCGGGATCTCCCTTATTTGACCCTATTTTTTCACGATCTCCCGGCTCTCGTATTTTCTGTCTCTTTGAATGAATTTCTCCCGTATTTTTTCGTCAATTTCGTCATTCAGTTTCAATCATTTAAATTTTGCGCACACGGTCAAAATTAGTTTAAACGTTCGAGAGCGGACGCAATTGATTCTGTATAGAGTTTTTTCTATCGATTATCATGTTTATAAATGACCAACCAATGAGTTAACATCTCCTCGTCTGTTAAACCAATGAATGCGTATTTACTTACTGCCTTTCTTTTGATCTTTGTGTTGCTCAGCTGGTGGTGCTTAGGTGTAATTTGGTTTCAGTGGTTTAACTCTACATCACCTGTGAGCCGTGTAGGGGCAAGAGTTTATAATACAATAATGGGCAGTGACCGCGAAGCTAAAATGCCACTAAAAAAGAAAACGAAGTATATGTGTACATATCTTTCGGAATAGGAAAGTATATATTCCTGGTTTGGACCTGCACAGTCTTGTGTTTATAAAGCAAAGTGTTTGATCTGCAAACGTGAGTTTAGCATCGCAGATGGCTGCAAGAACAACATGGCAACCAGGTAGTAATACTCATACAGAGAGTATTTTCTCTTATAAATTACACGTGGACGGATGTTAGGAATAGGAGTAGTACAAAGCTGATCAAATCACAAGTCAAGTTGCCATGAACTTCACGTATTCTTGCAATGAATTTTTAGAATTTGCAAAAAGTGATGGAAAACTATTGTCTGAAGCAAAATCTGTCACAAAATATATTTTGGTCTTCTTAAAATATAAAATAAAGTTCTTTTTAATTATTTTTACAAACACTGCAACGCTTTTTCTCTTTTTGTGAAATTTTGCCTTGTTCTAAATCTCCCTTATTTTTAATCAAGAATGTAGAAATCTCCCTTATTTTATTCAAAAAATAGTTGGTCACCCTATGTATGACACAAGTCAAATATGAAATAAATGATTCCATAATACAAAATATTTCTTTCTTGCTCATGTTTCTTAATGATGCTCAATAAATAAATTGCTCAGCAGAGTTGGTTCAGAGTGATTTAATTGCAAATTATTTCACTGATTTGATTAGATAATAGGTTAATTGAAATTTTAAAGTAAATGAGTAAAAATGTTTAACTCCTCCGTTGGATGGCAGAATTTTCCTTATCTTTCAGCTGGTGGGGAGCTAATCCACCAATTTTCACGGAATAAAAACTTATCGCATGGTTTCTTGTGCCTCCTAATGTATATTGCAAAGATTAGTTTCTTGAATTTGTTAAATTTTTTTTTCCAGTTTGATACATATTTTGGAAAAAAAATGCATTATGATACAGGAGATTTTGCTTAGTCTTATATAGGGAGGAGAAATGGAATATGAACATTTTTTTGTAATACAGGGTACAATTTTGGTTTTATTTCTCCCATATCTTCAGCCATTCAAATATGTATTAGTATTTAATCATAAAAGTTTAAACTATATAAACAATTATGATATTGAAAAATATCAAATTTTTTGTATATTTTCATTCATTTCTTACTTTGTTGTTCCTAAATTTTGTACCTTATTTATTTTGACGATTTTGTTTTGTATATTTTGTTTATCATAAACAACTGAACTTGTACTGATAGAACTATGGTTGTCATTTACATTTAACAAAATAGACAATGTCGAATATTTGTTGGGTTACTGGATAAGTAATTCCGTTACATGAAGATGCTTACTACAACGAACATTCATATGAACATTCAATTTTTTTTTGGCAATTGCATCTCTTTTTAAAAGCTTCATATATTGCATTGAAATATTCAACAATGATAACATTTAAAATATAACTATTTTTCACAATACACTTACTGTCGGCGCAGAAATTATGTGCACTCGAGTTTGGGTACAAATAAAAAGTTAACGAAAAGACTTACAGAGAAATTAATGACACCATCATTTTTCTCATTCATTTCTACGTTATGTAATAGTAAATTTTAATTTTTTTGGTGAATTTTTATATTTTTTACTACAGTTATAACGTAAAAAGTACTAGTTATTGACGGCGCGCGGGAAAAGCTCCGACTTTGATACTTTGTAACTCAAACACAAGATCTTCAATATCAACTATATTTATGTAAATGGAGGATACATATGTTTGCTATAGATTGTGTGAGTTGGAGCTATGTATGTTTCATAGAAATTATGTTATTATAAATTTTTTAAAGTTATTGCATTTCAAAACTGGGTCATCGTAAGATTTCGTTCTTGGTCTCGTTGCAATTGGCATGCCTTGAACGTTTCCAATATGTTATTGTCCAAAACATCGATAAGCGCGTTTAATTTAAATCGAGTGATATTTATAATGGACGAAGTGAGAGGTCCCGTTAGGCGAAATGCCTAGCCGAATCGGTGCTGTGTTGCCGCATATACCCGCTCGGGCCCCCAGCGCTCGGCGCCTGCCCAAGCCGGCCTGGAAGACGGCCCTGGTTAAAAATGTAATCGCATTCCTTACCCTTTCGCTCATTCACATTTGCAAGTTATTTTTGGCGATGATTCACGTGAGGTATTTAGTAATGCGGTAGCGGTAATGTGGTGATAAAGGTTTGCATTAGAATTATGCTCTGTGTACAAACAAAGTACGGAGAAATAAAATGACTTGTTAAATCCACCTGACATTTAATAACAAGACGCAAGTTTCGACACAGGTTCTGACGATGGCGCGACGTGTCAAAACCCGGGTCTTGCTAATGCATCTCAAGTGGATTAAAAAAATTCATTTCATTTCTCCGTTATGGATAACTTGCCCAGATTAAAGCCTGCAAACCTTTTCTTTCCTAACACGGAGCTCGAGGCTGCGCTGGGGGCCCGAGCGGGTAGACGCGGCAACACAGCACCGATTCGGCTAGGCGTTTCGCCTAACGGGACCTCTCACTTCGTCCATTATAAATATCACTCGATTTAAATTAAACGCGCTTATCGATGTTTTGGACAATAACATATTGGAAACGTTCAGGGCATGCCAATTGCAACGAGACCAAGAACGAAATCTTACGATGACCCAGTTTTGAAATGCAATAACTTTAAAAAATTTATAATAACATAATTTCTATGAAACATACATAGCTCCAACTCACACAATCTATAGCAAACATATGTATCCTCCATTTACATAAATATAGTTGATATTGAAGATCTTGTGTTTGAGTTACAAAGTATCAAAGTCGGAGCTTTTCCCGCGCGCCGTCAATAACTAGTACTTTTTACGTTATAACTGTAGTAAAAAATATAAAAATTCATCAAAAAAATTAAAATTTACTATTACATAACGTAGAAATGAATGAGAAAAATGATGGTGTCATTAATTTCTCTGTAAATCTTTTCGTTAACTTTTTATTTGTACCCAAACTCGAGTGCACATAATTTCTGCGCCGACAGTGAGTTGAAATTTTTTTTCAAAACATTTCTCTCTCAAAATCAATTTTATACATTGACAATACGTACAGTTTTTATGAGAGTAGTGATGGACACAGGTATGAAAATATTTAGTTGACTTTTCAATAAAAAATAAACAATTTTAATTTTTATGTGATACACTTGAAAATATGGCATGCCACAAAGAGGAGCATCTCACATTTTACACAGGAAAATCGTCTCTCTTCTCTGTTCTTTTGCAAGGCACATGACACATCTTTTCACTCTGTGTTTTCTTTTCTCTGTTTGTGGGTTATGCTCAGGAAAATGTCGATCAATGAGTCTCCCAGGCATTTGTACAGTTGACTTTTTCCCTAATTTGCACTTCCTAATCAGCGGTGGACTTTCTGTATTTCTATAACAAATCCTCTATGAGATTCATCCGAAACTCTAATTGCGATAAACCACAGCCTTGTGTTTTATATATATTAAATGAGTTAAACACTGTAACATCTAACATGCGCCTAAAGATCTTTTGGTAGTATTTTTTCATTCTTTTTCGCGTGGCACTGTAAGTGACAATACATTGGTCAGACAAATCTACTCCTCCCATCGCATCATTATAGTCAATGCATGCCTGAGGCTTTTTTTTCGTTCCTTCTTCTCTGCTTGGAAAATTTACCATCGTGTCATCATGTATACTACTCAATATGCAAACATCTCTTTTGTCCCGCCATTTCATCACCATTAGCTTCCCACGATAGTATATAACTACTTCCCCCTTTTTAATTTTTTCTGCAAAACATTTTGTGGGACATTTTTTCCATTCTTCCTCACAGCTCCAATGTGATTGGTCTCAAATGTAGCTAAAAAGTCAAACAAATCAGGGCTACTAAAGTAACTATTTATTCCGATGGTGTTGCCTTGCTTTAACAGATCCTGGGCGAGAGTGAGGACCAATCTTGAAGGCCTTGTAAAGCCGGACACATCAACACCATCAACTCTTTCAACTAATTGAGTGTCCCTTCCTGTGTACATTAGTATGTTCCACACTTACCCTGTTTTTGAGTTGCACAATTTAAATGATTGCTTCCCAAATCTTGCATGCTTTTTTGGTATGTAAACTTTCCACCCAAGGCGGCCTTTCCACAGCAAAAGGCTGTCATCAGCGGACAACAGCCTTTCAGGGGTGTAACTTTCCCGAAAATGTTTCACTTAATGGTCCATAATGGGTTTTATCTTGTGCAATTTTGGCACAACTTGACTTTCAGCCTGATACTCCTCATTGTTTGCCAAGTGTAAAAACTTGAGCACCAAAAAATGTCACTTCTCTGTTATCATTTGATAAAATATAAGAGTAGCCAGTAATCTATTATGTGAAAAATAATGACCTAATTTTGGCTTTTGTATTATTCCCTATAAAAGGAGTATTCCAAAAAATAATTTCAACTCTTTATGAGTTTCAATCCAGTCTCATTTCCCGACTTCATCTTTTCATCAGTCACCTCCTACTTTTTTCTTGTATTTTTTGACTGGCATACAAATTAATTTGACTTACAATTATACCACAACTACTTTCATTAAAAAGGTATTGGAAAAGATCAATTGGTTTCTGCTTACACAAAAGTTCATGGCTCAGGCCAGGAGTGTACTTTGCCTGAAATCGTGGCCGCTGTCCACCGTTGTGAGTCCACTCTGAAACAGTGCCACCAGCAGCAAATCCTTCTCATCACTACCCTCCTTCTCCGAGTCACTGGTAGAAGATTCTAGCAGCTCCAGCGCCTTCCTTTTGATAGCTGAATCCCCTCTACTTGGACCAGCAACTCCTTCAGCGGACACCAAAATCTCCCCTTTGCTCTCAACACTATCTTCACTTTCACTGCTAAGATCTAACATTTCTCCCATGTCAGTCTCTTCTAATCATCTTTTCACCATAAGTATAAACTTTTTCATCAAAAACAATGAATAACAATTCTCTACTAATCTCACGTGACTGTTAACCACCACAGATGGTTAGAAACTGGCTTTGGACACGAAAACACTAACGAAATTAGGAAAAGCCCTTGCCCACATATAAGGATCATCTGGCCTCCCACATGTGGAAGTATTTATTACTGGCTTGTAGATGGTCTATGCCCAGTAGTAACAGGACTCTTCTAACTTCAAGGTGGCCCCTTATGCCCCTCCCCCCTCATGAGAAAGTACATGTGAATGACAGTGTTCGAGAAAACCAGGCCCCCTCCCCTATGAAGGGTAATGCTAAGCAAAGGGACCGCAGGCTCGGATACTGGTCTTCATTGATAGCATAAGAAACAGGAGGAATTGGAAGGCATTCCCTAATATGTGGGTCCTGCGGCACATGGGCAAGTTCCCACCTCCTTGGGAGATGCCCGTCTGCATGAAACAAGGAGGGTGTGAGCCGAGAGTGCCAGGGAGAGGGAACCCAAAAGAGAACAAGGGATAGTGGTGCAGTAAGGGTGGTCAGGTCATTACTCTATTCTTCAAAACTCTGTGCTGGGAAAAACTGATTTTGCATTCAAAGAAAAATATTTTGGGCTTTTATACATAAAAATCAGAGTCACAAGATCCTAGATGCTTTTCTTCAGCCAATATGCCAAGTTCGTGAATTTTAAATTCATTTTCAATTATGCTTTCTGTATTCAGTGTTACATCACAAGAAGTCAAAACATATCAAGATTATTAAACCCTGAGCGACAAAAAAATGTATAATATGGGTATTGTCGCTGCTTCATTGCATTTAAACAACTAAACTATGTGGCGATGAGACCAATCACGAAGAAAAAATCAAAAAGTTGATTTTTTCTCCAGGGATATCCAAAAGTGCATGATAGTTCAATGTTACACAAGTATGCAAAAAAAACAAGGAAACAAAGGGGTGATGAACAATACAATGTAACAAATAAGTTAGATAAAATTGATGTTTAATAATCGCCACCATTTTACGTTTTGAACAATGTGCCATTGATAAGGGAAAGAAAAAAAAATATTTTTTGTACTTATACTATTGAATCTAAAGATTGGAGCATTTAATTGTAATATGAATCTAAATTATCAGACAAACAGACTAAAATGCTGATTGTGAAACAAAGCAGACATAAAACCCAGTCGTAAACGCTGAGTGCAAATGCAGCATACATTGATTAGAGTTGTAAAACACAAAAAAAAGAAGCTTAGGGCACATAAAACACCAAAACTTATACTCATTATAAAAGTGACGCTACGAAGATGAAGATACAAGATAATGTGTGGCTAGAATCTCTTTAAGTGTGCAGTAAATATAAAAAGAATTATATAAAGTGACTAGAGATGCCTTCCCCACCTGGAATAAGAGAAGAACACGGTGTGTGACGATAGTCGCACTTCCCACCTACGGATTCTGGCCTGCGACTATTGTCGCTTACCCCAGTTAAGGGGTTAATCTAAGTTAAGGCTTTGTTCAAAAAAAGATTGGGAATATGTGTTCTGAAAATATTCAATTTATTATTTGCAAATCAAGTATATGAATATTAAAGGTATTAGAGTATTCAAGGTTTTTGATTATATTCGAATTCGAGAAAATCACTATTCGTCCCATCTCTAGTACATACATAAAAAAGACACCGAATTGCATGTAAACAACAAATCACTTTCATCTCCCATGTGTGTTCGCTGTTCACTCGTTGGATTATACTCCCCCCACAAATTACAATTACACTTTAAATAAGTAAATACCAGTATCACAACAAGATGATTTTTATAGGATAATAGGTCATCTTAGTACTTATGGTTAGATGCTATTGCTGTGCTCTTTGTGGCGATTGTTTTCCGCTCCCTTGCCACACGTCCTTTCTGGGACCCTGCATCCTCCGGAGTTGTTATATCGCTAGATGATATGTCTCCTCCTTTGATCTGCATGTTATCTACAGTGAATCACTGCCGAATTATTCTCAGTGGTTTTCCCAAAGCCCACAGCACTAATTAAAAAAACTTTGCTGCTGCCAACTGTCATCCACGCACCAGAAAAACTCAACATATAATTTACCAAAAATGTTGACCTGAGCAATGCCACCTGCCCTAATCACCTTAGAAATTTGTTACAGTTGAGTATCATCATCAAGTAAAGACTGCTTTTACCATAAATGAACTCTCCTTAGCCCACATTGATACTGCTGCCAATTTCCCAAGATCTGAAATTTTTCAGCGTAAAGAATAATAATATAATTATTGTTCTGTTGGTCAATTACATGACATAGAACATGGTCAGATAGTGAATACAAACAAACACTCACACAAGAATATATCTTAGTAACACTATTTGTATAATTACAATTTATTAAAATTCTGTCTATTTCTATTCTAATTCTATATTCTATTATCAATTATTTTATCGGCTCCGGTGGCGGCGGGGTAAAGTCCTTGCTTGCTAAACCGAGGTTCGCGGGTTCGAGTCCCGCCTGGGTGGGTTTTTCACCACCTAGGGCATGGATGTATGTCAAGTTCTGTTGGTCCAGTCCCTGAAAAACCTATTGACAGGCTCAACAGCCTATTGGGATTCTGGGGACATGTGGGCCAACAGAATCAACCGGCAAGCAAAAAAAAAGGTATCAAATTCTATATTCTAGTTTGAAATCTACATCTAAAGATAACACCATCTTCCCCAAATCAGTTTTTCAGCCTCTTCTCAAAAACTGAAAAGAAGGATACATGTATTCAATTAAAAAAATTAATTCTTTGTTTTAAATCTCTTGGCATCGATTAATACTTTACAGGATAGACTTAGTGCAATCACAGATCCGTATTGCTGAAGGGATGACCTTGCCAGAGCTTGGCATGAAGCAGGAGACAATCAATCCCCAGGGTTATGCCATTCAGTGCAGAGTGACCACTGAGGACCCAGCCAAGAACTTCCAGCCGGACACAGGAAGGATAGAGGTTGGATAAACCATTCATTAGAAGGTTGTTCATGTGTATAATGGATCTAAGAGATGGTTCAAGCTATCATTGGTGTGGTCTCACTGTAGTTGCTTCTTACAAATCATCTTACTTGACCCTGAATTTTTATTATTTATTGCTCCCTCATTCATAGGTACACACATCCAAATGAAAGTACAGGCCTCGACCAGAAATGAAGGTCACGTTACAGAATAGATTACATGAATAAATAGCAGGGTTGGGTCATTACATGTAGAATATTATTTTTCTACATACACGTGGAAAATATTGTAGATAATGTAGAATATTGCATAGATTATGTAGAATATTTGATTATTTTTTGTCTGTAATGTTTTATGTTTAATAAAATGTAGAAAATTACAATTAAAAAAATGAAGTAGGTATTACATTGATTTCGTGGTTACAAAATTACATTACCTTGAACAAATAATGTTAGTCTTCCTAAATCATTTTTTTATTGCTGTTTTTATATCTATTATTCCCTTATTTTATTAACTCTATTATTTAATTATAGTATTTACATATAATTAGTTGTGACTTGCCCTGATGGAGGAAACCATAGTGATTACAAAATGTTGACCTCGCATACGACGAAGGTAAATGTTAACCTGTGGCCCTTTAATGCAGCAAAATAACCTGTTTCACACTTTCTCTTCCTTAAATAAATATTTATAATTTTTTTATAATTTAGATGAGATTTTAGATAGGTAGGCCTACACCTCAAAAGGGGGTGAGTGTCAATCATTTCTGTTCATAGAATTAGAAACGAAAGCATGTAAGCCAGGTTCATAGAATTAGAAACGAAAGCATTTAAGCCAGGTTAAGATATCAAATGAATTCACTTTGTAAAATTCCACACGTATTTATTACACTGACCTAGGTTTCGACTTATTTTAAGTCATTATCAAGGTTTCATACCTAGGTCGGTGTAATAAATACCTGTGGAATTTTACAAAGTGAATTGATTTAATATCTTAACTATGTTGTTCTACCAAGTTAAACTGGAAAATTTATTATATATTCGTGAAGCATTTAAGCCTACTCAAGGAACTTTATATATGCATGGCCCTAGTGTTTGCAGCTGAATATCTATCTATCCCACTTAACTCCCACTTAACATTAATCTAGCCTACTGCATTTATAACTAATTGCAAGTACTTGCCATAGAAAATTTAAAAAATGATATGAAGTGGCTACAAATGACTCAGGCCTACTCCAATCAATCTAGAAAATATTGCTTTGACTCATGGATAATTTGGCATTTAGACAGTTCAGTCTTGGATAGTTATTGATTTCCTGGCAGGCTTGTAATATTACAGCAATGGTAGGCTTGTAATAGGCTATTTAAGTTGAAAATGCACTAAATATAGGTTTAATTATTAAAATGTATTAGTATATTGTTAAAATAAAATTTTCCAATAATCATAATCACTTCTTTAGCAGTACATGTAAAATTAATTTTCTACGCGTAGAATATGTAACTATTAGTAATATTCTACATTACATATTCTACAGTAGAATATACATGTAGATTACGCATTTCCCACACAGAATATTCTACTGACCCAGCCCTGATAAATAGCCATGATGTTTTAGCAGCTCAACATTCTAGTAGAGTTAAAAAATTAGATTAGCTGCACTCAAGCAGTTTTGTTAAGCTCAAGTTGAGTCGATAATGATTTTTAAGTTGCTTGGAAAATGGTTTACCATTTTTCCATGAATCTGAGGCGAACATTTTTTCCTCTTCTGGACCTCTAAAGATAAGTGTCTTACTGTTAGAAACAAAATCCTTGATTTTAGTCCAATTGCATAATCTAAATATTGATGCTAACCAGTGTAGTGCTGCATAATACATAAAAAATAAAGTTCTGTTCATGTGTCATCAACATTATCTCAACTTACTTAATGTCCATATTACTGTTTAGAATTTACCTACATTGGATTATAAAAAGCATCAACACCATTGTGACATAATTGGCAACAGTGTTGTTGCATTGAATTCAAGGCATTGTTGCAACTAAGTCTTAGTTTAACACTCATGACATACATCAATTCTGTAATGATCTCACCCTTATGGTCACAATTATCCTTAATTGCAGAGTAAAAAGCATTAAAGGCATCTTGTTTGTGTTTCCCCTGCATTTCTGTGGCTGTGAAGAATAACTGGTAGGGTCTGCGACTCTGTTGCAGAGCAGGTGAAGCTAAACTGTGAGCTTTCTTTTGCTATTTTTTCACTGCATATTTTTCTTTTCCCCTGTATTTTTGACCATTAGTCCAAAGTGGTTTTCTTTCCTCATGCTTAGAAATAGCCCTCCCCATCCCCCACTCTCTTTGTAGCTAGTGTTTGACCAGAAATACGCGTGTATGGTACAAATTGTTGTCTCTATTTCTCTTTGATGTATCATTTTATGTAGTTTTCCCTTGAGAGTGTTAAGATGTTACTGTGGTTCCTTTTATGACCTAAGAATTCATTAGGATTTCTATTATGTGTGGTGTGCCTGTCATTTGATCTCCAGTTGTCAGAATGTTTTTGCGAGAACAGTTTTTCATATAATTCTCTTCCTCTGTAAATGATTCTTGCAGAACTTTCCTTATGTTTTTTGTTTGCTATTGTCAGGTGTTCCGCAGTGGAGAGGGTATGGGCATCCGGTTGGATGGAGCATCTGCATTTGCTGGAGCTCTCATCTCACCATATTACGACTCGCTACTTGTCAAGGTGATAGCCCATGCTGGCGACTTGCAAGCATCGTCAGCCAAGATGAACAGAGCGCTGAGGGAGTTCAGAGTGCGAGGTGTCAAGGTGGGTGGCAGGGAGAGGGGATGAGGTGGAAGACTCGCTCTAAGTTGTGTGGTAGCCCATGTGTTTGCCTGCATCATCCATGTGTTTCTCAATGGGAATGAACTCTTTTGATTCATTGCATTGGAACTGATATAACCAGTGAAACTATTGTGACTCTATGTAATCTATTTTGTTCATTAATTTAGTATCAGATTGAAAGTATTGGGGAATAATTACTCTTCTGCCGCACTTTATTAATGTGTGACATTAAATATGCAGAATTTGACACCAACTCCTGATTGAAGACTGTGTCATCAGCTAGGTTTTGAATTGGTAGGTGTGGAAGCATTTGATACAATGCCATACACTGGCCTTGTCATTGATCTGATGGCTCAAAATTTTTCATTGTATCTCCTACCTTGAGGAGTAATCACCTCATGAGGCCATTTTTTGGAAACTATGAGAGGTAAAAAAGTCTTTGCATTTGTCAAATTGTTTCATCAAAATTTAATTTTTTCTCTTGAGAGTTATTATGAGATCAATGGAGTCGAAATGGTTGAGTTCTGCAGCATAGCTCTTTGCATATTTCATTATCTGTCAAGTTTTTAAACTCCTTGTTTTTGTACTTTATACTATTGATTCATGTATTACGTTAGCACAAAGGATTATCCTTCTTTGTTGGAATATGTTGATGCTCCTCCTGAGGCCATTATTTAGTTGAAATTGAGCCAGTTGCAAGAACATTAACTTTTTAAATCTTTTCCTCTGTATGTAGAGAGAAAAAATAGTACTAAACTGGTAACTGCTCATATTTTTTTCACTTGTTTGGGAAGAAGATTGGAACTTGGCTGTTAATTTTTTTCATCTTTGCTGTGGCTATATAGGATGAGCTCATTCAGTTTTTATGTGCACTGACTGGATTTCATGTGTTAACTTAGTCTGCTCATATTGATGTGATGATTGGGTTGTTCTTTCCAGACAAATATTCCATTTCTTTTGAATGTGCTGGAGAATCAGAAGTTCTTGAATGGCACAGTTGACACTTACTTCATTGACGAGCATCCACAGCTGTTCCAATTCCAGCCAAGTCAAAACAGAGCCCAGAAACTTTTGAACTACTTGGGCACTGTCCTTGTCAATGGACCTTCCACTCCCCTCGCAACTGGTCTGAAGCCTGCCGAGATCAAGCCTCATGTCCCTGAAGTGCCCGTGGGTGAGTGACAGCAGGGAGTAATCCTCGAGAAGCGTGTCATGAGTTTGCTCTGTTGTAGCACAACAACCTTACTTCCTCTCAGGCATAAGGGAAACTGTAGAAATGGGTTAATTGCATTAACTAGTTATTCCCTTACTTCCCCATTTACCTCATCATAGATGCACTTTTTTTCATGAGTTGGAGGTATCGTTTATTTCTCATGTCTATAGATAGAACATCTGTGTATTCCAAGTTCCATGAATTTCTTGCTTCGTGGTGCATCCAACCCTTATGGCTATTCATCGCTTCTTTTTTTTAATGTTGTGGTTTTAGAAATGGAATCTGCATGTTGCTGAAAGATTTATTTATGGGCAATAGTGTAATTATTTGGTAGGCTGCATTTTGGTATGTGCCTATTCCAACTCTCATTAATGGCATTGTCTTTTTTTTGGCAATGTCTTGGGAAAAATATATTTGAAAAAGTTTGACATTTGTCTACCATTTGATGCCAGGTGGGCGTACATTTCACTTGTTTGGACCTCAATTAATTTGGAGTGATCTTGAATCATCTCTGGTCACTTCAATGACTCTCAGCTCAAAATAAATGTTAGTCATGGTGTTATTTTGATTTTGAGTGGAATACAATTTTAGAAGAACATATACTCATATTGATAATATCTTCTTGAGATTCATCTGTGAGTTTCATTTTTTATTTCTATCAAATTTGGAGATTAGCACTTCACTGTGTGTGGGGAAATTAGTCAATGCCATCAATTTGTACCTTGAATGTAGTTATACTAATTCTATGCACTTTTCAGATATAAATTACTGCCTTTATTGCCATGCTTTTTTATTTGTGACCGTGGATACAAAATACTCATGGATAGGAATTGTCAAAAATAGAGAAAAGTAATCTGCGTAGACAAACTAAATCACATTAAATAAATGCACCATAACAATTTACATAATATCAGTTGAGAAGTTAAGGTATTCTTCAAGGGGATAAAAACAGTTCTCTAAAAGAAGTTGTTTTAGTCGGGCATGTAACTTTCCTGGTATCAACTCATTTTTGATTGATTTTGTGTAGTTTGTTATATATCTGGCAGCTCGAGGCAGAGGGTTGTGTTGTCAAACAGCAGTGTCCTGTTTACCTAATGTAAAAATGTAAAAGACTTAATTTAAATTTTAAAAGACTTTATCTATTTAAATAAAATATTGATAAAACTTCAAATTTTCACATTTTTGCTGAGCCGTCCCCTAAGAAAATCAAGTGGGGTCTCATGAACGAATATAGTGAATAAAGGCCCATATTGAATCCACTGGGAATGATGGGCGGCTTTTGCCATTAGGAAAGCACATCATGGGCAATGGGAAATTAATTTAGGACACTTGTCGGGAAGATGGAGACATGAAATGTGGTTGAAGGAATGATAATCATAAATAGAATCATGGGCAGTTGTTTATTTTTGTCCACTGTGTCTAATTTTTTTATTAAAGAAGACTTAGAATTGTAATTTTTACTCCTCAAACTATGAAAAAATCAATTTACTGCTGACTGAGGTGGAAAATTAGGGTTTTGAAAATGTGTACAAAAAATGGAAATTTTATTTTCTGGGAATAGTCGGGAATAGGCCCATAATGAATGTACAGAATTAGCCTTTGGTTGAAATACTACATATTTTAAACATACATTCAATTATTGCCGTTGAGTTGAATTTAAATAAAGTTTGTTCAGGCATGGTTAGGTTGTTAATAGTTTTTCTCATAAAAAAATTAATGCCATGCTCCATTTGTAGGTATTGGATATCTCCAGACATTCACGCATAAAAATGGACTAATGATCAAGGATTATAAAGATGACATGCATAGTTTCATTCCATGGTGACATTAGCCATAGGTTTTCTTAAACTATTTGCAGCACCTAAGATATGTTTGGTGGCTATTGCAGCCCTTCACTAAATTTTGAAGACGGCACCACTGGGTATAGTTGTCATTCAAGAATTAATGCTTTGTATTTTGATTCGAACAGTGGGAGTGAGAATGAGAGAACCAAATTACCTGTCATTCCCTGATTGTTTGGAGGAAAAACTCTTGCAGTGTTCTTAAATACTTTTTCCTGGAAGTTTGGGGTTCCTGTGTCCCCATTTATATCATGCGTCACTCATTTGGACTAAAACTTGATTGAATGTCACAAATATTCATTGGAATAACTATCTGTGTTAAATTAGGCAAGATTTTAATTTGAAATTACTTTCATTGGGTAAAAGTTTTTCAAAACCCTTTGATGCCTCCAATTTTAGGGCTTCATGTCTGCATAATTTAGTACTAGATGTAAATCCTTGTGGATAAGAAGGTATGTCCGTAAATGCATGCTGCTTTTTATTTTTATTTCTGGTTTGCACATTTTTATGAGTATGCTGTCTTTCTTTTTTGACTTCTAAAATTTCAGGTGCCCGAACCATGGAGTCCACTGAGAATAGTGACGATGATGGTGATGGATTAGGTCAGTACATTTTTCCTTCTGTACATCCTTATTTCTCCATGCCACACCCCTCTGTATCCCCACTCTCCTCAGTTCTTTTCCTCATCTATATGTGAACCAGTTTGCAAGTTTTCCTAGATGATAAGAAACGACAATTGCACCTTTCCACAGATTTAAATTATAGTGTACTACAAATGATTTGACTTGCAGAGTCATCATCAGGTGCTAGACACTTAAGCAAAGGTAAACTCCTTATTCTTATGTCTGAAAAGAAAGGTGGGGATAGAAAACATAAGTGAGGTCAGGGAAAGAGAGAAGGTGGAAGGCAGGGACGATCCCAGGAATTTATTTCAGGACTACCATTAATAGGCAATTTTTAGTCATCCTAAAAAAACTATAAAACTGTTACATCATTATATCTATATAATAATGAGCATAATAATAACTATTATACTTTTCAGATCAGTGATCGGAGTGTTTAATTTTTTATGTGATAAATACGTCTAGTTAAAATTGTTTTGTAATACCCAAAATTTTCAGGGGGGATGTATCCCCCCCCCCCCCAGAATGTATAAGTTACCTCTGCAAATATAACATACCTGTTATATTTGCAGAGGCAACTGCAACTCATTTCCGAGAAAATGAGTTGCAGTTTGGTGAGTATAAATGTTCCCAAGAACTGTGGACTGTCCATCCAGTAACTTAAATGGAGTCACCCGCTTGTGGTCACACAATTGTGGAATAGATAGGTTGTTAGTCTTGACTATTTTGGCTACACCTTCCTAAGTGTCTGTTTCCTACTCGAAATGTATGTGATTGAGTGTCTTTATAGAAGTGCACTGTTCTTCGGTTCATACTAGTATTCTTGGGCATCAGTGATGGTGTCACGTAGTTGGGTGGGTCTGGAAAAGTAGCTGACAGGCACAAAAGCTTGTGGTGTCTCGAATGCATAGAAAATTATTATTCTTTATTCGTGGGAATGTAAGAAATGTCTTTATTATTTAGTTTAGTCGAAAGGATTTATAGTGTTTCCAAATGATGCAATTCTTAAAGTGTAGGAAAACATTTTGGAAGGAAGACAAGCATTGTGTAAACTTACATGTTGAAGGCAGGAAAAGAGGAAGGAGTTCTAAATGTGACCATTGATGGAAAAAGGCCAGAACAAATACCATCCTTTAGATACCTCAGAAGTGTTATAACATTGAATGGAAGTTGTATGGAGGAAATATGAAGTAGGATATCACAGGGAAAGGCAGCCTTCAGTACAGAGAAATCAACTACTTTCAGCCAAATTGATCAACATAGGCTTAAGGAAAAGACTTGCTTAATGATTTATTTCGAGTGTTAGGCTTTATGGAGCAGAGAGATGGACAGTCAGGAGGAAAGAGGAGAAATATCTAGAGGGCTTTGAAATGTGGCTATGGAGAAGAATGGAATGATTAAAATGGAAAGATAAAGTGAGAAACGAGGAAGTGCAGGCAAGGATGGATGAGCTAAGGAATATTTTGAGATCAATAAGAACATGGAAGGTGAACAGGATGGGACATGTCCTGAGGATTGGTTGCCTGCTGAAAAGTATATTTGAAGGAAAGATTGAGGGAAAGAGAGGGAGAGGAAGATGAATAAATAATATATTGACGAATATCATGAATGGAAGGAGTTATGAAGAGCTGAGGGAGGCAGCACTGGATAGGCATGGAGGGAGCAGTTCAATCGAAACCTGTCTGAGGACAGTCACCTATAAGAAGAAGTGAAGTGCTCAGCATGGTACTTGAGGAAGGGAAACTGCTGTAGGAGATTAGTCAGTTGTTGAAATGTATGAGGGTTGAGGGGATGCTGTAGGCTGCAATAGAGGGGAGGATGTTGGATGAGAGGGGCAAAGGAAGATAGAGAAAAATTGGTGTGAATGGGATAAAGAGGGGCGGGACATAAGCTGAGCTGGAGAATAAAGTCATATGAAGAGATAGAGGGCTATCCCTGTAAAAATAACTGGAGACTGAAATATTTTCCCATCAATACCTGTGTCAACTCATTGGTCACCTTTAATATCTACCTAATATTTTCTATTATGTACTTGAACTGCGACATTTTCAAACGATCAATTTGGAATGAAGTTACTGCTATATACAATATGTTTCAAAATATTCCCAATTGAATCTGATATCTCAAGTTTTATCCATTGCCAAAATGTGTTTCGTCCCATTGTTTTCTATTACTAATTCAAAATAAATGTCCATCCTATTTATAGTAGAGCCCCAATTATCTAACGTCTGATTAACCATCAGATGGATTATCTATCATCTTAAAATATCATCCCCTGCTCTTTCTTTTTGTCCCCCTCCCATCTGCCCTCCTCACCTACTTCTGCATTTGTTCTCAGTCAGTCAGTGGCCACATTCAAGACTTCAAAATTGCTACGTTTCACCCTCACACACAGTTTTCCTGCGGCAGGTTTTTTACCAATGAATGTTGCATTACTGTGAGCCTCCTGAAGCACCGCTTCATGTTTGCAAGATCTGGGTGAGCAAGCTTATATTGTTTCTGTGGAAGTTTTATATTCATGTTTCTTTCTGCAATATAATAATATAAAAAGTCTTATTCTTTGGAAAAGAGGAAGTGCTGTGTGTAAGACATTTCTGTGAAGTTGATGAGAATTGTTAGGGTGGGAGATCTTTGCTTGCAGTGGTGCATAGTAAGCCTGCTGCTGAATTGGGGTGGTTGGTGGCCTTGACTGGTTTACTTTGAGAGTGGGGTGAGTTAACATGAAGATAGGGAACTCAGAACTCCTGGGGGCAACCATTAAATGCCACAGTAGAGATATGTGCCTTTGTAGCTATAGTTTTTAGGTGGAGGAATCACACTCCAAGGAGCTGTAGTTGTGCCAGTGTGTATCAGCTGTTTTAATGAGAGTTGCAGAAGTTAAATAAACAGAAAATTTAGCCGATCTGCATTTTATAGTCCTCACGATGAGTGTAAAGGCAGGTTTACATGATTCATGTACCTATGCAATTATGTGGCTAGACAGATGCATGCACAAATGCTCCAAATTTGAGCAGGGGCTATTTAATGGCCCCACATTCATGCATTTATGCAATTTTGCATGTTTACATGAATGAATTTGATTTGTGAATGTTTTCACTCATCTACTTACATCAGTACATGTATTTGTAAACATAGCTAAAAACATTGTGATCATTAATTTTAGTGCTTACTGGTGGGCCAATATCATGAGCAGATGTAATAATAATTATGAAAATGTATAAAAATGGAAGGCATTGCGCATCTTGAAGTACGATTCACCTCTGAATATTCCACGAATTATTGGAGCATATTTATTGCATGTGAGTAACATACATTATTTTGTCCAACAAATTTCTGCAGAGAAATAAATGGAATGATTGCCTGATAAAAGAAATTTTTTCATAGGAAGCTGCATATTTCATCATAACACGCACGAAAGCCTTTTAGAGAGCATGGCCCTGAATCCAACGCCATAAATACTGTACAATTGAATGTGATTGGAATATCCATCACTTTGGATCATCCTATAGGGCTTCTTCCTCCATTAGTGTGGGTAATTGGCCCCTCTCCTGTATTGGGCTTTTAAGGAAGACAAGCTTTAAGGATGTATTAGTGGCCCAGATGAAATACCTGATTGGCTACCCTTTAATTTTGAAGATGGTGATCTCTCAGTGCAGAAGGAAGCTTGTCTTCTTTCCAATGCCATCACTCAAGTTTCATTTCAAGCTGAGAAGTGGACTGTGGACCATATTTTTGTGCTCCTTGCTGTTAATTGGATAATAGGGATTAGGGTGACTCCTCTTCCATAACTTCTCCAAGCAAATCAGTAGCTTTGAATTCAAGTGTGTGCTCAGTTATGAAAGCTATATTCTGATAATGCTAGTGTTTCCAAGTTCAGTCACACCTTGCAGCATGGAGAATAACTCTTTTTTGGTTTTGGAAACAAAAAAAGGCTCTCAAATCTCAAATACTGAGTGCATTTTACTCCACATGGAGCTCTCCCATGGCAAGGAATCACTTGGGTATGCTTCTTGCAATCCAAATCATTGGCTCATTGGATCTTCGAGTAGCTGGTAGAGTAGAAGGTGATATCAACCCTTAGTCACAGTGCCACCTCTACTCAGGGCCTCCTCCACCCATGTACCTGTAATCAACTATTTATTTGTCTTGTACACTTGCTAAAAAAATGTGTGTTTCATACCTAGAATATATAGACTTGAAAGAGCATTCCTTATGTTTTACTGTGCATGTACAAATTGTATATAGGTCTCTAACATTGCTATTAACAAGATCTTGTTTAGTGGACCTAGCCAGCAACTTTTTTAATAATAGTGGTATAGTTCTGTATTGAATCAGTGCATGCTCAGGAAAACCTAAACAATGCATTATGAGCCTATAATTTCATAGTATACTGCAAGCAAGAATTTTTGTTTTAGTAAATCCATTGTGTAAATGATTGGCCTCAGATCCATGCTATGAATAGGGCTGATGCTGAGATGAATGGCCGAGATTACCTATGCCTGAAGACTGAAGGAATGACCCAGCATCCCAATGGGTGGGGTCCATAATGATATTTAGGTCTATCTCTCTGTGCCTGCATCTGACTTATCCATAGAGCCAACACAGTATCTCATTCTCTTGCATTAAAAAACCATTGCTGTGTATAAACTGTAATTATATATTCTCCTGCTTATAAAATCTGTGGGGTTAACATGGTAATGTAGGAGAAGGGTTTGAAGGAATAAGTCCATACCATCAAGGATTGGCCGCTACATTTGAGTTACTTACAAGAGACTTGAGGCATTAATTTGAAGAAAATTGTAGCACTGTGGAGTTTGAGGTTCACTAGTGTGTGCAGCCTACATTACTGAAGGATGAAAAAATAATTTTCTTAGCCTTTGAAGGCTTTTTTAGCCTTAATTTTTTTCCCCTGATGGAATAAAGCGAAAAGCCTCTAGGTATTCTCAAATATTAGTAGCTACATATTTCTATTGTGAATATATTTAGCATGTCAATGAATTCCTTTTGATTCCTGAAAAAATTCTCTCTGCCAATAAATCTGTTGATCAGCATCTAATTAGATGAAATATGTGAAATTTTTCTCTTACAAATGTGTTTTTAGTATTATCTTCCATTACAACATGTGAGAATGAAAATTGGAGTTCCTCTTTTTTTCTTCTCATTTATGATCTATAGCAAATAATCTCTCTACTTACAAAAGTGTTTTAGTAGACTCAGAATATGAAAGACTTTCATCTGAATGAAAGGGACTGGTCAGTTTTAACTGGCCTCTTTTGTAATTCAAGGAGAGGCAGCATCATGATAATGAGTGCTTTTAATGGAGCAGGGTGGTGTAAACTAACATCTTCTGTTTCTCTTTCCCTTCTGTTTACCATGGACATGCTGAGATAGAGGCCCCTAAAGGATTTCGGGACGTTCTCCTCAATGATGGCCCTGAGGGTTTTGCAAGGGCTATAAGAGCACATAGAGGCCTATTGTTGACAGACACAACTTTCCGTGATGCTCACCAATCTCTCCTGGCAACGCGTGTGCGCACCCATGATTTGCTGAAGATCTCTCCATTTGTTGCACACTCATCCTTGGGCCCTTCACTCCTCTCAGTGGAAAACTGGGGTGGGGCCACGTTTGACGTTGCATTGCGTTTCCTGCATGAGTGCCCTTGGGAGCGGCTGGAAGACATGCGCAAGCTGCTGCCTAATGTCCCCTTCCAGATGCTGCTGAGGGGTGCCAATGCTGTCGGCTACACAAATTATCCTGATAATGTAGTATACAAGTGAGTAATTTGACAATGGATGTTTTGCCGTAAACATTCCATTTGATTTCTACCTTATATGAATTTGTTTGACCACTTCTATGATTTTTTTTGCCTGTTTTATCTCTTTCTTCCATGATTGTAGTATTTCTTCTGGTATGATTCAGTCACTGAAGACAAATTTTCAAATAAGATAATTGTGTCATTTCCTGATGAATTAGATATACGGGGAAGAGGAAGCCAGATTTTAGTTGCTACTCTACTATTGTGTTTGGACATTCTTTTCTAGCTCCACAAAATATGAGATACATACATCTCTCCTATTTTATTTTCTTTTTATTTTTATACATTTTCACTGCCCCGAATACAGCACATTAGGCCATTGTACGTCGGGTGAACAACAGTAACAACGGACGAGACACAGACACCCATGTCCTGGGCAGATAATATTCTACCCAGGCGGGACTCGAACCCACGACCCTCGGGTTAGCAGGCGAGGACTTTACCCCGCCGCCACTGGCACTACAGCCCACGGTTAGGCCTTGGCCTCCTTTAATTTCTGCCTCCTTGCTTTCCTGTCTGTTGCTGCTCTCCTCCAGAGTTGTAGTCCTAGGAGATCCTGTGTGTCAGCCTGTACTTCATATTCCCAGCGCTTACATGGTCTTCCTAATGGTCTTTTCCATGCATCCGGCTGTCTAACATTCTATTTGGTAGCCTTTTGTTGTCCATTCTAGTCACATGCCCGACCCATCGCAGTCGCTGTAGTCAGATGAATTTTGACAGAGGGGGTTCTCTAAAAAGATCATATAATTCATTGTTGAATCTGATTCTCCAGATATTCTTTTCCCAAATAGGTCCTAAAATTTTTCTAAGCACTTTCCTTTCAAATCGATCAAGTATGCTCTTCATCTTCTCTGTCACACTTCATGCTTCACTTTTATAGGTTGCAATGGGCCTTATAATTGTCTTTTATATTTTCAGCTTGCAATTATGATTGGTATTTTTCGATCCAAGTACATGTGACATTGCAAAGGAGGCTTTATTGACTAGTGTTATTCTTCTCCGGACTTCTCCCTCTTCTATGCCATCTGCGTTTAATTCTACCCCTAGGTATATAAATCGGTCCACTGACTCAATGGAGTCTTCTATCACCATCTGTGAGCCCTTGTTCCCTCTTTTCTGTGGTAGTATTTTTGTTTTTGATGGGTTAAACTCAAGGCCAATACTTCTAGCATGGTTTTTTATTTGTTGACTGGTTTGCTGTGCCGCTACTGCTCTTTGGCTGATAATATTAATATTGTCTGCATAGGCAGCCAGTTATGTTATTTTGTTGGTTAACAAGTTTTCTCTTCCCGATTCCATCTGCCTTATTACGTACTCCAGGGCTATAATAATAAGCTATAATATTTTACGTCGGCAGAGCTATAGTAATAGCGAGCTATAGTAGCGAGCCTCCAGAGCTATAATAATAATAAGGTAGGTGCCAGTCCATCTCCTTGCTTCAAACCCTTCAAGATTTTGAATACATCTGTCAGTTGGTTTTGGATACGTACCACTGCTACTGTGCCCTCATTGTTGTTTTGATTAATCTTATTAATTTTTGTGGGATTTTTAGTTCGAGCAGTATTAGATAGAGTTTTCTTCTACTGAATGAGTCATGTGCCTGTTTGAAATCTATGAATACATTATATGTATATGTCAATGTCATATTCCCAGGCTTTGCTCGGGATTTCTTTTACTGTGGAAATTTGATCTATTGTTGACCTGCCTCTCCTAAATCCCGCTTGATATTCACCAATAATATCCTCTACTATGGGTTTAAGTCGTTGGTTAATAATGTTTGTAAATATTTTATATGCTGTGTAATGAAGAGTCATTGGTTAATAGTGTTTGTTAATATTTTATCTGCTGTGCATTGAAGAGAGATCCCTTGATAGTTGTCACATTTCATTTTGTCTCACTTTTTGTGTATGGCAGGCTCTAGTATGCTCTACTAGGCAGATTGGGAAGAGAAAACTTGTTAACCAACAAAATAACATAACTGGGCATATAATGCTCCCTCTCCAATCTTTAAGAATTGTCTATTCCTCCCATATATTTTTAATCAGAGCGTGCATTTGTTCAGTTAGGTGTTCTCCCATTAGTTTATACATATCAGATGGTATTTCATCCATTCCTGGTACCTTGTTATTCTTTTGGGACTTAATTGCGTCTCTCACCTCCTCTAATGTAGGGGATTCTATTCTTTCTTCCTTATCAGCATGTAGATTCATACCTTGCCCAGTTTCTTCTTCCTCTTGTGTTCTTAGTAGGGTTTGGAAATATCTCTTCCAGAAATATTTTATATTTTGAGGGTCACTCTCTATTTGCCCTGCTTCATTTCTGCACAGGCCAGTTCGGGGTTTGTAGTCCTCTCTAATGCTTTTTAAGTATCTATATGCCCCTTTTGGTCCTTGTCCTTGAAATATTTTTCCATTTTACTTATAAGATCATTCTCATGTTTTCTCTTCTTCCTTCTGCATAATTTATCTGCTCTCCTTCTAGCTGCTTCAAAATCCCTCCTTCTTCTCTCTCTGGTTCTTTTTTCTATATACTTTGTGTGTTTCTTGTTTCTTTCTTCTATTGCTTCATGGCAGTCATCATCAAACCAGGTTGCTCTTTTTTTGGTCTTCGTGTAGCCTATAGTTGTTGCAGCCATTTCCTTGATTGTTGTTTTAATTGTGTTCCATTGGTTCTCTACTGATTGATCCAATTGGTATCTGTCTTGCTTTTCAGCTTTCCCTTGGCTTTCGTTCTTTCTAGATATTCTGCATCTAAATCTGACCTGAACCAAGCAGTGATCTGATCCACAGCATGCACCTCTTCTTGTCTTGACGTCTAGTATGCTGCTGGCTGCTCTTTTGTCTATCAGGATGTGGCCTATTTGATTAGTTGTGTTCCCGTCCGATGACATCCAGGTTACTTTATGGATATTTCTATGAGGGAAGCATGTAGAGCTTATAATCATATCTTTGCTACTGGCAAAATTAATCAAGAATTCTCCATTTTCATTCATTTCATCATGTAATGAATGCCTTCCTACTGTTCCCTTGAACTGTTCTTCCTTTCTTAGTTTGGCATTCTTGTTGCCAATAATGATTTTTATATCTTTTTTTGGCAAATTATCTTAAGTTTCTTCCAAAAGCTGATATAATGTCTCCTTAATTCCTTCTACTTGCTCTTCTGTAGGAGCACGAACATTTAATATATTTAAATTGAAGAAGTGAGTATGTAAACAAAGCTTTCACAGGCGTTCATTAATTGCTTGGAAGTCTAAAATATTGATTTTGATTTTATTGTCTACTATGAATACAATGCCAAACTCTTTGTTACCTCCTCCTTTTCCACTCTACAGAATTGTATGAATTCTCGTGTCTCTTATCCCTTGACCTAACCATTTTGTTTCTTGTATTGCTGTCACCACTAGTTGGTAGTTTTTATTTCCTTGAGTAATGCTGTTTGAGCTCCTGGTTTATTTAGCTTCCGTAAATTCCAAGTTCTGAGAGCATAGTCCATATTTTCCTCTTGAGTCATTTTCGATAGATCCGTCCGTTCCTCCGAGGCTTCTGTCTAGGTTTCTGAACTGGATTTTTTTTATGGGAATGAGTTGTTAGCCCATTGCCCAACCCTCCTCCTTTATCTGGGCTTGGGACCATCAGCGCTGACTCGTGAGCTACTCCATCCACCCATTCATCAGTGCAGGCGGAGTTGAGATACATACTTATATTTATAATATTCCTGAGTGGTTGTTTTTTATCAGTGAAGTCAATGCAGCTGTCTGTCATATCCCCTTTGTCTTTTCTTTGCTAGTATATGATAATAAGTAAGCAATGATTGCTGAGTGGAAATTCAAAAAGTTGTGAAAATTGATCTACATAATTATTCGGGGCAACTTTCAGCCACAGTTGAAGATTGATTTGTTTCCATTATGGAATACCCATCCACCTATTGTATGTGAAAGAATGTTAGGTAAGACTAATGAGAATAGTAAATTCAGGACTTAGGTAATGTGGTGATGCTATTGATAAGTGTTGAAGTTATTGAATGAATATGACTGCTGAAGAAATGTTGTGACACTTGTCTACATTTTATGTGGCTTTTTGATGATTTAATTGCATTCATGTTTACATTAATTTTTATGTATGTCTTTCTAATTTATATTTCAGATTCTGTGAACTTTCTGTGAAAAGTGGAATGGATATTTTTAGAGTTTTTGACTCATTGAATTACCTCCCCAACATAATTGTGGGTATGGATGCTGTTGGTAAAGCAGGTGGTGTGATTGAAGCAGCCATCTCATATACTGGTGATGTGTCTGATCCGACACGCACAAAGTATGACCTCAATTACTACTTAAACTTGTCTGATGAGCTGGTGAAAGCAGGGACGCACATATTGTGTATTAAGGTGAGTGTTTTCATCTATCAGTGCAATACTTTTTCAAACTATTTATTACTTTGTAGGTTCTTTGTGCTGCAATATTCCATATTTTTCATAAATGTGGCATTTTAATAGTAAACTATTTGCATTAATCTGAATGAAGTTTTTATACAGTTAACTAAATCATCCCTGAAGCTATGGAAACAAAGGAGGTGAAACTGCAATTAATATTTTCTTCACTCCTGGTGTATTTAATGTTTTATAAAAGTTTCCATTCCCTCCCATTTCATGGTTGGTGTCATTAAGCCCCAACCCCAAGCCTCTGCAGTGGATAACGGAGGAGGATGTAGATGCTTATAATCCTCTTCATCACTTTCATGGCTAAAAATTTCACAGCCTTCCTCCCCCACCAGTTCATCCATTATACAAAATAAATATTTAGCAAAAAAAATTTGAGACTTCAGTCTGAACTTAGTTGTCCACCCTTTTTTGGTCGAATCTGCTATTTCAAACTGACCCTCAGTCTTTTTTTTGCATTATCTTCCAGTAATCTCTTACTTACCTGGACCTTCTTCCCTCTACATTCCGAATAGAACTCAGAGGTGTTCTCCTAAACTCAGTTATGGAAGCATCTCTACTTAATGCATTTGGCAGATCCAGATCTGGGGGCTCCTTTCATTTTTTCTGCATCTATTACAATTTCAGTTATCGTGATTGTCCCTCTGCATACTAAGTGGCTGCTTTCTGTCATGAGCATGGCTTTCTGGCATGTCCTTTCATTCAAAGAAAACTTAATGAAAAATGTAGAAATCCCAAAGTCAGTAAGAACACACTGAGTGTTTGAGTACATAAACTCCCCAGCCGGCACAAGGTGGCAAATATCCCTAAATTAACGGATACTATCCCTACAGTTATGGAATAAGTCATCTGGTGGGCGGATGGGATATCTCTGAGCAAGGGATACGATAGGTATACAATCGGAAGGACGAAGAGATATTAGACCGATGAATGTCCGCATAGAAACGTATATTTGCCACGTTAGGATTAACCCTTCAAGCACGGAGGAGATTTAAAGGTATCCCATCTCGTAGGTTGGAGGAGATTTAAATGGATCACCAGTTTTCGCATATAGCTGGTAAAAGATTTATAACTTTAAAACCAATCATTGAATTAATTTCAAATTTTTTATGCGTATAAAATAATATCTTGTCTATAATATTTTGTGGTATAACTTGTACTTCCTAATATTTTAAATGATATTTTCTTTGGTAAAATATTTTATCTTTTACCGTCTCCAAAAATCGGATTTCCTTCATTTTTTAATGCAAAGAAACCCTTGCGTATTATTTGTTTATAGGTATTACTATTTTAAAAATACACTATTTAATATTAAGTACTAGGCGTTAATATATTATTGTTGCACATACACGAAAGGCCGCCTCGCCTCGGAAAAGTGGGATACATGCATTACACATTCGGCGATGATAATACCAGTTATAAAAATGGCCTACCTCAATAATTCTGCTTGGTGTGGTAGATATCAAAACAGTCAAAGCAAAGTCCCACGTCACAGTTTTTACATCAGTACACAGTATCTCTTCTCCTGGAATGTTTTGCGCAGACGACACACCTCCTTTGCGGATGTTGTTTCTTTCCTGAGAGAGGGATCCTTCTATTGAAATGTCTTTCTGTCAAGCGAGGTACTAAACTATTGGCAGAATGTCGGCCGGGCACTAGGTTTGGTATATTTCTGAAACAGTTTCTCTACTAGCTGGACACGAAAGGTGAAATGGTCAATGTTTTTCAATCAAGTAGGTTTGAAGTAACTGATCTTTTAGATCCACCCCACCCATTTTTTTTATTATAATCAATAATACTGATTGGTTTTATGAGTTCTTTCCCTCTTTTTACTATAGTCTTTGTTTCTACGCCATGGAATGTAGAAATCATGGTGACTACTTTCTTATCTTTCCACTTTACAACTGAGACTGGGCCGCAGTGTTGACCGGCTACCTCTCCTTTTTTCAATTGTCTATCTTTCACCTTCTGAGGGACATTTTTTCTATTGATCCTCAAAGTTCCAACACAGTCAGTACCGTAAGAAACTTTCAATGGTTGTGCTAAATCCGGTGAGTTGTAAAAATTGTCCATCCAAAGTGTTCTGCCTTGATTCAGTAAAGAAAACACAAGATTCAAAACGATTGCAGTTGTTTTATTTGAGTTTGCTGTGCAAATTAGTGATCTAAAGGCTATATCTCTCCCGGTGTAGATTAGGAAAGACCATAAATAACCGTTAGTTGCATCACAGAGCTCGAAAGTCTTTATACCAAACTTTGATGATTTCAACAGCAACTATTGAAGGACAAGTGACCTTTCCATAAAGTCGAGGATTCATCAGTTGAGATATTTCTATTAGGAAGATAATATTCCTTGAATGCTTTATTGAGATGTGAAATGACTGGAAATACTTTTTTCAACTTCGGTGGTCCGCGACAACTAAGAGTGTTTTCGTTGTTCGTGAAGTGTAAAAATTTACATATGAGTTCAAAACGATCTCTTGTAATTATGTCTCCAAACTAGTTGTGCCAGTTATAACCCAACCGGCACAATGGATATTTGCTTCGGTAGAAAATAGGTATAAGTTAGCGATATGTGCCCCGTTCTCTTTTTTATCTCTATCATATCCCAACCTTTATTATATTTTTACTCATAAAGTGGTAGGTAATTAGATATTTACAGATGAAAAATAATTCAATGAATTTTTGTAATGTTTTTTGGGCAGTAGCATCAGTATCTTAATTATTTGAGCTTGCCTTAGAGCTACCAATGTGATCTATGCGATTGTGACTTCAGTAGTCCTCCATGATGCGCCAAGTTTAACGATGGAGAGAACACGAACGGAGAGTGAATACACATTGCGTGATTTCCCGTGGGTGAACTTTGCTTTTCTGTAATGATGGAGTAATCGAAGTACACTCTGTTCTGTTTTCCGGCTTTGCTCGTGCGATTTACGGTAAGGTAATACTTAATTCTCATGAATGGTGAAATTCTGATTGTATGCGTTATTTCCCGCGAGGTTACTTAATCAACAACATAATATTGCTGCGACAAGTTGTATTATTTCCAAATTGCTTTCATAAATGATTCCAATTTGTATAGCAAGCTTGGAATTTTGATATTAATTTGTTTGTCAATGTATCGTGCATTCAAGTTATGAGTTTGTGTAGAGAATTAATTTGTTTGGAGTGTTGATGAACAGCATAGCCACCATATTTTTTGTGTGAAGAATTATCCTTCCAGTTGTTTATATTGATGTCTCTAGTTTTAATTCCTTAAGTGCTCAAAATATATTTACGAAATTGTTTATGACTTTACCACTCTGAATCGGTCCTCTTAATGCATACGTGAATGTTCCGTTTTTAGTAAACAGAGTCTAAGTTAACACGAGTCGCCATTAACCCTCTTAGTGCTGACCCCTGCCTGCGGTTTTGTGAGAAATGCGGAGGGTAACTAGAATGAAATGTATCACTCTAGGAAAATAAATATTATAAAGTTATTGTTTAAAATATCCATATGCAGTTTTTCTTATTGCGTATGCATTGAATAAAAAAACGCTTTTACTTCGTACAAAAAATAATTGTAATTATATTTGTGTGCAAAAGTTAAACAATAGTTTGCCTATGAGCCGATATATTGGCCTGCCGATCTAAAAGGGTTAATGCCCAAATTGTATTATCCTCTTCTTACTCTTATTTAAATAATGTACTGACGAAGAATTTTTTTAGACTGCAGCAGTGGAAAGTGACGAATTTATTACATGCTCATTTTTTTCAGACCATTTATAAACCACTTGAGGGAATCATGGAAGCTACTAGCCTGCCCAGCATTGTTGAACTCGCTACTGGAATTGTTAATTACGCATTCGCTATCATTTTTTTAAATAAATCGTATGTCAATAAACTAATTTGTGGAAAAATGTGATTTGCTTTGTTTACCTCATTTTTTGATATCCATCACTGGGATTTTTGCGTTGTTTTATTTGAGTAAGTATGTACTTTTGGTGGTCGTGCAAATGCCCCACTTGTTCCTTTTCTGGGTGTTCAGTGTTTTCACTTTAGGTGCTGAGTTGGCAATATGTATTGTGGGACGCTGTTCGAGAATGGAAGTGGGCACTTGTAAGTCCTGGTGCGTTTTGGTCAAGTGTCCTTTTCATGACTGGTTAAAAGAAAAAAAAAACAATTAGCTACACGT
This sequence comes from Ceriagrion tenellum, assembly GCA_963169105.1. Lineage (NCBI taxonomy): Eukaryota > Metazoa > Arthropoda > Insecta > Odonata > Coenagrionidae > Ceriagrion > Ceriagrion tenellum. The sequence goes on from OY720633.1 coordinate 2,802,902, forward strand.
GTAAATATATATAAAGAATAGTGCCATATAAATTAGTTTCCTATTACTGCCAATAGATGGTGCGGAAATTGTTTATTAATGATACATAGGCCCTGATTGGCTATCCGTAGGCTATCGGTGATTGGGTTTAAGGGATATTTGCCTCATAACTGCACGCAATTAATCCTAACGTGGCAAGTATATGTTTCTATGCAGACATTCATCTGTCTAATATCTCTTCATCCCTCTGATTGTATACCTATCATATCCCTTGCTTAGAGATATCCCATCCGCCCACCAGATGTCTTATCCCTTAACTATAGGGATAGTATCCGTTCATTTAGGGATATTTGCCACCTTGTGCCGGCTGGGAGGGTCCTCCAATATAGCTCCTCTTGTTCTTCATATGGATGGTATTGGATCAAGAGTGGGAGACTTTTATTTAAAGGTGTACTGTAACTGATGGCATGATCAAAATGGAATTTTTATGCTAAAATAAAATAACTTTTTCACATGCTGAAAGCTAAAGTGTAGGCTGTGGTAAACATTTAATGGCATTAAAAGAAATTTTTGCCAAGTTTTATTTCATATATTGCATTTGTATTATGTTCCTCAAAACCTGTGTGGAAGAACCGCTGCTGTACACAGATATATTCAGCCAAATGAAACTCAATATTTTATGTGGATATCTTTTTTTCCATTTAACACATGGGTCATTGTTAAATTATATAAATGTTGAATATTGCGGCATTATTTATGCTTCCTCTTGAAAAATGTTTTTCATTATTTTGAAGTTATTATGAAAACAAACAATAATCATTATAAAAATTATGTTCAAAGGTTATACCTATTTAAACAAACAAAAATCTTTATAACAATATATTAAAGAACAATTCACTCAACACCATGAATACATTAGTTGTGTATTTACTTATGTATTTACTTATTTTTAGATCAACATTCCAAATCAAAACATATTTTTCAAAAATGATATCTAAAGTCTCACATATTGCATTGTTCTCTTTGCTCATTAACTTGAGGTGTGAATGTAAGATTTTTCAAAGGGAATAAAAAATGCTTGATTTTGTCTACAGTCAAAATTGAAACACAACATTAGTCTATGAAACCTTTTTAATTCTTTTCTTCAATTTACTCTGAGATATATAAATGAAGAATCTATCCTTTTTCCTCCTGTTGTATCTTGCTGAAAGTACATAAATTTTTAGCATTTTATTGTATGACATTTGTATGGACACAGGACATGGCTGGCCTCCTGAAGCCACGTGCTGCTAAGATGCTGGTGTCTGCCCTTAGGGATCGCCATCCTGATGTGCCCCTGCATATCCACACCCACGATACATCTGGGGCAGGCGTTGCATCTCTCCTTGCATGTGCAGAGGCAGGAGCAGATGTGGTGGATGTGGCAGTCGACTCCATGTCTGGGATGACATCACAACCAAGCATGGGTGCAATAGTGGCATCACTGCTAGGGTCAGAGCTGGACACGGGTGAGTAACTGTCCTGAGATTACTCCCCTATACATCACCTATAGCGAGAAAGAAGGATAGGGCTGCCTACCATCCTCTAATTTTCTTGACATGTTCTAATTTTTGGGACAATTTTATATGTTGATTGGGATAAATAATGCGTAAATGTCTAAAATTTTTGTACATAAAATTAAAAACCACGCTCTCCTTACCACAGTTTAAATTTGATAAGTGCGTGCGACAGTTGATTGAAACAGTGAAACCTCACTTTTAAACCCCTAGAATTCATGTTTTCCATTGATTGCTACATTTTCTTGAGGCCTCAAGAACATTTGTATTCTAGCTATGCAATCTTATCCTGCTTCTCACTCTTTCAAATTTGGAAACTTCCAGCAATTTACGACATTTGACTGTAAGCAAGATGGTTGCTGACACACGTACCAACATATGACCTGTGTTGGTACAAAAATTTTGTGGCCCTGAGTTTGAAGCCTAATATAAAAAGAATGCCTGGGCTATTTGCAATGAAACAAACATTCACATATAGCCTGTTTTATTTTCTGTTCAATAGTTGTCACTTAAGTATTGCACTGTGGTCAAAATTCTGTTTCTTGGGTGACATTGGAAGTGCAGCCCATTTTTCGAGTGCCTAACAGAAATTCCTAAATTCATCAGGTTACTGCATAATTTATTTTGGTGCAATAGCCGTCAGAATTTTATATAACATTTTCCCAAACTTTGTAAGGGCTTTCTGAAAGTTTTGATTCATAACTTACAGTCGCCACAGCGAAAGAAGTCCGATGACAGCTGGAAAAGTGGAAGGGGCCAGGGAGCTCATAACGGGACTCACGTATCGTAGAGCCAATAGCTGAACCCTGTCACCACATCCCCCTACTGACCCTCACGACGTTGTCACATACCTTTCACTTTTCAGTCTCCCTTGAGTCTTCTTTCGTGTGGTTTTTGGTGTCAAGTGCTTCAGTCTTTGGGTGTGTTGTTTGCGTATTATTGCAATTGTAATACTTACGCTATTAATCCATTTGCGCTTTTGGGTGTTCATCGTAGGAGTTTTCTTTTACCTTCGGCCTTCATTCAAGAGAATGAGTGGAAAAAAACGAGGTCATGGTGCGACATAACGCTCGCAAGCTCACGATATGATTGTGTCCATCTACGAGTATTATGAAAAAGAAAAGGTCAATGGTGGTCCAATAATTCCTGTTACAAGAGTGATGGATAGAGCTGCCCAAGCCTGTGGGATTAGCCTGAAATCGGTTTCTAGAATCCTAAAAGATAAATACGGTGATACCAGCAATGAGAAGGAGCGAAGTGAGGTACTGCGGACACCCTCAACGAAGAGGCCGAGAAGGAGTAGTAAAACTGAGCTGGATAATTTCAGCGAGGAAGCGATCAGGAGGCACATTTATGGGTATTACGAGAGAAAGGAATATCCGTTTGTGCCAAAGTTATTGCTGTCTTTGAAGGAAGAGAATCTTTTGAAGGAGCGCAAACAAGCTTGCGGAATGTGCTGAGCAGGCTTGGTTTCAAGTAGAAAAAGTTTTCAGGGAACAGAAAACTTTTAATGGAAAAAAGTGACATTGTGGCGTGAGGGGTAAATTCCTCAGGGAAATAAGCAAAGTGAACCTTGATGACGTTGTTTGGCTAGATGAAACGTGGGTAAATGCAGGTCATTCAAAGAGTGTCATCTGGACTGATGAAACTGCCAAAGGAACCATGCCAGCCCCGGTGGGAAAAGGCTCAGATAAGAAATTCTCCTGCATGCAGGGACATCAGAAGGTTTCATTCAAAATTGCACGCATTTGATTAAAGCCAGCAAAAACTCAGGGGACTATCACCAAGAAATGACCAGTGAGACTTTTAAAAAGTGGTTCGTCACCCAGCTTTTGCCTAACATCAAAGAAAAAAGTATCATAATTATGGACGATGCACCATATCATAGTGTCCGTGTAAATAAATCCCCTACGTGCAAGTTGGTCAAGAAAGACATAATCGAATGGCTGAAGGGGAAAAATGTGCCGGAATTGGAGCCAGGAATGAACAAAATGGAACTACTTGCCCTGGCAAAATTTTACCAGCCTCGTTTTCCTACATTTGAAATTGATAGATTAGCCAAGGAAAGTGGTCATCAGATTCTTAGAATCCCCCATACCATTGCCATTTCAATGCTATAGAGATGATTAGGGCGCAAGTGAAAGGGTATGTTGTGGAAAGAAACAAAACTTTTAAGCTTTCCGATGTTTTGATGCTGATGCAGGAGGCAATCTTAAATGTGACAGGCACACAGTGGAAAAATGTTGTGTGAAAATTGTCTTCGGTAATAACTGAGGCGATTAAGACGGTGATGGTGTTGTTGAGAACTGTGTGGAGACTCTAATTATCAACACAAACAGCGGCAGTGACAGCAGTTCCAATCACGAAACCACAGACGACGGATCTGAGTCATCAGGGAGCAAAGAAAAGATGTCTCCAAGGAAACAGTAAGTAATCATAACCATATTTTCAAATGTAAAAGAAGCCAATTCACGGAAAACTTCCACTTACAGCTATTTGTTCTACATTTCAGGTTTGTCCAACGCTCTTCTTCGCCAGAAGAGCTTGAAGATGTACGTCCTGTGGAGTGATGGCCGGCAAAATTAAAAATGTTTTCTTTATATCAACATGGTTTTTAAATATTTTACCCTAAGGCAATAAAAGTCGAGTTAAAGCTATTCGTTGTTTTTTAATTTTTATATTTATTTAATATATATTTCGATAAATTTACTTAATTTGCTAGTATCATAATAATTTTTCTCGTTCTTTTCTTCTTGCTGAGTATTGAAGTATTTATCAAGGAAGCGAAGTAAAATCAGAGAAGGTAAAAATATATTATCTCTAATTTTTGGTATGTTTTCTTGTAATAGTTTCATTGGTTATAAAGATCAAATATCTCAAATTCCGGTAACTCGACTCCATGCCAGGACAGTAGCCGTAGCGATGGCTCTCTCCCTAAATGACTTGGCAACGGTGCCCCCTCCACCTCTCTCGGCCCTTCTAGCTGTCATCAACTTATTTCGCCGTGGCGACTTATTAGGTATAGAGCTGTTTTTGATTTTGCTTGACCAACTTAATTCCCATTCATACTGGTCATATAGGGATCTGATAGTGACACCGCTACCTCTGTCTTTAATTCTGTGTCATGACTTCAACTCTTCTGAGCACCTGAAGCCAACAGAATAATTTAAACCAATTTACATCCCATTTTAGCAAGGATTTTGTGCTATTTGTGCGAAGAGCCCTGTGTGACTCCGCAGTGTACCAATTGGATTTCGTAAAAATAAAAGGTAGCTCAATCAACTTTTATTTATGTACAATCTATGAGGCCGGCACAAAAGCATGGATGACATCCAGTATTTTTTTAGGACTTAAACTTGCCCTTGATGCGATGACTATGGGTGCCAAAGTAGTAAAACCCTTTTGTTATTGGATTGATGCCCTGCACACCCTGTATTAAATTAAGGAATAATAAATCAGTATTATTTCCTGCTATTTGTACCAGCCAGCTGCAGCTACTAGATTTTAGGTACAATCCAATAAAATAAAATTATTAAACATTTAGTCATGAGTTTTGCTACAGTTTCCTGCAAATCCCTTGATGTACACCTTTTTCGCATGTCTCCCTCAAAAGTGTAATAGAAAGGTTTCACTGTTGGTGTTAAGAGTGATGATCTGTATGTGGGACCCAAATGCTGCAAATTTGAAGCCTGTTTTGGTAGTGGATGTTGCTTTGTCTTAGCGGTGAGATCTCGGGATAATAATAATAATAATAATGTTTATTGCCCAAAGACCAATATTCAATGGTATAGGATTCGCCCAGAACAAATACAGATAAGATTACATATAAACACAACCCAACACAAAAACACATTGACAAAATTTTACATATTGTTGTCCTGGAGAAATTCCTCTAAGGAGTAATACAGTTTGTCTAATAGGAATCTTTTAACATTAATTTCAAAAGATCCAGCACTTTTACAATTTTTCAAACTATTTGGTAGTTTGTTGAACATGCGTAACCCTAGGGTTTTAGGCCCTTGGAAGGCAGGTTTGGTCCTGACAGTCTTATAGTGAGTGTCATCAAAGCTACGTGTATAATAGTTACAGACATCACAATTTTCGGGGAACTCACTGTAATTTAATTTGACATGAAGGACAGATGGCATAATATAACCACACTTGTTGGAGCTATCTAGTGGCAGGAATGTACTTATGGCTGGATATCCATCCACCAAAAAGTCATAAATCATAATGTGGTTGAAAGACTTATGCTATGGGTATGGTGTTTGATGAACCCCTTCCCTAATAAGCTTTCATTTTTTAACCCAAATATACTCATTTCCGGGAGAAATAGAGTGGGACATTCTAAAGGAGGGAGGGTTGTTGGTGGGGGGCAGTGGCGGCGGGTCCTATGGGTTCACTGAACTCCCTAAGAAAATCAATTCAATATTTTTCTATTTACCAATGTTCTTATCATGACTGAAATAAACCTGAAATCAATCGCTGGGCCCAACTTTTCCTCTGCTGCGGCGCGATTACAGCCATTTTGGTCACAACTAGCTCCACCTCTCGCGTGGGTTCACTTCTCGAAGTGAACCACATTTGCAGAAGCGTTTGTAGAAGCGGTGAGGGGTAAGAGGAGCATACGGCTTTTAAGCATGGGCCACTCACTGGTCTGCAATGCAGCAACAGGCGAAGATTGCCGATGTCCAACGAACAACAACAAAGCGGGCGGACGAGCGGGCCTGCCAACGAGAATTGCTTCATTCGGAGGACAGAGTTCTTAACTAGGCCGGCTGTAGGCGCTGATGCACGCAGGCTCTACCGCCATCTGACGGGAAATACAAACTACTCGGAGTCTTGCTCATTGCAGTGATACAATTTGCATCTAGAGCTAATTGTAACCTGTAGTGTGGTTTAATATTGTGTATTTTAGAACTTTTAGTTCGCATCCAGACAACATATTTAGTTTCCTGTGTTGTGACTGCGTGTGGTAGTGTCAGTATGTGAGCCTGCTGTGTTACGTATTTGTGAACTGTTTTTCTCACTCTACACGATGAATAGTGTCAGTTTTTTGAGAGGCTAATTTTTCCTCTTTTTCTCTTGAAAAAATTGCTATAAAGGAAGCAGGGAGGCCTGTTCCTTTGCTGAACTTATCTCAGAATCAGAGTAGCAGGTGTAGGCAATACTGTCGAGTGTTTAAGCCACAGATATATGAGAGAAACAGTTGGATTTGTGGCTGTGACTCTATGAATAGACTATACTGTTTCCCTTGCTTGCTCTTTGCTAAAGATAAGGATGTGACCTGGACAAAAATAGGTGTATTCGATTTAGGGCATTTATCTCAAAAAATTAAAAAGCACGAGAAATCTATTGGACACAAGAATGTACGTATTGTCAAAAATTATTGACTGTGTAAAATTTTGTGGAGAGTTTGAATTGGCACTATGGGCCCATGATGAAAGTACTCAATCAACTAATCCGGGAATATTCAGAGGCCTGATTAATTTCACATCTACATTAGACAACCTTGTTCGAGAGCATCTTAGCAACGCAACTGTTTTTAAGGTTACCTCAAAAGATATTCAGAATGATTTGTTAGACTGCATGCTGAATGTGTGCCGTGAGAAAATATCGGCTGAGATAGCTGGTGGTGACTTTTTGTCAATTATGGCAGATGAAACAACAGATGTAGCTTCAAAATTTCAACTAGTCTTTGTACTTACACATTACCCGAAGGAAGACCAGTTGAAAGGTTTTGAGCTTCATGAACTCTATCGGACACAACGCCCCTTCTTTGACAAATTGCATTAAGGTGTTCTAAACTATGTCGTTCAGGAAAAAAAAGAAAAAGTTATTTCCCAAAGTTATGATGGTGCTAATGTCATGAGTGGCCAGAACTCAGGAGTGCAAACTATTATCAGACAAGAGTATCCTTATGCTTATTTTGTACTCTGCTATGCCCATCAATTAAATTTAATTCTGGCCCAAGCAGCCAGTCAAAGCAAGGAAGTGCGTGTTTTTTTTGCAAATGCTCAAGAGATACCATTGCTTTTTGCTCATTCACCCCAAAGGGTTGCCATCCTTGATCAGGTAGTAGGGAAAAGAGTTTCACATGGCACTCCAATGAGGTGGAATTTTCATTCCAGGACTATTGTCACAGTATATGAACACAAGGACTCTATAATTAAATATCTGAAGGAAATCGAAGAGACGAGCTGACAAAGCTTAACAATCAACCAAGCACAAGGACTACGCTTAAAAATGCAACAGCCCACTTTCAGCTTCTGGTTTGAATTCTTTTACAGAATGGAGAACTTGCAGATTTTTTGAAAAAAATAGAGGTAATAGAGGATGATGAATCTTGCCCAAAGCAAAAAACCCGAGGCTTAAGTAGCGCTTAGTTTCCGAGATATAAATTCTCAAAGTTGTCGAAATTCCAACGGCGCGAAAAACGGGCGAAAAGGGGGGCGTGGTCAGATCGGGCAGGCCTGACGTCACACCTGTCGTTCAGAGGCCGCAGCGGTGGCAAGCCCGGCGTTGTCTCGGGGACTCCGGGCGGTGTCACCGGGGACTTAGGGCAGGAGCGCTACGCCTAGAACGGTGGAGTATTCAATGGATGCAAGCACGGAAACTTCTACGCTGCTACCAATGATGGAAATTCCGCTTCCAAAGTAACGGAACCGAAGCGAAGTTTAACCATATACATTAATTTAAAGTCGCATGTCATCGGCATTGTCAGAACTTCTTACACTGTAGAGACTGGGTTAGGCTGCTAACGACACAACTTTTTTTCTGAAACTGGAGAGAAACGTGGGAAAAGTGTAAGATTTTATTTTTCCCATACGCCTGGGTTCGCGATAAAATTGCAACTATAAGATTCCTTTCCACTATTTTACCTGCCATTGCATTTATTTTTGTAACATTTTGAGGAATCGAAACGGCGACCTGGGGGGGAGAGAAAGTTAATACATTCCAGTTCATTACAAATTTAGGGCATGATAACACAGTATTTTCTTTACCTTGTTATGCGTATTGCAACTCTAGGGATTTCATCTTACGTTCACGGCGTAATGCGGCATGATTTCAAATGATATCACATAGGCATGTTAAGTAAAAAATGATTCCACAATAAGCGCATTTAATGAAGTTATCACCAGATGCTTTGCATCGGCACGAACGCTGTTCGTGTGGGTAACATAATTTGCGACCATTTTTGTATGTTGTCGAGCATTAAGGTCTTCCGGGTTTTCAACCGCGTTGGTTGATTGTGCAAGGAAAACACTCCATGATCCTTCAATCCACGTTTTGCTTACATTAAATACGTCACTTTAAATGAACCTCTTCACAAATCTCTGCTTTTAAATACCCTGTTATTAACTCTCTCATGTCAGAAAATTCTTCACGGTGAGCGAAAATTTGATTAACAAATATCAGCATTCGACTATAATTACTAGGAAATTCACAGTGAATATGTCGCTATACGATAAAAATTACATCTTTGTCTAATGTTAACACTCTTCAAATAGACTCATGACCGATCGGAGCTCTCTCTCTTCCCTAAAATGTATCCTCGGATTACAAAATGTGCGGCCAACGACACACCTTCCACTTCTTAAGTGTAAATCCAGGCGAACTATAGAATCCCAAAATTTGCTACTAGTTGTACTCTCTTTGAAGGGTTAGTTGAAGATCCAAGCAATAGTTAGAAAGTTAAGAATGATGCAGTGACGGTTTTACTTGTTCGGGGTTGGGAATTCTACTTCATTTCTGAAACATATTAAACCGAAAAATAAATTACGTAGTATGGCCACGATCCTGTACACTGGAGTCCTGTGCACCCAATGCCTTAACCCACACCACCACGGCAAATAATTATTTTATGAGCGTAATCCTGTCGTTAATTACGCACGAGCAGATGCGTAATCTTATCCATTAAATCCATTAAAATAGCATCGTATTTACATCCAAAATTGCGCCAATGCATTAACTCATGGACATAAAAAAGCTCCTGTTATGATACGGATAATTTGTCCATGCATCTATCTATCAACGTATATACTTGCAAGGACATGCATCGTGTGAACATGTCTTAATGAGACGAATTGAAGATGAACCAAATTCTCGAGTTACCTACAATTTTGTCGCGAACCCGGGCCTATGGGAGAAAAAGCAGTGACCCTTTTTCTACATCTATCCCCAGTCGCAAAAAAATTAAATCTTTGGCGTCAACTCAACTCACCGTAGGTCTCGCGATGTCTCCTCGTGAGACTCTTCGCTGATCATAAGGCTAGACTCACAATTTTTTGCCGTTACTTTATGTTCCGGCAATATTTCGCACTTCACTGTGCATAAATTTTTCAATATTTGCTATCGAACGCGTCCTATTGCACTATCGATGTCATACTTCCTCATGGAACTGCAATAAAATTTTAAAATCGAACTTTTCGAAGAGGTCACATTTATAATAATGCCGAAATACTGCAATAGAAATTTCAAACATATAATATATTAATTTAACGGGAAAATCACAGTAAATAATTAACGAAGTGATTTAACGGTTTGTATTTCCGACTATGTCTACATGTCGCATCTCATTATAAGTACTCCATCATCACTAGAGCGTCGACTTCATAGGCAGATTATCTGAGTTGGCACAAACTTCCATGCAGATAAAACACTAATAAATCGTTAAAGTATTGCACACCAAAATACATATACACTTTCCGAAACTCAGACGCAATATTTCAGCTAAATATCACGAGGCTAAAGATAAATGAACGGTGATACTCGCCGAACTATTCGCCGGTATCTCGTATGTCTCGTACGGTGGATGGCAGGTGTGACGTCACGCGTATCACTTCCAAAATGGCGCGCAAAAAGCAGCGTTTGAAACGACATCACTTTTCCATTGACTGTAGTTCAATAAATATGGGTCGCTCAGATGAAAGGAAAGAATGTGTAGGAAACATTTTTGGTTATCTATATGAAACATGAGTTAAAAGAGCTGTAAAAAAACCTTGCAAGTTCTCCATTATGCCACATGTTGATATTTTATATAATCAATTGCAGAAGCGAGCAGCAGATCCCTTGTCAATTAAAAGGGCTACATAGTCCTTCTAGAATCAAGTATTAAAAATAAGAGATGATGTGGATACCATCGCTATTGAAGGAGATGGGCCTTCCGAGGGGAGAAAGAAGAGGAGATGCGATGAAATTAATGCATCAAGGAATGTAGCGGCCAAAGAAGTGTGTGAAATCATCATAAACCACGCTAAGGAAAGATTTGATTTTTCAAACCATTTATTAGCTTCGAATTTTTTTGAGCATAAACAATTTCCCTCATTCATTCTGGAGCCATTTCCGAAGTCATTTCCGGAGAAAAATCTCATCGATGTCACTTATTCCTATCCTTATTTAGATAAGAACAAATTAAAAATGGAATTGCAAATTATGTATTTGAGGGATGATTTCAAGGAGGTGACAAATGTGATAGACCTTTCAGGTTTCTTCATAGAAAACAATTTGAATGAATCTTTTGGTGAAGTGATAAAACTATTGAAGTTAGTTGCCATAATTCCAATGACAACTTCTGAATCGGAGAGATGTTTTTCTGCTTTGAAAAGAATAAAAACCTTCCTACGATGTATGTACTATGGATGAAGAGAGGTTGTCTGCTCTTGCAATGTTGTCCATCGAAAAGGAGATGATCAATCAGATGGAAGATTTCAATGAAAAAGTGAATGACAAATTCACGGCCAAAAAGGAGAGAAGGATGGATTTCGTGTATAAACAATAGGCGGCAGTCTTGCCAAAAACATCATCCCTGAACTGAACCATTTGAGACACCTAATTTACTTATATTCATATTATTATCTGTAAATTTAAGCAAAAGAAGGCAATCAAATTACAGTATATTTCGCTATATTATGGTCCTGTTACGTGAGACACTTCATTGAGCAGTTGATGTACAAAAATTGCGAGTACGTGGGAATGGAATTAGAGCAGGGGCTAGTTTCCCATCAGTCGCAAGGGGATTTGTGCATTCATTCTAGAAACCCACCACTTTATACGACGCAATGGTCAATGCAAATCCATGCCTACATCAGATGAGCAATAAAGTGCTTCTGGTAAGACGGCCTTAACCCTTTTAGTGCGGCAGGCCGATATATCGGCTCATAGGCAAAATATTGTTTAACTTTTGCACACAAATATAATTACAATTATTTTTTGCGCGAAGTATGTGTTTTTTTATTATTACCTAATTCAATGCATACGCAATAAGAAAAACTGCATATGGATATTTTAAACAATAACTTTATAATATTTATTTTCTTAGAGTGATACATTTCATTCTAGTTGCCCTCCGCATATCTCACTAGAACCGCTGGCAGGGGTCAGCACTAAGAGGGTTAATAATGTGTACGGAAAAATATGAAGAGGGCATTTAAATACAAACTATTTTCGTAAATGAGGGGATCATGTATACTATAGACAGTTATTGATTCGACCCGAAATATTTATTTTCATATTTTTAATACTTTTATCTGTGGTTGTTGTGAATGTACTGCATTCAAGTAAGCAAAAACACTATCCCGGTAGGGCCCACCATTTTCAACCGTATCCGTGGCTATTTACGAAAAAAAGTATAGATATCTGGAGTGAACCCCCTATATTTTTAGTCACGCGCCGCTACTGGTGGGGGGTGTCCTCTGGGAAAAGCCATGAATGAGACCAAACACCATAGAATGTTTGAGCTCAGGGGTTGGTGACTGTTGTTAAAATGGACTCTCATTGTCAGCAACCTTCAATCCAATTTATGCTTTTTTGGTTCTTTTAGCTGGTTATCCAAAGAGGTCAATACTTGCCCTCATGGATTGGAGGGTGGGATGTAAAATGGAGGATTATTTGTTGGTTGGAGGAAGGGTGGAGAAAAACTCGTTGCTGGCACTACCCCTGTGTAAAGTAGAGGTAGTCTTCTCTTACTCTCTGATGATCTTATTTTCCTCCTTCCCTCTCCAACATCCTTCTTATTATTTCTTATCCTAACCACCAACAATATACTCACCTGAAGATGTTGCACAGTATTGAAAACAATGGTTGTCTAAATAACTCGGCCCCGGTGGCGGCGGGGTTAAATCCTTGCTTGTCAGTCTGAGGGTTGCGAGTTCAAGTCCCGCCTGGGTGGTTTTTCACCACTCAGGACATGGGTGTTGGTGTTCGCCTATTGTTAATTGTTAATCACCCGATGTAATAGGCCTTTGTTGTGCTGTTTTCAGGAGTGTGAGCATAAATTAGTATAAATAAAACTAATTTTTGGAGGAGCGCTGAAACCTTCAGTATAAATTGAGGCCATACCTCAGCCTTTGCTCACACTTCATGGAGTGTAGGTTGGAGCCAGGTGCAGTGTGAACCCTTGGTATGACTGTCAAGTGTTGGTCTGGGCAACACCTTATTTTTGCTCCATTTGTACGTCATGGAATATAAGAGCAAGAATGCTGAGGTTAAGTCGAGGCCTGGCCAGTGATTGTGAGGTGAATCACCATTCCATTTCACTCTATGAGAAGTACATAAATGGATAGCTCTCGGGTTTCCAACTGGGTGATGTTGGTTTTTGGCACCAAAAACCACCATCACCCGGTTGGAAACCCGAGCGCTACACATTGTAAGTATTCGCCGGGAAAGCCTTAAATCTTACATGAATGGATTTTAGACTTAGGATATTTATTCGATAGGTAGTGTGCTTAACATTTCTGAGTGCTTCTTTTATATTCCGTGAAGGAGATAATTTTTGCCAGGAGTAGACTACTATGACTGGCAAAGAAAAGGTTAAATGGAAGTATAGCATGCCAATCACTTCTCTTGTTGTGTGTGTGCCCACAGGTCTTAACCTGAAACATGTGAGTGAATATTCAGCGTACTGGGAGCAGGCCCGCACATTGTATGCACCATTTGAATGTGCTACTACAATGAAGTCAGGAAATGCTGATGTCTACGTGAATGAAATCCCAGGGGGTCAGTACACAAACCTGCAGTTCCAAGCATATTCCTTGGGACTAGGAGATTTCTTTGAAGACGTGAAGAAGGCATACAGGGAGGCCAATTTGCTTCTTGGAGACATAATCAAGGTGAGGAGAGGACATTCATTGAAAATTAAAACCTTGTACTTTCCATTCAAAGTGCATGGATTGCATTACTCACTAGTTACTTATTCATTTGTACTTCAATGCTTGTCAAGAAGTCTATGAATGGATAAGATTCAAGTATCAATCATTTATCAATTAAAGCTCTTTTGGTTTCAATGGTATTAGTGATACATCCATCTTACCTTGTGAAAATTTCTAGAACACACCCTATTTGTGAAGTTGTCTGCTATTTTTATCTCCGTATGATTGGGAACATTGTATATTAGAGAACATTACAAAAAGTAAATTTGCATCAGCGGGTGTGGAGTTTTTACGAGGAATATCAAAATTCAGTGATAGCCACATGCAGGATAGAGAAAAATATAAAGGGTTAAGGGAGGAAAATGGCTTGAAAGATGTGGCAGATGATTTTGATTAAATTTTGTGGTGAGAGGACGACTTTCTGAGTTTGGCTGTATTCATTGATCTTTTCGGTGACAATTACTGTGAACATCGGCCTTGCAAAGGATTAAAAACTTTGTCACTGGAAAGATGAAAGAATGCACTAGAATCCACGTGCCTCAAGTTTGTATCTCAAAGCTGTAAAAGACTTTAAACTGATGCCTTGATTTGAAAGGCAGCTGATAGTGCCATTTGCTGCCACTCTTGAGGTTCTTGCTGCCATTTGCTTGAGGGCTTTGTTTTCATTCTCCTGTTTATGTGGTGTATTAATTTGTCCTTATGCATACTCTCGTTGTAGGTGACACCATCATCAAAAGTGGTGGGTGATCTTGCACAGTTCATGGTGCAGAACAAGCTGACTGCGAAGGAGGTAGAGGAGAAGGCAGAGGAGCTCTCCTTCCCCAAGTCGGTGGTGGAATATCTCCAAGGCTACATTGGCACACCTCACGGAGGCTTTCCTGAACCATTCAGGTCTAAGGTATTTCCCACTACGTTGACATCCTAGCCAGCTCAAAGTTTGTCTTATGCTTTACTGGTGGAAACTTTATGTAAGAAAATTGTTAGTAGCAATACTCTTGTGGCTCATTACTTATTTTGGCTGCCGGCATGTTCCTCTTAGAAGTAAGTAGCTCATCTCAATGTTAGATACTTATGTTAGACATGGAACACTTGAGATGAAGAATGGGTAATGCATGGATCAAACCTCGTGAAATCTGTCTTTCAGAACTGTAATGTACCTACTGCCTCCAAATTTTACTCCCAGCCATAATTCCCTCCGACATTTGGTTGTTAAAGTGGAAATATGATCCCATTCAATTGCCAATTCCTGTAGAGGTTCTTTCCAAAAAAAATGTCCAAGTGCAAACTATTGTCACTCTAATTTAATTTTCTTTGTAGAAGTAAGTGGAAGAAAAACAGAAAAAATGCCTGGTAGTCTTGGTGGTTTACATGTTTGGTACATCAAGTACTAAGCAATGCTGATGTATCAAATGCCTTGCTCTGAAAAATAAAGTTGTGACAAGTGCTGCTCCAGTTTAGCTACTCTTTTGTAATTATTCAAAGCACTTGTGTTCTTTGCCCCCAAGTATTATGTCTCCATGTTGTAATATTTTATGTAATATGTTTCATGCTTTGACTCATTCCCTTTTGGTGAGAACCAATAGTTTTGTTTTGCAGGAATGAAATTTCCTAATGTTGTCTTTTTTTATTCTGTTTCATTGTAGTTCTTATTGTGCACCATTTTCTTTTCCTTAGGTTCTGAAAGCTCTCCCAAGAGTGGAAGGCAGACCTGGTGCCTCCCTGCCAATGCTGGACCTTGGAAAACTGAAAGAGGAGTTGACAGAAAAATTCGGACGAGTTTCAGAGAAAGATGTGATGAGTGCTGCTCTCTACCCTGAAGTTTGTGATGAATATTTTGACTTCAGGCATAAGTTTGGTCCTGTGGATAAGCTTGACACAAGAATATTCCTTACTGGGCCTAAAGTTGGTGAAGAGTTTGAGGTATGTATTTTAAGCATGGATTTGAACAAGGTTGAATCCCAAAAGAACAGAAGACTTTAAGGATGTTCACTATTCCTGGTTACTAGCAAATCATCGTGTCATAAAAATAAATTCAGAAGGAACTCTGAGCCCTTAAGAAGTATCATAAATATGCAAATCATGTGCAAAAGTGTAACACCCTGATTAATTTATAATATGTGTACTAAAAAAATATTTAAAACTAGAGGTGGAGAGAAGAAATAATCTAAAACGTATTTAAAATCTGTTTATTGCTTTCAAAATTTGGTATGAGGAAGACCAATTTATAGATACTGCATGTATCAAGTTGAATTTTGCCAATTGGTGACCTCACGTATAAATTTTGAACCTGTTTGCAATAATTTCTACCAAGGTACATCTGCAGTACGTATTGATTCTGATTTAAAGGAACAATGGATAGGAATTTAATGGCTGTATGGTGCTAATCAAGTTAGTGTCCTATATCCAATAATGACAGAGTATGAAATTATCATTCCCATTTTTTAAATGTGATAATTCCTTTTATTTCTTGTCATGGAGTAAGCAGCTATGCTTGCTGTATAATATTAATCTAATTTGTCCATCTGAGACACAGTCATAATGGGGTTGATTGGCATGTCACCATATAACGTTGGTTATTAACTATATTTTTATTGTGATGCAGTGAATTTCTTTGAAGATGTATGATAATTGTCTGGTTGTTTGATTGACCATAATCTCTTACAGGTGACAATAGAAAAAGGCAAGACACTAGGTGTAAAGACGTTGGCCATGGCTGAGGACTTGACAGTCAATGGCGAACGGGAGGTGTTCTTTGAACTCAATGGACAACTGCGATCTGTGTTCATCAAGGACAAAGAAGCAGTCAAGGTGAGTGGAGTTTAAGAAGTAATTTCTTAATCCTGTCTGTATTCTGTTTTAGCTTTGAAATGTAAGGATTTTTCAATTAGGGTTTGTAAGAAATGTTACTGAGGGTCATAAGGAGTTGTCATGCTTAGAGTGTATTAGCAGAAGTTGAGACCAGCAGCGTAGGTAGTGGGGGTGAGGGGAGGGGGGGGGCGGTCCGCCCCGGGCGCGCACTTTTTAAGGGGCGGCACTGTGGGGTCTGCAGAAGGCTATTATACTATTACATTTTTAATTCACTGAAGCATTCTTTTGGAACACTGAGTTTTTTATTTATGTTTTATTAGTCAAAACAGAATAGAATTTGTGGCATGTCACTTGTATCACAAATCTTGTGATATTAAGCTTCATCAGTCATCACTTGGATCTAATTTTTTCATCTTTTAATAACATGCTGTATGAATTTTTCTCTAAAAGACAAGTATTTTATATTTTTAACAGACTATCGCCCTATTTTCAGATGAAGTGAGTTAAAGTGGTGCTGATATCAGATTAAACTATGACGCTAGTTTTCAGCATGATATGTTAAAAGTCACTAATATAGTTCCATTAGTTTTAAAAGTCTTCTGCAGCAACTAAGATGGGAGATGCTCTCCGATCGACTGTTCAAATTTAGACTTTGTTGTATACAAATATCAAGACGATCTATTCGGATGGAGAAGATGATGATATCATTTGGACGATAAACTATGTTCGCGTAATGAAGGAAGCATTCAATGTATAGTTCATATATTATTCAATCATTCCACTCTTTGTGTTGAGTGAGACTTGAAATGATAGTGACGTGACATGGTTTGGTAGACATCTCTGTGTTTCTCCTTTATTACTCGTTATAATTTCGATGGGCACACTTGGCAACACTGGTACGTGCTGCTAAGGGGACCGCCCCCACGAATGACACTGGCGGCGACTGTCGGGGTGGTTCAAAATCTAGATATTGATTTTGGTGAAGTAATTCGTCAAGGTGTGTCAACCAAAGGACAAACTAGAAAACTAACTTGCGAGTGGTTTTTTAAAACTCTGACTAATGGCGAAATTATATTGAGATCTTGGATGGTGTACTCCCCTTCCAAGGAAGCTCTTTACTGCTTTTGTTGCAAACTGTTTTCAGAAAGAATTAACTCAAAATTTAATTCTGTGGACGAATTCAACATATGGTAGAAACTGAATCCTAGAATTTCGGACCATGGGTCCAGTGTAGATCACGTTAGAAATTTCACACAATGGAAGGAATTGGAAATTAGGATTGCTGGTGGAGCAGCAATTGATAAAAAAATAACAAGAAGTTGTTGAAAGCCAGGTGAAGAAGTGGAAGGTAATCCTTACAAGATTGTTTGATATTATTAGATTCCTACCTAAACAGAATTTGGCTTTACGAGGCCATCAAGAAGGAGTCAATCATAAGAAAAACGAGTGTGATGTGGAAGTTGAAGCAACAGAAAGTGGAGGAAATTTTTTAGATCTAGCGCATTTGTTGCTGAAATATGATCCAGTGCTACGTGAACATCTTCTGAGAATCCAGCTGGGAAAAAAGTTTGCTACATCCTATCTGTCTCCTACTACTCAGAACGAGTTTATGGAAATTTTGGGAGAAAACGTAAAAGCAAAATCATCAATAATCTAAAAATAGCCAAGTACTTTTCCGTGATGTTTGACAGCACTACTGATATTTCACATAATGATCAAACGAGCCAAGTTTTATGCTATGTTGTGATCGATGGAGATGAAGTGAAGGTTGTGGAATCAATTGTCGATTTCATTGAAACGAAGGGTAAAACTGCCAAGAATATGTCAACGATGGTTTTAGAAAAATTGGAGAAAGACGGAATTGATATCCAAAATTGTAGAGGGCAAGCATATGATAACGCTGTGGTGATGGCTGGTCTGCATACTGGTGTTCAGAAATGCATCAAGGAAATTAATAAAAAGCAGAATTTGTCGCTTGTACCAATCACTCGCTGAATTTGGCAGGTGTTCATGCAGCTTCTGTTGCTGTGAATTGTGTTACCTTTTTTTATGCCAAAGAAATTTGTAATGATCTAGGAATAGTCATGGAGCGTCAGCGTCGACCCTAAAAGAAGAAACAAATGTTTGATGAAGGATCACAGGATGCTGAATTACCATACGACATACAACTAAGGACAGAAATGTTTTCTTCACTGGACAGGGTGATCCAAGAATTAACTTAGAGATTTCAACAGCTGCATGCACTTGCTGAGAAATATGCCTTTCTTACCCCGTCGAATCTTTTGGATGATGAATATAAATGTCAAATAGATCATGATCATGATGACATTGATAAAGAGGAGTTCCTTAATGAGAGAAAAAGACTTCAGCATTTTATTGCTGTTGCTGATATTGAAGGAGGAATAAAGATGAGGAAAGAAGGCCCCCTTGAACTTCTGCAGTTTATTCAAAAGTATAACCTTGGGAATTCGGTTCCAAATGTAGAAATATGTAATGCTGCGGATTTTCCTCACAATTGCTGTTAGTGTTGCTACCTGTGAGGGGAGTTTTTCAAAACTAAAACTGATCAAGAATTACCTAAGATCTGCTATGAGCACCTTGCGTTAGAGAAATCTTGCCATACCATCTCTAGAGCAACAATTATGACAGACCAAATAAATTTTGACAGGGCCATTGAAGAATATGCAAACAAAAAGGCAAGAAAAATTTCTTTGTAGACATTTGTAGTTTTTATTTCGGAATTAAAAGTGATCTTCATTTTGTACAACTTTTTACTATTTTCCTCTCTATGCTATTTTCGCTTTTTTGTTAAACACTGTTACCTCTAAAGTGCGAGAATGTTGGGTGTGTATTTAAAGCATAATACATTTGAGCATGTGAAAATAATATCATAATTGTACACAAACTAGTTGATGTATACAAAACTTAAAGTGTGTGTCACCGTACAAAATGTATTTCTTCACGGGCCGGGGGCACCAAACTCAAGGACCGCTCTGGGTGGCACACGCACTAGCTATGCCACTGGTTGAGACAAAATATTTTTTTGTATTATTTTATTGCAACTAGTGTATGAGTGACCTCTTTTTGTGAAGGATCCACACTATGATCTGCTTGTGATGATGATGATTTTAATTAGAATCCTGCTAATTGATTTCACATGTGCCTTTGAGTTTTTACATTTATTTGATTGAATGAAATTTCTCTCTAGTCATGATGGACCATTTTCAGAATTTCATTTTGAAATGTAAATAGATTTAAGAAGCATGAAGTAAACACTTGTGTAAATAATGCATTTACAGTAGAACCTCAATCTATCGTTCTCGCATTGATCGTTTTCCCGCATCTATCGTTCGCCGTCTTTGGTCCCGAATGTAGTTCCATGCTGATAATGTTGTTAATTCCGGCATCCATTGTTCCCTGAAGTATCGTTTTCCCGCTTCGATCGTTTCCAAATCATGGTCCCCACATCACAATTCCTGCATTCATTGTTTGAAAAAGATGAAACTAAAAATTTACACCCAAGTAAGATTTTGGGATTTTTGCGGCACTCCAAAATGGGAAAGGAGGAGGAGGAGGTACTTAGGTGGAAGGGACTCCGTCGGACGGGTAGTCCTTGCCGTCAGAGTCCCTTCTTATCTTTATGGCCCAAACTCCTTCCTAGAGGACAATTGGCATTCCTCCTTTCCTACCCGAATGAGTCCCTATCTTGCTCTTTAGCGGCCGCATTCCTTCGCCATGAGCTTCTAACCTTTCTTCTATTATCCTCTCAATGCTCTGTTACCAATAGTTGCCATACGCTCACTCTCAACACCATATCGAGATCTGATATAACCAATGTGAGTATATATCAATGGATTTCCTTGGTGTTTGGTATCAAATTTAACAGAAAATAATGGACAAACTTCTTGTGATACTTGTTTTGTAGATTTTTGCTGATTAAAAACTTAAACAAAATTAACTGATGTTCCACCAATGCGCCCCTCAGTGGGTGGGGCCCTTTCCGTGGAAAGGGTTGGGAGGGTAAAAGGTCTTCTACCTGCCCTGTCCTTCCTGGCAGAAAACAGGGTCTGGCCTCCTTCGAATATTTCCCGCATGCAGTGGAAGACTTACGATCTAGCAGCCGCAGCTGATGGGTCAATAAAGCATTTACATAGTATTATTTGCTTTCTTGTTTAGACTTACACACACACCCTGTCACGCATCGTACTTGGCAGTCTTATTTATGTTTACTTGAATATAGGTATTGACAAGTCAATAACAGGTTTCTCCAGAAATTCTAAATATTAGGTATCTCTAGAAAAATTCTTTGAGCACATTGGAAACTGGGCCATTTCAGGGGTTTTGAGACATGCTAACTGCCACATTTTAGGGTTTCAGCTCCTCATTCTTGAAATAAGTCCAAAAGTTAAAAAAATCTTCAGGTGATAGCAACTCTAAAAAATACTTTAAAGAAGTTCAACAATAAGTTCATTTAGCTGCCATCCAAATCATGCTCGGACAGAGATGTAATACAGAGGAACCAAGTGGCTCAGTCCATGTGAGACTAGATGTTCACCAAACTCAGGTTAGGACACTGTCTTCAACATTTTTAAGAGTCCTTATTCATTATATTCCCTAGGGTTGTATTCTTCTCGAATTACCATAATGTGTTTTAATGTCCTATTGGTCAACAATGTCCTCTTTTATTTTTCTACAAAGGCCATAATTTGCTACTGAGGCCACCTTGAAGATTGAAAAAACACAAGAAAGAATAGGTAAAAGCTGCAAAACTTAATCAGGCATCTTCTGCTTTAAAATACCCCCAAGTTCGCTAAGTCTATTGCAAATATTTTTTCATTGGTTGAGATTCATACCCACATTCCACAAAGTGCCAATGACTAATCATTCATGTAAATTCTGACGTTACAAACAATAAATATCCTAAAAAAGATGTTAGTTTTGGCTACATGAATGAAGGAGTAATTAGTGCATTAGATCAGAACGTCATCATTCCAGACTCTTGGAACTATTTGTTTCAAGTTATGGCTAAGTCAATTTTGTGTTGAGGTGAGGGGGCAATTTAATGGGTCATGGGAAATAACCCACTCTTTAATCTGAGAAATATACATATTTTTCTGCGTTTTGTTACTCAAATTTGTTATTTAAATGCTATAAGTTGTCATCCTATCCTCCATAGTTTCCATATCTGAGTGTTGTTTCATTGAAATGCTGGTGGCATCTTTAGGTCAGAGCATTTGCATGATATAGGCTGGTATTTATAGGTGGTTCAGTGGTGTCTCATGTGTCCAATTAGTCGAGGCATTGAAGAGTCTTTTCCACATCATTGCCTGCAAATACTCATCCTCCCTGTTGACATTTTCAACCTCAAGGAAGAGTATTCTTGGGAATTTTCATTGTCTTAAGCAATTGGAGTTCACTGAGGGACCACCTATAAATACCAGCCAAAATCATAAAACTACCACTCTGCCCTGAAGAAGCCTCCAATTAAATGAACTGAAAATGGGGAGCTATGGGGTAAATAAATGAATAAAATGCAGTGCTGTCTGGATGTTGGTAACCCCTTCTGGATATTGCATAGGTATTTACTGCACTCAGGGTAGCTAGTCATCATGTATGGTGCAGGAAGTGAAATGAGTGAAGTGCTTATCATCAGATTCCTCTCTCATGGGACAACTTCCCTTCCTCAGAGCCCAGTACTTCAAGATGTTTCCATCATTGCAAGGTGACACCTCTGATGTGGGTAGTAAAACCACAACTTAGGCAGCCACAGCTTCCCTGTAATCAGTCTTCATGAGATGATACTCAAGATCAGAGTTTTTTCCCTTCCTGTTTAACTGTCAAGCAAAGAATAGTGATTAGTATCCACATCCAGGATTTTTGGACCATGATTTTTGTTATTGTCGTTTGTTTCCTGAGGGATTAAGCTCTGCATTCAGTGTAATTATGTTTTTGTCACACAGGAGCTGCACATCCACCCTAAGGCTGTAAAGAGTGTTAAAGGTCAAGTGGGTGCCCCAATGCCTGGCTCAGTGATTGACATTCGTGTTGCTGTTGGAGACAAAGTGGAGAAGGGGGCAGCCCTTGTGGTGCTGTCAGCCATGAAAATGGAAATGGTGGTGCAGGCACCTATTGCAGGCGTCATCAAGAGTTTGGACATAACGAAGGGGATGAAGTTGGAAGGGGAGGACTTGCTCATGACGATTGAGTAAATTCATGAGCAACCCCTGCAGTTAACTGCTCTCTCCCCTGTCTATGGTGGCAGGGGCTAACACCATTGTGATAGCATTTGGACTTTAGGGAATATTTATACAGTTGGCTCTTTAAGTATTCATTGCCAATTATTGCTGCTTGCATGGTGGAACCTCTACATCTGAGAGTTTCATTTACTCAAAAATCATCTTTTAACAATCTTTTTATGAAATATTTTTGTGCAAAAACATCCTCTTGTCTTGGAAAGTGAGGACATTTTTTTTTAAACTATTGATTTAGTAAAACTGTGATTCTCAAAATGGACTAGATTAGTTTGCACTTTTCCCTTGAAACTCTGAAAAATGGAGGTTTCATTACTGTGACATGAGTGATAATGTGGGTGTATAGATGCCTGCCTCTCTTAGATGCCTGTTGGATGTGGTGAATATTTTTTTAACTTGCTGTGTACACAATTTTGTAGATTAAGTATGTGTGACCATTCATTAGTGGGAGTGGAAAAGTGCTTAACAATGTAATTCCACCTGTGAACACCACTTGGAGGGCACTCTGCTGTCAGTTCATGAATAGGCAACTTCCTGCGGAGAACGAGTAAGCAACGAATGAGGTGTAAGAATTTTTCCAGCCTTGTGAATGCCACTTTTCCTTTGCCTCCTCGTGAAATACCTTGAAACTAAGAGTTTTTCTGATCGGGTTGTGACATAAGCGCAATTCTGAATTTTTAATAATGGATATCTGAGACTTGCACCTCTCTGACAGCATTCGTTTGCATATTTTGGCTTCCTATGCATTGGTGAAATATTTGTGCTGGTGCTGTTACTTGTGCACATCTACCACCTGGGGCAAGTCATTTGTTTCATAAGTAGAAATGAGGATAAATTGGCTGGGACTCTCAGATGAATAACAGGACTAAACTCACCCCTCTGTCACTACTACCATCAAGTTGTCTGTTGCAGTGGAGAACAATCCTGTGTGTATGAGACCTGGTGAAGGGCATTTAAATAGATGCTGGGCAAACGAGAGGTGGGGGCACTGAATGGTGATGGAAATGAATGATGCAAGATAATGGACCAAAGTGATTGACAATAATCACAATGAGGTAGCATATTGGAGTTGGGACTCCCTTGAGTGTAAAGTCTAGTGGTGAAGAATTCCTTCGCATGAATCATGAGCTTGTCCTTGGATGGTATATCAGTCTCTCTCTTGATCAGAAGAAAGGAATATTGATGGTCAATGTTTGAGTCGCTGGTTGCCCTTGCGGTAAAAGCGTTCCCATTGCTCTCACCACTAGATTTTTGCCTGTGGGGTGTAGTCCCAGGTTGTCATTTTTAGTGGGGAGAAGATAAGGTTTCTTCATTTAGATGAAAATTCTGCTAAACAGAATTCTCACTCATTCAGCCATGCTCAGTTCAATGGTTGTGAGGAGTTAGCGTGACTAAGACTTACGAATGTGCATAGATGGATTTGATATCACGTGAAATACCCTTGGTTGGCTGTGTAACTTGATTGAGATTAATTGGTTTCAAACATTTGAATGAATTAGATGAATTATTTTTAAACTACCATATACACATACATAGATGATGTAAGAATCACTTTGTGGTGAAGAGTTTGAGGAAAAAATCTAAGGATTGAATTTTCTTGTAGATAATTACTTATGATAAAATGTGGCTTCCATTAATGTTAAGAACATATTATTATTGTGTAGATGTATGTGTGTCTATAAATACATGCATTCATGTGAACACATACAATCATATTGTTGAAGTGCACGATTCTAGGTGCAAGTTAAAATTATGGAACATATGTATATGATACCAACTTCATTTTCATTAATTTTTCTCATTTCAGGTTGATCATTATCAGATTTTCTGTGTATATGCATTTTTTAAATGTTTTGTCCTTTTCAATTTTCTGGCTTATGCCTGAATTTTTTTAAAAGCTCATTCATTGATTTTCTTTGGAGAATACTTCTGAAAAAAAGCCCAAGCCAAGATTTTATGATGATGTTTTATAATGAGTCACATGCAAGAATTGATCATGTCATATATTTTTCACCATGTGAATTAATGCTATTTTCCTTGTCATGGAGTGATGGATTGGTAATAGACAAAGCAACACACCATTTGCACATTCTTGTTTAACATAGCCATGGGAGAAATATTTCTGAATGATTTGTGTGTACGTATTTGTGGATGCAAGAGGTTGAGTGATGGCCTAAATTTGGGTCATTTGCAAAGCCCGTAGCTGTGATGTCTTTCTTGCCAGCATTTTCCATTCATATCCCTTTGAAGTTTTGTCCCTCAGATACTGTCGATTTGTTGACATATCAGCCGTATCAATTTCCTTTCTTGCAACTATTTATGGAAAGTGTAAGAGAAATAGAGAGAGGCAGTTCAATTTGGCAGAGGTTTTTGTTAAAGATTGTTGGATTAGAGTGAATGGAATCAGTGTACATTTGTTCACTATGTGCTGGATGTGAGTATTCCAAAAAAACCCCTCTCAACTTTTCTCAATAGTGTATAGGATGCTGAGCAAGAAAGTGTTAATAAAGGGGCTAGCAAACAATGGTTCAATGTGAGGAACCACATACACATGACCTTTTCCATCTCTGTTTTCTATTTTTGTCCTTGTGATTTTTGTGTGGATACTCACTGTAACTCATCTGCCATGTTGGAATATTAGTCAGATACTGTTGTTGTATTATTTCCATTTGTTGATTTTGTAATTTTTTGATCAACTCCTATTCAGTTGTTTTGATACATGTGTTTTTGTCCTTGTAAGTTTTTTGCAGCATCACCTGGTAAGGGATGGTGCTGTAGAAACAGAATCTCTTGAGCCTGAAATTGCTAATTTTACAGTGATTTTTTCAGGGAATACTGTACTTATGGTTGCCTAAAAAGCATTCCCATTTTAGTACCTCCAATTGTTGATGAAATAGGTCTTGGGATGCAGAATTATGATTGTTAACATATACACATTAATAAAAATATTTGGTACTAACATTTGTCTATCATTTGCTTATACATTCATATGCAGTGATACATTTATAAAATGTGCCTGATATAAGTACCAAAGTTATATCATGCTGATGTTGGTTTACTTACCTCATACGTTGTTAAATGAAAATGTCCGTGTATGAGGCTATCATTATAATAATAAATAATATTATCATTACATGACAGTGTCAAATAGAGTGCACTGGACCTAATAGTTTCTCTAGAATGTATGCCTATAGGATTAGCCCATTCTGTGAAGCAATTGTAAACGTATATTTACCTTGATGAAGACTGCTCGAGACTAGCACCAGGGTAGGCTTTCTATGGTCAATATTTCGATGAGCCACTCTCTCATCGTCCATGGGGAAAAGAACTGAGTGCCAAGAGCTGAAATTGGCCAGGTATAAATAATAACTCATGCTGTCCGGGAGGCTCGTGATTGGCTGGTATTGTCTTCATTGTTCGCACATTTATTATTTTGTCGATTCCTGGTCTCCAGAGTTTGCTGACCGTGTGACCAGTATCCCTGATCATGGTTTTCCCTCCAGGCTTATTTCAATGGATTCCTTGGGTGAGAGCTAGTGGCTCTTGAAATGTTGGCCATGGAAAGCCTAACCCAGCTCCTATCCCAAGAATCCTTCATGTAGATAGCCTACAATCCTTAATCTTGAACTACTCCATCACTACAGAAAAAACCCTTTAACATGGTACTGCTTCCAATCCCACAATTCGCTCCCCCTGTTTCAAGAGAAGTGATACGAAAAAAAAAATCATGAATGAGGGTGGGTGAAGATAATTCAGAGAATTCCGGTGGACAAGCATAATTTATTCACTCTTCATTGTTCCTTTCCAAATAATAACAATTCATGTATTTTATTCTCCTAAGACTACATGAAGGTACAGGATTCGTCATAAAAACTTTCATGAGGCATATAAAAAATGTTTTCCGATGAAAAAAAATAATTCACGTATATGCATGAAAAGCCATTACCACATGCCTTGAACACTTACTTTTTTATCTCACTGAAATTTATTTAGAGAGTTGTAGCACTCCATGATGAAGATGATTTTCACTCTTCACTGTATTTGTGCCTCTGAAGCTCAAACTGTGCAATCAGGCACAACGACCAAGATGTGTCTTATAATCTGGCCGGCGCACCTAGAAGTTTGTCCATAGGTACACGATTGCTTGATGCGTTATCGTGCCTTTATCCTGGCTTTTATGCAACCTCCCCCGAAACTTGCGGTGAGTGAATTGCATAACCACCACGGATACAGTTGTTCCCATGTCTTCGGAGGTTGAAGCGAAGTATAATTGTTACATCTGCATATAAATACTACCAAGCCTACGTAGTGGTGAGTGGTACGGGATGTTAGTCAAACTTTCAAAGGAGAGTATTCAAAGAGAAGGAAGAAATAAGTTAGGAAAAGTCTCCATGAGTATTGGACGTGTACTCGTGGATTATCGTGTCATCCTCGACAGATCAAGAGGACACTGACAATGTGTAGCATGGAGTGAGGGAGAATGTATATCACGCGTGAAATCAGATATTTATCGCTCTGATAATACGCGATAAGATTACTATTGGGGTGGTTCAAGTATTACTTTTCGTGAGGAGGGGTTTGAGCTTTCCTAGCGATGTGTTTTGCGGAGGAGAGGGAGAGAGTGAAACATCTAGCGTAAAGATTTTAGTCTCTTTGGAAATCGAATTCTTATTCCTTTTTAAAATTATGGTCTGACGAAAAGTCTTGATTATGTAGGACCACCGCCACAGTAGTACTAGTGAATTTGTCAAACGAAAAACGTATTGTCATTTCTTTGGGTTTATTACTTTGGAGATGTCTTATTTTAAAGATTATGCATTTAACATATTGCACATGCTGTAAATCGCGAAATGTCGAAAACGGTCATCGATATTTGGCTAAATATTTATATATCTATAGGTTACTCAATGAGGCCCATGATTATGAAAAAAATTAAAACCTAAAGGAAGAGGTGAATTTTTGCCCACTTGAACATAAAATCGTCCATACATATTTTTATCTACGTGCATGGTTCCAAGAGTGAATGACAACTTAGATGAGGTTAGGAAGGGTTCATGAAATCTTGTCTTTCATCGAGAAGAAAAGGGGGTTAAAAATGGCCGAATTTTCCTAACGTTATACGTGAATGGCCTCCTAACCAAGTCATTTACCAAGTTTTTACATAGTGCCGATTTGTAAATTAGCCTCGAGACAGAATAGTTGCGTTCGGAGCAAAAGGGTGCTGGAGTGTCGAGTGTTTTCGGGGGAAAGGGAGGCGAGATATGGGAGAAGAGTTTGAATATGGAAAGGGGAGGGAACAGCGGCGGTAGGCGTCAGCCGAGTTTCTTTTGGAAGTTTACTTGGTCATGAAATAGTGCGAAGAAATCCTTCTTCTTGTGTTTATCCACCAATGAAATTTTATGATCACATTTTCCATTGCTGATCTGTTTCGAGCGGTGAATATCATGTAGCCCAGTCCATTGCTTAATGTTTTGCATCCAAGATATCTTCCTACTTCCATTTCCTATTTTTCCTTTGATTATTGCCAATAGAAAAACTTAGCATAGTAATACTTCGGTTATCGTAGGTTTCAATTTTTTTTGCAAAAATCCGTCTCGGATTTTGTCAGCATGCCCACGTGACCTGGCTGCCAATTTTGTGAAAACAAAAGCCGAGCCACGCATCACCCCGCACGTCTAGTGTAACAATTCCAGTTTTCCAGTGTTTTTGAGCTTTCATCCTCCATTGTTTGTGCTTATACTACAGTTAAATGTAATTGATTACTGTATATAAAATATCTGCCGTAAGGTATTTATTTTGCCTTTGTCCTTATGGGTGGGGAACCCTTCCAAGCAATAATATCTGCACCTCTCTTTCCCTCTCCCCGCCATCTTCCACACATTAATGTTGTACGTTTATTTTACTTAATATCTTATAGTTTTCAGTATTAAACATCACATTTATTATCTGTAAAGTGTGTTAATATGTGCATTTTGGAGTGTCTAGAGCGAATTAGATGGGTTTGCATTTATTCATATGGAATTAATCGCTTCGGTTTTCGTCTGTTTCGCATTTCGGCGATTTTTTCAGGCGGATTATCGACAGAAACCGAGACATCACTGTTTTTCATTTCGGATGATATGTCCTAGAAGAGTGCCTTCCCTCTTTTTAATCATATAGAATCTCGCTCGCTCTCTTGGCAAATTCGCTCAAAAACTTTCTCATTTGCCATTCTCGCGGTTCACGGTATCTTAGGGATTCTGCGGTGTATCCTCATCTCGAAAGCTTATAATTTGTTGGTAGCGTTTGCTTTCATGGTCCACCCTTTTATACCGCAAAGAAGTATCGAAAAAACCTTAATCTTAGGTTCAAGTCAAAATCTGAACATGTGAGCTCTATTACAAATTTCAGGAATACATGTCGAGCTTGTTTAATTTGGCATTTAACTTCGTTGACAAATGTCAATTCGTCGCTAAGTCTATCACCTAGATATTTAAATTTGTCGAATATCTCTCATTGTTTAATATAAAGAGAATATTAGATTAAAATTTTCTTGACTGGAATTAGAGAAGTGGGTGGGGGAAGGAGGACAGAGCGTGAAAGGTACGAGGCGGAACAAGTAGGGATGGAAAGGGCGCTTTTAGTTGAAAGTTGAGGTCATGCAATAAGATGAAAAAAAATCATAGATCCACATTTTCACACCTCCAATTCCCCTCCCTCGCATCTCGTACTATATTCCCGGCCGCAATAGTTCTTCTTCATCAACGAAAACCGTGCAAGTGATCACTTGGGTGTGTGGCACGGGTTGATTCCGCACCATGCGTGCAGAACTAATCCCAGTTCAAGTCAGAACCTAGCTCGATTCCACGGCTGCTAGGTGCAGACCAAATAGCAGTCAGGAGAACAACGTGCGGATAGACCCGAAACTGGGAGAGGGCTAAGTAGACGGACATGCTAACTTGCAATACAGTCGCAAGGTGTAACTACAGGTTTTAATGGTAGTTTATGCCAATAATAGATTATATCACAAGTCACTTAATCACTCGGAAAAAAAATTATGCCGAAAATTTCAAGCGGAGTGAGTTTTTAATTATGATGGTAAGTTATCAAGCTCAAAACAGAGTCTACTCTGCCTAATGAGGGTCGGATTTGCATAGAGCTGATCTATCGCAACTATTATGGTACATTAGCATGTAGTACATATACCATTATAAATATATTGCTTCTACAGTCTATTTCCTTAATTCTATGCCTGAGTCCGTTTATACCATAATAGTTTGGCTCTAGCAAAATATGTTGAACGTTCGGCGGAAAATATGAAACTTACGTAAAAGATTTTACCTGTATTTTTCCCTTCGATCGGTTAGAGGTTCTCACCTTAATTCCTTCAACAATTCAGTTTCACTGCCAATTTTTAAAAATTGTTAACTAATTCTTGCTGCTCTCCGCTGTATTCGATCTATTTCTGAAACTAAGCCCACTTCGTAAGGGTCACCTATAGGTACTAGTGGCATACTCCAAGTGAGGTTTACGAGAGAAGAATAATATCGATCCTCAAATTTCTCGTCACATTTTCCCGATATTCTTTTTATAAATCTCAATTTACAATTGGCCCGTCCACAAATCTCTCGTGCACGAGCTTCCCCCAAGAAAGGTCATGAGTAAAGGTCACACCAAAGTATTTAACTGACTCTACATTTAATTATTCGGTGTGATTCATTGTGTGCGTTTTGTTAAGCAGTCACCCTGTTATTAAAAAATTCATAGCTACGCACTTTTTCAAATTAAATTCTAATCGCCAAATATTGTACCATTTGTTTATAGGGTTTGGTCTTTTTACTGCAAAATTCTGCCGGACTCGTTGCTAATACCCCTAAACAATACTGTGACCCCTGCGAAGAGACAAATTATCTCTCGTAACAACAGAGATGACATTATTTTTACTCCAAAGAAAAAATTAGGGAAGTTTCAATGTTCCCGATGCTAGGAAGGAGGGGGGGGGGGAACTACCCAAGACGGAAGGGTGTCTCGATGTCGCCGTAGCCAAGATCATCTCTCGACCCCGAAGATGCGGTTGGAGCGATTTTTCTTTCCGTTTACCTTTGAGTGAAAATTTCTAATAAGACATAGCTGAATAGAAAAATTTATAATTAGCATCATTCCGATTAGGTTCTTTAGCAATTTAACGCTATTTCAACACCTGGTATTTCAGAATACAACGTAAATTTCGTAATAATTCCATTAATCATGAAAAGAATTTCTTACAAACGCAGTTTATACATTTATTGTTATTATAACTGCTGCTA
This sequence comes from Ceriagrion tenellum, assembly GCA_963169105.1. Taxonomy (NCBI): domain Eukaryota; kingdom Metazoa; phylum Arthropoda; class Insecta; order Odonata; family Coenagrionidae; genus Ceriagrion; species Ceriagrion tenellum. The sequence continues at coordinate 2,833,930 of OY720633.1, forward strand.
ATCATTCGTGTATCATTACCATTGCTGGCTGCATGGTGAGTCCTAACGTGTAAACTGATACACTGACGTTAAACGTAGTTCAAGAATTTTTTTGACTTACTAAAATGATGATAATCCCTCAACCCCTTTAAAATGCTGTGCCGGGATTTGGTTATGAAGGAAACACTGAATTCTTTTACTCCTTTTCATAATCGTGGTAAACCCGAAATGCACACTCCGACAAGCGGACACCTTTGGGGTAGGAGGGAAATGAGGGAGATTACTGGTAGGGGAGATGATTTAAGAGGAGTTTTACGTGAGATCAGGAAGCGAAGATCGAGGGAGAGGACAGAGACATCCAGGGGCAGCGGCGTCGAGCGGTGCTTCCGAGATGAGACTGCTGCCACCACTGCCGAGGCAGAATAAAACACCACGAATAGCTCAGGCACATCTTCGTCGGCCCCGGTGGCGGCGGGGTAGAGTCCTCGCCTGCTAACCCAAGGGTCGCGGGTTCGAGTCCCGCCTGGGTAGAATATTATCTGCCCAGAACATGGGTGTCTGTGTCTCGTCCGTTGTTACTGTTGTTCACCCGACGTAAAATGGTCTAATGTGCTGTATTCGGGGCAGTGAAAAGAAATAAATAAATATATATAACAGGGGTCCCGTTTGTCTTTACTGCTGGACTCCAATTGCATTCGATACCGACCACGGGTGCAATGCTCTCTCGAGTGGACCCCTCACTTCCATCCACGTATCCGCACGGCAGGGGGCGTTCTTCGCCTCTAAATGGATGGCTCATCTTAAGGTGGAAAATCCGCGAGGCCCATTATGTGATAAGAGGCTCTTAGGGAAACATGTCGCCCTTCGTCGCGACGAGTGTCGTTCGGCTAACGTTCAGGCCGAGAAACATTAGGGAAGACAGCGAAAGCCCGTCACTCATAATTCCCCAAGGATTTGACATCTAGGCCTCCGCAGTAGGACTTTGAAGGGGCGACAGCAGAAATCGTGAGTCATTGGATGCACATTTTAGCAACTTTTCAATTCGAAATAAATTACTGGGCCACATTTCCCTAAGCATATTTCTTTATTAGGTGAAACTCATCATGCATAAAGCAGTATGAATGACGCAAGAGTTATATTTTTTATAATTGCCTTAATTAAAGCATTATAATGACTTGGGTTAACGGGGCGGAATTCGAAAATCCCGCGAAAATCATGAGTAAATACGTATTTTTTAATCGGCATGATACCATGATATATGCTATCCACCATTAAAATTAAAAATTGTATAAAAATAAAAATTAATATGAGACGTATTATTTTGCGTCAAGGAGAAAATATGTACCAATGTAATCTAATAATTTCGAAAAATATGTCAAGTGCCTTACGCTATGTGTTAAAATAGCATTAAATAGTCAAGAAGCCAAGTCCGTGGCGATAAATATTTTCACTTTCATCTATACATATTACTTATTAGTATATGTATGCAAAGTTTCACGTTGAAGTGTTCCTCAACAAAAATCGCTCCTACCGCTTTCAGGGCTCGCGAAATTGTGTAACTCGGCCGGCAGTTTCACGAAGTGTACTCTCAGGAGATTTATGTGATCGACTGAACTTTCGAGAGGCGAGATTTAGAAACTTTCCTTCGAGGAAGGTAGTGGTAATCTATGGGCTAGGATACTCCTAATCATACTTGTATGCTCTGGGAAAGTGACGTGCCAAGCAAAATGTTAAGATTAGTGGACTCCGAAGAATTTTCTCTTCGCTCGCCACCACAAATTTTAGTCCCGCCCACGAATGTCATGGTCCCGCCTTTCAGCCTCCGAGATATTCCAAAAGAAATAGAGTTCTTCACGACCCCCTCATCGACACCTGATGTACTCATTTTTTCACCTGAAGATAATGATATGGAAAACTTTGCTGTGATTAAAGCATCATTTACTCATGGGAATTGTAAATAATCAATCATTATTCCACACATCATCTCCCGGATTGTTTAAATTTGTGCTCTCTAAGGCCCGTATCGTCAGATCCTCCTTGAAGTCGACCTTCACCTCCTATTAGAAGTTGAAGGAGACAACTCTTGAAATAAGCAAAATCGCGTCATGGTAATAGAGTTTGAGGACAACTTGATCGTGCTGCGGTATTACCGTAAAAGCATCACTCACAAGTGCCCGAATCTTGGTCGGCTCCTTTCAATGAGTGCTCCTAATTACCACCCAAACGGCATCATGAACTGAACTAGTCATAACGCCAACCCGATTTCCAAATATTTTCACTTTCGCGTATGACACTCCAATTTCTCCCTATCTTCGCTCTACCGATTCCCTACCATGCGTCCTCAGCCCCAGGGCTATTGTTTGCTTTTCCTATAAGTTTGTAATGTAACCCCTTGTATCTCCATCTGCTCGACTCCGTAGTCACATTTTCCGCTAATAAAATTCCCCCTCGCTCCCATTTCCACCTCTAAAAACTTCTCCGCTTTCCCCCACTCCCCCTCGTCGCTCTTCCTCTACTCATCCTCGTATTCACCCACACCACTACGTTCGATCCCTTGAAAAATTCGTCTTGCAAAATATTCTACCCAACGGAATCAACTCGTATGAATAAGCCACTGGTCGATACTTGTCTCCGAGAATGACCCATGAGTTTTATCTCCTTACCGTTAGCCTGTCCATCCCTACATTATACTGCCGCAGAGACTCATTCAATGCCCACTATACATTTTTATCAACTTAGCGATTTACCAAATGGCTTGTCGCTAAGTTAGAGCTAAGTCGCTAAGGAAGAGCTTTTTTCCACAGATGGAACGTTGTTTCAGGACTCTTCAGCCATGGACGGATTAAGATCGTTGTTTTTTGGGAGGGGAAGAAGGGTATGGTCACTTTCCAGGGGTCCGAGATGTATATACATCTCTCGCTCATATCATACGCTCGAAAGCAGAAAAAAGTGACGTCATGCATTCCTCGATAACGGTAGATTACGAACTGCCGATGTTTTGAGTGCAGGTTTCAATCAACACATATGGGTATCATTAAGATGTAAGCAACTTATACATTGAGACTCTTTATTCCAAAAGGAGTGATATTCCCAAATTCTGAGACCAGTATTCAAGTTTTAGATTATTTTTGGATGCTTAAAAATGTGCTATAAGAGCTGACAGTACATGAAGGAGGTAACTTACGCAGGCGAAGAAGCAGACGATGCTACCATTCTGGATTATTGGGAGCTTGCGCATGCGATCGTCATTGTTTTATGTTTTGCCGCAATAGATGGCGTTAGTGTAAATAGGAATGCGAATGCGTCTTGTCCACGTTACCCAATAACGTTAGGCCACACGATCGCACACGACTTACGAGTTGAACTTACTTATGGGAATTAATATTCTGGCCATTCGTCGACTTGAGGGTTTCTAGAGGCCAGAGAAAGGCCAAGTTTGTTGCATATTTCTCGTCTGTATCGGCTGGAGCCTTACTCGGAGCGTTTCCATTCATAGGTATCCAATAAGATATTGAATTTTGTTTACTTCACCTTAGTACCAATTACTGAGCTGTGAATTTTAGTGATAGTACTCCTGTCTGCTACCGAATTGTACCCTAAATTGGTTCATTATATTTTTATTTACTTGCAGGATAGTTGAAATGAGTGCTGGATGGAGAGAGTATTGTGCGGTATGCATATTTTTATGTTTCCATCTATGGAGTACCAGCGAAGGCATCGCTGTGATGAGTGTCGACCTAGGGAGTGAATGGATGAAGATTGCTATTGTTTCGGTGTGTTAGCATGTCATTTATTTTGGATTTAGAGTTTTAACGCAATACTCGTTTGACAGTATGTCCGTGTCACTATACTCCAGCGTCCGTCTTTTGAGTTGAGAACGTAGTTTTTCTAAGGTTATATTTCTTCCTTAACAGCCTGGTGTGCCTATGGAAATAGCCCTGAACAAGGAATCAAAGCGGAAAACCCCAGTCGCCGTAGCTTTCAGGGACGGTGAACGATCATTTGGAGAAGATGCAGCGGCTCTTGGGGTTTGTGTAATATATATGTTTTGGAAGGATGCTGCGGAGTTTTAGCTCATTGGATCAATTTTTGCTTAGCATCGTGGCATTTTGTGCTTTTTGTGTAGTTTTTGAAGGGCTATGTGATGCAATTGTTATATACCCGGCGACAATTTGCCACCAGATTTTTGTTGATGCCTGAATGGGAGGAAATCATTTAGTCCAAATGCCAAGTCTCACAGTATGCCCTATAGAATGTGCATTTAATTCTCCATCTTTTTGCAGCAAAAATGGTATTTCATTAAGAACCATGATTCTCTTAGCCAATCACTGGGTACATTGCTATCTAACTTATTTAACTAAGATTTTAGTTTGTTGTTATATCTTTTAGTCTAGCATTGCTTGTAAAGCAATGAGCCAATTAAGGCTACGGTAGGTAGAAATGACGTAAGCGTATGGTCTATAAATGGAGGGAATTTTAGTTTGGAAATGTAGTAGCATTATTAAAGTCGGGGGATGTGGAATTGAGTCCTGGTGTTCCCATTGAGGAAAAGATTTTCCTCCATGGGAATTTGCTGTAACAATAGTTCAAATAACTAAAATATCTCAGACTTGATAACTAAATTTTCCCTAAATTCCGACAATTACATCTATTTTCTTGTAGAAACCCAAAGAACATGTAATTATGGGTATATTTGTGTTACATATCCTATGGTGGAATACGCACGTAGATAGTCACATTTTCTTAGCATTACTCACCTACCTTACTCTTATGCTTTACAGAAGGTGGAAGGTGGACTTTTTTTGCTTGGAAATGACTGTTTAATATAATTTATTTACTTTAATGGTCCAAATGAATTTATGCCATTAAGTATAGTTTGAAGCTTATATTTCTCGTGCATATTTTATATAGTGTATCTAAAGCCAGAATCACATAATTTTTTATGCATGTATTCAGGAATTATATAAGCTTAAGTTTTTCAAGGACCATGAAAAGAACAGCTCAAGCCATCCTTTCTGTGTGACCACACAGTCATTTTTAATTTCCTTTATTGCATCATTTACACTGGTGAGGTGTAATTGATTAAATGCCATTTGATTGAAAACACCCGGGTTGTGCGCTCTAATTGGCCAAGTGACAGTCTCTCCTACATCTTTAGGGATGCAAGAAGTGACATGCTCTAATAGCAGAGGAAGGGAAAGGGATCTATATCATTGCTGCTAAACCTGAAAATGGTCGTGTTGTGTTTTCATTTTTGACCTGTCATTGGTGCTATTTTCGAAAAGAGAAGAATGATGGCATAATTTTTGGCTTTTAGAGTCTGTAGTGAAGAATTTGTTATTGCGAGGTGGAAATCCATGATGACTGGATCAGTAAAATATTCTTGTAATTTTAACAACAGGTTCATTTGTTGATGACAGCATTCATTGCTAATTGGACATCATGTATTTGGTTGTTTGGTCAAAATATTTTGTTGTTGTAATTAGTCATAAACCTCAGTAACCTTTGCTTTTTCAAAACTTCACTTCTTCCTGTCAATGTTTTCTGGCATCGCATGATAGAAAGTGAAATCCGGTAACTTTGCTTCCTAAAGGCACTGTTTTTATTGATGTACAATCTTTCGGGCAATGCATTTGCCATTGCTCACTCTCACCCATTAAAGTAATTACTTTCTGCTTTTATTGTAAAAAATTGATGCAATTATACATGCCACTCACACAGGGAGCAACTCATGAACTTATTCTGCTTTGGAAGACACCTAATTAAATTTCTTATGAGTGTATTATTATGGTGCAGTATTTTACTAAATCAACTGATGGTCATTCTTTTAAAATTTGATTATGTGTACCATTATCAGTAATTCTCACAAGGAAAGGAAGACTTGTCTCACCTGTGAGGAAAATTGGGTTTAGCCTTGGTAAAGGGAGCCTAGAAAGTGACTGTTAGGTGCTTAATGAGAGAAGCCATTTTCTAACTGTCCATATGCTGGTATTGCATTATGTCTTTTTGTTTTTTATTTGGATATATTTTCTCTCATCTTGTAATTGAGAGAAATAAAGTTGAGTAACAATGATATGTGATGTCTTAGTCATTAAAATTTGTTTTTAACTATTATAATACAATTTTGCCAGTAGCATCTAGACTTACAGGCTCTCATAAATTGGAGTAACTTTCAGTACATGTTTGTGTCAATCTTTGTTGTAGTTGAGGGTGTTTGTTGCACATTCTATCAGTGTGAGGGCTTTTTTCAGCAATCTTGAGTGGGCCGTAAATCTCAAATGTAATGTATGTATTCAGTTTTGAGTAGCAGAGGATTATGTTAGTTATGAATAGATGTAATGAGACTGAGTAATACAGTGAGTGAGGCATTTTTTGGTATGTGAAAGTGTTGCCTTTTTATGTGGAAGGAGGAGGACAGTAGTCTATGTATGCAAGAGGGGATTAGCTTATTATATGTACTCCATCTGATATGACCTAAGTATCTGTAGTGGGAAAAACTGTAGTCCTCTAACATGAAAGGAAGTTAGTTGCATGTGGTTCAAATGTTTAATATTACTGGTTGATTGTTAACATTGGGTGTTGGGCCATTTTTAATTGTCAATTGAGAAATGTGATTTGAATGAACCTATGTTTTGCTTATTAGTGTGCGCTGTCTATAAACGTCCAGGAATAATGGCTTGTCCTAATTTTTCCAGGTCAGATTCCCAGCAAATTCATATGCCTACCTCCCTCTACTCCTGGGACAAAAGGTCAACTCTCCTGTTGTCCGTCTGTATAAAAAACGCTTCCCTTACCACAAAATCGTGGCTGATCCCGATCGAGGCACTGTGGTCTTCCAGCATGATAGGTACGATTATCATTTCTCTTTATGATGCCAGCCATATTTTTTCTTTTAGATTAATATTTGTGATAGGTGAGTGAATTTCTGTCAATTGATGTAATGTATTGGTTCAGATTGTCACTTCTCAATCCTTGTAGTTCTAGCTCTTGAGGCCCTTTTACATGGTATATTTTACTGTACAAATGATTGTATCATAGAATGTTCAAGAAAATGAATGGAATTTGAAAAAGGTTTAAAATCTTTGGATCTTGCAGACAATCATATGATTTGCTGCTTTACCAAGAATAATTTTCCTAATGAAAGAGTCCTTGCATTTGTTTGTACATAAAATGCACTGAGTGAAGAGGCCTTTAGAAATGAAATCTTAGACAGAAACTTTGACAAAAGATATATTTTATTGTATTTGAATACTAAACTGAGACCTGCTTTTAAAAAACAATGCCATTATTGACCCCTTTACCTCAACACAAATGCATGTCATTTCTCAGTTAGTTGAATTTAATCTAAAGGAAAAAAAAAACTTTCATCGCACTTGTTAGCCCACAACCAGAATATGCCATGACCTTTTTGGGACCCTGCACAGAATTATTTATTATGAGAAATAAAAGACAAGGGAAGAGCTGCTCATAAAAAATGCTGTTTCTTGTGAACATTGTTATACAGCTGATGGAAGGACTGAATTGGGAGCTGCTAACTTGGATTGGATGCTAGCTCCCATCTAATTTTATTGCTGAAAGACTGTTAGTAAAATAAAATGCTCATGATAAGTGTGTATTCTTGCATAAGCTGTGTCCAAATGATAAGTTTATCGAGGTTGTTTCATAATCAATATTCATGTGCCTAAAATAGTTTGGATTTTGTGAAAAAGTTGGGCAGTGCTGGTCTCAGACCCTTCATTTTCTAATTAGGTGGGCATCTATTTCTCAGACACTGAGTGCAAGTGTATCAGGCTTTAAGTTGTGTGAATTTAGATACAGAGGTCTGATTCTTTTTTATAGCCATATAAACGAACTGTAGGCAATAAAATTGCTTAGTTGTTAATAAGAGGTAGCATGTATAAAGTCAAGTCATGAGTTCTTATTATCATTCTTTAGTTAAATAATTTAGGCTTATTTGAAGTTAGATATAGTCTTGGCCTTGTGTTGACAGTCAAGAGACATTGTAATATTTTTGTTCTAGCTGCTTGTTCTGTCGGTGAAACTTGCAGGTCATGTTGCATAATGTCTTCTGTTGAATAAGTATGGAAAAATCTACCAAGTGCTGATAATAGTGAATGTTTTTGAAGAAAATTGAAATGAGTTTTGCAGTGGATGTATGTTCAATTATCAGAATATTTCTATCAACATGGAGATGTTGTAAATGCCAATTGGAAGGATTTGTGTTGAGAATTCTTTTAGTTTCTGTAGAGCCATTGGAGAAAAATATTTTTTAAAGATTGATTATTTTCTCAATGAAAGAATTGTGTGACTATTAATTCTTTCCACCAGTAAATTTTTATTGGTGTGACCGTAGTAATGTGGTAATCATGTAATTTGATGGAACCTACTGAATCTTCACGTGAGAAAAAGATTTATGAAACAATGTCTTGCCAAGCTTCACAGATTTGGCCCAATGTAAATTTTAAAGTGTCATTTGTATTTTTTGACCTTAGAAGTTCATCGTAAGTTGTTGCTCTTCCATTTTTTGACAGTGAGACACAATATTCTGTTGAAGAGCTGGTTGGAATGTTGCTTGAGGTGGCAAGAAGCACTGCTCAGTCAGCAGCTGGAGACAAGCATGTGGTACGGGAAGCTGTGATAACGGTGCCAGGTCACTGGGGGCAAGCTGAGCGTAGGTCACTCCTTGTGGCTGCGCAACTGTCTGGCATCAAGGTGCTGCAGCTGATCAACGATCACATGGCTGGTCAGTGGGTTGCTAATGACACAATTTATTGCCTCCTTCTTGGAAACTCTTTAACTGTCCTGTGTTCCTGAATTATATTCCATGAGTATAGTACCGGTACCATATCTGTGATTTCAGTTACCTGTGGTTCACTTGACTGGGTGATTAGAGGGGAAAATTTAGTGCAACAGCTGAAATTTAATACCAATTAGTGCCATTCAGTGTTGTGGTACCTCATTCCCTCAGCCCTTAATGCATAGGGTTATCATAAGGATGAGGTGGAAGTACAAGACTTCAACATGTTGTAATTACATAGTAACTACACATGCTTTTTATTAGTGTTGGGCTAATGCTAAAAATTCAATATATTATTCTTGATGCTAAAATTTTCATATTACCATCATTTCTTGATACTTGATTCTTATACACTTCAAGTAAATTAACCCATCTATTCTACATTGTATAACCCTGCAAGCCACCCCAAGGCTGTTTGGCAGTACACCAGCTGGTGTATTTTACACCATTAATTCTATAATTATAATTAAGAGTGCATAAAGGTTAAAAGTGTCAGCCATATTAACTTCCATCCACTGATGAATGACCAGTGAAACATCTATTTCAAGCTTTTGAAGGCATTTCCCTACGTGTAAATATAAATGTGAAAATTGCTTCAAGATAAATGTAACAGATGAAAATAAAATCATTTTTAAATTAACAGGGGCGTGTGAAGTGCTAAATAATGTAAAATTAAGATTGAGGAAGACTAAATTTGAAGTTTCACTCCATTTTCTCCCCTCAATGATTACATGGGTAATGAATGAACAGTATTGTGGAATTATGTTGATACTTGGTACTTTCAATATCAAGTGAAGAGTGGTATCAAGGGATTGACAAGTATCGAATCCCATCCCTACTTTTTATATTAACTATTTGCTTGTTCAAAACGAAATAAATGTAGATTTGGCTTACTAGTTGTTCTACCTAATAAAATATTTTGAATGTAATGATATTCTGAAAAATATGCACCATTAACTTGTACACACTTTTTATAAGCCAAAATTCAGGATGTCCAGACTTTTTCCAATTATAAATACATGACTTTTGTTCTTGGCTACCACCTTTGCCAGCAAAATCCAGTCTGTTGGTCTTAAGCATCCTTGGTGTCTTTATTTATTACTCTGTACTTTTGTGATATTTACTTTTACTCTTTGATCCAATAACTGGAAGCATTGAATGCAGTTCTGAAAAACTTTTATGTAAGATGTGAAGTACTTGCTATCATGGAAAAATGATGAAAACCTATTTTAATTCTGAAAGTAAAATTTATTGCTGGAATTGCAAAACTTGATTACCAGAAGGCAGTGAAGACCACAAAAGTTTACATTCTATTTTTTCAGTAGAGTTATAAAAAATTTACAGTTGTGATGTGTCTTTGGATTTTTGATCTGTTAGAGCTTCATGAGGGCCAAAATAAGTCTCTTGTATTGCTAATGGCAATTAAAGGAACATCTGCTGTAAAAATACTTCAGCTACTCAATAGGCAGCCACTGGCATTTTGAGTAACTATAATCTTAATTGTTGATAATTCATAGAATGTTTTTAGAACTGGTAATCAGTTTGGAAGGATTGGTCAGAAATATCCGAAATACATCATTCGAATAATCTATCTCTGTCAAGATTGTGCCCTTGGGTATTTCCAATGCTATGTGGTGTTATTGTCATCTTCTCTGGATACCAGCATTCCTTTCTGATTGTTTTTCATGGCAGTTGCCCTCAACTATGGAATATTCCGGCGGAAGGACTTCAATGAGACTGCTCAATACATCATGTTTTATGACATGGGGGCATCGAGTACCACTGCAACAATAGCTAGTTACCAAATGGTGAAGACTAAGGAGAGAGGGTTCCTCGAAACTAATCCTCAGGTGTCCATCATCGGCCTTGGGTAAGTGAGACACAGTACCCTTACTTTCGAGCTCTAGAACCTTTGTGATTTGTAGGTTGTGTGCTAAGTGTCTCCTTGCAAACCTCATACCACTTTCAGAATTACATTTCATGTTTACTTAAGTGTTGGTTAGTGTGAGGGTTATTTTCTGAGGGGAGGGTGACAGTTTTGGGCTCCCCTTTGCTCATGGGTGAGTGAGAATGAGAGGGAGATCTGCAAAATTCGGTTGCGCCTCTAACAACAGCAGCTGGAAGGCATGGGAGTCATGTAATCATGTTTGGTCTCCATGCCCCCTGCTTGATCCTGTTTTCTTATTTTGTTTTCTTTGTTTTGCACACTTATTCATTAGTACCACAACTTATTGAAGTGTTGACTGAAAAGTATCCCGTATACTTTTTCATTATCTTGAATTCCTTGTTGCGTCAAAATCCAAATTATTTTTTCAACATCATGATAAATTACAATGTGGTATGCAATCACACACATGGGTGTAAAGATGTAAGTCATTGGAAATTTGATTGGAGGAAGATGGTTTGGTGTGGTAACTGACTGGATATTGGGAGATCTTGGTGTAAACTGATTATTATACCTATCTCCTTGGCTCTTCCTTAGATTCCATTTCAATAATCTTCAACGTCTCAGATAGGTGTAACATGAAGCTCTTCTTTCCTGAAGAATAATTTTAAATTATATTGCGGGGTGAAACGTAGTGAATGTAAAACAGTCATGGAAGCAATATGTGCTTGTTCTCCTGGGTCACACGCACAACGAGGAGTGATACAGAGGACTCAGTACAACGCAACACTATTATTTGTGTAATTGGAAAGCCTACTGCAGAAGATCCTGTTGTGTTGGCAAAATGTAGCAATTTTGTAGACTTGAATGAAGTCACTAGCTAGGAGTGTATACAAAATAGGTAGTAGGGGATGGAAATGATGAGTAGGAGAGGGGGATGTTGGGATTCTGATTATTGGATTATCCAGTGGCCTGTTAATTGGTGTTGGATAATCGGTACTCTTCTGTATAATGGATTCTCTGAGAAGAGGAGCCTGATTAATTTTGTCACACATTCTCTTGAAGATCAAAATGGAAGTAGAAATAAATGGGAAATTATAGAGTAAGACCCAGAATGGAATATATCAGGAAAATTATGAAGGACAATTTAGTAAAAACTAATGTTGGAATGAAGAGGTTAGCTGATTGGAGTGGAGAGCTGCATTCTACCAATCTTCTCATTGATGACTGCTTAAGATGGTGGAGAAACGTAAATTTGGTAGGGATGGAAGGGCCAAGAAAGTAAGATTCTGATACATTTTGTCACTATTATTATGCTATTGATGTTGAATTTTTTCTGAAGGTATGATCGTACCCTGGGTGGTCTTGAGATGCAGCTTCGTCTCAGGGATTTCTTGGCACATAAGTTCAACTCAATGGGCAAGACCAAGACAGATGTTTTCACTAATCCACGAGCCCTTGCCAAGCTGTTCAAGGAAGCTGGACGTCTTAAGAATGTACTCAGTGCCAATCAGGACCATTATGCTCAGGTTAGTGTGTCTGCTAATTGGTGAGGAGTGTGTCTACTTTAATTTCTCTCCAGATTAACATTTAAAGGTAGTTTATATATTTGTGATTATTTTTCATTTCCCAGTTCATTTTACTAATATAGTCGATGGTAAAAACAAGCAAATCACAAACTTTCCTCTGAGCGGAAGAATGAGTGCATTCTATTTAGGTAAAATATGCATGGAATCAAAGGAGAAGGTCAAAGTGAATGGAAAAAATGGATATTCAGTGAAAATTGACGTATCTGAGTGATTATCCATGCAAAGAGGAAGCAAGTAAGAGAGGAGATTAGGAAGCATGACTTGGGCCTAGTTTTATGGTATCAGGTTAAATATTTTCTTTGCTTGGGAAGCAAAGGTAATTTGTCCTTCTTTTTATAACTAGACTTAATGCCCTGGGTATGAGTATTTATAGTGGTACATGAGTACATGCCGTATGAATTGGCTCCCAATTAAGCTCCATTTTGCTTTGGGAATGCAGAGCCCCGTCACCAAAGCTCTTTGTCCCAATTCAAGTTTAATAGTGGTGGGTTTGCTTGGTTATTATATTCTCTAGCTCTTGAACTTTGAATACAAACTTGCATCTCAATGAAAAGTATTGGTTCTCAAACTAATGACTGTCTTAAGGAGTGTTTGCACCCATAAGTTACAAGGTCAATATTTTTTTGTGAAATGTAGGCATGCGTGGCTGCATTTTGCATTAGTAATCTCTCTGCCTTCTCCTGAGCTATTAATTGGTGTGAAAATATATCTCATTAATATCTTGTTAGGGATAGAATTAAGGAGTTGATTAATATTCACTTTATTCCCTAGATTCATACTTGTAGCTTGCCTAACTGGTAAGTTGCTGAAAAATCAAAGCAAGATGTGATTAACTTTCTTGAAAAAGATTCCCTGAAAAACAAATTGTGTACTGTACTCTAGCTTGGCACTTTCCTTGGAAAGTAGTCAAATGTTTTTGTTGTCGTGTTGGCATTAATCAGTATTGGTGCATTTTACAAGGATGTAGACAATGGACATTTTGGCTATGTTGTCACTTAATAGTGTACTACAAAAGCACTCGAGGTGCTTTCGAGGGCATTATCAATTTCCAAAATTATGTATCAGCTTAGAATATTGAACTATGCCTTGGTCCCTCCTATCTTACTTTTCAAGGTTTTTTTTGATCCTATATTAATATATTAATCTCACTTTCACATGCTCAAAATAATTTCCTCAAACTTCTCAACTACTTTGCTAGGAATCCAGCTAATTGTATAAGGAAGCAACAAACATACTCTCTGGTTCATTCTCTTGCAGCTGTGATATGATTGAAAATTTTCTGTACTCGTGAATTATGTACCAATTCAGTGATCAAATCAATTAATAAAAATTAATTGATAAAATATATCAATTAAATGATAGAATGCCATCCTCTGAGGCGACTACTAAAGTTTAATGCAGCTACTTGCAAGATAAGACATGAACGTTAATTTTATGTTAAATATTATTTAAAAACATGGCCTTGACTTCAACTTTGAAAACTCGTAAACTTTAGATGAAACCCATTAACCATGTATTTTATTAGGAATCTAAGTGTTTTTAAACCGGATTTGTTTATGCCTTAAGTAGACAATTGAGAACTCATATCAAATCATAAAATATATTTTTTATATGTAGTGCAATTCCTATCCTTAATACAAGTAATGGAGCATGTATCCAAAAGTATTGACAAATAATGATAGAGGCTGTGGTTTCAAATAAAGAAGTGTATATTTGCTGTCACTATAATTTAACAAAATCATATAATGTATAATATGTTGAAAAATTAAAAACAAAATGAAAAAATATGCTGCATTGGTTGTATAGAAGCAAGGTTGTTTCTCAAGGTGTCACTCTGGGTTTCACGGGATGTTTCGGCTCTTTACAGGTTGAGGGTCTTTTGGAAGACATTGACTTCAAGCTTCAAGTGACACGTGATCAGTTCCAAGATCTCTGCTCTGATTTGTTTGACCGTGTGAAGGGCCCTGTGGATAGAGCCCTCGAGTCATCTGGATTGACCATGGATGTGATCAATCAGGTTAGCTTTTGGTGCCCCTTCTGTGCCACCACAAGTTTTTTTAGTTTTGAATGCTTATTACTGTGTGTATTGCTACATTTTTTAATATTTTTAAGAAGAAATGTGTACATGATCATTCATTAAGTTTTGAAGCCTAGAATTAAGTCTAGAATCCCTATTTGCAATCTTATCCAATATTTGCGTATGTATCTCAGGATCTCATATCTGGACCTCCAATTTTGATCTCGATTTACATTCATATTTATTTCTACTTATTGTTAACTCTATTTTGATCTCAACCTTATTGTCTTCATACTGCTCTTTGGCTAACATAAATGATGTTGAATTGTATTCTTTCCATTCTAAGATTTCTATATAATTTTCCAAGGCTGAGACATTTGATATCTTCCGAAGTAATTTTCTCTTTGCAATTATTTTATTTTTTTCATTTTTATTTCTGGTTAATATCTTCTTGACATCCATAGTAAGTGTATATATCCTTCACCTCTCAGTCTGTAGTGAGTCTGTCTATTTTTATAAGCTTTCTTATTAAAATCAACTATTTCCTTTGATTCTTTTGGCCATCTCCCCAGTTTTTATAAGTTTCTTGTGGCTTCTATCTAAATATCCCGTGGCTTCTTTGGCTGTTTCATGTATGCAAAATTCTTTCGTATTTACTTTCTATTCATAGCTCTTGGCAATTTTTTTCTTTTATAATTAAGTCCCTTTTTTTAATGAACCCTGTAGAAAATTCATAGGAAATTGAGATTTTTTAGCTTGCTTATATTTAGGAACTTTTGATCCTCTGTACAAAAGTGCCTTCGTGGGTTTTTTTCCAATTTCATTATCTTCATATAGGCTGATGTTCTGAAATGAATACCTCTCACATAATAATTTTGTATATTCCTTTGCTTTTTGGGAGCATTTACTCATTTTGGAAAAAAAGTAACTGCTAATTAGGGAATTTCATCTTCCTTGTTTGTGTTTGTGCTCATGAGAATTTTTTGAATTGTGTGACAGCATTTTTGTGTGAATTTAAGGAGGGAAAGACAAATTAAAGGTATTTGTGGAGAAAATGCTGCAGTAACTATGCAGTTGGTATGTACTGTTCGAAGTTTTGGGATAAGGATGGAATTAAAGAGCAGGGAAGGAGTGACCATCCTCATCTAAACATGCGTGTTGTTAGCCAGCTCCCATAATAGTCCAGAAGTTCACAGAAATTCCTGAACATGAATCCATTGTGAGATGTGGACCAAATTTTTTGGGCAACCTGTGGGAAGATTTCATTAAATTTCAAAACTGTACATCAAACAAAAATTGTCTTGGTGAAGGAGAAGAGTTCATTTTTCAAATATTCCCCTTCAAAATGCTTTGTGAATCTTATTTTAAAATATTTGATAATGAAATTCCCCAACTTACACTGGTTTGATTATCTCCTTTCATATGTTTTAACATTCCATGGAGAAAATGAAAGTTTAGTATGACCATGTGAATCTTCTTTTCAGCTCTGGCAAAAGTTAGCATCAGCTCCTATGTAAAACTTAATAGAGTTTTGAATAAAAGATAGAAGTAAACAGAAAAGAGACAAGATGGCCAGAGCTCATGGAATTTTGAGAAATCATGCCTCCAACAGAAAAAAATAGCAATAACTGAGGTGGGGGAGTCTAAAAATTATTTGGGCGTAATCATAATATCAGGAATAATTTGTATATAACTTTGTTTTGAAACGTCATATTTCAAATTTTCTTTAATTAAACAAAATTCTTTTCTGGCTCTGAGTAATTCCTCATATGGGCTCTGTTAGTTATTTTTATTTTAAACTTCTTCATATTTACATTTTCCCTCAATTCTCTCTTTTACCAGCCCTATTTCAGCTTTACCTCGTGTCTAAGAAACAGTCTGTGGGGGTTTTTGGATCGATTGCCATATAAATTTATTTAACCAAAATTATTCACCTCTTGAGTATTTTTGTAAGTTTTGATTGTATTATTGTGACTTGTTATAGAGCTGTGAATAATTTTGTAGGACAACTTAAGTCCAATTCATATGGGTCACAGGGATCTGATTGTGGCACCATTGCCATCATTTTGAATACTGAATTACGATCCCAGTACTTCAGGAGTCATAAAAGCAGTGAAATAATTTGGAACAATTTTATGTACTTGATGAAATATTGTTTATGATTTTGCTTTATTTTCCTGCAAATTAAGATTTCCCTCACTTGACATTTTCCTGCAATTCTCACTTTTTTCCTTTGTCCCCCTCAAAAGTGTATGAGAGGGGTTTCACTGTCGGATCAGTAATTTCACTGTGGCTTGATTAATAATCATATAGCGATGTAACGAGTATTTTCTGGTTTCTGAAGAGGGTATTTTGTCTCTAATGTTTGGAATGGCCTTGTGTGATGAGAGATGGGGAAGAGTGGAGGAAGTGAGGAGAGGGCCAAGAGGGATGTTGATGTGGTATGAAACTGAGTGTACGTACATAACCAATAGAAATAGGGGAATCCTCACTTTTATTATTTGGAACTCCCTCTGCTCTCAACCTCAGGCCTACTACTCCTCTTCTTAGGAGTTATTTTTGTTTTGATTGTCTCTCTTCTTCTGTCGTTCTTGTCTCCTTTAAGCCTCTAATGATCAACCCAAAAAGCTTCTAGTTGTACGGCCCATTTCTGCTACTCTCTCTCTGTTTACTTGCGACAGCCTACTTCTAATCTAGACTTCCTCATGCAAACTACAAATACACAGTAATTATAGATTGATAGTTGATGTGATCAATTGTAATTGACTGGGCTTCAATCTACAAAGCCCTTTGAATTTTCAACAAAGCGATATTCAATTGTGAGGAAAGTATGGTGAACCAAAGTATTAATTGAGAGCTCGTGGGTACAGTAGATGGAGAGGGTTATTTAGGAATTCTGCTGGTTTCATTGACTATGTGAAAATAGTGCCCAACTTTGGTACTTATGTTGAGTAATGTATTAATACCAATATTGCGTCCATGAGAGCCTGTGTATTCAACTCAACTTTGAAGTTGAAGTTAACGTTTATAGTAATCATAAGCTAGGCTTCAATTACTCAAATTTCTCTCTTAAGGGAACAGTAAGGATAAGCATTTGCGGTTCCCTGTGGAAATTTCACCTTATACTGAGGTCTTCATGCCACATCCAGAAATTCACATCAATACAGAGGGTTATATCATTTGCCCCTAGATTGATGAAACATGCAAATGAAGGAATGAAGGAATTGGCTGTGAATGACCTAGCAAAATATTGGTCCCTTGAATTTTGTTATTTAGGGGTTATTCTGTATTTAATTTCGGTAACATAGCCGAATCAAAGATATTTGATAATCTCAGAATCAAAACTATTTAATTGACGTTGAAAGTAATGCTAATCCTCTGTTGTTTGGTAACAAAGGTAGGGCGCTCTAGTCTTGTGGAATTTTGCTATGGCTGAAAATTCATTCTGATTGGCATTGTGTGTTGAATGTACAAAGATTTAATTTTTTTATTTATAGGTGATTCTGGTTGGTGCTGGGACCAGGGTGCCTCGGGTGCAGGAAGTTTTGTCTAAGGCTGTGGGAATGGATTTGGGCAAGTCTTTGAACACAGATGAGGCAGCTGCCATGGGCGCTGTGTATCGAGCAGCTGACCTCAGTGCTGGTTTCAAGGTCAAGAAGTTCATCACCAAGGATGCTGTCCTCTTCCCCATCCAGGTAGATTTTCCTGAGAATCTGACATATATGATTGTGTGTACTGGTTGATTGGGAGTTGGTATTACCTCTGTGAGTGGTTTGCATTTTAATTTAATTGAAAACTGTGGCTTTGATATTCCTGGGAATAATTAGAGAAAAATAACATATTATCAGTAATGTCTTCATTTACATACTACCCTGGGAGCCACTGCTGAGGACTGTAATGGGAGGTGTTTGGATATCTACTGTGGAAATGGAAGGGAATAGGAGAAGGAAGGAAGTAGATTTCATGTTTATGGAGTGCCTTTTATTCTCTCTTTCTGTTTTCGTTATTAAAGCTATCAGTGTTTGGAAAGGAGGAATATGTTTAACTGTCACTTTAGTAATGTTCGTAAACGATAAATGTCAATAGACATGTGGTAGCCTTGTATCCTCCAAGATATCCAATATTGGCTTGGAAATTAGAAATCCTGAGTAGTGTGGTTATCTGTGCATTGGCCCTGCAAGCTAAGTTCCATGGTTTGATTCCTGGTCCAGGCTGATTTTTTTTCCAATGGCAATTTCTAGGCGTTTCATCACCGTAATTGCAGCAGGTATGAATAACTTAACTCATAGCTAAGCATGGTATAAATGCAAATGAGGAAGCTAGAGTATTACAGTAGTCTGCACTTTGGTCTGGCAAGCCGAAGGTCTGTGGTTCAACCCCTGGTCCAGGTGGATTTTATTTGTGGCAATTTGTACGAGTTTAGACCTTGTGTGTACTAACCTCCCAAGTCTCTTGTGACTCCAAAACTAGTCCTTTCATCAGCTGTGTCACTCTCTCTGTTGGCTCATAGTTACTCTTTTTTGTCATAGGTGGTGTTTGAGCGGGAATTGGAGAGTGAGGATGGAACAGAACGCAAGGGCATCAAAATGGTGCGCCGTACTTTGTTTGGAGCAATGAACCCCTATCCACAGAAGAAGATTCTGACTTTCAACAAGCACACGGATGATTTTGTCTTCCGAGTGAGCGAGGCTGTTCCTGAAACAGACCACTTGACTGAGGGACAGTCGTTGGACAATGAGTGAGTTTATCTTCTGCTGCAATGGGGTGGGGGCCGCTTGCTCACCCTTGTGCTGATTCCTCTTAGAGAACTTTTATGTCAATTTTCAAGCCGAAGCTGTGGCTTCCAAGCTTAAGTATCAGTTCATTCATTTTATACATAAAAAAATCTGTGGTCGAAAAGTAATCAAGTTATTAATATCTGTAAGGTAGTTCTTCCCTTTTACTCTTTAAACCCTGTCACTGTGATTCTAATCTTTTCCCATTTGTTGTGGAAGTGATTACAGATGTGAAAACCTAGGCAATACTTCTAATTTTATTCTGAACTTCATACTTAAAATAATAAATAGCATGCCTAGTATTTTGATATGAACCATGGTAATAATAATGTGTGAAAAGTATTTTCTTCATATGGCTGTGTTGCAGGGCACTTAGTCTTTACCAAGATTTAATTTAGTGATAACATTTTCATGAAGAATTTTAAATGAGATGATTGCTAATGCATAAAACTTGTTAAATGTATGATGTAAGATTTGTGTCTACTTTAACACGTTCACTGTGGCGTGGCCCACCGGTGGGTCACGCAAATCCAACAAGCGACGCTTTTTGATTATTCATTCATTATGATTCATTGAATTATCCTAACTTGTGTGGAGTATTGTGAGAGTAGTAGGAATTGAGAAGGACTGTGACCCACTGGTGGGCCACGCCACCCATGCAAAAGGCTGAGTGTGACCCACCGGTGGGCCACGCCGCCCTGTGAGGGGTGGGGCCATGATCATCCCCGCAGTGAATGTGTTAATCTTTATCTCAGTTGTTCATGTGGAGAAGTATGTTCATAATGCTGTTGTGTAGTTGGTAGCATAATGTCCTTAGAAGTATTTCTACTGCCTTATTGACATTGACAGGAAGAGAAATTAATGAGATCATAAAAATGTTACCAATTTGATGTGATGTGACTCAGGAGTTTCGATTGTTCATACAGCTTAAAATATATTAGCAAAGGGCCCACGTGTTGCTCTTTGGCAAGTTGTTGAATGTACCAACCAGGAAACTGCCAATATTTAGAATGTAGTAACCAAATAATTTTACTTGTATTTTGTCCCAATTGCACCCTGACAATGAGAAATCGATATGCTAAGGAGGAAAACATGCAAAGGAGGAACATCCTAACCAGGTTCTACTGTATATTGATCCATCTCAAAATTAATCTATAAATGTATTGTCACCAGACTAAAGTCTATTGACAAAGTTTCTGAGCTCTAGGTCATCGGAAAGTTGGCAAAATTTAGATTACCAGATTTGAAGTGGACTAACAGCTCATTCTCTAGAAAACCTTTTAAAATGCATAATTAATTATTCATCACAATTATTCCTATTAATTATTGTATTGTCGCCAGAAATGGTTGTATAGAGTTAGTTTCAGAGCTTTACGACATCAGGAAGGAGGTTAGATTTCAATTAGGTACAAGATTTCACTTAGACAAACAGTTCAGGAAAACCATTTGTAAACACATAAATACGTATTTATTGCGATTACTCATATTTATTATTGCATTGTCACTGGAAGTGTGTCTATAGACAATGTTTTAGATCTGTACAGCATCAGGAAGGAGGTTAAATTTCAATTATAAGATTTGACCCAGAAAAACATTTGAAACTAAATAAAACCTTTTTTAAAACAGTTCTTAAACAAATGATTTTATTATACATCGAACCTCGATCTATCGTTTTTCAAGGGGATGTGCAAAAAAAACGATGGATGCGGGAAAACGATCAATGCGGGCAAAGATTTCCTGGGAGCCAAAACGAGATGAAAATGCGAGAATTTTATGGTAACTTTTCACAGTAGAGCGGAATCTTAAAGGAATTTCTCTTAAAAGCGGGAGAATTTTTAAATCTGATGAAAATACTTAGTGCATCTCTAATTTTTCCTTTAACTACGAACTGTTTAAAGTATTTTATTAGTATTACATATCCCAATGGTGTCTCGGATGATAAAAGTAAATAAACAAGGTCCATTATCATGTCATTGGATGATCCTCAAGCCCGTGCACCGACCTATCCATGCATAGAAATTTATTCATTTCAAATATCCTTGAGGGTGAGAAGCGCGCCTAACATTTGTTGGGGAGGATGTAATCTTTTTTCGCGCTTTCCATTGTGCCCCGTTGATGGAGGAGTGCCACCCGTTAAAGATGGAGCGAGCTTGACGCTACCAAGTGTACTCTTTCTATATCTGGAGCAGTGGCGTAACCCACGAGGCATAGAGCAAGAGAGGTGTAGCAGGTTATCGCCATCTGGTTCAGATAGGCAAAAGTTAGCGGGCATTCAGGTCGAAATGAGGCATTCCGATATCGGCTACTAAATGAACACGAATTTCAAAAAAATAAATTATTTTGATGGGCCACGGTGCCTAAAAAAAAACCATTTCTGGCAATGCAAGCCCACGTCAGACAACGGACGAGAAGGAACTTCGCTCACTCTTGCAGGACTTCCACTACGACTAACTAATGGTTGAAACATCTGCGTTACCTTCAGCTGTCTTAAAACACCTATTTTGAACAGTTTCGGCTATAGGCTCAGAAATAAATACTTCAGGAAAATGAATAGACATAAATACCTACTTTAACTGGCGAAACACAGAAAAAATAGAAAAAGGAAGGAGCACAGAGCACATAGGGTTTGGCCGCACTTACTAGAGGCCCGAGAAGTGACCATGACGATGGTCAGGGAGTGACTGAATTGCCGAGGTTACAAGCCACGCCCGCTGCCCTCTGGTTGGTTCCGCGAGAGTCACATGACGAGAAACCCCACCTCCCTCCCTTCCCTCAGCCACTCCCCCGTTTAAGCCCATGTGGCCCACGTCATTTGAAATAATGCACTGGTTACATACAAGAATTGTGTGAGACAGGTAATTGAGGGACCCTGTTTTCTGCCGGGAGGGACAGGTCAGGTGGAAGACCTTTGACCCTCACGACCCTTTCCACAGAAAGGGCCCCACCCACTGAGGGGCGCAGTAGTGGAACGTCAGTTAATTTTGTTAAAGTTTTTAATCGGCATAAATCTACAGAACACTTATTATATGAAGTTTGTCCGTTATTTTCTGTTACATTTTATACCAAATACCAAGGAAATCCGTTTATATTTACCCACATGGGTTATATCAGATCTCGATATGGTGCCGAGAGCGAGCGTATGACAACTACTGGTAAGATGGCATTGAGAGGATAATAGGAAGAAAGGTTAGAAGCTCATGGCGAAGGAATGCGGCTGCTAAAGAGCGAGGTAGGGACTCGTTTGGGTAGGGAAGGAGGAATGCCAATTATCCTATAGGAAGGAGTTTGGGCCATAAAGATAAGAAGGGACTCGGGCTACCCTTCCGTCCTGCGCGGCGCGTCACCTAACTCCCTCCCCCTCCTCCTTTCCCTTCACAAAAATCCCAAAATCTCAGTTGGGTGTAAATTTTTGGTTTTGTCTTTTTCAAACGGTGAATGCGGGAATTGCCATGTGGGGACCGTGATTTGGAAATGATCGAAGCGGGAAAACGATACTTCGGGGAACGTTGGATGCAGGAATTATTAACGTTATCAGCATGGAACCACGTTTGGGACCAAAGACGGCGAACGATAGATGCGGGAAAATGATCAATGCGAGAACGATAGATCGAGGTTCTACTGTAATTTTAGGGCATATAAGGAATATTGTCATTCATTTTCCTCCTCTATGTTGGGTTATTTGCCTGTGAATTTCTTAGTGGTTTTATTTCTTCATGCTTGAAAATAGCTCCTCCTCCCTCTTTTTACAACCAATATTGGATTAACAATGAGGGCTTGGACATGTGGGGTTTTTGGTTTCATCTTTTGTGGGTTGGTTTCCAACGCTCACATTTTCTTGTACCCTTAAATTTATATTGTTGCTCGGTTTCATGATTCCAAATGGCTTATTTAAAGTAATTTGAACATCTCCCTGATTTTGTTTTCTGTTAACAGTGCAGAGAAGTGGATGAATCTTACAGAGATTCACATCTCGGGTGTTGCAATGGCTCTAAAGAAGGCTCTCAGTGGTACCGGCTCTGAATCGAAAGGTGTGAAGGCTCACTTCACCATGGATGACTCTGGGATTTTGTCGCTGGCCCACACGGAGCTACTGGCTGAGAAGACCCTGTCACCAGAGGAGCAGCAGTTGGCTCTCGAAGAGGAACAGAAGCGAAAGGAACAAAATGATGAGCAGTCGCCACTATCTAAGCTTGGCAGCACCATCAGCAAGCTCTTCTCAGGTAACTCCTCTCCCATTTCTTTTCTCTCACCCTCTGGTTATGGAGCTACAGTGGATTTAATGGGCTACAGGGTCTTATTGGGCTACTGTGGTACTGCCCAGGAACTGGAATTGTGATAAACTATCCCTTTTACTGCCAGCCCATTTTGGGTGGGATGTGTGAAGACTGCCAAGGCTGTTTTCAGGAAGTTCGCAAGATTTCACATTTGTAATTATTTCTAGTACTTAATTTTATTTTTATAAATTTAGATTTTTTGGTAATGCTAAAGATATATTTAGGGCTTAGAACCATGGAAGAATGGATGCCTATTTAATGGGAGCCATTAAATCGGCTTCATATCACGAAGTAAAAGTCGAAAAAGTTAGGCCGATAAATCGGCCCGTGGCAGTTTTCGCACATCCAGCGAGGGTCGATATATCGGCCCGCTGGCAGTGAAAGGGCTATTGTTTTGCAGCAAAATGCTTCAGTGACATGTTCTGCTGGGAATGCATAGCATTAAATGTTTGGTCT
Organism: Ceriagrion tenellum; assembly: GCA_963169105.1. Lineage (NCBI taxonomy): Eukaryota > Metazoa > Arthropoda > Insecta > Odonata > Coenagrionidae > Ceriagrion > Ceriagrion tenellum. The sequence goes on from OY720633.1 coordinate 2,857,702, forward strand.
TGCAGGAGGAGCCATTCTAGGGCCTGGCTTTTATTCTTGACATTGCTGAGCTGATACAAGCAACATCAGTCTTTTCCTGAGTGTACAGTGAAACCTGTATTAAGCGACCACTGATGGTTCCGGTGAAAAATGGTCGTTAAGAGGGGTGGTTGTTCAAGATGGGTGCCTGAATGGATTGTTTTTCTTTCAGCATAAGTGTGAGCAGGCACTTAAATTTTAAAATATTGAGGAACTACCGAGGTTGCGATTTACTTAAGGCTACACAAATCGTATTTGTTTTGTTGTTATTTGTGAATTTCTAAGAAATTTCATACACAGAGTAATTAAATTAATATTACATATGTCCGCACTGCAAAATTATATCGCACAGAATCTTATTACGAAATACAATGTACTATAGAGATGAGTGCATGATATTCGTGAAAATGCTATTTATAAATCAATATTATATGATTGCACCAACATACAATACATAGTAGGCATTTGACTGAATTTGGAAAAAAAATATCTCTCTGACATATAAGGTTAGAACATATCGCAGTTTAGGACCTGTGAGGGATGGAAATAAACGGTCTGAAATCCGTTGGAACTGTTACATAAATCAACGAATATAAGAAAAATGTAAGCTCTGAAATTGGATCCTGACTGCGCACACATATAAAACATTACAAAAATAATCAATGTCTTCTTACTACTGATGCAGCTCACTTTGAGGCAAAAAAACTTTCGTATAGAAGTTTGCTTTAGGCCTTTGCTCTTTTGTTTTGCAATTTCATTTTCAAAAACATGTTTTAGTTCTGTAAATAGTTAATTCATTTTCTTTCCGTGGAAATTGGCACTTTTCACTGAATTATGACACCTCTCTATAATTGAAAGTGCTTTCTAAGCACTCAAATTCGATTTTTCGTTTGATTCCATTGTGTCTGAATCATTTTCAGATATGGTTCCTTATAAAACAATGCCACCAGAAAAGAGATACAAAAAAATGTGAGTAATGGACGAACTTGCATTGAAATAAATTATGCCATTTGGTCATAATAATCTTACCTGTTGCTTCTTTTTGTATGGAGTCCTCCCAATCACCGCTGAAGTCATCATTGCAATCAGTGTGGTTTTCCTCCTCAGTCACCGTTTGGCTGTACTCAAACCCTGCAGCTCGAGCCAATACTTCCACATCATTTGATAGTCTCTCTTCGAATTCCTCTTAACTGACAGGGCTGAAAAAACCACTGTTGAAAACACGTCACAATTGTTTTGCATTCAACATCTTTCCATGCAGAAAGCACCCATGACACAGAGTCACTCACTGTTATCCTCTTCGCTAAATCTGACGCAGTGGCAACTTCATCCATCCATGCAATCAAATGTTGCATCATCTGCTTTCTGTATTTTAATTTGAATGTCTGGATAATGCCTTGGTCTAGAGGTTGTAATTTTGATGAGGTATTGGGTGGGAAAAACTGCAACTGGACATTGGTCAGCTTGATGTGATGGGCGTGACATGTAGCGTTGTCAAGAAACCAGAGTATGTTGTGATTTTGCTGCCTCATCTTTTTATCAAACCTACTAAGCCAATCTTCAAAAATCATTGAAGTCATCCATGCCTTACAGTTAGAATACCAAGATACACCCTACTTGGTCATATCTGTGTTCTTGAAGCATCTCGGCCGAAGAGACTTCCCTATCACCAGAGGTGCCTCTTTTTCTCCATCAGCACTCTCACAAAAGCCTACAGTCAATTGTTCTTTGGCCAGCTTTCCACCCTTACACTGTTCTGTCTTAAGTTTCAGAGATTTAGATGTCAAAGTACGGAAAAGTAGCCCACCATTTCGTCCATATTAAATACATGCTGCTGTTTTCGGGAACTGACAGTCGATGGAAGTCTAACCTTCCAATCACAGTACACTTCCTCTCCTACGCCTCCAGATTCACCAGATATTCCACGAAGGTAATGGTATGCCGTACACGGAATCGTTCAATCCAGCCATTGCTAGCCACGAAATCTTCATCACCAAATTCAGCAGCAAACTGCAAACCCTTCTCCTTTGTTAAAGCACCACTGATTGGAATATTTTTTGACCATGCGACTTTGAACCACTCAAAAACTGTCGAGTTGATTGCTTCGTACTTTTCTTGACACTTTCTTTTCACCCCTCTGGTCCGGTCACTATTGTGCCACTCCTTCAATATATCGTCCCTAGATTTTAAAATTCCTTTTATGTGGGTTATCCCACACTTAAACAAATCCGCTAACCTCCTCTCAGATGTTCCTTTATCTCGTTCTTCGATAACTCGAACTCTATCCTCTAAACTCAAGCAAATTCTCTTCGACATCTTCTGCTTGGAGATCGTTCATATACTGTCACTCAAAGCAAACTGCAATGATTAAAATATGAAGGGACAGTGTTGCCCACGAAATGGCTCATTCTTTACTAATGTTTTAGCGTACAAAATGCACAAAATAGAACCCCTGTAGAGAGGGTGAAGCTCAGGACCCTTTCCGCGAAGGGGAGCCTGCCGTAAGGAGGGGGTCTTTATCCTCAACTCGTATTGTTCTGGTGGGTGCAGGTACACATAGACTGGCTGTATTTAGACCGTCGACTGGCAAAGTAGGCTGATCCAATTCCCAGAATCTGGGAAAACCTCAGGTTATGGTCGCCTAAGAGAGGGAAATTCCTGTTGAAGTAGTGGTCGTTGGTCGGGGTGAGGGCTGGTCTTTGAATAGGGGTAATAAATACATTGACAATACAGACATTACAATCGGTTCTGAAGAAGACCGGTGGTTAAGAGGGGTTTCACTGTATATTTAAACTCAGTAATTTTGTTGCAGTTATTTTGCAGACTTCTATCAACACAATGGAAATAGCATCATTTATTCAGTCTGGTAGTCTTGCACAAAATATTGATGGGATTAGGGGATCAGCAAAGTGGGGGTAATGATCATTCTGCCTCCAGACTCCATTTGCGCTCCTACTTAGCTGAGTTGTATATTATTGACTTGATTTTGAATTCTCACCTGCTTTGTTTCAAATTTGTTACTTCCAACTACGAGACATTGAGGGTTTTCTTTGTTTGTAAATTGTCATTGGGTCTAATGGAGAATGAAGATATGGCAGTTTCATCTCCCCTGTGAATGTATGGCAATTGTGTCCCTAGGTGGTGCTGAGGAGACCAAGAAGGTGGAGAATGAGACACGGTCAGGAGGTGATGCGGAAGGAGCCAAGGGTGCAGGGGAAGATGGTGAGAAGACCGCAGAGGGAGGGTCCGCTGATACCAGTGCCAATGGCACCAAGGCTGGTGAAGGGGCTGAGTCTTCGTCTGACAAGAAGAAGACCCTCACACCCAAGGTGGTGGTGATTCGTGAGTCACTGGGGGTGGCAGAGCAGAGGCTGGATGTGCCTGACTTGGAAGGCAAAAAGCTTGAGGCTTCAATTGCCAAGTGAGTCCTCATCTTCTTGTTTACCACACACCTCAGCATTGCTTGGGTATGCTTGGGGTTTGGGGCTTCATTTGGTGTCCCTCATTTTGCTTTCAAAGTTAGTCAGACAAAATCCTTTAAAAAAATCTGCAAAGTGAATTAGATGTGCATTTATAATGAACTCCCTGGCACTAATATGTTTGGGGTTATTTCATAACTCTTAACAGGGGACATATGAGGTGAAGGTGGTCTACCTCATGCTCTCACAGTGACCAGAGAATTACAAAATAACAAATTGGCTGGCTGAAGATTTTTGTGCTGAAAATCCTTTTAGATTGTATACGTATTACTTGTTCCTGGGAATAAAAGTTGACTAATCATCTTTACATCTTGAAAATAGTTATTTCCTGCCACAAACTTTTGTATCTTGTCGAGAACTTCAGAACTGAGATCAGTAAATGGTAATGTAAGAGACTTTCCCTTCCTATTAGTAAGGTTGTTCAGTTCAAACAAAATTCTTTTAGGGAGAAATTATGGCTTTATATTTTAACTATCACAGTCACCCAGCTTCACCCTGGTACGAGTTAAATTTTTGATGAAGTTAAATTGTACCATTCCATGATAAAAAAATGAGGCAAAAGTGAGTCATTAAACATCCGGCCAAATTTTCCTGTTCAAAGCCAGTCTTCAGTTTGCCAAGGAAAAATGCTATTATTGAAAAGGTGGAAAGATGATAGTAATTAAAAGAAAAACTTGTTATTTAAGCAAAAGAAGCGTGTTGTAAAATCATTTGCAATAAATAATTAATTCATTATTCATTCACTGGTAGTTCAGTCCTAAGATTGTTTGACTACAGCCTCCATACTTCCCTATCTAATGCTAGTTCCTTTACTTCATGGTAGCTCTTTCTATGTGCTTTCCTCTTTATTTTGTCCATGAACTTATTCCTGGGTCTTCCTCTGGGGGCTTTCCCTTCTATTTTATTTTCAATTATGTTCTCCATTAACCCGTTGTGCCTCAGGGGTGTCAAAACTATCTGATTCTTTTTTACTGTATAATATTCCATATGGTCCTTTTCTCTTCGTTACTTTTACTTACTTTATGCGATCAGGCCCAGTGGACTGCGCAATGTCAGGACCGAGGTTCTCCACTCTTCTCTTCTTTTGGCAATTTCCCTCCAATCTTCCCAGGCTTCTATTTGCTGTAGATCCTCTCTTATATTATCCATCCATCTTTTCTTTGGTCTTCCCCTTGGTCTTTTCCCCTCCGGGCTAATGCAATTTGCAAGTTTAGGATATCGTTCATCCATTCCACATGTCCTATCCATTCCAATCTCCTGCTTCTTAGTAATCCTACTATGGTGTTGTCTCGATAAAGGTCATATAGTTCCTGATTATGTCGTCTTCTCCATTCCCCTGTTAATTCGTCTTGGACTGGCCCATATATTTTCCTAATCACCCGCTTCTCAAATATTAAGAGTTTGTTTAGATCTTGTTTTCATGTGCTCCAGCTTTGGCACCCATAGAGAACCACTGGGAGAATTAATGTCTAGTACAATCTTATGTTAAGCTCTCTTGATACATTCCGGGACTTCAAAATATTGCTCAGAGCATAGAATGCCTTGTTACCAGCTTTTTTCTTCTACTCTTCTATAAAGTTCATCATTTCTTATTTTGGTTATCCATTTCATTGTCAGCATCCTCCACCAGCACCAGGTTTGAAGGCTTCTAATTGGTTCTGATCTTGCTTTTCCAATGGTCCATGTTTCTGATCCTTAGAGTTTCACGCTCCATGCAAATGTTTTCACATACTGTTTCCTAGTTTGTAGTCATATCTTCTTTGTGCCCAGCAGTTGTCGTTTTACCATGAACACTCATTAGCTTCGATATCATCTGCAAAGCAGAACGTGTTTGCTTTTTCTCCATTAATTTGAATTCCGCTGAGTCCAATTTCTTGTGCTTTTCTTATTGCGTCCTCCGAGTACATGTTGAACAGTGCTGGTGAGAGTTTGCATTCTTGTCTTACTCCTTTGTTAATTTTAGAATCTATTTGTCTTCCATCCATGGGTGTAGCCAGGACTTATGCTAGGGCAGGGGGGACCTTTGTGTTTAGTTTTATATATCCACTTGTGAAATTTGGCCAAACGTTAGAATTTAAATTCATGATCACTATGTATTACACTCATCGTGAGACGTTTTACCAAACTGGTCAGCAAATTTTGCTTCACTTTTTTTTCACTTCTGAGACTCATGTCAAGGTAGCTGAAAGCTTGATGTTCGCAGGATTCGCTGTGGGTTTCCGGCCAATTACTGACAGGGCATGAGTCCATCCCAGTCTACATTCCATGAAAATTTTTGCTCTCGATATGTTTCAATTTTTGCTGCCCGTGCATGCATGCCAGACTGTATAGGAACATCCATTATGCATATTTAGGCTGAGGATATATGTCAGTTATTTAATAGGCATAAAATATTGTCATAGTCTAATGAAATAAGCATTTCTTTTTTTGAAGTATCTTTGCACAAATTAGAGGTACACCACTATCTCTGATTTTGCTCATCTACCCTGTGACTGATATAGTGTGCATCATTATATTTTTATTAGTCAATAGACTATTCTCACTTTTTGTCCCTCTTATAGTTTTTTATACTAAGGAGTGAAGGCCCAACGAGGTTAGAAGAGGATTATAAATATCCATTTTCATAAACCTTGGTTTCTCTTATTTCCTTAGGATTAAGTCACTCAACGAAAAGGATATAGCAAGACACCGGACTGAGGGTGCTATGAATGCCTTGGAAAGCTTCGTTTTTGACATGCAAATGAGAATGGATCAGGAAGAATATTCATCTGCATCGACAGCTGCAGAAATAGATGCCATTCTAAAGGAGTGTGCTCAGGTATGGATCACATTTTTTAAAAAATACGATGCATACTTGATTGTTGGTATATTCTTTATTATTCATTGAAAAACATTTTTTAAAGTATGGTTTTACCATTTTTTTTCACGTATTCACCACATTCAAAATGTGTGTTTAAAAACACCATGCGCTATAACATGTTTCTTAACTTGCATTTTGAATGAATTTGATCCTTACCCATAAAATATTCAGCCATGACCATTTGCAAGTTAATTTCAAAGTATATATTTTTAAGGATTATTTCAAAGGAAATATATTTAAGAAAGATGGGACCTGCCTAAGGAGAAATAATACAAATGTGGGTATTTTATGGCTCTATCCCCCTTCAGTTGTGGGAAGAGTAGGCAAAGTTTTAACTGCATGAAATACCTTTTAACTGTTTAACATCTTTGTTCGTAACCACCATTGTTTTTTAAACATGACTGAGCTTGAGATTTGTGTCTCAAGTCTAGTCCATGTGTTGTTTTTTTAGAATATAATTATTATTTCACGTACAATTTTTGTGCCGTCATTGTTGGCTTTCACTATTTTAGTCACAATAAAAGTGCTACATGATCAACTAGAATGAAAAATTATATAATAACATAGTTTTGGTTTCCTTTTGCTACGCGGAAGTGTTTGCTCAGTTTTTGGAACTTGAGGTAAGGTCGGAAAAAGTCGACTTTTTGTGCCGACTAGTCTTTGTTGTAAGTTGTCCAAAGTTGCAGTTGAAAGTTGACTTTTTCCAAAGAATTCTAATGCCTCTTTCACTCATTTATGTGTTGAACAGCCATGGTGTCATCATGTATCCTTGCTTTAGACCTTTTCTCTCTCAGTCTCTTTAGACACTGTTAAGAAAGTGCTTATGTTCATGATCTGGTTATTAAGGAGGAACAGTCTATTGAAAGTCTCCTATGTATAAAATTATATGAACTGATGAAAATTTTATCTATGTGATGATTAAAATTGTCTCTGCTTGGAAAGTTTGTGCTCTATTTGTTAATACATCTTTTCCCACCTCCCTTGCAGTTATTATCTTTGATGGCGATGAAACAACTGCATTTATTTGTGCAATTTCAATGCTGAGGGTATTGTTTGCTTTGTTCTTCTTATTCATATTTTTTTAAGTGGCTGTCAGGCAACTATATGAGGTATTTCATGAAAGAGGCAACAGTTTTACTGTAATGAAGTTATGGATTATTAGAGTAAAGGTAGTGTTATCAAAATTTGTACGTAATAGTTTCTCTGATTTTGCCAACTGCATTTTTTTTTGGGAACATAACGTCAATGGTTGATGAGAGATACCTGTATGATATTAAGTATTGAAATAGCATTGAATAAATGAATTCAACTTGAGAAACAATAAACCCATTCCATTCCATCAGATAAAGGGATTTACTTCTACTCCTGTTAGATCTTTTGTTCTTCAAGGCATGAGTTGTGATCTTGCTGAAATATTTTTCTCACAAATATTTACGATCAGGTGGTGGTGTATATTCTTATCTAAAATTATTACATCTGATTTGAAATGAAGTTATGACTACATTTTTACCCTCGGATCCTTTTTAATCCTGTTTTTTCCTGCTGACCAATCACTTGCCCAATTTTTCAGGTGTCTGAATGGATCTCTGATGATGGAGCCCCTGGCATGGGAGCTGGTTTTGAAGATTATGAGAGTCGCCTCACGTCCCTAAGGAAGCTGTCCACGCCACTGCTGCAACGGGTTGCTGAGCACCGAGGGCGCCCCGAGGCAATCCGCTCCCTTGATGGGCTGGTGGAGGCAGCGGAGACGTTCCTCAAAAGTGCACAGTCAATGGATGGGGGAGCATCAGGGGAAGGGGGTAAAGGAGGGGCATTCACGCAGGTGGAACTGGACACGCTCAGCAAACTGATTGCTGACACAAAGGTAAGAGGTGTTAGGGAAAAGTCCTTATCATTTGTTTCTTCCCGTTCACCCTTCCTTGACTTCTCATGCTTCCAGTGTCCCTCAGAAGTTTACAAGCCCAATGGAAGTTCTATTCCCTCAAACCAGTGACATTAGTAGCTTTTGCTGAGTATCCGTTGTATACATTAAAGTTCTCAAGTTCTTGGCCAGAAAATGAGTGACACACTTCATGGTTTATGATGCAGCATTGTTGGTGCCTGCAAGAGTGCCATTATTTTACAAAATTCATAATTACATATTTCTTGTTTCTATTGGGACTGGGACTAAGGTTTGTAATTCTGTTATATTAGAAAGTCCATAATACCGTGGCAGCAGCCACACTGTTGCATTCAGTGCTGTGCCATGGCAAATGATAGTCGAAGCTGAATGTGTCGTTGGCTATTCTGTGTCAGTTGCACTGTACATATGGTTATGTTGTGGTAATAGGCTACAATTTGTTGGATTTGAATCTGTTGCAGGAGGTTGCTTAATTAATTAGCCAATAATTGCCTGACCACCCATCACTACCGATTGAACTAAAACTGTGAAGTCTTTCATGAATCCAAATGAAATTGTAACTTTATTAACGTGAAATATTTGATATTACATAGAATACAGAACTACCAGCAATGTTTGAACAGAGTTGATCGATCACCTGTTGTTTGGTATGTTTCTAGGTGTTGTCTGCAACGTCTGTTGTTTCACGGAACTACTTCAGTTGCTAAACAGTTTCAATGTAACTGTCATGTTCTTTTTGTGCCATCACCAACCAAGGTAGTTACTCGAGGTTCCATCTTTTGGCCTAAATCGCATTGCATGCCCATATAGCTGAAGCTTGTAGTTCCTAACGCTTCCAACCCTACATCGGTTGGCATTGATGTTGTGGGTGAGAAATGGAAATTTAGAAGTGCAATAATCTGAAAAGGAACAAAACATGGATAATGGCAGGATGATATTGTGTTTTATTTTCAGAAAAGAGTTTCATTTGTAATAGGAATCATTCAAAAATTGCTTAAATTGTTATGGATTCAGGGATTTTAATTTCATTTGAAATGATGGACTAGCTGCTGTAACACACATGTAGTTGAAATATATTTGGGTTTTTATGTTGGCCTGTATGGCTGTTGAGGAAATGAAGCACAAGTGGACTACCTGGTTGTTTTGAAGTACTCTCTCTAGAGTCATCAGAGAAAAAAGTGATGACACTTTAGGAGCTTATTATTCTTTTGTGTGGCCTAGAAAATATCTGTTCAAACGAATGGTGCTGAATGGAGCAAAGCCCTCTGAAAGAAATGTTTGGTAAACAGTCAGTAGGGGGCATTCTTTCTTATTCGTAATGGTAACTGCTTACCTTTTTGTGTTAAGTTATCAAATTCCTTCAAGTACTACTTAACAAATGTTAGCTTTTGCCTCAAAGTAAGTAAAATATTTACATCCACATTTGATACCTCTACTGAAAATGAGTGCAGAATAATATCGTGGATGCTGAGGATAGTTTCAAGCTTTACTCAGTGGAATTCCTTGACATCCGGGATAGAAGAGTTAACTCTGCAATTCCACATGGTTAAAGATTTATTCACTGAATAAATCTTTTACCATGTTAATAATTCTATCCCTGATATCATGGATCCTATTATTTTGTATGAAGTTCTTTTATTGTCTGGCCTGCATTAGTTTATTCCCGAATTATTTTGAAGGGTGCTGCTCAGTCTAGGGTCAGAAATGAAGGAACTTCACTGTTGTGTTGTGAAGTGAGCTGCAAACTATATTGATTAGAAATGCGTTTGCAATATCTTGTCTGCAGAATTGTGATTGAGTTTTGTCATCTATCTAGTTATACTATTATTATACTTAGGAATAAAATTGTTAATTTTTAATAATTTAAAAGTTCCTGAAAATTAAACTTTTTGAATAAACACGGATACATATGATTACATATTCTTAATAGGTGAAATAGTTTATATCTTGGCAGTTTTTAGGGATGCTGGATGGCCTTTCGTTGGTCCTCATGGAACCAATTAATGACATGGAGCAAGGTATACCTGTACTGTCTCAACTATAATACTATGACTGATCATATGCTTCAATCCAAGGACCAGTGGTTGAAATACTACGGTGATTGAAGAGCCTAACTCTTCAGCTTTTGTATGATGTTAACATACTGGGAATGGTATTGCGATGTAAGACCTAGCAATAATCAAGTTCATCTACAGTGTTGCCAAAAAAGTGTATTTTACCTTTGGAGTGTCGGATAATCTGAAGTAACTGTGAAAAGTGGCGTGGCTTGTTTAAATTTGAGTATTTATCACAGCTTGCTGGTGTACACTGATGGGCTCCTTATTAGGATTCCATGTTTCTTTACCAGTCAAGTGTTGCTCATTATTAATCTGTCAGTGAATCTATGTGCTATAAATATGATGGATAATTTAAGCATAATAATTGAACTTTGATGTGTGTTCTGTATTTGGACTTGATATGCGTAATAGCTGTAAGCTGTGTGGATCATGTGTTTCATGGTGTGGCAATGTGATGTACTAACAGCAACAGAAAACTATTAAATACTCCTGTTTTGAAATGTGTGCAGTGGATTCTTTTGGTTTGTGGAAAAATGACAAATCAATAATATTGAAATGCAGTTCCCATTCCCAGGTATGAGATAGCAAATGTATTTCAGGTGACTTGATTCAGGAAATGTCAGGAAAGTGCATGTTTCAAACTTTTTCTCGGGGTGAACTTTTCTAAGTACAGATATGTGTTTCATGCAACAATTCCAGGATTGGAAAGCAAAGATGAGTGAAGAGCAGTCCAAACTACCTCTGTCAGTGGCTCCGAAACTCACGATCAAGGCCATTGGTGAGAAGATGGCAGCATTAGACCGAGAGGTAAGTCCAATGATGTGGGAAAATGTATAGTGACTATAGTGGTTACCTACTCCTTGCATTTAATGCTATTAATATTTCAACTCCTATGTAGGAGAGGTTACCAACTAGTATAATATAAAGTCTCTTTATAGTCAAATTAATGGGACCAATTTTCCATTTCACTATATGGAGTATTAATGTAATTTTAGGATGATTTGTTCTGATATGGTTTTTCATATGATTTTTATCATGGTCCTTGAATGAATCAGGCTCCTGTATTTGTGGTCTGTATTGATTGAAATTAATTAATGTTGAATATCATAAATCTTACTTCCATGCAGGAGAAGATTGATTTTTTCAAACATTCATTTTTTTCCTTTAACTTTTTCTAGATCCCTATCAAGCACATGCACAAATGCCTTGATGAAACCATTAACTCTAATAATTATGTTAATACATTAAAATAAATGGTATGAATGACAGCATCATCAGAATCTCGTATTTCCATCAAGTATTCGATTTCATTTGCATTAATCAGCTTGAAATATCAAATGAAATTTGGCATCTTCTTGTATTGTACTTATAGATATAATCAAAGGAAATAATTCGATACAATTGTACTGAGGCCATTGTAGCTTGTGGTAAAGTAAATTAATGGGATATTTTAAAATTTGCTAAGTTCATGGATTATTGTTGAAGACATCTGCTAATTTGTAGTTTTTTCAATGGGTACCTAAGTTGCTTTCAAGCTTTGAAAAATACTAATGATGCAGTTGCATTGTGGGTTGTGTAAGATCATTTTTTCTGAGGATTTATAAGTCTGTTACAGCATCGCTGTGAAGGAATATTTTAACTAATTACAGTAGAACCTCGAACTATCGTTTTTCAAGGGAATGGGCAAAAAAAACTATGGATGCAGGAAAACGAACAATGCGGGAAAAGATTTCTCGGGAGCCAAAACGAGATGAAAATGCGAGAATTTTTAAATTTAATGAAAATACTTAGTGCATCTCTAATTTTTCGTTTGACTACTAACTGTTTAAAGTATTTTATTAGTGTTACATATCCCAATGGTGTCTCGGATGATAAAAATAAATAAACAAGGTCCATTATCGTGTTATTGGATGATCCTCAAGCCCGCGCACCGACCTATCTAAGCATAGAAGTTTATTCGTGTCAAATATCTTTGTGGGTGAGAAGCGCGCCTAACATTTGTTGGGGAGGATGTAATCTTTTTTTGCGCTTTCCATTGTGCCCCGCTGATGGAGGAGTGCCACCCGTTAAAGATGGAGCGAGCTTGATGCTACCAACTGTACTCTTGTTTATCTGGAGTAATCGCGTAACCCACGAGGCATAGAGCAAGAGAGGTGTAGCAGACTATTGCCACCTGGTTCAGAGAGGCAAAAGTTATCGGGCAATTGGGTTGAAATGAGGAATTCCGATATCGGCGGTTGAAGTTTGGCTTGGCATTACTAAATGAACACCAATTTCAAAAAAATAAATCATTTTGAAGGGTCACGGTGCCTAAAAAACAAAAAATCCATTTCTGGCAATGCAAGCCCACGTCTGACGACGGATGAGAACGAACTTAGACCACCCTCGCAGGACTTCCACTACGACAAACTAATGGTTGAAACATCTGAGTTACCTTCAGCCGTCTTAAAACACCTATTTTGAACAGTTTCGGCTTTAGGCTCAGAAATAAATACTTCAGGAAAATGAATAGACATAAATACCTACTTTAACTGGCTAAACACGGAAAAATAGAAAAGGGAAAGAGCACAGAGCACATAGGGTTTGGCCGCACTTACTAGAGGCCCGCGAAGTGACCATGACGAAGTTCAGGGAGTGACTGAATTGCCGAGGTTACAAGCCACGCCCGCTTCCCTCTGGTTGGTTCCGCGAGAGTCACATGACGAGAAACCCCACCTCCCTCCCTTCCCTCAGCCACTCCCCCGTTTAAGCCCATGTGGCCCACGTCATTTGAAATAATGCACTGGTTACATACAAGAATTGTGTGAGACAGGTAATTGGGGGACCCTGTTTTCTGCCGGGAAGGACAGGGCAGGTGGAAGACCTTTGACCCTCCCGACCCTTTCCGCGGAAAGGACCCCACCCTCTGAAGGGCGCATTAGTGGGACGTAGGTTAATTTTGCTCAAGTTTTTAATCGGCATAAATTTACAGAACAAGTATAATATGAAGTTTGTCCGTTATTTTATGTTACATTTGATACCAAACACCAAGGAAATCCGTTGATATTTACGCACATGGGTTGTATCAGATCTTGATTTGGTGCTGAGAGCGAACGTATGACAACTACTGGTAAGGGAGCATTGAGATGATAATAGGAAGAAAGGTTAGAAGCTCATGGCGAAGGAATGCGGCCGCTAGAGAGCGAGGTAGGGACTTGTTTGGGTAGGAAAGGAGGAATGCCAATTGTCCTCTAGGAAGGAGTTTGGGCCATAAAGATAAGAAGGGACTCTGACGGCAAGGACTACCCGTCCGACGGAGTCCCTTCCACCTAAGTACCTCCTCCTCCTCCTTTCCCATTTTGGAGTGCCGCAAAAATCCCAAAATCTTACTTGGGTGTAAATTTTTAGTTTCATCTTTTTCAAACAATGAATGCAGGAATTGTGATGTGGGGACCATGATTTGGAAACGATCGAAGTGGGAAAACGATACTTCGGGGAACGATGGATGCGGGAATTATTAACGTTATCAGCATGGAACTACATTCGGGACCAAAGACGGCGAACGATAGATGCGGGAAAACGATCAATGCGAGAACGATAGATCGAGGTTCTACTGTAAAACTTTTCATAAATTTTAAAAATTGTGACTATGGGCTGATTAGGGTAATAAAAGCACATTATCACCCATAATTTCTTTTATTTAGCATCATTAGCCATGGGATATCTGTAATTTTTCTCTCTGCATGTTTAAATATAGTGAAGACTATTGAACTTTCGTCAATTAAAATATTGCCTGAGTTGTGGGCTTATCTTTGGACATTCACTATAGCTACTGGCTTGGCCGTCATTGAATTTTTTATTGATGCTATAAGAAAATATTTGCCTCCACTCTACTAATGGCTTCCTGGAGAGGTATTCAAAGAGGTATAATGGTCAAGTTGGCATGAAGAGTCTTGAGCACATCTGGTTCTACTCCCTGCTCACTCAGACCTCCACTCTTCTCCAACTTCCTCTTCACTCCTTCACTCTCCTCTCTACAGTTTGTTCCTCTCTGAACCACTGAAGTGGTTATCGTTTGGTTTATTTTTCAGCAGTTCCCTACAAGTAAACCAATCCATCTGTGACAAGTGCAATTCCCTACATGTAAACCATCTGTGACAAGTACCCCTCACTTACTGATTGAGAATGTGGAATATCTAGGTTGTGGATTTTTGTTGACTGATGAAAAGTTTTGGAAAAGTCTTGAAACTTATCAAAAGAAAATTTGAAACCTGATTGGCATCCTTGAATGTTATTGTCTTGGACTTTTGCTTGGACTTGGCTCCAAACATTATTGTTTTTACTCAGACTGAACTCACTGTTAGTGGTGTTAATGAATAGATTTGAAACAGATATCATGGGGCTAAAATGTCATAAGTTTCCCTTGTAATATTGTGTTGATTTTCAATCAAACATTTGAAAGTTCGGGGATTACCAGGTTGCTTTGAGTGCATGAAACAGTATTGAGTTAAAGTATATAAATTAACCCTGGAAATTTAACCTGTAAAAGTGTAAGAATTCAAAATCTTGAATTCATTGGACACCCTAGAATGTATTCCCTTGAGGCAGGCATTATTTTCTGGTCCGACTTATAGATGCAGTACCTATTTAATTATTATGTTCATTCTTCCAGGTGAAGTACTTGATAAACAAAATTGAGATCTGGAAGGCCAACAAGGCAAAGGAGCTGAATGCAGCAAGCAAAGGTAATGAAATGTCCCCACTTTCATTTTTGGAAGGAAGTGAAGTTTGGTGCTGTTGTGCCATCTTTTGGATGAAATTGACCATTATTATAATACATACATATATTGACAATATATGAAATATAGTAAATCTCATGTTTGCATTGCCAGACTTAACATTAGCCCACAGTTTATGTCATTTTTACTGCATTTCATGAAATTTTGTATCTTTACAATCTATGTAGAACTCTTTACACAATTTAATTTTCAGTGTTATGGCAATTTGCATTAGTATATGCTTGAAGAAAAAAATATTTCACTTTCTGAGGCAGATACTCTTGCATAAAGGCATGAATAAAATGCCTTTTCTGACTTCTTTTGGTTGATATACTCTTAAAAAAGACCAGTGGTATTATGGTTGAGGTAATTTGATCTGAGAGCTCCCCTAGTGATGGAAATTTCAGCTACTTCAACGTGTATTTAATGAAAATTGGCAATTTTCCACAAAGTAATTATTATTAATTATGTCATTCCACCAGATTACGCCTGAAATGTCTCTTTTTATTCAACTTGTATCTTCAATTTTCCTAGGAAAGATTAGTATCTTTGCCCTATTCGTGCTATGTAATTAACATTTTGCTAAGAAATTTATGCGACAAGAACACCTGCTGGAGAGTACTTATTAATTTTGTACTGAAGTTCAATTCATGAAAAGTAAAAATGACTTTCCGAGTCATGATGGTAGTGGATAAAACTTACTGATACTTGCGTTACTGTATATAATTGTAAGCTACATTGAATTTAAAAAAAAAAAAAATATATATATATATATTTTTCAAATTGTTGTTTTTTTTGAGAAGTGTGAAGACTTTTTGCAAGAGTCAAACAGTGAGGAAGCTCAAAATATCATGCGTCGTGTTTTCCTCAGTTACTCTGGAACATAAGTTTTATCTTGATTGGCATAAGAAAAACAAGGTTAAAATTAATCATTTCTAATAACTGTGCTTCTTTTACCCCATTCCTTATGTTGACTTGCATCAACCCATGAACTCAGAAAATAAATCTGAGTCAACTTCATCATCTGGTGGTGGATCAGAGGGTGATGAGGGCGCCAAGGCGGCGTCTGGCGAGGATGGAGGGGAGGCGGAGAATAAGGAGCCAAGTGTGGAGCAGGAGGGGGAGGAGGGTGGCGCTGGTGTGGTGGTGGATGAGGCAGGAGACGGGGTAGAAGAGGAGGGTATGGGGGGACTAGGGGAGGGAGAGGAGGTTGGAGAGGGTGATGCTGGCGCAGGTGAGTGTGTGCACCACTCTTCACTATCATTTCCATTGTCCTCTAGATGCAGATCCTCATTGCACGTAATGCCAATGGTGTACTATCTCCTGTTGTTCATGGTTGGGTTTGTCCGAGTGTTATCCCCCTCTGTATCTAAGAGCCTCCACACCTCTCATCCCCATTTCGTAAAACTTACTTTCTATCTTAATCCATCAAAGTTTTTCAAAGCACTCTGAATTGAAGATGCAAAATGATTACTAGCTACTGTACTGGTTGCATTTATGAATGTATGAACAAATGGCTGAATTTTCCAGCATCCAGTCTGCATCTTTGCCCTCATGCTATCCTTTCCCTGTTGTCTTTTTTCACTCCATCTGTAACTAGATCCTAAAAGGAATTTGGCTACCGCATGAATTGTATTTATCAAGGCAAAATGAAGTGTGGTGATTTTTGAAGTTTCATCATTTTCATGGTAAACTTAAAGAATCTAGTAGTTCTATTTTCCTCAGCATTAGAAGGTAATATGATGCAATTCTTTGGAGTGGAATGGACAAGAAGAAAGTTGTCCATCATAAATATCACATTCCTTGCATGATGTTTTGGATTTGGCAATTACTTGTTTGAAAATAAAAGTAGAACCCTATGAAGGAGATCTGGAGTAAGATTTTATCTTTTAAGTATGTGCACACTTCTGCTGTAATCTCTATATTGATTTATCTTCTGCCTTCCCTTCCATTGGTAGGTTATGCCTAAATGATGTTTCACTCATCATTTTTTATTCTAAATTCAAATTTAAAGGATGAAATTAAGTATGGCCTTAATTCAGCAAGTCTCAGAAGTTGTTACATTTAATGACTTATAAAAGATCGTAGTCTTTCCTGGCGAATAATATTAGTAAAATCTTCTCGGGTTTGGCACCGGGTAAGGCTATTAAAGGCCAATGTTTCGACGAGAAACTCTCTCATCGTCATCAGTCTTAGCCCTGATAATCGAAACGTTGGGCTTTAATAGCCTTACCCAGTGCCAAACCCGAGAAGATTTTACTAATTTAATGACTTGCTATCAGGACGTGGTTTTAAGGTGCTTAATTTGTGTGAAATTGCTAAACAAGATTCCATTCATCTCTGATTAAGTGATTAATTGTGAGGAGTTTAACTGGATAAACACAGCCACTTCACTGCTCATTCAAAAGCAATAAAGCCTGAATCACACGATCATTTTTTCCGTCCCTGTTAAGGGATAGCTCCAATGATAGCTCAAATGATCGCTCGAAAATGATCGTGTGACGCGAACAAAGTCAGGGATGGCTCCAGCGATAGGTATCCGTATCGCTTTTTCCATCACTGGGCACGTCCCTTTTTCCGTCCCTAGAGGCATCGTTGACTCCACCATTTAGCCAATCAGAGCGCTCAGCCTCAAAGAGCGACTCTAATGCCATGTTCGGCTTTCAATGGAATGAGAGTAGTAAACATAGTAAACATGTAGAAATGATGTGAAAAGGGACGGAAAAAATGATGGAAAAAGGGACGGCCAAAATGACCGTGTGATTCAGAAAATGATAGCTCGAGCTATCATTGTTACGGTCCCTGAAAAGCTATCATTCATTGTATCCTTCAGAGGGACGGAAAAAATGATCGTGTGATTCAGGCTTAATACTTCACCTTATCAATTTTAACTTAGTATCTTTGCCTTGACTAAATATTAATTTTAGCAACAGCCAAATGAGGTATTGGTAAGTTTTCATGAATGTAGCAGGGTTTTGCAAAACAGTGATACTCTCTCTTCATTCTTTTGAGGCATTGCAAATTAAAAGCATCTAAATTGTTGGATATATTCAAATCCAGGTCACGATCATCAAAGGATGCTTTCCTGTATCTTGACATTAATTTTATCCCTGCTTAGTGATGCATTCATTTTTTTTAAACCAGTTTCTTGTCTCCTTTCAGATGCTGGAAACAGCTTAGATGAGGAGAAGGCACATGGTGAACTTTAACATAATTTATTGTTAAAAAAGTGGAAGCTTGTGTTTAATTGGATGAAATAATGTTGAATGGTGGACAAATGTGTGCTGAAAAGGATTTGCATTCCCTGTGAAAGAAAGAGAGATGCATGATAATGCGTTGAAGAGCCGCTCTTGAATGTGTGTTGTGTGCTTTGTGCAGGGCTGGGCAAACATGGGGGTGGGTGGGGGGTGGTCTGAGCCCTGTCGTCTTCATTCCAAAGAGAGAGGTGTTCTTATCTCACAATTCTCTTCCTCCTTCCTTCACATTGCGGTGTCAGACAGGCCTCCAGCTCCAGTGCGGGACAGTGCAGACATTGTAGCATGCTCGCCCCCTCCCTTGTGAGTGTGTGTGTGTGCTTTATGTTTGCGTGTGTTAGTATGGGTGTGTGATGAGTGTGGTGTGTTCTTTGAGTGTGTTGTTGCTCCCGCCACATAGTGGAAGGCACGCCCGTGTGGCGGGACTCTTGTGAGGTGTGACCAAAACAAACATGAACATTCTGTGATGGACTACTTACCTTGGCGTGAATTCTGCAACAAGTAGTTTTGTTTCCGATGAAAGTGTTTTGCAGTTTGTCGGTGCCTCATGCCTGCTGCACAAAGTGGACGTGAATACCTTCTTCGAATTGTTCTCCTTTTTGGCTCTTTTATAATCTTTGTGTATTTTTGTTAATTTTTTAAATCTAAATTGAGAAGGAAGGATGATAAACTAGATATAATGGTCTTTTTCCATTTGTTCCAGTGACCTTCTGTCTTGTACTTTTTTATCTCTTCTGCATTTGGTAGTACTGAATATTGTCGCAGATAGGGGGAGAAGAAAGATGGTGTCTGATAGTTGATAAAAGTATTTATTTGTGGTGGTCATGGTATCATTAAACCATACATGTTGTTGCAATTGATTGGATATTTATTTATAAGTTGATTATTTCTGTTCACTGCATTGAAAGGTATCCTTGCCGCAGGGAAATTTTTCAGAGAACATTCAATGACCCTTGTGGACCTGAAGAAGAATTACATAAAACCAAACTATTTACGATTTTAATCGTCTTCCCCGCATGTATTTTAAATGCCTCTTGCTTGAAGTGAGATTTCTACCTCCTGATAGAGATATGCTCAAGGGGAGTGGTAGGAGGAGAAGAGTTGCTGCATTGAGTAATATTGCGTATTGTGACATGCTGTTTTGCTGGGTGGGAAATATTAATACCCTGTTTCAAGGTATGATTTTAAGTCTCTACATTTAAGCTCTAATGGAAGAAATCCTGGATTTTTGTAGTGTTACTTTACCATCATCTCATTAATGAACATGAACGTTTTAGTCAATGCTGATACTTCTCGTATTCCAATTAGTTTCGTTTGAAATTTCTAAAATCCACAGGGGAAGAGGCTGCCTTGGTAGCTTAACTGGCTACAGCACTCTGCCGGAAATTGAGGGATCTGGGTTTGAATCCCGGTCAAGGCGGATGATTTTTTTCTCTGTGGAATTTTGCATTTCTTAAATGAATTCTCTGCAATTGTCAAATTCTAGCACTTCTCTGTATCATTAAATCGAAAACTTATTATCATGACACGCATTATGGTGTAAAATAATAATTCTCGAATGGAGATTGTTGTCCTGCTGCTCACTCCAAAGTTGTGTTAAGCAGTGGGTAAACAGCTCATGGCTACCAAATGGCCTTTGGATCAAATGTAATGAAGTCCTTCTGGACATCTTCAGTGAAAATGAAGCTGTCTAATGGCACTGGGAAACCTCAGAGAGAACCTGGGAAAGGAAAATATCCCTATTCCATCGTGTAACTTTCACGAACTTTCATTTTATTTGTGTTCGTGTCTCCCTTGTTTCCCTCTGGTTGGCGTTCTTTATTTTACCATTGTTGCACCTGTGTTAACTTAGAAACTGTCATTATCTTCTGGATTTTAGAGTCTCATTCTATTGATATATTCTTGTCAATCATCTCTTTATTTCTTACTTCTGTATCACTGTGCATCAGCCTTCATTAGCAGAGGTCATTTTCTTTTACTTACGTTTGACAATTGGTTACCAGGCATTGTCATGTTATGGTTTAAATCCTCTGTTCACGGGAAAGTTAGACTGCCTAGTTGACTCTCTGCTTCCATTGGCTTTGTATTTACTGATACCTATTACTTAGGAATGGGAAGTTCATTTTTCTCAGTTCTAATTCTTTGTTCAGTTTCTGAGTGTTGGTTCTGGTACTGCTCTAATCTTGATGTGGTGTAGTACCTTTAATAGCATGGCATCATTTTATATTGGTTTACAACAATGACGAAAATTTACCTTTTCATTGTTATTTTTTGTGGCAAGAGAAACAGAAGAGATACACTTATATGCATCTGTTAATCAACTGGCTCTTGCTGCCGTAACAATGTAACTTGAGAGTGGAATTGGAGCATCAGAATCTGAATTTTTAATTTTGCTAGGAACACTAAAGGCATGCTCAGCAAATGTGACATATTGCTGTAGTAACAGTGTGTATGAACATATGATTGTTTAGCTATTGGTTTGAAGGTAAATTTTTGGCACAAGGTCATCTTCATAATTCTCTCAAATTTTACCTAGAATTCTGGATGCTTGAAGGAATTATGGTACATGTGGGTGTTCTGGCCCCTAAAAAATTCAAGTGCATGACCTTTGGTAAAATTTTTACCATTTATATACTAAAATAGTGATAGAAGATCTTGGACCCTAAAGGACTTTAGGAACTGTTTTTTCAACCTTCTTTCTATTCCTTTGAGAGTCACTGGAATTGGAGAGCCTACTTACTGGTCAGCTGATCATTAATATTCTATATCCCAGGTGATGTTTTGGTTTTGGATATTACTGTTCTCATTGGCTACTATGTCAGGCTGTCTTAGACTGTTTGGCTTGCATGTTGTATGGATGGTTGGTGGGTAATCTGAATGGCTAACCTACGGATGATTCATGCTATTTTCTTATGAATCGAGGAGATTTAAGGCTAGTAAGCCCAGGGAAGTGGGTGTTTGCCTGTGCGGGAATAGTCAGGTAACCCTAAATCCTGGAGCTGACTTGGGCCAAGCAAAACAGCATATCACACTTGTGCAATTTAAGTAGGTTACTATTGATTCTTCCATGAAGTTGTGGTGGGGTTTGTCCAAAACCTGTAATATTTATTATCATGCTAATTTCTTTGATGCACTGTATCCTGGGAAAACCGCTATAGTTTGTAATGTCTCTGCCATTTGCCATCCACTCTGCCATAATTACCCTATAGTCAAATCTCTCCCTCAAATATTAGTGATTTATCTTGAACTGAATCTCCTATGCATTATATAAAGTTGGATACATAATTACTCTGAGTTTGTTTTTAGAGGAAATGTTTTTCAAGTTGTTTAAATTTGATAATTGCCTCTAAGGTGAGTCGTGAAGGATAGTGTGCAATATACAGTCTTTCCATGGAAATGGAAATTTGATAAACTGTGGGTTTTATCTGGTGAAAGAAACTGACAGGGCTGTATGAAATGCTTTCGTTTAGCGTGCATAATGTTATATTAATGACAATTTAAGGTTTTTGATAAGTTTGTTGAAATTTAGCCTTACAAGTTGTTGATTGCATAGGAAGTGCTGTTCCAAGGCAGAGGTTGAACTTCAGCTGTGAGCAGCTTAACTTAAATTTGTCTAATTTTTAAAGTTTTTGATAAGTGTTTTTTAGGAATTGGGGAGGGCAAAAGTTTGTTATTTCCATTCCCTTGTTGTCAAAAATCTACCCTTTGTTGATAATTATATTATTAAAATTGAATATTATTGGAAAATCATGGTACTTTTCAAAATAAAAGAAATATCATACATGAATCATGGTTATTAACCCTCTTTTTCTTTTGGGAAAATTCTCCTACTCAGTGTTACTATGCTTATTCCACTTGGGCCTGAGAGTATCTATTTTCTTCTATTTAGGGGATGAATCCACTGGAGGTCGACATTTAGCAGTTCCATATGAGGTCAGGGTGTCCTCTAACTTACAGCTTGTTCAAGTTGGATTTTAGTGTATGCTTATTTATCATACCAGAACATCACAAATTTGTGTTTCTTAATTTAATCATCAGAATTGTTACCGTTCGAAATGATGAATGATTTGGCTGCACTAACTTATTTTACTCTGAAACTTATTGATGGAAAAGATGGATGGAATCTCTTGGGATGCTTTAGAGTTGTGGATTCGAGCCGGCACTACACGTTAAATTATGCTTGCCTTCTTGTGGACAAGAGTTACATCAGCAGAGTGCTTCTGCCTTGAGTATTTCAATTCTACCCAATTATTAAATGATCCTCTTGGTCCTTGCTCCATTGTCTGGAACTTTGTCTGGAACTGCTTATTTGAACTTTTCTTTTATTGGATGGGGTCAATATGAACAGTTCATCAAAATGTAAGGTTTTAGCTACTTCTCAACCTCCTACCTACTCATTTAAATATGAGACGGGCAAATTGAAAAGGTTTTTGTGGCCCACGATGGGCTAAACGACTGTTTGGGTGAATGCTGCTTGTTGAGTGTGAGGTCCTTATATACGAGGCTCTTAGTTTTACAATTTGTTCTATATCTAATACCCTGTGAGCCACAGAAAGGGTGTTTCACTAGGGGTGAGTTATCAAGTGCATCCATTACACCGTAAGTTACTTAATCTAACTACAACAGCTACTGATACATTAGCATAAACATGCTAAAAACTTGTCAGGATGCAGTATTTTTCAACTAAATACTTCGCTTAAGGCATGCTACTTTTTATAAACGCAGATAACTAAACGCATTTACAGAGACTCGAGGGTTACACTGAAAACATGCATGGCGTGCTGTTAGTGCTTTGTAGCAGATGAGGATACAGGCATTAGGGAGTGAGTCAACTAACTACATATCAGCTCTACCTGTCGAAAAATGTGCAGGAGGTACAAGAATGCAGCTTGGAATTAGAGCAGGGGTTATTTTCCCATTTGTCGTTCTTGCATTTATGCATGAATTCTTGCAATTCATTCCTTTACATGACCCAATTTTCAATGCATATCCAAATGTATAAACATCGGGTTGTACCATAATCCTGTAAAGTGGCCTTTAGCACGACGACATTTTGTTGCTCCTGCTGGTCACTTTTTGAAGGTGAAATTTCAGCTACATTTTACCCTACAAAAGGGGACCAGTAGTGATAATTAAGTCGAGCTTGCTTCAATGGACAGTATTCATCCTAATAGTTTTATAGCTCAGACATTATAAAAAGTTAGAGAGTTCTCCCTCCTTTCTCAAGTTTTTGGAAGTTATCATAGATTTGGATTAGTGGCCAGGTAAAGTTTTCCTTGAATAATGTTAAGCACTATATCTGCTCTTCCATCTGGAATATCGTGCGAAAAGTATTTGAGGTAGTTTGAGTGCTTTTTAATACATTTGATTGAAACATTGCGCACATGTTCTCATTAGTGACGTCTATAGATTAATGTGTAAAAACTGCACTACCGATTTGTTTTTTTTTGGCAATCTAATCCTGCTTTCATATTCAGCCTTAAGGCACATGAGATGTATACCGTAACAATGTGATTAAAATGTGCAGATTTTCTTCTTTTCTGAATGTGCTTTATTTCTTACATTTGGAATTGTTCCTAAAATTATCAAAGTCATGCTGAGTCCAATATTTGGAAACAACGTATCTCAATTTCATTTCGTCTAAAAAACCACGCCATGAACTCTAGACAAAACAAATTTGCTTTGGGGAAAAATTTGAGTTACATTCTTGTATCATTTTCATTACTGTCAAATAAATTGAGGTCCAACGAACAAGCAGAAAGCCCTAAGGGAAATGCGGTTCAAGAATTAGTTTCCTCTTACTTAAAAGTTATTAAAATTAGCCCTCAATGACCCACGGTTGCTGCTCCAGCCACCCAACGGGTTTTCGTTTGAGCCACGGAGTGTAGAGAAGTATATAGGGTTTCCATACTCTTTGGTTCGAGCCTTCGATGCGGTATATACATTTATGGATGCGGCGGTGGAATAAACGCTTGTACCTATGTTTATGGCATGAAAGAAATGGAAATCGGCGGCCGAGATTGCACTGATCCATAGACCTTGGAACACTATATTCAAGGTCCTTGCACAGATCGGAGACTAGAGGAAGATGCAGACTCTTAGAATGGTCACAGAGATTTTTCTCCTGACAGTAGTCCTGAAATTGATGCAAATACGCCCTTACGGACATTGAAGTGTTTCGTAAGACGATGATGGATTCCCACTCCTCCCTCCACGCTGAGACAATCCAAGAAGTGGAGCATAACCCCGCTTCTGCTTCTTACCCGCGTAATTGCTTCTTACTGGTCGGAAATCGTGTCCCCTGTTTGACTTGAACAACTAAAGCCTACATTTCCACGCCATGTTGCGAGAAAATTGAAAGTATACTTAAGTTGCTAAATGCGAGGGTGAGTGAAAAATAGGGAAAATATTTTTTTAATCTAATGGAATATGCTATTGTGGCATAAAATTGTTCACAAGAAGGTGAATCTCTCTGGAGACTTAATGGCATTAAATGTGAGCCTTCCATGCTATTTTTCAGCTTGTAGTAAATTACTGCAGTTATGGAAAAAATGCATTAATTTAATTGACATCACTGCAGTTACCGATGGCTGACGAAAAGAGTTCATTAATAATACAAATGTTCAACTAATTTGCATATTCGGTCTTAATTTTGTTTTCTAACAGCTAGTCCGCGTCATCTTTGAAACGAATTTACCCACTCTGGCGATCAGATTAGGGGACTATTTTATCTCCGAAATATTTTGACCCGAGCTGTTCATCGCGTCAGATGAATGCAATGATCTAATTGGGGCTAGTGTGGAGATTTATCGTTGCATTTCACTTCGCAGTAGGTACTCCGGTTGATTCCGTTAGTTTCACTCTCGCCCCTAGCTGTGGCAATTGATGCAGAACCGTATATCTCTTTGTCCTGCGCAATCGGCACTGTCCGTTGAGACTGAGGGCCTTCAACAGTGGGGCTGGGTACGTTCGGTAGCTAGTGGAAAAATCTCATCTGTCACTTTCCCGGTAAATCGGATATTTTTCGTTTTAATATTTTTCCGACGAGTCACTGGGAGCTATTCTGTATGTCTTCGAAATATGCCAGCTGTGTATCTCGACTGTGACGATATTTTGACGTCAAAGCCGCGGAAATTTCGCGCGTGGCGATTCAAAAGTTGAGATTTGTTGGAGGCTCTGACGTCACATCTCCGGATTTCCCGGGGTTCGGATTTACTGAAGAGCCTTTTTCGTCTCAAACTTGCAACCCTCGGATTGGATGTCGAACGCGCTACTACTGGGCCGCCCCTTACTACAATGTTATCACAAACGTCACTAGCAAAATGGTGGAATTCAATACTTGCATTGACTCGCACTGCCACGGCGGAACTTCCGTGATTCATTCAGAGCGGTTGAACGTTTCCTCCCTAATAGTCGTAGTTAAATGTAATAAAATGGGATTGTCGACGACCCCGTTTGAATGAAGCTCTTGGGCTAAGTCCGTGGAAGCCACTTGAATCTGGAAACCACTCAAGTGAGCTTGAGGAGAGCGAAAAACCTAAGTATAAAGTGTCGAGCAAATTATTAATGTTTAACCCACCTGCGGAATCCATGGTCTGTTGTGATTAGAGCCCTACGAAACGTCCTCTTTACTCGGCTATAATGGGCTGGTTATAAGATGAGCCTCTGCTGCCTTTTAGACGGAGAAACAGGTGTAGAGACCGCACCGTGATCGAGTTATCGGAAATCCGAGGCTGGGTGTTGCCTTACTCGATGACATACTGCCTTGTATGTGACATAATGGTCGTCCTTATTGGTATGTAGAAATTTTTGTTCCTGAATCGATTTTGGGACACCCCCTAAATTTCTCCATCGGATAAAAAAATAGTGTGTGAAATATTACCGCAATTGGAAAAGAGAAAGACCGCGCATCTCACCTAAAGTTTTAAATATTCGCCATTTTGTTGTTTTACGGCCATTTATGACAATTAAGAAACACTCGGCGTTTTTAATTGTTTTTCTGAAATAAGCAACGACTCATCATACATTTGACTAATTAAATCTCGAATATTTTCAATATCTGCCGGGCAGTTCTCGAAATACGATCCGGAGCGCATGCCACCCCAGACGCCCTCTCCCGTCTACGCTGGAATCCTCTAAGTCCGCTGCCAAGTATCACTTTTAGCGTCATAATATTTGCTTAATAAATTGAACGCATGATTTGTTTTGAGATATTATAAAGATTATTTAGCCTTTATTTTTTTCCAGTAATATTATGTGCAGAAGCATCCCAGGCTTGAGAAGCATTCGGGTTAGTTTGTACCGGAGCTACATAATTTTATTTCGATTTTCGTGACAATCCAAATAATAACATATTATTGCTCAGTAGATGTGATCATGAATAAGAAAACATATGGGGCTGTAGTCAGTTACTATATTTTATCGAATGTTCAGTCACGTGAAATTATTCTCTAATCGAGGGAAATCGCCTGAGAAATAATTGACCTATTGACCTTCCCCTCAGTGTGGTTCGTTATGTTGATATTCGAGCGCCTAAAAGAAGTTTTGCTTTAAAAAAATTTATAATTACAGCACAAAAGTGTGCACGCCGCGCTAATTCATGAGATACCTACCTCTTTGATTCCTCTCTACACCCGTTCTTTCTATTCCAGAATGTGCTATAATTTTAGGGTCGGTTTCTAATTTACTTTATGGCAGAATGAAACTTAAACGCGGAAGATAGGACGAAACTGATTATGCCTGCTGAATTTACCGAATTGGATCTAATTAGGGAAATACATTGGACAATGTATTCGTCAAATGGCCAAAGTTTTCTTTTTATAAAATACGAATAGTAAATTTAAATTTCCACTATATTGGTGGAAAAGTAACGGAAAATATGAGTTTTTCAGAGAGAGTGCGTGAAACCCAAAATAATTATTTGATGCAATCCTCACATTTGGAGGCCTTCCAAGAGTGCAGACAATTGCAGGGCTCATCTAGCCAAAGAAGAAAATGGAAAGCCTTGAAGACAAGACAGCAAAGGAAAAAAATGGACTGCTGATCTGGACGAGCGATCTGTTCATAATAGCATATTCTATCCCTTTGGAAAGGATCTCAAAAAAAGAAAATAAGTTGTTTCCGAGTAATTCACCAGAAGAGAATAGGTAATTACAGGATGTTCTCATACATTGAGCAATGGTTAATTAGATAAACACAAGAAAACTGCTTCAAAGGTAACAAGAAGAATATTGGAGGAAGCGCTCCAAATCAGATAAACAAAGTAGCGGTAAAATTACTTTTCATTCACTTCTATAAATCTGGAGAAGCTCAGTGTAAAGCTAATTTGCTCCTCTGACTTGCAGTAAAAAAAAAGCAAGAATGAATTTACATTAAAGCGTTGCAATTAGATCGAAGTAGTTGCAATAAAATGCAATATTATGTGTATAAATCTAATGTCATGACTGACTGATTTATTCACCCATCAACACACAGACCCAACCAGTGGCAATAAAACGTGAAGCTTTGCAGCTATCATTTTTAGGTTTGCTTTTTCCCATTACCGTTGACTTTTTCCCCAACGTGAAATGCATGCATGGGATTCGGGACGGAAGTTTCTTCCTTCACTTTTTTTAAAGGCTGCACTGAAAATATTCGAGGGAAAAATTTATAATTGAATGGTTTTGAGAATGCAGAGTTAGTTTCTTGAACGTTTTGTACTTGCCTTAAAATTTCGTTCTCAGTTCCCTGCTATTCAGAAAACCTGTTGGTCTAAAATGTTGCTGTCCTCCTATGGTTTCCGGACGAATGGTTTCAAATGAACAGGGAAATTTTTATCCCTGCTCATGCCATTTCAACTTTCTGGAGAAGAGCTGCTCGTTGCAATCCGACTTTCTGACTAGTAGTTCTTGAAAAATCAGGAATATTGTTGCACTTCGAAAGACCCTTGAGAATTCCCAGTGCTAACTCTCATATAGTTGGTTCCTCATCGAAGTAGTTTATAACGCATTTCCAAGGCATTAATATACGCCAAGTGAATGTATAATTCTTTCTGAAAATTTTGTCGTCTTGAGAATGTTCACCTCTAATGCCGAAGAAGAAACAATAATTCGTGTGATAAAACTTCCCGTGACTTTTTCAGATTTTTGTGTCCTTAAGTAGAGGTTTGGATAACGGCCCCTGAAGGCGTTTGGGCTTTCTTGAGACATTTTATATAGAGAAATCAAATTGAATACGACAAGTTCAGTTGTTTTAAATATATTGTTTGGCTCAGAAACATTACCGAATCAAATTGCGGCATTGTACCCCAAGAACGGCTATACTAAGGAAAAATACTTATAGAGGAAGCCTTGGACTGAAACACCTCGGAATACTCTCACTAGTTACTCAAAAGATTGCGTGTGTTCCTAAAAGATATGGGCAGAGTCATTTAATACGAAATTTAAGTATTTCTTTTTACTTAGTCCGAAATATTTCCTCAAAAGGTATAATGTTTTAAATGACAATTTCATAGGACCAAGTTGAGTGGAGTGGCTGGGAGCGGACAGGGACTAAGTTCGTGAACCAGCTGAATTATGTCGATACTTCTGCAGAGAGAAGAGAGTAATTGGTGCAGTAGTTCTGTAAATGTCAACAACAATTATTCTAAATACAGTATATAATGAGACCCAAGTCTGACTACCAACGTAAATTAGACACTATTAAATCTTACTATGCTTTTATTTCACTAGAGTTTGATTGGTGAACTGTTATATGTGAAGCGTTACGTTCAATGGATACGAAACGTGAACCTTAGGAAGAAGAGAGAAGCAGAGGATCAATGCTTTTGAGATGTGGATGAGGAGGAGGCTGAGGAGAGACTGAAATGGGTGAATAGATTAAGAAATGAGGTGGTGCTGGGAAGAGTTCGGGAGGAAAGAACACTACGGAAAACAATGCAGAAGAGAAAGAGAAACTGGATGGGATATATTTTAAGAGGGAAATGGATTTTTAATACAGCAGTCGAGGAAAGTGTGGCCCGAGTTTCGAGGCGCTTGCGTTGAATACTGCAATGTGCACAGGAGAAAAGATAAGAGGGAGAAGAAGGCTGAAAATGACAGACGAAGTGAATATAGGTAAGTTATATATAAGCTAGTATAGGTAATTACATAAGTTACAAGGAAACCATGGAAGAGACCCGGGACAGGACGAATTCGAGACAGTTTTGGTGTTTGGGATCTGCGAGTACGCAGAATACCAGTTGACGATGATGAAGAGTTCGATAAAACTCGGAAAAGACCCAACGCGGCAGCGGATGAAGTCGATTCCACCGTAAACGAGAGAGCGAGAGCCCGGCGATTGGTGCGCTCACTCTCGAGGCCGTATCTCGTGATTTTCTTGGCTGAAATTGAAACTATTCGAGATGGCATAGTCAAATGTAACTATGAGTCGTTGGTTGTTGCATAAAAACAATTACAAACGCCTAGTGCTCCGTAGTTGGCTTGGAATGGCCGGAAAACAGCAAAAAATGGCAAAATTTCATACTTTTAGGTGCGATGCGGCTCGTTAATCCCTTTCCCAATTACTAATAGATTTACGCACCCTATTTTCCAACCCCATGATAATTTTTTAGGGTTTCCCGATAGAAATTCAGATTTCGGAAAATTTGGACCTTCCTGATTTTAAATTCATCTCGGCCGGCCACTAAAGTAATCTCAGCTAGTTTTCGTGGTTGTATCAAAGGTTAAAGTTTTGACTTGAGCTCACTCCCGTGTTATCTGGGGGCACTCCGGAATGAGAGTTAGATTAAAACAGGGAAATTCGTGATAAACATACATACGGAAGATATTGCTAACAGTCTGTAGCAGGGTCAAGCATTGACCAAGTTTGGCAAAAATTCGACGCAGTGCTTAGCGTCAATGCGAAGCTAAGTGATGGTTGTGTTCATTGTCACGTGGGCATAGTTCTAAAATACTCGTCTAATAAAACTATCTGTAAGCTTATAGTTTATAAGTGTAACTTTTCCAAAAATCTCGATGCTTTCCTCTGAGTGCAAACTTATGTAAAATATTATATATAAGATAAATGTCTTCGTCGATGTGGCCTGGATACACTTGCATTCAGTGTTTTGGCCGTGCAAGTGTTTCGCGATTCAGCACAAAAGGTGAATGAGGTTGAGTGAATTTAATTTGACGATGCACGAATTGGAAAAAGATAAGACAATCATGATCTGTCCAATGCGGTTCAGATATATTCTTTCTTTTTGGCAAACTCAGTTTATTGTTTACCGTGTATTCACTGAGAGTGTGTATCATGAAATGCACACAGATTACTCGGCAATATCATCTACCTATTTGTTAGCATCATCTAGCACCCGCACAACCTGGATTTATTTACGAGTTGGCGGTTACCAATTGCTTGTACACATTAATGGTATTTACATATTTTACATGTATCAAACCTCTGCAACGAATTCGTGTGTTTCCTTTGATCCATTTTTAAACGTTAACATCACTCTATATTGCTGGCATGGGAAACATCATAGCATTTCGTCCTCTTTGTATCTTTCCGAATGCCTGTAGCGAAGCAAGTTGACTTGACGTATGGTTTTGGAGACTATTTCACATCCCTTGCAGTAATTTAATAGTTTTTAAGGAGTCTACAAGATAATTGTCACCCTTTTGAGTGGACTCAGCAAAATTCTTTCACGGCAACATTACGATGTATATACTTTTATGGATTTACTCCGATTTACGATTTCGATAGTTCTCTTTTGGGCTGGTGCATTCATGGAGCGCATTAACTGCCCCTGCCACATACCATTGAGGTAGCTTGTATGGTAGTATGTAGGGGTAGAAAAAGTTTTGAGGCTCTGTTTCAGTTAGTCTTTCTTTTACGACGTCTTTCTTCTTAGACGTTGGCTCACCCCACATCGGGGAACTATGGATTGCTCAGAGACAAAAATGATGGTACTGGATAAACACGAAGAGATATGTAGTCTTTTAAAGATGTGCCCCGTGATTGCGTCATATGAATCATATTTTTACCGTGGACAAGTTCGTTTCATGACTCGATAAACTGTGTGAAGCTGAGTCACTGCACTCGGACTAGCTTCAGTGGGCTTTTAAGCAACCGCCGAGTGTGTGTGTAATCGGACCACGGAGTCGATGCGAGTGAGCAGCCGATTAAACCCACTCTGGTTGACTCTGTTCCCGATTATATGCATTCGATTTAGCCGGTAGACGTGTGAAAGTGGGCTAGTATGTCGGCCATTTAGCTCGGCTCTAGTCGAGAATCAACCCCATTTCTCCAGTTAGCGTGGCCTTTAATTTCTCAAACACCGTCAAATTCTTCATCTTTTGACGGTTTTCCGTGCTCTTCTCGAATACTGCAGTGTGCACAGGTGCGTCAATTTCATGTTCATACTTTAGGGCCTATCGCCAGGAAGATGATCCTCTCAGTAATCCCTCGCATATGGCGTGGCCTTCTGGAAGCGCATCGTGTAGTAGGCTCCGGAATGATGTGCTGCACTCTCGGCGCGTTGCCTGAGCTTCGAATTTCGAATCGAGAGAGGCAGAAGAATGGTATTGTTGGCTCCCGCAAAAGTTCCTAGCACAGACCTGCGCGACAGAGATGAAAGGTTAAGTGGAGGGAGAGAAGTAAAAGGAAGGAGGGGAAGTGATGGTGAAGGTGACAACGAGAGACAGAGAGAGACGGGGGAGCGGAACTATTTCCCAAAGAAGCACGAGACACTTCAATGCAAGGCAAGTGCTTAAAACCACGCATCACCTTGACTTTACCTGGGACCTTGCCTTGAAGTCTCATAGTGAGACGAGTCGAAACGGTACGGCAGAAAGTGGTGAGTAATCCAACTTTTCGAGGCGCTCCTGTTGGTAACAATTTGAAAGATTTTCTAACAGACCCTCCACACTAAACAGCCTTTCTCCCGCGTTCCGCAGTATTTTCGAAAATTTCGCACCCCATGTCTCAAACTCGTCCTCTGCGCAGCGCGAGGTACTTGTGCCATAGTGTCGAAGCGTAGTACAAGTGAACTGAGAAACGAAACTCATTGAAGGTTTAAGGCGCCCCACTCTTTCTCCGGCTATTTGCTGTGTTCACAGAGTGCAGTGCATCTGTCGACCTCGGTGCTCTTCGGCTGGTGTGTCCATCATTGACAACGAAGGGAGTGTGGAGCGAAAAGGTCATGGCTGGTGACCGGACGTGACTGCATGGGTCGAATGGCCTCTTCTGATTTCCTCCTCTGGTGATTTCCCGCAACTGAAGAGGCTACCTTAGTGACAGCATCGTTGCTCCTCAGCCTGGCACCGATTTCGAAGACGGGTGAGTTTTCCAATTGACTTCATGACATTTACGTCCAGTTGTCTTTGTGCAAAGACCACATTGAGCGTATTCATGGATGATGGTTTTGATATATAGGATCCCCAGACTCTTATCTGTTATTTCTTACGCAGCAGCATGGAGAACTTCCATTCGAGTATCATCTGGTTTAGTAAATGTGGTGAGAGAGATTTTTCAGGTGCATGATTTCTTTGCTGTTGAGTTTCTGATTCTCCTCATTGTCGTTTTAAGTGATCGAATATGAAAGTCATCGAGAGAAAAGTTGAATTGCATACCTATATATTCAGAATGTTTGAATTGAGACTCGGGCGAAGTTTCAAACGATGCACTTAGGTTGCGATCCGATGATAACAGAAAAATTCAAGGTATTATTTCTAATTTTCATAAGTAGATATTCCCCAGATATGCCCCGATCTCAGATGGATTTATTCATTTAGACTCACCTTATCCTCTTCATAATACTCCTCGGGACCTGGTCAGCCTTAGAAGTATTTGATTCAGATGTATTTATATATTTAAATAATTAGGTACAGGTAGACACGAGTCAGGTGTCACATTAAACGTATTCTATGGTATTATAACAAAAGAGAATTAGCAAGTAATAACTTGAATCGCACTGTTAACTGAAATACAAAACGCAGAACCCGAAAATAGAGCCAAACAGACATTTAATTATTACCGAACCTATTAATTTATATTGGCTGCATTATATGTTCTTTAATTCATTCACACTTGGTGAAAGATTCGCTCTCTTAGTTCTTATCCCATTTCTAATAATTTTGAAAATACTTCTAAGAAGATGTTTCGATCTAATTTCAACGTTCAAATCATCATCAAATATTAATTTATTTCTGTGCGTTACATGTGCTTCATTAGGCCGCGAGGTATATAATCGGTGCTCGTTGTAACTAGGAACTTCGCCGTCATCGATGCAGCTTACGAATGTTCATTAACGTAAGGCCCTTCAAAAGTCTTGTATTGGTCGAAAGAGTAGAACTCTTGAGGACGATAGAAATTGCTCTTGGGAGGACAGCTCTTGATATATTAGTCAATAGTATGAGCTAGGTGAAATCTAGTTCACACGCTGTACCCCAGTAAGACGGCTACAAAACAGCATCTGAATTCTGAGAGGCAACCTTTCTAGGGATCGAGACACTTTAAAAACGCTGATTATTAGCGCTAACGCAATTAAAACACTGCTGTCATTTTATCTCAAATACGTGTGGAAAGCAGTCAATGCCTTTTTTCTGGGTTTCCTCTCTTGTCTGAACTGAGACCATAACGTCAGTGGTCGCAATCTTCGATGGACACTCTTCGGCGAAATATACATGGGAAGGGCAACCGTTTCTTCCGTAGGTTCTCGAGGTTTTCAAGTGAAAAAAGTTACTTCAAACAAACGTTTCTGGTTTCCTCATCGCGAATTTATGGGGTAATCGCGCGGGACTGGCAGAACTGCCCCAAGTGAACATCTGTTTGCCATTCTGAGTGGATGTTAAAGATTGATGGCTTCCACTGCTGAGACTCCTGGTGTGTTTTCTGGACTAATACTATAAAAAAACTGATATGTATTAGTTTCGTTTTTTTAGGTATAGCTGTATGCCCTTAGACTATTATCGATGTATTACGAGGGCGATATATGATAGAGTCTCTTGCATCAATACTTAGATACCTATTCGTTAAACACTGGAATTTTTACATTCGGTCTGTCCCGCCATGTTCTTGAGTCAGCGACGTCATCTCCCATACTACTCCCTTGATAAGGCTACGCTTTGGAGAGGTCTTCACAGAGAGTCGTCATCGCAGAGATTGGTTTCTCCGTATTCAGTTTCATCCGATGGTTGCCGCTCGTATCCAGCATATTATTAGAAAGGTTTCAAGGCTCAAGGACTGATATTAATCCACTGTTTAATAAAAACTTGTTAAGTACAATAATTCATGGTGATAAAAATTCAAATTAATGGACGGCAAATTACATGCACATGCTCTGGATTGGCATAAAAGTAAAATTGAAGATATAGTTTAGAAAGACTTAACGCAAAGTAATGATTTAAAAGTAGGAAGGGTAGATGACTTTCATTGTAGGCGAATTCCCGTTAAACTTGTTTGCGCTAAATATTTAGTATATAACGCCGTTTACCCATTATGAAGATGCTTATTTACCAATTAGCACTTCCACAAATTTCCACAAACCATGCTTGCATTCAAAATTGCCTTGAATAGCCATGGGTTTCCTTGACTTGTCTTAGATTTAACACCAAGTGAATCACAAGTTTCAAGTGGTCTTTCCTTAATTTTTCACGTTTAACGTTTTGAGAAGTGAACCTATAAAAATTTCAACCTACGGCGAGGATGTAAGAAAGAGAGAAAATGACTGCTGTATCCAGGCGCCCGCCGTCTTTCTGGTAAATCCACCACCACGATACATAATTCAGCGCAAATTCGAGGCTACTCGCTTGCATGATAGCTTTCTAGTCCCGTGTGATATAGAATCAGCTTGCTGGCGAACAAGCACATTCGCGATCATACTTGCTGAGCGACTTGATTTTACAATTGATGCGATATTAGTTTGCTACTAGCTGCCAGTGGGACCTTACAGCCTTCGACTTATCACGTCAGATTTTAAAGACGCTGTGCGATGTTCATTTTCTAAATTTAGCGCCATCTATACCTCGTTTTGGCTATCAGTAATTTTCAAGCTACAAAACCAACATTATTTGATTTTAATCTTGTAGTGGATATGCGTCAAGATATGAATCTTCCACTTCCCCTCCGCTTCCCCATCAGTACAAGTTCAATA
This sequence comes from Ceriagrion tenellum, assembly GCA_963169105.1. Taxonomy (NCBI): domain Eukaryota; kingdom Metazoa; phylum Arthropoda; class Insecta; order Odonata; family Coenagrionidae; genus Ceriagrion; species Ceriagrion tenellum. The sequence continues at coordinate 2,893,140 of OY720633.1, forward strand.
ATTGAGTGAAACCTTTTAGGACGGGTCCAGTTGTGGCGGCAATTATACTAAGTCTTCATAAAGGTCATGCATCCTGTAAAACGGGCATCAGTGCAGATTCTTACTGTAAAATCTCGAGATCCGGGAGTCCAATAGCACATAGTCCTCTGATGATCGAACATCCATATCGCTTGTTGACAAAGCGAAAATGTTTGCCTTCCTCAAACTTTTGGGTTCCACCTATTTTAATTTCCATTAAAATATTAAAATCTGTTTTCTCAGGAAACGCCATTTTTTCCTTTTTATAGCGTGGGGGGGGATTCTCTTTGTTGCGAGTGGGAGACGTTCACGATTTTTTATTAATGCCACCCGGGTAACTCTTGATAAGGCATTGTCTGGCATCGCTCCGAATCAAAAGAGAAGAATGGGTGTATTTACGGAGAAGGAAACGATTGGGCGAAGAAGGGCAAGAGAATGGAATGGTGGGGATGTGAGGGGGACGAGGTGGAGGAAGAGGGGAGGGGAAGGTTTAAGGGGAATGTCGGAGTGGGCGAGAGGGACATTGTTTAGCGGGTAAGTGGGTGGCGGGAGGACTCTTTAAGAGGGGTGACCACCGTGACTGGCGGCGTGGACTGAATGAAAGAGTGCTAGTGTCTACGCCCCGAGGCTATAGTGCGTCTGATTTTAATGAGGTGGTTCCACCGTATTTTATATGGTATTTTACCGGCTAAGGTCGTGTTATAGCTTGCGCAAAAGTTCCTGGCGCAGACCTGCGCGGCAAGGAGGGGAAGTAAAAGTGTAGGGGGAAGCGAAAGGACGGAGGGGAAGAGAGGGAAGCAACGAGAGAGTGAGTTAAGTTAGGTGAACCAAAGTACTTCGCGGAAAGAGCGCGAGGAACTTACAAGCAAGGCACGTAGTCACTCTTCACTATGACTTCTCCGAGGACCCGATCCTGAAGTGTCTCATTTTGCTACTAGCCGAAATGGGACGGTGGGTAATGGTGAGTTATTTAACTTTCCGAAGGGTTAGTGTTGGCGGCAATTAGAGGGTTATTTTCTGACCGACCCACCTCCCTAAACAGCCTTCCTCCCCCGCTACGCAGTATTTTCAAAAGTTGGGAAGCTCATGTCTCAAACTTGTGTGCTGCGCAGCGCCTGCAACTTTTGTTTGATAAATAAATGAAAAACAGAAACAAAAATCAAGTCCTATCTTGCAATAATATTTCTTTATTCATCTCCGTATACGTCCCACTCTTCATCATTCCGCCCATAAAGCCTTTCTCTACCTTCACCTTCCCTGCTTACCCATCATCCTTCCCTCTATCATACACTTAAGCAACCCATCATCCCTCATTAATATTTTTCTAATGAAAGATTTTGCCACGTGGGAAATCAAATTAATTTTTCCATAACCATCTCATTCATACGCTTCATATTCTTCAGGATTGGTATCAAGATTGTTTTTACGAAGGCCAAACTCCTTCCACGTAGAGCCCAAGAATAGCTCTCACTTCATTCTATTTAATTCTTTTTTACCCTCCTTTGGGATAATTTCAAGTCTTTTCTATCTCCTCCTTTATACCTCCCAAGTACTGTTTTGTATAATTACCAGATTCCTTCCAAAACTCCGTCGCGATCAACTCGTCTCGTGCGGCTTTGTCGTTCTTCGAATTTATGGTTATATTTTCGATTTGTTTTCATCACGTGGATCCGAATCTCTATTTTTCACCTTTGGTTGAGTGGGTGTTTATATTTCTTTAAGTTCTTCTCATTCCAATATTTTTTTTAAACTATCAAGGTAAAATTTTACAATTTTCATTATTGAGTCCAAATTTACCCATTTATCTCGAAACACGAAATTAGGCGTTTGTTATCTTTAGGTGTTTGTAAAAGTTTTACATAAATATATCGCATTCATTTCAGTGAAATATTATTTTTATTGAATAAGTCGAATGAGACAAGTCGGTGTTATTTTTAAATCTTTATCGATGCTCTTTTTATGGTAATGGAAGTTTTCTTGTGGGTGATATTGAATGTTTGAAAGGCTTCATTGTTTCATAGAAATACCTTCTTTCCCAGGCTTTTATTCTCTCTGTGATGGTTTTCTCACTTTCTTGATTGCTCCATCTGTGTTTCCGATATATTTTTAGGGGCAAAGATCCATAGGTACATCAACAACTTTTCTTTCATATTTCCAAGTTTTACGTATTTTTATTTTCCAACTTTTCCATGAACTTTTGTTTTCTTTCGGGTTATTCTCGGTATTTCATCATCGATTCTAATTATGATAATTGCTCTCTTCTTGACTTTGTTTCGAGGTTTAAATATTTTTTTATATTCCCTAAATGATAAGGTCACAGGGTCAATTTGGAATATCCGTAGTTTGGATTCGGGTATCTCTAGGTTTACTTTTTTCTTTTCAGTTTTTTTTAAAGTTGAGGCAATCAATTTTGAATTACAGATATTACGCAGTTCTATTAGCCTTCTCCCATTTTCACTTGTTCTCTTTTTTTGTGCTGGGGAATCTCGAACGATTCTCTTATGAAATATTATTTTCGCAACGAAAGCATTGAAATCACCTTGTTCGTTTGACGTGATCTTTTGGGGTTCCATATATTTCGTTGTATTAGAGTTCCTAATTTTGTGTTTCTTCATCCCTACTTTTTTATTATCCACATTGGTTGGAGAACATGGGGTGTATAAAAATTGATAAGTGTATATTTTTGAGTCAGGCCCTCTTTTATTCATGTATTACAAATAAAAGAGGGCCGGTCACGCTGCCTTGGGGAACACCGGTTGTAACTCCAACCATATCACAGCGAATACCATCAATAACTACTTTTTGTTTTCGATCACTGAGAAAGTCTCGTATCCAATTAACTATTTTTGTATAAACTCCGTATGATTGCAATTCATAAATGAGTTTTTGGTGAGGAACCTTGTCAAATACCTTCTTGAAATCAAGGAATGTCGCGTCGACTTGCTTTGTCGATTCGCCAGATTTTTTGATGTCAAGAAGGAAGAGATAGGAAAGAGGTAGGGAAAACTAGGCCGTGCCTCGCAGGATCTGCCCTGACCGAAGCCGTGCTGACTGCTATGTAAGAAGTTACAATTATCCAGGAATGTGATACATAATACTGCTAACGACAATATTCGAGGTTCTTCTATAAAAATAATGCTAACGATATAGACCGGTAATTTTCCGGATCCTTTCTCTTTCCTTTTTTAAATATCGGTGTGACGTTGGCTATTTTCCAGTTTTGGGATTCCAGATTTGCCTTCGGATTATGATTTTCTAAATATAATTTCTGAGAATGGTACAATCTGTGGCGCTAACTTCTCGAGCACGAGTGCAGGTTTAGTTTTTTGTCGTCTTCTCGTCACGGAGCAATGCACTACAATGGGCTAGTGACACAAATTCCAGAAACACCGTCAAAATACGCAGTAACTTGATTTATTTCTTTAAAAAACACTACTTTTTTTACAGAAAAATCATCCCAAAGTCGATGTTTTCAAACGGGTGCGAAATCGGCAGGAATAAGGGATGTTGGATAATGACGTCTCTGGTTATACTGGCCGAAGGAACGAGCCATAGTGTTGTTGCTTCCATGCCATTTTTCCTCACGCAAGAAACACTTATACGAACAACGCACAAGATAAATCTCTTACTAATGAAAATGATAGTCTTTTATATAGATGCTAAATAATATATCGAAAATATCTCAAGGTATTTTGAGTGAAATATCATTTTACCTAGAAATCAATGAATTTGGTCTCATTTTAAAGAAAACTATCTCACCCTTCTAATGACACCAAAAATTTAACCCCTTACTACATTACTTTCGGAGATATTTACCAGAAATACCAGCCCTTTTACGTGGGAAATGGTACTTGTATGCACTCCAGAGAGTCATTCTTTACAAACTGAGGAATTTCTAACAATTTGATGTCGTAAATAAACTAACAGCGTGTAGTTTGTGTGTTTTCTCATTTATTTTTGAAAATTAATCATATTGTCACCGCAGTAGGTTCTTAGGTATCACAAAAAACCTTCCGTTTTGAAAGAGTTTCAAACGCACCGTGCGAAAATAATGAGTCAAGTTAAAGACTTATTTAGATATTTTCATTTAATTACCTACCCTTTCTGTCATAAAAACTATGTGATTGCAACATTAATAATGCTATATTTAATTGGTGTTTCTTACAGCTGGTGAAATTAAAACGTATAATTCGAATATGGTCTCTATTATGACTAGGGAACTATCTCGCTCGGACTACCTTAACAACTCATTCTTGATATCAGATAGAGAGTATGAGAATCATGGTTCATACGCATGCATCGCATATAGATTCAATGATTGCACTAGATAAAGGTTAGCCTAATCCCCATTGAAGAGAGTATTCAGCGCCAATTGCTGACCCTTTCACAAATGGAGTTAGATACGGTTGCGAGATAGCTAGCGTGTATTTTTATATTTTTAAATTAGTTTATAAATAACCCGAAAAATATCGACTAATACTGCTTCAAGAGGGCTAATTATATTGTATTGTAAAGTAAAAAAGTAAGATGGATGAAATGGAGATGATACTTTGTAGAAAGGGAACATAATCTCTCCTCTGAATGGCTGATGTTGACTTGGCTTGACGGAAAAGTTAAAAGACTTAGCCGAGGGGTGCCTTCCAGTGACGCAGCTGCATGAAACTTCTTCAACCTGTTCAGCGTTGAGCGTGTTTCAATGACATTTTAGACGTCATCTTCGCTAGGCAAATTGAAACACATCTTTCATGTTGTTTGTCTGTGTTACCATTATACTAGCAGATGAAACTTGAGATGGCAGGGATAAAGAGATAGAAATATAAATATCTCAATGCCTAATCTAATTTTGATGTTTACTTAAAAAAAATGAATATTAAGTCGGAGTTTGATCTACATCAGTGCAATCCAAACTTTTTTCCACAACCCTTGCCCCCAACCATAAGCTAAGAATAAGCAAAATCATGGACTTCGTGAACAAAGTAAGATGTTCATAAAAATATGCTAAAACAATAGCGATTAAACTATGTTTTATTTCAAATCCAAAAGGGAGATGGTTTACTCATCCCCGGACATGTATATTCGGTAAAGGCCCAGTCTTCAGCGCACCCGTGCAGCCCCCTTAGATGAAAGCACCGCCCTCCAGGGGGCGGTATAGCCCACTTTGGGAACCACTGATCTACACGATGAGTTTTACCATTTCTTTAAAGAAGTGTGGTATCGTACCGCCATTTTGTAAGCACTTCAGGGTGGACAGTTCTAATCGCCGACATTAATGCGCGCTCGTGAGATCCCATCTGCTTTAATGATCGCTAATCTCCGCAAGGTGATTAGAAAGTACTGTCGGATCTTCCGTTTATGGTGTCGTCGACGTTGGGATATCGTGATTGGCTCCCCTAAATATCAATAAAGAAAATTTGCGAACGCTACCTTCCGTTTCCATCACGTCAGAAAACGATGCTAAAACAATAGCGATTAAACTATGTTTTATTTCAAATCCAAAGGGGAGATGGTTTACTCATCCCCGGACATGTATATTCGGTAAAGGCCGTTAGAATAAATAAATAAATGTATAAATAAATAAAATAAATAAATTTGCGAACGCTGCCTTCCGTTTCCATCACGTCAGAAAACGACAGAGATGGTGGTCATCTCGGCTGAAATCGAGCCTCAGAATGAAAGTGAGTTGACGGAAGCCTTTCCGATGGGAAAACGTATCAACGCTGGTTGTCATGACGAGAAAATACATAACCAGAGGCTATAAAACCGGGCCTTATCCTCTCCTCACCTTGACTGCCGAATTCATTCTACTCTCGGGCCCCTGGCGCGTTTCCATGGAGACGGAGGCCCATGGCACATCACGAGCCGTATAGTTGGAGAAGGTATCAAAAAGCGGAGGCAGGGAAAACAGGGTTTGCGGAATTATTTTGGGATCGCATTAATGTGCGAACGAATGAGAGCCACAGTTCGTGGTCGAAAGGAAAGCCTCGTAAAACCCATCAAGTGTGGAATATTTTCTCATCTAGTCGAAAAACAAATGACAATGTAAAGCAACACTTCCCATTTACGGGATATACCTACGTATTTTCCTCAGTGGAACATGCTTTACTCCTTGCTGGCAGAAATATTTAAGGAGTGATTGAGATTACCCCTAAAACGAGATTTCCAAGCGCAAGAACAAGGTTCAAAGTAGGAACCCTAGATTGCTTTGATATTAAGAAAATAGTATCATATACCTCGTATTCCATTTGGATGAACAATTTTAGGGTAAATTTATCGAAATGCTAGGGTAAGAATAAGTTTTGATTAGCAAAATATAGTTAACAGGTGAGTAGAGGAGGAAAGGACTATAGGGAACACTATACAGAAAAGAAGAACCAGATGTATTGGACACACTGTGGGGCACAATGGGTTTTTGAAGCATATAATTGAAAACAAATAGAGGCTAAATTCCCCAGAAGAAGACCCAATAATAAATAAATAGACCAAATGAAGATGAGAAGACATAAGAAGAGCTAACACGGGATAAGGGAACGAGCATCAGGTGGATCAGGATGGAGGGTTGCTGTCAACCAATCTTAGGATTGAACGGCCAATGATGGTAAACGAAACCAAGTGCTAGTGAATTTGTTTTGCTGCAATATGTAATCTTAATATATCGGTTTAAATGGCATATTTTTATTTTAATCACCCATTATCAGTGGATGTTGTTCTTGTGATGAATGTTGGAAATACTTCAAAATCTCTCCCATAACTATCTGATTTGTTGGAAATAAGAGAGGGGTGCTGTTTATGCACCTCTGTCAGTTTCGATAATAGTGGGGAAGAATATAGAAATTATCAAGGAACCTTATGATTTAAGGTTTTCTGTGATTTTTCATGAGTATTTTCGAAGAAATGTTCAAATCACTGCGACAGGGGCCTATAATATTCGGCGAACAACGGCAAACGGCATTTTAACGTAGCAAAAAGGCAACGAATTCATCGCCCGAATTGTTAAGTATCTCGGAAGGATTCCCAGGAAGACCTGAAGGAAATGTGCAAGTAATTTGCATGCCGATGAACTATGCTTTGAATTCATTGAGATTCATGTTCAAAGAGTGAGGCATAGGAAACTGCGTCGCGAGTCTCCGCTCCGAAAGGCGAAGTGTCGGCACTTGGAAAACCTACAGAAGTATTTCATCTTCGTCTGGAAGATTTTCAAATATGCATCCCGAATCAAGAGTCCTTTGCGTTGGGAAGCGCGTGGTGTTCGAAATAAAACGAATGCCATGCGGCTGTTCAAAACTGCTTAAGAACTCGTTTCATCCGTTTTTATAATTTAACCTCGATTCTCAGAGCATGAATGTATGTATAGGCTCATGCCATGGAATCCGCTTGCATGAAAGAAAAACTTTTTCTCTAAGGTAGTTGGAACGATATTGGTATACGTTCAGACTTTCGCAAGACGTAGCATACGTGCTCTCATTAGTGACATCTAGGGACAAAAAAAATTGCATCATAACGATTTGAGTTTTTAGCAATTTAATGCTCTTTAAACTAGTTACCCAATGGCACATGAATTGTATTTCAAAATAATTATATTAAATATGTAGGTGCAGGTTTTATTCTAAACGCGAAATAATTAATTCCTTATCATTATAGTTTTTGCTATCACATATCAAAGTGTCACGGCGAATCCAATATTCCAAAAAATATTTTTTCAATATAATTTCGTCTTAATTTCAATTACCATACCGTAGAATCTGGTCTTAACGTACTTTAATTAAGGGCAAGTATATCAAATATAATTCGTTTACCTTTTCTATCACTTCTTAGTGTCACATCTTAACGTGATTTAATTAAGGACAAGTATTTAAAATATAATTCTTGTACCTTTTCTATCACTTCTTAATGTCACATCTTAACGTGATTTAATTAAGGACAAGTATTTAAAATATAATTCTTGTACCTTTTCCATCACTGCCAGTATGGTGAGTTCCAAGGCACAAGCAGACGCACATGAATGAGCTGTGTTTTTTTTTCAACTAATTGAAAAAATTAATTAAAATGTGCTCACAGTGACATTATCGCTCCAACCATCTTGAGGGGAGGTGCTTCTGGGATTTTATTGGAAGGTTATCATGCTCTGTAACAGTTCATCATGACGCACCTTCATATTCTCTTTCAACGCTTAATGAGAGTGTCCTTAATATTAAGGGCTAATGATATATTATTATTTCCACTTCCTTTGTTGAATTTTCGGGTTCTCCTCTGCGCCGGGTCTACTACTCGACCACCGACTCCAACTTGTCTCTTCAGGGTGGAAGGCCGACACCAACGGGAGGACTGGTCGAGCAGACACAAGCCAACGCGGAGGAAAAGTCGGAAGTTGAAATATTTAATGATAACATTCACAACACATCTTTTATTATATATTTGAAATATGGAATACCACAAAGTAACAAAGGAACTTGTACTATTTAATCGGAAGTTTGCCTAAGATGACTTCGAAGGGCTGGGGAAACCTGAGAAGCGGCGGTATTCCACTTTTAATGAATGATATGGCCTGAAGAACCATTTCTAAACTTCTTCATCCATTGAGTCCTCAAATCTATTTCTTTGCACTGTTCCTCTTATCGGCTCAACATCCGTCTTACCCTCTTCCTCATATAAAAATAGTTTTCCCTGCGCGTAAATGGACGTTGTTAATTAGGAACTATTTCTTTTCCCTTGCCTGTGTTCCCTATACTAACAAGGGGAAATATTCCAATATTGGGGTCTCGGATCTCACCAGAAGTTGGGATGCTGGTAAACCTAGGACAATGAATCATCTAACCCCTTTTGAGCCTTAAACCTGTTAGTTTTTCTCAAAAACCGCACCTCAATATTTTTGCTGTAATCTTAAATTATAGAATTAATGTTGTGAAAATGAATTTGGAATGAGGTCAAGGAGTAAAAAAGTTATTAAGTGATTTGAAATTTTTGAACTTAACTGCCGGGAATGGGTGTTACTTTATAATTCACTGTTTTATTGTGACTCACCTAAGCGATCCATTTTTTTCATTCATTCATCCGAAGTGCGTTAAAACATCATCACATTATTTTCCATATGCAAAAGCTGACCTTTTGTCACTGGCTCCGTCGAGGCCCCTAATTCTTCATTATTGCCAAAATCTAAGTGATCTCGTGGTAGCTGAACTAAACATCTGGCTCAAATGATGCAAATGACCCTCGTGACGAAAGCCGTTGCTCGCGGCTGCGAGTGAAGTTTGCCACCGGCAGGGTATGTTGACAGAACCCTTTCCTCATGCAGCCCTCCACGCGTCCAACTTCTTCCCAAAGATTTTACGATCTCCCCCGGTACCCAGCACCTGGCTCTTATATGAGTTTTTCGTAATAAAGGGGCCCAGCAGTCGAAGCCTTGTAAGAAAAGATATTTTTTAAATTGCATTTTCTGGGTATTGATGTCAAAATTTACATTGCGATTGCATACGCTTATGTTTTTTAGTCCACGAAGACGTTATTTTCCAGGTATTTGCAATGGCAAATGTTTAAAATATCCTCGCGTATGATGTAACTGGCGCAATGCGCAGTAGATTCCTCCAGCTTGGACTCGTTTTCAAGGCCAACGGCTGAGTGGGTCTGTCTCCCTATTTCTCACACCAAACTAATAGTTGTGTGTGCACGTGGCCATGCCTGAATTTCTCACTCGTTTGCACTCTTCCCATGGCTTAAAGGTCCTTGGAGCGATTGATGTTTATGTAATGAATTGTCGGCCCCGGTGGCGGCGGGGTAAAGTCCTCGCCTGCTAACCCAAGGGTCGCGGGTTCGAGTCCCGCCTGGGTAGAATTATATCTGCCCAGGACATGAGCGTCTGTGTCTCGTTCGTTGTTACTGTTGTTCACCCGACTTAAAATGGACTAATGTGCTGTATTCGGGGCTGTGAAAATAAATAAATAAATAAATTGCGTGAAAGATGATAAGATAAAACACGAAAGATGATACCCTTTCCTTCGGACAATGAATGGATTTCAGAAATATTTTCACTATAAACAATAATGTTAGTGAATTCAGGAGCATTGTCTGCCGTACAACCACAAGGGCTGCCAACGCTTCAGCCTTCACAATCGGATTATACTCAGAAAAGGGCCACATTTCCGTTAATTGCTTGCAGGAAATTATCCATGCTGCTTGCATAGGTATTGGTTTTACTATATACAACAAAATCAAATGAATAAGCCAAAAACTTCCTCGGCGATTGCAATATGCCTTCGATTCATAACTTATCTGCCTACTTAGACTTTCTTCCTAAGTCCGATATGACAAATTAATACAACATGCTAATGTACGCACACTAACTAATAAATCAAATTTCTTTGGAAATGTCCTTCTTGCAAATTTCCTCGATAACTATTATGATGTAATGAATCCTATAAAGTGAGTTAGGAATTAAACACAATTCCATAGACACTGTGTTAATGTTCCCACCCAGGTATCGTGTACTCGCTTAGGGAGTAATTGACTCTTTCGTTTGCTGATAGTTCTTACCTTACCTGTTAGGCCACTCAAACCTCAGAAGGTTTTTGGCCTCACCAACAACTCCTCGCCATCTCTTTCGATCTTCCATCCAGTCAACTTCTGCTCCCATTCTTCTCATGTCCTCTCTAATCTGGTCTTTCCAGCGTAGTCGTGGTCGTCCCTAAAGGTCGCTTTCCTCTTGGTAGGCCACCGCTCTGATTGTAGCATTTTCGCCCCTTCTCCACCTGCCCACCTAAGTCTCCTGCTTTTGACTTGTGCCATTATTACATCTGGGTCCCCATATATGTGGCTCCCTTTGCTCGTTGTTGGTTCGGATTCTCCACATTCCGTCTTCGTTAAAGGGACCATAGATGCATCTGAAAATTTTATTTTCGAAAACTATCAGCTTTTTTTCTGTCTGTTTAGACATTGTCCATATTTCTGACCCATACAAGACCACTGGTAGTATGATGGTCTTATAAATCCGTAGTTTAGTTTTTCTAGATAAAGTTTTGCTTCTTAGAAGCCCTTGTAAAGCCCAGTAGCATCTGTTAGCATTTAATATTCTGGTATTTATTTCTGTCTCCTCTTGGTTTGTCTGGTCAATATTTACTCCTAAATACTTAAAATCAGTTACTCTTTCAAACGTAAAATTTTCTACCCTTACATAGTCGTTAATGTTGTCTATGAGTCGGCCAACCCTAAGGTATTTTGTTTTCTGCTCATTCACTTCCAATCCTACTTTTTTTGCTTCTCTTAATAGAATTTTGGCAAGGCTTTTTAAGTTAATTTCATCTTCTGCTAGTAAATCTATGTCATCTGCGAAGGCTAAGACATTGACTTTTGCTCCTACTTCTATTCCTTGATCTTGCAGTTTTACCTTTTTAAAGGAGCTTTCTGCAGCCAGATCCAATAGTAGAGGAGAAATTTCATCTCCTTGTCTGGCCCCAGTTAGCACACTAAATTCTCTTGACAATTCATTAATGATTCTAACTTTATATCTAGATTCGTCACCTACATGCTGATAGTTATACCAAAGTTAATACATAGGAAATTTACACTATTATCGATATACACTCTAAGTCCGGAAATATAAAGAGTCAATCATCCAGATATGCTATCATCTGGATTTGAAAAAAATCGTAAACCTCATCACCTACCGCCCGTGCCCATGATTGCATAATTGAGGGTAATACGTGGGCCAAGGACAATCTAGCCCATCAATAATACTCTGGATTAACATAATGCCATAAAACTTCCGATGAAATTGACGAATTGAAATTCACCCGAATACATCAGTAAGATCCATTTTACACAAGTACAAATTAAGTGGTATCGCCATGAGGGCGTTGGCCGTATCTTTAAGGCTGAAACATGGTCTGCGATAAATCTTTGTCCATAGGGACAAATCCTGAATCAACGTGTACCGCCAGAGGCTTTAGAAATTCTAACTTATGGAAAGGCACCCACAGGTTTATGCATTAATACCACCAGTAGTTGCACAAGAACGTTGATCCATTGCACAGTTTCCGGTGAAGGCTTCGTGGGCTGGATAATATGTGGGGCTCCCTCTGGTTTGGGCACATTGGCACCTACCTGCAACATCTCCCTCACTGACGCTCTTTTATATGGGTAGGGCTGGGCGGTTTTCAGGACGCTGATATCTGCAGCTGCTTCCCGTTCCGGTGGCACTTCACGTAGCGGTGGACTCGTCGGAGGTCGCGGGCTGTAGGTTCCGTGCTATCTTCATCGGACACCGGATGGGGCTCTGCAGGCGTGAAAGCTGTGAAAAAGTTTGAGATGAAATCCTCATCATCCTCAGACTCGGTTGGTGATATTGTCTCATCCGAAGAGATTCTTGATGGTGGGAATCGTGGCCGTCATCGTCTTCAGTGCTGGAGTCGGTCGGGCTGCTTCCTGCCTCGGAATCAGAGTTTGAGCCCTGGAGTTCTTCAGGATTATCCCAGGGGACTGGACCCTTCTAAATGCGGGAGCTCCAGAAATGACGAACAGTCGTCGTCCTTGAGCATCACCGTCTCCTTTGGCGCTGCCAAAGGGTGATATTGGAGAGGTAGGAGTTGAGGAGCGCGTACAATCGGAGAGGGAAGAGGTGGAGAGTCCTCGGACAGAGGTCAGCCGTAGCCACCGAAAGACAAGGCCAGAGCAAGGAGTCGACGGTGCCTCACGCCCTCCACTTGAACGGTGAATGAACGTAATTCCGTAGCTAGACAGCGCGCGATTCTTCCCTACTTTGAATTCCTTCACATTAATTTTTTGACGTTTAAATCTTTCCCATAATTATTTCAGTCCTTTCCTTTAGTTAGCTCGCTACATTCTATGTACTATTGCAAACGATACCACTGAAAGTCGGCTAATGTAATGCTCGGAACTTAGTTTCTATTACATTTTTTGTCGCGAGAAATAATTCTTTCGATGAAAAATACATATTAGTTTCCTCCAAGAATATGATACATCATTGCATAAGAATTTAATTAGCACGCTTTTTTCAAGGAATCGAAATGGAACGGAGGACGGAAATGAAGCCATGGTGAAAATAGAATAAAACCATGATTCTTGGTAATCCACTCCAGTAGTTTTCAACTGCACACTTACCTGAGAAGTTGAGTTCCTCTCAGCCGATGATCCTGATATTATGGACCTATGTTAACATTTAAAAACACAGATGACACAGGAGTTGGTGTATGAATAACGATGTCTACAGATATTAATGCAAAAGAGTTTATTATCTTTCTATTATCAATCACAGCCCAATAACGACGTTTGTTAGACACTAAATGCATTACATGGGGAATAGTCAATGTAAAGTACAATGTCTTTCGGTGGCTACGAGTCAGCACCTCGAGGGTGCGTCACTCCTCTCTCTCCGTTCGCGGCCTCGAAAGGGCTGTGACTGGCAGCCGTACTGTTTTTGTTAGGAAACGGTTGGCAGTGGTCCTCCTCTGGGGTTGGCTGTTGGTTGCACTATGATCGTTGGAATGGGAGGCGGTTAAGTGTTTGGCGGCAACCTCAGGAGCTCGTTTCCCTGGTTAGTATCTAATCTCATTGATATTTCCCATCCATGGACTTGCACTATTCCGAGGAGTCCAATGCGGTTGTACACTGTACGACCTACTATTTCGGAAAGCACTGGCCACTCGCTAGCGATTGGACCTCTTAGCGTCCAACTCCTGCGCATCCCGTCTCGTCAACTGAGCGCTATTTCGATTGTCCCGCACAGAGTGGAACATCCTCAAACTTTCTTCGTCTTCAAGAAAATTGATGTATTGTGTAGGAAATTTTCGCCGGAGAGCCTCGCCGCAAAAGTGCGGGGCTCCGGAAGGGCCGCGGTTGCCGGTGGTAGTGCTTGTTGTCCGAGGCCGAGACCTTGTACCTGCTGGCCCAGCTGCAAGATTTGCTGGCGGATTATACCGCCCACTCCGGCTCGTCTCCCTAGGGTAGCTCTTGGGAAGGAACCGTTGAGGGTGTGTGTCTTGGTTCTGGACTAATATCTATGGTGGGAACGACGTGGGGAGGAGAGAGAGAGCTGTTCGGTGGAGTGTTGGACGAGGCAGCGTTCTGTTACCTGCGCCTTCTCTATTCCCAGGTTAGCGTAGGGCTAAACGTGGGGGATTCCCGACTTTCCGACATTTGCTCAGAGAGATCCGGTGGCACCTTCCATCACTCAGTACATATTTTAACTCTATTATATCGCTTTTTCGACTTCTGCCCCTAACAAAAATTTGTTTTTACATACTAATTTGATTTATTTTGTATCACTTAATCAATTTGCTTCCCTCTTCATCCCATTCTCGAACACAGATAATTTCTGAAAATATTGTATCACCATTGTATCATTTGTCATCACTTCTTTTTAACCCCGGTGTCCCCACCCCTTTCCCTCATCTAACCCTCTCCTCTTCCTTCCATGTTATATTATAATCAGTTTCCCTCCTCCACAACATATTTTGTGAATCAGGAAGCTCTTTTACTTACCCTTTTTACCAGCTTATTGAGTTGAATAGCGAAACCTGGGTCATTAATGATATTTTTTTCTTAAATTTAGAATACAGGCAGCCCCTGCTTTTTCTCCAGGTTTCTTTCTCAAGTATTGCAAGGAAAAGCGACGAGAGGCGGATCAGTAAACCCCATACGCATCACACCGAATTAAAGGGTATGTCTATGTACTATTTTCGTGGTATTGTTGACACTCTAGTTAAAAAAGGACAATTGGCGCTAAACTATAACCTTTAAACGTGTTGGGGACAACAGCAAACAGAAAGGCGAAGACATCAAAGCGGTGAATAAGAGGACCAATGCGACGGATTAATGGATTATTGGTGTTATAGTTCGCGGTCGACTGAGACGACGGTAAGCGCAACGACGAAAAACGGGGGACTGCCTGATTACGGAGTCGTAGTTGTTCTCGTACTCTCTTAAAAGAACTTATCAATAGAGAGTAACCTTAGGCCAGCAGCAAACATAGTTCTTAGTTTAGAATATATCAAGCAATGTCGTCAATATATATTTAAAATAATTTAACTCCGAAGAAAAATTTATTTCATTTTGCTCAATAATCATACCAATAGTTAGTCAATATCTCATGGTGCATTAGAGAACTAAATTCAAGCACGTAGAAAAAACATGTGTATATTATAAAGAAAGACCTAAGTCATTTAAACTGATTAATGTATAATACGTCTGATATATGCGACTATAAACTCGAAGAGCGATGTGTTTCAGTTGTATTGCCACTTTTCTCTTCGGTACATCGGCCAGCATTTCGCTCTTATTTCAAGGTTTCTCTGGAAAACAAACATACGGAAACCATTTTTATTCCTGCTATAACTGAAACTTTGCGAATAACTCCCCCACTCCCTTTTTTATTTCCTGGTGTTCAATTTAACCTGTATCATTCAAGGACACTGCTCCCAATGCAAGGCAATGGAGATTTTGGCCGGCGATAGCCAAAAAAAGGCGGAATGCGACGACTTTGTAGTGCAGTTGACGCAATGTAGAGGACTCTGCTCCGAACCTTCCGTGCCCACCGCCTATCCATATCCGCCTTCTTCCGACTGCGCTGTTGAAATATTTTTGAGGAGGTTGGAGCGGTTAACATGTGTGATTGAGAGCCCATTTTTCATACTTTTTAAGAAAGTCGGAATAAAATCGTCGGCCCCGGTGGCTGCGGGGTAAAGTCCTCGCCTGCTACCCTGAGGGTCGCGGGATCGAGTCCCGCCTGGGTAGAATATTATCTGCCCAGGACATGGGTGTTTGTGTCTCGTCTTTTGTTACTGTTAACCACCCGGCGTAAATTGGCACATTGTGCTGTATTCGGGATAGTGAAGATAAAATAAAAATAAAATAAAATAAATAAAGGCCTTGTGCAACATTTCAATTTATTTCATCTATTTATGCGTTAAGACTCATCTTACTTGAAGTAGCGGAGATGACAAAAGATCTATTCATTTAAATGTTTACTTTACTGTAATATACTATGACTAAACTTTTGTCGCGTTATTTGAATTTATATTCAAATATATTGTAATTGGCACCTTGGTACCTTGATGTTCGTAAGCAACTGGTATGGTAATAAGATTTGCATCATTTGGCGTTCAGAAAAAATGTAGAAAAATAAAATGTACTCAATCGAATGATTTTACAAAAAAGATGTCAAGTGCCAGGAGGCTAAGGGTTAAAATTGCATTAAATTTCCAAAAAAATCGATTGGTGTAATTTTTTTCACTTTTATATAATGATATCACTAATGAAAACACGTATGCGAAGAATTACGCCAATCTGTGAATAAACAAGAATCGCTCAAGCTCCTGATAGGAAAATTCCAAGACCTCATTAATTTTAGCTCCATCAAAGTCATCAAACGATCTCCTAAGGTTGTAGGAGTATTTTTGTTTATGCATAAGTTTTTGTGAAACTTTATGTACGCGTGCTTATTACGTGTACGTCGTAATATGTATTGCTGAAATGAAAAAATGCTTATTTTTGATATGGTTTCTTGAATTTTAACGATATTTTAACATGTATAGCCGTTGCACTTGACATTTTAAAATATAATTTGATTAAACATATTAAGATTCATTCATAAATTCGAAATACTACGTTTCCTATTATTACTATGGTGGCTGACATATATTAAAGTATTATGCCCAGGAAAAACACATTTATATATGATTTTCAACGAAATTTTAACTTCCACGCCCTAAACGCAAGTCTAAACAATGCTTTCAATAATTCCTACTCTTTCGCGATTTGTATTACCACACGTATTTTAATATCCATGGTAAATAAACGGATGTACTTATTTGAAATGTGGTCGAAGAATTTTTTCCGATTTTTTTTTTAATTACCACTCCAACCACCTAAAGCAAGATACTCCGACACATTTATGTTTCCTGCGATCTTTTCCCCCTCTTCCTCCATTCCACTCCATTCCCACCTCCCGCCCTTGTTCGCCCACTCCACTTTCAACCCCGACCGCATCTCGTGAAAAATCTTGCCAGACGTGAAACTCTCTCCTTTCTCCGACGATCGCGGCTCCTCCTCGCGGCAAACCCGTCAATATGTGTGTGCGTGGTGCGTGCGTGCTCGCGCGAAGAGCCCTCGTGCGCTCGCCGCACCGCGAAAGGTATTTTTTTTAATTCAGGATTGCAGAGCGAGCGCCTTCAGTTTTTTAAATTTTTTTTGTTCCGTCGACCTACATAGGCGCTCGAGTGAGTGTTCTCGCGTGAATGTGTGTGCATGTGCTCTTGTCAATACAAATACCTGGGTGCGCTTCTTTTGTGAGCCGGTAGGGGAGTATTTCTGTCTCGCGCATGCCGTTGTCAAAGCGATATATGTAGTAGGGTTGGGGGTGGGCGGGACACGGGAGTGGGTGGTCCCCCTTCGCCCTCTGTCACCTTTTCGGGCCTTTCGGGGAAGAGCGGGCAACGCGACCTCTGTTGAATGGGTTTCCGTATAAAAGGGAGCGTGAGGTATGCTGCCAGGGCTTTTTGGCTCTGCCTGTGTGCGATTAAGTGGGTTTGTTCGAGAGTGATTGTGTATAGCTCCCGCAAAAGTTCGTGACGCAGACCTGCGCGGGAGGGAGGGGAGCGGGAAGTGGAGGGGGTGGAGGGATAGGATGGATGGGAAAGAGGGAGGCTACGAGTGAGAGATAAAGAGAAAGTGGGGCTGAGGTCTACTTCAAGAAATGGACTGGCTAACCCATGGCTGCAGGGCAAATCGCTGAAATCACCCGTCGCCATGGCTGTGCAAGGAATCCAGGATATGGGGTCTCATTGTGAGACGAGCCCAAAATGGACGCCTGAGAGCTCTACTATTCCATACTAAACACACCTGTTCTGAATTTCTCAAGCATCTGAAGCCTCCAGGATCTCTAGCGGCTCCCAACCTAATCCCTCTAAAAGCTATGATACACTTTGTTCGTTCTTTGCAGTTTTTAACGAAGCGCACAGCTTTAATTTCTACGTATTCAATTTATTTTTCGCATTAAATCTTTCTGCGTAGGGTCCTTAATGCTCGCAACGTATTCGAGGTGTGGCCCTCACCATAGCGAAGTAGCAACTATTTCTTTTTTCATCCGAGGACCTTCCTATAGTTGGCTTCATAAATACCAGCCTCTTTCAGGCTTCGCTTTATATTTTTGGCATGTGCGTGTTCCCCTGTTCTGGCATGTCCAGAGGCTTCGCCCGAATTTTAACCAGTGACCCACCGTCATTATTTGCTTGTGGAGAAGACTTCAGGTGCAGTACTCCCACCTTCGGATAAGACGTTAAACTGTGCTGATCCGCTTGGCTCCTTTCATTATGAGTATGCTTATTCCGACGCCGGATTATCCTCCAGCCCTCCTCAAATACCCAAATTACTTTTCTCCTAAGCCAACCGATACACCTCTCTTTTATAGTGCAAATTACCTCATCGTGGTTTTCCTCCCCTCGTGACCAAATAATGAAGGCCAATAGGTGAGCTGTCTAACCATTGCGCTACTCTACAGACATGATTTATTGAAGATGGCTCTTTCCCTCAGAAACCTCGGGTGCAATCTGGAGTTGACCGGCACAGTTATCGGAGTCTCAGAAAACAATCTCGCCGGTTAAATGAATGGCGGATACATTTTTACTCTCTAAAGCTATGCATTTAGAATTCTTAACTCTGAAGCATTGTCGTAATAATGGTATTTCGATTTTCTTCAAAAGAGGTTCACATCGAACGACGCTTCAGGTTATGAAAAACGTGAAGCTGACGATCTGAGACAAAAAATTCAGTTGCTCTACGAAAACCGAATGAAGTTTTTACAAAGCTTTTTCGCTTTTGATTTTATTTTTCACAACCATGATTCCGTCGAGGAATAACATCATCAGGCGAATTATGAAACATCTACTGATGATGTTAGTCTGTAGAAAAGCAATAGTGGGGTCCGAAACCGTTTCTTCAGTTGGTCGTAAACTTTAAACCGATGGTGTTATGGGAGCCCAGCCGATGCAGTCTTACAGTTAATCGTGAAACGTAGTAATTTGATATTTCCCGACGGTTGAAATGCTTGAAATCTTCACTTAATGATTACATCACCTTCCCCCCACAATACCTATTCAGTTTTCACAAATGAATATTTTGGTGTGATAACAATTTGAAGCCGGAAATTTCATCTGATATTATGCAGAAAACCCTCCAAATATAATTTAAGGTAAATTTTAACAGCTAGCTTAATGGCATTAAGTATTTCCGATATGGCAATCATTACCACTTAGCTTCTTCAACCCTGTTTTTGCCGTTCAAATGCGTGTCTTCGTCTGCTGCGCTAAAAAAAATCATCAAATGAAAGTCGAGACGGGTTGTTAACAAAGTTGCTCTTTTCGTCATGACATGACACCTTCTGACGTACGACCACAATAGTGATTTCAATGTGAATGTGCTGTATTTTACGGATGACATAGGCTAGCTAAACGTTTTAGAACACTTTGAAATAATAAAATGAATTCGCGACCATGGTTTTGATTTTATCAACGAATGTCTACTACCCGCCAATTCTCCCATCCTATCCACAATTGTATGAGCATTCCCCTTCTCCCAAAATTTGTCCCCCTTCAAAATCCCCGCACTCACTAATCAATTTTTGAGGGAGTGTGATATTGTTTTTAATCAACTGATGATGATGCTGAGACATTGAAACCCGGGTCTTGGTGGAGTGTGATTTTTATTCTGTGGTTTTGGAAAAGTTTCACAAGTTCATGAATATTTGTAATGAGATACCTCTAAGTTAGCAAAGATTGCGTTTTCTTCTTTCGAGCAGCTCAAATATGCTTTCTTATCGATCGCCTGGGTGACTGGCGCGTGTGGGCAAAGTAGGAGAGATGAGCGGTACAATGAATGAGGAAATGATTGGTTGGAGGGGAGGAGGAGAAGGGGGTGCGTGTTCGTTGGATGCAATCGTGAGGTATGGGAAAGTTTGCCGCGCAGGAAAGTGAGAGATTGAAATCTTTTGAGGTAATGACGCGACACAAGAAAGGGCATCAAGGAGAATAGCAACGGGTTATTTTAGGGATGAGTCGATTCTACTTTTTTTCGATTCCGGTTCCGATTCTTTCAAATCGATTCTCGATTCCGATTCCATCGATTATTTTTCGAAATAACAGGTGTGATATTGATATACAGTAACGTACGGCTATTATTTAACTTCAAGTATTGGTGGGAATTAAATAACAAAGACAATTGAGTCGCTCAAAAAGTATATTTATTAACAAATAGCAAATACATTCTCAGCTTATTGAGGTACATAAAAAGTACAAATTGATAGCCTACACCCAAAATTACTGAGACAAATATGATGTGACTACTAAAATACATGAAATATGAAAGAGTTCTTTCATATTTGAATTAAAAATTACAACACAATAATGCATAACTATATTTTATTTAGGAATTCGAAAAACAAATAATTCCCAAGTGTAATAAATTATGTGATTGGTATTTTTGGTTACAACTGTACAACTTTTCAAATCGAAAAGCTTTAAACGATGAAAATGAAATTCGATTTGAATATTTATCAATCTGGAATCGATGGAATCGAGAATCGAAATTTGGAATCGACTCATCCTTAGTTAATTTCCATTCGAAAAAAGTTGGATCATCGTCCATTCATCCAAAGATGACTCATCCAATGAGAATTGGACGAGGCGTCCAATTTTAGTTACGTGAGAAAAAGTTTGTGCGAATATCAACTGTAATCGATACGGCAGTCTAGATGATTGGACATGCCGTCGATTTTAAGTCGGTGCTCACCACGTGGTCGGCGCACCACTGTGTTGGTCCATGCACATCACTCAAAGAGCATCCTCCCTTCCGTTGGATGGGATGAATGAATGGAATCGGACAACCATAGCGATTACTAGCCGGACTCGCTGTTCACATGACTTCCCAGCCTAGACCGCTCCTAGATAAAATCCCAAACCCGTTCGTCCATGGCTCCTTCACTTCCGGCATATCCTGTGTTTGTGCGCGTTGTTGGTAGTGTGGTGCACAGAGTAGAAAATCGCATTTGCCTTCACCGAATATTGAAGATGTAAATGGATGGTGAGACAAGAGAATTTCCCAGCGTATCTTATGAACCGTTGCAGAGTGATAACACCTTCGAAAATTCGTGTTTTGTGGTGTTGTTGATAAACAAAAACGGCGTAAGAATTTATGCCATTGGATTTTAAAACCATAAAAACCTTTAGCTGAAAAGATAATCCCCTGCGTAAGTATTTAGAATTTTTGACGTCTCTTATTTTTCAATCAGTGCACCACAACATCCAACTGTGGTCATATAGTCATATGACTGCATCAACTAATTGTCGTGGAGGTACTGCCTACATGGTAGGGTCTCACATCCAATTGTGGTGGGTATAGCAAAGAAATCGCAATTTTGAATATTTATGAACTATATATCAAAAAGAACTGGAAATATTCAAAATTGCGATTTCTTGCTATATCCACCACAATTGGATGTGAGACCCTACCATGTAGGCTGTGTATCCCCGAGAATTAGCTAATGCAGTCATATCCGATGTATCTCTTTGAAATGGCTGCCAAAGCCAACTAATTGGGTGGCGCCCCGGTATTCAACGAAGTTGGTTGCCACGACCAACTCTGAAATTGCAGCATGCGGCCTTTTTTTCAGCTCAGGCCTATCCACACCAGTAGGACTGGGCTTGTTCGAAGTATGATTTATAATTACTTCGACTTTCAGTAGCTGAAATTAATCGATGGACTCCGATGTCGTTGTTGGGAATCGAATAATCGAATACTGAATTGATGGTCGTCGATGATTTCCGGTAATCGTCGACTGTTGATGGTCGTTGATTGTCGATGGTCGCCGATTGTCGCTGAGCGATGCGCCGCGTCGTCCTTGCCCCATGCAACGGCGAATGGAGGGTACCGGCCAATTCTTTAATTTTCCGAGTGGTTGAAATACCCAAAATCCGCGTCCACACCTGTAAAAATTTGCTCCAAATGCAGCATAGCATCAATTTTTGTGCGTGCGCGGGAAATTATGTAAATATGGACTTGACAACGCTGGTATGAATTTATTCCAAATTCAACGCACACTCAGGAGTCAGTTTCTGACGAAAGCGATGGAAGTGCGCCGCATTTAGGTTCTCGATGTGGACGTTCTGTCTTACGAATGAATTTCTATGAACTATCAGTGGGAGTTGTGGAGCACAGACACGCGATGTACGGCGTTAATATTTGTGTGAAAATATTTTTTATTTGCACCGAAAATATTCGCGGTGAACGCTCTCAGCATAAATGCTAATAGGTGTGGACTCAGATAAATGGAACGACCATCGTCTCGAACATCTTATGAACCATTCCCTAGATAATCTACCATCGGTAAATCATTAATAATCGATTTTTAGTAGAATATCGAGAATCGATTGACCATCTACAAGCGGTCGAGCAATGACAGTCAATTTGTCATAGATTATCGACCATCAAAATAGAAAAGAGTTAGCCGATGTCATCGATATCGATAGTCACCATCGCATCGTCAATGGTCAAACCTATCGATGACTGCTTGGATTAATCGAACCATCGAACAAGCTTAAGTAGAGTTCCCCGAACAACATACCTCAGGTGCACTCCGCCCCTTTCCCCTCCCATTTCCTCTCCTCTTCTCCCTCCTGCTATTCTCCCTCCCCCTCATCCGCCGCGCCGTCTGCGGCAATATCGTGGAGCGAGGCTCGATACTCGAGCGAGGCACTCCAGTCTGGAATGCACTGTGTTATTTACTCGCGAATCTTGAAGCGAGTGGAATTTCAGAGTTGCGTTCATCGGGCGAGAGGATAGGAAATGTTGTGTCCCATGCTTACGGTCTCGTGTCTCAACAAAACAATAAGTCTCCGTTTACAACAACTCAACATGCGTGCAATCTAATTTTTCCAATAATTTTTGGAAATCTTTCGATTTCGTGGAACTTCTTCCCTTCTCTCGCCGATCCTTTTTTTTCCTCAGGAAGGGTAATGAAGCTTCATTCATTCAGGAAGGGTAATGAAGGGATTTTGGGACGATATTGCCTTGCTTCCCTTTGGACCCGAGAAGCCATAGATTAACGCACTCCTTCATAATCTCCCGCAGTAATCCGCGTACTGTTAGTTGCGCAGAAGCAAAGAGCGAAGAGAAACTGGTCCGACGCAGACAAGGGCACATTTATGGGGACAAGCAAATGATTCTTAAAATTCACAGATTTATGGAAAAAATGGAAAAATTATGACGAAAATTGCAATTTCATAGATCATTCGTCAAAATGTTTCGAAAGTAACACTTACAGATAGGTTACGGGCTCCAATTTATCCTCTGTCATGGCTCGAAATACAGTAATCAATTCTCATGAAGGAGCAATTGCGTGAAAAGTTCCTCTACTCTCCATTTTTCGAGATACTATGCTCCAGTTCTAACGCATCTCGAGTTTCGTACAAATCCCATGTAGTAAATGCGCATCTCCTCTTCAGAATCCTTCCATTCATGATCGAAATGCAAATAATTACCGGCGTCCATGTTGAATGTTCACCAATGTTCATATTTCCAATGCACTGCCCTTGACTTCTGGCTTTTACGGTTGCCCTAGGTGAATATCGTGGTTACGATGTCTACCACGTCAGCTGTAGTGTGCGTTGCTGTGTAACTCGAAGTGGTGCCACAGATATCGTCGTTTTCCCTTGACACTAACCCTGAGCAAAGCCGTAAACCGATGCGGTACAATCGGCCTTTAAGGCGATGTAGCCACGTGCGGTTGGGCCCAGAGATAGACCATATCAATTTATATGAATATTAGCCTGTTATTTGATTTTCCTGCAGGTTGTTAACTCTCTATCTTTGCTGTCACTCGCCTATATTCAACCATCAAAATGATATGCGACCGGTATTTCTTTGGATTATTACACTAATTAGGTATGCCGTGTGCATAAGTGCGCGTGCATTGAAATAATATTCACCAGAGAAAATACTTATCTACGGTATGATTTGTAATGAATTCTTAGGTACCTATATGATTCAAGGAATTCTAATCTACATTGACATTCTCTGCCCTGCCTCAGATGAAATGCTACAGATGTGAGTAATGGCGGCCGATGAAGTCGGCTTGATTGTTACCATGCACTCAACAATTGATGGATCTTGAGGGTTGCATACTGACTTTACAACTCTTCGTTGTTATTATTGCTTTGTATACTGGTATAAGAATTTCAGAACTTGGTGCTATTCGCTAGCCGAGATTTATAATTTGCCGTTAAGGGTGATGCAATCGTGTATTCGTGGGAACTTTTTTCGCGGTCCATCTACCCCTTCAACATTGCCTGTTTTCCCCCCCTCTTGCGTCACTTTCTTCACAAAAAATTCCCCTAACTCCTGCGGTATGTACGATTTTTAGTTATAAATTTTATCTGCGCTAAATCCACTTCGGATGTGCCAGCTGCAGCCAGAAAATAAAAACAGAAAGTTGAATCGGCGACGTTTTATTACATCTTCTGAAATTAATTTTGGACAATTCATTTTGTCGTGTTTAGCACTTCAATATTCTTTGTTATCTTTCATCAATACATATGTGAGTACAAAAATGTTCTGCATCAACTTAGCTCCAAATCGATGGGAAATATATTATTTAAATTAAAAATTGAGGGAGATTAGCTTATTTCATTAGCGAACCAATGATGACAGAAGGAAATAATGGGTGAATAGTCGCCCATCCACTGTTCTAGAGAGTTAGAAAATGCACATACTTGTCCCTTCACCGCAACGTGGCGCCCTTGACCCAATTAAAAGAAAGTTGTGATGCAACTCGGTGCCCCGGCACGCCGCAAACGACCTCGACCAATCCGCATCCATCCCTCTCCTCCCCTCCCCACTCTCCCTCCCCCCACCCCGTCCTCCCCCTCCTCGTTCACCCCCTCCTCCCCATTACCCTCCCCTTTCTCCGCTCGAGTCACTTACAATCAGTTTATGCATTTGCGCCTTCGCCCTCCGCGAAACGGAACAATGTTCGCCGAGAGACTACCTACCGCAGGCAGGGGTCGTGTGTGGAGAGGAAGGGTGAGTTTCACGAGCTACGAAACGATATTGTGAAGGGAAACGCCGATCGGCAATGTGTCTATGATACCAGGTGTGAACGTGACACTGGAGTGTTTGAGGCGAATAGGTGTTTTGGAAATGTTTTGGATGCACAGAGGGAATCTAATGAGTATAAGAGTGTACACTCCTGTCGTCGTTATTCTCTTCTTGGTTGAATCTGTCTTCTGACAGGTTTCAACTGGATGCCCTCCATCGCAGTCGGTCCTGAGCATCTTCTTTCATTTGTCTGTAACTTCGGCCATTTTTTATGTCGTCGAGCATTCCCATTCTTCTTCTTCCCCTTCCTCGTTTTCCTTCTATTTTTCCTTCAACAATTCTTCTAAAAAGACAATTTTGGCGTAATATATGTCCCATCTAAGCTGTCTTCCTCGTTTTTATTTCCCTCGGCAGTTTTCTTTCTTCTCCTATTGTCATTAGTATTACTTCCTCATTTCTCATTCTATCCGCCCACTTCATCTTAAGAATTTTTCTCCACAACCACATTTCGAAACTTTCAAAGTGCTTTTCATCTTTCTTTTTGACTGTCCATGTTTGGCTGCCGTAAGTCACCACACTCCATACAAAACATTTAGCAAATCTCTTTCTCAGCTCTATTAGAATGCTAAATGCTGTCAGAAGTTCTTTCACCTTCTCAAATGATTTTTTACCCATAGCTGTCTGTCTTACTTCGTTATTAAATGGCAGCAAAACTTCGGTTTGCCAGAATAAGTATACGGATGGGGTAAATGCAGTGAGTATGGGTCATCTGGAGACAGTCGATTTTTTTCTTCTGTGCTTTGTTTGTGTCCATGCTGTGATGGGAAAAATGAAGAGGAACTGGATAAGCGAATTATTTCTTGTTTTGGTTAGTTGAGAACGCTATCGTACCATTCGACCGCTGAGAGTGGAACCTGTACATCTAATCACAGCGCGGTTTTAATAGGAAAACTGCGTTTGCAAAATTGCCGTGATTGCCTATGTAACGTGTTACTTGGGACATTCTTTGTATTGATAGAACAAATGTAGGGAAGGATTGAAATTAAGATGTCGTCAAATTGTGTCTTTTCTGTCTGAACCCCTAATTGCGGCACTATTAATCATATCATCCCATAATGTTTTCGCATAATATTTGTGGTAAACGACGGGTAATTCTCAAAACCAGGATTTCTCCCCCAACAAATGCTTGAAAAATAGATGGACTTCAATAAGAGATATCAATTTTGGTTGTAAGATTCTCACATCTTCTTTGCACCAAAACTTTTTCAGATACGTATTGTACAATACATTTCTAACAGAAAATTTCGCTCATCGAACTGTAGGAGTCGTCAGGAGTACTAAGTCGCCCACAGCACGAGGAACTAGACCTTGCGTTAGCAATGGATTCTACGCGGCAAATCCCGAACACATGTTTTGCTGTTTACTTAAAGGAACTTAATAATGCGAAAGAACGAGGCAAGTAGAATTTTTTTCTCGCCTTCAATATCCTTTACCTTAGCCGAATTCGTGTACCTCCACGGGTTGAAAGGAAACAGGTTTTAAATTGCGAACGTACCCAGCGAATGGACAGAATACATGACAGAATGAAATGAAATATATGTTTCCTTAAAAAAATAGTTCCCAGATTTGAGCGGAAGAGTTCATAAATGAAAAGAGAATCACTTCAGCAGTTGATGAGGGGCATTACAAAAGGGGACATCCTTGTATCCGTTCAGGCGGCAATTGAGTGTCAGCGGGCGGCTTAAATGACAATACGGACAGAAACGCCCTTGAAATGATAAAGTGAAGGGCTACGTAGAGGAAATAAAAGGCGAAACTTCGCGGGAGCCCTTTCACTTATCCGCCGCATTTATTTATTTCCCCATATCTTCACGATGAGAGAGGCAAATCCGCTCAAGAGAGGACCCCTCCTGAACGGCCGAAGCGGTCCCGAGTGACATCTAGCGGATTGAGAGAGGGTGTGCGATGAAGTGAGGGCGGGTGAAGGGTCGGGGGAGGAAGAGAGGGAGAAGAGGGAGAGGGGGTAATGTGGGTGGGGGGGGGGTGGAAGGAAACCCCTACCCCTCCCCCCCCGCCCCCAAACCCTCGCTTGAGTTGATGGCATTGTCGCGTGATGTCACCACCGTTTTGTGAGTCATCCGATGGCGATCGCCTCTCGGCGGCGAAAGGGTTAAGCTGCGCCCCCCCTTGCTCCCTCCCCCCCTCGATGTTCAGCCAGCCAACCGCCGCGATAACTCGTCGACAGATTGAAGGATGGAAAAATACGGGTTCCCCTCCTTTTTTTCCGAAAACCGTAAGAGATAGGGGGAATAAAAAGAGCATCGAACGATTCCATTGCCATTGTGGAGACGAATCCGCGTTGGAAGCGGGCTCATTGTTGTGCGTAGACAACGGTGAGGTGTTGCCGGGGAAAGGTGGGGCGGTCGGGGGAGGAGGACAACGGCTTTGTGAGGGAGCAAGTGTTTGGCAGCGGCGGTCGTTATGATATTTGCTGGAGTGAGGTGTAACGTACACACGCACAGTTTTTTGTGTTCATGCGTGTGTTTATGAGGTGGGAAGTATGATACGGGAGGAGTCATTGGAGAGATAGGGTCAAAAGGAGAAACTTCCTGATTTGAAGAGAAAAATATGACCTTTCCGTTCTTCTTTTCCAACAAATTGAACTAGAAAGGACTCTATGCTGAATTCGAGAACAGGAGAAACACGGGAAAATATCATTTTCCTATCAAATTAAAATTCCATTTTCTCAGAAAACTTCGTAAGAAGCAAAAACTTCCTGCGAATTGATAAAAAATGAAATGGATGGATCTTACGGCCTTATTTTTGGAGCTGTAAGATAATTACTGAGATAACTGAGGTGAAAATGTTCCTATTTCATGAATATGACAAAGCAGTCGCAACTATGGCTATAAATACGTGTCATTTAAAAATGTATTCGTGGAGTTATCCATTTTTGCACCACAATTTGGCTTTTGATAGTCTTTGTAGGTCATCAGGAAAAGCTGGATTTAAAATAAATTGAAGATACATTTTGAATTTAGTTTTTTATCTGACTCACACAGTCACGGATGATCCCCCTTAAATAGACGGTAACTGCACCGAAAAGTGATCAAAGAGGGGGAGTATTTTGAGTCTGTGTAAGGACAGGGTTCGTATAGTGGAATGCATGAATGCAACGGAGACAAAGTGGATGTGCAAAAATATACCTGCTCACTACCATGCGCGCCGCCGCAAGGGAGTGTGGCATCGGGTGTCAGAACAGGAGTCATCAAAGGACATATTGAATTTTGTGGTAACCGAGTGTCTTATAGTTAGTCTCTCTTTATTTTTGTCGTAGTTATTTGCGGAGCAGTTAGTTCGGCAGTGTCTCTATCTCATTTAATCGCATGCATGAGCCATAGAAGTATAATACGGTATTGTATTGATATCCACCGTGTTACTGGTGTGGGAAAAGAGCTATGCGAAAGAAATTTCCGCGACTGAGATCGATCCCGAGCATAATTATAAAATATTATGGTTACGATAACATATCTCATAATGCATGCGGTGGAGTTTGTTTCTTAGCTGTAATGGAATGGGAAATCTTGATGACCCTCATTGAAATTAGTCCTTACCATTATATGTCGTTAAATCCTAAGATTAGTGGACTGCGGACTTCCATCGTTCCCTCTGCAATTCTAGTTCCCTCGCCTGCTGGCAGTTCTTCGTTGACACTTTCTTCTTCATTTGGACAACGTGTTTATCCATTGTAATTCCTCTTCAGACTTTACTCCCTTTTTTCCGTCAATTATAGTCATTACAAACCCATTGTGACTATAGGGTGTTTCCAATCCATCTGGTTCTTCATTTATTTAAAGTGTTCCTTATGAATCATTCCTCTTCTACTCGTCTGGATATCTCCTCAATTTTTATTATATCCGTGCATTTGATCTTCAGTATCCTCCTCTAACACCAGGTGTCGAATGCTAATTATCTTTTCTGGCCTCCGATGGTGCCGTGCACCATACGAACTATTTACGTACTGTTTCCTTGTTCTTAGTCCTATTGTTTTAGAATAGAGCGGCTGCATTTTTTAAAGTCACACATGGTCATTTATGTTTGTGTATTACTCCGATAGAGAATGCGTACAACATAATATAATTAATTAAATGGACAGTAACTTTAGGTAGCCGTGAAGGCAAACCTGAAACCTGAATTATGGCTGCCATCGTTTACAATGCACACACACACACATATACATTCTGTTTGAAACCTTATTTGTATGTATTTGCCGCTGAGCGGTCTGAGTGAATGAACGAACGATTGTATGGCCTGAACGGCTCATTTTCCTACTTGGGTTAGCGTACCCCGAAACGCCTGTTCTATATCTTTCACCACTGTCTGTGTGCTTGAGTTATTCTTTCATTTCGCCTTCTGTGTGTGTCATTCTCTCTCTGACGGTGGGTGAAATGCAGCCCTGGCGCCATCTATTGGCCGGTCTCGTGGGTCATGCCTTGGGGAGTGTTTGTTCATATAAACCCCCGCCGATTCCAGTAGATTCTTTGTAGACTGGGTAGCTCGGTGGTCTGAGCAGTTGACGCGACATCCAAAGGTCCGTGGTTCGATTCCCGGTCCAGCCGAATTTTTTCTGCTTGGAATTGGCCATCATTAAATCTTCACACCACCATTGTTTTGTCAATTTTATGTGTTGTTATCGAAGACTTCTCGGGTTCTCTTCCGCGTGTTTCCATTGTCGATGACGACAGTTTTGAAAAGATCACAAAACTACTAACGGTGGACACGTACAGCGAGCTGAAGTCCGACCCCACAGGAAAAATCCAACGTGAAACGAAATGGCTGATTGACCATTCCTCCATACCGGAGAAAGACAGACGCGGGCTGATAGTGCCCGCACCAAAACCACCGCGGCTATACGGACTTCCAAAGGTGCACAAAACTGGAGTCCCACTGCGCCCGATCGTCAGTGCCATCGACTCTCTTACTCACTAATTACCAAGACATCTAGCAAGCGCATTGTTTCCTTATTCTGGGAAAACTTCCACCTTTGTCAAGAACTCAGCGCACTTCATTGATATACTTAAAAACGTGAGAGTGAACAAGGGTGATATACTCGTGAGCCTGGACGTGGAATCACTGTTCACCAACATTCCCATAGATGGAGCCATCGATACTATCAAGGCGCTGACGAACAAAGGACTGCTCGAGGACTTCCCTAAATTGGTGGGTATCTGCCTACAGAACTCATATTTTCAATGGAATGACAAATTCTACAAAAAATTGGAAAGCACGGCCATGGGCTCCCCCCTATCGCCTATGGTCGCCAATCTTTACATGGAGGACTTCGAACGAGAGGCTCTGGCATCCTGTCCGCAAAAACCCAAACTCTTCGTGAGATATGTGGATGACACATTTATCATTTGGCAGCACGAGGAGGAGGAGCTGAACAACTTCTTAAAGCACATGAATAACCAAAGACCTTCTATCCGCTTTACGATGGAAATGGAAGAAAATAATTGCCTTCCTTTTCTCGACTCCTTGGTCTCCAAAAAAGAAGACGGCACGCTAGGACACTCAGTGTACCGGAAGATCACCCAAACGGATCGATGCCTACATATGCGGACTCGCACCGCCACGCGCATCAGAAAGCAGGAGTTATGAAAACTTTATTTCATCGAGCACGCGACATATCTGACATATCTTCTTTCGACCAAAAAAAACCACCTATGCCGTGCATTCCGTCAGAATGGATACCAGTCTGAAGTTATCCGGAAGATAGCGAGAAAAATGGAAGACGCTGTGGACCTGATAAGGGCCTCCGAAGATATGCCAAAACCTGCAGCCTTCGCTGTCATTCCATATGTTGCCGGCACTAGTGAGAAGGTAGCCAGAGTACTGGCAAAACACAACGTCGTCACCCGTTTCAACTGCGTCCAGAAAACCTCAGACATCCTCTGCAAGGCCAAGGACCACCTACCAGATAATAAAAAAGAAGGTGTCTACCAGGTGAAGTGCGAATGCGGGAAATCCTACATCGGACAGACATCGAGAGCTCTCAAATGCCGCCTGAGAGAGCACCAGAGAGATATAAAGAATAGGCAGCTACGCAAATCAGCTCTGGCCAAACACACCTGGAGTAGACCTTGTCACAATATGAATTTTGAAGAAGCAAAATTAATAGCAAAAGAACCGCTACTTCCCCAGACTCATCAGGGAGGCCATTGAAATCGTAAAATCACCCGAAAACATGAACAGAGATGATGGCTACACTCTCTCCTACGCCTGGAAGAGAATTTTTGTAAAGGAAAAGAAAGAGACCAATGACAGCGCACCAGACTGAATTGGCGGGAAAACGACCGGCTGTATACGACGGTCACATTCACATGCATCGTCACTTCTGACCTGAAGAAGACAGCTGCAACGCTGTCGAAACTGTCGTCTTCGACAATGGAAACACGCAGAAGAGAACCCGAAAAGCCTTCGATATCATCTGAACGACGGAAGCCTTCGAGTTCTAATTTTGTGTTCCTATCCACTTTCTTTCTACCTTTCTGTTTGAACCTTTATTTGTATGTATTTGCCGCTGAGCGGTCTGAGTGAATGAACGAACGATTCGTCCACACTCGCTTCGCTCAGTAAGGGGCTCCGCCCCCTAAACCCCCGGAACGGCTTCGCCGTTATGTTTGGGTATGAAAAAATTTCCTGAAAAATCGATTTACTCTTAAGGGTTATAGTCTTCGAATTCCATATTGAAGAGTTTTACGTTGGTGTTACGTTTGAGCATCCGCCATTTTGAAAAACGCAGGCGTTGAAGATGTTAAATTTGGCGTATGGACTGTGAAAACGCAATTTTCGAATTGGACCACATGTAACTTCGAAACTACGGGGCGTAGAAAGCACCATTATCAATCGAAGGGCAAGTGTGATTTCTAGCTTTATATCATTGGGGGGGGGTTCTATGGGTTATTTTCGTTATGTTTTGCGAAACAAAACTACCAGTCTTCCTTTGACTACGCAGCAGGCCAGGGGAACTGCTTAAAGAAAACTAAAAGGAAAAATTGAGCTTGAGAATTATATCCGATCGACCGTTCAGTCGCTAGTGCGGGAAAACCTCCGGAAAGTTTCGATTTCTAGGTCTTCTATCGAAGCAAGCAATAAAGATAACGACACAGAGTCAACAACCTAATTAAGAACGCTCATTCCTTAGCCAAAATTGTGAAAATCAGTCGTTTGAGGCAGTAAACTCAGGAGCCAGAATGAAAAATTCACGAAAAACAGGGAAATACGAAATTTTATTTTTTTTGGGGGGGGGAGGGAATATTCTCAAAGCAAGTGACAATTATGAAAACAAATATTTTAAAAAGATATTGGTGACAAAAACAATGGAAAAAGAAAAAAAACATTCCATGCAATAGCATCGAACTTTACCCCTCGCATACCGCTCGGGTAGTGGCGAGGGCAGTCTATTGGGTTTAAATGGCTTTCATCTGGTTTTTTCAAAATTCTTAGTTTAAGCAATAGCTGTGAGTTAACTGTTAGGGTTTGAAAGATGAGAAAGGTATTGTTCTTGAGGCAATTTTATTAGTAATAAAATGAAACTGTCAAAGAACAGTTAATTACCGTTTAAAAGAAATAGACAGAAAAACACAGACCTGCACCGTCGGTTAGTGTCGAATAGTACGCGTTATTAATTTTTTTCTGAGGCTTTTATATAAAAACTCCAAATTTTGGCTACTTATCCGCAATTTGCATGTTAAAGGCGCATACAACTGTAAACGTTGAAGGCCATATATGCACTAGTAAAGACATGACAAACATTTCGCAGGGATAAAATAAGGTATCACTTTCAAAAAGTCCCATTTTGGGGGATTGTTGTGAAATAAATATGAGAGACAAAGAATAGTTAATGAAATCATTATAGTAAGCATTTTAATAGCAACCAAATAAATATCTAACTTCAGTAAAATATTTAACCGTTCAGGAGCAATACATTAAATACCAGAAGCTTGCGCGCCAATCGATCAAAAAATTCGCCATTTTTATTTTTATTTTGAATTTTGTATTTTGAAAGTGTGTGTTATCACTATAAGTCCATAACGGACATATCAAGTAGCACATGAATGCCAAATTCCAAGTTCAAATATGCACTAATAGCGACAAAAGAGGCTTTTCATAAGGATGATTGGGGTATTCATTTTCATAAAGTCAGAATTTTGGGGGATTGCTGTCAGATAATTATAGACAATAGATTACAAAATATTGTATTGCCATTTACGGCCTTTTATTGCCTACTATAAAAATTATAACATTGGTAAAATGTTTAACCGTTCAGAGGCAACAAACCGAAATCCAGAAGCCGGCGTTACAACTGAGAGAATTATCCGCCATTTTTAATTTTCTTCGGCCATTTTTATATATAAGGTCGGAGTTTAAACTATTTAGCCTTCAAAATCATGTAATGATGCTTATGCATGCCAATTTTCAAGGCCATATGTGCAATACTGGAGACGTGATGGGCATTTTACCGTGATTAAATGGGGAATCATTTTCATAAAGTCAGATTTTGGGGGATTGTTGTTAGATATTCGTGAGTGATCAGAAAAAACTAAAGGTATCATCTTAAACAACATTTAATTAGCTACAAAAATAATTCAAAACATTGGTAAAATGTTTTACCATTTAGAGGTAATACAATGAATTCCAGAGACCTACGCCGCAACTGAGCGAAAAGTTCGCCATTTTTTTATTTTTTTTTGAAGGCTTGTATATAAAAAGTCGGCGTTTTCGCTAATTATGCATAAGGATCATGTAACGCATCATACGTCTTCCAAATTTCAAGGTCATATCCCCACTATTGGAGACGTGACGGCTCAAAACATGTTTGAAAATTTCAAAAATCCAAGAAATTCCGACTTTGGCGCCATGTAACTCCGAAACTAACTAATGTAGAAGCAAACGATTTGCGTTATTGTTTAGACCGTTTAGTTCTCAACAAAATATTCGCTCACTATTCTGAGATCAGATCGACCGTTTAGACGCTAGAGCACAAGAACCAAAAAAACCGGGAATATTTAACTAATTTACGTGTTCAGAGACCTTGGTGAGAAAACTACGAGGCGTAGAGACACGAGGTCAGTCGCATATTGTAGATGGATCAATTTGGCTGGATAAATTTTTCCTCAGATTCGAGATACGAAGTATAGTTTAGATGATATTAAGCGAGAACCGAAAGTCTACACTTCGAAAATGACCCAGAACCGCCATTTTTATTTTTTTTCGGCGGGTTCCGGTTAGAAATTCCCGGTTTTCGGAATTTTTCCTCCGATGAATTCTTTCATAGAATGTCCGTGCCAAATTTAACGTCCCTATACCATCTAGAAGTGGTCGGGAATTTGTATACATGAGTCAGTGAGTCAATTACACAAAGGGCTGTAGCGAACTTCCGATATTAATTATTTGTTTTAACGTACCTATTACTAATCTAATCCCCTTGTGTATAATACTTTTACACTAAGCAATTTGATACGTGGAAAACTAAAGTTAATGAGTACCCTACGTTGAAGTAAGTACATATTGAAATTTGCGTGTACACACTTAATATTGCATTACATCAGTCAATTTATTACGCGAGCTGCATTTTTGAATTCGGTAAGTGGGAAGTGAACGCCTGAAAAACTGCAAGACATGCTGTAAAATGAAAAGGACTCTTCAACCGAAAGGCGGGAAAAGAGAGGCCTAATCATCACGTGCATCTTAACAAATCATCTTCTTTATAGAGTGAATGGAGTCAACATATACGGATTAACACTCAAAATTAAAATTGACATTGAAGAACACATATTGTAAGCTCCTACCATTAAATATTCCTCGCGCTACGGTGGAAAATCGACTTGTAGAAAATACGAATCATTTAAAAAAATTGAATAAACCTTTAGAACAAACAACGTTCAATCCAGTTATTAAAGGGGAGAGCAATGCATCATCTTTTGATCAGAATCCTTATATTAGTGCGCGGTGCAAAATGTGACATGCAAAAGAAATAGGAGATATAACTGGTTTACCTGAGGATGAGTCGTGGACCCCCTGGATGTCCCTACTCACACACAAGATTATCTTCGACGTCCCTCTAGAAATCACTGCGTTAAGACGAAGAATCACCTCAGTGATGAGCTTAGTTATCTCAGAAAGCAGAACACCTCGATAACCTTAGCACTGATAGCAGAAATGCCGAGAATGCCAAGAATAAGTGGTCATCAGCACGTGCTGTAATTGTTTGGCCCGCGAGGAGAGGGAAAGGTGGAGGTCGATGGGTTAATTGTTGCAGCGGTAGTTGCCGCTTAATTAATCAACGGCATACAATGTTTAAGACTATGTATTTCAATCGAGACACTTTTTTAATTGTTGGCGCGCGGGATTGTTGGCACGATTCAAGGGCGCGTACGCGTAAATTGGTTGGATAAGAAGTCAACATTTATTTAGAATGAATACGTACATAAATAATTCCAAATGAACGAGGCCACTTATGGATGGTGTCGTTTCATTGGGAAATTTGAATGCACGGTCAAATGGAATGTTTATTTATTTTTAACACGGTTACAATGGGAATCATAAACAGAACAATAACTACATATATTAGTCCTTGTCAATGGCTTTCGAATGAATTCACTACCGATATCACAGCTCTCCTAACGTACGATTAGTAGACCTAAAACTATAGTAAATACGGTATTCTTATTACATTTCGATGTTTGGCGGGTTTTTACTGGTGAATCAT
Source organism: Ceriagrion tenellum (assembly GCA_963169105.1). NCBI lineage: Eukaryota > Metazoa > Arthropoda > Insecta > Odonata > Coenagrionidae > Ceriagrion > Ceriagrion tenellum. Next base: position 2,929,018 of record OY720633.1, read on the forward strand.
GGGTACTATCTACATCATATATTTATATTGTGTTAAGCACACAATAATTGGCTATATAAAGAATTAACAACCACTCCGAAGACGTTATAAGTCTATGAGCTATTGCTCATAAAACATAAGCCAACTCGGAGGAATTCAGAATTGTCCGCCATTTTTATTTTTTTCCGGTAGGATCGATACAATCACCTTGAAATTGTATACATTTTCTAACGTCAAATACAGTCTCACATGTACTTACAAACTTTAAAGGAATTCGGTCGGCAATAAGGCGACGAAATGATGTTTTAATCTTTAGAAAATTGTAATTTTCGGAGACATCTAAAGATTGTTTAATTTTGATCTCGGTAACCAAGGGAGACGAAAAAAAATGTTACCCACAGACTGTGAAGAACATTGTAGGCATATATAATGTATTTTTCACGTTGTCGATATCTCAAACGGTCGTCGAGTACAGCAATAAATATTTTACAAATACACTTTTTTCCGTTAAATTTCGGATCGGACGGCTTTTTCGCAACAATACACGTAAAAAACACTAAAAAAATTACAAGGAAACGTGACCACATGTATTAGCTTTTTTAAAAAAACAACAACCATCCGTATCGCTTGCATAGTTCCAACGTAGCCCGACGCCTTACCTCTCGTCTAACACCCTGCGAAAGAATGGGGTAGTGAACTGGTTTTAAATGTCTTTCATCTGATTTTTTGGAAATTCTGAGTTCAAGCGACAGCTGTGAGTTAACCGTTAGGGTTAGGAAGATGCGAAGGGTATTGTTCTTTATGCAATTTTAATAGTAATGAAATGTAATTGTCAAATAAGAACATATTTTTACCGTTCAAAAGAAATTGACGGAAAAACACAGGCCTGCACCGTTAGTTAGTGTCGAAAAATACGCATTATTACTTTTTTCGGAGGATTTTATATGAAAAATAAAACTTTTCGCTACTTATCCGCAATGTGCATGTAAAGGCGCATAAAACTCTAAACGTTGAAGGACATGTAGCCACTAGTAAAGATATGACGGGCATTTAGCAGGGATTAAATATGGTATCATTTTCATAACGTCCCATTTTGGGGATTGTTCGTGAAATTAATATGGGAGATAGAGAAAAGGTAATGGTGAAATCATATTAACCATTTTAGTAGCGAGAAGAGGAACTTCTAACGTCAGAAAAATATTAAACCGTCCACAAGCAACACACGAAATACCAGAAGCTTGCTCGCCAACCGAACATAAAAATCCGCCATTTAAAATTTTTTGGAGGTTTATAGGAAAAAAGACGTCATTTTCACTAATAACCCATAACTGTCATATTTAGTAGCATTTGCATGCCAAATATCAAGGTCAAATATGCGCTAATAGCAAATAAAAGGGCATTTCACAGCGATAAAATGAGTTTTAATTTTCAAAGTGTCTGACTTCGGGGGATTGCTGTGAGATAATCTTACATAATAGAAGAAAATTGATGATACCTTCATTTAGCGAAATGTATTGTCTATAAGAAAAAGTAAAAACATTGGTAAAATATTTAACCGTTCAGAGGCTACACACCATAATCCAGAAGCCAGCGTCACAAATGAGCGAAAAATCCGCCATTTTAAAATGTTTTCGGCCATTAGTAGATATAAAGTCGGTAATTTCACTAAACAACCTTCAAAATTATGTAATGCTGCTCATGCATGCCAACTTTCAAGGCTATATGTGCAATAGTAGAGACGTGACGGGCATTTTACCGTGATGAAATGGGGTATCATTTTCATAAAGTCAGGTTTTGGGGGATTGTTGTTAGATATACATGAGTGATTCGAAAAACCTAAAGGCATTTATGTGTACGTCATTTAATTAGATTTAACAATAATGCATAACATTGGTAAAATGTCTTACCGTTTAGAGGCAACACAATGAATTCCAGAGACCTACGCCACTACTGAGCGAAAAATCCGCCATGTTTTTATTTTTTTCATCATTTTGTTGAAAGAAAGTCGGCGTCTTCACCAAATATCCATTAGGATCACGTAACGTACCATACGTCTGCCGAATTTCAGGGTCATATCTCCACTATTGGAGACGTGAGGCCTTGAAACATGTTTGAAAATTTCAAAAATAAGACAAATTCCGACCTTGGCACCATCTTACTCGTGAACTAATGAACGTAAAAGTAAACAATTTCCGTCATTGTTTAGACCGTTTAGTTGCCTGCAAAAAAGCTACTCACCATTTTGAGATCACATCGACCGTTTAGACGCTAGAGCACAAAAACCGAAAAGACCGGGAAATTTTTAACTAATTTTCGTGTTCCGAGACCTCTGGTGAGAAAACTACAAGGCGTAGACACACGTAATTAGTCGCATATTGTAGATAAATCGATTTGGCTGGGTAAATTTTTCGTCAGATTCGAGATCCGAACTATAGTTCAAGACATATTAAGTGAGAACCAAAGGTCTAATTTTCGAAAACGTCGAAAAACCGCCATTTTTATTTTTTTTCGGCGGGTTCCGGTTGGAAATTCCCGGTTTTCGGAATTTTCCCTCCGATGAATTCTTCCATAGAAGGTCCATGCCAAATTTCATGCTCCTACCCGATCTAGAAGTGGTCGGGAATTTGTATACGTGAGTGAGTGAGTGGGTCAGTCACATATCCCATTGCATATATAACGGAGGATACATATATATATACATACATATATATATATATATATATATATATATATATATATATATATATATATATATATATATATATATATATATATATATATATATGTAAGTGTATTCATTTTTTTTGGTTTCACTGTGTTTATCGTCTGCCTTTCCCTGGTAAACTGTGTGTTCCGAAAGCTAGCTATGTAAGTGTGATCGTCTCTTTTTTTGTGTGTCTATCTCCTCCATCCTATCCACATCGTGTATATATATATATATATATATATATATATATATATATATATATATATATATATATATATATAGATGTGGATAGGATGGAGGAGATAGACACACAAAAAAAGAGACGATCACACTTACATAGCTAGCTTTCGGAACTAGTCCGTCTTCAAGGCGTATCACGGAACAAATGTCGTGTGCGCTGGTGAGGATAGGGGTAGGAGGGGCGGTAGGTTAGGGGAGTGGGGATGGGGGAAGGGGAAGGGGTTTTTCCCAGCGGTTGACGAACGGTTCTTGAAAAGGGGAAATTTTTACCAGCTCGTGCCTTGGCCGGAGAGAGCGGAAGGGGTCGCAGTGAGGGTGGGGGGGGGGGGGAAGAAGGAAGGGAAGGGGGTAAATGGAAAACAACGGGGAGCGTGCGATTAATGTATTTTATTTAATCCGGGCGCGGCGTACGATTTTAGCAACCAGATTATGGCCAGCTCCTTCTGGCGCACTTCAATTAACGGGGCGTCCGGGGGAAGGGAGATCAATATTGCCACCTCAAAGGCCATGGGTAGTCGTTTCAGCCCCTCCTATGCTAACCTCTTCTTGGGTGCTTTTGAGCAATCTTTTCTCTCGTCCTGCTCTCCTAAACCTCTTCTCTGGCTTCGCTACATTGACGATATTTTTCTTCTGTGGCCACATGGCCTTGATTCCCTTAACTCTTTCATCTCCTCCCTAAACTCCTCCTCCTCTGTCTCCTTCACCTCTAACATCTCTGCCTCTAAAATTACCTTTCTGGATGTAGATATCTCCCTCAGTAACCTTAAATTCCACACTTCTGTCCATATCAAGCCCACCAACAAGCAACAATATCTCCATTTCAACAGCTGCCACCCCTCTCATACTAAACGTTCCCTCCCCTTTTCCCTCTCTATCCGTGGTCACCGAATATGCAACAATCCCGAATCCCTTGACCTTTTTCTCTCTAATCTCCACCAATCCCTCCTTCGCAGAGGCTACCCTGAGCGTCTTCTTCAGAAAAAAATCCTACAGCGACCCTCTTCTTCTAAATCTCTCTCTCTTAATAAGTTTCCTCATGATCAAATCTCCCTCTGTACCACCTATTTCCCTGGAGCTCACTCCATCCGTCGCTTAATCAAAAACCTTTACCCCATCCTCTCTGACAACCTAACCACTTCCAAAATTTTCCCCCGCTGTCCTTCTCTCACCTTTAGACGCCCTCCCAACCTCTCCACCCTCTTTAAAATCACTAAACCTCTTTCCAAATCAATCTCCCGACCTACTAAGTCCCTTCCGACGCCGTGCAATCGCCCACGTTGCAAAACTTGTGGCATCCTTCTCACCCAGCCTCTGCCTGATAAATTCCTTTCTGCTCATCTTCCTTCCGTCCCCTCACTCTCCTGCGTTTCCCATAATGTTGTCTATATCCTTCTTTGCCAATTATGCCCTAGTTTTTACATCGGTTTGACGACCACTCCCCTTAACATCCGCATGAATGGCCACCGCTCCAGTTGTAATGAACCACCTTCTATTTCTGTTTCCCTCCCTGTTGCCACCCATGTTTCTTCCCACAACTCCACATTTAATAACATTTTTAAGGTTGGCATTCTCGCCTCCCTTCCCCCTTCCTCCTCCCCACTCCAAATCAAAGATCTTGAGTCCTCTTGCATTTACTTATTCCAGGCTTTCTCTCCGCCAGGACTCAATAAATCCCACTAACTTCTTCTATCACTTCTGCCCATACTACTTCTTCCTTTCGAATTTCTTCCACTTCCCGCCTCCCGCCCCCACCTTTCCTCTCCCTCCCCCTCCTCCCCTTCCCCTGTCCCTCCCCTCCCTCCCTTCCTTCCGCCTCAGTCCTCCCTTCCTACCACCTCAGTCCTCCCTTCCTTCTCAGTCTTCGCTCTTGCGACCAAGGTGCTAGTGGCACCGAAATATCAAGAAACTTTGTGTGTTCATCATTTTTTTGTTTTCTGTGTTTGTCGTCTGCCTTCCTCTGGCAAACTTTTATATATTCGTCACCTAAGTGATCCTAAGTGCATTTATATATAAGTATATATATATATATATATATATATATATATATATATATATATATATATATATACGCCTGTTCTATATCTTTCACCACTGTCTGTGTGCTTGAGTTATTCTTTCATTTCGCCTTCTGTGTGTATCATTCTCTCTCTGACGGTGGGTGAAATGCAGCCCTGGCGCCATCTATTGGCCGGTCTCGTGGGTCATGCCTTGGGGAGTGTTTGTTCATATAAACCCCCGCCGATTCCAGTAGATTCTTTGTAGACTGGGTAGCTCGGTGGTCTGAGCAGTGGACGCGACATCCAAAGGTCCGTGGTTCGATTCCCGGTCCAGTCGAATTTTTTCTGCTTGGAATCGGCCATCATTTCATCTTCACACCATCATTGTGTATGTAAATTTTATGTGTTCCTATCCACTTTCTTTCTACCTTTCTGTATGAACATTTATGTGAGTATTTGCCGCTGAGCGGTCTGAGAGAATGAACGTATATATATATATATACGTTCATTCTCTCAGACCGCTCAGCGGCAAATACTCACATAAATGTTCATACAGAAAGGTAGAAAGAAAGTGGATAGGAACACATAAAATTTACATATATATATATATATATATATATATATATAATATCAGGGTATCATGCCCATTAAAAACACGTATACAAACATGATTTTCGCTTAAATTTCGAATTCAGCACCCTAAACCCAAGTCATAATAATACTTTAATTGAGACAAAATTTAAAAAATATATAATTTTTACACCATTTATATTACAGAATGTGTGGTTATGTCCAACGTATAAATAGATTTTCTTGCGTGAAGAGTGGTTCAAAAAAGTTTTCCGACCTACTGGAAAAGTCGTTAAAATGTGCACACATTGACTCCCGATTACCGCTCCAATCACCTTAAGAAGATATAAAATGGCGCTTTCACGCTCCAGGCCACACACGACCTTCAGGCGACACGCGGCGCAAGAGAACGGCATCCATGTTATGCTATCGGATTGACTTCAACATTCAGTGTGAAGCGGAAGATGATGGCCAACGTCGCTTCCCTTGCCCGCGCGAAGTGGATTTCACGTGAAGTTCACGGGGTCATTTGATCTATCTCCGAGACAACACACCAGAATAATTTTTACGACATTATAGAAGCCAATCTCTTGTAGGCGACGACGCGATGCGGTTCCAGCGATGACAATGAGACATGCTGCGAGCTGTTTCCGACTAATGACGTTGCGCGGAGTCACGGATTGTTAAATGGAGCCATTTGAGTCAAATGGAGTTCCATGTGTGGCATCCAACTGTAAGTCACCCATCCGATCGCAAACTGCACCGTTCGTTCGCCTTAGACGTCTAATAATGAAGAATTCTTGATGTATGTTGCACTATTTGCCATATCGCCCCAGGAACGCTCATGAGCTGTGGTGAAGCAAGAATAGATAGGGGAGCATTGGAAGGATTTTGTGTCGAGCAGGCATGGCTTTGCAGTCACAATACATGGCTTTGTCGGCTGCTTTTAAGTTAGAAATGATGAAAATCAAGTGCGATCACCGAAAACGTTAGCCAAAGTAAGGCCTCAAATTTGTCGCGTGAAATTGCATACTAAACTGCTAGAATCAAGCAATATGGCTCCTGTATTTTACTCAACATTTCCTAGTATCGCCAAGGTAGGCATAGGCCCGCATTGGCACGGAGAGCTTGGCTGGCGGCTTGGCTATTACTCTGTTAAATGTCCAAGTTTCCACTAATGGCTTAAATCTCTCTCTCAATTTACTCAACGCTTCGAGATCAACGTAACTCTAACTTGCGCTCGGGAGCAAAGATATAAACTAAGAAGATGACATTTGCAATGAGAAAATCATTTGGCTAGATCGGGATTTGACTCAGGATCTCCCAGTTACCGCTCAGACTTAACAACCACTCGCAACAAAGAGCTTTCTTAATGTACCTTGAGCGAAATATCATTTTAACCTAGAAATCAATGAATTTGGTCTCATTTTAGAGAAAAATATCTCACCCTTCTAATGACACCAAAAATTCAACCCCTAATCACATTCCTTTCAGAGATATTTTCTAAAAAATACCAGCCCTTTTGCATGTAATATGTTACGTGTATGCACTCCATGGAGACCTTATATTAAAAATGAGGCATTCCCTACCCTTAGATCTCGTCAAAAAATCAACAGCATATAGTTTGTGTTTTCTCAACTATTTTTGAAAATTAATCATATTGTCACCGCAATAGGTTCTTGGGATCACAAAAATACCTTCCGTTTTGAATGAGTTTCAAACGCACCGCGCGAAAACAATGAGTCAAGTTAAAGACTTATTTAGATATTTTCATTTAATTACCTACCCTTTCTGTCATAAAAACTATGTGATTGCAACATTAATAATGCTATATTTAATTCGTGGGTCCCACAGCTGGTGAAATTAAAACGTATAATTCGAATATGGTTTTTATTATGACTAGGGACAACTATCTCGCTCGGACTCCCTTAATTCACATTAATCCCCAAAATTCACCACGAATCATGATGATATGGTGATGTCACTGACACATTCGACAATCGGGAGATCCGGGTTCATGGCGAACTTCGGCGGAGATTCATGTGAATTAAGATAGTAAATTAAATAAAACTTTGTATACTCCACTATAGGTTCAATAACTTGACCCGGGTTTAATAGCACCATCTGAAGATGACACGAAGTGTCGTAACCCGGGTCGTGTTATTAAACCTATAGAGGAGTATACAAAGTTTAATTAAATTTACTATGAATTACTTCCACAAAGTCAAGCCTGGAACCGTTTCCTTTGTGAATTAAGATGGTTTGAAAGAGAAACTGGCCAAAACACCCGACCGGCGATTGTGAGATCCGTATTCGAATCCCGGTCAAGTCAAATGATTTTCATCACGGCGAATTTCGTCACCTCGGCGAATGTCGCACGGCTGTTTACCTCCCACGAATGTACATAGAGCGCGCGACCCCCATGTTTCTTTCTCCCGATCCCTGGAAAGCGAGAGAGACAATGCCCGGGCAGTTGCGTGCACAGGTACGAGTGAACGACAGAGAGACGGTTGGGGGGAGGGAAGTAGGAGGGGAGTTAAAAAATTCGAAAGGGCGAGGGGGTGGGGCGGGGTGTGCACTCAGGACGATCTTCGACCCTCGCCCCTTCAAAACCCTCACACTTTCCGAGGAAAAATAAAATTTGAAGGAGAGGTGAAGAATAAAAAAAAGGGAAAGCACCGCCAGGCAGGCAGAGGCGAAAGAGGGAGATGGGAGGGGAAGGGGAAGAGACCCTGGGAACAATGGAAAAAGGGATATGACACTCCCCCATCCCCCACCCGTCCCACTTCCACTCCGCCCCTTCACTTCCACGACCGCTGCTGCTTAAGGGGGCGGCAACAATGGGGCGGGGGTGGGGGAAAGGGTGCTCCCCCCTCCCTTCTCACCCACACTCGAGGGGCGAGGGGTGGGTCTTTCCGTCGCCGCCCCCGCACCCTCTGCCCCCCTCCAAATCTACACTGTAGGGGTCGTTCTTTTCGGGGGTGACGGCGACGCGGGAGAGGGGGTGTGGGGGCGGCGAACGGACTGACGTTCGCAGGGGCGGCAGGGACTCGCTTATCTCTCCCCCGCGCACCATTTGTGCACCCCCCCCCTCCCTCCCTCGCGTCCCGGTCAGCTCCGGGGCCGGCGCCGGAAATCAAAGGAATAAATCCCCACCAAAGGAGGATGGACATTAACGTCACCGCCATTGCTCCCCCTCGCTTTATTTTATTTTCGGGCCGGAATTATTTCCAGCGGCATGGAAAATAATCCTGTCGAAAAAAGAGAGGACACAGATAATGGCATTTTGGAGCAATATCTGCGTTCCCTGGCCCTATGCTCCGGAAAACGAAATGATTCGCGCTTCATAGGTCGGCTCGCTCGTGTACGCATTGTCCTCCGCGCTGATCCATTTCGGCGCATGCGCAGACTAATCACCTGAGGCGCGAACACGGACCTCTCCTGCGACATTCCATTCTTCTCAATCCTCGCAGTCACAGTTCTGGGGAAATCTCACCGCAGTTAAATTTAATGATTTGAATAAACGTGGACCGATCTCCTCAAAACTAAATCCTATGCCCTTCTCACCAGTTCTTGGAGGCCGACCTTGAATGCGCTGGTGAGTCATTCACTCTTCCAGCCAATTTCAGAGGAACAGAATGCCATACATTCGGGGAGGAGCTCAGTTTCTCCACAATTGCCGTGTGGCTCTTTACGGTCTCGGATTGTCTTGAGTTGCCAAATTTTCTGCGTGCGAATTGCCTGGTTTGTGCCAATGTGCACTTATTCACAGGAGCTGACAACGCTGTTCGACCGTCGAGACACGAATACTGAGATGATGGAGTAAACGCCTTTCATTTGCTCATCCCTCAGTGACGTCCACCCGACATGAGTTCAGGAAAACGGGTATGGCATGGAGAGCCATGGTTTTGGAAGACCACAATCCTAGTAACCATGCGGGAGAGAGGAGCTGAATGCAGAAGTCAAACGAAGAGGAGAGAAATCAGACGAAGTCCATTCCTCCACGTACTTTGGAAGCACCATCATATGCGACGAAAGAATTACAACGGATATCAAGCGTAGAATAGTCCAAAATATGAAAGTCTTTATGATACAAAAGAATACAAAAGAATAGTTAGAGGTATCTGAAAAAAGACTCGCTTTGAGCGTTCCTTTCCTCTATTTTGTTGTCTTTGGTTGCTCCCCTTAAGACATTTATTTGTCTCTAAATTTTTACGACGTTTTTACCTAAGAAGTGGTAATACTAGTTTATTATTGTACAATATTCCCTCCACCCTACGTAGGGCACGTATTTCCTTGCTAAAGCCCTCCTTCGCTCCAATTATTCGCTAGAGGGTACATCGAATGACACTCCCCGTCCCACCACACAGAGATGCAACAAACCACGGTGCAAAACGTGCAACATGTTTCGCCCCCTATCCTCGTTTCAGAGTCCCAACACAGAGACGCCGTTCGACATCAAAGCCTCCGGCTCTTGCGACTCCCACAACTAAGTTTATGTGTTACAATGGAAACTATGTCCCGGTTTTTATGTGGGCGAATGTATTACACCCCTTAATATTAGAATGAATAACCATCGGTGCACCTGTAAAGACCCATCTTCCACTTTCCCCGTCCCTACTCATGTGCGGAAGCATGGCTTGTCCTTTGACAAGTGCTTTGAGGTGGCAATATTGATCTCCCTTCCCCCGGACGCCCCGTTAATTGAAGTGCGCCAGAAGGAGCAAGCCATAATCTGGTTGCTAAAATCGTACGCCGCGCCCGGATTAAATAAAATACATTAATGGAACGCTTCCCGTTCTTCTCCATTTACCCGCTTCCCTCCCCCTCCCCCCCCCACCCTCACTTCGACCCCTTCCGCTCTCTCCGGCCAAGACACGAGCTGGTAAAAATTTCCCCTTTTCAAGAACCGTTCGTCAACCGCTGGGAAAAACCCCTTCCCCTACCCCCTCCCCTAACCTACCGCCCCTCCTACCCCTATCCTCACCAGCGCACACATTTGTTCCGTGATACGCCTTGAAGACGGACTAGTTCCGAAAGCTAGCGATGTAAGTGTGATCGTCTCTTTTTTTTGTGTGTCTATCTCCTCCATCCTATCCACATCGTGTGTTCATCGCCGCATGGCTGACTCCAATCTATCAACGTATTTGTTCGCTGCCCGCTGCTCATCTTCTTCTTCATCGTTACGCCTACGTAAGTGCGCTGTTCCTGTCTTTCCTTATCCTATTTAAACCCTCCCATCTTTCTCTTAACTTTCCCTCTTGTTTTTACTCCAGTATCGTGTCTAGGCATATCATCTTTATCTCGTCACCTCCCACCTAATTTTCCTCCCACTCACCATCGTGACTATGAACCAACCATTGGCGCATTGGATTTCCCAAGTCAAATTCAATTCCCGAAAGATATCTATGTGCAATGATCATATTTTCTTTTTAAATTCCAGCCTTTCAATGGGAATAGCCCACCATTAAAATTCCAATTGACGCCATCCCTCCACAATTGCGCTCTCCAATCTATCAACTGAAGTTTCAAACTTCATTATCATTTACCCTGACCCAGTATACTTCAATGCGAGAATTCCACATTCAGAATTGTCTCTCTTTGATAAACTACTAGACCAATACGTAGTAGTAGTAACCTACGCTCTTGCGAATAAGGTGCTAGTGGCACCGAAATATCAAGAAACTTTGTAAGTGTATTCATTTTTTTTGGTTTCACTGTGTTTATCGTCTGCCTTCCCCTGGTAAACTGTGTGTATATATATATATATATATATATATATATATATATATATATATATATATATATATATATATATATATATATATATATAAATACGTTGATGGATTGGAGTCAGCCATGCGGCGATGAACACACGATGTGGATAGGATGGAGGAGATAGACACACAAAAAAAGAGACGATCACACTTACATAGCTAGCTTTCGGAACTAGTCCGTCTTCAAGGCGTATCACGGAACAAATGTCGTGTGCGCTGGTGAGGATAGGGGTAGGAGGGGCGGTAGGTTAGGGGAGTGGGGATGGGGGAAGGGGAAGGGGTTTTTCCCAGCGGTTGACGAACGGTTCTTGAAAAGGGGAAATTTTTACCAGCTCGTGTCTTGGCCGGAGAGAGCGGAAGGGGTCGCAGTGAGGGTGGGGGGGGGGGGGAAGAAGGAAGGGAAGGGGGTAAATGGAAAACAACGGGGAGCGTGCGATTAATGTATTTTATTTAATCCGGGCGCGGCGTACGATTTTAGCAACCAGATTATGGCTTGCTCCTTCTGGCGCACTTCAATTAACGGGGCGTCCGGGGGAAGGGAGATCAATATTGCCACCTCAAAGCACTTGTCAAAGGACAAGCCATGCTTCCGCACATGAGTAGGGACGGGGAAAGTGGAAGATGGGTCTTTACAGGTGCACCGATGGTTATTCATTCTAATATTAAGGGGTGTAATACATTCGCCCACATAAAAACCGGGACATAGTTTACATTGTAACACATAAACTAAGTTGTGGGAGTCGCAAGAGCCGGAGGCTTTGATGTCGAACGGCGTCTCTGTGTTAGGACTCTGAAATGAGGATAGGGGGCGAAACATGTTGCACGTTTTGCACCGTGGTTTGTTGCATCTCTGTGTGGTGGGACGGGGAGTGTCATTCGATGTACCCTCTCGCGAAGAATTGGAGCGAAGAAGATTGGCTAAGTTAGGTGGACGTCTGAAACATACTGTGGGGCATTTGGGTAGGAGATTGGCTGTCGATCTGTTAGTATCTAAAATTGGGAATAAGTCTTTGAGGATGGTCTTGAGTTTTTGGACGCCAGGAAAATATGTGATGTGAAGATTTAGGGCGTCCAGGGGGGTGTCTTTTTTACGTGGGGTGAAATTAGCAGAGGAGGGTAAAATACGTTTTTTTAGAAGTGGCTCGGGATAATTTCTATTGGATAAAGAATTGTGAAGCTTATCAAGGTATTCGTGAAGTTTTTCTTTGGAGTTGCAAATCCGGTGGCCACGGATCGACAGCGAATAAGGAATTGAGTGCTTAGTGTGTTTGGGATGGCAGCTGTTGTAATGCAAATACAGTTGTTTGTTGGAGGGCTTGATATGGACCGAAGTCTCAAAGGTGTTATTATTTGTGATGGAAATGTCTACGTCGAGAAAGGTGATTTGAGAAGGAGAAGTGGCCGATGTGAAGCGAATGGATGAGAACTGATTTAGAGATTTGAGGAAGTTCGCTAGGGTATCCTCGCCGTGGGTCCATATGATGAAAATATCATCAATGAATCTAACCCAGAGCTCCGGTTGTAATTCCTGGGTGGCGAGGAAATCACTTTCGAGCTTTCCCATGAAGAGATTGGCATAAGAAGGGGCCATTCTTGTGCCCATAGCCGTTCCCTTGGCTTGAAGAAAGAAACGCCCATTGAAAGTGAAGGCGTTGCGTTTCAGAATGAATTCAACTAGCTTGATAAGGAAGTTGGTGGAGGGAATTCTAGGGTGATTTCTTCTCGAAAGGAAATGGGATATGGACTCTAGACCTTCATGGTGAGGAATCGAGGTGTACAATGAAGTAACATCCACCGTAGCCATGATGACGCTTTTGTTGGAGGGAATATTTACTGCTTTCAGGATGTCTAGGAAGTGATAGGAATCACGAAGGAAGGAAGGGAGTTTAGCAACTATAGGCTGCAGGTGATAGTCCACGAAGGCCGATATGCGCTCCGTTGGGGAATTGCAGTTGGAGATGATAGGGCGTCCGGGGACGCCTTCTTTGTGTATTTTGGGAAGGAGATAGAAATACGGGGTTTTGAAGTGAGTGGGCGAGAGAATATTGATGTCGGACTTGGACAGTCCTTCATCTGGGCCTGTTGAAATTAAGAAGTCATGTATTTCCGCTTGATACGCCGCAGTTGGATCCTCTGTGAGTGGGAGATAGGAAGAAACATCACCGAGTTGTCGCATTGCTTCGGCGACATAATCCTCCCTATCTTGAACCACAACGGTTGATCCCTTATCCGCTTTACTGATGGTAATGTTGGGATTGCGGCGGAGGCGACTGAGAGACCCATCCCCACTCCCCTAACCTACCGCCCCTCCTACCCCTATCCTCACCAGCGCACACGACATTTGTTCCGTGATACGCCTTGAAGACGGACTAGTTCCGAAAGCTAGCTATGTAAGTGTGATCGTCTCTTTTTTTGTGTGTCTATCTCCTCCATCCTATCCACATCGTGTGTTCATCGCCGCATGGCTGACTCCAATCCATCAACGTATTTATATATATATATATATATATATATATATATATATATATATATATATATATATATATAGGGTACGTGTTTTTAATGGGCATGATACCCTGATATTATATATATATATATATAGGGTATCATGCCCATTAAAAAACACGTATACACACATGATTTTTGCTTAAATTTCGAATTCAGCACCCTAAACCCAAGTCATAATAATACTTTAATTGAGACAAAATTTAAAAAATATATAATTTTTACAATTTTACAAATACGAAACATATATACAGTGAAACCTCTCACTTACGGACAGTAACGGTCCTAGAAAATGTGTCCGTAAGTGAGAGGTGTCCGTAAGTTGGAGGTGACCCTAAGAAAATATAATTTTTACGCTTTATTTTACCACGAAAATATTATACTGTAGGAATTTAAGGCAGCTGAAAGAAATCCTTTTATTTCAAATATCACTTCTGAATAATTAAAAATAATTTGGAAATAATAAAATAACGTAATGCATTTACTCATACATATTTAAAATTCTCGAAGCATTTACACATTTTAATATGTATACATACAATCATGAAGCTCACTTAGGCGTAAAGAAATCATTGATTTTGGTTTATTTATTTCTTTTTGTAACAAATTCTTTTTCAAAATTTAACTGTACATTAATAAGGCTACTTAATGCCTCGCTGTTGCCTTTTGAAATGCAAAATTTTTTTAACAGTTCAATGTGATGCAACGCACCGGCATACGATACCACAAGCATCTCTTCCACTAAAGGCTCAGGCTCACTGTCATCACTTTGACTGATTTCGCCGTCTCCTTCATCAAGAGTACTTTTAATAATTTCATCCATGTCAACCTCGTGGTCCACGGTGAACAAATTAGAATCAATGCTCACATATTCACTACTTTCGCCAGCATCATTTAACAAAATGTCCAACTGCAAGCTATCTGTAACATCTTCCACCTCTGGTGATAATTCAATTTTACAGAACCCCGATTTAACAAAACAGTTACACACGGTTGAACATTTTATGTTTTTGATCGCTCGATCAATCCAAAATATTGCATCAAGAACAGTTATCGACTTCCCCACACGAGTGTGGGAATGCCCGTGGTCAACTTTAGAAATCATGCTTTTTAAAATGAACTGTCTGTAGAGGACTTTGTAATTTTTAATGATGCCTTGGTCCATTGGTTGTAATACACTTGTAGTGTTTGGAGGGAAAAAAATTTTTTAACTTTAAATCGGGATGGCAAGGAGCATTGTCAAGAAACAGCAAAATCTTTCTTTTTTCCTGTCCAATTTTTTTATCGAGTTTTTGAAACCACTCTGTCATTATCTCTCTCTCTCTCTCTCTCTCTCTCTCTGTAGTCATCCAAGCCTTCTTATTTGATTTCCACGTTATGGGTAGTTTATCTTTACTCACTCCTTTGAAGCACCTTGGATTTTCAGCTTTTCCTATCACCAGCGGTCTCAGAAAATCACCTTCCATGTTTGCGCCAAGTAAGACCGTCAGCCTCTCCTTAGACGCCTTCCCTCCAGAGCATTTTTCTGATTTTAGGGCCAGGGTTTTGTTAGGTAAGGCTCTAAAAAACAATCCTGTTTCATCTGCATTGAAGATGTCCCTGGGTTCGAAGTTTTCTAGCAGCACAGGTAACCTTTCAATCCACTCCGTAGCACCTTCTTTGCACACCTCTGCAGCCTCCCCGAACACAGCTTTAAACACGATATTATGTCTTAAACGGAATTTTTCCAGCCACCCATTTGAGGCATTAAAGTTCTCTATACCCAGTGCCACTGCAACTTCAAGCGCTTTTTCCTGTAAAAGTGGTCCGGAGACTGGCAAATTATTTGCCCTCACTTTCGTGAACCACTCGAAAAGAACAGCGTCCAATTTTTTTCTCGAAGGAATCACTTTTTTAACGTTTTCATTATGATTTTCCGTCCACAGCTTCATGATGGTCTCCTTCTGCTTCAGAATGTCAGCGATTTGAGTCTTACTCACACCAAAATGAACCGCTAATTTACGGACACCACTCTTTTCTTTATCCGCAAGTTCCAACACCTGCACTTTCTCTCGTAAGGAAAGACTTTTACCCTTCGGCATCGCGTAATAAAATCGAGATGCCCCCTAGCACCGTAAACAGTACAGTAACAGAACTGTCAAAACGCACAAGTGACGGCAAGGTGGCACAGTTGGAGAGGTTCGAAAGGTACTGAAAGTGCATGATCTGTCGAAAGCCCTTAAGAGTTCTACATCCAACAGTAGAAGACGGCTGGTAATTGGCTGCGTATGAATTATAGGCAGCCGATTGCTCGAGGGCAGCGGTCACCCTACGCGCGTCTTACCGAGGCCTCCTTCGTGGCTGTCCCTCAACCCTCGGGGCCAAAGCCTCCGTGAGGTGCTCCTTCGTTTGGGATTAGCATTTCCAAGAATTCATTCAAGACACCCTTTTGTTTACTCCCCCTCTGCGAGTTGTGTTATCTGTAGACTGCTGCGTACGAATCATAGGCAACCGCTTGCTCGAGGGTCCTACGCGCGTCTGGGCGGGGTAATCTTCCGTTTGGGATTAGCATATCCAAGAATGCATTCCAGGACACCCTTTCGTTCATTCCCCCATATGCGCATTCTTGTATCTTCACAAGTTTGACCATTTTCCCTGTTCTCTTTCCCCCAGCTATTCATAAACGCTATTTTTCGAGGAAAAACTTTCCATTTTTGAGATATGGGTCAGAAAACCCATGGCGATGGTGTCCGCATAAGAGATAAATTTTGCCCAACAAGGTGTCCGTGTCCGTAAGTGGGAGTGTCCGTATACTAGAGGTTCTATCCTTATACAAATGCATATCCTTCTGCCGGGGAATTGAATACTGTCCCTAAGTCAGAGGTGTCCGTAAGTCAGAGGTGTCCGTGAACAGAGGTTTCACTGTATATATATAAAGAACCCTTATAACGATTATGAAATGTAAATTATAGCGTTACGGGGAGAATCTGTATATATGCCATCGAATTAATACACAATATCTTTGAAAGCACTTAAATGGCCACCTTAAATCAGAGAATGTGCCGTGATTGAAAAAATGAAAAAGTTTGTAACTTCGGCCGTGTATTTTGGTGTATTTTTAACGACATATAATTCCACATAGAATTGGATGGGTTCGGTCCCGTTTTAATGAAGAGTAATTACCAAATCTTACTAAGAGTAAATATCGGCCTCTTGTCTCTTTACTTTTCGAGACTCTCATGGCTAATCAGTAGCCATTTTCCATGGTAAATGGTGCGGGCATACACTCCTTTAATCGATTAAACAAGGAATTAATCACGCCTAGACTTCTTCAGAAATCTACGCATATTTGGTTTTTATGTTTGCTCAACTATGTTTAAAAATAAATCAATTGCTGTCCGCAGTAATTTACACCGAACTGCAAAACGATCTTCTAATATACCAATTATATCCGGCGAGTTATTGTAGAACATCATCGTGAAGTAAAATGAAAGAAACTTTTGAATGCCTAATCAGTTATTTATACGTGCAACACGTTTCAACGCTTAAAGCGACCAAGTGATTGCATCTGATGATGACGCTTTAAGCGATGAAACGAGTTGTACGTATGAATGACCGATTGGGCATTTCAAAGTCTATTTAATTTAATAACTTAAACAAAATCTTCTGTTGAGAAAGAGTTTTTTCACTTCAAGGCGTGAAATTAGTTAGTCGAATAATAGGCTTAATCATGCGTATTTAGTTATTGATAATTCAAGTGGGTTGAATCTATTTTTTTGCACATTTTATATCACTTAATTTACTTCATAATTTTTACGCAGCTGCTGAAATTTGAAAATAAAATTCAAATATGATTATTATAATAATACGGGAAACAGCTGCCTGAAGACGTGCCCACAGTTTATGTGGAGCTCCGGAAGTTCTCCATTTCATTATGAACAGATTGGTGGTAGTTGGAGGTGACTCATTGCAGATGTTCCATGTTTCCTCGTACTTGACTTTGCGAAAACATGGTGCTTGGTTGTGTGTCTCTCGTAGCCATTAATTTTCCGAGGGACTATGGGGGGCATTGTTATCTATCCGTCCAACTGTATATTTTCATCGTAAGTTAAAACGGTGGTGGCATCCGACGTTTAAACTTCCTCCCGAAGTCCTTCGCAATCTCCCTCGCGAATAGACCACCTTGGCATTCAGTGTATCTTGAGTGAGCCCTCTTCGCCCCGGCCACGGCACCCGGAGCGGCGACCGTGGAGCGGCCTCTCTCAGCTCGCTGCTCCCGAGCAGTGTGCGGTGTGGCGGGTGCGGAGGAGCGGGGGTGCAGGAGAAGGGCGCCTGGTTGGAGGAGCGCCTCGAAGCGTGGCCATTTGACCGTGTCAACGGATTGAATGAGGAGCAACCAACCCATGAATAGACTTTAGGTATACATTTCACTATTCGCTGGTTTTTGTCTGCGTGTAATCCTAACAGAGGAATCAATAATACATGGTCGAAAATCTCTCAGGGGCCGTTGTATTCGGAGCGTTTTAAGGTGGCTGGAGTGGCAATCGTTAGTCGTCGAGAGTACCTTTTAATATTTGTATAGTTTAGCTGAAAGAAAATTCATGGACCACATTTCATTTAAGGTAGTTTGAGCGAATTATCATTCTACCGAGATATCAATGAATTTGGTCTCATTTTAAGGATATGTAATTCACCCTTCCATTGACACAAAAAATTCAACCCCTTACGACGTTACTTTTCGAGATATTTGCCAGAAAATACCAGCCCTTTTATATGTGAAATGGTACGTGTATGCACTCTAGAGACACCTTATATTAAAAATGAGGCATTCCCTACCCTTAGATTTCGTCAAAAAATTAACAGTATGTAGTTTGTGTGTTTTCTCAACTATTTTTGAAAATTAATTTTATTGTCACCGCAGTAAATTCTGCGGAATCACAATAAACTTTCCTCTTTGAAGGAGTTTCAAACGTACCGCGTGAAAAAAATGAGTCAAGTTAAAGACTTATTTAGATATTTTCATTTAAATACTTACAATTTCTGTCATGTAAAACTATATTATTGTACCATTAATAATGCATTATTTAATTTGTGTGTCTCACAGCTGGTGAAATTAAAACGTATAATTCGACTAATGTCTCTATTATGATTAGGTAACTATCTCGCTTGCACAACCTTAAGGTAGCTTGAGCGACAAATTCATAATGGAGCCCATATTCGAAGTTGGCGTTTAAATATCTGCAGATGTATGATGCTTGAAAAAAATATTGTAATATCACTGGTGCGGTAATAGTAATTCAGGAGACTGGAATCCTCTGTAATTTATTTTAAATATCTGTCTAGTCGTAAAATTCACTCAATTTTTTTACACGCGGTCACTTAAAACTCTTTCACAACAAAATATTTTTTGTGCGATTCTGAAAAAAATTACTTTGGTGTCTGCATGAATTATTTTTTATCATAGTTGTTAAAACATACAAACATGACAGTTAATTTTTCAACGAGATCTAGGTGTCAGAAATTCCTGTCTTTTCAATAATGTCTCTCTGGAGTGCTCACACGTACCATTTTCTTCCTATGTAATGTAGCTGGCTATGTAAAATATTTTTGGCGAATAACTTGGAAAAAGGTGCGCTATAAGGTGCTAATATTTTTTACCTTAGAAGTGTGGGATACTTTTCATTAAAGTGATACCTAATTCATAAACTTCCTGGTGAAGCAATGGGACTCGTCAAACTGGCACTAATGGAAATGAGATAAAATTGAAAAATAAAGTTTTTTCTATATAAAACATGTTAATTACCAGTGTTTTCGTAGCCATATTTGAAATTATTAAGGAATCATTATATCGAAATATTTATTTATGAACATTGGACTCAGGGTTGCACTTTGATATTTGTGAGCAACAAATATAATAATTGGAAATGAGCTAATTTCGTTTACACGCAATTCTGCGTATATGTAATCGAATTAGTGCAAAAATGCGTCATGTGCCATGAGGCTACATGTAAAAATATCAGTGAGCTTCCAAAACAACCAAACCTGTCTGACGCAATTTTTTGTCACTTTTATTTGCAGGTATCAGTACTGAGAATTCGCCTGCAACGTCTTACACAAGTCTACCCGTAAATAGAAATCGCTCCAACCGCCTTAAAATGCCACATTCTTCGACTCTTCGAATTCAATTACTTTTATCGAACTAACATTCATGAGGTCATGAAATTGGGCACCAGAAGCGTGAGTACTAAAACATCGCCTAGACCTCGTATTATATGTTCCGTCAAAAGCATATCAACGAAGGACTAAACAAATATTTTAATTTAATTGTCGTTGATCATTTTCGTCCATGTCACATAAACCTGCCTTCGCTCTCCGCTCCAATCTCTCTGCGCTTGACCGATTTATTCCTTCAGAATTCCCAGAAGTTGAATTTCTCTTAATCTAATTAAATTGTAATTTCTCTCATACGTATGCCATTCTTAGCCTTCCTCGGTAGTTGTCCACCCTTGTATATCCTTGCATCATTGTCTTCGCATGTCTCCTCCCTAATATTCGTTACCTCATTAATTAAATTAATCAATTAAAAATGATTAAATCACATGATACAAAAATATGCACAGTAACAGTATCTTGTTGGAAGCCCTATAAACGGTGGGAAGGAATCGCCGGACGGATCCCTGGGCACCTACGCTTTGCGAATAATCCCTAATAATCTGCCATTGGCATGACTCCTCACTGCATCTCTAGGTGTGGCAGATGCTTTAAAATAAGAGAGATACTTTGCCGAACAGATAGGTACAAAAACTCGTTCTTTCCGCGAACAATAAGCGACCACAATAAAAATTGAGCTCCACTAAATACACTCCTATAATACATATCACGATTTCATCTCTAAAAAAAGTACACCTTTACATGGCTGGTGACCTAACACTCCCTGCCCGACGCCCAAGCGGCGGCTCGCGGGGTACTATGTAGATGTAGATGTAATTCTAATCTGCATTTTCCAGCGTTGTTCCCCGCCCTTGTACCTTCATTTTTTCACTCTGAGCTCTTCCCCTTTCCTCTGTCCATGTATTTCGGTCCAATCTGTCGCTCAGGGCACTCTTATGACACAGCCGTATCGATAGAAAGCAGCACTCCAAGCAGTTTCAATAGCATATCAAGCTGCTATATTCGATGAATGCTTAAGTATTGGGAAACGTCGGTTGGATTCGGACACTCAAGTCTAGCCGCGAGAAACTTTTCAAAGTGGACATCACACGTTGCGGGTCGCTCTCTGCCGATCGCTATTTATTTCTCTCTCTCCTTCATCCCTCTTGTGTGTGCGCGTGGGGTTCGTCTTTAGCCTTTCACTCTATTATCCGACTTTTCTTAATTTTATCCTCCGTTCATGTCCTCTTCTTCTCTCCTTACTCCATCAAGTTCCACCCTCCCTATCAATTCCTCTCCATTAGATCTCCTGGTAGTTAAAGCGCAACGAGGATATAAGTGGGACATAAAATATTGATAAATAGTGAACTAAGCTGTAGAACACTAGTAAGCGGTACTTGTAAACTAGTGCGGCGTTTAAAATCAGACATTTTTGGAATTCATTCTCTTTGTTTGGGGAGGTATTAAAAATGTGAAAATCTCATGATACAAAAATAAGCACAATAACAGCATCTTTTTAGAAGCCATATAAACTGTGGGGAAGAATCGCCGGACGTTTCTCTGGGCACCTACGCTTTTCAAATAATCCCTAAAAATCGGCCATTGGCAATGAAAAGGAAGGGCTCCGAACTAACAGGTAAAATCGAAAGGCGAGAGAATTTGGGTAAATTATTAGTTCACAACCCAGTCACAGTTAGATTGACCACGTATAGAACCTCAAAACCTGTTTTTTCCCATAGAAATTAGAAAACTGGACTCTGCTTTAATGAAAAAGCAGCCCCAAGCCTATTTCGCCAAGTTTTTCCTCTTCGTACGTTGGCCGTAACCACTCGTGCAACTCTTAAACAACAAACAACGGAATGTGAAAGACAAACGAAAGCAGCGGACATATCCTGAATAATCTATTCATTTCGACGTTTTGAAAAGAAAGTTTCTTTTCAATTGTTGAAAGATAAGGAGAAAATCGCCCAGTGAGAAGCACGAGAAGAGTTTTCGATTACTTTTCCACTTTTCTCGCCATTAGCCGCAATAAATCGCCATTCAAAAATTAAGGATGGTCGCATCAAGACTTTGGTGTCATCAGCTGAGAGTAATACCTCGTATAAGTAGCATGAAATGTGTGAGATCCTGGAAAAGGTTGAGATTCATGGAATATTTTAGTTACACTTGGCGTTTCCTTGAAGCGCTAATTAGTTTAAAGCAGGAAAGTGGGCGCAGGAATGTACACTTTTTGGGAGCATTAAATGATAAGCTATTTGATATATATGCCAATATGATGTGATTTCAGATTCCCAAAAAATTCGGAACAACATGGGTTAACGAATTATAAAATTATGCTGCGCCAGTCGAGTCACTTCGTCATTCAATCATTCAATCGGTTCCACTTTAGTCTGTGAGGAAGAATTCCTAACCTTATAATTCCTATTTCGTGGCTGTCGGTCGTGAAGGTACGGGAGGAGAGCCATTGCTGGAGCTTGCGATAAGAAGATTACTGGCTGATGAAGTGACTTAAATGATTTCGCTAGGGGGTGCAGTCTTTCCCTATGTAATGGTAACTTCTAATTGCGATTCGGGGGCTCTGAGAGGATGTATGTGCTTGGAGGAAAAGTTAAAGCACTATGTGAAGCGCAGCTTTTTATGATTCAGAAAGTTGCTCGTTGTGGAAAGAGGGATGAATGGAGAGCGGAATGAGGTCATGAAGGCGTGGGTGTGGATAGTAATGAGAAACCAAAGCTGGTTGGCGTGGGAGGTAAATGATAAAGGGTTGAAAATACTTATAGATGCGGTGTAAAGATGGTTGGCGAATATTGGAAGGATGCACGAATAGTGGTCGGAGGACAAAATGGGGAGGAGGGAGTAATGAATAGAGGGCAGAATGTTGGAAGGACGCTAGATCGGAAAAAATACCGAATTGTATTTTGGGACAATAAAAGGGGAAATAACACAATAGGCTCCAATTCAGTGGAAAAGATACGTGGGGTCCCGCAAGGGCATAACAGCAGTGGAATTACACCCATTTTAATTAGAAAAAATGAAAAGTCAATAATTTTTTCTTGATCGTATGGTTTAAACAAAAGCAAGCAGCATGGATTTTTCGGACACGTGATTCCCTTTCCGAAACGGCATTGGACGTGTTTATTGATTGGGTGCATTTTTGTCAACCGCGCTATAATCATGGGTAGTGAGTAGGTATTTCTTTTTCTTAGAAAGAGGTCAGCGATGATCTTGCACCAGATGAATTTATCACGGTAGCTATCCCGAGGAGCTATCAATATTGCGTAGATACCATAGCTGATGCTAAATGTCATTCTTACAGTTTAGGAAAAAATTTTAGCTGTAGTTAGTTAGTGTTAGCTGTAATTAATATGAAATGAGTATCCATGACGTACGGAAAAAATGCTGAACTAAAGTTGCCGAGAGGACAGGTGTGTGTAGTTTGCGATCAATTGGCTTGAGATCTTTCACGGAGGAAAATTAATCTTTCTTAAACACTGTAGTTAGCCACCATCATGGTACCGATACAGCCGAGTGGAACTTTAACTGATTTAACGTATTAGTTTGATATATTTTCACCTCCGATATTGTAGAGTGTATTATAGAGTGCAAAATCTCCACAACCTACCCTCTGATGATATCTTGTCCTCACTCTCTGTCAATAAACTTGACCATATCTTCCTTTAAACCGATCTTAAACTTATCCGTAGCACACTGAACTCAACCATTGACTGCCCCGACCTTGTTTCCTCGATAAATTTCAGAATACCCTCCCAGAATACACACCAGGACTCACTCATTGCTCACTCATATCCCTCCCTACTCCCAGACTATCACTTACCACACGCTCCCTCATTTTTCGCCTCTCTCCTCTTGCTAATTCCCTTCCTGTGAACATTGACCCTTTCACCCTTTTTTCCACCGTCTTTGGCATTCCCAAAAAAAGTAATTTGTGCTACCTCCCCATGTTGCATTATTTTTGTTACCTTCTGCTTGTTGCTTTTACGTTTGTGTCCTATTTGGTTTGTTACATGTTCACTGTAAAATGGCTTTATGCTGCATGTGATCAGTTTGACAAATAAACAAATAAATATATTAGGCGTATTAAACTATAATTTTATCAACATGTGTCCTTGTTTTGTTTCTGAGTGCGAGAACATGTATTGCGCGTCGACTCCGTGACACATTACCGGTGCGAAAGGGGATGTTTTCGCTCTTGAAAAACGTAAGCTATGTAATGAAACCTGTGTTCTGTTGTCGTGTATCCGATGCTCATTGGTATTTCTTCAGTCTCCCCGGTCGTGTTTGTTGGAGACGTTGACGTAAAGACTGCGGCCGTCACTTTCATGGTTTCCGATCACGAAGGGAACTCTCGCGGGCGGTGACGGTCACGCGAGAGAGTGGCGCTAGGAGAGAGGAGGTGGAGGGGGGAGGAACGAATAAAACACTCTCACACGTATGGCATTTGTCTATGATGTGCCTGCGGAGGTCGAAGGCAGGGGAGAGGATGAGAAGCGACCTCGGTGGTCTTTTCGCCGCAGGAGGAATATTTAACCCTTTCCACCGTGAGATGTTTTTCTTGTAATTTCATAATTTTAGTACGGTCTTCTAGGATGTTTTGGGGTCTCTTTCAAGGGAAAGACGTGACTAGCGGAACTCGCACTATGTCTGCCGTCCGTATCGCCACGAAGAACTGATATCTTTCAGAGTGACGTAGAGAATATTATCATGACGCCTCACTACTTCTCTTGGTCTGACAGATGCGATAAAATAAGAGAGATACACTGCCGAACAGATAGGTAAAAAAACTCGTTCTTTCCGCGAACAATAAGCGACCACAATAAAAATTAAGCTCCACTAAATACACTCCTATAATTCATGTCACCATTTAATCTCCAAAAAATTGACACCTATACACGGCTGGTGACCTAACACCCCCTGCCAAACGCCCATGCGGTGGATCGCGGGGTATTATGTAGATGTAGATGAAGAATTGACCTAGCTTCGCCAGGAAAAAGTAAGACCGAACCCGCACGGACGCGTTGGCTAGGGTAGAAAGGGTTGAAGGTGATTTAAACGATTTTTATTTATTGGTTCCATTTCCTCTTTCGGGGTTCAGTCGCATCGTTTTTTTTTCTGCCAGCCTTTCTCCTCCAATCACGGGGACGTCTTCGGGTCGAGGATGACGCCTCTAGGAAAGGAGGAGAAACATTATCAGAAAAACAACGACGCAGCTGAATACCGAAAGAAGAAATGAAACCAATACCTGCTCGTCGCTGAAATCTTGGACAAGAGATCTCTGTTGATGTACATGCATGTGTGCGTGAAACTTGCATTCCGTAAACCAGAGTGGATTCATTTAGCGGAGTAAAGATGGTATACGAGCTGGTAAATTTCGATACAAGAATGAAAAGGGGGACAAGCGGAAGAGGGAGGTGGTCGATGGCTCATGCACTGGACACTTGCTGGTAAAACCAAACCGTGCCAAAACTACATTTCCATATTTCTTCGCCTGCTAGGTACATTGTATTTGCCTTCAGTGTGATCACCTGTTGACTACAACATCGGCGAACCTTCGTTGTTGAGCCACCCTGCATAATGTAATCGCAGAGTAAGCAATTTTTCTTGCTCGATAAACTATTTGAGGGCATTAATCCGTTGAAAATAATTAATTATTGGCTTTACAACTTTACGTATTCTATAAATCGTCTAGAAGGTGAAATTAGAGGAGTAAGGGTATATCGAGGTTTTATGTTCATTTCATGTTTTCGTCGTTCTGGTCACTGTTGGTGGATGAAGGAAGGGAAAAACATGACGAGGCTATCACGGCGATTGCCACCAAAAGTTGCAATGAAGATTACGATGGTTTGGAGAAGTGGTAAACGCTTTGCTATGAAAAATCCAATTAGCACAGAGGGTTGAACATTAGCACAGAGTTTCCCAAGTGTACAGAATCTGTAGGTGCCCAAAGAATAAAACTAATTGACTGAAGTTGGCTTGGAAGCTAATCTCTACGAGTTTTATACCCAAAATATTTTTGTACCATTTTCATTCTACTCTGCGGGGTGAAGATAACGAAGATACGAAGTTACCCCTATTTCCTAAGCTTAGAGTGGTTGGATTACTAATATTCAAACGTTAAACAATTAGCTGATAAATTAAGTTGCCTCAGTAAAAACTTCAGGGAAAGAAGACAGGTGGCTTCAGGAGACCTAAAAACCATATAAACTACACCGTCTTCAACCTGATTTCCGGTACATGATCCTCTTCGAGTTTACTATATATTCATGTGAAAAAAATTTGCATCATACAGGTTTCATTTTATGGAAATTCAATGCTCTTTGGGCATGTAGCCTTATGGTACACGAGATATATTTCGTAATTAATCTATTTCATAAGTACATACATATTATGTTTTATACGCGAAATAATATATTTATCTTTTTTTCTGATAACTAGTCTGCCTGACTACAAGGTATCACGCCTAGTGTAGTATTCGAAAAAGTATTTCAATGTCATATCGTTTTTATTTCAATTATCGCACCGAAAACTTTAGTCATAGCATACTTTAATCAAGGGAAAACACTTCTGTATAATTTTCGTTCTTGCTTTTACAGTGAGTCCTAACGCATAAGCAGATGGACCAAAATGTAATGTGGTCCGAGGGTTATTTTACAACTAACTAAAATAAATCGTTAAAATGTACAGTAAAAGACCTATGATCATCACTCTAGCCACATTGTGTGCGTGTGTGTACATGCACGGTTTTGGAGGACAGGAGCGAATACGGAAGGGAAAAGATGATTTCGTAGAAGGCAGAGTTTTTTCTCGTGGTAATTCCTACGTATTTCATCTCCGAATTTATTAGCAGATATGAATGTCTGAGGATACTTTTTTCTGGAGTTTTGACCGATTGTTTTAAACGACTTGAGCTGTAGTCGTTAAAGTCACGTCAAATTTTAGTTGACATCATCAGGGTTAAAACCCATTGAATTAAACAAAATCAGGTTTATAAAATGACTATGAACGATTCGATGACATGTAAAATTAATAAATTATTACCATACCTTTGACTGGTTTTGTATTAGTTGAATAGGAGTTTACGCTGTAGCATTAAACAACGAACAATTTTTTGGTTACTATATCCTATTTAAACAAATAGTAACAATGGTATAACGGAAGCGATATATTTTTTTACAAATGAAAACGTATGAACATCTTCAGGCGTAGCTCAGTGCCAGTATAGGATGCAACCGCATGGGTTGTGGCTTCTGGAAGGTCCTGGGTCAATCAATTTCAAATCACCCAATTTAAATAAAACTTGTTGCTCAACATTTTTTATTTTCCTGATTTTTTATCATGAATTACCTATAGAAAGACAGTCACAAAACACTATTTGAAAAACTACAATAAGCCATAGTTTTTTTCTGGCAGCCATTTTTAAAATTTTAATGAAATATTTTTATGCTAATTTTAATGAAAAACGTGGTTTGCGGAAAGTTTAATTGCCGAGCTATTTTTATAGATATCAGAATAATTTAAAAACCAGTGTGTTTAGAAAACAATATACTTTAGATATACTTTTTTTAAATTTTTCTATCATGCAAGAAAGTTAGCCAAACTCTTTCTGTAAAAACTCGTAAAAATTTATCAATCGTTACTTTTTAAGACCATAAGTTTTTATGAAGGAAACAAGTATCACAAATAATATGTTATTTCTGTATTGAATACTTACATAACTGTCTGCAGTATAAGTTTTAGTCCTGAAAATGCACTCCTTTTTTTCTAGAGGTTTTCAAAAATGGCCGAAAGTCTTTTAACGTCAATTTTCTCAGGTCAATATCTAAAAAGGGACAGAATGAAAATAAGTGATAACTTTACAGAATGTTCTTTATACACATAGAAATATCTCACACAAAAATTATAACTGAGACGCCAACAGCAAACAAGGCCATTTTAAAACATTACATTAACAATTAGTTTTATCCTAAACATAATTTATACTTAAAATTTTTATTTTTCTATTTACGCCTACCTTGTATTTATAAGTTAAACTGATTTCAAAGTACAAACAATATATATCAGCAAAAAACAATACTCAACCATAACATATCAATAAGTTCAAACACTTTTGTTAACAAAGAGTATTTATTATATCTATTATACTTAAAAAATTGTATCCTAACCTCCTTCTCAACTAACTTCTTACCCCATCCTGACGTAGTCGCTAGCCATACGTCAATGCCAATATAGCTCAACTTACCTCATTTAAGAAGGAAATGTCTTAATTATGCAACAACAATTGGGGAAAAGACATTTAGCATAGCAAGCACATGCAAAAACACACTTAACATATATTCAGCTCAAAAGTAGTACAATTATTGTAAAATCAAGCTTCTTCAAATCAATAAAAGCAATCAGTCAAGAATTGAAATGATATTGGGGCCAATTTACAATGCAGTTATATATTTATTCTAATTAAAAAGCAAGTTTTTGCCTTTGATCACTCAAAAGAGATCAATTAGTTACGGTAGAACCTTTTTTAAGAGACACAGTGCACTTAGTGCGAAATTTTACTGTAATTGTATTTAAGAGTCTTTCCTTGTGAGTTTAGGCGGTTATTTGGGCGTAAGAGTTCTTTTATTTTCAATTAATTTTGTATCACTAGTCGAAGTTTCATTTATCCTTCCCGGTTTCCTGCCTCCGTACGTGTGGACCAGCTTTTTACCTTCGCTGTCCGTAAGTTCTATTTCTTCCCATTTCTCTCCTTCACCTGAAGTTCTGCTGCCACCAAACTGTTGTCGCCATTTCCATGGTCTTATTTCTTCGTTTTGTAACACTATGTAGCACCGTACGCCGTTTTTTTCCGGTTTCCGCCTCTATCGCCCGACACGTCCGTTTCCTAATGGTTTCCTAACCATTTTGTTCTCCCCCCGTATTGTTGATTATATTGTTTGGCGTCCTTAGTTTCGTATTGTTAACTGTTTAATATTTTTAAAGCGTTTATAGTTCCTGGGTGTAAATATTTATTTTCCTTGCTAGTTACCATGTTACAACAAGTCAATGATAGTTTTGCAAGTGTAGACTTGAACTCCGATGCACCGTATTCATGTATGGTTCTTTGTACATGAACTTTTCCTGTCAGTGCAGTTTTAAATTTGGATCTCCATTGCTGTATAGTGAAATACCTTAGTTGATAAAACTAAGTATATTAGTTTTTAAGAATAGTAGACTGTTCAAGTGTTCTGCGAGTGAACTAATAAGTGAACAGTGCCATAAACAACACTACAAGCAAGAAGTGCCTCAAGAATTAATTAGGGTGAGTGACTTGCCTGCTGAAGAACAATGTTTGCTAAAATGAAGAATTTCGAAAGAAATTACTAATATTTGCGATTACCACAAAGATAAATATTTAGACATATACAACCACATTTTTGGGAAAAAAATGTTGTGATCCATTTGGTGCTAACAAGAAACCAGTTAAAAATGGTTTGCGTAAACTACTAATTGAGCACCTTTCCAAGAGTAAAAATGTGGATATTAACCTAATTCCTGGACAAGCTCTATGCCCAACTTGTGCATCAAGAATATTTGTAGAAAAACCCTTTGAAAAAGCGGCAAAGAATGTTGAAAATGACCCCGAATTTCTTTCTGGGCCTTTTGAATTAGTTGAGGATAATCCTTTCCATCAGTAGAAGTTTCCATCAAGTTCATTTGTAAAACTTTTGAATCATCTCCTTTGTGTAAAATAACAAAGCTTAACACAAGACAGTGACTGTCAGCGTTACAAAGAAAAACTGATAAAATTACAAGCGCAGTCAAGCGAAAATTGGAAGAATCTTTCCATAATGACTTAGAAGCTCAGATTCAAAATAGTACAGAAAATATACAAAGTGAGTATGATATACTCATTAAAAACTGAAAGAAAAGTTCAAAGTTTCTAGTAAAGACGATGAAATTAAGATAATTAGCCTCTTGCCAAGATCATGGTCAAAGAAGGAAATAATCGAGGAATTTGGTGCATCTGAATGCATGGTGAAGCTAACTAGGCAGCTAGTAAAAAGGATCGAAGTGTCTTACCACATCATTCAAAAAGACAAGGCAACAAAATAAATGAAGTGGTTATTAGTTGTGTCAAAGAATTTTACGAGGATGATGATAATAGTCGCTTATGTCCTGGTAAAAAGGAGTGTGTTTCAACTGTGATTTCAACTATGTTAAGGTGCAGAAGCAGAAAAGGTTAATTCTTCTCTCGCTGAATCAGCTCTACAGCCTCTACAAACAGAAATCACTAAATTGGCCGCTGTATGTTTTGCGCTCTACGACCAAAGTGGTGCGTTCTTCCGGGTTCATCTGGAACTCATAGTGTATGCGTTTGCAAGTATCATCAAAACACAAAGCTAATGATAGAAGGAGCAAAGCATAATGCAAATTATAAAGACCTGATATCTTTCATGGTATGTGATATTGATGGTGAAAAATGTATGCTTGACACCTGTGCAGAATGTCCTGGACCAGATACTCTACTTGATGTCTTAAAAAATGAACTTGACATCTTGCCTGACGATGTAATTTTCAATCAGTGGGTACAAACCGATAGAGCTGAGCTCATTACACAGGTAATGCCCAGTGAGGAATTTTTACATTCTCTTGTTGATAAGCTTGTGCTTTTAAAATACCATCACTTTATCTCAAAAGCTCAAGCTCAATATTTCAAGGAAACAAAAGATAACCTGAAAGAAACCCACTGTTTAGTGATTTGTGATTTTGCAGAAAAATATACATTTACAGTACAGGATGAAATTCAAAGCTTTCTCTGGACTAATACACAAGCGACACTGCATCCGTTTGTCATCTACTTTAGGAAAGAAGACAAAGCATGTTGCAAAACTATTTGTGTTATTAGTGACCACTTTGATCACAATACCACGACTGTGTTCACATTTCAACTTCACTTCATTAGAGAAATTAAGAGTATCATACCTAATTTTGAAATGGTCATTTACTGTAGCGATGGCACAAGCAGCCAGTACAAAAATAAGGAAAGCTTCATTAATGTCTGCCAACACGAAAATGATTTTGGTCTACTGGCACAGTGGAATTTCTTTGGCTCATCACGCGGAAAGAATTCTTGCGATGGGATACGCGGAACAATAAAACGGGAAGTTACACGAGCTTCCCTTCAAAGACCTTACACAGAACAGATCCTGACTCTACAAGATATGCTAATATTCTGTCGAGAGAATATTATTGGAGTTAATTATATATTTGTTTCTTCATCTGAAATTAAACAAATGGAAACAAAACTGACTGAGAGATTTGAATGCTGTTTACCAGTGAAAGGAACTAGGAGCTAATCACAGATATGTCCCCATAAGTGACGGTCAAATAAGATATTTTGTTAATTCCAAAGGCTCTAACTTTGATGATCATCAAACTTCAATACTTTTTAAAAACGTATCATCTTTTACAAATAATGACTTTGTTGCTTGTAGGTGTATATGATGAGAGGTGGTGGCTTGGAAAAATTGAAGACAACAGTGAAGATAATAATGGCGTTTTAGTGCATTTCTTTTATCCTTCTGGACAAAATCCTGCCTTTCAGCTTTCTAAAAATGATACTGTTATGGTGCCCGCACAGAAAATAGTGCGAAAAGTGACTCCACATTGGAACTCACAACAGTGTCTGATAGGGTACACTACATAACTGATAAACTATGCAATGAAATATCGTGTTTGTTTAACTCTATAATGAAAATTAAATGTAGTTACAACTAAAGTTTTAAATCTAAATACATAGAGAAACTATATTGTTTGTATACTGTACGCAAGTGTAGTACGACAAATATATCGGTAAATTAAGCTTAAGAATTAGATCTCTTACCTATCTTTATCACTGCCCATTGTTATTTAAAAGTAGAAATATTTGATCATATATTGTATGCCATGATTTAAACATTATTCGACCGATGTCAATTGTAATAACTTCAAGCCCTTGTTTGCTAACTTGGCACTGCACGAGCGTGTAAAGGGTAGCGTTTTTACTGAAATTCACTGCCCTATTACTCTAAATATAGTTGAGCCTCAGTTATAATTTTTGTGTGAGATATTTCTATGTGTATAAAGAACATTCTGTAAAGTTATCACTTATTTTCATTCTGTCCCTTTTTAGATATTGACCTGAGAAAATTGACGTTAAAAGACTTTCGGCCATTTTTGAAAACCTCTAGAAAAAAAGGAGTGCATTTTCAGGACTAAAACTTATACTGCAGACAGTTATGTAAGTATTCAATACAGAAATAACATATTATTTGTGATACTTGTTTCCTTCATAAAAACTTATGGTCTTAAAAAGTAACGATTGATAAATTTTTACGAGTTTTTACAGAAAGAGTTTGGCTAACTTTCTTGCATGATAGAAAAATTTAAAAAAAGTATATCTAAAGTATATTGTTTTCTAAACACACTGGTTTTTAAATTATTCTGATATCTATAAAAATAGCTCGGCAATTAAACTTTCCGCAAACCACGTTTTTCATTAAAATTAGCATAAAAATATTTCATTAAAATTTTAAAAATGGCTGCCAGAAAAAAACTATGGCTTATTGTAGTTTTTCAAATAGTGTTTTGTGACTGTCTTTCTATAGGTAATTCATGATAAAAAATCAGGAAAATAAAAAATGTTGAGCAACAAATTTTATTAAAATTGGGTGATTTGAAATGGATCGATCCCTCCTCCTCCATTCCTTTGTATTGCCATCTTTGATGAACCGCAAGAGCTTAATATCAAGTACCTCTTGCATCCTCCATAATTCGCTCGGGAATTTGGAAGCGTGGCTGTATGTGGATTTGCCCGGCAAGCCAAAGGTACCCGGTTTGATTCCCTGTCCGGGCAGATTTCTCGTGGCAATTCCTAAGAGAAAGATTTGTTTAGCGAGGAGATTGGGTTGGTTCGATACCAAGAGACCTGGCTTCTAATGTTGAGGGTTCGGGTTCGAAGTCCAACAGTACCGATGTTTTTTAAATACGATATCCCAACCCTTACTTCGGTGATAGCTCGAGAGCACTTGGTCCATTGGTGAAACCTTGTACTCCGTCCGTCGGATAGGACGTTTAACTGTTGATCCCTTCGCGCATTTCGTTGAGAGAAAGCGAGTGTCGGGCTTCTCTCCACCCTTAACCCAATTCCTAGTTGATTCTTACCTCACCAACCTACTCAGCTTATCCTAAACGGCGTGAATGATTTCAGTTTTCGGACGCCTCTTCCAATAACGGACAAATTTAGACTCGCGAACTGAACTTCGGCGCAGAATTGATCCCCGTCCTTCTAAAAAGAAAACAGATAATAGTGAACATAAAGTGAGACGTAACTAATGGAGGAACTGAGTTGCGCTGAGGAGCCGCTGAAGCCTCAAAGATTACACGCAACGGTCATATTACCAGAAAAATTCAGATCACGCGCGTAACAAGGTGAGTCAAAGGTTATATTTTAACCACCAAACAAATGGCGCCGGAGAATCCCTTCATCCCGGTCACCATGAATGATTGCGACGAAAGCAGCGAGGCGCAATACTGACGATAGCACATCTCAAATCACTATTGTTATGAGATGAAAAGGCGTGCGGCAACGCCATTGGCAGGTGTGAGATGGGAGGCCATGGGGTTTCGTGCAAGACAAAGGTTGTTTGAGATATTATGATACCTTTGACTGGTTTAGTATCACTTGAATAGGATTTTACGCTGTAGTATTAAGCAAGGAACAATTTTTTGGTAACTATATCCTATTTTTAAAAATGGTAACAATAGTATAACGAAAGCGATATGATTTTTTCCAAATGAATACATATGAGCATCTTCAGGCGTAGCTTATTCATAGAGCCTACTCGCACGTGCTTTAGAAGACTCGAATTTTCGCAAGGAGTCATAATTTTATCCTGATGAACTAACAGAGATACAAATTCGAATGGGTGAGTAATATGACCCTCTGCTGATGTGGTTTTCAAGGTACCCTGCGCTTGGAGCATTTTAAGATCTAAGCGCTGCATAAATCAAAAACCACATCAGCATCTGTCACCATCTGAGAAAGCCTACACTCTATATGATAATCCCCTCTCTTTTTACACCAGAGATGACAATGAATGAAGGCAATGGAAGGGAGGCATTCGGAACAATAGTGCCGTGGAAGAGCGTTCATATATCCCTTGATGATGCACATCCCGCCAATACTATCTTCACTAGATGTGTGGATGATGCCTTTAAAAATGACATTTATAAAAAAATCGTCGTTCAGCTTGTGTTTTCCCAGTTTGTGTGCATTAAATAAGGTGTTTGTGATACATATCAGCTCCCGGGCACAACGAGAGGGGAGAATTACCGTGGAAGATCAAGGTCGTATCACTTCGGACAGGTTATCAGGGACGATTAAATGACCTTTTGGTAGTTTTCCCTCCCGATCTATGTCGGTAATCCATCTGTTAAGATGCTCTCACATTATTATGAGAGCTGAATTGTTAGTCCCAATGAAGGTGTATGATCATCGAAAGTTTGTTTATTTTCGAATAATTAATGTGCGGAATATTTTCAGGTGCTTATCTAAGTAAAGGCTACCAAAAGTTGACTTAAGTTTTAGATTGTAAATTCGCCTGTCTTCTGGTCCAAGGGTTATGTTATTTAATAATTTAAATAGTTGTTCATTCCTTTTTTCTTGAAATTTTCTCTATATATTTCTCCAATAGTTCATCCTTTTATGCCAGGAGTGTACACGGTATATTCTACCAACCTTGGTCGGTATGCGCTAATGTGAGATTTCCTGCTCAGGTCGACTACGTTTTTTCTTCGACCGCACATTCTCCCAGGACTTTCGACCGAGTCCTTTAACGGACGCGAATAAGTAGCTCCCGTTTCACATATATTTGCGTCAAGGTGAATTAGTAAATCGTAACGGGTTTTGGGTCGTAGACCTGTCCCGGTATAGTTGGACCGCGTCAAATGATTCAATAAAAATTTATTTTGTGCGTGGCCATCTTGGAGAAAATCCATTTTTTGCACACACATACCCACATGCATTTTCCGTTGAATGGAACGGTTTAAAAATTTACCCCCTCTCGTGACAATCATATTCCCAAGATAGCACGAGTTAATTTTGAAAATTTTTTATTTTCACTCTATTCAAAACATCGAAAAAAATTAATGGTAGTAGAGGAGTGGTAATGATACCCAACTGTTTCACAGATGATAGAAATATATTTCTTAGAACTTTTCTTTGTTGTTGAAATTAAATATTGAGTCAAAATTTTTTTCATACAAATTACTATTTTATACTTTGAGGAAGGTCTCAAATTTGAGCGTTTTTTTCTTAAAGAGATAAAGTGTAAGAATAATCTTATAAAGTCAAATTTGTGTGGAACTAACTGTTTTTCCTCCAGAAGCCATCGAAAACGTCTTCATGCTGGAAATCAACCATTTTCTCCGACGGAAGGGCTATTAAAAGTACGTGGCTTACAGAACATAAAGATATCTGAAGGCAAAACAAGAATTGAAAACGAATGAGTTTGAGATTCTCTCCTCATAAGAAAAGGGTGGTACTTGTACACTAGTTCGGCGTTTAATATCAGACAATTTTGGACTCCATTTACTTAGTTTGGAGAGATATTTAAAATGTGGAAATCACTTGATACAAACATATGCGCAATTACAGCATCTTACTGGAAGCCGTATAAACGGTGGGAAAGAATCGCCGGACGGAACTCTGGGCACCTACGCTTTGCGCATAATCCCTAAAAATCGGCCATTGGCAATAAAAAGGACGGGCTCCGAAGCGAAGGGCGAGGAAATTTGGGTAAATTATTAGTTCAAAACCCAACACAACTTCAACAGAAGTTCAAAGCCCAGTCACAATTAGATTGACCACGTATAGAACCTCAAAACCAGTTTTTTCCATAGGAATTAGAAACACAGACTCTGCTTCATTGAAAAGGTAGCCCCAAGTCTCTTTGGCCCTGTTTTTCCTCTTCGTACGTTGGCCGCAACCACTGGTGCAACTCTTCAACAAACAACGGAAGCCGCGGCCATCCGCCAATCATCCCCCAGCAATGAGTTGGTCGGTCGCGGGCAGCTTGAATGATTCCGCTGTCCATCGAGCACCACGTGGAGGTGCACGATCGGGTACTTAACCATCCAGAGCTCTTCATTCTAAAAAACTTTAGGCCGATTCCCTTGCGGTCTTCGCTCGGAAATAACAGCATCTGGGTAAAACTACAAGCTTAAGCTTCTACTCGCACGAGATTTATGGTTGAGGTAAGTATAGTTTTAGCCAGAAATTCAATTAAAAGTATATTGTTGCCGCATCCATTTTTGAGTGTTCCAGGGAAACCCAATTGTTACAATAACAATGAAAATAATAATGGAAACAATAACTGAATCATTTCGTATGGAATGGCCCTTAAGTGATCGCTCTTTATACCGATGGCCTTTCCATAAGGGGTCATGGTAAACGCGGAAATTGTAGTGACAGGAGGCCTGATAGGTTATTTCATGCGCCACAAATCTCTTGTGGGGCGAAGATGAAGCCAAAACTGACCTTCACTGAGAGCTCTATAACCGCCCTTTGTTATGCTGCACGCGGTGAACTGCACAAGCTGAAAGGTCTTCAATGGTTCAACCCCCCCGCTTTTAATTACTTGTAGCAGCGGAATGGGGATGATCTACAGAAGGCCACGTCTCTCGGTCACGAAAAGGCGGCGTGTGTTTCCTTTTGCGAGCCTTGATTCGCTTGTTTATCTTCAAGCTGAGCATGCGCGAGGATCCAAGCATCTTCTTTCTCTCTATCTCCTCTCCGTCCTTCCTCCCCTTGAAGGTGCATCTCGTATCATCATCACATCTACCCTTGCCTCCCGCCTCTCCCCACAGCCACCCCTGGCGGTGGTAGCGGGGGCGGTCATGGAGTGGTGAGGGCCACCCTCCCTTGCCGCCGCTCCTGTCTTGCGTCATTAGCGTAACCAGGCAGCCCAGAGCCACGATGGAAGGCAAAGGCAACGGGCCCAGAGGAAAGCAAACGTTTAAATAAAACTCAAACCTCCTTAAAATTTATATTTTTTTCATAAATTCATAATAAAATCCAACAAAACGTACAATTTGTAGTCAGGTAAACAACTCAATATTCAACATTGAAAAGATAAGACGAAATGCACGATTTTTATTTTAAGTAAATATTACAGAAATAGCTGATAATGACTTGTGTACATAGATTTGTATAGAAAATAGATAGAATGATTTTTAGAAAATAATGCTTTGTTTTAAAATCTTTTTCTAACTTTTGCACTGGCCAACTCGTTTAGCACAGTGGTGTTATCTATTTTAGAAGATGTGTCGAAATTATCCTTACAGGGACTTGTGTCCAAGTTTATTCATTTATTGAGTGAGTTGATGAATGATTGCTTTTGATGAGAAATCAATTGGAAAATAAAAAGAAATCTTCACAAAACTCCCAGCAGCATCCTCCTCCAACACTGGCTCCACTGTTCTCACATCGATGCTGAAAAAGTGCATTTTTTCTTTCCAGATAAATATATCTCCAGGTGTGTTCATATTATCCACTTCAAATGATGCAATCGATTTTATTTCCCATAATGCCTTTTCTACCTCAACGCCTTATAATTTTGGGCAAAGCTGAATTTGAACACATTGTATTTCAATGCTAATGATAGGCTTACTGGCCAAATCTCTTTGCTCAAATATTCTTCTACTCATTCTTTCTCATCTATTGGTCGTTCAATCCTAAGATTGGTTGACTGCCGCCCTCCATCCTTCCCTGTCTAATACTCGTTTGCTTAATTCCTCGTGGTTCTTATAATATACTTTCTCCTTTTTTTGCCCTACATTCGAGGGTGGTTTGAAAAGTTTCCTGCCTGATAAAGAAAGAGATATTTTTTAAAAAGTTTTATTTGTCAACACAATCTCCACCAAGACTTGTACATTAGTCGTAATGGTGCTCTAATACGGTGATACCACTTTTATAGTGCGATTTGTCCAGCCCCTCAAAATACTCATTGACAGCATTGATGACTTCCTCGTTGCTCAGAAATCTTTTACCTCCGAGCCATTTTTTGAGGTTAGGAAATAGATGATAGTCGCTGGTTGCTGGAGGCTAAATCACAATTCGAACTCTAAATTGTTGGTTTTAACCATCGCAACAACCGACAGATGAGCATTGTCATGGTGAAACAAGATTATTTTCTTTTCCAGATGAGGTCATTTTTTTTCTTCACTTCGTCTCTCAAACGTTGTAATATCTTTGCGTAATATTCACCATTGATGGTTTTATACTTCTCAAGGTGTTCAATGAAGATAATTCCTTTCGAATCCCAAAAATACCGTCGCCATAACCTTATTTGCAAATAAAATTGTTATTGCCTTCTTTGGAGTTGGTTCACCTGCTGCTGTCCATTGTTTTGACTGTGGTTTTTATTCAGGAGTATATAAGTGGACCCAAGTTTTATCAATAGTTAAAGATTGACGCAAAAACTCGCTGGGATTTCGCTCATACATAGCCAAATTCTCGGTTGAAACATCTTCCGGCGCAACTTTTGATCGAGTGTTCGCAAACGCGGCTCTCACCTAGAACATGCACAAGTGTCGATGTTAAATATCGTGATCACGTTCAGTTGACATACCGGTGGTCTCAGCTATCTAACTGGCTTCCAACCTGCGATCTTCTACTACGATTATATGCATTTTCTCTGAGAGTTATAACCCCGACGAGGCATTCTGAGCGTCATCAATTCTCGTGCTACCTTTCTCAATTTCAGAAGTCCAGTGTTTGACTGTTGAATGTGAAGGAGAAGAGGTTTTTAGTTTTAAATCCATTTCTTCTTTGATTTGAAGTGGTGTTAAGCCTTTGAAGTGGAAGTATTTGGTGACCGCACGTTCCTCCAATTTTTCCATTTTTACACAAGCAACCCATGCGTCTTGCTAAATAGGCTGTCAAACGTACACTAATATTCGAACTGAGAATTCGAACAAAAATAGGTATGCCAGCTAGTCAGGGACTGTACTAGAGAATACGAGTCAAATATTAGACCCGAGGACACCTTCTTTGGGTCAGGCCTCAGACTTTTCCAACCTTCCTCGTGTTCATGCCTTGGCCATTCTCCAGAGGGACTTTTCCCTCTGTTTTTCCTTCAGTTGTATTCTTTACAGACCCATTGTGCCTCAAGTTGTGCCCAATCCATATGTGGTTCTTTTTTTCTGTATAGTGGTAATCTCCTCTTCTGGATACTCTTTAGTTTCTTATATCCGTCCATTTTATCTTCAGCATCCTCCTCCAACACTTCGAAAGCTTCTTGTCTTTTCTGGTCTACTTGTCCAATGATCTGTGCTTGCCATCCTTAGAGTCCCACGCTTCTCACGAATGTTTTCATATACTGTTCCCTAGTTTGTAGTCCTATCCTCTTTGAACACGGCCGTGGTCTTTTTAGCATGAACGCTTTTTTAGCTTGGATCATTCTTCATTTGATGTGCGTTGTACTTCTTCCGTCCGACGTGAGGGTACTTCCAAGATAGGAGAAGGAATCCACGTGCTCTAATTTCTCTCCTCTCGGTGTGACTTCTGTATTCAGCTTCTCTCTTCCACACATTAGAATTTTTGTCCACCATTTATGTACAGTGGCGGAAGAAATTAACGCAAAATTTTTCGCGCGCCAGAATGCGGCATTTTTGGGAACTTCTAGGAGCAGTACACACTCGAAAGACTGGCAACACTGAGGAAAACATCGTCTACCGCAAATATTTGAAATCCGCAATGGAACTCACATTTGCTGGAGCGTGAAACTTAGTCATCAATCGCCTCATTTTCGAACTTTCTTCTCATATTATTCGCACATTCAGTCGCGGTGTATCGCTGTGTTTATTTCAGCATAGTTCTTACGTCGAATGATATCACTTATACAGAAAGACTGATCATTAAAAAATATTCACTATCCCACCCAATTCGGTATATATGCTGAAATCTTCATCTTCTACCACCAAGGGATATTTATTGTGGTCGACTTCCGAGGATCTTTTTGAATGACGTGTACTGTGTCTTTTTCACCGAAATGATATAAATCGAAATTTATCCGCACCAAATGTCGATACAAAAAAGATTTAATTAAAATAAGTGTAGTCTACATGATGAAATTTTTCACGATTTTCCATTTGTAGATTGACGAAGTTCCTTAGACGGATATTTATTAAATTCAAAACGGATATTAATTAATGAATCGTTCTTGACCCAATATAAATCCGTTTTTAGTTCGTCAGAATGGAATTAAACTATGGAAACACACGTAAA
Source organism: Ceriagrion tenellum (assembly GCA_963169105.1). NCBI lineage: Eukaryota > Metazoa > Arthropoda > Insecta > Odonata > Coenagrionidae > Ceriagrion > Ceriagrion tenellum. Next base: position 2,969,245 of record OY720633.1, read on the forward strand.
TATATATAACTCAAAAAATAAAAATAAATGTGCTCGCATCGATACCGAATAATCTAGGCATATTTTCCCGATATTTCTTTCATTTTATCACAGGAAGCTTGGTGACGAGCTGTCCTCTGTTAAGCTTTATCTAGTAACTGCAGGATATACGAATAAACATTCCGAAAAGTTTACCGAAATTAGGTGCAGTTGTGGATAAACAATCTATTACGTCTGACTGCATAATATCTTACACGCTTAGCTATAAATTCGCCGCACATTTAAAATTAACAGAAAAGCCTTTTAAAAGACTTCAGTATGAAGTAAAATGTCATTAATGAAATAAATTAATAGGTAACGGTTAATGTTGTAGCTGTAAGATGTATTTGGCTAGCTAAAGTATGGTCCGTGTTCGATTTTTAATGAACACAAATGATTTTTTATATACATTTTCTCATATTGGCGATATGACTGAATGTAATGTGTAGCTGCAATAACTGGCAGATAATATGATTTTTTTAAAATACAAAAGAGATAAAATTTGCCTAATAAAAGTCAATTTACCAGACCAGAAATTGAATGAAAAACTCAACAATGTCTCGACCAGGGGTGGGGTCACGGTTCTTTTCTTTTTATGGTCGTTATCGTCATCCAAAAGGCAAGCCGCATTGGTAGGGCAATGCTCAACGTCCTTGGAGCGCACTCCACTGCTATGTAGCACCCGATCTTTCTTGATGACGATCACGTTTTCGAAATCATGAGCGTACTCGAACAATATTATCATGAAGAACCATGATAGTGATTCAGGTTTGCAACCCAGTAACAACTACTGAACTTTCTCATGTCAAGGTGAATTTAAGATGATATTCCGTATCCTTGCGATGAATTTATTTGCGTCCGTATGCGTATACTGTGAACTAAGTTACCTTTGAAATGAGTGGTGGTATTGTATACGAACGTTTAAAATAACTATAAGGATAGGAAAAAGCATACTAATCTCCCGGGAATACAAACAGAAAGAAGTAGTTCTCGGATTACACCTCATCAGCCCAGACCATTCCAATCAAACGCCATTAGTTCCCCTCATGCATGGGTTTGGAGGCGAACTACCATAATTATGAGTTAAAGCAAAGAGCAATCTTGGAGGACTTTTGAGGATCCCTAGAGGTTCCCCTGCGTCGATACAAAGCTCCACCAATACTAATGCATTCAAAATTGGAATGTATGAAGGCCGCATTATATTGATTTGGGAAATAGTATGCCTTTAATAAGAGTTTACTTTCCCCTTGTGTTGCGGGCGATACCTTTTCTGCCATAGATAATGTTTCGGACGCCAGTCGTTTAACTCACAGGAAAGAAGTGGTATTTGACTTCTCTTACGCCCTTTACAATATTTGACGGGTGCTTCCGATTTTTTCGAAGCGCGACGAGCCTTTTCTTTCTGGTGCAGCGAGAATTTGAAACCTGTGCTTTATTCACAACAACAAACCACCCCGACCATCACCACCCGGAACTTGGCTAAGGTTTACTGATGACTGCTTCATGGAGACGAGCGTCGATAGACGAACAAGCAGAGCGGACAGCGCAGGCAGAGATATTGTTCAAAGTTTTAGCGGCCTCTCCCTAAATTCTTGGGGGAAGAAAGATCTTATTAGCCTTTAAGTATGCCTCATTTTTCTCCCAGGTGGAGGAATCGGATAGTAGGTTTGTAAAAGGCAAAAACATCCATCGAAAAATTACCCGAAGAGGTGTTGCGCCTTCGACTTTCACCCACTGAACTTTTATTTGGTGTTTAAAAGTAAAAAAACCTATTTCTCACTACTATCAAACGAAAATCATTAAATTTATGTCCGCTATAGTAATAACTATGTTTATTCAAATGTTTATCAATAATCATTTTTCGTCCGCAACTAGGAATACTTGCGAGTTCACAAATGTCAAAATTTTAGGAGATGGTTCAAAACAAATCATGTAACATAGATGGAGCGGGCTGCACGGAGCGCAGCGTTTATTATGAGGATAATGCGAGAAACAAACGTTTTTCGACCCCCTAAAACGAAACAACCCAAAATTAAGATGCAATGAGGAAAATCGTGGAGGAAGAATGGGAAATGAAGCCAGTAAGAGGATACCAAAATGTGGACAACTCCATGTCACAAAGACTTGGTCAGGAAATCGAGAATGGAGGGGGATGGATTGATTATAAGGCTAATAAACATCCACATTCTTTATTTAAATACCAGCATATTTCTTGATGATCAATTGCTATGATCATGTGCACACATAACTCAAATTTAGAGAATTACACATACATTTTACCCTTTTCCACTCGTTGCATTATAGTGTCCCTTTTCAACATCCGTTAAAATACATTAATACTAAGAGATGAAATTTATGACCCTGTAAAAAGTCTTTTAATATCTTCATGTGGCGGTACTCACAACTTTAACTTCCATTGAAGCAATTATATTACGACACATTTGAAGAGAAATAGATTCTTTAGTGACGTAGCAATCGTATAATCTTTGATGGTGCACATTCCTAATTTGTACTCCATTGACTACTCTGCGGATTTATGAGGAGTATACAAATGACCATAGGGAAAATATGTAATTACTGCTTAGTCGCTACATGGAAAAAGATTATTTTTAGTATTTTATCACTTTCACAGGGGAATATACGCGATGCATTTTTGTCGGAGTATTACTTACGCGTGGGTATAAAAGTGCTCCTCTTAAAATTTAACTGCGTAATTTTAGCCAAACATTTTTCACTGCGAATATGTCAAAAGGTATATAAGTGATTCATTAATTTAACTTATCCTCTAAGTATTATCCTCCATCCTATAAGTTGAACTGTTGAACTACACGGCTAATATATTGTTCATAGCAAACCTAGAAAACAATGCTGGGAAAGCTTCAAAAACCGTTTTAAAGATATTTTGAAGAGAATTCCTCACTTGTTTGGTCTTTCACTCAAATAAGTAATCGGTATTTACAAGTTCGGCAGTTAGAAACAAACTCTAATTCCTAATAAAAATAATTTCCCTCTTTACTAAATCATTTCAAAGTAATTTAAAGGTGAATGTAGCATCAGGTAAGATCACTAAATCGAGTAACTGACACAATCAGAGATCCGGTCTGTTCCCTCCTTCATGAATAGCTTTTCATTGAGTGGTGAATTGGCAAATAAGTGGATATGAGCACCATACGACAGGCAGGACGTAGAAATCAAGTGGGGTCGAGTACCCGAGAATGGGAAGTAAACTTCTCATTCGACGCCCAAGGAGACCGCTCTGATTCTTTTACAAAGCCCGAATATGCGTAAAATCACGCACTCATGGTTGAGGTCAATATCCATTCCCTGGGCCTTCCGCGGATTCCTGCGAAGTTTCGGCTGCAATAAAGTCACATCACGTAGATTAATTATAAAGACACTAAAAGAGGCCACGCCAGGATTTGAACCCCAGGCATTCTTAACCGCAGACGAACGCTCTCCCTCTAGGCTACTTCATCGATCAAGAGAAAACAGCGGCCAGTGGTTCTTACTATACAACGTAAAATGGGAACTCTAATGTTTCCTTAAAAACTGGGCCAAATAAAATGCTCTGGATTTTTTAAAGTAGTTTTCAGAAAGTAAATACTATTACGTTTGGAGGAATTAAGAAATTTAGGTGTTTGGGATGACCTGAATGCACAAGGGCGGAAACTTACGTAGGGTTTTAAGGTATTGGAAATGCTTGTAAAGAAAAATTTTCTCCATATGGAAACCATTCTATTCCACCAGATTTCCCATACTTTAACTTGAAATTCACAGGATATTACGCCAAAATGTTAATTGTAATGCATCATATTTCTCGGAAGTAGTTTGAGGCCTATTAACACGATGTTCATCCACAGCTATTCCCTGCACGCGGAAATACATTTTATTGTTAGAGAATTTGATCTGGAGGAAAAAAAATTTTGTCCCAACAAATTATGCTTTCATCGTATTGTTTCTTAAGTTTCAACCAAGAAATTTGTTTAAACGGTAAAAATATGGTAAGAATCTCTATATAATCAACTACGAATTCGGAACCTCGACTGGGTGCGGTTCGAAGCAAGCTCATCACGTTTATAACTCCCAGACGATCTCGCGAACGTAAATCTTATTAGTATGACTATTTACATGACGGGTAAAATCGATATCAATTCATAGAGAGTTTGAATATTCCCGGTTTCCATATGCTGTCTCAATGTTGTCAAGTTGTCGAAGGAAAAGCGATTTCAATTAGTTCCCGTGTACGCCGCATTCAGACGCCAATGAGTTTTGCGTTAATTTTTTCCGCCACTGTACTTTCTTGTTGCATTCTTGGAGAATTGGGCCCTTTGCGTTTAGCGATATTTTGACGATCATCGCAATTTCCTACTATGACTACGATAACGGCTGCGAGTCGGAGCACGTTTATTTATTTTCCGTTAATCCTAATTCCGTTCAATCCGATTTCTTGTGTCTCTCTCGCCAATTGCCTCTTACAAGAATAAAATTCCTTCTGTCCCACCAAATTTCTTCCGCTTTGATAGTAACTTCCCTGCCTTTTAACTACAGCTGTGTTGAACACTGCGTTGGTTACACCCTTGGTCACCTCCGTGGATCGGAACGTGGAGAGAAGCGTGTCCTCGGCGAATGTGAGTGGGAGGGAAAGAGTAGCGGGCACATAATGAGGAGAAGAGGGAGGAGAAAGGAGAGAATCAGATGGGACGGAAGAGCGGGTGGAAATTAAAAGTCATCTATTTCAGGAAGTGCGCGAAAAGTGGAGTGGAATGCATTCAGTTGGAATCGCCGGGATATGAAATTGAAATTAGCCTTCAGGATAAAAAACCTCGTTGAATATGAGAAAAAATAAAGATTTTACTTCTTTTCCGATTCGCCCACCTCTTCTTTTGTTTTGCGAGCGGCTGGTGGTCGTTTTTTTTTAAATAGGCCAGCGGTGGCATTGGGAAGGGTATGTATGTATGTACTCCGCGTGAGCCACCTGAGAGAGAGAGAGAGAGAGAGAGAGAGAGGGGGGAGAGAGAGAGAGAGAGAGAGAGAGAGAGGGAGAGAGAGAGAGAGAGAGAGGGAGAGTCACATCACCTTGGCCGAGTGAAGAGTTTCTCCCACTTCGGGAAAATGTCAAAATCTATTTTTTTGCATTCTCCGATTAGAATTTCAGACGTGTCTTGATTCTTTCTGCCGAATCGCCAAATCTGCCCGTTGGAACTTAATCCTCGCCGCCATTCGCGTCTTAGATCCACTTCCGGAGGCCGACCACCCACCGTTAGGTAATGGGAAACCCCATAAGAGTGCGCGAGGTGGCCCCGTTTTGGCCAGAACATAGTTTTTACCTCCTTCACGTCAAGGGAACTGGTCGTTGTGGTGGCTCAAGCATTGGGTTTTTACTCCGAGGACATGGGTTTGATTTCCATTAGTGAGAGAAATTTTTAACTGGAATATTTTTAAATGACCCAATTAATTTCTACAAATTCTTTCATAACCCACTCATCCCTAGCACTATCTACCTGGGATCATCATACCTTTATCTATCCACCGCATCATGCTACATGACACGCATAAGTTCATCTCAATGGATTCTCCCTGGGACTCGCTCATATATAACACTATCCATCCTTTGGAATGAGTGGGTGATGAAATAATGTGAGTTTGATGCTTCAGTAATGGACACGTATGATAGGAGTGTGCTTCGTTAGTTTTGCAGTGCTGAGAGGGTGGATGAGGGTCGAAAAACTAATCAGATACATGATAGTAGAGTGGATTGTGTGAGAGGAAATGGTAGACCACGGGAGTAATGAGTCAATGTGTTCAAAGAGACTGTAAAGAGAAGGAATACTTGGAGGCTTAGAAATTGGAAGTCGTGCTCTGCTCACTCCAAGTGTGAGTGCACGAAAAGTGGAAGCAATTCATTAAGACAGGGAATTATGTACTAGGTAATTATGAAAAGGGATCTAAATTTCTTGAGCTAGCTGGCATTTATAAAGTCTTATTGTCTCAGCGTACCCCGAAAGGAAATGGAGTGATGGATATGTAAGTAAAAATTTTATTTTAGCGAAGTTATCGAGTATTTCTTGCTATCATCCCTATTAGTATAACGAAAAAATGTCTCTATTAGTGATTATTGCCCTATTGCAATACTTTGCACCATTTCTAAAATTCTCGAAAGAATTTTATATCACCCGATCACCCTCACAAAAAAATGAGCTCGCTGAATATCAATCAGGCTTTCAGAAGAACTTTTGCACTCAGTCCGCTCTCGTCAATGGCAGATGATAAACGTTCGGCCTTTGATCGATCCATGGTGATAATCCTTGTTCTATTTAACTTAAGTTAGGCCTTGACTCTAACCCAGCTAATACTGCGTATCTGCTTAATAAGATGAACATTCTAAATCTCTCTGCATCCTGTTCAAACTGGTTTTTCTCCTATTTGAATGGGCGTCAACAGGCAGTAAAAAATTTACAAGAAAGCTTACATATACATCTACGTCATACCCTGCAAGCCACCTAAAGGGTGTGTGGCAGGGGGTGCTTCTACACCAGGCATGCATGAATTATACGGCAGAACACCGAAATTACATTGAAACCAGCTTACCACACATACAAGAGAACTTATCCTCATAGTAAACAAGAAAACTTATCCTCATAGTAAACCATAAAGCTAAGCGTCCTTTAAGGGTCTGATTTAGACCCTGTATTGTTGTCTTTATAAATGCTAGAGATACCGGAACGAGCGAACGACCTTCAATATTATCAACTTTGAAACTGTATCTTGTATTAAACTTGATGACTTAGATACTCCTTATTCCAATTCTGTCCTTAACATTGGTAAAATTATGAATAAAAGCCTGGCATGGCCCGACCAGGTTAATTTCATTTTGTATCTACATCTACATAATACCCCGCGAGCCGCCTCATAGGCGTGTGGCAGGGGATGTTAGGTCACTAGCCGTGTAAAGGTGCAAGTTTTTGGAGATGGAATGGTGACATGTATTATAGGAGTGTATTTAGTGGAGCTCAATTTTTATTGTGGTCGCGTATTGTTCGCGGAAAGAACGAGCTTTTGTACCTATCTGTTCGGCAGAAATATCTCTCGTATTTTATCGCATCTGTCAGACCTAGATATGTAGTGAGGAGTCATGATAATATTCTCTATGTCGCTCTGAAAAATATAAGTTCTGATTTTATCAAGCAATCTAAGCCTAGCGTGCAGCCTCCGAGTCTCTAGGGGCTCCCAACTTAATCCATCTAGAAGTTGTGAGACACTTTATGTACGCTTGTAGCAGTTTTTAACGAAGCGCGCTGCTTTCCTGTGTATTTTTTAATTTTATTGGCTAAATCTATTTGATTAGGGTCCCAAATGCTCGCGGCGCATTCAGAGTGTGGTCTAACCAGAGCAAAGTAGCATCTCTCTTTTACTTTTTCATCCGAGGACCTTCCTATTATACGTTTAACAAAACCTACTTTCTTTAATGCTGCGCCACATATGTTCTGTATGTGTGACCCCCACGATACAGAAATAATGGAATAGTATAAAAGCTTAAAATTAAAAAAAGAATCCTGCCAATACATAACAGGAAATTTTTTAACCAGACTCTAATTTTTCCTCAGTTTTCTTAACTTTTCCGTTGCTTTCGGAGACCTGTCAAATGAAATGAATTGTTATTGAAACGTCTACAAAATCCTGCCTTCGATTAATTTGTAATCTTTGCCCGGATGAGCTTATTTCTGGCTCGATATTCCCGCTAGATGGATATATCTGCTTTGTGCCTCTGTATTTCCTTTTTTCAACACGAAAACACTCCGAAGAATCTCCTTGATCTCTTTTAATACCCCCCTGAAGCTACCGTCATGCTAACTAGAAGTAATACATGCGACCAAATTTACCGCCTCACAGACCTACGATACTATGTTTCATAAGTCCTTCGCCGTCAAGTTCACCGCTGTTTAGAGCTAAATACCTCATGAAATTAGAAATTGTGGCAACTTACGGCATTTTAAGAGTAAATACTATGATTTTCTGCTCCTTGTGCCATTTTATAAATTAACTCTAATTTTGGTGCTAATTAGTGTAAATATTCTGTAACTAATTTTGTTATTTACTGTATTGCAGTATTTGTATTTAAGTTACGTTGCACCAATATGTTGCTTTTGAGGGTTTGTACCCAATGCATTAAAGTAGAATCATATCCTATCATGCCTCTTCGAGGTGCCATGAGCAATATCACCGTAGATAAAATGCAAAGAAGTTAGCCTTTTTTATAAAATAATCTCATATTTTATTGATTCAAAAATATAATCTACTTATCGCAATGCCTTCCGAGCTATTTGCCCGAAATAGCCGTGACTGCTTTCAATTGGATCAATCATTCAATCCACCTAATATCAATCCACCTAATATCTATGGTGAAGAGTTAACTGAAGAAGCCATAGGTGATGTCGTCGGAATACTTGTGGGAGGAGAAAGAGAGTACATTGTAATTAATGCAGCTGATCAGACATTAATAGCAAAGAGTGAGAAACAGTTACAGGAAATGGTGGATAAAGTCGAGAGGGTAGGAAAACATTTTGGAATGAAGACATACATCGGGTAAACTGAAGTAATGAAGGCGGGAAAAGAGGAAGGAGTATTAAATGTGACCATCGATGGAAAGAGGCTAGAACAAATGAAATCCGTTAGATACCTCGGAAGTGTTATAACATGGAAGTTGTGTGGAGGAAATAAGAAGTAGAATATCACAATCAACGTAGGCAATACGGAAAAGATTTGCTGAATGCTTTATTTTGAGTAGAATCTGATGGTAAGGAGAAAAGAGGAGAAATGTCAAGAGGGATTCGAAATGTGGGAAACAAGTAAGTGTTGGCAAGAATGAATGAGAAAAGGCATATTTTTGAGATCTAGAAGGAGGAAGGCGAACTGGATGGGACATCTCGTGAGGAAAAATTTCCTGCTGAAAAGAATATTAGAAGGTTAGATCGAGGGAAAGGGAGGGAGAGGAACACGAAGAAATAATGTATTGACGGATATTATGAATGGAAGGAGTTACGAAGAGCTGATGAAGGCAGCACAGGATAGATGACCAGCACCAGCGACGATGAGCAGTTCAGTTGACACCTTTTCGAGGACAGATTCACCTTAGAAGGAGATTATCCACCTGAAACTATGGCCAATTTCAATTTTTCTACGGCCGTCTGCTCCAGGGAGAGGTTTCTAATCTGAGGATGTTCTGATGCACAGATCTTATCCTGAATGCGGATGTTCGTAGTTTTCTTTTAGAGCCCTCTTCGTCATTTGACGGAAGAACGTTTTTTACTCATTGTATTATGATGAATATGAATTACAAGAAATCGTATAAAAAACCTTCGATTTAGAAAGTACTTTTCAATTTACGAATTGAAACGAAAAATTTTAGTTTAAGTCAGTAATTAGTGTAATGCATTCATAGTTGGTCCCTGAGAAATGAGATAAAGTTCTTGCGTAGTTTATATTACTATATGTGCTTCACACTGATTTCAACAGCTTAAAATTACAAATAAAATTGGATTACGATCTCCATAATGGATGGAGAAACGCCTTGATAAGGCTACCTGTATGACGTATTTGATTAACCTATCAATCATGCGCATTTTCGGATAATTAGTTGATTAAAAAAGTCGGCCAAAGCCTCGCTCCGATTTTAATTCAATTCAATTCAAGGTGGAGGCGTTTAAAAGTAAGTTTAGCCCCGGCAACTATGTCGCAATGCGCTCGATGGAAGTACATGGATACAATGTTATTTGTGCGTTTCCTTACAAGAACAGCTTCATGACATCCATTGTGGAATACCGACGAGGGTTTTTTTTGTTAACCCACGGGCTGACCTGAGGACAAGCATAATGAAACTGGACGTCCAACCCTAATGTCCTTGAACTACTGGCATACCTCGGCGCTTAACGCGAAGTGGAGCACTCATCTTTCACCCCAACCTCTGCCAGCTGCAACTAAGCCATGGAATCCATTGTTCCCATTCGGTCGTTTTAAAGTGGTTATCCAGACTCTGGAGAATTGAGGCTCATCTAAAGCATGTCACCGGTTGCCTCATACGCAATAGTTCCCAAATTTTAGGTTTAGATGGTATGTACTCGTTATAGAGAATATTTCGACCTCCATGAAACCTAATTAGCGAGTTTGACTTGTTAACCGCTCTCGCCTGGAAAGAGCGCTCGACGAGCAGCGAGTGACGAACGAGCATAATTGGATACGGTAATCACGAACACGGCTAGGAATTTGCCCTGCTTCCTAAATTATACTCTACAAAGTGAAGCAACTGGTCTGCCACGTGAAACAATGAAGCCAGCGCATCCTCTCAAACGCGTATATTCAAGGAAGTAGTCAGAGGAAGATTATTTAAAATGATAAATCTTCTAGACTTACAATTGTGTTTACTCTAAATTGTTATATATTATTTGTTGTGGTTTAGCTCTTTAAAGTAATCAAGTGCATATCTATTAATATGAGCAGTTTTCCTCATTTTAAATTTACTTTGAGATATTTTATGATGGTTAAGCTTGAAGTATCCGGATAGAATAAATATTGGAAATATATTAATCAAATTTAAATTTATGTAATTGATTCATTTACTATTTTAAGCAGAAAGAGTATGCTATTTCTCTAGTGCATGTGAGAGTCTGCAAAGTTGCATAATTTTAAACGGAGTTTTCTTTCAAATTCTTGAATGAACGGAATTTGATCGATTTGTGAATGCTCCGCGAGAAAATTAGGTATTTCAAAACTTCCAGAATAGCTAATTTTGGATATAACTATAGCAATATGTTTAATAGTTGTTATAATTAACGGAAGCTTAATCTTTAGCGGAGGAACTAGGAAAATGACGCATTTGAAATGTTTCTTATTTCGACAGTGGCCTCTCATGCGCAGCACTTTTGTTGCTATCGCATTTATGCAAATGCATAGCTTCACACAAATTCTCTCGTTCACATTTTTACCAAAGATTTTACGGCCGTGGATTTTTCTCGCCAAAATCGCACCGTTATATCTGCATATAATAACAGTATTGTCCTGCAAGCAGCTAGGACATGCGGCTGGGATCGTGAGGACTCCAGCCAGAATGAGAGGATGAATGGTTGAGGTTGGTACGCGAAGTACGGTGTATTTTGCTAAATTGGTGTCTAGCTCTGATTTTGTGAGGATGTCATCAATTGTGCGCAGGATTAGGGGAACTATAAACCTACCCGTATGAATTCGAATCGTTCGAATGTGTTTCTCTCTTAATTTATCACTTTTTCCATCCTGTTGTTGTCGGCAATAGTTAATTTTCTGGAACAAACACGCCAAATAAATTACCAGAAACACTATTTCGCTACAGGGAGTCAGTGAAACAAAACACCTCCTTAGATTGGCGAGAACACACAACAACGCTTTTATTTATTTATATTTCCCCTCTCAACCAGTAAATAGATACAAGTAGTGATAATGCTCACTAAATTCCTGTACTCTCCGCCAGATGGTGACCCATCTGTGCAATCGCAGCTGATTTTGGACGATCACAACTTCCAACAGTCGTGAGGGGATTACCAAATGTTCTCCGTTTCAACGTGTATTTCTTGCTAGCAAAATATTCCCAGAGACCTGACGAACTCCATGATGTTTTCTGCCTATTTTTCGGTCGAACGCTTTTTAAACCCCATTAATATCTATACATATTTGTTGATGCCATTATTTTCACCCTCCCATAACATAACAAAACCAAAGAAGCAAGCTCATTTCACTCCTGTCCATTGCATATCCCGGGCTTTAAGCCACCGCCTTTCATAACTAACACTCTCGACCCCTTATTTCATCTCCATGCAAGCACTTTTCCCTCTGCATTCAGATGGAATTAAAACTAATCCTGATAATGTGAACTCATCTTCGGACATATCGGGGAGGAGCGCACTTAAAAAAAGGTGATTTTTTCCTCTCTTGATTCTGTTAGTTCTTCGGTGTGATTTGCGAGCCGCGATTGTAAAGTGCTAGTCGATGGAATATGCTTGGGGAACCCTCCCGTTTGGAATCCGTGGGCGTCTTAAGCATTCATATTCGCCTCTCAAATCTCGGCGCATGGATGATCCGAGAGCGGAAGTTGTATCGGTGTGGGCGAAGTTATTTTTAGTTATCGTAGCATCCCATCGACGTATTTGCGCATTTAAAATTAAATTTTAGCATTTTCTCAATCTCTTGGGCTTAAGTTAACCCCAAATGCCAAAAATACTCGACTTGACCGACTTCCAAATGTTCACTGTAATTACCCTGTCAAAGCCACTGAAATAATACTTTATTTTAACGTACACGTGTGTCTGCAGAAAAATACATGGTGCGGATTCGATGGATCGATAGCGGAAAGCATTACTTATTTTAATAGCATTGGTTTTAATTTAAGCTTATCGCATAAATAAAATGTTTCACTGGCAATATTATTGTTGAAGGGTTTTGAAGATAAATTTATTACCTTTCCCTCATTCGCTCATCTCATTCGTGACATGATTTCTCTCGTTAAATGAGAACACTTCCAACATCTGTTCCTCTCAATCAGATTTGGTTTCTCTCCTTATTTCCTTGATTGATTGATATCTTCACAAAAAACTCATACATAAATTGCAATCATGCGGAGTTAATAGAAAAATATTGAATTGGATAAGGGACTTTCTCAGCGATCGAAAACAAAAAGTAGTTACTTATTGATGGCTTTAGCTCTGATATGGTCGAAGTCACATCCGGTGTTCCCCAGGGAAGTGTGATCGGCCCTCTTTTATTCATTATTTATATTAATGATCTAAGTTCTCGAGTTAGCAGTAAAATATGATTATTTACAGACGATACAGTTATCTACCTTGAAATGAGCAAAGACGCGGACTTTGGTCGGTTTGGTGTGGTGGCTAGGGTACTAAATAACCATACGGACGGCTAGGGTTCAAATCCCTGCAGAGGAGATTTTTCAGAGGAAACTTGATCCCTACTTGAGTATCTTGTGGAAGACACTTCCAAGAGCAGAACTCCGTCTGTCGGATGAGACATTAAACCGTGGTTCCATTGGCGCCTTTCGTGAAGAGCAGGCTAATGCCGACGCCGGATCTCTATCCACCCTCCTTCCCTTACCTTTCCCCAATGGCGTAAATGACCTTAGCCGTCGGTCTCCCCAAAAATCCAATCCGATCCATTCATCTAGTGCCAGACTCTGTTGAGCACGTGTAGCAAAACTGTTAAAGAAAACTGGAAAAATTACAGACCTTTGCCATTCTTAGCGAAAAAATTAACACTCACCTCATCATCAATCGTCCCTACCACCCTGTACGGACCATTACAAAATTCGAATGAGCTGGATCCCATGCTGTTTCATTTCTACTTTTGGCCATTCATTCAACAGGTTTTTTTTCCTCTTTATCCTGTATTTCTATGGAAAGTCACAGTAGCTATTCCTGATTGCTGATGCATCTGAAGTTTCCCTGGCGAATGGTCAAGATGAAAATCTCTCGGGTTGCAAGCCAAACTTGATAAGCACTGATGCGACATTTTGACGGAAGAACCTGCCGTCTTCTTCAGGATAAAGTCCTCCGTGGCGTCGATTCGAACATCTTGGTAAATCCAAAATTCTTCATTCCCTTCATGACTGTTATGTAGATTCTTTCCTCCTAGCCCTCTTCTGGCCGCTCCCGCATAACGAGTTTGCTCTCGGTTTCTTAAACTAAATTGTTCGTAAATTCAAATAATTTAATGTGCCCGCATCCATGACCTTCCATATTTCACTATTTCAAGAAAAACCTTTAACACGTGAGAAGTGAAACTTTTTGTCTCATGGTAATCATTAAATTCGGCTTTTATCCTTTTTTGGGGGGTAAAATCAAAACTTAATTTTCCGAGCGAACGGTCCAAATGCCAACATTTCATGCGTTGAAAAGTAACTTGCCAATGCCTTCCTCTCTGTGTTTCTATGTAGCTGTATTGCCACATAAAATATGCTTTCTTTTTCCATACGTTTCAGCACTTGACTGCTTCTGCACTTATTAAACACTATCGGGGAATTATGGGTAATGTTGTAACTAATCAATTAATTTACGTTAACCCTTTTCTTTCTGTTGACAAGCTTTCTTATCCTTTCTTCCGTTCTCCCTTACTTCTCATGTTTTTCTCCATTCTTATTCAATTTAAAGCTTTTTCATTCCATTCTTTGAACTTCTAAAATCGCATTTTAAATTGTATAGAAAATGTATACCAAGAATACCTAATATATGCCCCTCATCTATGATCTAAGTCATGCACCGGATATGGAGATTCTTCGCAAGTTTCTGAATATGTCCCAATCCTTGTCTAAATATGGTACTTATATTAATCAATTATATATTCCTCTGAGTTACGTTTTCAGAACTTTTTCCGTGATATTACGTCTCCAATGGTGCATGAACCAACATCACATGTTTACGTTGACGGAGCCTGTAATTACTAACCTGTTGCTCAGGAATGTTTTCTGATTTAATTAGTTACATCTCCCCTCACCTTGTATTATATATAATGAGGCTACTAACTGCCAATATCCTCCTAAAGTCTGCACAAGCTCTCACGCTCATATAAATACATATATTCTGAGAAATAGTCGGGGGAGGATTAAAAAAGGTGATAACTAGACTTACAATTTTGATTGTAACCACTCTGAATTGCAAAAATTATTAGTCGCGGTGTTACTGTTTTAAGTAATTAAGAGCAAGACTGCTGATACGTTTATTTTAACGCATTTATATTTTACTTTAATATGTTTGGTGGTCGTTCGGCTTGAAGCATTCGGATAAAATGAATGTTTTCAATTCTCGTTATAAATTGCTTTTGATGTTATTTTAATAGTTTATTAACAGTTTAAAAAAAGATGGATCATGCTAATTTATATAGTCAACCTAATGTATAACGGGTATTTGAATCCCCTCTTCTCCCATTCCCAATCGCAGACTGATTTTTTTCCAATAGAATTCCTAGTTCACACCTTTTTTCAGTGAACAAGGCAGCACAATATTTTTATAGCTGATAAAAATCTCAAACTCATTTCCGATCGTGGACTGTTTTGCTCTCAGTAGCGTTCCGTGTTCACACAATTTTTTCAGTAAGTAGGGCAGCACAATATTTTTCTAGCTGGTAAAAATCACGAATTCTTTCGTAGGGAACGGAAAAATCCTTCGCATATGGTCATTTTTTGGCAGTTGTTGCGTTGACAATACATATTTGCCTCAAACAATAGGGTCACAGATGGATACATTTGCTCTCACGAGTGCAGTTGTTTTCGCTCGTGCAAAAATTGGCCGTATTATTACTAATACCATCAAAAGTGATCTACCGGTTAAGGTGGGGTTATTGGTAGGAGAAATATCTAAACTTGCACGATTTATTTCTTAATCTAAGCATACACTCTGCCTGAATTCATTCCATCTATGTAGGTCTTGCCCTCATTCACAAACCCAAAATCCCCCCAATCTGACTACTAGGGATGCCAAGTTTTCATTCAGTAATCGATTACCTGTAATCGATTGTAATCAGAAGTTCATTAATTGATTTGACTGATCAAATGTTGGATAAATAGTCGCTAAATGCATTTAAAATTTACGTCGTGTGTTTGAGTGAGTTTTATTTGATTCATTTAAGCAACCATCTCAGTCCTCGAATTACAGCAATGGGAATATATTACGGACACTCACGCTTCTATCTGACGGAATCATCTTCCTTTACCACAGTGAGAATGGCAATCTAAAGAGAAAGGGATTCCCAAGCTTCACAAATCCTTCAGGGACCCAGTGGAGGAATCATTTAAGACAGACGTAGGCTTACGTGATTTCTTTCCGGAACTGGGTTTCTTTGAAAGAATGGTTTTAAATAGCGTTCTTCCTCAGCCATTGGTGGGAATAATGACAAAAACCTATCAAAGAATTTCTCAATCAGGGGAGCGCCATTCATTTAATAAAAAATTAATACGGTTGTGGGCAACTACTCGCGTTTACATTGCGAGCATGACGAATAGCACATGTTACAAGCCGGTAAGGTGAACCAGATGGTAGACATAGTTTACATAGTAGGTATATTTAATATAAGCATCGGAAATATCATTCGAATAGTATTACGGTTTTCATTGAAAAGGTAAATGTTTATGTCAAGGAACTCAGTCACTTATTTCTTAAAAGATTTCACCAGAGAAAAGTTGGTCATAATCGCGACCAACTAATCGATTATCGATTGTGATCAGATCTTCCATGATCTATTAAAGGTGATATTAATCGATTAATGTTCTTGATTGATCGGATCCTTAATCACGGCATTAAGCCCCCTTCACCAATCATTTCCTGTTCCTGTTTCTTATACTCTCTCACTTGATTTCATCTAGAATCTTCCTCTCCTCACCAATCATTCCAAGTTTTCCTCCTCTATCAACCTCTCCATCCATCTCAGTTTCTCCATCCTCCGCCCCGCAACTCTAACGCCAGCAGCCCTCTGTAATTCTCTTTCATCCATGTCCACATTTCTGCTCCATGCAACGCTAAACCCTAGGACTCTGGACAAGTATTTTCTTTGCCCTCTAACACAAATGTCCCCGTCAATAATTCCTACTTGTGGACGCCTACGTTGCAAGCGCTATTTTCCTTCGAGTGCCTTGACAACTTTGCCTGTTTGTTATTTTGCTCCTGTTAGTTTAATTTTTTCCTTGAGTGATCGAGCCCCCCTAAACCTTGATACTTTAGACAATGGGAACTCGAAGCGATAAGATCGTTTACTCATATCAGGAATCCTTTTTATGGACGAGACCGACGGGACTATTTTCCTTGGCTTTTAATTCGAAACTCCATGAGATATATCTACTTCATGCGAGAGGTTGGCGGTCAAGTTGAAGGAACTCGTGAAAGTCAAAACTCAATCCGTTCGAGGACATGAGACACCAGCCAAGCAGATCGCGTTACATTGATGGTGACGGGGGCAACTGCTATCAAGTTAACTCCCAATCTGATGAAACGTACCTGCGCATTTCATTCGAATGCCGCAAAAGCATACATCATTATTATCATTAAAGCAAAGTTAAAAATTAGAGTTTTTACTGCGAGCATATATATTGATATAACTGCCTTACATGGTAATACTCGGGTAAGGAGTTGGCGTGGTGGTCAGAGTTCTGCCTTCCTATCCCGGTAATTCGGGCTCTAAATTATGATCCTGGCGATGGCTTACATTTTCAGAGGATATCTCATCCCTACTTGGCAGCTTTGTGAGGAGCATTTTGATTGAAATACTTCGTCAGACCCATGAGACTATAAATTGTGGTCCCCTTGACGACTTTCGTTGAGAGAAGGATAATGCCGACGCCGGGTTTCTCTCCATCCTTCCTCCGCTCCCAAATAAAAACTATAATAAAATAAGGCAAATGACCTCACTTGTCGAGCTTCCCCAATGTACTCTCGATAGCAGCCGCACATTAGAGGTAGGTACTTAAAATAAAGTGTACCTCGACGAGAGTAATTTTTATTGACGTATTATTTTAGGTGAACTTAGGTGTATCAGCAGTTTGCTTCCAAATATTTTTGATATTATTCTTTTGACTAAAAAGAGACTAGGTAGGAAAGAAGCATGTCTGATAAGCCTGCACCCACAAGGTCCATTTGGAATTCCATAAATTTGAATTTGGGAAAGTATTATCTCCTCATGGTGTGCGCATCAGTAGCGATGACAAATTTAGTTTAGAGACCGTTGTCCGTTTCCGCAATTTATTCCGTCTAAGCCAGTAAAGAAAAGAATGAAGATTTTTTGGGAAAACGACTTCCAGACATTCCATAGTTGGGTATGGTAAACAGGTCAAGAGTACTCCCAGATTTAGGATAAAAAATGTTCTGGACTTTGGTAGTCCTTAGCATGGGAGCAAACGTAATGTAACATGGGATTATTTATTTAAAACCCTTCAGCATTTCAGTCAGAAACTGAAAAGTTATGAATTCACAATGGTGGAGACTATGCAAAAATGATACCGGGAAATTTTCTTCCTGATCGTTCTCGTTCCAATCATTCATCGATTTCTGCATTCACCAAAGAAATGACATTGGTATAATAGGTATTTCCCTAGAAAAGGGAAGGCTGTAATGCTATTGTCGTCTATGCATATGATCAAAAATTGCTTTAAAAAAACAAAGTAAACGAGAAATGCTGTTGTGCGAAAATTCCACTAAGTGTGGCACTGATAAGATGTGTCAAATGATTGTGATAAACTAGCCAGAGAAAAGTTAACAAATTAACGTGTGCATTTTTGTGAATCTTTTAAACGTGTGTAAAATTTCAGCCTTTGTCTTTTTTACTTAACTAAATCTTCAGTGGGAAGTAAATAAGTTGCAAAGCCGGCACATTTTCTCGGAATTATTTGCAGAAAATGTGGTGAGAAAAAAAAACTGGGACGGATGGACAATGTGCCTTCGAAAAGCACAAAAACGTACATTTCTAATATTCAGAATATACCATCGGAGAGAAATTTTAACCTTGGGGAAAAATACTCAAGCGATCGCAATGTCCCTTTCGAACGATGAATAGGCAAATATTTCAAGTGTGTGACTTCTGTTGCCAAAATAATTTCACGTACTTTGTAATGCATGCTCAAAGAAAAACAGAAATTTTTTCTGCTGACATATTTGTCAAAACTTTACTCTTGTCCTATTAGATGTGTTTGTTTCATGAGATATTAAATAAGCATACAGCATATGGGAAATAAACGACTATTTTATTTCAATCCGCCAATTAAACTTCATGGCGATCGATCGCCGCGACGGTGCCCTAGAATCCATTTGCTTTACGAAATTCTGGAACCCGTATGAGGGATGAGAGCGACTTGGTGGAATGTAGGTGTCTCCTTACGAGTGGTACGATGATAGAAGTAAATGAATTATAAAAAAATTATCTACCTCTACATATTAACTTGCAAGTCACCACAAGGGTCGCTTTTATGCTTCATCATCGCTATTAAACATCGCTTTTATGAAAGATACTCGAACACATTGTCGTTAGCAATATTATGGAATTCCTGGATAATCCTAACCTCTTACACAGCCATCAGCAAGGCTTCCGGAAGGGCAGGTTTTGCGAAACACGGCTTGCACTCTTCCTTCACGATATTCTAAAATTAGGTGAATCGAGTAAGCAAATCGACGCGATATTCCTTGATTTTCTGAAGGCATTCGACAAAGTTCATCAAAAAAACTCATTTATAAATTGTACTCATGCGGAGTTAATAAAAACATAGTGAACTGGATATGGGACTTTCTCAGTGATGCAAAACAAAAAGTAATTATTGATGGTTTTAGCTCTGATATGGTCGCAGTCACATCCGGTGTTCCTCAAGGAAGCGTGATTGGCCCTCTTTTATTCATTATTTATATTAATGACCTAAGTTGTCAAATTAGCAGTAAATTAAGATTATTTGAAGACGATACAGGAATCTACCATGAAATAAGCGAAGACGCGGACTTAGAAGTTCTGTCATCTGACCTTAACGTTCATTCGTGGTTCCAGGAGTGGGGTTTAGAATTTTATATTAGTAAATGCACCACAGTTCTCTTCCTGCGAAAGTCATCACGCAAATGCCATACTTACACCGTGGGTGGAGTAAACATAAAATCTTCAAATACAGTAAAATATCTTGGAATTACCTTAACTTCAGATATATCGTGGGGAACACACATACAGAACATATGTGGCACGTCATTAAAGAAACTAGGTTTTGTTAAACGTTTAATAGGAAGGTCCTCGGATGAAAAAGTCAAAGAGAGATGCTACATCGCTCTGGTTAGGCCACACCTCGAATACGCCGCGAGCATTTGGGACCCTGGTCATAAAGATTTAGCCAAAAAAATTAATGAAATACAAAGGTAAGCAGTGCGTTTTGTTAAAAACGGCTACGAGCGTGCATATTGTGCCTCACTACTTTTAGAGGGATTAAGGTGGGAGCCCCTAGAGACTCGTAGGCTGCACACTATGCTTAGGCTGCTTGATAAATTCAGAACTGATATTTTTCAGAGCGACACAGAGAATATTGTCATGACGCCTCATTACGTTTCTAGGTCTGACAGATGCAATAAAATACGAGAGATATTTCTGCCGAACAGATAGGTACACAAACTCGTTCTTTCCGCGCACAATAAACGACCACAATAGAAACTGAGCTCCTCCAAATACACTCTCATAGGACATGTCACCATTTCACCTCCAAAACTTTTACACCTTTACATGGCTGGTGACCTACCACCCCCTACCACACGCCCAAGCGGCGGCTCGCGGGGTTGTATGTAGATGTAGAAGGGTGGGAGGCCGTGGGTTTGTAATCACCAATATGCATTACACCCTACCCTCTTTCGGTTATTGTAACAACGAGTATTGATGTATAAGTTTAAACCTGGTTGTAGTTGTCCGGAGGAAAAGTTTCAATAAGCGGTAAACAGTGGGTCTAGAACCAATGTAAGACTGTTTGCTTTAATGTATTTTTTTCTTTCACACAAATGCACAGAGATACACCGCAAACTTGCACGACATGGCATTGGTACTATGGGATGGTAAGGATTATGGAGGGAGAGAGTCGGATAAAAAGCTACACTACCAATCGATAAACTTCGTAAAATTTCTGGAAATGAGATCAAAATGATGTAGAACTGTCTGTCCTCGAGTCAACGTTTTCTCCGCACGATGTCCACCGTCCGCCGTTCGACGCTAATAATTCGAAGTCGGCTTCGCGAACGTCTCCCTCATTTTGTGGCGGATGGAATCCGACATCTGGCGTCATTTGATCCACTGCATAGTGACGACGTATTTATATTTCAGCGTGGTATCCGGGACAGTAATTGATGGAGTCCCAATTGTTTCGTCCGATTCCCTCCTTTCAGATTACTCCTCCTTCCGTTAGAGGCGCTTTTCCTATGCGTCACCAGCGTACGTACTCCATACCATGAATAAATGTAATTAATACAGAGAATTAAGTTACTCTGACGGCCTGCCAGTCGTCCTGTCTCTCCGCTAATTCCCTTTACATTAGAAAAAAAACGGATCAAGTTCATTTTACTCGCTTGCAATTTTTTTCCCCCTTTTCATCGTTAAATTAGAAGTACTCAGCGTACAAAGCTGAGTTCAAAGCAGCGTACAAAGCTGAGCGCCAAACGAAAGGAAATTTGTAATTAATATTCTAACTTCTTCATTCTAATTCCATTTGCTGTTCGAAGTCACGAAAACTTTGATAAAATATAAAGAAAATTGCTCAAAGAATTGCGTCATGTTTTGCTTAACCGTTCCTTTCACTACCCATGGCATGTTGAAACCATTCTTGGTTGCAAATATAGGGAACAAGCAGAATTGCCTGTTGATTTTCAACGGGAGGGCTAAGAGTGAGAAACAACATTGTAGTTTTGTTTAAACAGAAGAGAATGATTCTATCAATTCATAATTTTAATTATTTTACTAAGTGGGAGTTGTCTGTTTGACCGCTCTTAATGCTCTTTTGTGCAAATCGCTTATATTTATTAATTTTATTAGTTAACAGTAAAACTTATAATTTACAAGTTAATGGGTTTGAGTTGCTCATTACATAATTCATTCCGAGACTAAAGAGAAGCAGTAAATTTGATCCACTAAAAAGCCCTTTAGAACCATCGGAACCATACCTCTTAAACTCTGGGAAACTATTAAGGCTTAGCATGTGTATTAGTATGTTCCTATAAGTGTGAAAAACTGTACATAGAGCGATAGATATGCGACACATACCGATGTTCCATAATTATATGACGAAATAAGACGTATTAAATTCAGATGAAATGCAAAATCTGTTTAGCCCACATGAAGAGGTAGGAGTACAAAATACCCCAAGAGGGCTATTACGTATCATAGGCGACAACTATGTCGCCCTCTGGGCTTCGCCCCCTTCGAGTCGCTCTTTCCTATTACACATCAGGGGGGGGGGGCACTCATTCCCCGCATGCGACTCGTCGGTCTTCCACGGGCGACAACGCAGTGTATGAGAATTTTCAGAATAGTCGGCTAATTATTCTCCGGGCCAATGAGCAGCCGGCTGATACAAGTCACGTTGGGCCCTATGTATCAGCAGAATACTGGCGAGTACCTCCGTTATGTGATAGAATCTCCTCGCTATTTTTAATATTACTTTTCGATAGAATGGAATAACTTTTTGTTACGACTAAATGAATTGTTGGCGGATTCACTTTGTGGAAATTATGATTCATGTTAAGAATGAAACCACTTAGTTGGCTTTCCACCAATATATTTAAAACACAACCGGTTTCGGCCTTTTCAGGCCATTATCAAGATTACAGATTACAGATCTGTAATCTTGATAATGGCCTGAAAAGGCCGAAACCGGTTGATTTGTGTTTTAAATATATTGGTGGAAAAAATTAAGTGGTTTCATTCTTAACATGAACTTTTTGTTGC
This sequence comes from Ceriagrion tenellum, assembly GCA_963169105.1. Taxonomy (NCBI): domain Eukaryota; kingdom Metazoa; phylum Arthropoda; class Insecta; order Odonata; family Coenagrionidae; genus Ceriagrion; species Ceriagrion tenellum. Next base: position 2,991,724 of record OY720633.1, read on the forward strand.
CAATTTATTTAAAAACAATTTAAATTGATGCGTATTTCGCTCGTTAGTGAGCAGGAGTGAACAGATTCTCAATTGAAGTGATCACGATAATGGACTTCTCAATGGCATGTTAGGAACCATATATGGTTTCGTCATTTATATAGCAATTTTCTATAGGAACTTGCTATATAAATGACGAAATATTAGTTAATGAACTCATGAGGACTTGGTGGACACGTTAAAAGCCCGTAAAATTGCAGAATACCCATTTTTCGCGCCCTCACTTTTTTCCGCTTAAGAATTACTGGTGATTCATTGCAACGATTATGCATTTAGTGCCTCAGCAACATGATGATAATTAACAAGTCTCTCCAGTAAATACTCAATTTTCCTCACAGTAATTTATGTTCCTATTTAGATAATTAGGTGCACATTTGCCGTACGTTATTTTCTGTAAACCTACTGATTCATCTAGTAAATGATGAAAGTTAACATTTGTTACGATAAACTAATATTTTAGGGCAATGAAGAAGTATGATAATGGAGAAAACTGCTCACAATACACTCTTTGAACAAGTTATTCATCTGCTCAACCACTCAAATGTGTTCTCACTTCGACCTTCCACAGCTACCACAATTTTTTAGAATACATTTCGTTATTGCTGCCAGCTGAAGTACATTGGCTCCTATTAAAAAGTTCCTCCATAATGCCCTATCCTTTTTCCTACTATATTGCCTTATATTTATTATTGTAATGACTACTATTTTTTCGGAATGGTTGTGATACGAAATGGAGTTTGTCTTGCAGCACATAGATGCAAGAGCTTAGTAATATTTATGCAATAAAGTCATAGAGTAACTCAACGCTCGGTAGTGAAGAAAAGTCCTTTAAAATACGTGTACCAGAGTGCTTTCTTAATAATACTTAATGCCGTGAAAATTTTCAGAGTAGCTTCTCATGGGTATATTAATAACGTATTGTAAGTACTTACTAATAAGACAGTAAACCAATTCTAAAAATACATTCGCATGGCCAATAAAACAAAATATATCGCCTTGTTATAAGATTTTCACTTCCATAACACTTTAGGTATACACACAGCAACAATTAATCGCCAGTCTCTAACCTCGAATTAATTATCATAAATGCCACCGTTGATGAAAAAGGGTGTAATTACATGCTCTAATAAAATCGAAATTATTTCCTAGCTCGTCCATTCAGAGATGTTTATTGAAATTCATTTGGCACACATTATTGCAATCAACTTAGAAACAGTAAATAAGCAAAAACAAGAACCTTAATGATATTCTATTTAAGTTCAAAAGTTTTCACTTATCGTTTCATGCCAAATTTTCCCAGGAATAATTGAAGTACTGTTAATAGCTTTGAAAACGAGGACTATGGTAGACACTATCCTTTGAGGGAAATAAAAACACAAGCCATCATGTCTTCGGCAATAAATGATATTGAATCCTTCGTACTCGAACGTTGCATAGCAATAGTGAAATTCACAACGTACAGCCAAAATTTTCGTAATACACTCTCAATCTATACTTGAGATACGAATATAAATATGACCCTAAGAATACCTCAGATGCCACTTCGTTTCCATTACTATTTTCAAGACAAACGAACAGTAGACTATCGCAAAGCGATTGCGACTCGAGGGGGCGATTCAAATTGTGATACCCTCCGTCGAGGTTGACATTGGGAGGCAACCATTGAAGCCGCGACCACGAGAAAATCGTGATGCGTAATCGCAAAAGGTGACAACTGAGGTGCAGGCCACTCCGAGTCGCCGGAAATCGAGTTATCATCCGGCGACTCGTTATGCATAATAGCCTTCCAGGTGAAATCTCACTCAAATCTCACTCAAGTTTTGATGTTGATGATTTAATTTAAACAAAGCCAATATTATAAAATTTCTCCCGAGCCATAAGACTCAGGAGAAATTTTCCGTCCATAGTCAGTGCTTAGGCTGGCAAGGAAATATGCTAATGCTGATATCGAATAAAATTTGATAATTGTGGAATTTATTAATACTTTCGCGGTTCATATATGTGAAGCACTATTGTTCTTTGGGTGACCCGCATCAGGAATTGGTCGAGCCAACGTTTCCTCCCTTTTGCCGGAGATTTTTTCAGGGCAGAATGACCTTGTCTTTCAGCCCTGACGAGGTGTCTGACAAAGGAGAAGCTACGTTGGCTCGACCAATTTCTGACGCGGGTCACTCAAAGAGAAATGGTGCTGGACAATTTTGGAATTGGAAACGTAATTCTTAAGCAAAAACGAGGTGAACAAGAAAATAGATTGCAAGACTTTAATAGTTCATTATTTCTACCATCCGATAGTGAAAGTTTAACCATATATCTTGATTTCACATACCTAATTTAAAAAACCAAAGAAACCTCTGAATCTATTCCAAAGGTTTTCTTATGGGATTGAAATAATGGGGCACTTGGGGTTCCTCCAGAATCCGTATATATTATTTCTCAAATGTGTTTTTTTGTCGCAACGCCATAACTCCCATAATTATTCATAAAATCTAATGATTCAAACATCGTTTTAAAGCTTATGTTCCCCAATATTGATGAAAAATAGACAAGGTGTTTAAAATTAAAGTTTTGTTAAGAAAATGATACAACGCCATCTGCTGACAATATAATCAACTAATATGTTGGCAATGGTTACGTGCTTAAAAGACTGTAGGAGGCGCCATCTATTAACACATCGTTTAGTTAGATTGTTTACATTCTACATGCAATCAGTGTGACCATTTACTGTTTACGTTTACGTTATGTATCTCAGCTAAACAGGTAAAAGAACAGGAAGAAAGAGGGAAGAAACAGGAAGAAGCTGCATACTGTGCGAAATATTCGACAGGTAGAAGAACAGGAAGAAAGAAGGAAGAAACAGTAAGAAGCTGCATACTGTACGAAATATTCGCTCAGGTTATCTAGTTGTTATTTATTAGTACAGAGGAAGGAGACACATAACGGATCAACTGGGAATGATGAGTGACTTTTGTTATGAGGAGAGCATACCCTGAGCAATGGAAAATCAATTGAGGATGCTCGTAGGAAGAACAGGGACATGGAATGATAATAAAACAGGCAATCGGGTAGGTGAGTTATGTTGATCTACAGTTTCCAATTATAGATTAAAGATGCTTCGTAATTTTAAATTTTACACCTGTGATCGTGAACAAATCGATTCCCTGCTAACTGAGGCAGAAAATTAGGGTTTTGAATGTGTATACGAGAAATGGATATTTTGATTTATCGGGAATTGTCAGGAGTAGACCCGGAATGAATGCATGATGACAGCCTGCCGTTGAAAGTACACTGCTCTTTGTTGGAAAACCAATGTTGGGCATCTTTATAAAAAAATACAGTATAATAAAAAAAATATTTCATTTATTCATTTATTTACTATCGAAATTGAAATAAAGTTTTAAATTGAAATTAGGTAAAATCTCCATCACCGTTGTAATTGGAGAAAACCTCCATCATAAAACATGAACGATTGTTTTATTTCACTAGTACGGATATCCACTCTTGAGAGGAAGTTATTTCAGTGCGTTATTAAAAAAATCCTTTTTTCAATAAATTCCTCCTTGCTTTATTTCCATTATAAATCCTTTTCATGTAATTGGGCGTAGGCAAAACTAGGGTACGCCAGGATAAGCCTAAGAATATGCTAAATGCAGTGGGTCTGAGATGATTTTGCGGCGAAAGAATGAAGGAGAGGGTGAGGTGATAAGAGGATGTGGAACGGATTCTCCTCCAGTGATGGAATTGTATGAAAGGTTTTCGTTGCCTTGGCCACGTTGATGGAAATGGACGGAAGTTGAATGAATAAAAGATGCTGAATAGTCGAGTGCCTGGAGTGAGAGGAAGAGGCTGATCGAGAGAATGATCAGTGAATGTGGTGGGAAACACTCTTTAAAGTGGTATGAGCGACATTTTTCCATGAGTATAATATAGAATTTTTCCCCCTGTAGGGAAGAGACCATATTTGAATTTCATTTTTTAATTTTAGCAGCTGTAATAAGCCCTATGTAGAGCAAACATTTGAGTTTTGATAGCGCAAAAATATTGTTTAATATGGCCGAGATTCTCAGAAATTAACTTAACATGAATACAAAAGTCTTTGACTTGAGTTTATTTTTCACGCCGTGCGCTAAAAGTGCATTCAAAACCAAAGAGTTATTTTTGCGATTCTGCAAACATTACTGCGGTGAGTGAGTGATTTACTTTTTAAAATAGTTGAAAATTAATCCAAACTAAACGCTGTTAATTTTCTGAAGAGGTAGATGCGTTAGAAATTCCTCTTTATTTTCAAATGATGCCCCTCTTGAGTGCATACTCGTAACACCTATTATTGAAATTGGCTAGTATTTTATAACAGTTATATCGAGAAGTATAGCAAAAAGTGGCAAATATGATGTTGTCGCAGGAAAGGTGGGATATATCTCCTTATTTAGACGAGGTCGAGACTCAGGAGCGAGATATGATGATACGATGATATTCCACGTGAAAATGAACCCTCGAAGATTGTTGTGGGAGATGACTCTTAGAAAAGAGTCTCATGTATGAGAAGACTCTTAAGGATGACTCTTAAGAGAAAGATCTTGGGAGCGTTAAGAACAGGAGGGAGTGTCTGTGGCAATGCATGACTGCACCTGAAACAAAAGGTTAGTTCCATATTAAAATATTATGTTTTATGTCAGCATCAATTAGAAGTTTCAAACAATCGTTGTCATATTATTGTCGCAAAACTATTGTTTTATATGATAGAAAGTCTAAGGGGTTGAATAAAAATATTTATGTTAGTCTTTAACTTGACTATTTTTTTAACGCAGTCGGATGAAAACGCTTCCACAGCTGAAGGTTTATTTTGGCACTTCTCAAAACTTCTTTTCCATATTTCTACTATTAAGAATCGCTGTAACTTTCAAAATAGTGGATAATTAATACAAACAACCCACTGTTAAATATCTGTCGAGATCTCTGCGTTATAAATGCTTCATTTTTAAAATGAAGTCCCTCTGTAGTGCGTACGCGTGAAACGGATCTCACGTGTATCTCACATGAAGCGCATCCTGTTATCTCCTATTTTTTGCATGTACTTTGGAATTGTGAGATAAAAGCAGTAACTTAGTAATTCTACATAAACATTTTGGAAAAAATGTGGAATTACTAAGTTACAGCTTTCATTTCACAATGTTAAATAAGTTACACAACGTTTCGCCTGACACAACCAGTCTATATTTTGGAAAGTTGTGTGGTGAGGGGCTGATATCTATTCTATTCATTTTGTTTTGATAATGATGATACGTATTTCATTGGGTCGAGATTGAGTCTGGAGCAGTCCTTTCTTCCATGAAACCCTTCGTCAGATACATGGGTGAAATAATTGCCATTTAAACTATTGAGTATTTTTAACTCGTGAAGTTAAACATAAATAGTAACATAGTTACCATTGATGGTTTACAGTAAATTAATGAACTCTAATGTGTACAGAGTGTAGAAAGACGCCTACCACAGCGAGAAAAATTGTAGGAATAAGAGGCTGAAATCCTTGACGGAAAATTCCGCTGTAGTTAGACTCCCATACAGGAAGGGGAGTGTGAAAAACATGCAAAAACCCGTCTACATCATACTGTACATTTATTTAAGTTTTGCGAAACTACGAATAAGCAAAAAACCTGCTAATGCTTTAAGGTAACAAAATTTCACAAACATAACGCTACACTATTGGCAATCAACACCTGTTTAAATGGGAAATGGTACGTGTGTGCACTCCTGAGAACCTTATTTAAAAAAAGAGGAATTTAGAACACCTGGATCTCGTCAAAAAATTACAGTGTTTAATTTATGTGATTTATCAACTATTAAAAAAAAATAAATCCTATTATCACCGCAATAATATTTTCAGAATCGCAAAAAACCTTCCGTGGTGAAGGTGTTTTAAAAGTACTTCTTGAAAAAATGAGTCAAATTAAAGACTTATTTAGATATTTTTATTAAATTACTTAGAATTTCAGTCGTAGAAATGGATATCGTGGCACCATGAATAATGCATTATTTAATCCTTGCTCTAGCTGCTAAAATTCAAACTTACAATTCGAATACGGCATCCATAATGATTAGGGATCTATATCGCTCAAACTAAAGAATGTGCGAATTTCCACAGAGAAAAAATCATCCGCCTTGACCGGGATTCGAACCCGGATCCCTCGATTTCCGGCCGAGTGCTTTAGCCAGTTAAGCTAGCGAGGCGTCCTCTTTCCCTGTGGATTTTTATGACCTTTACGGGACTAGATGGGACTACCCTAACGAACAAGACTAGGGAACAAATAAACTAATTAGCAGCACTATATATCGATTAGCCAAGTGTAAGATCTCATTGGCAGCAATTATGCTCTCTTAACGATATCCATAAAAATGACACTTTATTCAAGTCTATTCTGCCACCTACGACCATAAGTTTTGAAAAGTCATTGAACTTATTTAAAGATAACTTTTACTTAACCACAAAAAAGTTGATTGAAGTTAAATAAAAGTTATCATTAAATATGTCTGTTGAAACATACCACCAAGTAAATAAAGGTGTTGCTTTATTTGATCAAAGAACTTGTTTAAACCAAGAACTCGTAAAGAGGTAAAGCTAGAATAGAGAGAAAAAGAGAGAGAGAGAGAGCGAGGGAGAGAGAGAGAGATAAAGAGCTGCCAGGCAATCACACCAATCAATCTTCGTTCACAGTGACTGCTGAGAAACAATTTGATGTGGGAGTAGAATTTCTTTCCAGTGCTCATTCTCTCGTGTCTATCTCACTCTGGCTCGTCCGGTGCATGTGTAAGCACATCCTCGTGTGCTTATATTCGAAGTGCACTCTTAAGTCCCTTCAGCTGTGTCTCCCCATTCCACCACCTCTCTTTCTCGCGCTCTCTCGTGTGTGTTTTAGGGAAATTTGGAGGCTCTGTCGGGGGCGGGAGCGCAAGTTTTGGTCTCGGAGCGACGACGCGCGCACGGTGTAGGCCACCCCCCCTCTTTCAACCCCCCGCCTCCTGACTTCCCTCAACCCCCCCTCCCCTCCGTGTCGCGTGACGTCACACATCTCTTCTCCCCTCCCTCCCCCACGTCCCCCGCTTCCAAATCCTCCTTCCCGCCCCTCCTCGCGATCGATCGGGGGAAGGGTGGGCGCGCGATGTTAAAATCCCCCGCACCACCTTTTCGACCCCCGATCGCCCAACTCCTCCTCCTCCTCCCCCGCCCACCCACACACCCCCCAACTCTCACCACCCTCGTCTCCTCCTCCCCCACCCCCTCTTCGCCTCGCCGCTCTTCTTGAGCGAATGTGTGTGTGTGTGCGTCTGTGTGTATCGGAAATAAAATAACTCCGAGTCGAAACTCCATGCAGCAGTGTGTCCTCCCGCTTCATCCTCATCCACCCCCCTTTCACCCCTACACTCTTCCTACCCCCCTTCCCCATCCACTCCCTCTTTCACCCCTCTCAACATCCCTCCCCTCCCCTCCCTTCCCACCCACACACACATAGGAACATACGGGGGCTCACACTAACCTACTCACTCGCACACCCCCGCACAAAACACCGCTTCTATTTCTGGTGCAAGACCGCATCCCCACCCCTCCCCCCCCACACACACCCCTACTCCTCCTACCTCCTCCTCCCCCCCCCTACTCCACTCCACTCCTCCCTCCCTCCTCTCTCCCTCGCAAAAACCGCAAAGGGTTGAAGGGCGGGAAGAAGGGCGGGGGAGGGGGGGGAGGGATGGATGGGGCGTCGGGAGGAAAGAAAGAAACACTCTCGAAAGGGAAGGGGGTAGTTTTTGGTTGGGTAGTGGGTGGAGATGGGGTGGCGGTGGTGCTCCTCGTCTCCGGGTGTGGTGTTCTTGTTGATATCGTATCTCTCTCATGCACGCTTCACGAGTATGTGTGCAATCGTGAGTGGGCGCTCTCCTTAATCTGCAGAGCACTTCGTCACGAATAATCCGGCCCAATAATGACATTGCGATCGAGTGGGAGCGACCTTTCCCCTTCCCTTAGGGAGAGAGCGTGGACGAAAGGATTCACTCCACCGATCCAGTCCTCCTCCACTTCTTCCTCCTTCTCCACCTCCTCTCCCATTTCAAGTGGTTCCGCACCAAAGCGACCCAAATGCCATGTTATTCATATCCACTTGCGGTGCTAACCTAAGGCACATTACACCAAATACAGCGTCAATAATCCGGGCGTCAAAATTCCGGACCGTCGAAAATCCGAATTCGCATCCGGCGAAAAATAAGTTGAAGTTAGTGCTGTGCGAATCAGAGATTTTAATTTCGAATCGAATCTCCCAAGTGATACTTCGAATTGAATCGAAACGAATTTTTAAAAAAGTATTCGTTAGCGAATCGAATTCGAATTCTAAATAAAATGCAAAAGTTTTGGCAGAGTTAAAGTAATAAAGATTTTTACTATAGTTCAGGGCCTTACATTAGCTTTTACATCAAAATAGTGGCACAAAGAATAGCACAGAATAACGTGTGGTCATTTAAATTTTCGTTTCGTGTGAGGAAAACATCTTCTAAACGGACAATTCGGGGATGAGCGCCATGCTTGAATGCATGTAACGATTCGAAGACGAATCTATTTCATCGAATATTGCGAATCATTTGATTTCGAAGCATCCCGATCAGCAGGCAAACCGAATCGAATTAAGCATGATTCGAGTCGATTAGATTCGATTTTGAAGCATTCACACAGCTCTAGTTGAAGTGAAAACAATGTACATATCTGTTAATAGCGTTGATGAGAGACGTATTACAGTATATTTCATTATAAATGCTACGTAATAAGTTCGTATAAATTATTGGTTTGATTTATCTGCTCTCATTATTTAACTACAATACTAAAGTGAATGCCTGTTTTTACGGTTTTTAGCAAAGTTTCTTTATGTTTAAGGCATCAAACGGCCTTTTTTTGTTATGTTAAAAAATCCGGACTTTTTGATAATCCGAACTCGGTCGTCAACAGTTGATCCGGATTATCGACGCTCTACTGTAAACCAAATGGTGGAATCTACGAGGGTCGTTCAATAAGTTCTTAGAAAATCCAAGAAATGGCGCTCGTAGTATCAAAAAATGGTTTGTTTTTAGTAAAGATCATTTCTCACTAGTCAGCTGTTAAAGTCGCAGTTCTGTACATCACCATGGCAATATTTTAATTGCCGATTGAAGCAAAGAACTTTTGCTTACCTACTTATAAAAATGGAAAAAAAGTGAGTTTCGTGCGGTGATCAAACGTTTATATTTATAAGGCTTAACACCGAAAGAGATCAGAGCAGAGTTGAGTGAAGTTGATGGCACATCTGCTTTTGTATTTGCGACTGTTTACAATTGGGTAAATGAGTTCAAACGTGGCCGTACATCCAAAAAAGATGAGCATCGTTCGGGACGTTCAGTGGATGAGACTACTCCCGAAATGAATGGTAAAATCCACGACATGATTTTGACTGATCGACGAATCAAAGTTTATCTCGACTCCCACAGTCGCGATTATGTCATCATTATTATCTCATTATTATGATCCCACAGTCAAGTGACTTAAATGCCATTTTCATTCATATTCTGTCTAATTTTAGAAAAACTTGTGGGCAAAAATCTTACTTTTACATTCTATTTTATTACTTATTGAACTTGAAATTACATAGTATCCAATGGGAGAATGGGATGAGATAGGGGAAAACATTTTTCATATGTATCACTGAAAATATTATTCCAGTTTCAAGGAAAACTATTCGTAACGTGGGAAAACCTGGAGAAAGTGACTAAAAATAAAATATAGGCATCATAGCGTCTATTTTTGTGATTTCTTGGCCAATTGGCCGCGATATTTGAAGTCAAAATGCGGTGAGTCCATAGGAATGGTGCTTCAGAACCCCAATGTCTTTCACTTTAAATTGATTTCAATGTCACTTAACCAACTTTCTGGCTGCTGATGGAGGATCGTGTCTACTATTCGATATGAACAGAAAAATTTAACCTTTTCATTTTACCTTTTTTTCGTAAATTGAACTCGAAATCAAATGGTGAAAAATTCGAGGAACACGGGGAAAAATAATTGGTGGTTTCAGGCTTTACTATATGGAATCTTTCCAAATCAAATGAAAAAAGTAGCTTTGTGATTCCTCATTGCTTTATTAAAATACGACCCGGGATCCGGCGTTGAACGTTATGTTAAGGTCACCTCGAAAAATAGAATTTTTATCAGCAATGTAAATGTCATTTTCGCGGAAAACTAATTTCAAGAAGGGCACAGTCTCGAGAAATTGAAAAAAATAATGCATTGGATTCCTACTACCTTATTCTTTTAGTTATTGACTGTAGTAATCGAAGTATAACAGGGGTAGTTCTGTAGAAATGGACTGTAGCCTGCTCCTGTGAATGAAATAAAAGCGTTTACAAAAGAATGGCCGCGAAATCATCTGCATATTTAGCTCCTTAATTTCAGCTTTCTATTTGTAACGCATTTCTTCAACGAAAGCAGATTAAAAAAGCAAATTCTGTGGAAGTAAGTATTTGTTTTGACTGGCGCAGTCGCGGCGGGACCTCCTTGAGGTGTGACGGAAGGCGACCTTCTCCTCCTCATCGCCGCCTTCTCGCAGGAGCGAAGGAGGAACCACCACACGCGACCCTCCTCTCTCGCCGTTCGTCTGTCTTTCCCCCCCTTCTTCCACCCTCCCCCCCACCCTCTCGCCCCAGTTCCTCGCTCCCCGCTGCCTTAATCCTTCCGAAGACTCGACTCCTGGGTTAATGGCTTGTACATGCGAGGTTGGTATGTGGGTCAAGGCCGAATCCGATACTGGTGTAAAGTGCCACCATTGTTGTCAATCTGGCCGAGAGTAGGGCTGGGCTTCATAAGGACGCCACTTCTGGAAGGGGCGGAGATTGGTAATCGCTCTGTTCGCGATACTCACACTTGCCGTTTTTTTTAAATATTCGCAAGCCTTAATTAAAGAACCTTAGAGCCCACTAGAATTAAGGGAGCTCCTGGATAACTTCTATGAAGCCTCGAGGAGAATGGATTAGACGAAAATGCTTCAAAGAGCAAACTATTAGTTTTTGATCGGAAAAAATAATAATAATTATTATTATAGAATGAAGGAAGTTGAATGAATCATGATGAAATGGTAGAAGGGTGAAGTAATTAAAAAATTCGATTGTCGAATTCGACGATTTCAGACACTAAACAAAGGTGTAAAGCAAGGATGCAACCTCTCACCAGCACTGTTCGACATGTACTTGGAGGAGGCCATGGGAGAAGCACAAGAAATTGGACTGAGTGGAATAAGATAAACGGAGAAGAAATTAACCTGTTCCGATTCGCATATGATATCTCAGTCATAGCTGGAAATCGTGAGGATCTTCAAAGGTCACTAAATTTGTTTTGACTGGTACAGTCGCGGCGGGACCTCCTTAAGGTGTGACGGAAGGCGACCTTCTCCTCCTCATCGCCGCCTTCTCGCAGGAGCGAAGGAGGAACCACCACACGCGACCCTCCTCTCTCGCCGTTCGTCTGTCTTTCCCCCCCTTCTTCCACCCTCCCCCCCCACCCTCTCGCCCCAGTTCCTCGGCGAATACAACATGAAAATAAGTAAGACGAAGACTAAAATTCTAGTATGCGGAAGAAAGAAGCTGAATGTAAAAGTCACCCTGGGAGGAGAGAAATGAGATCAAGTGGATTCCTTCACCTATCTCGGAATTACCCTTACGTGGGACAGAAGAAGTATTACGGACATCAAGCGGAGAATAGCGCTAAGAAGGCGTTCGTGGGAAAGAGGCAACTGCTGTGCTCAAAGAGGATAACACTATAAACCAGGAAACCGTGTGTGAAAACATTCCTATGGAGCATAGCACTGTAAGGATCGGAAGCATGGACCATTTTATAGCCGACCAGAAAAGACTATAAGCCTTCGAAATCTGGTGCTGGAGGAGTATGTTGAAGATAAAATGGACGGACAAAATAAGTGTACAGAAGAGGAGAATAGGAAAGGACCATATAGAACACAATACTGAAAAGAAGAACAAGATGGATTGGGAGGATCCAGAGACACCCTGAGACACAATGGCTTTGTGAGGAACATAATGGAAGGAAAAATAGAGATTGAAGCCCCCAAAGGAAGACCCAGGAATAAGTTCATGGATCAAATAAATAGGAAATTACATAGGAAGATATACCAGGAGGTAAGGGAATTAGAATTAAACTGGAAGGGTGGAGGACTGCATTCAACAAATCTTAGGATTGAACGACCAATAATGATGAAAACTTTGTAGATCTTAGCCGAATTTTTGTGGAAGATGGAAGGATAGGTGAAGGGATTTGAAGGCGTGCGAATTCCGATGGGAAGGTCATAGCTAGTCTATGTGGACCATATCTAGGAATGAGTGTGTGTCCAGGGAAGAAGAAGTCGCAGTGTACCAAAGTGTTCTCCTCCCGACTTTGTTGCACGTCAAAGAAACCTGGGTATGCCGGAAGAATTCGAGGGTATCTGATGAAACTCGGCGGAGAGCGAGCATAATTAAATCAAAGTAACTTTGTAATAAAAAATACCTTTTAGCCCTTCTTTATGCGTCAAACGGTGTGGATAAGTTACAACGTTATTTTGATTTAATCAAACTGTACATGTCACAATAAGCGTTGGAGATGGCTAAGTGAAGTGAGAATGAGGCACTTAAAAAGTATTTGCGGGAAAAATTGTATTGTAAAAAAAATAGAATAGTAAGTTTAGGAATGAGTGGGTGATGAAAGAACGTTGGTTAGATGCTTCAGCAATGGACATAAATAAATGGAGTGCGCTCCGTTGGTTTGGTCTTGTCGAGAGAGTGGATGAGATTCTAACAACAAAACAGATAAACAACAGAGGAGTCCTTCTGCCTTCTGATATTATTGTTAAACTTGGCAACGCCGCAATTGAGAAAAAGGTGGTGCTACTCCATGGTCCTGTCATGTACGGATTCCTGGCTAGAGAAACTTTGTGCGGGAGAAAAATCTTTAATTAGCGAAATTAAAATGGTATTTATTTGAAATGGACGAAGATTCCACGTAAAACTTACTATCTCGCTCGACGATGAACATGAGTTACTAGATTTTGATACTTACCATGCCGATGAAATCAAATTAAAAACTGGGAAACTATGAAAAGCTTGGAGCACAACAGTGAAATGGGATCTAATTTATGATAATTTCCTTCCCTCAAGGAGAAAAACAATGAAATAAGGAAACGATCGGCGACTTATTTATTTATTATATGCATAACATACACTAAATATTGCACCATAAATGACATAAAGAAATTTAAATACGAAATGGCAGAAGTTTGCTATTGAAATTTACAGTGTTAAGATATTTATTGATCTTACACACTACATTCGCTGTTCAGAGCAGAAAAAATAATTTGCCAGAAATAGAACAAAACATAAAATACTGTGCTCTTAGAAAATGTAAATAATACTTTGATGTACGGATGCTTGATAGAATGAGAGAAACAACATTTTGAAGTATTACATTAATAAGTGAAATGACGCACCCGCATGTCACCATAGTGAGCAGTTATCTTTTTTTCAAAATGAGTAAGATTATCAAATACACCAATTAGGCTCATAATTGCAACAGCAGAGATGACAACATAAAATCTGGAGCCGCTGGGAAAATAATCTTAAAATTTTAGTGACATTCTTGACACTGTACTCGAAATCGTTGGTAAAAAAATTTAAATCTCACAGCTACTGATGATCAGGAATTGAAGTCCCAGAGGACAAAAGTCTATAAATATTTTGATTAATCCTGTTATTGTCCGTAATTATACAGAGCACACTAAATTGAAATAATTTTCATTTTCAATTATTTCGATAGTGGCATATTTTTACTGTTCTCCTGATAAGTTCTTCAATAGCATTGACAGCAGTATTTCTTTGAATACTCCAAATAGAGAAGTTGTCATGAAACTCACCACAGTTCTGGAAGTCTCTTCTCAGTTTTCTACATAACCTATAAGATTTAATTTTTTGAAAACTAAGCTGGCTAATAATATTATTCTCATCAATCAGCCAGAAAACAGCAATGTCCCTATCGTTTCGGTTCCTCGAAACATTACTTAAGCATCAAGCGGTACTGGATGGGCCACTTTTTGGGGACACATTTACAGATGAGGTAATAAGCTGTAGGTACCCTTTGTAGAGCAATATCAAATGGTCCTGAAAGTAATAGTAAGCTGGGAGAGACCGGGAATAAATAGCGAAAGCAAGCGAATCAGTGACGGAACTGCACATGCGTACTTAGCAGCCATATTTGGACTAAAATAATGCCCAGTCGATAATACTGAGTACGTTCTCAAAATATTTGCAAATTGCGACCATTTCTGGAGTTTCAGGATAGTATCCTGCTCAGATCATGCGTGGGAATCACAGCCCCCTTACGATTTACTTTATTTGTCAAATTCTCATCTACGACAATCCAACATACAACCTTAGACTCGCCACACACTACATCACTATCAACATTTACATAACAGCAGTGTACGTAGACATCTTTCTTTGTAGTATGACACCATCAGTTCAGATCATATAAATGCATCTAGCACTTGTGTAAGAACTTCCCCAATACCCCGATACTGTCATTCGTTAAGAATACATTTACCTGCTCGTTGTATCTGGCTAGCATTTCCGTCCGCCTAGGCCTGCCCTAGGGCTTTGTTCTCAGAGGGGCATTTCTCGTGCGTAGACACACGGGCAAATTTTGAAATTTTCATGGCACCGCACTGTCGCACAATTTTGGGAAGGAGAGGAGAATTTCTTTTCGAAGAGAAGAAGAAAGACATTTCGAAATTTTAAAACTTATATCAAATCATCTTCTTCGAAATGTTTGATGCACACTGCAGAATTACATATTGGATTTAAGCCCTGCCGAGGAATAGACGGCAGCCATGCCTCTCACTTCTACCTTGTGAAACCCACACGTTGATACAGGAGCATTGCCTTTAAAACAGCTGTCGTTGTTTGACAAACCCTGGTACACAACGCTTTCTTGATATTTAGTGAATGGAATTACTCATTGATAATGGCCGTTGAAAAGCGCTGATTCCCCAATGAATTTGTGACAATACTTATCGTTTACGTTCAATCGAAAGTCTAACCTTTTTGAAGATACCGTGAAGGCGAGGGGTCAATTAAGGTTCCGAAGAGGTTATTAACAAAATTTAAAAAAATATAGAATTCAAAACGAGGAAGAGGTCGAAATAAAGTGAAATAGCCTAGTCAATGCAAACGCTCAGAAATCCACAAGTACATACTAACCCGATACTGACAATCTCAACGCGCTCAACGTGGTCCGGCAGTATTCACAGTGATTGTGCACCACCCAATTCTACCGGATTTCAGCAACACGGCTTGAAGCTTTAGGAGGCATTGGGAGAGAAATGGTGTGAGAGGAAGAGGTAGACCGTGAATATAATGGTGGATGTGCTGAAAGAGAGTCTAAAGGGGAGAAATATTAGGAGTGTTAAGCATTAGAGAGCGTGCATGAAGCAAAAAATGAATTTAAGAAAAGCAAAATCGGTTTGTAAGGATGGAGCACTATGAAGGAAATCATTAAAAGGGAGCCACCTTTCTAGGGCAACCTGCTGTAACTAATCAATTCGGCTTCTCCCACCTTAAATAAAATGGCGCGATGAGTATGTGTGCTTGTATGCCTTAATTTCTTTTACAACTTCATTGCTAAGGGTCGCTGGATAAGCTTTTGAAGCACTTAGTGCATGAAGTTGACAGTCTCAGGCGTAACTTCTCGGAAATCTTTCTTCACAGTAATGGAAGGTGAATTGAAAAGACTGCATTTATTTATGCAAGATATATTATATTTATGATTATGTTAATGATTCAAAACTGAGTACTAAAGTACTAAACTACAGTACACACAGTACTAAAAGTACTGTGTTGGAGTACTAAATTTGACTTGAGAAATGGCGGTGTCACTAATTTGCCTTTCATTCCGCAATGCGTTAAAATGTAAGGTCCCATCTCCGTCAGTTATTTTTATGTTACGAAACCACTTGAGATCGGCATACATACTCACGGGACGGTATTCGAGTCGATAAACTCCCACCATCATCACCAGCAGTCAAATTAATCGGGACATCGATTAGTAACTGCTGCAGTGCTCTCTTTCCTCATCTTAACCCTTCACAGTTCTTCAATTTGTCATCTTTCATTATTTGCTTTGCGTATTCAGATCACTCTTGGGATTCCTTGATAATCCTTACCTTTAATTACTTTCACCGTTACATCTACCCTGGACACTCTCAGAAGAAGTCGGATTTGAAAAACCCATATCTCTGATGATTCCGCTTCAACACGGTACCGCCTGCATCTGCATTCCACTCTGCGATCTGCCGCAGGGGCATTTGGCAGAGACTGTTTGGACACTAGACGCGTGAAAGAAAGAATAATGGAGAGGTGAAATGGAGGAAAGTGTTTTACGAATATTTTGAGGGGAGTTCAGTTTTCATTAGGGCCACTTATTGGGCTTAGAAAGAACGAATTTTTTTACGCATCCGTTTGGTTACGCATCTCACATATTGCATCGCTTCTTTCGGACCTAGATATATAGTGCGACGTCAAAATGATATTCTCTCTGTCAAACTGAAACACACCACTTCTAAAGTTCTCAACCAAGCCTTGCATTTTTCTCCCGAGTCTCCAAGCGGCTCCCGACATAATCACCGCTTAAGCCTTGAAAATGTTTTTCGCTCCTAGCAATTTTCGACGTAGTGCACTGCTCTCCTTCGTATATTGCTTATTTTTCGGATTAAATCTCTCTATCCAGGGATCCAAAGGCTCGCAGCGTATTCGAGGTGTGGCCTAATTGGAACGGAGTAGCTCCTCTCCTTCACTTTTTCATTCGAGGACCTTCTTACGATGAGATTCATAAAACCTAGTTTCTTTGATGTGTGAGGCATATGTTTTGTGTGTTCCCCACAATAATTCTGAAATTAGGGTTACTCCCAGATACTTGACTTCATCTGACAACTTTCTGTTGACCTTTCCACAATGTCGAAATGGCATTGGTGTGATTACTTCCGTAAGAAATATACTGCAGTCCATTTTCTGGGTTTTAGTTCAAGCCCCACCCCTGGTACCACGAGTTAACGTTGCTGAGGACCTATGATAAAACTTCTAAGTCGGCATATTCGCCAATATCGTGGTATCTAACCGCGCCGTATGCAAATTATCTAATTATGTAAATATTGAATTAAAGGTGGCCGATCATGCTTTCTTGTGGGTAGCCAGATTCATTTCCATGAAGCTGCTGTTTCGCCAAGTGAATGCAATTTAGCTTTCATGAGGGGCAGCTTTTATTATCGAGTATAATATCGGTTCTGTCATATTTGTGATGGTTCATTGTTTACAAACTCTTCTATTACCCTGACTCTTGAGGAACTGCCACTTTTTCATATAATCTCTCATCTTTCAGTTCAGCAAGCTTTCGACCACACTGTTTATCATTCAATATTCCCTTCGACGCACGAAATGTTCATAGTTCGCTTCCCTCGGCTCATTTTACTCCAAGTTTCTTCCCTACAGACTGCCTTCAGCATCACATCTCCATTGAAATCTTGCCATATGAATCTTCTTTCCTATCTATTCATTTTCATGAGAAACAATCTTTCTTCTCTTGTTGAGCCAAATACTTCTTAGTACGTCCTTCTCTTGATTGGTTGGTTTGTTATATGTTGGTTTGGGGATGGGTGGGAACAGGTACCATTAACTACCCAGAGAAAAAATTCCTACTGTGGTTTTACTGCATTAAAGCTTAAACTACTAATCTCAGCAGTTAGTGCACTTCCAGTCCTCCTAACTAAACCGGGTAATATTGTGGCTTAGTTGATAAGGATGATTTGCCCTGGGAGTGCACTGCAGAGAGTGAACTGCGGAGACGGCTGCATAGAAAATATACAGCATCACCTTGCGAAGATCGTATTGTGGTTAAAACTATGCAGTATTGTAAGCGCTTGAAGTGTACTGTCATGGTAACTTTCCAGAAAAAAACGCCGTGCACTGTCAAAAACTGCTGTTTGTTTCAATGTAAGTAGAGTCTTGAGCACACTTCCAGTCCAGTTGGAGAACAAATCCCCCTTAGTTTCAAAACAGTTTTTCTCATAAGTGGGGTAACTTTAAACATTAAAGAGAGTGGGGTAGGTTGGCGAGAGAATACTTATTTTTGAACCTAGAAATGGTGATTAGAATCTCGGCGACGAACACTAACCTAATACGCAACGAAAGACTTTCCCTCCGACGGACGGAGATCAATACTACACAACAAGTACTTTGCACAAGGCACAAGTAAGTAAGTAAATCATTTATTGATCTCTCTGGGTACAGGAACTTAAGAGCAAAAAATACAAACATTTGCACACATACATACATGTTCATGTATGACACAATAAGAATGATCAAAATGCATATTTATCTATAGATTACAACAAAGGTGCTATTACACATTTAGAAAATGATCATAAATTTTTCTGATTACAAATAAAAATTAAACCAAGTAGAGATTCCCCTCAACATTCTCCTTCACCTTTGGTAGGCATTTGAACTCGGACCCTCTGGCTGTAAAGCCAGTCGCCAACCCGCTTTCCATAAAAACACGACCCCCTCCTCTCCTCTTTAAACCCAACTCACTCCTTACACGACCCCCGCCTCTCTCTACCGCCTCTCCTTTGCACAATCTATACCTCTTCGGGATCCTAATTTCGCTGCCATACGCCTATATCAGGTAGCAGTTTCATTGACCTAATTATCAAGGTAAACCAAAATGAAACACGGTGGTTGGGCTCTCAGAAAATATCCGAAACGAAAACCATTGAGCAGTGAAACTCGTCTTCCGTAGATGGAATCTTTTGGTAAAATAACAGCTCTCTGGTTAACACAGCTGTCCACCTAATTCAAGGTCGGAATTTAAAAAATACATTAATTTACTTCCAAAGGATGTGATGTGAACGTTATTTGGCTGAAAGTTATTAAAGCCGAGAGTCCAGGATTGACTCGCTTGGAAATAACGTAAGAGATGGCTTACACATTATGCGCGCGTTTTTCAACAGAATAACGTGCTTTTTTGGTCGCCCTTATATTTCTGCTCTTCCGCCAATTCTTTCCTTTCTTTTCCATAAAATGCACGGTCCCGCTTAATCATTTTCCCCGATTAATGAGTAACTTGAATCGAAATTATTCAGACCACAGTGTGCCAAATCTTTCAGTGTCTCCCTCATTTTTCATTATGATCTTTTTGTACTTTAAATACTAGTGCTAATGGGATATCTGAATTTACGTCCACGTAGAATCGATTTCGTTTCCTCCCTTTGACAATTCCCATTTACCACGTAGTGACAATTTGTTAAAATTTCTGTAAACCTCTCGCACTCACCAAAACCTTTTCCCTTTTTTTTAAACACATTTTTTAAATCTCAGATCTCGCCCACTCGATGCAAATTTTGTCGTGTGCCGAATGTTGCCGCTAGGAGTCCAATTGCATTACCGAGCAAGGAGGATAGGTGTCTTCACGTGAAGTGTACTTTGCTTTCGTCAATCATCACCATTTATTCCAAGAGTTCTACTATCAATCCCCCTTCATGTCGTTCTGCATATCTCTCTCAGTGACGAAGGACATTCCACGTTGTAAACAGAATTAATTGCATGACGAAAAAGAAAGAATTCTTAGTATTTTCCACACTTAAAACTTTTATTCCTGACCCAGGTTTCGACTGCCTTGCAATCATTTTCAAACCTTTGAAAATGATTGCCAGGTAGTCGAAACCTGGGTCAGGAATAAAAGTTTTAAGTGTGGAAAATACTAAGAATTCTTTCTTTTCCGTCATGTCTGTAGCGTCATTCCACAAAGTTACGCCTTAAACCATTAAGAAGTAATTGCCTGATTCACTCAAACCTTCGCTCCACTCACTCCCTCAATACGTCGCTCTTGCGTCGCGGCGTTAAGTGACCTTATTGCGCGCGCGCACACAGCGTAGCCCCTGTCACGCAGACTTCCATTGATACTTAGGCTGGAACACCAGAGTCAGCCTCTTTGCAGATGATACAGCACGTATCTCCAAATCACTCAGCCCCAACGGAGCAGTCAATCACTTACAGTTGGTCCTGAACACAGCTTCTGAGTAGTGAGCCAAATGGAGCATCGCTCTGAACCCGTCGCCAAGCAAGGCTATTCTTTTCCGCAGGTTAAAGCAATTGGCAAAAGTATTACCACTCAAACTTCTGCCACTCAACATCCCCAGGTCAACCTTTGCAACGTATCTCTGTATCCAGCTTGAAGGCAGGCAAACCTTCTACTTTGATCTTTCTCACCTTCTCTCCGCACTCCGCACCGACACCAGCCTCCTCTCTTCGCTTCTTACCTCCAAGGAAGATCAATATATCAGAAACCGCCTCCGATTATACCTCTCCATTCTCCTTCCTCGTCTTCTTCACGCCTCCCCCGTCTGGTCGGGAGTAAGCCAAAAGAAGCCCATCACACCCCGCCAAGTGAGAATTCGGGGAATCCTACGCCGGACACGTCGACTAAACAGGAGCGTCGGAAATGAGACACTTCACATTATCGCCGAGGAAGCCCTTCTTCGTGACCGGATTGAAGCCGCGGCCAAGAAGTTCTGTTAAGAAAGAGTAAAGAAAATATCAATCCACCTCGCGAGCATCTTGTCTCCGACTTTCCACCGAATGGTCTGGGACAAATCCTAGCAGCCTACTCTTCGAAAGGACTGTCCTCCCATAAGCCTTGAAAGCCAACTTAAGTTAACTCGCGGTGGAAGCAATGCCCAAACTCAGCCTCAACCACTGAGAGCCTAGCAGCCCTAGCCGGGGTCCCTCACGAGGCTTTCATATACCCTCATCAGCGGCTACAGCCTCTGCGCGCTGCGCAGATAGGCCCGTTCCCTTGCGGCGCGACATTACGCGGCGCACGTTCGCTGCCTCTTCTCTTTGTGGTCATTCATTTCCATTGGTTCGAGGTTAAACTGTGGACGGAGAAGAGAACAACATGATCCTACGATTGTACATCCCGTTACAAAACGTCACTTTAACTATCCACATAATCGGCACTCAGCGAGTCACTTCAATGTGTGTGGCGGCGAGTGAATTTTCTTCGAATTGGCACTACATGCCTCAAGCGTTGTAGGAACTACTAGTGTTAATGTGATGTGCTACAACGTAGAGATGTATAGATTATGCTGCAATCAGACTTCTATAAAGTGATGTTGGTAATACTCATAATTTTGATAAATATTTTACTATAGAGCAAATCTACATACTAGATAAACTACCTGTCTAAAAGAACAGTTCTTCTGTCTCAAGCAGGAATGTTAATATCGAATTGATTGCATAGAGTGAGAATTCAGACTAGTGCATTGTTAAATCTATTTCCCTATCTTTATTCTTGTGATCTAATCGACCACAGCAATTAGGGTTTCTCAAGTTTTTTACGAAAGTGCTAATTTTTTCTTATCAAAGTTGACCTGACTTATTCGCGAAGAGACTTGTTGGCACGCTTCACCATCCGGTTTTCTTTTAAGTCGAGGCCGAATACTTGGTGGACATCGATCTTTCCGGGGGTGAAGATGATGTCCTATCATGGGAAGTAACCGAAGTTTGCCCTCTCTTCCTACTCCTCATTGACACACATTTGTATCTTTGACTTGATTTTCAGTACATCGCCCTAATCATTTTCTCAATACTTAACGGATTATTTCACATTATTGAAGTGACCTTTAAAGCCTCATGTAATTACGGACTCTCGAACAAAGGTCGGTGCCTCTGAACCCTATGTCGAATGGCCGTGTAGCGGCGACGCACTGTGGGCTGACATCGAAAAAAGCTGCTCAAAACATACATGCGATGTAGCCGTGTCCGTTGGTAATTGATTACTAATTTTTAGGAAATATCTATTTTAAGACGTCATGATACCTTTTTAGGGTGATTTAGAGCATAAGGTCACAATGGGGGCAACGAGAGCAAAAGAAAGTTGAAACAGTGATGCGGGTTACATCCAATCAAGGGTAGGCTAAACTTATTAGGCAAGGATGTCACTGAAAAGAAACGATCATATAGTTTTACGAAAATATTCACTGCAAAAACTAATTGAGAATAAGTTAATATCATTTCTGAATTAGGTGGATTGATCTTGAATATTACATTTTGGCGCATTACATCTGGGTTTTAGTCAAAGAAAATGAAACAAATAACAGCCAAAAAGGGTTGGAACATTAATGATCGAAACGCTACATCACCTCATTCAGCCTCATTTTCGGAGTAGAAATCGTCTGAGAACGTCATTTCTTTATCTTATTTACTTATCAGTTACCACACAAGAATGTTTTTGACTTCTTCCGGTATGTTCGTGGTCGCCCCGCAAGGTACTCCTACAGAAGAACTAGACAAAGATGGATCTGATGGTAGGAGCAATCGATGGGAAATGTCATGATTCGTGGCCAATCCAGGATATTTTCCTTGTGCGATGCTTCCAATATCATCATATGTCCTTGTTTCGTGCCTCAAAGGACTCCTCTGGGAACTAACCAATTGGAAGAATTGAATGTTTGACTATGTCGGCTCTATGAAATAATTCTTTATGCAAAGTTGGTAGCATATATTACCATGATTAAAGCATACAATTTTTCCTACATATTGGCAATATTATGAGAAAACTTCATAATTGTTATCAGTCTACTTGATGCAACTTTCAAAATCATTGAGAAGCTGGAGGTAAGTTCTTCGAAAATTCCTGAAAAACAAAGTTACACAAGACATGTTTGCGATAAGTGACACATTTTCACAAGGTGAATTTGATGAAATTACAAAATTGAAGGTAAAAAGTTTTGCCCCAGTTAATGCAAATGATATGGACATTGAAAGGAAATAAATACTACTTTAGGAAAAGACTGCCATTTCAAACTTTTGAACGGTATTTCTCGCAAGTACATGCATTATATACCTCTGACATAATATTTCTATCAACGGTTATTACGAGCACTTATCGGAAATATCCGCGGAGAGTTCTGGGTTATAGAAATAGCGTCTCGCTGTGTTGCCGTCATTGGTCTCTCCAAATCCTGTTTTAGGAATGGAAAATTGTAGCACATCCTTTTTTCTTTTCCATTGCTGATTTGTTTCTATCTTCTGACTTTTTCCATGGTATGTTAGTATTCACCTGTGACAGATGTACTCTGGGGATATTGTAACAATGCTGGAGGCAATTTCATTTCCTGTTTCAACCAATAAATATATATTGTTCGAAATCTGTTTTCCATTCTTGAACACTGATACCACTTTCGGAAATATTGGCTAAATACAAGTTTCTGAACGAAGTCTGCAAGCAAAGATTAAAAGTTTTCCTCTCACTCCAAGTTGAGTTTCTTGTACAAAAACTCTAACACGGACGGTTTCTTTAGGTCCATTGACTCTCCTCTTCTTTTTATGTAAATTAGGTCCATTGACTCTCCTCTTCTTTTTATGTAAATTAGGTCCATTGACTCTCCTCTTCTTTGACTATGTAAATCTGGGCGGGTCACTGACGTAGTATCCATAACACAGCACAGACTCGACGCTTTTCAACAATTACCTCGAACAGCGAATACGTACTGAAGGGAGACTGATGCCCGATACACAGCCACAAATTAACGGCAGAATTCAAACTAATAGCAGACCGGCAATATTTTTTTGTAAACCCAATTTTTAGAATTGTAGCGGGTGTTCTTTCCACGTCCTTCAAGAGAGAAAAAAAATCTGGGTGCAGGGAGAAGCCGCCTTAGACAAAGGATTCATGAGGAGCCCACGTAACGTTAGGTTTATTGTCATCTCGGTGTCTCACGGCATGGTCTTTGCTCCTGGAATTAGAGCAAAGAGTTAAAACCTTGGGGGAGTGTACATACCAGAAGTCCATAGAAAAAATGTGTTGGAAACAAAATGTGTGCACGGTAGTTGGGGAAAGTCCGAGCTTTCAAGCAGAAACTGAGAGATACCGATTTTCCTGCCGTGCCTGTCCCGCTGGGCGTGGACGAGAACCACCGTACTTTGTTTTACGTTATCGCGCAAAAAAGGAAATGTTGCCTGTAGAAGCAAGATATTTCACATCCATCATATCGTATAAACCTAAAACTAACACCTAGTTTAATTGTATCATGAGGGGCAAGCGGCGGTAAGTACTTCTATCCCTACCATAGCTAAACTTTTTAAGCCAAAAATAGCAATTTATTGAATAAAGTGTATAATGCTAAATTTTTGCTAACCATTTATCAAAATATTTACCTCTTTACCATTTAAGAAGATGAAATTATAAAAAATATTCCCAAAAAGTTATATTTTTGTTCTGTATTCCATCACCAGTAGAGCAAACTTAGAAAATTTTCGATAAAATCTCAGATTCCAGGTTTCATGAATTTCTATTCATTTTCGACGAGCTGTAAAAATGTGACGAACCACTATGATGGAAAATAATCTGCCGTTTCATGTAACCTGATTATTCTAAAATATGGGAATTTCATTCTCGGCTCGAATTTAAAAAGTTGAAAATTGAGGTTTTGGTCAGCTTTTTTCGATTTCAGCCCACTATGTGCTGGTTCTAATGGAATTTTTACTGGGTCAGATTACTGCTACCTCTTCAGTCTCGGAATGAATTAAGTAATGAGATGCTAGAAGCAACTAAACTATAAATTATTACTTTTACTCTAGACTAAAAATGTTAATAAAGCAAAAAAATTCCGCACAAAAGTATTAAGATCGGCCAAACAGTCCATTTCCACTGAATAAAATAATTAATGTTATGAATTGAAAGAATGATTGTCTTCCTTTCAGACAAAACTACTATGTTGTTTCTCACACTTATCTCTCCCGTTGAAAATCAACAGACAACTCTGCTTGTTCCCAGTACTTGCAACCAAGAGTGGTTTCAACATACCATCGGTTGTTAAAGGAACGGTTTAGCAAAACAAGGCCACGTTTTGAGCAATTTTATTTATATTTTATTGAAGTTTTCGCGATTTCGAACAGTAAATAAAATTTGCATGAAAAATTTAGAATATCAATTATATTTTTCTCTTCGTTTGGCGTTCATGTCAATTTTGAACGCTGAGTACTTCTAATTTCACAATGTAAAGGGAAAAATGACGTGACGGAAAAATGTAGCGATCGAATAGTTCCGCGATGAAAAGCGCTGGAAAACAAATGAGTTGGATGAAAAACCTTCGCGCATACATCTGGAAGAGATCGCACGAACTGGATCTCGGCTCGACTCCGGAGCGTCGCCCCCCTCCCATCAATCTTCTCGCCGCCGCTCGCTCGCTCGCTCGCCCTCTTCTGTTTTCTGCGCCGGCTTCGAATCTGCGAAAGGCTACCAATACACGCGAGATTTCGAGACATTTTTAGACGTCACAACCTCGTTATTTTCGAGAATCGACAATTCCAAGCACTTACTCGGCGAGCGAGGCACTTGTTCGCTTTGCGTGTCGCCAGAAGCACGAAGCCAGCCGCTTCTGAGAGGGAGAAGCTGAATCATTGTAGGCATCACCCAAAGGAGAACTGAGTGCTGACGGCCTCAAGTGAGAAGGAATTTGGGGCTCTACATGATTTTCTCTACGTACTTGAGGCGGTTAGAGGGATATTTTTGTATATTTGAAGTTTCGCGTAAAACTATTCATTCCTGTCCTCATTAATTATATTCAATGATACCAGTGAAAAAAATTTGATCACTTCGTATTGGTTTTATGACTGTTCGCTGCTATATGAACACGCATCGTAATGGACCACGGCATATATTTTGTAATATTGCGATTGAATATGAGCAGATTTTCTTTTAAACGCGAAATAATATATTTATTATCATAATAACTGTTGCCAACAAATCTCAATGTATCGCGAAAAGTCCAATATTCGAAAAAAGTTACACATTTCAATGTAATTTCGACTCAATTACGAACACCTTAATGAAAACTCTAGTCACATCATACTTCATTCAATAAAAAATTAAAATATCGATCTTATACCATCTTCATTAGTATCTGTACAACGAGTTTCAAAACATGAGCATGATTCACTTTAGTGGAATGTGGTCCAAGAGTTTTTTTTCCATTTCCTCTTTAAATTATTGGAATGTACCCGAAATGGCAAACGATTACTGCTGCAGCCACCTTACTGTGGAACGCCACTAGGGAAGCGTGCCATGGTTTGAGATGTAACTTTGTGGAACTCCATCATTATTATTCGAACGCAAAAAATCTTAGTCGTGCCACATTTGGCGTATTTAATTACCTGAGACTGGTTTAGATACAAATGATGATACGATAAACCGTAACCGATCGCATAAACATTCAATGGAACAAGCAAAGTCTTTTTCATTTGAAATTTGCAGAGAAAGACAGTAGGCAATGCTGGTTATCACCTCATTAACAGAATTGGGAAACAAATTTTATTTATTTTTTTATGTTATAAAAATTTTCAATACAGTACGGCCAGAAGTTCAAGAATTGAAATGGTACTAATGGTGCGGTTTGTGGGCTACCCAAAATAAAATAATCGAAGAATCTTATGATATATTGTTATGCTATGTAGCAATATTTCTGAGTAAAAATTTTCATTCATGATAGCCATAAAGCATTATGTCTAACTCAGTCTCTCACGAATACGATGTCATGCACATCATTTGATTTGTATTCCTCGAAAATTTGCAACTGTCCCGAGGCATAAACACATCGTTTAAGGAGTAGCATCAAGTACATCTCATCAAGCGATAAAAATTAAAATTTAATAACATTTTTACAAAAAATACCAGGTGAATGACCACTCTAAGTTTATTTTACCGTCTTAGGTTTTTGTAAAAATTGCGATTATCAAGGATCTTTTTATGTTAGTGCTATCAGCCCCTCATTCTCAAAAATTGCCGTCATTTTAACCAGTAGTCATCAATCCGAAGGTAGGTTTTGCAGGAGTTCCCCATTGTACTCCCGTGTCTGCCAACTGCTTCATCCCTACACTATTGTTCCCTTTGGCGTCCTTCATGGATTGGCCTGATGCATTCCATTCTTGGGTCCCCTCTCTAATATTTCCATACATTTCTCTTTCCAATGCTATTATACAGAGGCTGTAATGTTGCAAAACGTGTCCAATGAGTGAGTGTTTGGTTTTAACTATACATATTTTTAATGATGACATACACTCGAGAAGCAAATTTTTCGTATTTTTGGTTATTAAGTGTAATTTGATGTTTATCCTGCATAGCGTACTTAGTTTTTAATATGGAAGGCGCATTCGTTCGGGTTAAGAGATTCAGTTTGGAGGTGTGGGTGGCAGTACCTGCTTTCCCTCCCTCTCCCGCTTTCTATTTTCTGTAATACATCTGGCGCAGCGTATAAAAATATAACTGCTTGGATTTATCGGAAGCGGTCTGGAGACCTCGACCCAGATTCGAACTCAGAGCCCCTCGCTCAGAAGCCAGACGCTTAACCCAATTTTATTTTGTGCCTTACAGTTTTATGGGAAAGAGGGGAGGGGAGGAAAAGGGGTGAGGACACACTTATAGGAAAGTGAATACGTTAGCAAGAAGTTATGTTAATTAAAATTTTATATTTAGCACGTTAATGGGGCGAAAGCTGATGAAATTAAGAGTTTGGGAATATTTTCCTTGCTATTTTATTCAAAATTTAGCAGTGAGTGGTATTTCCAAATCGCGTATTTAGTGAGAAAGATCATATTTCCGCCTTGGTGTTCCACCAATCAATATTGGTGTGGTGGAGGGAATTTCCTACTTAGCTCCCATCCTTCAAAGTCATTGGTCCATTCTAATCCAATTACTTCACGAATCGCTGCATATGTCCCACATTATCCGTGTCCAATCATCCCTACATCAATCCTTTGCCCCCTTCACAGCATCCAGAGTCCTTTTCTCTCCCTCCCTCTCTTCTTCACCCAAAATTCTCTTCTCCATTAGCCTTCCTGTCATTCCCCGTTATGGTTCTAGCAAAAATTGCTGCCGCAGCGCATTGGCGAGTTTGAGCCATGGACTACGGAACTTATAAAATACAGCTAAATGGGGGAGGAAGGTCGTTCAGTGTGGAGCATCAGTCAAGAAACCTTCTCAATTGCTGAAAACACGAGCACTTCGAGTATTAAAATGGCTCACCGCAACCTGTCGTCCTGTTTAGACTCATTTCCCAATAAGACTCCATGATAGGGTCCGAGGTAAAGCCAGAGCGATGGATGATAGAAAGCACTTGCCTAGCATGTAATTGCCTCCTGTTTTTTCACGAAGTTATATGATTTCCCCTGCTTCACTCTCTCTCGATGCCTTTCTCTCTTCCCCTCAGTGCTTTCACTTCACCCCCCTCCACTTTCACCTCCCCTCCTTGCCGCTCAGGTCTGCGCCAGAAACTTTTGACGCAGCTTTACTCTCTCCAACGGTAATGATTTAGCATGCTTCCACACTCAGAAAATCTATTTTAATCTAGTGTAGCATGCTTCTACATCCCAAATTGTATTCCGAGTGTGTTAATGTATGTTACATAGTATGGCGTTGTGTAACCGAATTGCGCATCTAAGTCTGGTTCTGAATTAATGAGATATCCTTCCCCCGAGGTAAACCATAGCTAGTGAATTTTTTAGAGTTATCATCGTGTGTGATTTTGAATCTGCAACATCTCAGGTAAGAAATGGGTTTAATTGAAGAGGTTTACTAATGTCACGAACTTCGCCGCCAACTATCGCGTTTTGAAATTAACGTCTCCTGGACCAATGAAGACAGCCTTTTGCTTTTCATCTGTTTCAATTTCTCTTCTTTGCTGATGAAACTATCATTGCTAGCACGGGTCCCCAAGGGACACTGCTTTTGTTGATGAAGCTGATGATCTGCTCGATGCAATCGATTTCGCTGAGAAAATTGACAGCCAGTTCTTCGGTGAACTTAAGTTTACAAAATTTATAAATATTTGCATATAACGCCATATGCGTAATTATTATGAAAAAAGTAATGTATTCATAGACCTTTATTTTAGATAGAGACGAGCACAAACGCTTTCTAAATGTGGAGAATGGCTGCACTAGTACCCGTTTCTGCCACTTCCAGTGAGTGTCCGCCACTTCAAGAAGCAAGATTTTCAAGATTTAAAAAGATGGTGCAAATTTTCATACCTTTTAGCTCTCTCTATTTCTCAAAAATCAATACGGGAGTAAACTTACATTTCTGTTCTTTATATCGCCTGATTAAGAGGTTACGTACAGATAGGTACAAGAACTCGTTCTTTCGGCGAACAATAAGCGACCACAATAAAAGTTGAGCTCCACTAAATACACTCCTATAATACATGTCACCATTCCATCTCCAAAAACTTACACCTTTACACGGAAGGTGACCTAACACCCCCTTCCACACGCCCATGCGGCGGCTCGCAGGGTATTATGTAGATGTAGATGCACGTGTGAGAACCTTAGAGCCCAGCTGGGAAGGATGTGCAGCAGTTCCATTCAATGATCATTCTTTACGTTACGACAGATGCAACCGTTGAGGTACACGGAGAGGGCATGGCGTCATCGAACTGTCGTCGGACAACCGGAATAACAACCACATAGGTTATCCGTGCTCTTTCCCTGCGTTCATTTGGATAGCACGACTGAATGGACAAATTAGCGGATGTAAAGCAAGAATATTCACTATGTGTATGGAATGTAAAGCAAGTAAGTCTTATTCATATACTGACTTCTTAGTGGTACGGATTAAACTCGATTTTACCATTGTTTCCAACGAAAATGCAGATTATTATTGATTTAGAAATATTAAAAAAATATGTGTACAGAAAATGCATGTTAAAGAAGTAAACGCATGCTGATTTTGAGGAAGTTATCAATGGAAAACATCTTAAAACTGAGGAATTAGTTCGTCAGCCGTATGTTCAAACGCAAATCGGGGTTAACAAAGATTGCGAACAGGCCACGCCCATGTTACATCTGATAGCATTGGCCACCATAGCTAGTGCCCTCTCCATCTACCTAAATGGGTGCTATTTTTCCAGCGTTGCCATGGTGACACTGCATCTGGTTACAGGTGCTCTCACAGTTTGACACAATCTCTAGCTCGCAGTCGCTCCCTCTGAATATATTCCGGTGACGTCAGTATGGCGGACGCTTATATATATATATCACCCTCTGCCACACACTCTTGAGTAATATGCAGATGCATATTAGGAGGGCACATCTGCCAGATTGGCGGCTGAGGGAATCCATGACCAGGTCACATAATATGCATTCTATTCCTTTACTAAAACGGACATGTACAATTCGATTAACAGAGGATTAAGGTGAAATACAAGACCATGCCCCTTAGTGAGGGAGGGCTTTTGTTGATTCAACTGGAGTATAAATGGCTGCGTTTGTGATTCCAAAAGCTTTAAGCTAGTACATTGTTTTATCTAGGCATTTGAGTGCTGAAAACACTTCACACGCATTGTTTGATGACAGTGTGGGGATTTGAAACTGCTGTGATATTAGATTGGCGTCTCTACACTCTGTAACTTATTCTGATGCTCCTGGGAGACGTATTTCCGCTGCGATTATTCTGGGTTTTCTCGACGACGCCGCATCTTCGGATGCATTGCTTCCATTGCAGCATCCATTGTCGCACAGTGGGCGGAAATCGAAAAAAACTGGTCAAAATTCATATCTCCTTAATTGTTGTAAATATAACTACTATTTTTCCATCAATAGTGATTTTTTAATCCTAAATCAGAATCTGTTGATAATTTTTGTGTAGGCCATTTAGGGGCCTTTCAAAAAACAAAATGGCGGTAATTGAAAATCCACTCCGGTAGCTAATATACGGTCGACCTAAATCACCTTCTGTGAATGTTAAGTGGTGTAGGTTATGTTGCTTAAACGACCTTATTTTGTTTCCAATATCGATTTCCACCCCAAGGGCCATTTATTTCACAATATATGGATGTGATTTATTGACATAACATCGAATACCTATTGTGGCAATGTCTAGGTAAAATCATTTAAAAAAAATTCAATATAGATTTATCTCATTACGATTATATTTTATAAGCATTATTGTATAATAGTCTCTGGTTTTAACTAAATTAATAAATGTATACATGCTTTTAAAAGTCGTCCACATCTATATCTATCGGCATTCTCACTGTCTTCACCCGAGTCTGATGGCATCTCAATCAAGCTGCGTGATTTTTCTGGTTTGCTCTTCTCGTCTGATTTATATTCATCTGTCGATGAAATCAACGGGTCGGAGGTGAAAAGTAGCATTCGAAAGATAACCTCGAATCCTGATTTTCTAGAAAATTTCCTGGCATGCTGCTCCCGGAACCTCCGGATATCCTTATGCCAGGGTTTGAGGGGTTCTTCCGACATATACGCAGTCAGACAATTTGGAGGACTGCTGCTCTGGTAATGGACGCCCCATGAAAGGGTACCTTGTGGACAGTGGGTGGCATGTAATACCATGGGTAGAATTTCACGTAAAGGGCAGAAGTGGATGAGCTGCTCAAATATAGTAATTTATTTTACGTCCAATAGAAAGGGCTTTCAGTACAGTGGCAGAGCGATAAATCAACTCTCTATTGATGCCTAAATGGAAAATAAATATAACTTAGCTGTGCAATTATTGCACGATGGGGCAATGTGGAAAAAATTTTCTTGAAATCTTTGGATGGATGACATCATACGAAACGCAGTATGCTTCAGCAGCACTTGAAGGCTCACTTTGCACTTTTTTCTGTGAATAAAATCTTTCTGGGTAAGTGTCCTCCTTTTTTATCATAGATGGGGTAAAATCTGTGTCCACGTTTATTTGTCACGTCAACGAGTGTTTTGCATTGAAACTTCGTTAAAAGAAAATTCACCCCCAAGAAAAGAGTCACTGCTGTTCACTAGCGTCGATTCCCTCAGCCGGCAGCCATGGTTCTCCGCTTGGAAAGCATTCGTATCCCTCTCGTTGAGATTGTTGTTGTGACTTCCATTATAATTTTTGTCGCTGCATCATCACCTTTTGATCTCAGCGTCATCAACGTAGAAAATAATAGCTCCGCTGACGATGATTTATTTCGTAGAAGAGGGGTTTCTCTTCATTTTAATCTTTCTCTAGATAAGTCATAATATTTAACTAGCCTACCCACCTCAGTATCATTAGCGTAGTCTGTTAGTTAATGCTAATAATTCTATAACACGCAATTTATAAAGGATGAGGACTAAACTCTATAGTAAGTTCTGAGGACAGATTCTGATCTGGGGTGAAATGTCTAGGAAGATATTAATAAATATCATTGGAAAATCGAACCTCTTTAGCCAAACTAGTTGTTTTTCTCGAACCTTTCGTTTTTTCTTTTGGATTCTTCCCACTTGTCAAAGTATTTACGGAAATAATTGCTCTTCGCGAACTTTGCTGTATGATTCTTAATCTTTTCCCCATTGAAATTCGTCGTAAAAAAAATTGCATAACCGATAATTTCAATTTTCTCCATTGTATTCCCTTTTCCTTGCAGAATTTCATTGTTCCGTTCTTTCCGTGTAATCTCTGAACTGCCCAATTTTCTCGGACGTGTGAGAGAAATGCAACCAAATGATTTGATGGGCTTCGCAGTAAGTACGCCAGGAGCCGCTCGAGTTTGTACGCTATGAGAACTGCTCTTGTATCTAATCCACATTCTCGGAGATGAAGCAAAATCCTATTTTGCCTGCCACAATATGCCTAAAGCCTCAAAGACTGTGAGGATGTTTAAGTTAGCAGGAAATGTATGAGATGTAGGTTTCGTTTCATTCTAAGCCTTTATGGTAGGGATACGAAGGGAGATGAAGGGCGATGCTTACTTAAGTAGATAAACTGATTTAGTTTGCGCGATGCAGAGGAAGGAAAAATCACCAGACCATTTTCGCTCGAAAGGAATGACTTTCTTCTCTAATGAGGACATCCATAATCAGTATCTCTCGATTATCCTCGAGTATCTATCTTGAGTATATTACTCTCAAGAATCCATAATCACCGACAAACAGACCCTTCTCTAATGTGGAAGGGAGATAGAGTGCAGCCCAAACTGAAGAGAGAACATTTCACATTTCGACAAGGCAAAGAGACTACGCATGGAAAAGGACCAAAATATGGGTAATTCCAAGTATCTATATGGTAATAAACGGTGGAAAATATCCCCCTTTCAGTCATGAGCTCCCAGTTTATGCGACAGGTGAGTCACCGGCGCGGCGTGGCGGCTGCGATGAATCTTCTTTAAATTAAATTGAAAGAGAGATTGAGGCTACTTACAATCACGCGGGAAGTTTTCTTTTACTTAAGGCATTACTCATTACTACTCTAGTAAAAACTTCAATCATGTTAAAGGAGAGCCACAACCAAATCAGAAACCTCCGCAGCTGAATACAACGCCCTTGTTTTTCAAGCATATCTAATACCTAGAGGAAGGGGGGCAAGTTGGGGCAAGATTTTTCTTTTTTGTCTACATTATGAAACAAATGAGTGAAAATTAGAATATTTTGAATTGTTAAATAGTAGCTGTAAAATTAATATGTACTAAAAGATTTTTAGTCATACAACTTAGAAAAGTGCAAAATAAAGAAAATACTTATAAAGATGTCATAATTAATCGAATTACACTTCAAAACAAAAACGAATTCAGCATTTTTCGCACAAAACTCTCCATTTTGGCTACTGATGTTTTTCCCCTCCACTTCAACACCATCTGATGATAAAATAGAAACGCCAAAAATAAAACTAGTTTTGTACATTAAATCCATGGACATACTACAATCACACTAATCCATTTTCATATCCCGGAAAAAAGGTAAAAAAATTAGGATTGTGGCCAGCTTTTTTCAATTTCCGCCCACTGTGCGTCGTGTCAATTCTGAAGTATCTTCGTCTAAAACGCCCATTTCACATTGGCAGACTCTCAAGGTGGTCTCCGTGCTGCCATTTTATTCCTTTATTCCAATTGAGAAGTTGTAAACAAACTGGCAATTATTCTGAAGAGACATTTTTTCTCTAAAAGGATCGTGTAACGACATTCTTATTGGTGACAAAAAAATGACAGCGCGGACTCCACCTCGAGTGAGTCTTTATAGAAGGCGTCCCTGTTCTGTTCAAGGGCCTATCAAAATATTTTAAAGAAAAATACAGCATCCATGCTGAGGAAATACCCGAAGAGACCTTGGGAAATCTCTGGATAAGTCTGTTTTCAAAAATGCCATTCTCTAATGGTTCTGCTACAGCACAGTGCAATGGCGTCATACGCCACGGCACGCATTATGACATTTGAATTTTTTTGGTGCAGAACCTAATAACTATAGTCAGGAATGAGGTAGTGAGATTTGCAAAAAAACATTAGGAAGATGTTAAAGAAATAAATTAACTGACTTGTATTGAACTTTGATCTTGAAAGTCATTGTTAGAACATCGAGTTTGAAACAAAGCTGTTCATCTAGGTTTTTGATATAATGCATGCGGGAATAGACATTTTTCATGCCAGGTGTAAAACTGCGTTTAATTCCATGTTTGGCGATTCTAATAACTCATTGTTTAGATGAACCTCTAAATTAAAATAAAAATTTTTCTCGATGTCTATCTTATTACTAACATAACTTTCCAGTCATCGTTTTACTCTACTGCTTATTCAAGAAAAAGGAATATTTGTCCATCACATAACCTTTTGATTCTTTTTGATAAAGGCTTTTTTGACCTCCCAATCTTATTTCTAACAGCAGGTATTATCTTTCTCACTAGACTTCGCTTGGAGGACGCATATGGGACCCTAACAAAAGCGGAATGGTCGCAGAAATTGATCGAATCGAATCGAATACAGCCGAGAGCTGCTTGGTTTGTACAAAGTTGTTACGAAAAACTTGCCAGTGTACTGAATTGTTGAAGGAATTCGGCTGGTGACCGCCAAATACTCGAAGGTACAAATGCAGGTTAAATATTTCGTGCAAGTTTTAAGGAGGCTTATTTGCCGGGCGTTCGACATATCTTTTTTAGAGCCAACCTATTACGGTCAAAACAATCACAGGCATGGGATTTAGGGAATATATCGCGGAACCAACAGCTTTAAAAGTCATTTCCACGTTCAAAAAGGGGCCATAATAGTTGCGATGGCTCATTCCGATGAAACTCCGTCCCTCAGAAGGTAGAGTAGACTTCGGACCCGTGTTTAAAATCATACCATCGCATTAAGGTCTCTCCCCGCTTGAAATTGATCTTAACAACGTTCATTCGTGGTGCCAGGAGTGAGGGTTAGAATTAAATATCAGTAAATGCACCAAAGTTGACTTCCTGCGAAAGTCATCACAAAAATGCCATGCCTATACTGTGGGTGGTGTAAACATAAAATCTTCAGATACAGTAAAATATCTTGGATTTACTTGAACTTCTGATATAACGTTGGGAACGCAACACAAAACAAAAGCGGCACAGCATTAAAGACACTAGGTTTTGTTAAACGTATAATAGGAAGGTCCTCGGATGAAAAAGTCAAAGAGAGATGCTACTTCGTTCTGGTTAGGCCAAAACTTGAATTCGCCGCGAGCATTTTGGACCCTGGTCTAATAGATTTAACCAAAAAAATTAATAAAATACAAAGGTAAGCAGTGCGTTTTGTTAAAAACGGCTACGAGCGTGCATATTGTGCCTCGAAACTTTTAGAGGGATTAAGGTGGGAACCCCTAGAGACTCGGAGGCTACACGGTAGGCTTAGGTTGCTTGAGAAATTCAGAACTGATATTTTTTAGAGCGATAAAGAAAATATTATCATGACTTCTCACTATATCTCAAGGTCTGACAAATGCGACAAAATAAGAGAGGTACACTGCTGAACAGATAGGTACAAAAACTCGTTCCTTCCGCGCACAATAAGTAACCACGATAAAAACTGAGCCTCACTAATTACGCTCCTATAATACATGTCTCCATTTCATCTCCCAAAAACTTACATCTTTTCACGGCTGGTGACCTAATACCCCCTGCCACACGCCCATGCGGTGGCTCGCAGGGTATTATACAGATGTAGAAATAGCCATAATGATTTTTTTCTGCATGGATTAGTATCTCATGCCATTATTTACTAAAGCATTATTAATATTGTGACATACGGGTTCGCGTAATACACAAAAAACATTGAGAAAGAGTATCTCGGGTCGTGGATGACGTGGGAATGAGCAGATTTGAATGCGGGGCGACGCAAGGAAGGAGGGCTTAGGGGTGAATCTGGAGAAATCACATGTCCAGGGTCGGATTAAACAATATGAACACGTTTATTGCGGTCAAACAAGAAAAAAAAAGATCAAGCACGAAATTCATAACAATTGTGGGGAGTAGCACTCGGGGAAGGAAGGACACAAAAGGAAGTTAGTGGGATGGGACCGGGGCAACTTACATCTAATTAACGTAACAAAATAATACAATAAAGAAAACAACATGATTGCGTGAATCAATGGGTGCTGAACAGGGTCAAGCAATCTGCAGGGCACGAACAAAGTCCTCTGCCATAACCAAAAAATGCATCAAACACTGATTGTTCCAGCGTGGCTTGATAGCGGAGATGAATGGGGGGCACGGGAGGGCGAATCGGCTTCGGGCGAGGAGACAGGCGCGGGCGTTATCTCCCACCACATCAGGCGTGGAGGTGATCTCGACGCGCGGAAAAAGTGGCGATGTAGGACAGACCTCTCACCAATTTGCGCCGACTCCCGCTGGGTGAAGTCAATTTCCTCTCGTCAGCGAGGAGGTGATTGGCAGCGGCTGAGCAGTCGTGGGCCTCAGGATGAACCTCTACCGAGCGAGCGACTGAGAAATCGTCCCAATCGTCAGGTGGCTCCGTGGCGAGAGTCAAGAGTCACTGCTGAGGCCAAAGTGTTGAAGCCGGGAGTCGAGTTCTCACGCCGATCAAGGTGCTGCCAATGCCGGGAGTCGAATTATTCTGCCGCTCGAGTCCTTCTGCCGGACCTCTTATCGCCTCGGGCGCTCCTCGCCGGGATAGGGGAGGGGAGGTCGGTGTCTTCTGCCAGAGCCGCCAGAGCCAAAACTGCGCTCTCTTCCGGGCCAGCGCCGGACACTAACACTCGGAACTGGCGCGGAGTTCGAACACTGTTCGCGCACTCACATTTCGACACAAATGAAACATAATTCACTCAAATAATACTAAAACTAAAGGAAAGCGGGAGGGGTAAAACGAAAACGAGTGCTAATCGACGGAAAAACAGGGAAGCGCTGCCGTTACAATATAAAGCAGTTGTCGTGTCTTTTGACAGTATTACATGCCGACATGTTCATCTACGAAGCTTTGTTCTCCAGACAGCGTTTTAGCCTGCGCCTGGCGGCCGAGGGAACGTGCGTCGTTCCGATTTGAACTGGGATGACTGCTGCACACCTGGTGTGGTATCATTCCCTGCCACACATCCTACATCTACATTTACAAAATGCGGTGCAAACCACCACTAAGGTGTGTGGCATAGGGTGATTCCAAACCAGGCATGTAGCACTCATTCCAGTCTTCCTAGTGGTTGCTTGCATGATATTTCGTAGTCGTGGATGTTTTAGTTGTTGATACAAAAAAGATCGAAATGCCGCACTGCACGGCGGGCGTGCAAATCACGTGTCCCAGGTATTAATCTTCCCGGAAATCGCTTTTCGCCCCACACGAGGATAATTTACTCATCGTTTAAACTTCGAGCTAAGCGCACCGCCTGTTGACGTGACGTGATGTTGATCATTTGGAATATATGTAATATGTACTTGGAAAAAGATTCTTGTGAGTGATGCTTCAGGGGTACTTACTGCACACGGTGTGATCCTAGCAGCCGTCTCATGGAAACCGGTAGACTTTAAAAGACATGTACTTTTATGTATTTGCCGTGAAATAAATGAGAAAATTGCTTAACATTGATAACTCTACTATTTGAACTGGCAAATTAGTTCACGACAGATGAATGATTCACAGAAAAACTTTTATAATTTTATATTGTCACAAATTCATCATAACATGAGTACAACATACTATGGGTCACGCACGGGAAATGGCTCCCTTGAGCCTAGCTCGCGAAGGCGCCAGGGGGGCGTAGGGGGAATGAAGGGCGCAGGACGAGGAATCAGCTGACTGCGGCCCGCGCGCACCCGGCGCGGCGTTGTGTGTGGAGCGCGCTGCAGTGGACCCCGCTAAAATATTTTATTCGTGTAGATCGGTCGCACGTACGTAAAAATGGAGTGAATTTTTGTCCAATAGGGCTCTAACCTGGTGCGTTACCTCTAGAAATTATGTTATTTTCCTCCAATTGGGTTAATTGAACGTCACTGCATTTATGCCTTTTGAGCGACCTCTAAATGTTAACTCATCGATCCGAATTTTTAGGATATGCTTTCCTTACCCAATAGCATAGTTTGAGAGGTTGAAATTGAAAATCCGAGAAAAAATAAAAAAATAAGCAACGCCCTAGAGTCCAGCCAAAAGAGGATTCATTGATTATTGGGAAGAATAACATTTGAATATTGCTTAGTACTACTGCACGCGCATTGATTTCTTTGGTTGCACCATTAAGTGATTCTGAACTCTTCACCAGTGGTTACTTGCATTTATACTTCGAAAAAGTGGAAATTATGCGAAAGCAAGTTAGTAAGAGCTGCGACGTTAACCATCACTTTATTATAGTTATGCAAATGGGGCGAAGGCATTGTTAATACGCGTCGGAGAGGGAAAGAGAAGAAACGAACGTCGAAAATGATGTATGTGATTGTTGTGGTTAGTTTATAGTAAAGGCTTTGAATATAGAATATGGTAAATTTTCTCCTTATTTTGATTAACAGTCTTTCCATACTGCTCAAGGTTACACAATCGTAGGTTAGATTGAAAATAATTTGATTTTTAGGTTACAGTGAAAATCTTCATGCATCGAGGGCTTTGATATTCAAGGTTATACAATTGCAAACAATATGAAATAAAACTCTGTGAAAAATGTTCTCATCCATGGGTAACAAATATGCACAATTTTCACGGTGGGTGTAACCATCCTGCATAACAATGACGCCCAGATTCAAATAAATACCTGAAAACCCAAATTTGAGAGAAAGTCATCACTTTATTGGCTAACTTTGCGACGCCGTTTCGTTAACCTTAATCGACCCAGATAGATTGCAGTCGCGACGATGGCCAGGTTTCGTGAAAGGTAATTTGGAACAATTATCAAAACCCCCTCGTCCATTCCATAACTATATTTATAAAAAAAAAAAACAAATGATCTAAATTTATCATAACAAAATATCACTCTTTACATAATTTAGTCGGGGTTCAAACCCTCTCAAACAATTGAAATAAATTATTAAAAATGAAACAAAAAAATAGCTAGGGAATCATTCCCCCTCGATAAAATAATAAACATTGTTACGTCCGAAATAATAAGAAAATATGAACTGCCTTACAAGTGTTCGACTCAACAGATTAAACTGGGCACTCACTAATTCACTCACACGCGCCCACCCGTTTAACATAACCTTGACAAATTTCGGAAGAAACTGTGATTAACTGAACCCCACAAAAGGAAAAAAATAAACTAATTAAATATACTGAAAAATCTTTAGTTACACACGCGGAAAACATCCTCAACAACCTCCCCAAGCCGGCAAGCACATTTATCACACAACAAGCCACATACCTTAAAAAGAAACAGGGCAACAGGAATACAAAATCGAGAGACACGATTGGTGAGCATCTGAGTAAAGTCTCAGTGCCCCACACCAGAGAGTTTTAAAGAGATGACTGTTCCCGTGGAAGTCCAAAATGCAAGAGAGAGCGAACAACGCTGCACGTCCTGCCGTCAACGCGGTCCTGGGCAGGTTCCCAAAGCGCATGCGCTTTACTACTGCTCCGTCGTCTGCTACGATAGCCCGCTTCCTATGTACGCCTCAGCTTTCACTCGGCGGGCCCCGCAGAGTTACTGGCTGGCAGGCGGAATAGCGGGAGACTCAAACTGGCCAGATCCAAGTCTTATTCATAGCCAGGCAGCATTTCCGCGTAAAAGATGTAGTAGCTCTCTCTCTCCTTCTCTCTCCCCCTCTCTAAGGGTAAGGGAAAAAGGAGGAAGACACTTGGCTTGTTTCTCCCAATTATACCCTCGAAAAGTTAACACAAAAAAATATATTAATCATAGTTTCCTCCGTCACAATAAAAAAAATACTTTCATAAATAGGATACAGGCAGTTATACTTAAATACAAACGGTACAGTTATAGAATATAGGCAGTGATATTTAAATACAGAACAAAATTAAAACAAATACAGTTTCCCACAACTATTAATAAAAAAAATAGCTTTGTTGCTCTTGGATTCTGGACTTGGTTTTTGTGCCAAACGCACTTTGCACCGTTACAACTTGCTTCTAGCATTGGAAAAGGGCATAGAAAGTCAATCTAGGTACAAAATTAAGATTGTTAATCATAGATGTCTCAATAATCAATGGTTTGTAAATCTATGATAGAGTCATCAATTTTTAATTATTTGGACTCGCGGAGTCGTCAATCTTGGCTTATTGGAAATATTCATGGGCAGTCAGCAATCACAAATTTGTGAACCATCCCTTCATGAATCTTTAATTGTTTCGGCTAATCCGTGATTGGTGAATTACATATTGGATATCTGATGCAAGGATTTGAAACCTCCAATTCTCCAATGTTATAAGTTTCACTCAAAGGACTCTAGTGATAAGGCCCAACTTCCTTGACAGTTCACGAAACAATTCCCTTTGCACATTAATGAAGATTTTTTCTTTCATGAGTAATATTCGGTCGGAGAGTTGAAGTATTCCTTTCCTGTAACCAAACTCAAATAAAAAGTTCTGTACTGAATATGTGAAATGCATATATACACAATTTTATGGTAGAAATGCATTTATTAATCAAATTAACACAGAGTGCAGAGAGTGGTTCAGAGCGGAAAAAATATGCTGTAGAACCTTTAAACCTCGTAAGAACTAGTATCACGTTTATTATAAAATTTATGCTCATTTAAAAACATAGTCTACTGTAGTGGAAATAGTTGCAATTGCTCTTTTATGAGATAACTGACATTTTCTAGTACTAAAATACTTGATTGCATAGTTCGTCGCAATAGATTGCATACAAAAATGCATAGTAATTAAATAAGGTACATTAAGCCTTATGAGTTCTGCAGCCAAAAAGTTCACTGCACAAAAATCCTGCATAACAATGCCGCCCAGACCACTTTTTATGAAAAAAGTTTTCGATCATTTTTTATGTTTACTAGGATCAAGACGACTGTAGAAACCCTACTTTAGATAACTTTAGGAGCGATGCCCAATTTGACTATAAATAAATGATTTTAACTAATAGGAATTTTTATGGCCAATTCTAGCAAAAATTGTGCTAATTTGTTACCCATGGGTTAGAACATTTTTTCGCAGAGTTTTGTTTCATATTGTTTGCATATGTAAGAATCAGTGCTAGTAGTAATTCATGTGATAAGTCCTATCTCTTCTTGATAATTTGAGGACCATTTGAGTGTTGTGTGATAAATTAAAAGGTAACACATCTAATGGCCGCAAATGATTGTTATTCAAGTTGAGAGTTTTCACAATTGCCCTAGACAAATAATTTAAGCAACTCATCTACATCTGTATCTCCTTATTATCTTGCAAGTCACCATTAGGGCGTTTGACAAGGGGTGACCCATCACCAACATCAACTACGAGTGGAGAACTTAACTCTCATCAGCAAGCACCAGACTATGAGGACGTTACAGATGCAGGGAGTCTCGCAGGGAACGTGCAAAACATAGTGTTAGCACTAGTCGACAAAATTTAGAAACATGCATATGGTTGGCAGAACTACCTCTCAACTAACCTAATTCAAAGACTAAACACAGCCATTTAGGTCTCTTATCGATTGCGGGAAAAACGACATTTCAAACCTTTCTGGTCTTCAATTTATATACCTTGTTTTATTCACTTGATCCGATCTACCGTCGTATGTTGGAATTAGTAAGATATTGATAACTTCGTCGGAAAATGAATTGGTTTTGAATTTACATAAAAGGCTGAGTCTAATTTTCAATCGACGGTCTGAAAGCGATTCCCATCCAAGTTGTTGCAATAGGTCAGTAACACTATCGAGACTATCATAACGCCATTTCACGTATCTTGCTGATATTCTCTGCACGCGTTCTAACTCTGCTTTTAAGCCTACCTCATGAGTGTCTCAAACACTGGCTGTTCAGTTGTGTTTTCAAATCGCAAGTTTGTCAAGGTTGAGCCGCGCCACCACTTGGCGGTGCCACTAGACTTTTCGTTTGTCTTCTTTTATTTGTATCGTGAGTGAATGATGTATGAGTGTGTGTCGAAGTCTACCTGTGAACGCAGTGCGGTGTACATCGCGACGGAATCTCCGAGGAGTCATCAGGCTGCATCTCCCGCATGGGCCCACGATTGGTGAGTGGCATACGCTCACGAGGCTTAACGTGGCTCAACCTTTTGTGTCTGTAGTAATTTTCCTCCTGAATTTAAAAGTTACAGTCCGCTTAAAATAATCCCCACGTTCGGAAGTGATCATATGGTCCTTCGGGCCGGATATTATTAAATATCAGTGTCGAAATCAATAGGATTCGGTCGGTTTTTTTACCCTTGCTTGGTTTTAACGGGGAACGTTGAAAATGCCGACGATCGACGATTTGGAGTTTCGTATTGCATCTCTCGTAGCGAAGATGGGTCGTATTAATAATGTTGCTAAAGATTTCGAAAAGAATACGAGTGATGTAAAAAAGAGGAATTTATTACGAGCAATGACAGATCAGGTCGATAAACTTTCGGAGGATTTCAATGAGGGTATTCCGTGATTAGCTGCATTGTACGCGAAACAATCCCCACCCATTGAAAAGGACAAAGAATTGCGTAAGTCGACTGAGGAGTTGGAGGCTATGTTCTACAATGCGAAGGCAATTCTCCTCACTCATTTCCCTGATGTTGAGCCTCACTTAAGGTCAACGGGGCATCATGCTGTCGTGGAAAGTAATGTTACTCATGCAGTAGCGCTCCCTAAACTCGATTTGATAGAGTTCAATGGTAATTTAATGCAATGGCAGGCATTTTATGATTTATACTTATCTGCGGTGCATGATAATCCTTCCTTGAGTGACGTGCAGAAGTTTTTGTACCTCAAATCTATTCTTAAAGAGGAAGCATTGTCGTGTGTTTCATCCCTACCTGTGTCCTCGGGGAATTATTCGGTCGAGTGGGAGAGTTTGAAATCACGCTATATGGATCCTAATAGGCTGACAAATGCCTATCTGGAGGCTCTGTTTGATATGAACCCAATCATCAGGGATGCTCAAGCTATTCGCAAATTTTGCACATTAATCACTGAGTATGTAGGTGCGTTAAGCGCTGTGGGGCACAATGTCGAAAGTTAGTCGGTCCCAATGCTTTTTTTGTTGCGCCGCAAGCTCAATTCCGCGTTGCGAGAGCGATGGGAAAAGATAGCATTGAACGCTGTAGAGCCGTCTCTACAAACTTTTTTTGATTTTTTGAATGAGGAAGCCAAAGTTTTGGAAGCATCCTCATCGTGCCATGCGGAAAATGGATTACAGAAAAGGCCCCATAAGCCAGCACAATCGTTTAGAAAATCTACGAGTATGGTTGTTAACACGGATAGCCAAAGAATCCAGAAATCGTGTCCAAATTGTTCATGGTCGCATTCATTGGAAAAATGCCGGAAGTTTTTGAAATTACCAGTGGGTTCTCGGCTGAGAGTAGTAAAAGCAAAAGGTTGCTCTCTACTTTGTTTTAGCCAAGGCCATTTTTTAAAAGATTGTGAATTCAAACTGCCATGCCCCAACTGTAAGTTGCGACATAATGAATTACTTTGCTTTGCCAATCGTGGGGACTCAAGTTCGAAATTTGAGACTAAGGGCAATACTACGGCAGAGCAACGACAGCAAAACCCTCAATTAGCGAGCGCAGACCCAGGTGGGACGGGAAAAAATCCAATCAGCGAGGTTTCCACATTTCAAACTTGTACTCATCGGTCGGGGTCTGTAGTGATGCTTGCAACTGCTAGGGCAATCGTATTGATACCAGTGGCAAAGGTCGTGCCATTAAACTCTTGCTTGACACCGCAAGTCAGGGAACCTTTATCACGGAATCCTGCGTTCGGCGGTTAGGGCTAAATTCCAATAAAATTAGAACGCTCATTTTCGGGTTTGGAAATAATAACGCCGTAGTATCCTCTGGAATGGTCAGTTTGAAAGTAAAGCCTTCCTCCCAAAGCACGTTGAAATATGAGATCAACGCTATGGTGGTTCCTCATATTGCTCAGTGTCCAAAAATATCGGTCGTTAATAGAACATGGCCGCATATTGAGGGATTGAAACTTGCGGACCCGAGGTATTACGATGAGGAAAAGATAGATGTACTATTGGGCGCCGAATGGTTTGCGCGCGTGGTAGTTAACGCGCCAATAATTGGTCCCCCAGGTACACCAGGCATTTTACCAACTGTTTTTGGTCATTGCCTGATAGGAAAAATCGAAAATAAATATTATAAAGTCCAGGTGTCCTGCTCAACACTCGGTGAGAGTATTAAAAGTTTACTGCGAAAGTTCTGGGATTATGAGGAACCTTCGAGCAGATATCAGTGCAGTCCAGAGGATGATGCTTGTGAACAACACTATAAGAATAATATAGCTTGTGAATTTAAACAATATGTTGTTCGGCTACCTTTTATCACAGCTATACCAGAAATGGGAAAAAGTTATGGTTTAGCCCTGCAAAGATTTTATATACTAGAAAACAGATTGAAGAAAACCTCCGCTTTACGCGCAAAGTATAATGAATTTATGAAGGATTATATTACGCAAGGCCATATGAT
Source organism: Ceriagrion tenellum (assembly GCA_963169105.1). Lineage (NCBI taxonomy): Eukaryota > Metazoa > Arthropoda > Insecta > Odonata > Coenagrionidae > Ceriagrion > Ceriagrion tenellum. The sequence goes on from OY720633.1 coordinate 3,036,681, forward strand.
TGTGGCATCTGGTGCCCCATCGGTATTGTCTTACTATATTCCGCACCATTGTATTTATCGTTCGAAGGAGGAATTCTCTCGATTTAGGGTGGTTTTCGATTGTTCAATGGAAACCACTAATGGCATATCATTGAATGATGTGTTGCATAAGGGTCCCAAATTGCAAGTGGATCTAATCGATATATTAATGAGATTTAGATTGCATGAGGTTGTGGTGATCGCAGATATTCGCAAAATGTATAGAAACATTAAACTGCATCCGGACAATTATGATATGCAACGGATATTTTGGAGATTTAGTCCCGAGGAGGATTTGCGAGAGTATTGCTTGACCACCGTAACTTATGGACTGAAATCGGCCCCGTTTTTGGCAATTCGTACACTTCATCAGTTGGTATGCGATGAAGGTATAGAATATCCAGTTGCATCTCGAATAATCAGAGAAAATACGTATATGGACGACATAGTTTCCTCAGTTCGAAACACCGACGAAGGGTTAAAATTTCAGTGTCAATTAAAGAAGCTTTTGGATCGTGGAGGCTTAGAGTTGCGCAAATGGTTGAGCAACAAGGTCGAACTGCTAAAGAATGTACCCTCAGGATTTTGCGTTCTGAAGCCGGAGGTTTTTACTTTTCAATATGAAAACCAACCTGCCGCGGAAATTTTGGGTCTTACTTGGAATCCTAGGAAGGATAACTTTTCGTATAAGTTTGATGCTGGGTTTGGTGATGTTAAGAAAAGAACCATATTGTCGGAGGTTGCCCGCTTGTTTGATCCGCTTGGTTTTATTATTCCTGTCACATTTTATGGAAAATGGCTCATCCAGTATCTTTGGCATAGGGGACTTGATTGGGATGACCCTCCTCCAGAGGAAGTTGTTGCCAAATGGAAGCGATTCCGTAATGAGTTGCCTCTCATTTCGAAATTTGAATTACGTCGATGCTTGAAATTAGACTCGGCAATCGACCGTCAATTGCATGCATTTGCGGATAGTTCGGAGAGGGGCTATGCTGCGGTGGTTTATTTACGAGGTGTGAAGTCCGATCAGACGGTTGCTACCTCATTACTGATAGCTAAGTCAAAGGTGGCACCGATCAAGAGGATATCACTGCCCCGACTAGAATTGTTAGTCGTGGTTTTAGCTACTAACCTTATTGAGTACGCAAGAGATATATTGCACCATCACTGCGTAATTTCAGATGTTGCCGTATGGAGTGATTCTATGGTTGCCCTTCAGTGGATAAAGTCGTCCCCTCACCGCTGGAAGTCCTTTATTGCAAATAGAGTGACGATGATTCAAGAGAAATTATCTCCATACAAATTTCGGTATGTTCCATCAGACTCTAACCCTAGTGACATAGCATCGAGAGGAGCCCTTCCTCGTCACTTTATCGAGGACGCGAGTTGGGTGACGGGTCCGTTATGGCTGAGTCAACCATTGGAGGGGTGGCCGAAGGCTCCCAAACTGGCTAACCAAACGGAGTGTGATGACCTTGAAGTGGAAGCTCGAACAATTAATCTCCATACGACACTAGAGCAAAATACACTGGCTTGGTTGTTGAAGTTTTCCTCAATTTCACGTTTGAAGAGGATTACAGCATATTGCCTACGATTCACTCATAATTGCAAGAACCCCAATGAAAAACATAGTGGTTATCTTACTACGGAAGAATTAGCGCAGGCTGAGGTGCGTTTGGTAATTTTAGTGCAACGTATTGAGTTTCAAAAGGAATTAGAATTATTAAGGAAAGAAGTAGTGCCCAGTCGGTTAAGGAATTTGAACCCATTTGTAGACAAGGAAGGGGTGCTAAGGGTTGGAGGCCGATTGAAGCATGACAAAATTGCATTCAACCAGAAGCACCCAATGTTGCTTCCGAAGTCTCATCATTTAACGACTTTGATTATCGATTATTATAATGAGATCCACCTGCACCCTGGGTCACTTCATTTGCATTGCCTTTTCCAGTCGAGATTTTGGATCATAAATGCTAGAGAGGTTATTCGTCGGAGAATATTGCACTGCATTAAATGCTTTCGTGCAAACCCCAAACCGAAAGAGCAGTTTATGAGTAATCTACCTCCCTCTCGATTGGAGAAAATTAATGCATTTTGCATAACAGGCGTGGACTATGGCGGACCGTTTGCGCTAAAAATGGAAAAAATCCGCGAGGCAAAGATTTTAAATGGATATATTTGCTTGTTCGTTTGTTTCGCAACAAGGGCAATACATTTGGAGCTTGTCTCGGATTTAAGCTCCGATTGTTTCATAGCCGCACTACGGCGGTTTATTGCTCGAAGAGGCGCCGTGACAGAAATTCATAGCGACAATGGCACGAATTTTGTAGGGGCGCAGAGAAAGATGGCAACTTGGAGGAAAGTAACTTCATCGGCTGACTTTAATAGTAGAGCTGAGCGGTATCTGGGTGATAGAGGAATCGCATGGAAATTCATACCTCCTGGCAGCCCACATGTGGGAGGACTATGGGAAGCCGGTGTAAAGCCGGTGAAAAGACATTTGGCAGCATCACTCGGCGATCAAGTACTGACGTACGAAGAATTTTACACAGTACTTGTTCAGATAGAAGCTGTATTGAACTCGAGGCCTATTACTCCAGTTAGTTCGGATCCCACCGATTTCGAGGCTCTAACTCCCGGCCACTTTCTCCTGCAAGAGCCAATTTACAAACTTCCTGAAGAACAAGAGCATGGTCAAGGTGGATATATAAGACGATGGAGTTTCCTGCAACAAGTAGTGGGGACATTCTGGAGGCGATGGCAGGCCGATTACCTAATTACTCTGCAGAGGAGAGGCAAATGGACTACAAAAAGTAGTAATATCAAGGACGGTGACCTAGTGATATTGAAGGACCCGAATCGTAGCCCTTGTAGATGGCGACTTGGTCGAATAAGCAATTGTTTCCCGGGGACGGATGGCTTAGTTAGAGTCGCTGAGGTTAAAACCAAGCAGGGGGTGTATAGATGGTCAGTGAAAGACTTGTGTCCATTACCAATAAAGGATAATTAATGTTAGTGAGTAGGATTCGGTAATGTAGTAAAGTTAGGTTTGGTTAGTTAGTTGATCGTTGGTTATTAGTATTTGTGAACCTTTCCGTGGGATTCCCCTTCCTAATAAGTCTCCTTGATAGCCCCCTTGGAGTGAAGATAAAGCAATCCTTTCCCCTTTATTTTGTTTTGTTGTTCCATTTACCCATTGGTTGATTTATTTAGTTTGGATCATATGATCACATCGAAGGGGAAAGCACCACAATTGTCTGATTATCTATGTCTCAATTAATTCAATTAATTATTTGTCTTGTTGGATATTTTTTGTTTTGTTTTTTTTTTTCTTTGGAACGTTGTTCCAAGGGCGGGGGAATGTTCAGTTGTGTTTTCAAATCGCAAGTTTGTCAAGGTTGAGCCGCGCCACCACTTGGCGGTGCCACTAGACTTTTCGTTTGTCTTCTTTTATTTGTATCGTGAGTGAATGATGTATGAGTGTGTGTCGAAGTCTACCTGTGAACGCATTGCGGTGTACATCGCGACGGAATCTCCGAGGAGTCATCAGGCTGCATCTCCCGCATGGGCCCACGATTGGTGAGTGGCATACGCTCACGAGGCTTAACTTGGCTCAACCTTTTGTGTCTGCAGTAATTTTCCTCCTGAGTTTAAAAGTTACAGTCCACTTAAAATTATACCCCACGTTTGGAAGTGATCACTGGCAGCATATTCCAAGTGGGGTATTACAAGGGAGAAGTAGCTGATTGCTCTAAATTTATCGTCGCACTTTCCAAGTTATCTTTAAATAATTCCAATCTATGATTAAATTGACCAGTTATTTCCCGGCTATGTTTGCTCCACGAGAGTATTGACCATGATTAAATTGCCTTGAGGTCCTTCGTTAACGCTTTCTTGTCATTTTTGCTACGGATTTCCCTGCACACTACAGTTTCTGCAAATAGTCTGCAAGTAGTCTGCAAATAGTCTGTTTCTGCAAATAGTAGAGTTTATTGTCTACCACTTCACCAATATCGATTATATACAGAAGGAATAAAAGTGGACCTATGACACTCCCCTGTGGGACACACGAAGTGCTTTGGACCTCATTGGAGATGGCACAATTTAATACTACCCTCTACGCGATCGCTTAGGAATTTTTTAATCCAGAAAATGAAATTGTCATCTAAGCCGTAGGGTTTTAGTTTAATTAATAATTTCCTATGGGACACTTTATGAAGTGCTTTTTTAAAGTCAAGAAAAGTCGCGTCTACTGGAGCGTTATCTTTGCTGGAGACTAAAATATCGAGGGCAAAGAGCGCTAATTGAGTTTCGCCGGATCTTCCTTGCCTGACTCCATATTGTACTTTCATCAGTAAGTTCTGCATATCGCGGTGTTTCATGACTGAGATTAAAATTATATGTTCAGGGACTTTGCATGCGATAGATGATAGGGATAGCGGTCTGTAATTCCCTGGCTATTCCTTATTATCACTTTTAAATATGGTCATTACATTTGCAATTTGCCTGTATTTGGGTACTGTGTGTTCCTTGATAGATTTTATAAATATTACCTGAACGTAGGGGCCAATATCTGAAGCCAGTTCTCTCTACACGCGAGAAGGAGTTCCTTCAGGATCGGGTGACTTATTTGGACTGAGCGATTTTAACAACTTTTCTGTTATAAGTGCACAAATAATAATAGGTGGGATCGTTTGCCGGTAACAATCGTTAATCTTCACGGATGTATCCTGCGAGGACTTGATAAATGCGCATAGCTAGTAGGCGTTTAATAAATTAGCTCTGTTCAAGCTGTTTGTCAGTACTTCGCCATTATTGTTTCTCAGTGGATTAACTTTAGATCTTCTGCCTTGAACTTCCCTTACCTATGACCAACACGCCTTATGGTTATCCCGTTACTGTTCTAATGCGTTCTCCTTTTAAATTCATGAATGCATTCCTGAACGCTTCAATTATAGTTGCATTAGACAACTTACATTTTTCAATTATTAGCTCGCGATAATCAGGGGATAAATCTGTACGAATTTTTAAAATCTTGGCGTGGCGTGCTCTCTGTTGCCTCAACGATTTACTCACTTCCGCGTCGTACCATCTCGGCTCTTATTTTACCTACCTTGGGATATAATTTTTAAATTCTGAATGCACGATCTAAAGAAAAGCTTTCCAAGCACCCTCCGTGTCTAACTTAATTATTGATTGGAGAACGAAGGCTTTCGTGGTGATCTACGCTGATGTCCTTCATTTTTTTAAATTGTCGATTCTTGGAAGACGGGACAGGAATTTTTTAGATGAAATTTGAACCCCTCGAAATCACCTGTTTTAAAAATGTAAAATTTTCTTATTCTTTCCAAATTTATATTGACATTTAAGGAAAACTTAGCTCTTACTACCATATGGTCACTTCTCTCGACAGTGTTCACCATATCACTTGATGTGGTATGTTTCTAGCCAGTAAATCAAGAATATCATCTCCTCTGTTAGGTGCCGTAGCACTCGGAAGTAGTGCGTTTGATGCGCAAAAATATGATTTTACATTTAGGGCATTTAATTAAACAGCATACAGATTCAATGCTGGTCTCTGGAACGATTTCCGCTTGGGTGACGATTGTAGTTTTTACAGCTTCAAAATCTCCGCCGCCGGCTCGATTAATTTTATGTTTTCTATAGATAGTGAACGATTTAGAGAAGACTTTGCTACCTGAAATATCGCCTGTCAGCCAACTTTCTGTGCTAAGAATGGCGTTACACTCCGTGCTGTAAAGTACGGGCAAAGGGTGAAATTCTGGAATTTAATTTTTTAAACTACAATTATCTACTGCTAAGAATATTGCTTGGGAATTCTCATTATTGCATTTCGAGAATTTTTCCAATTGGCTGTCATCTATTAAGCTATTCCTATATTCTGAATACTATTAATTATTTGACTCTCAGGAACGGCAGAAATTTCAAACCCGCTACCTTGGGATATAATTTTTCATCTGACCTATTCTCTCGTCTACCATCTATGATAAACTCGGCGAGTATGCTTAAATACCCTGCGCGCTACCTCCTGCCTCGTACGTATAGTGGAAATCCGAGGGATTTATTGGCACCTGACATGAATCCAGCACCGGCCTAAGGTCCAAGAACCTAGTTCCTTCGCTCTCGCAGATATCACTGAGCATCCGGTTAATGCCTTCCACTCGGCTCCAAACCGTCGAATCCCGATCCGTCCTAGGTACCAAGCTGCATATAGTTGGCCTCATATTAGTTTCAGAGTCGCTGCGAATACGTCGGAACTCGGAGCATAGATATCCCACAGAGTCTAAAATCTCCTCTGATGCCCGACCCTCTAACGCCATTGGTCCCAACATGGGTCCCTAAGTACTTCGTGCCCCCGACCACCGACTTCAACGCCTTCGTCACCTGTGCCATCTTTCCTCCTGTTATACACCAGGAGGTGACCCGTACATCGTCCCCCTCCCTCCGGGCCTTATCACGCAGTGGGGCTGTTATACGCCGGCCATTCAAAAATGGTCTCTATGATTCCGAAAAACTAAATTATCAATGCTTTCATTTGCATTATTTTTTAATGACGTTAAAATTAGTACTCTAATCACAGTAGAATAATCAGCATCAAACGTTGAGGCAGATGGTGAGGGCATAACATCATCATACTGTAACCAGTCATCCGAATAACTGCCATATTCGTTATCCCTGCTCTTTCCTTACTTTACTATGGATAGCACGGCGTTATGGACGAATTAGCGGATGTTAAGCAATTATATCCACCATCTGTTTGAAATTCCAGGTAAGTAACTCTTGAAACATATATTGACTTCTTAGCACTAAAGAGTCAACTCGATTTTACCATACTTTAAGCCGGATACCCCTGCGGGTAGGGGGATGGAGAATACTCCCGCAGTATCCCTGCTTGTCGTAAGAGGCGACTAAAAGGGCGGGGAAGGAAACCCCGGAAAAAACCCCAGAGCCAGCAAGGGTTGAGTCCGGACAGTCTTGTGGGTCAACTGTCTGTGTGCGGCCATACCACCTGGCCTGCGATCCACCCGCATGTTTGCCGTGTGCGGAGACCCGTAAGGGGGAGAAGGGGATCCTGGTGGGTGAGTTCTTCGGCACCCAGCCGGGTGTCGGATGCCCGGTATGGGCCGGAGTTCAATACCCCACTTCGGCCCTGGATCCCCTGAAAACGGGCGGTCAAGATCTAGCCAGTTTTGATCAATCGGCTTATCGACACGTGGGTTTGGAGGGCCCATGCATTGGAGGTCCAACCCGAAACAGGCCCCCTAAACGATAGTGCTATATCCCTTGGGTAGCCCTGGCGACCACACCGGTTGGCGGTGTGGCGTCCCGAATGTGTGGCTCCGTGGTGGGTGGGGAGCCCAGGGGATGAATTCCTAATTTTCATGGAGCCAGAATATCTTCCTCCATCAAAAAGATCCCGTCCGGAAACGGGCGGGGGAGATATAACGTTGACCGCCTGTAGGCGGTATCTTATTATGAGAAGTACAAAGGAAGGTGAGACCCTTACAAAGGTGTCTCCCTTCCTCATTCGTAGAGTCCTCTCGTCCGCCGTAACTGGCGATTTAATATCTGCAAAAAAGCTGCGAGACGGTACACTATTGATTGAAACGGCCAACGATAAGCAGAGTGCGAAATTGCTGAGCATGAAAAAAAATTCATGACCATCCGGTCAAGGTCGAGGTGCACCGTACCCTGAACACCAGTCGGGGAGTGATTAGCAGCTATGACCTGCTGTACGTAGACGATGACGAAATTAAGAGAGAAATGGCCTCTCAGGGCGTTGTTGACTGTCGTCGTCTGAAAATTAAGCGTAACGGTGAGCTGATTAACAGTACATCTGTAATCCTCACCTTCTCGCGCGACACGCTCCCCGACAAGGTATTTGTTGGCTATGAATCGGTTCCCGTCCGCCCATTCATACCAAGCCCTATGCAATGCTTTCAGTGCCAGCACTTCGGCCACATCGCTACCAGATGTGGGGGCAAGGCCACCTGCCCGCGCTGTGGCAAGGATAAGCACGAGGGTAATGAGTGCACCTCCGAGCCGCTTTGTGTCAATTGCGAGGGTGCACATCCAGTGTACTCTCGTGATTGCCCAAAGATGAAGGAGGAAAAGAAGATCATGGAGATTAAAACAATCGATAAGGTGTCATATTTCGAGGCCAGGAAAAAGTACCGGACATTAATTGCCCCAACCTTCTCTCGTTCTTTTGCTGTCGTTGCTACCACTCAGAGTAGCAAAATCTCAGACGAAATCGCGAAAGTAGATAAAGTTGAGAGTAAGAAAAGCCCAGATAAAGAAGAGCTAGCCAAGCCGGATAAGGCCACAAAGCCGGGAAAAACCTATATCCACCAGCGCGGGTTCCTCTGTGAAGAACCCGCCAAAAACCACTGGTTCCACGCCCCCGAGACGTGATAAAACGCCATCCCCCGGTCCGTCCGGGGTACGCGCACCATCTCCAGTGGAGGCTATGGAGGAGGATGAGAATCTCTCTGAGACGGATATCCTCCTCGCCAGACAAAAGGGGAAGAAGCACCGTATTCGGCGCTGATCCCCCCGAAGGACATACAGATTTCAGGTTTTAAATTTGAAATTTGATATTTTAAATGAATTTTATACTACAGTGGAACTGTAATGGTTTTTATCGTCATAAGGAGGAGCTGAATATTTTAATTCGCGATTTTAATCTGCCCTGCATTTGTCTTCAAGAGACGCATTTTAAAACGACGGACAAGGGTATTTTAAAACATTTTAACGTTTTTAGATTTGACGACACCAGTGGCCTCCGGGCCCAAGGTGGAGTGGCAGTTGCCACCCGAGAGGCCCTATACACCTCTCGGGTGCAACTGAACACGCCGTTTCAAGCGGTAGCTGTGACCGTGCACGCCCCGGAACCCATAACGTTGTGCAACGTTTATCTTCCCGAGGGAGCACCAGTCACTGAACGCAATCTAGAGAATCTTGTCCGTCAGCTACCAAAACCCTTTATTCTTTTAGGCGATTTCAATGCCCACGACCGTATGTGGGGAAGCTCCAGAAGACAGCAACAGGAGAGGCCGGATTTGATCAAATTTTATCGGAAATTTTAATCTGTTTTTGCTAAATACCGGGGAAAAAACTCGTTTTAACAGTTTTAATGGAGAATTCTCATCCATTGACCTTTGTTTGTGTACTAGCAGGTTAATGACGAAATGTCGAATGTCAGTACATACAGACCTATTTGGAAGCGATCACTTTCCCATCCTCATTCGCAAGGAGGGCAGTTTTGATAACACTTTCACCACCCCAAAAAACTGGATCACCCGGAAAGCGGATTGGCTGAATTTTAGAACACATTTTCATTTTAAACATGATGCCACTATTGACGCATCACGGAACGTCGAAGTGTTGACATCATCTATAGTTGAAGCTGTAAGTTGCAGCGTACCGCGGTCTTCAGGACACGCTTGTCGGCCCGCTGTGCCGTGGTGGACCGAGGAGTGCGCCAATGCAATTAGATTGCGCAAGCGAGCATTGCGCATTTTTAGCAAATATCCAACGGCAACAAATCTGGTCTCATTCCGACGTTTGAGGGCCAAAGCTCGGCAAGTCGTGAAGGAAGCAAAGAAGGCCTCCTGGATGGAATTCGTGTCCGGCGTAAATAACAGAACCCCACTTGCACAGGTCTGGAAGAAGGTGCGTAGCATCTGCGGCTCTCGTCAGGAACACGGCGCTTCGATATTGAAGGTCGATGACCGGATGGTGACCTCCCAGCCGGAAATATGTGAAGTGTTTGGTCGTTTACTCGCGAAGACCTGCAGTAACGCCAACTATGATGCAGCATTTAGAGCGATTAAAGATCGATCCGAGGCTGCCGCTGTAAATTTTAATTTCAATGGTACGCGTCCTATTGCTGCCTACAATGAATGCTTCACTATGTGGGAGCTGACCTCTGCAATTGCGGACTCCCGGGACTCCTCCCCAGGAATGGATGGCGTCCACAATGCGTTCATCCGGAATCTTCCCGGGGCCGCATTGTCGGAAGTCCTCCACACCCTCAACCAACTCTGGGTGGAGGGTACTGTCCCACAATCCTGGCGGGAGTCTGCAATAGTCCCCATTCCAAAGCCAGGAAAGGAAAGGACTAATGCAAACAATTATAGACCCATCTCTCTTACCAGCTGCCTGTGCAAGGTCATGGAAAGAATGGTCAATCGCCGGCTCGTTTGGTGGTTGGAGCGTCGGAACCTACTTGCTAACATCCAGTGTTGTTTTCGGCGGGGAAGATCGACAATTGACCATCTCGTCCGAGCGGATAATTTCATCCAGGAAGCCTTTCTTTTGCGCCAACATGTCGTCACTGTCTTCTTCGATCTGGAGAAGGCATACGATAGGGTCTGGCGGCACAAAATTTTAAAAACGCTGCACAGTTGGGGTTTTAGGGGTAACTTACCCATTTTTATTCAAAACTTTTTAACGGACCGGGTATTTAAAGTGAGAGTGGGGAACAGTGTGTCACAGTTTTACACCCAGGAAAACGGAGTACCCCAGGGCTCCGTTTTAAGTGTCACTCTCTTTGCAATCGCCATCAATGATGTCGTGGATTGTATTAAGGCTCCGGTAATGGGATCATTGTTTGTTGATGACCTGGCTATTTTCTGCCGGTCGTCCAAACTCGTCAGTGCAGCCAGAATAATACAACTGACGCTTAATAAACTGAATAAATGGTCTCGCAGCAATGGCTTCCGTTTCTCAGCTGAGAAGACGAAATGCGTTCACTTCCACCGAAAACGGGGATATGATGTTCCACCACCTCTGCGCTTGGGTGGAAGAATCCTTCCATATGTGGAGTCAATACGTTTCCTCGGTATGATATTTGATTACCGACTTAATTGGCGGGAACATGTACGACTGTTAAGTGAAAGATGCCGTCAGGCCTTAAATATTTTAAAAGTTTTAACTAACTCGAACTGGGGCGCAGATCGCACCACGATGCTTTTACTGTACCGTGCCCTCATTAGATCTCGTCTGGACTACGGCTCTTTCGTCTACTCCTCCGGACGAGAGTCGTACCTGAGGCCTTTGACAGCGGTTCACAATGCTGGATTGCGGCTGGCCACCGGTGCTTTCAGGACAAGTCCGGTTTTGAGCATTTATGCTGACGCCGGAGAGCCACCTCTGTATGTCCGCAGGAACATGCTGATGTGCTCCTACGTGGCAAAACGTTTATCAATGACAAAGAATCCATGTTACGATATTGTTTTTAACCCTAGATTTTTAGACAATTTTAATGGACGGAGAAGGGCCACTCGCCCTTTAAGCGTACGTTTTAACAATTTTATCGAAGAGAATAATTTCTCTCTTCCGGAAGTATACCCGGTAGGTTATTCCAACGAAGCTCCATGGAATATACCACGGCCAGATATTTACCTTGAACTGAGCAAGCTACAAAAATCCTCCACCATCGATTCAGAATACCAGGTAATATTCAAGGAAATGCTGAATTCCCACCCGGATACCATCCCTATATATACGGATGGATCCAAGTCCAATTCAGCCTGTGCGTGCGCAGTATACTCCCCTAATCACGGAGTCGTGAAAGCGAAGCTCAGTCCGCTGTGTAGTATTTACACAGCGGAACTGTTCGCTATAAAGATGGCTATCCACGGCATACATGGCCGTAGTAAGTCTTTTATAATCTGCACCGACTCCTTAAGCGCATTGAGAGCAGTTTCCGACTTTTCCCCACTCAGTCCTATCGTTCAGGATATACATAATGCCCTTCTTTCTCTTAACAAAAAGGGAATAAGAGTAAGCTTTTCATGGGTTCCTGGGTATGTGGGAATAGACGGAAACGAGAAGGCTGACTCAGCGGCGAAGGAAGCACTGAACGACCTCGGAGCCTTTTCTTTCCTGGTACCGGCAGAGGACCTTAAGTATACCCTTAAAAATATATGTGCACAGAGGTGGAAGGACTCGTGGAGGAGCCAAATGAATAACAAATTGCGCTGCCTGAAAGCTGATGCGCAGGCGTGGGCCTCTTCCGTCAGGAGCTGTCGTAGGGAGGAAGTTGTCATCACGCGACTGAGAATAGGGCACTGTGCCCTGACCCACTCATACCTCTTCACCGAAGAGAAGATCCCACCTCGCTGTGATGAATGCGATTGCCCTCTCAGCGTTCGGCATATCCTGACGGAGTGTGACAAATACCGATGCTTGCGTAGCAGGCTGCAGTTAGCGGGAGACATGAAGTCGATCCTAGGCGATGACTCAGTTGTTCTCAACCGCGTTTTATCATTTTTAAATGAAACGGGCCTTTTTAACAGTATTTTAAGGATGTAAAATTCATTTTAATTTTGGCTAAGAGTACATATTAACAATTTTATTATAATAGCAATGTATGTAACATATATTTTTCTTTTATAAACATGACGTGTGGTGGTGCAAAATGACCATGCTGTCGACGCACCCTATAAACATAATACTACTACTACTACTTTAAGCCGGAAGTGCGGATTGTTATTAATTTAGAGAAATAGACAATATTTGGAAGGATTATTCTTATTAAGGAAGTGAGTGCATGCTAATATCCAGTAATCTATTGATGGAAAACATTTAACATTGCAAAACTAGCGCGTTAGCCGGTGAACGCTAAGGTAAATTGGGGATGGCAATGATTACGGATCGGCCGCGTCCACGTTACAGCTTTTACAATCGTCCGAAATCGCAAGCGCCCTCTCAATCTGCTTCAACGTCATCGGCGATGTCGTTCCCAGGGAAACAAGTCCAATGGTTTGCTCTCACTTCCGCAAGCGTTGATCACGCTGCGTGTGCAAGTTAGTGTTTTCATTGCGTACCTAGTATAAAAATAGACCGGCTGAGTGACATGATGAGCAAGCGCTTATAGACTTAGGACAGGGAATTATAAATATAATTAGTAAAAGAACAATTTAATCGACATACTGAAAGATGAAAATGGAGGACTACAACCGTAGAAATTAATCCGAAACTGGATCTGTTGGTATCACATCTGTTTACGACCGTTTATTTCGTCTTTTGACTCAAAAATCACGCTAGAAGTAATGAAGAGTAAGAATGAAAACTATCTCTGAATGAGGTCTCATGAGTTTGTATCCAAATTCCTTTGAAACGTGATTTCTTTTCTGTGCGTGCCACTGATCAGAATATAAAAAATCTTACTGTATCTCTTACGCCCCCAGGAATAACAAATCAATTATATTAGCAGCATTTATTGTTCGCCGAGGAGAAAACGAAGATCATGCGTAGAATTGCCGGGATAATGACGAAGATAGAGGAAATTTTACTGCTAATGCTCGAGAGAATGCCTCCACATTGGAGTCCACCGAGTCTTTTGTGGAAGCTGCTGCCCCCGACTCGTATGTGGATCAGATTACTCGGTTAAATAAGTATTTTAGCTGAGCGAGGAATTGATTTCTCAAGAAGCGAAAAACTGGTCGTATCTTCTTCAGTACTCTCAACGCCCATAAACCACCACAATCAAAATCAATCATTGAGCCTCATCAGGGTCTCTCTAGTAGATATGACAGCTCTGGATTTGATTTTTTATTTAGTTTATTAAGGTGGCTCTAGCCTCAAAGTCACTTTTTCTAGAAATTTTGAAACCTTAATTATAGAAACTTAGAAATCCGTTTTATAAAATGAGAAGAAAAAGGGTTTTTAGGCTAGTTCAACTGTTATCCAGTCTTAGAAGTGGGGGTTTCAGCAAGAACTCCATCGGAGGATACTTATGTTAAAGCAAGGAAACGTGAATTAGAACGAGAAGGTATATTTTAACTTTTTATTAAGACTATTCGCGACTGAACCGACATGCCCGGGGAGATTGAAGAAAATTGAGTTATAGACATCTCATAACCTTTATGTTAAAGTTATTCGCCTTATTTATTTATTTTATTATAGCTATTAACTTTATCTTAAAGTTATTATCATGGAAATCAAAATAGGGTAGTTCCACACCAATGGCACTGCAGACGGCTCCTGTGGCTGGACAAATGTGACCATTAAAAATATATTCGTGGAATAATCTACATATTTTGTAACTTAATTTTGTAACTTAATTTTGTTTATTAATAGGTAACCTATTTCATCAGTGAAAGTAAATTTTTTAACTAACTTAATAAACATGCGTATTTTAGCACTTGTTTTGACTTATTGGTCAGGCCGGAGATACCTTAAGATATAAGCACTTACTTGAATATCACATACAGAGGTAAAACTAGAGGTAACCAAACACTGAAGTATCACCATTAATAGCTAATTTAAATGAAAAATAACAAATGAAGAACTCAAAAGTGGAGTTGGAACTGCTGAAATTTAAATTGGATGATTTTGAAACGGAATCGGTGACTGCTAAGTCCATGATTAAGAATATGAAAGGCAAGATGTTTCCAGATTCATATTAAGGATAGGATAGGTTTCTTTTACCCTGGAATTTTAAGCTCGTGTACCTTTATAGTGTATTATTTTAAAGCAGACCGTTTTTATTTACCATGATTTTTCTTGAACACATAAATTATACTTTAGCAAAATACTCGTCCAAATGAACCAATTAGGAAGTCTTTTGTGATATGCTGGTACATACATCGTCGTTGTCAATTTGGAGGAAATTTTATTGCGTTAGCATCTGAGTATAGGAAAAGTAATTAACGGACTAGTCAAAGGGTATTGTGTGCCGTTTAAACCGTCCGAATCGGATACATCTGTTGAATGTAATAGCACAAACAAGCATATCATGCGTATAATTATGTAATCAACAAAGTATTTACTGAAAATCAACAAATAAAAACTAAAATTAACTACAGTTGATAGCTCAAATCACCAATCGACGATAATTTATGCATATAATTGGAGATTACTTGACTATGGGTACAAGCAATATACCTACGCAAATATTACTCACTAGGCGACTGGGAACAGAGATTGGAGAATCGACGATATTTGAATCATTTACTCTTAAAACAACTATGGAAAGCAAACTGTAATTAATGAGAGATACAATCGTAGATTTGAACGATTCTGCAATCATTTTTGGCTATGAATACCACCATAAACTTGAATATGAAAACGCCATAGAATGACTTTGCTGATACCCTATTAATGATGCTAGCAAAGGCAATGTCATGGAATTGCATATTTGTAATTAAAAATAGATTTTCCACCTCGATTATGAGACCAATGCATGTAGTAACATACAAAATCATGCGTTTGTAACATAATAAGATTAAAGAGCACCAGCGACATAATTAGCTGTAGTATATGTATGGGAACATATATAATTATAAGCCGTGAGAAAATGTTCTCGTATATAAAGCAGATGGCCGCTTGAAAATTTTGATTTTAGTAGAAAAATGATTTTCAAGCATAAAATTATTCCTACAAATTATCCTTACACGTTATGCTTTGATAATTTGGAGCTAGATTATAACAATTTAAAGAATTGAAGTTTTTCGTGTTTATTGATGATGATTTGTGTTTGGAGTATTTAGAAAAAATCAAACCATATTTTATCCCGTTGAAATTGCCAAGGAGAAAAATTACCACACTCTAAAGGATTTTATTTCAAAAGCATAGTGATGCGACCTATTTTTATTTTATAAAGCCCTTAAAAATGAGTATTCTAGATTTCTTTTAAACTCCTCAGCAAAGTTCTTTGAAATTGCACATGCAGTTGCTAAAAACCCACTTCAGTAGCAGTTATTCACATTAAATGTAGTTTCATAAGCATAACAAAATTTGCATACTTATTCTTAAGTATTTATAATATCCAAGAAAAATAAATAGTCTCTGATTATCCGCGAATGAATGTTTTGCCCTGACAGCGTGCCGGCGAAAGTTTTTCAAGTAATTAACTCACTGGGATTCGCAGTAGATGACTGCGCCGCGGTAGCTTCAATGGATTTGTCACCCGGCGCGCGAAATCTGGGTATCTGAGTTTTAATCCCACACTAGGCGTATGATTTTACCATTACGAATTTTCTCTTTAAAGGTCGTCCCTATGGGAAGGCTCTCTAGTATTTACCGCTTTAAAATAATTGCGCTAATTGTAAGTAATAAACTAGATGAACAGCGATGTTAAACTACAAATGCAGGAAAATATCCGAGGCCTCATTTCATAGTTTTGAATGGTGAGTTTAATAACAAAAATATTCTTTCACATTTTATTTTCCTTTTATGATGTTCGAATGAACGAAGCTCGTCTGTGTAAGTCTTTACCATCTAACTCAAGAGCACCAAGTGAAGAATCACAATATTTTTTCCCTCCTAATGTTCATGACAGCAAATGCCTCTCCTGATCGTATCGCGTCCATAAACTGCTGGAATAGTCACTTGGAACTTCATGAATGGCGCCTGCGGGGCTATTGCTGTGATCGACTATCGCCCGGCAGTAATCGCTGTACGTACCCGTTGTGGCTCCTTGGATATTGTACGCACGACAAGGTCGATTTATCGTCCATTAGTCGGAGCGCCGCGTTTGACAAAGCGCAAATAAATGGCGAACCATTGTGATGATGTCGGCTTTACCTTTGATGTGATTCACTTAGGAGAGCGATGATGGTGTTGAATCGACGTTTGTGGCGCGCGTCCTTGCGTCAAAATGAGAACCATGAGATACGGCTGCTCGTGACTGAAAGGTGTTGAAAAAAAGTAATTGATCGGTGGATATTATTTTGATGACGGAGCTCCTTGGAGTCTTCTCATGCTTATGAATCGTGAATAATGGACGCGTGAAATGCGTACGGGAGGTGTTAATGTCGAAAAAATTGCATCCACGCCATAAAAGCAGTATCCGGCCAGCTTAGACGCGTACATGGAACTTTTTCAGTGCTCTTTTGAAAAACTATTTTTTGACGTTCACTTATCATTTGCGAGAGCAGCCTTTTGGTAATTATGGAGGGAGAAATTTATGCATTAGGTGTACACGTGAATTGAGCGAATTAGTAAGTTCTTTTTTCTTAAATCTCCATTGGATTTATTTTACTCACTCTCTGGGGAAGCTCACTTAATATTTTACTTATTCATGACGTTCATTTTGAAGAAGTGTCGTTTCCTTTGATGATGTTTGATGTTTTCACAAGTTGGTTTCCACTTTCTGAGGCGAGATGTTGTAGAACAGCATTTTCAAATGAGACACGAAGGATATCTTACTGTCTACTTTATTTTCAACTCGTACTACACGTGCTTCAACTGACTAGCAGTCATCATCACGTACTACTAAATTATAAATCAGTCGACTGTATTATAAATCAGTCATCATCAGGTACAATTGAGGTATAAAAATATTTCGCACAAAATATTCTGTTCAGTATTTTACTAAATTGTTGTTTTATTTAAGATAAATAGACTCACTCAATAGTCACGTATGCCATAGGATATATAAAGTGGCTGTATTAGTAGTTCTTTTGAAGTCGTTGGAGTTAATTCAGCCGCCCTAAATATAGACACGTTTCCTTAAACTTCTATGTAGTCCGTCATTAAAATGCATCGCCATGTCTGTGGCCATCCACTCAGTGCCTCTCCAGCAATCAATAGGCGTCCACCGATGCTTGAGCATGACTCACGGGAAATCTTGGGGTTGTCACGATGCCTTAATTGTGTACAGTAAAGGTGATTTGTACTTGAAAGTTATTTCTGCAATGACCCAATATACGACACTTGGCTTATGAAAAGCAATAACTCGACGGAATTACTAGAGGTCTCACAGTAGGTCTAGATGGCGGAATAAGGCGTATAAAAATTATGCCGCCCTCTTGTAAACCAGACTATTTACAATTATATTAAAATACTGGTGTTAATTGGTTGTAATTTTAACACATTAGGCATTATTGATTAAGCTCGTCCGTTCATGTATGCGTCGCTATTAAAGTAACAAGCCGACTGTGGGATTTAAAATACTTGACCGATAAATATTAATTATATTAATAAGATATGAATTCTCATTTAGTCAAAAAAATGTTTGGAAACTAATTGGCTTGTTTTAAAATGCTTAAACCACTATGGTTGCACACGGAGTCAATTATAAATCAAGTTCAAAAGCAGGATATCGGTTTTGATGGAATTCATGTGCCCACAACCGCACGTTTCAGTAATCGTATCGTATTAAGAGGATATTTTTAAATTTTGTTTTTAGTCACTTGATATCTGAATAGGATGGGCATTCCTAATGGCCTCTTACTCAGGTTTTATTTTACAGGAGGGTCAATCCATACCAAGTGGTCCAAGTTGGTTGCTCGACCATTTTAGAAAAAATTCATTTTTTGAGGGCAGATAGCCTTATGTTTCGACAGCTCAAAACAAGTTATATTTTATTTTTAGTTTCCATGGCAACCAAATGGCGGCCATTTTTCAATCTCGATGCAGAGCTTTTTTAGCATTTGCAAGCTTTGACATTAACTTCTGTTACTCAGCTACCATCGGTTATAGGAAAATGAAATAAATTTTTATGCAATACTCATACATGGAACTACAACTCTGTGTATGTCAAAACATGGAATTGTTATTTCTTCGTGATTATTTTAACAGCCAAACTTTAAAGTGAAAAACGTAAGGTTTCGTATATTTCGGAATTTTTTTGGGGAAGAAGAAATTTTCTTCGACCCTTAGAAATTACTCATAATATACGATGACATTAGATCTCTATATTAAAAAAATTTGAACTCAGAAGCTATCATATTTTCATTTTTACAGAGCCGGCAAATTGTAACTTTTTAAAATTTTGCAATATTCCAAGTTCAATATCTCTGGTGGGCAGTTGTTTAAAAATTTGAAAATTACAGAAAATAAAGATCTGTACATAATTTAACTATGATATAAAACTTGACTTGGAGACTTTTCTAGTTACGCAGATATAGGTGTGTGAAAAAAGCAAAAATTCAGCATTTGCGAAATGATGTAAATGCATTTAACATGCCCATTATTGCACATCTTAAGGCTTGAAATAATACTTTTTTTTTAATTTAGATGATTGAAAAAAAGAAATTTAATATAATAATATGGTGTATAGAAAAATAGTCCATAGTTAATCTCTCCACAAAATTGTTGACACTTGGGTACCAATTGTATGGTACTTAAAAATCATTCACCAAATATATCGAAGAAAATTGAAAGAAATATTAGGTCAGTTATTGATACTATAATAGCATTCATCACCTTACTTGTTTAACAGCATTGTAATTTATCGGTACATAGAAATGAATATGAAAATAAAACTCTTAGTTTCCTTTGATATTTCTGTGGGTCTCAGCTTTCTCAGCACGTTCGTAATTGGGATCCATTATCAGTGGTCACTTTATATTCTGAATGATATTCTCATTCTGGGCAGGTGGTTGTACTTTCAAAGAAATTGGAACTCTTAAAGTCTCAATGTCATTAGCAAACATCATATCCACTAAAAATAATCTTACTAGTGCTTGGTGTCTACGAAGCAGTTTTGCTCACTCGGAGTTTCTCATACTCTTCTGATTTGTATGTCAAGAAACATCGAATTATCCTTTTCGAAATTGGAACAAATCGATGAAATACTCGAGTCCCGGTAACTCTTACGCAGTTTTTAAACCTTTTTTCAAGTTTCTCTTTGTGTTTAGTAATTTTCTGATGAATACATATTTTTTGAAGCACCCAGGACAAGCCATTTCTATTCATTTCTATTCTTTTTTTCAATCATCTAAATTAAAAAAAAAGTATTATTTCAAGCCTTAAGATGTGCAATAATGGGCATGTTAAATGCATTTACATCATTTCGCAAATGCTGAATTTTTGCTTTTTTCACACACCTATATCTGCGTAACTAGAAAAGTCTCCAAGTCAAGTTTTATATCATAGTTAAATTATGTACAGATCTTTATTTTCTGTAATTTTCAAATTTTTAAACAACTGCCCACCAGAGATATTGAACTTGGAATATTGCAAAATTTTAAAAAGTTACAATTTGCCGGCTCTGTAAAAATGAAAATATGATAGCTTCTGAGTTCAAATTTTTTTAATATAGAGATCTAATGTCATCGTATATTATGAGTAATTTCTAAGGGTCGAAGAAAATTTCTTCTTCCCCAAAAAAATTCCGAAATATACGAAACCTTACGTTTTTCACTTTAAAGTTTGGCTGTTAAAATAATCACGAAGAAATAACAATTCCATGTTTTGACATACACAGAGTTGTAGTTCCATGTATGAGTATTGCATAAAAATTTATTTCATTTTCCTATAACCGATGGTAGCTGAGTAACAGAAGTTAATGTCAAAGCTTGCAAATGCTAAAAAAGCTCTGCATCGAGATTGAAAAATGGCCGCCATTTGGTTGCCATGGAAACTAAAAATAAAATATAACTTGTTTTGAGCTGTCGAAACATAAGGCTATCTGCCCTCAAAAAATGAATTTTTTCTAAAATGGTCGAGCAACCAACTTGGACCACTTGGTATGGATTGACCCAGGAAAGGAATTAAATCGATTAAGTAATTAGCTCCATTATTGACGCATTCATTTCCAGCGTTAAACTATCTCATTGACCATTATGATCTATCATAGTCTCTCATAATGGCCTGGTATAGATTGTGGAGGAGTGCATCGAGTTAAAACTACCTGGCATCAGAGGGAAAAACCCCAGACAAAAAACATTTCTTTCAGCCATGATCTTTATTTTTGGAAGTCAAGGCTAACCACTTGTTCAGTTAGTTCAGAAAGTGTTGTCATGGGAATAGAATTGCAATGAGCCGTCCACTTCTCTCCATTGAGGATCGGGATTAGTGGTTGACTTTTTAAGCTCTTGTGAGTGGGTGCCAAAATCTCTGAGGCAGGAGAAACGAATACACTCCGTGTCATTCTGAAACTCGTATCATCAAAATTTTTCAACTCAGCTTAGCCAAACGAGTAGTTTCAGTCTCTCCAGCGGCTAATCCATCCAACGGCCATGCTAATCCTTCCATCAACTGAGAAACTCTCTCCGTTAGCTTGTTGCAGTTCTAACGAAGCATATATGCTCCTTAAATGTTCCCTATTTTGCGAACTACACCTTTATGTGCCGGATCCCATGTGCGTATCCCGTGTTCGATATTAGCCATAAAAAGGGAAATAACAACTTTCTTTCTTTTTTTTCATCGTTGGACTTTCCGACTGATCACTTGAAAAATCATAGTCTCATTAATAAGAACCGAAAATGTATCGCATGTGTTTTTCCATTTGGGTCTAAAATTAGATTGATTTACAGGTATATGTCTTCATTGAGATTGTCTGACTCTACATTTCTGAAACACTCATGTCAATTATCGTTCTTCAAGATTTCCGAGAAGTTGAATTATTACCAACAGTTATCAGAATCTTATCTTTGGTGCTCTTTTTCTCATTGAGCTTAAACATGTAACATTTATTTCTTTTTTTATGTATATAAAGCTACAGAACTGACTGACTGACTCATCAAAATTCCTGGGCATTTCTAAACGAGCTAGGTGGGTGAAATTTTCAGGGTAGAGTTAGAATCATGTGTTGAATTGGGAAAAATCGAAAAAGTTTAAAAAAGTCGATTAGGCTTCGATTTATTGCAATCGATAGATTTACATGGGATTATATGGGAAAAATGAAAAATTTTAGTCTGGACCTTTCTTCTTTCATTCATTAAAATATGAAATAATTGAGCTACAAGATTGAGTCTTTCACTTATATGAGGCTGAATGTTTGAAGAATTTGCAATCGATTTTTCCCTACCTACCGTAAAACTGAAATTTTTTAAACTTTTATCTGGGGTTTTAGAAATTTTGTCACTTTCGCTGCTATGGATATATTTCTCCATTGTCGCCGGGCCGAGTGTTGATTCGAGGTTTGGAACTCAGCGAGGGGGGCCAGTTTCAGGGGAGGGTTAGATTTGTGTGTCGATTTAGGGTTAAATCGGAAAAGTGAAAACAGTCGATTAGGCTTCGAGATAGTGCAATCGATAGCTTTACATATATGAGTTAGGTATCCTAAGTGCATGTAATTTACTCTTCTCTATGCCATTTTTCGCACTGCTAAGTACTGGGTATAATTTCTTCAACTTTTTCCTGGCCTCTACCGTAGCTTTGATGACCAGTTTCAACCAACCAAGCTTCATGATATTGTCGTTTTCATTAAAAAAACATGCAGTCCATGTAGAAGATTGGAAGAGAAAAATTGAATATGAAAATTAGTATATTAAAAATCTCGATTCCGATCGAATTCATATAGTAAAATTCTTCATGTGAGCTTATTAAGTATGCTGTACTGAAATGAAATATCTAACGTAGAAGAGCGTCTTATATGTCGTCAAATGAGGTTATGATGATCGTCCAGTGGTTCCACGTTCGTTTCGGTATACTGATTATAGTATTTTGAAAATTCGTTAATAACCGGATGAAATACAATATGAGTTTGTACTAGAACTGTCTGGTATCCAAAACTCATGGGGCGCGTATTTCATTTTCGAGAATTATACTTTTCTTTGCTTGCATGTATCACGCAGACTTCAGAGCTTTCATTGTTTTTTTTCCTTATTTAAAGAGTATCATCATATAACACTTCCCCCCCTGCTTGCAAATTGCAAGCACCCATTTACTCGTGTGATATATTAATACACTCTAAAGATTCAGCCTTCAAGTCGTGGGATGTTTAAAGTCCATACTTAAAGAAAAAATCTAGTTCTTTTTTCACTGGAATGTATTCAGTTTCGTTCAACGCATTTCATCGACTTGGACCACCACCAGGTACATCATTGTAGGGTCGGTGAAATGCGCTGTACCAAGTTAAATAAATTTAGATGGAGAAGAAATAGATTTGTGCTTTAAGTGTGGGCGTTAATATTATAAGGTTTGTATAAAATGCCGTTTTTCTCTTCTCGTTTCCCTCTTTTTTCTCCCATGAGTAGAATTTTAAACGGATCATTCTCAATTTCTTACTTTTCACTTTATGTCAGATGTTTAAATTACATTTTTCCTGTGAAAAAACTCTCATATTTAGAATGCGCTAAAAGAGTTACCTGGTCTTTGCTGCTGATCTTTTTTGCACTTCGCTCCCCAGCAACGATCTAATTTCCATATCTATTCCCACCTCTTTATATTTGTGGTGTTGGTGTGATGTATTCAGTATGATTTCCATCCGACGGACGGAAAGAGTTATGATCTTAAAGTTTGTTCCGCTCACAATCAGCGCCCAAGTATGGGTCAGGACTGCAACGTGATGAGCAAGTGCACTTGACTTACCGGGCTGTTGACAGTGAGGATTCTTCGAAACTCTCTTCGTTAATGCCCCTGGAAAAGAATGTGAGTGAGGACGGGCATTAGGGGAGGAAATTGAAACGACAATATGGTGGAAGAAGAGACTATTGTGACGGTGAACCAGGAGTCCGAAGTCTCGTGAGGTGTGTGTATTCTTGGTACCAGGACAAGGGTTGCATGGCGAAGTAAAACCACGTATGAGACACTCCCCAAAATAATTTATTTGTACACAGGTAACAGTAAATAGGCATCCAAGACAGCAGAGAACGGATACATGAGAAAATGTTCAGAGCGTTTTAATTCCCCGTCGAAACGTCATCTTTGGCTTTCATCCAAACCAAAATCATACTGATTGTTTTAAATGTGTGTGTGTGTGCACGCGATGTTAGCAATATTATATTATGTGTGTGTATGCTGCCTTTTTCACTCTGTAAAAATATAATGTAAATATAAAGTGGGCGCGTCTATTTAGCTTTATCGCGAAATCGTTTCGCATTTTTACCCTTTCAGCGCACCCACTGTATACCCTTGATTCCGTGCCATCACGACACATAATATAATATATGTGTCCACATTTGATTATAGGTATAATATATAAAATCCTCTCTTCTACGCCTTCGTAAATGTACCCGCATTTCTCCTTTTTTTATAACACATGTCCATTGCAACTTTTGGCGACTCTGATTTCCGATACACTGATACAAACAGATTCACGACGATGATAACACATTATTTTCCTCAATTGGTCACACAAACATGCTCTACTTTTGTTTGTATTTACAGAGATAATTCTATTGGCATTCGCACTCTACGTGCACTGGTTTTGCTATTTTGAAACGAAATGGTGCCGCTCATTACGCCCCTCATGCCGCGCCATTCGCTCTTGTCACGAGATTTCGCGCTCGTCGATTAACAAACAAGCAAGCCGTCCGCGCCGTTGCCAAGGTACCCGAGTTGCCGGCCTTCGCTTTCTGTCTTTGGCCGTCGGATGTCTCCGACAAAAAGGATGAGAACACACAAATTTCGCTATTTGGAGGGTTGCAACGGTTAATTGCAGGCATTGTTCACTTTCAAGAGTTCTAATTTCGAAGGATTTACAAATGGTTAGGAGATTTCAAAGGAAGACTAAATGGAAGTTTTTGTGTTTGCTATGTTTGTGTGAAGACATCACAATGCCTCTATTTTTTAACTCCCTCAGCTGCTTTTGCGATTCCCAAGTTCATTGAAGTGCAATTAAGAGCATATTCTAGCTCTTCCAACGAAATGACAACCAAATGGTCTTTGACACTGGAATTCTTTCGACATCCTCTGGTTGGTTGATTGTTCGGGGTAGTAGTTCGAAGCATGAAAGTTTGAGGGTATGTTGGTGATAATGCTGGAAAGAGATGGAATACTTTGTGAGAGATGAAGAAGAATGTAGAGAAACCCGGCGTCGGCATTAGCGTACTTTTGAAGAAAGTAGTCTTCGATAGCTAGAGATGAAATAGATAGATGTTGAACGTCCCATTCTGCGGACGAAGCAATGAACTGCAAGTGCACTCCACATACGGTGAATGGGATTCCTCCGACATCTCTCCACACCACTACCGTGATTCGAACCCAGGCCATCATGATGAGAAGCCACTTCTATGGATGCGTCTTTAAACCGGTGTACAGATATCCTCCGAATTAAACTAAACAAATTGAGTGGAATTATCGTGACTGTGTTAGGCTTTCCTTCGTAGACCCTTTTAAATTTTACATACTAAATAAAGCAATACACTCGGCATTTTTCTACAGTATTTTATTTGTCAGGCGCTTTTCAACGCTTGACGGAATCCTCAGATGCAGGATATTTGTTTATTTTCGTTTGTTGTTGTGATGGTTACGGGGAGGAGATAGTTAAAAAATTCCAAGGTTAGGGAAGGGATGAGAAAGGCATGGACTTGAAGTACAGCGGATGGTGAGGTGGAAAAGATTGTTATTTCATTAAGTCATTTTATTGCAAAGAAGTAGAGACGGATGCGGGAAAAATAGTTCGTTGCAAAGGATTTTGTGGTTTCTGATTGACTCCATTTGCTTTAGAGCGCCCATTTTTAGGTTTCTGTGAAGAATGTGTAAAATTTTGGGGGTACAATCACTCACATAATTGTAGATTTAGAGAAAATGGTGAGGTGGAACTCAAAGCTTAGTAACTTTTGGCGTGTCTTTGATATGCGAGTAAAAATTTCTTCCAGTCCGACCGATGAATGCCTAATTGAAGCGATTGCATTTAATTTTGTAAATACCAGGTGTTTATCCAGCGTATCTTTGCAGTTGACTAATTAAGAAAGGGTTTGAGGGGTTAAAAAATGCTGCTTCAAAGAGCTTGGTAGGCGGTTTGATATGAAAAGCTTTACCTGGGAATGGGAGAGAGCACTTCTTCTTATCATGAAGTCCTATAATATTCCCTTCACCTTCTCCGCCTCACTCGCCCTTGTGCCCTTGACTTTCTCAAACTTTTCCTAACTTCGTATTTTTTCCTCCACCTCCCGCCCGTGACTATCACGACATCAAACAAGAATATGAAAAATATTCCTGTACTTGACGATTCCATAAACCGGTGGAAAGCGCCGTAATAATAAAATATCGTAGAAGAGTATAAAGTATTTTACTTTATTACGTATTCAAAAATAAAGCGGAATTCAAAGTTACGGATTTCACTGAACCTTTTGAGAGGCTCTCTCTCTCTGTGTCAAGCATGACTTTTTCCCTTCAGCGAATTGAGAGGAGCTGCGTCATTTTATTTATGGCCGGAACATCCCCTTCGCGATATCTCAACCCCTCTCTCCCTTCCCTTCCGTCTCCACTCCCACCCCCTTCGCCCCCCCTCCATCCAACACCTTCCCTCTCCACCCCCTACAATAGCACTCTCTGACTTCATCGCTCTCGCACCACACTTCCCGGCATGCCTTTCCGCTCCGCTCATCCATTCCGTCACCCACCCAACCCTCCTTTCCCTCTCTCACCCAAAACACCCCTACCCATCCCCATTTAGCCGCGGAGAAATCCTTCTTTCACGTGCCTTCGATTCAATCTCCATGGAGACTCCCATCGCATTCGGAGTTGAGCGTCGATGACCCGCAGCCCATGACGCATTCTACTTTTGTATTGTGAACGCTTTATATTCTCAATTTATGTCAGTTTTATTGCATAGACTCTTTCGATCTCTATCCATTTCCATCGAGTGGTTGTTCGCCTAGATTACGCTCAGCATTCATTACCACATCTCGTCGCCTGTCGCATGTTATTTAAATGGGCCCCACTATTACTATATTAGTTGAAGATAATATCAAATTCAAATTTCCAATCATTCATTTTAACAAATGATGTGGTGCAAAGTCACTCGCACGGGTGCATATTCACCAGGGTTGTATTTCACCATGAAAAAATCATTTGACTTGACCGGGATTCGAACCCGGATCTCCCAATTGCCGGTCAGGTTTGTTAGCCAGTTACACTTACAGTTAAATTCAATCTTTTTTCTTATTTAATATTTGAATAAAAATTCTTCTTTCTTCGACAACATGCCTTAACTATTAAAAACCAAACTAAGCAAAAAAATATGCATATTAATCACCGCATATATTTCTAACGTAGTTATTTTCCAGTCGTTGGAGCCGGTTTTAACGCTATTTTTATTGAATGTCCACATTTTGAATTGATTCATTGATTAATTATGCTAATAACGCCAATAATAAGTTGGTACCTTTCCTTTGCTTGAATTTCATTCAACTTAACGGAGGTTTCCTCCACTTTTAAACAATTTTGCGAGAAAATGGCATTAGTAGCATATGGAAAAATACTTTTTTCTCTATTCTCTCATTCTCGCATTCAACACCGTATAGTTTTAAGCTCAGTTACCGAGAAATTTAGCGTGGAAAGAATAATTTTGCTTTTACTGGTTGATGGAAGACCTGTTTTTCTATGAACTGCATGAAGGTAAATGAAATGATACTTAAGTCCTTTTACGATGGAATCGCCTTAATAAATTTCCCTGTCAATGGGTTTCAATGGTCCACATATTTCAAGGCTACCAGCTGGGCATCTTTGTTGGGTGATAATTATTTTGGGTGATAAGTATGACTTTGGACTTTAAAGAAATGGCACAGTAAAGTGCTGGTAACAAGTCCTAATTTTGTCCAAGCCTCCTAGACAAAGAAAAAAATCACCAAGGAAACCGACAGCATAAACTTGAATCATGCTTATGGTTGATGGTTTTACAATGACAGCAGTTTAAAATCCTATTTGAATACATTTTAAAGTTAGGTTGTCATTTTATGAGCACTTGTATTTAAAAACAGTTTCTAAGGCTGGAAACAACCCATGTTTTTAAAAATGCAAACAAGACATCACCATCAAATTAGTCGTTTAAAATGTATTTGATTTTTCAACTCACTTGATAGAAGCCAAACGATAACTTTTCAAGAGCGAATTATGGAATGTAATAGCTATAAATGACAAACAATGAATATAGTACAAAATGCATGTTTACTTAGATATCCTTGATGAGATACTCCTCAGTTAAATCAGTTTAAACAAAATGTCGTATCTGTGATGAACTGGTATTGTCATGACGCCCTTTAATTTTAAACAATATTTTCCCGCAAATTTAGCATTGAATTCGCGTTTATTTGGAAGAGGATACCTTGTTAAACAATTTTTTGTGAGACCGCTCTTTAAAAATCCATCGGTGTGCCCCATTGTTTCAACATCGTAGTATCCAACCTTGCGCCTGTATAGTGCGTGGTTCATTTCCTGCATACGTCAGTTTAGAGGCTTCACTTACTTTAGGCTCACATGTCCCACTACCTCTTTCTTTCTCCTGGATTAAATTTGTCCGGGATGCTATAATTTCATCTCCCTTTTATTTCACCCCTCCTGCTTGACATTCGCCAAAAGCTCTCTCTTGGCTCCCGAACAGAGGAGACAAACGGGTCGAAAAATGAGATCT
The DNA here is from genome assembly GCA_963169105.1 of Ceriagrion tenellum. NCBI lineage: Eukaryota > Metazoa > Arthropoda > Insecta > Odonata > Coenagrionidae > Ceriagrion > Ceriagrion tenellum. Next base: position 3,064,921 of record OY720633.1, read on the forward strand.
TTCAAGGACGCACACCCTTTAGAAACAATCGGTCGTCTTGATATTATAATTTTTTAAAGCTTTACGTGCTCAGTTGTCCAATTACTCGTAAACACCGAAATTAAGGAACCGCTTAAATCCTGCAGTTCAACTCCTAATCCCGTAACCAAAGCAGCAACGAGGATGGATTGGGTGGCTAGTGAGGCATGTTTACTTCCTGGCTACTGAATCCTCTTGCAGGTGGTTCAAGTGATATTTTCCCCTAGTCATTTTATAGACCATACTCCGATATTATTCTTTTAATTCAAGCAACTTTAAGAAACGTGAAGTTTATCTTGTAACAATGATGACACTAAATTATTAATAATATGACTAAAGTGATAATCTAAATATTCACGCGTAAATGAATTGACTCATTTTTTTCACGCCGTTTGCTGAAATCCCTGATTTTTTGGAATTCTGTAAAAAGTTCTGCTGTGATTTTTAAATTGGTTTATTCTTTAAAAGTGTTGATAATTAATGCGAAAAACACAGTTAAATTTTTGACGAGGCCTATGCGACATAAATGCATCATTGAAATAAAAAAGTCTCCCTGGATATTGCATACCCGTTACATTTTCCGTAGAATGGTTTTCTACTTTTTGGCAAATATCTCAAGTTAAATAGCACGGTAAAAGGCTGAGTGTTTGGTATTTTTTTGAGAGAGGGGTTATTTTCATCTATGATGAGGCCAAATTCAATGAATTTTATGAGAAGTGACACTTCGCTTCGTCGCCTTCCGCAAGAGGCCGTTTCCAGCGCTGACGGTTCCCACCGGGGTGACGCGCGGTCCCCTCGAGGTCCTTCCGCCTGCTAACGCCCCTTCACCTCCCCCCGTGCCCACCACAGGATGATGATGGAGTGAATGTGGACCGCAGATAACGGAAAGAATTTCGGCTCCGCTGAGTGGAATCCAGTGCCACATCTATTTCACAGAGACGTGAACCCTATATGTCACGCAAATCCTTTTCAGAAGAGCCAGTCAAACATAATTTGCTCGTAAATGGCCGTGATTTCAATCCTAGGCTTCGATGCTTATTCCCTGATCCCTGAGCCAGTAGAAATCACGGTGAAGGAGTCTCACAGTCATGACAATAGGTACTAACTGCGGGGTAACTCTAAAGTTTAATGTGCTGGTGACAATTTTTAGAAATGAACGATAGATAACGAATAGGATATTTTGGGAGGCGACCGATAGCTAAGGTCATTTGCGCCATTGGGGATAGGCAAGGGAGGAAGGGTGGATAGAAAACCAGCGTCGGCATTAGTCTGCTCTTAACGAAAGGCGCCAAGGGGACCACGGTTTAGTGTCTCATCCGACAGACGGAGTACTGTACTTGAAGTGCCCTCCACGAGTAGGGATCGGGTTCCCTCTGAAAAACATCCTCCTTTGCAGGGTTTGAACCCTGGCCGCCCGTGTGGAAGGCGTGTACTCTAGCCACCACACCAACCCGATACCCGACGATAGATAACATTTACGCAAAAAAGAAGGATACTTTGTGAATTTCCACACTGAGTTTATTGCACCGATCTTGGTTTTGGCAACTTTTATATCGAGGGTTGCTTGCCTTGCATATTCTTGTATTCATTGCAAGCTTGCCTGGATAATGGGAAAATTGGCCAAAACATAAGTCGTCGTAATAAAATCTGGGCGGAAATCCACCGTCTTTTAAAAATAAAGTTATCAAGATATGTCGTTGCGCATAATTTGGGTTAAGCGCTATGACTCAGTCCGGATTACATCGGGATAGTCGGGAACGCTGGCCAGGAACGGAGCGCAATCAGTATGTGATATTTGAGCGGCCTATGGATACAACAGAAATACGTGTAAACATAATAGGGAAGAGAACATGTTAGGTACATCATTGATACATCTGAACGGACGAGGCGGGTCAAGGTGTGCCGAAAACAAAATAACTTTAATGTTGAAAATAGTTAGAGTTTCAACTTGTATTTGTTAATAGACTGTTGAGTTATTTCCGTAGTAAACAAGATTGTATTGTCAAACTAGGCAATTATTAATCATAACTGATTGGTAGTGTTATAAATAAGAACTTGAGTATAGAACTTGGCTCCATTCTACCGTTGCTTAAAACTTAATAATCAAAGATTTGATCCATCATATTTATTTTATATTTAACCATTATATACATTTTATCCTAAGATAATTCTCGATTTGGCTGCTGTTCGTGTCATTCGGATGACGTCATACGCAGAACGGACGCATTGTTGTCACGGGTCCAATCATGTATTGCTAGAGTCATGATCACATTGAATCTGTTCAGTGTTGATATTATGGTCCACCCCTTGTCAAATATGCATTCACGAAGGAGCAATGGAATACTGTATAGTGTAGTGTTTCGACTTACACTTAAAATTTCCCATAACTTTCAATCTCTAAGTCTGTAAGACTTTTTTCTTGTCCACAGTGGTCGTTGTGATCATATTTTTCATATGAGATAAGCCACAGCCTCCCCAAGAAACGCCCAAGAATTATATTCGGTTGATGCGAAAATTGAAATTCTCGCCATTACGAGAGTGCCTGCGATGCCGCGTCTCAGAATGGCCGATTTTTGTCTCGGTGGAGTGAAATGAGGAGGCTCGGCTTATTCCCCTCTCTTCTTCACTTCACGACGATAATCGTCTAGGGGACTTGCAATCCGACCGGAGATACAACTTTGCGCCTCCTTGCATTTCATCCGAGACTGGATTGACCCAGATAACGAGGTTGACAAGGAAATCATATTCATTCATGCTCCAAGCCGTACTCTAAGGGAGCCATTCCCTCTTTCTTCGGGGGCATCAATGCAGCGAGCATTGATGAACGGGTAGAGTGAGCGGTGAAAGCGAATGAAGTTTGAGTAATATCCGCATTTTAGTTGGCTCTGACGGGTTCTATGGGATTCTCTTCCCTCAACTCAAATTGTTGGACCGAAGGAAGCACATTGAAAATATTTCAGTTGGCAAAATATTTAGAATAAAGGAGTGAAATTAAATGAACTTCGTCACTTCCCGACTAGTATATTGGTAATGACCCGCAATTAGTTTCCAAACATCTGTGCCATTATCAATATTATTAGGTAATATTATTCTCTGGATCAGGTCACGAAAGTGTAAGGTACATTTTAAATAATGTGAAAGTTACAAAGCTTATTTGATTTCACTCTCTGATGCAAACTCTCAATTCCTCAAATGTAGCTGGAAAACCATTGAAGTTATAAAAATATTTGAAAACTAACACTGAAATTGGTTTTATTTATAACTTAAAACACGTAATCCCTACGCTTTTATGAAGTGTTTCTTCCATCTTCCTCGAATCATAGTTTGATATTGTTTACCATGCGGTCAAGTGACCATTAAAGTCAAATTTCCTTCCGTCAACAATTTATCCAAAAATTAGGTAAAATAAAATATATGCATAATTATATAAATGGAATTGGCGACATAAGCAATTTATGCGGCGGTCAGAGTGAAGTTTTGCGGGTTTCTTCCGTGACGTCGGGCGCGAATGCAGGACACCTATAAACAATCCACGGGGTAAAAGAAGTCCAGAAATAATATTGCAAAATAATTTTTTTCAAGTTGCTTACAGCACCAAAAGGGTAACTTATGCAAATAATCGGACCCTGGAGAGGCGTCTTGAACGGGGCAGCAGTTTAAAATAGGTTCAGGTTCGGCAAGTTATCATGGCACATATGGTAAACACATTTGTAAGCAAAACGGAAAATAAAATTTTATCTCATTGAATAGGACCTTCATTCATCATGATTAACGAGGCAAGTTTTCTTCCGTCGAAAAGAGACGGCGTAGAGCGCCGGGTTTCCCACTTGAAAATTGTGAATGAGGGTGTTGCATGAAGTCAATCGCAAATCACGTGTCTAGGGTGCTGTTTGGAGGGGAAGAGGTTTCAGGGGTCGAGCCGACGGATTTTCGACAGCAGATTTTGCTGGATTAGGGATCATAATATTTAGGTATTTGATTTTTCTGTTTAAACGGCTGAAAATTATGAATTTATCCTATCAAGAGAAGCGTTCATTGCATTTATCGCCATCCTATCTGCTGCACATTTCATTTAATATCTATGTTTCTTTCATAATTTTCGCTGTTTAACTTATTGAATTGCTGTCATTACCAGTACTGTACAAGTTTTACCGCATGATCACCCAAAAACCAACAAATATCGCACATTCTTCGAATAATAAAGGTTATTGCCTTTTCCCTATAGGGCTTAGTAGTGATCGGCATAAAAAAATGGCCGGTTTTGCAAAATTCCCTCTGTGGAAGTGTATGCGACGACTGCACCCAGCGAGGGAGTAGTGTTGAAAATGCCCTGCATAGGACTCTGGTCTACAGCAACAATGGTCGCCCGCCCGCGAGCGCGCGGACGGACGTACAAACAAAGGAGGCACGGCTGGCGACGGCGCAGCGATAATTCTGCTTCCATTGCCTTCCCTCGCGAAGGGGTTTATCTCGATTTCGATTGTATTCCCTATCAAATGGCGAAGTTGGGGGAAATGAAGAGCACCATTTTCAGACTGATCTCGCTTCCGCTTTGAAAAATATAAATAAATACGTGGGAGGTTGTTGAAAGGCCCTCTGAGAATGAGGACCCCCTTTTTTTTAAAAGCGAAATTTCACGATCTCCTTCTCATCAGATCGTCTTCATCTTTATTTTTGCAAGTTTTTTTTTGGGGGGAGATTGGATGTCGCGAAAAGCTCTTTTTCTTTCCAGTCTTTGTTAAGGATGTGGAAAAATAAAAATATCTCGTTTGTTTTCCGGTATCGTGTCGTGTCAGTGTGCATAATTTTCTGATCAGTGCTAAAAGTCCTCCCCTGCCGAAAAAATCATCGAGTGAATAAACTCTACGCTTTACTCTATCTTGAATGCGCCCTGCGTGTCTTCGCAGTACAAATCACGAAGGCTGACCCCTCTCGTCTGAAAGGAAAAATTGAGCGAACGGGGTGACTCAAACGACCCTTCATTTATTTTTTTACTTCCATTCGACCGCATGCTTCTCCCGAGCGAAAGAGGCGGACTTGTTGATTCGAGGTCGCCTTGGTGATTGACATGCAAAACACTTTGTGGCTGCATTGGGTGATTGTCCTCGCCGCTAATATCTCAACCATAAATACTCTCTCTCCGAAATATTTCTAATGTAACAAATCTTCGCTCTTCCCCACGCAGCAAAATTGTTTCATTTGTCTTTAATTTAAAGCTCTTAACCTCTTTCACCACCTCCAATCAATCTATCACACTCTGCCACTCATGTCACGCCATCGGTCGACGTCGGCGGCTGATGTAATCTTGATATTACCGAGTTAGGTTTTGCAACTGCTCCATCATTACAACGGCGCCACTATCACCACTTACGTTTTGGTTGATTTTTTTTGGACTCAAACCCGTCCCTTCTAGTTACCATCAGGAGTTATTTACACGCACACTCAGCCACTCGATCACACTTTCACAGACAATAAAAACCATCACCGAGGTGTCAGCAAGTGGTGTTTACTATTGTTTGAAAAATATACGCACACGTGCACTGGTTGAAACTACCAACACATTGCGTCGCTGAAGCTCACTAAGTTGGAGAACGTCACCGTCGATTGTCTCGCCACCTATTGCACTTCTTTTGGAAGCACCACCGCCACCCCTCTACCCATGTCTTGAAATTCAGTCGGAGCGGAAGAGGGGGGGCAAAGAGAGAATCAAACACCAATGGGAACACTGCACTCTTTGGTTGGGGACATTATTCACATTGTTGGAAGGGGGTTTGGGAACCGGGAGCGCTGTGGGGGTAACGAACGTCGAGGGCGACTCAGGTGCCCAGTGCTTGCAGATCCCACTGTTGGCTTGAAGGAGAGATAAGTGAGGTGCACTACTGACCGCTGCCCATTTGATGAGCCCATAACTCCTCTGTCTCGCGTATATCTACAGAGTTACCTGCCAGTCCTCACAACAGGACTCTTGTCTGGAAGGCGTTAGCTTATACAGTTAGCAATATATATTCATGCTGCTTTCTAGGGAAGGAGGCGGTAAGGTCAGCATCGCGAAGTACCTGACTAAGTTATGTGAAAATATTGCATCTCTTATTTTTTTAAATATTTGGTCAGCACGAAATTTAAATAAAAATGAATAATCCATTGAGTTTTGCCACTAACGATTCGCTCATCGTTCGCAATTGCTGAAGACTTCTCGCTGAGCCTCGATTCTTACTATGCTCGTTGTTTACCCTGGTTTTTGTGTATCTCAATCTGTTTTTCCGTTTCATGCTTAACCGCGATTATTGCCGTATTTGTAATGTCTACTCAAACCGCCTTATCTCCGCGGCGCGCTCATCGCGATGGGGCCCGTTCGATACGGTGAGCGAACGATGACCCCTGCCGAAAGAATAAGAAGTAGCGGAAGGGATTCCAGCCCTTTTACCCTACCGACGTACTTTGGGGCCCTGACCACACGAACACTAGGAAAGAGAAGGTGAGGGTGGGGAGGGAGGGGGGAGAGAGAGGCGTAGTGCGTGGAATGTAAAATGTTAGATTCATATTTTGAGTCGCAGACTCGACTCGCGGGAGAAAAGTTGCCGGTGGATCTCTCGCTTCGATTGTTTTCCGCAATGACGTAGCGTTCGACCCACTCCTGCCTCTCACTTTTATCACCATCGGGAGCCGGAAAAACTGTACCAAAATTGAATGTCATCTAGGAATGAGAATGTATTGTAAATAAATTGGCGGAGGGTCCTTTCTAGTAGCTTTCATACTCCAGAAAATGTTCTTCTTTGATTTCCTAAGGGACTAAATCCCTCCTCTTTCCTCCGCGCTTTTTTAAAATCATTATTTGACAATATTTCGTTCGCTATCTAGCCCACTCATTTCTTTAGCTGGTCCTTTGGAACCGAAGAATCCTACAAGTTAGCGGACAGGCTTTTTACGTAGGATTGGAGCAACGCGGTGGAAAATTCCGACAGTCCAGAAAATGGTATAAAAAGTAAACTCACTATTTTATAAAATTCTGATGGTGATTAATGGAACCATTTGCATGGAAATTTTAATTTGAGAAACGTGCCAAATATATTCCAAAATATCAGAAGGTGTTAACAATTTGTGAAATGTATCTCAACCGGCAGAAACTTGTGAAGTTTTTGTTCCAAAAATTGCTGGGACAACTGCTTTTAGTTTTGATGAATGCCGGCTCCAAATTTTTAAACTTTTTTTTGCAATTTTGGATAATTGGAGAGATGTATTCATTCAGGCCATTAGATATCTGTGAGTTGAGTATTATTCAGTTCACAGGCTCTCCAATCTGTTGAAGTTTGACTGCTCATTGAAACTTTTTTTTTAATTTATAAGAAATCTTTCATTAGTTATTAACTTCCTGTATGGGTTTGAAAACACTTATTTTGAATGAAGTACTCCCATATTGATGAGCGCAGGTGCTATTAAAAGGCAGCATTCTAAAATTTATGCTGATGACCGTGTCTATTTGCGATTATGCGAGCTGGGGTATTTGGCTATTGAGGGAGGGATTTTTGATCTATTTCGAAGAGTCGTGCGACTGGCTTCATCCCCTGAAACTGCCTGGGGAGTCCCTCCTGCTCCTCTACCAAGTTGTTTTAGGTACCATTTGACTGTATAACTGAGAGCTAGATGTTTATGGAAAAATATGCATATTTTCATTCATTGATTTTTAAATTATATACCTTAGGAAACGTTAGGAGCCTGCCGAGTAGATTCTTAACCCTATCGCATTACGTTGCTCTCTATTGAATTGAACTTTTATCATTTGGTATGATATCTTGGGAAGTAACGTATCTCGCTCAACCGGGCATGCGATTGCCAAACATGTCAATGCTAAACGTTCGAAGGCTGCCAGCTTGAATGGAATTTCTCTACATAGCTGCTATTTTCATGTCGTTCCTTTATCGGCTCATATTCCGAGATCACCGCATCCAGCAAAGAACACTTTGGTTCCTTTCCTGTCTCCTCGCCGTCTTGCGCTGTTCACTCCTTACGTCTTTCTCGGAGCGGGGAAAGTGATTCCTCGAGGGGGTCCTCCATGACACTCCTCTCCCACTCGTCCTCACCCCCAAAACTCAAAACATCTACGTTTTCTGTGCTCTTACTCTGTACGGAGTGATCTGTATTGAATATACATAAATATAACAATGTGACGGTTCTTTCAGAAAATAATATTCTCCAAAGGGTGTCTGAAAGTTAAAACTAGAGGGCTTGAGCTGCTCTTGATCTCGTAATTCGTTTGTCTTCGTCATCCACGACGGATCTTTCTTGAGGGATATAGAGAATTATAGTGATGTTTCTAGCACGGGGCACGCGAGGACGAGCTGAAGACAAGGCCCACGGAACTTGAAAATACATTGAAACGGGAGGAAGCTTGTTTAATGTGGAGGGCCAGAAAGAAAACCTTTCTAATTTCTGCCAAACAAGCGTCTCGAGAACTTGGATTACACATATTATCTGTCGTCCCGTTTTGGATCGTCTACACTGAGACTACAAGATAGAAAATCCCCAGGAAAGTCACTACGGGTGATATTATCCGCTTACTTTTCATGTGATTGTCTGGTAATTTATTTGGGAAGCAGTCTATTTTCTTATCTCTCTCCTCTACTCCGACCTTTTACCTCAACCCCCTTTGCGTTTACCTCCCCTCCTTTCGCGTATCAACCTTATTCAGAAAGGAAATGACTCAGTCTAACATCGGAAAATCCGTGAATCGACCCCCTTGACAAATCAGTACTTCAGATTGCCTCTGTTCGACATGATCAAAATGTGGATCATGTGACGTCAAAATTTTGTCACTGTCGAGATTTGGACATTTCGAGGCCATACAGAATAGTACTACGGTTTGCGTCAAGAACTTTGGCGTGAGGGGAATATCATGAAACTTTGGAGATAGGGGTGGTGTGTTTGAAACAAATGGGGGGGAGAGGGGGAGGATTCATCCCATCCATTTTCCGCTCACGCCAGTTCACCAGCTCTCGAAGGCAAATGGAAGGGCTAACCGTCTTCCTCCCCTGCCCCCTCCCCCCTAAATACACCATACACTTTCCCTCGTTCGCTTCCGCCCCCCGTCCATTTCCTCCCCAAGAGTATTCCCGTCTCGCCTTGACGCCTCCTCTCTCTCCCTCCGAGCCCCAAATCCCTTCCCGGTGGACCCCCAGCCGTGCGCTTGGGACACTCGATTTTCGGGAGCGCGCCTCACCGCGTGGGAAATATCATTTTCGCCAACCGAGCAAACTCAATCCCTTGTTGGGCCCCGCGTTTCAGGCGAGAGTTTGCCTCCTGCCCTTGTTCTTGTCCCTCCCCTCTCTCCTCGCTAGCAAATAATGGACTTAAAAAAACCTTTGTCGAAGGGATTCTGGGAGGGTGGGGGGCGAGTTGTTGACTCTAAGGAAACAGTTGCCAGGGTGGCCAGGGGGATGAGAGGGGAAGGGAAGGGGTGGAGGGAGGTTGTGAATGTCAACCCACGCCTCGGCAACTTGGGTTCCTCCTCGCCGAACACGCTCTCATTCTTCCTCCCCGCTTTATGTAAATGATTAACAACAAATGAACTTTAAACCTGGATGTAATGTCACATTAACACAAACAGCGCCACCCGGGAGACAAAGTCGCAGGGTAAAGAAGAAGGTTTAAATTAGGCATGACCGGCGTGAACTTCGGCGGTGATATTAATTAACGTGAAGTAAACAGGAAGGTGTCGAGCGGGTCGTATATCTGACTGTGTTGTAACCTGTACACGACAGTGGGAGAGGCATGGTTGATCCATAAACAGTGCAGATGAGACACGGGACATGTCCAAACTTTGCTATCGATTTTCATTGTCAATAAATGGTCACATAAGATGGACATTAACAATGAGGCGAGCTCAATGACGCAACTGTGCCCTGAAAGTATGGTAAAGAGATGCTTTTACCAGACAGCTCATACTGATTAGTGATGCATTAATATTATAAAGAAAAGAGTTCTCTTTTCCACATAATACTAATGAAAACAGATTTGGTCTCACGGTATAACCACTTCTCCGATTATATACGTTTTATATTGGAGTTGGAGCTTGCCTTGCCTGTATCTTTGTAATTTTTTTACGAACCTGTCTAAAAAGCTTTGTACCATCGGAATGTTTCGAGGGGCGAGGATAAATTCACGTGGATATATTCTTCGTATTTCTCAGCGTTGCAAGCTCCAAAGCGGTCATTCCACGTCCTTTTATCACTGTGGGGAGCCTTTTGAAACGTGTTGTATTTTATTAAGGGGGAGGGGCAGGGTGAGCACTCGGTTTCATTGCTGTATTCGCCCGCCTTGGGCCAACTCTCTATGCGGTAAACATAAAATATTTTGGGCATCATCGACTCGTGCACTCGTCATTGCCGGGTGGGATCGCCCCCCAGATATCAGCGAGAGAATGAGGGACTAGCAGCGCTCCAACAATGGAACGACGAAGACGCCACTCGGCGGGTACCCGGCTGGATGCGAGAGATTTTCGATAGTTGTGTTGCACACGAAATCGCCACGCGTGACAGGGTACGAAAATGAGTGTCGAAGCTCAGGTCAACCGTTTTAATATCCTCGTTCGAATAACAAAACTGATTTTCTTCTCTGTCGTTTTTTGGTCACTCGATACCATTCTCAGAGAGGACTGAAGGTCATCCGTCAGTCGGATCGATTATCGAGAGAGCACAAACATTTCACGTCACTCTTTTCGAAACGTGGCATTCACACTCGAGTGTCTTCCTAATCGACGACTCGGATTCGAGAGTATCGACCTGCGGTTCGAGGGATCGAGAGTCAGTCGAACGGGGCATTTCAGAGCGGCCACTCCCTCGCGAACACGAGATTGTCCAATTGGATTGTCTCGGAGGCGACGCGGGACGGGCGCGTCCTCATCGGCGTCATCTGCGTCGCTCCGTCCCTCGACGACCGCCTCCGGGCGGCCGATGGCGACACTCTAAACGGACGCCCGCCGAATTCTTCGCGGCACTGCAGCGACGTCCTCCTCTTGTACGGCGAACCCCGGGACGTCGCGACGCCGTACTCGTGGTCGGTGGCCCGCCACCGGAGAACGTTCTCCGTCGCGGCGGGCATCGTCGTCACTCCGCAGGCGTCGCCGCCGCCTTCTGAAGACGAGGAAGGCGGCGTCGACGAATCTCCTGTGCCGCGGCCGACGGCCCCGGAAACCTGCTCGACAAAAGAGATCGAAAAGAGCAGTGAGGAGGAGGAACAGAGCAGGATTTACGTATAAGCTACACAAGCTATTGCTTGGGGGGCCCCTATTTTCTTGGGGGCCCCCCAAAAAAATGTCCGAGTGAGCAATTGTCATATATACTAAAATATACTGCAGCATTATTTGTCCAAATGCCGCACGTCCAATACTCTTCACCCAATTTTTTAGCGCCTTTTCGAAGAACAAAGCGCCATTGTGCCTAGGGTTTGCATTACCGATAACCGGTTAACCGGCATTATCGGTAATTATGACTACCAAAATTACTGATAAATTTCGAAAGCAAATGCCGGTAATTTTTAAAATTATTTCATTATTATTTTATAATAGAAATTGAACGTTTAAATTGCTCCTTTTAAAAGAACTTTTGTTTCTTTTTACCAGAGTTTGCATTTTTAACTTTGTTATTGATAAAAATGATTTGAAGTTTAAGATTTATTATTTCACTAATTATTTACTTCTTAATTGTATTTCAGGTATTCTAGGTATCCAAAAATCATATTTGGCACTGACATAGAATATCTGGACTTATAAAGGGCCCCATATCTCAAATAGCTTAGGTCCTCATCAAGTCAAAATCCGGCTCTGAGGAGGAATAGTACGTCTTACAACAGACAGTTGCAGTATCGTATCATTAAACAAATATTACCAGTCGTCAGTTTTGTTTCCGTTTTCCGTATAAAGGAAACAATTGACAACCCGTTTACACCAAGGTATCGCTAATTGTTAAGCCGCAATACCTCAGGAGTTGAGTCCTTACCGGTCGATTTATATCGAGTCGACTACGACGTTCGACTATACTAGGAAGGTCGATCGTCTCTACGCGTAACCTGTCGCAAATTTTATTATTTTAGCACTTGTTAGCGCCACGGTGTCATCATGGGGAACCCGTAATCAAAGCAAATAACTCAAAACTTAGACGTGAAGGTGCCCATGAAAATATAAATTCATAAAAAAGAGCCGTAAGATTATACTATTACAATATCATTGTAATGACACATTGTGAGTAAATTTTGGGCATAACACTAACTCCAGTGAATGGGAAATACATGAAAATAATTCGTCAAATTTCCATAATTTTCCGTGAGCAAAATAGAAGGCTAGCGTTAAGTTTATTTAAAAACCTTAATCAAAAAACTATTTTGTTAACCCCCAATGATATTTTCTCAATTTTTAATTAGTCTATCAGTAGTACTTTTCGTATGTTCAGTACCTCGTCACCTGATAATCCTTCTGTGTGTGCTAACGTTTTACATTCATCTCTGAGGAAGATTTATAGCTCGCACGAATATCAGATAGGGAATTTAAGCTCATAATTAGCTCCACAATATAAGGCACTATACATACACAAATACCAATCGGAGAAATATTCAAATGCACCTCAACGTAAAGGTCTTGCTAACATCAATTTGGGAAAGCCCGCATTTCATGTATGCTTCAAAGAATGGCTATTTACTTAATATCATCATTTTAAGTTGTCAAACCTCTTCCATAAACGTCGTATTCGAGGCGGCCTCCATTTTAAACGTTTGTTTTCCTCTCGTCCGACTGCACTCGCCTCCATCACTAGGACGGCGGCGACTCCGCCTACATATGAATTCCACCGCTATCGATGGCAAACTAGTGAAAGAGTAGTATGAACTACGTCCAAATAGACCTTATATGTACTACTGCTGCATGACCTTCTGTCTACTCCTGCATGTATTCTCCGATTTTTGGTATTCATTGCTATGTTAAGATAAGAATAGGGTTTTTATTGAAACAAGGGGTCCTTGAAGAACAATGATGTACACTCCAGTGCAAAATAGCACTACTTTTATTGCACCATACATTTATTTTGCTACTTGGGTGATGGTAAAGAAAATCCCATGGAAATGAAAGTTTACAAAATTTGTAAAACTGCAAAAACTTCTCGTTTTATTCTGGTCCGCATATCTCACTCCCACCTTATTTATTTCATCTTTTAATCAGTGCAAGAAAATAATTCTGCCCTGAATTTTTTTTATTTCATCCGTTTAATGCCGTCTTTGAACGTAATAGTTCCTGGGATTGAACTCAGGGCAGTACATTAAAATTTTCGATTACTTACTGATTTACGTGGAAAATAGAAACATCTTCCGAAAGTGTCAGCTGTATAGCTTAATTAGAAATGCCCCGAAGTTTTCTTCAATGAGCCAACCAGTCAGTGTGTCAGTCCTGGATCTTTAGCACAATAATAGTGCTAGTGAAGGGAAACCGTTGCGGTTCAATGGGAAAGAAATTGTTTAATAGGACGAATTAGATACAAAAATCCTTCCAACGTACTGTTCAAAGTGTATATGCAAATATTTTGCATCATCGAATACGAGGAGTGATCCGCAAATTAACTGATATTAGTAAAGAACAACTCTTTTCAATTCCCTTAAGTACGTACTATACCCCAAAGTACCCAGCATAAACCCCCCTTATTCCACTGGAAACTATAGTAGACGTTACATCTAATGGAGTAGATGGAGTGCTCAGCATGAATGCCGTCTGGTACTAATTTTACGACTGCCCCTCCTTTAATTTTACCTCGTGAGTTTTAACGGCTTAAACCTGGGCAATGAAGACACCTCTGGCCCAATTCACATAATTTTCATTTAGTTGCATTTTAATGAACCTCCGCTAGCTTTCTCCCTTTCCCCGTCCCTCCTCCTCCTCCTCCTCCTACCCTCTTTTCCTTCCACCCTATCCCTTCACCCAATAACCAACCCCGCAACAAGTCAGACCCTCAACCCCAGTGTGACGTTCGTCAATAGTGGTCCTCTTCAGCTGAAGAAGGGTTCTCACCCGAAGGCTTCCCTAAGCAGTGGACACCGTTGTCGTCATGGATCATCCGTCTGAGAGTGTCAACTGATATTTCCATTCCTATCCTTCCCCAATCCCGATGTTTGTTCAAATTCAAATTTTTGCTGTTCGATAGAAGTTTTACGACCTAAGTAATGGGAAATAATGAGTAGATAAAAGAATATGATGCCTTTAGAGCGGTAAATTTTTTATTAGTTTAATTTAACACTATTTTTTAGCCATTGGAATTCAAAATGACCAACCATTACCTGCTCATAGTCATTTTAATAAAACTTACGTATTAGGAATAACTGTCTTAAATATCCCTAGGGGCAAGACAAATCAACAGCATACGTCTTTGAGCTCATTATTTACCAGTACTGATGAATCTTACTCAATCTTTACTAGTGCTTACGGATAAAGTTCCATTGAATAGAAAATATTCAATGTAAGTTCAATTTTAGAGTACATTGATTGCTAATCCTTCTTTGACTCACGACCGCTCATGCAGAGGATAGCCATTGAAGCGAAGAGTCGTTTGGTTGGACTCGAATTCGAGTTTGAGCCATTCCCCTATTTACTCATCCCTAGTGCAAGCGGCAAACAATAATTGCAAAAATGACCTCAACTGTCGAAGTTCGTAAAACTAAAATACTCAACTGCTAATTGTGCTCCAGCGATCTCTCTGTAATTGTTGAGCGAGATGAGAAAGAAGAGATTCCTCGATTCTCATTTCCCCTCCATTTGAATATTTTCGCTGCTCTCTCTTATTTTCCTCTCTTGCGTCTCCACGCTGTATCACTGTGGAACTCGATCGATAGTGTTCTGTGTTGGTAACATAGTTCAGGGAGTAGTGTTAGTGTGTGTTTAGTTAGTGATTAGTGTGCTTTTCAAGGTCCGTGTCTCTTGGATAAGTTCTTGATTAATCATGCAATTTAGCTGTTGTGCGTCTTTGAGCTTCAGCCTGATATATTTTTAGCAATTGCATATCTTTTGTGTTTTTTACGGCAATAATTTTCCAATAAAGAGGTGGGTCTCATTAGTAAATAGCTTAATCAGCGTTTTCTAACTAGAATTCTAATTTGTAAAAGGTCTCGATGATGGCTTTAAATGAAGGAACTGGGGATTGTGTCCCTGACTCATTTGCCTTTTATTTTCCAAGTTATTAATCTCTAAATCTTCATGATGAAAGCATAATTGTGCGTTCCTATATATGTGGTTGGATCTTTAACGAAATATAATATTTCTTTGACATTAGTGCTCATTTAAACTGCATAAATGCAGGTCATATTAAATTTTTTTAAATAAATCATTTCCGTTCCCGCATTTCTGCTTGTAGTCTTATTTCTCAACACTATTTTAACGTACCATGCAGCTACTAGTCTCGAAATTATTCAGCTATCTGATGGATTATTTTGCTTTTGAATATTATGCAAGTGTCTTGTTGAGTTCATCTCTGGTCGCTTGTTACAAACAATTGGCTGCTGTGTCACCTTAACATGTTTTCTTCATTCCAACGAAATTGAGTGCGTTCCTATCGATCGCAATAAATAATATTTCCTCACGCCACCGCCGCTACGAGTCGCAATAAATGAGTCGCGTCGTAGAAAATTCCGGACTGTACCGCCGCGCTCAGTCCAATGAAAAAAAATGTCGTGCTCTGCATGCGAGCTATGCATGTCCCAACAACCGCTGCTGGAAAATGCGTTTCCAAAGAGCAGCGGCGGAAGCGCAGAATGTTCGCCAGATGCCCAACTATAGTGTCCTCAAACCCCCGCGTGGAATTAATTAACGGCAATTACCTTTCCGGAGCTATGCGTGAGCCTTCTATTTATTCCCTTTAGCTCGGCGGCGTCATTAGTGGAGATGCCGAGAGCGGGGAGCCGAGAGAACGAACAACGGGTTTAATGCGGAAACTAATTGAAAGGAGGGTCACAAAGTAAAACTGTGCTGTATTCTAATAAGCATCCGGATATTTCATAACTGCCTTGATACATTTAAAATGCAATATCCTTCATGTTGGACTGAGAGCTAGTTGAAAGGAGCGCTAAAAGATTAGAAAGAGTTTAAGTTTTAATATGGGTTCCTGTGTACTGTACAGCAATTAACAATCTAAAGTTCCTTGACTTTTATAATCATTCGAATTATATTTATTTTAGTCTCAATGGAGAAACGGGAGCATTTTAACTGTTCTGAGTTGTGCGCTTGCCTTGATTTGGAGAGAAAAATCTGGTCTTAAGGCGAAACTAATGCCGTACTTTCTGTTCTTTTTGGCACCGTCTCCAAACTTTACTGGATGAATACGGGCTGAAATTGATGTAGTGATGGATAAGATAAACCTGTCTTGAGGTCGCATTTTGCAAGTACGCAATCCTACAAAAAATACCTTGGTCGTTGCATATTCAATCCTCTATATTCGATCGATTGTCCGTGACAGGATAAAAAAGTACGCAGGGCGGTAACATGGTGCTCTACGATAATTTCTTTGCTTTCCTTGCAAAAGACCGATGTAACTAAAATATTCGTAATGCCGTCGCATGTCGCAGATATTTTTTCCATGTTCAAATCTCGTATCTAAATATTTTAGATTGAAGTATCGCATAAGAGTTAAAAGATAAGTCAGTAGATGGCAGTGGCGGAATGCATTCTATGAAACAAGGCCTCTCCCATAGAGCTTCCAAATTTTGGGAGCATCGTATTACTGACGGTAAGTGAGCCTAGGATGGTTCTGAAGATGCTCACAGATGATGGGAACGCCGAGTCTGGAATTGGAGATATGGGGACGGCATTTAGCTAAGAGGAAGGAATGGGCGGAGGAATTGGAGAAGAGGGAAGAAGACAGAAACATGGATGACAAAAGAGGAGCCCTGTAGAGGAGAGAAGAACGCGCGCTATAATGTGCCATTGAGACCGCGTTAATAATAGAAAATATACTGATGAAAATGAAGGCAATGCATATTGAAATCAATGATAAAATTTTATATTGTGTTAACTTCATTGCAATTACTCAAATATTGTAAACATTGAAATTAAGAATTGTGATATACATAAGATAAATAACGAGAGACGACGTTTGTGAGGACGCAGGACGGTCCTTTCTGTCCTTAATTGCGTGAAACGAGCGAAAAAAGTGCGAGAAGAGAGTCTGAGACTTGAAATCCCTCCTTCCTTACGCTTCGTTTTTTTTCGACTGTGAAATAATAGACCGACCAGGCTAGCCAGTTTGGGCGACTTGTAACATGGAATTGTAACATCTTATGGGGAATGCTCGGATTACGGCAGAAAAATTTCAATTTGAACAAGAAAGCATAATAAGACTTAGATATAAAACCGTTTATAAGAAATGAAAATTAATAGGAAATTGAATTATTATAGGTATCTTACCACTTATTTTTTAAGCTTACTACTGAATTACTGCCGTAATTGAAGTAAAAATCCGGAACTTCCATACAAATGGCCCCATAGTCATAGAAATCAGCGAAACCAACACAGTTAACCAATTTCATCAGCGAAAACAAGTTTTTAATCAAGCAAATAAAAATATTTGATTTAGTATTTTTTTGACTCATGTAGCCAGGCCATAACCACCATCAGCGAAAACAAGACATAACCACCATAAAGGCGGGATTTTACAACTCTGCAAATTTTTGCGACAAGGTCATGGATTTAGGACCCAAGCCATTTGAAAACCCTGACGATTACTCTCTTCTTTTGGTTACAGTCCTAGGATTGTTTGCAGCTGCAATTCTCCTCCATTCTTCTCTGTCCTGGACCTACTCCTTCATTAGATGGTATGAGGAACATTCTAGCTATTCCAAAATCTGTCCATCGTATTCCAGTCAAGGCCTGTCCCAATAGTTCCTCCCGTCCATTGCACCTCCAGTATGTTAGATATATACCCTGCATGTCGGACAATATGGCCGATCCATGTTGCTTTCCTTCTTTAAATTTACTCGAGCAAATATGGCACCTCCCCTATCCTACTTATCACTTCAATGTTGGTGACTCTGTCCACCCAGGGAATCTTCAGCATTCTAAGATAGCACCATATTTCTATAGCATCCAACCTTTTCCTCTCTGATTCCCCAAACGTCCACGTTTCACTGCCATCGAGCAGCACACTCCACACAAACGTCTTGAGAAGGTTTTTTTTCTCAGTTCAACACTGATGTTGGTGGAGGTGAGAAGTTTATTCTTCGTGTTAAAAGCTGTCCTGGCCTGGCTGATACGACTCACTATCTCTTTCTTGCACCGTCCATATGCTGTTATTTCGCTACAAATGTATATACAACTCCCCTACGCTCTCTAATTTAATATCTCCCGGTTTCAGGTCAGCCGACGTGCCATCCCTGCTCACAACCATCACTTGTTCCTGTTTATTGTCATGTTATAGTGGATTCTGAGGACTTCTTCCATTACTTACTAAATCTCTCTCAGCTCCTCCTCACTCTCAGCCAGGATCGCTGTCATCAGCGAATCTGATCATGTCAGTCTTTGTTCCGTACCCATCCGTTCTCTCACCTCATCTCTTATTTTCTGGGTGTATATATTAAAAAGGGAAGGTGGCAGAGAGCATCCCTGTCTCACTCCTTGTCTGATGCCGGCCTCCTGTTATGATCCCCACAAGTCATAGACTATGACTCAATTTGTGGTAATTTTTTATTAAAACTACCAAACTGAGGAGGTGGAAGCACAGTACATGCCCCTAAATTCCTATTGATGACATTTCCGACCTCGCCTCTGGGCCACGCATCATCTTCCAGTTCTATTGACTAGAATTGAGGAGAGGATATTCGGTAAGCAGGAAAGGGGAAGAAAGAGAATAGGTTTAAAGGACGGGGTGAGAAAGAAGGGTTGGGCGCACGCGGACACAAATTAATTATAACAGAGGTGATTTGGGCCCTGAATGCGTAAAAATCAAGAGGATTTTTTGTCAATTACGTCCATTACTGACATTTTCAACCTCCCTTGACCCGTGGATAACCTAATAATAATATTTGTTTTGCTTTAACTTTTACATCTCTCAAACAGCATGCGAAGGCTTCCTCCGCTTCTGGGCTCAACCGCCGACCAAGTAAGCCGATTTCAACCGTATTCTGGATTTATGTAGATATTTGTTCATATTAGACAATTGAAGTAGTTTCTCGTGGCCTTCCCCGTTAGTACTTTTACGTTTCATTAGTGTTTGAAATGCCTTTGGCAATAGAGAGCTTTTCACCACCCGTCTGACTCTCGGTGAGTGAATCTCACTTATTTTTTCGATTTTATCTGTCCTCAAAGGTGAAATGATATCATACGTGCATCATGGTCTGAATTTTTTCAGAAGCCATCTCATGTTTAACTCCAGTCTGTGACGGTTCCCATTCGCACTTCTTCCAACAGCTGATTTACACATTCTGCAGGAGATGGATAAAACACTCAACGACCCGAGTTAAGGTTTGAATGAATTCTAGAGAGTCCTATTGGATTATATTGCCACAATATATGTATAGTATCTGCTCCAACTTTTCTATTGTTTACCGATTCATTTTCCACTGATCTCACACCATCATTCTCACCCTGAATTTTATCAGCCTTCCTTTGATACTTGTTCACCATCGCGCTTGTTAATCAGTCTTTATTTCATTTATTTACCATCCGAAACTGTTCTTATCCTATTACATTTAACAAAGTATTGCATTATTAATCATCTGTAGTCTGACATTAAGCTAGCGCCGGGAAAATTTTGCGAAGAGCCACTTATGTAGTCACTCCCTTCCTATATTGAATTTATGAGCCAGAATTCTTCCGTTTTCACATAAAAACAGTTTTTCTTCTTTTTTTATGGATATAAGCGCTCATAGC
The DNA here is from genome assembly GCA_963169105.1 of Ceriagrion tenellum. Lineage (NCBI taxonomy): Eukaryota > Metazoa > Arthropoda > Insecta > Odonata > Coenagrionidae > Ceriagrion > Ceriagrion tenellum. The sequence goes on from OY720633.1 coordinate 3,084,821, forward strand.
CCATAGTAAATGCCTTGGTCTACGTAATTGCCTTGATGGAGTTATTTGTCCAAATTCTGTGGAATGAAGGCTGGTAAACGTTCTCTATTATAGCATATATCTGGAATCCAGGATTCCAATATTTGAGACCTCCTTGACATTGCCTGAACTGAATAGCGGTAGTGATGGAATTGGCTATCGTAAACATAGTAATCGTGTTGGGAACACATTGTCCTTGAGTCAAAAAAGCAAAGTACTTTTGGCCCCAACACCGGAATGACAGCTGTGTTTTTCTAAAGGTTAAGGACTTCGGTTGGATGAGGCTATGGTAATTGTTGTAAAAAAAGCCCATTGCGATAGCATAATAAAACCAAAAATGTTGAATGCTGCTAAATAAACTGTAAGAAATGATAGGTGTTATATTTAAGACAGATTTATGGTGAAAAAATTAAAGGTGTATATCTGTACCTATCTCATTCTCGTTTGTGGACCCCAATGTCCTGTCCACGTTTCCAGAGGAAAAGAGTTGACAGTCTAATATGACTCTCAAAGCATGTGGTAATTTGGGAAAGATATCATTTTATTATTGCGTAATATTGGGAATATTATTGCGCGCATTAGCATTACAATATTGACTTCAAGCTTTCCACAGCTAAAATAAAATAAAGAGGACAACTTTTACTACAACCACTAGATTTATTGAAAAACCACTCAGGTTTCGATGTGCATTCACATCATCTTCAGGCAAATGAAGGCCTAAGTGCAGGCCTTTTATAGTAAACATTACCAGGTGAGGAGAAGGGGGGGAGATGAGTAGACAGACATACAGGAGGAGGGTGGTCGCGGGAGGGGGGGGGGAGGTTAGGAGGACGAGGAGGAGAGGATTAAAGCTTTGAGGATGGGGGGAATAGGCAGGGAGCATACATTCATTAACAAGGAATTTATCACAGTGAACATGGCTTTAAAAAATCTCTAGCTGTTCTAAAGCATTCAGCTTGCGTCTGTTATTAGTAAAATGGAGATAAAAAAAAAATAAACCTAGTGGTTTTAGTAAAAGTTGTCCTCTTTATTTTTTAATGATGGAATACCACCAAGTGAGACTGACTACAGTGAGTGCTTTCCACAGCTGCTGAAATTAAAATATAAAAGTCGAATATTGACTCCAAAATGGCTAGAAAAACATATCGCTCAGGCCACCTTAAATGTCAGGGACTCACCTCCTGCTGGGACTCGGGGGGCGCCTCTCGTGTCGGCGGGGGCGGGGGCGGTGCCGAGGCCTCTCCCCTCGGGCTCCCTTGGTCCTCGTCGCTCCGATTCGCGACCCCCTGTGTTGACGGCAGTTGCTGGGTGGACTGCGGGGGCGGTGGCGTGTCCCCCTTGTGTCCCCCCGTCGCCGCCTCCTTCGCCCCTCCCCTATGTGGCGTCGGCTCCTTCGCCCCCTCCACCTCCTCCCTCTCGTCCTGCCCCCGGAAGGGACAGAAGAGGGCGCTCGGGGACGACCCCATGAGGTGCCGGCCCCCGCCGAAGGTCGTCGTCGAGGAGGAGGACGGCGAGAGCCGCAGCCTTAGTCAGATGACGGGGTCGTGGTCGGTGGGCGTGCCGGAGGGCGAGGCGCGGGGCGTGGCGGCCCGAGAGGAGCCCGCCGTGCGGAGCAGGAGGCAGCTTCCGAGGCCCCCGCCGCCCCCGCCTCCAGGGGCGGTCGCCACGTCGATGCGCGGGCCCTTCTTGTCGTCGTGCCGCCAGCAGGCCGTCAGGGCGCGGCCCACCCTCCGCGGTCCACCTCCCCGTCCCCCGCCGCCACCCCCGCCTCCCCCGGGGTCCTCCCCCGGCGACCGCCCCACGCACCAGAAGCACGAGAGCAGCGTCTTCTTGAAGGCGACCCGGAACTCCCGGTTGAAATAGGCGTATATGATGGGGTTGAGCGCCGAGTTGAAATATCCGATCCAGAAGACCACGGCCACCACGATGGGCGGGCAGTGGCACGCGTCGCCGCAGAGCGTCGTCGACACGTACCTGCGAACAAGGGGAGGGTAAATATGTAGTTTCGACACCATACGGGAAAATTTTTTTTACCCCTAAAAATAGGTGTTTTTCGGTGAACTTTTTAGGGAAGATAGTGCATGAATCCGGATTATTTTAAGTTAATAAAGTTTTGAAAAAGTGATAAAATACGGTTTTGGGCGAAAATTGAAGATAAGAGGTGATGATTTCGGCGGTGATTGTATGCATAAATGTAGCAGCTGCTGTCATGTAGGATTGCGTATTTTCTAGAAAAAAAATTCCTCGAGCTGATTGGTGATTTTATGTGTAAGAGGTGAAATAAGTAGGTGTCCCTCTGGTGGAAACGTTGGGAAGATGGAAATATGGCGTAAAGCGCATCGGGAAAATGGTGAATTTTGATGATTTTGGAGCTGAAATATCCAGGAAAGTACTAAAAATTAGGTAAAAATCGTGATATATTATGAAATCCGAATTCTTTAGCTTTGAAATAAGGTATAAATTAGCGCGGTAGGTCACATGAGACAACTTTAATAGCAGTTCGCGGAATGGAGGGGAAACAACATATATATCCAAGGGGAGCACGGCATCGGCCGATGCACGCGTCAAATTAAGAACGTGGACCCTTAAAGAGAGCAAGTGTCGGGTAGTTTCAGCGTATTATAACAGCAGAGAAAATCCTATGTATTTTTATTTTATTATTATTATTATTATTAATAAAATAGCGTTCGTTACAAATCATCCAATCAGTTTGGTCGGGTGGTAACATAAATTGGTTTTACCCAAGTTAATATCTAAAAATTACCATAGAAAAACACAAATACATGCCAAATACATAAAAATAAAATAAAAATAGAGGAAAAAACCCTTACAATTCAATTTTATTCAACCTTCTAAAGGAAGTTTTTAATTTTTGCGGGAAGGGCTCGAGAACTACCTCTGGTAGACGGTTCCAATCCCATATCCCCCGATGCAGGAAAGATTATTTTATTGTATTTGATAGCTGTCTCGGAGGCTCTATCTTGTTTGTATGGTCTTTCCTTGCCAAATAATGCGGTATTTCGAATCGATTTGTGATGTCCCTCCACGCAGGGTCACCAATATATGCCTTGAAAATGCCCCTTGGCCGCGCTTTCCTCCTCCTTGATTCGAGTGATTCCCATCCCAGTGCTTTCATCATCTCCGTTACGCTGGCCCTCCTTTTAAAATTTCCCGTCACAAAAATTGCGGCTAGACGCTGAACTTTTGACAGTTGTTTTACGTCCTTCCCCAAATAAGGATCCCAAAGTGACCCCCCGTATTCTAAAATAGGCCTTACAAATGTTTTATGGGCAAAATATTTAATTTGGTCTCATTATCCTCCTTCAGACCAGGGGAAAATTTCTTGAATGAAATTGTTTTTGACTCAGCCGAGTTGACTATCGCCACAGCTCTTTAAGCACTGAAAGTGTACTCTTAAATGTGTGTAATTAAAAGTGTACCTTTTAAATTGTGCTTCATTGTTGTACAAAAAACAACTGGAACATTTCGGAATAAGACAAATGTAGAGAGCTGTTCTATGTACCTCATGGGGTACGTAGGGACTCCGTAGATTAAAAAGAAAAAAATCTCATACTTCTATCTTTACCAAAATATAAGACACTAATTTCAGTACTTTTTAAGATACTTACAAAAAACGAAATACATTTTCTGCGGGGTGGGAGAGAAGGAATACTAAGTAGATGGACAGAAAGGAAGACAAAGGAAGTGGTCTTTGAGATGGGTGAGAAACTTCCGGAGAAGATTATGAGGCAAATAAGGTCGTAATGCCCATAATTTGAGCGTATTATAACTGTAAAGAAAATCCTATGAATTCCGTCTCATTATCCGTTTATTCAGTGGTTTACAGCTGTTCAAATTATACCGATGGCTTTAGTTTAAAGGGTTTCGTAAATGAGTTCTATATTATTTTTCGTAAATATGCGAATGGTACGTCTAGCGTGTTGGTTAGAATGGATTTAAGGGTGAATGTGTGAAGGCCAAATTATAATGGTTTTTGTTATGAAGAGTGAAAATAATGATTATATAATAATAAAAAATGATGTAGTAATTCAACAAGTTGACGATTTTGTGTGCTGCGGCCAAATTTTTGCGAAAGATACAAGGGTAGATGAAGATATTATGAGGTGTACAAATGCCGGAAGGGATGTCGTAAGTTGGATGTTGAGTATATCTGGGAATGAGTGTTCGTCTGGGGAAGCAAAAATCTCAGCGTTAAATTGAGTTCTCCTCCCAGCATCATAAAGGTGTAAACCAGGGTATGTCAAGATAAGTATTAGATTTGGCTAAATGCTGTGGGAAAAGGGCACACGAGAAATGTAGCCGGAAAAATTGGATGGAACGCGTTAGGAATTAGTACGTGATGGAAGACTGTGGATTAGTTGCTCCAATAACGGACGAAATAAAAATGAGTGTGCTTCGTTGGTTGGAAATGCCGAGAGAGTGGATTAGAGTGACTTATTTTATACAAGCCTTCATATTGCGACGGGCCCGAAGTTTAAGCGTATTAATTTATCGGTATTTCGGTACCCGGTAAATTAATACACTTCCCACCGCAGAAGGGGACTTCTTTGTTGAGGTTGAATGGTAGATTCAACAGTAAGTTTAATTAAATTTACTGTTGAATCTATCCTTGAGGATACATACTCCAAAGTTGACATTAGAAAATGATGTCTCTTTAAGAGGAACACCACCCTTATACATTAAATTACAGTAAAATAGATACATGATAGTGGCGTGAGTGAAGTGAGAGGAAGAAGCAGACCGCGATAATAATGGGTGAAGGTGATAGAAGATGTTCTGAAGAGGAGGATTATCAAGAGTCTAAAGAAGAGGAGAGCGTGTTTGAACCAATGAAAGGGTGAAAGAAAAGTAAAATTGGTTTGTAAGAATAGGGTTTTATGGTGGAAATTATTAAGGAAAGAGGAAGAACTTTTCCCCTTCCAAAAGGGAATGGCAGGACGTGTGTGTATCCTGGGAATAACCCTTTCCTCAGACATGCTGTGGAGAATTCACATACAAAACATGTGCGGTACAGCCTTCGAGAAACAAGAGTCTATCAAGCGTGTAATGGGACAGTCCTCGGATGAAAAAATAAAAGAGAGGTGCTCTGGTAAGGCCGCACCTCAAATTCGCCGCGAGCATTTGGGGCCGTGGACAGATAGAGATAAAGCCACACAATAAATAATATAGAACGGAAACCTGCGCGCTACGTAAAACACCGCAAAGAGCAAACATATAATGTTTCACATCTTTTAGAGGAAGTATGCTCGGAGCTGCTAGAGACCTGGAGGCTGGGTGCTAGGCTCCTACTGCTTGAGAAATTCAGAAAAGGTTACTCCAGTGTGGTGAAGAGAATATGATTTTGACATCGAACTATATCTCTATGCGCAACAGAAGCTTAAAAATAAGAGAGAGATACATTTCCGAACATTCAAAAAATTCTCTATCCCACGCTCAATAACTGACACTAATTAAAACTGAGTTCCACTTCAACCTTTCAATACTTTCAAATGCACTTCACCGGTTCAACTCCCTTTGGTCTCCTCCTTTACACAATTACACGGCAATTGTCTTTAAACCCCTTGCCACACGCCAATGAGGCGACTCCCAGGGTAGTACACAGATGTAGATGTATCATACGATCTGTAGCTCCATATGTCTTTAAATGTATTTCTGTTTTTAAACTGGAGCTATCCGTATCTCATTGTGAGGCCTCAAATAATTGCCCTGTTGTGATGCGACGAAGAGAGAATCCACACCTGGGCATTCTGTTTCTCGGAAAGCAAATCCCACCTAGGCGCGTCATTACCGATTCACTCAGCATCGGTGACATATTGATCTCACGACATATTAGTAACTTAAATTTGTCGCGCCTTCATATAAATTTCATCGAAAAAAATATGACCGTATCTGCGACACAATTGGGTCAGACATTTAGAAGGAAAACCGCAGTCCTCGCTGGTGCGGGACAAGTTCGCAGAAAAAAATTTTTGTGTTGAGGTTTCCGAGAGCGCCATTAAAGTGGCCACTTTTAAATGGAACGAGAGAATTGACGAAAATATTTAAAGCTCACTTGGAGGATCTTATTGGTCACCGAAAATATTGGGGTCAGCGTCACCTTTATCAGTCTGTCCATTATTTCAATTCCTTCTTTGAAATTGTCAGAAATAGAAATTTTTACTTGGAGTTGTCCATGATAAATTATATATTTCTGGAAAAATGCAAAAATTTTCACTCCATTTTCTATGCGTATTTTAGGAGTGTATTTCATGGAGCTCAGTTTTTCATACAGGTATGGTCAATTATGGTGCGAGGAAAGAACGAATTTTTGCACCCATCTGTTCAGCCTTGTATCTCTCTTATTTTATCGCTTCCGTCGGACCTAGAAATATAGTGTGGCGTCAAAATGGTATTCTCTGTTCTGAATACACCTATTCTGAATTTCTCAATCAAACTAAGCGTTTAGCCACCGAGTCTTTAGCGGCTCCCATTCAAATCCCTCTTAAAGCTGAAAAACACTTTATGTTCTTTCGTTGTAGCTTTTGACGAAGCGTGCAGATTTTTTGTATTTTATTTTCTTTGTATTTTATTGATTTTTTGGTTTAATCTTTATGACCAGGTTCGCAAATGATCGAAGTGTATTCAAGGTGTGGCCAAACCAGAGCGAAGCAGCATCTCTCCTGTACTTTTCCATCCGAGGCCCTTCCTATTATACGTTTAACAAAACCTAGTTTCTTTAATGATGTGCCGCATATGTTATGTATGTGTGTTCCCCACGATATATCTGAAGTTTGGGTAATTCCAAGCTATTTTACTGTATTTGAAGATTTTATGTTTACTCCACCCACGGTGTAGGTATGGCATTTGTGTGATGACTTTCGCTGGAAATAAACTGTGGTGCATTTACTAAGGTTTAGTTCTAGCCTCCTGGCACCACGAATGAGCGTAGTTTAGGTCAGAGGATAAACTGTCTGAGTCCGTGTCTTAGCTAATTTCCTGGTAGATGACCTCATCTTCTGCAAATTATCTTTTTTTACTACTAACGTGAGAATTTAGGTCATTTATATAAATAATGAATGAAAGAGGGCCGATTGCGCTTCCTTGTGGAGCCCTGGATGTGATTGAACCCATATCAGAGCTAATACCAACACTAGCTACTCTTTGTTTTCGATCACTGAGAAAGTGCTATATCCAATTGATAATTATTTAATTTACTCCAAATGGCTGGAATTCGTGCATGAGTATTTGGAGAGGAACCTCATCGAATGCTTTCTTGAAATCAAGGAATATCCCGTCAACTTGCTTTTTTGATTCACCTGATTTTAGGATGCCATGAAGGAAGATCACGAGATGTGTTTCATATGATCTCCCTTTCCGTAAGCCGTGTTGACTGCCATGTAAGAAGTTTCGGTTATTCAGGAAGGTCATAGCATTGTTAACAACAATGTCCTCGAGAATCTTGCATAAAAGCGTTGTTCATGATATAGGCCTGTGATTTCCTAGGTCATGTCTGTTTCTTTATTTAAATAATGGTGTGACGTGGCCAATTTTTCAATCTTGGGAAACGTTGCCTACGAATAATGATTTACTTTATGATTTAATGATTTAAAATATGATTTTTAGAAATGTTGCAATCTGTGTCGCTAACTCCTTGAGCATGCGTGCAGATATTATTTATGGACCTGGGAACTTATTATTCTTAACCGAACGCAGTTGTTTAGTTATTCTACCTGCGTCATTTGTAAATAACATCGGACAGCAAGTTTGTTAACACGAGGGTAACTAATGGGAGAACATAAGCAAGAGACGGAGTGTGGAAGAAGGGAAATTTTATTGAAATACTATTGTTCTTGCATTATTTTAATAGATGGCTTAACAAGCCGTGGAAGGAGGGTATTTTTAGTGAAATAAAATCGTTTTTGAATTTCTTTAATTGCTTATAAAAGTCATAAGGGTTTACCAAAATGTTACTTCGGTTGAAAACATTGGCGGAGCTATTTAAAAAATGACCATCGAAAAAAATCTAAGGAGTTGAAAAATTACACATCTCCTTTTGAACTCTCAAAGTATTGGATCAATATATGTAAAAATATCAGGAAAATTAAAAATGCCGAGCAACATGGCCTGGATGATTTTTCATAGATTGCACCAATGTTTTTTGTCATATCGATTGTATTCGTCCTCTATTACAAGTATTTGCAACGTAATCAAGTCCGCCATTAATTTGCATGCTTCGGTGTATTCCCCTTGACCATAACATTGGTTATTCGGCGTTTTTTTTGATTTGGCAGGGCATTTGTTTTCGAAATGACGAGTTGCACCGCACATTCAGTAAGCACACTATTGATGGCGTGTGGTGAAAATGGTTGCAAAAATACGTATCGATAGAGCCACGGATATATCAGTTTGAAAGATCCTGGGATGGAGCACGCGTAGGCGGGCGGGCTGCCGACTTACCAGAGGAAGAATGGAAGCCAGCAGAGGAGGAACGCTGACATGATGATGCCGAGGGTGCGGGCCGCCTTCCGCTCCCGCTTCATCTTGGACGCGGCGGCTATCGGCTGCTGGGAAGGGTCGTCCTCGGGCGGGTGCGGCTGCCCCGCCGCACCCCCGGATGCCACTCCCGCTCCGACCTCCGAAGTCGCCAGCGCCGCCCTCGACTCCTTGCGCCGCGCCATGGGCGGCGTCTCTCCCGCCAGCGACACGGAGCGGCGCCGGCGCCTCTCCGCACCCGGCGCCTTGCGGCCGTCCGTCCCGGCCACTCCTCCCGCGGCGCCGTTGCCGCCGCCTCCACCACCGGGCCCTCCTCCTGCTCCTCCACCCTCCTCTCCACGGACGCCGTTGGGCAGGCCGGGCATTCCGGACGCGATGCCGTTGATCTGCAGGTGCTTGTTGAGGAGAGCCGCGGCCACCTTGCTCCTGCGTGGTCCAAACAGCATCCGGCGGAGGAGAGAGAGGGAGATAGAAAAAGAATCCCCGCGTCAGAACCATAGAAGTATTGAGATGGCTGGAGCGTTTTTTGCATGTATACAGATTCCACAGATTTTAAGCTATCCGGGACTAGCTACGGAGTTCCACTTTTTACGGAGTCACCCGCAATGCACAATTGTGCGAAATTCCACGGAACATCTGATCTCTTGTGAACTACCTCTCTCGATATTCGCCAAGAGGTATAAGCCGTTTTCCATAGGGTAGTGGTTCACAAAATTACCCCAGAGAGGCTTCATTTCAATAATAAGGAATTTTTACACTGAGGTCTCGCCCGAAATTTTAAAGTTTGTGTTTTCACAATTATGTTAAAAATAAATCAATTACTCACCGCAGTGATTTTTAACAGAATTGCAAAGAAATACATATATTTTTAAAGGCCTTATCACCGCATGGAATTAAAAATTGAGCCAAACAAAAGACAGATACATGTATTTATTTGATTGCTGTGAATTTTTGTTCTATAAATCAATAATTTCGTGCATTTTGTATAACAAAATTTACTTCATGCTTCATATGGCTGCTTTAATTGAAAAAGTAAATTCAAACACAGTCTATAACATGACAAGGGAAAACTTTTGCTCAATCTCCCATGGCGGGTTGCCTTACTCGTCCTTCCAGTCCGTGATTTGAACCATATTTGAAAAAAAATTCTCTTTAACCTGTTGAGATAATCAGGTGCGGTCGTTAATAATTAAAAAGGTTGATTTTTTTTCTCTACTTTGCGTTTTTAAAAATGTAGAACTTGCTCCTCATTCATCCAAAAAGGTTTCGAAAACTAAAGCCATCGCAATAGCCTTTTTCCTCCACCCAGGTTGTGGTAAATGGAAAATTTAAAACGGGCAATCGACGACTGATTGCTTTCCTTTTATTCCAACGCATGAATTTTCCGATCCGCAAGAAGCATACGCATACGAAGTAGTAATGCGACCGTGGTCGGAGAGTGGTGCCTCTCTTCAGCTTTTTTCCTCCACTATCGTCCCCTCCCCCCCCCCCCCCGCGCCTTCCTTCCCCCCTCTCCCACCAACTGCGGAGATTGGGTTGCTCGGCATCGTGCTTGCAAATCCTCCACCAGATGGCTACATTGAAGATTTTAAATGATTTAGACAGTTGCATCCGTCGATTACACGGTAAATGTACACAGACGACGACTGGCGGATTTTGAGGGGTACTAATGGTATAGTGATGAAGAAATCTAGTGATTAAGGTCGTTTTGCACTGTACATTTTCTTGTACGCATGAATGTATCATATAATGCACAGGCTAACGCGCAAGAAAATACTGTACGGATAACTGAATGCTGCTTTATGCAATAAGTGCAAACGCACAATTTCCGTGCTGTGATTGGTAGAAATTGATGGGAATTTGCGCGTGTTTTTTTTAATTCCAAAAGAAGGCTCGCCGGACGAAACGTTATTTTGAGGTGTTTATCGGCACACGTTTCCTTCATCAACCGGAGATAATTGACTTATTATCGTCGAGAATTGACCATTATGGCTTCGGGATTGACCTCCACGAGCGATTGATTGGAACGCGTTATAAGAATGTTTTCTATGTTTCATCATTGTGACGACATCAGAACACTGGATCGAAATTAGAAACAAATTTCTCAGTGTTGGCCATTAGCACTCGAAATTATGTGCAGGTAAATGTGCAAACTTTTGCATATACCAATAGCAGTTTCACTGCCTAATTCTAATCAAAATGAGTAAAAATGTCCTTTGGGGGGGATGGAACTTTCCTTCCCTCTCCGCAGCAATTTCTTGTAATATCCTCTGTCGCTTTCTCTGTTTTTATAAAAAGAATTAGTAGGACTAAATAATTGTGACCTTTCTCTTCCTTGTTATGTTACATATTCTGCTTGATCTTACATTCGGATCAACACGACAAGATCCAAGCTTTTAAAACTTTACTTTCACTCGGTAACACTACATGGCAGTCTAATCTAAAGGTTGAGTAATTTCGCGCCGTCCATAGAATTAAAACCACTCGAAAGGGTCTAAATGAAATGATAGTAGTTTCAATTTCCCTGTCAGATATTCAAGCAATTGTACAAGGGTTTGTACAATTTTCTGCTTAACTTAGTGATATTTTCTTCACAAAAGAGTTCATCCAAGAGTTTGTGCAAATAAATGTACCGGGGAAAACGGCCTTTAAAGAGGCAATCATATGAAGACAATGTCAATCTTAGTCTTTGCTTCGTCTAACAGTGGTCGAAAGGGCGAATCTGGCTGGAGATAACGGATCACGTAGGCGGCATTACTCGTAGCTGCGCTAAATTTCTTTGAAATGTCTGCCATGCCATTTACTGTACTTTTATGTAAAATATACGACAATTTTAACCATAGATGGAGGGAAAAGTGACGAGAAATTGCCCGAAATTCCAGATTATGGCAGATTAAAAAAAACAATTCTTATGATGGGAAATGAATTAACTTCCATCGGGCTAAAAGTTTCATCTGTTATTATCTTTACAATTTTTTGAGCAATATGGCGGAATAAATTAACAATTAATACAGTTGGACTTCAATGCATAATAATGAGGATCATACACACGTATGCATCATCGAAAGGCATAGTTATTTTTGATGAGTGTACATCAAAGCAGCACCATTAATAAAACAGCGAGAAGTGAAATGTTGGTTATTAAAGCAGTTTTTGGGGATTTATGACTCGTTGCGGTTTCGCGACGAAGGAAACGCAAATTTCTCGTGTGAACTGGAAAGAGCAGAAGAGAGTACATACTTTTTCTTTATTATCAAATGAAATTATTTATTTTGTGATGATAGTAACCTCTCTCCAGTCCTTGAACGGTGGTAAAAAGGAGAAAAAATTGGCTTTTCGCGATTAAGCATGTTACTTGACTAAAACATTTTGGTGTTGATCCTCAAAAATTCATTGCGCATGTAAAATAAAGTGATTTAATTCACAGCAAATGTCATCATCTGGTTTCCAGCAGCGGATTTCTAGGCTTTTTATTAGCCTTTTCCCAAATTTTCCATTCATAGGACATCATTTCCCTTTCCTGCCCATCACTAGCTCGCCATCTGATCCCTTTTGAGATCCACACACCCCATGCCTCTACTTACGTCGTCCAAAACTTCTATTTTCTTCACCTCCATCCCCGTAGTCCTTGAACCTGGCGTCACCATCTGTTTGTTCTTTTGCTTCCCTTGCAGTTTGCCCAATCACCTCTCATCCCCCCCCCTTCCCACACTCCCTTATTTCAACCACTCCCCCTCTCCTTGAGATTTAGTATATAAGCTGTGCTGTCTTTTGGGTATTTTTATTCTGTAATCTTGATAATGGCCTGAAAAGGCCGAAACCGGTTGATGTATGGTTAAATATATTGGTGGAAAAAACCAAGTAGTTTCATTCTTAACATGGACTTCCTTTTTTATGCTTCCCCAGCGTTATTCCCCCTAAGTCACCGTCTATTTGACACACTCTCGCCTCTCAACACGTCCTCCATCTATCTTTCCAGCTTTCCCATATACCCTGACATTTTCTCTCTCTCACTATATCGAAAAGGCGATGGATATATTGGGAAAATAAATGAGAGAATTTAATTCTCTCCCTTATAGCAGCAAGTTAGCTGTCGATACAAAACAACTGACGCTGAAATAACCCTACTTATTGAAATTTCATTTCTCCATAGTAGCCGCCATTCAGTCACGTCCATAACGCTCTGCCGAGTTTCTTGACATTCGGGATGACCTGAACTTTTCATTCAGGTCAAACCACTACAGACTCATTGCAAACCGTTGGACCAAGTGGACGAAAAACATCTTTGACTCAAGGGTGCCAACGTGCTCTCGACGTTTCCCCAAACATATCCTCATTCAACATCGATTGATTGGGAATAATTTGGTCTCGTCCTGATTTTGTAACTTAAAATAATATGAAACCTTTTAATTGCTTTTAACAAGTGAATGCGGGGATTCTCTTTCACATATTTTATTTGCAAGAAGTCACCTTAGAAACATGTGTACGTTAAGGGTAAAGGACAGTATGATGTTGACATGAGACATCGAATCAGCACTTTATATCGGTAGGGTCATTACGGAAATGGATATGAACGCGATTGGTGTGGTCCTTATGACGGTAACGCACTGTTCCGGCATCCAGGGGGTGGGGGTTTCAAGTCTCATCTCGAGCATAATAAGCAGTTTTTCTTAGAAGTAATATCTTCAGTTAGACGGTGTTACGTTACCCTAGTGATCAGGGCGCCTGTAAATCAAATTCTCAACCTGTTTGGTAACCTCTAAACCAAACAGTATAAGGCACAAGACTGAAGAATATCGAATTGCCTAAGGGCAATGGCTTGCTCAAAATTATCTATTTTTCTCAATTCAAAATCCCTCATTCACAGAGGAAAGCAGTTTTTGCCCTAGTTAAGACTGTTTCGGTCTGTTAGGTCTGCTGGAGGAGTTTCTTAGTGCTCTGAGGCTGCGGGGCAGTCGTGGAATCTCCCATGCAGCTGACATCCTGCAAGTGTATGCAACCCACACACATTCATCTGTTTTGCGCGTTGCATACGTAGACAGGGAACACGTCATCATTCTCATCGTTTCGTTGCGTTTCACTCCAAGTGGTCGGGATGCTGAGTCAACTTATGAAATTTGGGTGAAGAAAATTTGCAACCCGGCGGAACATGTTTTAATTTAAATGGGAGCGATTACTTTTCAAAATTGCCAATGGAAAGTTGCCAACATTTGTTAGACTTTGGCTGCAGGGGCGAATGGAGGTGGTGAAGGTGAGGTAATGTCGACGAAGCCGCGCAGGGATACCAGAAATTCTGTGTAATGTACATTCTCGAGAAATTAATGAATTCAAAGACGACGGAACGCTGCAAGACACATGTATTTGCTGGTTTTCGTTTATTTACCCAAAAACGGGAACTGCTCTGTAGAAAGTGGTTTACTCTTATCGCGGAGTTGGCGATTTTTTCGAAGCGACTAATGTAAACTACAAAGAAAAACCTGTAACCCATTGCTTCATCTTTAGGACGCCAAACGGTGAATTTCTTAAATATTCCGACATGTTTTGCTAGCGCAAAAGATCCTAGCGGTGTGCAGTGGACGAATTTGGGACACGTGCTCCAAAACTTTCAAAATCCTACAAGACGAGAGAGGAAGGTATTTTTTTAGCGCGGAGAATCTGTCACAGACCCTTTATAATTTTTACCAACACTAGTGCTTTAAGAAGTGGGATAAATAACGAACGCTCACCGTCCCATTTTGATTCATTTTATAATAAGACATTAAGATATTACCCAGGATAAAGTCATAGTGATGAGAAATTTTAACCTCTTGCCTCGTGAGCATGCGCCTTTTTCGCGATATAGTTTGCTTCCTTGCCTCAATCTCTCAATTTTTAATCTCGATCTTCCCTTTCCTTTATATTTACCCACTGTAATGATAGCTCCTCTACTTGCCGCATTGGTCTGCACCGGAAAAGTTTGCGGAAACATCACCATGGCGATGAAAACCCTGTCCGTCTGAAAACACCATTCATGGCGTGCCATCCATTCTCCCGATTGTATGGATTCGTGCAAGCGACAACCAAAAGAACGGCTGGGTGGTTAAGACTTATAATGACCAGAGTAATGTTCACGTTCTTGTTAATAAACAACATGTACTTGACAGCGTCCCACATAGCTAGCGGCTGAAAGTCTTGGTAACCCAAGGAAATCCCCCACACTCAAGATCTGACGCATGTCCTACTTAAATACGACGGCGGATCTTGTTGTTGTTAGCGAGATGAAAATGTTGACACGAGAGATATTCCGTCTCTTCTTCAAAGATACATTGCGTCTTATGTCCTGGTTTCACCCCTCTCTCTCCCCAATCCAGTTCTCTCTCTAAAGTAATAATATCCACTCGTCATGATTTACCTCAGTTCAGTGGGATGAAATCGGCTGCCTTGTTTTGCAAGAAAAATAAATCTAAGAAAACGATCTCCAGAATCCGATGCCTAGCGCTAAGATTCCCGTTCATAAAAGAAGTAATGGCAACTTCGCAAGAAAGAATACCTCCGCGTCCCAGCGGGCGTATCACCTGGTTTGGAAAGAATGAGAAGGCATTTGTGAATAGTCGGTCCGTCGTGATGGGTGGGGGTGGAGTGAGGGGAAAAGGGAGGTGAGATGTAGAGGAGTGGTTTCATTCTCTCAGCTGTCTCCTCGGATAATGTCGGGGAAGGACCGTTAAGGCGATGGGGAGGAGGGGGGTGGGGGAGGGGGTGGGGGGAGAGGAGCGTTTTGGGAAAAGCGGAGGTGGGGAGGAGGGAAGCATGTTAAAAGGATTCATCATCTTGAAAGCACTTACGGCAATTTTTCGGTGACAAAATGGTGGAACCTTAATCGCAGTCAGCCTCTCTAGACCATTATTGGATTTCGAACTAATTGACGTCAAATCGGAGTGTGATAATGGTGGGTGCGCTGTACCGGACCAATTGCTTAAAAATATTCGCCAAAACTTTTGAGCCCATGGAGAACGTAGTAAATAGGCAAAATTCACGGAATAGAGAGTATTTCACGCGTATATGCAATCAGTTAGGAAGAAAGCTACCGACCACTTGCTTGGTGTGAACTCTTATTTCCTCTCGAATGCAAGAGCGAATTCAAAATGTCTTAAACGTTAATATGGAATAAGATTGGGTGAAAAAAGACCTCGTGCCCAGCTCATGGAGTTATCAGATTCTTCAAGTCTCGATAACGTTGGATTTTTGACATCACAATCTTTAAAATTCAGATAATGCCACTTATCCTATGCTTATAATTGTCCTGGCGCTAACATCACGTCGAGGTCAAGTCCTTTCTGAACCTCTAGTGACAGTCCTGCACGCGCGATGCACGAGCCATTGGAAAAAGCAAGCCTTCTTTCTGCACTTAGCTTATTGCTGATTTAGATGAATGGAGCCAAAATACCTCTACTGTAAAAGCTACATATGTAAATCAATATGATGGTCGACCAAGGTGAATGCAATTAGTAAATCTTATATCAGAATTAACCAGATACGCTGAGAGTCCTGCTTCATACCCACTGATAAAGTTCTATGTATTTATATTTTCTGTATAAATCAATGAGGAGATCATCTATGTCGGTACCCGCTGCTTACACTCGTAAAAAACTATTTCCCTTGGCCTAAATTCAATGCGTTCGTAGTCTGACTGATGCGGATGCGACACCGCTCATTGCTCGGACATTCAATAAAAAAATCAGCGAAAAAATAACGGTTGACTATAATTACTTAGCATTGAGCACTTGATTCTCTACTCTATTTTGTCTCCCGAGCCGTATTTTACCAGCCAATGCTACTCATTAGGATGTCATTATGAGGTCGTCAAACACAATTTTGCTTCAGCATTGTCAAATTGAGCAATTTCAGATTTTTAGCAGTTGTTGTTTATTAAAACTTGATATAATATTTTACATTTTTGCTTATTTACATTATAAAAATCGGTAATCTATCATGTCTTGTTTCGAAAGTACTTACAGGAGCGAAAAGTTGAAAAGGGATATCAAAACCGTTAATATGTTTGTATCCAAAATTGAAGACTAAACTTAGTACTTGCTTCAAAATTTTTATTTCTATGACTCGTTTTTCAGTTTGACGGAATCATCAGGTACAAAATGTTTTTCAAACCGCAGATACAAAGCACTTCGTACCTGATGATTCCGCAAAACGGTGAAACGCATCGTAAAAATAAATATTTCATGCCTAGTATTTCTTTTTATGAAACGTAAAATACTTCTACAAAGTGACAAAATACACAGTCAATCACAGTTATGAATTTAATCTTTGTTTGGAGTATGCTTACAAAAAAGCGTCAAATATTCTCAGTAATCTTATTAACAATGCATTAATTTCACTAACACGTATTTCAAGTGTTAGGGCAGACCTAAACATACTATGATACATTAAAGTACGAATATTATCGGACTCAACTGAAGTGCTACCCGCCTATATTGAAGTCCTGAGGTCGGATCCCAGTCGTGGTAAGATTAGGTGCCATGAGGAGAGCGCATACAGTGCAGCATTCGGTCCTTCGAATAGGACGTTCCAACTCTCGATTCTTTGGTTCCGAGAGCGACCAATCGTCGATGCTTGAGGTCTCTTCAATCTTGCATCATTCCGCAAAGTATCCTTGACCGACAATGGTCTATTCATATACCCTTTCAGGCGCAAATGACAGCAGTTATCGGTCGCTCTCTAAGTAAATACCAAACGGATAAATGTGCTAGATGCATTGGGGATATTTTTGAAATTAGTTATACCTATGGTACAAATGTACGGCATTATTTTTCTTGCAAAAAGTTTGCTGCGCAACTTTATTTTAGCAGAAACTCTTAAAGAAACACTGATGATAGGATTTTGTACTTTTTAAATTATAATGGAATTAAATATTGAAGTTAACCGTGTCCGGCGAGATGTGAGGGGACAGAATTTTTCCAAAAATGAATCGACATGGTGCTTAGTTTATCTCACTTTATTAACAAAATGCTGCGTTGCCATCATCAGGTTCAGTGTATTGTACCAATACACTGAACCTGATGATGGCAACATGAATGGTAATTACATAATAATAATGAAAGTTTGAGATGGCATGAAAATAAAAACTCGGGCGCCCTAAATCTGCGCATTAATATTTAGTTTCCAAAATTGAAAATCAATTGATATGATACTTTCACTTTGATTACATAATAGAAAACATCAGGTAAGATGAATACATCTTACCTGATGGTTTCTATTATGTAATCAAAGTGAAAGTATCATATCAATTGATTTTCAATTTTGGAAACTAAATATTAATGCGCAGATTTAGGGCGCCCGAGTTTTTATTTTCATGCCATCTCAAACTTTCTATGAGAAAATAAATAATTTCATGAGAGAAGTGATAGTAGAGTAACCTGGATTAACACTAGAACCGCTGCGTTTGGCTAACCTCCTGAGACGGTGACGGAGATTATATCCTGATTTGTATCATGACTCACTGAAAAGGTGAAACTATCAGTTACCTGACTAGCATATTGTTACAAATAAGATTCCAAGGTTACTTAAAGCGTTTTAATTGAAAGGAAAAGAGTACTAATGGACACTAATGAAACTTTAGAACTTCGAAATGACTTAAAGGAATGAATGACTTTTAGTGACAGTGTAACTCGGAATGCTCGTAACAATCTCAAAATTGTAGGCCAACTGTTTATTGATTTTATCTGTAACCCGATGGCCAATATTTCCAATTATGAAAGAATTCCACGTCTACTAATTATGTAATATGACAAACAGATGTATATTCCTTTGCGGGGCAAAAATGTCCCATTCACGGTTTTATGTATTTCTATTTTTTTTCTCGGAAACTACGAGTCGAAGGATGAAGATTATTTTCCACAGTGAACAACTCTATAAACAATTAAAAGTCAAATACTCAGAAATTTTTACGAAAAATATTAAGAGAGATACAGCTCATCAAAATTTGCAATGGGACAAAAATGTCCCGTCCGCGGTTCTAGTGTTAAGATAATACTTCATTGTTTCTAACTTCTACAGGAAAATCTTTACTTTATCAAAATGGTCCAAAAACTACTTCTATTACAAATGGCTACGAAAGCGTTGGAGGGGGCTGAAAAGTTACACCTTACTGTGGAATCATTCGCTCCTGAAAAAAATATGTATTGCCCTTGTTTCTTGCCAAGCTCCGGAGCGAGCGCGTATTGATTGTGACTGCTGTCGAGTGCTAGGGCGACCACAATTTTGCTGCGGCGAGGATTTCGACACTGTGCGGAGGATATGCGAGGATGCCAAGTGAGTTCGTCTTAAAGTGTTTTATGTCCATTGGTTTTAGAGCTCAACTGGCCTCCATATTTCTCTCATTCATGAAGTTGCGCCCGAGAATAATAAATAGAAGAAGCACGGATCTTCCTTGCCAACGGGAGAAAGTGAGTAACATTGTGGTTGAGGGGTAAAATAGTGAAAGGACCTCGAGAATATCAGTTGAAGATGAAGCTAATAGAAGAAGAAAAAATTGTGTAGTCATGCATCACCCTTGAACGTTTTTCATTCATTATTGTTTGCTTTTATAACTTTTGTGAAGTAATTTCACGGAATTAATATGAAACAGGTATTTCAAATATAATAGTTAATTGCATTGTAATTGAATCAACCAAACCACCGCAAGAAGAGACGCAGGGGAAAATTAGGTGAAATAGTTAGCGGTAATTCAGAAAATTACAAATAATGGTTAGTTTAAATAAATACATCAACAAGAGCAATTGCTTTAATAAAATTCATGGCTAATAACTAGGATATACTTAATTTTTAAAACAAATCTCGACCGTTAGAGACCTTGCAGCTGGAAGTGTAATCGAAGAATCTATTCGGATGGTTAACTAAAGGGTTAGGAAAAGGAATATTTATTTAAGGAGAAGAATCTTAGTTAGAAGCCATTTTTCCGCATTAATCTCGCGAAAAACCTTTGACTTTATATCTAACCTCTATTCGAATGTATCGGTGGCCAATTGTTTACAAGAAATGCCAGCCCTCAGACTCTATGCATACATTTGGTTTTTGGCAGTATCTTCTAATTGTCACTTACAGCTCAAGCACAATGGAATTATTTACTATAGTTTTAAATTTAAAATAGCTGTTCAAAAATTCTTATGTATTTAGTTCTTTATTATCCGTGTCTTTGTCTTTGTCCTCTGTGTCTTTTCTTGCTGAAGATGAATTCTTTCTTGAATTTCTCTTGTTTGATGTAACTATTTACCCCTCATCTCCTTCGTGGAAATTTCTCAATTGCCTTTTCCTTCTGTGCTCCCCAAACATAAAATAAGAAGTGCTTCACAGTAATCCAGGAGCTCGTGTTTTTTGAAATTTTCGCAGCAGGGGTGCTCCTGAGAGTTTACTTTACGTGAGAGCATTTACTGTCACACTCGCAAGTTTGGAAGTTTTATTTTGTTATTCAAACTTTGAACCCTTCTGCCATTCATTCCTTACAGCAGCAATCAAATATAACGACTCAAGTTGATGAACAAATATTGTCTTGTTTGCGAAGATAATCTCTTTGGGACTCTAGTATAATGGACTTTCAATCAGCCGATGCAGGTTAATATTCCCACGCTGATCTCTTTGATAGAAAGCGTACGCTGGAAGGAAACTCGCAGATGTGTTTAATGGAGGAATATGGCAACAGAATGCCCACCAACCTTATGGTTGAGGAGAAGAAGACGAGATGGCAACAGAGTGTGAAGCATGAGCGCTTTAAACTGCGTGAAACACGTACTCTTTCTAAAGCATTACCTTAATGCATGCCTGGTAATATGGGATATCTATACTGGTACTTTTTTTTGCAAATATTGGTACTATTAAAAGGTAATTTTTTCATATAATGTACCTGCATAAATCCGACCCTTTAGTTTACTGCTTCCCTTGATTTTTCTTTGTTTAACCATTTACCATGTTTAATGGCCACGTCTGAGTGGAATTTTGAAGAATTCCTGCTCAAATAGCTGCCGTAATATTTAAAAAAATTATGATTTTATCTATCTATTTCTCATACTGGCAGCACTTAAGGGAATTGTAGAAAGTACGTGTAAATTGCGTATATTGTCATTATGTGCAAAATTTTCGACTCAACAAGGGAAATTGTATCAAAACCTCAATTAATAAAATTAATAAAAGGTGAATGTACTATCCCATTTGTCGATGATCCAAAATCATTGTATTATCATTAAGTGAGCAAATATTCCTGCGATAATGTGCAGGAGATTCTCCACACCTGTAGAGTGTAGTCGAGCAGTATTCTTCAGTATTTGGCGCAATCGCATGTTTCTATATACCATGAAACATACTTTGTTTAGTTTGAGAGTGTCTCATAAGATTTGATTTGCATGTAATAAGTTGTATCATGTCTCTGCCGAGAGTACTTACACTTATCCTACGGCTTGTGTCCTTCATGAAGGAACCTTCACCACCATACTATAAGATTAATATGTGGCAATAAACAAATAATTGGAAGGATAGCAGTTTCTTATAAATCCACTTAAAAATTTACAGCCGAATAAAGGAAAATATTTCAGCACTGGGGACTTGATGCAATAAGACTATGCAACAATTTGCAAGGTCACAAAAAATTTTTTCGAAAATGTAGGCGTTCTTTCTGTATTTCAATCTCCTGAATTCGAAAATGATACTCAAAACATCGTATCACCCACAGTTTTTGCACAAATCGCATACATTTGCAATTGATGATAATGCAATATAATGATATTATATTTGTGGTGAAAAAAGACCGAAGAAACATTAGTGCTTTCGTGAAAAAGGTCTACCGTGCCTATTTCGGAGTGAAACGAGGTGTCATCAAGAAACCATGGGCTACACAGATCGTATGTGTTGTGTGTGTAGAAGATTTACAACGGTGGGCGGCAGGGATGAAGAAGTAATTACGATTTGGCATCCCTATGGTCTGGCGAAACAGGGTGAAAGATCCCATCAGGATATCCAGGACCTGAAACTACGATACCTGGGAATTTGGGTGATCGGATGATGGGCGACTACTGCTGGATGCTTCACCGTGAGCACACGGAAATATCCCATAAGAGGAAAAGCAATGAAAATGAAGAAACCATGGAATGAATGACGTTAGTGCATGTTTTATACCACATTCCCCGTATGCATCTGTTCAGTGTGTGCATATTTCAATATGTTGTTGTTTTAAACTTGTTTTCTACTTCAGCATGATTTGTGTGCCATATATATCTACTACTTAAATTTTTGATATTAATATTGGTAAAATATACGATTTGTACCAAAACTGTGGGTGATACGATGTTTTGAGTATCATTTTCGAATTTAGGAGGCAAAAATACATAAAGAGCACCTACTTTTGCAAGGAAAGTTTTTTCACTGTTGCATTGTATAATTGATAGTTTAGGGCTTTATTTTTAGTCATTCTATCTTTTGTAAAGTTTTCTCGTTATCAAATCCTGTTAAAATGCTGTTACAATTATGATAATTTTGCTTTTCGCAGGCTGCACATGAGTCACCTTTCAAAATGGCATAACAACTGCTAGATGATTGATTGAACGATTGTTCAGGAAAGGTGGTCAAAAATTGAGACTATTTGTTTCCTAGTGATGAAGGAAACTAGTGATGAAGGAACATGCTGAAGTTCTAATGGACATGTAATAGAGCAGGCGAAGGCATTTACAGAAGAGTTGAAGAGGAAAGGGCAATATGACACACTCAAAATTAAAGAAGACTCAGATGGATCGGGGTTATCAAGAGGCTTGTTGGGTTTGTGACGAATAAAATTTAAGGAAAAAATTGAGGGATGAATCCCAGGAGGTAGATACATGGCCACGGGATAAATCATGCCAATGGACATGTATATTGAACAATATAGAGAGGATATTACATGAGAAATACTGTCAGGGAGTATGGCAACAAGCATTAGACAGGGGAGGATGGAAGGCTGAATTCGATCAATCTTAGAATTAAACTACCATCGTTGATGATTCTATTCATCACAACAGCCCGACTGCATCAGGAACCACCCTTATAGGATGATTTTTCCGTTTAAAGATTGTGAGCCCATTATCTTTTGGCTCCTAAAATAGGTTCTTTTTGCTCAACTCGCGTGTTTGCGTGTGCTTAAGTGTGCGCCAGTGAGAGAGATCGATTTTTAATGTCATGCGTTTGACACCTCCTCTTCGCTCCCTCTCCGCGGAATCCATTTCCGCGAGACAATCAAAGGCTGCCTGCGTTTATTTTGTGCGCCACTGCGGTGCCAGAATCTCGTAGATCAGGAATGGGACGCCGCATTAATTTTCCTGCAAATCACATCATATTGGTGGAGCAGGGAATAATTATGTACATGCATACTCATCACGCCATTCTTTTTCAGGGTAGGCATAGTCAAAGGATTTAATTATTATCGTTAGGCCTAGAATACTGGCTCCCCCTCTATAATTTTCTCAATAAAATACTATCTTAACAAATTGTTTTCAGCTTCTCATAAACTCATGCATTGCTTATTTCATCCTCTCTTTTCAAGACTTTTTATATTCCTCCTCTTCGGAGTCTCTTTTACCACGCTCACCCATGGATTTCTTGGTCTACCCCTTCCTCTCACACCATTCGCTCGACAGTCATATGTCTGCGTCGTTATTCGACTCTCATCTCTTACCTCGCCATGGGCAAACCGACAACGACCACTTCTCATGTCCATCCATTTTATGGCCATCGCTGGAGCATTGAACCCACATAATTTCATCACCCATTCATGCCTAAACCCTTTCCAACCTACCTTTTCCACCACGTTTCTCGTGTATCGTGTTTTACTGTCCATTGAGCCTACTCTTATGCATATGATCCCGGACGAATTCAGGTTTCTGTTTCATAGAATAAGTTCCATAAACTAAGAGAGCATCGTTCTACACCGCGGTTTTCGCTTCCCTAGACAGGTACTCATTCCTATATATGCTTCATATCCTCCATATCATAAATTCGTCAAGTACCAAAATAGTTGTTTTTATTTGTGATAGATTTATACGAACAAGTAGATGATTTTTTGAATCTTGGCTGAATTTTTGCAAAATATGAAAATAAAAGAAGGGATTCTAAGGTGCAAAAATGATGCAAGACAAGTCGTAGGGAGGATATGAAGCATATTCCTGACATATACTATTTTTTGAACAACCCCCTGGGCGTAAATTTTTATGAAATTTAATTTCATATTTCATAAGTTTTTAAAATTAAGTGTGTTACCCATTACTAGGACTTTTTTATCTTAATACTTTCACGGAATAGAATGCAAATATCAATGACTCAATGATAATGTTTCAATTTTGGCCCTAGTAGGGAAGTAACCTTACAATTGTAATGCGAAAACTACTTTTGAGAGAATAATTTTTCTTTTACATGGTTTACAATGCCCATGATGCGTAAATGTGGTCGGCAGATATTTCTGGATGCTTTCGAATAATCTTTCTCTTAGTTTCCTAAAAAAAAACAAATAAAATTTTGAAGGATTGATCGCTAACTTCTCTGGCCAATAACGGTCATATCGATGTTCATCCACGCCCAACATGATGTCAGTTACCGAATTTTGACATATGATTTCTTTCTTTCCTAAAATTCCAACGGAAAATATCCTCCCCGTTGAACTTCTCTGCGTATGAAGGCTTAAAATAATTTTTGTGGCCTCCTTTAAAAGAATACTGTCTAATAATGAAAAATGAAGATGAATTGGAAAATCAGGGTCGGAGAGTCTGCAGCCACTTTGCTTGCATTGTTTATGGCCAGTTATGTCATTGTATTCCGTTTCGATGTGAATGTTCTTTGCAAAAGGATACCTAAAACATGTATGTTTTGAATGTGTTGCCATTTTTTTATGCTTGCTGTTACTGTTCATGTTGTGGTAGTCCGAGCGACATAGTTCCCTAGTCATAATAGAGACCATATTCGAATTATACGTTTTAATTTCACCAGTTGTAGGACTCATCAATTAAATATTGCACTGTTAATGGTGCAATAATATAGTTTTACATGACAGAAATTGTAAGTAATCAAAGGAAAATATCTAAATAAGTCTTTAACTTGACTAATTTTGCTCACGCGGTACGTTTGAAACTCCTTCAAAATAGATGGTTTTTTATGATATCCAAGAACCTACTGCGGTAACAATATGATTTATTTTCAAATATAGTTGAAGAAACACACAAACTATTCGCTGTTATTTCTTTAACGACATCGAAGTGTTAGAAATACCTCATTTTTAATATAATGTCTCTCTGGAGTGCATTCACGTACCGTTTCTCATGTAAAAGGGCTGGTATTTTTTGGCAAATATCTCCGAAAGTAACGTGGTAAGGGGTTGAATTTTTTGTGTCATTAGAAGGGTGAGATATTTTTCTTTAAAATGAGACCAAATTTATTGATTTATAAGTAAAATGATATTTCGCTCAAACTAACTTAAGAGCAATATACCGGTTCTAAATTGGACGGTTAGACTGCCTCCCACGCTTCTAGTTCATATTTTAATCCTTTATTATTAAAGATCAGTTTTAATTTACAGTTTATTTTCGAATTTTATTTTATTTTCCTGCGTTTAGTTGGGGAATCCGTTTGCCAGACCATCGATTCAACTCAAAAGATTGCTTTGGATGTTCTGTATTCCTCTTCTGAGTGAGAGATGAAAAAAATTGGAGAGGGGATTAGGAAAATCAAATAAGCCCACGCGTTTCGTGTTACCGGAGGAGAAGAATATATGAGAGAACGCTCCGGAAGACCAAGAACATCGGAAATCAAATACCTCCAGCCACTTTGTTAAACCTTATAGAGAATAGATTCTCCTCCAAAAAACGTGGATTTTATTTCAGTTCTTTGGAAAACAAATATAATTATTTTCACGGTAAACTCAATATGTTTACAAGTTAAAGTTTCAGACATAGCCTTTGGGAAATGCGCCACATAAAGCAATTCCTTGCCTTTTTAATTTCCATGATTTTCAATTTTTTACCGACCATGGTTTCCATGCTACTGCATCATCTTCAATTAAAGATTTCAAAATGTGAAAGGTTCAAATATGTACAAGAGAAATGAGGGTGAGGGAAGAGAGAGGGACTGATCAGAGCAGGTTGGCTACAGACAAGGGGTAGAAAACGAAAATTGTTGAAACGCGCTGAAACTTCAGATTAGGAATGTAGATTTTTGCAATTTAATAGAAAAGAATTTCTAACATCTGGATCTCGTGAAACATCAACAGTGAGTAGTTTGTATATTTATCCAATATTTAAAAAAATCATACACTGAGTACAATAATTTTTCGGAATCACAAAAAATCCTCTCGTTATACTTCTAAACGCAGGACTTGAAAAAAATGAGTCCAGTTCAAGACTTATAGTTGTTTTTATTCAATTACTGAGAGCTTCAGTAACATAAAAGTATATTATTGCACTATTAATTGTACAAAATTTACTTGATACTTCCTTCAACTGCTAGAGTTAATACGTAAAATTCGAATCCGTCTCCATTGTGACTAGGGAATAATGTTGCCCAATTTACCTCAATGGTGATGTAGTAACATTAAAACCAGTCGATTGAAATCCTATATCCTTGGATCCTTGAAGGATGCCGATACCATTTGTAATTGCGAACATACGGCCGTGAGGTTCCGGATAATTATCAGAATTTAAAAAGATTCCACTGGCTCATTCCTCTCATTGAACCTTCGCACTCAATTGCCGAAACATGTTCAGCAGAAGGAGACAAAGAGCTTCAGGAGCGTCTTTGTGCATACGTCAAATTTTTTACAAGTTTCAGATTTTCCCCAATTGATCAATCATCGATTAATTACTATCCTGTCCATGTTGTCAGTTTTATTTATTAGGATTCATTAACTTTATTCTTTTACTAAAGAAATCAAGACTTATGATCGGTTTATATTGCATTATCCTCTGGTATTCTATTTACCTCTTTTGTAACAGTTTGATCTTCTCTTCTCTTCTCGATCAAAAATAATTCCTATAAATGTTTTAGTGAATGTGAGTTGTTTCTCGGCGAAAAGACTTTTTTGCTTGAATGGTC
Source organism: Ceriagrion tenellum (assembly GCA_963169105.1). Lineage (NCBI taxonomy): Eukaryota > Metazoa > Arthropoda > Insecta > Odonata > Coenagrionidae > Ceriagrion > Ceriagrion tenellum. The sequence goes on from OY720633.1 coordinate 3,111,416, forward strand.
TTTGGGTTGATTCTTTCAGTTGTTGGTTATAATATTCATATTTTTTGAGATTTGTGGAACTAACAAGATGCCACCTCGAAAACAGCCAACACTATAGCTCATACAACATGTTACTCTCACTACATACCGGAATATTAATTCAACCGTAGTGGTTTGTGTGAAACATAATTGCGTTTTACGCTGTCACGTGAGCAGAATAGCTTCAAAATATGTGGAAAATAATTAAAAACAGTGAAGTTCAAACTAACATTTGAATGGTCTTTGATGATAAAGTCATAAGTTTACTGCCTGAGAATTTATGATCATGTCTAATATTATTTTGAAAATATGGCGTTAATAAACGTAATGGCGGCTCTAGCTCATATAACCCAATTTAACCGTATCAGACCATAATTTGATTTGTTCTTCAAACAACGTAAACAGTTCATTACTTTTCAATTTCTTCATTCTAAGATGACAATAATAATTTTTTCGTGATATATATTTTGCCCATCATGGCCAAGTTTTGAGAAGCATTTTTTCGCGACTGCCAATTTTCCGCCTGTGATTTGAAACACCCACTACATTCAACTGCCCATTTCATTTTAAGGATGGATATAAAATTTATCCAATGGAACTTTTTGCCCCTCAATAAAACTCCGGGCTCAACTTGGAAACTCTTCGCTATTGAGACGAGAATTTCCTCGAGTGAGGTTAAATTCTCTTTCTCTTCCAAACGGTTTTCTCGTGTCTTTCAGCCCAGTGATTCTCAGTCTCTCTATCTATGACGATATGCGATCATTAATGTATTCATTCCAATTCGGATACTTAGTCACTTTTCTACTCTATGAGATTACAAAAACTACGATTACAAAAATCAATGTAGTAATCGCCTGTACCTATGACTAATAGCCGCCGAGACTTTCATCACGTTTCATTGAAATTATAGAGTAGTAACATTTCTGAAAAAAATGTTGGAATACAAATTTAGTACGAAAATTTTAGTTATTTCCGAGGATGAGGAAAAATAAAACATCCTCCTAAACAACTATTTTTTTATGAGACCTCACGTTTCTTCACGACTAGAAAGCCATATTACTATTCTCTCTAATAAACTCACTAATTCCTCAAAGTTTCCAGATTATCTTTAGATCATATACCGGAGCCATTGTATTACCTCGTATTTAAAAGATATCCTCATAGCTCTCCGATGACCATTGATTCAATTGCTTAGTATGTCATGTGAATGTCTTTATTTATGATTTTTCTCGCTTAATTTTGCATTTTTTTAATCCTGTAGATTCTTGACATGAATTATGATAAAAATGTCCACGGAATTCTCTTTGAAAACTCAGAACTCTCATCATTAATGCTATTATTTCTTCCATATTTCTAGTCACGAGCTCTGTAATCCGTGAATCCTTAATTCTTTTCGCGTTTCTCGTTGTGTCGTCGTTCCTCCGCCGCTCTCGTTTCTGTTTTAGGAACAGACGGACGTATGTTTGTGTGTGTGTGTGTGTGTGTGAGAGAGGGCTTCTCTTTTGTGATCACCTTCTCATATTTCCTCTCTCTCTCTCTCTCCGACTCCTTTGTCCTCACGTAGATATTAATTAACTAACACATGGCGTTCTTCCTCTTATATTCCAATCCAGTTTCATGCTTTTTAATTCAGGATTACAGGATCATGCCTTTCATAGAAACTAGACGATTCTCTGAATATTTCTTCAAAGCTCATATTCCCGAAACGCGATGTATTTTTGCACGTATGAAACCGTGTGACCCGGTGTTGCACGGATGAAATGGGAGATTTTTTGGATAACTCTTAGGTATAAAATCTTTAGCACATCCGCATGAGAGATGATAATCAGTTGGCATGTCAACGATGGGGGTTTTAGTGAAAGTAGAGATTATATTTTTACGGCTTAGGGATCAAAATCTGAATTTCAGGCTGTGAGAGAGAAAATTCTGAACCTTCTTATTAGTTGCTAAGAGCTATACCTCACCGCCTATCAGTTTCGAAAAAAAATTCTACCAGAGCTTTTGATGCATTCTGAAGACATTTCTTTATTCTAAGTAAATGATTTTAGTCTCCATGAAATTCGCTATCCTTGCTTTCACAACATATGTAACCCTTTAATAAAATAAAACTCTTCTATATCTCATGAATCACTGTCAGGAATAATTATGAAAGCAACTGATTGTTGTGGGGTCCAAAATGATACAATTTTCCTCGTCTCAGGGTAATGGTTCTTTATTGTTCCCATATAATTTTGGCAAAAGAGTTTTTCACCGCTTCATAAAATGCCCAAAGCAATGGTCTGAAATTAAAGTTTGGACTATAAATATATCATAAAACCAAATTTTCAATGCGAAAATCATTTTCTAGGCTGAAAAATTCGTTAGAATTACGAAGAAAAAGGCAGTGCCACTTAAACGGACGGCCATGTTGAAAACTCACTATGACGTCACAAGGCAACACGGTATCTCGGACTCTGTTGGTAACAGGCGTTTCTCTTTTCTACTCATTCTAAAACTGCTCGCTTACCGGCATGTTCCGCTTCAACTTTTAGAAAGCTCCTTAGAATAATCAAGGGAAATATCTCCTTAGATCATTTAAGTGCATTTATTTGCCATGATGCAATAATTTTTCAAGAATTCGCCACATAAATGTTGAGCGTAATTATGTAATGACTCCTGCAAAACCTATTTGAAATTCGCGAATATTTTTAATATTATTTTATCATGACCAGAAGTATCTTTTTTAGCATTCTATATAAAATAATGGTAATATTTTTACCAAACTCGAGGTAAAATAAGACCGACATCGATGAGATTTCATCTGCAGCAGGCAATCATGTTCTGTTGTTAGAGGTACACGGCACTCTCCATGAATGTAATGGTTTTTGACGGTATTAATCAGCGATTGCAGTTGAGGTAGGAGTATAAGTTAGAAAATTTGGAAATTAATTAGGAAAAAGTTCACATTGGATAATCTTTGCATTAATCGTTAAACTCGCTCCATCATAATGGAGTAGTGAAATTTTTGACTGGTCAGCCATGCCTTTGGGGCCTCATCTGTGGAGCGTGCAAGTAAAGGGAGAAATTAAAGAATAGTCATAATCGCAGCGTGGGTTTCAAATATATCGTTTTGTGTGCTAGCGGAAGCAGAAAAACTTAAACTCAGGTCAATTGATCAACGCTGGGTACCTAATAAAGGAATTGTGTTCGTTATGATGCTACTTGGAGTAGTACTGGAAGACATTAATATTGTTGTGTCTATGTGAACCTGAGCTATGTATCATTAAAACAATGTTTCGTGATATTGAGCGGCATGTTTACTCAGCTATCGCATTGCTATTGGACATCTTCAGGCAGAAAGCAGGAGAACAGAAGAATAACAATGGATGTCTAACTGTACACGGGGAAGTATCCGGAAATAACACATGGAAAAAACGTGGCGTGGTAAAAAATTGAAGTGACATTGCCAGTATTTATTTTTTAATCTAAACTTTCGAATGCGCTAATAAAAAAGTCGTGCACAACCCGATTTGTTTTCTACAACAATCTGACCGGCAGTCACGGAGTATTGCCAACATTGACGACAGTGTTATTATCACCCGAATACATTGCTGTAACATGTAAGGTGGGGTTCATGCAGATAAATTGTAACGAGAGGCTGAAATCCGTGGGACATGAGGATATCATCGTGTATGGCCATTTGACCCCGCCTCTTCTTCGATTGCCTCGTCCAGGACGGATAGCTTCGTTCGTCTCTTTCCCATCACAAAGTATTCGTTAAAATCCCGTGCAGAGAAAGAAATCCAGGATTGGTCAAATTCTACAACCCCTGATGGTCATTGAGGGTCGTCTAGGGGACTCGGCCTGCTTGCGACCGCATCTTCTTTTTGGAGATGGAGGATTGAATCCTCATCCCTCGGCGAAGCTTTCATGCCAATATCTCTTTCGGTGAGCTCGGTCCAAAAATTGGGAGATTAGAGCCCACTCGGGGGGCCCCATGGGGGCGATAAGGAGGCCCCGCACTGCCCTCTACCCCGCGGGCAAAAGTCCGCCCACCCACCTTATACCTGGGCCGCTATCCACCGCCTTCTATGGAAGGCTCCATGAGAAAATAATGTCTCCAACACGGGGTTAAATCCGGAGTTGGTTGAATCCTACAACACATTGAAATTGAAGTCGGGGACTGATCATCAGCTTGAAACCTTTGGAATTGATTGCTGTCCTAGTACTTGATTAAACTTTGTGTTTAAAAAAACAAAACTAGACCTTTTCAAGTGTGTAAGTCTTTAATCGATCTATTGTGAAAGTTGCATGAGGGGAACGCGGTATTACACTGGGCGTTTGACTACAGCCGACATTTCGATGAATGACCATTGTCTTCAGAGCACGAGGGTAGTGTTACATAAAACTATAATTGAATGTAAATTTTTTTTGGCATATGATGGATTTGAAACGCTCAGCTGAGAAGGATAAACGTTTAGATTCAGCTAAGTTTAGAATGTTGATGCTTGAAACCCTCCATACTCGTGAAAATCCGGTATATAAATACGCAAATTCCGAATAATGTCCTGTATTGGGAAAGTCATTTGTTTCTTTCAATGCATTGTGGGAGTAGCTCCAAGGACCTTTGGAATTTGCTTATAAAATAAAAAAATAATTGCAAAATTTTTTCATAAGGGTCCATATAAGATCTGGAATCTCCAAGGCCATCTATAGAAATAATGCATACTAAAACAATTGATGATTTTGATACTGTAGTTCTTTTGGGTTGGTTCCACGGCACAATATATGTCTCCCGTGGTAATTTAGAGTATAACTTCAGGGAAATCAGTTCGTTAGTTCTCACTGCAAAATGGTAACGACAGAACATGCTTTAAAAATTATATGCTAAGTGTCATGCAACATTTTCACTGTGAAAGCTGATCATGATTAATACCAATGACCGAATATACGTGATGAGGATTCCAGTGGAGAGGAATAACTAACGATCAGACTCCGAGGAGGCATTTTAAGAAGCTTATAGGCTAAAGATAATGCACGTACCTACTACATAAATTCGTCTTATAAAGAATGAATCGTCATCTTATTTGCAATAATGTATATTTGTGGAAGAGGTCATCATTTACGGTAAATAAATACCAGTTGGCACTGGCAGTGAAAGACAAATATATTACACGTAGTCACCCATTTTGTTCATTGCTTTTCACTGTGTATAGTTATAAAATGGAAATATGTGCGAATTGTAGGAATTGAGATGAAAGCAACCGGGAAGGTGATGAGGTCTGTCAGTTTAGAGTAGACTCGGTATTTGTTAGCGATGCAGTCATAGCGGTGCTATAATTAACGAGCGCATCAAGATGTACTTTTCAATGATTGAAATAAAAATTTGACGAAAAGGCGACGAAGATAATGAAGGCTCATTAAAAGCCATGTTTATGTGGAGAAGTTCTCGTATCTGTGAGTATAGTGAACAAAAATGGCTACATTAGTTAGAGTGGGGGAATATTGTGAATAACGGCTCTGGCCAGTCGAGTGTAGAAGAAGACAGATCTTGAGTGTAGTCTGAAATTATCGAGATTGATGGAAACCTCAGGATGAAACACCAGCACTTGTGCATGTTTCAGAAACTTATATCTGCAAGGATAAGAATGGCGTCGAAAATAAGATACGCCGAGAGAAAAGCGGATGAAGGAGTGTTTAATATTGAAAGGGGAAGGGAATAAAGTTGGCGCGGGAAATTTGCTGGAATCAGAAAAAAATACGGAAGCTTTGTTTATTTTTTCCTCTATTTATTCGTGCGTGCGTGGGTAAACGTTTCATGCGATGGCTTTTCGACGTGAAGAGCGGCAGTTCGTCTGCGTTCCGGGGAGTTTTTTCATTTACTTTTTTTGCTTTCCGCTGTCACCGTTAGGTCGGGCGGGGGTTGATCTTCTCCTCAGGAACGACTCATCCTTCGTCGTCGTCGGGAGATTCGAAATATTTTGCAGAAATGAAAAAGAAATTCTCCTCGGAGGGAGAGAGAGGGAGAGAGAGGGTGTGTGTGTGAGAGAGAGAGAGACAAGATGGCCTTGGGAGGCGCTCGGTGGATAAATCTAATGATGAAAAGGAAATTCTAATATTCCCCATCCCTCCCTCCCTCTGCCTGGCGCTCCCAGGGGAAATCAATTTCACCCCAGGGCTACAGGGATGGCTGGCTGGCGGCCCTCTCCCCCCTCACGACCAGCCACCCCAAGCTGAGAACAACCCCCCGCTCTTCAACCCTCCTCAGCCCTGAGCGGCGCACACCCCGGTCTTCTTCCTCAGCCCCCTCTTGAAGATGGAACGGGGACGACCCACCGACCGACCCGTCCAACCCCAAGCCGCCGAAAGGGAGGTAGAAAGGGCGGGGGGGGGGCGGCGCCTCGGAGAAAGAAGGGGATCCTTAGGAGCGGTGGAAGTTGGGTCTGGAGAGAGAGAGAGAGAGAGAGAGAGAGAGTTTGGGAGGAAGCAATCCAAGAAATTAAATATGAAAACAGATTTCGCCTCTCGAGTGAAACGGGCAGGTGGGTAGGTGCTGCCCGTATTGGACGGTGGGGATTCGCCAGGACCGTGTGCATTTTGTGCGTGTGTGCCAGTGTGGAGAAATGTGCGCATAACGGGATTAGGATCGGAAGCACTAAAATATCACAAAGAAATGGGAAAATTTCACGAGTAAAATATTTATTGCGACCGAGGTTTCACTTAAGCATTACAGCATTACCTGATGATGCTGTAGTGTGCAAAAACGTTGTACTGAAGGCCATAGTAAATATTTACCGGTGGAAGTTACCAAATTTTTTGTTTTTTTTTTTCCCCTCAGGAATGTTCCTTTTCCACAGAATATCGCCTGAATTTGCAGAATAAGCCCTTTGATACTTGGATGTGTAGGATAAATAAATGGGACCTAAGCAACAGAATTCTCCTCTAAAATCATAGCCGGCATAAACTTTAATAAAAACGGTTTTTAAACACATTGATTCCGACTTTTTGGGATAATTTGAATGGATCTCTATAATGCTCCTCTCGATTCAACTTGTGGTCGATATAGACTCCAGGATAAACCTTTTTAAATGTATCGAGTCTGGATGCGTGGGAAAATATTAATGGATCAGTATACTTTGCCTCTCGTTTCAAATCAAGAGCGGAACAGTCTCAAGGAAAGTTTGTTTTTCTTTTGCTACACCTGAGCAGAAAGTTTGTATGTCTCTCCTATTTCGGGCGAGGAAAGTGGCGCTCTTTTTTTAAACTAATAATCAAAAGGTTTTATTTAGATTCACCAGTTTGTCTGAGACAAATCTCGTAATTGAAATTTAGCCATCTTCCCGATGACGTAGTAATTTGAAATGTGGCCAATGGACTCATTTTTGGAGACAATGCTGCAATAAATTAAAATACTGACGATAATGAAATAAATCGCGCTTACTAAAAGGTTTTCTTAAGTTAAGCTTGTTTCTCTGGATCAAATATTGTAGTTGAAATTCAATCTACATCAAGATAGCATACAGCTCAGAAATTTGGTCCTTAAACCCCATCTTGAAGACAATGCACTAATCAACGAAAATAATAACGGTAATTAATTAATTACGCCCTTAGTAGATAGTATTTTTAAGCTATGCCTGTTCATCTGGATCATCTCTTGTAATTAAATTTTAATCAAATTCCTGATAGATTACAGCTCTGAAATTGCAGCACACGTTTATTTCCTGAGATAATACGGTAATCATTTAATACTGACACTAAATACTTAACTACACATTTATTTTCGAGAGATTAACCGTAAAGTATTGCATCCATTTTCTTCACGAAGGAATCGTGTCTTTATTGTTGTCCAGTTGCTCACGTGCACGGACTGAGCGTATCTGTCTCAAGCTCCTCTCATCCACTCAAAAAGAACGTTGTTAATATTCCCGAAAACAAATAGCGAATTTACATAAATTTATTACAAGAGAAGAGTAATTTAAATACAATATCACTACAATTGAAAACAAAATAGCTAAAAACAATACATTTTGTAAACAAACTTTTTACGGAAAAAGTTTTCTTGTGTATTAAAATGCTCAAAAAAGTAAGAAAAAAACAATGTTTCCCAGCGACCACCCGGTTCTTCTCTATATTGTGTTTACGTTAAATCGTGTTTGGTTATATTAACATTTCTCATTTAATGTACTGAATTTTTTATATTATTGAAATAGTTTACTTAAACGTCAAATAACAATTATTAACAAAGCCGAATGGATCTGAACATAAGTTCATCGGAAGATTCTGGATATGACGAGGATGAATGCAGGATTCCGAGATTTTGGTACGGAAGCTCAAAATATTCAGATTGTTTCTTACCTAAAAGACAAATGGTCGATAAAATTGGCATTCTAATATTCTTAAAATGTGTAAGAGATCATATATTACGAAACGTTTGACTAAAATGGATTAAAAAGTAAATCTCGTATCGATCAAAAACATAGTTGTATTTTGTGCCCATCATGTGTGAAGAAATTATAGAATGAAAAATGATACATTACAATGATAGACGAAGAATATTCTGGTGAAATTTCTATTCAGGTGTATAAAAGGATTGCATACATAATACGGTAAAGATGTGGGACTCAGCAACCCACGTTTTGGCCAACCCCCGTTTACTAAGTCCTGTTTTCCTCTTCAGTAACGTAGTATACTATCAAACGCATCTATGTGGGATAATATATATGTATCTATATAACATAACTCTCGTTTCAAATCATGGTTGGTTTTAGATTCCAAGGAAAACAGTTTTTATAACGCATCGAGACGCGAGATGATATTTAGGGGACGCCGCCGGTGGCGTCTGTCGCCGCGGCGACTTACTCCATCCGCGTGTGGGAAGTGCGAGGTGGGAGGCGAGACTACGATTTTGACGACGTCGAGGGAGGCATTCCGTCTTCTTCCTGTCCACTGGATTGGAGCGAGAGGAGTCAAGGAGGAGAGGGAATGCGAATTCACCGGAGAAGAGAGAGAGAGAGAGAGAGCAAATCCTCGTGCGAAGATCGACAAAGAATTCTCGAGGACGACGCTCTCTCCTAAGAGCGCTTCCTCGAGTGTGTTTTTTTTGGTCAGGTTTTCTGGGAGAGGGTGCAATCGACGACAAAATGGTCGTTTGCGCCGTAGCGGTTTGGTAGGTGAGTGAATTATTATTTGGGGAAAGGAAAGGAGGGGTGGATGAAGGGAAACACGGCGTTTCCATTAGCATTCTATAATCGGAAGACTCCAGTTGAGCGCAGTACACTCCACTCGTAGTCCTCCTTCCACTCGGCACATTGAATGCTAGAGTATTTTGATTTAAGGTAGTTTGAGCGAAATATCATTTTACTTAGAAATCAATGAATTTGGTTTCATATTAAAGAAAAATATCTTACTCTTCTAATGACACCCAAAATTCAACCCCTTACCACGTTACTTTCGGAGATATTTGCCAAAAAATACCAGCCCTTTTACATGAGAAACGGTACCTGAATGCTCTCCAGAGAGACATTATTTACAAAAATTTTACCCCTCACCTCATTACTTTTGAAGATATTTGCCAAAACATACCAGCCTTTTTAAATGGGAAATGGTACGTGCATGAACTCCAGAGAGATATTATTTTCAAAATGAGGAATTTCTAACACTTAGATGTCGTAAAAAAACTAACAGCGTGTAGTTTATGTGTTTTCTCAACTATTTGTGAAAATTAATCATATTGTCACCGCAGTAGGTTTTTGGGTATCACAAAAAACCTTCCGTTTTGAAGGAGTTTCAAACGCACCGCGCGAAAAAATTAGTCAAGTTAAAGACTTATTTAGATATTTTCATTTAATTACTAACAACTTCTGTCATGTAAAACTATGTTATTGCACCATTAATAATGCAACCTTTAATTGATGTGTCCTACAGCTGGCGAAATTAATACGTATAATTCGAATATGGTGTCTCTATTATGACAAGGGACTATCTCGCTCGGACAACCTTAACTGAGGTCATTTCGCACGTGCTATCTATTACTAGTAACAGCATTTGGACGAATATGAGAATCATCCCTCGAACGTTTTTGAACTCGAAAAAAGAATTCGAGCCCAGCCCAACGGCGCTTAAGGTTGCTGGAGCGAGAGATCGTCTTTCCTGTAATTTTATTAATTTGGTTACGTTCAAAAGAAAAAATCTCACTTTTGGATTAATATCAGCTACATAGCGCACTACTTTTTGAGGCGTATACCAATAATGGAGGCTATTTTTCATGGGATTAGGTGCGCGCATGCACTTAATAACATACTCCAGATAGGAAAGGAGAAATTTCTAACGCATTGAACTCGTATCAAACTTTTTTACTGAGTGAAATTTGTATATTTTATATTTATTATATATTGTCTATATTTAAGAAAAAGTTAATTATTTAACAGAGTAATTTTTACGGACTCACAAAAAAACTATTGTAACGCATTTTCACTGTACGGTGACAAAAATGAGTCTAATTCGAGCCGAACACCAAAGTATGAGTCCCATTCCAAACAGTAAACACTCACTAACTACATTTCACTTTCTTACAACCTTCTCCCTGACACCTTTTCACGGCTGGTGTCCTGAAACACCCTGCCACACGCCAATGCGGCGCCTCGCAGGGTAGTATTTAGGTATAGATGTCGCTAAAATTGTTAGTTGTCAAGGAAAGTCAGATTTACAGACTCGCTAATGCGACTTTGCTGCAGGGAAGGTATTTTACGTCTGTCGACGGACGACATAAGACTTGCCTCGAATACGTGGGCCACTCCGGAGGTCAGAAGTGGGTCGTCAAAACAATCTATTTTCAACCACGTCAAGCTTTAGTCTTTGGTAAAAGGTATGTTTAATATATCGATCCCTGGATCCTTAATTGGCTAGGCAGGGAGGCTGGCGGAAGAAGTGAGAAATATCTCAATATTCAAGGAATTTAGGCTTAAAATGTTCTGCCACTTCATAAACGTCCTTCCGAACCGTAGCCTTTGCTCTCTTTTTCCTTACTGTGAATTCCGATGAGAACTGTGTATAACAATGGTACTTTCCTCGGTATTTCACCTCTCCACAATCAAGCTATTTTTTTCCAAAACTCGTTCATCGAACACAAAATTCAGCTTTCTCATCAATTGAGTCGAGAATGTTGGTCTTCACTCATGCTAAGGAATTCAATTCTTAGCAGCAATTCGACCCGAGGTCACGTTGCGTATTCGAAAAAGAGTATTTGCGATCCTCGTTTCAGGTCCACTCTTCGTCATTTGTTTTGTCCCGTTTGCATCGAGTTTGCTATGGTATCAACAACAAACGGTCTGAGGCCACCGCAGAAATTTATGAAGTCATTGGACTTATAAATTCCTAAGGAGCAGTACCTTTTAAAATAGGTACTCGCAGCTTAAACATTATATTCTTTTAATAGACCGTAATAGTTTGAAAAAAATAAATGCTCCATCGGCAAAGAGTAATTTGCTCTCGTGTTAAAACTTTCAAACACAGGAATTGACTTCGGTGGTAGTTCCTATTTGAAGCATGACTCCATATCCTTTATCAATTAAACCATTGCTTTGTGCTTAAAAACATTTTGGTATTTTTATAGTTTACCTTTTTTATTATGCTATTATGCTTGTCCTAAAGATGAGAAAGAAATAGCTCCATTTTAACCGAAAGACTTTGCACTAACTTTTCCACATCTTAGTTCCTGTATTGAAGATTCCAAAGCATAAGAATGCGTCAAACGCATCTAATTCATTGAGTTGGAAAATGTGCAGCGCCCCAGTCATTTCCCCGAGGGCCTTTTTCTGGTCATCATTGCTGAAGTATAACAAAGGGGACAGACTGGGTGCTCAGCTGGCCGCTCATCTGTGGAATCCCACCCGATACTCAGTCGTCCGTAGTATTTTTTAAACACGCAGGAAAATATGGAGTGAAATACGCCTAGGCACTCCTATTGATTATATCCTCTTGGGTAAGGCCTCTTCTCCATACGGAATGGACGTATTAGGTTTCATTCAATCACTACAAAGAACCAAATGCCAGGCCAAAGCTAGGTTGAGCGCGAAGAGTTTTACATGCCTTCTCCTCGAGACCTCATTTTTCACTGCTCCGTCTGCAGCTACCTCAACTTTTAAACACACTCCACTACAAAATCATTTTATCTTAACATGTGGCCTGCTCAAAAAATGGGTCAAATTTTAAAAATGTATGTCGAATACACTATTCTTTCCTCGGTTCATAATATTACCAAAAGTATTTCATCAATCTAGGAAGCAAACATTATTGTACAAGGCTAAATGAATTGATCAGTTGGATTTTACAATAGCTAAAATTTCTATCAATGATCATTCTTTCAAATGTTCTCCTGATCTGCGTGCCATTTATTATTATATACCTTTCGAGCGATACGGGCGAAATCAAGCGTTCAAAGCAATGGTTTAAGTGTACCTAATCCATACCGAAAGTTATTTGCGATGCATTATTTTCTCACCCTTTCCTCGAGGACTGCAGCAGAAAGCACCCCTTGCTTGCTTGAATATGAAATGGTAAGTTTCTTGGGTGCGCCATAAGTAGTTTTGCCCTAACCGTGACACCTGTAGGGAGTTGTGAAAGATCTGGTATTTTGCTAGCGTACAATAAGCGTTAATTATTCACGTTATTTACGACGGGTCTAGTTACTGGCGGCTGCTGACATTTCAATGGCTGAGAATGCCATCGTATTCAGGGCGTTGATGTCGAGACCTACTTCTTGGTCGCCCTATTTACTCTTCGTGGTCACCTAATGTGCTCTTCGCTCATGGTTACGCTGTTTTTGATTGGCCCGCCACCTTCCTCCTTCTTTCTGCTGGTATCGCTCGGAGGACGGGCTTTCATGCTTGGTTGAGCCTGTATCCTGCGTCAAGATCAAAATCGTCACTGTATAGCCTAATTTCTGTGACCTCATCTACCAAGCGGTCCCGTAATCCATTTTCTCTGATAATGAGTTGGGTGTGGGCGAAGGAGATGACAGGGATTGAGCTAAAAGTTTTCGAATGGATACATTTCATTTATCTGCCGTTAGCATCCTTAAAAATTACATTTAAATATGATTCCAAAACCGTATTCCAAACTACAAATTTGTCTTCCCCTGAGTACTTGGAATGCAATTACCTAAAAATCGAGTAATAAACCAATAGCAATTATGAAATAAGTACTGCATAGACAGACCCCAGTCTGAGCGAATTATGATCGATGTAAAAAGTTCTACAACATCACTCACCTACTAGCACATATTATTTGAAATGCTAAAATAAACGTAATTGCAAAAAAGTCAATTTTAGCATTTTTTTACATTTTTGGAGAGACAAATCAACGAGTATTATCAAGCGATGGCTCATTTTAACGATAATATTATTCTTTACATCTATTTTCATCGAGGCCCCCAGATCTGAATTTCAGTTTTCTGTAGAGAGGCCGGAAACAACTTAACAGCATCTTTGAGCATAGTTTGTAACAAAACAGGGAAAAACGAAGCATGTATTTTTTTGAAGAAATTGCCATGAGAAAAATTCAGCCTGGACCGGGAATCGAATCACGGACCTTTGGTTTGCCGGACCAATGCGCAGACCACTACGCTATCCAGACTTCCTAATTCCCCTAATAATTAGTGGTCTGCGCATTGGTTCGGCAAAACAAGGGTCCGTGGTTCGATGCTCGGTCCAGGCCGAATTTTTCTCATGGCAATATCTTAAAAAATTCACCCGCCATGTTTAAATATTTTCAAATGTATTATTTGCTTGTTCTCATTTAAATATTGTATTTTATATGATCCATTTATCACATAGACGTATTAAGTTATGTGACGTCAAAATCCATGATTAGTCTACCGATTTCGAGAAATATTTTTCCGAAAATTTACGACTTTTTCGTCGTTCCGTTTCTGTGGCGACTCGAAAAATGTCTTCTCTCGGGTGGTCGTCCCGAGAACGTCCTTCGGATGAGGAGAAGTCGAGGCGACACTCTTGTGTCTCGCTGCTCCTGCTCTCGCGAAATCAACACGGCTGCCAAGGGAGAGTGCTCTGACCAACACGGAGACGACACTGCCCACTTGCCACTTCTTAATTTGCAAGCCTTTAAGAGAAGGAGAGAGGACTCCTTTTATGGACTCCCCACCGCGTCCGTTGGAGTCAAAGCAAGGACAAAATTCTTGCTGACGAAAAGCGTTAGCTGATCAAAACCAAAATAAAGGTCTATGTCTATACCAATGATGCAGATTATTAGAATAATATATTTGCTATGAACTTTATTATTATCGATAAAGACGCCGCATGCAGCACCATTTCTATGAAATGACCTCATATTAACTGTATCATTGACTTCACGCCGGCCCCGGTGAGGGCGGGGTTAAGTCCTCGCCAGCTAAACTGAGGGTCGCGGGTTCGAGTTCCGCCTGGGTGGGTTTTTGACCACCCAGGGCATGGGCAGGGCAGGGTATGTCAAGTTCTGTTGCTCTGGTCTCTGGAAAATCTGATGACAGGCTTAGCAGCCTATTGGGAGTCCAGGGACATACAGGCCAACAGAATCGTCCAGCAAAACAAAAAGGAAAAATTATCGCAATAATTTCACAGTCACTCAAACCTTAATAGGATGAGTCGCTTATAGTTTGTTTTTGATCGATTTCTAGAGATTTTTCTGCTTTTAGGAATAATTTCCTGTGGGAGAGGCATTTATATTACACAGGAGCATAATATAGATAAACTTTTTGCCACATAGTTACAAAAAGTACCTTGTAATTTAAAGTTCAGTTTGTTAAAAAAATAGCGAGGAAAGTTAGCATGTTGTTGTTTATACCACATGAGAGACATGTTTTTTTACAAGTATCTACGGAATGAAACAAATGACGTCCATGTCCTTTTACGGTGGAACCTTCTTAAAGGGCACCTCTCTCTTCAATTCAAACGTACAAGACTTCACTTGTGCACTTCACCAGCTCTTTCCCCACCCCTCCTTCCACCGTCGTCTATCCCGACCCCGCCTCCTCCCCCACTGGACCTCCTCCCCCCCTCCTTCCTCCCAGGGCCTCCTCCTCTGCCGGAAGACTTCACACCCTCCTCCCGCCTCAATGTCCCCACAACTGCTCTCATCTCCCCACATCCCCACTCTCCTCCCCTCCCCCGGACCGCGGGCGCTGCAACACATGAGAGATGCAGTCTTTCCAGCTCCGGGGACACATACACACGCTTTCATGGAATAGGGTGGCGTGTGGCAGGGTGGGTGGTTGGCGAGAGGGGCGGGGAGAGGGGGTGGGAATGGGAAGGGGGCGGGAAAGGAGTGTGGTGGTCGAGAAACAAGTGAGTCAAGAGAGGCGACGGTGTAAGCGTGAATGCAACCCTCGCGGCGACCATGACATTTTGAGAACGACGGCGCCCCAGTTTTTTTTGGCAGAAGTAGTACTCGTCCTTTTAGATACTTTAAAAATTTAAAGAGCGAAATATTTTTCGCCTCTGTCATCTTAAACTTCTTCAGTGCCAATAGATCATATTTGTAATGAGAAGGTGTATTGGCCATGGACCATTCCACTATTGAGGGGTAGGGTGCAAGTACCAGATAATTTCAGAAAAACACTTTTTGAGTGAGTGGAAATAAAATTTTGACATCGATTACGGGGATTATTTTTGAAATTATCAAAAATTAGATATATTTTTGTTTGGTGCATTTTTCAAGTGCCCCATGTATGTATTTGTATTTAAAAAATTAATGACTAAAATGTTGAAATCAACTATATTTTAAATTGGAACACTGATTTTTGCTCCAAAAATTTGAAAGTCTCACATTTGACACGCAAAATATTATAACTTCTTTGAAAAATCAATGTAGAAACATTTACAATGTTCGATCATATTTTATGGATCAGTCAAGTATGACGCCACGAGCGATTGGTTACTATGGCACGTAGTCATAGCGGCATGATCGCATTGTTAAAGATTCTCTTTAACATTTGCAGACAATTTTATGGAAAATTTTCCAAGTATCTTTTACTTTGTGATCATTTGATCAATGCTCAAATTCCACAAGATATCACCTTGTACATTAAACTTCAAGGCATACTTTTTTCAAAGGCTAAATACTTACTCTTGGAACGATTGTTGGAAATGAAGAGGATGGCGGAGGAAAGAGAGAGGGAGAGAGAGAGAGAGAGAGAGAGAGAGAGAGAGAGAGAGAGAGAGAGAGGCTGTCGCTAACTAATCCTGATGGATTGAAAACTAGAGGAGAAAAACTTGAACTTCTTGAGGAAGACTTGGTAAGTGATGTCATGTCTCCAAATTTACCAGTCCATTAGTAACTGTCAGTAATCAAAAACATCTCATGGTGCATGAACCAGGCAAATGCAGGACCAATCTGTTTCTTCCTGCGATTACACGAACGGTGTCTGTTGTCTAATATGCCAATCTCATTCAGATATGCCGATACGAGTCCATCTCTTGCATCAAAAGAAGCGCCCTGTCGTATTTTATTTTATGCATGCCGCGACTCATTTTTGGCCTTTCGTGGACTTCTGTGGCTTTCAAACAAAATATCTCAATTTTACTCAACAACCGACTATGATTTCCCCTCCTACGCAACCGTCGAAATCATCATGGGGATAGTAGCTCTAACTAGGTAAACGCGAGGTAATCGAGTAAAAGCATGGAATTTTCACTATTCATTACATTTTGTGAACCATGAGCGTAAAAAATATTCACGTTGCTAAACCTAAAATCCTTTCATACGCGTATGAAGTGACGTTTTTGTGGTGGTTGATTGTGCGCGCCAATCTGGAAATATTAAAAGGTCTGTTGTGCGTTACTCTTCTATAATGAGAAAGAGTTTTTAATTGTTATTTATCTCGTTAAAACTAAAAATATCGAATATATATCGCCATTTTTAAAAATTTTTTATCACACAATTACAAAATAGTGAAAGAATTTTAAAATATAGGTATACTTTAATTTTGGCCGATTTTGTTCCGTCCAACTTCTAATTCTTCCGAAAATACACATTTTGCCTCTTTTCATTTTTTCCCTAATAATTCCGAAACAAGAAGTTGTTTTTTGTAGATGCTTCTTTTCCGAAAAAATGTCTATGTTGTTTTCGAAAATTATATGATGTTCACAGGAGGCCTGAGATAACAAACAACATTGTTTTTATTATTGAATTTATAATTCCTGAGGTAAACTTCCCATCCTGGATGGCGCAGCGGAGGATCCCATCTTGAGCACAAGTGTCACGTCTGTTGGTTCGTTCTGCAGCAGCATGCGTGATGGCAGCGATCTAGAAGGAATGGCCCCTCGGAGCCGAATCTCAAAATTCGGGGAAACGCTCTCTTGCGAATGTCGGATGGGATGAGGAAAGAGGCCGGACGGGTTGATCCTCCGTGTTGCTGGCTCGTGAGTCAAAATTGATCAATTTTTCCAACATTTGTCCAACATCAACGTCAATTTGGAATCACTTTAGCTTTTGAAGCCCTCATCAAACAATGCATTCAGCCTTTTGTCCTCGTTAAATTAATCAATGTGCTATATATTTTTTTCCGAGAAAAAATTTAATTTCTGGCCGGTGGTATTTTAATGGTGAGCAGAAATTATTTTGGGTCTCCCTCCGCTAAAAAAACACGAACGCGGCAACGCGATTTATGATGCGATTAACCGTTAAAATCGCCTCCGCCGATATAAATATAACGGAATGAAACGGGGGTGATTTATGGGTTAGAATATCTTGCGATTGCAGAACAGAAGAATGGTGTTGCATCACGGATCGATGATAGAGAGTGCGTGCTAATTTTTTTTAACAGTAAGATTTTTTAGAGATATTTATCTTAACTCTCTGGAACTGGATGGAGTACTTCACCTCAATTGGACAATACTTTCCAAGTTTACTTTCCAAGCCCTTTGATACATCAAGGCGAGCGTTGATGGAGACAGTCACTGTCGAAACCGTGGTTGGGAGCGAGACGTTGTGAAAAATAGTAATTCATAGTAATTAGTAATCGAGATCGGATGAAAAATACAAGGTTGCAGTTAAATGAGCAAAGAGGGAGGGGATGACGAAAGAGCGGTTTTCAGGAACTGCATGGCTTCTAGGGTGATTTTAGCCCTGGGATCTCTCGATAAATTCAGTTTAATTTCGTCGTCAGCTTTTTTCCGGTACCTGCGCTTCGAAGTTAATAAATGCGATGATTACATTAAAATGAAAAAGAAGATTTGCGAATCCTAGCGCCACCCTTGCCTTCGCATTTTGATTTTAATCCAAGTTGAACTCCATAGGAACAACTCTCGGTCACTGAATAATTTTGCTCGTAAATTTTCTCGGAGGAAAATAAGTTCAACTCTTCCGGGCATTAATTATTTATCGAGCTTTTCAAAAGTATGGCTACAAATTTTTTTTCGTGAAATATTTCTGTTTCTCCGAGCCTTTAAAGCACTTGCTTGTGCAACGAGGGGTGAAATTCGTCCGAATCTGGCTCTTGATTAAATCACCGGAGCGCTCATTTTTCCCGAGTGTCTTCATCTTTCGATGAACTCGCTCGGAAGTGGTGACATCACTTCACCTCCAACTGAAAATCGTCAGTTCGGTCGCCTTTATACTCTTTCAAGACAAATATGAATGGATTGGATGTTCTTGAAGTGAAATACGGATGAATGGACTCTAAATGCTCGTTGTGGAAAATTCTTCCCATTCTTCTCGTCCGTCGCTCCACATCGCTTTGCGACTGTCGAATGAACCGCGAGGATTTGCGCAGTCTACTTTAGGGTAGCAATTGGTAGCATATCACCAGTTTTTATATCATATTAAGTACATGTTTTCATAGTTTATCTTGATTATGGGAAAACTTGGCTTCCGTCGAATTTAAAACAATAAAAAACCTCGATTAAGGTCGGGGATAATTGCTCGTTCTTAAGTTGAGACACTGCCTGCTCCTACACCCACAATTATGTAAGTGTTATTTTGATGGGGGATTGCGACTGGGGTTCACCAGAAATGGTGGAGTTGGAACTGAGAAGCAGAGTAGCTAAATATCTGTAAGGTACCATTGTCAGTTTAATCAGTGTTCACAACTGTCATTTGTGAAATTGGTTCGTTTCATTATTTTATCGATTTGTGATCAACATTTTTATTCATGAGAAGAATGGCAAGTACCCACTGTTTGAAAGTTTCGCCTTCCTATGGACATTCCTTTGCGTATTTCCCACAACGAAAGCGCAGATTAAGTACTTAAATTTGTTCAAGCAATCTCACTGTTACAAAAAAACCGTAGCAAGTGTGTGTGTTAGGATATCCGCCGCAGGCATTAGTCGTTGGAGATAGGGAATGAAGAAAGGAATTGCTCTGACCACTGCTATAATGAAGTCTGACCGCTCGGTAAAAGGCCGAATATCTTACAGTAGGACGTCCATTAATGGTTGCCCATCACTGGTGTTAAGCGTGTAAGACTTGTGATAGTAAGAAAGCACGATGGAGAGTTGAGATTTGATTTATTTGCAGCTGAGGACTTTCATTTTTTCGATAATAAATTAATAGGGTTTTGATACCACCAGGATGCGATTGAAAACACGACGATTGGAAGAACTGGAAAGCGAAGCCCAGCATGATTTAGAGCCAGAGGTTGCACATGCCATGGTTTCCATTGTCTTTCTTCAGAGAGAGAGAGAGATAACTCTATCGTTGATTAGAATATGCTAAAGCGGTATTTCAGAATATAGTTTGTTTAAATTTTGTTTCGCAGCGCGCAGCGGCCGCCTTTTATTTTTTGCGAAGGCGTCGATCGAGACTCGACGCTGGCCAAGGAGGAGGAGGAGAGAATCCGCGGTGTTTCAGCCTCGGCTCCGCTGTTCTGCCGCCTCATGAGATTTCGCGCGGCAGCGGAGAGCGCCAACGCGGGGTTCAAATCGATGCTGTTTTCAGCTGCATTCTATTTTTGCTCAAGGGGCGGTGTATCCGGAGGAAGGCCAGACAATGGCCATTCAGAAGGCGGCCAATTCTCTCACATTCGTGGAAATGGCTGCTCTAGGCGAAAGCCGAGTCTTAACGACTACTTCCCCAGCGAGACAAAGGCAGAGATTTATTGCTTCTTTTTTGAAGAGGAAATCAATTAGCTGTGTTGCATTACTTTCCGAGATCCGAGAATGGATGAGGCAAACGAGAAATCACGGTCATTATGAGAAAGTATGTTTTTTAGATGAGAAAATGCGCCTCTCGCTGCTTAGTTTATTGTGTACCAACAGTAGTGGAATATTTCCTGTTTGAACTGCATTACACGATTTCATCTATGCAGTAACAGTTTTGATATTACCATAAATAAGAATAACAATAGCAAGATTGCAACTTTGCCAATGAGTTTGTGAATAAGTACCTCAAGGGCTTGCATTTGTCCAATTATTCCTCTACCATTTTGGCAAATAGTGAATGCTAAACGTTATTGAAAGATTATTTTGCATTAATTAGTCCTCTCATTTACAAAATATGCCTAGCAAAACCTTTAATAGGAAGAAGCTTGAAGGAAGCCTTTTAGAGTAAATTCAGAGGAAATTCGACAGAATTACTTAAATTAATTAAAAGCAAGCTTTAACTACTATGCATCGTAGTGGAAATCTCTCCAAATATGTATGAAACGAGATAGAAATAATTTGTATTTAAGAAAGACATGGGGGATCCGAGCGTATGTTTTACTCGGTCTAAATTAATAATCTCCAAGACGGCATCGTGGAAAATCAATCATTAAAAACAAGGAAGATGAATTAACGGACTAATATAGATAAAGATATTACTTTTTCCCTCACAAAATTCACTGCGACCAGAAAACACTGCAATAACTCATTTAGAATTATGCAAGATAATTGCAATCAATATACTTCTTTGATAAATAAAGGAAACGTGAACGGTGAACCTAACAACCGTTTCCTCACGCAAAAGCAGCAGCTTGCTGAATATAACTAAGGCCGGGTTCCAATTCAGATAAACCCCCTTACTATATGCCTTGTATTAAATTCAGTACGAGCCAGGGTCACACTTACGAAGTGGATAGTCTACAAGCGCTTGTACAAACACGTGGTCGAAAAAGACGTCAAACAAATAATAGTGGCAGCCGTCTCATTAGCCTCGTGAAAATTCATATAAATGACATTTTAGTGGAAAATAAAAATTTATGGCTCCTTGCAGGAACTTATTAAGAGTTCTCAAACTTAGTAATTGCGAATTAATTGATATAGATTCTAACACGTCCTCACGGACATTGCAACCTTAGCCAATGTGGACGCCTCGATGAATCAGTACGACTTGAACGAGTAGTACGGTTTACTAGACCGCACGAGGGTCGTGGTCGTGAAGTTGGTCCAAAGGTTGGAACTGTGACGTCACTTCCTGAATTGGGGGGTAACTATCTAAGTACTGGTACTCTTTAACATGGATTGGTTCACATCCATAGATAGAGCTGATGTGCACAACAAGACACTGATAGATAAAATAGGTCATGACACCCGGTAGTAATCTTAGATGATGGGAATGAAATACGTGGCAAATGAAAATGTAGGGCATTACAAATCTCCTTTGGTAGAAATATTCGGCGTTCGCGAAATTTTCATCCAGTTAAACGATTTTCAAGTCTCGTTGACCACTCTCTTACGGTATCGATCACATCCTAACACGCCATCCAACTTCACTCCATAAATATACAACCCCTGCTTCCTTTAAACGAATTCTTTCCGCTTTAGAGTCTATACTTATAATTTATGGAAGGGTTCAATTTCGTTCCACGGGTAACGAGTTGAGAAGAAAGTGACAACTGAGTCATTCTGAAAGTGTTTGCGTTGTCAGGTGCTTGCTAACACATTAAGGTGGTATCAGGGCTAAATAAATGATTTAAATATCATTTAAATCCTGAGTACCGGGGGACCGAGCTTTGCTCCACACACTGACTTATTAATAATTATTGAAATGAAAAAAATCATGTTATTTAAGTTCAATAGTTCAATATTAGCAAATAAATCCCTGTGTAATAGGTAATTTCTAAGCCAGCAGCGCTTTTATGGTAGTAAATTTGGCCCAATGGATTCCTGCCCTAAAACCGCTAATACTCACTCTCAGAAGAATAGGTTCCAGAGTTTTCGTAAAAATGTTCGCATATTCATACGCCCAGGTGCTCATTTATAAGATAAGGTTTAAAACGCCTGGGATTTTTCCCGTTTCCCATTTATAGCTCTTGTTCAGGTTGCCAAGGAAATATGCTATGTTGGAATCTGAGAAAAATTTGCAATTTTGTCATTGAAAACGTAATTTTTAAGGAAAAATCGAAGTGCAGAACAAAATTAATTGAAAAAATTAAAAACTTCATTTTTTTTCCATCTGATAGTGAAAACTTAAACCTCATATCTTGCTTGTAAGTTATTTGAAAATGCAAATGAAAGAAACCTCTTCATTGATTTCGAGTAAAACAGTGACCCATTTTGGGGGCCTTGGGGCCTTTGCAGCCCTGAGACCTATAGTTCAATGGATTCCTCGCACCCGAAAACCATGAATACCGACTTTCAGAAGAATCGGTTCGGTAGTTTTCGGGAAAATATTTACATATACGATATCGTATTCAAGAATTGCTCGTTTAGTAGTATGAGATTCTATGTAATTTTAGAAAAAAAAATTTATCTATCGGATTTGAGCTACAAAATTCTACTCTTTCTCGCTAATTTCCTCGCACACTGCACTTGACACTACATAGTTTAAGATGGTGGAATGGAAGAAGCACGGGGGAAAATGGTGCGGAGTTTCAGAGAGGAAAAACCAATCGTCTTGACCGGGCGATTCCGGTCATGGCCAGTTTTACTTTGTCAAATTTTACACTGATGTGCACTTCTGGTTGACTCCGCATGTAATTTGAGGCTAAGGTGATGCCGTGGTTAGTCCCGTATTCCCCATAATTTGCGAAAATGGTATTTTTTCATGCAACATAAATGCCATTTTCGCGAACGACTGTTTAAAAGAAGAAAAAACTGACGAGACATTTAAAATTAAGAGTTGGCATTTTAATACCTCGAAACTTTAAGTAATTTCACAGCAAATGTGCCGAAGGTTTCTTCTACAGCTGGCAGAAAGTGTTATATCCGTGGAATGATCAGCATATTCTGTACTTTAATGTTGGATACCAATTGGTATTTGTCAGTGAATGTGCAATTTTTTTAACCAAACAGACTATAAAGAACAGGGATTGTTTTGATTCAAAAGAGTCGCGGTGAAACCTCC
The DNA here is from genome assembly GCA_963169105.1 of Ceriagrion tenellum. Classification (NCBI taxonomy): domain Eukaryota; kingdom Metazoa; phylum Arthropoda; class Insecta; order Odonata; family Coenagrionidae; genus Ceriagrion; species Ceriagrion tenellum. Next base: position 3,134,669 of record OY720633.1, read on the forward strand.
TAAAGTTTTTCCGGCCGTGAAAGGATGTATACGTCAATTAGTTCACATTTTGATACTTTGTGACAAACATTTCCTTTTTGTGAAATGAACAGCAAAATGACGCCTTTCTTCGCTCCTTTTCTCACAAATTAAAATTCAAGTAACATGTTTTTCAATTAAAGAGAGGGATTAACGTGGTGAAAACAATATTTTTCTGAGAAATGTTAACGACATTTTCGTAAAAAAACACTTTAAGAAGCAAAAACTACCGGAAATTCATTGAAAACTTTTAAAATATTCATAATACCGACTTATAGTATGTGTAACTATCTAAATCCTGCGCATATTAAACTCAGAATGTGATAGTTTCATAGAAATGGCGCATCAGTCGTCGTCCATGGCCAAAGCGTATATACTCTTACATAAGGGCATATCAACCTTGTCTATGGCTATAAGGAAGTGTTTACTAAGGGATTTTTGAGAAATAATTTATATATTTTTTCCTTAATTTTGAATCCCAATTGGTAAACGTCAGTGAAAGCAGAATTTTTTAATTTTACCAACTAGAAACAGGCATTTGGTAATTGCTTTGCCTCTAAGCAGTCACGGCGAAATTTCATAAAGGTTGCTGGATCGGTAATGACGATTCGTTGAGGGCACATTTTAATAACTCTTCAAGTAAGAGGAAAAAAACTTCTTGCACCACACTTCACTAGAGTACATATGTTTTTTCTTTCGAAATGGCCATTCTTGTTGTCACATATATGACGCAAGATTAATATTTTTCCTTCAAGCATTGTTACTCCTTTTAATGCGCGAAATTAGTGTAAGCAAGAATAAGGAGAAAATATCGGTTGTTTGTCGGAAGTATATATTGATATTCGATAGCCACAATTATAATTATATGAAGCGTATCGCGTATCGTATCGCTTTCAGGAGATATCTGCTCACAGGTAATCGAATTATTTAGAAACAGACGTCAAGTACCACAATCCTAATACAAGTGTTACGTGTTAAAAATGTGGTCCGTGTTACGAAAGCACTAAATTGCCAAGAAACAAAATCGGTAACATACAATTTCTTTCACTTTTATCTAAAAATATTCCTGATAAGTTCGCGTATGCAAACTTTCACGCTAATCTGTGAATGAACGCTCGGACCGCCTGAAATGGGACCAACCGTCATCCATCTCGCCTGGGCGACCGCAGTCGAATGGCGAGGGGGGTGGAAATGGTGGGCACTACTAATAGAATGGACTGTCGCTGTCGTGAAAGCGACGCTGGTGTCGCGACAGAGTGTTCTCGTGTGCATATGTGTGTGTGGCTGTATCAGTTTTTACGGCGGGCGAAGGTTACGGGCGCAGAGGACACGAAACTACGACACGGTTCGGAATCGCGGAGCGTAATTCACTTTCCCCTTCTTCCGGAATGTGGCCATTGATTGATTATCTCTCTCCCGCTCCCTACGGGAAAGTGTGTCTGTGCGTGTGTGTTTGTTTGAGGCCGCAGGTCGGGCAGCGTCCGAACAGCACGGCGAGATCCCTTAAATAATGTCCATGTGTAGATATATGTATATTTATGTGCGGGTGTCCATATTATATATATGTACCTCCTCACCGTATTCTGGCATCATCCCCCCTGCAATGCGGGCCGCGGGGGGAAGGGGAGAAGGGAGGGTTTGGAAGGGCAGGTGGGGGAAACAGGGCCCGCACTCCCCCATATCCTCCTTCCCCGCTCCCCTCGTACCCCTCGCGACCGTTATACATGCTCCGCGGGGCCTTTTTTTTCATCGGCGCGGAGGGAGAGGAGGCAGATCGGATGGCAGGAGGCCAATTAATAATAAAATGACGTTATTAATCCATGGATGCCAATCGATACACGTGCGTACTACTATCTCTCATCCTTGCCCTCTCCGTCGTCCATCGGCGTTCGATCCAGAAATGTGTTCTCTCTCTCTCTCTCCCTCCTCGTCTCTTTCTCCTCTCACCTCTCTCTCTCTCTCTTTCTCTCTCTCTCCGTCCTCCTCTCCTCTCTGATCGATCGTAAGGAACGGAGGCCTCCCAACATCCGAATGACATACAAACCATACTCCTCTCCTTCCTCCCCCATCCCCAAATTGACTCTCCCCTCCCCTCCCTATCTCCACTATCACGCCCACTCTTGCGTGTTCGCGATCGGCACTGCCCGCCCTCGCGAAGCGTGCACACTACCTATATCCGTTCAACTCCGACCTCCTTCGAAGAATAATGGAACCATATGCGTTTTCTCGACCAATCAAAGCCCCGTTCACAACAACTTAACTTGACTTAACTTGGCTTAACTTGGCGCGACTTAGGAGTTGAGTCAGTGAGAAAGCAACACTCTGGTTCACAACAACTTAAAGTGGCTTAACTCGACTTGGCGTAGTCTTGGAGTTAAGAATTTCTCAACTTTCTCTTAATTCTAGCCAATAGCAAGGTCTGGTTTACTATCGATAGTGCGGAAGTCATCGATTGCTACAACCCATATAGGATACCTTGGTTACGCTGTTTGTGTTGTATGAGGAGACTTGTTGTGATTGGTTGTAAATTTCAGGCCCCGATTGGCACTCGGGAACAGCTAAAGCCAAGTTAAGTTGTTGTGAACACGGGGCTTAAGGCGGTTTCATCGCGGCCGCGTGAGTCAAAACAAATATGACTTTTCACCCTTCATCATAAGTGAAATACGAGGCGCATCCAGAAAGTGAGTTTCCCTATCAAAAAAAAAGAAAACATAGGTACATGAAAAACTTTTCAGGCAACAGGTACAGCAATGTTTCAGCCATTTTTCGACATAGCCACCACCAGAATTGAGACACTTGTCATATCGTGGGATCAACTTTTGTATTCCTGTGTCGTAGAAGTCTGCCGCCTGTGAATGGAACCAGCGTGTGACAGTCGTCTTCAGCTCTTCGTCGTTGTCAAAACGCTGACCGGAGGACAGGAATTTCTTGAGGCGCAATAAAAGATGAAAATCGCTGGGAGCAAGAACAGGACTCTATGGTGGATGATGAACTCCTTCAGAACAGTTGCTTTAAGCCGAGCCGTATGTGGACGAGCATGTTCGGCCCCCCATGCACCTCGTACTTTGTACTCTTTGGCAATATATCATTTGTATATTTGACGAGCTTCACCATTTTACCATAGCGTCAAGTATAACGGGGAAACGCGTCGTGTAAATTATATGTTGCAGAAAAGTGCTGAGTATTTTTCTATATAATGAGTGCAAATATATTAAATTCCAGGTTTTCCACCTTTTTGTTAATTCGGTCATGCGTCACCTAATGAAAACCAGATTTAAGTCTCAAAATATGCGGATTATTCCAAGGATGCACTGTTTACGAGCATTTTTTTCAGTTATTAGAATATAATGCAGTGCCGTTTCCAATGACCGTATTTTGACTAGAGTTTCTGCAGTGATTACCTGAGAACTAAAACATTAAAGCGGTTAGATACTCATATTTCTTATCCATCCAATCCATCGGAGGTTTTCCTGTGTTATCAATAGTTTTCCACAAAAATAGAATTTTTATGGTGTGGAAAATTCAATTGTTCCTCTATAAATATACCATATAGCGCCGTGTAATTTCAAATTATGAGTGACATCATAAATCTCCACCATGTGAAGCCGGAAACTATGCCTTATATGTGTAATTTCAAGTTCAATTGGCGAGTTCAATAATGTGAATCCGTCAAAATGTGTTCTTCATATCAAACTGTGATCACAATTTTACGCACGTTGAGAAAATATTAATGAAATGGCATTAATAGTCATTTTGAGGTGTTACAACCTTAAGATTGTGGACGCTATTTTGGTTTATGTATAGATTTGCGTGAAACTTTGTACATGAGATTTCATTAGTAATATCTATAGATTATTATTATTGGTAGGTTATCCTTTGGTTAAGATTGTATCAATGAAAGTGAGGAAGTACAAATCTCCTAGATTTTTGTATGGACTGGGACCTGTGCGACCAGTAGCTAGGTTTGCGAAAATATCATCATTTAAGTTTTGGATTGTGTTGAGGCTGTTTTGACAAAATGATTGAGGATCGACAAAGTGATTGAGCATAGATCAAAGTATGCTCTTCGTACCCAGAGTAAATCTGTGACGAGTAGATGTAAAGAGTGTATTTATATCCTTGATATAATTGTAGGTTCTATCACATATTTTCAATACATTTGATGGTACACGAATTGACTTGTTGGCAGTTAATCAGTTTCATGGTGATTAAAAACATTTTGTACTTACCCAAACTTTTTATGACGCTCTTCCACAATCAATTTTGACGTTCTATGCCATTTCATCATTTACTTTCGTCATTTCCAAATCAAAACCTACTTGAAAAAAATGAGAAACGCCAAAACCGATGGTAGCAAAACGTAATAAGAAGTGTGGAACTTAACAATGTTTTAATCTTCTTGAAAATCTGACTTGCGTATTTATTAGAACAATGCATGAAATACTGTTTTAGGGATTTTAGTTCACATGAAAAATGAGCGATTCGCCTTTTTCCTTCCCTTCTTCTCCCCTTGCAATATGTTGACCATTTTAAATAGGAACTGTGCGTCTACATATTTCCTCACGGCATTAATAAAGATTTTAAAGACCTTGGGCACCATACCTCATTTTTTCCGTCATTAATTTTCCTCACTCGTTCTTCGAGAATTCCGATTGACGCAAACTTCAAGAAAATATTCCAGCCGCTGCGGAATATTAAATCGAGATGTAGGTAATAGCTCTATCGGTCAAGCTGCGAACTAAATAGGTCGCGATGCCGAAGTGCGACGCTCGGAGGGGCGAATGCGAAAGGGGGGAGGGGTGGGAAAATGAGGGGAGGGGGAGGAGAGGAGGGGAAGGGATGGCTTCTTTCCTTCCCCACCTCCTGTCCTCCCCTCCACCCCCTCTTCTCCCGATCTGAGATCAAGGCGTGAAGTTGGTTAAGGGAAGCAATGCAGTCTACTGCTATCCTCTTCTCACCTCGAATTCCCTTTGATCTTCGCGCGAGGCCGAGAAGAGTTACTCATGGACCCGTATCCGCTACATAAGCAGTGGGCTCAGAAGATATCCCTGAGGGAACCCCAAATGGTCGAAACTGATACAATTATATCAGTCTTCATTTGCAGTGCTTTCTTTTTGGGGGATAAGATTGTTTTTATTGTCACACTGTTTTTGCAATTTCTGGCTCCAACTAAGGTCACTTCGCTATTTTTGCGAAGTTACATGCCACTCGTTGGCCCTCTCTTCATTGACACTATGGATGCTTGATATGTCTCTTGATTCAGGGTCACTAATTCCAGGTATTTTGCAAAATTTAATGAAGTATCTCCGACGACCGTTTTATTAAATGAGATGAGAAAATAGGGTTTCAAGGGCATTTTACTGGAAACTCTATTTTTTCATCTCATTTAATAAAACTTCCGTCTGGAAAGTGTGAATATTTTACATTAATGTTAATGGAGACTGCTCATATTACAGCAGAAACACATCAATTTTCGAATTGCCGTACTGCCGTGATTGAAGTCAAAGGGCGGTAGTTCAATACAATGGCGCTGAGGTCGCCTCCTATTGCTGGATAAATATGGTCTTTAAAAATATATTCATGGAATAATCTGCATACTTTGTAACAGTCCTTAATATTGGTTTTCAATGGTGACCCATTTTATCAGCAATAGCAGAATTTCTTAAACTAAATTGTTGAAGTTTATGAATTAATCGATTGCTAATTTAAATTAAAAGAAAAAAGCAAAAGGGTTGTCAAGGGTTAAGAGTTGTTGATTGGTTACCGGAAAAAACAATCAGAATAAGAGACAACAACGACGTGCATAATTAAAGATTAATAAGATCATTATTTACGTTAATACTGTGTGTAATAGTTATTTATGGAGCAAGAGAAGAAATAAATCCAATAGGTTATGGGCTCGCAGGCACTTCGTTACAAGTGTAAACAAAGAAGTTAAAAAGTAAATTGAAGATGGATTTAGCAAAACACATCAAGCCGCTGGCGGGTGAGAGAGACTGGCCACTGTGGAAGAGGAAAGTACGTGATTTGCTGGATTATCATGAAGGTGCTCTCGACGTCATTGACAAAAGGTTAGAGAAACCAGGTGCGTTGGCTGAAGATGCGACGGATAAATAAATCAAGGAACACAAGACGAAGTCTGATTTGTACCGTAAGGCGAACAGCTATGCAAAGTCAATGATTGCAAGCTAGGTGACAGTTGAGGTCTATCAAAACATTATGGACAAGGAAACTGCATATGAGACTTGGGTGGCATTGAAACAACTCTTCGAAGCATCAAGTAAGGACCAATTATTTCAAATTTGCACTGATTTCTTTGCTTTTGTTTGGACATCAGGAGAGGATGTATCAACGCACATCGCAAAGTTAAAGAGCCTGTGGAACGAGATAAATAATGGTTTAAAGGCGAAGGGTGAGAACGTCATGCCAGAGGTGATTTTAATGTGTAAAATTTTGCACATTTTGTCAAGCACATTTGAGACATTCAAATAAAGTTGGATGTTGTTGACAAAAGACGATGTCAAGTCTATTGAGGAACTCACAAGCCAGTTGTGCATGTTCGAGAGGAATTACAAGAAAAAACCCTACGAAGAAAATTCCCAGGAGGCACTTGTGGTCAAGAAGGACAAACAAAAGAGGGAAAGTAATTTCGGTCCGGGTCAAAAAAATTCAAGAAAAGAAGATTGCTGCAATTATTCCTTCAAGAAGGGCCATTGGGTCAAGAATTGTGAGAAGTGGATTGCAGATGGAAGACCGGCGAAGAAGAAGGTTACAAAGGTTGCACACAGCAATGCAGTCGACATCAAATGTGCACTAACCCTAGAGTGCAGCGAAGTGTTTGCAACAGAAATGCATTCAACAGATTGGTGGATTGACAACGGAGCAACAAAGCACGTAACAAATTCTTCTGCATATTTCAGTGAATTTAAGGAGTTCAAGAGTCCAAATTCAGTTAAAGCAGCGGGCAAAGAGAAGCTTCAGGCTGTTGAAAAAGGGACTATAAAGATTTTGTCCAAAGTGGAGGGCAAAGCTTTGCAATTGGAGCTACGAGATGTTTGGTACGTTCCTGACATTTCGAGAAACTTATTTTCTGTTCTTTCAGCTCATGACAGAAATAAGAACAGCAAGTGTTGCTCGACGGCAACGAGGTGTTGGTTTCAAGTAGACAACCAAACCGTTGTTTGTGGATCAAGAAAAGTTGGAGGAACTCTCTTCAAAACAGAGATAACAGCGATTCTTCCAGAGAGTGAAGAAGGCGTAAATGTTGCTGTAGCTGATGTTTCGGTACTGCAATTGTCTCACGAAAGATGGGGTCATCAAGAAAAGAGGCACGTGAAACAGGTGCTTGAGAAGGAATTGGGAATCAAGGTGTCTTCAAAAATGGATCTGTGTGAGCCATGCATTTATGGCAAAGCTCATCGCTTGACATTTGGCACAAGGAAGAAGACTTCAAGGCCTGGAGAGCTGATGTCAGGTGATGTATGCGGTCCATTTGATGATTCATTTAAAAAAAGGCGATATTTAGTTGTGTTTAAGGATAGTTACACAAAATATCGTTACGGATACATCAATAAGGAGAAGTCAGATGTGAAGGACGTTCTCAAGGCGACGATTGCACACGCAAAGAACCAAGGACACATCATTAAAGAGTTTTTGTTCGACAATGGAAAGGAGTTTGACAACGAGGAGGTCAAAAGGATTCTTCAAGCAGAAGGAATCACGCTGAGGCTGACAGCACCGTACACACCAGAGCAAAACGGTGGCACCGAGCGTGAGAATCGGACAATTGTGGAGATGGCTAGGACCTTTAAGTACTCTAATCCAGAGGTTCAGTTTCCAAAAGCTATTTGGGCTGAATTAGTAAGTACTGCAGTTTATATACTTAACAGGACTGGAAAATCATCAGTGGAAGGTTGCAGTCCTCATGAGTTATGGTTTGGAGAAAAACCAAGGATAAAACACCTTCGAATCATCGGATCGACGTGTTTTTTCCATATTCCCGTTCAGAAGACGAAGAAGATGGACGTGAAAGCGGTAAAAGGCTATCTAGTTGGATCCGACGGAGAGAAGAGGTACAGAGTCTACGTTAAAGAGAGGCAGAGCGTGGTTATGTCCAGAGACGTCAAATTTCAAGAGAAGTTTACCGAATGCACAGAGAGAGTAAAGTTGCCACTACGAGACGTCAAGGTGGAGGAACCACAAGACGATTCTGAAAAAGAGCAAGCTCAAGTAGAAGTTCGCAATGAACAGCCGCAACAACGGGTTCAACAGCAAGACGGTGAAGAAGATCAAGAGGATCAAGACAGCGAGGACGAAGGAGAATCACAAGACTCAAGAAATGAGCCTCCAAGTGAAGAAGCTGAGCGACAAGGAATGCTAGGAAGATTGAGGGATCGTTTCTCATTGTGAAAACCACTTTCTTACGCAGAGTGCATCATGATTGCTGGGGAGTTTGTCATGGAGAATATTGATCCAGAGACCGTCACAGAAGCTTTGAAAAGCCGAGAATGTGTTCAATGGAAGAAGGCCATGGACAGCGAAATGGATTCATTGCTTAAGAATGAAACATGGGAGCTGACAAATTTGCCAAAAGGAGCAAAAGCAATTCCCTGCAAATGGCTTTTTCGTTTAAAGAAACCAGATGGAAGCATTGACAAGTTCAAGGCAAGAGTGGTTGCCAAAGGCTGCGGTCAACGTCGGGGAATTAATTTTAGTCAAACCTACAGTCCTGTGGCAAAGATGGGAACGATCAGGTCGATTTTGAGCATAGCTGCCAGCGAGGAGATGCTATTAGCTCAGTTCGACGTCTCAACCGCGTTCCTGTACGGAGAATTGGAAGAGGAAGTTTACACGCGTCAACCAGAGGCCTACGATGACAAAAGTGGACGAGTTTGTCGTTTGAAGAGGAGCCTTTATGGTTTGAAACAATCACCAAGGTGCTGGAACAAACGTTTTGGCGGTTTCTTAAGGAAACTGGGATTCCAAGTGAGTGAAACAGATCCATGTCTATTTATTAAAGAAAAGAATGGAAGGAAGCTCATCCTTGTTCTTTATGTAGATGATGGATTAGTTGCAGCAGCTCACAAACAAGACTTAGAGAGTTTTATGAAACAACTACAAGAGGAGTTCAAGATTACATCGAAGGAAGCTGATTATTTCCTGGGGCTTGAGATCCAAAAAGAAGATAATCACATCAAGATCAATCAGAAAGTTCAAGCAACCAAGGTTTTGCAAAGATTCAACTTTGCAGATTGCAACTCAATGTCAACACCGATTTTGAAAAGTCCATTGATTTCAAAATCAGGGAAAGAAGAGGAGACGGAGGGAAACAAGTTTCCGTACCGACAAGCAGTGGGTGCATTAATGTACCTTATGACTGGAACCAGACCAGATTTGGCGTACACCGTTGGATTTATCTCAAGGTCGTTAGAAAATCCATCACCAGAAGATGTCGCAAGAGTCAAGAGGGCCTTTCGATACTTGGCAGGGACGCTTGATCTGGGTATTACTTACAGTTCTAAAGCAAACAAAGGCATTTTAGAATGTTACAGTGATGCAGACTTTGGAGGCTGTGTCAAAACAGGCAGATCGACTACAGGAGTAGTTGTATCTCACGCTGGAGGAGCTATTTCGTGGCTAAGTCAAAGACAGCCAATGGTTGCTACTTCAACAACAGAAGCTGAGATTGTAGCAGCAGCTGAAGCAGCAAAGGAAATTATTTGGCTGACGAGACTTCAAACAAATTCGACCATTGAAATCACTCCCGATTTTGCAAGTGGATAACTCAGCAGCAGTTAAACTGGCCGAGAATCCAGAATTCCACAAAAGAACGAAGCATATAGCAATCAAGCATTTTTTCGTTCGAGAAAAGGTTGCAAAGGGCAAGCTGATTGAAGTCGTTTGAAGCTATTGCAACCACGACTTGACGAGCAAGTCGATTGAAGATATTGAACTCTAAAATGGGTCTTTTCTAATTTAATGAATCCAAGAGTTGTATTATTGATTAATTAACAAGGGAAAGAGTTTGAGTAATTGTTTTAACGAAATGTTAATTTAAATCAACAAGAGAAAGTGTTGAAGTTTATGTATTAATCGATTGCTAATTTAAATTAAAAGAAAAAAGCAAAAGGGTTGTCAAGGGTTAAGAGTTGTTGATTGGTTACCGGAGAAAAACAATCAGAAAAAGAGACAACAACGACGTGTATAATTAAAGATTAATAAGATCATTATTTACGTTAATACTGTGTGTAATAGTTATTTATGGAGCAATAGAAGAAATAAATCCAATATAAATAAATAATTTAATATTTTCTCACTCTCGAAGCAGAGCCACTTAAAGGAAAAATGAACTGAAGCTGTGGATAGAAATCTAACAGATTGTTAAAGTCTCAAATGCTCTGGTTGTATTTCAGCGACAAGCCACCACAGCGACGGCTTAGGAAACCATCACATTCGTCAAATATTACGGAGCATTCATTACTGATTTTCTCATGAACTCATTTACTAACTATAGCCTTGTCAGATTTATGCAATAAAACTGATAAATCTCATGATTTACAACTGCCGTAGGCATAGTTTGGCGTTCAATAGCCGTCAAAGTTAGTATTACAGCTTCATATTTTATTGCATGATGAACTAGTGCAGTGCGCTTTCTTACCTATTCAGTCAAATCTTCTTCACCAGTCCGAAGATTGGCAAACTGCAACTTTCCATTCCACTCTCCTCTCTGACAGCCGCTTCATTTCTTTAAATTATGTGCTCAGACGTACTTCATGATTTTCTTGAGGTATTCGCTTTTTGGTCTTCCTTTATATTTCCTCCTCCTATAATTTTTTTCTTCAACCAACATCGTCTTCAATAGGTTGCTGAGTCACAAAATGTGTCCATTAATTTCGTCTCTTCCTTTTCGCAGACTTTAATCTCTTCAGCTTTTCGTTGGACTGCTTCGTCATCGATTCTATCCGCCCATTTGATCTTCATTATTCTTCGGCAACGCCATGTCTCCATTGCCTCCAATCTAAAGTGTCATACGAGAGCAGGCTCAGAATATGCGTTTTAGTTCAGTGCTTTCTTAATTCCAGTGTTGCTAGCCGTTTGCAGACTCGTCTTGTGGTAGAGAGCCTTTTATTTGCTTGGGTTATTCTCCTCACCATATATTTCTTTCTTCTTTTATCGCTGGTGATCCTGCTTTCTGGGCAGCAGAATCCTTCCACTTGCGCAAGTTTTTCCATCCAAGTCTGACGGCTATTCTCTCTTCTTGACGTCCTGATAATTCTTCTGCCCCAAAACCCTAATTTATTTGTCCTCAGGGACTTCTCTTTCAGCCGGGCACTTCCCTTGAACCCCCCCCCCCCCTCTCCCTCCCCCTTCCACCGATATTTGACCCTCAGCATCCGTTCTCCACGGCGCCGCAGTTTCCGAAGAAAGGTTTTCCACTCTTTCATCCATTAATATTTTGAGGCGGGTCGATGCCATATAGTGGCTCTGGCCCTCCACATGAATCCCCTCACGTACAAATTCCCTGTTTTCCTACTTATTTTCTTGGAAGCTATCACGTCATCTGATGCACATTTTAAAAAATATTCCCCATTTGATACCTGTCATGCTCAGTGACTACTTCCGAGGTAGATGAGAGATTAAATGATTTGGTATTTTGGCACAAATGTTTTCTTTATTAGTTGGTTTCAGCGATTAAATATCCGCCATTTCAAGGTTCCAAATGAAACAGATGATGTAGCCCATCAGGCGAGTAAATCCTGTGAATGATGAATGGTTTAAGGTCGTGACGTGCGCTAGGCCCGAGGTTAAAGATTAATCATGGCAATATGGAGGCGATGAGAAATTTTCCAGGAATATAGAGGTTGCGATGGATGTTATCTAGGCATAAGAATAGCTCTATTGATGGAACAGCTCAAGTATCCATTGCGTCTTCACTAGGAAATACAGAATGCGTTACTTGCTCCGAGGTGGAATAAATTAATAGACTTTTTCCTTGGGTGAAAAAAGACAATGTGCACTGTACATTGAAGGACAAATCAATCTTGTTAATTATAATAAAAATTAACTTCAACAGTGGGATAATGGACAGATTTTTACTCAATAACACTAATTTAAGTAGAGTGATGATGTCGGTGAAACGACTCGTCTAAACCGTGAATATTAAAATAAAATCTACTGGCGTAGCGTACAAGCTTTCCTTTATCACCCAATTATGGATATGCGCCAAGGACCAAATTAATCGACTTTTAATTGATTGGTATTTGGACTGAAAAATAATGGCTATTATCATGAAAAACAAAAGCATGCTTTGTAGATACTTAACAAAGACGATTCAATGCAGAGTCCAGGTACATAAGATGCCTTGTCTTCTGTATTACACAAACAGAGAAAGCTATGATGAAATTATGAGAGAAACTATGACGTTTTCTTTGGGATTGCTTTAGTAAAATTAAAGAGATATGAGTTTGCATTTGGAGTTGGTGCTTCCTTATCTCGCTTTTACTCACCAATGTGACAAACTTATGGATTGTATGTTTTTAAGGAGCCATTTTTGAAAGGATCATACAAATGTGGAAAGTGTTTAAAAAGATTGCATTAGCAATTTAGTTGCCTTTACAGTCAAGAAATTGATTTATAATGAACAACTTGGCTTCAAGCTTCGATTTTCACAAGGAATAGAATTTATAGATATTATATACGCTATACCTACTCCTTTTAGGTGGCAGCAATTTCAGCCGTAAATTCTGGAGAAATTTTAGACACAGGTCCTTTCAATAGGCTGTTGACAACAAAGCTAATGGAGGGAATTGTGGGTCGATTCATTGGCCTGCCTTCTTCAAGTAAGTTCGCAGGCGCCAGTCTCTTATACAATATGCTGGCGAGAGTAATTTTTGATGTTAAGATGTGCTGTGAAAAAGTAAAATTCTCAGATTTCATATCTTCTAAGCCTCAGTTCACATTCATGGATAAGTCGCAGACTGGCCGTCCGTGACTTATGCTCACGTTGACCACCTTGAGCTGGCACTGCTCATTGCTACTGTGTGCTGTGTACGATAAGTGGGATAAGAACGATTTGAGTGGGAGCTGAATCTTGAAAAAAATTAATAATAAAAAAATCAATGGCGGACATTATATATAGAGAGAAGAAATGGATAAAGAATTTTGGACGATCTAAGAGGAGACACCCTTTGGAGATACTTAATGCCAGGCAAAGCAAAAGTAGAATAGTAGAAAGAAGACCCGAAATTGACGAGGTGAAGATAGTAACTGTCTAAAAACCTGTCGTTTGGTTATATTGATGACATTTGCTGCTAAGGTTTCTACGGTGGCTTGTCGGTGTGAGCAAGGTTTCCATGAGTTCTCTTGCTTTTAAAGTGCTTTTTCGGAATCTCTGAGTGATCCCCAATTGCCATAATTTTAATGACTACTGCAGTAGTACAGCTTATTATTAAAATTAGTTTACTGTTAATTTGGTCAGTCAATGAAACTCATTTAATTATTAAACATTGTTAGCCAGCCAAAACTACATTTTTAGTTTGTATTATACAAAAAATTCTAGTGCTCCCGACTTACGCCTCCCAGTCCTGGTTGATGATAATCTTTAAACTAGATTTACCTCCAAAGTAAATATATTTTTTCTTCGTGAAAATAAATGTTTTACACTACTGTTTGATCATCGCCTAGTGAGGATAATGGCCATTTACCAGAGAAGTTGTTATTAAAACGTTAACTTGAAAATAAGAGGAACTTGATGATGAATATCTCTTGGTCGGATAGGTAATGGCACGTGTAAGAATCCAATACATTGAAAGATGTGTAAAAGTACTGTATCCTCTACCTACGTCCTCGTGATATAGCTATTTCAATCCACAGCATAGCTCCGATATGTCTCAACGAGTTAATATAAGGCGTTATTGGCGACCTTTGTAACATTGCAAATCCTTCAGGAATAATTTGTTCCACTATTGAAACAAATTAGTGAAATAATTCAACTTTATGATGGTATTTTATCAAAAAATTAGCCATTTTCTATGTTTTTATAATATTTAGTTATTACTACGAATGAATTTAATTGTAATGCGATGGTCCTTGCACTCGTTGCATCTGTAACTTTCACAAACTATAAATGCGTTTTCATTATACGGAACTGTTCCAATTGCGGCCTGACTTCTTTTGTTCCACCGTCACTCTTAGACATTACTTCTCGTCATCTCATCCATCCCTTTCATTCGCCTTCAATGGAGTCCACTCAACTAATTCTGTTGTTAAAATCGCCGCCATTGTCTCCTCCATTACGGTGGTGAATGTTCGCCTATTGCGGCGTGGTGGACTTTAAGTGGCATTTAATTTATTAGACCGCTAGAAAAGTACATTTCTAATTTTAATTTTTAACTGTCCTTCTGTGCTCTCTCTCATGCTTCATTCTCAGAAAAAAACATCTTATTCAAAGACTCCATTCAACGCTCTCCTTTCTCAAAGAACAGGTTTCACAGGCATGCAAATCAGCCGACATCTGAATCTTCGCTTATTATCTTAGCGCCTTTAATCGATAGACCCTCTCATCAATGAGCTCTTCTTTTTAAATGATCATTTTGCATGCAAATTAAATCGATTTACTTGCGCTCCGCCCCCATCCAACCCCCCGCCCCACTTCTTCTAATGCTCCCGCAATGTTACGCCCATGTCTTAACTGGTGAAGTGCTCCTCCTGCGTCATTGTTCTTTCCCCGAGTTCGATATTTACTCAAACAATTGCAGAGAAAGTCGTACTTGCGTTCAATAAAATTTTTGATATGCCTGAAAGGGATAATAACATTAATTTTTTATTATTTGGCATCGTATTTGCTTTTTATTGACTCCTATGTTTGCTCATAGCATTGTTTAACCTTACATTATTATTTAACATTGCAGAACAACTAAAAAGTTGCCACCCACTGTTTCGTCTAAGTTTTCTCTCTCTCTTATGACTTTTACTGGAGTCACCTGTCGAGTTTGCTTACCTGGGTCAACAGATATATGAAAAGGTGAACAGTAACTGAAATAGACGCTTTTATTACACTTTATAACGCGAGGAAATACAAATGAAGTTTGCTCTGTGAAAAGGGTAAGTCGTTACACGTAAGCCACAGGGTACAATGAAGGTCGTAATGGTTAGCTGTTAAGCCGCCGCATGCTGCCATAAGAAATGTGATCAAGCCTCTTAAGACGGAGACACGTCGGTCAAGCCAGTGGCGTTACATGTCTCTACGGATTAAGGAGGGAAAGCTAAAGTGTCGCTCACTCGGATCGTGTCATAGCCAATCCTGTTATCCTTGGTCATTCGCCTTCGATTTCCCTCGTAAGCCATTTATCTGGTTCCCAGATGAGTATACTGCTCTGAATAAAGTTTACTTAAATAATGCATATTTCTGATTGATGAGATGGAAATATAGTTCAAAATAGGAAAACATCGGCCAGTATTGAGAGCCTAACCTGGAGAACCCGAGAAATCTGGAAAGTTCCGGATCATTTGTTGTTTAAAGGATGAAATACTTTTTGAAAAAAGAAAACGACGCAAGGTTGTGTTCTCGAAAGACAAGCATCAATCGATCACCGAATATGAATTAATATCTAATCTAATAGCAAGTGACTTGGAGTTGTCAGAAATTATTTAAGGCCTAATTGCCGTAAGGGACTTAACTCAGCGGAATTCATCATTACTTTGTACTCAAGGCAATTGTCCAGTAATGCTTTCCTATTATTTCATCGGTTATTTCCAATCGATCCATGCTATTAATTTGAGTTAATGATGACCCGTTGTGACTGTCAACCGTAGAGCCAATCCTTTGCGCAATTGCTTCCTTCGATTGTTTAAAGGCCTCCTCTCAAGGGGTCACATTTCACCTAAGCTGAATACAATGTCGTCTGAAATTTTGGAACCGAACGTTTGCAACGACCGTAGCTGGCACTGTGCAGTGATCAAGGTTACATTACATCGAACATCAAACTTACATGCTCGAACATCATCTTAAGCTGAGATACAATGATTGAGGTGTACATATATGGGGAAAAAGAGTGAAAGCTACAGTATCATTGATGCCATGTGTTGTAGTGTCGGGTAAATTAAAATACTAAGATTATGATCCAGCGGGGATTCCCTAATGCATATTTGCTTCTTTAAATCGCTAAGCGTGAACTTTTAATGTTTAATAAAATATGTGACTCAGTGACATCTGAGAGAACCGTATTCTCTTCGGGTTTTTGCCGCGTCGATCCATTTTTTGGGGGACAACAGTTTCGCCTGCCTTCCAGCTGGCTTCGTCAGGACCTGACGAAGCCAGTTGAACCCGAACTCGAAGAGAATACGGTCATTAAATAACCGCGGAAGCCTCCGCAACAACGACATCTGAGATACTCTGAAATTTAACCCGACTCGGATATATTACGGATGAATCAGAGGAATTGTGTGTCCGTTTTGACGGAGGAAAAAAACTTTGTGAATAAATCGTGCTTTGGGAATTATTCATCATGAAGCAGGACTGATCATGATGTGATCGAAGATTTAAGTTGAAAATATCTTTGCATCTATGAGTAACGAGCGATCGGAAAATAATTTTACGCTGAATTATACTCACTAGTCAAATTAAGAAGTCATTTTAACTAACCTTGGTCTGTGAGATTTTCTACATATAAATACAATTTAAGGGTAGACCTGGGTTTCGATGTCACACATCGCCAATACTTCAAATTTGGGTGATGTGCAACATCAATACCCAGGTCGTGCATTTAAGTTAATCTGTTTGTGGAAAAATGCACATACCCAAGTTATTAATCATGGAAAAATTGCGCTCTATATGGCCTGAGTCCACGAATTTTATTAGTAGCTATCATTTACACTAGTGTCTAATTCTTTATATTAATGGACGTTTTTTGGTGGGCTAATTAGGGACGTTAAATACATCGGGGTAAGACTTCCTCTGTACTTAGGCCTTGTAGCTTCGGGCTCGTTATTCCTGCCCTATTTTCTGGGAGCGATTTATGGGGGGGGGGGGTTGGGGTGTGGGTGGAGAGGCCAGGCGTTGGGATCCGGAGGATTCTGCTGCTCTGCCCATCGCATTCCCTAGATGTGGTGAAGCGGACGTCACGCGTCTTGAGGGCCAAGGCCGATTGATCGAAGGCAAGACGCGATGACTCAACTTGATCGGAAGAGCAGTTTGTCGGTGCGAGCTGGGCGAATCAAGTCATCTTCCTCCTTTGCACCGGAAAGAGTTTTGCGGTATTTCACTCCCGCACTCCATTCTTAGAACGGAAAAGGAGTCGATATGTGTGATAAACCCGGTTGGACAGATGAGCACACGTCGAAAAGAGAGGCAACAGAATGACTTCTTCCCTTGCTACATTAAAGACTGAGAAAATGGCGACGGGGCACTAATATAACACACTATTGATTTCTTCTGACTTCGCAATACATTTTTCAATTGCCCATCATTTTCTTGTTTTGTGTTCCAGCATAATACAGAACGTGGTGTTACGCTGGTCAGCGTATGGATTTTTTGTCTACATAAAAGCAAAGTATCTCTGTCCACAAATTTCTGAAAGGAAAATACACGTTTATTCACTTTCAATCTTTTTCCTTCAGCATAATTAAATTAGAAGTCGAGGTTAAAATGCCGAGCCGAGCGCTGATGGATACAGTAAAAATTTTTGTTCTTTCATGGGGATATAGTTTACTCATCCGTATTGTGAAAAAAATGTTATGATATTGATAAAATTACTCCAAATGTTGAGTTTTTGCTCAACCATACCCTTTACGATCGATAGCATTGTTGGAGCTGATTCTTACAATCATGTGTAGGGAATAAATACCCATGGTGAATCAATCAGTAATGCAAAGTAGTTTTTATCATTAGGGATGCATATCCTGAGCAATGGAATATTATTGACCAATTTAGAATCCACAAGGGAAAGAAGTGACGTGGGATGTGGCTATTAATTAATGACA
Source organism: Ceriagrion tenellum (assembly GCA_963169105.1). Classification (NCBI taxonomy): domain Eukaryota; kingdom Metazoa; phylum Arthropoda; class Insecta; order Odonata; family Coenagrionidae; genus Ceriagrion; species Ceriagrion tenellum. Next base: position 3,152,666 of record OY720633.1, read on the forward strand.
ATTTTATCTTTCATGTTGTTTTTATAGTAACAAATTCCACTTTGAATCATTTTAAAAGATACTTACAATTGAAAAAGCATTATTTAATTATTGTGGGCTTTCAAACCATTATAATTTCCATTGACGATCCGTCTTGCTTGGGGAATATTAGCCCATTATAAATGTAAGGGACGACCTGACTTTGAAAGTGTTGGAAAAACCAATATTGAGCATATTTATAATTGTTTAGAGTGTAATTTTTCAGTGTCATTCAATTTTTATCGCCGAAGAGTTTACTTTGAATAAAAATTCGTCATGAATGGCGGGAGTTTCACTAGTATGCATTTTTTTTAAACTCTTGCCCACTTCTACTGCTTTGATGTTGATGCATAAAAATATATTTTTTACCATTAAGTAATAATATAAAAAAGCATTTTTGTTGCAGATTCCAATGTCTCAAGCTCTCTTTCATTGAAAGCTGAGATTTACTGGAGTAGCGTAGTGGATTTGACCTGAAAATGGTGGCTAATTTTTATTTTTTAAAGTTTTAATTATGGGTCTATGCCAGCGGTTAAATTCATCGCAACACCCTTTTAATTCAAAAACTAGGAGAATCGTATATCAAATTAAAAAATGGAGAGTTAAAAATTGAAAATTTCATGCGTGAAAAATCGCTATTGATAACGAGTGCACGCCGGCCTCCCAGGTATCAGTTCTACATGACGCTGTATCGCCCATTGCACCGGATGTGGGGACCGCAGAGGCCGCGGCCACATAAGTGGCGAACAAGGCATCTTGGTATCAAAAATAAGGAGCCTATAAGCCGTAAAATGGTCTAAAATGGAAAAACAGATTTTGGTTACTATAATCATTTTATTTCATAGTACAGTGTATTGGATTTCAATTCCTTCGTAATCACATGAAGCCATAAATATGCGCTACCACACTCATAATGGTAATTTTGAATCCAACGCACGTGTTGCGTGCGTTTCATTCGAAATTCTCGAAGATTTTTCGAAATATTTTTTACCTTTCAGTCTGTTTCGTCATTTAACTCTCATTTCCTCTGATTGGTTCCCTTTTGAAAATCCTTTGTTCATGAGTTTCTGTGAAATGCGTGAAAGAGTTATTAGACGTAATTTGAAAAACAATTGCTCGCGTTTCCGTCCTTTACAATGCTTTTTAGTCAGCCAATGCCAGGCGGATTACTCCAATGAGAATACAAACATCATGAAATCAATTACTTTTGATGTCTGCTGAATAAATATGCGAAGATATAACTTGCTCGTGAGAGTGAAAAGATCAAAGAGCCTTTCGTGCCCATTTTAGCTATTTTTAGTTAATATTATTTCTTATTATGACAGTAATAAACTATCTTTGCATCATGAACGCAGGTCGACAGATGAGTGATAACTATGAAGGTGCTTATGAAACTGGTCAGCTGTCATTCACCATGTGTAAGCACTAACATTACCATTGAATCATCTTTTAAGTCAAGATACCGGTACGGCGTAAGAACGTCACGGACATGTTATTACCAACACATCCCAGATTTTGCAAGCAAATGCCAATAACACAGGGCCATCAGACAAATTATCTTCGACATGTTCCTATCTGACGTCATGTAGGTAAGTCGTTTGAGGACGAGTAAAGTCAATTCGGAAATGGAACCTACTTAACGTAAGACTTGCTACGCCGAAAAAAGGTGGTTTGAGAACTCTAGAAATATGCACACAATTTTAATACACCAATTTTTCATATTTTTTCATTACACCAATGCAGCAATATGGGCCATTTCTGTCAAGTTAAAATTGCCTTGCGATGGAAATCGCCCTAGACTTTTTTACCTCTAAATTAATTAATTTATTTCGACTGAACATTATATTTGGCATTTGCCAGGTGGTGAAGTTAAAACTCTTCATAATTAAAAATTAAGTAAAAGAATGCCATTTTTAAAACACAAACGAATCTAAGACGTTTAGCAAATTATACAAGTACATAGAGATGTCAATCACACCTGTAAAGGTCGTACGTTAATTGGATGCCAGTGCACTTTATTGTTCTTTCATCTTTATCAAACATGGACGTAAATTTCTTTTAAATTATTTGTAGATTTCGGAAAAGGGTTTAAGATTTCTTCGTGAAATGGTCTCCACTCATCTACAGCCCTATTGAAAACGAATATTATCTGTATCTGTTCGTGGTTGAAAATGTCTAATTCTGAAATTTTGATGATGATATCCCAATTCTATTACATTTCTGAAGCCTGATACTTATATCCTCCCACCTTTCCCCCAAGGGAAACACCTTATAAAGATTCGTAATCTTATTGCATTTCTCCCTCCTTCCAAGCCGTATCGGACAAAAATATTTAACATTTATGCAACGCTATGATGGTGTATCAATTTAGAGGAATTTCTCGCATGAAAACAAATGATTTTTTCTATCCGAACTTGCACAAAATGGGCATTTTTCCTTCGCAATTTTTACAACTATATCACAAATCCTATCTGGTGTTGGCACCAAATACGGTTGACGAATTCTTGTGTTGGTCGAAATTTTGTTTTATACGACAGTTGTTTCAATTACTTTGATGACGTCCTTAAAGTTCTAATGGTAAAATGTTGCTTTTGGATACTTTTGATGCGCAAAATGAACTCCATTGCTGTACAAATCAAATAGGTACCTAATTAGTAGTTTGTATCAGCATACTAGATGAATGTAAATGCTAGGTAAACCAGTTATATCGTGAATTCTGCCCCATAGCCTTGTAAGAGCTGAAACACTGAAACACTCTTAGGGTAGTCATCCTGGGCCACGGCTCTGACCCCGTCGTAAGCTTCAAGCGGAACTGCCAAATCCTGGGCGCCAGTTGAGCTCAACGCAAGAACCCTCGCCGCTCGCCCGTGGTAGGGGAGGCAAAGGATGGTATGGAGGGGTGGAAAGAGGCTGGAAAGGTGATGTGGAAGGGCAGGCAAGCTTGACTAGACGTCGAAAAGGGAGATATTTGGCTGTGTGCGGCACCAAGGAATGAAGAAAAAGATGGAGGAATTTCTTGCCTGAAAACATGAGGAATGGTTTTCGTAGCGCTGTATCAATGTGAGGAGCAGTGGTAACCGTTATCGCGTTCCATGCACAATCCACGCGAGCCAACAATCCATTTTCCAGCCAACATCAAGGGAAAGAGGAAAGTTTGTAAAAGTGTTAGGAAATCAACTGAGAATTCTCAGTAAATAGCCCGTTTCTCGTTTCCTGCATTCCTCTTTTCCCTTTTCGGTATCAACAAATCGGCTTAGAGCCGGGTTTCCCTACCAGCGAGTACACTCACCCCTAGAGGGCCGTGGCAGATTGCAATTCCGGCGAGACCGAGATAACATTTCAGTGTTTTGTTTATAATCCGGGTACTTTTTTGAGGAGTTTAATATGTTTCCAACTTAATTGATTTCAAATTTTCATTTGCTGCAATAATTTTACTTTTTTCTTTGTGTCTCTTTTGTTTGGAAATTAAATTAAAAATTCATTCTGCGAATTTGTTTCGGATCACCTTCACTTTTATTTTTAAATAAATTATTATTTTGCAGAGCGTGAAATATTGCTGTAAGGGGTGCAATAACATGTTATTTTTTTGACAAGTGGCATAAAAAAGCTCGAGGACCACTGATTTAAGAGGTTATCCATATATTCGTTTATCTTACTTCTGAGGGCGTTTAGAATTTAAGTACTTACAGCGGCTATTGGTTGGGCTCATGCAAACATCTCCATCAGGGGTGAGCAAATTGCGGCCCGAGAATCGCCAGTGACTCTTTCTTTTTGCAGGTATTGAAAGTAAAATTGAAAATAAGAATAAAACTACGCATGTGTATCACCTGTAATTTTTAGCAGAAAAACTTTTATTAAATCAATTCAACTTTATCTTATTATAAAAATATAATACTGGCTTAGGGGTAATTTTATTGTGCGGGATGGACGTATTTGACTCTTACTTCTCAAATGTTTGAAACTTCTGATTTATATAGTTAGTATGCTTCTGCCGAATGGTATGTGTATATAATACGGAAGACAAATATATTTTGTGTACTTTGTACTGAAATAATTGTAAAGGTTGGTGTCGTTTTTGTATTTTTACGGACTTTCTTAGTGGTAAAGGATGAGGCCGACGTATGAGAGGTATATTTCGTTAAATTCTAAATTTCATCTCTTCCCGTTCGTCCTCGGGTATTTAAAACCCATACAAATATAAGAATATAATTATTATTTCCATAGGAACTTAATTATGACCACAAGTAAACTACAGTGACGGCCTCCGGTTGAAGGCAAATTTTAATCGTTATGATAAGAAACATTTAATTCATGAAAACAGTAAAATGCATATCATTGTTCTAAATTATTTCCAAGGCGGAATTGAATGCCGAAATAATGATAGCAGTATTAGTTCCTGTTTACTTGGAGGTGTTTTTGAAGGCAAAAAATGTTATCTAAAGATCATGGGTAAACTCAAGATAGATATTGATGAAAGTAAATTATAAAAAAAATTAAAATTGGTTCTAAGTAAGAGGCGACGATGTTATCAGTCAGCCAAATACCATCAATAATGCCAAAGAGGATTCAGCAACTTTTTGATATTCCACCTTTCACCATAATTCATTGCCGCCGGCTCTAATTTTAGTCGTTTACTTTAGTAGTTTATTCGAAACAGTTTTGCCTTTTTCGGATGATTGCTCCACTGAATGCAATACTAACTTTATTCATGTTTATCACTCCTTGATTGTCCGCTTTCAAATGATTTTATTTGAAACAAAAAAATCCGTATTAAAAATACGATATAAAATTATACATAGCAAACAAAAATAACTTCGCAAATATAAACGAGTAAAATGTATGTTTGTGTATGATTTTTAATAGTGTAGTCATTGTTCGAGAGATAAAAATTATCAACGATGCCTAAAAATGCGGAAAAAGTGCACAGTGGACAAAACTTTCATTTTATATGGGTCTCTTTCTTCCAGCTTGGACAAAATCGAAGAACTCCGTTTTGAAACCCATACGTGCTCTACTTATCCAATCAAACTATTGTAAAATTTTATTCGATGTTTTTTTGTTGGCTGAAAGGTTCGGAGAAGAAGGTAACCTGGGTTGATATTTTATTCCTTTAAGCTGGAAAAATATTACTTTAAAAACTTGTAGCATAAGATTAAAATGGGTCCCTTAAATGTGAAAATTCCATTTCGGCAACGTTTCACGAAATTAAACTTGAAAATATAAAACAAAGGCGCATTCGGACATGAATTTTCTTTGAGCTCAGGCCGGGGCGAAGGTGCGGGCGGGGCGGGACGGGGTGGGGCGCGGGGCCCGGCCCGGCCCCCAGACGGGGAGGCGGCGGATGTGCAGCAAATTCGACGAGGGGCGGAGGTTGAGAAGGCGTGGGGAAAACAAGGAGCGAGACTAAACAAAGAAACCATCATGACGCCCGAAGGAGACATCTCCCGTTTTGCATGATCAAAGGCAGTTGTAGGAGATGGCTATTGGAAGAGAGAATCCTACAGAGAGAGGTGCCATTCGTTGTCACGGTGGGAGGAGGGCGAGGTGGTGAGCGCATGATTTAGAGATTTTGAGGGGGAGCTATTCTGTATCACCTAAGGAAATCTCGACGGTGACGAAATTTTGACGTCGCAACCAAGAAAACCTCACATAGGGCCATTCCTATATTAAAATTTGCCGGGAGCTACGACACAACATCCACACATCAATTTTCCGAGGTCTATTTTAGGGGCTTCATTCAGTAAGGTATCTACACGGTTGAAACTCGGAAATTACGTGAGTATAACGTCAGAGGCTTTGTATAAATATTTGCCAACAAATTTCAACTCTCAAATTTGAAATTTCCAAAGCTTTGGCGCTAAAATTGCGTTGCTGTCGAGCGTCAAAAATTCCGTAACCCCTGAAAGAGCCCTCCGGGTCCTAAGATGCCGAATTTAATGCTGAAAAATTGTCGTCCACTAGGAAGAATAAACGTGGAACGAACCAGAAATAACTTGAGTAATCTTAAAACCACCGCCTCCATTGCAGCGATATCTAACACATTTTAAATTGGAGTCCTTCGGGGTAAATATTCTAAGATAGATAGGGAAGGGTGGAGTGCTACAGTGAATCAATCTCAGGACTGAATGATCATTGAATGAATGTAGGATTGTCCTAGCCGTAAAAGCTGAATTCGATGTACATGTCCGCGGGTATGACCGTTTTGGATCCGGGTAAATTTTGTCTCTGGACTGTAAATTGGGTATTGCAGCGATTTTATTATTTTATCAGAAACCTATGTATTATGTCTAAAGAATTATATATTCCGTAATCCTCGAAAATGTTTCAACATGATTGCAAGGTTTATTCGGGAGTAAATTTTTTTATGTAGTCACCCCATTGCTGAGGTTAAAACTCGCAAAAAATCAACCTGAGGACGGATGATTGTGAGTATTGTAAGCAGCCGCCAAAACGTTGGTAATCATGGATCCCACTACCCGGATAGAATCTCGATAAGTCTTTTATATGATTTTTCGTTTTCAATAATGGTATGGAATGTATGAATGGGTGATTGCGACGCGTGCTCGAGGATGGTTATGGTCGCTGAAGTTCGTGAGGGCATTCTTCTGAAACTCCGAACTCAGAGTTGTATTGATGAAATGCTCTTGGAGGAGGGTAGGAGCCTTAAAAAAAACAGTTGCTAGGGGGTTGTACTTCAACCGTTCGCCATAATCCCGATCACGTGACTAAGGTGTTACGAGATACAACCACGAAGGGTGCAAGATACGCGAGTGATTTAAACATTCGGATGGATTTCTAAAGCATCTGATTTGTTGTTTATTGCACCTCTGCGCTGACTTCTTGATCGGTGTTGATGGAGTTGAAATACGCGGTTAGAAGCAGATTAAACAACATATGAAACGCATAAGGTATGTCTCCTTTTGTTTCATACTTGCCTGAATTCGATCCGTTTGTTGTTTTACTACGTGAAACCTTAGTTACGTATTCGGAATTATCCAGAGCGGTTCGAACACAGCCCCCACCCCCCTGGTGACAAATGCTGGAGACAGCACGGGAAGTTGAAAAGAAGAAACTGGCCCGTGCATTGCAAAAGCCCTCGCTAGGGAAAAAAAGAAGCGGCAGTGGGCTCCCTAAAATACATACAATGCTCGAGAGGAGCGTTTAAGGGGTGAGAGGAGTGTGGAGGAAAGCTCGTCAGTGGAGATGAGAGGGAGTGGCATACACATCGTATGAAAGATAAAGGAGACACAAAAGACGAGCGGGAGAGGGGCGCGAGAAAGAATGGGCTGCGGTCGGCCAATCTCCAGATTGGACATTCTTCTTTTCAAGCTACTAAGTATCTTTCTCCCGATGGAAATGTAGGACACTTTCAAGGCCTGGAATCTTGATTCGAACGTCTTGTTGATAATAATCTGTTGGCTCACTGAAGAAGACCAAGATGACACCATGATAAGTCGAATGGTTTCAGACTTGTGGTCTGAGCGAGATAACATTTTGCATGAAGTTTGGCCTCATTTTAAAGGAAAATATTTCAAAATTCCAGAAATATGAAAATATTAGCCGCTTCCCGAACTGATTTTCTAGATATTAGCCTGTTAATTGATGCTGTGTTCAATGGGATATACTACGCGTCCGCACTTCGTATTTCTAATGCTCAGATCTGGTCAGTAATTCAACGGTGAATATTGTGTTTTTTTCGCTATTTCAAAGATAAATCAATTACTCACTAGAGTAATTTTTACATGATCGCATAAAACTTCACCGCACGGGCGTAAAGGTAAGTCAAAGACTCGTGAAGATACAATGATGTAATTACTGAGAATTTCAATCGCATAAGACAATATTTTTTTCGCCGTTAATATTGCTGTAATTACTTCATCTTTCTTACAGCGGCTGAAATAAAAAAATTGAATTCTAACATTATCTCCATTATGACTTGGGAAAACCCTCGCTCGCTGAAACATCTTTTACAGTGTGCAAAATAATTTTTTCAATGAAAGAGATAAATACTGCATCTTTCTGCTGTAATTCAATGATTGTTATACCAAGGCACAACTTACTAGTGTCAACGCATAGGTGTCATCCTTAGGTATTAGAAGGTGACCCCATACGTTGAAACTAGTTAGTTGTGCCTTGTAACTGCAATAACGAAATATAAATGGAAAGATTAAACATTTTTAGCTCTCTCTTTCATGACATTCCTGTAAATGGGATGATGAAAATGCCATAAATTCATTCTTTCTTGACTTTCCGATGTCTTCCTTACCCTGCAGCAAAGGCAATTTCTAGAGGGCTGGAACAATTTGCCGAATTTCCGGAGATGCAAATGGTTGATCAGGTGGTAAATTTTGAGTATATTCCACTGTTTCAATTTATACTTGAGAATATTTTAAAGAAATCGAGCAATAGACATCTTTGAAGATCCGATTCATTCAAATGTTCGGATCAGGTAAGACAATCTTAATGGGATCTTTAATGGGTCTTTGAGGTGGCTACAGCGATTTTTGCTCATGAACAGATTTGTGTGAAACTGTGCTTACCTATTCCTTTTAGTTACATATATACATAGATACAAGTGAAAAAATGCTTCACCTCACATTCAAGCCTAGTGCCTTTAATGAATTCACCACTGTAATAATGGAGTCTGCAAAAGAAACGAGCATAACTTTATTTAGCGAAGAAAATGATTAACTTTCTTCTTATTTCAAATGGAGGTTTCTACTTGTGTTTGTACGAACATTGCTGGTTTAAGAAAAATATTTGGCATTGAACACAATCCTGAAGAAGGGCGTCAATTTATTGATTCATCAAAATGCCAGATATTATCAAGAATTTTGAGCAATGGAAACCCGCAACCGAGGGTGGCGGGATCCAGAAAGGAAGTGGGAATACTGCAGGTATATTAAGAAAGAAGATTCCACCGCACACAAGAGAAACGAATGAACGTTAAATAATCATTGAATTATATAGAGGGACTTATATCAACCGTGGATGTTTAACATGCACATATACTGTTGTGAGAATATATAAGAGAATGATATTACACATTATTACACAGAAGTAAACGTATGGAAAGTTTATCACGCAAACCTGTACGTAAAAGCAAATCGGTCCAGCCCCCTTGAGGATAGGTATTCCAATTATTGTCGGGTGGAGGGACGCGGAGAGGCACTGCGACCGCCCCCAAGAAAGGGTGGAAAGTCTGCATGAGCCTGTTTGAACGAAAGGTGAAGAGAGGTCCACATTTCAACGTCCTACTCGACGAACGTAGTGCTTCACTCATGGCGTCTCGATTCATATCCAACCCCGCAAGCCGTCGCAGGATTGAGTGGCAGGGGAGGTTTGGACACTAGACGTTAAAAAGGAAAGGGAGCTAGAAACAAGCAATTGGAAGAGGGAGAGGAGAAATGAGGGAATTGTATAAATTATGCCTCTAAAGAAATCGGCCTGAACTGGTAATCCGACCATGGACCTTGAGCTTGTCGGCCAGTTGCGCAGAACTCCTCACTACCCAGGCTTCCTGATTTATGTGGCAATTTTGGAGAATTTTAGGGAATCAGCTGTTTAGCCCATGCTGTACTTCCAAGATGCCTCAAACAATGTGATCACATCCGATACTACCTCTAATGATGTGATAAGCTTCTAATGAAAAAACGCATACCAGCCGCAACAAAGGAAATGAAATACGTATAGATCGCCGCGAGATAAAATCGGCCTGAACCGTTAATCGAGCAAATTTCCTCTGCCAAGACAGGCACACACCACTACACCACCCAATCTGCCTAATTCCCGTGGCAATTCTGTCTTTTAGTGTCCCGCTCTGTTAATGCAACAGTCGCAAATTATGCATAGAAAGAAGTTATTTTGTTGCGAACCTATTACTTGGCATTGTATCTCCTTATTTTGTTGCTTTTCGCAATTAAATAGATATAAAGACATGGTGAAAAAATTACCCTCCTTGCAGCATATACCTGATATGACTGCCAGTTACCATAAGATTGTGATAGTTTGAAAATTTAGATAATACTTATTTGTAATTGGAATACAAAATGGTGTAATGTCACCAATTGTGGGTCAGATGCTACGTTTTAAACAAAATACTATATTTTGAAAATGACACCACCGTCAGTCAGAATCGCTCTACTAAACATCGCCATGACTATTACGAAATAAAGTAATAGAGGCTTTTAAATCACCTTATTTTCCCTCTTTAGGGTCGTGGTAGATCGTAGTGTGATTTAATGTTACCTTCAGCATGGGATAGTTGCATAAATACCAAAGTAATTTATTAAAATATGTTACGATATTAAAAAAACTGCCATTATTTATTGTTATATAAAATTTTCTATCGTAAAGAATGGAATTCATTCAAAAATGACGGCCTGCGCACATATTAAATTCTATTATTCTTATAAAACTCAAAATAATGATACTAAATACGCCCATTATTGCTGAATCAATCATAATTTTGTGAAATGCACGACGATTTTATTTGCAGACAAACGGTTTCATCGCCCAAACAACATCCTCACGTACATTTACATGTCCGGTACAAAATAATTCGAAGTTACACCAAGATGAATTTACTTTTCTATTTAAAGACAGCTTAATGCCAATTGATGAAACAACATCATGAGAATCCCGAGGCTAATATTGATTCAATCACAATTTATATTTGCTGAGTTACGCCTGAAAATATCGAGACCACCCCAGTTCATGTTAATATTAGACAAGTGTGTAGCCTCCATGTCTCTAACAGTTGAATTGCTTTCCTTGAGGAACGTCAGATATATTTTATTTAAATTGGATTTTTTGGAATATAATGTGAAATATCTAGCGCTTCCAAGATTCGCACCCGAAACCTCAGGTTTGAAGGTTAGTGCCTGCTCAGCACACTCGAGATACCTCTGAGTACATGCACGCATGAGCGTCCTACATGTAGCATGCTGATACTTTGGTGTTCATTTGTGAAATTTCGCCTCTTTACAAGTTACAGTAGGCTTTCGTTAGCTTTTCTGTAGTCGTAATTACATTCAAACTAATAAGGTGTTGTGTAGATAATGTTGCTGATGACTCACTCCGTGCCACAAACCCATGAGATGGCATGCAGGGTATTGTGTAGATGTAGATGCACGCGTGGCAGGAGCACAACACGCGAAGAGCCGAAGAGTGAGATCAGAGAGCGCTCATTTCACCCCACGTGATACCCACCTGCTGTCTGTTCCAGAATTATGTAACCCTATGCATGTGTAGTTTAAGCTTTAAATCTCAAAAACAGGAGATTTTCTTTCACCCACTCATTCCAATTAACGCTTTCTCCGTCGATTAATTGGAAACACTTTCGTTAAATGCCGATTAATTTTGATATTATGGTGTTAAGAACGGAGAAATTGGCCCGTTTTTGAGCTCCTAAATGAAAGCAATTTTTCCGTTTGGCCCGTCAATTTTAGCGGAGCTACGAGAATCGGCTGAGTTTCCTGCGTCTGATTTGTTGCTATAACCAAAAATGCTCCAATGAAATTACAATTACTCACCATTTACGTTATCCGTTTAGCTGTTATTTAACTATTTATGGAACTATATTATCCATGGAATCGCACCCCCGAAAAAATGGCCCATTGCACCGTCATTTAGTTATTGACTTATAAAGGCCCGTTCACATGCATGCGTTTCGTGCGAAGAGTGCGCCCAGTTTCGCGCGAAAGATTCACATGCAAGTGTAGGCGACGTCGTCGTCAGTCGCGACCACTCCACGTGCTGACATCTATCGGCAAATGAATATAAAAGTGGAAAAAGCTAGAACTCCGAATACGTATGGCTTACATTGTAGCTATTTAACGGACACGAGCGGAGAGCTGCGTATCTCTTTCAAAATGAAGAGATGTAAATTACAATGCAGACGATTGGCGACCACCGCGTTAATATAATTTTCCTAACCAAGCGTCGAGATCCACCCCTCCCCTCAGTTGTTAACCTACCTCGTTGCCCTATCTCTACTTACCTCGCTGACAGAAAGACGATTTAGAAATTTATTCGAAAATTGAGGTAGAAAAAGTTTCCTGAAAAATCTTCACTTCAATAAAAATCTTTAGATATTATTGTAAATAACTTTACTGTAGGGTTAGGAAAAAAATATAACCGCGCTTGAGTTTGAATCAGTGAACACGGTTATTGGAAGCGAGCACGCTACCAACCGGGCCAATCCCGCTTCTACACTTAGGTAGAAAAACATTATATTAGACTTTGCACTCTTGAGTATGGCCGGATAATGCATTTCGCCGTCTTGATGAGTTTTAGGCGCAGATTGCTCAGTAGACATTCCTTGAAGGTAAGATTTGCACTAAAGACAATTATAAATAACTCATTTCCGACGCTAATTCATGCTATGGGCATGGATATGTCCCGGGAATCGTAAATTATGATGAATAATTGGACGGTGTACCAAAGTCGCCTGGGATGTTTATGCATCGAAATTAGTCCACTAAGTTCTTAATGTGCCCACAATACAACTGGCACGTATCAAGCACTGTAGCAATGATACACAGAAATGTACATATCTTGTGTGCAGGCTAATATATCCAAGAAAATCGTCAAAGTAAACACAAACGACTCCACATGTCCGCCATTTGTTTGACGCGTCTGGCGCGTAGAAAGTTGAGCAAAACTCAAGCCACGTCCGAATTCACCGTCAAGGACACTTGGAAGCACGTATCCTACTCCGTGCTTGGAAGGTCGCATATCCGTCCTTCCGAGAACGGCGGCCATCTTGAAGGACGTCCGAATTCACCATGCCTCCTCGCAAGTGTCCTCGGGAGTGCGCTCAATCGTGCACACTTCTGCCCGTCCTCGGACGCCATATTGGAATGTTGCTCCATGGGATCGTTTGCGCATCACGCCATGCATTTCTTGGAATTTCACGTCACGGGGTACTTCCTGTATTTAAAGTTATTTGACGGTAGTCGGTATCGGTACACATGTGGACAAAATCAAGCAAATGGGTAAGTTTACTTTCAAATGTAAGTGGTAACAGGCAGAGAATTACAATTCCTATTTTTGAGCTAACTTTTGAGCAACTACCTATCCTTATATCCTATTAATTGCTTAACAATGATAATGACTAGGAAACTAAAACTTTAATAAATTATTTAACGCGATACACTGCCTATTGTTAATATAACGAAAAATTATTACACTGTATATGCATCTACTACACTTAAGCGCCCACAAAAATACGACAAATCCTAATAACTAAGAACACTACAATAGTAATGGAATAATTTAACGCAAGAACTGCCTAATGTTATGAAAACAGCGACAGAAAAACTAGACTTAACGCGAAATATAATTAAATTATACTGAAGCTACGACAAAAATTGTTGGTAGGTAACTAAAAACTCTATCCTTGAGCTACAATGAAAATTACTACCTGACATTAAGTACAAAGAGGACAAAACTAGATTTACACGCAACGCCTATTTGAAAAATAAAGTAAATAAATATGAATGAAGAATTTTATACAAAAATAAAACAAATAAAAGTGAATCCACTACGTTCCACTGATTATAGATACTAAGAAAACTCCCTCACCCCTAATCTAAATTAATATTAGAAATGAAAATACAAAACGAAAAAAATTGAATATAAAAAAACTGTCCAAGCAAAAAGCGATAGCGACCACAGCACCAGAACGCACCCAATTTGATATTCAATACCCAATTCAAATACCCAATACGTATATACTTCCATTTATTTTCGGGGAATAGGGCTCAGTTTTTCTCCGATGTCCTTTATTTTTAGTTCACTTTCTCTCCCGGAGAGGGCAGTGCTATGCTCTTAGAACCGTCCAGATTCATCCGTCCTCGAGGAGTCTCCTCGACACCATACGACCTCGCCTTGCGACCTACCCATGAGTCCTTGCGGCATTCTGAATTCGGACGCGGCTTCAACTTCGCTCGCGCGAATCCACGCGTAAGATGCGAAGCTGTAAAGAAGTAAGATGATTGGCTGCGCGCGAGAGGCTACGCTTAGTTTCGCGTAGAACGCGTGAATGTAAACACCCCTTTAAGGTAGACCGAGCAAAATATCATTTTCCTTAGAAATCAATGAATTTGGTCTCACTTAAGAGAAAAATATGTCACCCAAAAATTTTACCCCTCACCTCATTACTTTTGAAGATATTTGCCAAAACATACCAGCCTTTTTAAATGGGAAATGGTACGTGCATGAACTCCAGAGAGATATTATTTTCAAAATGAGGAATTTATAACACTTATATGTCGTAAAAAAACTAACAGCGTTTAGTTTGTATGTTTTCTCAACTATTTTTGAAAATTAATCATATTGTCACCGTAGTAGGTTCTTGGGTATCACAAAAATACCTTCCGTTTTGAAGGAGTTTCAAGCGCACCGCGCGAAAAAAATGCGTTAAGCTAAAGACTTATTTAGATATTATCATTTGATTACTAACCATTTCTGTCATACAAAACTATACTGTTGCACCATTAATAACGCAATGTTTAGTTCATGTGTCCCACAGCTGGTAAAATTAAAACGTATAATTCAAATATGGTCTCTATTATGACTAGGGAACTTTCTCGCTCGGACTACCTTAAGTATCACGAATCAACCATGGCCGCTGGTAGGTATATCATTTCTCGCAACCATGGCCGCTGGTAGGTGTATCAATTCTCGCGGACTCCCTCTTCTGTCCCTTTCTTGTATCGATCCTTTCTTTCTTCTCTCCTCCATCTTCTTACTTTCTTTCTGTCTTTCTCTCTTCAAGTGTGTTCGAGTGCCACCGTGTGCGCGTTCCATGTTCTCCCGAATCTCATCTCCCCCTTCCTTCCACCGACTCTTCCTCTTCTTCTTTTCCTTCTCCTCCTCCTTCTTCTTCTTCCCATTTCGACACACTCTCACTCACACGCCTTCACTCCCGGCGACGCCGTCGATCTTGTCGACGTCAGAAGCCATGACTTTCACACTCTCTTGAGAGACAGAGAGAAAGAGAGAGAGAGAGAGTGAGAGAGGGAGGGAGAGAGAGAAAGAGGGAGAGAGGGAGAGAGAGTGTGAGAGAGAGAGAGAGAGAGGGAACGAGGCGGAACAGAGTCCTCTGGTTGTGACTGCTAAGAAATAGGGAACCCGTCACACTCCATTTCGGTCTTAATATACGAAATGGTCATTGACACTGTCGAGGGAACGCTGTTAGAAACTGTCATTGTTGCCTCTATTCCAATCACTCGCATTAATGGAGTCAGCCGGCTGATTCATATATTTCTGAGGTGAGGTTTTACAGCGAGGTTGGCGAGATATGGTGGTTCGTCACGGCAAAATTAAGTCAATGAAACTTGGTAATTTCTACTGAGTAGTATTTTTGGCAGCGCTTTTCGACGCTACGGTATCTATACCAGCCCCCCGCCGATTCCAGTGGATTCTTAGTAGACTGGGTAGCTTGGTGGTCTGAGCATTGGACGCGAAATTCGAAGGTCCGTGGTTCGATTCCCGATCCAGTCGAATTTTGTCTGCTTGGAATCGGCCATATTTACATATTCACACCACCATTGTGTTTCACTCAGACCGCTCAGCGGCAAATACACGAATCACCACACACTAAGTTCATCACACGGATCGAAGCTGATCACTTTCATGAGCGAACTGAGCGAACGCCGACGGACTTCCAACGTCTGCTGCTATTCGGCTCCTACCACTGCGTCTGCCCCCCCTCACACATATATATATTATGTACGCTAACCCAAGTAGGAAATGAGCCGTTCAGGCCATACAATCGTTCGTTTATTCACTCAGACCGCTCAGTGGCAAATAAATACAAATTAAGGTTCAAGCAGAAAGGTCGAAAGAAAGTGGATAGGAACACATAAAATTGTCGAACACATTGGTGGTGTGAAGATGTAATGATAGCCAATTCCAAGCACAAAAAATTCGACTGGACCGGGAACCGAACGAATATATATATATATATATATATATAAATTATATATGAATAAAAATGTGCCACTAGTAACTGTTGCATTAGTGTTAAAGCATTTTTATGATTCGCTGTAAATGAAAACCTATCCTCGAATTCTACGAGTATTTTCTGCACCACACTCTGGCTTAGAGTGTTCATTCCACGAAATATTGGCCGTCCTATCATGAAAGTGATCATTGATCACCTTTTTTGCCGTGGATGTATTCAGTTCATGTTTTTTTACATTTCCAAGTATAAAGGTTCGGCATGGAAATTGTTAGCCGCTATGATGGGTTCAATTTACGTCTCGTTTGTTCTTTAATGAAACGAACCCTCTTCGTTGAATTGACGAGAGGTTAAACAGAACGTTAGGCTTAGTTTGTGGTGATTAAATCATAGTTTTTCACAATGCACCCTTACAGCTGGCTAACGACCTGTTAACCGCCAAACGATGGTTGGTTAAACCGGGCGCGTGGGCGCGTGATGCGCGTATGATCTCATCATTCGGATGACTTTTTGACTGTGAGATTTCATATCGACTAGACCCGCTTCACTGCACACTCAGAAACTACAAACAAATTGCACTCATTTATTAGAGACGGTAGTCTATTAATTTAATATTTAAGAACCATCCAAAACTTGCTCTACTTCAATGAAATTATTCGTTAGGTTTTTACGATGGGCTTATATTTTCCGTGTATACAGTTGCCTAATAAATATTAATGCGGACACAATCAAGAGAATTAATCAAAGTTGTTTGCTTAAGTATTTGTTTGGGAGTGGAGGAGTGTTTAGGCATTATAATCGCGTAACAACAGGAAGGGGGCCGCCCCAACTGAGCGAACGCCGACGGACTTCCAACGTCTGCTGCTATTCGGCTCCTCCCACTGCGTCTGCCCCCCCTCACCCTCTTCGTCTCGCCCCCCACCCCTTTTCGCCCCCGTTGTCCCCTCTCGTCGCCACTCGTCAATCCCTCGCCCCAATAAATGCGCAGCCAATCGGAAATCACCGTCCGAATAGTGTTTGGCGTCCTAACAATTTCCTCCCCGTAGTCACAAGTAAACACGATCCCTCTAGTGCCCTTTCATGGGCCTCGCTCGCCTTTACGCTTCATCTCGTCCCCGCCATGGCCTCAGATTCAACCCCTCTCCTTAATATCTCCACTCATACTTCTCTGCATTGGAGGCGAAAAAACAGTTTTCCTACTTTACGTGATTTCTTATTAAGAACACTTGGGATCAATCAGTTCAAAGCACTTATCTTTGAGATCCGATAGTTCGAAATTCTTATTTGAATATATTAACGCCTCTCCTTTATGCTGCCTGCATATTTGTCGTTTATTTAGCTAATTATGCCTCAGTCATGAGGTTGACTGGTTTATTATTTTCATTTCTTATTGACACATTTGAGTTTATAAAATTCATTTTGAGGCCTGATATGCAAACAAAACTATCTGCTGTTTTATTCGGCCTTATGAGCTACTTTTAGGCGTGTTCTGATGTTTATATTTAATGATTATGAGAATCTTTTCTGATTTGAAGAACTGACCTGACTGGTGAATATTTTTGAGCTAGGTTCCTTTGAAACATATACGCCGTATTCACGGTTTATCTGAAGTCGACGGCCTTTGAAGTGGGAAAGGCATTTTGCTCTCTTTGCTGAATTAAAACTGGGAGAAGAAATGCTTCATCAATATTTCGGGCTTTGCCAAAACATTCCTGGAGGTCGTAATCCTTCAGACAATTAAACACAAATGAAATTCATTTGGCTCTTTGTTTCAAATTTTACGGATTTTTCATCTTTCTGCGTAAATAGTTTATATGCCACTACAACAGGGTTTGATTTGTCTATCGCCGAGTTATAAAGAAATGAGGTCAAATAGATGCTATTTTGTAGTGTGCAAAAATTATTACGTCACTTCGATTAATGACACAATGGTGTGTTTGCGTGTGTACTTTTAATAAGCGGAGAACAGTCTCGAAAAGTGCGAAGTGTGCGAATGGATAGAGGTGCAAATGTGATAACGGTATTCATGGAAATTAAAAGCTTTGGGTGTATTTAAGAATTTCGGAGTGGGCTGCATCTTGCTCGTTTCTCTATTCTTGAGTAACGAACGTCGAGAAACACCGTTTGACTAATTAACTAAGCACTCTCCTCTCAGCATCGCGAGTAGCATATTGAAAAATGTAAAAGAATGAAACGCCCTGATTTTGTTTTTGGCCCCCCGCGCCACTTGAGGCGAGTGCTCGCATTTCTGAACTTTCGACAGCCGCTCTCACCTCTTCCCCCGTAGGAAGCGCGGGTGCGGCTGCGGTGGGGTACTCCGAACGCGTACCCCAAAAAGGCTAATATTCGTGAGAGGGAGGTGAATTCGTACAGGGAGTCTTAATTTACGATGCTAACGTTACGATAAACATATTAGGTACCTTAATATCTCACAATATTCTTACCATATGATTCCAATCTCCTGTTTAGTTTTATGACACGATAAAATATATCTCTCAACGTGGAGATTATTTCCGGTCAAATCCCTAATGAAGTTTGATATCATGATGACTCTAAATTCGGAGAATATTGCGTAAGATTTTCACAAGGTTAATAATTTGGATTAGTCCAATATTTCATAGACTGGAAAACTTTTACTTACGACGGAGATTTATTTAAAGCTCAGCTGTCGGTGTAAAATTGCACCATTCCAAAGTATTCATCAAGTTGAAGTTTTTTTTAAATTTTGATCTGCACTATCACCTGTGAGTACCCACAGATTATGGCTGTATTGAAACCATTTTAGAGACTCGTTTATCCATCACCAACTTTGTTGAGATCCACTCAATGTTATTTCAACAAACTGACGGAGCACAATGTAAAAATATATTTATTTTCACGACCCCGAAAACAGCACAACAAGGTCTTTTACATCGAGAGTTCAACATTAATATAAGACGAAACACTAACAAGTGGTGGAAAACCATTAAGGCGGGACTCGAACCCGCGACCCTCGGATTGGCATGTGAGGACTTTACCCCGTCGCCACCTGTGCCGACCTAGGCTAATATAATTTTACAAAGCAGCTTACTCATTGGCAATGAGATTCATGTGATTGCATTTAATTTTTTCCTGTTGAATGCTATTCTCACTACTAATTTTTCGTAGTACAAAAAACATTAAGCTTGAAAGATATTTATGTAGAAGAATAATTTTTAAGTTGGTGGAGCCTCCTCGTTCTATTGATTCGTTGTGTGTTCACTTGTAATCAAAGGTGCATATTATACTTTGTAGAAATTAATTTTAATGAAAAAACACTTTGTTTTTCCTCAGGATGTCTTAGGCTGATCACGGTTTCAATACACACGCATCATTTTCAAGATAAAAATTATGCGTGTGCGTCCAAACCGAGGATGATCTAATA
Source organism: Ceriagrion tenellum (assembly GCA_963169105.1). Classification (NCBI taxonomy): domain Eukaryota; kingdom Metazoa; phylum Arthropoda; class Insecta; order Odonata; family Coenagrionidae; genus Ceriagrion; species Ceriagrion tenellum. The sequence goes on from OY720633.1 coordinate 3,172,057, forward strand.
AATCGTGTGGAGTGTTCACTTGCCAGCCATCGCATATCTTTCCTATATTGCTGGCAGGAGTTATATCTTCCGTAATATGCAAGGATTATAAGTGCAGTCGGGCGCCAATTTGTTGGGAAGTCTGAACAGGTTGTTATTATAACATACAGGTACTTGAGATTCATTTTTGAACCCAACAAAATGTACCTGATGATGTTGTATGATATAATTCGCAAAATTTATTTCAGCCCTTGTATTGGTTGCAATACCGAATATTAGAGAGGTTTTTGCTTCTAGAGAATGTCAAACACACATCTACCGTTCGTATCAGCCAAGGGGGGATCCATTGTTCGCATACTCTTTCACCTACGTGAAATGACGGATTCTGTTGCCTTGAGAGCAGTGTTCTTTGGACGCATTATTCTCATTCTGGAATACTGTTAGTTTATATGGTCCACAGTGAGACCTAAATCGCTCAAATTGGTCTTTTGGCCCATAAATTTCTTTCTTTAACCCATTGCTCCTCACCACGTTCTCACTCCTACTCCGAGCACGAGTTACAAAATACTGTCACCCATTGCTGTTTGCATCTCTCATTCCACAGAAGGATTTCGGACTCGACGTTCCTTCATCATTTTTTAATGGTTCCTTCCGATATTTTGAACTGCTTTTATCCTTCTCACTACTTATCCCATCTGACACCACTAGAAACGAGAATCTTCTTCAAATACTCCAGTTCTGCCTGTCCATTTTCAGAAGAGTCCTTTTTACCCCGAATCCCAACTCTTTTTCACTCCCTCTCCACAAATATATATCTCGTGACGTCCTCTCTCTTATCAACATCTTTACTTGCTCATTGAAACGCTGCCATTCACAACTACATCCACCCAATGAATAGCTATTTGTACGTTATTTACCCAGTATTATTTGCCACTCTCATCTTTGGCTATGCATAATTTGCTTGCATTAATTTATTTTCTCGATTGAACTCAATGTAAAAGACCTAGCGGCTGTTTTTGTGGCGAAATTGTATAAATAAATATGAATAAATTATTGATTGCTATAACAAACATTCTCGATCATCTGTAGACTGATTGGGTGACCTTTCATCATGTGCGCAAAACAAAAGGAAAGTTTTATCTTTTGTCCATAAATCAATCGTGTTAAAACCCACGCAGATGGACGGTTCGTTTCCATGTCCACAGCTTTTGCAGCGGATGTAGAGTTCGCGAGCTTTCTGCGAAGTAAAATTCTGTATGGTATATTGTGGAATATATCCTCCATAATATGGCCTGGGACTTAGAGGCTCTTGGTAATATGTATAGCTTTAAGCCGAAAGCCAAAGATTGGTGGGACGATTCTGAGTTGAAAAAGCCGCTTTACTTCCAACATAGGGTTTAGTTTTCAAACTGTTTTCTAGTGGGAGGTTTTGACAAGTTTTACATACTCGGATAAATCTCAAGTGCCTGATATGCTGTTTATTGTGTCTCAAATCACCATATTCAACTCAATCCACAATATTATTGCATGAGAATCTCGATCGGGAAGGCTGCATTAGATTTATGTGCATGGTTAAAAATACATCGTAATCTAAAACCCTTCGTGATTGCACCAAGTGACTCCTCAGTTACACCGTCAAAATAATCTCGAGGGGCTTGAAAACACAACCCCCCGAAAGAGACCTCAGGAAAGGTTTGACGGGGATTGAATTCAGGAGCAGCCCAAACCCGTCGTTAGTGTTGTACCTATCGACGAGAGTGGTGCTGCGGTGATTGAATTTTTTCTTCTTCGGGTGGCACTGCGATCTCGCGTCCTTAAAGGTGGGAAGGTGCGCGTTTTCGAGGGGGTCTACTGCTCCCACAGAATGGTTTTTTCGGGGGGTGGTGCACGAGCCAGGGGCCCCCAGCAGCAGCCAAGGTTAACGGAGAGAGAGGGAGGGGACGGAGGAGACCCTGGAAGAAGGGGAGCACCGCACCACACTCCCGCGCTCTCGACTTCCTCGAGCCCTCAAGTCAGTCACCCTCTGCGCCTCCATCGACCTGGGGGCGGCGGAGGGAAAGGCCCTTTCCCTCCTTCCTTTTTACTCTCCGCCCCCGCTCCAACAAAGGAGGACTCACTCTCCCGGGGACTTCAACCCCCTCTCCCTCTCTCTCCCCCTCCCTTAAACAGCCCCCCCCCCCCGCGCCTCCCCCTCCACAACCTTCCCCCGACCGACCGGAGAGAGCAGCATCCCAGAGAGCGCACCTGTGCCTACCTCCGCCTCTCTCACTCACTCACTCTCAGCCTCACCCACGCCTCCCTCCTGGGCGGCCTCCGACGTGGTGTGCTTTGCGCATTACACCACTTCCTGCCCCCGCTGCCGCCGCCGCCCGACGGCAGCAAATGCCCCCGTGGAATGACACTCATTCACTCCCCGGGGGAGGGTGGGTGGGGGAAAGGGGGTGGTTGGTTGAGGGAGGGGTTAAAAAGCGTGAGGAGAAGGGATGACAATCGGAAATGAAACTGAAAGAAGCGATTCTCGGGAGGCTTTCGCGAAAGGGGAACTCTTCGCACGTAACCCAACCGAAGTGGAACCGATCCACCAAGGGTCAGGGTTCAAATGTAGGGCAGCCAAAGACTTATGAGCCGTTGAACGAATACTTACCAAAGCGATCTACTCTTATGGAATCTATAAAGTTATGGATCTTGTTGCTAAATCTGGATTTCAGGAACTATATCTTTCACAACTCCATTTGTTCCCTCTTATCTCCCAATTGTTATTCCTTTGGATGTTTGGTACAATCTTATTTTACTTATTAAAATTCATGTACGATTATCTCATGGATATAAATAATTTATTCACATCATTAATAGTTAGCCTGAGTAAATAAATCGTCAACTGTTGGAGAGTGACTCTTTTATTATTTAACTAAGTTTTCAAGTGGTACATCGTGTTTCCGCCATCACGGTTATTTATATAATTCATAAGAATTAAACTCTCTACCTAGAGATCTCTATCTCTCTATGTAAACATTCTATTTGACAATTAAGTTATGAGATCATTTATTATACCAGTGAATTTATCGATTGTTTCTGCCACGCTCAACGAGTGCTTTTCTTCACTTATGGGTGTCTAAATGTAATTATAAAAATAAATGTTGTTTCTGCACCCATCCAATAAATAGGAATTCTGGATCGTTCTAGCGCGCGTTATCGCGTTTTGAAGTGTTCTTTAACGGTGATAATATAGGATTGGGGAAGGCTATCCAAATCATTCAAATGAAATCTGTCACTTACAATCGCAATTCACCTAAACTAGAAGCAAATCTCTAGAGCTATGATTGCGAACAGTAGGAAACAATTTATATTCGAGTGAGGGGTACTGAGAGCGGAAAAACGGAATGATCTTTGGACGCAACACTAAAATAGAGTTAAGTGTTCTACTTAGTGTTTTCAGGCTTTCAGCCTCATTCATTGACTTTGAATAAAGGAGACGATTCATGACCATCATCTTTACCATACATATTATGTACACAACAAGTCCGAGGATAATTCTCTGTAGCTCTCCACTCCTTGACTCCCACCGGGCCATCACTCTTTCTTTCTATCCGTCAAAAATCTTCACTTATATCCCCCTAGTAATTTACATGATAGGTTCCATTTTCGATCATCCCCGAAAATTATTCCTATCCATTTCCCTTTTGTTTATCGTCTTAAATGGGCTCTTCTGTCATTAAATGTGTTAAAAATTTGCCTGGACTGCTTTGCAAATGTTTTACTGAACTTCTATTCAACTCTGTTGAAGGCTCCTTCAATGGATACACGTCGAAGATAATGACAGGTTGAGGGCAGTCGCAGTATTTTTTCCGAAGATCACATCCGTCAGTTGCGGTTGACGCTGGCTGTTGCTACATTTTACCGTTAAAGTTTCTATCCTATTTCACAAATCTCCCATCAAGAGGTTAAAAGTGAATCCAATCATTTCTTGAATTGTTTCTTTTAGTGTCATTTCATTCTACTGAAAAATCTCCTCTTCCAGGTGTGCGTTCGTCGACAAATCATTATTCGCAACAAAGAGGAAGAACTCTTTCAGCAAATGAAATAAACTTGTTCCAGTATGAAATATGACTAAATATGCTATGAAACTGTATTTCTCGTCCCTTGTTGGAGCTAAGAAGAGGTATAGAGAAGAGCTATTGACTCTAATCTCTCTATCTATTATCTAATTTTAATCGTTTATTTATTTCCCTAATCAATAAAATATGAAGATATCTGCCGTGGTATTTGAGCTCGCGGTTCAGGAAAATGTATGCATGTTGATGGTAACAGTCTCATTGTCGACTAGGGTTCACAATGTGCTGTTTACTCGTAATTGCGAAGTGTTTGAAGTCTTTTTTTTGCACAATGTTGTGAACTCGTAAAGAGTGAAGCCATTAGACTTCAACTCTCAATATCTTACCTCACAAAATACGGATTGAAATTCATCTTCGATCGCAGGGACTTGAAACAGATGAAAGATATGTTCGAAGAAACTGCATCAAGAGATGAAACCCCTGCAAATGGCTTGCCGTGAAGAGTGATGGATGGATTGGGGTTTCGAGAAGTGGAATAGCTTGTTGAAGGCGTTCGTAGCTCCCGTGGCCTTGCATTGAGAGGTGTCGAAGGGGAGCGAGATGCAGGCGGGGAAAAAGCATTTGTGCGGAGTTGAGGGAAATGAAATCGACGGGAAGTATTGAATGGAGGAAGTGTGCGGGCATGTAAGCACGCCAATTTCCGAATCGTCGTCATCTCTTAAAAATGTTGGAGTAGAATTTTGAATGTGCATGCCTAGAAAGTATAAAGTGGCGTCGACTAAGATTCTCTTTGTTGCAAAAGCAAAGCGTGAAAGTTGTTCTATAGCAGCGATCTTTTGTGAGCAGTGACTGTGACATAATTACTGATTATATTGCGTTTGTTACGTTTGGAGCTAACATGTGTAGCTAAAAGCACTGTATTAACTCGCATCTCTGAAACTGCATTTCAGAAGGTACAAAGTTACAAGAATGACATGAAAAGTGTTAATTATTTGGCAAACATTACTACATATACCATTTATTAAACGTGACGGCATTACATACAAAATTACAAAGATGAAGGCGATCTCTCTCCCACTGTAAAATCGCCTACCACTAAAAAAATAGAAAACTTTATGTCACTTAGCTCACCTCTACTTGTAGACGCCTTCTATGGCTTTGATTTGATTGATTAATACTAACATTTCGATGCTAGAACTATTCATGCCATTGTTGCAAAGTTACGAGGCTATCTTTAGAGCTGGACGAAGGACAAGGATGACGTTTCATTCACTGGTCGGCGATCTCATAACAAAGGCACGACCTCAAGGATGTCCCATAAGCCCCGTGCCGAGGATGCCTATTCACTCTATATCTTTAGCTCTGGTTATCACACCTTTCTGAGGTCTCTGAGGAGCATGATGATAACAGTCGTACGAGCGGAATACTGATTGGGAGCAGCCATTGTACCTGGCGTACCTTGATGTTTTCTCAGCTCAGCGCAATGAATTCATTACGCGCACGATCCAGTGGAAATGACATCCCTATAGAGCGCCAGAATTGTGCAGAAATATGCTATAAGTTTCTATCTTGCCTCAGAAACATTCAAAAATATTCCTTGTCGGCCCCGTTGGCGACGGGTTAAAGTCCTCGCCTGCTAATCCGAGGATGCTGAGTTCTACCTCTACTGTGGATTTTACACCACTCGGGACGTGGTTGTTCGAGTTCGACTTTTATTATTGTTATTTACCTGATATAAAAGACCTTTTATGTGATATTCTCGGGTTAAATCGAATATATAGAAAATGAATAAAATAAAAAAGTTGTCGTTATATTATTATTTACCACACAATCGAACATATTAATTGAAAAGAAAAAAAAGGCATTTGGAAGTCAACCTCAACTTCATGTATTATATTTCTATTTTGTTGAATAAGCTCAGCTCAGCCTCAGGCGCTATTGAACGCTTCGCCGCTACAGATGAACCCGGGTAAGATGGGGGAGCGTTTGACGAAAGAGGTCGATGAAACATGCGCCACAAATTCTGACACGAAAAAATCTGCTTGAAGGAGGGGGAATAAATGAAATTGAATGCAACCATCCGGAAATATGATTCGGATGTAAAGGGAACAAAGGGAAGAAGGAACTTTTTTACATGTGAGCAAAGCAAGTCGTTTGCAAAATTCATGAACTCCGAGGGAGGGAGCCTCTTTTTTTATGTCGCGGGTCCTGTCACGACCGGGAGAGAAATTAGAGCGGCGGATGGAATTTTTAGTTCCACGGGAACGACGTAAAAAGGGCATGAGAGGGGGGGGTGGAAGGGATGGAGAAAGTTCGACGAAATGTCGAGCGCAGATTGGCTCGTGCGAAGAATAGCCCAAGCTACGAAAACGTACGTGGTAAAAAGACAACTGCAGTGTTCAAAGAAGATAGGACCACATGAGAGGAAACAGTTTGTGAACACATTCGTGTGGGGCGTGGTGCTTTATGGATCGGAAGCATGGATCTTTGGAAAAGTAGACAAGAAATGGCCAGAGGCTTTCAAAACCTGGTGTTGGAGAAGGATAATGAAGTTAAAATGAGGGAATATAATGAGAAACAAGAAAGTATATAGAAGAGTAGAAAATGAAAGAACCCAAATGGACACGATACAGAAAAGAAGAGTCGGATGGACTGAGGTACGATTGATTTGGTGAAGAATGTAAGTGAAGGAAAATTAGAGGGAAAAATCTCCGGAGGAAGGCTCAAGGATTAAACATTGGACTAATAAAGACGAAAATGCTGAAGAAGAACTACCGGGAAGTAAGCAAACTAGTCATAGACAGGGAAGGGTTGAGGGGGCTCTGCAGTCAACCAATCTTAGGAATGAACGACCAATGATGATTGGCTACCGAGTTTTCAAGGCGCGGGGAGACGTCTGCTCCTCCAAGGAGGAGGATACGATAGGCGAGTGAGGGAGTATTCCATGAAGATACGACGTTTTGTGGGACTCATGTGTATGTGAATGCGATCTTAGTAATGGATGGAGCCGTCTGAAATCTGGCGCTGCAGGGGACGGACTGTCACCGAAGGAGATCGAGGATGGATCCAGCGGGGCGGAAGACGGGGAAGGAAAGCGTGCGGAGTGCTCCTGAACGGGGAATCGGAACCAGATGGATTGGTCTCCCCTCAAGACGAAAAAGGATTTCGCAAGGAACGGAATCAAAGTGAAAGTGGGGAGGATGGGTGGGGGGCTATTCCGGAGAAGTCGAAGAAGAAACGAATTCCACGACCGAACAAAAGGAGATGTGAAGTAGAGGCATATGAGAGCCATCGCCGGATTTGGGGAAATGGAGGGTTACTGTCCATTTGATTCAAAATAAAAAAGAAGTAGGAATGATGCATCATCTCTTCAAATGATGACGACAGAGCTGGTTTATTTTTTCAATTTTTTGCATGAAAACTCGTTCATATGGATAATGATATGCAAGAAAAACTAAGTTCATCTGGCCACTGATTTTCTTCGAGGACATAGTTCTGCATTGCTGATATGCAAGTGACTCCCCTTCTACTGTTCGCTATCTCTTGTTTGCATTGAAAAAAGTATTCGAGGAGCGGGCGAGAAAATCTAACCTCAGTGAAAATATAAATACAGTCCTCAATTTTATTAGTATCTACGATGAAAGGAAAATGTTTTACTTAACTACCCATATACTTGATTATCCGACGCGCTTCTCAGATATTCTGCATCATCAGGTACAAAGTGTAATTTATTATTAATTATTAATTTGTTAAGAGATGCGATAGTAACGTAGGGGAGGATGTCGAGAAAAGAAATGTCGGAAAGGGATAGGGAGGGGAGCGGAAAAGTAGTTCATTGCAAAGGTTGCTTGAGTGTCTAATTAGTTAAATTTGTTCTAAAGCAGCCATCTTTAATCTTTTCTGGAGGATGTGTAAAATTTTGAGGTTATAATATCTAATATGATTGTTTCCCAACGAATGTTTGGCAAAATGAGACGTGTCATCCATATTTTTAAAAACTGCTGGTGTGCTCTTCAATGCGTGCCATAAAATTTCAACCAGTTTGACTTATGAATGCTATATTTCAAGCATTGCATTCAATTTTGTAAATATCAGATTTGTGTAACTTATTCTGTTAATCTTTTTCTTGGACTAAATTTTAGGAAGGATTAGGGGAGTGTAGAATGCGGCTTTATTTTTTCCAAACATCTGTTTTAAACACAATCATACTAACGATTATAATAACGAAATTTTACACATTCTTTTCAAAGGTTTGAAGATGTATGCTCAGGACAACATTGAAATTATTAGACACTTAAGTAACCTTATTAAGGAGGTACTTTTTATGCTTTCTTCCAACTCATTTTCGATAAAATTTCTTTATAAAATAACAACCCTTTCCGCCTTATAAGACATCAGTCCATGTTACCCTGCCATCTCTCCCTTAAGTATCCAAAATAAAGTATTTTAGCCTCCCTCCATGTTACGATCACAACACTAAATAAATAATAATGAAGCAAACCTTTGTATCTAACGATGCAGTGAATCTGTAAACAGTGTCGTGTTACAAAATAATTTATATAGGAAAGTAATATGTTTTCACTTAATAATGGGGATGCTACTATGTAACACCTGACGCGGGCAAGTTCTTATCTCGGTTATTATTGCAATATCCTCAGCCATGTTAGTGCCTTCATAACTTCCTGTAGTATAGTTTGCTCTACATGATGAATGTATAATTCTTCCATGCAGCCTCAACTCCGCTGTTGCCATTATGTCTCGGTATCTGGCGCGCATGGAGGCTTAGCAAAACAGACAAGCGACCAAAAAAGATTTTAATGTAGTTGCATACTTAATTACAATTGACAGGATTTTCGGACTAAACATCGAGAAAAGAGCTTCTAGATAACTATCAGAGGGAGGCTTCCCAATTTTGTTTCATGGTTTCGGGTGCATGTATTTAGTATATATAAAAAAGGAAACAACTCTCTCACCACCGCAAGTCACTCGCTGAAACTCTCAAAATATGTGCATGAACCCCTGGTTTTTACCGAGCGATGGGCAATCTGGAATGTGTGCACGGATGATCTGATTATCTCCGGTAAAGAAGAAGTTGTCATTAAACACATTTACTGCATTACGTTTGAGAAACAGCTCTTTAAAGCCTGAACCCCTCGGAGTCTCGATGTATCCGCTCTGGTTCACTTGGGTGGGTTTCGTAACTTGGAACACAACAATACTTCCAAGCGAAACGCTGCACAATGGTCTGGCGAGCCTTTTTTTTCCGGTCAAAAGTCCGAAGGCTTATTTACTGACGTGTAACTTCATGAATTTCGTATTACACGAGTTTCGTTAGTTTTATGCACATGCCTAAGGAGTAATTGTGATATTTTTTCTCACTATGAGTGGAGAGACAGGTGTTTTTATCATTAATTTGGGCTAAAGAAATCAAGAAAATAAGCGCCTGATATCTATGCATGCCCAACATACATTGGTACTCTTCTATTGGTTAATTCTACATTTTAGTTACCCCGCTAATGCACCTTAGTAAGTGCTTTGAACCAAGTCGGAAAATCGACTTTTTACAGGAAAACTGGGGTTCCTAGACCACTGTGCGCCGCGCCGCTGGGAATTGTGGCCGAGAATGAACTAGCCGTTTAGAAGGGTAGGGAAAAGGGGAAAAAGACTCCAGTGGACGAAAGTGAACTGCATCTCAGCGGAGTGTTGCGTAGTCCGCTTCTGTTCTTGTTATAATCTCCGATGGTAGGTAGAAAGAGGGAATTTTTGTATCGGCTCGGCAGTGCATTTCTGCTCGGCAGTGCATCTCTCTTGTTTGTCACATCCATCAGTTCCAGAGGTGAAGTACGAGGTCAATATAATATATTCCGTGTAATCCTGAAACTTACCTGATCTGAATTTTTCAACTAAACTAATCCTGTCGTGATGCCCCTGAGTCCCGAGCGGCTCTCACCTTAATCCTTCCATCAGCTGTGTTGTGTTGTACTCTTCGTGAGCTTCGTGTAGAATTTCTAACAAAGTGTGCCATGTTTTAAGTTGGCGAATGCATCAAAAATAGTTTATTTCAGTCCAAAATTTGAATTTCATATTCAGTATGAGTCTTAAAGATAAGTAAATAACATCTCCCCTTCATTTTTTCAGGCAAAGACCTTCCTATATATTCCAGTCTTTTTAATGAAGTGCTGAAAATGTTTCATGTGTTTTTTCTTCTGTTGAGTCGGAAGTTAAGGTGATTTGCAGGTATTTGACTTCATCTGGCTTCTTTACTTTTGCCCCTCTCATTTGATAGGCATGGGAATAGGGAATCGGAGTGATTTTTTTCACAAGATGGGTACAGCAATGGATTCACTGACATCTAGTAATTTCAAGTTATGATACCACACGTTGATGTGGTACTACTACTCAATTCTACTACTCAATACTTTAATCTACTACTCAATAATAAGGGACTTTCTCAGTGATCGAAAACAACGAATAGTCATTGATGGTATTGGCTCTGATATTGTTACAGTCACATCTGGTGTTCCACACGAAAGCCTAATCGACTCTCTGTTATTCATTATTTATATAAATGACCTAAGTTCTCGAGTTAGCAATAAACTAAGATTATTTACAGACGATACGGTCATCTATGGGAAATTAGCGGAGACGCGGACTTAGGAGGTCTATTATCGGATCTGAACGACGTTCATTCGTGGCACCAGTAGCGAAGGCTAGACCTAAATCTTAGTAAATGCAACGCATTACACTTCTTGTGAAACTCATTACACCAACGCTGTATCTACTTAGTGGGTGGACTAAGCATAAAGTTCTCAAAATATGTTAAATACCTTGGTGTTACCTTAACTTCAGATGCATCGTGGAGAACACACAAAACATATGCGACACAGCATTAAAGAAACTAGGATTTATCAAGCGTATATTAATAAAAATATCTCAGCTAAAAAGTAGAAGAGAAGTGCTACTTTGCTCTCATTAGGCTACACCTCGAATACACCGCCAGCATTTGGGACCCTGGACAGAAAGGTATAACAAAATATTAATATAAATACAAAAGAAAGCTGCGCGATTCGTTAAAAACTGCTGCAAGTGATTATATAGTGTTTCTCAGCTTTTTGAGGGATTAGATTGGGAGCCGCTAGAGACTCGGAGGCTGCGCGCTAGACTTATTTTGCTTTAGAAATTCAGAACAGGTGTGTTTCAAAGCGACATAGAGGATATCATTTTACCCCACACTACATTTCTAGGTCCGACAGAAGCGATAAAATAAGAGATATACCTTGCCGAAGAGATAGACGCAAATTCGTTCTAATATTCTAAAAAATGTTAGCTCTTTCCACGCACAACGAGTGACAATAATGAAACTGGAGCTCCACTTAAAACACACCCATAATAATGTTCACCATTTCACCTCCCTAACCTCGTCCTCTACACCTTTGCACGGCTGGTGTCCTAACACCCCCTACTACACGTCCATGCGGCGGCTCGCATGGTAGTATGTAGATGTCGATGTAGTTTCTTAATCTTTTACCATCTTTTACATAATACCCGGATACTATTTTTTCCATTGTGGAGGGGATGGAACGTTCAAGCGGCCGATTACGTCGTCGTCGCTCAGCGTTTCCATCGCTGCTCTTATGCGAAATGATTAGCAAAGAAGTAAACAGCGCAAAAATAGAAACTCCGCTAAATGCGACAACTCATTTGGTGACCTGGCCCGCCACAAATCAGAATCATCAAAACTTTTATCCCGACCACTTGGGCAACGGCCAGCCAATTATGAACACCGGTTTCCGATCAGCCACTGAAGTTAATCGTCCTTGACCTTTGCTCGGATTATGAAGGTTGATCCTCTTGTGCGTCCCATCGCTGTTGTCCCTCTCCATGATTCGCAGAAATTACGTGTGAAATGGCTGGAGCCGTCGAAGAACTTAACCACCATATCTCTATCTTTCCATTGGGCCCGGGTTGGCTTAGTTGTAGCGTGTTCAACTTCCGTTCCAAAGATCGTGTGTTTGAGATAAAGTTGAAGTAAACATTTACTTGGGTATGGTAAGCAACTTCTACATGTTACTCGAACTGACTCCCAACACTGTGATGAGTGAACAAAGTAATTGAGGCAGTAAAACTCTGCAGAAGAAAATTTTGGACGTATCAACAGCCACAGCTTCAGATGAGATTGAAGTTCACTGAATCGGACGAATGCGATAGGGTGCGAAATGTTGTAACCACCGCATTTATTATTATATGCCTTGAATTCCAGCCAACTGTATGAAACTTTAGATTGAGGAAGTCCTTCTCACTGTAAAACGGAAATAAAATCTTTAAAGTTTATTTTTATTTACCTGATTTTATTTTTTATTTATTATTATATATTTACCTGGCGTAAATACGCGACATAGCAATGAGAAATGAAGAGTAATTGAAAAACAAAAACAGCCCTACGTTCTTCTTCCTTTGAGAATTATTCCATGAAATAAACAGCAATCGAATTCTAAGGTAAAATAAGAATAATCAGTAATAGAAACGACGGATAATATCATTTATTTGGGCGACAATATGTGCGAAAACGCGTATACGCGACATAACAATGAGAAATGAAGAGTAATTGAAAAACGAAAACAGCACTACGTTCTTCTTCCTATGAGAATTATTCCATTAAATAAACAGAAATTGAATGCAAAAATTAAATAAGAATAATCAGTAACAGAAACGACGGATAATATAATTTATTTTGGCGACAAATTGAGCAAAAAAGTGCATATCAGGCTGGATCTCGATCGCGCAGGATGAAGATGAGGTGCTCCACCGTTCCTTCCCCTGCTAACCCCTCTGGCCAGGGTCACGACGTGCTGGAACAAGGCTTGAGGCCCTGTGGAATTCCCCTGGCCGATTCGACCCGGTTGGAGATTGATCGGACCCTGACGAAAGGTTGCGGCGCCTGTTCCGCATTGAAGTGTTTACCGAAGCGATAAGCTCCATCGTCTCGGAAGGCAGAGAACACCACTCTCACGTCCTCATGTTGAAAGCAATCATTACGCGGAGTTTGAAGAGCATAGCAGTGACTTATCCTACATCCTGGGATTTTCTCAATCCTCTCCCTTTTTCCTGTCCGTTGTCCTCAATCCCATAATACATGTCATTATAGCGGCTCAAGGGTTTTGTTCATATGGATTTATACGAGATCATTCACTGTTTATTTGTGCTATATTTTTTAAAGATGGGACCATTTGTGATATTGCTTCGCCTTATTTTGTGCCCTGAGTACAGTTCATAAGATCTATGTGTGTAGGTCTCCAAAAAAATCAATAAAGCATCTAGCGGAGAGTTGGAAGGTTTAGGCCCTTACATTATTCATTAGAGGCGGTTTGTCGGTGACGGTAGATTTAAATGGTGGAAGGAATATCTATTCTGTTATTCACAGCCGCAGAGCCGTCTCTCACGGAATGAATTCTTTCTTCAGCGTGGCTTACCTTCCACTCCATTTTCATCCCGTGCATTTGCCCATTCACTCTCTTCCCCTTCTCCGCTATTCCCAACATCTTCGCTTATTTATCGGCCTTCAATATCGCTGCCCCACTTATTATGTGTTTCAAACATGTTCTTCACCTCCTCCAAATCTCCGTTGGTAGTTTCCTTCCCACACTAATCTTGCCGAACACTTCCTCGTTCGCCTTCCTTTTTGTCAACGGCAATTTCTCAATTCTCCTCAAAACCTTGACCTCAAATTCCGATTGGTTAGTTTATGGTTGTCGTTATATATATTAAATTATTTTCTTTACTATTCATCATTCAAATTTGCATTCAAGTATCAAACTTAGAATGGTTCTTTTGCGATTGTTGTTATTAAATTATTTAGGAACATTTGGTTGTTGTATTATGCGTGTATTTCCAGTGTCCTTACTCTCAGCTTAAGTATATTATTCTTGACGTTTTGAGTGTTCATTACCTGAAATCAATGGGCTACGAAGAGTCTTACCTATTCACGAGGAATCGTTCTTTGATTAGGTGGGGTTTTAAATGTATGAATATAAACCCTTCTGGCCTCGGCACGAATTCGGCTCGTTAAAGCAATGGCATAGGTAATTCGCTATCGTCATGAGAAATCTTTACTCGGCCAAATCAGTAGTTTTGGTGAGTATAACTCAGAAGAAAACTTAAGTTCAGTGGTGGAATGCAAGCACTGCGATACAGGATGGAACTCGTCCGTGTCGATCGAGATGGAAAGGACTGCGAAGAAGATTGAATCGGTGGGGGGGGGAGAGGAAGGGCTCCTCCTGGAGGTTCCCGTGGGTTCCCTCCGGTTCCTTGGCTGGGTAAAGCTTGGCATTCATCCTACCAGAATTCAGGCCCTCCGTTACGCTCAGTGCCACAAAGTTCTGAGGGACGAAAATATCCTTCGATATGGGAAATTCTTGCGGTCATTTAGTCACCACTTGTCATTACCCGAGGAGACGGATTTGATTAGTAATCTCACGCGTTCACAACGGACGATGGCTGAAGGAGGTATGGAAGGCCAATAAACGGTTTAGCTGAATATTCGTTTCCAATGGAGAGTAGTCGCTTGTGAAGGGAGATGTTATTGAAAATTCATACTGACATTCATTACACTTCCCTTTCCGGGCACACAACATCAAAGAATTTAGTTATTGCCGTCAGCTCAGGAAAACTGTTTCAATTATGATAATTTCTACTCTTCCTTCAAAATGTCCGAACCATTCAAATAACTTCTGCTTCTTACAGTCCTGCATTGCTTCAAACACGCTCACCTCTTCTATAGTCTCTTAATATCCATCCTCTTCAGATTCTCTTCTGCCACCTTCACCCATGATTATCTGCCTCATCCTCTCACATCACTCATTCCACTATCATATACCGGCTTAGTTATTCGTCTCTCATCCATTCCCATGACGTAACAAAACAAACATATCACACTCAATGCATGTGCGTCCATTACTGGAGCATAGAACCCACATTCTTTAACACCCACTCATTCCCAAACCTATCCATCCTACTTTTCCTGAATACAATCCTCAAATTCCCCACTCCCATTGCATTTAGCCGACTCTGATGTATATCTTGACAAAACTGTAATGCAGGCATTTTGTCAAGATATGCATCATAGCAGGCATCACTCCCATTAAATAACGTTGCGGAGAAGAACACTTTTGTACACAGAGTTTTCGTCTCCGTAAACATAAGTTCATTTCTAGATATGCTCCGCATACCACCTACGTTTTCTTCCGGCATAATCTCTTCATCTATCATTAATCTGTCGCAAACAACCGGCCAAGATACACAAAATTGCCTGCTTTTTCAAATACTTCATCTTTACCCTCATTATACATTCATTGATAACTCTTTCCCGAACAAAAACATCCACTTCGGACATTGTCACATTTTCTCCTCCAATCCTTTCTCCTCGTTGCTTAGAAGAAGTTATTCAGGAGCCCCTGTAATTTTAGTGGGGAGAAAAGTGCTTCTCAGAAAGAAACGCCGAATCATCTTCGTAAAATGGAACTTAAACATTTTTATTTCCAGCCATTAAGCCGACGTTATCTCTTTAAGCATCTCTTACACATTTATCAATAAAAATATTGAGTTACCACGGCGGCGTTGCGTAACCTTTATTTCCGACTTGTTTTGTTCCAAACCAATCGCTCAAGACCCCATTAACCCATGGCTTACTTTTGTCACGCGTAGCCTTCATTACTTTCCACAACTACTCATTTATTTCATAGTTCTTTATGTTCTTCCACAGCCTATTTCTATATGCCTTGCCATGCGCCTAATCAAAATCCACAATTGCTTAGCATACTTTCTTCAGGGCGTCCATAAAGTTCTCTAGCACTTGCTGAAGTGCGAACAGCTGATTACTACATTCCGTTCCTGGCATATGCCACACTAAACACCCCAGATTCAGTAGATGGTAATCTTCGTCAATTTTTTAATGATTATTTAACGATCAATTTTTCCCGATTATTCAACAAAAAGATATATCTATGATTTTTAAATTTGAGCTTCCCATCCTTAACTTCCAACAAAGAAACAGGTACCTAGGCAATATAATTGCATTACTTCAATAGGTTGAAATAACAGATGATTGTAGGCATACATGATAAAATTGGTTGGGCCATGTGATGAGAGGGAAAAGTATAATAACTGTTGCACTTGAGGGTTGGAAATTGAAGGAGAGAGGAAAAGAGAGGAAGGAGAAGAATTAAATTGGTGGATCAGGTGAAGAACATCAGCTATGATGAAGCAAAGAAGGAAGCTCGGGACAGAAGCGGATGGAGACATCAGTGGTGTACGGGACCTGCCAGCAGGCAGAACACCGGATGATGATGATAAAATTCACCATAGTGACTGATTAAGTGATTTAGTAAGTTTACATTTGTCGGCCCCGGTGGCGGTGGGGTAAAGTCCTCGCCTGCTAAACCGAGGGTCGCAGGTTCGAGTCCCGTCTGGGTAGAATATTGTTTATCTGCCCAGAACAAGGGTGTGTGTGTGTGTTCGTCTCTTCTTAATGTTAAAATACCCGATGTAGAAGGCCTTTGTTGAGCTGTTTTCGGGGTAATGAGTATAAATAAATAGTAAGTCAGTAGGAATATTACACCCACACTACTACACACAGTGAGTAAATTACACCCACACTTCAGCATTTCACTGGATATCCTATCAACTTTTGTAGTCTCTTCATTTTGAAATATCCTTCCAAACATTGCCACCTAATTATTACTTGTTTCCTTTTCCATTCTGGCATTCTCGCATCATAATTCTCAAGGTCCATCTTCAATGCCATCATCATTATAGTTGTATACTTACTCAAAATACTCCCCAAAGGAGTCTCTGATCTTTCCATTAACATCAAAATCACTCTCCATTTTGCTATCGCCATCCTCCTCTCGCATTCTATCCTTGCTTTCTTTCACGGCGATTTTGCATTCCTTCTGCTTTTCCTGTATTCATCACATGCCTTATATTACCAATTCTCAGTTTTGGCTAACATCGATCTCTTACGCAATTTTTTACTTCTTCACTCTGCCATGCATCGCCATTCATTTCCCCCCACTATTTCTTTTACGCATCATACTTTTTCTCGAATTCTACAATTATTCCTTTCAAACTCACCTCGAATTTTTAACACTCCCATGACCGAAATATTCGTCCATTAGTTGTTTCAAAGATGACATATCCTAGAAAGCGCATCCGTTTCGTGCTTCTAACTTGTTTTTTAACAACCTCTCTAATTCTGCTCTCATTTGCTTACGATCTTACGTGGTGAGGTCTTCCTCGGCACTCAATTTCTACCCATATTCACTCTAGTGACCACCAAGCAGTGCTCTGGTCCTCATTCTGCGCTAAAAATCATCCTTGTATCTATTTCTAATTCTTTTAGTCCATCATCATGTACAATTTTTTTACAATTGTTACAGGCTTCACTTAGTGGAAATGTTTCATTGTAAGAAGAAAGTGAAACTTAAGGTAGTCCAAGCGAGGTAGTTCCCTAGTGATAATAGAGACCATATTCGAATTATAAGTTTGAATTTCTCCAGCTTTAGGGCACATGAATTAAATATTGCAGCATTAATGGAGCAATAATATAGTTTTATATGACAGAAATGGTAAGTAATTAAATGAAAATATCTAAATAAGTCTTTATCCTGACTCATCTTGAAACTATTGCGGTGACAATATGATTATTTAAAAAAAAATAGTTGAGAAAACATACAAACTACACACTTTTATTTTTTCTACGACATCTAAGTGTTAGAAATTCCTCATTTTGTAAATAATATCTCTCTGGAATGCATACACATACCATTTCCCATGTAAAAGGGCTGGTATTTTTTGGAAAATATCTCGGAAAGTAATGTGGTAAGGGGTTGAATTTTTGGTGTCATTAGAAGGGTGAAATATTTTTCTTTAAAATGAGACCAAATTCATCGATTTCTAAGTAAAATGATATTTCGCTCAAACGACCTTAAGTTAGTATTTATTCGCGCAAACTTATTTACTCCGTCCAAAGTTAAACGGGGTTCCGTAGTTACAAAGGTGTCGAACAGCAGCAATGCACCTTCCTTTAGTCGGAGGGCGGAGAAGAGGAAATAAAGAGAAGCGGGTAAAATTGGAGGGATGGAGCGGCGGGATAGGGAGGCGGGGGAATGTTTGAAGAAGAGAGGAATGCGACCTCTCCGGGAAAAAGTTTGGGGTGTGGGATTGAGGGTGAGGGTGACGAGTACCAAGTACACCTGATACAGATAAGTCAAACTCAAGAATAAGCAAAAAACTGTGCTGGTCAAGGAGTGGTGCGGGGAGAGAGTGGAGAACTCATGGAGAACATCTTACTTCGAAGAAGGATAACGAGCTGCAAAGGAAAATGACCATCGCATGTCGTCATTTAATATAGACCTATCGCTGGAAATTATAAATTCAAACATTTCCAGGAAGAATCATTTGACTTGACCGAGATTCGAACCGGATCTCCCAATTACCGGTTAGGTGTGTCAGGTCGACACACCTGACCGGCAATTGGGAGATTCGGGTTCGAATCCCGGTCAAGTCAAATGATTTTTTTCATGGCGAATTCCGACCCTGGTGTATATGCTCCCCTGCGAGTGACTTTGCACCACATAATTTGTTAAAGTGCAATGATTGAAAATTTCCTGAAAGTTTTATCTGTCTCTACTTGCTTTTAAAATTTAATAAATGGAGTTCGAAATCCCTATTGTGTCCACTTTCTGCGAGGTGTTCAGCAAAATTGGACGAAATGTCACCTTTTTCTTCACAATTTATTTCTTTCTCCTTTCTATTTACTATGCATATCTATTGTTTGACGATATTATTTCCTTCCTCTGCTCGCCCTCCTCCTCGAGCGTCATCCCAAGTGATCCTCTCCCCTTCACCACACTCGTCTCTCCTTCCTCCTGCTCTTCCTCCGTCCATTTTATTTTCTTCGTCTCCCTCTCAATTCTACTTTTTACACCATCAGCGTTTTACCCATTCATATGGAATAGGTAAACGGGAAAAATGGAGAGAGAGTTAAATAAATTAGCGTTAACTCCACGTCTCCTAGAAAATTTGTCAGAAATGGAGCGACCTCAATCCAATCAAACTGAGATTGTAGCTATTGGTTCGGTGAAAGGCACGTAACTGATGCTGGATTGTGACTCAGAGCTGGGAAAGAAGAAGAGAGAGAGAAAGAAGCGAGCCAACTTACGGAGGATTTAAAAGAAAAACTGTCGGGATTTTGAAAAGGAAACATATACGCAATTCAGGAAATTATACGAAAAATAAATTCACGCGGCCGAATGATAATCAGCAATGGTGGAGAGGATATGTCGGAAATGATTATGACTAAGATAATTAGCCGTAAAGCGTAGATAATATATAGATAAAGAAAGGCGACGTAGATGAGAATGGCTTTGGTGCAGAAATGGTGGATGGCGAGGTAGATAAGCCCTGCGGGAAATGAAGGTGGCCAAGGCAGTTTGAAAAGATAATATCCCCTCAGTCGAGGGTTTTTCGGGGGAAAATGGAAGAAGGAGTTTTATGGGCTTGTTCATGGCATATATGATGAAAGAGGAGAAGGGCCAAGAAGACTTTGGCCGGTTAATATTAATCCCTGCCCGGGAAAAAAATATGAAAAGCGGCAAGCGGGTTGAGAGGTCGATAGGGCCATTTCTCCCGCACCATGGGCTCGCCGTATGTAGTCGCCGGGATCATCTGTGGAAGGATTTTGGGGAAAGAAAGAGAGAGAGAGAGGGGGCAGATGGCCACTTCTAAGAAGGATTCGGGTTTAAGAAGGGAAAGAATCCCAGTGGCACCAATGAAATGCAAGACGAAATAAATACGACGAAGAAATACGTGTTATTAGAATTTGTATTTTTTCCTCCGTACTTTACGAGAAGGGGCCCAGTGGAGTAATTTGGATTGAGTCATTAAAAATTCACGGTTTAGGAGTTAGCCGGAGGGATAATAGACTCTTCCACAAACTTCTCATCAATCAATCCGAATGAGTAAGGGCGGCTTGCGGAGAATTGGATAGTAGAGTAATAGACTTGAGAACACGGGAGGGCTATTAACCATTATTTTCTGCCAAAGAATTTCTTCTTAAATCATCCATTTAATTATACTTGGAATATATTTATGCTGCATTAACTATAATATGTCATAGATAGTGTTTGTAACATCACTTTTTCTCTAACATAAATAATCTGCGAGTTTTTCGTGAATTTAATCTTTTCATTCGAATTATGTGTTATCTTGACTTTTCATTTTACTTAAGTTTCAATATTCTGCGCTCTGCAAATAATTGATTTTCAGTCTGCATGTAATTTTATATAATTTTCATTTCATTTATAGCTCAAAATAGTACTTTTTTGAACGTTGGTTGCTTATACTAACACAGGGAAGAGGATATGAAAAATACTTATCCTAACTCGAGTTATTAACCTAATCCAGCCTTGATTTCATTAAACCAAAGTAGCAACTATCAAAAAATTAATATAGATGTCAGCATAATAAAATGAAATCCATCAAAATAATTCGAATTAACATTTTACCGGGTCAGCATAAATGAATGATAGGAAACATACTGGATGGATGGCTGTAGGTTAAAATAATGACCTTCAAATAACTTTTAGAAAAAAAGAACAAAAATGAGCACGATTCCAGAAGTTAACGAAGGTTGAGAAAGGAACTGCATGAATTGGAAAAGCAGAAGAAGCAACAGGAGGAGGGATTATTGAGAGAGAACGCGTTAATGAGAGAGGTATTCCAAGATGGAAGAGAGGAAGGAAGCACACAAAAAGTTTCCCAAAAACTGAGAAAAAAGATCTCATGGAAAGACAAAAGGGCATTGGACAATAAAAAGATGAAATGTTAAGAAAATTAAATTCGCACTTGGTCTACAAAGTACTAAAATGGAGTTTTTCACAACTCATCAAGTACAATACTGAGTGAAAGGTGGCCTTTTAAAACTTTTTCCTGAAGATAAATTCGTATCTCGTCATGTCAGAATCTTACCATTTGACCAATCCAGTGGAAAGCCCCTTGAACATTCCCGTGGCCAGTTTTAGACACAAAACATATGTATCAAATAGAATTTTGAGATCTAAAAGCCATGAAATCCACACAATATGTGTTGCAGAAACGATCGATACATATATTGGGTTCAAAATGGTACCGTTGGCTTGATGGATTGGAGTTAAATACTAAGGATTTCCATGATTAACCAAGATGGCGATGCGAGGTGCACTACTTTGAAATTTTATTGCATGGTAAAAGATTAATTATGTGACGAATGACGAGCTTATATACTCAGGATAATTAATAATAACAATAGTATGCAAAAGTATTTCGCATACGTCAGTTAAGTATGATATTAATTTTATCATGCAAAACTAGACGAAACATTCGAAGAAATGGGAATGGCTGGATAAGTTATTCGAGTTGTTAGGTCCAGCTAGCAACCGCATGCAATGCAAGTGCAACCGCGGTTATTCGAGTCCCGACGGACGGAGTTCCGGAGTTAGCGAGGATATACGTGAGGCGCAAGAAGTGGACGAGTATCGTTAAGCAGGAAAAATTTGAGGAATATTTCATGAAGTTATTTTCTCACATACCGTTAATTTTTTATTGCAAGCTACAAATCTTATTTTCTCAGTTATTTAAAAACAATTGATTTAAATTATATTGCATAGCATCATTTTATTTCACGTCTTTTTTAATTCAAATTTTTATCTTACACGCAGTATGTGCTGTTCAGGAGGTCGGTATAACCCGATATTTTGGTCTTCGATCTCACTCAGGCACACAGCAGCTCGAATAATCGAGTAACTAATGTTGATAGCTCCATAAGTTAATGAATTTCATGTCCATTGAATGACCTGAATGTTACTACAACCAGCCAAGTCGTTTTGGACAACTGGCTAAGGTAATGGCGATCTCCATATACGGTCTTAAAATTTTCACTCTCGTTCGCGTCGAGCTCTCATCTGGGGACGGGCGCGTAATCCGCAATGCGACTGAGCGGAGACGATTCCCAACGCCCATTAATATTGCAGCGTCAAAGGCGCGCTTCCATCGGCGTTGGGATTTTGGGAACACCGGCGCCACGTGAATGAATCCTAGGTTGCATCGCGTATCTGCTTTTGTATTTTCCGTGATTTTCGATTCGGCGGTCGTTGGACCCAATCAATTGCGAGGCCCGCACTTTGTGTTGCCCACGCCGAGTCCCACGTCAAGTACAAGGTGCCAATAGCACTATGGAAAAATTCATTTTGCATAAACATGGGCTTGAACCCTGATCTCGCAAATTTAAATAGAGGACTTAATTCAGACGGTTAGAGCAATTGTCGCATAGATGCCATATTCCATGAAACTTTGCGTGCGTGTTCTCATTAGTGATCTGTATAGATAAAAGTCAATAATTGCATAATGATGGTCTTATTTCTTAGCGGTTCAATTTTGCTTAATAGATTTGGCCGACTTTGGCTCCCACTCTTAAAAATGGTGCCCATCCAAGCTCTAGAACATCGAAGCGAGTGAGATGGGTTCGGGGACGTCGAAAAGTCGAACCGGCGAACGCCATATGGAGAAGCAGACGCAAGAATCGAACGTATTCGCGTGAGTTTCGGGGCCATTAGCCATGCACAAAGCCATGCCCAAATTTTATTTTTTTAAGCGTGGGGTAATTGTGGCATGCGTGGGTGGTACATTTGCGTCATTGATTCTTAATTATCGACAATCCTCCAAATTAATGGTCTTGTTAACAATGGCCCTAAAACTCCAAAATGCTGACAATCTCCCAAATTAAGCATCTTGTTAACAATGGCCTCAAAGTTAACCTCAGGGAATTCGGTTATTTGAGGCTGGAGAATGATGTCATTTGACGTATTTTTTCGAGTTTCATGGCAGGGTGCCGGATGAATTAAGACCTAAATGCCTGGAGGGCACGCTTTGGTAGCTCAAAATCTCAGGACCTTGTATTCCTGCCCCTAACTTTCCTTCACCTGAATTTCAAGGTACTGCTTCGTTTTGAGCTTTTTATGAGGCATGAGTGGTAGGTAAATAGGATTTAGTGAATGTACTAGTATTTACTGCTACTTACTATTATTTCCATCCATGGTAGTTGCAACGTAGAATTCTATCTCAACTGAATTTCTATCGTAAGCTTTGACCTTGCTCTTTAACCTTCCGTAGTGAATGAAAAATTACGAAGAGCTTTCATATCGTTCGATGTATACTAACTAGATTGGTAGCAATAGTTTGCTAAAAGTGTTCATAGCCATTCTAATAGCACTACTACTAGTAATTACTAGCACTGTTAATACCTAGTAACACCACTCACCTAGTTAACACAGCTCACCTGGTCAACCAAAATCTTGTTTTTTTTTCTCAAGATCGTTACAAGATGTTATCCCCTACAATTCCAATTTCCTAATTACTGTCCCTCAAAAAAGGCACGATCTGTTTGCGAAATCGCTGAAATGCGATTGGCGCAGATTGTTGAATTTGGATATTTGGGGAGGCGACCGACAGCTAAGTTCGTTTGTGCCATAGGGAATAGGTAAGGGAGGAAGGGTTGATAGAAACCCGGCGTCGGCATTAGCCTGCTCTTGACGAAAGGCGCCAAGCGGACCACGTTTTAACGTCTCATCCGACAGACGGAGTACTGTACTTGAAGTGCTCTCCTCAAGTAAGGATCGGGTTTCCTCTGAAAGACATCTTCCCTTTGTTGTGATTTGAACCCTTGTGATAGCCGCCCGTGTGATAGGCGAGTACTCTAGTCAACACACCAATCCGATCCCCGCAGATTGTTGAAATTCGGTCGCATTTTTAGCACTCAAGTCGTCCAATTTGCGACAGGTTGTCCAAACTGACAAGTCTTTTCCATTGTTCAGCACGAATTCATACACACGTACAAACCCCTTCAATGCCGACTCTCTCTGTTCGCGCCGGACGAAGTGGGGAAGTGGGGTAGGAGAGGGGAAGAAGTGAATCGTGCCCGGGGCGGAAAACAAATGGCTCGAGAGATTGTCCTCTCTCTCTCTTTCCGCGATCTCTCTCAGGTATTGTGGGTGTAGTCGCTGTCGCACCCCGGGCGGTTGAGGAGGAGGAGGGGCGACAGGGGATGGGGGGATGCCAGAGAAAGCACCACCCTCCGCCCCCGTTCCACCCCTTGCGCGACCTTTTTCTGCCGGGGATCAACCCCTCCCCCTAGTCCCGTGGTGGAGAGCGGGGGAAGGCGCCCCTCTTTTTCGTCACCCGGTGGCGCCGCCTCTGTTTGTGCGCGTACTTTTCTCAATTAATTAAATTAAACGCGCGGATTTTGGGATTCTCCCACTCGTCATCGCCTTTCGCGATATTAATATGCCGCGCGAATACTCCGAATTTCATGGAACGCGACTTTCTCTTTGCGCAGTCTCGTCCACAGGGGGGCGAAAAATTGATGCTAACGATGTTGAATAGAGGTTGAATACACCGATTGAATTTCGACGTTGAGGTGATTCGTGAAAATTTTAATCATAATTTGGTCCCTTATATCATACAGGTTTAAGTTTTGTGAGCAGAATGCTGCAGTACATAGTATTTCCTTCACTTTAACGTTCTCTCGGACTAAATAGTGATGTTAGTTGTCAGCAAAATGAAGGGAAATTTCCATTTCATAACTATGAAGAAAAACGTAGTAACCCTGTTTTGAGTTGCTTATTGAGTTGCTTGGACCATACAACAAGAGGGAAAAAAATTATCTGCTCAGCACCTCAGCACGTAAAATGGGAATGTGAAGGACATCATACGACCGAAAAACTTTTCAAGACTAGATCATGCCAGCAGACTTTATTACGTGCGAATTCAAACTGACCTGATTCGTTTTACTGCAGTACAATAAATACTCATTAAATTTCCCGGAACGCATTTTTGGACGTTTAATTTATCAGTCTTCAAAAATTTAACTATAAAGAAATACTCGTTCAAATGAATGAAAAATGAAATGTGAGACGCCTGGACGCCATTGTAGCAATTTTTTGATTGACATAATAATTAAATGACTTACATATCTTGCAATTTACATTCCGGATAATTATGTAAATATATATCTTCTGTTCAATTTAAGTGAAAACATGCCATCTTTTTACGCTAAGTTTTTTGGCAAATTGAACTAATGTTAAGTAGTAATAAAACGGAGAAGGGGTGAAAAATTTGGGGGATTCCTTCTTTTTAAATCCAGTTAAATGATATTTTCCCCGAAAAGTTGTTTGAAAGAGGTGAGTCCTCCGTTAAAAGTGAATGGTAACAAATTATAGGCAACTAACCATGTTATTTCACGGGTCACTGGTAAAGTACAGCAATACTTGGAGTCGCGATGCGTTATATTCAGCGGTGATTCAGTCGGATTCTATGGCAGAAAATAGTGTTGATTTAAAAATATATATTCGTCGATTACCTTGCATATAATTAGCTAAATCATGTCACAATTGGAAGAAGTAATTTTTAAATAATGTATATAATGGAATTTTATATTCATTTTTGACACTCTCAGCCTCAGGGGAGCCTCTTTAATTTGCATTTTTAATTGAGTGATAAATTCAACAAAATCACCGGAAAAACAACGACAATTCTCCCTCTCTCATGTTTAATGTTTTTGACCATTATTCCTGTAATTTTAGCGTGCGTGGAGAAAAAAATCGCACAGTAGTACGCTTCAATACATGCCAAGCACGATAAATTGTAATTCTGAAAGTACTAAAAAAGAGTCGAAAAGATATTTTCTTCGCTTGAGAACGGAATGAGGAGTGCATTCCGTTGCTCTCGAAAGCCAAATCAGTCAGCATTCAGAAAATAATCTGTGCGATGGACGAAAGCACATCTCGGTCTCAACAATGGCCTCACGTTAATCGGATCACGATTGGTGGCGTCAGGAATGCGTTGCCCTCCGAAATAAACCCACAACCCACCGTCCGTTTCATTTGTTTTCCTTCTTTCGTTGGCTTTCACTCTGCGGGAGTGTCCATTGATCACGCGATTCCTTCTGCTGTAGGGGCGGGTGGGGTGGGGGTGGGTAATGGGCGTGGGAGGAGGGGAGGGGAATTGGAAGGGGTTATGGAAGAAAGGAGGAGTGGGGTGGCAGGGCGCTGGTTCCCCTCCCGTTCTCACTTAAGGTAGTTTGGGCGAAGTATAATTTTACTTAGAAATCAATGACTTTGGTCTCATTTTAAAGAAAAATAATTCGCCCTTCTAATAACTCCAAAATTTAAACCCTTACCGCATTAATTTTGGTGATATTTTCCAAAATGTGCTAGCCCTTTTACATGGGAAATGGTATGTGTATGCACTCCATAGAGATATTTTTACAAAATGAGAAATTTCTAACACTTAGATGTCGTAAAAAACTAACAGCGTGTACTTTGTATGTTTTCTCAACTATTTTTGAAAATTAATAATATTTTCACCGCAGTAGGTTCTTGGATATCACAAAAAACTTCCGTTTTGAAGGAGTTTCAAACGCACCGCGCGAAAAAAATGAGTCAATTTTAAGACTTATTTAGATATTTTCATTTAATTACTTACAAATTATGTCGTATAAAACTATGATATTTCACCATTTATAATGCAATATTTAATTGATCTGTCATACAGCTGGTGAAATTAAAACGTATAATTCGAATATGGTCTCTATTATGAATAGGGAACTATCTCGCCCGGACTACCTTAATGTAGTAAGAGCGAGATTTATCCCTAGTCATTTTTGAGACGGATAATTCGGATTCAATTGTTAGTATCTGCAGCTGCAATACATATTAAGTAATTATTGAAATTGTGATTTACGACTGATATCCTTAAATATTGAATAAATATATCCATCTGAGTCCATCCATCCATCACTTGACTTATTTTTTCACGCCAAACGGTGAAAACGCCTTCACAACCGAAGACTTGTTCGATTTGATTCTGCAAACATTACTAAGGCAATTGAGCAATTTACTTCATAAAAACAGTCGAGTTTTAAAAACCCAACATTTTCAGTTATTAAATAAACATATCAATCTATTTCTACCATTTCAATCGATTTTTTCTGTCGTTTGAGAAAATGCCTTCAAAACGGAAGTATTTTTGTTCGATTTTGTAAACCTTACTACGGTGAATAATTGATTTATTCAGTGGAAAATAGATGAATACAGACTAAAATTCTGGCGAGATCTTTGCATTTAACCTAGTTTCTTTGAAATAAAGTCTCTCTGGAGCGCATTCCCTTGCCAAATATTTCGATAAGTATTAATATTCGTATCTAATATCTCGGTAATGTTGGAAAGAATATTTATCTGTAAAAAGAAACTTCCCAGTGAAATGATATCTCATTTGAACTTCATAAACATGGTGAGGAAATGGTTTATGGAAGGAGGGGAGAGTGGCAAATGAATTGAAATGGAGGGGCAGGGAGATCGTTAGCGTTGATGCGGAGGGTAGGAGGGGGAAGGGTGGGCAAGGTACGCATCAAGAAACACTTTCATCTACAAATGTAGATCAATGGCACCCAAGTAGAGTGTGATTAAGGAGGTTTGAATAGCTACACATATTAGCAATATGCATTGATAAGGGTAAACAATGGACTGCATACCACTGATTTGATATTTTGGCGAATTAATGCGATTTAGACACGTCACGTTAATGCACTGGAAATGCACGTACAGTGAAATGCGCCTCCGCGGAAACCTCCCTTAAAGGAGTCCCCTCCCTCTCCAAGAGTCCGATTTATTCGGGAACGGAATGAATTTCCCATACATGCAAGCAATGCAAATTTCCTCTACATACAACGGTCACTTCCTTAAGCGGCCGTTATCTCATTGTTCCAGTGATGTTCTATTAGCACAGGTTCCTCTGTATTTCTATATATAAGTACAGACACTCCCTTAAACGCGAAATAATACGTTTCATAATATTATGATTGTTGCTAACAAATATTAATGTACCATATCCATCAGAAAACATAAGTACAAATTAATTTGGCTTCAATTTTAGGATTCAACATCGTAAAAACAAGTCAAAATAATACTTAAATTAATGAGAGTATTTTAAAATATGATTCATGCATCATTTGTAGTACTTCAATTATGATCATTTCAACCGTCTGAAAATATGTCAATAAGTGAAGTGTGGTAAGTATGTTTTTCGACTTACTTGCATTGTTATAAAAATGTACACTCAATGACTCACGATTGCCGCTCCATCTTTTGTGTGTCAAAATTATAAATCAAATGGTAATCAAGGAGTCTGAAGTATTTGGTAGTGAAGGATGTGGTATTTTCTCGACAAATGGCATGGATCAATTCTTCGTGGGTTACCAAACCGGTCAGGAGTTCAGTTACTGACGGTTCGATCACTAATTTGGACAGCGCGATCAGGGTGATTTATGTCAGGACTACGATTTTTCCGTATTGCATACTTAAACGCTTGGGTCTGGATGTCACTCACTGGTTGTTGAGAGGAGACTCTCTCGCACCATATATTGAATTTTCAGGCATAATCTAAATTTGTAGTAACATCCATAGTAGGGTAAACATATTCTCAAGCTTAACTGGAAAAAATAAATTGAAATTCAACCGAAACACGAGGTGCAGACTAAGTCATGTTGGTCTGTCATATTGTCTACTGGTCAATTCTTGGAAAGGTATGCAATAAAAAATTCGTCTCCATCTGATTTTTTGTCTGGTGGGCTTCAAATTTGTATGATACTCTGAGAACGAATGAAATAAGTTGACGTAGGAGAACGATTGACGCTATTTGATGAATTACTTGAAGCACTCTTCTTTTTATTTATCTGACAGTTTCCATGATTTCTAGAACTTATTCCTTCATTGGAGGGCATCAGTCTTTTATTTCCTTCACATTTCGTCTAATCTCTGGTTTTTGTAGCGATCCGTTGAAATTAAATGGGAAAACAAATTATGCTATCAAAGGTAGAAATTAGTTTTTACTTTTTTAAATGGAAGAGTTCTTAATACTTTGAGTGCCATTTTCATCGCCCAATTTGTGGCCATAATTTATTTTTCATACGATTCAGGTGTCGTACGGCAGGTGGGGATCGAGATTATTGAAATTTGATCGAAGTTTCATGAAGCATTCGAGCAAACATGATTTGGTCACCCTGAATTACATTACACTACAATTTATTTACCAATGACAATTCGAGAGTATATTTGCAATTTCTAATTGGCGTTCTCAGCTACGATTAGCACATATTTGGGTTTGGAGACGATTGGTCGTGATTTAGGGTCGGGTTTCGCTATTATATTATCAGTCTAAGGAATATAACACACAAAAAATGACTGAAGCTTGAGGAAGAGAGAAGATTGTTGAACTACGTAATTAAAAATCTCTATGTATTTTCAAGAATCCATACGATGTCCATTCCATAAAGGATTTTCATAAGCGTGGCAGGTAAGAATCCTGAAATAAAGTAAACGATTGGAGTGGAAATTCAGAATCTAAAGTGAACAAAAGTTGACTCTTGGCGTTTGATGCTTCCCAACGACACAAGTGAATAAGCCTTAGAGCATTAGCTGGTGGAAGGTGACACAACTGGATGTAATTTTCTCCTATATTTGACGAAAATGCTACTTGTTAGGCATATTTTGCAAATTGTTTTGGCAAAATTGTCAATTCGACAAAATAAGTTTGGGCTAAATTTTGACCATGAGGTATTGGCTTTGACTTGTTGTCTTGTCGTAACCAATTTATAGAAAAAAATTAAAAAGTAAAGTAAGCGTTAAAAGCTGGTGTGATAATTTTATCCGCCTGATAAGAGCTTTCTTCCGGAATTTTGAGACATACAGCATATAATAAGAAACTTTGGTGATGAGATTTGACTTGAAGAAAGTCTTTTAAGTTTTCTTTAACTTGTATAAGTTTTCTCATCTATCTATCATGTTGTTTCTTGTCCAACGATCCATCAAAAACTCATGATGTAATGTGATGTTCACCGGAAATTGGAATTGCCATTTCTACGAAGGTGATAACAGCACCATTTTGACAGCAATATAGGCCATGAGCATGCAATGAAAAGCATTGCGTCAACTGTCACATAAACAAAGGAAGTTTTTTTCCGTGTATGAAAATAATTTTCATTGTCATGTCACCATGTCCGCTATAATATTGATACTTTTATAGCTTTTCTTGGAAGAAACACCTCTAGTTTCGTGTGCACTGTGCACCGTCAATTACTCGTCGCGTTGGGAGGACAACCCTAAGGGCTATCCCTTCATATACGTTTATTATCAAAGCATCCATGTCACATTTATTATCTCCCACTCATTCCTAACTCTATCTCTCCAATTTTACCATAGTAAAGAGAAATAACATTATATTTATG
Source organism: Ceriagrion tenellum (assembly GCA_963169105.1). NCBI lineage: Eukaryota > Metazoa > Arthropoda > Insecta > Odonata > Coenagrionidae > Ceriagrion > Ceriagrion tenellum. Next base: position 3,202,459 of record OY720633.1, read on the forward strand.
CTCTTCAGTTTTTTATAATCAACCGATTTCATGTTCACGTCGTTTTCAAGGTAGCATTGATGTCTTGGTTACACGATTCGCTTCACCAGCTGGCGTTGAGCGTATTTATTGATTATCTGGATTCCAAACGGTCAATTGCGCTATAGTCTTGGGTAAGGTCTACACTCGGAAACTGATCGATAATAAACAACTTAATGTGACGATTATACATCAAATTAGCCGGCTTTATTCTGTGGAACCACATAACAACGTGTCCCTAACGACTGGAAACTCGCGAACGTCACACCTATCTTTAAGAGCGGTGATAAGGAAGATCCTAGTAACTATAGACATATCTCCCTCACATCTATATCATGAAAAATATTGGAACATATAATCATCAGTTCAATTATGGGGTATTAAGTAGTCGAAATTTGTTCATTCAAAATCAGTATGGATTCAGAAAAGACAGGTCCTACGAGACCCAGTTAGCCCTCTTTCTTCACGATATTCTTCTCTCTGGAGATGAACTCGTCTAGTTAGATGCAATATTTTTAGATTACAAAAAAGCTTTTGATCAAGTTCCACATTCAAAATTACTTGTAAAGCTGAAAGTCTATAGAATAATCTGGGGTGATGCTTATAACAATTCAATACAGCCAGCCTACCTTGCTCAAGAGGTCATCATCAGGATAATGTCCAGAAAAAGCAAACGCCACCCGTTTTCCCTTATTTTTCAGCGTAAAGGTGCTCCCCCTAAGACATTTATATGATTATAAGGTACTACGAACGTTCTTCTTGAGAAGTGACAACACTTCTACCTGGCTTGATAAACCACATATTGGAGGTGGTCGTAGAAATAAGCTGTTTTCTCTACAAAAGGTTCGCCTATCTATATTTAAAAGATGTTATATTCACATTGGACCTAAACTATACGATATGTTACCACCTACTCTAAGGTGCCATAAAAATGAGTTTGCATTCTTAACAAGTCTCAAGGAATGGTTGCTTACTCTTGAAAGTTTAGACTTTGTTTTTGGGTCAAAGAAAAATAATTGCTTTTTTTCTTCAAATTTGTAAAAAGCTTGTATCTTATTTTTGGAATTTTTAAAGTTACTTATTGTTAAATTCTTGGATATTTCACCTAAATTTGATGATTAGTTGTACTTTATATCATTCATTCTTGTACTGAGTATTATATTTATAGTGAGTATTTTAGTGTGAATTTTTCATTCATGTCATGATGGTAGCTTCTCACAGGGAGTCCTTGAAGGTACCTAAAGCTCATTGTTTTTTAAATGCAATTTTTTATACCTGAAATTGAGCAATAAAATATCTATCTATCTACATCACGACATAATACATTGGATCAAAGTTGTCTTAGATAACCGATAACCGAGGGTAGTTCTAGATGGCGTTAGTTCAGATACAGCTAAAGTCACATTCTGTGTACCCCAGGGAAGTATCATTGGTCCCCTATCATTGCATTCGTATATTAATGATATCACCACTGTCGTTACGAGCAAAATTCGGCTTTTCGCAGACGACGTAGTATTGTACAGGGATATCGAGTCTGATAGAATTGCGTTGAAGAAAGACCTAGATGCTCTAAAAGAATGGTGCAATACTTGGCAGTCAGAAATAAATTTTTAAAAGTGCGTTGTTTTGAAGTTTTGGAAAAAGAAAAACTTGCTCGACGAAACGTGCGCAATTAATCAAGCCGAACTATTAAATGTGGAATGGGTTAAGTATTTACATGTGACCATTACTCAGGGCTTGTCGTGGAGGAAACACACATGGGAAATTTGCGGACAGGCAAATCGAAAATTGAGTTTTATTAAAAGAATACTAGGAAAATGTGACGAAAAAGTAAAGAAGCGATGTTATTTTTCTCTCATGAGAATTTACTTGAAGTACACTTAGCTAGTATATGGAACCCTCACGAAGTAGGTCTTGTTTCAGATATAGATCGAATACAGCTCGGGCAGCTAGATTTTTTAAAAATTGCTATGATAAAAATAGTAGTGTTATTGAATTGTCGAGGAACTTAGGATAGGAACCAAACTAATCGAAAGGAAAAACGTAGATTGAATCTTTGACAAAAGTTTGACGTAGACTATTTTTTGCCGGACGTTCAACAAATTCTGCTAGATCCAAACTATTATGGTAGAAGTGATCATAGGCATAAAATCAAGGAAATAGACTGTAGAACCAATAGATTTAAAATATTATTTTTCCACGTACCACAAGAGGCCACAATAGTGGCGATAGATCATTTCCTGGAAACTTTGACCCTCACTAGGTAAAGTAAGTTTTGCACTTACGCTAAAAGTTTGAGCATCATTTTAAGCTTCATGTTGGGTGAGAGGAAAATTTGTTCACAACACAAACTCTCTCTCTGGTTAATCCGCAGTTTAGTGACATGAGCAGTTATTCAATATTGACGCGATATACTTGGGTCATTGCTTTTTCGTCTCGGTGGTAATCCTTGATATCACGCGAATTCTGTGTATAATGCCGCTCATGTTCTAACATTTATTCCTCTCACCCAACATGAAGCTTTGTTTAGAGGTCCCTGGTGCATTGTCATTTTGATCCTCGTAAAATGCGTTAAAACAATGCCAACCCCTTTGTTCCATGCTGTAAGTACGCCTAGCCTTCCTCTCCGATGCAATTTTGAACTGTCACTTCGTCCTGAAGCAGTGGTGGAATTTTTCCCGAGTAAATCTGAACCTTTCATCTACTTCCTACTATGTCCTGTAAATCTCTATTGCATTTTTCCTGGCAGGAACAACATAAAGTATAAAGAAAAAGATTTAAACAGACGAATTTTAAGTAACCTGCTCCCGCACTTCAACATTTCACACCACCTTCGCCATATATTCAATCCTATTCCTATTTCTCCCTCTTGCAATGAAAGAGATGTAAACGTTGAAAGTGTTGCTAATGCTGTCAGGTGCGTGCTGCACATCCTGGCGGTGATCTTGGCGTTGCTGGTCGTGTTGGCTGAGAATCACTGCGAAAGCATGTTACTCATTGTCCGTAATTTTAAAAAGCCCAGCTGCATGCTTTCGATCGTCTGGCACTAATGACTAAGTAATGCTGTCGGGCGGCATTATACGCAGAATTTGCGTTTGAGAGGTTTGTGCGAGCTCGTTAGCGTTGGTATTGTTCGTGTTCACAGGACGAACTCTCTCTCCGGTTAATCCGCAGTTTAGTGACATGAGCAGTTATTAAATATTGACGCGATATACTTGGGTCATTGCTTTTTCGTCTCGGTGGTAATCCTTGATATCACATTTAATCGGCTGTAAACACTTATTATGCATGGTAATGCTTTTTTCTATGAGTCACATCAACTGCAAATTGATGGCCTATTTGAAAACGTGTTAACCTTTAAATGTTATCCCATTGATTATCTATCACGCTCTCTATTTTCAATATGTATCAGGGCCTGTAATGGGATTTGAGCGAGGCGCTATTTGAGATCAGGCAACGTATTTCTTTTGCAAAATTCAATCATTTTCTCATCGCCACCATTTCCTCTCTCCGTCTGCCGCTTCCTTTCCCAGCCCTATTTCCGATTGATTCTCCAGCCGAGTAACCAACCTCCCACTGGCTGTCAGCTACTTTCCTTTTTTCAAAGCCTAGAATTATCTCACACAGTTCTCTGGGTATTCATGACTATCGCTCCATCCAATATCTCTTTAGCTAGTGCCTATTTACTTGACTGATTCTTCCAGAAATATTCTATCACTGACCTGCCCAGGGCAAACTGTCCCTGTCTTCAATATTTTTCCATTGTTCCGGATGGTCTTCTCCCTTAGTATATTGGAAATACTATAGTAGTGACGCGGGACTAGCAGATTCCACCCACTTTCAGCTAGACAATACAGCTATACTTTTTTTTCCAAATTTCTATCTTGAATACCGATGACACCTGAGCAACCCTCCTTACATTACTTGTGTCTGTCTTTTCCGCGTTGCTTTCCTCTAAGTTTTAACTTCAACGATACTCTCGCAACCACCTATCCATTTGAATTAGACTTTCAGATACCACAAGTTATCATTCTACTCGTGAGAAACGTTGTCTGCGTCTTCTCTTTCTTGTATCTCATCTTCTAGGACCTTTTACATTTCTCATGCATGAGGTACGGCACAATATTATCTTTTGAACGGTCTTTTTATAGGGTGTCCTCGTACAACTCAAGAAGAAGGTAAAAATCATCTTGACACACGAAAGCAACGCCTTTATTCTTGCGAAAAATGATCCTCCTATTATGATTATCGAGAGCAATTTTAATGCTAAATGGAGTTCCTATTGTTTAGACATATTTTAGAATTTTTTGTCCGTATTATAGATGTCGTGGAAATGGCCTTGTGAGTGAAGGAGGTTTCATCCACTCGATTGAATATTTCCCTTCGTCTGGGCTTATATACACAAACACACAATGTAAATTATGTTCACTCGTCACAGAAGACGGAAAAATTACAACCTTTCTTATTCTCTTTTATGTTCGTCGTTCCTTCTCTGGCGATGAGTAAATTATTGCCTTAGTGCCATCTTCCATAGCTTGGCCTAGTCTTCCAGAGGATGGATGGGAACCTCCATCTAATCGAAATAAACTCTAATAAACTCGCCGCCAACTCCACGACCTCGGCAAGGGAGGCTCGGGGCTACTTTCATCAATAATGCAATTACGGGTCTCTGATGCCAAAAAGCAAAAACTAGATTTCTTGGTTCATTGCGCGGTCAGCCTAGTTGTGACCGGGTTTTGGATCTACCTATCCTTTACCCTATTCCTTTCCTTATCCTAAATGGTTTGGAGCCACTCCTCCTTGCCCGTGGGAAATCCCACGGGATTAAACGCATTGATGTAGGTGCCCGGGGATTCGTCCGGCAAATTAATTCTTTACCCCGTTAACTATATCCTATACGGATAGGTAGCATGGTAACATGTACATTTGGTGCGAAATTAGAAGGTTCGTGCCTCGATTCCCGCAGTTGTCGAATCGATAAATTTGGGGGGAATTAACCCAAAAGTAAAGTAATTCGTAAATCACTATTATAGGACTACCTGCCTGCCTAGTTTGGTCACAATACGTGACCCGGCAGTTGGATACCCTCGTAAAGAGTTCCACCAGACCTGTGCTCCCTTCCACCCGGCTAGGCTCCTCCTATCTAGCCCGGTTGACCCCACCGGGATCAATCATCATTTCTCCCCCCACTACGGTCCAGCAGGGGTCATCGGCGCTACGAGCTAGACCCCTTTCTTCTCCGCCTAACTTGGGCAAAGGGCTTTCAACCGCTTTCACAAACCGTTGCTCTCCTGTATCAGAGCGTTGGACTGGTCTCCCAATTTCTGACCCTAGGCTGGCAGGTATACTATCTCGGTATATAAAATATATATACATTACAGTTGCTTTAAGTCTGGGCAATACTTGCGTAGAGGATCCGGCAATTAGCACTTCTGGTCCAAAAAGATTCAAAAAATGAGTAACGCTAGCGAGCACCTTGGTGCCTGGTAAAAATGCAAAGAGTAGTAATTTGAGCTGCTAAAGAGAAGTTTATAAGGCAAAAGAAGAACATTGTAAAAGAGTTAAAACTTGAATGATGAAATAACTCTCATATGTCTTCAAATTTACGAGCCGTATGAGGCACAATGTCCGAGACCCTTGACTAACTAGGTGCTATCATTACTTAGTTATCATTACATTTATTATCATAAGACTGCTACGGCAGGTTTAGTTAGCCCTTACAGTACCTCGTACCAACCCTCTAGCAGCCGTGGAGTTGGTACCAACGCTGAGGTTGTGACATTAAATGATGAATTTGTGGATAATTAAGCATAGTTGGTACATCTTAACTTGGAAAGGAACTTGACCTACGACTCATCACTCCTTCACCCCTCCTTGACTAACTAGGTGCTATCATTACTTAGTTATCATTACATTTATTATCATAAGACTGCTACGGCAAGTTTAGTTAGCCCTTACAGTACCTCGTACCAACCCTCTAGAAGCCGTGGAGTTGGTACCAACGCTGAGGTTGTGACGTTAAATGATGAATTTGTGGATAATTAAGCATAGTTGGTACATCTTAACTTGGAAAGGAACTTGACCTACGACTCATCATTCCTTCACCCCTCCCTCACAATCTGCAATAAAGCACATTTTTGGAACCACTCGACAAAAATGGAAGAACACTGCACAAATTCCGTAATGTGCTGAGGTAATTCGGTGGCCGTATGATTATTGAAATTCGTTTATTGTCAATAACTAGTTTCTTAAAGTTGAAATATAGTGTTTTGAAGAGGCCCAAATGCAAATTAAAAATGGAATATGCTTTGTTTGATCGTGTGAAACAAATTTTTTGTAAGAATTTGGGAATCACCCTTATCTTTACTACAGTGAAACGCGTTGTGGCAGGGTTAATTACGACTGATGGATTGTAAAACATCTAGAAAGCTTGCATTATATTTGGCTAGTTATAATATGGTTTCGGCTCGGACAGGTTTAATTCTCTGACGGTAGTGCTGTTTTAGTCGCAGATTTGTTACTTGTAGTATTACCAAGAGATCATTGAACTTTCGGCCCTCTCAACTCTCCTCAGTGTACCTCATATCTCCGAAAAAGCCGAGGAAAACTTTCAATATTTCAAGCCGGCGAGAATTCATGACTATTTTGTGTGAAATCAAAAGAAAACATCAATCGCAGTCTTTCCAGTTATTATTCTGGAAAATTTCGATCGCTATGATGGAATGACCGCTGTGAATCGAGTTCCCACTTTTCATCCACTTCCGTTTGATGAACTTGTTCGTGATTACTGTACTATTGTGGCAACTCCGGATACAATACCACTCGATACCTACAGTTTGAAGAATTTTATATTTATTGTACTGGACTAGGGATTGAATTCGCTGGGAAATGGTGGAAGCCAGAGGTTTGCGTGTTGCCCGTGCGGCAATGCGAGTAATTAGAATGCACATTTCGGGCTGGCTCAGATAGCGCAATTGCGAGTGAAATGCTGTAGCGCGCGATTGAATGCGATAAGCGTGAAGCGGTGCATGTCAACTAATGGCCATTCCATGCCAAATGATCCAGTGAAAAAGTTAATTGGTTGCGTTACTCTATATGAAAAAAAATCCACGTTTTAAACACTTATACGGACATGCAAAGGCCGTAGAATGCAAATATTTTAAAAATTTTATCCGTCTTTGTTTTCTTGTGGAAACTATTTTCCTAAAATGGTGCAAGCTAATTGTTAACAATTTATGTGTATAATCTACCCTTAATATCAGAAGAATTAACAATGATAGGTGGGAGATGCTGAATATACACTGTTTTATGCAGAATGGAACATACTTCCCTAATTTTTTCCTTTTACATTTTCTCGTGGTTGAAATGAAGCTTGAAGCCGACATCTGTTCTTCAAAAAATCAGCTTTCAATAAGAGATAGCTGTACGAAGGGGGAAAGTCTCATATTTAGGAGATTTCTGTCTAACAATAACTATGTAGAAAAAATCTTACAAAGCGTTTCACGAATGAAACGAACCCATTTTCTTTCTCCGATTGGAGGACTATTAAAAATATTGGGTTACAAAAATATAGAGAAATCTTGAAGCATAAAAATTAACTAAAACTGAAGTTTGAGCTCGGACAGGCGAGAGGAATATGAGAGTTTCAAACTAGTTTGGCGTTCAAGATTATAAATTATGATAGACTTCATATTCTACTTTTGAGGAGCCATTTAAAATATGCTGATTGCAGGGTACAATGACATGTACATGTACGGTAAATACTTGAAGTTTTAGCTTCCTATCGTGAGAAATAATTGGTATTTTTAAAGTAGCGAGTATCTGAGTAAAAATTATATGCTGTCACTACCCGCTTTGATTGTTTCCATAGCATTTGGATTCCCCCGGTGACACTAAAATTGAATGAGTATTTTGGTGTAAAACCTCTTCATAAATGTTATCTATTCACCGTATTCACGTTTATTCAATTAGAGCAGCAGTAACAAACCAACGCATTATTACGGCTCTTGACATCGGAATATTATGATTCACTAATTCTCTAATAGTACTGTTTCTTTTCTCTTTTAATTTTTCATTTACTCATGTTAATAAGAGAGTGGAGCTGACCCAGCCCTCAACAATAAATCTCAGGTGTTGTAAGTTGCCCATGCGTTTTAATTGAAATCTTATGTAGTTCGTATTGCAATTTGAACCAACAAAAAAACTAATTTTGCTTTTTGATTGGAGGCGATGGCGACTTAAGTCGTGATTACTCTTATCAAATTTTAATTCTGTTACCGCATCAAGACATGATTCAACTCTTGTTTTTTTATCTCAAGAAAAAATCTTGCATTCAAAAGTTTCCGTTCAATTTTTTTAGGAACGGTTCATTGAACCGCGTCTAAGGGTCACGCCTCCCAGAAAGTTACCCAATTTGCTGCGGGGAAATTACTAGCATTACAGAAATGGGCAAACTTTTCGGAAGTAGATATAATTACAATTCGGCCGACAATTATTTCATGCAATGATGAAGGCTTACATTTTATAACGGTTAAGGCATGTTTGATAGAGTGAAGGGATAGGATTTAGTTGAAACTGATTGTGAGTGACAATTCCTCTCAGATAAATTTTAATGGTTCATGCAATATATCATGGAAATTGATAAAATTTTCTCAAGAATTAAACTGAGTTATATTTCTGAACAATTTATTCTCACACACCGACCTATAGTTCGACACTAATTATGTCACACCTTGTATATTGTAGTTATAATACCTTGTTAATGACACAGATATTGTCAAAACCTAGGTGTATATGTGCTGACTGAATTCTGTGAAAATTTATCTGAGTTCTTTTCTTGAGATTATGCTATCAAGTCCTTTCAGCGGTGCGGTGGTCTAATGATCTTGCGTCTTTGCGTCTAATGGTCTTGCAATCCTGAGTCAATCATTATCGTTGCCATGGGGATTGGAATGTAATGGAAGGATGTCTTGTTTCTTGTAAATATGATGTGATAATCGTGAACTACGATAGTGAGTGGTTATCTCGTGGTCTATCAATTCTGGAATGACATTGAGAGGTCAATTTCCTTATAAAAATTTGACGGGCAGACAATATGATGAAGCAAATACTATTGGACAGTTATCCAAATTTGTGTTTTACTCTATTGTGGATTACGAATATCTTGACGGATTAGGTTTAAGTTGATTGACAGTGTAAGCCTTAAATTTGTCGAATGAAATATTCGGTATCTATTGAGGGCTTAAGACAATCTATTGAATCGCCACGTGAGCCATATTATTTAAACATCAATGATTTCTACCTCTGTTTAAATCGACATCCATCAAATAAGTCGTGACTCCTTCAAAACATCACGTCCATCACGATATCACTGGCACCTTAATCCCTCTCGTTTTCATATCGACAGGCTCAGAGCCAAGCACGACGACAATATACCTTTTCTCAAGAGAGAGGAAACGTGGACGTTCGAGCGATTTGAAAATCCTTTTCCACAGTTTTGATTGAATCGGTCGCTCCGGAGAGAAGAAGGAACGATCTTTGTTCTTCCGTACTCTTCGGATCTGCGCGAAAACTTGCCACAAACCGATTGGGGATTTGTATGTCTACAGGGTCCACTATTTGGTCGTTTTGTTTTAACAGTTGCTGTCTGAACCGAGTGGTTGCCTTTGCCCTTGGGCATTCCCACCCAGTTCATCTCTTCAGTGCCTGCGCACCCACTAGCACCTCCTTCCTCTTTTAATCCGACCCCCCTCTTGTTCCCTGCCTCCCGCCCATCCCCACGCCATATCATTCACGACTTCCATTTGAAAGCAGATGATGGGCGTGCAGGTCGACGCCGCGGCAGACCCGTCGTCTCTGGGAACTCCTAAGGGCCCCACGAACTCAATCAAGCAAATCCAATCAAATCCCTTTTAATAAGATCTCACCTCTCCTCGTCCTCGTTTGTTGTCGGGGCACTTGGGAGGGCAGGAGGGAGGGAGTGGAAGAGGGGCCGAGGGTAACGGGGGAAGAGGGAAGGTAAGGTCGCACTCCGACGACAAAGTTGGATTTAACTCCCTCCCTCCCGTCTCCAGGGCGAAACGGGACTCCGGCGGGAGGAATGAAGAAGGAAGACGCCGAGCCAAACATACTACCTACAACCTCTCTCTCTCTGTCTTCCTCCCTCGACCACCTTAACCAATCAATCCAAGCAAACACAACCAAGAGGTCTTCACTTCTGTCTCTCCAATCCCGGTATATCGGAGAGAAAAGAGAGCAAACAGAAGACGGTGGCGCTCCGTGCGAATCGAGTGTCGGGAAAAGAAGTGGCACGGAGGGATTCCGCGATTCGTGACGAGGCTGGGTCGGAGAAGGGCAAAGGGAATACACACTCATTCTATCTCCTCCTCCCTCAGTTGGCTGAGTCTTCAAACCTTCCCCTTCCCCCCCCGCTCCCCACCCCCTTCCCCCTGGCCCCTCATCCACTGTGCTCTCCCGCCCTCAATCCATATCAACATTGAGCTAGCGGCGTCGAAACGGCGCGGCGTCTCATTCTGATCTCGAGACCAACTCCCGCCAATGGATAGAATCCTCTCGGCTGCCGACTTCATCTCCTCGCCAACCGTCGGTGGCATTGCAGCCGAGCGCTCGAGTTCAACGGTCGACAAGGCGGACAATTAAACGCGGATCCCATAATGTGAACGAGTGCGCGACCCAGACCGTACGGAACTGTCAAAGGAGCGGAAGAGAGGGAAAGCGTCCCGGGTCACGTGACTGCGCGGGATGTTCTCGGGGGAAAACAGCAAATAACAATTCGAGTGGTCCGGAAAAAAGAGTGCCAAGCACATAATTTGCTTGAATTCGAGGCGGAACAGTTTGAAAGTCAGTTCAAATCTTGGAATCGTACCAGTCATGGGAATAATGTTGGTATTGATAGCTTTCAGAAATTCTTTCTTTTATTGTACACGGTGTACTGGCATGGTTTATTTTGAACAGGATAACAAAAAAAAGTTGGCACTGACAGTTAGATTTCACTCAAGGTCATTCACTATCGATTGTGTTCTTCGATATAGGTATTCGTAACTACGCGGTCAAGATGAATGTGCTCAGTGAGCATTCACTACCATAGCCACTCAAGGAAATCTGCGAATATGCGGTGTCAGTCTTGATTTTGTGTAAAAATGCACTGCCTAACCAACAAAATAGGTGAAAAATTATAGAAAATATACTAAAAAGAGGCAGATTAATGGCAGGCTTGGTTATAATGTGAAGACCTGTATCGAATGAAGAATATAATATAGTTGTGTTATAACGAAATATGTCACGACAATATGGGTCATGAAGTAAAAAAATTAAACATGGGTTTCGATAACATGTTGCTAGACACTTTTATTAACCGATCCATTCAATTTAAGGGAGCTAGAATTAACGGAGAGTGCGTTCTATAAAGCGATTTACTTTGAGTTGGCATTAAAGTGACTCTGAAGTTGGCATTGAAGCTATAATTTGTGGTTCGCACCATCATCATTGGTTGCTCAATTCTAAGATTGGTTGGTGCAGCCCTCCATCCTTTCCTATCTAATGGTAGTTCCCTTACCTCCTGGCATCTCTTCCTATGTACTTTTCTCTTTATTTGATCCATGAACTTATTCCTGGAATGGTTCGCATACAATTAAGAATTGTTCCTCAAAAATATTTCAGTGACATGTCTTCATTTTCAATTAGGTTTGCTCAAATAACTGTAAACCACTACAGGACCGAATTTAAATGTAGTTATCAGGTGATGCGTTCTCTCTGCCAAATCGTCAACATCCTTTGACGGAAAGCTACTCTTCTCGGAGGGAATGTTTTCATGGTTTATTCCACCTGGAGTCATATTCTTTAAAAGAGCTACAAAAAGCTTTTTTCCTGTTATTCATTTGGGTTCTCCACTCGTATTGGTTGTAACAATTTAAAAAAGAACATTTTTTCTGTTTAAGCTATTCGTTGCAAAATTCCATTAAATCTCGTATAATCTTCAAAAGCTTACAAAAAAAAGACTTTTAAAAAATCGTTTACTTCTAGCGTACAAACTGGTAATAATAGTTTGGTCTGCGATACATTCATTTCCAACGTTATCTCAAAACTTTCTAAGACCATAGTTTGAAAGATTCCACCATTCTTCGCCAGCTAAGGATCTTTAATGTACTTGAGGTGTATAGATAACTCGTTGGTTGGTTGGAGTATTGTGAAGTCCAAAAGTCCGGCGGATGATGAAGTCGGAAATATGTGCCCACAGTAATTGGTGTGCCCTCCGCAATGGAATGCGAATAGATTTTTCTCAGGAAGCAATCAATCGAAAGGGATAAAAAATTATAGAAATGAATGTTATCAAATCCATTATGTTAAATCAATGTTTCAATTTTCAGATAAAAAGGTATCTTATAAATGTGACTTGATTTTAAGTTGAATAAAAACCTAATAACAATGCTAGAAGGCTATGGGTATCTGATGGTCCTAGTAACAAGGGATGCGGGAAGGAAGCTTTATATTGAAAAGATAGCAGGGAAAGCAATTGAAAACCTCCATTATGTAATGAAAAATACAAAAGAATGCCTAATAAAGGTGAAGAAATCGGCATATTTCACCACTGTCAGATAGACGCTGGAGTATCCCACAGATGTTTTGGATTCCCATTAATAAAAGAAGGCGAAAAGCGATGAGGAGATCCAAAGAAAAGCATTGCACTACATTTCGGGGTGACGTTGGCTAAAAGCGTAATCAGGATGTCAGAGGAGTTGCTGTAGAGTACACATCAAGAAAGAAGGAAGTTAAATAGATTGTCAGGGATGTTTAAGCGTTACACAATACATCCAGCTCGGGTGGAATTGGGGGATGGACTGGAATCGCCAAGTTTAGTGGGATAAGCCCGCCAATGCTTAAATTAAAGTGCTCGAAAGCAAAGGTTGTAAAATGCAGAAATAAATTTAAGAGTTCTGAGTAATTTTTTCAGGTTGATGGGAAGGCAGGTAATGACCATTTTAGATGGCGTTAACACCAGCAGAAAGTCAAAGGAACTGCAAGAAGACACAAATAGGAGTATGGCTGCGTGGCGGTCAAAAGTTTAAAAAAACATTTTTAGTGGCCCTCAAAATCTACCTTATGTTTGATGATGGAAAATTCTGAATATATTAGTAAAATAACTGCCCTTCCTTTTGTGATCGTTGACTTTATATAACAGATTACGGATTTCTTTAAATTGATGAACAAGCCAACGCAGAGATCGCCATTTGATATAAAAGAGTGAGCATCATCGAGAGCTTTATGTATGAAGAACATGTTGCTTCTATTTGGACGTTAGTAGAAGTTTCCGTGGTGACCTTTCCCAATGTCAGTCCCTCTTTTCAGCTACATTCACCCGCGCCAACCTTGCAGACCTACTCGCGTCACTAAAAAGGGTACACACAATCAGCTATTAATATCTGGCTTTCGTCCTTTTTGATTAAAATGTAATATAAAGGCACTCGGTGTGGATACTTCTTCAAACGGCAAATCCTTGTCAAAGAGCCTCCTTCTAGTCTATGAATGCGAAGCCCTCCCATCCGCCTGTAATGAGGAAGGCAGCGCCAACCCATTCAACGCCGCTCCGGGCGGGTGCATTATTTAGGGGACGCCTCGGAGACTGGCGGTCCAGCGGGGAGATGCAGGACTCCCTCCAATGCAGCATCATGTGGCCCATCATTCCCTTACTTCCGCCGATGGGGCAACCCACAACGAAGTGGGCGTGGTAAGAGAAGATGGAGACCTGCTGCTTTTCCACCACCCATCCTCCTCTCCCTCCCCTAGGAACACAACCTCGGAAGACGCAGGAGATCGGGGGTGGGCGCAAGAGAGGGGGGAGGCGAGGAAGAGGGGTATAACGGGGTGGGGCAGGTCGCTCGCTGAGTCAGAAGGGAATGTTGGAAGAAATAGAGGACAACAGATGTTGTGGGAGGGGTAGTTAAGTTTACAACAAATTTTATGAGTACTATTATTTTACTCTCAGGAAATAAAAAAAACCTGCAAAAAGAGCCAAAAATATCGGCCACTAGCCAACGAGTAATGAATAAGATAAATAATGAAATTGATAATAATGAATGTTATTTTGATTATTTTATGAAATCAATGTGTTCATTAACGATAAACAGTTTAATACTTTAATGTCAAATATTTCTTTGTGTAGAAAATTTTAGACTAATCCAACGGAGCTTTAAATAAGTAGTTTCCTTTGTGATACGCCTACTTTGTAAAATGCATTGGCCCGGGCCATGTGTCAGTGAGTTGAGAACGTATATGCAGGGTCGATTTATTCGATATGTTGCACCATCGATATTCATCATTCTCGATTCATCGACTCGAAGAGGCGAGGAATCGAGATATCGAAAGACCTTGCGTATATGGAAGCTCGCTTGCCATCTTTTGGCGCAAATATGAATCACTACGCCTAGAAATTGAATTATACGCAGGCACACTTAGCGTTTTATGCAGTTGATGGGGCAAAATCTTAGACTTAGAGAAAAGAAGTTGAGAAAAGGCTGCAGGCTTTCTAGGTGAGGGTGTGGTTGAAGATGAAGAAGGCGCAGTGGGCAGAAAGGAAGACAAACGTGGAAGTCTTGGTATGACTGGCGGAGAAAGGAAACTTCGGGATGATCTTAGGGGTGGGTACAGAGTGGTTAGTTAGAGGAGGTAATGGGGAGCGAAGGGTTTCTCAAGTCCAAGGGAAGGATGCCGAGCAAGCGGAGAAGGTGAAGAAAGAAAATGGATTTTATGGGCGGGATGAAAAAGAAGGGTTAGAATTATTCTGTGATGTAATAAGAAACATGATAGGTCAATAGGGACCTCCATTTGTTAAAAAAATACAGAGAATTGATTCTCTCTTCCATTTAAACTTGATCATGCCGGGAGATTTCTTAATAAGAACGATAGTTCTAACAAATAAGCAAAATGAATTTTGACTTGTTTTATAATGACGATCGGTACACATATTACGTAAACTGTTTTCCACTGTCTTCCATATTTCTTCGCGCCTTCTACCATTAGCTTTTTTATATTATCTTCCGAGGTTCATCCATCATAGTGTATAAAAAACTATGTCTCCTGCCTTGCATTTCCTCTCCCTCTGCTTTTCTTTTCTTCCACTTAATTCCCCTTGCGTACTCTTACCAACTCTTGAGTCGTTCTCCGCAAGCTCTCGTCACTCAAGTTGCTGGCCGATATATGAAGGCGCCGCGTCGGTGGGAGGGAGGGGAGGGGCGAAAGGCAGTGAAGGTGAGTGCGGGGATGGGAGACGAAGCCGGCGACAGGTTGATTCATGTCGTCCGCGACGACGGCTTCGTCGACGTCCTGATTTGCCGCGTTGTTATTTTTTTATTTATTTTTTGTTCATTTTTTATTTTGGATGCAACAGAGACCCTTTCCTCGCGGGCGGGTGGATCTTTATTTTCCTCTCCTCTGGGCTCGGCATTGATGCGTCATTGTCACTCGACCGGGGCCGTTTCCAGCGGCAGCATCCACATGCCCCATCCTCCCCACCCCCCTCGACCTATCTTTCTCTCTCTCTCTCTCTCTCTCTCTGTATCCCGAAAGAGCACGCCGGGTGAGTGGTGACTTGACATCCTGCTCCAAACAAACGGTCCATGCCACTACACACGTGAATACGTATCCTTTCGGGATCCCTTGGCAGGGCGTCCGGTACGCTGGGATATGGGACGAAGGGAGGAAAACGAAAAAGCGATGTGACTGGTTTAAAAAAGAATAAATGGAATGAAACCGAGCTGAGAACGTTAAGCGGCGCTGGTGCCGTGGGTGTCGGGACAAGATGACTCAATTTGTCGTCTCTAGGGGAAGGGGAGAGGCTTTATTTCCTCTCCTATTCTGGCCGATCGATTCCGGGCAATTTAGGGCTTTCCTCAGAGTAATATAACATGCAAAACAACCCCAGTCACAATTGTATTTGAGAATGATATGTATGGAGGTATCTATATATACTTCCTTATAAAGGGGACAAAGAGATGACAATGAACCCTTTTCCTGTCCGGTTTTATATGCGGGACCGTTAGAAAATACAATATAGTGGAAAGAGCGACTTTTCTCGGATTTTCATGTTTTATGAGGAAACGAAACATTAATGAAATGTAGAGAATAGAAAACCTACTAAATGGGATGTCATACGATTGATTTTGTTTATATTTTGCTCGAGAAAATGCGAACCCCCGTGAAAAATGCACTACTTTACAATTATCGTTCATTTTTGCAATTCATAATCTATTTATTCAAATATTTGTCAGGTTGAAGGTCCTAAAGATTTAAATAAACTGCGACCTTGCAGGTGATAATTTCTCCATGATTTTCATTTGTTTATAAAATTATTTCTTAGCTAGGAAACTGCATTAACTCCCAATAAGAGGTAGTAGAAAAAATTGAAGAGTGTTATTAGAAACTAAAACAGCCACGCTAGAAGTCTTATATTTACAAAGTTTACTCACCTGCCGTGACACCACATATAAATGATGTTTAAAATAGGATGGAGCGAAGGAGAGATGAAATTTTGCTAATTCTCGATCGAGCAGGAAGTACGGATCAAGAGAATTTTAATGATCGTATGGCTCTCTGCGTATTTTAGTATTAAAAGCTACATGATCGATTGCTTTATCTTATCACTGTTTTCCTGCAGAAGTCCTCTATAAAAATGATAGAATCTGTGACCACTAAGAAGTGGATATTTTTCACGTTTTTTTCAAAATGATACCTCGAAATAATAGGCTGTGGGTAACCTAAATAAATTAAACGTTGAAAAGCAAGAAAGTTAGTGAGAATATAATGACAACAAATTAATTACAATAATAGTAATTTTATGAGTTTATTTTGCGTGAATTTAAATAATTTTCAAGGCTGATCTGCGTACAGGTATCCCCCGCTTTACACGAATTCGCTTAACACGATATTCGCTATTACACGATTGGTCCTCAAAAGATTGCTTTCACTTAAGTCAACCTAACTTCCCACTTAATTCAACTGCAGATGCGTTTAATACACTAAAACCTCCTTTTTCTTGAGTAACTAAGTAAGGAAAAAACGAGAAGAAAGATTCGATGTCATCTACATTAAGAATTTTAATGAATTAATTGGCCCTTAAAATCAAATCATCATTAGGGTTGAATGCTGAGTGTGTGCATGTGACATCTAAATCTGTCTTAGATGAAGGGCAGGCACTGTACTACCGGTGGAAAAATTCAATTCAAATACCGTACTCTGTGAAAAAAATCCATTATGAAATAAAAACAAACTTCATGTTACACATTTCATTCACTTTTGTTGAGCCCCGACCACGGCATTAATCTCTAAACATCGTTATGTGTTAAAGTGTCGGCCTCCACCGTATTGGTATCACAGGATCGCGTGAAATCAAACGAAGTTTTCATTTCGTCTCAGTACAAGGCATCCGCAGTGCCCATTTAGCTCAACGAATGTGAGCATTATATAATATGCTGCTGCTATAATCATATGATGTCCCAAAAACCTCGTGCTGAAGTGAAACAGTGAAGTAAATGGTATCAAATTACACGGCGAGTTGGATAGACAGTTGCCACAAGTGATGTCTCAACGGCACAACGCGGTATCTCATCAAATTCCGAGTGTATACACTCGGAATTTGATGAGGCGTATACGCCTCGGACAGTGGTTTTACTGTGTACAAATTCAAAACCTGTTATCAACTTTCCAGATATGAGTGCAAAACGTGTACAATCTGCCCCGAATGATGAACCTAGGAAAAGAAGTAGAAAGACTATTACGTTGGAAGCTAAGATGAAAGTGATAGAACGTTTTGAACATGGAAAGCACATCGCAGACTTTAAGCGTGCCATGGGTCTACATGAGGCCACTGTTCGGACAATTCGTTCCAACGCCGAGAAAACTAAAAATAGTTTTAAATGTGCAACGAGTATAAGCGCCGCAAAAGTGAATCGAACGAGGTCTGAAACCATGGAAAAAATGGAAAAGTTGCTATCACTCTGGATCGAGAGACAAAATCAGAACAGCATCCCGGTGAGTACGCTAGTCATCAAAGAAAAAGCCTTAAGTAAGGATATAAGCAAAGATGAAGAAGATGTGCAGTCATTTATTGCTAGTTCAGGATGGATCGACCGGTTCAGGAAGTGCTACAACTTTCATAATTTGAAAATTACTGGTGAGGCTGCAGTGGCAGATAAAGTTGCTGCAGAAAATTTCGTTGCAGTGTTGGCAAAAATCATAGAAGATGGTGGCTACAGTCCAAAATAAGAGATAAACATTGATGAAACAGGTTTAATTTGGAAAAGAATGCCATTCAGAACATTTATCTCTAGGATGAAAAAGTTGCTTCTGGGTTTTAAGCGGCCAAGGACCGTTGCATCCTTGTGCTAGGCGGAAATACAAATGGTGACTTGAAGTTGAAACCATTATCAGTGTATGTATCTGCTCGCTCTCTCACTCTCTGCATCGCTCTGAAAACCCCCAGAACTTTGCGAAAATATTCAAAAGAGTTTCAACCGGTGATTTGGCACTCCAATACAAAAGCCTGGGTTACAAGTGGTTTATTTTTAGAATATTTTAAAAACCATCTGAACGAGGAAACTGAGGCCTACTGTGCAAAAAACAATTTTGAGTTCAATATTTTATTAGTTTTTGATAATGCTCCCGGGCACCCACCTCCCATTGTTGATTTTTCTGAGCACATCAAAGTCTTGTTCTTACCCCCTAACACTACGTCCAATATCTAACCCATGGACCAAGGGGTAATGGCCACATTTAAGGCACACTATGTCCGCAGAAACTTTTCAAAATTGATCGAAAAAACAGATGGTGGTGGTAAACAATCAGTGAAAGATTTTTGGCGTAAATTCAATATAAAGCAAGCTATTGACATTATCGCCGAGGCTTGGGCAGCTCTGCCGTTATCCTGTATGAATGGCGTGTGGAAAAATTTATGGCCTGATTGTGTACACTTCAAGGGATTTGACGTCGGTGAAAGTGTTTCCCTCTTGGAAGCCGATATCCCTAATTTCTCCAGGAAAGTTGGCTTTGAGGAAGTGAACGAAGAAGAGGTTGAAGATCTGCTCAATGCACAACACGAGATAAGCACTGAAGAATTAATTCACGTCCTGGAGAAATAAATTCGACAAGGAGGGTCTTGCAGCGACGAAATGTCTGAAGAATCTGAGACAGCTGTTCGAACTAAGAAACAACAAGGAAATGGTAAGGGCATTCTGCCTTTTAGAAGCACTTAAAATTATCGAAGACGGTGACCCAGATGAAATACGGAGTTCGAAAGTAAACCGCGAAGTAAATGCTGCAATTGGATGTTACTGGCAGATTTACAAGGAAAACAGCTGCAAAGCGAAGCAACTTTCCTTGGATGCTTTCTTCAAAAAAGCTGGAAGTTCCAGCTTGAATGCATCCAATTACCTAGCCGAGGACGACCCTGCGTCATCTAATGCATCCAGGCAGTAATCACTGCTCCAGAGTTTCCCGTCATCACTTCTCAGGTGTCTATAACATTCTCTACGTATTGTCGGGCCATCACTTTTTCAATGTGCATAGTTTTTTTGCTGTTAAATTGTCCTCACACTTCGTCCGTTCTACACTCGTTAGCAGAAATAGCGCCAATCGCTTTTCTTTTGTTTTCTTCTTCAATCTGTTGAGTTTAATTGTCGTAGTCGTGCTTTCTTTCAGGTTTATCCCTCCAATTCGTGAGTCCACCATCGTGAAATATGTGCTGTGCTAAGGATTCAGCGATTCACTCCCCTCACTTCAATGAGTAGCGAGGTCTTGCAGTCTTGCGCATATTATTAACATCAGGCACACCATAATTTCCGAAAATTGAAACAATAATAATGTTGCCTTTGGAATTTTGTAAATAATAATGTGTGTTGTTACTTGGCAAATAAACTTATATAAAACTTGCCAGCAGAGCTTTTCTAGGTCCAATTTTATTATTTGTCGTCCGTATCACCAATCAATTACACGGTTTATTATGGCTTTTAAAAATTCACTTAACACGAATTCATTTAACACGGCACTTTTTCGGAACGTATCTCTCGTGTTAAGCGGGGGATACCTGTACTTCATTTACTTTGATAATGTACTTTTAAACCACCAATACTTTGCATCATTACTTACGCTAGGTTTACGGAGAGAGCCAACCTCTGGAGATGAGCCAAGATTTGGGCTTTGTCGTTTGTTATACAACACGCATATCGGATCAAATGTAGCTTTTGTTGTCTCATGAGTTAATCTACCCTAAGGAACTCGTTGGCATCTTTCCAAGCCAGATGGAATGAAAGCGGATGATAACGCAAGGGTTGTGTAGCCTTGTAAAACGGCACAAGGGCCTTATCGATCTTGTCTAAGACGCAGTGTTTGGCTTGTACAGAAATAAAAGCATAAATCCCTTACATTCGATTTTTCATAAAATATTACAGACCACGTTAAAAAGCAAGAATATCACTGTAGGCGGTAATTTATATCCGGCAGGTATAACGAAACTGCCCAAATTGTTTTTTCATGCTGTGAAATGAGTGGCATTTACCAGTAAATTTTAAGGATATGTTAAGATTGAGTAAAAAAGATTTAACTGATTGTAATTGGCCATAAGAAGAGCCGATATTAAATATATATAAAATAATTGAATTTTCGAGCTCGATATAATCGTGTGATGTGAGTACGGGAAAGGGAGTCGATTGCATAATTTCATCATTTTGTAGACGCGACCACTGAGGTGTGAAATAATTTTCTGTAGATTTGGGCAACAAAATGATTCTTGTAGGTAGGGCAGATCCCGGACTAGATTATAGATCTTTCTATTCTTTCTAGTGGATGCGATTACGGAATTTTGGCTTTGCTTACCAATACATGGAAACGTTTGCACAAAATGTAACTGACTAATACCCGAACTCTTCCATGTCCGAGGATTTTCTATGTCGAATTCCCCAATACGATCTTGCTTATAGGAAAGTATAGGTTTGGTGAAGTTAAGCGTTAAAAAAATAAATCATATTACTGGTTTCATTTGAGGGATGTAAAAGATATAGTTAAACTAGTAGTTTTGGTTTTAAATTCAAGCGTTATCTAAAAATAATCTTCCGAGTAATTATATTTTTTCTCAATAATGGTGGTGAAGTATTTTTTGGAGTATTTTTGGACAGCAATTTTTAATGGGCCAAGAGATCGCCACTTACTTTCAGTCGCCTATGGAAGTTTCTTGATATTTTCGATTCAATCAGTGAATGCATGTATGTACCAAATTTTCAAATGCATTGGGTGTCAAAATATGATTTGATCCACAAATTTCAGAAAAATGCCAATGAAATAATCCCAGACAATTAATAAATAATTTTTTGGTTGTTTCATCCTGGAGTAGAATACACGTGTATACCTTTCATGCGACGGTGCAGCTCATGAATACTGCTTGTGAACTAGATCACGTGACGGATTTTTGAAGTTTAAGTCCATATAAACGTGTTAAATCAGTTTTATTTCGCGTAAATAGTCCCCTCTGGCTTGTCTTCCCCATTGACTTTTGGCTTTGAATGAAAAAGTGAGAGCAACCCCGATTCTGTGACATCAGCAAAGCAGGAAGACAGCATAACATACGGTTTTCTTTCATCCCACTTCCATCGTCATATCATTCCCAACCAATCCCTTTTCAAATCCTTTGAGATTTTACCTTTTCCCGAAATATTCGGTTGATGCACGATTTATAAGCAATACAGTGGTACATGATAACGTATTTTCAAATGATCACTAACAATATTGGTACTGTTTAGCTAGTTTACAAAGAATGTTCATAGGAAGCCTACTTAAACAATTATTATAAAGGGTGGCTTTATTTTTAAACTGTCCATTTCCACTGCTGCTTTCATGTGAATGGAAGAATAACGCTCTAAGCTTCACACTCTTCTCATGGGTACAGTATTGTCTGTCTAATCAAAAATATATCCCATCAGCTCCCTATGCCATCATATTAGTATTAAGTGGAATCGTAAGTAAGAGCAACAGGTGATTCTAAAGTATATTGAATTGAATTGTTATATCGGCTAAAAATGATAAACTTGTACCGAATAACGTGAAATATAAAAGCCCTAAAACTGTGGGTCGTTTCAATGCAAATAGGAATTAATATCCGTAGCGAAAGCGGAAGCAAATGCTTAATAGAATTTTAATTTCCTATTAAATGCATTGCATTTAATTTGTACCGAGCACGCAAATTTCCCTGGGTTTCGGTCGAGCCGTGGAGAAGTCAGAATTTTGGAGTAGAGGTTAGCCCCTTTGAGACAAAATATTTGTCGGGTTCAAACTAATCCTGAAATGAATGAGACTCACGGGTCGTTGCTTCTCAGAGGCCTTTGTGGTGACCCTCTCCAACGCTCTTTGTCACAGCGCCCTTATTATCCACGATCATTTTGAACTAGGGAAAAGATTGCGGTGGGTGTTCTAAAGCACATAAGTTCCTTTGCGATATGGCTATTCGTGGGCATGTAACGTAGTAATTATAACTGCGCCTGGCTGATTGATTTTTAAATATGAGTTTATATGAGCGACATGAAAATGCGACAGCATTTTGGGGCTCTAAAAGTTCAATAATTAAAATGCCGCAAAGTGGATTGACAATGGCGTATTCTGACTGAATTATTAGGCTTGTTTTGATTCATCTTTCCTCGGTGGAGGCAATTATTGAATTTCAAATTTGTAGAGAGCAGAAATTGGGAGCAGAATAATAAGTTGAGAGCGAAGGGTGGACACTCAAAAAAAAGAAAAGACGGTTCACAAGAGATGAATGAGGAGTTAAACGGTGGAATTGAAACAACCTGTGGCCTAATAATTACCACTGCCACTGCTAAACGCATTTATTCCTACTTTGGTAGACAGACGATGGATATTGTTTTTTACTGAATTTCATGGTATTTCGAAACCAACGTTAAGGCCATCTTCTCGCAAGCCTTACCATGTGCAGATGATATTACTCTGATATTGGATGACAACTTAAAGATACAGAAAACCATCAGGACGATCTGAGTGAAAGCATTAAGGAAAAAGAAGTGAGAGTAAATCCAAAAACTACTGCACATAAGAAGAGAAAAGCATACAACTCAAGGAAAATAACCAGTAATTGGAGAAACGGATATCTTATCAATTTACAAATACTTGGTAACAATTTTTAAAAAATAACGGGAAATCACATAATTAATTCAGCATAGAATAAAACAAGCCAGCATTGTTCTCTACTAAAGAAGTAAAACATAAACAGGAAAACGAGAAATAGACACTATAGCTAACTTAGAAATGTACAACAAAATGTATCTACCTATCCCAAAGTATGGCTCCAAAAGTTGACTTGCTATATCCAGAACAGAAAGTGGAAAAACTGAAGCAGAAGTGTAATAATTCAAGGAGAATAACAACTAAGAACAAAAGAGATCCGGAAAGAAACATAAGAACTAGAGATGCGAGAGAACTTTAGGATGAACCTTAAATTGAAAAGGATTAAAAAATTAGCTCAGGCAGAAAGGATATCTCAGAGGAATGGACCAAAATACAATTACCAAGAAAGTACCTGAGGCTAAATCAGATGGAATAAGAGGACCAAGAGAGGCATGGATGGGAGCAATCTAAACGAATGGGAAGGGTTGAATTTTGAATGTAATTTTTTATATTGGTTCTATTTTTTTAAGACTTCAGTGATATTTAGCGAAATCCGACTGCTTCCGGCATGCTGCGGTGGATTACACCATGAGAGTGAAATTGTGGAGACCCACTGCAGAAGGGACATGTGTAGAATACCCTGGAGTTAAATAGGAGACCGTAATAGCTGCAAATGAGACTTTATACTGGGTTGGTTCATTGGTGGTGTAGCTTTGTTGGTTGTTTACTCCCTAATTCATGTTTCATCTGCAACACGGTATTAATAAAGTCTTCTCGGGTTTTCCACCAGGTTGGGTAATTGTTGGCCTGCTATATCCAGAACAGGCCAACAATCAATTATCTAACCTGGTGGAAAATCCAAGAAAACTTTATCAGTATCATACGCCGGGAACAAACCCAATCATAACACATTATTAGTTTCGCATGTATCCTGCGTGACTCTTGTACAGCATGTTAGAAAACTCGTAGCCCTTGCTAAGAAATCCTTTTCTGACCTGGACAAATCTATTTCACGAACGGCTCCTTCAAGGGGGTTTGGGTGAAAGTACCCAACTCCCTTGGACACTTCCCTCGGATCGCTCGCGTTCGCTACCAACCTCACAGCTTTTGCAGTTTCCTTATGCTCATGAAATTACTCTCACTTCGGCATTTTAATTTGTGTGGACACCGCCTAATCCGTTGGCTACCCTACCAACCTTTCTTTCCTCTCTCCCCTCTCCCCAGGGAACCAACCGATGGGGAGGTGAACTTTTTCCTCCACGTTTCCTCCCCCAAGTGCACCCCCTCCACTTCCCTCATTTCCGCGTATTTAGGGGCCAGGAGCTTTCAAAGGAGCTGTTCCTAGTCTAGGTAATGTATTAATGGTACTTTCAGATATATTCAACGGTATCCGGCGTGATATTGTGAAAAATTATTGTGAATTTTAAAAGAAAAAACTTTGTAATGACTACTCAGTTTATTATTACTTTCATTTACTTTATTAAGGTGGAATGTGGTGAATATTGGTGATAACTCACTCCCTGCCACACACCATTGAGATGACTTTCAGCGTATTATGTAGATGTAATGAGGGCAGACGGAGGAGACGAAGATAATAGTGAGGGGCAGTGAGAGGTGGAAGGAGATTGTTAAGGCACCAACGCCAAAAACTTAGGGAACCAATCCAGGGTAAAATTGTTGCTTCCGGCAGAAAATTGTAGATAATTAGATCGTAAAGGATGCGGATGTTACGCGTTGCCCTCGCTTTTGAATTGGGAATTCACGGTTGATGAAGAGAGGCCAAGAGGAAGGCAGGCTCCGTGGGTCGTAGTTGGGATGCTGTCAGTTGTGGGAAGAGGAAGGCTCGGCGGGAAGGGGTTAGGAGAAAGGGATAGGGAGGAGAAGTCTTTCCTCCTCCCTCAGGGTTCCGTTGCCTGCGACCTCTGACTGCGCCCCCTGCATTCCACGAACCGTACTCGGGGTCGCCTCGGCCGAAATTCCGCGGTGGTGGACGGTGAAGGTCGTGTGGGAGACCGAACAGGTGTGCGTGCACGCGTTGTTGGCCATGCGTAAAGCGAAGAGGGCGAAGCTCAGCATCCGGGGCTGAATGGAGTCCGGGGCCGAGAGAGAAACGGGAGTCTTGAGTCCTGATTTACACACCCGCATGGACATCAGAAACAACAGTTCTGCCGTTAGTGCGAATCAGGGATGGTGGAAAATGACTCCAGCATGCACCTGTTCTCGGACGTGGAGCGCTGCTGGCATCGATGCGTGCTGCATGGCGATTAAGGGGTTGGACGTAGGTATACAGGGGGGTGGGGACTATTAGTAGCGACGGCGGGGAAAATAATGTAATGGGGAAGCTCGGTGCTTGGTCGAGGGAGGTCGTTCAAATCTGCGGGGTTACTCTTCCTCTGAGGCTGCAACTCCCTATTCTCGTTCTTACACACGAACACGTGAGCACCGATGAAAATTATTTAATTACCAAAGGAATTAGCGGATTCCATCAACTTAAAACACTAAATAACGATATGATAAATTTGAATCACAAGTTTCACTATAACAAAATACATTAAATTAGTAAAGTTAAACTCATTAGTAGCCATGCTTTAAATTTCTTTAAAGAGCTTCATCGCAACAAATAATTGATTGTTATTCAGAGTAAACACAATGGAAAATGTAAATATGATATCAGTTTTAAAGTAGAGTTGATCAAGTTTAATGACCATGATCATTTCCTTGAATACATGCTTATGGCTTTACTGCTTCTAATTGAGCAGGTTTCGTTTTGGGAGACCAATAGCTTTACTTTGTAGGATATCATTTAGGATATGTAAACCAGGGTGATGGTTAAACATCTACTGAACTGTAAGTAACATCTAGTACCTCGTTTCCTCATAAATTTCTCCTGGATTCAGTAAACCTGAGTAACGTAGAGGTCTGCTTTTGAATCTGCAAGCCTAAGGGGTGTGGTTCGATCCTTGAGTCTGGCCGATTTTTTTCTTACGGGCATTTCTTCGAGTCTACTGCGCTGAACTGAAACCACTGACTGATAGGAATATCCGCGAAACAACCCGATGTTTAACTCTGAAATTAGCCGAACATGTCCGAGGCTCTCTTTTCAGAGACAAATCTATTTATCAAGTAACAATTGGTACAGGCTCGTACAAACCTTTTTTAAAATCGAACGTGCATTGCGTTGGGAAAATTATAGACGCAAACATTGACTAAAAACATAGCATTTCTTAAATTACTTTGAGAGCTTTGCGTGTATAATTGTATGAAAAAATTTGTTCTCAGAAATGATAGGCCTGAAGAAATTTTCTTTTGCAGAAATTTGAAAACAATCATTCACCTCGCTTATGTTTCACCCAGCATAGCGATGCCCTGATTTTGATCAGTTGATCATACTGTTTCCTATCAGTCAATCGTCTAAGGGTGGATTTTAATGCATATCTGCTATACGAACAAATATTGCTCAGAGTTTAGTCTTACCACGTTAGAGGCACGGGTAATGAGTGCAAAGATGGCAACGAAGAAGTTAAAGATTACTGAAACACTATTCTGGGGTCATTGAATGCGTATTTTGATAATATTCCGAGGAACTCGACCAAAAAAATTTACATAATATTTCAGTATATCTGTATTTGTGGCGGAAATCACCATTGAGGATATAATGAAAATTATTTACAACTCACACTTAACCTCTAATTAAAGTAATTTATGGACTCAGTTTTCCGCGTAGCTTTCGAAACATAGGCGTGAATTCTATTAAAATACATTTTTAAGGGGGGGATATCGTGACATTAGTTAGAAATCATTACAGTGTTATGAAGTGTATTATTCCGCATTTACTAGAAAATCTGCGCTTTTTAATGGTGATATTACAAAATAGATATCGCGCTATCAATAATACTAATCGTCGACGGGCTTACTTTGTGAAACATTTCCAACAACAACTTATTGGGAGCTGTTGTGCTCCCTTGGTATGGGCTCCTACGCGCGGTCCGTGTTTTTGGGGACAATTGGATTCGTAGTGGGCCTCGGTGAGGGGGGCAGTGGGGTGGGGAGAAAAGGAAGGGAGATGGGAGGGGGGTGTCAGGGTCGAGAAAGTGGAAGAGGCGAAGGACGGAGGATGGCGAGCGAGTGGAGGAATCCCTTTTTCCGAGTGAGAAGTCTCACCAAAGTGGTGGTGGACTGTTCAACTTGCAAACGAGGTCCAACCACTTCTCTCTCTCTCTCTCTCTCTCTCTCTCTCTCTCTCTCTCTCTCTCTCTCTCTCCTCTCTCTCTCTCTCTCTCTCCCCCCATATCGATCAACCCAGGATGCGCTAACGCACACAAACACACACGCAGGCACATCCCCTGCCCACCACCTCCCCAACCCTCCCGAAATATATCCCCTCACTCTCTCTCTCTCTCGCCCACACAGCGGCGGCAACGACGGGCACACAGGAGAGAGAGGCACCACACTATCGTCTCTCTCTTTCTCTCTCTCTCTCTCTCTCACAAGGTTCCCTCTCCACACCGCACACACACACACACACACACAATCCTCTCTCCCTCTCGCGAAAACCCTTTCCCCTCCAAATCCCTTCTGCTCGTCTCCCTCCGCCCTCACCCTCTTCCCCGAAAAAGGAGCAAGGAGGAGGAAAAGGAGAGAGAAGGGGCTATTTCATCTATTCCTGCCCCCCTGCCTGCCCCCCCACCATCGATTCGCCCCCTACTCGGCCCAACTCCTTTTAGCCTCCTCTTGCCTCCTCCTCCTCCCCTTCCCGCCCTCAACAACGTGGAAAGGGCCGTGGACACAGTGGAAAGCAGCGGCACATCTCCCCCCTCCCTCCTTCCTCATAAATGGTGGAGGTATATAAAGGTGGAAGGGTGCGTGAAAGGGGGCTTGTCTTCCCTCTCCAGCCTCCCTCTCTTTCAACCCACCCAACCCCATATAACCTCTCTCTTCCCCTTGGCCACTTGACTCTTTTCCTCCCTCCACTCCTCCCTCCCTCTTCCTTCCTTCTTCCGATCCATCCTCTCCCTCTTTCCCTTTTCAATGCCTGCTCCTCTCTCTCCCTCTCTCACTCCTTCCTCATCCCTCCTTCCACCCATCTCATTCCTCTAAAGAAAGCATTATCTTTCGCTCTCAAATGGGAAGGAAGAAGCGGTTGGCGGTTTCTGCGGCGAGGCCGTGTGACAAGGGTTCGCGGCTAATATTCTTTCCCCAATTTCGCTGCGGTAGGCGTACTCTTTCAGATAGTTCGAGCGACATATCATTTCCCTTAGAATGAATTTGGCCTCTGAACATTTTTTTAGAGAAATATCCCTCCTTTCCCAATATAGCGGACTATCAGTCGCATGCTGCACAACTTTTGGAGACACTTTCGAAAATGTTGAAGATGGTTTCCGTGGGAAATGGTACGTCTATGCACTCGAAAGTGACTTCATCTCTAAAAATGAGAAATTTATAACGCATAGAACTCTTCAGAAATTTAATAGGGTGTAGTTTTAATTTATTTTAACATTTTATTTTAACATATATAATCTCCGGAGTAATTTCAATAGATACGCAAAAAAAACTTGCTGTGAAAGCGTTTTCACTGTTCAGCGTGAAATATATGAGTCCAGTTAAAGAGTTGCGTAGGCTTAATTATTCACATACTGACAAGTTCATTCATCCAAAAAAATTTTTTTCGCCAATGTATATACAAAAATTACTTTATGTTTATTGGATAAAAAATAAGCTGGAAAATGTACTCTGTAACAACTA
Organism: Ceriagrion tenellum; assembly: GCA_963169105.1. NCBI lineage: Eukaryota > Metazoa > Arthropoda > Insecta > Odonata > Coenagrionidae > Ceriagrion > Ceriagrion tenellum. Next base: position 3,231,394 of record OY720633.1, read on the forward strand.
AAGAAAATGTTTGCTCGAACTACCCTATTGGTCGAATGGAAGGAGAGATTTGTTCATGAAGAAGTCCTACGGAAAGTTAAAGGGAGAGATGCAGGATTAAAACTCTGCAAATGAAGAGGTGTCAACCATTTGCGTACGTTTTCCGACACAGATGCCATCCGTAAACTGCGATAGATGGAAAAATAATGGGGAAGAACTGCAGAGGAAGACCAATGATTGAAAGCATCTGAAAAATTATAAAGGATGCCAAAGTCGAATCCCGGGCATGGCGAATGACCTGTCTTTCGAGGAATTTTGCACTATCGGGCAGTTGAGGGTGACTTTGTAGCTAATGGTTGGTTAGGTCAGCTAGCGATTGAAGAGACTTGAGTTAAGTTTCACTGTTGTTTATTGTTCCGATGTCGATACAAGACTGGCTCGTAGGGCCAAGGGCTTCAGTATTTATACTGAGAGCGACCATTCTAGAATACTATATCATTTCTATTATATATATAATATGCTATACATATTATTATATATATTATTAACATTCTATATTATATATATTATATAATATAGAATGCTATACAATTTCAGGAAAACGCCAGAACAATGTTCTAGAACAGTCGAAAAAGTGCGAGAAAAAAGCATTAACAAAGAATGAACTCCAGGAACGGGAATCGAACCCGGGCCGCTTGACCGGCGAGCGCCTTAGCACTGAGCCACCGCGCCGGTCGGCCAGGTAGGAAGCAAAAGCGCTACTTGTTTCGCTGGTCCGCGGGCGGTGTGAAAGCGCACCGGGTAAACGGGGTTGCTACAACTCCGTATGAATAATACCAAGGCTAGTCCAGGTATCCTCAAGAATTTTCAAATAATTCTGTGGCGCTTAGCATACGCTTTGGCCTACTTAGTTACATTGTACGTCCGACAGTCTTTAAAGCCTTATTTCTTTAAAGCCCACAATAAGCCAAATTAAATGGTAAAAGCACTGTGCTACATCGAGGAATCTGGATACGAGTTTCAGGCCAGGCGAATGACTTTTACTCTGTGGAATATTGCAACTATAAAGACGCTTAAGTTAATTTTTGTACAGGAATATGATTGTGAGTTAATAGTTAAATAGAGTGGAGAGCTGCAGATAACCAATTTTCCTAGACATGAAATCTAATAACATTTGATGGCAAGATGGCTCAATTGACCTTCTTTGCACCTTATAAAATATTGCTGCGCCGTTCGCCTTCATACCGTGGCAAGATATCCTTGGAATGTTGTTTATAGGTTCACAGATGTTCCAGCAGCCATAGCGATATCGCTTAACCCTAACTTGATCCTGAGGATAGCTTTATATCCAGGATCGAGGCGTAGCGGAGATTCGAACCCTCGACCATTGAGTTGAGTGACCGGAGTGTTACCGACATGATCGTATCACGCTCTATCCTCACATAAAAAAACGGATCAATGTGTTTGCAAAAAATAGTGCTTTGACTCGTGCATAAGTATGATTTTACATGATAAATTTAACTTTTTTCTGACCGAATTCAACCTGAATTTCACAATGAATAGAGACATACTTTTGCTATGCGATCAGTCAAGTAAACATAAGCAAAAAACAATGAAATGAGTAGAAAAATGAACTCCATTGAGATTTATATATCTCTCGCACGGTTGAGAAAGATTTTAACGGAAATTAAGTTGGTATAATGTGCGAAAGAAGTTAGTAATTTTCTCAAATTTTAATTTTGATTTTGATATTTTAAAATGAATTCTTCATAGAAAAATCGAAATCTAAATTAAAGTATCTCTCCGAAGAAAAGCCAAGAATAATCTGTAAGAAATTATCAAAAATGGCTACCAAAGTGAAACACTCCCAGAGGACTTGGAACACCGAACTTTGAGTCTAGTGTCACATAAATCAAAAATTCTCAGAAATAATAATCTGAAGAATGGAAAGGAAAATTGAAGACAACCTGCCAGAAAACCAGTTTGGAATTAGGAAGAACAGGGATACCAGGGAAGCCATCTCTGCCTGAGAGCATTCGTGGACTTGGAGAAAGCCTTTGACAATGTTGAGTGGAACAAGATGTCCAGACTGCTCGAAAAACTCGGAATGGATTACGACGACAGAAGAATAATCTACCAACTATGCAGGAAGAAAGCCGTCACAATGCGAAAGAGAGACGGAAGACAAATAGAAGCTAAAATAACAAAGGAGTGAGACAAGGATGCAATCTTTCACCAGCACTGTTTAGCACGTACTTGGAGGAGGCCATAAGAGAAGCACAAGAAACTGGACTATGAGAAATAAAGATAAACGGAGAAGAAATTAGCCTGTTCAGCTTCGAAGATGATATCGCAGTCATAGATGGAAATCGCGATGATCTTCATGGTCAATGAATGCAATGGACCAAGTTCCTCAAGAACACAACATAAAAATAAATGAGACGAAGACTTTTATCCTAGTATGTGGAAAAGAGAAGCTGAATGTAGAAGTCGCCCTGAGAAAAGAGAAATTAGAGCGAGTGGATTCCTTCACCAATCATGGTAGTATACCATCATGTGGTTCGGGAGAAGTACAACCGACATCAAGTGAAGAATATCACATACCAAGAAAGCATTCATGGTTGAAAGACAACTGTTTTGTTCAAAGAAGATAGGCCTACAGGCCAGAAAACAGAACATGAAAACATTCGTGCGGAGCGATGCACTCTATGGATTGAAAGTACGGAAAAGCTTACCAGAAAAAATTAGAAGCCTTCGAAACCTGGTGCTGGAGGAGGATGCTGAAGATAAAATGGACGGAAAAAATAAAAATTTTGAAATTTGTGGAAGAGTAGAAGATGAAAGGGCCTTGTGAAATACAATACATAAAAGATGAATCAGATGAATTGGACACACCCTGAGGTACAATGGGTTTGAGAAGAATATAATTGAGGGTAAAATAGAGGGAAAAGTCCCAAAAGGAAGACCCAGGAATAAGTTCATGGACCAAATAAAGAGGAAAGTACATAGGAAGAGATACCAGGAGGTAAGGGAACTAGGATTAGATAGGGAAGGGTGGAGGGCTACAGTCAGCCAATCTTAGGATTAAAAGACCAATGATGATGATTTTTCTATGCTGCTTTATATTGTCATGGAGTTTTTCTAGTCAATCTACAGTAGGTAATTGTTTTCAACTCTCTTTCAACCTCTGATTATCCTAAATACGGAACACATTGCTCATCTTCTTTTAATATTCTACATGTTTCATGCTCGTTTTACTAAGTTTTGGATGATTATTTCTCCACCTAATGTCTTCTCCAGTGAGAGTGTGTTTTGATGTCAGTTTATTCGGGTTTTTACCGCGATGCTTCATGTTAACGGAAAATGATTTCGCTAACGTTACAGCTAGCGTCGTCAGGATCTTTACTAGGACTAAAACAGTTAGTGAAACTCCGTACCGAGAGTGTGTTTTGGTTTGCGTGATCTTTTACGGTAAATGAGTGATCTTTAATAATGGTGTACTATAATAATTCCACACCTATCACAGTGGCGTTAGCTGGGGACGCGGAAGTGGAAAATAAATTTAATAACTGTCGTGCTCTCATACTTTCCTGAGGACATGGCACACGAGGACGCTCAGGAAGTTGGACATGGCACACTCTTTTACAGTCTTTTAATCAAATATATTGATTTAAAGTCAGAGGTATCAGTGGGTATGGCCTGATATACTTCACTCGGGCTCCATATCAAATATTGTTCTAGATTTGGAACAAGAATCCTGAATCATGTTCTTCAGTTTGTGACTTTATATATCGAGGTTTTCAGTCGCTCGTGATATTTTCACTATCTTGCACTTCAGAGTTCATACTTCAACAATTGAAATATGTACGCTCTGTCTAGGAAAATTTTCATAATTTAAGGTATATTAATACACTTGATTTATTTCCTCCCTCCTGAGCGTTGAATATCATGCTCAAGACAGAGAACTAAGGACGGTAGACATACATTTTCCTGTTAAGCTCTCCCGTCTGACTTATGGCCTCTTTAAAAAAATCTTATGGTCGATTGATGATGCTATGTATCGCCGTATATTTGGTGCGGAGTTCCCATCTCCAGCCGGCACAAGGACTAAATTAAGACCATCGGGGAAATACATGGCCGTTTTACACCGCCGAAGTCCCGCTTTTCCCTAAGGTTGCTGGATACTTATTTATCGTATAAAAAAGAAGAGCAGTTGAGAACTAAGCCAGAAAGTAACTTCAACCGGGGTAAATTTTTATTATTTCAGGGGTAATCAACTGGGATAACTACCATTCCTTCATGTCCGCAGAAAGTCTTACGAAAGTTTCTCGTGCAAATTCTTTAATTGACTCATTTCCTCCTTTACGAAAGCCGCTATGGGCCGCCATTCTAATTCTTCGCCGGAAACGCCGTCATAGTGCTGTCATAAAACCGCCTTAATGGTTGGGCGAGAGCGATTCCTCGTCACGAGCACTTAAAACGACATTCGCTGTCTAGATGACGGAGAACTTGTTTTTCATTCCCCTCCTTGCCGATAGCTGTCTGGTCGCGCGCAACTAGTCCCCAACACTTACGCGAACACACACACACACAGTGCGCAGTAAAGGCAATTCGCGAATAAAATCATCCGCCCGGGATTGGAACCCCGAGTGTCGAGATTCGCGCCACGGGCTAAAACCGATGGTTGGCTCAGTAATCGTTGGTCATTGATTGCGTATTTAAAATTATTTTTGGAGTAAGTCGTAATGAGTTTTTGGACCATTTTTCAGTAAAATGAACCTCACTGCATAAGCAGTAATGGAAATTGTGCAAGACTTGTATTTTTTTTTAAATTAACTAAAGCAAGTTACGACTCAAGTTTTCGGCACAATGTTCGAAATTTAAGTTTAAATACTATTAAAATATTTTTTGGGATCGGCGGGACACCTTGACATTTGTAAGCAACAATAACAATGATAAGACAAATATCATTTCGTGTTTAGAAGAAAATCGGGTGAAAACACGGGTGCGAAGATAGGAATGCGCCTTGAAGGATGATGGCTTGGTCGCATAAATTTCTAACACACCTAACCGGAAATCGGAAGATCCGATTTGGTGATTTCCGGCGTGACTTTTTGGAACTTGCTATACATTTGAATAAAATGGTTACTTTTTGTTTTTTCACAGTAAATTTTAATATCCCACGACCATGGTTTCGAAGGCTAACGTCATATTCAGGTGTCATCCAGAAGTCAACGTCATCATCGCCTGAAGACGACGTTAACCGTCGCAATTATTGTCGTGAGATATTAATAGGCAAAAAGAGGTGTAACCATTTTATTCAACAAGGGGAGATTCGAGTTCAATTCCAAATCTTGTCTAACAATATTTTCAGGGCGAACTTCTTCCCTTCGTTGTATATGAGGCTCACAGTCAAAACAGCATTGGATTGGACCAAATAAGCAAATTGGTAAGGTGCATCCTTTTACTTGTATCTATAGATATTATATCACCAGTAAGAGCACGTAACTGAGAACATACTCCATTACGTGGTAATAGAACAAAATCGCGGATGCTACTGTCCGCTTCCGTTGGTCCGAAAACTCTGAACGCAATCCTACCATACAATGCCGGCGAGACGAGAAGGATTCTTTCGCACGGAGGGCTTCTTAACCAGGGCGAGAGTTAAAAATCGGAAGGGTTGAAGGAACGCGGCGCGCGGTAATTGCTTTCGTGTTAAAGGGGAAGGCGGGAATGACGAACGTGCCGGGCGGGTTGTCGCTCGCTGGCGCGGGGCGGCCGTAAGTACGTGAGTTTCGAGGGAGAGCGCTAGTTATGTTGGTCTCATGCGTGGAGGAGAATGGTCCGGCGGAGGGGGGGAGGGGGCAAGGAAGGTGCGTAGGGAGAGGGGAGCTGAAAAGACAGAGAAGGGAGGGTTCGAAAGTAGGATTACCAACCCTCCCGGAGTTTCCGGTAGTCTGCTGGAATCGGGCTAGGATCTCCTGGCCCTCCGAATACCGGCGCGTGTTCCACATTTAGTAGATGGAGATCCATTTCCAGGGAAAATCTCCGTTAGGCTGCAGATGAGATGTTGCCACTAGCAGTAAGAAAGTTGAATTTTGAGAAATTTATTATGCTTAGAGCACATCTAGGAACCTTCTGATGTGAACGTATTATTTCTTGAAGTTTCTTTGTTTAATTTACCGATTGCTGTAAATGTTTGTAGGAAATATTTGCTAGAGTGAACACCCGGAGAGTAGGTTTGGAAACAGTGTTCTCAATAAGGATCTTGCTTTCAGTGAAATGTGGACCACTGTGTAATCTGAGCGGGATTTTTCCGTTTTCAAAATAGACATCGCTTTCATATTTTATTCTAAAATATAACCAGTTGCAGGAATTATGTAGTGAGTACAGTGATATATAATTATGTTTTCAGGCCTCACTTGTTTTGACCAGTTTCTAAGGGAAAATAGACACCATGTTTAGATTTCACAAAACTTTCAATGGACCTATCCAGTTTCAGAGATATTCAGTTGTCCTTAAGGTGATCAGATGTTCACTGCAAGTAACTTGTGGACTAATTTGCGAGGAAAAGAATCTTTAAGTAGATGGAGGAAGAAAATTAGATTGGAAAAGGAGCCTAAGGAGAGGAAATCCGATTACTATCCGTCTGTCTTTTCACTGCAACGCAAGGGTAAACATGGCAGCTGATAATGGCTCTGTCTTCCGCAAAATCCCCAGACTGCAATTATCTGTTTGAATAAAACATAACTCCGTGCACATGTCGACATCTCTACTGATTCGTTGACATTGGAGCTTCACGGATCTGGATTTTTTATGGTAGTTGAATTACCTATGAAGAGTCACAAAGGTAGACCGAGGAAATAGTACTGTGGATTTCTCTTGACTATGAACAAAAGTGTAAAAACTTTAAGAGATGAATTTCCCACAATTTCACCGAAAATTTTTACTTATAGTTTTCAATAGAAATTGAAAGAAGCTTTATCCCGATGCTTAAACATATTTCCTTCTTCACAACACTGGATTTATATAAATCCATTCCCCCTCGTCTATGTTGACTTCTTAAAACATGTCAAATCAAAGTACTCATCTATCATATGGTGTCCAATATTTCTGCTCCTGTTTGTAAACTTGCTTTAAAATCAAGCATCATCTCGAAAGGCATTTCAGCTTTAAAACCGGAACGTACTACGAAGAACTTCATTGAACTGACTTAGACTCTGATCAATGTGCAGGTATCCTCGAACTCCTTCTCGTACTTCCGTTGATGTCTCTTCACTTAAGGTTCCGCGAAAGAAGAAAATTCTTTGGTCTTGGAATTCATCCAAAACTCACTTAAGGAATCCAGGCTAAGAGCCGAACTGGGAATGTCCCTAGACTTACACGTTTCAGACTATTTTCTCTTTTGGATACTTGGTTTATTGACGAAACCGTGGCCAAGCAATGTGTTCACCAGTGTAGGCACTTGTAGGTGATATATTTATGTTTTAACTGGAATAGGTACAAATAATTTTTATTCAATTATCTACTTCTATGTAGTGTTTTCTACCTTTATCGTTACGTTGATCATATTTTATGTTTATGTACTGGAAGCATTCATCTGCTATGCCAAAAAAAAACGTTTAGAATTGTTTATATGAAACTTACACCCTAAAAATTGAGGTGGGTGGTAATGTTTAATTTTTTAAAAATCTACCTGATATAACTACAGGCCTGCATACCATCCAGATTCTCTGATATTTTAATACCAAACGATTCTGGTTACTATCCTGATATATAATTCATCCCTATGACTAATAGCTAAGAATTAACTAGATAACGTCTTAGCGATGGATCAATTGACAGTTCAACTGATAATGTTGTGTACAGCAAACAACACTCAATTTAGCCCTGCACCTAAAAACAAATTTTCCCGTGCCTCTAAAATGTATACCATAGAAAAGCTGTTTCAAAATTACTTATCTTAAGTTTTATTAGAAAACTGATAATTGAGTTCTAACAGACAATTTTAAGATTAATTTACCTTAATAATTTTCGTAAATTGATATTTATTTTAATAATAGGCAAGATGTTGTAGATAAAAATGGTGTGGACACGACCCGTCGTAATAATCTAAAATATTTGGCTATGATTCGGGGTCAAGCAGGAATTTCTATTCTTACTGTAGTTACGGGACAAACGTACCCCACTGTGCTACAAGCCTTGTACGGCCTCGGCCTCTCCGACGACATTAGCCCAATCTTCACAATGTCCTGAGCGTGTTCTTCATCTTCTTATTCACATCTTTCTCAGATCATCCTCTACATTATTCAACCATCTATTCTGACGTTTCTATCAACCACCAAGGTAATCCTCTCAGTCTTTTACTAACTGGATGTCTTGGACATATCTTTTAATCACCCTATATTCAGGCATTCTCTCAACTTTCCTTAACCACCGAAACCTAAAAACTCCTAATTCTAGAAACTATACCAAGCTGATCATATAATTCCTCCCGTTCCCTGTTTCTGCGTATTTCCTACCTTCCATCATTCTTTGCATCCCCAAAAGTCTTTCTCAGCAGTTTCATTTCAAAGAGTCTTTAGAAATATAAATCTGTAAAATATTTATTCGAGGAAGAACACTGGAATGATTTCGTGTCAAAAGACCTGCACACACTGAATAAGGGTTATTAGTTAATCTATTAATAATAAATAAAAAAATCAGTTTTTCCTTTAAATACAGAAAATTGCATGAGTAAATGAATAAGTACGTGTTTCCTTTCCATTCTCCTCTCTCGATCTCCCGATACCATAATCCCCCAACACCTTGCTCATTACTCTTCGTTTCGTTACATTGCTCTTCGTTAAAAACTGCTACGAACGAACATATAGTGTTACACAACTGTTTGAGGGATTAAGGTGGGAGCCCCTAGAGACTCGGAGGTTGCACGCTAGGCTTAGGCTGCTTGATAAATTCAGAACTGATATTTTTCTGAGCCACACAGAGAATATTATTATGACTCCTCACTACATCTCTAGGTCTGACAGATGCAATAAAATAAGAGAGGTACTCTGCCGAACAGATAGTTACAAAAACTCGTTCTTTCCGCGCACAATAAGTGACCACAATAAAAACTGAGCTCCTCCAAATACACTCTCATAATACATGTCACCATTTCACCTCCAAAACTTTTACATCTTTACACGGCTGGCGACCTACCACCCCCTGCCACATTCCCAAGCGGCGGCTCGCGGGGTCGTATTTAGATGTAGATTACGCAGTCAATTTGCCTTCTTACCCACGCGCTACTTGCTCCCCTACCGTCTCTCGATCTTTCTCCCCCTCCTCTTCTCCTGCTGACCAGTCACGTTCTGGAGCCGGATTTCCTTTCCATTGGTGTCTTCTCCTCCTCCCGCGTATTATTGCATCACTTCCTTTTGCAAATTTGTACGTGAGGGGCTCTCGGCTAACCTCTGATCACCTTGAGGATAATTCAAGAAGTCGGAACATAGATAAGTGCATTAAATATTAAGCAGCATCTTATCCAGTGGTCTTATGTTCCCTTCTTAGATGCAATGATACTAATGACGCAAAAAACTTCGTTCTATGAGGCTAAAAATCTTAGTAATTAACAGATATTCATATTTTAAGGTTTTACGTGACTTATTAGTCTCACATTTTTGCCATGATGACACAACGGCCCGAGGTTATTTACGATTTTATAAAAAGTATTACAGTGGACTATAAATTTGCTTAGAAATTTTTTTGAGAAAGCATGAAAACTACACACCCTTACATTTCTGACGCTGTGTTCGAGAACCTACTTGTTTTTATAATGATTTTCAGCTCTTACTGGAGTTTTCTCGATAGGATCAATTATAGAATTCAAAACTGCTTATTTGTTGAGAATATACCGGCTACGATACAAATACAATGAAAGAAAAACTTTAAATAGTAATTTTACATACAAGTTTGTTTAATTTGACCCAGGTTTCAACGGGTCACTGTCATTTTCAAGGTATATTTTTATATTGTATCCCCGTGTCTTCGTCTGGGATATCGGCGATAATGAAAGAGCAACCCGGCGAGTCAAGTGGGTAAACAGGGACTCGAATGAGTTGGGTATTGAAAAAGATTCGGAAATGATTCCAACGGCGCTCTGATTACAACCCCATAACTTTGTTTGATTTATTCTCACAATCCAGAAAAGAGCACATTAAACGGCCTTTTACATCGGGTGAATGGCACTAACAACAGACGAAGAACAACTTCCATGTCCTCAGTGGTGTAAAACCACCCTGGCGGGACTCGAACCCGCGACCCTCGGATTGGTAATCGAGGACTTAACTCCGCCGCCACCGGGGCCGACAAACTTAACATGAAGCATAACAAGAAATTGCTAAGTCACAACCAGCACTTTCAGCTCACCACGAGAAGGGCCCCGCCAAACTGTCCCTCACCACTCCCAGACTAACTTTGCCTTCCATGATGACCTCAGCCTCTCGTCATCATCATCGCAATCAGCTATCTCATCTTCAAGATAGTACGGTCGGTGATCCCTTCTCATTAGTCATTGGCCTTCTCATAGCGGAGCGGTCGCTACCATCCAGTCACCACCATTACGGGAAAATAACTCAGTCACTTACTGGTACCACAAAACGGTTGTCCAAACAGAAAAATTTTTTTTGGAAATTGAAAAAACCAAGTGAATCTACATGGAATTTTTTTTTTGGCGACCAAGGTTTCTTCAATAGATGACATAATCTGCCTGAAAAATGCCGCACAGCGATGAAACCTTGGTCGTCGAGAAAAATATTTATATGGAATTTTCAAAGTTTTTTCTATTTCCAATCATGAAGTTACTCCACAAAGTTACGCCGGAAACTATCGCCTAACACAATGTGTGCCACAAGTAAGGGGGAGAGGAAGGGAAGATAATAAGTAGGGAATGAAATTGGAGTGAGCAAGGATAGGGAGGTGGGGGAAATTTGAGTAAAGAGGGAAACAACTTCGAGGGTAATATAGGAGTGGGGGAGCTAGGGTTGTGAGTGACCCAAACCAGAGCACACCAGGCATAGATAAAACAAACCCCTCAGCACACGAAAAGAGGGTAATGGGCAAAGATAGAGGGCGAGGGAGTGCGCTACTCATGGTGAACATTTTTCAAGGGACTGGAACATCTTACATCTCCAGCTCGACGAAGCGCAACGGACAGAAAATATAAACGGCAAACAAACGTGAGGACGTCATTCTTAAGGAGTTCATGACTTATTTATACCGAATATTGAGTTGGATGGAAAGGGCAGTACGCTATCAAACTGAAGGCTGACTATCAAAATAATACCCATATTGTTTAAGGTAGTTTGAGCGAAATATCATAGAAATCAATGCATTTGGTCCCATTTTAAAGAAAAATATATCACCCTTCCATTGGCACCAAAAATTTAACACCTTACCATATTACTTTCCGAGGTATTTGCCAGAAAATACCTGCCCTTTTATATGGGAAATGGTATGTGTATGCACTTCAGAGAGACCTTATTTAACAAATGAGGCATTCCCTACACTTGGATCTCGTCAGAAAATCAACAGTGTGTGGTTTGTGTGATTTCTCAACTATTTTTGAAAATTAATCACATCTTCACCGCAGTAAATTCTTCGGGATCACAATAAACCTTCCGTTTTGATGGAGTTTCAATCGTACCGCGTGAAAAAAAGTGTCAAGTTGAAGACTTATTTAGATATTTTCATTTGATTACTTACAATTTCTGTCATTTAAAACTATATTATGGCACTATTTATAATGCAATACTTAATTCGCGTGTCTCACAGCTGGTGAAAATAAAACGTATAATTCGAATATGATCTCTACTATGATTAGGGAACTATCTCGCTCGCCCTACCTTGACCCAGCTCTCGCCTTAATTTCCTATGAATAGCACGACGGAATGGACGAATTAGCGGATGTAATACAAGAATATAAATCAACTGTTTGAAATTTATGGCAAGTAGCTCTTGAAACATATATTGGCCGCGGAGCACTATGGATTCTACTCAATTTTTCCGTAGTTTTCATCAAAATTGCAGATAATTATTACTTTAAAATATTAAACAAAATATGCACCGAGAATGCATATTAAAGAAGGAAGTGTATGCAGATTTCTAGTAAGTTATCGACGGAAAGCAAAGTAAAATTGTAAAATTAGTGTGTTAGCCCGCAAGCGCTGTAGGAAATAGAGGGTTAACGAAGATTTCGAAATGGCTCAAGCCAGCACAGCAAGAGCCCTCTTCCTCTACCCCGATGATACCGACAAATGTTTCATCGGTTACCCCTAGAAACCTCGGTTGGCATAAATAAAATAAATTTGTTGATAAATAATCGATGCTCTAGGAGGAATGCTATTAAAATTCCTACTTTCTCTGTACGGTGAAATATATCATGGCAAATCGCAAATTGAAACCATATAATAAGCACAACGCTTGGTGCAATGATGGTTTTAGTTTTTATCTTCCAGAATTTCTTATTCCCGTAACGGATTTACTCCTGGAAGCAACTCTTAAGCAGTTGGCAACCCCTGTTGGAGGTGGGTCGAGGGGAATAGAGGTGGGGAGGCGAGGAGGGGTTGGAAAGTGGGGTGGGGGAGGATGAAAGGGGGCAGCGTCGACGCCTCCTCAGCCGTCTCTCGTAATCTTGAGTTACACCCGGGGAGGAGTGGCGAAAGGGAGAGAGGGGGTGGGTTTAAGGGAAGGGATTGAGGGGTGGTCGCGGTGCTGTTGTGATCCCTCCCTCCCCCCCTCTCCGCCCCCTCTGCTCGACTCTCTCAACGGAGCAAGCAGCAACTTCCCCAAGGGAGGAGGAGTAGAGAGGGGGGGAGGAAGGGTAGGGATGGCGAGAAAATGCTTTCGCATTGGGGGAGGGGGGTTGCTCTGGAGCTAGCTCTCTCGCCGACGGCCTTTCCTTCCTTTTTGGGGTTTCCGACAGCACGTGTCGACAACTTGCGGCCTGGCACGAACTGCGGACAAATTGAGAGCCTCTGCATTTTACGCAGAAGCGGATAAGCTCGTAGGGCTTGAAGAAAAAAAATATCTAAGAGAGAGGATACCTATCCGATGTAAAAAAAAAGGTAAACCATCCTCCCCAAACCGCACTCTTCTAGGAGGAGTTAGAGAAATGGTAAAATATCTGAAAAATTGAAAATTTTGAGGTTGGGTATATTTTATTTACAAAAATATATCCCATTGATATTTGATATTGAATGCATTTTGTTATGGCTGTTAAACCGGCAGTAATTACAAAACCCCAGTGAGGATTGAAAATCAAAGCAAACTCAAGACCCGTTTGAAGCTTGATAAGTGAATAATTAGGACTCTATATGTAGTAGATGCATTATTGCAACATGTTCTTAGCGCCTTACATATTGAGGAATATGAAATTTGTTTTCTCTGCGCGTTTGCTTGAAGTCTGAAACCCCATTCAGATTGTGAATACCGTATTTACCTGAATATAAGACCCCCATTTTTTTCCCGAAAAATGTTTCAAAAGTGTCTTATGCGTGGAGGATAAGCCAGAGGAGGTACTCATATTGATATTTTAAATTATGTAACACAACTATTTGGAATTATTTGAATGATTTATTTCCTTTAGCATTCAAACAACATTTAGAAACACTTACTGCTCAATTACAAAACATGCAAAGCATCACACTTTCAAAACTGCCTGGGTACTTTCCTGAGGGCTCTCCCACCTGATTTATATTTTTCCTGGAATTTGAGCCTCAAAAGTGTCTTATATGGGGGTCTTATATGTAGAGGGGGTCTTATATGAAGAGGGGGTTGTATATTCAGATAAATACGGTAATAGAAATTTGCGTTATAGCAGAGGTAATGTTCAGATCAAGGTTGGCATATGAGGAGATGGAGTCACCTCAACTTGCTCTTTGGCATGTGCGGTTAATTACGTCAGGAAGCGCTCGATTACATTCACCTCCTTTCCGACCGTGGCTTCATCTCCCTTCACATGTATTACCAAGCAATCTATTCGTTTTGTCAACCATTCAGCCCTTTGCGCTTCTTCATTCTCCTCCTCAGCCACTTCATAAAACCACACATCTCTTCTCACCCTTTTATTTTCGGATACCAAGTTTCTTCACCACCAGCATTAGTCTGCGCTCCGCTTCTTAGAAAATTTTTGACAAATCTTGTCATTATCTCGTACCCATTAATTCCACCTAATAAAGTTCTATTGCTGAGCAAACTATTATTCTGGACATCGTCTAAATGAAGATTTTTTTACCAACCAATTCAATTTTACCCTCTTATTCTAAAAGGTGACATTGCTTCATTTGTTTAGATAACTTTGTTTCGTAAAAATAGTTTGAATATCGCGCCACGCTCATATAACCACATGAGGGCGTCACGTTGCCCGTTTTTACTGGACGTATGTAAAATAACTAAGGACGTGCGGGTCGCTTACGAGCAGTCAGTTTCCACGCGAACTCGAGACCGCACAAAATGATACGCGTGCCCAGAGTTAAGTGTTCCAACGACTGCCCTTCCCCATTGAGTGCTCCTCAGATGCCATCCTCTTCCCCATGAAATATCCCGCGGAGTGTAAGACCGGATTGGAACAGATGAACATTTGGTACAGTTAATTTAATTTATTTTTTTGTTATCATCAGTTGTTCAATCCGTAGATTGGTTGACTACAGCCCTCTATGCTTCCATATCTAATGCTAGTTCCCTTACTTCCTGGCAGTTTTTCTATGGTACCCCTGCCAAAAAAAATAGTATATTTTCCTTATAAATACTTCAACAGAATTTCTTAAAAAGTACTGTAGATATTACTTAAAGTATTGAAACACCACTTTACGGAATTCCCTACGACGTTCTGCGGAATACCTTAGGATGTTTTACAGAATTCCTTAGGACGTTCTGTGGAATTCCCTACGACGTTCTGCAGAACACTTCCGTAGAGCTGTTGAAGTTCTATAGAACAGCTTGTAAGGAGTTATTTTGCTCTGCAGAAAATATCTCTACAGAATATATGTTCTGTAGAGTCAGGCTGTCATGTTCCGTACAGATCCTTAGAAAAGGAACTAGTTCTGAAGAAAAGAGTCAATTTCTGTAGAATTCCTTAAGTTCTGCAGAACAGCTTCTAAGGAATTTTCCATCAGGGACTTTATTATTCATTTGTGCTATTCATTTACCCATTTGTATTCCTCTTGGGAATTTCCCCTTACATTTTCCTTCATCAGATTCTTTACAAACCCATCGTGACTCAGGGTGTGCTCAATCCATTCATTTCTTAATAGTGTTCCGTAGGGTCCTCTTCTGAATAACTTAATTTCTTTTATTCGCCCTTTTGTTCTGCAGCATCTTACTCCAATGGCAAATTTCGAAAGCTGCTTGTCTTTTCTGGTCTGCTTACGTAATGATTCAATCAATTGAGTGCCACGCTTTATTACACTGTTTCCTCCTCCGCAGTCCCACCATCTTTGAGCGCAGTTGTTGCTTTTTCACCATGAACGCTTTCTTAGCATGGACCACTCTACGCTTAATGTCTGTCGTACTTCTTACGTCTCCAGTGATGGTACTTCCGAGGTATCTATTGTATGCGAGAAATGTAATATAATCACTTTTTTATATTTATTTTTACGAGTAACTGCTAATTGAATGAATGGACACGTTCTTGTGATCATCATGGTCAGAAATTATCTGTTGCTCTTGTATTATCCAAACATATATTTTTTTCATTAACTTAATCATTAACTGTGTCACTTATTTAAGTGTAGTCCTGATAGTGTAGACCTGATAACTGAAAACGTTGATGAAGAATGACTAGGATGAGGGATAAAATAATCCCCTTGTAGACCAAAATCAGTATATCCGAATGGGATGTGAAACTGCGTCTCTATTGTCACCATAGAAGCTTCCATCTCCTCGCTCGTTCGGAAATACCATCCTTATCTTTTCCTTAAAAATCGCAGCGTACGAGGCGTGAGCATGTGTTGAGCGGCGACCGCGGCGCCACGCGAAAGTGTCCGGCCGCTCGGTGACGCCACTCCCGGCCCTTGGTGCACGCTCTTCCGCGGCGTGACCTTCGTCCCGAGCATTCTTCCTACTTCTTCTCTCGCTGCCTTCCTGATTGTGTTTGTCTGTCTGTGCCCAGTCACGTGAATCCAAGGGCGTTCGGCGCGTGGCGCGAGCCGCTGCACCTCTCCGAGCAGGACGAAAGGGGGGGGAGTGGGGCAGGTGGGGAGGTGCTTTATGTGCGCCGCCATGCGACCCGACGCCTTCAGAGTGATGAACGCGCCCCGGAGGAGTACGCCGCGTCGAGCAGAGCCGCATTCGACCACGAAAAATAACGACGTGACAAGAGATAAAAAAATGTCGGCTTAATAAATAAATTTGCATTTAAAGGTGAATGTAACCGACAAGCCAAAAGCTTTTCCTACCTGGGTAGTTCAATATCTTCCGATGGAAGAAGTAACCAGAAGAAGAGAGCTGGAATAACGCATGTCAAGAAAGCTTTCTGAAAGACAAATGATTGGCTGAAGCAACTTGTATAGACTTGCGGAAGAAATATATTTTAACCTTCAAGTGGAGAGCATGTGCATAAGGATACCAAAGCAGGACTTTCATAAACGGAGATAAAATGGAAATATAGGTATTAGAAATGTGTTTCTGGCGCAAAATGTCCATATAAAAATAATAAAAATATGCATAAAATACCATGGGCCAGTAAAGCATTCAATGACCAAGTTTTCTAAAGAGTGAAGGAGAAAGTCAAACGATAAAAACGATATAGAGCAAGAGAGAATAGCTGGTTAGGACGCCTACTACCACATTCAAACAGGTGCAAGAATCTGGAGGATGGAGGCAAAAAGGAAAAGAAGAAGACCAAGGAAAGAGTTTTTGACGGACGTAGAAATGGACGACCATACCGAGAAGTAAGCTTTTAGATATTATTAAGTTTTTTAAACGTACTTTTGTTTCCAATATTCGATGTTTTTACATTCCCTTTCCAAGTCAAAATTTCAATATTTGTGAGTTGTTTCATTTTTCCATAATTTTAAATTACATCATATTCAAAATTGCCTCATTTTCATTAATCTATCTCATTCCTAAAAAATAATAATCCCATTTTTGGTTTAGACAAAAGAGAGATTCAAATGCCAATGGTGCGGTGTCGTTAATAGTCTACTCTAAACGAAAGGCGCCAATGAGTCATCTGTTAGTATTCCCATCCTGCGGACTGAGTACTAAATGTATAGATTTTAGTTTTTCCCCGGCGTATATTGAGAGTAATGTCTTCACGGGTTTTCTTGCATGTAAATCTGCCAACGGTTTGAAAGCTGACTCTACATTTGTCATCAGGAATTTCTGAGAGAAAAGCGACTCAAAGCCAGCCATCGAAACTTCAGCAGACTAACACCTGACCAGATGGAAAACATGGGAATACATAACTTATATTGCACTTGAAAGTGCTCATCAATAGCAAAAACAGGTTGGGAGCGGAATTCTACGAATAAAGCCTTATCACTTATTGCATTCGAATCCCTACCCCGGGGATGAAGACCATTACTTTGTCCAACGCCCTACGTTTACCCTCCTCATTCCCCCGTATTGCTCCAGTGATTCGGAGTGGGTAATGTCATCGCCTTCTTCGTTTAATTTCGTCTCACCTTGATTATGCATGCACGCCCGCGGTGATTATGGGAGTGAGCAGATAGGTAACACGCTTGAAGAATGTATGTTTTCTAATGTTCAGTTTAATGTTTCGATTGTGGTGTTTTTTTTGCTGATGGATAAAGTTTTTCTTAAATACTTAAATAATACATTTAAAAATCATTTCCGTCAATTTATTCGATGACAAGCTTCCTTTGATGAGCTATTTCCTCTTACCATTAAAAATATTTTCTGGATTTGCTGCATATTATCCACAAATCACTCGACTTTCCGCTCCTCGTACTATGAGCGTCATCGGAAAAATTATGACAACGATCACAGTACGAGGAGATAAACGTTACCTAAGAAATGGACAACACGCAGTAAATCAAGAATTATTTTATTTTTTTATGAAAAATTGCGAGATTCCTCATATCGAAATATTTTCTGGTAGATTAGACATAAAATTCTGTTAAATGTTTATCCGATGTATGATAGGGCTGATTTCTTGAGGTATGTCTTCAATGACAGCTAACTGCGCTGCACACCAGTGTTGAACGTTCGCCTTGATTGGCACAGAGCATTCCCATTCATTCGCGAGAATAATTTATGCTAGGCAAGTTAGCGCCAACTCCATCGCCGTCTAGCTGCCACAGGCTAGGGGTCCAAGTCCTCAGGATTTACAGAGGCTATGTGCATCGTTCATAATCTTCCTGTCAATATTTTACTGCCAATGATTCGAAAAAAAGGAGTTTGGTGGATACCTTATGATTTTTCCTGTTCACATGACAGTTATGAAAAAGGATGACAATGGTTTAAGTAAATAAAATGGCTCAAAATTAAAAAAGTTATAATCAATATCTTTAATTATTAATGCTGGTATCCTTACATTAAAGATCATAATAATTAAATTATCTAATTAATCGTCTGCAGGTGATGTCAGAGATATCAGGCAACACAACTCAGTACTAAGGACTACTGCGAGAGAAAATAATGCTCATGTATGTGTTGCTTGTTGGCAGCGTTATCGGCTAAAACGCCCGATTACCATTCGGAATATTCGAGTTTGAACACGGGTTGAGAGTAATGAGTTTTCAGTCTCGGATAATTCCGTTTAAATTTCCGCACCTATAATCCCTGTGCACCTGAATTCGTACTCGTGTGTTTCTTTGAGGAAATAACCATGGAACTGTGGAATCAAATCACTTCGTGAAAATGATAATCGAAATAAGCGCGCCATTTTCGCTCAAAATCGTAAGCGGGTACCTCAATATTCAACGAAACATAGCCAAGTAGACGGATGTGCCGACGGCAAATGATGCTTAGTGAATGTTTAAGCTATTATTATTGCTAAAAAATTGGTTAATTCTCTCTAAAAATAATGCAAAATTATTGAAACGACTCATCATTTTTTTTACGTGACCACAATTGTTATGGAGAATAGGAGTCTCGGATATTAATGACTTCAATCACCTCTTACAGCCTACATTTCGTACATATATTTCTGCATTCTCAGGGCTATGTTGTACTATAAAATGTTTTCTTAAACCATTCATTAAATTAACTATTTTTTTATTTTTTATAAAATATGAACATTTTACACTCATGAGAAAACTAACATTTTTCATGAAGCAGAAATTATAAACAATTTTTTACCATGAGATTGAAAAAAGGCTGAGTATAATGTAATAAATGGATGATAAAAAAATTTAGTGGCTGATACACAAAAAGATCAACAAAAATAATAATAAATAAACAATGAATAATTTTAAATGGTATCCTAATATTAAAAACATATAATTTAAGTATCAACGTAAAAACATAATTTTAAATTTATTCAAAATTTATGAAAACTGTAGGTATCTGCGATACATTGGCGGTATTAGGTGGCTTAATTCATTAATATTACGGAGATCAATGTTCCAGTACAATTGTGTTTTCGTAAGCATAGATAGTGGTCAAAATCTATCAAATTAAAATTATTATTGACGAATTTCTTAAAAATGCACGTTAATTCAAGCAAATCTATGCTCAACCATTACATGCATGCAAATTGCAGTGTAGTAGCTATGTGAAAAGCCTGATAACATTATTTTTTTGAATATTCGTAGTCGTAAATCATTCAGGGTGTTCGGATATTCCTTTGAAAGTAATATTGCAGACTTATCGTGAGGCAAATGTTTGTTTGCTCTTCCTTGAAAGCGATCGTCTCAGGCCATATGAATAAGACACGTGCCGGACTCAAGAAGTCTAGAACAATAACTTTGCCAGTCTACTTAATCCTCGTGCAACTTTAATATTTCTTCGCAGAAGTCACCAGAAAAAGTATATATTGAAAGAAATTAAAAGATTAACAATTTCTTTAGAATGGCCAACTTGACATTTTAAAAAAGTGGCTAAAGGAAAGCCTCGACTGCAGAGATTGAAAAAGAAAAAGGCTATTAAGAAATTAAAAAGAAATCAGGGTTTCATGTGCAGGAAGTGAGAGTCTGCCTAGTTTGGCTCGCAGTTGACAGGACAATTTCACCTTAGAAAAATGTGTTGTGCTTACTTCCACGAAATAGATTATCACAATGGTTGAAATTATTGAATATATTAGGCAGAGCAAATGACCCATACGAGAATGTGATAGGACAGGTAGAACACGAGGAAAAGATTTGTTGCTGTCGGAGTTGGGTAAACTGTAATGAAGTTAAGAAAAACTATCTCGACTATTAAAAAAATTTCAGAGGTAAAGAAGGCATTAAGCGAGAAAAAGAGGCGACTAACCACCGGTACCGCAAGCCACGGAGTCAGGAAGCACTTCATTGCAATATGCGCGTGGATCGTGAAATTATATTACGGCATGGTAAGGGGAATGGGAGCGTCATAAAAGTGAAACAGGACAAGAAGAATAAAACGCCATTGCCGCCACGTATAGGATGATGAAAAGAGGAACGCTTGCCGTCAGAGGATTATTGCGAAGCGTAACCAAAGAAAAAAACATGATTGAAAAATCTGTGAAGGAAATGAAGTCCTAAGAGGCGTATGAAGACGAAGAATGAAGGGCGTAAGTAAAGTAGGGTTCCGCGAATACTACGCATCAACTGCCGAATAATGCTAAGATTATACTGCCGTGCTTACTTAGAAACGAACAAAATTTGAGATTTGAAGTAAACAGACCTTGAAATCGTGCACGCATATTAAATAGAGGGTAACGTTCTCTAGAAAGCATAAATAATTAATTGGAGAGGAAAGCATCCAATCAAAGATGAGAGAACGAGATGCTAACGAGCAGTCGGAATTGGTAACTTTCACTGAACACCACTTGAAAGTTGAGAGAAACGAGAGAGCAGAGAATCTTGAAAGTATTATATTAGCAAACTAAAATCATGATTTTATTTTTATCCGGAGAAAAAGAAATCATTGTTAAGGTTTCGGAGCAATTGGCTCATTTACTCACTCATAAAAATATACCCTAGAATCAACTGACGGTTTAGGACCATTCATGGGCGCATCATTTTGTCTTCAATCAAGGGAAAAGAATGGAGCGCACTAAAGTTGTAGTGAATCATTAAAAGGCAAGAATATATAAATGTAATGAAGCTTCTACCGTTAGTTGAGTGGATTTTGGGAAGGCTTTTGTCCGCTTAGCGCGAGTTAAGTTAGCGGAAGCAATGTGGAAATGAGCTATACCTCAGGAATAAAGATAATGAATGGAGAATCTGGGTGGGTAGCATTTGGCATAGGAAAGGGAGATGGTTCCACTGTCCTTATCACTACCATAATGCAAGCTCCGCGCCTATCAAATACTTGGGTAGGCGAGGCATAAGCTTGAGATAGGTTTCAAGGTTGAATGTGGCTTGACAAGGTTATGATTTTCCCATGACTAAGACTGGATAGGAAACTGATGACAGCGACTCAGAATTAAAAACTTAAAACCATTAGGGTAAATAAAACAATGATTACTTAGGAATACCGCTATCATAGCTTTAATAAATCAAATGACTAAATTCGAGGCGAATTATTTTTCCAAAAATGTCATTTATGCATAAAATGCCTTTTAGTTGGACCGCATGCAAAAGCACTAACATTGAAAACATACCCAGCAAGAAGGACACGTTTACAGCGTAATTTTCCCGTGTGAGATTCGGGAAGAATCGCGACAGCTTAATCGAAGCAGCCATTAATTTCAATGAAGACGATAGCAAGCTCTGGCACACACCCGTAAGAGGGCTTTCAGGCTACCTTTGAAATGTCGATGTCCGATGAATGTTTATTGACTACCAACCATTAACGCGCTATAATGTGGGACATCATTTTCCAATGAAAATACACCTTAAGAACTTCCTTTTCACTTCTCCTTATGAGGAGACGTGGATTAGTGGCCAAGATTATGCTATTATGTTTATAGGTACCTATTTTTGTGGGTTTACATTGAACTAAATATGATTCTAATGTAATTTACACTTTAAAACTGCTAGGGAGTGAATGTTAGATCAGATGTGACCCCTTCATGGATCTAAGAGTCTCATGATTCCGAAATTTAGTCCTTAGTCAATGGAAACAGGAAAAGCGTGTGTCGCAGTTGATTAAACGTTGGATGGGAGACGAAGGATGAAGAAATTATGATGGATCCAACTGAGAAAACATAGCGAAGAGCTGGGTTTCATGTGGGAGGAAAGAAAAGTGCTGAAAATATTTGAAGGAATGATCGATGGCGGTAAAGGTGTGTATGTAGTTAAAGCACATTCATGGGATACTGTGGGCCGCGATGGTCGGGAAAGTATTTGGGCTAGCATGGGAGAGATAGGAGAGGACGTGATTTTAAGATAAAGGGAAGATATATGCTTGGCTTTAAATTATAATTGTTTGAGGATGAACGAGTTCGTATCTATGCAAAACGCAACGCTCACAAGATCGATTATGTCCATCCAAGCATGCCTCTTGTTGACAGAAAACCATAAATAGTAATAAAGCCTCTCTTCGCGTACATTTCACCCCTCGTCGTTCGATTTAAATCGGAGACGTTCTATGGCATTTCCAAGGATCATTTGAATTTCCTAAGGAAGGCTGGGTGGTTTTTGAAAGAGGACATTAATTAGTCGGGCTTCAAAATGAGGAGGGTCGGTCGCTCTATAGAATGGAGATGAGAGAGGCCTTCCTTTGAAGGCTGCAGACAGAGAGAGGGGGCGCGAATGGCTGATGAATGTGGTGACAGCTTTCAGCAGCCCACCATCGCCTCTCCTATGCACGTAACTTCATGAAGTTTTCACTCGCCCGCCCCCCAGGCTTTTGAATAGAAGCTTAGACTAAGACAACATTGGAGATTGGCACAGGCACGGTCGGCTGTACTACGATGATGTCTTTAAGGAAGGAACATTCTTTGACCAAAATTTCCAAAATAATACTCCTTCAGAGCGTGAACGGAATAGTTTTGCTACATTTGGCCCTTTTACTCACTTTGGTCACTTTGCGTGCGTCACAGATCCGAATTCTCCAATCAAATAAACCGAATATTCTTTAAATGTAAAATGATCCATGTCCTTTATAATAATGGAATCTAATGATGACCGGGTGAGTCAAAACTCGCGAGCCAAGTACATCATTAAGACAGCATTCTGCCTCGGAGGCAGGAATAGGATACAGCAATGAAGACATTAGCGTAACGAAACATGTGAACTAATTCGTAAACGACCAGCATTTATGCAAGGGAATCCTTTTGCTGTCGCTCCCCATCAAATCTCATCATAGCTAACCGTTATTCTATCTTTTTACCATTATACTACCACTTCTTTTTTTAGACACCCATAATGTCAAACTTCATGAATTTTTAACGCGATGAATATCTTCTTTCCGTTCATTTGTTTCCATAATTGTTTTTAAGAGGGTGATCCATATAGGATTTTTCCCGTGTGTTTCTCACCTCCGTTTCGTCGAGTTTTAATCGAGTATCTTTTTCCGTCCGAGCATTTTTCGGCGTTTTTTTAAGCAATTGTTCTCTCCGTTAATTTGATTTAAACTTCAATACTAAGTTACCAGTTCCTCTAGTCGTTTTTTTTTCGTGGTGTTGTCATTCAAACTTCACTGTCCAGTAAAATTATATCCCACGCTTTAAAAGATATGTGCTGCTAACCCGTTATGGTTTGATGGAAGAGAGTAAATGTGATGAGATGAACCTCGGTATTGATGGACAGAATTTTTATTTGGTTTGGCTTGTTTCAACGCATGGATGTACTCTATAAGGCACTACAGTTTTAAGGTAGAATACATGGTATATGCGGTCAACGCAGAGGAAATATCTCCTACAAATATAAAGGTTTCACGCACAGTTTAAAACTTCACCTTGGCATGCGTCCTATCACCCTTCAAACCCCTGGATAATGCCCATTCTGTCACTTCCCTTTCCAGTTGCCCCAAATCCTCCCCTCCATCACGGCCCTTCAGCTGCCCCCCGACCTTCGTGACCTGTTTGAAGCATCTTCTCGGTCTCCTAATCTCCGCGAGCAGTTTCCTCCTCTCTTCTTCCGCCATGGCCTTCCTTCCAGTCTATCACACCATCTCCAGTGTCCGCCACACCCTGGTACACTTGATTGCTGGCGCCAAGGGCAGGCGTCCCTCCTCACGTCTCCCTTTTTTTCTCTCTTCAATTGCCGTTCCGGCTGCGGAGTAGCGTCGATGTCGATTTAGGTATCTATTCGGAGAGTCACCTAGACGAGAGGTCATTTTTTGGGTGGCGGTGAGCTTGAGGAGGGCCGCCCGCGGGAAGATGCGGCTTTTTTTGCCGGTTAAGAGAGCTATTTTACTTTAGCGATACCATCCCTTTTCCCCTGTTTCGCAAACTCCCTCCCTCTTTCCTATCCCCGCTCTCTTCGTCATTACCAAAGATGTTACATTACTCGCGATACTTGTTATAAGTGAAAGTGGCTGAAGGAATTACGAAAAATACACGGCTACCCTTTTCCCCAACATGACTCGTCCGAGTTTCCTTACCTGTACTAGTGCCCACACTATCATTATCTGACCAGTTTCTTGATCGTCTGCGCTGTTTTACCCCGTTCAGACATAGTCGGGAGAACAAGGCGCCGTCGTTACCCACTCCTCGAACGCTCACGACCATCTCTCGGCCTCTTTTCTCAGAGGTGAATTTTCTGCGCCTTAAAACCAACACACTATATTACTCGTTGCTAGTCCTTTCGTTTAGAACAATTCAGCTTATCCTAATATAGAGATACTCTGCACGCTATGGTGATGTTGCATTGGCAATTTTTGCCACGGCCGTAAGGCTTTTGAAGCCGATCATTGAGTTTGATGGTGAGGGCGCTTGCTATTGTTGACAATACTAGAGGCTGCAACGTGGGAGTGGTCTGTCCGACATCTTTTGTAGCCCTGATTTCCCTTTAGCACTTACGGTCTGACGATGGAATTTTGCAATTTTACGATGTTTTCTGTCGATAACTTACTAGACATTAGCATGCACTCACTTTTTCCGATCATTGCATTTAACAAATGATGTGGTACGAAGTCACTCGCACGGGTGCATATACACCAGGGTCAAAATTCGCCATGAAAATATCATTTGAATTGACCGAGATTCGAACTCGGATCTCCCAATTGCCGGTCAGATGTGTTAGCCAGTTATACCACCAAGCCATCTTCCTTCAAGGCGCATTTCGAGGGGGTTTATGCGAACTAGGTGTTCATGCCTCAAGTCTGCATTGCATTGTAGCACATGAAACGAAGTCGTGCTTACAAAGCCACTACTACGATGGATAAACCCAACATTGTCGTTAATAAAACGACGAAAATTGACAAATTTCCAATTATTGCAATGACAAATGATGTGGTACAAAGTCACTCGCACGGGTGCATATACACCAGGGTTGAAATTTGCCATGAGAAAAATCATTTGACTTGACCGAGATTCGGATACGGATCTCCCAATTGCCGGTCAGGTGTGTTTAGGTGAAATCCGGGTTCGAATCACGGTCAAGTCAAATGATTTTTTCATGGATAATTTCAACCCTGGTGTATATGCACTCACTTCTTTAATATGCATTCTCCTCACATATATTATTTATTGATTTAAATTAATAATACTCGAATTATCGGAATAAACTATGGTATAATCGAGTAGACTCTATGGTGCTAACTATCCAGTTATAAAATTTACTTGCCTTAAATTTCAAACAGACGGAGGAAATTCTTGTCATACATGCACAAAATCGTCCATTCCGTCGTGCTATTCAAAGGAAAATGGGAAAGAGCAGGGATAACAAATATGGTAGTTATTTCGGTTGCCAGGCTGCAGTTTTTTTATGTAATAACCATCCATCGACCTCAATGTAGCCGAGTAAAAGGGATGTTTTGACTTACGATTTTTTGTCTCTTCTTGAACTGGCAGATTCTATATATAGAAGCTCAACGTGCCAAACGTTTTTGTCCATCAAACTTATTTTATCATACTGGCACGGCTCCGCTCTTATTTCAAATTACTGCTCCTCTCATTAACCAATGTGCATCATTTCAAATCTTCGGATCTGGTCTCTTTTTTCCTTTGAAATTTTCAAAGTTGTTCGATATCTAAGATCAGATCTCGAGGCGGAACTATGCCAATATTTTTTAAATTTATTTTATGCCAATATTTATTTTGTTTTAATTTTTATTTTATGACAATAATGTGATCAATGGGGAAACTGTATGTGACATGGTATTCGATATGCTAGTACAACCTTAAATATGCAACGCAAAGGCTCCCTGAAAGCTGTATCCCGTCTCTCCCGTCCGTAGTAACTTAAACTTTTTGTAATCTATAGTCACAGTCATAATATGATAAAAATGATAGCTTAATAAAAAGTAATACTTTTAAAAATTTCCAAGTACATTTGAATCTCAAAAATGTTATATCACGAGAGGAATAATGAGATTCTGCCTTAGATGAGGTATTTTAAAGGTGAGATAGTCCCTCCAGTAATTATCAATCCTGATATTGGTCATACCGGATGCCTACAATATATTGTGACATTGACTGACTTCTCTATAAATTTTTTTTGTCCGTACATAACCACGAGTTCAGTGTATCTTTTTATTAGCACTAGTGATCCTTCTGGTCACATTTCCGTTATGAAAGACAGTCTTCAAATATAAATGTGGGAATCAACTTGTGGAGAAATCCCCTTGGACCGGAAATTGAGCCGCGAGCTTGCTTTATTTTTCCCGAAGGCAATTTCTGCGTATTTTAAGCGCAGAAAAAGCAAAATTGAAAATATGTCTTCATCCAGTTGCCGCGTCTAAGAAATGTACCCAGTGAGCCCAGATATCTTAGCATTATGTTATTCAGTCTCTTCAGACTATTCAGTTATTCCATCGGGTCAAAATCTTCATCTCTACCGATTTTTCGATGCAGGAGTCGTCCATCGTAATCACGGAATCGCGTTCGACATCAGGGCTCTGATGACGATGGACGACTCGCACGCCGATGCGCCGACAGATATGGAGATTTTCATGCGGTGGAAAGCCTGAATAGTCTTCACCAGCTTGTCTCTTTCTTAACGATATTCATCAAACGCCCTTTTTTCTTTTCTTCACCCT
Organism: Ceriagrion tenellum; assembly: GCA_963169105.1. Lineage (NCBI taxonomy): Eukaryota > Metazoa > Arthropoda > Insecta > Odonata > Coenagrionidae > Ceriagrion > Ceriagrion tenellum. The sequence goes on from OY720633.1 coordinate 3,258,592, forward strand.
GTCGTCCAGAATTCCTTCGTTAGTGACTCGATCCGTTGCCATCGGATCTGCCTCCACGTCTCATTCCCTCCCATCCCCTCCTTCGCGTTTCCTCCCTCGAAATCTTCCAGTTCTCCTCGTTTCTTCTCATTTCTCTCGCCCTCCACCTCATTGTCCCCCATCCGCCAGTGGACGGCGAGCATGCTCCAGATGCTCTTCGCGCCTTAATGAACCGCTTCCTTCCCAGCAACACACCATCCCTCGGCCTTCCACCCCCACCCCTCATCCACTCGGATTCCCCCCTCCCCCTGACCTCCCCTCACACCTCCTCAGCTACTCCTCTCCCTCCCCATGCCTGTACGAGACAAATCACCCCATCGTCGTCCTCCCCCCTCTTGTCTTCCACTCATTCAATTCCCGGTTTTTATGTTTAAGAAGAGTTATGCGCTTCACGGTCTTTCGAGACAGGGCAGGGGGGGGATCCTGGAAGGAGCGTGGAGTAAACCTCGTGGTGGAGTGGGGAGCACAAATGAGGAGACATTGGACGCGTGGTTGTGCGGGGGAGAAGGGAGGGAGGGAGGCTGATCGCGGGAGGGATGAGAGGAGTAGGAATAGGTCGTAGGAGAGAGAGAGAGAGGGTGGGGACACTGATGGGTGGCGACGCTTTGAGACGGGGGTGACGAGAGAGGGGAGAATGTAGGGTAATTGCGCGGTGGAGGTGGCGGAGGAAATGGAGGTTTGGAGGGTATCGAGGGCGGAAAAATATTCGAATGGTCATAAAGTGGAATCGTAATTTGAAAAAAATTATAAGTTGGCATTTGAAGGAAATATTGAGTTGGGGTGATGAGTGATGAGCGGTAGGAATGTAGAAATAGAAATGACTTATACTGTTCAGAGAAAAAAGACCCTTTGAAGGGAAGTAAAAAGTACGTGCCACAATGGAGCAAACAATACACAAATATGGCACAAAACTGTAGTAGCTAAATCAACAAGAGAACCCTATAGGGCATTGACAATTTTAAAACAATTGCCTAAATTAAACAAAAATTCTGGAAATCATCACTACGCCAGGACACTGAAGGTAATAAATAATCGGAAAATAGCAAATAATTTTTAATAACAATTAAAAAATTACATAAGTTATTTTCCGGCGTTACTCTGTCAAAATCTTTGATATTCTTCATATTGAAATGAATATGATTCGACACACTATTGGTTTTGGCATATGATGTCATTTTCATGGCCTCAGAAAATGGCATGGTATGCCGAAACCTGGGTCAGTGTTGGCAATATAACTTGGAACTATACTGATTTACTTAGTTAAATATAGAAAATACAAATATTATTTGATATGCTTATATGAGAAATTGATATTCAAGATTCTCATGGCAAAAATTATCAGCCAGGAAAAAATGATGAAAACAAATAACCATAAGATATCTAATATTTATAATAATGAATGCAACTGTCAAATGTGATCTGATGGTCAAAATAAAGTGTTGAGGTAATTTAAGAAAAATATTAATCATTCCCACTCCTTTCCAACTCTGATAAATTCCTAAAGAGTTTGATCCCATTAGGCAAGGAGTTCCATAATTTACATGACGAGATGATGAATAATTGTTGATAATTTGCTGTACGGCATCGTGTTATGCGGAGTTATTTTGTGATGGGAGGAGGCCAGGATATTGAATTTTTTGGGAGCAGAGGGCGGAAAAAGATTCTAATAGTCATGAAGTGAAATCTAATTTTGACAAAAGTAGTAGGCATGCGAATTTAATATTTGATAGAAAATTCAAGCGGAGGAAGAAATCAGATGCAGAGCTGCTTCAGGTGTTGTGATTGAAGATCTAGACGCGGGTATTGGAATCGTCTCAAGCGGCTGCGACGAACTCCGAGGGATTCCCACGCACTGAAGAGATTCAGAGCTCATCCTACATCAAAATGGGAAGGAGTTTCATTCACCATGGGAGTTACAGGAATGAGTATTTAGCTAGTCCTATTACTGAATGCTCCCGACAGCACATTTTAGGGTGCCTTTATACTAGAATGAGGTTTTTGTACAAAAGCCATTTCCGCGAAAAAGACCTAAGAAACTCTGTTTTATGCCACAGAACAACGGTTTCCGTGTTTTTTTCTCCCACTACATTTCTGCAAAAACTCTCATCTAGCCGTAATTAGCGTTAATTAGCTTTTTATATCGTTACTGTATGAACTTATAAGTAACAAATTACTGCGGCGTTTTACTGCTCTCAGAGGGCTAAGGAATCTACCAGCTAAAATATTCTCGAAATAATGACTGAAGTTCCATGCGATTTTTTTCCTGTCAATTTATTATTTAACCGGAATAAATAAGAAATGCTCAAATTTAGATTGTTTTTAATATGCAAAGGTTTGTACAACCGATTTTGTGCTTCCTTCGCGGATCCAGGTCACTCTGCTAGTATTACATTTCGTGTGAATTCCGATCATGAGTTGATGAAGTAACTTAACTACAGGATGAAATTATTGGCTATCAACATCAGAAACATACAGCGCAGCCAATTCACAGCACGTTAAAAGACAACATAGTTGCCGTAGGAATTCAGCAGAAGTAGTGCATGTAAGGTTTTCATTGAATAGGGAAATTACAAATTTGGACCGTCGTCTAAGATACACATTGCTCCGTAGTTAGGTTTCTTGAGTTTTCTCGTGGATTTATGAAGTGCTGGACCTTGAGGAGAAATGAAATTCCCTGGCTTGGGTGACCCTGCTTATTTGCGATTGTTCCTATGTCACCACTCGGCGCCGATACAGTCACCACCGATTATAATTACCGCAGAAGTCCCTGGCATAGACCTGCATGGCAAGATAGGGGAGGTAAAAGAGGAAAGAGTGTGACGGAAAGGACAAGGTGGAAGAGATAGATAGATAGATAGATAGATATTTATTTAATCAATGTACAAAAGGACTCTCAGTCCTACGAGAGTACAATACAAACATTGAAAGATGTAAATAGTGAAGTAAGTTCAGTTCCACTCGCATATAAGAAAAATTAGTCAAAAGTTAGAAAATTTATTAATTGCACCATAAATGAGAACAGAAAAAAAATAAATAAAAAAAAACAGTATTAACATAATCAACAGGAATCGGGAGACATAAAATATTTTCGAGCTTGGAGTTGAAAGGTTTTAACAGAGATGCAGTTAGTGACTGTGGATGGTAAACTGTTCCACAAAATGACCGAGAATATCCAGAAAGCACCTCTTTCTATATCAGTTCGGTGTTGAGGGACTCTTAGCATATCTGGATTCCTGAGAGGGCGACTGTGAATGGTGTGAACAAAAGAAAGCTTATTGTAAAGATAGGAAGGTGTCTTAGTATGCATTATCTTTTTTAAGAGTAATACAGCCTGATAATCACGTCTGGGGTTGATTTTCATCCAATTTAAGGAAACAAGATGTCCAGAAATGTGGCAGTCACGAGGCAGGTCAAGGACAAATCGAGCGCAGGCATTTTGGAGACGCTGGATACGATTTACACATACAACTAACATTCCATCACAGACCAAAGCCCCATAATCAATAATAGGAAATACGAGACTCTCAATCAGATGTTTTCTGACATTATTTGGTAACAAGTGTTTATGGCGTCGCAGCTGTTGGAGTACGGACAACCCCTTTTTACAAATAACATTTGCATATGGTTCCCAGGTTAAGTTCTTGTCGAATACAATACCCAGGTTAGTAACAGTATCAAGATAAGGAAGAGTAATATTATTGACTGTCACAGTAGGTAGATTGTGAGGCAGTTTCTTGAAAAGCTTAGGGTTCCCTATAAGAATCACCTGGGTTTTACTACAGTTTATTTCAAGATTGTGACCTATTGCATACTCCACGAGCCGAGAAACTTCGTTATTTATAATAGTGATGGCATCAACGCACTCTTCAGGTATGAAGTCAACATAATGCTGAAGGTCATCAGCGTACATGTGGAAATTAGAATCAGTAAATATTGTGTATATATCATTGACATACAGGGAAAAAAGAAGGGGGCCAAGAACGGATCCTTGGGGAACACCCTGGATAAAATCTGCTAAAGTTGAGGTGGAAGTACCTATGTCCACAAATTGCTTTCTCTTAGCAAGATATGACCGAGTCCAATCTAGGGTAGAGCGCGAGAGTCCTAAACATTTTAGTTTACTAATTAACAGCCGGTGGTGCACGGATGGAAAGGCATTACTGAAATCATAGAGGACTAAAATTGATAGTCGTCGTTGGCCCATAGATTCTCTGATGTCTCCTACTACTTTTAATAGGGCTGTTGTGGTACTGTGCCCAGATTTAAAACCAGACTGGAGAGGATGGAGTAAGCCCTTGGATGATAAATAATTGACCAGTTGAGAGTGTACAATCTTTTCAAGTAACTTTGCTAGGATGCAAAGAATACTAATGGGGCGAAAATTCTCAACTTCACTAGCCCCAGATTTTTTTGGTATGGGCTTCACACACGCAATTTTCCAAAGGTCAGGAAATACCGAATGTTGCAACGAATAATTGAAAATATGAAGTATGGCGGGAGATAACTCGGCAATACAATTCTGTAACATTCTAGCAGTAAATCCATCTACTCCCTTGGCGTTAGACTTCAAAGTGGAGATAGCTTTGCATAGGTCTTCAAAATACACATGGTTAAAGAAAAAGCTTTCGCCTTCCACTTGGGGTAAGTTATCATACCTTTTAATTGCAGCCTGTATTGCCTCTGGGTCAGTATAAGATACCGAGGTATAATGCCTATTGAGATTCTCAGCTGGAGGAAAGGAACAGGGGGTAGAAATAGAGTGAGAGGAAACATTGAGAGACTTTAGAGACTGCCAGAGAGCTTTGGGAGAATTACACTCATTAAACAACGAATATGCATGGCGCGCTTTGGAATCTCTTATCATTCGCTTGGCTTGGTTCCTCAGGATCTTATACTTCCGGAAGTGCTGCTCAGATCGCGAAAGTTGGAACTGCTTGTATGCCGAATCTCTTGATTTAATGAGGGCGAGTATATCAGCATTAAACCAAGGTTTCGGTTTATGCCGAACATGAAAAGTTTTAAATGGCGCATGTCTATCGTACAATTCAACCAGTACGTGGTTGAAATATTCAACTTTGTCGTTTATATCAGGCATTTGAAACATTATATCCCAGGGGGCGACCAGTACATCTTCCCTGAATTTTGCTATGTCAAAACAAGAAAAGTCTCGGCACGTGATGAGTGTTGGGAAAAACTTAGGAGATTTGAACTTAAACACAGCAATAAGTAGGTCATGAGCAGATAAGCCGCAAACAGGGACTTGGGAAAAATGCTCTAGTTTATCCATACAGTTGATGGAGATCATATCAAGTGTGGAATCACAATTGGAAGTATGAAAAGTGGGACCATGGGGTATCCTGGTCAAATTGCAAATATCCAGTAACTGCATTACCTGTCTGCTATCACTAATATAACAGGGATGGGTACTACCAAAGTGTGCGTTGACGTCACCAGCAACTATTACATATTCATACTCAGCACAAAGAGAAAACAGGTGGTCCTCGAAATAATTAAGATATCCGGCCTTGGGATAGAGAGGAAGGCTAGGAGAGAGAGAGAGAATGCAAATCCTACTTTGCGAAATATGGTGGAACATAAGGCTATTAGGCGAATGGTTGAAATCGCCCATTGCCTTGACTATACAAATGACTCAATTTCGAAGTCTCATTGTGAGACCAGTCAAATCGGGATGGCAGGTAGTTGTGAGCCATCCCGATCCTCGAAGCGCTTGTGTAGACAGCAATCAGGAGGGCTCCACCTCGAGCAACCTTCTTCCCCGTTTTGCAAAACTCTGGAAAGTTTAGTGAAAAATGTTCCAAAAATTTCCACTGTGCAGCGCCGGGAATTTTTGCCAGAGATATACCTTAGTGACGATGAGACATGAGGCCACATCGAGGATGCTAAGACCCAAGTTGACTTGAGTCTTTAAAGCTGTATGGAGTTCAATGTGCGGCTTTGCTTGCTCCAATCGTTAATTTTTGTGTTCGTCCTCCTTGGACGTCTAACAGCGCAGCGTTTCAAGAATTGGTTGTTATTTTACTTGAAACTTCGATACCACCCACGTCATATCACTCACGTTGGAGTATGGGCGAAATATTGAGCCACATCTGACCAATTATTTGAGTTTTTCCACAGTAACTACTAAAGAAAGCCGTCGGAATTTGACGCCCAGTCAAGCAGGAAGGCTGCAAGAGTGCGTGATAGAGTAGTTCTTTAACTCATATGGAGTTCCATGAGTGACACTGAGCGGAGGGATACCTACCCGATCGTCAATAGCTGTGTTCGTTCGTCCTGGAATTCTCATTGTAATAACTATTTTATGCTTATTCCTGTTTGAGTGAATACCTCTACTTGCGAAATTGTCTCAGCAGATGTTGTCCAGCATTGGCATGGGGAACGAGTGATAAGGAACATTCGCTATCTCTGTAAAGTTAGACAAGGCTCCCCAAATGGCTGATTTATGTCTTCATTCCATTTGAAGCTTCTAGACCAGTCTAACCCTCACACGCGAAGAGCAAGTCGGAAGCACCGCAAGTCTGGTCACCGAACAGAGTCCGGCAAAGTTATGAGGTAGAGGAGTCCGTTTGAGCGATAATAGACTCGGAAGAAGACTGTGATATCCTCCTCTTAGCGTAGCTGTGCTTGTGTCGAACTAGTACGTCCAGCAAACATCGATTCGGAGAGTCACTTACGCATGTACTATATACATTCGATTCACTGCGGTGCGTGTTACTGCTCTCATGGAGACTGAATTTAGTTCGGAGATATTTTGCCGAAGATCTAGAGGGTTGCGGGCGTTGCATCCGACCGCAACACCGCCAGTGTTTCTCGGGATGGACCGCCACTATTCAAGGGCGAAGAGGACCGCGGAGTAGTCCTTATTTCGATGGATTCCAGGCTGTGGGCTCTCACCTTCAGAGGAGTAATTCGCTTACGAGGAATTGTCAACTGAGTGAGTGTGCAGTCGCGGAGCGTAACACGTTTACCGTTCGCCGTCGCGTCGTCTGGAAGTGTTCCCTTCCGTGTTTGAGAGAGATTTAAGAACTGTTGTTTTCATTTCTTTAAGGCGTCTGCCCTGCGTGGAGATGGTGCAGCATGGAGCCCTGATTGGAGGTTTCACCAGACCTGCGGATCACCGCTCGGGTTCAGAAGGGATTTCCATTCAGCGCGGCGTCCGAAGGCGCAAGGTCCGAAGGTCAAGACGCAAGGGCTCGGAGGCTGCCGTTCCTCATTGTTGATGAGTATTGTGCCACCTCTAGATATTTATTCTGACCCACAAGAATATTTACCTTTGTGCACTGTAGTAATATATATTCACGAAATACGTGGATTTAAGATTATTTGAGCAAAGTATCACTTCGCAGAAAAATTAACGAATTTCCCCCACATTATAAATAAGACATTTCGCCTTTTCCATATTGCCTTCATGTCAGCCACTAGCGGTACTGGTTTTCAAGATATTTTTTGAAGCGTAGGCGCCGTTTTCCTTGCAATATGGGTGGGCTGTAAGCTCCAGAAAGGAACTATGTAAACAATAGGAAAAGATCTGGCAAACAGAGCATTTTATAAATGTAACAATGATTGCAAGAGTGCAGTTCTAAAGCATTCTCAATTACCAAAAGATTAACATTTTTTTCATATGCAGTACTTTTGATAAATTCTCAAAAAACCTCGGGCTGTGAAGGCGTTTAAAAGGTACTGCGTGAAACAAATAATTGAACTCAAAGGGTTCAAATTCAATAATCAGCTAGAATTACAGGAGAAAACCACAAATTATTGCGTCACGATATTTTTTTAAGGTTTCGTAAAACTATTTGAAATACCATGAAAAATGAATTTTTCGGAATTTCCTATGAAGTTTCCATTTAAAACTCAACGTTTCGCTCATCGTACATTGAATGTCGTCCGGTGAATGAGATTTGTTTGGTATCCGTTCGATCATTTTATGCTATTCTGGAATTCTTGGGTCCATTTCTCCATTGTTGGACCGATTCCATTTTTTAAACCACTTTTTTCATTTTTCAGCTGGGAACTTATTATTTAAAATTGAAAATATTAAATTAAAATATGTCCTACGCACGTGACTTTAGAAAAATCTCTTAAGCTAGCTTAACGGATGTAAAAGAGCTATTTAACCCCATACCCATCCGCCTCTGGAACATCAATCACCGTCCTCCTTGTCAAGTGTGTTGAACTTATGCTTATAAATGCTCGTAATGGATTGTGAACTATGTACCTACTTTAAATTCATGAATGCGTGATTAGGATTATCCGATGAAATGGACGAGTATGGGATTTCGAAACAGGGATTCACTACCGCGTCCAATTAAGCGCGCCGATGAAAACCGATGGCTGTGGTCGTGCACAAGTGTACTGTCCTCTCTTCCCCCAATACCTCCCTCCCGCAATTCTCCCACGCCATTCTCTGCCCTCAAAGCGCTCTTCCCTTTCATCGCTCTTCACCCACGATTGCTCGGTATGCGCATGCTTCCTTCGTGCGGACCGCATTTTTGCAATAGATTGCTCCAGCTCCCATTTGTGAACAAAGTGTGATGAAACAAGCGCAGCATTTGCGTCGGCCACTAATTACTTCAATCATAAAATCTCCTCGTATGAATTATCCTCGAGCTTCAACGACGGGTCGGGTCTTCCATAGCGGCCGAAGTTCCCATCGGAGACTTACCCATTGTGTTCAGGGCTGATGTCAAAGTCAAATCAACAATATTTATCATCACACAAATCAATGTATGTAACCATGGGCAAAACAGCAAGAGTGGACCCTACTATAGGCTATAACCCCTTTGTGGACTGTAAACATACCACTGTAGATGCATAAAGGCAACAATAACGGGAGCGGGATTGACCCGGCATTCACCCAAAGACAGTGGGATGCCCACGAAACTACCGTCAGGCTACCAACAGTATCAGCTGATAACAAACAGCTTATCCGCTTCATCAAGAAACAATGAACAGTCTGCCCAAGTGATCGTATGTCTTTTTCGACATTTGATTTTAGACACAATTCTGCTACCCTTCCGAAAAAGAATGTTTGTTTAGCATGTCCATTCCAGAGGTCAAATTTCAAAAACTGCGCTTACATTTAACAAAACATACGATCTTATTTTTAGCCATGTGCTAAATTTCATCCACGTGACATATTTGCAAGTGTCTAAAATTAAAGGTCAAAAATGACATACGATCAATGGGACAGTCTGTATATACAGGCTACGTGAATTTCTTTGCAAGATTTTTACAGTTGATAGAAAGGTGGTCAGTTTAAATTGTCTTCTTTTCATGTCTTGTCGGATGTGTTCGGCGGATTCGTATGACGTATGAATTTTTTCCAGTAATTTGGGAATTGGATGCCAAATTTTACAAAGCCGGAATATGATATTGGAAGCAAATGACCGAAGAGGACATCGAAATCCATCTGGCTCCCAACAAAATCAGCAGGAACCAAGGATTCCTTGAATAGCCCGCATTGTAGTTCGCTCCCCTTTGCCTTCACACGAGCTCCCAATTGTCGCCGAAAAAGTAGCCGGTGACATTTGATGGTTCGTCGGCAAATAGTAACCAGGGAAATGAATCACGATTATATTTACAGGTGTATTGTTTTTATTGTTCAATGGCTAATCCTGGTTCTTTGCATTACTTCACGTTTGTTGATCCGTCTTTTTTTGGAGAAATATAGTTCCCAATCTGCCTTTAACTAACCTTAAGTTCAAATTGGGGTCAGTGACCAGCGCCAAACAGAGAAACTCAACTGTGGTTAACTTCGTAATTAATGGTTTAGCGCCCGTCTGCGTTTAGACGTCAAACTTTGAGCAAGTTGCCTACACGGAAGGCTAAAACAGAGTGAACGAGGGTATTAGAACTTCCCTTTCGCGGAGCAACACGCTCCCGCGAGGTATTAAAAACTTAATAAATTAAAACGAGGCGGGCAATATGGCGTGAATGTCAAACGGAGTATAATGTCCGGAGGAGGGTGTAGAGGACGTCGCGAGATTGAGGCGACTTCATATCCATTGTGCCCCAATTCGGGCGCCTCGTGATGGCGCATGAGGCACGCGTGATTTCCATGCAGATGAAGTTGAGAGGAGAAGGACGGAAGACCGGGAAGGGAGAGAGAATTTGGGAAGAGAGGGGAAAGACTCTTGGTGGCAAGAGGGGCTGAGGAGAGCGTTGACGAGGTAAAGCCCTGGATACAAGAGATTGTGCCCAGGGTTCTCGGAGGAGGTAAAGCTCCAGAGTGCGTCCAAGATAATAGGGCAGTTGACAATCACAAATGCAGCCAATCAGTAAACACGTCCGCTGCCATTTTGGGAAGGTAATCACCTAACCGAAGAGTCCGTGAAGGGGCACTCACTTAAAAAAATCATCGATCTTTTAAAAAAAATGTTTACTTTTCATTTCTTTCTAAGCCAAATCAGTAAATTTTAACCCCGCTATTATCTTGGACGGATGAAAAGGCACGGACAACGTTTGTCCTCAATCTGTGCTAAAAACCAAAAAATGTGCCAATAAAACACTGTGGTATTCTGTACAAAATTACATATGATGGCATTGCATGTCCAGAACTTGCTAAAATGCTTGGCAATTATGTTTTTCCGTCACTGACTATCTTCCCCAATTGCCTCGATGGTCAGTATCGGTCGAGGACAAACGTTGTCCATACTTTTCCCAATCTAGAGCTTTAGGTTTTATTGCATACAGCTCTGTATTAGAACAGTATGGATAACGTTCCTCCTCAACCAATGCCTAAACCGTGGGAATTGGGGAAGAAATGTGGCATTAAAACATAGTGGTATTATATATAACGTTACCAAAGAAGGCATAACATGGCTCAAATTCGCTTGAATGTTTAGCAATAAAATTTTCCCATAAAAACATGTCCACTCACTTTCTTTTCCATTTACTATCTATAGGTAAGTATGAAAAAACAGGCAACTTCCACTGTGATAAAATTTATTCGCTATTCACAGCATCCGACCGGTTTCGCTTTTTACAGCACTTCAGGTGACCTTCGGCTTCCTTCAGGCGGTCGGAATTAATTTTATCACAGTGGAAGTTTCCTATTTTTTCATACTTAGTTATGTTCCGATTCCACTCCATCAAGCCTGAAACCACAGAATCTATAGGCCTGTTTTAGTTACGTTGACCATTCTTTCCCAATGCTTCAGCTTTAGGGGAATTAAGAGTGCGGCGCCTCCCATGGAAGTGGGAGAATTAATGGGAGAGGGGGGAGGAGGGAAAAGGCAGGGAGAAGGAAGGGGGTCGAAAGGAGCTCGTTGCCTTGCATTCTCAATCGACGGAATGCGATCTTACTCTGTCACGCCTCCTCCTCCCCCCTCCCCTACTTTCCCTTCCCAACTCGAACCGCCCGTTTGCAGGGAAGGGATGGTGGGGTGGGGGTGTGAGGAGTAGCCGGAGGAGGAGAGAGAGGGGGAAGGGGGAGGGGAAAGAGGTATCGCCTGCCGCTCGACCATTAAACCCCTTCTCAGGAAGGAGGAGCATTCGTCGATCCGATTCACGGGGCCGCCGCCGCAGAGGCAGAGTTGTCGGGAATCATTTGAATGCGGGGTCAGCCGTAACAAACATTTGTGCCCATCCGCAGGGCCACTCGCAGAAGAGGGCGCCGGGAAATCCCTTGCTTTTGATTGCCGACTGCCAACGCGGTGGCGAGAAATTTGTGCCCTACCACCACTAGAGAGAAAATGAGTGTGGTATGGTATGTACATCTCAGGCGCGAAAGGGCCGAACATTCTATTGCATACATTGGTTGAGTTCCGGGAAAATACTTGAAGGGTATAAAAATGTTGCCCAACAGCCTATAGGTTCAGGTATCCACATGAAGTAAATCAATAACTTGATGTATTCCAAACTTAAATTATGTTTCCGACCCGGGTTTCAACTTACAGAAACAATTCCAAGAGTACAAATGTGCGAGTCGTTTGGCAATAGCCGGTTGCTCACTCTCAGCTACTCGCGTATCGGTAGGTACTCTTGGATATGGTTTTCTAAATTGAAACCCGGGTCAGACATAGAATGTACGTGTGGACTACCCTAAGTAATTGATTTCCTCCATCATTATGACGTTCCACAAAGTTACACCTGAAAACGTAAAATATGTTCAGGCGTCGGTGTCATAGGTAGAGTAAAAATGCGTTAGGGCCAATGAGATAGTCGTAAGAAAAGATGGATAAAATAATGAATGAAATAGTTAATAAAAGCGTCGGGAAAAGTTTTTTTGACACTTAAATGAGGCGCGTAGCTTATAGTAGTGGAGAGAGTAGTAAGGGTGGCGCACCCTATGATGTACATACCTTACTGGACTGTTGGGGAGACGTTATTTAAAGTTCCTCAGTAATGTGTTTAGCATAAGTTATGTTATTTAAGATACCTTTTTTTATTCTTATCATGATTTCATATGAGTCTGTCAGAAGAAGAGGATAAGTGATGACTGGAGGCATTTACAATAAATAATATTGAAGACTTTTCGGGTTCTCTTCCGCGTGTTTCCATTGTCGTGGACGACAGTTTCGACAGCGTTGCAGCTGTCGAAACTGTCGATACTGTCGAAAGTCTTCGATATCATCTGAACGACTCCACGGAAGCCTTCGAGTTCAGTTACAATAAATACTTTAAGGAGGACGAATGAGTGGAGGAGTGTGCTTTGCACATGCTCGGAATAAAGAGGGAACTGAAGAGGGAAGAATGAAGGAATAGGAAAATGTATCAGAGTATTTTTATAGTATTTCATGAGTGTGGTGCAGGTTTACGCAGTGACGTAAATTATGCATGTGTGCAGTTTCATATTAGCTGCTGTGTGCTAATCATTTCGCAACACTGCGGTGCGTTTGTCTTCCATTCGCTACTGACTATGCACATTAGGTAGCACACTTCGACAAGCAGATCGGGAGTGAAGTAAAATTGATTTAATGGATAAATAAATTTATCATCATTATTATTATTAAAAAAAGTTGATGTGCGTTAAAAAACAAAACAACGTTGATAATGGAAACTGTGATTGTTGCTGAGTTCGTTGATTTGTGGTAAATTCGTCAAACTGGGGTATTATAAAGATTTTAATTACTCTGTGATAAAAAGTATAAGTTTTCCAGTACTAATGTCGAACGAATTCAAAAGATTAACACAAAAAGTTCGCCCGTGAACGTTTTTCATCCTCAGAAAGCTAGCTACGGACAAGTTACTATATACGAGTCAGACAGTAGTTCGGACAAGTTACTATATTTGGTATTAAGTAGGTGCGCATCGTTCCAGACAACGTCTTTCGTATGTGCTGAAGTGTGCTGATGTTTCCCGATCTGAGCTAACTTGAACATATTTAATGAAAAGCTCCCTTTATGCATCATACACCATTGGCTTGTTAGTGACAGAAACTCTTTCATGATAACTTAATTTTTTTTTAAATATCCACGCGTAATCATGTCAAGGGAGTGGATAGACAGAGGATAAATATCACCTTACCCTCAATTGGCATAGTCACGAATTGAACTCACCGGGAATAACTTGAAGGCACATTGATTAAAGCCGCATTGACATATTGATGCTTATAAGCTGTTTCTGCGTCTTTGAAAGGCCATTTAAAAGGGAAAAGTTCGGGGTCTTCTCCTAAAACTAGCATGCTCCATTTATTTTTCGATAGGAAGTCGACGCTCTATTTTAAGAATAATATGCGGTATCAGTACTTAAGGAAGTTTTTTTTGTACAAAGAGTCGACGAATATGTTCCTTTGGTTGCATTATTTAGTGGGACACATTTAGCTTCTCGCCAGTTGAGAAACCAGCCATTTAATTGCTATCCTGTTAATAATAACATAATGTGCAGTCTAATGCACCTTCCTCCGTCATTTGACTTTGTTTTTTATGAAGGTATTTATCTTGACACCTGGAATGGGATTTGGCTCAATATAGGCTGATGCTACTGGGTGGGAAGTCTGTTGCTGGGAAAAATTCGGATAGATCGCTATCGAAATTCTTGTAAATTACTATTTCAATCAAATAATGGTGCATGGGAGTCGAAAAATGTTAAAAAGGAGCTGATAATGATTTGTCTTTGTTTAATTCGTACTTGCGAACTATCGAGGCTGATGAACGGGGCGAGGCCTTTTTCAAAAGAGATTTCTATCTGCGCATCGACGATATCAAAGAATGCAGCATCCGAGGTACTGGATACGAGAATAGACTAGATCGAAGCAGTATTGCATCGTTCATGATAAGTTAACAGACTCATCTCTATTCTTGATGAATATCTAGATATTTCCTAACTCACCGGCGCACAATGATGCATCCGAGAACCTAACTGTTCCTTCAGATGCTCTCACCATCCTGTTGAGCGTTTGGCCCCTTTCACATGGTACTTAATAATATTAGTCTAGAGCAGATGTTGTACTTCCCAGTGTCCATGCGTACAGCGATTTTCAGTTAATACATAATAGTAAGATATATGTTAGGGATGTTTTTGTGCTCAATTGGGATCAATGGATTAAAATGATGAAGAGGTAGACCCTCATTCTCATCAAAGTTTGTATGACCGAGTGAATTTGATGTCGACATTGGGTATTAAAAAAAATACATCCCATCATTCAAAACCTATCGTGAACTATTTCCATAGATAATTATCACGAAATAATTTTGAGCATTAAAGCGACTTCTTGTCAGTTTAAGTAACCATGAACGCTGATTTGAACAGGGTTTTCTCGTGATTTTCGATTAAATTTTATATTGCTATTGAATATACATATTTAATTACGTTTAATATCAATTCCCCATAATTTAATCAATCAATCCCATAACATTATATCGTTCATGGAAGCTATAAACTGATTAACATTAAAGCTCTAAACTGAGCTTCTGGTGTTGAGGATCACGCAATGCTTAATGAACGTAATGCCTAGGTGACTAACCGTCGGAAAGTTTTAGCAGAGGACGAAATATATTGGCATTCTCTTTTTCAACTTTACCATTCCTAATTTCCAAGTGTCTGCCTTTGCTAGACATGGAGTTCTTCCTTTAAATAACTTAACTTTGTTGACAGTTAACAAAAGGTTCATCATTGCATACAATTCCATGTATGAAGGCCTGAGGAATACTTATTTCATCCAAAATTTCGCTGTATTTGTTAAATCAAAATCTTCAGATTTATTTTTAGCGTGAACGATTTTGTAAATTAAGTTATTAGTTATACTTATCCCCTCAGTTGTATGTAATTATGCTCTGGTTAAAGCGTATTAATTCATTTTTTGTAATTTTTCAGTATATGATTTTTTTCATAAAATTAAGCATAATGTAATGCATCTTAGACAAAATTTCCTTTGAATTTGTCCGTTTGCTGTTGCGCAGTAATGGATTAATCGAAGTAGTAGGAAAATCCTCGCTACACCCTAGCTATTTTGTTAGTTTTGCGTTTTTCCGAGGCGTCTCTGTAATCCGACATGTTTCTGCCCTATCACTTGGCGCCGCATCGAGGGAATTCCAGTTTACATGTAGCGTGGTCGCTAGGTGACCTTTCCGCTGAAGCAATTTGTGCGACCAAGGACGTTGGGATTTTTTTCTTTGACTTTCCAACAGCTGACAGCCAAATTCAACCAAAACGAGATAAATTGATAATTGCATTTGGATGGGGATTTCACCCCGACCGGGCTGACGACTGATACTTTTGATGCTCAAACCACATAAGGAAATTAGTTTGTTTGGTGTCGGCGGGGCAATTTCAAAGCGCCAGAATCGTTCGAGCCAGTTTACACAGAGTTTATTCATTCCGTTCGTTTAAAAGTGTCACATTTTTTTCCGGGAAATTTTTTGAACGTCTCCATTTTTTATTCTGTCCCATTTCATGTTCTAATTTGACTTTTTTTGATTTTTATGAAAAAAGTATTTCATTCAGTAAACCTAAGATAATCAGTGATGGTGCTCCTCTAGATTAATGTATAGGCACCAGCCTATTTAATTATCTTCAAGTTCAATATTGTAAATAGCGTTCCACTCTGAACTTTTTCGCCCCGAGGTAAAAGACAGGACGTATGGAATGCGGATATGCGACCTGGTAACTTTAACAAATCCTTTCGGAGATGAGTGGTCCATCCAAAGAAATGACGATGCTATGATGAAAAAGCTGGTACGGATTTAGCATTGAAAACAAGAAATAAAGTTGTTTACCTCGGAATTTGAGAGACAATCAGAACCATAAGTGGAGTACAACGAGTACATTGAGCATTTACACGTAGGAATAATTTGAAAAAGTAGAGATCAGTATTCTATACTTCAGTTCTACACATCATTTTTTCTGTAAATAGTCAGTGGGTGTTAAGCACTTGTTTAAAGGCTTCCCTTCCTGGTAACTTCGTTCAAAATAGTCAATTGCAACTCATATTAGTATCGACGGTAATAAAAGAGGTGAGAGCACAACGCTCCATTCCTAATTGATTTATAAAATAATGTCCTGCATTCATTATTTTTGTATTCCCATCCATTGGAACTCTATTGGTGATATGCTTTGGAAAACTAATAATAATCTGTGAATGACATGACTTAAATGAACAAGGGCCGTGGAGCTTTTAATTCTGTTGCGTAAATATTTTTTGTTCTGCTCGGTCCAGTAGGCCAGGTACGCTCGTCGCCGTTAGCAAAAAGTGTTTCCATTTGGTTTTATAAACTCACCCATTAAACGCCAATTGCCGCTCACAAGCGTTGTTATATATTCGGTATGAACGCTTAATGCGGGCCTCCCCATTCCCGCGATGTGCCAATGAATTCAATTCTGTCTTCACCCCTCCGTAAGTAATTCCTCTACTCATAAACTAAAGATGCACAATTTATTTACAACACGCTCAGCAGGTGTTGATTTTTGCTTTTTTTAGGGTGCCGCAATGTCGCAGATTATTTCACTACGCTTCCAATATATCGACTTACATTTACAACATTTCGTTAAAAATGTTAGGATAAGGTTGTAAGTGAACATGTGACCATATTAATGAAAACATAAGACTGCTCATAATTTATATAATAGGCCAAGTGCGTTTTAAATATTTGCCTGAGACGATAAGGACAAATACCTAGAGCACTGTTAAAATCCCTGGAGAGAATAAAACTCATGTGAGTAGCCTAATAATTTTCACGGCGGGCTAGGAGGCGCTCAGAGCTGGCGGTACTTAAACCTTTCGTGGAAAGGTGTGCGTGAGTTTGTCTACCGTCGCTTCTCCTAAGTTAGTCGATTGCAACTTCTTCCTATAGAGAGCGCTTCTAATAGAAAAGAACCATGCTAATGCATCAAAACGAAATTCCAAAGGAGAAAAATCATTCACCTTGAGTGGAACTCAACCCGAATCCCTCGATATCGCGCCGGGTTCGAGCCCGGATCTATACGAATGACTCTTTTCTTCTGTGGGCTTTCTCACCTATGTTACCTTGCGAGTGACTCCGTGAAGGTAATACCGCAGCTAGTTCCCCTAACCTCGTCAGAAGTGCGAACTCCTGACTGTGATCCTCGTTTGATGTTAACCTCGAGGACGTTAGCACAAAAGGCACGCATCGGACTCCTTCTGCGTTACCAAAAGTCCAGCAAACCTGGAAAACTTGTTCCTTAGATTCCCTGTCCCGGTATCCTCAAAATTCGCCTATGCTTCATGTTTGACGCCAAGAAGTTTATTGCTTCTAGCGGTCCGCCATAAGTCGATCTATGCTTCTGGGGCCAGTTTCCGTATTGCAGCCAATTTATCCTTCACGGTTAACAGATTGAATTACTTATATGCTTCCAGCATTGACTGTTCCGATTTGTTTTCTCTCTGCGATTCTAGAGTGCCATTTCGTCCGACCCGCATGCCCTCGTTACTTCACTTAATCCCAATCCCCTCGACCCGCTTGTAAACCGATCCTAGATCAACACTCATCAAACGTCCGCCGCTCTTCCACCTTCCCTAGTCCTTCGCAAAATTTACTCCCCGAGGTCATCGATCCCCTCTCATTGCCGTCAAACAACTTTATCTCCTTGGCGCACGCACATCTTTCGGCAAAGAAGCACCAGTCTATCTACATATCGCCGGCATAACTAACACACCATTGACATACATTTACTACTATTTATAGGAGAAGCAAAAAGTCGATAATTTTTGTCTTGAGAAGAGATTTTATTACCGCTTCTATTCTAGGACTTTTCTTTCTTTTTCTACCTATATCTTTTCTTAAAAGGTTTGTTAGAATTATTCAGGGACGTGAAACTAATAATAATTGCAGTAAAACTCAAAGTCGTATTGTTTGAAGTTACGTGGTTTTTCAATTAGGCCGACGGTATATATCATCTTACGTAAGTTCGTAAGGTCGTAAGTTCAACTATCTCACTTTATCGGATGAATCCAGAACACCCTTGATCCTTCCGTCCAATTACTATCTCTTCAGTTATTATAAGGTCATTTCATAAAATACTGGCCAAACGAATTAAATCTATTCCTCTAGACAATCGCCAAAGAGGGATTTCAAGCAATAGACGGCTGAAATGAAAATATATGTTTAAAAGATCTTGTCCTGAGATACTACAGAATCCACCAGAAAACTTTATTTATGGTATCTATGGATCTAGCCAAAGGGTTCGACAGTGTTTCCCACGCAGCCCTAGAACACACAATGAAAGCAAAGGGTTTGCCCGACCAAATGATAGAGTACATCACAAATATGTATGAGAATAGTAAACTCCGAATAATTCATGGAGAATGGGAATCTGAATTAATACATCCAACGTGCGGAGTCAAACAGGGCGACGCCATGTCTCCATATCTGTTCAACTTTATAATTGATGAGATGCTAAAAAGGATTCCGTCAGAGTACGGAATTAATATCGCCGGAATGAAGATCAACGCGTTGGTGTTTGCTGACGACATAATCCTTCTAGCTTCCACAAAGAAGGGCGTATAGGATCAAATAGATATAATAGTGAGTTTCCTCAGGGAATGCGTACTAAAAATCAACCCCGCGAAATGCGCCATTGTAGCCGTCAAAAGTATTCCCAAAGAGAAGAGTGTGGCAGTTGACTCCAACTGTAAATTCCATGCTAATGGGTTAGAACTGTCATCCCTGAAGAGATCAGATCAGTGGAAATACCTAGGAGTTTCTTTCTCTCCAGAAGGGAAACAAATTAAGGACGTGAGAGCAATGTTGGTTAAATTAATGGAAAATGTGACTCAAGCCTCAACAACGATTGTGGATTCTACAAAAACATCTTATCCCGGCCTGTATCTATTATCTTACATCCGGATCAGTGTTACTAGGAGTTCTGAGATCCATAGATAAAGATATTAGGAGAACTGTGCGTAAATGGATAACACTCAACGGCATATTTTCATGCCAAAATTAGAGATGGTGGTTCATGGATTCCTTCTCTTCGATGGTGGATTCCTCAGTTAAGAAGATTTAGGCTCCTCTCGCTCCAGAAATCAACGTATTTACAAGGAGAGGTCACGAATGACTTTCTGCAAAAAGAATTACGATTAGTGTGTAATCGACTTAAAGACGGCGATGGTGAACTTCTGACCCCACCCCAACTACATAAAAGTTGGGCGAATTTATTATATCAAGCTTGTGACGGAAAGGCCCTTAAGGAATCGAAAAGAGTAGATGGACAGAATGCCTGGGTAGATGACGGAACCAGGCTCCTTTCGGGTAAGGACTACATAAACAGCCTCAAGCTTCGTATAAACGCTCTCCCATGTAAATCGCATACCTTAAGAGGTAGGGGAAGGTGAAAGATCATGCCGAGCTGGTTGTGACAATAGTGAAACTCTAAATCACATTCTTCAATCCTGATACAGAACTCACGCATACGAGTACGGAGGCACGACGCGATAGTTAAATACGTAAGAAGAGGATTAGAGAACAAAGGATACGTGGTAAAAGAAGAAGAGAAATTCCATACCAGCGTAGGAGTACGTAAGCCGGATCTTCTCGCACACAAAGATCAATCACTCTTCATCATCGATGCCGATCATCGAGCATCGAGGTAGTTGGTGAGCAGAGGGACCTGGACAGAGAACATATAACCAAGAAGAGGAAGTATGGGAACAACGAGGACCTGCAGGAGGAGGCTAGGAGAAGAACCGGAGCAACGAGCCAGAGGACTACTACGGTGACACTGAATTTCCGGGGAATATGGTCCAGGAAATCGGTAAAGGAACTTCTAGAATTAGGTATAATAAACAAACAAGAACTAAAGATCATAGCGACGAGAGTTATAATGGGAGGGATAATATGCTTCCATTACTTCAACAAAACAACGATGACACAGGGGCCCCGAAGAAAGAAGAGGGAGGGCATAGGTTAAAGTCTCAAAGTAGAAATGACTTCAGGAAACCGTGCTGCCTGCGGATTCACGGCATAATGATGAGGAGGGGTTTTAGTGGGTATTGGTCCACCAACACCAAAGATCAATTAAAGGACCTGAGTCCCACACTACCCGGGCTGAATAACCATCTTGCCCGGGTGTGCGTAAATGCATTTCCCCTCCTCAATTTAAAAAAATTGGGTTCGATTGCGGTAATACTTGTTCGGACCTTAGTACCTGGGGTTCTTGGAATGTGCTCTTCAAATCTGCGGCTTTGCGGATGAAATGGTTATTAGCTGTTTCAGAGATGTTAAAATTCGCCCATTATAAAAGCGCAGTTGAAAGATCCCGATTTGGCTTCAAAACGAATGGAAAATAACAATCTTTTTCGCGATCGTATCATTCAAACAAAGGCTACAATCATGGGTTCTTTGGTGACGATATTCCCTTCCTCATACGGTATTGGACGTGTTATTTGATTGCTGAGTTTATAACAGACAACTGCGCCATTACCTTAGACAGGGTATAGTTGACACGAGTTGGCGGTCTCTCCGTTCACTCCTCGAAAGCGGATGATGTGTGGTTTTTGGAGGCTGAGGTTTAGGCGAAGAGAGAATGCGGTTTCGTGGTCCCGCTCTATTCTGTCCTACATATTTATACGTGCGTTCTACAACGGGCCGAGAGAGAGAGAGGGCGCACAGGTCTCACGGATGTTAGGATTTGAGGCCTTTCACATTTCATCCCCGTAGGACAAGGTGTGGTGCTTATTATATTCGACAGTCAAGGGCGAAAGCTTCTGCGTCAGACAATAGGGGAGGAGAACTGCGGAGAGGTGTGTGGGGAGTATGGGGGTGGAGCGGGGGGGGGGGAGAGTTGAGAGATGGGAGGGGTGGGGAAGAGAAGACGAGGGTGGGAGGGAGTGAAGGGGGGGCGATTTGGAGAGAGAGAGAGGAAGGGTTTGGTTGGAATTGCGTGCTTTGAACTCGGGCTGCTGCTCGTTGCCCCCCCGCCGACTCTCATATATTGGAATTCCTGCTTCTTCTCCTCCTCCTCGCCCTCCGCCGCCGCCCAAGAGGGCGCGCGGAGATATAAAGAGCGGACTGGCTGGCTGCCGGGCGGGCGGGTGAAGAAGGGAAGGTCGTCCTCCGCATTCATTTCCCTTACATCTCTAATTCCATTCTTCCATTAAACATTCTCCGCTCTTCTCTCTTCTTATTTCACTCCTTTAAAACGCCTCTCCCCGCCCTTCCAGCGCGCCATTCTCAGTCGTAATATATATCACCGTCTCATAACTACCCATCGCTTTATTTATGCGCGCATTTTCGTATTTGCTCGCGCACATAAATGGGCGTGCGCGAGAGGACGGTTCGCGTTCAAAGTAGCACGAGCGAAATATCATTTTACTTAGTAATCAATGAATTTGGTCTCATTATAAATAAAAATATATCACCCTTCTAATGGAAGTAAAAATTCAACCCCTTATCACATTACTTTCGGATATATTTGCCAAAATGTACCAGAGCCCTTTTACATGGGAAATGGCATGTGTATACACTCCAGAGAGACCTTATAATAAAAAATGAGGTATTTCTAACACTTAGATGTCGTAAAAAAACTAACAGCGTGTAGTTTGTGTGTTTTCTCATTTATTTTTTAAAATCAATCATATTGTACCGCAGTAGGTTCTTAGGTCTCACAAAAAACCTTCTGTTTTGAAGGAGTTTCAAACGCACCGTGCGAAAAAATTGAGTCAAGTTAAAGACTTATTTAGATATTTTCATTTAATTACTTACCTTTACTGTCATATAAAACTATATTATTGCACCATTAATAGTGCAATATTTTATTGATGTATCCTACATCTGGCGAAATTAAAACGTGTAATTCGAATATGGTCTCTAATATGACTAGGGAACTATCTCGCTCGGACTACCTTAAAACGCCTCTCGCCGCCCTTCCAGCGCGCCATTCCAGTCGTAATATATATCACCGTCTCATAACTACCCATCGCTTTATTTATGCGCGCATTTTCGTGTTTGCTCATCAATGGGCGAGCGCAAGCGGACGGTTCGCGTTTAACTCGGCCGACGGCCTTCACGTGCTCAAGGAGTTGGAGGTTGGGGTGGGGAGGATTTAGATTGAGAGGGGGGATTATTGTTTACGTCATCGAGCATGCAAGGCGAGCGACTCCGGTGTTTATGGCTCCTTCAAAAGTTCCTGGCGCGGACCTGCGCGGCAAGGAGGGAGTAAAAGTGTTGGGGGTGAAATGAAAGCGCGGACCGGTGACCGGGAGGCAGTGGGAGAGTGACCCAATCCTATGTCCCACATATGGGGCGTGTATGTACAGCAATACTCATAACATTTATTTGCGATATATGGGTTCTGTAAAAATTTTCTCAATTGAATAAATGACCGTTTGTTATTTGTCTGGGAAATGTATGAAAAGAAGGAACATATATGTAGCACCATGAGGGACATATTTTGGCAAATATTGAATTAACATGTATTCTGCTGCATTGAAATATCCACGTATATCATACTGACCTATACATGTAAAAATATGGATTTAAAACACAACGAAGTGTCATGAGTAACACTAGTTATGGCAAATATAATGGTAAAACGTGTATGTTAAACTTATATGTCCTCCATCTATCTATTATATAGGCAGTGAACATATCATGAGCTGATATATGGATCATATATGGCGAATATATGGCCATGTATATCATTTTTATCCCATATATGGGACTTCAACTTGGGGATGAAGAGGAACCAAACTACTGCCCATTTGCATGCAATATAAGTGGTTGAAATCACCCATCGTCATGACTTAACCTGGGACCCTCCCATGAAGTCTAATCGTGGGACGAGTCGAAACGAGACGGCAGGTGGTGGTGAGTCATCCCACTTCTCGAAGCACTCATATTTGGAGAAATTAGAAAGGTTTTCTAGCTGACCCTCCGCGCAAAACAACCCTCCTCCCCCGTTTCGCCGTATACTTGAAAGTTCCGTGGCCCATGTCTCAAACTCGTCCTCTGCGCAGCGCCAGGATCTTTTGATGGTCCTATACTCCCCCGATTGGAACGCTACCTCCCAAAATTTCCAAGTTGGACTAGTCCCACCTGCGCAGTGCGCCCCTTGAGAGCCGGCTGCTTTATGGCGAACCGAGTCAACTCGCATGGACGTACCTTTCTCTGTGAATTTACGACACTTGGATAACTTACCCGGCGTTGCACGGGGGTAACTCCGATTCACAATGATATATAAATGAATTTTTTTGGAGGGTAGATTTATTCATTGCCTGCAGAGATGGTCTTCTGGCGAAACGGGTCCAGTTTGGTGTGTGAGATCTCCTTGCGGGCGACCTCGACGAAAAGCGTTGTTGCTCTTCTCCGGAAATCACAATTTATTCGGAGCGGCAGGTGGCCGAGAGAAAGGAGGCGCCCTCCTTCCCGGAATCTGTGAATTAAACACGACTTTACGGGATGGGCTCTGGCCTCCTCCTCCTCCTCACTGCGCCAGCAATCACTCCTCCGTCAATGAATGCAAGGCGCACTTTTTTCTCGCTTTTGTTGAATTCTCGGTTACGTACCTGCGACGCAACGGCTCAACAACACCTATTTACTTTATCGTATGTTTATTTTTGCGCTGGGGCTGGCCTCCTGAAGTCACTGCGGGATGAATTCCTGGCCTACCATTAACAGAGGCCGTGGAATAATGACGTCGAATGCTGTACGACTGGCATTTCCAGTGAGTTTTAAGGAAATTATGACTTTGCTTGTTGCCGCAGAACTTTTTTATTTTATCGAACGTGTTTAAGTATTTCGATAGCTGAAATATCCAATAGGAGTTACTTAAAAAATCAGCATTAGTTTTACGCATTGCAGGCCTGCTGTCATATGATAAGACATTCCTCTACTGATACTCAATCATCATAATAATAATGATTGACCGAGTGAGTGAGTGATTGACCGACCTGAGTGAATGAGTTGACCGAGTAAGAGAACCAAGAAAATCATCGAAGGACTCTTCATGAGGCATTTCAGTGGGTAATATCTCTTTTTTAATCGTTTGACAAATTTTGTTTGGCTATCGAATAACATAAAGCTACAATTGAGGAAGAAGTGAGTAGTAGTGCTTGTATGCACGACGTACAACACGCTTAGGGGTGCGATTGAGGAGATCGACTGGTGTTAGAATAGTAAGCGAGGTCAATGATATAAAAGTGGAAAAACTTACTTTCTTACACTGCATTATTTTAGGGTTGGCTACACTTAAGGAGAAAGAAGAAACCTATGTCTTTATTGGAAGGAAATCTTAAAATGAGATGAAATATTTTTGTTTGGATGTCAATTTGTTCTCAGATGGGCCTCTAGAATTTTTTGCTCAGGTGAATACTTGGAGAGACACGTAACCCGGAAAGGGTAGTAGAAATATGGCAATTGTTGTAAATTACAGGACATTCAGCAAGTCTCCACCGTGCGGTGAGACCTTAAAGAGAACATTTAAGTGACAAAAATGTACCTAGATCTACAGGAACATTGACACGTATTGTGAGTTTTCGTGCAAATGAGATTATTTGCAATCGTAGGTTAAGTATTAGTTACACAGCCGAATATTGATAAATTATTGTACAATAATTTGGGGCCTGGATTCAAACTATTAACTTGAAATGTTTTTATTCATTTACGAAGTATTTGACCCCATCTTATTGCCAAATGGCAGTCCGTATATGTGCCTGCAGCAAACGAAGAACCTCCGGCACCACAAAGATTGATGTGTTGGAATTCACCTTTGTTAGCGACGGCAAAAAAAGAATGGGAATGTTATTTGTCAAAAAATTGAGAGACAAAGATGCATGACTATGAGATATGCTCACGAATGGTAAATTTAGTTTGTCGGTATTGGAACTGGAGGAACCAAAGGCTATCGAGAAACGAGGCGGAAGCTGCCTAGACTTGGCAAAAGGCGTCTGACAGTCTAATAGAGCTGGCAGACCTTGCCTATTTCCGTTACTGCAGGCGACGCTAGAACGTTTCTCTACAGCTTCCATATTTCACTGTAGAGTGAAGAGTGAAACCACCTTATTCATACGCTGTAGCTTCCTTGTCTTTTCCATTCTCTCTACGTTATTGCTTTAATTACACACGTGATGGTGTCCCTCTTGCGCATTAACTATTCTTGGCATCCACAAACCACATCTAAGTAAAACACAGCGAGTCATGCAAGGGAGTGTGACGGGGGTGTTAAGACACCAGCCGGGTAAAGGAGATGGTTATGCGGGGGTGAAAAGATGCAGTGTATTTTGGGAGTGTCCGTGAAGTTCAGTTTTTATTATGGTACAATATTGAGCGTGGAAAGAACGTGTTCTTATACGTATCCGTTTGTAAATTTATCTCTTTTATTTAATCGCTTTTGTAGAACTAGAGATTTTGCGCAGCGTCCGAATGATGTTCTCTGAGTCACTCTGAAGCAAACCTGTTCCGAAAATTTCAACCAATCTAAGCCTGGCGCTTATCCTCCGTGTCTATAGCGCCTCCGAACCTATTTGATCCAAATGCTGTGAAACACTCTTTGTTCGCTCGTGGCAGTTTTCTGCGAAGCGCCCAGATTTCTTTTGCTTTCAGATTTTATTAATTGAGGATTCTATTTGGGCTAAAAATGTCTTCGCACGGTTTGCAGTAAGCCAAATCTTTTCACGCTAACTCAATAAGTTCAATACTCAACGAACTGAATATGCCGGAATAAAGCGACAATATAAATGCTGGTTAAGGGCTGGATTATGATCGCCGTTTTCCCTGCGTGGCGAAAACGAATGTTGGCTCTGGCGAAGTTTATTGCTTTTCACGTAATGGAGCCAGCTATGATGACCGGACATTGACCGCGCTGTCGAAGGACGTTAAGCAATTCTTGATGACGCTTAACTTTTCCTTCTCGTCACGTCAACCCTAGACATTCAGGGGTGAGATATTGATCATATTTTTACAAATTATCATTTACAGATGGACCATTTAATTTTCTAACTTTACAATGAGACAAAATTTACCCTCATGAAACACAATGAGTCATATATTTTTTTCGGATTATTTATATTCCAATTTAAATGGAGAATTGAGGATATTGTCTATGATGAGAATTAGTCCGTTAAAAAAAACTCACGCAGCCTTTACCAATGTTTCAACAATTTTTATTGTAATCATTATGGCTGAATAATAACATAATAATAAAAAATCTAGGATTAAATAATGGCTATGGTTGATTCAAATATATTTTCAATTAACAATAATTTTATAACATCTTTTACTGATTCATAATGTGTCGAATAAGAGTTTACAAAGCAGCATTGACCATTAAAGCATTTTGCGTACAAGTACACCTTGTTCAATAAGTTGTTCTTGTTCTACCTTGAACACAACTACACCTTGTTCAATAAGCATCGTAGCAATGGAAAAACTTCTAAACGTATAAAAGTAAACAGCCGCTTTGCGAATGTTTAGTACTCCGTTTGCAGTAACGATTAACCATAGGCGCTGATACCATACAGTCAACCGTAATACATTCCTCCATGACGGAAAGACGGGGAAAAACTGAGCGTTGGTTTCCGTTACGTCGTGAGACGCAGATCGTAACCCCACCCGAAATGAGAGGCCCGGACGGACTGACTCAGACCGATGGGGTTTGCGGTTGAATCGCTCGAGATGATCCCGATCTCGTAACTAAGGAGTCGCGTGGAGCATACGGTTCGAGACTATGGGGAATCGGAACCAGTCTGGTGGATAACTTATGTATTATTGTTTTGTTCAATGCAACTCTTATCGCGGTGTTCGTCTTTTTTTTCAACAATAACTCGTGTCAAAAAACTCGATCGGGAAGGCTGCTTGAGACTTTTACGGGTGTTTTTAAATCCACCAAAATCTCAATTCCTCTGTGATCGTACCACGTGACTCCATAGTTTCGAGATAGAATTTATCTCGATCGGTTCAAACATACCCCCTTCTCACCAGGACTAGAAAAATAATCAAAACAGCCGCCAAGTTATTAAAGGAAAGAGTTGTTAAAAAATGCGTCGATCAAATCGGCAATTTTTGAGGAAAGTGCAATGGCAAGTTGGCATTAGGCATTAGGAGGAGCGACTGAGGACGTGCGGGGTTTCTTGCGGTGGAGTTAGATATTTCGGGAATTAGCGAAAGGAAACGGCTCCCTCGAGGCCGTGATGAGTTGGGGAGCTGTGCGGGAATGCGGGAATGGCAGAGGGGGCGCGGGAGGGGAGTGGGCGGACGGACGGGTGCAGGAATGCGAGAGCGAATGATGCGGCTCATGGAGGAGGGGGAGGAGTGCGGGTGGTTGGAGGTCGCCACGGTTGAGGATACGACGCCGCCTTCGCTGAGTGCCAGACTGCGATGATGAGATGGCGATGACAGGGAGGGGCGGGTGGATTTTTCGCATTCATTTCCCGCACTTAGGCATTCGTGGCGCCAGGAAAAGCCTACGACTCTTCAAATTTTCTCGACCATTGGTCGGAATCAAACTCTGTCCTCCTTATCCTTTTTTAACAACTCTTTCATTTGGCCGTTCTGCTCTAAGATTGGACGAATGCATTCTTCCCTATCGTGGGGTTAGAGTCTATCCAAAATAATACAGCAGTTGAAATATACCGATTTTGCTTTAAAATAAATATAAATCAAACAGTTTTCCTCACGAATGTGTGATATAAATGAAGGCCACTATCATGGGTTCTTAAATCACGTGATTCCCTTTCCAAAACGGTAGTGGTCGTGTTTGCTGATTTGCTGTAATTCTATCTGTCAGCTGCGCTGTTATCTTGGACAAACTATACTTACCCTACTCTCTGGTAGTTTATCTTATGCGTATTCTTCTTTATTTGGTCTACGTGGTCACCCTTCGGCTCTCCTCTTGAAGAATTTTCCCTCCATTTGTCCTTCCAGTTATACTCTGCTCAAACGCATTGTGCATCAAGGTGCCCAATACATTAAATTATTCTTTCCTACATAGTGTACCTTATGCTCTTTTCCTCTTCTTCTCTCTTTCTAACTTATTCGTTTCTCATTTATCCGTTCATTTTATCTTAATCAGTCTCCTTCAACAAAATGTTTCGAAAGTGTCTTATATTTTCTGGTCTGCTTTTCCAACGTTCCGTGTTTCCTACCCTGGAGTGCCACGCTTCACACGACTGTTTTAACGCACTGTTTCCTTGTTCTTGGCCCCATCATCTTCGAACACGGTATGTGCCCTTTTACTTTAAATAATTTCGTCCTTGGATTTTGTATTAAATAGTACATGAGAGATGATTTTCATTTCAATTTTACATTCAAATTTCACAGTTCTAGAGTAATTTGATCGCAACAATTACAAAATAACAAATAAAATTTACTTTAAATGCCATGAAATACAACCCAAGTTAAAATAGAGCAAATTAATTCATAATATTATGGGCCAAAGATGCGGAAATTCAGAATTATTTTTGTGGCTAAAATTATTAGGTAAAAAAGGTCTTATTATTACCAATGAAGTCATTTCGCACTGCTATTATTATTACCAATGATGCCCTTTCGCCCTGTTCTATGCCCTCTTTTAGTTTATGGTACTTTCTTCGTAGTGCATCTATTAAAGGTAAGTTTAACAAAGATATAAAGTCAAATAAAATCCAATAAATTTTGCACTATTATTAAGAGAATAATCCCATAACTCTAGTAGCACCTATTTAGAGAGTTTAACAGTAGTAATTTTCGAGATATTCACCAAAATGTAAAAGCAATTTATCATATAAAGCAATGGTGCGGCTATGCGCTCCAGAGACGCATTGTTAAATAAAATTAGATTAGCTTGACTCATCGAACACATAAAAAATGTAAGGGGTGCGACGCATGATGTGATCTGTGCGTCTTCGATGTTTTTGGCTCTTTGTCATCGTAATCTTTTGGTTATATCTTAGTAAGCAGAGAATAAAACTAATTAGAAGTATTTATTGATACTATAAATAAATCAGTTTAATTTTGTTTTGATGTTTATTTACAAGGTGTAAAATCCAAAGTATAACGATTCATTTAGGAAATAGCTGCGAAAGTTTTAGAACACGTAAAAGTCCCCTGCGTGTTGCCTGTTGGTCAGGAGCCATATTTACATTGTTATAACCATTATTTCTATAATATGAACGGTAATTTATTAATGATAGAGTCTATAAAATGTCTATAATGGAAGAATATATCAAGCAGAGATAAAATATATCGAAATTTACCAGTTTTTGGAATAGAGAGAAATAAAACAATTCTCACCCATTTAAAAGGATGTTTGGCATTCCTGCGACACGTGTTGCCGAGGGTTGATTGATTTCAAATTTCGTGTGAATTATGTTTGCATCAGAAGGAAAAAATTAAGATATAAGACCTATAAAATACGGAAAAAATTAATAAATTGTAAATTTTGGCCCACCTAGTAGCCCGTTAGTTCACATAGTTTCTCCTATCATTATATTTTGTAACTTTATTTTGTAACATTATCATCATCAGCCATTTAATCCTGATATTTGAAAGCCTTCAAAAATAATTCCCTGACCTCAAGAGTAAGTTCACGAAACATATTTTGATTCACGGCTACTAGGGTGGCTTTATTGCTCATATTTGATATTTTCTACGCATCAGACTTCAACTTGTCTCACTTTAGCTACATGAGATTTGGGGAAGAATGCATGACTCTGATGTGGTCGTAATAAATTCATATTTATACCCTGCATCGTTACCCCATCATAACAGCCATCTCGTGTTTAGCTCCTCTCCATCTCCTCTGAATGTCCCTCCTCCATTATCCCCAATAACTTCCACTCCCTGCCTCATTATCCACCCTTATATACCTCTCACCATCTCCTCCCCTTCCATTTTATGGATTAGGAATATGTAAGAAGTAATTTGAAAGATGTGTAAATCACCGCTCACATCTTTCAAACGTCGAGGTGTGTTACAAATTATTAAGTGGCTTTTCATTAGTTATCCTTCCTTATATCCTATCCAAAATTTTATTCCAAGGTTGGCTTTTTTGATCCCCCACACTCCAACCTTAATATGTAACTCTAATTAATATCCATTTTTCTCTTTGGTATCTTATTTTGTTGGTAACTGATCTGTGCGTTTCCTTTTACTACTTTTCGTTCAAAATTATTGAGGTAGAAAGTGTGGTGTATCCATCTAGAACTTGTAATTCCTATAGTGATCCTTATTGTTTCCTCATCCTCTATTCCGAGTTTCGGGAAACTCCTGTCTCTTGTTCTCAAACAGTCCATGTCTTTGAGCTAAATGGCGCTAGTCTACTCTCACCTTTTCTATTCAAAATCACCGCGAAACGCTTTTGGTGGTCATGGCGTTTTCGTTATTGAAGAGGAAAAAAATGAGTGAAGGTAAATTCCTAAATATGGATATTTTGTTAGTTTCTGAGAAGTTCAGTCACAAGACAAGTTATGAGGGATAAACTTCCTAGTGGTATACTACAGATATGACTACATTTTAGCGATATTTTATAGCCACTTAAATCATAAGGCTATATTTGAACTTGATCTCTGCCGTGGCTGGCGAAAAATCTCACTCAAAATTCCTCAAGCTTGTTCGATGGGAAACAATTTGTGGCGGAAGATGCATTTTTTCCCATGGACATGTTTGGTTTGTGTTTTGGAGACCACTGCATTTTGGTTGGGAGACTCAGTTGCATTCCCGAGTGTGAAATCCGCCGCAAATTGATTCGACCATCTCTGCCGTTAATTCAGAAGCCCTCGCATTTTGAAATCAGGGCTCACCGCACCGCAGGGCGCGGCTTAGATCACCAATTTGAGGGTGCCAAATTCGAATAGCTGATCCCCCTCTAGGATTCTTAGTATAGGTAACATTTGTGAGATTTTTCATCCGAAGAACCATGCTCAGCTATGAGGTAGCTACAATATTTTTATTCCATTGACCAATAGCGGTTTCGTATTTAGTTCCTTCACTTTTACCTTCCCTTCACTTTGACGTAGTTCTCCAAGTAGTTATGATATAAGTATAAACTTTTCATTTTGATCGCATACTGTTAGCGGGAGGTTGCTGAAGTTGCAAGTTAGTCGGAGGTTGCATAAGATGTCCCCGCAATCATGCAGACTGGTGGCAAGAGTTGATATCATTTGACTCATTTGATAAACTACCACAGCGCTAAGACATTAGACAGCTTGCTACGGGTTGGCTGATGAATAAATCACAATAATAGTTACTGATGCACTGGAAGAACTTCCAGAATTTGACAATGATATTTGCAACTACGACAAGGATGAAGACTATAAAGGCAGAGCTAGTGGAAAATGGTGGCATTGTGAATTAATGCCTTTGTTCGGCTATGAAAATTTCGACTCTGAATGGGACAACTATATTACTCTGAATTGTAGACGGGTAAAAGTGCTCAGTAAATTCTACTCAAATATTTGGGATTTTGAAACATACTCTTTTTAATGAAATGGGTTTAAAGGCATCTTTAGGGTTCAGTTTTTTTTTACAAAAAGGAAGGTAAGAGAAGGTAACCCTCAATCCTTATTTTGAAATGTATTCGTCAAAGAGCCTCATACGTGTTAGTAGTGAGAGCCTACCGCCTTCGTCCTCCACCGCCCACCGTCTTCCCTCATTGAAAAAATTGCGGGTGTCTTAGCGACTCAAACTTTGCTGAGACCCTCCGTTAAAAGGGGCTACCAGAAAAAGGCCAGGCGTTCGGCGATGTAGGCAGTGCTCACTACTACTCGTAGGCACCAATTTCTCTGCACGTCATGCAGCGATGATATGTGAAAATGACATCGGCGTATTTCTCTCTCGTTCCCGCATTAGCTGGTTCTTCTCCTTGACACTTAATTCCTAAAAAAATTAGGATCTAACAGTCCCGGTATTCCTTTTACAACACTAGCCTGGAAAACATGCTCTGGTTTTATCAAATTTGGTTGATAGCATGCATTTAACATGTTCCACGCTCAGTTCTAGTTATACGTAGAGGCCAAATTAAAATTAAGAATTGCAAGCGCATGTTGGCTAATTAGAATGAAAACTCCATCTGAACATTTAGTGGAACATAGATTCCGAGGGGGACTACGGAAAATATTTCTGTAGGTTGGATTGTTTTTATTTCATCCTAAAGGTTTCACTTGATGACGTTTTCTTGAAACGAAAGAAGATCAAGCACCAAATGATGCAAGTCTTGATCTTCCCCGGGAAATAAGAATTTTGAATAATTCTTGAGCTTCTAACCGGATAAGATCATCCATCTTCGCCGACGTTTCGATGAATGACTTAAGTCCTGGGCCTATTAAAAGAGAAGAAAGCCCTGGCAACGACAAATAATAAATATTCACCAAAACTTCGGCGATGATAGGCAACCTAACCCAGTAGGAAGCCCGAGAATGATTCAAAATGCTATTTCCAATTTTTTCCATATCACATAACCATATAATGTGCATTTAAGAGACCTCTATTATTCTATTGATATTCGTCAAGAGATGTTTCAGGCACTATCGCGTTTATCTAGCTGTGGAACGAATTTATCATGCAAAAAAAACAACAAACCTCAAAGCCATTGCATGGAACTTGGTGAGTATTCTTTCTTATAAACACATGCATAATGGTAATGACTTAAATGGTAATTATGATGCCAAAAATGTTAGAGGAATATAACTTCTAACTTTCAATTTTTTGTCTTTCGAAAGAATATTGTTTTAAAAAGAAAAATGAGTAACTACTGCTGGTGCTATGATTCTGTTGTTTACATACTTCGTCGTTATTAGAGGTAAAATTTGAATTAAACCCCAGTCAGCACAAAGAAACAGTTTACTTTAAATTTATTAGAAATTTATATACATATCTGGCAAACTGTTTACTTGATTACGAGCTATTGACGTAAGCTTTGAAGAAGCAGAAGGTAAAAATCACAGCCACATGACCTCGACAGTGAACAGTGAACTCGACCGAAGGTAATGAGAAGGCCAAATGATCGAGCCTTTGTCGATCATCGACGTCAATTTTTCAGCAAAAATAATAGTTTCTTGGGACGTAATCTTTCTACAAACTTTGTCCGGGGATTTTACCAAAAAAATATTTTCTATCTCTAGTGTCGGATTTTTTCAGGTAAATCGTGTCGGTAGCTCTTTATGCCGGTGGTTTTGGATACTTGGTCTCCAGTTCAAGGAAGAGCTGACCTTAAAACTTAGTCTATGTCTTTGTTCCTGCCGTTGGATTGCAAATCCATTGGCAATTCATTCTAAGTGTCAACCATATGGTTGGATTTATCTTTGGTTTGAGCCTCTGTTTTATGTAAAAAAATGGATGGTTGCGAGTCCTATTCCAACTGCTATTTTAGTGACAGTCAATACAACCACTTTAGCATCAGAAGACTTCATTTCTACTTACTGACATATTGTCTGCAATTTTTTTTGGGCTGAATATGATACAACGCGGAAGACACTATATCTATGTATACAAATTTTTGACAGAGATAGGTTTGGAGATAGAGATGGAGCCTAGGTAAATAAAAATATGCGTCTACTCTACAAAAATGTAAATTGTATTCATTCTCAAAGAATTGCCAAGCCCATTGAAGAATCACATGTCTCGCGAAAAAATTTGGCACAGAGAATGTAACTAATAAATGAGTACGCTTAAATTTATGATAACTCAGAATATCTTTTAAAAGGGGACAGATCAATAAATAGCGTTTGCAATGTATTCAAGGATTTAGATATGAACATTATATGTTAAGTCCTTCAGATGAAGGCAGGTGATTGACCATGAAATTCAAATTAATTATATTTTGGAGGGTAAGTCACCAATTTAGAAATGGTCCAACAAATTCATCATCAGAAAACATAATGTAATATTTTCACCTCGAACACAGATGATGTACTAATTAAACTCAAAACGTCGGCAACCGTTTAACATACCGTTTTTCAATTGATGACCAACCCTCCAAAAATCCCATCAATTTTCTCAAACGCATTAAGATGATAATGACGATATGACTGAGAGTTCCCAAAAGCAATAAAAGTAACATCAAAATAACAATACTTTTTTTGCGAAGGCAGAAGTTTATATCTGAATAAAATACGACTTTCAAAAATCCTCATATGTCATCCCGATATTATTTTTCAAAATTATTAAAGTTAACGGAACATGAAGAAGTTAGGCCCCATTACGTTCTTTTTAGGTTATTCCCGCTAAATCAGGTAAGACTAGATCAAACATTTATATCATTCTCAGAGAACGAGGGTCCAACCAGTACTTTCAAGGAATGGACTTAACCCATGAGGAAGTTAATCAGCATGAAGAGCATAAATATAGCTTATCAGCGTGATCATGCAGAACAAATGCCAGCTCACTTCCGGGGTCCTCATGAATACCACTACCAAAATTAATATCCTGCAACTAGTACTATTCTCGTTAACTTTCCAGCGATTAGCCATGGCAGTCATTTAAATATAAGTTCACATAAATGACCAGATATAGAACAAGCACCGCACTATATTAAACTTTTTTAAAAAAAATTGAATCCCACTTATAAATAGCACGAAGTAATTGCATATTAACCTTAGTTTTATGAAAGTGGCAATGATTTATAGGCATGTGTCCGAACACCAAATACGATCAGCTCGAATAACAATGACATGCTGCTGCATATTGATTAATGGACGCATCAAACTTTATAATTAAACACAGATCGTTCCTGGCATACAAATACGGCAAAAACTACGTAATATATTTATTTAGAGTGACAGTTGTGAATAACAAACAATAATTTTCTATACTCAAATCAAAAATCCAAACGGAAACGAAATTGTAATGACGAATTAGTACAAAACAAGCAATTGCTCAACTACGTATTACCATTTGAATACGCGCAAATAAAAAGCTGAATAGGTAGCGGCGCGTAGCAACGAATAACAGCGCCGTAAGTGAAACTCGATTTCCTTGAGAAGCGTAAGTGGCGCCGCTCGATTCGTTGCAATACATTTGAATCCGACTGTACCTATATTTTCGCAACCATCGTACTCGTTGTCACACGACGGTCGCCGTCGTGCTCGTAGTTGACACATGCGGTTAGTCAAATGGCTACATCTCCATAAGTGTTCCGCGGTGGACCTAAAAGCTTGCAAAGTTTTGTTTGAGATATTTGGAACTCATTGTCAGTACTCTAAATTTCATTAGAATCCGAGATGGTCGACCATTCATTTAAGTATTCCTCTAGATAATTGGTAAATTTTTGATCAGTACTTATCTAATCCGTTTTCAATCCTATGTAAGGCCCGCCATTAGACCCCTCTTGAATTCCTCATATCATCTCCCTCTTCTTATTTCGCCCAGAATTCCCTTCATCTTCCACGCTCCCCAAGGCCTCTCCCCTTTATTACCCTTTTCAAAAGTCCCTCTCCTTTCAATACGCCCGCCATCCATCTTTTCTGCCTCCTCCAAACCTCTGCTACTACCTTGCGCTCACCTTCTCCTCACCCGTACCTCAGACGCCTCAAGCCTATGTACATCCTCACTTCGCCATGACGAAGTCTCCGACACACACAGCGCCACGCTCCATATTAGGGTTTTCACCAGCCATTTCTTTACGTCTCCACTCCAGACTTCCCTCATCGATTCCCTCCTCTTTGGAAACGATTCTTTACCTATGGCAATTCTACATCTTATGTCCTCTACCGCTAAACCCATTCTCCACACAATACTACCCAGATATATAAACTTCTCGACTTGGTCTATTTTGCCTTTCCACCCTTATGTTAATCCCCGCTTTCTTGCTTTTAGAGAGTTTCTTCACTTTCGTCTTCTTATGGTTTATCTTCCAGTCGACTATGTCAGTTAAGTATGGATTGGATATTTGGGGAGGCGACCAACAGCTAAGGTCATTTGCGCTATAGGGAACAGATAAGGGAGTAAGGGTGGATAGAAACCCGGCATCAGCATTAGCCTGCTATTGACGAACGGCACGGTTTAACGTCTCATCCGACAGACGGAGTACTGTACTTGAAGTTCCCTCCACAAGATACTCAAGTAGGGATCGGGTTTCTGCTGAAAAGTATCCTCCTCTGCAGGGATTTGAACCCTGGCCGCCCGTATGGTTTTCCAGTACTCCAGCCTCCACACTAACCCGAACCCCTTTAAGCATGGATTGACTCTTCTTTCACATTTTGATGTAATTTGACCGTTTATAATGCCATATCAAGACAGCAATCGGCTGCTTCTTTCTCTATCACTCTTTTTGCTTCTCATAGAACTATGAGCAAACCGAGGGACTATATTCCATTTATATTCGTCCATCTAGATACGCATCGAACTCGAATTCTTTCATGTCCTTCTCATTCATTACTCGAATCACTCCACTGAAATTTCGGTCGCTAATAATTCTCAAATACCCAATGATTTGGGCATGTGCGGCCCATATTTACTCACGCTAAGTTTCATCTCCAATCCAAAAGGTCGAGAGGAGTTCATTCTCTATATGCAGATACTTTAGCTCGCCTGGCAAACGTTTGTTGAAATGCTTCACGTCCCACCAATGATCTCTCTAACGTCATTTTCACTCCAAATCTTCATATTTATGTCATGTTTACCTTTTTCGACAGTAATCTCGGGGAATGCCTCGTAGCGTTGGTAACTAAGATGATTAGAAACAGCAGAGAAATGAGAAGAATCACAAATTGATAAGAATTTTTAATTATCAAATGGAGGATATCAAACATGTGATATTACTCTACGAAAAAAAGAAATTATAAGGAAGCGGTTGTAATTCTGGCAACGGGATGATTTCGCCTGACGTATCTCGTAGATGGGATGATTTCGAGATTTTAGGCATGGTGGAGTGCGAGGAGAACGGAGAGAAGTTTAATGTCGTGTAGGAAGAAAGGAAGTCATTACGGGTGGATCGAAGGAGGCGGGTGAAGTGGTCGGAGGGTGCTCTTATGAAATGGGTTGACAAAGGCTTAAAAGGACGACGTTAGGGAGAGTGGATGTTGGGAAAGAGGAAACGGAGGAAGAGAATTAGAGATACATACATGCATACTTGCCAATCACGTCGTTTCTTTTTCGGTAGGCAAAGTCAAGAATTTAGTCGAAGAATTGACTTTGTGGAATTTAGACATAGTATAATAATTATAAAGTTATAATTATTACACACATTTTAATTATTACCGTTATCCCATGAAAAATGACCCCTTTCAATACATATCTCCATAATGATCAATAAAAACCACTTCCACTTCCCTTTTGCATTAATGAATAATTGCTTAGTGCACGCTCTCCTATTTTTAAGAATCCTGATATTTCTCCTGTAAGAATGTCCAGCGGGGAAAATTTACAAAAGTAGTTTATTTGTAGCTCCACTGAACTTTTCAGAAGATGGAAAAATAGACAAAATGATTTCCAAACTCCGATAGGAATGACACCAAAAGAAGGCGAAGTGTAGTCGTTCCCATTAGTCTTTTCTAACACATTCACCATTGATTTACTTGGATATTCTCTCACGCCGTTCATTCTGCCATCACATATCTGGTTCGCTATTC
Organism: Ceriagrion tenellum; assembly: GCA_963169105.1. NCBI lineage: Eukaryota > Metazoa > Arthropoda > Insecta > Odonata > Coenagrionidae > Ceriagrion > Ceriagrion tenellum. The sequence continues at coordinate 3,296,528 of OY720633.1, forward strand.
AACCCTCATCCTTTCTCTTCACATGAATAAAGCAAATATCAAAGAGCATACTTCTCTCTCTAACAATGATTGCTGCTGAATCATCTAGCCTACATTCTTTCACCACCCGCGCGTTACGCTGCCCCATAGTAATGTCAGATGGAAAAAATTTCTAAAGGTACAATTTTCACTTCCAGAAACAAAGGATCATTCATAGATATGTTTCACGTACTACCCATGACCTTCCTGCCGGAATTCGCACGCCTTACAATTGCTTATCTACCTTTTGGTCTTTCGCAAACATTCAGCCAAGATAAATAAAATCATCTACTTGTTCCATTACTCTTTCATTAACCCTCATGTGATCATTTTTACCTCTCTACTAAGAAAAACTTCTGATTTGAGCTTTAACGCATTTATCCACAGTTCATTTTCCTTGTTGTTTCGCAGAAGTTATCCAGGACAATGTAATTCCAGGACAATGAAAACTAGGGAAAATTCTTCGCTTAGCCATGTAAATAAAAAATTTGTTACAATTATCTCTCAATATAAGTTTCATTGTTACTCGCAATATTTCTTTGTAACTCATAAATTTTGAATTTCCGTTCTGTATTACCACTTATTCAGGAAATAAAAGATTTTGACTTTCACGAAACCTTTACAGATAAAATTTATCTCTATGTCATTTCCATGATCAAGCGTGGAATTTACCCGAGTTTTTATTTCCTCAGCGAAAATAATTATCCCAAATATGCTCGTGAAAAGAATATATAAACTATTCCTTTCCAAATTATATTATTTTATCTTCATATTCAAGATCAAAATTTCCATATTAATCACTTTCTTTTTTCGATATACTGCATCACATCATCCTCATAACGCTTTCTCGTTCGCTTCCTTGTTCCAATTACAGTAAAATTTAAGTGGTTTTGACGCAATTTACTTCCGAATACCAAACTGTGCAACCTAGAGGCGTATGGCAGAGGGGGCAGCAGCCATATAAAGGCGCAATATCGGAATGTAATCGCGGTAAAGAACGTATGAAACGTAAGAAAATAAGTGGGAGAGGTAATGAAAGAGTAGTGATTTGTGCTATTGGTAGGTTACTGCCACTTATGCTGGCGTGAATAGTGCGTCTAAAGGACAACTTCGATAGCTATTAGGTAGAGCGTACGTCTAAGTGTCTTTTTTCTTTGGATGTCATGCTAATTAAGGAAGGACGAAAATATTGCTCATAATTGGAGTGGCAAAGATTCATATAGCATATAGATAAGGAAAGAAGCAAAGAAATAAATGCAATAGAAGGTGATTGATTTACACGAGTTTAAAATGCCTTCAGCAAAAGGAAGGGGTACATGATAGGGACGTTGGGTAAGGATATAAAGAAGAAGCTGTTAAAGAGCTTGATATTGAATGTAGCAATGTATGGAGCAGAAACGTGAACTCTGAGACACGAAGACGAGGTACGCTGCAGTCGTACGAGACGTGAATGTGGAAGAGAGAGAAGGTGCAGTGGACGGAAAGGAAGATAAGCGAGGAAGTGCTTGGTATGGTTGGTGTAGAGAGTACACTTTTTGATGAGTTTTGGAGATGGTAAAGCAAGTGGCTGGAAGGGGTAATGAAGGGTGGAGGGTGGTTTAAAGTCGTTATAAAGGGAAATATTTAGTATTAGTCGCGGGAATGGGAAAAAAATTGGTTTTATGAACAGGAGGAAAAATTTTTATATGATGACCTTCACGTATTTTATAAGGACGTATGCAGGAATGAAGAAAGGAATGCTGGTAGTCAGGAGCTTGCACAAGTAAAAATCTAGAGAACTATTTGCGACTACCTTTCATTTACTCCTACCTTGACGTGTAGATCACCTGATAATAAAAATCATCTGAGTGGCCTTTTTTCCCTAATTAGACAGGGGACACTTGTGGGTTCCTAACAATGTCGAGATAGTCGTCTCCCGTTGATTCGCGAGTGTCCTCTCCGCGTAGAGCACGGGAACCTTCGCTCATTAACCCTCACTACTGATTCTCTTTGTGTTTCCATTGTCCAAAAGTATGCCACCTCTCCTAGAAGTAAATCTGCCACGAGGGAGAGAGGGTGAAGGGGGGGCGGGGCTAAGGATTCGCGGAGGAAGCGGAAGTGGCCGCACTTGGTGCCGTTCCGTTCGCAATACCCCTCTCCGAGGGCACGCAAACCAGTCCCATCTTCCCTCCCTCCCACGAGCACTCCACATTCTCAACCCCACCTCTATCCCTCTTCCCTTCCAACCCCCACCCTTCTCCCCCTCTTCTCCTCGCCACCCTCTCTCCCCTCCTCCAATTTAGGATGGCTTACTAATCAAGAGTCAGTTCCAGGAATGGTCCATTCTCACACTTTAAAAAATTAGAAGATTAAATAAAAAAAATTAATTTTCGCCATAAGGCATAAGTGCCCAAGCCTCAGTTCGCTCGCAATCGCTCTAATTCGAAATGTATTCCGAATTGATGCGATTGTGTGCGATTCAATCTTAACTCAACCAATTGCCTATGCACCCCTGGTTCTCCTATCTTCGATTATCTCAAATTTTGGCACACAGGAAGAATACCATAAGGAAAAACGACGTGGTAAATAGTAGCCTTTAGTTAAATAGATATTAAAGTTATGACGCTTCAAGTCAGCACAAAATGACTCATCGAAATATATCCCTCAGTACATTTAAAACCTTTATCTTTCAAGAACAAAAGTAAAATTGGTGGGTCATGGTCAAACACTCAATCATAGGGCAAACAAGGCGCGCACCCGAGTTAGCGTAGAATAGTCAAATAGTCAACAGCATAATTGAGCAAACGCTTATTGTTTTCAGTATACACTACTGCCTTATATCTACCACGATTATCTCTATCCGGCAGGGCCTAACTCTGGTTACATTTTGTAATGAGAACGCGAGCTGAGGCATGATTTCCAACAAAATTGGCCTGCCGAAGTTATAGTGTGTCACACTAATGTGAAAGTCACCGTGGGAACGATAGTTATGTGACTGCGGTTATGAAATGAGTGCATAATGCCCGCTGCCTTCTCCTCCACAAAATTTCTTTTGTGTGCCCCGGCGACTTGAAGGGGGAGCAAGTTCTCGAATGTTCTAAAACACTAACTTACTGGTGAAACTCCTTCATTTCGCTCAACTACTTTCCTTGGTCATTTCTCTTAACACCAACTGTGATTCTCGGAAGGCTGTTCGCTACGCAGTTTGAGACTTCCACTTGGACTTCTGTTTGTTCACCAAGCATTGTTTGCAGCGGCCTTAAATGAGCGTGGTGGAGAAAACGCGAAAGGAAACCGAAAGATACATATATTAAAAAAATTCACCCGTGGGAAACGGTTGATGTAGCAGCGTTAAATAAAACATTTTCGATTGCTGTATAGTCGTAGTTTATGTCTTGAAAGAATATTTTTAAGTCATGTAACGAATATTTAAATCACATTTTCATGTGCAGGTATGAATACGATCATCTACATTTATCTGGCAGGGAATATGTACTTTTTTTAAATACACGACAAACAAAGAGCCATAATATTATGAAAACAATGTTTTATTAACTTTTACTTGAAATTGAAACTGTAAGAAAGCACCTCTCAATCCGGTAGTCCGAAGATTTATATTGTTTTGATATTCATTCATTTAATTAAGTAACGGTTTACTTTACATTTCAGTTTACATTTCGTTCAAAATATTACAATTATTTTTAGAGCCCTCCTGAGCTACAATTGGCTAAATAGAAGGTGCTCATTTTGTCGGTTCGATTTGAAATATCATTTTTAAAATTTTAATAAGATTTCGGGAGTCTACTTGAGAATCTAGGAACAAAAACTATTCCACTGACCGTCCATTACCACCCCTTTCACTCCACCACGATTACCTTCCTCTTTGACATGTCACGTCCTCCCCTCCCAACACTTATCCGCTCCTCACTTTCTATTCAACCCAAGAAGGTTAAAACTAGCTGGAGATGGCACTACAGGTCCCGAGCATGGAACAGAGGCAAGGCAATATGATTGCTGTGGTAGGAAGGGGCGCGCCTGCTTTTTGACCAGAGCATTGACGTTTGCTTGAGGCTCATTGATCGAGTTTTATTGAAACTTGCGATTAATATGGGAAGGTATAGTACAATATACCTTTCATTCACATTTTAATGGTAGCTTTCGCGAAATCTTACCCAGGTATCATTTTCCAGTGCAAAATAACTAGAAACCCTGATTATCATGTTGAATATTTAGCGCAGCCAGAAAGTAAATTCAGGCTAAAGAAGAGTAATGTTATGGTTAATGATAAGCCAATATCCTGCGTCTCCACTGACCTTTAATACAATAATAGCAAATGGCCATTGAACGATCGCAAAAGCAGTAAAATATTTTAAGCAAAATTTTTATCCATAAACCAACCACAAATTAGTCCGATAATTCTTACGAAACTCTGACTAATACAACGAGGACTACATCAGTAAATGGCTCAACAGCAAGCAGCATGAAAATGGGGGATCGGGTTGGTGTGGTGGCTAGAGTACTCGCCTACCACACGGGCGGCCAGGGTTCAAATCCCTGCAGAGGAGGACGTTTCAGAGGGAAACCGATCCCTACTTGAGTGTCTTGTGTAGGGCACTTCAAGTACATTACTCCGTCTGACGGATGAGACGTTAAACCGTGGTCCCCTTGGTGCCTTTCGTTAAGAGCAGGCTAATGCCGACGCCGGGTCTCTATCCACCCTTCCTCCCGTACTTATCCCCTATGGCGTAAATGACCTTAGCCGTCGGTCGCCTCCCCAAATATCTAATTCTATCCAAGCATGAAAATGGATTGCACAAGCTAGAAAATCCGTTGAATTAAGTCCGGAAAGTTGTGGGAAAAATGTCCAGAAATGGACAAATCATGACGGCGGAATTCTACTGACCAATCTGAAAAATGTTAAACAGCACCTCCTGTGTATTCCAACCTCCTTGGTTCGACCCCCTGTGTGTGTGTGCGATTCCCCTGTGTGTGTGTGTCCTCCCATACCCTTGACCCCGTCGACTGGTGGCATCTCTCCTCTCCCACCGGTTCGGGGAACTGCCTCTGAAAAAGGACTCTCGGATGAGGAAAAGAGAAGCAAAGGAATGGAAATGGAGCGGGTGGTGAGCGTGCATGGTGTGGCCACTGGCGCTTCGTCGGGCGCCCATATCCCCACTCCAGATTTCACGATTGGCGCGCCGAGATGCCCGGAGACACTTCAACTCTTGTGGGAGTAGAGCCCTCTTCTGGGCAGCGAGCAATGAGCGTGGGTACCCAGGTGACCCGCCTGCTTCGACCCCTGCCCTTCCGTGTTGCCCGTCTCGTACCCTCCTCCTCTTCCCGCAGGCTCTCTTCCCACAGGACCTCTTCCCTCTCTCTCCCTCCCACCGCTCGGCGGAAGCTGCGGCTTAAGCTCCGGCCGTCGCCAACCCCACCCCTTCTCCACTCTGCCCCCTGGAGTCCTCCAAAAGGTCGAAATAACCAAGCGCTCTCCCGGAATAATGACGAAAAAAATAAAAGTGTGTGCGTCCACCTGTAGAGGAGCATTACTCGCCAGGATGTCCGCCGAGTGAATATTGACCGTGAGACAATTTTTTGCTCTAGCGGTGCCCACTTCAGTAATCACACTATACATATATGTACATGCCCACATTTTCGCGACGAAAGATACCTTTAATGAGACTGGAAATGCTGGTGGTGTCAGTGAATGCGTGATGAGGAGCCCTATCCAATTTAAAACTTGTGATAAATGAAAAACACTCTCGCAGGTCCGTACACAGGCCAATGCAGGAGGTCCACCGCAGGCGAGTTCCATATTTAGAGGTGAAGGAAGGAGGCTGTGAGGGTCAGGGTGTGGTAAGTATCGACACCCGCGTACTAGGGTGTCGCCTGAGGGTATGGGATTAACAACGGCGCTGTGTGCGTCGGGTGTGGAGAAAGCGAAACGTTTTGAGAGGCCTGAGCGGAAAAAAATATAGTTCCCGGAAAGAAAACTCATTGATCCAGAGATAATGCGCGGAAACAATGATAAGCCACCTCCCAATTTTTAAAAGGAAAATAACGAATACGAATTGAGTTTCAAAGTAAACAGAGGACCTTTTAGTCGATATTTTTGGAAAGGAAGGGTCAGCGTTTATCCGTGGAATATTCGACGCAAGGAATTGTGACATTTGCTCAGTCATCGGGCATTTGAAATGTCTGTGATACCCTGGCCACATTAAACTCCAGAGTACAGTTTGTCATGCACAACATGGCCTCAAATAGTGTCTATCTCCAAACTAGCGCAGATATTTGACCTTTAAGTCGGTCAATATTGTGTCTATTGCTATAGACCAAAAATGACTATTTGACTATGGAATACAGCAGAGGTATATATACCACTTTCATTTCTTTCTTTTCCACAAGATAAAATAAAATATGCGCACCAATTTATTTTTTTACTGCCCGCGAATGCAGCTTAGTTAATGTGATAGTGTGCCATAGGTTCTCTTAAATGAAAGATTTGATAGCCAGTATTTTACGATTAAGAGGATGTAGTACGTATATTTGATGGTAACTGAGATCATTTTATTAAATTATTTTTCTTCCTATGTGTGATAAAATCATTCAAAAATAGCATAATTTAAAAAAATAAAATGTATTCAATTATAGAGCAGCCAATAAGACACATTTTCAATCCTGTTAGTAGATAGTCATTGGTGCTCTTCACGTTGCTGTATGCGAAATAGGTGGATCTGGGATTCGCCGATTCCTAAGAACGAATAATCATTAAAAAATCTATCATTTTATAGCTTCAAGTTTCGCTGTTAATTTAGCGGAAAGGCGTTATTTTCTTTTTGACTTCCTCGTCATCGTTTTCTAAATGCTTACCAATTCATATTATATATAATTCATTGGTCGTACTATTCTCCGCTCCATTGAATTCTTATTTCCATGTTTTAGAATATTGGCCGCTCTTTATCGCATTGTCCTTCCATTTTTACTCTCAACTTAGATTGGAAATGCTATTCCTCGATTGGTAGTTTTCCATCTCGACTTCGATAACGTATCGGCATATTGTTTACCCTGGATTTTTTTTGGCACTCAACTTTCCTGACAGTGATTTCGATTTCAGGGCCTATTTCTCGTTTCCTCCGAACACATCCACTTCCTTAAGTTGTCGCGGTGTCCTTTCCTCTCTGATTTCTTTGACCAGTCTCTATCATTCTCTATATCTATCAGCACATCTATCTTTCCATCGTCATTTCAATCATATACATGCCATTTTTTATAGCTCTGCGTCTTAACTTGTGCATTTCCACCTTACCTCCAACCAACCAATCTCTTCTTTGAACTCACATTTTCATATTTTATCTCTTTTCCTCTTCTTTTGCCGAGTTCTTCTTTGCTTTTCTCATGTGATTATGTCCAATAATCTCATGGGATGCCCTCTCTAAGTTCATAAATAGTTCTTGGTGCTGCAATTTCCTAACCCTGTTCTTCTCACCTTATCCTTTCGAGCACTTAGTGTTAGCCCGCGTACCTTTCGGCGCCCGGAATGCTATGGGCATCAACACTACGGTGTATAAGCTTATTCTTATTCCAAAGCTTTCACTTATCCATTATTTTTTTGTGATTTGCATATGGAAATACTATTCGTAACCGACTCTCTTGCCTGCTTTAGTAATTCAGACAACAAAATTGCCCCAAGGTATTACACAAAGCAGCTAGTAAATACAGCATAAGCTTTGTTCTAAGATTTCCACTTGTGCTTGTTATATTTGTTGCCACTGTAGCGTTTGCATTGCCGATGACCATCAATAACTCACGAGGTCGAACATTCTGCATGTTTCACATGCCGCGGAAGTTTCCTCTGCTTAGAAGTTAATTTTGAATAAAGCTTGTAACACAGGTGTTGATAGCGTGCCCTCTTTGTGTCCATCAATTAATTAATCTTAGGATTTGAATTTCTTTCCCGGCAATTGATTGATGTGTATTCTTCTCCGGGCTTCTGTGTTAAGTACTCCGTCTTCATCTCGGCCGATGTTTCGACGGAGATGGAGTACCCAACCTGGTCAGAAAAGAAAACACTTCAATTAATTAATTGGTTTATGGACAGCAATTATTATTAAACTTCCAAATTGTAACGTCAATTCTAGAAAGGCAATTCCAATGCATAGCACCCAATTTTCTCGCAATTATATCTCTCTAAAGTTCTGTATAGCCAGCTCTTCCGCCCATTGTTGTCCCCAAAAGCTGTTCTGTCCGTTCCTATCTTGAGATTATTCGCGAGTCCCCCTTCTAACAATCCCCGCAACATTGCGTTCCCTTTCAACAAGCCCACTCAGTTGCTTTCTCTGAGTCTTCGCCATCCTCTTCCCCTCACCTGCTATCTCAAACATGCCTTACTCGCCACCCAGCTGTGGCCCACATCTAAAACTCCTCCTTCCTGCGCTCATCCTCTTACTGCTTGATGATGCGGGGCTTCAGTTGCTCTACCTCATAGGTTGGCCAGCAATGACGATACTAATTACATGGAACATCTTTTGAAGCCCATGCTACTGGTATGAAACTGTGGTCAATTATGAAGAACCTCAATAGGAGGGCAACAAAAGCCCAGTAGGATCAAATGCGTCGACCCCTAGGAGGCCTTCGCCAGATCCTCTTACTACTTTGGCCAAGGACACGAAATTTATAGTGCAATGCTGCAAAGTAAAGTCCATATTTTCATGATTTATTCATTTGGAGTCCTCCTCGCCGAATCCCTGCTCTTCGTGAATGTTTCCTTAACCAACGCAGTTTTGCTACTCGTGTTCTTACTCAACGATTCACTCTTATGCATTACCATCTGCGTTCGTGGCTCATAACTCGACGACATATTCTGTGATAAAAATTTAGGTCGATTGCGTTTACGTAGTGATCAAGAATTAAAGAAGCTACAGAGCTCATAGCAGCATACTTCCGCTTACATTTCCTCAAACTAGGCGAAGCATTTCAATCTACCTGAAATATAAAAAGAAATAGCAGATAAACTAGAAAGTATGATGATGAATACGAAAGTATATTCCCGTCTCTCCAAGCCAGTAAATTTACGGAAAGTTTTGAATGCGAATTGGTGGTTGCAGTCACCCTGAGGGCTGAATGTTGACCCCTAACCTTTGAGACCATATGTTTCAACCTAATGGAAATACGTTTCATTAAATGAGGAAACTTAATCCATTAGGAAATTGCTCTTCTCGCATTATTCTACTTTTTCTTTTGAGATTGAAATAAGGATTAAAACACTTTTTCAACAATTTTTTTTCTGATGGGTTTTACCCTTTGAATATACTTATGTAATAAAACGATGTGACGTTTGAATACATAATGTTAAATAAATTCCAAAAAGACACTGATGCAGTCAATAATAGACCAATTCACTTGAGTTGGCAAAGACCACAGTTCGTTCCAAAGCCGAAGGTGTGTTTAACTGCGGAGATTAATAACTCACGGGTGAGTGAGTGATAATCATTGACAACTGTTTTTAATTTTACTTTTTTTGTACCTCTCATTCCCAAAGTGGGATTTATAAACAGAAAATACTGTTATTTGCCTTGAGTAATAATATGATTGCCTGACGCAAGCAATGTGGTTTTAATTCTATTGTATGATTTACATATGATTAATTGTAGCTTATTAAACACTTTTTCCATTGTAATGGCTGCAAAACTTTGTCTTAAACATATCCTCAAGAGAGGGAATGTGATATTCCACACGTTAGGCGCAATTAAATGCAGTAGTCAGTTACGAAAGCTGTAATGGGATTGCAAACATCACATCAACGGTGTGGGAGAGATGGTGCAGTGAAACCTGGTGTCGACAATGTGGCCTACTGTTAACGAAAGGCGCAAAGAGGTCCACACATGAATGTTTCATTCGATGGACTGAGATCTGCATTTAAATTGCTCTTCACCACGCTCCTAAATACGGACCGGAGTTCTGCAAATAATATTTCTCTCTGCCGAGAATTTCAATGACCTCCTTGCGTCAGTTGACTTAAAATAATGGTCATTAGCAATTGTTGTGACGAAGGGACAAATTAGATAGAAATATCTATGGAGAAATTTGGTGAATATCACGTATAAATCTTTTAAAAAAATATAAGCAACAGTTAAACTGACTACGCAACACAGCTATTTGGAGACCAAGAAGCAGAATTCTGAAGAGATTCTTCTACTGATTCAGTATTCACCCTCAATAAAGTTTTGTTTGAATATTGGGGCTACCTGTTGAATTGGCAATGACATGTACAGGAGGATTCAATTGAAAAGTAAAAATTACCCCGTAATACATATTAAGTGTTGATTTTAGAAACAAGTGCGACGAGGGGACGGACCTTTGCTTTTCAATCAAGCTGTTGAAGAGAGACACGACAGGAAAAGAGTGATGAATTCCTTCTAAAATATAGGCACAAAAGCCAACATCATTGCTCTCACGAATGATGTCGTACTGGTGGCAAAAGGCGAAGACGGACTACGGTGCTTCGCTCAAGGACTAATTACCCACGTGAAATCAGTGGGATAAGAAGTGAATGACAACAAAACACAGAACCTAGTGATATGCAGGATCCAAGACGGGAAAAAATGATTTCCACTGAAGAACATTGTTACAGAAGATGTAGAGAGTTGAAATATTTGGGGATTTCGATAGATAAAGACAGTGAAGGCACCGGAATCAGCATTAGACTTCATACGGGTAATAGATGCAGCGGTTCATTATAAATCCTTTAATAAAGGAGAATAATTTCAAGTAAAACAAAAGAAATAAAATATCAAACTATAATACAGTTAGTGGTACCGTATGAATCAGAAGTATGGGTTATGAGAAAAAATTCGGAAGATGATTCATCACTTATGAAAACAAAGTTTTGAGAACGATCTATTGACCAATAAAAGAGGGAGAGCTGTGGAGACTGAGGAGGAAGAAACCATTGAATGGCTTTTTCAAGACATACAGGTTAGATGCAGAGTCTTACAATACAGCGCTGGCAAAATGAAGAAGGGTGAGTCTGCAGGAGGGGAGAAGATTAAACCATTATTACGGTTTTAACATGGAAAATTAAGATGTAAAATACCGAGGAAAGGCCGAGACTTCGATGGTGGGTCCATGTAAATTGGGACATAAAGCAGTTGAAGGGAGTGAAGAATGGGCGGAAGACAGGCAGAGGTGGAAACAAGTTGTTTGTGAGGCCAAAAATCTGAGTTTGCGTGGCCACATTTTCAAAGGGGTGATTCAGTGACTTATTCTCAGAAATCGCATTATTTAGTAAAATTCCCGCTTCGGATTGTATTTTATCATAATGTCGCGTTAGATACATCCCTTTCTAAAACCGGTCGGAGAGAAGGCTGCGCGCTGAGGGACACCTCACAGCGCAGTGTGATTGATGCTCGCGAAATCGGGGAGGGATTATGTTTAAAACAAACAGTGGCCACACACAAGTCAAATTGGTTGCCGTGGTGACCTTGTTCCCTTCCGGCCCCCCCGTCCCCTCTAAGCCTCCCCCCCAACTATCTCCCCCTCTCGCCTCCCTCCTTTTGCTCGCTCTCGTCGCCGAAGCCCTGTCATCCGCGTCTCTCTCGGACACACAAAGGTGACCTCTATGCCGCTCCCTGCCTCTCTCTCTCTCCCCTCCCCTCCCCCACTCTGGCTTTTTAAGTCGGCCGTTATCCGATGCTACACCTAACTGCATTCCACGACGGGTATTTAAGCTCGCAGGTTTTGTCGGGGACTGGTGGCGTGAGTTCGGGCGAGCGAATGAGAGTGAATGAGAGTACAATGAAGGAACCTATCTGTTAAAGGTAGGTTTTATTGAAAGCAACTGATAAGTCTCCAATTTTTTACCCGTTAAAAGCCTAGTATCCCACAATTATTTCCTTCTTCGTCTCAGCAAGAATCCAACCCTATTTCATCCCGTCTATAACCCTTTCGCGTCGGAGCCTCTCGAAGGGAAATGCTTCCCCTGCTACGAGTGGTATGAGAATTTTCTGTACTCCTTTCGACGGAGCTCTCTCGTGGCGGCGAATCGCTCAGGTATGCGTTTCGTCCATTTTGGAACCCCACTCAGCGGGACCCCGCGCCCTTCCCCCCCAGGGCACTCGGTTCGAACCCCCAACCCTTTGCAGCCCATCTCTCAGCAAGAGGCCACTGTTAGTTTGTTGCATTAGCGGTGGTTTTTTAAATAATCCTTTGCTGTACACCCCAAAAAGTGTACTTATACTTTTAAATGCATTTCTAATGTTAATCTGAGCGTTTTACAATTTTAAACGAAATTCTAGCGTTAAATTAAAAAAATTAGTTGATATATGTACACACAAACTATGTAGAGTTCCCTGCGAAAACTCCGTTAGTATCAACGCTAGAATTTTGTTTGAAAATTGCTAATACTCGGCAAAAAAAACAAATAATTCATTTCAAAGTTATAAAATTAGTAGTGTGCAAAAAATAATTGCCTCGAAAAACCATTGGAAACACAATAAATCAACCGTGGATTCATGCAGCAAGGAGGGCTACTATTGAGGCGGAGGGTCGAGCTCACTTGTCGAGGAAAAGGTCTGGGATGTCGCTACAAGCTGGGTCACAAGGATTTACTGCATATCTGGGAATATTGCTCCCGTATGGGTCACTTCCCTTCCCCCGCGGCGTCGGCAATCTACCCGACATTAGGTCTTTTGCGTTGGTTTTTCTCCGTCCGCTATGGCCAACATTCGTTCGTTTGCGTAGGAAAATTCACGTCGGCTATTGCCGTACTAGGCGCGAAAGGGATAAAACCTAATTTCTTTCCTCCTCCTTCCCGTTTGCCCAACATCCTTCCCTACATCACGGCCTTAAGCCACCCTTTTTCCCCCCATCGCCTCTTTCAGCCACTCATCCTACCTCCTTCTGATTTCACCCAAACGTTTCCTTTCCCAACCTACTATAGCCAGTACGTCCTCGACTATTTTCTTTCCCGTCCACCGCACTTTCTCCACCCTGCTACTCACCCAAATCTCGAAAAGCTACAGCCTATTCTCATCCTCTTTTTCTCAGAGTCCTCGCTTACGCCTCTTGCAACTCAACAATCACATCAAGATCACCAGCCTCTTCATTATATTCTTACCCAAGGTCCCTGTCACCAGCTTCCTTCCGTCATCGTACACTTTCTTCGCTGGCACTATTCTCTTCCTCACGTCTTTGTCACTGTGACCATGTTCTTCAAGCGAACTCTATTAATTTAAATGCTCTACTTTCTCCAGTTTGTGCTCTCCTACATTTATGATTAGCTTCCCTTTTGAGGAGTAAATATGTTAATTTGAATATATTTAGGTGGAATAATTGATTCGGGCTCTTTGGAATACTGTTCGTATACGGTTGTGGTTTGGTAGAGCATTAAATAGAAGGTTGTACGTTATATGTTATCCTGTTAATTTAGATAGCGTCCGCATCGGGATGGACACTGCCGCGAAGTGTGATGCATTAGCGCGTCGAAACCGCAGTCTGAAATGTCACTGAAACATATTTTTTGTATTTAAAACACCTATACAATTATAAATTTGACTTATTGTGATAAAAACAATGATGAAAATACTTAAACGATTGACAAACATCTGGTTCTGATTCAGAGATTTTATTATTTAACTTGATGGTCACAGATGGAACCGTTCTCAGAGAGGGGCTCGTTATCGCAACCATGATGATGCCTCGATTACATTATTCGTCTTCTACGCCAGTAACTCGAATGCTGATAAGGATTCCGCCGTGTGGAGGCAAGTTAGCGTCAAGCGTAAACTCGTTTACCACGCTAGAGTTACTAAAGCCGCTGCTGGTTACCGGCGCGTGAAACGCGTTTGAACGTCAAGTGTCAGGCAGAAAGTCAAGTTAAGTGTCAAGCAGACGGCAGTGCTACTTTGAAAGGTAAATTAGAGTCTCCGGGAGTAATATTCCTTTGAGTCCAACTTTGTTTGGAGAGAAATGGTGGAAAATCATCTTTTATTTTATTTATTTATTTTCACTGCCCCGAATACAGCACACTAGGCCATTTTACGTCGGGTGAACAACAGTAACAACGAACGAGACACAGACACCCATGTCCCGGGCAGATAATATTCTACCCAGGCGGGACTCGAACCCGCGACCCTCGAAATGAAAATAAATGATTTCGCTCTGCTCACTTTATTGCAAATCCGTAAAGCAGTCTTCTGATTCTCCTGTCAAGCAGTAATCGCAAGGAACAGTGGTCGTCAAAAGGCCTATGCCTGCCAAGTAATCAATATGTAACTGCCAATTAGCCAAGCAGTAATCATCAGGCCTGAGCCTGCTGATGACTGCTTGACAGTTTTAACAAGTGTTGCACAAAGTTGTAAAAAAGTGGACGGAGTGAAATCATTCTTCTATCATTTCCAGATAAATCCGGTCAAATGCGGATTGTTTTGTTAGTAATTCTTTACTTCTTACCGGAGGTAACCTGTATTTCTGCTCCGGTAAATTGGAAATCATTTGAACGCAAGTTGAACAGAGTTGTACGCAAGTTGAACAGAGTTGTACGCAAGTGGAACAAAGTGTTAACCATCATTCAACCCTAGAAATGTAAACGGGGAATGATAATAATCAACCAGCCCTAGTCGAATTCAACTCGAACATCAACTCAATGAAGTCAGTTACGGGGTGATTAGGTAAACCTGTCTGAAATGCGGAAGTGGTTTTCATTTTTGCAATATGTCCATGTTGGCCGCTTTAAAGTAGCGATTTGACGTGGAAAAACTGACTGCATTGAATCCGGGGTCGTTAGGGGAGGAAATCGGTACATTTACGACCACGGCTCCCTCCTCTACGGAAGAAAAGCTTTAGTTCATTTTTATTGCCAGAAGCATTACAATATCGAATGGCATACCACTAAATACTGTTCTGTTTTACTTTTACCAACGATCAAAAATTTAAACAATAATCCTTTTCTGGAGGAGGATATGATGTTAGACATTTAACTGGTCATTTATATTTACTTGTGTTTACTTTTGTTGAACGTAACTTAAACTAAAGACAATGACTATTCTTGTCTTCAATAATAACAAATAAAATTTTCAAAATAAAATATGCTCAATATTTGCATTTTTGCATATTAAATACCCACACAAGTTTGTAAACACAACGAATGCAAGTGGAACTCGAAGGGTTGCCTCAATTCAATGATTGCAGGAGTCGGTCCGGCAGATTAAGACATTCTTATTATTGCGCGATGAGGTCTGCAGAAGGGCCGCCGAACGTTTGGGCTTCACAGAATATAATCAGTGTTACTGAAATCAAGTTAATCACACAACACACTCAAAAGTAAAAAATCGGAGCATATTCATTATTTACGTTCATATTTTGTTTTGTAGAAAGCCCGAAAGTAACGCGTGTGAATCCCGGCAAGTAGTGTTACAATTATACAATTATATATAAAAATAAAACAAAACACAATAAAAATTTAGCTCCACTAAATACACTCCCATAACACATATCACCATTTCAACTCGCAAAAACTTATCTCTTTACACGGCTGGTGACCAAACTCCCCCTGCCACACGCCCATGTGGCGTATCGCAGGGTAGTATGTAGATGTAAATGTAGATACTTGTTGGCATATGATTGTCACTTCCACAGAAGTCAACTTTGATGAGTTAAGCCGTCTGCAAAAGGAACGTTTTGATGACGATGGTCGAGTGACGTCATCATAGGGACGATTTGAATGGTTATGACATCATGGGAGAATCGTCGGTGATCATCAGTATTATGAGATATGACGGACAAAAAGAGTTGGACGATATCAGTAACTTCCACGTTGGAAGCGGGAGTGGAGAGAGGTAACTTCGGTGAATCAGAGCCACAGTAGGTTAATTTTCATGCCGATTAATTGAAAAGGATCGAATTGGGAGTCAATATAGGGTGAAATAATTGCCAACTTAAAAAATTTTGAGTAAGTCGAAAAAAATCCTTGAATCGCTCTTCATTTCAGGGCATGTGCTAATGTGGTGGAAATCATCATGCAAGGATCGACGGAAATGGTGCGAGAATTATACTTAAAACTTGTCTCCATAAGTGAAGAAAGTTATGACAAGAGTTTACGGTCCGCAAATTTGAACAAAATTATATATATTTTTAAAAATTTGAATGGACAAGCAATGATGCTTTACAATTACTTATCAACCACGGTAACTATAATGGAGTTATTAATTCGCGTTTAGAATAATATCTGCACAAATGCATTCGGAGTATTACATAATGTATCCCATGTAGCTTAAGGCTACGTGTTGAAATTTCATTGAATTGCAGTAAAAAAACAGGGATGCAATTTTTTATTTGTGCATAGATATCACGAATACACGTTCGCAAATTTCACGCAGATCTGCAGATGAACAAAACCACCGTTAATGGCCGCCGCGATTTCTGGCCGTCACCGGCTTTGGGAGGAGTTTGAGGATGTCAGAGAGGGGAGAGAGACACATTAGCGCGGAAACGGGCGCTTCGGTGCGGAGCTCGGAGCGAACGACTACTCCGCTGAATTAACGAGTGGCGTCACGGCGGGGCTCACGGCCGCGAGCAAGCTCACGGTCCGGTCTTGATAGTGACTCCTCCGGTCGGTCTCCTACTCGATGGTTGGCTGGCACAGAGGTCTTTGTCGGACGAGGCGACACTGGGCGCGGAATGGTGTTGGTCAATCGGATCTACCAGCAGGCCCGGATTTCTCATAAGACAGACTAGCAGGCACTTCCATAGAGCGCAACTTTTTTTAGGGCGTCTCTTCTCAGATTTTTTTACAGTTTATTACAGTAATTGTACGCAGTAATATTTTTAGAACTATAAAGCTTAAATTTACTAAGGAAAGTAAGCACTGAACACCAATATTGTGTTTGTCTTTGAGACACTTATTAAGTATCGGGGGATGTAGGGTCGAAACGAGTAATCATAAGCAAACCAAATGATCCCGGTTTTTCATTGCGAATGTAAATGAGGAGGTGAGATACGATGGTAGAAAGGGGGGGAAGAAGGTTGGCGCCGCGACAATTGGCGCCTAGTCGGCTCCTAGTCGGCTCCTAGTCGGCTCCTAAAACTAAATACAAGAGTGGCTGAAGTCAGATGGCGAGTAGAAAAAATTATCGGTATGGTGGAAAAGTTTTTCACTTTTATCTAAGTACGTATATAAAAATGAGAATAAGGTTGTCTCACATTTTTGTACTCTCTTCGTGGTACTTAATGCTTGTTTTATTGTATATTGTTTTTAGTTCCGAACTTTTTACTTTTTACTTTGGACTTCTCACTGTTAATATCGAATAAATTTGTCTCACATTTTTGTACTCTCTTTGTGGTTCTTAATGCTTGTTTTATTGTATATTGTTTCCAGAGCCAAAATATCTCAGTACCTGCTTACGAAGTAGTTCCGAACTTTTGATATGGGCTTCTCACTGTTAATATCGAATAAGTTTTTCTCACATTTTCGTACTCTCTTTGTGGTTTTTAATGCTTATTTTGTTGTATATTGTTTTTGATAATGTTTGTAATGCCTTAGGGGTGATGTATTCAGAGCAAAATAAAGTATTCTTATTCTTATATCACTTGTAATAACAGGTAAGGAAAGTTTCACACAAATTTGTTCATAGACAAAATAGCTCCGAATACCGTAAATTCGGTTCTCACGCCGAGAAAATATTTAACCTGGCCGGCGAGTTTAAAGACGAGCGTAAGTGATGGCCAGACCGTTAAAAGGGACAATAGTCCCTTTCAATCCGCTGCGGACCGCAATTTGTAAACCCACTCAACCCCTCTCCGTCGTATTTTAATCCCTCTCCTCCTTTTGTCGACATTCTCACTGCGTGCCGAGAGCATGGAGAGTGGTCAGATGGTCTGTTTTGAGGGTCCTTGTTACCCAAGTGATTGGATAATAGGCAAAAGAGTCTATTCCGTAACACCGATTTAATTATTTCAATGAATTGTGCTGTGCGGAATTGATCAATTTTATTTAGCGTATTCAAGCGTCTTTATTCAAGGACGTAATTATTTTGAGAGTCGCTAATTCTGAAAGTGACAAAAAGTCCTTTTTGCAATATTTAAAATATTTTTCAGCATCTATTAAAAATTATGCAAGATTCTGTGATTTTTAAGGATTATTTTTTTAAATTCTTGTGGTGATTATCGCACTGACTACCTACACTGCCCCCAGAAAGAGAGGTCAAATGGGTAAAATGAGCGACCTACGCGTTGATTCCCTCAAAGAATAAAAGGTAAATCTGTGAAATAACATTCCTATGTTAAGAAATATTCATTTACTGATGAATAAATTTTAATTGTAAAATTCATTTTAAAAATATAATTCTCCTTTTTACCAATGATACCATCATTCGACAAAGGAAGGTGCTTTTGTTGTGATCGACTGGTATTCTAAAGACTATTTGAGCCGACTGTCGAGAAAGGCGAGCCGGCGAAACAACAAATTCAGACGCCGCACAGGTTTTGGCAGCAATTTCTCCACTTGCAACATCAGTCCTGAAAATGCTAACAATTTATTAAAATTAATTTGAGACTGCCATATGATTATTTAATAAAAGAACATTTACTTCGTCAGTATGAAAAGTGAGAACTAGTGCCACGAGATTCGCATTTGGCAACGCTGAGCGGCGGTTGAAGAGGGGAATGGGAGGGGAGGGGGAGTGAGTGGAGCGGAGGTTGCCGGGGGATTAAATAAGTGGGTGGGTGGATTAAAGTTCGATCAAGGTAATAGGGCACTTGACAGTTAGAGATGCAGCCAATCGGTAGACACATCCAAAACCGTGTTGGGGAGGGAATCACGCGACCACAGAATCCCCGAAGGTGGCCTTTGTTTAAATTATACGGTCGTTACAATAATGTTTATTTTTAATTAATAATTAATTTCTGAGCAAAACCAGTGTATTTAAAATACGCTATTATCTTGGACAATCTCGAATGTGATTGCATATATGTGCAACATGGTAAAGTGTCGTTAGGAGCCCTGATAAAATGAATGCTTAGACCACGGAGTAGGTATCCTACTCCGTGGCTTAGACTATCATACTGTCGTCGTGGACAGTAATGGAGGAAGAACAACGACTTTATTATTGCTGATAATAATTGGTGACTTACATTGTGTGGACGGCTGACGCTTTGAGCCGATGAGGGTCTCGGGAGATTGGGCAGAGAATCGCGGGTCTTGTGTTATCGTACCCAGACGTTGGGGAAGGGTTCATGGCGGGTCTTGCGCTGTCGCGGCGTTTGGAAGAGGAAAATAAGGGACCTTGCGTTGTTGCAGAACAGAAAGGGGGAAGACAAAGAGTCAAGGAAAGGACTGCTGATGTAAATCCATCTTCCTGCATTTTTATGGATTATCTGGAGACCAAATGCTCATTTGACAGGCCGGAGATGATGCTGATAGAAGGGATAATCTCATAGGTTGGACGGGATGACCTTATAAGGGGTTCCTTATTACTCGATACCTCTTAAGTTGAAACTTTTCCAGGCTCCACATAGTCGAATTATTGTTTGATATTAAGACTGGTGTTAATGTTAATGTGGAGGTGAAATATGTACATACAAAGGAAAGTTTGTGCGCAATTCATACTCTCTCATCTCGGCGAATCATGGATTATTTTGTACGTGCCGTAGAGTAATTAAACCTGGACCTCGTCAGCGAATCCCTTTCGTGGAAAATCCATACTTTAAATATTGAACTGATGATAAATTTTCTTTATTAAGCATTGATAATTAATTTTTTTTCAAATTTTAGCGTAGTTTTTAGTATTTAGTGACTCTGTTGCCGCACCTGTTCAAATTGTTTATGGACTAAAACCTGTTATAAATTATTGTCGTGATTCTAATTTCATATCATAATTCTTTTCCATGCGATTTTAAAGCCGATGACAATCATTTAATCTCTCATACAATGTACAGCCGCCAATGGAACTTCCATTTTCTGGGTCACACCATTATCCGATACTGTAAATGAAAACGGCAGTGCCTTCGTGCCTAATTTCAGATTTAAAAAAAGAAATATTCTACGAGCAACTGCCTCGAGCCATCGATTGCCAATTAAGACGTTTTCAGTAACTCAAATGCTCGGGGAATGGTGAGAGGAGGCCTTTAAAGGAAGGGGGATGGCAAATTTTTAACTCGAAGTTTCAGCGGCAGTGGCGCTCGTTTATCGGCACTCGAGGGAAACACTCGCACAGCGCCGTGACTGGAGGCCCCGTTTTAACTAACCTGGGGAAATTTTTCAGAGAAAATGCTACGATGACAATATGTGGAAGTTTTGGTGATTGGGAAATTATATTTTATTGCCTTTGAAAACTGCTTACTTTCTTATTTTTTGGCGTAATCTTAGAATTTGATTGCCTCACAGTGTATGATATTCAAGGAATGAAAATAAACCTTGGAGGAGTTTGGAAATTTCTTATAACAAATAAATGTAAAAAATAATGTTTATTCTTTTTAAAGTTTTACAAATGAGTTTTAAGTGTGTTTTGGACCTTGAAAATCGCGGTTCGGCAGTTAAAATCCGGGTCAATAATAAAGGGATGAAAGTCTTTTCGAAGTATTTTGCCTTTTTCTTCTAGCTTTTATGGTGGAGGAGTTTTATGGACTATTAAACCCAGCTTAGATCCTCTGTCAGTCTCCCCATTCTGTTTGAAGTGAATGGTGCCAAGCATGTCAAAATATCTTTCCATACCTTCTGAAGTCACTAGGCGGATTTTTAATTCCTACCTTTGATAGCAGTCCATTTCACGAGTCCAAAGACCTCTTTATTAGCCACTCGTCATAGCTGACTAGTTTTCGGAGAAAAGTTTTACTCTAGTGCCTGTGGGTTGTTCTACCCAAAGAAGAAGTGGGGTTCAACTTGCAAACACTGAGTACACTTCCATTGGTTTAGTTCTAATGCAATAGCCAATTGGTTTTTCGATGTCACCAGAGTCGGACAGTGCATATGTC
The DNA here is from genome assembly GCA_963169105.1 of Ceriagrion tenellum. Classification (NCBI taxonomy): domain Eukaryota; kingdom Metazoa; phylum Arthropoda; class Insecta; order Odonata; family Coenagrionidae; genus Ceriagrion; species Ceriagrion tenellum. The sequence goes on from OY720633.1 coordinate 3,317,489, forward strand.
ATCAGGGATCATAATACCTGAGCCATGTTGATCCACATCGAAAGACGACGTATTAACATTCACCAAAACTGAGAATTTTGTATTCGCAAAAGTTTAAAAATTTCCACTAATTCATTTTTAGCATGTCCGAAATAGGGTTTCGCTTGAAAGTATTCGTGAATATTATTATTTCTCTTACTGCATTTAAAAAATTAAAATTGAGTTACACCTTTATTTATTTTTTCAATAATGAAGATAGTTGCTTGATATCTGTTGAGAATATTCCTGTACCATCAAGAACTTATTCTAGATATTATTCTTATGAGTAATCCTTGATTGCCCAATGTTTCAAAAGAATAAATTCAAAAACATTCCAAAAGTTGCCGCTACAACTGGAGGCTTCTAAGGGGTTTAAAAACACTCTCTTTTAGAAGACCATGCGAGAACTTTCTGGCATTATCAACACTACAATATTATAAAATCCTGTACTTATAGTTTCAAGTGTATTCACCTAGGCATAATGTAAAAGGCAAATCCAATAAGTAAATGTAGAATATTTCTTCAGCCTGGTGTTTTCTGTTGCGTTATAGTATAATTGAAATATAGCAGCCAATCGTAATGAAAAAACATTTGTCTACGCAATTCAGAGGCAGATTTGGAAGAGGGAAAATTCAAACAAATATATACATTTCCTTATGGAGATTCCCCTGAGAATATTCCCGATGCCTACGAATATATTGGCTGATAGCGTGCTGATGTATTCTCCTCACGCATGTCCCAAATTGGAAGAGCCCACTGGCGTCGAATAATCGAAGAACTGCGAACAAACCAACTCTTCAATCAATCGATCTATTCCCATCTGTCTCGGCGTTTTCCATAGTAATCGCCCTTTTCGAAGTCGGTTGGTGCTTATATTGCTCCTTACAAGCACTTCTCCATTGTTTTTACCTTCACTGCCACTTTGTCCTCCTCTGTAATCTTCCTTCTCATATTGTCTCTCCATGTGTCCACTAAGTTACATTATCTCTGGGTAATTTCATTCTAAAGCATTTCGAAATTTTCTTGCAGTTTATCCCATTTCCTTTAAACCCATTTCTCCACACCCTTTAGCACTCTCCAGCAGATAAAGTTCAAAGGTGAATTCACTGTTCTTTCCTAAAGTGTAAGCTTTTAGTTACGCTCATGTTCTCTGTACTTTCTGCCCCCTATCTTTACTTTTAGTTCGTTCAATACTCTGCGATAATCTCACAACACTGCCCCTCTTTGCTGTTAATTGCTCTTGCAACTTTTCCCATAGAAGTCCCCGCTATCTTGAAATCAAACTTCATGGAAGCAGAATAATGTACTGTTCCTTTGCCCATTATTTAATTCTACCTAACTTCCTTTCTTCCATAAAAGTCTTCGTGGAATTCAATTCAACCGTCATTTAAGGCGCGACACTTTTTCATATCCTTTCGTTCTGCTACTGTGTTTACGGCATTCAAAGGGAGGTCTTTCTTTCTCGCCGACCGAAGACACTAAGCATATAATTTATCACCTGCCTCGGATGGTGCCCATCAGTTTATTACTCACTTCTTTACACTTTTTTTGGAAAAGATTCCTATAGTATATATCATATTATATTTCCTATATTATATTCTATAATATTTTCTATATTGTGTATTATTATATTTCCATAACTATTTCCTATTTGTAAATGAGACGAAGTTATCCAAGAATATCGAATGAAAATAAATAAGACAATGACTAAAATCATAGTTTGTGAAGGAGAGAAGCTAAATGCAGAAGTCACTCTGAGAGGATAGAAATTAGAACACGTGGGATTACATCCAACAAAGTGAATCTACCGGTGTCTACCAAAACAAAGCCTGCTTAATCAATAAATCCAGCACACGCTCCCATACAAATATATTCAAGGAAACAGTCAAGGGAAGACTGCAAAAAATGATAATTTAACTCAAATTTGAATTTCGTATACTGTAACTGATTATGAAATTATTTGTAGTGGTGTAGCTCTTGAAAGTTATTGAGAGCACGACTGCTAACACGTTTAGCCAAACTGATTTGAAAATTTCTTCATAATTTTTTGTTATTTTTAAACTTAAAGTAATCGAATGGATTAAATATTTGCAATTTTAATGTACTTATATTACGAGCAAACATATAGTGTCTCACAACCTTCAGAGGATTAAGGTGGGAGCCCCTTGAGACTCGGAGGCTGCACGTTAGACTAATCTTGCTTGAGAAATTCAGAACTGGTTTGTTTCAGAGCGACAGAGAGAATATTATCATGACGCCTCACTACACCTCTAGGTCTGACAGAAGCGATAAAATAAGAGTGATACACTGCCGAACAGATAGGTACAAAAACTCTTTCTTTCCGCACACCATAAGTGACCACAATAAAAAGTGACCTCCACTCTATACACTCCTATAATACATGTCACCATTTTATCTCCCAAAACCTTAAATCTTTACACGGCGGCTCGCAGGGTATATTTTTAGATGTAGGTAATACATTTGAAGTTAGTAAGTTATTTCTGTAACTGATTTAAACCGGATAAGTACGCTAATTTCTCTCTTTCATGGGCAACCTTTCCCAACCAGGCCGCGTCGCAGTACTCAGTCCCATCAATATCTATCATTGTTGGGATATCAAAAAAGGCTAAATTTTGAATATGCTTAGAAATGTGTAATGTAGAAGAATCTTAATCAAAGTGAAATTATTTTTAAATCACTTCGATCGAACAAATGAAATTCAATGTCACGCGTTGAGAGTCAAAGAAAAGACTCCCCCGCATAAACCTGCTTAGAAATTCGCATTGAAGTATAACGGCTTTGTGGTGTCACTGGCTAGCGAAATTGACCAGCAATTGAGAGATCCATATCACAGTCAAATAATTTTTTCTTCTCCCTCTTTGGTACATATCTAAGATCGATCGTTGATAATGTTTACAAAGCTTCTCTTTAGGGTTTCACGTTCCGACGATGGAAAGTTCTCTGTCCCTCACTCTCTCCTAAAACTCGGACCTTTCAAGGTTTCCGTAGTGCATGGTTGCCAGATGGGCCAAACCCCGAATCAAATTGAAGCCTCGCCTTATTCACTCAAAATCATGGAATCATAATGTATAGGTTTATTTATCGGTTTACAACGTTCTACGTCTTACGGTTCCCAATTTCCATGCCTCCCGATCATTCCACACATCTTCTTCATCTAATCCTCGTTCTCTCATTTCTTTCTGTATCCCTTGTTTCCAACTTTTCATCGGTCTGCCTCTCCACCGTCTTCCTTTCGGGTTCCACAGCAACATTTGCTCTGGAAATCTTTCATTTTTCATTTGTTGCACGTGCCCAATGCCACCTCATTTGTTGTGTTTTTATTTCACCTCTTATTGCGTCATTGACATTCGCAATTTATCTGATCCATTCATTCCTTATTTTTTTTCTTTTTTTTTGATTTTCCGGCTGCTCTCCGCCAGAAGTCTATTTCAGTGCTCAATATTAACAATAACAATACAATAAGTAACAATGGTGGAATCATATATTAAATGTTCCAAATTTTGCAACACTCAAAACGTTTTCGTTCGAAGTTCGTTTTGAGCATTTAATCCTGCTTTGAGTAGTATGGTAAGTAACATAGTAATAAAAGCACAATTAATATCACATTCAATGATCAAGTCGCAACTTAGCAACCTATGTCCACCTATCACCATTAACCGAATTTCTAGGGTAAGATTTGACGTCATCAGGTGACGACGAGCTTCGTCGAAACCTAGGTCGTCCTGTTAATAAATCTATGTGGAATAACTACGTTATACTTTTCATTTACAATGTTAAACAAATTCCACGAAGTCACGCCCGAGACAACGGAACTAATGACAAATACCGGATTTCTGTCATTTTGTTGGATGTACACTGAATTTCCAGTCGTCCAAACTTGGAGTGGAGCAGATTATTGAAATTTGGTCCCATTTTTAGAGCTCAAATTTTCTCCGATCGTCGATCATCCAATCTGACAGGCCTAGTACCAAAAGCTGTCAACCAATTGAGAAACATACCATGAAATTTTATATTGCGCAGTGATGGCTGTACTGCCGAGTTTGGGCATCAGCGCAAACTTCGTCTTAATGGCGGCTGCCAATTTTAGAGTCGCCAGAGGTTGTTTTTATGTCCCCATGTACGCACGCAGCGCCGAGACAAAAGATCATCTGCCCTCTGACGATTCCCACGTGGATGGCGTAGTTTTCATTGAATTTAATCGTCCGAGTTGAATTGGCTCTAAAGATTTGTATCGCGTGCTTGATAATTCCCGGTTCATCACCAAGTTAAGCTTTAGTCTTCATTTCAAAATGATTTCCAATCTGGTATCTAAAGGTAGCTTTAGCGAGATAACATGTCACATAGAATTTTATCAATTTGGTCTCGCCATTAAGAGAAATATCTCATCTTTTCAAAGTTACTAAAATATCAACATCACCTGCTCTCGAGATATATACCTAAAAAACAGTAATTTTCCTTAATTCCTTTCCTTAGGAAAGGTTCCTTTCCTTAGGAAAAGGTACGGGTATGCACTCCAGAGTGACTTAAATTACCAAATGAGTAATATCAGCCGCATGAATCTCCTCAGAACTTTAACGTAATGTTGTTTTACATTAGTTCTCAACAACTTTTAAATATTATTCAATAACTCACCGCAGTAGTTTCTACAGTCGCAAAAAATGAACGGTGATGAAGGCGTTCTTACCAGACCTTATTCCAGGAATAAATAGTCAAATTAAAGAGTTTATTGAATACGTAAATTTAATTATTCAGGATTGCAATTATGAAAATCAATATTTTTGTGCCATTAATATTACAATATTTGTTTTATGTTTCTTACAACTGCTGGAAATAAAGTATCAACTTCGTATACTGTATCTGTAATGACTGGAACAAATTCTCGTTCAAACCACATTTTGCCAGTATCCCTTTGTTCAAATATTCAACAAAAGTTGACCAAACAGGTTTGAGTACCCTGTGACAGGCATTATTTGACGGAACAACGTTTTAATACGTTTGCGGTCCCCTTGATGATATACTGACCAACGCTTGGTCATCTGTGGACCTACTTGTGTGTTGATAATTTTTTTTTCCACTGGATGGACTGTAGTCTGAACGGAATGAATACTTCAGGGGATGAACTTTGTGAATAATCGGAATTCTACCATCCCCATTTTTTTACATACCGTATTATTATATATTAAGGAAATTTATTCTAAGCCTATGATAATACAATAGACCCCCACTTTACGATGGGTTCGACTTACGATCTGAGCTGATTTTGTGCGCGCTTTTTAAAATTTCAAATTTCTCCGATTTTGTTTTAAATATCGATAGTGTTTTAAATATTGATTTCATAATATTTTAAATAATTTCCATCCAGGATATTTCGTATGCATTGGCTCTGACGCGTGCACTGAATGGTTTGGCACTGATGCTCTTTAAACCGATTCCTCGTTCGGAAATAATTCCGATTCAACAAACGATGGAATTCGCTTTACGATCGGTCCTCCGAAACGGATTAATATCGTTAAGCGAGGGTCTACTGTATATAAAGTTAAGCTCAAACTGCGATGCTTCAATGAAACTAATTATATTCAGAAAGTGGACGCAATGGTATAGAACTTACAAATGCTCACATAGACTACCTGATTGGAAATGAAAAAAGAGTAATAGGAAATTTGATTGAATTAAAGAGAAATCCTAACTTTCAACGAAAGTAAAAGAAAACGGAGTCTATAATGCATGCTTTTCAGTTACCCAATTGACAATCGACTGAGAGACGTTTCTAATCTCGTGAACACATGCGAGTTGCCCGAGGAGCTAAAACTCCTTGTGAGCATGGAGTTCAGAGTGAGCTGTCAAGAGGATTTTTCATTGAATTTCTCTCAAAAATACCAGTCGATAACTCTATAATTAACTCATTCTCGCGTTTGGGTCATCCTTTGTTTACTAATGAATAGGTTAACGGTGCAAGCTTTTGGGATAACCTGATTTTTTAATTTTTTTATGGGTTTTGTTGATATGCGTTGGTGTTGATATTGATGTATATCCCAACTAAACGAGTGAAATCTCTGAAAGTGATACAGAATGGTGAGAACAAACCCTGAGCTCACTTTTCATTAGTCCCTTAGCGAAACTTCTGAATTTTATCGGTAAGATGGCACTTGCCTTGGATCAATCTTCGTTCTTACAGAAATAATAAGTAATTTTCGAGGATTGCGAGAAAATACACTCCATAATGGATGGCATTCGAGGTAAATGACCTTATTACGTTAGAGAAAATCTTGATGGCGACTTATAGTGGTGCAATAATATCTGCTTTCGGAGTTTGCATATTACCATTGCGTGTCGTACACGAAGGGCCATCATTCAAGGGCGAAGCGCGCAGAATTTTGCCGGACCCTCCGCGGGACAAGCCCTCGGCTGCAACTCTGCGAAGGACACACTTCAGTTTCAACGTGAACCAGAGTAAATGAAATTCAAAATCATCTCGACGCGACGCCGGCTTATTCATCAAAATGTGAGTTTGGCTCAACTTGAGTTCAGAACTTAACAAATCTTTCACATGCATAGTGGCGACATAATTACAAGAGTTTACTTTCATGGAGCAAATTAAGTGTCAGTCGAGGTATTAATGATATCTCTTCTATTACATAATTGTATCTTTTCTGATTTTTTATTGATTATTTCCTTTCTCCTTCAATAGCTGACAAAGAACTAACACTTAAGACAAAATCAACAACCGTTGAGAAAACAACTGGTTAACAACCATGGACAGTGATGTTGAAATAACATTCATTTTAAAGTGTGTTTTAAATTACTAATTCTTACAAAAAACGAAATACCCAACTTTAAAAACAATGCATAGAGTGCAGTGGATATTCTGAACACAATATCTTTGTTTAAAAAATATAAACTCTATTTCCAGATACGATCAACTCGAAATTCCAGCGTGAAAAGTGAAAAATATAGAATGTATGTGTTCAGCCAAAATGTTATATTCATTTGACTTATTTTAGTTTCGTTTGATTCTGCAGGTCGGTCCCTTTGTCCTTCGTAATCACAGTCCGGTCTCGTCCTGTGTTTCACGGATAGCTGTTAAAATATTTGCTCAATAATTTTTGTTAAAGAAAAGGCTTTGTTTTGAAATCGATTTTTATGAAAAATTTTTATTTTTCTCATTTAAATGAATTCAGACTATTTTTTCCTCCATATCTAGAATTCGGAAAGACATGTAATTTTTCAAGTGCTAGTCTGATCGTTCTCCCCCGTATGCAGCTCAAAATGTATGTAATTTTAATTATATTGCCTTGGGTACATAGGTGGGATTTAAAGAGCGAATAAAACGATTGATAAATTGGAGGTAGAAATCCATTGCATTGTTAAACCTGGTCTAGAGACTGTGTTTTTGCGTAATTTCTGTATTTTAAGTTCACGAAATATCTTTTAGCAAATCTGCTGAGTGAACACGCTGAGTAAGATGCTCATTAGTCTCCTTTGGTAAATTTATTACTACCATAAAAACACCTAAATTGTATATCTTGAAAAATTATTTATAATTATATATAGTATTATTACATAAAATATTTATTTATAATTAATTTTATTACGAAATCATTTTATAATTTTTTTCAAGTTCCTGCATCGCGACGACCATGAAGCAGCAATTTAAAGCAGCGTTTTAGAGCATAATAGCACAATACACGGAGGTTGATTTGGCGATTCTTAGTTCAGACAGGCCTAAAATAAATAGGCTTGCTTAGAGTATTTTGTACTTAGTCTCTGAATAGGCGTTATTAGTCTTGGACATAGGCGTGTTTAGAATCTTTAACAGTCTTTATAGTCCCATTTCTGTCATTCAGCAGAATGTTTGCATAAAGAACAATAATCGGAGATCATCGTAATAGAAAGCGTTTATAGGCTGTTATTTTGTTTGGATGAACTCTTGTGATAATATATGAAAAAATTTTCACTTAAATACTCCTTCAAAAGGGTAACGCGTCGAATTAGGAGCTAAAAATAGAACGCGGTATTATTTTAAAATGAGGTATAAATAACTTTGCTGGTTGCTACGACAAAAATAAAGCTTGAAATCGAGCGAAAGTTATTGTCAAAGACTCATTTGACCAATTCGCTTATGTTTATATGTATATGATGTACGATTCATCTACGCAATCAGAACAGCAAACATAATTTCTTCTTTATTTCAGAGGTAGTGTGGGACGCTTTGATAAACGCGGTGCACAATGTTTTAACGGTTTAATTCTTGTTTGAGATATTATCTCAGTACTAAGGAGAAACAAGTTTCACATCAATTTCCCACTCATATTTAATATTTAACTAATGCTTTTTGTTTAATATACGTCAATCCAACCATTTGACGGCTAACTTTATGATCATATTGGGAAATTCGCCAGATTTATTATGGCCTGACTTAACACTGGAAACTGCCTGAGAAGATGCAGTGGCCACACGCGGCTCACTCAGTCCGAGGCTGTTCTAGTGGTTAACAAGAGAATCCGATCTTCATGAGAAACTCCAGATGTCTCTCGTTGAGCGATTGCACCCATTTCTTCTCCAGTCTTTTCTCAGCCTCCCATTGGCCCATGCGCTGTGAACTCTTAATCTAAATTTTTGAACCGATTATGAGACTAGGTCGAGATATCGGGCTGACAACGAATACACAATACTCATATCAGGATCAAATTACGGAAATAGATTTGAACTCATAATGGAAGAGGGACGAGGTGTTATTTTCATTACAAATACCAATCCTATTTATTACATAATACAAATTCCACATTCGCGGTATAATATGAGTAATGAGGGGAAACTCGTGAGAAGTTATATGGAAATGTAACCTAAGCTTGTTAACAGCTTAATGTTCTATGTTATTAGCGTATTAATGCTATATTGAAATCAATATGCGGTAACGTAATATATGAATATACAAATGACGCTAATGCCGGCTCCAGTTGACGGATAAAAATGCCCATTCAAATTATAGTCGTGGATTAACCGTCATGTTTGTTTCCTACATATTGGTTTTCGGCATATAACGCATGACAGAAGCAGGATTTAAAAAAATGGGTTTTTTAACTAAAAAAATAAAAATTAGTAATTATTTTGACTCTGAGAGTTGTGGGGAAACTCCTTTATTTGAGAATTTCATGACGGTAGAAACCTCCGCCCTTCTCTAAACAGATTCCATTAAAACAAATGTGAAATTATTGCTTTTTGTTCGTCTAGTTTTAATAAATACTGCTTTCACTGACGGCATGCCAAAGCCAATGGAAACTAATACCTATAAAATTTAGTAAAATGCACTGACTATTCTAGGCATATATTTTTTAATAAACACTTTTTTATTGCCGACAGCATTGCCATTTATTTAGAATTACTACTTTTCGACATCAATTATCGCAGCAATTAGTATGAACAATTAAGAAAATTAAGTCACTTAGACGCACCGGATCGGTTTACAATCAACATTCCGGGAGATTTTGCACCTTAACAAAACAGTTTTCCCTTAAAATGGTCCGTTTATTTGAAAAATTCCATTTTATCCTTGTCTCTCCCGCTGTCCATCCCATTTAACACCGTGCTATTTCAACAAGTTAAAAATGAGTCTTTAATATCCAAGGAGTTTAAACATTATTGATGAATGTCTGCGGGTATTGAAGCTTCTTATTTTTACTTTATTCCATTATGGACAGTTAGAGCCATAAATTCCCATATTTATGCCTTTATATGCTGAATTTCCGAGAAAAATTGCGTGAAAAGGTATTATTTTGTAACCAAATTCCACTTTAAAAAAGATCATTCTCTCTGATCGTTATTTGTAAGCGGATCCCTCGATTTCGCGCCGAGTACTTTTAGTCAGTAAGTCAGTTAAGATACCGAGGCGTCCTCCTCCCGTTCATGGATTCTTGTATACTTAAAAGGAACAAGGAGTTCTAATCTTTAAATTCCAAAAAAATCCACGTAGAAGGATGACGCCTCGGTAGAATAACTGGCTGAAGCACTCGGCGCGACATCGATGCATCCGGGTACGAGTATCGGTCTTGTCGCATTAATTTTCCCGTGCGAAATTATACAATAATGTGCTTTTGCAAGTGACTCTGCCATCAGGTAATACCGTGGAGGCTAGTTCCGGTGTCCTCAAATTTGGTAACATTTCACTGTTCTTATCAAAGGGCAGTATAACCCATTTCGTCTTTATAGACATTGAGAAAGCTTTTGATAATGTCAAATGGCCAAAAATGTTCGAAATCCTAAGGAAATGAGGAATAGTGTATAGAGACTGAAAAATAATTTTAAAATTGTATAACAATAAAACTGCAGTTATTAAAATCGGAAATGAGCAACAAGAATCAGTAATACGGAAAGGAGTAAGACAAGGCTGTGCGCTCTCCCCAATTATATTTAACGCTTATATCCAAGACGCACTGAATAAGGTTAGAGAAAACATGGATTTAGGGATAAAAATACAAGGGAAGAGGATAAATATGATTCGATTTGCAGATGATATTGTTGTGATGGCGGAAAGTGAAGGGGACCTGGAGACCATACTAAAAAAGATGCAAAATATCATAAGGAAGGAATACGATATGAAGGTTAATCAAACTAAAACAAAAATAATGGTATGTGACAAAGATGACAGGCAAAGAAACGCTAATTTACCATAATAATGAATGGGGTAACACTGGAAGAGGCCGATGAATTTACTTTTCTGAGAAGCATAATAACTAAAGATGGTAGAATTAAAATGGAGATAAGAAAAGAAATGAGACTAGCAAAGATAGCTCTTAACAAGAAAAAACGCCTCTTCACTACAAACAGTATGAAGCTGCGTACGAGGAAGAAATTATTAAAAGCGTACGTGTGGAGTGTTGCCCTATATGGGTGTGAATCTTGAACAATAGGGAAAGAGGAGAAAAGGAAACTTAAGTCCTTTGAAAACTGGTGCTACAGGAGGATGCTCAAGATCAGTTGGAAAGATAAAATAACGAATGAAGAAATTTATCAGAAAATAGGAGAAAAGAATGACATATGGAAAAATATAAGGAACAGGAGGACAGGACATGTGGGGCACATTCTGAGGCACGAAAGCATGATAAAGACGATACTAGAAGGAATGACTGAAGGAAAAAGATGTAGAGAAAGACCTCAACTTGATTATACGAAGCAGTTATTGGAGGCTTTGAACTGCATCAGGTATCAGGAACTGAAAAGAAGAGCCGAAAAGAGAGCCGACTGTGAGGACTGCTCTCGCAGACCAATCTAAGGACTGAATACCTAAGAAGAAGAATCAAAGAGAGCTCATGTTTTTCTATAAGTACATGCGAAGAATATAAATAAAATGATGTGTATGTCCACCTTCTTAAGCGACTCGTCCGAGCGGGTCTGAGAGAAGCGGAGAAAATATGGGACGACGAAGAGAGAAGTGAAAGAGGGACAGAAATGCTTTTCGATGGAAATTCCATTCGGGAGGGGATCGAGGCCACAGCGGGCTTCGGCGAGTCGAGAAGGGGTCTGCGAATCGGAAGTAATATTCCTTCCTCCTCGTGTCCTCTTTTTTTGGATGAGCCCGGTTTTTTTCACTCTCTCTCTCTCACACTCTCTCTCTCCCACTCTCTCTATCAGATACGGCGAGCGGTGATTTCCACGTGGTGTTCGCCCGTGCCTGTTCGACCACCTCCCCACCCTCCCCAAACGTATCGGCTCCACCCCCAAGCCGCCTATTCGTCTGGAGGAGGGCTGAGTTGTTTCTTCTCCGGTGAGAGGGAGCATTGAAGTCGATGTTCCAGAGTAAATATTTGTTTAATAAAATAATAAACTTATTGCCCCTTAGAATGTACAAAATAAACAAGAACGAATAAATTTTTTCCGTATTTTTTGGATACTATTTTTAAAAATACTATTTTTTATCGTATCTGGCTTGATTTTTATTTTATTTTTTATATTGTATCTGGTTTGACCTCGTGGAAATGAAAGATATCCATTTTGATAAAATTTTTCAACACTTTTAAGTAAGCAAACGGTTTCAACTTGTTGAGACGAGCCAGAGAATACATACATACATACCAATCACGCCGTTCCCTCCGGGGTAGGCAGAATCACTAAGTTTCACTCAAGAATACATAATTGTACGCCTAACTCTTCTTCAATAATTTCCTCCATACTGACCTATCCTTGCAAGTCTCTTTTGCTTCATTTACTCCCTCCTAAGAATTTCCTCAACCACATTCAACCTCAACTTTCTCGGCCTACCTCTACCTCCCACACCATTCATTTCACTCTTATATATCTATTTCGTTATTCGACTCTCATCCATTCTCTCAACATGGCCAAACCAACAAAGCACACTCTTTTAATATATGTCCATAACTGGAGCATCTAACCCACACGGGCCTAGGGTATTACTATGATTTGATTTCTCTTGTGGTATACTGGTGAAAATGTGCCAAAACTGACTGGTAGAGCACCGCAACCGTGAGCAGGGAAAGCTGCACGTGGTGCGGGTACTGCAAAGGCTGGTAACCTTGCAAGCTCTATTACAACTTACTCCTAAGAGTCACGATGGAGCCAGAGAATGCGTTATCAAAAATGTTATCAAAAGTATCAAAACGTATTGTCATTGTAATTATTCAAAATGGATACGCAAGAACCTATATAATGGAAAATAAGTAAGAGGAGTCCATGGAACTTTCACTTCGTGGAACTTCATGGGTCACCCAAACTTAAGGTTACCCTTGAGGCAATTGCCTGGAAGTAGTGTCACCTTAAAATATAAGTAGTAATACTGAAATACATATAACGATACTATCATACTTGTTTAACTTTCACGGTGAAAAAACCATTCGTCTGAACTGGGATAAAGCGTGCGACCATGACATGTTGAATCCGTTGAAGTCGCTATGAGACCATTTCCGCAGTCCCTTGGATAGTCACATAGTTTATATTTTCATGTGCAATTTGACATTTTTAGAAGTAGACTCATACACAATTTTTATGTAAAAACACATTATTTCAGTTCCCTTGCAAATAGCCACCTTTATTTGTTGTCAAATATATTTACTCTGTCATTGGTTTCGGAAGCCGGTAGTAATATGTGCCATATATTGATAGATTATTATTTTGCTCTAATAGAGTTGATTATAATAATATGTTGCCATTTAATGTTAAAACCACGTTACGTCACACAGGAGACAGTTTCGTCAAATATTTGAGCAATTTATGGAAACGTCTCGAAATCTTCCTCTAAGAGTCGCTGCAATTTGTTTATTGGTAATGTTTACTGGAATATCCGAATACAATTGAAAGCATTGGATCGGAAAGAAAAGCAATGCAATTTAAACGATGGAAGAGTCTGTTACCTTCACTGCTGCGCAGTTATAATCAGCGGTCTTTTTATACCTTTTGCCAGGGAAAGGAGAAACGTAAGGAAAAGAAGACCAACAATTTCAAAGGGAACTTCCATAATCTTTCTGCACCACCCTTTGGACATCCTCATCTGAAATAATCGTTTAACTTTAACGCTTATCTTTAACTTTAAACTTATCAATACTAAGAACTGTAATGCACAGTAGGGTTTGCAATTAAGAACGGAAACTGCCATGTTCTAATGGTGCTTCCACTTTCTCTAGAGCGCTCATCACTTCGCAACACAATTGAAAGCACCATTTCAACACAAACACTTGCCTTCCAATCGTTACAGACCCTGTTCACAGAGTGGTACATCTCAAAGCAGTTAGGAAGCCAACGAAGTTACGTCCGTGATTGTTGGAAAGTTTGTTTATTTTCAGTAGAGGCGGCAAACCTGGGAATAATAATATATTTAATTAGTCCGTTTACGTTTTATAACGCTCAATAAAAACAAATTTACCAAGTTCATACAACACATTCGACCGACATTCTTGGTCCACGCATCCACAGCACGCCACATGCCGGGAGTTCTCACAAAAAATTTCGCCAGAGCACATCGCTACGAAATCCAACGTCGTTCGTGTGTGATTAGGTTGTGCTTGTTCCGATGTGGAACGACTTCAACACCTTGAGTGGAAAGCTTCCTAAAACTCTCCTTTGTCAGTTGTTCATGGGTCAAAAAATTCGAAGTGTCTCTATCCAATGTTATATTTTCCAAATTTTCAGAATCTATTTTTGCTCAAAATTTTTGAGGCAGTTTCCATCAAAATGTATCTCCTTTAATGTCATACGGTAATCAAAATCGTTCGGTCAAATTTTGTGGCCTAAATTTTGAGCTTGAGATATCGGCCTAAGGTGGTTCGAGCAAGAGTTTTCCATAGTCATTACGGAGGCCATATTTGGAATTTATTCTTTGAATTGAGCAGTTACAAGGAGCATTGAGTTAATAGTTCAATATAATTGGTACAAAAATATTGCTTATATGACTGTAAATAAGGGCGGCATGTTGAGAGATGGATGTAGAAGTGAGGGAGGGAGGGAATGCGATAAAGCCAGTTTTTCAGATGATCAAGCATTGATATGTCAACATGCTAAGGGGTAACTATCAATAGTGAAGGCGTTAAAGGAGCAGTGTGGGGGGTATTGGATGAAGACAAACCATAAGAAGGTGGAAGTGATGAGATTCTCAAGAAGTGAAAAGGCACGGCTGAGTGCGAGGGTTGAGTGGCACAAAATTGAACAAGTAGTGAAGTTTACATATCTGGGTAATAATTTGGAGGCAAAGAAGGGGTTGAGTTGTAAGGACATATGATGTACAATTTTCCTAGCTAAGGAAAAATTCTCAAAGAGGAGAGAATATATTAGGGGAGGTCTGAGTAGAGACGTAAAGAAAAGGCTGGTGAAAACTAATTATGGAACGTGGTGCTGTTCAAGGTGGAGACTTGCGAAGGGTGGATGTACGTAAACTTGAGGCGTATGAGATGAGGCGTGTGGAGAGGGGATGGAGATGGTGAGCTTGGTAGCATGAAAGACGAACGAGGAGGTGTTGGATATGGTTGGAGAGGAGGAATCTGGTAGCGGAGGTTTGGAGAAGATAGAAAAGATGGATGGAAAACGTTTTGAAAGGAGAGGAAATATTGGAGAGAGCAATAGAGTGGAATATGGTCCCTCGGTTCGTTCATAATTCTATGAGAGGCAAAAGGAGTGAGAGAGGAAGAAGTAATCCAATACTGACTTGATTAGGCATTATAAATGGTCAAATTTCCGTAAATGCGAAAGAAAGGTCAATCCTTACTTAACTAACATGGTCGACCGGGAGATAAACCATAAGTAGACGAAAGTGATGTAATTCTCTAAAAGCAAGAAGGCGAGGATTAGCATAAGAATGGAAAGGCAAAATAGACCAAGTCGAGCAGTTTATGTATCTGAGTAGTATTGTGTGGAGAATCGGTTTAGTGGTGGAGGACATAAGATGTAGAATTGCCAGTGGTAAAGAAGCGTTTTCGAAGAGGAGGGAATCAATGAGGAAAGTCTGAGTGGAGACGTAAAGAAAAGGCTGGTGAAAACCTTAATATGGAGCGTGGCGCTGTATGAGTCGAAGACTTCGTCATAGCGAAGTGAGGATGTACATAGCCATGAGGTATCTGAGAAGTGGGTGTGGATAAGGATGAAGAAGGTGAGCTGGGTGGCGAGAAGGACAAACGAGGAAGAATTGAATATCATTGGAGAGAAGAGTAAGGTAGAAGGTTCGGAGGAGTCTGAAAAAATGGATGAAGGACGTATTGAAAGGAGAGGAAATTTTGTAAAGGGTAATTGAGGGAAGAACAATGGGGAAAAGAGGAAGAGGAAGAAAGAGGATAGGAATCCAGGACGAAATCAGAGGGGAAAGACGATAAGAGGAATCCAAGAGAGATCTAAATGCGGGTCATCCAAAGTAACGAAAAGGTAATCCTGTAGAATAAAAACTGTCCGTAAACCTACTAATCAGCTGCCAGAATATTAAAATTAAATATGACTAGGATTTCTAGTGACTAACTAGATATGCCAACGAAAGTTTTTGACGAATATTTTTTCATAACGCACGCGGAAAACTCATTTTTCCAATTTTCTCAACAAAAATCGCGTGAAATTGATTTCATTTTATTAATAACTGAAAAAACTCACAAACATCATGCTGCAAAATTTTTTTACGAAACTGTAGGGGTTAGGGGGTAGTTAATTCATCAGTTTAAAAATAAAGTCTTTCTGAAGTGATGCCCTTACTGTTTACGAAATGAAAAAAATGGTTCGCAGTATAAGGCAAAAATATTTAGAAAAAATGTTCGGAGAGCGGCAAATATTTTAGAATCTCTCCGAAAAGGTGAGATATTTTCCTTGGTGATGAGACCACATCGATTAAATTCTATGGGAGCTGATTTCTCGCTCAGACTACCGCAAGCGAGTGACCTTCAGGGTGTTGGGCACTCACTCGCGCACGCCTGTTTTTAGGGATTGTGGGATTGTTGGACGACTGTGTGTGTGTTTGTGTGCGCGTCGGGGCGAGCTGGCGTGGAGGAGGTAGGGCTGGAAAGGCTCTCGCGTTGCGGGGGGGGGGAGGTTTGAGGGGCAAGGGGAGTGGAGGGGGGCTGGGGATGTAAACGCCACCCTTTCGTGTGGGGCGCTCGAGAGTTGCGATAAATATCGAGAGGGTTGGGGGGGTGGGCAGAGGATTGTGGGGGGTCGGAAGAGGCGAATCGATAGTTAAGTCCACGCCGCCGGGATGGTAATAATAGCGGCGGAGGCCGCATATGTTCCGGGGAGGAGAAGAGGCGCTTCTGGGGCGCCACCCTGCGGCGGTGGCGGTCTTTAGCGAGGGCACACGGTCCCGGTGCCTTGGCAAGGGCATCGCCGCATTCGGGGCGGAAACGGTTCGAGGGAGGGGGGCAGGAGGAGGAGGAAAAATAGGAGTGGAGAAGGGAGGGAGAGGTGTATGTGTGGGCACTCCTGTAATACTCGCTGAGGCGAGTAAGAGAGAGGAGAATAGGATGGGATGGGGGTGGAGGGATGGGTTAGGGTGGCGCTTAAACCCTCCCTCCTGCACCCCCGCCCCTCTCGGCTCCATCACTTTCCCCTTTGGTACCCTCTGTGAGAGAGAGGAGCAATCATCTCGTTCTTCGAACACGGGGTCCTCATTCAATGGAGGGTCTTTGATCCGACGTACGTTGGGCAAGGTTCCCCCATTTCGGGCGGGTCGTCAGTTATTGAATTCTAGCGAATAATTGATCGCTTTTTGGACATACCCAACCTTAATCCAATCCATTTCGGGGGCACCTCTACACTCTTCTGAAAAATTGGTACGTTATCCACCAAATCTGATACTGATCAAAGAGGATAATGGTGATTACTGTGTAAAAATGCTCGGTTCGGGCTCATGATGTCTAGTTAACATTTCCGTAAGGTGATGCAACTTTTGCTTAATATTGGCAGAGAGTTTGGGTTGGATGTATAACATCATACTGTCCAAGTCCGAGAGATTTCAGCTTAGTTTAGAGGAAGTTTGTCGCAATGAAAACCACAGAAACGCACCTTTACACAAGCTTTATTGCACGGTGCATTATGTATTTGGATTCACAGAGTCATCATCAGACACAAGGCTGTTGTTTTCATTTTGAGACTTTCGGTAAGCTTTGAGACAACATACTAGTCTGTGTTTTTGTGTTGAGGAAATATTTAAATTGGGATTATAATACCGACCAGTTGATGTACCCAACTGAATTCTAACAATATCCTTAAAAATCTCGCAAATAGACATTCCCTACTGCCTGAAGTCAACACTCCTACAATTGTAACACAGTCACTGTTATTTCCAGACTTTTTTCGCCACCGATGCGTTGAAATTTTACAATGTTCTCCCTCACGTTTGGAGGGCAAATTGTCGTTTAAGTTTGTCCTACATAATAGCTTAGTTGATAGAAATGTAGCCAATTGGTAAATACGTCCAATGGCGTTTGGGGAAGGCAATCACGTGAATGAAGAGTTTGTTAAGAAGCTTGGTTAAAAACATACCATTGGACAATATTGTATAATTTTCATTTTATAATACTCCAAATCAGTATTTTCCTACTGGGCCAATATCTTGGACGGACTCTAAATATGGCAAATTAACTTTTTTAAATTTACTTTGAGCTTAAGGCTGAACTGATCAATTCAAATCTTAATTTCTCATGGTGAAACTAAAAATGACAGGCGACTGTTTAGTCATAAAAGAAATATGTATGCAAGAGTGAAAAACACGTCCACACCATTCATTTGGTTCGAATGACGCCAAGCATTAAAAAAAAATCCCTAGTCCGTCCATGTGGACTCCGCATCCTCAATATTCGGCTTTGAAAAGACGGGCTTACTCGTGCAATTACAGAGGGCATTATGTGCATACATCTATACGGACGTCATCAGTCAACGCAGTCAAGAGTGAGGGGAGGATCCTTGCTCTAAGACTGTCTCGACCCCCCTCCCCTCCCCCCCATTCCACTCCTCCCCACTCCCTTCCTTATCCCCGTCCCATCTCTCGGCTTCCGTCTTCAGCCTCCTCATTCCGTCTCTGTGGTAGCGTAGTGCTGCCAAAGACGCCCAATTAGATCGCCCGTCCTGCATCGAATATTTCCGGCTTGTCTCTCCCTTCCTCTTCCTCCACTCTCCTTAAGGGGCCTCCTATTCAGAAAGTACTCGACCTCGGCAATGCCGCGGACGTGACGTCATAGCCTGGCACAATTCTCAGCTTTTGTGACATGCTAGTTCCAAAAAAAATCTTCGTCCTGCATGGCAAAAATTTGTTTTAATTGAACACTCTGGCTATAATAGTCGATTTATTTAAATTTTTACTGTAAAGGTGCCTAAAATTATTGTTTTCCAACTTATATGAATGTATTTTCAACTTCAGGCCGTTACCAGATGCTCATTATGGGCCTGTATTCTCCTACAAGACGGAAATTTTAACCCATGCAGGACTATGGGAAAGTTAAAATACGTCGAAATCTTAGCTTTTCCAATTTTTGAAATACTTCTGGTAAATGCAATTGGTTGGTAAATGCAACCCAAAATTATTACGTACCGAACTCATATTTGGTATACGTTATCAAAATCTTAATTTCCCATCCTTAGATAGCAGCACCTCATTTGTTCACAATTACAGGCGCAACAATGAAATAGCGAGTCATTTCAGTCAAGCAATGGGTACTGTAATACTACTGCCCAATATGTAATACTAACACTACCGAATAATTATCACGGCCAGTGTTCAAACTATGCACAGGAGGATGCTTTTAAGAGGAAACCCGATCCCTACTTGAGTGTCTTGTGGAGGGCACTTCAAGTGCAGTACTCCGTCTATCGGATGAGACGTTAAAACGTGGTCCCCTTGGCGCCTTTTGTTAATAGCAGGCTAATGCTGACGCCGGGTTTCCATCTACCCTTTCTCCCTTACCTGTCCCCTATGGCGTAAATGACCTTAGCTGTCGGTCGCCTCCCCAAATATCCAATCCGAATGATTATCAGTCACTCAACCATATTCCACGTTTCTGTGCTTTCTAGAAGCGTCCTAAAATAATTTTCCAATGCTCAGGACAGGCTTTCCTGATGGAAAAATCTACTTATTGTTCCCAGTTGATCCGTTATGAAACGTTCTTCCTTCCATTTATTTTTTAAAAGACTAAGCTTCATCAATACTGTCGATCGTCAAGGGAATTGCTCATAATAAGTAAAGCATTTTAAGCAGTTTCATTTATATTTTATCAGTATTTTCTGAACTTCAGACATCATATTTGATTTTTATGATAGAATAAGAGCAACATTTTCTTCTGTTTGGCGCTCGTCTCGACTTTGAACGCCAACTATTTCTAATAAAATTATCTAAAAGAAAATAATATCCAAAGAGAATAAAATGAACTCGATACAAGTATTTCATTAAGGGAAGAGAATCTGTGAACAGGGAGAGAGAGAAGCGTTGTTTTTTATATTACTAATCATTTGAATATCTCGAAATTTTGACGTCAAAATTTCGAGATATTCAAATATCAGTCGAGGAACAGAATTTCAATGACTCTCAAATAGTGTGCGAGGATTATTTCGTTGATAATTTGCTGTTTCTTTCCAAGTGTACCATTAATTGGAATTCTTTATCATCAGTATACATCAGACGTAGCATTGGTTTCCAGTTACTCCGTTCCCTTTAATATATTCTCAGCCTTCTGTCTTATTCCTACATGACTACTTGCTTAATACACCTCTCACCATTTGCCATTATATTCCGCGGGCGTGGGGTCGGGGGAATATCTCGGGAATCGATAGTGTTATGTCATAGATGCCGACATATTCATCCTTAAATACGCCAAATTTGGGGACTCTGGCTGGATCACGCCAGTGCAGGAGTGACCGAATATAATTATTTTTCCGGCTATTACCTTGTGGAATTGAACCAGTTCAATCCATAAATATATGACCGATTGAAGCCCTTGAATCCCAATGACATCAATTGCATTAGCCGCACTTTTTGGATGAGTATGTCTGCATCCATGACTGACAATGACCTTCACTACAGAAAATACAGAAAATTGCAAATAGCCAGCAGCTATAGAGGATCGCGCACGCGCAACTAGCTGTCTCAGTGTGTATAACCTAGTGTTAAATTGAAGGAGCAACTATTTAGAGACATCCACGATTTCGTATCAGGGTGGGTCTTTGTCGAGTATAAGCAATGAGGATTTGAGAAAATTTTAGAATATCAGTCGCAAATAGTATATTTAGCAAATTAAATGCTTAATTGCCCAGCAATCTAGCCACCGCTTTTTTTTGCTGTGCGAATTTCTAATTGAATACGACACCCACAGATTTTAATGTCTTGAAGTTACAAATATTGGATAAAAAACTTTTTATGACCCGCAAAATAAGCAATTCAAATTCATATTGAATCTATTAACCCACCCATGCAAAATTCATATCAACGCCGCTGATGTATTCCACTCCACTTGTTTTCTTTACAGTTGTTTGCGATCCATTCCTCTTTCCATTACTGTATTCCGCCATATGTTCGAGAATATGTGCTAAAAATTTTTCTCCTCTTCTTCTCCGAGCTTTCATGCAGAACCTAGTGTCTCTTGAACTCATTAAAAATTCTTCGTTGTAGGCGCTCCCCGTCCGTTAAGCCTTCATAACTCTTTGATGAACATAAATATCTTTTGCTCCAAATCTTCTCTGTTCTGCCTCTTGTTAGATTCAACCTATCTGTTATGTAACACTGGGCTCCATGAATGTGTTAATATAGTCTATGGCCGCCACAATTTACCTATCGGAAATCATCCCTCAGGTATATTTATAACGAAAAATCATGCTTCAATTCATAATCGTTGTATTTTTTAATCTTTCCAGAGTTTGGTGAGCTGCAAAATCCACAGATTCATGATCCTTCATTTACATTGGCAGCGCACACTGTCTACTCTTGAGCTGTTGAGTGAGGCATACCTTTTCTTCTCTCCACTTTGCTTTCCTTCAATTCTGCACTTCATCGACTCCATCAACATGCCAACGCTTATTACTGTCTCCTCTACCTACATTAGCCCCTTATAGATTTATCCTTCGGCTCTCTTATTTGTTCCACGAACATCCTAAGCGCTTCTTTGTTCTTCTTCCGCCTCACCATCTCATTTTATCCATACCTTTCTGATCCCAAATCTCAAAAGACACCTTACCTGTTCTTATCCCTCTTCCTCTTCGCCCATGTTTCATTACCATGGAGCGCTACTCAATATTAACATCCCTTTAAATATATTTTCTGCGTTTAATATTGGCCATTGTCATTATTAACTCATTATAAAAAGCATTTCTTTAGTATAAAGTTTCCTCTCTCACCATGCCTCACCACCTCTTGCTTTAATTTTTTCATAATGTTTTCTCCTGATTGGATTTTATTGTATTTAGTTTTTTAAACATATTGGGCCCGTGACTAAAAATAGTCATTGGAGAAATGGGAGATAGGATTCTCTCAATTGTTGTGGAACGACCTTTTTTTCACAAAGCTTACCAGTGAAAATTGGCACTTTTTTAGAATGTGATAGCATTTGCTGACTTTATCGGAAAATAGCAATCCAAATGAATAGCAATAAAGAGTGAAAACCTGTCGGCAAAAATTGAGATTTGCTAATAGGATTAAATGAGGATCCAGTGTATTAGAATGCAGTGGTCGAAGAGAGAAAAGATGGCAACAGCAGTTGGATTGAAAATTGAAATGCCAGAGGAGAAAGAATTTCGGTTATGAGTTTCGCAATGACAAGAAAATAGTAGTGGTAAAAACGCACTTTAAACATCACAGGTGCTGTATATATTCTGAAACATCATTCGTCGCATAATAAAGTCCTACAATACGAAAATCTAGTCGAAATGCTACTTGCATTCTAATAATCAATTTAGACTATATGCCTCACCTTTAGTTACTCTTACTGAACATATTGATATTCAAAGCATCGTATTGAAGAAATTTCCCATTACTGAGGATTATTATTTTGCTGTACACCCATTTGTAATTTGTAAATTATGCCTTTGAGCCAAATATTAAGGCAATCAAACATAGTTGACCAGTGAGCGTATAAGAATTTCGTTGGAATGGCGAGGAGTAGACCGAATGCTCAACCATAGGATGCTATCGATTTCGGCTACCTAGACAACATCGATTACTTGCAATGAATTATTAAAATGCACTTGCTAGGTGAGAAAAATAATCGCGAAGAAGTGTGGTACAAGAGGGCTTTAATGGTATACTGCGCAAATAGCATGGGAGGTATGATTTAACAATCAGCGTGATATTAAAGCTGATGGCGATATCTATCTTTTTCACATACGATTTTCTGCCTCATATGAATGAAAATTTCGTAAAAATATTTTTCCTTGATATCTGTACACGTACAGTATCATTGAATGTCCCTGACTTCACTATATCCTGTGTTTATATTGCCAAATTCTATCGACCTAAGTGCTCTACAACTACTGAAAACGAAGGTAACTGTAATTTACGTTTTGAGTTAATATTTTGTTTTCCAAGTTACTTAATATTGCAAGCATTGGTATACAGATACTTTATACTCACTTTTATGCTCAAATAGATAACATCGTCGGATTTATTCGAGAGGTGCATCATTTGATCCAAAGAAAGTAAGAAAAGGGCAATGTAGATTTTCTTAATGGGTGTTTTCAGGCTATGATAAAACTAAATAATTACGCCGAAAATCATTAATATGAACGTGTTTTATAGTTAATGCACATATAAAAATTTACCAGCGGGATCCAAAAAAGTTATTGGCGTACGTTTCGTTGATAGTGAATTGGAATAAACGAAAAGAACTTACTCTTTCAATACATTGGTCTGGTTATTATTTCTCCATTTCAATATTTTTCATGACGCCAATTATGTAGATCAACTTTTATTTAGGTAACGAATTATCTGAAAAATTTCGAGCGTTTAAACCAAAATCTCGGAATCTTCCATCTAATTCTTCTTCGCCACCGCTAGAATCTTCCAATGAATTCATGTTTGAACTAGGTTACCCTATTAATAATACCAAGTCGGTGTATCAGTGTACTATGCATTTAGTAAGACTTTTATTGGTACAAATAAGACTTTGCTACACAAGGTGTAGCATAGACAAATGGAAGCAAATGTGATCATAAAACAGGGCACAAAAGAAAACTTTCCGTTCATTTGAGGAAAAGAAGAGGGTTATAATCGGGTTCAGTGGATTCGGGTGGCGGGGCGGGGTTAGGGCTCTGGGCACAGAGTATACAGAGGGGACATTTTCCATTTCCCCCCTTTAAATTTTGTAATGCGGAATGCGCGCATCGGCCATGTTCCTAGCGCGTTAAAAACGGCGGGAATTTAAAATGGTCTATGTAATATAGGTGTATCCCCGCATTACAGGTGGTATTCAGAGGTGTAATCACCCCTCTCACGTTATAAACTTCAGGCCTGAAGTGGGTTGAAGGTAATTCTGCCATGTATCTCTAAATTAAATCAAAAGCAATAGTTGCGCTATGAATAGCACAGCCGTAGAAATCATTTTCACTGCTTAACCTATTACTACAATTCGCAACGCAGGTGAGGAATCTTGCGTAAAGCACCTGTTAATCACATCGGGTAAAAAATTAGCTTCAATTCAATCAAGAACAAAATAAAAAATTGTAGGAGGTATGTTGTGAGAATATGAAAGCTGCATGATAGAGAACTCTGGCTTAGACAACGAGATAGTAAAGTAATGGGTAGTGGAGAGCCAGTTGGGTCCAGGAATATATGGTTTAATAAATAGTAAGCATTAAGTTGATAATGGTGAGAAAAGCCTCAAGTTTATAATTATTCAAAGCCTTGGCAGTACCAGAGAAATGAGTAATATGAGAGCCAAATGATCTTATTAGTAGGGGGTTGATCGACACAGGCCATTTAAACAGCATTGTCCATTTGAACCTAGGTTCTTTTTAAACAAATTCAAATAAAATGGTACAAGAGCCTACATGCTACTCGGGATAGACGCGAATCTTTATGCGACTTGTATCATGAATTAGTAAAATTAATTTTTTTTCATTAACTACACCTTTACGATTACATTTACATTTACATAGTTATAAAAGTAGATTCCTACCATGTCCTTTGCTCAGCTTCAAAAACATATTCATGCTGACTCATAATTGAAAGTTGGAAAAAAACAATCATATCAATGATGTAGCTAATTTAATTGAAGCAATGAAGATTCATACAGTCACAGAATGTTGTCTCTTCCCCGACAGAACCAATGCGCATTAAAAGTGCATTAAATGCGCATTAATAGTAGCATTTAATGCGCATTAATAGTAGCATTTAGTGCGCATTAATAGTAGCATTTAGTGCGCATTTCAAATGTGCATCAAAAGCACATTTTTCTCCATGTCTTTTATGTGCATTTAATGCGCATTATTAATGCACATTAATATTTTTTTGGGGGAAAAATATTTTTAAAGTGAGTCACTATGATGAAAACAAAATGTTTACATTATGCGAGTGAAAAAACTATGAAAAAAGAAGAAAAAGATATTCCTCTAGAGAGGACCGAACTTCACACCATCCGCGTCAAAGTCCTCAGCGTCACATCTCGTCTACCGCTCTTTGATAAGTTAGGGTTGTGTACTTAGGTTAAATATGTTCTATGTCATGAATTGTATTTATTTTCATATCATTTTGTTGTGGTAGGTGTTCGCTAAATGGAACTCAGCCTGATGTGTTGCAGCAAAGTACCTCACTTTCATGTATCCCTCTTCACAAGAAGAACCTAGTCATGAGCCTTTCATGGCTTGAAGTTCTCTCCTTGTAAGGGTCAAATTATTTCTCATTAAGTTGATGTGACTTCTCATAGCAAATCTAATAAGTTGTCGTAGAAAATGCGCATATTACGCGCATTACTAATGCAAGACTAATGCAGATTTACGAACGAGGAGGTTTTACGCGCATTTAATGCGCATTCAACGCACATCGGCGCAGCTTGGGTCGGAATTTAATTTCTGATACCTGATTACATTGAGCATATAGAGAAAATCCACCTTTTCTCTCCTTTTCAGACATTTTGTGTTTCCAGGGAAACAAACTCTGGCCAAACTCTTAGGGAGATGGAGTAAATCACCAAGAAAGAGAAAAACTCAGTGAAGCTCTCACTTTTCACCACATTGACGTGCTCGCTTCTTCCAAAGTTAACGCGCTTACAACATGGCCGGAAGCGCATTTCGAGATTACAGGTTGAAACGCCAAATGTCCTCTCTGTATACTCTGTGCTCTGGGTGTATGTGCGGTAGACAGGTGCCCGCGGCTGTCGGTCGGTGTAAATGGTGTTGCTGGGCAGTGAAGGAACGGAGACTGATGATGGCCTAGGTGGATGGGATGAGTCGAAGGGAGGGTGGGAGTTAAGAAAGGCAACACCATTTAAAATGAAAGGGCCTTTGACGCTCATCTCCTGTTGCTCCCAGGCGTTCGTCCTATGGGTGAGGAAAGCAAGTTCTACAACGGTTCAGAAAGGCTCCAGGATCCCTCTTGAGAAGATATTTTGTTCAACCTGTAGCTTGTGAAACCTGCCGCACCTTTATCCTGCCAACCATAAAAATATTTGTCTCGTAAAATTTGTGCGAACATTAAATACTATGCTTAATTGAAATATGAGTTTTATAATCAAACAACAAGGTTGACGATAGCTAAATTTGTACCTATTTCAATAAAAAATTGCCTTATTTGCTGAAATGAGGGAGAAAAACAAATACCAATCGAGTCGTTTAAGTAGAACTTAGCCGTCCGCGTTAATTAGCTCGTCTAGGGCTGATAGATGAGCAGCCTGCGTCACGGAACGAACCGAGCAGAATGCAATGGTTGGCGGGCGAGAATCATCTCATTGGTAGCAGAATGATATATAAGGGGCTTACAAAAGTTTGCTAGGAAGATAAACGACCCTCTGCGATGCAAGAACGAAAAGAAGGCCCCAGAGACAGAGGCATGTGTTTATTTATAAAATGAGAGATAAAATGGAAGAAAAGGAGGAAGCGAGAGAAGAGAAAAAGAAACCCCTCGTTTAATTTTATTTTTTTTACTATTATCAAAAAGTAAAAGATAAAGTTAATATTATCATTAAAGATGAATAAATAAGTCCTTCGGACTCTTTATTTTTCTTGCTTTGTTCGCAGTCTGCTGCCTATTAATTCCAAAATGTTAGAATGATTCCCTCCATCTTTCGGAGTCTGCCTCGTGATCTCTTTCCTACTGGTAACTTGTCTCTGGCGAGTTTTACAATTCTTCTACAATTTAATCCATTATTGTAATTTAATTGCACCATTCGTTTAATTCATGTCATCTTGTCCGCAACCATTCATTAATCGGTTGTATCTATAGTTGTCATATAATATATTCAGGCTCAGTATTGTTTATTACATCTCCCAGACATAGTTACATATATACAATCATACCATTAAATAACTCAAAAGTCAAGCTACTACAGAAATAATGCTTGAGTCACTTGGAGTAGAGAATAAGGAACACCAAGTATCAGTATATTATAAGGGAAACTCAACCTACTCTCAGAAATTCTCAAGCGGAGAATGGTTGGAGTCATAGAGAGAATTGGAAGAGCTTGGAATGCAGACAGGACATCTGCCATTATTAAAACCTTTTTTTCCTACGGGTACGAAGAGGTCAAAATTTTGCCCCTATTCTGCAGAAAGTAGATACACGAGCGTCGAATATTGTCAGGGAATCGGCATTTAATGAGTAAAATTCCACTGCCACGGCTGTTAGAATACCAGGCGAAGTGAAAATAGTTGCTCAAACGCGCAAAAGATCTCCGGAAAATGAGTAATAGAAAGTACGCGAACGGAAACTGGATAATAGCTAATTCAAACGACGTGAATTGATGAAGGGAGGACTTGTATTGAAGACCAAACTCAAAGAACTCAAAAAACAGCAGTGGCCCTTGGTTTTTTGCAATGAGTACCCCTTGGAGGTCCATTTCCCCAGATCTCTATCCCGAACAGCTATCCCTTTCAGCTGGGTCCAGCACAATATGCAAATATGTTTACCCAACATCCGGCATGATTTTACTTTTTTGCGTACCTACCGATCAATCTTCCTTAACTTGGGGAGTGGGTACCCCAAGTTGGTTACCGCAGCTCTGGAGGACATTTAAATGAAAGGAAAACTAAAAACCTAGAGTAGAAGAACGCACTGCTAAGGCTCTCTAAATTACTCCATTAATACTTCTATTGAGGGTAGTCAGGCAATGTTGCAAGGGTGAGTTTAAGAACCCCAGTGGGAGGGCTAAAGGGGGGAAGGCTAATACTACCGGCGCATGTGAGAACAGCAGATGATGATGATGCGCTTAGCAACGAATTTTGCTGTTCCATGAGCGAATTACTGGTACTATTGATCTCGCGAAGAATAAAGAACGATGCAACTTGCCAGAAAAACCAATATGGATTCCGATAGAAAACAGACTGAGGGAGACCGTGCCCTGCGTAAGGATGGGGACTGATAAAAAATTCATATTGATTTGATATTGAGAAAGACTTGGAGAAGACTTTAGGACGGCGGTCGCTCTGAAAATACGCTCGCATTATTGAAAAACAAGGGATGACGTAGTTTGACGGTGATTTGCCATTGGAATTTATATCGCAGTCAAGTTTCCAAAAAAGGACGAAGTTCTAGAAGGAGTTCTAAGGAGGAAGTTGAAAGAAGTGAAGACATATCACAAAACCCAAAGCTTCAACAGTATTCCTTTTCCCACTTGTGATCAATGAAGGAAAAGTAAAGATTGAAAAGAACTGACGTGAATGGAAAGGAAATAAACATGTTATTTTCGTAGCACCGTCGAAGAACCGCGAAGACCTTTAGACGATGTTGAATATTATGAGGCAACCACATCAATGGAGAATATGCTTTGAAAATCAATCGGGAAAAGATAAAATTTCAAAATGCGATCATAGCTACCCTGCTGGGAGAGATATATTGCAGCGGATTGTGACATCATTCTCCTCGGAGGAAGCGTAATCTGTACGTGTGTGCGAGACGTGGTCGTACCCACTGCGGGCATCGAATGGCCCCTAACTCGGAGAGTGCCTCTCTAAAATTGAGATGCTGCCCGGGTGGGGCGGGGGGGTGGGGGGGGGGGCGAAAGGTGGGGGATGAAGGGAACGCGTTTAAGTGGAAGGGAGAGGAGCAGGAGGAGGCACAGTGCGTGAAAGCATTCCTCTGGAGTGTGGCAGTCTATTGATCGGGGTCTTGGACGGTCGGGAAATCAGACCGGAGAAGAGAATGGATGGATGCTTTCGAAACCAAAACGGTGGAAGCGAATGCGAATGGTGGGATCGAACTTGGGGCGGACTGAACGAGTCCGGACACGGACGCTGAGAGAGTGCGAACTCTTTGATGCGTAATTCAATTTCGATGCGTGACAATGAACGGACGATCGGGCATACACTTGCTTCGAGTGACTGAGATTACAAATGCGTTTGTTGGCTTAAGAAGGTAAGTTCGATGCGCTAATTCTTCAAAGGTGAAATCGCAAGCTACGTATTTTCAAGTATAAGAGTGAGGTTATCGTCTCTCTGAGCGTCCGCCAGAAGAAGGTTGTAACTGACTGGTAGACGTGTGGAGATTTTGAGTCAATCATTCAACGCATTAGAATTATCTCTTTGGGCCGACTGCAATTGGTATTTCTTTCGTAATTTATGATTTTGCATTACGACCCTCACGTTTATATCAAAAGTTCTTTTAGATATTCATATTAGTCTCGGCAGGGGTCTTATTGACTGCTATTCATGAACATTTGTAGCGCCCTGCACACTGATTTCCAGCCAGGCGTCACGTATGCACGTATTTATTTAACAAATAAGGTATTTATTTTTCAAACAAAAGTTTCGTTATATTTAGTAAGCTGATGAGTGGCGGCTCACTGACATAAGTGCGACTCAGAGATAATTCATGAAGCCAACATGATTTCCATTTTAAAACGAACCTCAGATAAAGTAACGGTGGCTAAGAATACTGACATCATAAAATCCTAAATTATTTTAAAATACTGAAAAAAATGCCCAGAGAACTGTCAAAAAGCAAGGATTTTTCAGTTTTAAATAATTTGGAAGCAAACTTTTCAGTTAAATTTTCCGAGTACATCACCTAAACCCACCAAATTCAGTCTTGAAATACGATTATCTAATTAGAAAACAGCTAATTCTTTGTTAAACATCATGAAATAAGTTCACTATACGATGTAAAATAATCGACGCTCCATAAGATCTCTTCTTGTCTTGCATATGCTCTCTCCCTATTGACAACGCTGCCAATCTTTTATTTGAGAGCACAAATGTTTTGTGACTGTTAAGCTCGCATTTGGTGCTCACTGCGAGTGGATGACAAAAGTTGTCAGTTCCGCGGTAAAGTAAGTCGTGCGCTGAGGAAAGGCTTAAATGCAGCCGAAGTGAAACTAGGCCACGACCTGAGAGACCGAACTGCAGCGTGAAAACTTATCAAAAGCCTCACGTTAATGCGCATCTTACAACACGTGCGCACTGCCGAAACATTGTGAACAAACGCAGGAAATGTTCGGACACTTTTTGTTCCTGTCTTTCATCAGAATCTTAATATCACTCAGTGGGCTCCCGAGGGGGCGTGTGGCAGGAGCTGTCAGGAGGGTATCAGTCATGAAAAGGGTAAGAGAGGGAGAAAATCAATATGAAGGAGAAATTAATCGGGGAAAGAAGGTATGGTCTAATAGTGCCAGTGTCTCAGTGAAATGGATTAGTGTTTCATCGCATTTGTACTGTGCATTGCATGATACTTAAGGAAGTAACAGCAGTCCTGCCTGCTTGAAGATTGTGTTGCTCGAGGAGTATGACCAACATGAGAGCATTCATGTCATACAAACTGAGTGGCTCATTACTGATATGGAACCTTAGTTCCTATGTTACCTCTATCTTAAAAGGTAATTGTGCTTTCCAAGTACTCGGTTGTGTTTTAACGAAACGCGTGGCATTCCTTAGCCGTTTACAAATTTTTCGAATTATGGTGGTTTGACCGGTAATCGTAGGTTACTGATTTCATATTTTAACTTTACAAAAATAATTTGAAATAAATTCTTGAACCTCATTTAGTCAAAGTTCTACTAATTATCCGATGGAATTAGTCATTCAGCTAGTTAGTGAAGCGCTACAATAATTATGTTAACAAATTTTCTCCTCAGTTAAAGCGTGCTATTACTAGAGTTTTCGACAAGGTATTCGAAATGAAGACGAAGTCATGCTGAAAAATGTTATTTATGGAAAACGGACTCGTAGAGACACTTAAATATTTATTAGTAACAATTTTAATCATAAGAACACGTACTAAAATGCAATGGAACCATTATGAACTATCAGCGGTAAGCCACAAAGCCAGTGTTAAAATAGGATTAAATTGACAAATCACTAAATCGGCATGATGCAATTCTTTTCTGTTTTGTATATAGATATCACTAATGAAAAAACGGATGCAAATTTTCCTGAAAATCCGTGCATAAACATATATCTATTTAGTAACTTTAAACCTTTGTGGGGTGAGTCCATGATGCTTGCGTCGTAATCAATATTAAGCCTAATGGGAGCAGAACAGTATCTGTTACCTCATCCTTCCTTCGATAATCTTTTCCTCTGATGTATCCCAGCCTACTTCACCGTTCTCGAGTCCTTTGCATATATTTCTTAATTATAATTGAATTTGAGTCATATGAACGACCAGATCCTTTCAACTCGGCTAGATTCTCATATATTTCCTTCTCTAACTTGAAAGCCATGGATTTTTTATATAACTTGACCGCCGGATTAACTTGCAGATTTTAGATATGCCTTAGCCCATTTCCTGAATTATAACTTAGCAGTTAGCCCACTTTCATGTTATTTCATGATATCTAACCGAAGTCACGATATTGACGGTCATTTTTGTTAATAATATAACCATAATAAATGAGGAATGTCACAGGGTGAGTCACACTTCAGTGACTGTTAAGTGCTAACTACCCCACGAGTCAAATATGGTGGGGGGGTTTAAAGACTTAAGGATTGGTTACAAAAACATAAATTGCTTGGATATATTAGAAGGGTAGAGGTATTGAAATGGTAGAGATTCCGACAAAAGACTGAGTTAAGGGTCTCAGGTCAAGGGCCTCGTATCAACTGCCACTTCAGAAGGCGTGGGTGAAGCTTACAGATTCTAATCAACATTATTACGATGGGGAGGGCATCGGTAAACCATCAAATCAGTCTCGCCAGAAGATAGTCTTGCGTTTGCAAATATAAAGTGATGGGATTCTTCGCGGTAAAATATTTCGGGGGAAAATAGTCGCCCGGTCGGATATCCAGGGGGACATCTCTCGGGCCTCCTGTGATCAAGGCGTCCCCGTCTCCGGTGATCCTGAGAAAACTTCTTCACGCAAAAGGTCTCCTCAGGCGTTTAACGTTTCCTGAGCCATGTCGGCAAAGGGTTCAAGGATCGAGAAGACCACGGACGAGATTTGCACCGTATGAAGCACACATCCTAGGAGCCTTCAAGAGCTGGAGGGATGAATACTGTCACCGTTGACGGAGACAGTCACCACACGGTGAAGGGAACATTAGTCAAGGTGGACAAGTGCAGGAGTAAGAAGTGCCCAATTGTTTTTGGAGCGGTGAGGGTGAAAAATGATTTATTAAACCTCATCTATCCCAATGTTTATCTCTCAGTTTACTATTCTCTTCTCTTTACTATCCAGAGACCCGATGCGGGACTTGAATAACATATTCCGACTGAGTGCAATTACTTGAACTCCAACAACCTTAACTCTTCTGCAACCTCAGTGGTCTTACATCTAGCCTATGAGCTCATAACGTATCCCATCCTAATCTTGGACATCGCGCTTATTATATTGTTAGCATATGTTTGGATCCCTCATAGCATGATGCAAATGGTGAAATGACGCTATTATGCTGACAACAGTGGCTCAAACCGTAGGCCACGTTTTGAATTTTTATCTTACAGACCTACCAGCCCTCTAGTCGACAAATTTACAACGCTCATGTTACAAATACATTTATGTGAGTATTTGCCGCTGAGCGGTCTGAGTGAATGAACGAACGATAGTATGGCCTGAACGGCTCATTTCCTACTTGGGTTAGCGTACCCCGAAACGCCTGTTCTATATCTTTCACCACTGTCTGTGTGTTTGAGTTATTCTTTCATTTCGCCTTCTGTGTGTGTCATTCTCTCTCTGACGGTGGGTGAAATGCAGCCCTGGCGCCATCTATTGGCCGGTCTCGTGGGTCATGCCTTGGGGAGTGTCTGTTCCTATAAACCCCCCGCCGATTCCAGTGGATTCTTAGTAGACTGGGTAGCTGGGTAGACTGGGTAGCTCTAGTGGACGCGACATCCGAAGGTCCGTGGTTCGATTCCCGGTGCAGTCGAATTTTTTCTGCTTGGAATCGGCCATCATTTCATCTTCACACCACCATTGTCTTTGTAACTTTTATGTGTTTCTATCCACTTTCTTTCTACCTTTCTGAATGAACATTTATGTGAGTATTGCCTATGTATATATATATGAATGAACGACCGATTATATAAATATATATATATCATATATATATATATATATATATATATATATATATATATATATATATATATATATACATATATATATATATATACCGATTATATACACATATATATATATCATATATATATGTGTATATATATATATATATATATATATAATCGTTCACTCATTCACTCAGACCGCACAGCGGCAAATACTCACATAAATATTTATACAGAAAGGTAGAAAGAAAGTGGATAGGAACACATAAAATGAACGAACACAGTGGTGGTGTGAAGATGTAAAGATGGCCGATTCCAAGCAGAAAAAATTCGACTGGACCGGGAATCGAACCACGGACCTTTGGATGTCGCGTCCACTGCTCAGACCACCGAGCTGCCCAGTCTACAAAGAATCAACTGGAATCGGCGGGGGTTTATAGGAACAAACACTCCCCAAGGCATGACCCATGAGAGCGGCCAGTAGATGGCGCGCGGGCAGCTTTTCACCCACCGGCAGAGAGAGAATGACATACACAGAAGGCGAAATGGAAGAATAACTCAAGCACACAGACAGTGGTGAAAGATATAGAACAGGCGTTTCGGGGTACGCTAACCCAAGTAGGAAATGACCCGTTCAGGGCATACAATCGTTCACTCATTCACTCAGACCGCACAGCGGCAAATACTCACATAAATATTTATACAGAAAGGTAGAAAGAAAGTGGATAGGAACACATAAAATGAACGAACACAGTGGTGGTGTGAAGATGTAAAGATGGCCGATTCCAAGCACAAAAAATTCGACTGGACCGGGAACAAACACTCCCTATAAACCCCCGCCGATTCCAGTTGATTCTTTGTAGACTGGGTAGCTCGGTGGTCTGAGCAGTGGACGCGACATCCAAAGGTCCGTGGTTCGATTCCCGGTCCAGTCGAATTTTTTCTGCTTGGAATCGGCCATCTTTACATCCTCACATCACCACTGTGTTCGTTCATTTTATGTGTTCCTATCCACTTTCTTTCTACCTTTCTGTATAAATATATATGTGTATATATATATATATATATATATATATATATATATATATATATATATATATATATATATATATATATATATATAAATACGTTGATGGATTGGAGTCAGCCATGCGGCGATGAACACACGATGTGGATAGGATGGAGGAGATAGACACACAATCCAATGGATTTGTTCCGTGATACGCCTTGAAGACGGACTAGTTCCGAAAGCTAGCTATGTAAGTGTGATCGTCTCTTTTTTTGTGTGTCTATCTCCTCCATCCTATCCACATCGTGTATATATATATATATATATATATATATATATATATATATATATATATGTAAGCTAGCAACAAGGCGTTGAGGTTGGGGATGGATAGATAGGTATATCAGTGGACACTCTGTTGTGATTTTCTCCCGCTGAGGAAGGGTTCTCACCCGAAAGCTTCCGAGAGCAGTGGACACCGGTGTCGCCATGGATCGCCTTTCTGTGAGTGTCCACTGATATACCTATCTATCCATCCCCAACCTCAACGCCTTGTTGCTAGCTTATATTTCTAAATTTATTTCCTTTTTCTGTATAAATATATATATATATATATATTTTCTGTATAAATATACATAGGCAATATTATGCACATCATAATTTTTATAAGGATGTTCACTGTTGTTATGGATGCTTGTATTGAATTACAAATGTGAGAGTGAATTTGGCTGAAAAACTTATCCTCGTCTCTTAATATCACCCACCGACGGTAAAGTAAATGATAAGAAAGCTAGTCTAACATAATCAACTCCTATCGAAATTGAATGCTTTTCTCCCGGCACTGAATCCTTCTTCAGCCCCTCGTAAATCACATTAGGCGTTCTACCCCACTTCATGCGAATTTCATTATCCTCCCTCATCCCTGGTTACAATACCTCCCTTCTCACAAAACCCTTCATCACTCCCTCTTCCTATCCATATCAGCCCCATCAATTTTCTCCTCCTTATTCAAATTTCCCTGCCAACGTGCCCTCTCACGACACCAAAATTAAACCGCCGTGTTTGCATCCATGGCAACGCTAGTGTTCAAACTGTCCTAATGAGATTTGTTTTTTATATAAGGCGTACTTCAGCATTCCTACCGGTGTGTTCCTATTTTTGGCTATTTTCTACGCTACTCTATTCATTTGCAATCCCTCGGTTGAACGGGCGGCAAAATTCCTTGACCGTCCTCCGAACCCTGGACATCATCTGAGTGCTGCCCTCTCTACGTTGATCTATCATTGTTTTACACTATTTACGCGTCGTTAAAGCTGAAATTTATTCCGAGTGTTAAAAACTAATGTAAAACTGATCCAGGACTACTTTTATAGTCTTACTTCTGCATAATTCAGCCACAAAATGAAGTGTTTTGAACAATTTTATGTAAAGCATTCTCGACATCGCGAAGGAAACAAAAGCTGATCCTGATGGTTGCCGTCTCATCCCCACGAAAATACAACCTCATAATTACACTACCAAAATTCATAACCCGCTTTTTTGCGCGTGACGTCAAATAATCTCTCACTCTCTCTGAATCATCGTAAAAAATCTCAGGGATAAGCTTCATCCGCTCATCCATTCTCTATCATGCTCTGCAAATGTTTGCTCATATTTCGTCAGACTTAAATCAATCGTCACGATAACTTTTTCGTTGGTCCATTATATTTATGCATATTATACTTTGCAATCAGTCTATTCAACTGAAGGTATAAAAAATTGTCTCTATTGATTATTTGTTTATGCACAGATTTGCGTGAAAATGTACACGATGTCTCAATAGTGGCATAGAAAGAAAAAAAACCTATCGTACCGATTTAGTCTTATGTTGATTCAATGCTAAGTATTTCAAAATGTACGCTTATGGTACGTGGCACGTCTTTCGTAATAATTCGACAACATGCATACAGATTTCTTATATTCGCAAACGTTAAACACGATATAATTTACATCTAATTATTATGATTGTGGCTCACAATTAAGAAGGCGTGACGCCGAATCCAATATTCAATAATAATACATTTCCATATTATGTCTGCTAAATTTTGAACCCGGCGCCAAATACGTATTCTAGTCATAATACATTTTAAATGAGGAATAAAACTTAAAATATAATCATATAATTTTTCCGTTATTTTCATTACTGCCTGTAAGGTAAACTCCAGCGCCCAATGATAGACATTTAAGTTGTATGTGGTTCAACACTTCTTTTCGACTTATTTAAAAAAAAATATTAAAACGCGCACTCAATAGCCCACGATTACTGCTTCAGCCGTCTTAAGCAGCATGTTGATTTCAGCAGATTCCAGAGATAATTAATTTCGAAATCCCTTTTTTAATTGAAATTCGCTCTTTTTTCCAACTCCTTCCCGTCCGTTGACCCAGTCCTCTTTTTATTCGGCGCTCTTGCTTGCTCTCCGAGAGAGGGCGCGACAAATGCCTCGCCGTGAAGCGAAGTGATAGCAAGCAATTCTAAAAACAATCTTCAGCAAAAGTTGTTATTCATTCAATGGCTTTATTTTTTATAACATCGTAATGCGAATAAATATTTAATTGGTTTTGTTTCATCGCAAGGGAACTTTTGGTGTCGCGTCTTATTTTTGAAAGCCTGTTCAACATTCTCCAACTTTTATTCTTTTTATCTCCATAATATACCATAAGTCTTCTCCCGCTGTATGTGAAATAAATTAGGTTTTCCATTTAGAAGGTTTCAATACCCTACTAGTAGACTTTTTATTGCATTAATGCATTAGATTTATTTCCGTTCGTTTTTCATTGAACAACCTTAGCATTTCGTTCAGCGTCCTCCTTCATGCCTCAACGAAGTTTTTCTTTGATTCCATCGTGATTGAACCCATATTCTACCTATGCCTGTGACACTTTTATACCGTCTTAATTCCAAGAGAAACTCATTTTTTTCTTCCAGTCGCTTCTATTGTGTTATCATACATATCAGTTCATTAATGTAATTTATATTTGTGATCTTCTTCGGTAATCCTCCATTTTTACTTTCAATTTCTTATGTATTTTGCATTATTCATATGTATCCGTTTCAGTTATAAACCGTTTTTATAAATTATGGCGGTTCTATATCATTTTTTTGTTTAAATGTGAATACTTTCAGTGATGTTTTGAAATATTCTTATTTTAGAATATCATTCTCAATATTGAAGCTTTCGCTTGCCCTTACAATTTTCCTGGGGCCATGTCTGTAGTTCATTGTTTCAGGAGAAGGTCATTAAGAAGATCTCTTCTATCCGAGCAGCTAATCTGAGACCTCGCGCGAACACCCATCTTATTTGCAACCTTGGAAGGTTGTACAGTGCCTTGGAGAGGAGTCGCAGCGAGACGAAGCCAAAATATATCAAGCTAAGAATCTTTGTAACGGACCACAACCCCTGCTGTATCCTCTGCGATATAAGATGGCTGCAGCCACGTTATATAACGTCTAGTTAACGCTGTTCAGGGGAGGTCGTCCGCCTTTTTCATTAACCTGACGTCAACCGAGGGTTTGGATTTTGTATATTACATCCGACAGTTGGTTACTCGGCGAAAGCGTTTTCAGCTTCACTTGATCGAAGTTCAGCGGTGAAAAACTCCCCTTGGTAGCAAACATGAAACCGCTGAGAGTGCAGTCGCATAAGGTGACGCTGCAATCGTTGGAGGCGTATTTCACTTTGTTCTGAGCGAGAGAGGAGATGTTAAATAATGCGCTTCGGACTGGCTTCCTTTCTGGTCTTACATAAAGTGCAAATATTGAGGAAGTGGATTTGGGAGATTTCTTGTGGAAGAAAAATCTTTTTTCCTACAATTGCACGGACGGCAGGTATATGTCGTGAAATACTTTATGAAAACATAATTTTCCTGCTTATGACTCCCTTCAGGGGAATACTTGCGATATTGAGGTTGTACTAGCGTTCTGTAGCAAAATTTCACTAAAATTAGCAACAACTGCTAAGTTGTAAATACTGCAAACGCAATCATTTTTCAGTTTTATGGGAAATTTTCCCTCTATATGTAAAATAAACAATGAGAAAGACTTCCGTTTCCCGACTTTGAGTTCTAAGCAGCTCTTAGTTTTGCAAATATCAATTTTGACATTTTCAAACATTTTTTGATCGACCAGTAATGCGTAATAAATTACAAAAATGTATCTTTCACACCCATGCAGAAAGTATAGAAACCTTTTTGACTGGACCAATGCGGTCCCTTTTATGTACCTTTCAATTTTATGGTTGTTACGATGTTCGTTAAAAAATCGACCCATGATCAGAATATTGAGAGCTAGGGTTTCCATTATTGTCCTTCGCTATGCTTCATGTGATTTATTTCTTTTGATATATTTTACCTGAATGAGTACCGAAAACTACTGGTAATATTGCCAGATAATTTTGGTTTATTACACATGGTTTAGCCTTTTCTGGCGTTTACTCTAGCTAACTACTTCCTTTCCTCAAATGTAAACCCCTCAAATTAAAACCCCTTAGCTTAACAGTTTAAGGACCAACGTTTTGGTGGACTTGGCAACGATATATTCATAAATTCGCATCTCGGATAACAAATTCCGAGTGTGGATATGATCAAGATGCAAGTGATTGAAGACGTGGAGATGTGAACGGCTGTACTATGGACTTTGTGCGGTAGATAACCAAGGAGCGTGATCCAGATGCAATGTTTGGCGCTCAATTAGCATTATAGTCGGGAGTTGACAATGTTTCGAGGGCATTGCAGATGTTATGCCTTA
The DNA here is from genome assembly GCA_963169105.1 of Ceriagrion tenellum. NCBI lineage: Eukaryota > Metazoa > Arthropoda > Insecta > Odonata > Coenagrionidae > Ceriagrion > Ceriagrion tenellum. Next base: position 3,356,354 of record OY720633.1, read on the forward strand.
ACATTGAAGTAAATGGATGACGTTGGTGAAGAAACCTGGAGCATGCGCACGAAAAAAATCCCCATTCGGCTCACAATGAACGAACAGGCACAAGATTGACAGGAATTATTTGAATTAGAATAAAAGAAATCGGTGAATAAGCGAATAAGATTTTCTGATAGGCTGACTTCAATCATTCGGATAAGGGATTGCGGTCACCAATGAATTCTCTGGAAAATATTTTGAGCAATAATGAATTACCATCACCCGCGAGTAAACAACGTTCATGATATTTTCATGTCGGAAGAATAGAAAATTGAATGAAGGAATTCAGAGGGTGCTCATTATTGCCGGCCGATCGGTTTACTCCCCTGGTAATCGCTGAGAAAATTGGAGTTAGCTATTGAGGAGCGAAGTGGATAATTGCGCCGCCGTAAGAGACATTCATTTAGAGGAGATAACCATAGGGATGGACGCTAATGTTAGTATGGCATTAAATGGCTAGTGAAGAGTCTGGTTTGGAGCGTGGCGTTAGTGGAAACCTGTAGAGAGGTGATGAGAATAACCGATAGGTGTGGATGCAAGGATGGAAATGTAAAAGGTCTGATGGAAGTAGAGGAAGAAGAAGAACTGAGCATGGTGGATGAAGAGAGGAGAACGCAGGAGGAAATCAAGAGGAGCCAGAGAAGGAGGATATAGCTGGATGTAATGGGAAATGAAGCGTTTAAGACTTTTGATGGGATGGAGAATGCTGCGCCAGTGAGAAAGGAGATGAGAGAGAAAGGGCATTTAGGATGGAAACGCCAAAATAATGGAATATAATTTATGCAAAATTTTGTGGTAAATGTGATTGATATCAAATTCCCAACCAAACCTATTTTGACAATTAGAGTGCAAACGACGTAATATTACGTTGCCCTAATCTCCCGAGAACTCCAAACAACAAAATTTTACGTTTAGTTTCATTTTAGCAACTCTTTGGCGTGTATAATATTTTTATGAAACAATAAATTTTAATTTAAATCAGAGGATTTATTCAACAATGATGAAGATATAAACTTGAAGTTACAAACTATAAGACAGTATATTTTGCATTTTTCTATCTTTTGTGGGGAAAATTTAGATAAAAAATCCTGAAAAATTAGTTAAATGAAGCCAGAACTTTGGCAGCAGAAGAATATGGGATGGCCATCACTAAAAGTGATAAACGCTGGGCTCCCAGCTACAAATCTAGGATGCAGTGGTAAAGAGTAATTTCCTGTAGTGCGCCCAAGATAATGACGCGGTTGACAGAAAGGTAGCCAATTGGCAAATACGTTCAAAGCCGGATGGTGAAGAGAATCATTTGACCAAAGAATTCCAGTTGGTAAAATTCATGTTAATAATGTGATCGCGATAAAAATGTTTAATTCTCAATACTGTCCAAGCCATATCCGTACATTCATTTTACTTACTTTCCATTTACGTACTTTCCATTGAGCTTTCATCTTGGACGGAGAATAGAGCAAAATATCTTCCATTTTATGACGACGTGTAGTTAATATCCGCTGAAGAACAATGAAAGGGCGGTGAGCAAAGTTCCATCAATGCTTTCAAGGCTGTTTTTTTCTGGAAAATATTTAGAAATAAACGATTGCTGTGCAAAGGTAGCTAGAAAATACTGAAGGTTGAAAATTTACAGTGAATTTAAGCACTGTGTGGAATTTCGTTTGAGAATGGATCTATAAAGCCATGAGAATGTGAAAAATGCAAGGTAAACATTTGACTCGATGCAAATTTTGATTTGCGGAGTCTGAAGGTAACTTTTTTTTCGCATACGCTGTAAGTAGAGCGTGAATAACAGGTGGTCGGAGAAATGAAAGGCGGCGCTCCGTGGGATGAACGTTGGGTGGTGCAGAGAAGAGAATATTTTGTGAGAGGAAGAGAATATCTTGCGAGTGGAAGAGAAGATATTATGAGGAAAGAGAAAATGTTACTAGTAAAGAGAATATTTTGTTAGAGAAGAGAGTATTGTAAAGAGATTAGTGATAGGCTACGCAGAATCACATCTGTATGAGAAGAGGAGTGAGCATGTTCTTATTGTACAAGCAAAATTAAGAAGTATTGATAAAGTCGGGTTGGAGATGACAGATATGTGTTGATTATAGCGAAGTGACTTAGCAGACCTCCTCAATAATAATATATGGTGGTGGGGAAAGTGATTAATGGCGACGTGCACTCGCGGTGTGAATCTGGGAAATGCCGGTGACAGGTTGAAAATCGCATCTAGAAGCCCCTGGGGCGAGGATAAGCCCTTAGTAAACGCATGGTCGCGGTTCGTTATGCTACACTGAAACTAGAAAAATACATTTTCAAAGAACTACGGAATTAGCCGCGCAGTAACTTTAACGGGTGAAAAACATCCACCTCTGCAGGGATTTGAATATCACTGAGGACAGAAGGCGTAACTTTGTGGAAAATCTGTACATTCATTTAAAAGAATAGACCAATCGCAACTTCCACACAAGATTTATTTATATACCGACCCAGGTATCGACACACCATGTGTCATTCTCAAGGAGTCAACCTTGAGAATGACACACGGTGTGTCGAAACCTGCGTCGGTATATAAATAAATCTTGTGTGGAAGTTACCATTGGTATACTCTTTAAAATGAATCTTTAAAAAGGGATTTGAACCCTGGCCGCCCGTGCGGTAGGCGAGTACTCTAGCCACCACTAAAACCCCATTCCCTCCCCAGTTTTTAAATATTTGAACTAGAAGGCTTTGTATTTGTGGCTTGGCCATGACTAAATCATTACTTGTCTTAGTTCCATTTGTGTTTCCTTTGTTTTTGGGAAACCCAAACCTTAAGTCAACTTACCACACGCTTCAATAATATCGAGTAAAAAAAATCACTTTTTGACTGCTGCGTGAGAGCGGGAGAGAAATTAGAAGAGCAACAGGGTACTTCGGTCTTGGAAAGACCGGATCTGACAAAGGCTGCTCTATCAGTTCAGCGCTGTTGTGGATGAACTTTTGAGGGAAAGATGAATACATATGGCAGTTGTTGTTGAAATGTAACCATGCTCTCGATCCTTTCATGTGACTCTGGTTGGTCAGATGATAGCAGCTGCAGAACATTCTCATTTTGTCGGACGCAAGAGCGTGAAACTGGAATTCTGATTTTTTTCTGGACAAAGCACTGGTTAAATGTAAAAACTGAACAATGAAACATAGAGAGAAGACCCGCCATATAAATGCTTTGACCTTTATTTCACTGATTCGAGGAGCGCATTCGACTTTTTGTTCCAGGAGCTACGTAAGAAAGAGAACATTTTTTTCTCAGTTTTTTTCCAAAGGTGACAGCTTCCTTTCGTCCAATTTAAAACGTTAAGTCGGTTTCTTATATAAGGTGTTCTCCAACTCCGTCTCGGTAACATTTTTATCTAAAGTCAGATTAGCGTTCAGTTAGCCCCTTAAACTTCATTATGCAATATACCATTCTCGGGAAAAGGCAGTGAAAAGTAACTGAAGTCGCGGGAACTCCTAAGAAGCAAATGAGAGATAGCAACGAGATGTGAAGGACTTCAAGCTCGTCCCAAACCTTACGTTTGCTTTGGGCCCGTTTATCCATCTCCGGGTAAACTTTCCGGTAACTATCCGCCGGATAGAGCTACCCGCCGGATAAATCTTATGTACCGTTTATCAATCATATTTTATCCGCCGGATGGTTACCAATAGATGTGGCAACGTTGGTTTTGTCAACTCAGAGTGAACGTGAATTTTGAAGCGACAGTTGTGGTTGGCCACTGACTGCTCTGAACAAATGAATTCCAATATTCGCAAGGCTCGGCACGAGCTCGTATTTCAATGTGGTGTATTTTGCTGCCGTTTAACAAAAAACTATTTCACGGTCGTATCTTAAGCATTTGTTTGGCGAAGATTGTCTCAAGCGCGAGGTTCATCTCAGATTCTTGTTTCTAAGTCGTTAAACGTATGACTGTACATGGTGACTTTATTAAGGGTTGTTCAACGTTAGTGTCAGATGGATACGATATCATTTCATGCCGAAACCTCAGTGGCTTTTGTGTCTGTTTCTTTCTGCTAAAAGTTGGTGTCTACTCTTTCACTCGTTTTGAATGCCGTTTTCAGTGTTTAAATATTTCGTGTGAATAATTAACGTGAAACGATATAGATATGTGAAAATCTGTGAACCCAAAAAGAATTTAAGTCCTTGAATTTACCTCTCTGCGGAGCTTCTGAGTATGTTGAAATAATAAGTACCACTGGGATGTAAACAAATATGGTAGAAATGAGCCTTCTGAGGCTATCGTTAAACTGTTATTACTCTTTTGCTTTCCTTACTGAGTGGATATTTTTACGATGACCACTAGTTGAATAACATGTTTTTTTTTAATAAAACTACTTAAAAATAGCGTTCTAGCAAGGCCAGAGCACGATGAAAGGATTGAGGATAGTGCACCATGAAGGAAATTAATCATATGGACCTGGTTTGATAGGGAAAACAACAATAAATAAGTTCTCCCTTTCTGCCCACTTCAAGTGGGAATGGAGTGATGGATATTTAAGTATGCATTATACTAACAAAATGTTGATACGAAATAGGAATTACATTGAAATGTAGTCAATAATGACCAGTTCGTGTAATGTCTAGCAGTAGCAATGCAGTGACGAAGAGAGAACCCATATTTTAAATGTAAAACTCGAATGCGTCTAAAATTAACCACTGCGTTTATAATTAGCATATTGTTACTGTAGTTATACAAATTCCACATGAAGAATTCCTGTGAATCTTTCTTAGTATTTAAAAACTCATTCAAAATTAGTGAGACTTGTATAAATGGGTGGGATATTACGTTCTTTTCATATCATATGGAAAAATTTCTTCTTTTACTCAATTTTCTATAAAAATAGTGAACATTCACCGCATAAATTAAAAGACGACATTGGTATATATTCAGCTGGCAGTAGTTTGGTGGCAGTCATTTTTCTTCGTATGTATTCATAAAGATTTCTTTATCTAGTTCAGTTTATTCCATAACTAACAGAATCACTAATGGTCACAACTCAGACCAATCCTTACACACAATTGTTTGGATTTTGATTATGATAATCTTTTTCCAACAAATAATGCAAAAGGATGGAACTTATTCTGTATAGGCTTTCATTTTTGAATTTTGGGGAACATCAAGGAGCAAAATAAATTCCAGAGTATGAGATGGTACAGTCAATCCTCCCTTTACGGACATCTCCAAATAGCGTACACCTCCCATTAGCGGACAGTTTTTTTGGTCCCAGCAGCAGAACATTGAACCTTATGGAAATAACACCTCCAAATAGCGGGCACTCTTAATAATGGACGCGGACAGCAGAAAATGCATATTTTTGCCCCAATTACCTCCAATAACGGATACACCACGTGCTATCCTGTGAAAATTTCTCTTCCTCCAAACAAAAAAAACGCCATTTCTTGAAAGCCTATAGCTTACAAAGAACTTATTCAGGAAAAAACATCGAATAATTTGGGAGAAACACCTTGTTGGTCTACTGGTTGGTGCTCCTTCCTTTTTTTATTGCCACGCATTCCTTACCGAGGGTGTTGTGGAATTATCAGTATGGGGTTCTGCTGACTACCGAGGGAAGACGGTTGTGTGGGAAAAGATAGATTGAAAGGGAAGGAAGATGCTCGGGAGCAGCAAAGCAAGATGAAATCCTTAGGGTGATGTAGATAAGGAAGTTAGAGAGATGGAGGAGGCTAATTGAAGACACCTCTATTTCTATTCCCAAGCTTTATGTGCCTACCATGCGAATGCTTCAGTCCGGCAGGGATACGGAATTCCCGCAGAATTGACTTTGAATCATCTGTTTTGGTGACTTGAGGCCCAACCTGGAACCTGGATACAAAAGACCTGCAAGCGGGCGCGAAAGACGGGCGGCTCTCGCCTGGGTGCGTGGGATAGTAAGGGAGAGAGACAGACCCGAATGCACATAACTGTAAAAGTACGCCGTACACGGGGGTCAAACGATAGAAAACAATGCAGATATTCCGCGCTATCCAGAAATTGAAGGAAGAAAGGAAGAGAGGGATCATGAGCGCTGGCACAAGCACTTAAGTAGGGGAACTTTTGTACAAAGCAGCGCGAAAATCGGAGAATTTGAAATGCCGCTGGTGATTGCAAAATCCTTCAGACCACGATGCTTTCAGAACACAAATTTAAACAATATTGGTGTTCACTGATATGCGAAGAAAAAAGAATGGATGACTCGTGACACCGTGACCGACTGGATTACAAAAGTCGACCGGAAAATGGGCAGGGAGAAATGAAAGGTTATTTTGTTCCTCGATAATGCTTTATCCCATCCGGACTTAAAGTTATAAAATATGAAATTACTTTTTTTTCCACTTAATACGACATCTTTTTGTCAGCCTTTGGATCAAGGGGTGATACAAATCTTCATAATCCAACACAGAAAAAGGGTACTGAGGCATATTTTATCGAAAATTGACGACAAAAGTGAAGCAAATGAAATATCAGAAAGTATCACTATTCTCGAAGCCATTTTATGGGCTATCTCATCAGTGAATGATGTTAAGGGAGCAACTGTCCGTAATTGCTTCATTGAGGCAGGATTCAATTACGATGAGGAGGACAGTAATTCTATGATAGAGAGCGGCAACTCTAACCAAGAAGAACTGGAATTGCTAGTGAAGAATTTTGTGAGTAGAGAAGTGTAAGAGGAAGTATGCCACAATAGATGAGTGCTTATGCACAGAAGACTAATCCCTCAGTACAAACGATCTTATTTCTGAGGCAAAAATGTGTTCTTGCGAATGTTTGCGCTAAAAGAGTATTGTTTCAGTATTTAGTTTGGTTTCAATATTTGTTTTAAATTTGGTTATGATTATGAAGATCCCAAAAGTAATTACATGGACAACAATTAACAACAGTTTCATTAGAAATGTTTATGCCACAAGTGTATTGTTTTTAATATTTAGAAAATTAAAAAATTGTCGAAAGGTATTAAAATTCTTATATTTTTATTAAACGACGCAATTACAGCACATAAAAACTGCGCCGTAATTGTCCGCACAGCAGCCCCCTCTGAATAGCGGACACCTCTCAATAGCGGACAGTTTTTCCGGACCCATACATGTCCGCTATATGGAGGTTAAACTGTATTAGCCTCAGATGTATGATCTCAATATTAGTGTCTGCTGTCCTTTATTCTTTTGCACAATCAATCCACCGTTGATTATGTTGCTTTCTCATGACTCTTCTACTCACTTTTCTTTTGCAACTTCTATGTGTCAAGACGGTGGTTACAATAAACTCTTAATATGTTGAAATTCTAATTGAAATTGTCATGAACATTGACAATATTCATCCACCATCGCATTATTAATGAACACATCAGTACAGGTCACTCTTCAAGATAAATACTGGGTTTGTAGAATTAAATTAGTGCAATGTACCACTAACACCTCAAGAATCAACTAATACACACACACAGATAGATATATATATATATATATATATATATATATATATATATATATAAAGTTCTTGCGAAGATTCCACGAACGTGGCAAACAATATAAATCTTCGTCACAGGGTGACACTAAACATAAAACATAAAAAAGCAAACTCACGAGTTTAAAATTTTCGGTGGGTCGCCCGCACCTTCGTCAGTGATAGAATATATATATATATATATATATATATATATATATATATATATATATATATATATATATATATATATATATATATATATATAAAGCTTCGTCACAGGGTGACACTAAACATAAAACATATAAAATGGAAACTCACGAGTTTAAAATTTTCGGTGGGTCGCCCGCACCTTCATCAGTGATAGAATGATTCTATCACTGATGAAGGTGCGGGCGACCCACCGAAAATTTTAAACTCGTGAGTTTCCATTTTATATGTTTTATGTTTAGTGTCACCCTGTGACGAAGCTTTATATTGTTTGCCACGTTCGTGGAATCTTGGCAAGAACTATATATATATAAATACGTTGATGGATTGGAGTCAGCCATGCGGCGATGAACACACGATGTGGATAGGATGGAGGAGATAGACACACAAAAAAAGAGACGATCACACTTACATCGCTAGCTTTCGGAACTAGTCCGTCTTCAAGGCGTATCACGGAACAAAAAAAAAAAAAAATATATATATATATATATATATGTTTATATACATACATATATATATATATATATATATATATATATATATATATATATATATATATATATATATAAAATGCTGCATTGAATATATATATTCGGCTGCATTGTATATATATATATATATATATATATATATATATATATATATATATATATATATATATATATATATATATATATATATATATATATATATGTATATGTATAACCAATACATACGTTATTTGTCGGAGTATTTTTTGGCAGTAATAGACATTAAGTCGTCCAGCTCTGTTTACATTCACTTTTTAGCGTTTTTACGAATCTTAAGTACTCTTAAGGACTGTTCGTTGTTAATTAAAATTAATGAATACCATCGCGGTGGTCTGAATGTAAAATAATTTGCCACAAAAGTTCTCCACGTCGCTTTGTTTGTTGACATATCTGACTGCCGAGCATTTGTGAGCGAAATTCGCAGTTGTTGAGGGATTGTTTAATTTGAATCATGAAGCTGGAAAGTTACATCCCTTCACGTAACGATTTTATTGCGCTAAACTAATAAATTAAAGACTAAATATTAAGTCAATCAAAATATTGCTCTAGAAGACCTTAAGTGAATGTTCATACCGTAAGTAGGTGACTATGAAATACCGTCACTATCGCGCATTCCCAAATTTTTCAGGGGCTTCACGATGATTTTGGCCAATTACATCATCTTAAATCAACTTAAAAATGAACTTTGATGCTTCAAATTTATTTAAACAAAAAGCACCATGAGCATTCCATTCATTAAATATTCAAATTCCTTTTCATTTCATAGTATTGTAACCAGGAAACATGAGAAATATGAAAGGCTTTATAATTTAAAAAATTACGGCGATTGATGCCATGAATTGAATCAGAGCAGTCACACCACCAATAACTAGGATTACTGAAAAAGAATTACACGAGTGAATATAGAGTTGCGTCCAAAATAACAGTTTAAACATGTCAGGTGATAACGGCAGACATCTTGAAAATGGGTTTATCCTCCGGATAAAAATAAGTAGAAGGTAAAAAGAAGTAGCGGGTAAATTTATTTCGGCGGATAAAGCTTAAACGACGGTGGATAAACGCTTTCCTTAGGTTTATCCGGAGGATAAGCTATCCGCCGGATAAAATCGCGTTACGCGGAGATGGATAAACCGGCCCTTAGAGTATTGTAAGTAATTGCGCTCTGATGGGTTAAACGGTGTTATAATAATCATGCGGCAGTTTTAAGTCTTGGATAAATGAATTGCTTGTTTGAAATGACAGGAAAATTCGGCTGCATTGTAAATAGTTGAGTCCTAAATGAAATGCACAGATAGAATGGAAAACATTTTAGATTTTTGGAGTTCAACAATAATAAATGTTAATGAAACGGGGTTGAAAAAAGTGATACCTACTGCATTTTGAGGTGGGAAATTGTAGTTTGAGTAAGGTTATTTCATCGCATTGCGTCATATTCGGTGGGGAAGAGGTTTATGGTTTTCTCAACTTGTCGTTTATCAACCTCTGACGAAAAGGTTGATAAACGACCGGGCCTAGAGATCACGTGAATAGCATGGTGCTTGATGATGTAGGGTTGTAGGTGGCAGTGACCATAGCTTGTTTGATTATGCCGAGGTTATGGATGCGATTCATCCAACCATTTGATGTTATATCACATTTTGGTGGAGTTACCAGAAGATAGACAAGACTAATAATGTCTGGGGAAGTGGCAAGGATAGGGAACGATTGTGTTGAGTGGTAAAATGTAGCTGCTTCAGAAAAGAGTTCTCTATTTTTTTGTCATACCTTGCCTTGTCAGAGGGGAGTTGTGTAATTAGTAGTCTTGAAATTTTTATCAATGTTTACCTGTAACCTTCGCTGAGTAAGTCCACCAAATTGTTTTTCGTGATATGATGGATTGCGATACGTTTTTCTTTGTTAATATCTCAATCTGGTGAAATGGCAGAAAAGAGATTCGATTTAGTTTTTCTCCAGCTATTTTCAGTCACAGGAGTCAGTCTAAACGAATTTTTCCTAACAATGCATTTATGTAATGTTTGCTATTATCGACTAAAGTCGCGCCAGTACCAGCTTATATTGAATGCTGAATCGAGGTTTTTTGGTGACTTTCCTCATCAACGGTCAAAAAGAAGATTAAATAGACTTTATTCAAATGTATTTTTACAATAATTTATGTGTGCATAGTTTTTTTTAAAGAATATATGGAGTGCGCATTACGATCGAGGTTCTCATTTCTCCTTTTGCACGTGGGTCAAATGTTCCCGATGCGCAGTCGTATTTTTCCACGGCCGATGTGCAGCGCGAACTTTATAGGTGTAGCCCTCGTAATTGCTTCCGCAAATTGCAAACGGCAGGCAGCAGCAGCGCCACTCAAGAGAGGGTGGGGAGGAGAGGAGACGAGGGCTGCGGAGAGCGCCGGAAGCATTCCGCGAGAACCGAGGCAATCGCCCAATTCTTTCTCCGCATCTCTTCCTCGCTCGGACATTTTTCTGAAACGTGAAGGCATTTAGCGAAGCTCTTAAAGTCGTTGGACCTTCTTGTCGAGGGAAAGAGCTTACGGGACTAATGATGGAGAGAATTCTCCTCAAAAAGAGAAATTTAATTATATAATCAACTTTTGGTCTTCCCTATTCATTTCCAACTAATAAGGGTTCATCGAGGAAGATTGTGTAATCAGTTGACGACAGATGAATTGGTATCTCATTTTACATTCTTACATATCCTTCCTGTTATTTTCTTTGGGGGAATATTCGTTAACAAATTGATTTAGCAGCATTTTAATAAGCTTTCACCAGTCGATAACCCAGGAGGTTATAAATATGTTAATTTACTTACTTGATAAATTGGTCTTCCCTTGCTGTTTTTTACATCTACTATACATGATTATGGATGCAATGTGTAGAGAAAAAGGTACCAAAATTGTTATTAAGTACTTAAACAAAATAATCAAGGAATAGGAAACTCGATCGCAGATAAAGAAAAGTGATCAGTAAAACAAAATTTTTTGCCAACACTGTCCTTGTAGTATGTGTATAGCAACAACTCCTTGTAGTATGGTGGGAATTTTGTGACGAAAAATCCCAAATGAGCCACATAAAATCAAAAAAGAAAAACTTGATAAGTTTTTAGATTATCATCAGTGGTATCTATTATTTCAAATTCATGCACAATGAAATTGAAAAATGCGAAAGTGAAGAGACCTCAGACAAATTCTCCTTGTTCTCGTAAGTAGAAATGCACTTCTTCTAGGTCATAAGCCCTTCTCTCTCGCTCCGGTTCCCAGGGATTCATTCATTTGAGGAATCTAGGGTCGAGGCCGCCGCCCGCGCGGTGGGGGAAGTGTCAGCCTTCGGGGTCACCGCGAGGGTGTTGGCTGAGTGGGAGGGCGGATTTCAGATTTCACGCTTCCGATTGGTCGTTGACAGCCGTTGAGGGGGAGTGAGCCGGCTCATTTGCTTCGAAGTGGCGGTGGCGGCTGTTGAGCCGGATTTCGGCGTGGGAGGGTGTTAGGTGGCAAAAAGGGGGGATTAACGCCCATTCTTGTGTACCCCCTACTAGTTCCTATTCACGGAATGCAATTTATGCTCACTCAATGGATGAATATTGAAAATTTACTCGGAAATTTTGCTTTCAGAATAATCAAAGCTAACACAAGAATGATCCATACACTCAATTGAATTGTGGTCGCTCAAATACTTGCTTGTCCAAGAAACCCCTTAGACACTATTGATGAAAAAAAAACGTGGAGGGCTTGAAACTGAACACTCATGAATGTTTGTGAATTTTAAATCTTAAAAAAAATTAATTCCAGGTAAAGGGTAGGATAAATGCTAGGTGTCAGGCTTTCGTCGCTGTGAATATCGCAACATCATAGGTCATCACAAGGAATGCAATGTAATTCGTCTGCATTCATGGTCTATAAAACTTAATAGATGTTAAAATTAAGTTATAATAAATGAGCTCTTTGGTTTCCTGAAATAATACATAAGGACCTCATTTATAATAATATCTAAGGACCTCTTTGAGTCATTTATATTTGAGTCATTTTTATTTTACAACTACGGCTCCAGATCAATTAAACGCCTTGCGTATGAACCTGATGTAATGCATCGAAACACGTATTGTAGTTGTAAAATAAATTACAAGGCCTGTACTATTTAATTTTCAGAGAATACTCTTTCCCCTTAGCACGCTTTATATCGTGGGAAGTATGGTGATCGTTTGCTGGTCCAGATCAATTAAACGCCTTGCGTATGAACCTGATGTAATGCATCGAAACACGTATTGTAGTTGTAAAATAAATTACAAGGCCTGTACTATTTAATTTTCAGAGAATACTCTTTCCCCTTAGCACGCTTTATATCGTGGGAAGTATGGTGATCGTTTGCTGGTCCAGATCAATTAAACGCCTTGCGTATGAACCTGATGTAATGCATCGAAACACGTATTGTAGTTGTAAAATAAATTACAAGGCCTGTACTATTTAATTTTCAGAGAATACTCTTTCCCCTTAGCACGCTTTATATCGTGGGAAGTATGGTGATCGTTTGCTGGTCCTATATAGACTGCATTGTGTCTAATGAAACACGGAGCACTTAGTTCGCATTCGCGCGCAATGAAACTCTACATTGTGTGGTTGCGGTCGCTGCCAACCCGGAGGTCACTCTTGTGAGGAATACAGCGAACATCTCTCTCCCACTCGAGGGACCTCTGCGGTTCGCTGCCTGCCTAGAGGTCGAAGGGGAGAGAGGGAGGCGGAGGGGAGGCACTCTTGTCAATCACTCACCTGTAGAGCATTCTCTCCTGCCGGTCCGCCTCGACGTAGATGCGATAGTACATGCAGAGCATGATGACGCCCGGCAGCCAAAAGGACACCGATGAAGAGAGTACGGCGTATGCCCTGTTGACCACGAACGTGCACACGTCCGGTCTCTGGTCCCGGAATTTGGCCGCCTCCTCCGTCGTGTACCACCCGAGGAAGATGGGCAGGAAGGACACGGCCGCGGGGCTGGCCCACACGACGGCCAGCATCAGCACCACAGTCCTCCGTGTCATGCACAGCGGGTACTCTAAGGGGCGCACGATGGCGTAGTACCTGTCCACGGAGATGCAGCACAGGTGAAGGATTGAGGCCGTCGAAAAGTACACGTCCAGGGAATTCCACACGTCGCACATAAGCGGTCCGAACAACCACCGACCGGTCAACTCGACGGAAGCGTTGAATCCCATGGCCCAAATGGCCACCAGCATGTCTGCCAATGCTAATGACACCACGAAGTAGTTGGTGATGACCCTTAGTTTGCGGTGTCGAACCACGCTGACGATCACCAACAGGTTGCCGAACAGCGCTGCCACGATGATGAAGCCCATCGCCGTGGACTTGAGCACGACGCCCAAGAAAGCCTCCCAGCCCTCGAACAGAGATTCGCCGGCACCCTCGGGGTCCGCGGTCGCCGCGTCCTCGGGAAGTCCCGTCGATGGGTCGGGCGATTCTGTGGTCGATGATGGTGGGGTGGCCGTGGAGTCGGTGGTGGTGGACTGGGCCACGATCGCCTCGCTGTCCATCGCCGTCGCTCTTCTTGGGTCGCGCCGAGCAGCGACCCGAGTAGGTCATCCGCCGAGAGTGAACCTCCGCGGCCCACTGACGCCCAGGGGCCGGCCTCTCATCGGAGGTAGGATGTCACTGGAGACGGAGGTATTTCCAGAGCTATCTGCCAGTTCCAAAAATGCTCCAGGGGGCTTAGTGACGGAAGTCGCGCTATGAATGTGCCATCCTCTCTTGGTTACGTGTTGAGTGAAGGTTGAGAATCATCCGCGTCTCACTCAGAGGATTGTTCTCATGCGGCAAGAAACCCCGAATCACCAAGCTTTAACGGTACAAGATGGTCCAACTCCTTTCATTATCTCATTCGAAATACATTTCTTCGCTATGTGTGGTAATGTATTTTGTGCAAAGATACTTAAAAATGTGCCTTCACCTTCATAGAGGAACAATGAGATCCTCGATGGGAATTCCGGCATTTTACCTCGCAAGTCGTGTTATGAAATACTGCAGTCTGTAATAACCCCTTCAACTTTCGGAATCCATAGCAATCGTGTCCGTTTTCGCATTCCTTTTGCATTCTGAGCCTCAGTTTAAATCGATTCCCACACACCCTCAGACGTAAGGCTTCCTTCGCCCGCCATGACTTGTTAGTGGTCGCTGACGTCACCAGACTCCCTCTCCTTCTTCGAAATCCCACCCGAAGGGACTTCCGACCTGCTACCTCTGCCGACCCACAAGTCGACGAAGATGCTCACCACTGACACGGATTACATTGTCGCAATTCGAAGGAAGCCGCTCACACCTTTGGGATCCTCCTCGCAGTTGGGTGACGCGTCGACTTCAGAATGCGTTTCTTTGGCCGAGGCCGCGACCGGTGAAAAACAATCCCTTTGCTACGACGCTCGGAAGTTACATTGTGTTGGAAGCGATTGCAAAAATTGGGACGTCAAACACCGTCGATCGTGCGATGTTATCCCCAATTTTCAATCCGAACCAGCGTTCTCGAGATTGCGGAGGCCTGCGGCAAACGATTGACCCTATCGCTTCAAGGGTCTGCCGCGAGTGACATCGGAACAGCGATGCGAGAAGATGGGAGTACTGAACAGTTCTAAAGTGAGAAATATGACCACCTGCATGAGTGAACTGTTGACAGTTCATTCAACGAATCCCGCTCCTTATACTCCGTTGTCTCACGAAAGATTCTGCCGTATCCGACTCGAGGAGAGGGGTTATTCGGCGAGACGCAGTGGGAGGATCAAGAGAGGTCACGGATCCCGCATCGCCAGGGAAGTGACCTTTCCCTCGCCGAGTGAACCGGCCGCCAGGGGTCGTCCGTCCCTCGGATGCTTCCTCCTCTCAGACGGGGGTGGGAAAGGTCGAGGAGCACAGTGCTGGGTCTCTCCAAGGCCTTCTCTCCCACGAATACGACCCCCTTCCCGGCGTGGGGTGAAGCGGTAAAAGGGGGAATCGGGGGGGGGGGGGGTGGCGGGGCAGGGTCGCCGCGATCCCCTTCTTGGGCGAACTCCCACTCTAGTCACACTGACTAGCGCGGGTCGCCGGCCCTGGCCCCGGCCGGCCCTCGCGGGTCGCACATCTCCCCACACGCTAGCCTTCTCTTCCGAATCACTCACTCACTCACTCGATTTTTTTTAAGGGTGTCCCCACTCGACACTTTCCGGCCTCCGTGATTCTCCCGAAGCGGACGGATGCGTGCTGATGTCACGCCGCTGCATCGTCGCGCGTGCCTCTCGAGTCCACGTGCCAGTGCCACCTTTTTCTTCTTCCTCCACTGGTGCTGGTGTGTGCGTGTGTCGGTGGGAGGGAACGAGATAAATAGAGAGTGAGAGAGGGAGGGATGTGATGATGAGCGGAGGACGGAGAGCGGGAAGGCGAGAGAAGGGACCTTCGCTGCCTTCGCTGTCCGAGCGTGCAGTGTGAGCGCTTCGTCCTTGTCGCGTGGAATCCTCGCGAGGAAGAAGAAGAGTGCGCGCGGCGAGCGGCGGGGCTTCCCCCTCACGGCTCCTCCCACTCCTTCCCCTTCTCCTCCTGCGGCGGCGGCCCGGGACACACACACGCGGTGGAGTGAGATGGGAGACGAAGAAGAGAGACGCGTCGTCCGGGAGATGAAGAAGCAAGACCGTCTCCGGTGATGACAGTGACGGGTAGCGATGCTATCTGAAGAGCAGGTGTATGGTGCGGGGGAGGAGGAGGTAGCGGAGAGGGATAGAGAGAGAGAGAGAGAGCGATTACTACAAGTAGCTGTCAAAATTCTGAAGAAGAGATGCCGATAGGAGGCGAGTAGTAGTAGAAGAAGAGAGACAAGGACGGACGACGACAGTCTCAAACAATGACAATGACGACGAAGCGTTTCAAAGTACAGGTATGCGATGCGGAGGAGGAGGAAGCAGAGTGGGATGGAGAGAACGATTATTACGCACAGTTGATGGAATTCTGACGAGAACTATAAGTAGAAGTACGAAGTAGATGTGAGGAGTCCGTAGGTTCTCGGTGTGGGAATGCAGAGAGCGGTAATTGCTTATGTGAAGTAGATTTGCGGGGATTTGTGAGCGGGGGTTGACTCTTTGCCCCGTTTGTTGTGGTCAAGGAGAGAGAGAGAGGGGCCGCTTTCCCGAAGAGACGACGGATCGGAAGCGTGCACTCTGCGACTTCCCTTCTCTGCCCTCGTCGCCCTCGCAGGCAGGGGCAGGACAGGCAGGCGAGGGCACACTGTTGCACTCCAAGGAGACCGACTGACTGAGTGGACCGCCGCGCCGTGCCCGCCTCTCGCCGCAGCGGATGTGACGGCCGGCGCTCCCCGCGTAGTGTGTGGCCGGTCTGTCTGTTTGTCCGCGCGCCAGTGTGATGTCCGTGTCTGCGTGTTTGTGTGCGTTCGTAGGGAGCACACCTCTCTCTCCCGGAGATGCGATATAAACCTCCCCCTACCCCCACTCCCTCACCCTCCGAAAAACCTCCTTCCTTCCCTCCCGCGCTCACCCCATGGGGAAGGGAGGGGGTGTTGGTGAGAGATGGGAGCGGCGCGGCGCCTGCGCGTTCCTGGCGCCAACTCGTCTCGGGCGGCAGAGTGCGTGTGCTTATGATGCTGAGGGGGGAAGAGGGGTTGGCGTTCTCTTTCTTTCGCGAAGAAGGAAGGGGGGAAGGGGCCGGTCGCCCGGGCAACACAGAATACCGTGCGCGCGTCCTCGCGTGGGTGGCTGGGAATGCGGGGGAAAGGGATTCTTCGTATCAGACGCGTTCCCCCGGACGGTCAGCCCTTGTTTCTATTAGATACAGAAGTTATTGGTGTTGGTTGCCATGTGGCAAATGTTTGTTTTATGAAATATAACTAATAAATTCAGGCTTCACTTAGTGGAACCTCTCCATATCGGAAATCAAAATATTCAAGTATTGGTTCACTAATAAATTCATTCTTTACGACCCGGGTTTCGTCACATAATGACATCTAATATTAAAAGAAATCTTAAATCAGCAAAACTAAACAGTTTCCACTTCGTGTTCCTTACCCAGGTTAGAGATCACCGGGCTAACAACCAGAAAACGTGCCTGCTAACGAACAGCCTTCTGGGAGCCATGGTTGGTGTATACTCAGTGGTTTCAGGCTTAATGGAGTGAAATGGGAACATAAATAAGTTGGAAAAAATAGGCAACTTCCACTGTGATAATATTTATTCCGACCGGTTTCGCTTTTTACAGCATCTTCAGGTTGTTGCCACCGATCGGAATAAATTTAATCACAGTGGAAGTTGCCTATTTTTTCATACTTAGTCACGGCTGGTGTACTGAAAAATATCAAAGAAAGCTGTTGAGCAAAAGAAATTTAGATACGCAAGTTATTTCGATGGTGTCCAAATATCTAAGGGAACTTCCTCTATCACCAGGGAGAAGAAAATCAGGTAAAAAAATCACCAGAGATAACTCTTTCGCTTAACGGAATGATGTGATTAGCGCTTCCATTACGATATCTTACCCATGTCACGGGCTAACTGGGAGCAGCCAACTGTGGTTCGAAACTCTACCTCAGTTTGTGCTCGCTAAATGGAGTTTTCCATTGCTAAATCTAACTATAGTGTGCCCTAACTGACGTACGATGAGCGTAGTGGAAAAGGGGCAATAAAGTCCGTCCAAGAAAATTGACCAGTTGTAATGAACTGATTTGTCTTAAGGCCGCTTTACGCGGTACATTTTATTGTACAAACGGATGTATCGTAGAATGTACAAGAAACTGAATGGAAATAGAACAGGTTCTATTTCCCGTTAAGTCAATCAGACAATCACACAATTTGCCGCTTTACACGGTACAATTTTCCTCATGCAAGAGTTCACACATTCGTTTGTACAATACAATGTCACGTGTAAAGCGGCCTTTAGAAAGAAATCAAAGGTAAACAATATTTTCTCTAAGGTATGATATAAACAAAGGCCATCATCATGGATACTTCAGTCACGTGATACCCTACCCCAAACAGCGTTGGACGCGCATACTGATTGGCTGCATTTCCAACCGTGAACTGCACTATAATTTTGGACGGACTCTAAAGCGTCCATTCCGCGTACCATTAGGGACCATAACAGCTGGCTACAGCTATGATCATCGTTATAAATGGTGCGAATAGTGAGATTAGCTAGATTGTAGATCTTTCTCTTTATATTTTCTACGTTCTTATTTATGCATGATGTAAATATTGATGTTCTTATTTATGCATGATATTTTGAATATGTAGAGGTAGTCTTTGTATCCCTTGCATGTCGGAACAATAGACGATGGAATGTTTCTTGGTTAGTAGATCGTTAATTGGCGCGTTGCATGTGTAGTACGCTGGTTTCTATGTAGTTTCGGTGATCTGCCGTATAATTAATGCATGCCTGGTCTGGAAGCACCCCCTGCCACACAACCTTTGGGTGGCTTGCATGGCATGACGTAAATGTAAAGAGTCATCCGCGTGCGCGTTCTGATGTATTTTTTCGCTAGGTATGAGGATGCGTGGTTGTGTTTCTTTTTTGCACGCGGGAAGAAGGGATAAAGGGGGGAAGAGAGGGGAGGGGGTGTTGAGTGGGGGAGGAAGGGAGGTGGAGGGGTGGGAGGGAATGAAGGAAGCACTCGACCCATTGACCGCGAGTGGAGGAGCCTCTGCTTGCTTGCCGGCTGGAGTGAGTGAGGGGGGGAATCCGCTCGCAGCTGGGAGAGTGGTATGGTGGGGCGCCCACCACCGCGAGGAGTGTCCCCCTCATCCCCCCCCCCCTGCTAACCCTCCTTCTAATCTACCTCCCCTCCCATCCTCTCTCTCCCCCTTCTCCTCTCGTCCGTCGCCGTTTTCTGAATGGGTCGACGATTTTCCCCCACGCGACCTCCTCATCTTTACCCCGCCACCACTCCCCCTCTCGATCCCCCCCCTGCTCCCTACAGCACGCGCGCGCGTCTCCGCTCCCTCTCTGACTGAGGAGGCGCGGCGGACACGCGGAGGAATGCGGGCGGGTGCAAGGGGGAGCGGAAGAACTCGCGGTCGGGCGAAGGAGATTAGGGTGTGGAGGTGGGAAAAGTGCTCGAGCCAGCCTACCCCACGACGACCCACACCCGCGTCTCACTGCCTGCTCCTCTTCGTGCTTGTGTTTCTTTCACTCACTTCGTGTGTAAGTGTGAATCTGCATCTGTTGATGTTTTTTTTATTTAGAAACACATTTGTCTACAATGTTTATAAAACCGTATCACAATCATTTATTTTGGAGGTATACTTTTGGGATGCCACGTGATAAGTATAGCACAAGACCCCGGCTTCAACACTATAGTGTCATCATCAGGTGATGAGAATATGATGATGGAGCTAAAGCGATGAAACCTGGATCGTTCGTTTTATTTGCTGTGCGATAGTGTAAAAGTTTAATTTCATTAAATACTTTTCATAATGTACTTATACCACGTTACTAAGAAAAGTGTCAGTGAGCTAAAATATCAATTTATTTTTCCACTAGGTTATGTTTATTTATTTTTCCACTAGATTTTCCACATGGTTTTTTTAATGGTTTCCACGTTGTTATAGTTATGAATATATATTATGGATTGTTATCTCGTCGCCAAAAACTGTTGTCTAGAATTCCGTATACAAACAACTTTTAAAATGTGGTGACGCCTAGTGATGAAAGACGGAAGTTCAAATGTAAATACAGTCGATAGTTTTTAAATAAGCACGTGTAGGCTTACAAGTGATCATAATGCAGTGGATAAAAAATGTATTACTACGCGCGGGATGTAATTAGACACTTTTTTAATATCGTTTTTATGTGGTATCTTCGTGAGTAATCCCAATGACCATCATTGCAGAGTAGGTAAAAAGGAATGCACTTACCGCCGCCTTGAACAGATTCTTATTTTCAATCCAAGTCTCATATTTAGGGTCCTCGTAGACGAATACCCTCTTTTTGGTACGAAGCAAGTTCTGTTTAAACAAAGAATCCTAAATTCTTTATTTAAGCCCAACGGGTTTAATGCATTCAAATTAGAATCAGAGTCTGGCAAACATAGTCGTAGGCACACGATGGACGTTTCACAAACCTCTTACACATTTCCTGTAATAGATATTTCTTCTCTAGCATTTTCAAATTAACTTTCAGGTCACAAAAATAGCAAGATATTATTCAAAACATTAAATAATTCATATCTCCTCAATCGTTATTAAATATTCACCAGTCTCACGTTAACAGCAATTAACTACGTCTATTTGCTATTCATCTGAAAAGACTTTTTTCGAAGTAGCGCTAAGGACTGGGTGAACCAAAAGTAGAAATTTAGGCAACACGTAGCCTAGGCAACAATTCCAAACATTAAAATCCATAATATATATTCATGATTGTAATATAATATCACGATAAAATATGCACATTTCTATATAGTTGCTTTATTTTACCCGTCCAACAGAACTAACTATCTGGATGTACCTCATAAAATGAGTGTTTTATTTATGTTGGACATGAGTGTAACTTTGACGAGAAGCATAGCTTGGACAATGTGGCGGATATTTCTGTGATCTTGGAGGCATGAAATAACTAATGACCATGACTTTCCCTATTTTCCTAAGTATTACGGGGGACGGATCCCTTCCACCCCAGTTAATGCCCCCGCTTAATCCTCCCCTAAGGAGAAGAGTTGAGCGTAAATGGGGGTGACTACCTAATTGTCTCGTGGTGGCTCCAATGAAGCCGTTCAACTAACTTGTTTTGGGGGCGACGTGTGACCGTGGGGGGCGCGGCGAGGGTGTGAGCGGGTGCCGGAAGTTTAGCAGCGGCAATCATTTCATTAAGCGCGCCACAAACTCTCGGATGCAAAAGATGTCGCGTTTCGATGATTCGATGCACACTGCTTCAACTTCAAAACTTAAAGAGCTGTGGTTCCCCAGAGCGCGGCAAACATTCGGGCGCAGCTCTGTCGAGAACGTAGCAGTAACTATTATTTTATGTCGTCCGGGTTGGCGGGAAATATTCACCGGCTAAAGAAGTGATTTTGCAATCGATTATGGCGCCCGGCGCGTCAACCTTGCGACCTCCCCGAGGCCTTTTAACCCGCTCCTCGATGGAGATGGTTGCGCTGATTACTGGCTCATTAGAAGGCCTACGATGAGTAGCTTGGCGTGCGTTTTCCCTGGACTTTTCGGTCATTATAGGTTGACATATAATGCAGGGTGGTTCTAAAGTCTTGATGTGGTTACGAAAAATCAGGACTTGATTATTTTTCAACTTAGACACATGATTCAATGATGAAAATGTTACTAATTACTTATACATTTTAAAATGCTTCAAATGGAGGTCACATTCGTAGCGATCGTTAACAAATAAAACTTGATGTATTTAGTAACATTTTCATCTTTGTTTCATGTATCTATGTTGAAAAATAAAAAAGTTCTGATTTTCCGTAGGTAATCAAAACAAGACTATTGAATCACCCTGTATTTTGCTCAAAATTCAATATCTTCATTTTGATTTTTCATCAAAATATTGTGGATAGTGTGGAAATGTTATGCAGGAACTTTTTTAGACGAAGGTAATTTTATTGGAAGATATTATTTCTCGTTAACTCATTATTTAAGAGTTCGGCAAATTTTCAACAGAGGACTCAACCAGTCATGAACAACATTTCGTGAAATTAATTGATCTCCTCTGGGCTTTGAATTATTTTGCGTAGGTATGTGTAACAAAAGTTTACAAAGTAGCATACCCCCACAAATAATTCGTTTAAAAGTGTTTGCAATCGTATGCTGCTTTTAAACTTATTTCACAAACTCAGGAAAAGTTAATTCCTAAAGGATGAATTTGGCTAAAAGTTATATAAGGCTGCTTGATGTGCGGAAGTAGTATTTTGCTAATCGCCAGAGAATAGGCAAGATCTTTCGTTTGTCACTAAGGTCAACACACTAGCACATCTAGAGTCGAAAATTCTGCTTTGCAGTTTTGTCCTCCACTCCACATTCCACGACAAAATGACTGTCAGTTGCAGCGCGTACTCAGGATTGCCATGGACACGGGTGGCGCCAGCTAAATTCCATACTCTCATTGCGTAGTATCCGGATTACTTTGCCTTCGAATAATGAATTATGACTTCTTGACTTGGCACGATATGTAGGCCCATCTGCTTGACCACATATGTAGCGATTTCTTCTTAAAACAAGGGATTTTTACATAATTTTTTTAATCAAGCGTGATTTTGTAATAATCCCTTTGATATTTACACATTTCCCCCACGTGTAACGTGTTTTGCGTAGTCCTCTGGCCCGTCGTTTTGTCACAATAATTGATCCTGTTGCTAAGTGTGTCAGGTGAATTACCCTGCCTCCTGTGTTCCCCTATTTCCTCGTTATTGCGCATCCATCGGGGTTCATTGATCCCATATATAAGATGTATTGGAAATTATTCATCTATTTCCTTAAGTAGAATTGAGTTCTGAAGTGAAATATCGAGTGAAGGATCGAATTTACAAATAATATAATGAAACCATGATTGGTAACGTTGTATGGTGACCGATTTTAAAAGGCAGCGGAGGCGCCAATATCATCCGTGAATCTGTAGATAAAACTAGAGAGGGGAATGAAGCTTTGTCGGTTGAAATAGGTCATGAGAGCGGCACGCCCCTCGACACAGTCCCACGTGACTCGGAGGCTGCGGTGTTCTCTTCTTCCCCTGATTATCCTCTCCTTTCCCGGCTGCAGACTCATAGACATTAAATGGGAGTCGCTCGCACGCGTGGACGGTACGTCGGCAAAAGGATTCCGTCTACCAATAGGTATTACGATAGAGGCGCGCGTATTTATCGCATTTCGAGCGACTCTGGAATTCGAAATCTAAAAATGAACGATCTAAATTTGTGACTTCCTCAAGAGCGGCTCTACCATCCAGAACCTTGCCCACCCTGATATAGCTGACCTGTGACCCCAATTTTACGGCTATGGCGGGTCATTTTGCTGAAAGACTAAAGCACATGTGTTTTTATCACCGAATGGGTCATTTTTACCGTCAGAGTCCCTAAGTCTCGCGATTTCAAATAAAGTGAATAAATTGACTGCACTCCGCTATTTCCAGTCATATGAGTTATTGGCCTTGGAATTCTTGTGTAGAGAGGACTCAGTGACTATTTCCCGGATATCGGGGTTGCTGGTATCAACGGTAACTATTTAATTTTTCCAATGAAACTGCCTTTTCTTCACTTTCGATGTCTTATCTCAATAAAAACTTTCTTAAAACTGAATTTAAACTCATCTATAACACTCTGAACTCGACTACTGACGGTCCTGACCTTATTACCTTCATAAATATCAGAGTACCATCTCGGCAAACCGGGACCCTCTAATTGCTCCATATGCCTACCACTAGATCATCACTCAACAAGCGCTCTCATATTTACCCCCTTTCTACTCTCCTAAGTTCCCTTCCTGTCAGCATTGACCCTATTTTCTTTAGTCTCCAACGTCTTTGCTAACGAAGCCATATCACATTCCCAAATAAAATATTTTTTCTGTCTCGCAATTCTGGGATCATTATCTGTTAACCCTCTACTCGTAAACATTTTGCGTATGTGACATTTTTATGTTCATGCTTGAATCAGTACCAAATTGCATCATACTCTGAGCTTTATTTATATAAATAAATAGACGAAGTTCAAACTTAGAAAAAAGGATATAAGACTGATCGGAACTTTGCTAGGGACAAGTGAGGGGCAGGGAAATAGGAATTATTTTAAGGTAGAGTGTATATATTTATGATATAAAGGGGGCGTCTGTGGTCTCCATGCCTAGAGAGTGGTGTCCCATCGGGTCGTCTGACGGAGGAGTTAGCTCTCTTTCCCTACACAGCCGTCGCAAACGGGATAAGTTGAGAGCCCGAATGCTCAAAACTCAGGGATGAAGACCCCTTTCTAAAACCCGAGGCTCTTTTAGCCCCATCTGTCAGCGGGCTACTGGGTCATGGCGCTTGCGCGGGGGATTTCATCTCCGAACGCCCTCCTCTCATCCTTCCCCTTCACTCTTCCTCTTCTCGTCTCTTCAGGTATGAGAGAGAGCCATGGTTGAACGGATGAATCATCAATGGTCATCATCGTATGATTCCTTGTCTTCTAGAGAGCTCCTATCCTTCACCTTATTTCATCCATCAAAATTGCCGGGTGAAAATCTAGAAGCATAGAGTGTATGCTCCAGGAACGCAGTTGGAATCATTACGCCTTACAGTTTAATTGATATTATCATTTCGATTTGCATCCCCGTTCTTTCCCACAAAACGTCTTTATCGATAGACTTTAGTTTGTACCTAAGGCATAAAAACAAGTTAAATATATTACATATATGATGCCTTGAAATTTCATCGACGCTCATATGGCTGCAACAAGAGAAAGATTATTGGAATCAATGTTCCAAGTATGATGGGGTATAAATGGACGGAGAGAATTGCCGTTTAAAAAAGTCAAAAGTGATGGTTGAAGAAAAAAGCGGTACCTATATTGAAAAACTGAAAATTCGAGGAGAAAGCTTGCTGAAAACTTCCTTTGACATAGTTATTGCCGCTGTTGCTCCAAATGCTAAGACTTATCGCTGGCATTGTATCCATCCATCTCTCTTGTCAACCGTTATTTTCATCTCGTTATGGAAGCGGTACATCACATGATTGACAATAAACTTTTAAATAAACTTTATCGATCATCTTCTTGTCTTTTTCTCAAACACCTTTACCTTCAATATGTTTTTGAGGAGTTCGTTGTGTCTGAGTACGTGCATTTCATTTTTCTGGAGTGAATTCTTTAGAAAAGTGTTCTTCTTTCACGTATTTCTGTCAAAACTTGTTCGCCTGTTTTTCTCATGATACAATTTTTTTCTCATTATTCTCCAAAACATTACGCACAGCTGACTTCCAAAAACAATAATGCAAGAAAAAATGAATGGGAATAGTAACCTAAGAAGACAAAGAATGGAATTTATCCTGAAAATTTCGACCAACGTTGAAATGATGACTAAATGAGCACTAATGCGATCATCAGATAGGAGATAGGTTAAGAGAGCAGCAGCGAATCAATTCTAAGGTTGCTGTCTGCTGACGGCGTAGTTTCAAATGAAAGCTAGTGGGTTTAGGAGTAAAATAACACTTATGCAAAATAAGACAATATCATCGCGTTTTCATTAATTAACTTTTGTCAATTTTTTACTCCAGCACCCTCCGTTCCATAAAGGCGCTAGACAACCCAATTGAGACTATTGCAAAGAAACAACGTGGAAGACACTCTGTAACGGTCGTTTGGAGAATTTGTCTCACTCTTTTGTTAGCCCTCTGTGATAGCCTCTGCCCCGTCGACGCGTCACTCGAAGAGAAATCAAGGTGAGTGCTGGGGGCGGGCAGGGGAGGGGGGGTGAAGGGGGTGTATTTCTCGTGAAGGTCGATACTGTGCCATTTTGAAGCTACAACGTAGCATAATTGGCATAGCAGAGCTAATATGCTTGATCTCTGATTTTTATAGCCATCGTTTGGATATTCACCAATTACGCTCATATTCAACCTATAGTTCGTCCAAGGTAATAGTGCACATGACAGACAGAAATGCAGCCAATCAGTAAATATTTCCAATGTCGTTTGGAGTTGGGAATCACGTGACTGAAAAACTGGTGAATGTGGCTACTTTTTATATCCTACAATCGTGAAAAAATTCTATACCTACTTGTCATTTCTTTCCCAGCCAAATCAACTAATTTCAATTGGGCTATGATCTTGAATGGACTGTGTCCTGAGTGTATCGTATGATTTTGTATTTTCGTCAATGAATTGCCTTCTAATCCCCATAAAATTGGGCTATGATCTTGAATGGACTGTCACCTCACGTTTCTCCCCTTCCCTTTAGTGATCCCATCGTGTGATATTGGATTGGATTTCGGGGACGCGACCGACAGCTCAGGTCATTTGCGCAATGGGAGGCAGGCAAGGGATGAAAAGTGGGTAGAAATCCGGCGTCGGCAATAGCCAGCTCTTAACGAAAGGAGCCAAGAGGACCACGGTTTAAAGTCTCATCCGAGAGAGGTACTGTACTGGAGGTGCCCTCCACTAGACACTCAAATAGGGATCGGGTTTCCTCTGAAAAACATCCTCCTCTGCAGGGATTTGAACCCTGGCCGCCCGTATGGTTAGCCAGTACTCTAGCCACCACACCAACCCGATCACCGGTGTGATTGTGTGAACCCGTAAGTATACCTCTTTCGAATCATCAGCTTCCATTCCACCCATTCCATTTCTAATTACTTTTGCTGTTGCAAAGAAATGTCAAGATGTTACGCCCAGTCCTTTTTTCGAAAAAATACCTACTTCAATGTAACTCCGTCCATATTTCAAATACCGCACCGAAAGCAATAGTCAACACCTACTTCGATTGAGAAAAAAATTAATTAATAATTATTGAATCATTTATATTACTGACTGTGGGGTATATTTCAACACATTATGACATGCGCTTGAAAGAAGTGTGGTCCTAGAATTTTTCCAACTTACTTCGAAAGTAATTATAATATATTACTCAATAGTCCAAGATTACCGCTCCAACTACGTTTAGATGGGTTTGGCCAAAGTGAGTCGGAACAAAATTACATTGTTGATTTCCCTTTTCTGATTTAAAAAAAATCATGCTTTCCCTGTTGAAATAGGTCGACTACAGAAAACCAAAACTGAGGGACGAACTATGCGGATTGTTCCACGAGCAAATTTTTAATGACCACATTAGTCCAGCCATAGAAGCAACTGCAGCGGCATTTGCATGGAACTATCACATTCTGACTTCAAATACGGCAGTAGTTATCTAATATTTTTAAGAAATAATTATTGCCATTAAGATTCATATATATTTTATTTGCTGGGACATTACGCGTATACCATGTGGATTAAAACCTTATATTTGCTATTTTTTTCCAATAGAATTTTTCTTCTATAATCTGAGATATCTTCATAAAAGCCCATGTTAAAATGTTCACTCTCAATTTTCAATCACAGTAAAACTAGCCTAAACATCCTAATTTTTCATCTCAGTTATTAAAATGCACTTCAAAGATACTATATTTAAGAGATCAGAAATTCTTGATAGGTGAACCTGAGACCATAGTGTATATGCAGCTGGTGATGAGATATGCGTTGCGAAGAATTCTCGACGAAGACTTCAGAGCGCGGAAGTTAATGAGAGGCATCCAAACGACCATTTCATGTTTTCCTAGCGTGCGTGAGTCATTTTTTATGGTGGGAGTAAAGTTGAATTCGTGGAGCCCAAAGTGGTGGCACGAGTCGATTGAGTGATCAAAGCCGTCATCTCCGCTCTGTCAACGCAATCCGATGAGTCGCGCTGGTCGTTGAGAAGCCCTTCCGGAAGTCCGCATTCACCATTTGCGCAATTGCCTCATCGTGTCCATCTCCGCCGCTTGATCTCTCTCTCTCTCTCTGTCTCCTCCCCTCTCGCTAAAATGTCTTTGGCAGCACCTCGTCTTCCCTTTTGTCTTTCTTAAATGGGCTCACAGTCAGTGTCTTTCACTCGAGTGTCGGTCATATTCAGCCGCGACCATCATTTGATCACTGTTCCATGAGTTTTTTGTGGGAGACATTGTTGGAAGTCATTGACGAAGCTACAGTATTGAGCCACCTGAGGTGGTCTGTCAAACCTTCGGGAAATATATCATACATATCAAACCTAATTCGATTGTGATATATAAGGAAATACAGTTTTTACTGTGTACCTGTGTCATTTATTTCCTAGCATTTCAACGCCTGTGCGCTGTTTTTCACTAAAAACTGCACAGCGGTTTCGAAACGCGTTGTAATAAATAAAACAAGTTGGCAGTTCAACATGCAGTGTTTTATGTAGATATGATGATGATGCTGCATCTCATCGATGCTGTTTCCCGTCTCGTCCAGTACCGCTGAGTCTATTTAGATAGAAATAGTGCTTTATTTACTCATTAATTAAAATTAGTAATTATAATATCTTTCTCGTTTTGTCTTAGAAGAATCATATCATTCAATTTACATGAATTTATTTTGTTAGTTGAAGTTCCATAGATAGGGTAAAAACGATCTATAATCGTTATTTTTAATTTTTTGTTAACGTTTAATGTCAGGTTTGTTAGTGGTTTCACTTCTCTTATTATTGAAACAATGAATAAAAAATTTCAAAGCCACATATGCCGCCTGGACCGTGGACTGCCCTCTCACCCCTATCTGTTTCACGCAAAAGAGACGTATCATGACACGTTCTCTCTGCCCCTCCAGCAACCGCAGCACGGATATCAAAGGAATTTGATATTTATCCTCTGCTGCCAGAGACTTCCGATATGCTGCACTGCTGTGAAAATATACTGAACACGGACTCCTATTGCAAGCGCTCTGAGGACGAGCCTTGTGTGGACAATTGTCTCCCTGCAAAGCGAAGAGTGATACAAACCAAGAGAATGAAATTCGCTCTGAAAAATATCATTTGATTTGACTGGGATACTGGGTCTCCCAATGGACTTTCAGGTGTGTCTGACAGTTGCACTACCCACCAATTTTAGTATAATGGCAACTTTCAATGACACTGTGTGTGAACTAAGTGCTCTCGTATGAATTTCACTTGGCAGAAAGAATTGGGATGGCTTAGGGGCGTATGTGAGTAACACACCAGACTAATAATTGTGTTACTATTTTCGAATGCCGGTCTGGTCAAATGATTTTTTCATGGCAAATGACATGAAATTGTCCCCTTGGTGAATATCTTTGCATTCTCGCAAACTACGCATATTACTCTCGTGACTGCGTAACACATCATTTGTTCAATAAAATGATTGAAAAATTGTAGAGAGACAAACTGCATGATTGAAGGGAAAATACATAATTTCTTTCTTTCCAAGCACCATTGCGTTCTATAACGAAAAAGAGCTAAACCTCATAAATCACTCTGTTAAAATACAGTCCTCTCGCGTTCTTTCACTCTTTAAATTTCTTTTTCTTTGTCACTTTCTTTTTTGTGGGCAGTTCCCCACCATGTCACTCGCTCCTGCAGCGGACGACCGACGTTACTCAAGAGTCGGTGCATAAATGACGCAGATGCTGGTTTTAGTTATTATAATTCTTAAATTTCAGCTTTTTCTTATTTTTTCGCAAAAAGTTATTATCTATTTTGTGATATGACTTTTCTTTGGTAGTAAGCCTTAAAATTACGACCTTGGTCTTGTTTTTGGGATCATCTATGAGTAGTAAACGCCATAAACTCGATAAATAAGTTTTTATAAAATATTTGAAAGATCTGAAATTTGAGAATTGCAATTATGAATGTTTTTTCGACTGTCAATTAGAATTTTCTCGCGATTGAATGTCTAAAAGAGCGTTTCCTTAGAAAACTCTAAAAAAACCAGCACTTTTTGCACTAATCGCGCTAAATAATATTTGCTGTATAGTATAAATCACTAGCATGGTTAAACGCAGAAAAAAGTCAAAGCTGGACGAAGCGTTCACTCAGGTATTTTTTCTAGTTATTTCGTAATCGGTATCCAAACTCAAGTGTAAATAATTTTTTCTGCAACATTAATCACAACGGAAGACACCTTGGAGTCATTTGCGTGCGATAGACTTAGAACTGAACTTATAGCTCCCACAATAATTCACTGAAGTAAGAATCAGGATTCCTCTGAAAATTTGTTGACACTGTTTGGGTTCCAAGCTCAAAATTTCCTCAAAAATTGATAACCTATCTAAGGTGGGACCTAAAGTGAATGGCGTTCCATCTTATCCGCTCCAATTTTTCCATCTAGGGACTAGAATTGTTGGGTTTTCTAGCATCTTACCTCCGGAGAACGAAAGTTATGGAGCACGGAAACGCAATCGATCACTATCCACGTAAGCCTTGGTCACAATCGCGGCTATCCTTTATGTGCACGTTCGCAATATCGTTGAATATAATTGCGCCAATGAGAGCGATAACTTAATCGTCATTCTTCAGATTTTGTCAGATACTTTGAATCTTTATAATTAAAAGATAGATTACATAATTAAAGCAGTAACTGTTAGCAATTCCCTTCTAGAATGTTATGTTTTTTGTACAACGGTCAAAACAACGAGAAAGTGGGGACCGTGATCCCATTCCTGGTTGGAACGGTATTGGAAAAACGGTTTCCA
This sequence comes from Ceriagrion tenellum, assembly GCA_963169105.1. Taxonomy (NCBI): domain Eukaryota; kingdom Metazoa; phylum Arthropoda; class Insecta; order Odonata; family Coenagrionidae; genus Ceriagrion; species Ceriagrion tenellum. The sequence continues at coordinate 3,386,767 of OY720633.1, forward strand.
TAGAGATGCTTTATCTTTTTCGTGTAAATCTAAATATCATTTCAGATATTGAACGAAATACAATATTTGACCGGGTGAAGTTTGAATAACGACAAATTTGATTTATTTGGCTTATTAAACGTAAAAATCGACTATAGAGTTTTCATCGTTCGGCGAAGAAAGAAATTAACGGTTGTTTTAATAAAGTATCTGGATCATTCGTGATTAAGCTTGGAAAGCAGCATAGGTGCACTACTCTCACTGTTGTAAAGGTGGGAGTTACATGCCTTTTGTGAGAGTTGAAGATCGGCATGTGATGGATGTCTGTTGATACGGGAGAATGAAACCCAACTTGTTAAATCTACGCATAACTATTTAATCTCATTTGCGACACTTATGACATTTTTCAGGGGCAGTCACTCATAGGGAGTCACTTAATAGTAAAAGACTGATGAAACTTGAACGTAGAATTTTCAGGTTATATGGTAGCATGGTCTGACGACAAGTGCCTAAAAGTTGCTGAGACAATATTCTCGGCTGAGGACATCTCCAAATACGCATTTATTCATTCACAGTTAAGGTCGCTGGTAGGCATCCTCCAGGTGCCATATGAATAAATCCATATATAGAATAATCGAAATATAAATAAAACGACTCATATAATTACTTTTCAAGAATTAATTGTATCCACTGTGTATAAAACATATTTTTCTTAAAGATCTGAGAGATTTAAGAGTTGACTTAAACAATTCTTCAGGCAGCCGCTTCCGATCTTTAATACTCCTATGAAGAAATGATCAGGCCCTTGGAAACAATGATCATTTGAGGCCTTTGTTTGTACCTATTACTATGAGTAATCGATTCCGGTAATATGATTTTGATTCCCCATCCACTCTATAACTCTGAGTATTATGGATGTAGAAAAGGATTGCATTTACAATAATAATCTATTATATTTTATCCCAGGCTTTAATCATTGTCAATTATTCTGACCGATTTTCAATCGATTATATGTTCCACATAATTAAGGTGAATTTACTCATGAAAGGAGCGAGTGAAACAATATCTAGAATCGTATCGCAATTTTCGGAGTATTATTATGCTTACACATTACTTCTTTTTTATTCCGAAGAAATCGATGACGGAAATAAACAATGAATACGTTTATTTTGAATATTGCATAAATTTGGGATTATTCTGTTCGTACCCTGCTCTGTTTGAGTCCCAAAGGCATTCGTGGACTGAAAAAAAGTATAAATCATATTAACCACGCATTACGTCATAACGAGTATGAAATTTGTGATACTAATTATTATAATCTGAAAATAGAAAATCCATAAAGCTTACCATCACGTATTTAATCATTTAAAACATTTCCAAGTAGAAATTTAATTCGTTGTTTACATTTTTATTCCCGTATGCCGTCATGTGACCAAGTTGAAAAATTATATACCAAGCTTTTATGGTACCGTCGTCGTGAAGTTAGTATAGCTCTTCAAGACAGAGTTTTATTTAAAACATCTGACCAATATTTCACCGAATGCGATGCGATTTTATCGTAGTGTCGAAATGCTACTTTTGGCCAAAAGAGAAGCTAGTCAATTTTCCTTACAAGAGCGAACCGTAGTAATATCACTATTGACCCTAACTGCAATGGAAGTCCATGTTTAAACATCGAAATATCACCTGTGAGCGACTTGAAAGGCTACTGTCATGGAAGAGACTTCCACATGTAAAGAAGCCTTTATAATTATGGTGTGTATGACGTTCTTCAGATCGATATTTCTGCTGATTCTGTTCGCAACGTCGTATAAAACGGTGTTTGTATTTTAAGTCTGGTCGATAGCTTCCATTGGAAAGCAATTGCGCCATAAGTGGATAATTATTATACATTGGGAATCCGTAAAAATATGACCAAGAGTTTTCTTTATAGTTTATTGATTTACAATCCATCGATTTATCGAAAGATCGATTATTCCTACTCGATTTAATGGCATGGTCCGCATGAAGTATTTTGAGTGAGACGCCGCGTCATCTAAAACACCATGCATTTGACCTCATTAAAAAGAAAAAGGTTTAGTTTTTCCCATGGGATAAAAATACAGCTACCTACCGTCAAATTTCACAGAATATTAACCATAACATGGAGCAATTTTTCATGAGAAATGTTACCTGTATGCATTGATGATGGACTTGATTTTTTAAAATAAGTTCTTATAACGCATCAGATATTTAATAGTGTGTGGTATGGATGTTTTCTCACCTATGTAACGTATTTAAATATATCATCTACTTCAGTAGAACCGTTCATAGAATCACAAAAAAATCTTGCTAAGAAGTTTTTAGCCTATGGCGTAAAAAATTAGTCAAGTTAACACCTTGTACCGTATACATATAGTTAATAACTGAAAATTTTAGTCAGTTAAACCAATGAAAAGATTTGTTTCAGGCATGATCTGATGGAATATCGTAATAAAATTAAAGAAAATTGTGTTATTTAATTAAAGAAATATCGTAATTAAATCTAAGAAAAGGAACTAAAAAAATGTAAACGATACAACCAATAACGGCCACTCTGAAACATTAATCAGCAAACTCTCCCAAAATCAATTGTTAAAATTAGCCAGAAATAATATCAATGGGCCGCACCGGTGTGAAGTGACTAGTGCTAAATGGAGACATTTGGTATATTTGGGCCCTCTATCTACTTAAATTTCTAGGAAAATTCCAAAAGACCATATCAAAATTGCCTTTTATAATAAACAGTGCCTGAGAAAGCTGGTATCGCACACCAAGGAGCGAATTCCTTTAAAGGAAAAAGTGTAGTGTATAAATCAAAATGTGAATGTGGGGCAACGTATGTTGGCCAGATAGGACGAAAGTTTAGAGAACGCATTAAAGAACATGAAGCGTGTGCTAGAAATAAGGACCCTACATCCCTCTTCGCCAAACATTTCCTCGAAGAAAACCACCCAAGTGACTTTGAACCGGAGGTCCTGCACCTAGAAAAGAAAGGACCGAGGCTGGACGCATTGAGCAAATGGTAATTTTGAAAAGTGTCCGTTGTAATGAAACAATCGTCAACGAATTTTGGTATACCTCCCCCCTGCTTGACCTTCCTCCCTTCCACACTTAGGCTCCCTATGCGGGGCATCTCCGCTCCTAACCTGATCTCTCCCGCGCTGGAGTCTAGTGTGGACACGGATTTTGTCTCCGGTGTTCTCACACGACTCTTACGCTTGCAATACCCTCCCCCCACCCCCGCCTTCCTTACCTTTTAGTCAGCTCCAAAACCTCCTCTCTCCCTCCCTTAAAACTCCTCCTTGCGTACCATTACCCCTTCCCACCTACCACTTCGCCCCCCCTCTTCCCCAACGTTCGAGCTCCCATCTGCCCACTTCCCTCACATCACTTCTACCCCTCGCGATTTTGTGTGACTATATATTCTATGTCTTCTTGTAATACTGTACCTGATGATGACTAGCTTCGTCTAAACCTAGGTCGTCCTGTTAATAAATCTATGTGGAATAATTAAGTTATACTTTTCATTTACAAAGAAAATTGTCAATTTTCTTTAACTTAACTGCGCCCTGAAACTCCTCAACGACAGGGGCCCCCTAGATCTCAACTATGTGTGATTTAGCCCATACCAAACCCCTAGGCACCCAGATGCCTTCTCCCACTTGCGTAGCCATCTATGTTTTCCCATTTCCCCTTCCCATCCCAACCTCCCCTCTCCCCCCTTGCAATTCTGTATACATACTGGACTATGAGTTATACTTGTTACCTGATGATGATGTACATCGAAACCGGTCGCATTAAATTTTATATTGTGGAAAACTGCCAATTTTCTTTAATTTAATATTATTAATCCAAGTTTTTATCTCATGCATGTTACAACATTAGCTTCATTCAACTATCAGTTTCTTAAATTAAAAAATACAATTTTAATATGGCCTCAATTTTGACTGGGGAAATATCTCGTTCAAGGTACCTTAAGGTTACCGATTACTCGATTTATTTCTAAGTATCGTACATATTTTATCATGCTTGAAAGGGCTCCTACCGCCCGCCCCTCCTTCGATCCCCGCTGCCGTCACCACGACCAACCTTCGCTTCTTCATCCGACCTCCTCCCCTTTCTCTAAAGGAGTGCACTCCTAGAATACTACAATGACTTTATTAATATTATTCTCCCGTTCTCGTCCCCTTCCCCTCTCTCATCTCATGCCTTTTCTTTCCCTCCTCGCCTCTATCTCCCATAGCATATTTGTATACCTTATTTTATTTACCATGTGCATCACCAAATTAATTAAATAACTCAATAGTTGTGATGGTACATGTAGTAAAATTATGCTTTTTCAGTGCCGCTATTCTTTTGAATGCATTCATGCCGGAAGTAATGAGTAAGCAGGATGATGCCCTGCAAGTGACGATACAATTCGAGATATCGATAAACTCGCCACTTCTATTGAAGTGAACTTCCACGCGTAAATCCCGTTTCATACGATACATGACTCAGCACTAATTGATGACATGACTAATTATGCTAATCGCTGAATGATATTGAGGGTGGAATCCAGCGTGATTAGTGTCGTCCTTGAAGGTTTCGCGCGATCATTGAAAGTGTTCTAACGGGGGAGCGTCAATGTCATTCATATCTTAACGTAAGTCGTCTAAAATATTAACTCAACCCATATAGGGTTGGAGGCGACCAATACAGCATTTGTGACATTTTTATTTATCGCTGATTCCGTAGCCAGAAAATTACTAATATCCTAAAGAATATAGAGATGTCGCTGAAAACAGAAATTTAAGGTCGCATATAATCTGTAAAAGCTGACGTGATTGGTCGAGGGCTAATATGTCCTACTGGAAGCTAGTAGAAAAGTAAAACCGCACCAATTAATTAACTGGAATCGATTTGCTCACCCATTATAATAAATCTAAATCTACGTCATACCCTGCAAGTCACCCAAAGGGTGTGTGGCAGGGGGTGCTTCCACACCAGGCATGCATGAATGATACGGTAGAACACCGGAATTACATTGAAAGCCGCGTACCACACATGCAACGCGCCAATTAAAAATCTACTAACCAGGAAACATTCTATCGTCAACCGTTCCAACATGCAAGGGATACAAAGACTACTATTACAGATTCAAAATATCATGCATAAATAATAGTGATTGCGCATGTGAGCTAGCATGCTGGTTCTATATTTCACGATAGTAGAAATGCTAGCGAGTATCCTTTAACTTGTGATAGTTCAAGTATCGAGTGGAATGGCCTTAAATCCGTCTTGGTAAAGGGTTAGCGCTGTCGATTACATTTTCCATTCTGGATAATGAAGTAGCAAGTTCTGTTTCCAAGGATGGAATTTATTTCTTGACGCTTAACTCAGAGATATCAGCTACTTCTCCCCTTGGGTTGAAGTTGTTTTTGAAGTGAAGTTGGGTAGTTGGGTCACGCTTGGAATACGCTGCCAGTGTGTGGGATCATCATGAGATAGGCTTATAGACAGAAAATGCTCTCTTAGAAGATCGGCACAATTCGTAGAAAGCCCTTATGATAATCTCGTTAGCGTTACTGACCTTTTGAAACAACTGGGATGGGAATTCCATTCAGACAGTCGATTAAATATTAGATTTAATATTCCAAGAAAATTCATCATTAATTCATAGATCCTGATGACGTTATTAATATCTTACGAACTCCAGATCTACGATACTACGGCAGATCAGATCATGAGAATAAAATAAGGGAAATAGATTGTAGAACAGATAGGTTTTAAATGTCGTTTTTCCCGCGATTGATGAGGGATCATATTGGCTGCTAGTAAGACTTTGAACTTGGTTAGTAGACTGGTAGTGTACCTGATTTTCTCCTTAATGCTTGTTCTTTAATCTGCAATTCAGTATTAACATCACATTTCGTATGATCTCTGCATGACTCTGGTATCTCGTTTACGTAGTTGCAGTTTACATTCATGAAAATTGTTTCTGTAGCATCGGTGGCATACGAATAGCGTGGTACATGGTGGTGAAGGTTATATTGAATGTTAGTGATAAGCAGATACGGGTAATACTCATAAACGTCATAGTCATAGGTTTTTATCATGAATTAGCCGGTTTTTGCAAAAACAAAAAGTCATGAAATGCGACTTTGGGGAATAAACGTCATAAAATGGTAGTAATCACTTAAGGCTTAACGTGGTGAAACCTCTTCATATCGGAAAATAAAAATTACACTTTGTAATGGTTCACTAATTTCTTACGACCCGAGGTTTCATAACGTATTGACATCTAAAAGTACATTGATCATTTTTACATCCGTATACATACAGAAATCCAGGTGCTTAGGGTCAGAAGGGAAGCGAGAGGGAAGGATGGGAGTTGGATTGTGGTGTTGTGGGTAGTAAGAAGAGGGAAAGGGGTGCGGGAGAAAAGGACAGCGTTTGTAGACTGGGTAGGAATTTTCCGGCGCTATGGGTCTCCGGGCAGTGGGAGGTGTAGCGAGTAAGGAGAAAGAAGGGACGGATTTGCAGGGAATCCGAGTTCTCACAACTTTGGGCTCCTAATTAGTGTACGGAACAAAGGTTTTTTTTGTAATGTATGTATATTTTGTAAATAACTTATGTATACTCACAAATTTATTTATACTCACAACCCCGAAAACAGCACAACAAAGGCCTTTTACATCGGGTGTTTTAACATTAACAAGAGATGAACACACACACCCATGTCCTGGGCAAATAATATTCTACCCAGGCGGGACACGAACCAGCAACCCTCTGGTTAGCAGGAGAGGACTTTACCCCACCGCCACCGGGGCCGACTTATGTATTTATTAAGTTTTGGATACTTTCTTTTGAACCACTTAACCTATACATCTACGTCATACCCTGCAAGCCACACAAAGTGTGTGTGGCAGGGGGTGCTTGCACACCAGGCATGCATGAATTATACGGCAGAACACCGAAACTACAATGAAACCAACGTACCACACATGCAACGCCCCAAATAAAAATCTACTAACCAAGAAACATTCTATCGTCAATTGTTCCAACATGCAAAGGATACAAAGACTACTTCTACAGATTCAAAATATCATGCATAAATAAGAACATCAATATTTACATCAAGCATAAATTATAACGTAGAGAATATAAAGAGATAGATCTACAATCTAGCTATTGTCACTATTCGCACTATTCATGACGACGATCACTGCTGTTAGGGTCCCGAAAGGTACGTGGAAAAAATGACATTTTATACCTATCGGTTCTACAATCTCTCTCTCTAATTTTATTGGCGCGATCTAATCTGCCGTAGTACGAAGGGGTTATTAATAGGTTTTTTCGTCGTCAGAGAAATGTTTTTCCTGAAATTTAATTAAGAGGTTAAGCCTATAATTTTATCTACGCTGCAATAGTGATTCCCATCCCAATTATTCTCACAATCCAGACACACTACTAAACTTATCGTAGCATCGTTTCACAAACCTAGCTCCTCTTCGCTGCACACGATCTAATTCCGATATCAACCCCGCTTCATATGTATCTCATACAATGGCAGCATATTCCAGATGAGGCCTAACGATTGAAAAATAACAACGTTCTTTCACTCTCTCATCACATTTTCCGAGATTTCTCTTGATAAAGCCCAGCTTCCTGTATGCTTTACTGCATATTTACTATACCTATAGTTACTTTACTAGACCTATAGTTACTCTACGGATCATAAAATTAGTGTGAATTTTACAGGAAAATAAATGTCATACTTTTAGCAAAAGCAACATGAAATGATCAAATTTTAAAAAAATGGACGTCATGAAACAGGAAATTAAAAGTCATGAGTCATAGAATAAATGTTATGAAATGGAAAAATAAAAGTCATAAACTCTCTCTGGTGATGAGTCAACCTCTGCCACACACTATTGAGGTGTGTTGCTAGGGTGGTCTAAAAATAGGCAATGTTTTCAAATTTTTCACGCCGCCCCCCAATTCGATGACAAATGACTAGAAAACTATTGTTTCAAAATATCAGCTCAATATGTCCAGCAGAAGCCGTGCCCCACGCATTTTAAGTTTTGGCATTAACACCCTTCAAATCCCATAGGGTAGACAACACGGATGAGAACATTTTTTTTCCTCTTCCTCGTAGGCACGCGTTATGGGTTGGGAATCGGCGGTATATTTACTAAGATAGTTTGTTATGTTTACTTGACTGACAAATTAAAACATTGTCCATTATGGATGCTTACTTTTTTGTTTTTTAGCATTTACAAGGTCGAGTTCCTCCTTTTTACACTCGTTTTGTATAAACTTTGGTTCACTTCTGCTGTTTTGGCGAAACCTTAGCCCCATTACTAAAAGAAATGTCTTCTTATTATCCCTACTCTGGTATGGAGTGAATAATATAAATGCAATAGTTTTATTCCATGAAAATGACCTTCTTTGACTAGTAGCAGTCATAGCTGAACAACACGCGCAGCCATACGTGATTCCGTAATCAGTGTGGAAAAGCCTCCGGTCGCATTTTCTTTACGTGTTCCGATTCCACCTATTGGCTTTCATTCAGAGCAGATATTGGGGAATAAACTTCTATTGAAACTGCCTATTCTTGGACCACCCTAGTGTTGCAGTGCAATATGTAGATGTAATATAAGACCACCCTTCCACTCCCCTCCGTCGTCACCGCGTCCGATCACAGCCCCCTCATCCGTACGCCTCTCCTTTCTCCCCCTCTCATCCCCTCCCTCTCGTCTCATTCCTTTCCTCCCCCCTCCCCCTCTGCCCCCCCTCCCACTCGCGCGTCACACGCTCCGTCGCCGATCCCCGTCAAATGTGACATGGCGTCAAAGCGATCCCTTCTGCTTTGCTGCGGGGAGCGTGACGAGCGGCCGATGGAATCTTCGTCCCGTGATTGCGGTCACGGTAGTCGGGGTGGGGGAACGGCGCCATGGCGTGAGGTGTCACTCATTTTCGAAGGTGATTCAAACAAATTCAAACGCCCGCAGAGTCTTCTGGAGCGGAAAATTTTTCGGAGACCGCGGAATGAGAAAACAACGTTTCCGTTCCGCGTGAAAAATGAAGACTATGTCTCGTCCAGGAGGGGGAGAAAAACAGAACGAATTCCCCCGCTACAGCCTTCTCCCTGCCGGAAGTATTTTTCCAGCAGGGCATTAAGCTTCCTTGAATCCTACTAAAAGTCCAACGTGCGCGTCAGGAAACTTGGTAAGCGTTGTGGTCTGAGCATTGGCCCGGCGAGTCTGAGGTTTGTGGGTCGATATCCTCCTCTAGTTGTATGTTTTGTTCGTGGAAAATTCCGCGTATTTCACCACCGTTTTCCGGCAGAAGCTAACGATTTCAATAGGAGAGCAGATATTGCCTGTACCTATCGCAGGTCATCGGTGCGCGTCTGGGTCTGAAGAAATGGCCCTCTCTCCGTCGTAACTGATCCGGAAAAAAAACTATTTCCCCTAATCCCATTTCCTCTTTTAACAGAAAAAACGTATATATGTTCTCAAAGACACGTTAAAAGTAGCACCTACTGAGATACAACAATATGTTAGGATTACCTAAAGCTCTGCCTTTCGGCCTCTTTATAGAATAATATATATATTAATGTGTCGTCTACGCCGCAGGCTAAGGAACCGTGGAACGTAATTGTTGCTTAAGGAAAATAACGACGAAAAGTTTAATAAAAATTATATGCAGTACACCACGAACACACGAGCATAACTTAGACGCGTGTGGGCCACACACAATTATATTGTATCTAAGGTGGCTGGAACAGTAATCGTGAGTCATCGAGAGTACGTTTTTATAATTTATAAAATATGCAGAAAATATTTTTGGACCACATATCACTCAATTTCATCTGTTTATGCGTTAGGACGCGCCATACTGGCAGAAATGGAAATTGTACTAGAATAAAGTTTTTTCTTAAAATTAAAGCATGTTATGGCCAAAGTTTTCAACGCAGTATTCGAGATTTAGAGACAAAATATTGATGTTTTTTTCCAAACATTGAGCACTTCGTGACGTCTTGATATTTGTTGTAAACTTTAATATTAATAATAGTCATAAGGGTACGTCATTATTAAATAAACATACATCATCATAAATCATCATTGAATTGCCAAGAACCATTTCGGTATGATGCAATTGTTTTCACCTTTATCTATAGATAAGAACATAGACCAAGGACATAACGAAAAGTTCCATGCAAATTTGGACACGAACAAAATACACCGCAATCACCCAAAATGCTTTTTCCACTCGTGGGAGCGACGTCGAGTCTGTCGACACTTAAACGGACTGGGTCTCCCGCTCTTCTCAGCCGCCTGCATGCACGTCGCCTCGCCTTCTTGTTGTCTCCCCCACGGTGCATTGTTCCCGTGGATGGGCCCTCTCCTGCTTCTGTGGAATTCGCCTCCTGCTGCGCCACTGTTTCAACGCTTCTGACCCCGCTGCGACAAGTGGTATCGGTTTCAGCGTCGAAATGTCAAGGAGAGTGGCGAGAGAACGAGAGAGGCATGGTTTTTGTCAGAGGGCAGTCAAAAATATTGGAACTAGGCGCAAGGATTTTGTCTGTACCCGTATGTCTTACGTGCAAGAAAGGTTTTCCCATTGCTCTTTTGTTTCTTCCCGAGATAGAGGTTTTAAACCTCCCAACTCCCGGGCGTGAGGCTTGAGGGTTCCGTGGTGAAGGTGATTAATTTCCTGTGTTCTTCGCCTCGATGGGAGACGCAAGGCAAACCATATCGACGACGAATGGCCTTATATTTCATCGTGAATAAGGTTATGACGGGTGCCCAGCCCCTAAGTCTTTAGAGGTTTGGTTAAACCTTCCACTATTAGTGTTGAAACATTCGGCTCTTTAGGTAGGTGTTCGGGTAGGGGCCAAATCTTAAAGGAAGAATCGAACCGAAGAGGCGGCTACCATATTCTGAAAGATCAGATTGAATATGATGATCGTGAGTTTGGATGTCTCACCCAAACGGCTGATGAGTAATTGGATGTGCCACTGATTCCTTTGGATGCTGATTCCAAAGAAAGATGGACGAGAGCATTGGACCAACAATACCTTCAGATTTCGCACCGGAATCGGTAAAGTAAAAAAAAAGTGCAATGCTTTAAAACTGCCACCCAAAGGACAATGACTGGCTTTGTATGGTGCGACACTGTGTGTTTGTCCGATTTTTTACCGTTTTAAAACTCTCTAGTCTTGAGCGCTTCATACCCAGTTCACCAGAGCAGACTTTCCTAGTATGAATTTATCATTCTCACCTAATGACAGAACTGCATTTAATTGCATAATGGTGTTTATTTGATTAATAAAACAAATCATTTTTACTTTTACGTTGAATGCAATTTTAAATCTTGGTGTACTCATCATTACAATGGTTTATTTCCATGCTTGCTAAATTTTCGACGTCTCTTGTATCGTACGAAGACATCGACCAGAATGTGTTAATGCGCTAATGCTATTTGCTGAAGGTTTTTTTAAAACAGAGTAGCGCAAGAATGCATTATTCAATCTTACTTAGTGAATTAATTATTTTCGGTCCGATCAAGACGTAGCGAGTAAAAGACGTTAATTGGTAATAAAATTCTCTGCCCTCGCACTGTTCTGCGGTTTACTCAAAAGTTGATGCAACAAAATCTTTTTAGAACTTGGCATTTCGGAAAATTCGGAATTGTGAATTTTCTTTGTAATCGACTGAAAAAAAAACATGTTTGATATCCCAAGACCAAAAACAGATAAGAGAGCGTATTTCGATAACCACTAGGAGGGGAAGACTAAGTTAAGCTATGATATCTGGGTAAAAATTCCTTAAAAAGTTTATGATAACAGTCGTGTAAAAAATAAAAAGGTTATATTCATACAATTTCGTTACATTCACAATTGAACATAGTATCAAATTGTTCAGTGCCACTTCAAAAGACGAAAACAAAATCGATTCAGCATCATGTATGTCTGCTATCAGTAAATTGTTTCATAAGGTGAAAAGGACGGAAACAAAGCATCAGTGTTAGTCAACGGAACGGATTAAACAGTAACTTTTCATTCGTAGGCTTCCTAGAATGCAACACAGGTTAAAAAAAATGCAATAACCATCAAATTTCCCATTTGTACGCGTATTTAATGACTAAGGACGAAGTTCATCTCATTAATTAATTGGATTATAGTAGCAGAATTGAACTTATCAATGGAAAAATATAAAAATGGATAACGTTTGCTAATAGTTAATAGCTAAGCTTAATTGCAGTACAACTGTCAAATAGTGAGCAAAATACCAATTAAATTTGTTTGACGCAGATGTAAGAAGTAAAGCTTCCTAGTAGCCTAGACAGTGATTGAGAAATGCAATTAGAATACAGGTTACTCTGATCGCGTTATTCTGAGCCCGGAGTCCCAAATAATGGAGTTGAGGGCAAAATGTGCCTAAAACTGAAGTAGCTGGCGCTAATCAATTATCTAATAAAATATTATTACAATTATATGACAAAAAATCACTAAGAGACCTACAGCTTTGAATGCCATCTTTTGTACTGCCCAATGCCAGAGGGTAGTTTCATTTCAGCTATTTCTATTGAAAGAGGAATGTCCAACATACTAACCATCCAGCTGCATGTGACCCTATTATCTAGCATATCTCCCTTAAATCTTAAATATATCCTACTTGCATGGCACTAGTGCATGTTTGGTGATCTTCACCCCCTGCCACACATCCTCGTGGTGGCTCGCAGGGTATTACGTAGATGTAGATGTACAACGAAATCCCAGAATTAATGCATATATTCTCTCTTTTTATGTACTCACAACAAAGAAAAGTGAAAGCAATGCAATATGTAATTAGCGAGAGCGCGCAATAAAACCAATAAATTTTATAAGGAATTCATATTTTATTCATGCACCTACATAAGCGAATATATATATATATATATATATATATATATATATATATATATATATATATATATATATATATATATATATATATATATATATATATATATATATATATATATATATATATAAGGATTGAAATTTTCAAACTGTTTAAATTTTTAATCAATTTTCAACTGTTCAACTTAATCACCGCACTAATACATTTGAAAAACGATTGACTGGATGAAAATGTGCGAATTAAAAATGTCTCGCTGGAATATCAGCCGAGCCTAAAGAAATTCGGCAATAGACTATATTTTACATCACTGATAATATTTATACCAGTTGGGCAATAAAATGAAGATTCAAGGCAATTAAAAGAAGGAATTCAGAAACTGAAAATGTTTTACATCACCGATAATATATTTACCAAATAATACGGAAATAGGAAATAATACGAAGATCAAATTTCTGTTTTGCCGAAATGAAAAAAATTAAATACGCAGAAATTCGGACATTTTTGGTGGAAGAGCAATATCTGCGCGGTCTGAGAAGCTTGTAGAAATCGTAGAATGATTTCGTGCCCTTTTCCCGAGACTCTCATAAATTGTGATTTTTCCGCATTAGTCGGGATACATGCTAAACATTCCTCTTTCCTTTGTTCTTAGTTATTTTATTCCGATGTTAAACACGATTTCCAGTGACAATAAGCATCATTTAGTTAATTGATTACCTAATTTTGACATTCCATACTTTGGTATTCAATCATGACTTCCCTAATGCCGAATTAGGAACAATTTCACTAGGTTCATGGACAAGAATGTCGTCCCAAAACCTCAACGCTAGCTGACTCATCACATCAGGAAGTACTCATTGATGATATATTGATGATTTCAAGTTGCCATTTAATGAGATAAACATCATCCAATTGAGTGTAAATGGTGGATTTAACCTGCACTACCTTGCGGCTAGTAGCTAGCTTGCTACCCAGGGCTAAGGTCACAGCATACATTTCATGATATACTGTTATGTACGCATTTTATGATATACTGTTGTGTTTGGGCCGTTTTGGACCACGCAAAGTACAAACTTAGATGCATTTTGTTAGCTTTGGCTTTCTGTGCGACCATATTTCTTTCATTCTCTCCGAAAGGTGTTTCAGAGTGTTTTTAATCAATCTATGCATAGTTTCCGCGAAACCATACCAGACCGATTTCAACAACCAATGCCCCCAATCGATATATCTTGTAGCGGAATCGTATCCTTACTGAGTAACATTAGATCAAACAAGTTCTCAGGTCCTAATGAAATTCCAGCTCGTGTTTACAAAGAATTAGCTCTCGAAATGGCTCCGTATCTTAAAGTAGTATTTTACAAATCCCTCGAAGAACACGCGGTTCCCAAAAGACTGGAAGATAGCAAATGTGACCCCAATTTATAAAAGCGGAGATAGGGAACAGCCATGTAATTATAGACCAATGTCATTAACGTCACTAACATGTAAAATTATAGAGCATATCATAGTTACATCAATAATGGGACACCTCGACAGCCAGGATTTATTAATAACAAACCAGCATGGGTTCAGAAAGGGACGGTCTTGCGAAACTCAATTAGGTCTTTTTGTTCACGATATTTTAGTTTCCGGAGAAGGAAACGTACAGGTAGATGCAGCGTTTCTTGACTTTAGAAAAGCTTTTGACAAGGTTCCCCACTGTAAGTTACTCGCGAAGTTAGCATCATACGGAATAGACAGTAATATAGTGGGCTGGATAGGAGACTTCTTAGATGAACGCGTTCAAAGGGTGGTATTAGATGGTGTCAGCTCAGGCGAAGTAAAAGTTACATCGGGTGTTCCCCAGGGAAGCGTGATAGGCCCAATTTTATTTCTTCTGTGCGTGAACGACTTGAATAATGTAGTAAAAAATAGCAAGCTCCGTCTTTTTGCCGATGATGCAGTAGTGTATAAGGAAATTAGAAATGAAGAGGACAGACAGTGTTTAGCTAAGGATTTAGATGCGATTGATGATTGGTGTGATAGATGGCAGCTAGAATTAAATTTGAAGAAATGCGCGATTATGAATTTTTGGAAAAAGAATGGCTTTCCCCGGAATAATTATTGCATCAAAGAAAACAAAATATGTAACGTAGAATCAATTAAATACTTAGGCGTCACCATCAGTGAAGACATGCCATGGGGGAAACACATCAGGGAAATAACTAGTGTAGCAAACCGTAGATTAGGATTCATAAAAATGGTTCTAGGCAAATGCGATGAGAGAGTCCGAGAAAGAAGCTATTTTACACTTGTCAGGCCTCATTTAGAATATGCCGCTAGTATATGGGATCCGTACGAGGAAGGTATGATAAAAGAATTAGAGCGCGTGCAAAGGAGATCGGCTAGGTTTGTTAAAGGATGATAAATGTGTAAGTGTTACGAGCTTAATAGAAGAACTAGGATGGGAATTACTATCAGAACGCAGGTAAAAATTTAGATTAAACCTTTTAAGTAAATTCTAAACCGTTTTGTTCACAGATGACGTTAGATATATATTAAGAACCCCTGCGTATTATGCTAGTTTTGATCATCTTAACAAGATTAGAGATATAGATTGTCGTACCGATAGTTTTAAAATGTCCGTACTATACTATATCCGCGTACTATAAGAGAAAACAATAGGCAGCGTAGCAAAGGGATAGGTAGGTGAAATATAGTTGTCTGTAGTGCATGATGCATGTAATAACAACTAATAATCCCTTCCTTATTATGTAGATACTAACCATCTAGCTCCATGTGACCCTATTTTATAGCATGTCTTCTTTAAATATCCTAGTTACATGTCAATAGTGCATGTTTGGTGATCTTCACCCCCTGCCACACACTCTCGTGGTGGCTCGCAGGGTATTACGTAGATGTAGATGTAGATGAAAGGGTCTTCTTTCTTTTCTCCGTCCAGGTGGTTCCGGACCTCTCACGTTTCTCCGGTTCGGCCGCTATCAGGTTGATAATTTTTTTTCAAATATTTTTTCTATCTTGGACTGCCTAAAGGTGCTAACCCTGCTTCTTTCAGGTGGCAATATATTTCATCGCCTCACATTTTGCCTAGCTTCGGTTTTAATAAAATTCAATAATTTATCATGTTAAGCTCGCTGGGTCAATTGTTTTAAAAAGTCCGTGGAATTTAAACCTGCGCTTTATTATATTAGAATGCATGTCTGTATATCTTATAATTTCACTATTTTCTCTTAATCTATACGTTTGTTGATCATTGTGTTTTGCACCCAAAAATTTCCTACTTTTTTCTCTTTTCTTCTTTTGGATTTCTTCGATATCTTTTTTTTTATATTTAAAATCAATTTATCAGCTCCGTAGAGGCATCCTGGTTTTATACCTGTTATATAGTTACTTAGTTTGGTATATTTAAAATACATTTTTGTTGTAAGCATTTTGTATTAGGGCAGTTTCCACTGCATGACATCGAATCGCATTAGCAGCTTTCTCTAGGCCTGATTATTGAATTCTTTTGCCAAAATATTAAAACTGATGGACTCTCCTGATTTTACCATATTTTGTTTCTATTAATTTGGGTGCCATTTTATTTTAGATCATGTATTTTGTTTTTTTCAAATGAAATTTGAATACCCATCTTTCCGCAATCTCTGCTAAGGTTTGTTTTTATTTCCGAGCGATGGTTAAATCCCGAGTTAGGAATGTCAGGTTGTGCGCAATAGCCAGCCAGTCTGTTGTTATATTTGTTCTTCCTACCTTAATTAGTAAATCAATTTTAAGATTTAATTTGTCTTTTTTGCCATTCTTAAATTACTTTTAATTCAATTGAACAGCAATGTCCATATCGTTGCCTTACTCCTGTTTTGATTTCAAAGGTTTACAAAATTTCACCCATGAATTTTACTTTAGGTTTTGTGTCACAAAGCGTCTGTCTTTTAATTGCGAGTTATTAAGGATCGAACCTATGTTCATTCAAAATTTGAAAAACTGATTCGCAATATAGAATCAGAAGCTCTTTTGAAGTCAACGAAGGTGCATATGATATTCTTTTTGTATATATTTTGGTGTCGAAGAATAAATTTTAGATTTAGAAGTTTTCCAGGCATGATCTACGTGGCCTGATGCCTGCGTGATATTCGTCAATTCTGGGTTTGCAAAGCAGTTGTTGTTGTGTTTGGTCAAGGAGGCATTGTTAGAGAATTTTATATATGACAGGAAGGAGTAAATGTCCTCTGTGATTGTTTACATCGATTCTATCTCCTTGCCTATTTAATGAATTAATTAAAGTATTTTCAGTATTCAGGGTTTTGTTGTTTGCTAATTTTTTTGTAATATTTGTAAGTTTTCTAAAATGGCTTTTGGTCTGGCTGTTTCCAAGAGTTCTGTTATGATTCCATGTTCATCTGATGCTTTATTGCGTTTGTGCATTTTAATATGTCTGATGATTTCTTCTTCAGCTAGTGTGTTTGTAAATTTAGGTTATTTACAATGGGATTTTTTTGTAAGAATCTCTCCTTGGTTTCTAAGCAGTTCAGAAACTGTTCGATGTATTTATCAAATTATTTGCAATTGTCTTGATTTGTATATGCCAGTTATCCATATTCTTTCCTAAAGCAAAGATTTTGGGATTGAAACTTCATTAGTTTGACTTTAAATGTTTTATAAAAGTTTCTTGTGTTGTTTTCATGAAAGTCTTTTTCGATTTCGAAGAGTTGTTTCTTTCCATATTTCCTTTTTGTTTATCTGGTTAATTTGGATATTTCTTTTCTGGCTACCAAGAATAATTTATATGTACTTTCCATTTTAACATTATTCCAATCTTAGAATGCTCGTTGTCGTGATTTGTCCTCGCATTCCCAGTATTCGTTCCATCAATGATGTTTTTTTTTTAGTTTTTGCAGAGGAATTTAATTTAGAGCTGTCTCGATGGTCTTGTGTCTAAATTGTTGCCAATTCTGTGAAACTTTCTTTATAATTCTGCTGTTAACGATAGTTGGACTCAGTTACCGTCCAATTTTGGAATAAGAGGTTTCTTTTTTATGAACTCCTGTGGTTTTATGTTTATTTTTATTTGAGTTAGGTTATTGTTTGTGTCTATTTTTTGCTCCAACACAGAATTGAACGTTCATAATTGCTTTATGATTTAGATAGGAGATGGCTAGATAGACAGTTTGAAATTCACCTGTGGATGTGATGGGTGATAGCCATGTTTTTGTTTTGAAGGTTTATTTTTTAAGTATGTTGACTTAATTTTTAAGCTAAAGTTTTTTCAAAGTTCTAATATTTTACCATTTTAATTAATCTATTTGTGTACAGGAAAATCACCAATTGTTTTGCCCCTGGGGGGCCAGGGATGCCTCTTCTGGGGTTGGGAAAAGGGGCAAATCTAGAAAAGTTTGTCCAGCTCCTTGCTCACTTGGCCAGCGATGCTTGCATCGCGACAAATTACTTTCGCTTCTTACTAAGTTTTCTTATTACATCGGGACTGTGATAAGGTAAGTCATATTTTATTGGTTTAAATGACACCACTTGAAGCTTTTCATAGTCTCATAGTTTTGAGCATATGGCACCTGTGTAAAAATGGGACCTTGAACAAGTCCCGTCAATGTGCGTGAAGAGAGTTTAGAACGGCAAAATGCTGAAATGTAAAAGGTAAACAGCTCACTGTTTACTTTCTTCTATTCATTTATATTGCTGTTATTTTCGAATAATACCGCCCTTCCAGCCTGTATTTGGGTTTGATCTGTCTCAACTTAGATATTCAACCTCATCTGGTATCCACCTATGGGATGGCTCATGATGTACAAAAAATAGCCGGATCTAAATCTGCAGAATTTATTTGTTTTAAATTCCGAGCAAAAATTAGTTTCACATTCCTTATTTTGCTCTTAGCCTCAATCTAAGCAGGTAAATTTTCGTTAGATAGCTCAGAAGCTATAATTCCGGCTTATAAAGCTGCGAAAGTATATTTTATGTTACGCGTGCCAAAGCCATCTCGCTTTTGATGTATCACTGAGCAATCATAAAAGTTTCAGTCAAGTCTAGTTTAGTCTCAGATATTCTGTATCTGGGTTTTCTGAATCGTTCCCTGAATACCACATCCCAAGAGGAACTGTCCTCGGCTTGTCGTGAATGCATCAGAAACACCGAAGTGTTGGCCGTTATTTGGAATCGTGAGTGGGGAAGCACTTGAATCAGATGACCGGAAAACGGTCGGAACGTGTGCATTCATGTAAAGTGTATAGTTTCAAGTAAATTTAATCTTTTTAATCAACTGTTCTGTTCCAGTTAATTCAACTGATTAACTGATTCTATGCGATTAATTCTTGGACCTCTATAAATATAAAAAAAGCTGGTGCTCGAGAACAGGAACCCTTTTGTCCTTGGGACAAGTACCTACACCAAAGTCAGCACATTTTCAGAAAGCTATGTCAGAAAGTTAAGGGGCCTGCTCTGTAAAACATGCCAATTGATATTCCTTCGTTTTTTGAACTATTGTCTAACATATAAAACTTTCTTCAGGCTAATGAATTCATCATGGTGGCGCGTTATTAGTTGAAATACGTTTTTACGCATTACTGTTGGAATATATACCCTTTTCCAGATATCACCTAGCTTGATTGTAGCTTTGCGGGCAACAGAAGAAAAACTGACTCCTTATTGCTTTGGATACTTATCAAATTTGTCACCGAGCTTCTATAGAGCAATGAAAAAATATCTTTCATTGCTGAATGTTTAACTTCATTAAAATCCTTGAAATTTTCATTAAAAGCTTGGTAATTATTTACACCACGAAGATCAAACTACGAAAGTGACATTCTGATGGTTGAATGAAAAGCTGCGCAAATTCAGAGCACGCTGCCGGGAATGCAGTCGGGTAATATGAAATGAAAGACTGGTGAGCGAGTGAAAGAGGCTTGATCAGTGAAGGCCCAGAAGATCCACTGAAAATGGTATACTGAAGGTGCCAAGATATACGTGTTATCTGTAGATGTGCAAACGTGGAAATACATGGAAAGCTACGGCGAGAAAATGAGGCCCAAAGCTTGTTCGCCTCGTCTCTACCTGCCAGGCTGAGTGATGCAGAGCATGGTAGGGCAGGGCGCTGCCGTAGTGAAGAGGTAGACAGGTGGGGGCATTGAGTTATCAAGGTAACTATATACTCTAAGGGTGGGAGTGTAAAACCAATTATATGCGACTTAACTTATCACAACCCAGAAGAGCTCACAAAACTAAATTAGGACCTGAGGTAGTTGGTCGCAAAGGCAAGCATCGCTGGCCAAGTGAGCGGGGAGCTGCACTATTGCCAAACTGTTCGAAATTTTCCCCTTTTCCCGACTCCAGAGGAGGCATCCCTGGCCCCCCGAGTGGTGAATGTCAATTTTCATCGTAAAAGACATCGTTTTACTGTTATATTTGCTTAGTTTACATGTATAAAATATATTAAAATGTACATATGAAAAATATGGTCGCTTTAACCGAACTGAAATAAATGACAACTTTGATGTTTTCCGTGGAAATTTCAACACTTTGAGGCTAAAATTCTCGCAAAGATATTATCCGATTTGGAAAAAAATTATATCTGTAATATATGCTCATGTGGGTTGGCTACTTTTTCCGGGTATTTATTTTCGCTCCGAGAAAAAAGGTGGAAAAAAGACCCAGCCTATGATACTTAACACCTTATTTCCAGGTCAATATTTTTCGACCACTCCGAATGATTGTAACTTAAATATTATATTTTGATGAGCAACTTGGTCAAATGCTTTCTTATAACCCAGTAAAATTTCGTCGTCTTGCTTTCCCGCAGAGGACCACGTAGGATGAGTCCAAGCAAGATTTTGCAAGATAAACACGCTCGAAAGCCAAGCTGACTACTCTGGAAGAAGTTCCGATTTTTCGGGCAGGTCATGATATAACTGACAAGAACGTGCTTGAGACTCTAGCACCATAGCGGAGTGAACGATGTAGGCCGGTAGGATTGTATTTCGTTTGTATCCTTTTTCAAAATATTGTAGTAACATTGGTTATTTTCAAGTCTTGTATTACCTTACCTTCGGATAACGGCTTTAATACGACTTCTAAACATGATGCGATGTATGACGCCAGCTTCTTGAGCACGCATGCAAGTATTTTTTGTGTACCTGGTGTATCTATTAAATGGCAACTTTTTATACACCACAGAATTACACCACCGTAGTTACAAAGCAGGCACAGGCACCGTAGGTACAGCGCAGATAGGTACAAAAACTCGTTCTTTCTGCGCACAATAAGCGAGCACAATAAAAAGTGAGCTCCTCTAAAAACACTCTCATAATATACATATCTATTTCTCCCAAAACCTTGTCCCTTACATCTTTACACGGCTGGTGAACGAACACCCCCTGCCACACTCCCATGCGGTGGCTCGCAGGGTAGTATATAGATGTAGAATTAAAAACACCAGAACTCGACCTGGGTTTCCATACATTAGTATCATCATCAGGTGTCGGGAACTCTCTTTTATATTGGGGAAAAAAAGGAGGGTGGGGCGGAAGAAAGGGGAAGGGGAGGGAGGAATTCTGTGGTGATGTAAAAGTTACCATTAAATACGACTATGGAAATATACCACAAAGTTAACAAATATACTGTTTTATTTACTTGGGGACTTTTAACATTTAATGGAGAGTTATGGTATAATGGATGAAGGAAATAGACTGTAAAACCGATTGATCTAAAATGTCAGTTTCCCAAGTATAATAAGGGACCATAATATTTGCGCTAGATCAGTTTTAGGATACTGAATAAGTATTTTTCAGTAGTGCTAAATATATTATATCATTATTAGCTTCTAACCTCACATGCAATCTCCGGCATTATATACTCTTGCATGATTTAATACCTTGTAGTGCTATTTATTTGTCGCATTAATAAAACTAACCAGTAGTTTATCCTGAGTAGTGTAGTGCATGATTGCATGTTCTTCTACGTACCACTCTCCTGGTTTGTGGTCTGACTGCGTACCGTTGTCCTGACTGCTTTTGGCCTGCGCCTGGTATTCGTGTTTCGAATCACTTCTTCTAAAACAATATTTCCAAGAATTAAGCTTGAAACCTGTCTTAATTTCTCTTCTTTTGAAAATTGAGAGATATAATTCAAGGAATTGTTTTGTATGTAAGGTGAACGGGAATGTACTGTTGAGCTTCTGCTGATGACATCCAACTCAGTGCGTAACGCTTCCGGTTATACGCATGCCCTAGATACATGCTATTTTCTTCGAAGCGGCCACATAATCGTTTATTCAGTTTCTGTGAAGTAATAAAACGAATGGAAATGCGGGGGATATGAGTAATCACTATCATGTGCAGGTATTATCATTTATTATGGTGTATCATATTGTGTGGCATATTGTATTGTATAGCTGAGAAAATAATACGCCCAAGGAACGTATTTATCGCACATCTCTGAAGTAAACTGAGGTCATAATACCGAAAGAATTTTTCATAATTACATCATAGATTTTTTTTATATTAATTTAATAGAATTAATTTTTCATTTTTATTCCTAGATTATGCAGAAAGTAGGCTATTAACTTGAAAGTTTTAGCCAAGTTGATGTTATTTCATGTAATCACCTGCTTGATGTCTTCCTCCATGTTATCTTACCTGGTAAATAGATATATTCTAACTGCCATCTGTTTAAAAAATTCTCTTTGAGGGAAAATATTTGACACGTAAGCTAAGGGAATATACGATTCCCACAAAATTTCTCATTACTTTCTACGCTTAATATTTGAGCCTTTATATGAGAATATGTACTAGTTTCAGATTTGTCATATTGCATTGAAAATATATCGTCGATGATTATTATTGACAATCTAGAAATCCTCTACAAAATGAGTGAAATTGAACAAAACACCTTTAGACATGGGCATGTTACTTGCTGCACTAAGCTAATGATGAGTCACTATTGCTAACTACTCTTTTTCAGAGTGATTCGTTTCTCGATTCTATCAGCTGCTAATTTGTTTAACTTAAATGAGGACTCATAATACGCTAACTCAAAGCCATGAATCACCTCAAAATGAAATGCCAACGCGGAATGAATGAGAAACGGACATGAATAGTTGAATTTGGCCCCATTTCTGAGTTCTTTGCAATGACTTCGGAACTTTCATTTTTATAATGAGAGGCTTATCGATTCAATTTTGATGAGGAATTTGTCACCCCAATTATTGTATGTCAGAGATGTGTATCGAAACACCTCCACGGATTTATACTTTTTCATCACAGAGGAATTGAGGGGATATGAACAATTGTCATGCGGCTAAGTTGGGCAAATATATTTTTCTCCCCTTCCCCTTGACATTGTTTAAACCATAACATGAGCGGGTAAATGAAGAATCGTTCTCCAAAACCCTTGCTCAATTAAACGGGTCCCTTTGGTCAGCACTAAGTTGATTCTCAGGGCCAATTTGGATTTTCCAGCCTTATAATTTACTTAGGTAATCTCATTTGAGCCGAGGGATCACATCCAAAGCCTCAGTTAAGGAAATAAGCCAATTTATATCTTAGGTGACTTATCTTCCCGAGACCCCAGGCTTGAAGGGATATTAAGTATTCATGTTATATTAATCCAACATTTTTTTTATTCGACAGACTTCTGCAATAACTCCTTCATTGTCAGTCAATTATTTGCCTGCTAAAAAATCGAGAAAATCATTCTTGATCCAGATAACTATAGCCTTGGTGTCATTGGTGATCCATAAACAGTTAATCATCTATTAAACCAGGGATAGTTTATGAAAAATTAGTGTGTAATTGACGAATCTATTGTATAAATGAATTATATTATCCTTCTCCAGGGAGTTAACTTACGAAAAAAATTTCCGTTCATTAAATTTTCATTTTGTTGTTCATTAAATATATTCATTTCGTATGTCTTCATGCTGTCAGCCTAACGAATTGAACAATTAATACGGTGACCTTAAGTTTGAGACATTTTTAGTACTCGCAAACACAATTTGTTACGACGTCATCACCGCAACAAGTTGGGCTTACCGAATCTCATTACCAGACCCCCTCTTCACTCGAGAATTCCCGAAGGGCTCTCTGCTTGACCCTGCACTTTTAATTACATCTCCGAGGGAGCCACTCCAGCTTTACAATTTTATGCCCGTGACTCGTCCATTGCAGCGTAATCGGAACACGAAGATGTGGATATGATGAAAATGTAAAAGCATCTACGTAACTACAAATCCAGTGTATTACGAATGCGATTACTCTTTCCTGAAGAACATGTAATAAAAACGAAGCACCTCTGCCGTCGAGTTTCGCAAACTTGAGCATTCCACCATTTCCTGAGCTCGCTTCCTTGGGAATACTCTCGGACTAACTGATTAATGAGGTGCTTGCTACTTGAGCCATTGGCATGGTGACTTAATGCTTGCTGAATTCTCTTTTCCTTTTGATGGACTTAAAGGCAGCTCTTGTCGTGTGACACGTGTGACGCGGCTGAGTCTGTACCCATCCTCCCTCTGCCGGTGGCGCAGAATTCATGCAACGGGCGTTCGTTCCCGCGGAAAAGAGCTGGAGGCTTTCCAAAAATGGGCACTTTGGAACTTCCTTCAACCCGATGCGGAGTGACAGTCGTGAAATTCGTCTGTAAACGCCATAAAACATTGCTAATGGACGAGATCATTACATATACGGTAGTCCTGGTCCGAAGCGAGACTCTTCCCTCAAAATATATGTTCCAACGCGTGGGCGTGTGGATTCGTGACACGGCAACAACCGAACATCAGTCAATGCCTGCGTTCAAAGCCTGGTCAATCGCCTGAGGTTGTGCTGACGATCTCTCTCGTATTGTACGAAACCCGACATAATACGGTTACTTATGGAAATACTTATGGACATAGGAAATGAAATTAGTTAAATATTAGCAGAACAGACTGGTTAAAAATGTTTTTTTCCCCACGATCGATTAGAGACAATAATTGATGCCAATGAGTTTACTAACCGGTTTAATAGATAGTCAGAATAGTGCATTCCTAAAAGAAGTTAGGAACTGCAAAGTTACGGACAAATCATAGCAACACAGCGCTGGATGGTCTTGACCGACTGTGGTACTAAAGAGAAAAAAGGAATAAACAAAAAAAGCAATAGAGAAAAGAGAATGAAATGGTGAATGCTGAGGGAAGAAGTTCTTTGATATGAGTTCAAAAGATGCTGATGAAGCAAATAAAATTACCAGAGTATGTACAAGAATGATGGAAGGTCAACGGTAGAATGATAAGGAAAATTGGAGAAGACGTGATTGGGACAGCATTGGGAAAGGGACTGCCAGTGGAGGAGGCGTGTTGGTGGAGTGAAGAGATACAGTCAGAGATCATGGAATAGATAAACCAAAAGTAAAAATGGACTTAACTGGAACCATAGCAGCTAAAGTTTTATATAAAGTGACAAAGCAATATATAAAGAGAACCGTAGCAAAAGCCTTAGCGCAAAGCGAGAGGGACGGAACGAAGTTAATAAGAATAGTGATAGCCAGAAATAAACCTCTAAGACAAAACTTCAATCAAGATAATCGAGGACTCCAGAAGAGTTGTATACAATAAAGGAGGAGGACAAGATCAGAGGAAGGTGGAATGAGTATTTCCATAAACTGTTGAACGAGGAGAAGCCGAGAGAGATGTGAGAAGGTGGAGATGCCTACGAGGGTATGGCCCAGATCATCAGCAAAGAGGAGGTGCTTACGGTACAAAGAAAGAAGATGAAGAATGGGAATGCAGTGGGGGCGGGCCCGATCCCTGTTGAGGTCTGGAGAGACCAAGGTAGCAAAGGTGCGGATATACTGTGGGAACTAATGAGGAAGCTGGATAAACAGAGGAAGATACCAGAAGAATGGTGGAAGATCATTCTTGATCCGATATTTTATGGGAAGAGTCGTTCAGGACAGCAGAGATCACCGACGGATCAAACTTGTGTCCCTCGCAATGATATGGGAACGGGTAATCGGGGGGAGGGGGGGAAGGGGGGGGAGCGGGGGGGACAGACAGGAAAGGATAAGGCAGGAAGCAATCATGGTGGAAGAGCAATTTGTCTTCACGCCAGGAAGAGGGACCCCGGTATTTGCACCAAGATGACTGATAGAAAAACACTTGGAAGCAAGTTGTTGCACATGGTATTAATCGATCTGGAGAAGTTGTATGTACAACCGGGTGTCCAAGCAAGAAGTATGGAGATGCATGAGGGCAAATGGGGTACCAGAAAAGTATGTTAGGCTGGTAAGGGGGATGTATGAAGGTACGGAAACAGGTGAAGTTTGGTGTGGGCGTGACTGAGGGATTCTCCATCATCTTCGGGGTATACCAAGGATCGGCTGCCAGCCTATACATTTTCGATCTGAACATGGCTGTGTTAGTTGACGTCCATGTGGAGGTGGAAGCGCCATGGAGCTTCCTTTTTACGGTTGATCTCTGTGAGCTGACCAGTGATCAACTTACACTGACCCAGGAGGAGTGTAGCAAAACCCTGAATGAGAAAGGCATGAGTATTTGCCGAAGAAAGACTCCGGCAAATACAATTAGCACACAGGCATCACATATTTTTGGTTGGTAGGATATTTGGGGAGGCATAAGATAACTATCATTTGCGCAATTAGTTTTATGTACGTGGAATGGTAATGTAAGCTTACATTTCGACGATTATTCCTGGAGATATGTTCGTTCGGCTCCCGTTTGATATGCTACCCTCATTGGAGAAGTTTAAGTACCTCGGGTCGGTTGTTGAGAGGAGAGGTGGGTTGGACAGAAAGGTACAGTGTAAAATATCATGCAGGTGAATGAATTGGTGGTAGATGAGTGGGGTCCCATGTGACAAAAGAGTGGGCGATAAAATAAAAGGAATGCTGCACAAGATAGTTGTGAGAACAGCAGTACTCCTTGATGCGGAGAAGTGGCCAATAACGAAGGCGCAAGAGCGTAGGGTTGAGGTGGTGGAGATGAGGAAGGTAGATGAGGGGTGAGACATGGAAGGACAGGATTAGGAACAGCCACATAAGAGGCTGGGTTAAGGCTAGACCAATTGCGAAAGAAAGTGCAGCAGGGCAGTCTTTAAGTGGCTTGGTCACGTCATAAAGTAACGCGGAGCGGAGTAACGAGGAGTACTTGAGAAATGGGCCTGATGGTTTGATGGAAGAGGACCGCCCAACCTCAGGTGAAGGGACTGGGTGGCGGAGTACCTGCACGAGAGAGAATGAAGTCCCGATGATGCCCTGGACGGGAAGGATCGGAGGAGGCTCAGAATGGGAAATGTCGACTTAGTGTAACATGGCAAAAGGTGAGGATAAAGATGAAGAAGAAAAGAAATTCGATGGGTAGAGTAGCTTATTAGTTGATTTGTTTTCTAGTGCTTGTTTCTACATCTGTAATGAAGTTCTGACATCACATTTCTCATGCTTTCTCCATGACTCTTGCGTCTGGCTCTTTGTGTAGTTGCAAAATGCATACATGCAAGTATTTCCTATTCAATACGTAGCATACCTATAGTGCAGTCTATACTGGTGAACTTTCGTCTCTGTACAAGTATTTTCAGCTTTTTGCTAATGCATTGATGGTCGCAGTTTCTTTAACTCAATTGCCAGTAATGTAGGTTATGACTCACTCTCTGCCACACACCCTTGGGGTGGCTTGCTGGGTATTATGTAGATGTATTAGTTCCCTCCCTTGTCTTGAATGACTGTATTATAATATCATTGACTTGCTAGACGAGGAAGGCTGTCGCAATGGGTTTCTTTAAGATGAGCAATGCATGAGCCCTCATATTGTCGATTGTTAAAAAGACCTAACGGGAGAGTGAAGAATCCAGTTAAGTTTTTAAGACTAGATGATACATTGGATAGACCCGTTTTAAAGCACAATCATCCCAGTGCATCTGATAATAGAAACATCTGCTTTGAGGATCATCTGTAAGGGTACACTTAAGATCAACGCACGACTCGAATAAAGGGATGTACATGTTTTTATGTTTATATTTAACTGTAGATTGATTATCCTTTCCGAAGTTGCAATGAAAAGAATAGAAAATTTAAAAAGAGAAAAATCCTCATTGCACATTGGAAGAGTAATGAATTGACTTGCAATTCTTTTACTCTGCATTTGATACGTCAATCATCCGTGGTGTCGGTATCTTAAGTCATTTTCTACATTTAGGTTATTTGAAGTTCACGTTGTGGCTTTATGTGGCTCAGAAACATTAATCATTAGAAAGCTGATAAGGGGAAAGTTTTGAAAAGGAAGAGATAGATACTGTCTTAATTTAGACCTGGAGGTGGATACTGGAGATCAAATGGAGATTTAGGATCAGACGCGAGGGTGTATAGAGAAACAGGAGAGGATAAAATCGTAAGGAGCTGAAACCTAAGGATCAGGGGCATAGAGCACGATTTAATAAACAACGAAGGTGCAAGGAACAAAAATGAAGAATAGAAGGGATATGCTCACTAGGAAGACCAAGGCCCGAGTGTACATATTAGACAGCTAAAACGGGCAGAAAGCTTCAAGAGCGTATGTAGTTAGCTTGGGCACGGTATAATGGTGGGCCGTAGTCAACCAATCTTACGACTGAAAGGCTAAAGGCTCTGAGGCTCAATATGTACATCTATATAATACCTTGTAAGACACATCAAGAGTGTTCTACAGGGAGCAGTTAAGCAATATCACATGTTATCGAAACTAAACTCAGATTCTTAAGTAGTGAGAAAACGTATCGCAGATAAATTTTTCATCCAGGCACTATGTTAATAGAATAGCGTATCAAAAACAGTCTCCTTAAGTTATATCCAATTTCTCTGCTGTCCAATTTCTAATTCTTAGACTTGCAGCTACATGAGGGTTGTAATTTCAACTCTTTTAACATTTAACTAACCGTTTAATATTGTATTCACATGCTCTGGCTCACACTCGAAAGGCCAATGCGTAGATTTCTCTCACATTCCCCTCCTTACTGCATATCCGCCCGGAAGGGCAAAACTTTGTCTTCCGTAGTTAATGTTTTCCTCTCAATTATTTCAATAAATCAGATTTAAAAATACTAATTTCAGTCCATAGGGAACAGTGAACCGTTAGATAAAATAAATCGTAACCCATCTGCGATATATTGTCTTTATTTGTGACCGGTTTCGACGCGATACGTATAATTTTCTGGAACACGTTACATCACGCTTCCTTGGATTTTAAATGGATTTCCACGTTTTATGTTTTTTATTGCAAAGGCAGTTAATCAGTCTTATACCATTGAGTGTATTATGAATCGAGTCTCTTCTATCCATAGGTTTATCATCACGAATCATCCTTGCGTTAGCGTGTTATACTAAGCTCGGAGTTGAATGGAGTCTCATGTGTGACGATACCTGGCCGATAGCCAATTCCTGTCTTCGTCCACCTGGTAAATGTAATGGGGTGTTTGCGTGATGCTTCCAATGATCAAAAGTTAAAACTATATCATATCCAGAGCACAAAAATACCTATGTGTTGGAATTTAATCTCGGCGTCATTTGCGTAATTTAAGCTGCTTAAATATAGTTTTTATATGGGCCTCCTAAAACGATCCTTGACTTCATTGGCTCGTACTCCTGAGCATTCCCTCCATAGAAGCTGAATTCGCTCTAATTACCCGCAGGACCGGTCTCCTCGGATACAGACAAATGACGAGACTCGGCGTATCTCGCTGCGTTGTTACCTCCGGTATTTCTGCGATTTCCTTTTAAAGGTTACGAGAATACTTGGCACTTAACACCACAGAAACATGTATTTTTTCATAATCCTTATTTGGTTCTCAAAACGATGGTTAGGGTTTTCAGAGAAATAATATTTAATGCAGACTCCCCATTTCGAAGGACTACTGGACGCATGCCGGCTCATGTGCATGTGACCATCTTGAGATATCGCCACTGCAGACGTTAACCCGCATTGATACGGGTAACTTTTCACCAGGAAAATTTGCTAATCCCTGTTAAATGCATAAAATTCTCTGAAATTGCTTAGTTTTATCTTCATTACTGTTAATGCCACGAGACCCCGATTCCTCTAACCCGCGCCTGCGCTCTTTAAGAGTGCGTTTGAGATAAGAGCGCAGTTGCCATCAATGCAGCCAATTCTTCCAACACGTTCAATGCCGTACGAGAGAGAGAATCACTCCACCGAAGAATCCATGACAGTGGCCATTGTTTAAAGTGTATGATCATCAAAATGTCGTAAATATTTAGTTTCTCTCTAAGCCAAATCAGTATATTTCAATGGCGCTAATGTCCTGGACTGACACTATTCCCTTTCCTCTGTGCTGTGATATTGTCCATTTCTGATATTCAAAACCATATCCATATTGAGCAAGTTTTTATGGTATAAATGGCCTCGTCAAACTATTAATAAAAGATTTTTTGGATTACGATGAGTCTCCACACTGATATTCCTCCCTTATGGTGCTCGTTCATGACACGTGTAAATTTCCCGTCGCCTAAGCAAATATTTAAAGTGAACACACGGAGGGGCAGGAGTCCATTTGCTCAGTCTCTGCAGCCAAGTGATGCGGGTCCTCATCTTCTTATTTTTTAAAATTCTCTGTGGAGACTGCAGGATCAACATATGTGGAACCACTAAATAAATGCTCGTCAAGAAAGATAAACAAAATGGGAGCTTAATCTCTTAGAGACTAGCTAACCATCTCAACGATTGAAAATCGGCGGTTAAAATGGAGTCATTCCAGAAAGTAGCTATATTCGTATGTCTTCCTCAAGTAAGAAGTATAAATTGGCATTTGTCGTTTTGGTAGTTTTTCACTATATTCGTAGGCAGTAAAATTACTATCAGAATATTCAAGTGCTGACTATTCAGATGGAATTCTTTTGAAACATGATTAACGTATAAAAGCCTTCAATTACGATTGATGAGTATAAAAGCAGAAAATCCTGCAAATTGCATCAGTGATCACGGCTTGTATGTTATTCGAGATGACGGGTATATAAAGGAGAAGGCATTTGCAATAGACGGTCGAGAGTTACGGGACAAAAGTTGTGCGATTTGTTGCCAGGAGAGCAAAGTCTTATTGCGCACGCGAAATGGATCAGAATGAGACAGTTTGTGATAAGACTCGTGTTCCAAAGCTCTACGCGAATGTAAAAATATTTTATACCAAAAGAACTTCAAAATTTCCTCAAAGACCGCTATTAACCATTACCACACACAATAACAAGCTATGTTTGACGGTCCTTTAATGGGCTAAAACCTTAAACTATAATTGACAGAGGCCTCTTTATTTGGATTACAGACGTTTACTTAAATGTAAGATAATCCGAAAATCTGAAAGTTTTCTCAACACTATCTTTAAATTGACACCCAATGTGGTTGATATTTCATCAAATATCAAAGGGATCTAACAACTTTAAGGAGCCAATTATGAGACTAAACATTTGCAAAATGTAGAATTCCACTATTGGTTTACTTTAATAACTTTCATGTTGTTTCGTCAACAAACACTCATATTTTCAAGAAACGTCTAACAGGGAAGAGTAAATCTTGAAAATACAATGTCAATCTGTCATGACTGAGATCGGGAAATGAAGTTGAGGTGTGACTAACGACTAATTGAGTGCATTTTATGTGTCGAGTATTAGTATTTATCACTTCTTTTTTTAGTAGTCACGTGCGCCTAAATTTTATTTTCGGTCGCAGTTTTGACAAATATACTTTAATGTTTCGTATTACAAGGGTCACTATTTGAAGGTTTTATCCGTAGAAAATTAAAAATTTTTTAATTAGTATCTTTCTATAAAATTTTTAATCATTGTAATCATTTTTAACTCTAGGTGAGACATATGATGTCACCTGTCGCTTAATTTGAGTCCCCAGAGGAACGCGGAGAGAGGCCTTCAGCAGCGATCTGAAATTCATTTGCGTTGCGGTGCCGCCTACGCGGAGTGGGAGTCGCTTTGATTTGCGTGTTCTGCGGTTTGACCGCCTCATCATCACTCCGTGTCGGGCGGACTTACTCCCCCCGCCCCCCCACGGTGGCAATCGTGCAGACATCAAGGGGTCCCGCAGTTTAGTGCAGCTAATTGGTTAATCAATATTTTCTGGTAACTTGTTAACGGAAACCAAATTAAGAGGCTTACCTGTAATTTCGTCGCAAATCAGTGATGTGATTTTCAATCCGGTGACATGCGAGGCGATCAGCAGAAATCCAAATGAATCCTCCCCTCTTGGAAGCGGAGTGCATCCCTCCCACCACATATGGAAAGTAATAAAAATGTACATATTCAAATATTTAAAAATGATTTTAGCCTGAAAGATCTGTGTCCCCCTAGTTTTAGACACTACAATGAGACTTTTAAAAAGGTTTTTCGATGGGTAGTGTAGCTAGTTAAGATGACTTGTACCCTAGTGTAGTACCGTGTACCCTAGTGTAGTATTCTTATCTGCTACCAAGTACTAAAAGCAAGCAGTGAATGTTTACCGGGTAACTCTTTTGTGTCTAAACATGCCGTTGTAAAAGAAACATTAATACGAACGGTCATACATTGGTAGCAAGCGAAATCAGTTTAGCGGAATTGTTATTTGTATAACAAATTATTTGTGAAATTTCGCCTCCTGACAAGTTTTAGAGAGTTTTTGCTAATGAATCAGTGGTTGTTGTGACATTTATTTTGATAGGGTATAGTGAATTTTATGTTGATGATAATTCACCCACTGCCACACACCCATGAGATGGCTCGCACAGCAATGTTCAAGTAAGTGTAGATTTACGCTTGAATAGGTAGACTGTGGCATCCATGATGAAAAACTCACCGCAGGAAACCCACTACGGCTGTTGGCAGAATGAATTGCAAAACATTAAAAAATTAACGCCGTGCCCACTCGGAGCGTGGGAATTTGTTTGCACGTTGACGCAAAGTCCATCTCATGTACGGCGGTCGTACTTCCTTTTGATGAATGATTAACTGCTGCCGCAGTTTGTGATGGCCACATCTAGTAATCGAGGTCTGCCAAAGTGGAATAAAAAAGTTACTTGGACGTGAGGAGAACGCTCTCTTTATTTTTTTTTACCTTTTTCCCCTTCCACATCCACCATCCAACTCCGACGATCTGAATCATGCATCTCATCTTGCAAAGCACTTTTGACGCACTTTTAGCTGTTGTTTCTCCGTGGTATGCTGCGAGACTACTTGCTGCTGACCATTTTTGGGTGCCTATCACCTAAATTTTACATTGAAACACTTATTACTTATTACAAACGTGGCACCTCAGTTTCAACGTCGTATTAGGGTGAGCAACTTTTAATTAAAACCTCAGGACCGATCCCCGCGGCCAAACGGCGAACAGTTTGGACATGCCTTCATGGTCGCATCGCTTACTTTACTTGAAGCGCTATCGTGACCTACAAAGTTATATGATTACCATTATCGTAAGCAATGAGCTTGTTTTTTTCTCTATAGGAGCCGCCAAAAATTGATTTACTCTCACTGTTCTTTCTTGCAATGAGCCTATGGAGCTGGCTGTCAGGAACCGTTTATATTAGCAGGAAATTTCATCCAGTTATGTGTAAAAGAAGCATTCATTAATTTTGTATATTACGCGCATTTAATTGTAATTGTATTTTAATCGAAAGCTCTACCTAAATAGTCACTTCTTCCAAGTATTTACTGGTTACACGTGTGATTTCCATAAATTTTAAACCCCACTCCAGTGGACATTTTCCGTGCACTTGCTACCATCTCAATCTTTGCGTGGGTAGTTTGGCTAGACTTAAAATATGTATCATATTCTTTGACACTTAATAATATGAAATGTTTTTTTTAACCCGGCAGAGTATAAATATTATCCCGTTAGTACGATGACTATTGTAATATGTTTGAGAGTGACATTAAAATGTACAATAATCCAGAATCATAGCTAAATAGCGGTATACAGGTCAGCAATGAAAGAATTAACTTGCCTTTGAGGTTATCGCAACTAATAAATAGGAGGAAATTAAATCTATACTCAGATAAATTTATGATTTGTATAGCATATCTTTCATCAGAAAAATGTTTTATTGCGTATAGCAAAAATTAACTCTTGAATCGATTTTACAGAGATAAAAGCTTACTCTCACCCATCAAAGACAACTGGACCAATTTTGATCGCTTTAAGCGGTGCACGTTTAGTCGTATGGGTAACTATCTAGGTAAATATTGAAGGATGAAGAAATCGCGAAGAAAACCATACGATACCTTAATAACAGAGACTTTTAAGGCCAATTTTGTCTTGATCATGGAATTGGTTTTGAGTATTTACATAGTCCCATTTGTTTAAAATGAAATCACTGTTGTTACTGCTGTTATTGTGATAGATAGTTTTGCTTTCAACCTCTGATGAAATTTCTTACAATATCAGAAATCTGTCACTGAAAGAAAAATTTGCTTAAAGGTAAATTAAGTATTTAATTAATATTTTATTTCTTAATTTGATGATATAATAAAAGCATTGAACTTGAAATTTCAGTTTAAATGTATAAAAAATTCTGTGGCCGTTAAAGACAATTTGGACACATAATCGACAACAAGTAATCAGCAGAACGTTAACAATCAATAGTTTCAAGCTGAGGGAATTGGAAACTTTATATTTAATTTTTTGAGTAACTCTTATTTCATAAACGGCAGTTTTCTTTATCTTCTATTTGTCCCATTCTTCGTATTTGTGCGTTAAAAAGTAATTATCAGGAGAGATTGACGACATTTTGGCATAAGGTTGTTCATAAATAACACCATTTCTAAGAAAAATTAGCAATGGCTGCTAAAAATAATTTATGGTTAATAATATAACGAATAAAATAAATATTTTTGTAAGTGCGTCACTAGTTTATTTGCGCGGAAAAGAACTAGAGTTAATCCGAGTCTGGTCACATTGAGCCCAAAAGTGTAGAAAAGAGTTACCGGTGACGACGTACATTCCGTCCAAGGTGCCGTCTGTTAATTAAACATTGGTTCCAAAGGGATTGAGGGTTCTAAAGTAATTTTCTCGGTTCTGAAATTCATGACAAGTTTCATTTGGAGAAATATTTAATTTATAAAATCGACAATATCACACAGATTTAATCATACATGTGAGAAACTTTCGCTGAAAAATTGGCAGTTTTCATTTGACAGGGGAAAGCGTTTTAATTTAGCTATCTACCTCTCAGTAATCTTTGTAAACCTGTTTTAAAGTATTTGGTCTTAAATAAAATAAGCTTATAGGTGGAGGGGTGATATTAGATGAATATGGTGTACGAGATACTGGATAGGAGGGAAGTAATGAGTCGTAGAGGTTGGCTCTAGAGACTAGAAGCACTAGAGACGATGGACGAGTTTGTTTATTTGGGAAGCAAAACAAAATCGGATGGGCGGAGCAAGGAGGAAATAGCAAGCCGCATTAACCAGGCCAAGCTAACCTTCAACAAGAAAAACAAACTCTTCACCGTCAGTAACATTAATTCAATGGTTAGGAAATTGCTATGGAGGACTTTAGTATGGATCGTTCTGCTCTATATGGTAGTGAGACCTGGACAATTGGAAAGAGAGAAAAGGAAAGAATGGAGGCATTATTTGAAGTTTGGCGCTATAGGAAAATGATGAAAATACCCTGGGTGGCAAGAGTCACGAACGAGGATGTGTTTGAGAGGATAGGGGAAATACGGTGCCTACTCAGAATGCTGAATAAGAGAAGGGGCACCTGGATTGGTCAATTTCTCCGACACGAAAGCTTGGTTAAGACCATACTAGACAGTACAGTAGAGGGATAAACCCAGAGGGTCAAACCTAGACTGGACTACATGGGACAGTTGATGAAGGAACTATGTTGCCAATCGTGTAGAAAAGTGAAAAGATTGGCCCAAGATCGGATAAATTGGAAGACTGTTGCAGACCAATCCTAGGATTATGACCAAGTTGGCAAGTACAAAGCAACGCATGGCTGCGGACGAAGCGAAATAGTTTCCTGCGTGGAGAGAACCAACGCACCGAACCAAACGCACAAGAATCTTGTGTCATCAATGAGAGGTTATGGGATTAATTGGGGCAAACCAATTAGTAAGGAGTTAAGGGAAAGAAAACCAATTAGTTTTCCGCTTAAATATATTTATAATTAGGCTTGTTGTGTCTGCTTCTGCTAAGAGAAAGCGACTCGTTGGCCCTTTAGAATGCAACCATCCAAATTGTTAAAAATGAGTGAAAAAGGAGTAAAACGCTTTTTGGAGCCTATGCTTAACAGTTAAAGAGAACATTCTGTATATTCGAAAGGCAATCATTTTTGGTTACGTATCCAACTTAAAACTATCTTAAAATCTCTTAAAACAACCTAGTCTCCACGAGTATATATTTCCTGTGTGAAATAATGTAGGCACTGAGACCATTTGAACCAAGCAATAAAGCGTTGGATGTGACGAAGCGGTCCTGTTATTGCAATTTCAGATAGGTGTGTACTTTAACGGGACAAGATTTTGTTTTCTTCTCAGTCGCACGTAACCAGAGCGGGGAAACACCCCCGAGGGGGGGGGGTGAATGGGGAGGGACAACCGCGGGGCGGAGTAATAAGAATGGTGTGGCGGCGGAAGCCCTGCCTCCCGAAGCTTTCAGCACCCCCACCTACCTCAGTGTGAGCCCCTCCTGTCCCCCCACCCACCTTCCCCCCCTCATGATACCCAGGGGGAGGGGAGGGATTATGGGGGAGAGAGCGGCGGGAAACGAAGGGAGGGGGATGAGATTCGTGGACTTCCCTCCCTCCCCCTCCTCCCGCGCCCCCCACCTCCGCTAATCACTAATCACACCTCAATCTAACTTCTCCCCGGCGGACAACTTCATTTCCCGTTCGCAGCGCTTCCAGTGAGACTAGAGTAAGTTAGTCCGCTTTCCGACATCAAAACCAACCCCCACCATTCCTCTCCACCCTCCCCTCTCTGCATCCCCCGCGGCCCTTTTATAACAACCCCCCTCCCTCTCTCTCCCTCCCACCCACCCAACCCCCCTGTGCTCTATTTAGACGCGAGCGCGCACAGCCCCCAATATCAGCCTGCGGAAACACCCCACTTCCTCCTCTCCCCGCAACCCACCTCCCCCACTCTGAGCAATGTTTAATGAATAAAATTACTCTCCCCTCTGAATCAGATTCGCTACGTTCCCTCTCGCTCTGCCGTGCGCAGTTATCTCTTCACTGCGTCGGTGGGCCGCTCCGAACGCGCTTGCGGTGCTGTCCACGGGGCGCTCGCTGCACTAACCTTCGCGCAGTTTGCGCGCGGATTGCCCCCCCAACGTTTTTTCGTGAGATTGGATGATGTTGCCTGCTCACAATGAACTCTCACGTAATTTCCCCTTCCAAATTTCGTTCAAATTTGCCCGGGAGGTAGAATCTATTGTATTAAAAGGATTCGCGAACGAATGAATGGGGGATAGAGTACTCGCCTACCACACGGGTTCAAATCCCTGCAGAGGAGGATGATTTTCAGAATCCCGATCCCTACTTGAGTGTATTGTGGAGGGCACTTCAAGTACAGTTCTCCGTCTGTTGGATGAAACGTTAAACCGTGGTCCCCGTGGCGCCATTCGTTAAGAGCAGGCTAATACCGACGCCGGGTTTCTATCCACCATTCCTCCCTTATCCGTCCTCTATGGCGCAAATGACCTTAGCCGTCGGTCGCCTCCCCAAATATCCAATCCAATCCCACGAGTGTATGACTAAGTTGCTAGGCGTAGTACGCCAATGGATGGCAAGCGAGCTCCCATAGTCGTTCTTCAAGACCTGGTAGATGGCGCGGGCGTATGCATTTTTCTGAATACACATATCACAAGGGAAACTGCTAAGTAACAGTTCCAGCTGCTTCGTCAAAAATGTGGTATTAGAGGACAACTATTTAGATGTTATATATTGTTTACTGTGGTTGTACATTTTTTATCATTGAAAATAAAAAAAATTAATATCCAGTTATTTAATTTATTCACTACATTTGGGCTATTTAGCCAATAATTTTGAGCCAATAGCTGCAAGCTTTTTTTAGTAGCAGCGTAACGAAACCTCATGCTCAAAATTTCCCAATTCCACATGAATTGCAAGCCGAGATATTTGCTGCCAATATTCCCTGATCGCGCTCGCTGCCCGTCTTGATGCCCGCTTTTGCTTAGGGCGCTTGTTGCCTAGCTACGGACCTGTAAACGAAGGTGTCAATAAGCCAAAACGGGTGGGTGTCGCGGAGATACGGAAGCGAATATTTCGGTTTACCTGGCATCTAGTCTCGAGAAATTTCACAAATGCGGTTTTATTGAGTCTATATTTTATTTTAGATATTCTCACGAAAAATTTGAATTAAATCGGCAGAGGACACTTCGTGGGAGTTTCTTCTAATTTGAATTCCTTCTGCGTTTCGTGTTGACTGGGATGGCGTTTGGAGTGACCACACTCCACCATTGATAGCAGTCACCTGTGACAACAGTTTCCTATAACTATGCAATTGCGAACCTCTTGTATTATCACCCACTTTTCGAAACTTTACTCCTTGTATTTGATATTCGCTATTTTTTATCTTACAGCTATACATATACTGATGTGTCTCCAGAGATTTTCTGCAGTGGATGAAGATTCGGCTCTAACATTCCTCTCCATTGCAGCGAGCGTCTTTTGGAGTGGAGAGATTATTGCTGCAATCATCGCCGTCTAATAAATGTGAGATTTGTGACTGTTGGGTAGTCGTCACTTTTTTCTAATCGTCTGAGATGACTTATTGGATAGATTTATTTTCCCTTTTACTTTATCCTTTATCTTTGCCGCTGTTGGAGTCTACTGTGTCCTTTTGTCCAACCAAGAAGTGCTTTTGGGAGTGGGAGAGTTGAGTATCTTCGCAACGGTTAGAATTGTTGGGAACTTTCGCAATATCTTCACTTGCAAAAGAATCGGAAAGGATATAATTATCTTTTTGTAAATCATCCATTATTTTTCGAATCATTTTTTATCCCTGGATTACGTACGGCATAAAGTATTCAGCAATGGTTGATTTTTGTTATTTTCTATTCATCATTGAAGCATTACACGTTTTTTTTGTTGGTGGGATTTTCGTCACCTCAGTAATTCGTTGGTCAGAATATGATACCACCGATCCATTATTCCGTCACCTTCATCCGTTTATTCGCCGCAATGATTATTTCGTTTTACCGTTTGTAGCGTTCTCTATCGTATTTTAAGGGTAGAGTTATGCACTAATTTTTATTTTGAGCAAGAAAGTCATTCATATCACGAAAAAAAGTACTTAAAAACTTGCTTAAACTTGTCGCAATACGAATGGAATATTGTGATCCGCTTCTCGTCCGACCGCTTTTCTTCGAAATATTTGGAAACACAACCTGACAAGAAAGCCTGGACTGACCGGATCTCACTCATGATCTTGAATCCTAGTTTGTCCTTGTCAGCAGGTTTGTCCCATGTTTATATATTGCCGAAGGAAATACTTCTTTTAGTTTCCGACTGGTTCCAAAGAGATGTTTTCACTTTCCATATTCGAGCTTTACGTAATGTTGCCCAATCAACATAGAGTAATGGGCGATTGCTGTTGGTTCCCCTCTTTGAGTTTTTCTCATAATGTCATTTTTATTTTGGAACATCATGAAAATTGAGCTATCCATCCTTCTGGATTTCTTTGGGGTATTGTATGGTATGGTTCACACTACATATTTCCCGGTGAAATTCTTCGAGCTTATCCTCGCCATTTGACGTGATCGCCAGTGTATCACCCCCAAGGTCTAGTATTTCGGAGACAGATTGCAGGTTGAAAGAGACCTCTTTCCTTCGGCGAATTTTTCTATAATTTTGGTCGATTCCCCACCCCCCAGACTCTTGATACTATCAACTATACGTAGTTCATACAGCGTTTGACAGTTGGGGGCTGACAGGAGCAATTTCCTCTTGTTGTTGGTATTGCTAATAGCAACCCTCTGTTCACTCAGGTGGATGAAGCTGTTTTTGTTTCATTACAGATATATTTGAAACTTTACACGCCTTTACTTTATATTTATATGAATAGATACTAGTGATAAATTTCATGCTATCTTTATTTTGTTCCATGGCACTTTAATGCTATTTTAGTGCATACTAATGGAATTTGACTTATATTTTGAAATAATTCGATTACATATGTACACATTTTCTTCTAAACACGAAGCACATTATATTATTCATATTATTGTAATGGTGGATAACATATATCAAGGTGTCATGCTGAGAAGAATCACGAATCCACTGAGAGTTTTCGCTTAAATTTCAAATTTCGTGCCTGAAATCATAGTGATAACAATCCGTTAATTAAGGCAAAACTTTTAAAATTTTACGCTGACATGAGTTGTATTACCACATGCAAGATGATTTCCGCCAAATAATTAAGTTTATGATAATCGGTGAAATGAAGTCCTTGAATTTTTTTCGTCGTAATTGAGAAGTTATTTTTATGTGAACTCCCATCACCCACGGTTGCCACTCCAACCATCAGAAGACTCTCGCCGCAACGCGAGAGAAACGTCAAAACGCCAAAAGTATTATCGACGCGTCAAAACACGATGGCCTCATGGGCACCATTCATCCGTTGCCAAAGCCTTCGCTATAACGATTATTACTGCCATTCGATACTTGCTAAGGACATTATCGGACGATTCTGCGCGCAATCCTGAAGCGCAGAGCACGCGTCCTTCAGTGCGTGCGAGAACGCGCGTGTGCGCCACAGGTTGGAAACCGCACGGGTCTTCTAGGGACACAACCAACCACGGCGGAGGGAGAGGGCGTGGTGTGCTCTTCTACCGACTTCCCCTTCCTCCACCCCCTATCTACCCCATCCCTCAGCTTCAGAGCGTTGAGTGTCGCTATCGTAATTGCATTTGCATATCGAGGAAGGCTTATCCATCCTAGATAAAAACTAGAATTCCGCTATTTGGCCATTGAGATATTATCTTCAATAATCTGTTGATTTTGTACTGGCCAGCCCACACTCAATGACCTTGAATTTTTTGTACTTTTCATATTCAATTTGATTTATTAATTATTACATATTACTCATTTCAGTATTTTTTGATTTAGGGCTAAATTGCATAATCTTAGGAGTTTAAGCAAGACATATTTCAGGAAATTTGTAAGACATTTAATCATGTAACCGTTAAATATCAAAGCAATTAAAAACGCAGAGCACTATAAAAACAATTGGGAGCAGAATTATATTTACGCTAAACTATAAAAGAAATTTGTTAATCGTATCCATGACTGTTGTTTTTGTGTTAAATTTCAGGAAAGACATCTAACATAGATTATGTACGGATGTTTTATGACTCAATGATAAAATGCTTTCGACTTTTAACACGTAATTTGAAACATTCCATAAATATGCACGACACATACGGCAGCGAAATACGGCAGAGAGTATTGAAAAACTATGAGAATGACAACTACCGGAAATGCCTCAAGTCATTGCATCCAATTAAAGATCAAAAACTGCACTTTAAAATTGAGTGCTATTCTCATTATTATTTTATTATTTGGTTTGTTACTTCTGATTCTGTAAATTGGATATTTAGCATTCCCCTTCGAATCTCCGGCCAACATCAGGTTTAATTGCCGTCACAATGGTCGAGGATTAGGGAAGGGTTGCGGAGTAATCACAGCCGCATCCGAACCCCATCAAATTGATAGCTGCGCAGCATTCGGGTCATGCGTTAGGAGTAGACGGTGTGATCCTAGAATGACGGCCATCTGCATTCGAGCTGCAAGTGATTCTGCCCGCGCCACGCAGGCCGGAATGCAACTGAATCTAATTAGCAGCAAGCCCTTAACTCCATCGAGCACACCTATTATGAAGACGACTAGTTTCACAATGTATTCGGGTACCTTTCTGGAAGTTCAAATAGCAGGCCTCGCTATGTTTCATCCTGTAATGCTATTACGTTGTTATTAATATGATATAGGATATTCTCATAATATTATAAATTATTCATTTCAATAATTAAATTTAATTTGTACTA
The DNA here is from genome assembly GCA_963169105.1 of Ceriagrion tenellum. Taxonomy (NCBI): domain Eukaryota; kingdom Metazoa; phylum Arthropoda; class Insecta; order Odonata; family Coenagrionidae; genus Ceriagrion; species Ceriagrion tenellum. The sequence goes on from OY720633.1 coordinate 3,428,688, forward strand.
TTGCGCAAATTATATTAAGGTACAAAACTTGAATCCATATTTAAACAATCCTTATTGTTAGTTACGATGGTAACCAACGGCAATAAGCTGGGAGGGGGGGGTTAGGGGTGGAGAACTGGAGGGGCTGAGGGTGTAAAGTTTAAGGTACAAATTTTACAGGCATAAAAGCTTTTCTCACCTAAAGGTTTTAAGAGATGTTACGCCAGTACAATGTTACTTTGAATGGAAATTAGTGTGTCGCGAGACTTCATACGGCACGGGGATCGAAAATTTGAGATGAGACTCGAGACGATACCAATATTTGGCGAGATGAGGCGAGACCGCCGCCGTGAGATTCTTAAAAGTCTCGTAAAAGAGTGGTTAAGTGATAAAAATAAAAAAAACTTTGGCTTTACAAAGAATTCTTCGTCATAATCAACATTGGACTTAACTAAGAATTTTAATTGGGACTTTCTGGCATTTTTGAGGTTATGATGGGTTTTCCGAAAGCTTCGCCCTCTAAACTATCGTTAAAATTCGCACCCTAAGATATGAACACAGATCCCATGAATGGGACTACAAGAGTTTCGTGATGGGGTCCTTGTGCTATCGGCCCTCTCTTTGTTCTTTACTAAAAGAATTGTTTTGAATAATGTATATTGCTGCTACATTTGATCGGTACTATCAAATGTTGCCACGATCTCTAGGAGCATATCCAGTGAGTAATAATTTAAGGAGCTGAAATATATTTGCCTTAACCATTTGATTCGTAGTGTGCCTGCTAGGCGGACCAAAGATTGTTACCCATCTTTTTTCGGAATCGTGTTCTTAAATGTAATAACACGATAAATCCTCTTAGTATATTAGGAATACGATGTGTACAAACACCGCAAATGCTTCCAGATATACCCCATTTCTCAGACAAATTCGGTTCAATTGCTTAAAATTGTGATTTTACCGATTTATGCTTCTTAGTCGACACCTTTGAGCCTGTATACAGTGGAGGGCTCGTGAGCCATCCTTGCTCATATATTCAGGCATGGTGGAGCTAGTGTAAGCTGGTATACGTGACAACAGACGCAGCTATTACTGGAAACCTTACCTTGTATAACATTTTGACGACATATGCCTGAGAATTGCTCTGGAAACTACTTTCCTCGCTGACAGCGTCTCTATTGTATACTTGGTTAAAGGTTTACATATTTCTGAGCATTAATGTTGGAAAAACGAATACTGGATTTCAACTTTTTGTTTGTTTGGTTTTCAAATTCACGCTTTTCTTGATGACAAGCGATATCAGCTGAAAACCTAAATTGAGGTTCAAAATATGTATTTAAGCCTGGAATTATTTCGTAATTGACTTTTTTATAGCCATAGAAGCTGACTGTGGCGCCATTTCCATAGAATCACCGTCTAATGACTTCAGCTATCGCAATAATGAACTGGATAACTGAAAAACAAGGAGGAAAGATCGGTCATTTTACTTTTTTTCAATTTTCAGGGATATTTTTCTTCTACCTAAGTTCTTCGGGAAAATTGCACTTTAATTAGATGGAAAAATACTTATTTTGTTTCCCATGTTTTTCCCTGTCTCACATTTAACATCGTGTATTGTTAAGTTCAAATTGCGAGAGAAGCTGAAATTATTCTGTTAATATAGTATAAAGGATACGATTTTCTATAATTCTCCAAAATATGAATTAAATGGCACTTATGTTACTATACGGTGGAGCCACGTTAAGACTATTAACTTTTTAAGGGTTATGTACATGATTAAAAGCAATCAATCTTACAGGAACGGCATCCTTGTTAAGTTGCCTTGACAAGCAACATTTCAAGTCGACTGGGTAAATGAAGACATTTTGAAGGCGAGGGTTAGTTTTCATTTCTCCATCTTTTACCTCAGTACAGAATCTTGACTGGAAAAGTCATTGGTAAAATCTACGGGCACTCTTTAAGAAGAAAAATCTGTTTTTCAGTATAATATAGTATTTATAGGCCTTTTGGCGTATTGCGTAAGAATTTTCGTAGAGGGTTTATCGGAACGATTATCCGAAATATACGGTAACTGAGAAGCATATCACTACGTGGAGTACCTTTGGAATATTTTAATCTCTATAGAATTATTCTTTACAAGTCTTTCTTCCGGTTTAATGAAGCAAAAATGAAAAATAAGACCATGTACCAGAAGAGCGCCAGGAAAATTTATTTCTGCTTATAAGGAGAGTTGATTTCTTAAAATTTCTACTTAGTCTAAAAGCCCTGATCGTATCAAGATTGGAGCATTGTTTTTTTAGTTCTCAAGTCATTGCACCCAGCATGAAAACTAACCATTCTGACTTCCAAAAGTATCAATTTATTATTCTTTATAAAAAGGGACGAGAGACTCATACGAGACTCGAGACCGTGGTTCACGAGACGAAACTCGAGACAATGCCCGAGTATGGAAAACGTGACTGAGACGAGACTGACCCAAGCCTCGTATCGTATCGTCTCATGGCAACACTGAGTGAAATAGACGGAACCAACATTAATTTTCTGAATTGACAATGGAAATCAAAGAAATTGATTTAATGATTTACAGCTCAAAAGAAACGATAGGTAACCAGAGTGAAATAAAATCTGTCACGGGCAGACAATTATATTTTCGAGCTTTTCCAATGAATTCGGCAAAAAATTGGAATTAAGGATTCGTGAGTTTGTCGGATGTACAGCGCTTTGCTTGGTTCTGCTGATGAGTCGAGAGCGCGGTGTTTCAGTCACGGGCGTCGTCTAGTCGCAGACATGACTTGGGCCTGAAGAAGAACGGTGGAGCACGGGCAACACTGTCGTCAGCAGAAGCAACCAATGCGGTGAATGATTGGAAAATGCATGCACGTTCGCATCAACGCCGCAAACCTCTTCGAGTGAACGAAGTGCATTACGTCAAAGACCTTGGTTGTAATGTCTACCTTGATTGGCTGAAAACCCTCGAAGTCTTGCATAAAACATAGCGAAAGTCTTTTCTTAGGCAACATATTGTGTTTTGTGATTAAAATTCTGTGCATATAGTGCACACCTCCCAGCTTAAACGTCTGCTTATTCCTTCCTTCCGGCATAAAGCAAGCATCTACATTACATAACGGCACTTTAAAAAAGTTGCATGAATCAGAATCGACTTCATTCAAACTACGCACAGTCTACCAAGTCATCGTATATCTCCAACATTTATCGATGTCATTTGTTGATTTATTTGCTTAAGATACTCTTCTTCGATGGAAATTGTCCAAGGAATTCCGCTCCACCCAGGTTCTCGCATAATCTATTCCTTTCCAGTGTTTTAAAAGTTTATGTTTGAACGAGGTATAGTTTCCGTTCATCTCACATTCCGCCTTAGAAAGGATTCAATGCAACAAAATTAAAATTACATAACTGAAGGTAATTATGTATACGTCAAAATCATTGTCAATTAAGTACTTTTAAACATCGAGAAGTAGTATTTCAAATTTTTTTAAAATTTTCCAATCTTTTAAAAAATAATTATGACTAAGCGATAAAACATTTTCTCCAAAATTGACTAACTTTCAAGAGGTATTTGTTGATATTTCCTGTGGATACCACAGCCTCGTGCCAGTAGAATTTTTCTACAGCAATGTAGGTCGTCGCTCCTCAACGAAAACATGTACTGTAGAAATGAATATAAAACTCTTTGTACGTGGCCGTGATTGAAGCTAAAAATAAACCAAGAATGGTAACTTGGGGCATGAGGTCTAAAGATGGGTTTTAAGCTTATTGGGCTAACAAGTTGTGTGCGCATGTAACTTGCGGCAAGCGATTTCCACGTAAACTGAACATGTAGATGGCACTTTCAGTCTTTTGAAGAACTTTTAAAAGTTTCTGGAAGTCGCTCATTGGGGTATATTTTTTCCAGTATAAATCTAATAGAAAATAATCTGACTCTGCAGTATCATGTAAAGCTTTTTAATTGTAAAATCCGCGCTAACTCACGAAGAAGTTAAATCTTGCGGAAGAAACTTACCTGCGTAAACTCAGCCTTGTGGAGAATGCATGAGAATATTTTTGATGATGGTGTTTTTATGAGAGTTTATTGAGTTTAGAGACCACCACAAGGCATATATTCACCACTTCAGAACGGAATTTGGAACTTGGGGATTGAAAAAAGATCCAAAAGCTTTCCGTCAGCTCTTTTCCTATCGATAAAAGTAGATACAGAATTATGTGCATAGGCGTGGTAGAGCAGCATTGACAGATAGTTTCACCTTCGATCTGTGCAGGGCTTCCAGTCGATAAAGTCCAACCACTATCAAGGCAGGTTATCCTTTTCTTCCTTTCCCTAATTAGTCCCCTCAGGAATTCGAATTTAATTCTTCAATTAAAAATTTATTTCAAACGGCTATGAAAGAAAAGAAATTTTTTTCGAAATTCATTCTCATTTCAGGTTATCGTTCAACATCAAAGATTGTTGTTGTCTGAATTATGCCTCCGAAACGGACAGAACCACTCGTTCGCCGAGTGGGGATTAATTGGACGTTGATACAACTCTTTTACATAATCTTAATCAATGATAATCATCCATCTAGATACCTGCCACGTCAATTTCCCATGAAAATATCCCCCGGTATCCTCATTATTGACGATCAAAAGTCAAAAGAAATCCCGCGGCACACCTGTTGCTTTGGTTGCTGGAGGCTCTCGAATGTAGTTCTCCTTGGGTCCGAAATGTCGCGTGTGAACGGATGGTTTCCTCGTTGTCGACCACCTCTCCACCTAACGGACCTCCGCGCAAACTGGGGCGGCCTTCTTCCCGGATTTCAGCGGGTTGCTTGAATTTATTGAAACAGGCGAAGGAGGGAGACAACTTTCGTTCGAGGTTCTGGGGAGATAATGGAGAACCCAAAGAATTAAGTTCATTGGGGGTTGATTATAGTTGTATATATGCAGAGGAAAATTCAATGAAAGTGTTTCTAGTTCATGTTTTCTAACCCTTTTTTGAAGGAATCGACATTTATTACAATTTATATTCAAACATCACTGTGCCTAATAAGCTCCGCTATATCTCAGAATTACTAGAAACATGCAGTAAGGTCTTGAAGCTTTGTTTTGTGATCCTGTATGCCTCTCAGGAGGAAAACTTTGGCTTACATATACACTTGTAGCAGCTAACTGCGTTTAACTAAATATCATCGCCATGATTTCTTGCCAAATATTAACTCGGGGATTCCTCCCAATCAACCACTGGTTGAATAACGATATTTAAAGGTGCATAATAATTTTCTTCCTCTTCATATGGATTGCTTAATTCAATTAAGTTATCGTACAGAAATCGCAATAATGTAGATGATTTGAACGCATTAAAACTTCCTTTCCATGCATTCAAACTTCCAGAGTTGATGAAAATGTCGCACGATACGCGTGTGTACCCTATGGTTTATTTTTATCCAAAGACATGTCCGACTTCAGAACAATAGCGCTACTATGAACTCTCTCTAAACCTCTCGAGCGCTTAGTGCATACCGCTACAGTGGAACATATAACGCGGCAAAATTTCTTCGATGAGTATCAATCAGGGTTTATAAAACACTTTAGCATACAAACGGCTCTCTTAAAGGTAACCTATGATATACGTCCATCTATAGATGAAAATAAAGTAACTGTTTTGGTGCAATTCGATCTAGGCAAGGCCTTTGATTCAGTAGATCATGACATACTACTGGAACGTATGAGTGGAGTCAATTTCTCTTACTCAGCCCTTTGCTGGTATCGTTCCTACCTGTCAAATCGTCAGCAAGCTGTTATAGACGAAGACGGGAATGTATCAATTTTCAAACCCGTCTCATGTGAAGTTCCACAGGGTTCAATACTTGGGCCCCTTCTGTTTAGTATTTTCATCAAGGAACTCGCTAATGAAATATCCCATTTCAAATATCATTTTTACGCTGACGACCTACAAATATATATTGAGTCCCACCCTTCATAAAATTAACCACGCCATCGCGTTAGTTAACGAGGATATTAAATTTATTTGTCGATTAATTTAATTTAATAATATTTAAAAGTCGATTAAAACTAAATCCCAATAAGACAAAATCAATAATATTTGGAAGTGCTCCCAATGTATACATCCTCCTTTCAAAAGACCTACCCAAAGTTAGTGTTCTAAATATTCAAATTGACTACTAGAACTCAGTCAAAAGCCTTGGAGTTTGCCTAAACAGTACCTTAGCCTGGCGTGATCAAGTTACTGCCATCTCAAATAAAGTTCACAAAACTCTCCACAGGAGGAAATATTTCAGGCACTTAATCCCAGCAACACTGCGCCAGAGGTTGGTTGAGAGTTTAATATTTCCTAATTTTGACTATTGGTCAATTATATACGCCGATGTGACTAATGAATTAAGCGTTAAATTACAAAGACTGCAAAATTCATGTATGTGATTCATTTTTAATATTCGTTTCAACGAGCACGTATCTCCCTATTACGCAAATCTGGGTTGATTAAAATTGAATCGGAGAAGAACAATTCAAAAGGTCTTAATGTTATTTAAAGCACTTAACTCGAAAACCCCTTCTTATTTATATGAAAACTTGATTTTTAATGCCCAAACTAACAAGAGATTGACCCGTATAACATAAACATTTTACATCCCCAAATACCGCACAGCAAAATATGGAAATACTTTCCACATCTCATCTTGTAAATTATGGAACTCGTTGCCTGATAGTATTAAATCTTCTAGGAATGTCTCACAATTTAAAAGGAGTACGGCTGACTTTCTGTCTCCCAAATTTTCTCACTCCTCCATATGAGAAGACAATTATATGAGATGATATTGTTACTTGTTATTTGTTCACTATAACCATTTGCTGTTTTTCTGTCCTATGAAATATCTGTATCTGCGCCATCCTACAAATTTAGGTATCAGTTTTATTCTAACAAACACAGAACTTTCTAGAGGTATTCACTGTTCCGTCAATATAAAAACACTCAAAAGGAAAAATGTTTGCTTTTAGTCAATGGCTAATAACTGTCATTCCACAGAAAATGGAACAATACCAACATTGACACGCTAACAATCATTTCGTAAACGAAAAAAGAATATGCACACGGTACAGCGGACATTGTCACTATTTAATCTGAATATTTATTTGTCCCTTCACAAGTTATTTCTGAGCATTAAAAAAAAGAAACTGATTTTACTTATCCACTTAGAAGATAAAACATAAAATAAGATGCGATAAACTGCTGAAGCACTGGAAGAAAATTTCTTCTCACTAAATGAGCCATAACAACGTTCTGCTACCAAAACAAAAGAGAAACGAAATAGAAATTTACGCCACAATGTAAACAGATCGGCGGTATTATGTAAATAGAATTGCAATTATAGGGAATAACTGGGCAGAGTCATAAAAATTCAATAAAATTACAATTGAACGTCTTAATATCAATGAAAGACATATCTCTACGGCAGCACAACAGTAATATGCTCTAGTTAAATGCTCTAAAGCACCTAACTTGATGCAGTAGTCACGACAACTGACATGCATAGTAAATTGTAAAGACTTCCTTCTCGATGCGTTTCTGAAAATGGGCTGAATGAAACCCTCAGAGGTCAACGACAGCCAGTCAGAGGTTAATTACCACCACTCAGACGTCAATGACCCCGCCAAATGTCGATGACACCGCAAGAGGTCATTGACCCTGTCAGATGGCGATGACCGCCACCAAGAAGTCAATGACCCCGCCAGAGGTCATTGACCCCACCAGAGATCTTTTACTCCGCCATGGGATAATGACCCCACCAGAGGTCAATGAACACTACCCCCAGAGGTCAATTAACACCCAGAGATCAATGACCTCCCCAACCAGAGGTCAATGATCCTCCTTCCAAGTGGTTGATGACCTTCTTGAATGCCAATGACCCCACAAAAGGTCAATAACCCCCACTCAGAGGTCAATGACCACACTCAGGGGTCATTGACCTCCCCAGATTACCGTCAATTACCGCACACAAGGTCAATGTCCCCCACCCAGAGGCCAATGACCTCGTCGGAGTTCACTGAACTCACAGAGGTCAATAACTCCCTCAGAGGTCCACAATCCCACTCAGAGTTCAAAGAACTACCTGAGGTAAATGACCACCAGAGGTCAATTACCGCACCAGAAGTCAAATTCCCCGACGGAGTCAAGGACCTCAAAGGTCAATGATTACGCCGAGGGTCAATGACCTCCTCCAGACCTCCTCCTCAATGACCATACCAGAGGACAATGACCCAACTGAAGGTCAATGGCCCCACAAAAGGTGACCCCCACCAGAGGTCAATGACCCCACCAGAGATCAATGGCCCCGCCGGAGTCAATGACCTCAGATGACAATGACCCTACCAGAAACCAACGACCCCTAAGGGTTCAATGACCACGCCGTGGATCAATGACCCTCACCAGAGGTCAATGACCCCGCCACAGGTCGTTGAACCCGCCACAGAACAATGACCCCCTCATAGGCCAACCACCCCCTCTCAGTGGTCAGTGACCTCAAACGAGGTCGTTGACCCCATCAGAGGTCAATGGCCTCCTTCAGAGGTCAATGAACCCACCATTGGTCAGAGACCCCGCAGGAGATCAACGACCACCTGAGGAGTCAATGACCCCGCCATAGGTCAATGACCCTGCCAGGGGTCGATAAACCCACCTAAGGTCAATGACCCAACCAAAGGTGAATGACACCCACTCAGAGGTCAAATGACCACCAATCACAGTTCATTGTCTCTTTCAGAGCCCGTTGACTAAGCCAGAGGTCAGCGACCCCCACTCAGAGGTCATTTGCTCCATCAGAGGTCAATGACCCCACCGGAGATCAATAACCCCACCATTGGTGAATGACCCCACCTGACGGTAATGTCCTCCACTAAGAGGTCGATGACCCCGCTAGAGGTCAATGACCTCACAGGAGGTCAATGACCACCGAGAGCACAAGTGCCCTGCCAGAGGTCAATGAACCTGCTAGAGTTCAATGGCCCCTCTCACGGGTCAATGACCCCACCAGAGGTAAATGACACCACCAGACGGATGGTGGAAACGCAAGTCAGAGGTCAATGACCCCGTCATAGGTAAATGACCTCAGCAGAGGTCAATGACTCCGTCAGAGGTCAATGACACCTTTTGGAGGTCAATGATCTCCCCACCCCGAGGTTAATCATCACCACCCCTCGAGGTCAACGTCCCATCCCAGATGCCAATTACCTCCCTACCGAGAGGTCAACCACCCCCCAGAGGTCAAATGTCTCCCCAAATTTCAATGACCGCCACTCAGAGTTCAATTACCCCACCAGAGGTCAATGACCCCGCCATAGGTTATTGACCCTGCCAAATGTCAATGACCCCATTATAGGAGAATGACCCCCACTCAGAGATCAATGACCACCACTCGCAGGTCAATGACCTCGCCAAAGGTTAATGACCCATGGAGGGGTCATTGACCCCGCCAGAGGCCAAAGTCCTCGTTAGAGAGCACTGACCCCGCTAGAGGTCCATTGCCCCTCAGAGGTACACGATCCCACATAGGTGTCAAAGACCCCACCAGTGGTCAATGACCCCACCAGAAGTCAATGACTCCACAAGAGGTCAATGATCTCAGAGATCAATGACCCTTCCAGAAACCAACGACCCCGCCAGAGGTCAATGACTCCCCTCAGAGGTCTGCGACCCCCATTCTGAGGTGAGGTCTATGACCTCCACTCAGAGGTAAATGATTCCCACTCAGAAGTCTATGGCCTCCACTCAGAAGTCAACTATCCACACTCAGAGATCAATGACCCCACCAGAGGTCAACGACCTATACTCAGAGGTCAATGACTCCACTAGCTGTCAATGACCCCACTAGCGGTCAATGACTCACAATCCCCCGAGGTCAATAACCCCTTCCTCAGAAGTCAGTTACTCTCCAGAGGTCAATTAACTCACTAGACGTTATTGACCGTTTGAGGTCAATCACCCCTCCCACGAAGTCAATACCTCCAACGCCCAGAGGTCAATGGTTCCCTCCGCAAAGGTCAATGACCCACCAAATGTCATTTAACCCGCCCCCAGAGGTCAATGAGATCCAGAGTTCAATGACCCCCCTGAAGTCAATGACCCCACCAGAGGTCAATTACCCCACCAGAATCAATGACCTCACTAGAGGACACAAAGCCGACAAACATCGCTAATATATCAAAACAAGATAATTCCAATAATTTACTGGTTGCTGTCAAAGATATTGTTGAGCAAAACTCTCTTCAGCTAAACAGGCGAGCTTTCCCGAGCAAGCATCCTGTTTCCGCCTAGCCTCCGTACTAATAGAAACTCTCGCAGTGATTTCTATTTCGGCATTGTCACAAAAGTTTTGAAACTCACCCAAAATGTTATCAAAAATATGTGCATTTTTTTGTAAAACTGAAGTATCGGAGAAGGTTTCGTGCAAGGCCTGCAAAATAGTTATTGTATGTAGTTGTAACTCAACGAGTAACTTTATCGGATCTTTAACTTCGCATCAGAAACTTGCATGGTGAATGGAAGGTATCTTATGATTCTTGTAAGCAATTATTATTGCATACTGGTGGATGAAATGTGCGTCGAATGGCCTTAATAGCTCTTCGGCTTCTATAATTGACACTTGTTAATGCCACTAAACGTTAAATATTTTTAATCCCGGAGGGGGAAGATGATCATGTGCCTGCTAATCTGAGATAATGGCCGCTGTATACATCATATGATCAGAACAATGACGTCTAATTTTCATTTTTCCTTTGCTAAAACAGTCGATTTCACCGAACTTGGGTATTTAATATTTTTGGTACTGCCGTAAGTAACTAGTCGTATTTTTGCCGTTATGATGACAACGCTTTAATATTTTTATGAACTGTGACGGTAAAAAATAGTGACACTAGGGTTTCAATTCAATACATCGTTCTTTAAAATGTGGTTTTACTATGTGCTAATGAGGATTTGACAAAAGACTCGAGATTTTTAATCTTAGAATGTATGTTGATGAATTTGGCCTTTCAGATAACATTCGAGCTGTTAGTGATCACTCAAAATTGTAAGAAAGGTAGGGGACATTCTCGTAATGTTTTCTTTTATGCCGTTCAAGTTGACAATAGTTACTTCCAAGCGCATATAAACTACTATAGCTTCTGAAATCGGCGATGCTTTTTGATCTCTGCTAAATTTTTCGTTTTCTTGAGATGGATATAATTATTTATGTGATTATTGTTTTTAATATGACGAAATATTTGGTCGCACGATCTCTCCTATTACAGCCCTTAGTATTATATCACTCAAATTTCACGACACAATTCATGTGAGCGTTTTATCAGACTTTGAAAGTAGAAACGTAGAAATAAAATACACTGGTACTACTGGTGCTAGTTTTTACTTACCATAACCGTGCATACGTTGGCAGGACCATATCTTTTAATTTACACCACAGGCTGTTTGTGTACGAGCCTCTCCAGCGGGAGGGAGCATGGATTATTCGTATGCGTTCTCCCGGCCTTTTTACCGGGTGGCTGGGACCGTTACAATATATATATGTATGCCAAAGGGAGGCAGACAAATAACACGGCGACACAGGTGAAAAAACACTTCTGGGCTCCTAATATTTTTACGGCCGTGCTGTCTTTTTCAGAGGAGGATTGAGAACTGGGAAAGAAGGGAGGACGGAGAGGAACAGCTAGGAAGGAGGGGAAGGGAAAGGACAAGAGGTGAGGGGAGGGAAGTAGCAAAGGAAGGGAAGTACAAACCTGACTCATTCACTCACTCAGTGAAGCACATTGCTGGGTATTTCTGTTGGCAGAGGCTGGATAAATATGGAATGAACTCTTGTTATAATTTAGTGCTCCCCATCCCCAATAATCCTCGCAGCTTGACAAACTGAGGTCCAGGCAACCCTTTGGTCAGGATATCTGCTTTTTGGTCCTCTGTAGGAATGTAGGTCACTACCAAGATTCCATTGTTGACAAGATCTCGAACAAAATAGTATTTAGTGTCTATATGCTTAAGCCTTTTGTGCTTCCACTTCTCCAATGCCTTGATGGTTGACTGGTTGTTTTCATACACAACTACTGGGTCTTTTATGTCAACATCCAAGTCTGCCAGCCAGTTTAGCCAGAGTAGTTCTTCTGTCGCATTGGCTAATGAGACAAATTCTGCTTCTGTGGTTGACAAGGCTACTGTTGGTTGAAATAAAAGAGAGAAAATCTCCAAAAGCCGTAAACAATTGGCACCCTTCGTCAGCAAACACCAAAATTTACTGTATTGGTATGCTGGGAAAACCAGCATAGTAAATTTTGGTGTTTGTTGACGAAGGGTGCCAATTGTTTACGGCTTTTGGAGATTTTCTCTCTTTTATTTCATTGTCTAGCCGTAAGAAGCTCACCCCATCTTCGTGATGGCTTTCCTACTGCTGGTTGCTTCCGGGTAGTCCATGCTACTATTCCACCATAAACTTGTAACCAGTTGTTGACTTCCTATCTTCTCTGCTGGCAAAATCAGCATCTGCATAACCAACCAGAATTCTATCATTATTCTGTGTATATATCAGTCCAGATCAAGTGTTCCACGTATGTATCGAAGTATCCTTTTCAGTCCCTTGCAGTGTACTTTCTTGAAATTTGCTAGAAATTTCTTGAAATCTGCTAAAGTAGTTTACTGCTGCACTTAAATCAGGTCTGGTTGCTTGCATTAAATAAGACAAACACCCTAAGAGCTCCCTCTATGACTTTTTCTATTATATACCATGTTCATCCATTTTCATTTCAAAAGGTGTATTTACAGGTTTACAGTTTTCCATGTTAAATCTTTTCAAAAGCTGCTCCATGTAGTGAGTTTGACTAAGCTGTAATTTACTTCCAGTTCTTGAGATAGTAATTCCTAAGAAGCAATATGGTTCACCCAAGTCTTTCATACTAAATTCCTTGCTGAGTGCTGACTTCAGTTTCAAAAATTCCTCAGTAATTCCTTGTCTTGTCTTGTTTCCTGCAAGTAGACAATCATCCACATACAATAGAAAGTATAGGCATGAATTTCCTTCTTTTTTAACAAGGATCATTTTCTTACTTTCTTAATCCTAACTTTAGGAGAAAATCATCAATGCGTTTATTCCACACCCTGGGTGCCAGTCTCAGCCCATGAAGCGATCTCCGCAGTGTACACACTAGATTGGGATTGCTGCTAAGTCCTGCTGGTTGCTTCATGTAAATTTTTTCAGTTAAAAACCCATGAAGAAATGCATTCTTCACATCCATATGGCATGACACAAGATTAGCCTTGTTAATTAGGACAAGTAGAGTCCTCACTGTTGTTATTCGTGCTACAGGTGCATAAGTTTCTGTGTAGTCAAAACCTTCCCTTTGTGAGCATCCTTTAACTACAAGTCGGGCTTTGTATCTTTCAATTTTACCATGCTCATTTCTTTTGATTTGAAAAACCCATTTATTTCCTATGGCCTTCCTACCAGGAGATAATTTCACGATTTCCCAAATATTGTTTTCCGTTAGTGCGCATAATTCCCCATTGATGGCATCAAGCCACGTTTTCCTGTCCTCTTGCGAGCCAATATCTTCAACACATGACTCTGCACTTAAGGCCCATGCAGTTTCGTAGTCTTCCTGATATTTTGGCTGCTTATTGGTTCGTCGTCCACTTCTAGTGGATTCTCTTCCCAATTGATCTTAATTTGGTTCAGCACTTTCCTGTCATTCTTCACTCTCTTCATCAAATGCTTTTGGTCTATCTCCGCCTGCATTGATGAACCCTTGCTGTGGTTCACTTTTATACACGCTTTCTTCATCAAATATGACGTTTCGTCCAACAACAACTTTATTTTTTACTTCATTTCAAATTTTGGTAAAAATTTGTGTATGTAGACAATGGGCAGGTTTTGGGGAACACAGAATACAATTTTTTCAATATTATTTGTGAGCCGCCTTGAATTTAACCAATCGGAAAGGTTTAGAACTTTATCAATTTGATGTTTTTAGCATGTTTTCAGTTGCCAAAGTTACTTTTTGTTCATAAATACGTTCTAATTTTCTGCTATGAGCGTCATTTACTCTAATAATTTCGTCCATCCTGTAATATAATTTGTTTACGGAGACGACAAGACTTTTTTGATTTGTTGAAGATCATTTTTATTTCTTGACAGCTACTGATTTCTCCCGAAATGCTCTAGTCCCAGTTGTACTTACACATGACTCAGATATCACATTAGAATGCCAGCTCTGAATACCTACGTAAAAAATGTTATTCGCAACACCCCTATGGCAGCTAACTGGTGGATATTTCAGCAATATTTTCTTAGTCGGGACAAATCCCGTGGTATATCCTTCGAAACTCACAGGGAAACGCCACGATACGTACTCTGATGATATCGCCGAAACTATAGAGATGGAATCTTCTAAGCTCCCAAATATAAAATAATAACCTCTTTTGGGCGTAGACGGCCAATATCTTATGAGATACTGCCTCCTAAATATAGCCGTAGACGCTTGGAGTTTCGTGACGTTGTACAATTGCGTGTTGTCGGGCTCGAGGTCCCAAATTCTATACCAATGAAGGTAAATCATTAAAATTGCTATTTCATCTCTTTTCATTGTTTCCATCACCCGACTGTGACATCACAGCTTCATATCCCTTTTTCAACGTAATGTATGAACTTCCCACATCTATTATTCTCAGAGTCAGCATTGCATTTCATATGCATACACGCATTAGGAGTGATAAGTGCCAGAGGAGGAAATAAAGACGTTGCTGTGGTTTGATTTGCGCGACACGAATTGCAGTGTCGTTGTGAAATCGATACATGGACAGTTATAAAAAAACCTGAGGTATTTTCAAGAATAACTTGAAGAGTTCCCTGAATATAACATAAGCCATTGAAACGCCACGGTGATCACATAAGATGTCCAAACTCGCTGAGAGCTAACAGCTTATTGGGTAATAACTAATAACATTTCCTTTTAGTGACGAAACACCAATAGAACTTTACTAATCACTCATCAGAGACGGGAATGAGAAGAACACTGGTAAATTTCCACCCTTTTATTTATCAGCCTAAATTTAATAAATGAAATTGCTGAAGTGGACCTGTTATATTCACTCTTGAAGATGAATATTGAGCAATTGTTGTTGGAGCAATTGTTGTTGGAGTTGTACAAATCGGTGTGCAACCATGCGTGCGAGTTCTCATTAATGATATCTACAGATGATAGTGAAAAACTTTTCACCATACCGATTTGCTACGATATTTGGCAATACAACGCAATTTTAACCCGTAACATGATATATCATGACATATATTTTTGAATTATCCGATTATATACAATTAGATTTTGACAAAACGCGAAATTATACATTTATTATCATCATAACTGCTATTAAGTATATCAAGGGGATCCACTAAGTCCAAAATTTATTAAAAAGATGGCTCAACATAACTTCTTCTAAATTTCAAATACCGCGCCAAGCACTCAAGTCTCAACAACTGTAAAGCAAGGAATATAATACAAAGTACAATTCTTGCACGATTGTCCAATGCATAAATAGATGCACGTAAGTGAACGGTGGTCCAAGAATTTTTTCTTCTCCCTTGAAAATTATTCAAATCCCCACAATGACCCATGATTGCCGCTTCAGCGACCATTACAGCTCTCAGCAGTGAGTGCATTAACTAATCAAAATAACGTTACGTTCTTCACCTGTTTCAGTCAACACATTTTTGACTTAAAACTATGTTGTATGCATGACCAGGAGTGGCTGCAACCATAAAATTTTTAATAATTCTTACTAATACACATCATCTTAGAGATCATATCATGCAAGAATCTTATCTACATGGACTAACATAAAATCAGCATAGGGTAGTAATAAAAACCCTCTTCTCTTTTGAAATAATTCAGTTTATGATATAAAGCTTACCATTGCAGCATGTATTACTGACAATCATCCTAATTATAAAAATAATAATGATTTCAATAATACAATTTACCGGCAGGTAGCAATCCGCGGTCGTATTTGTGCTGTAAAATGAATAGTGCGATCTGATAAAAATTTTTATTTTAAAAATTTGCGTTCCTGCAATTGTTAAGCCCAACGTTCAACAAGAAAATCTGCAATACTATCGTGTTTCTGTACGATCACAGAATATTTTCGTTGTTATCACGATGATTTTCAAACTCGCTCAACAAAACAATGTCTTGTAAAATATCACACATCAATCTGGGAGACTGAGGGCTAACAACGACAGTTAATCTAGCTGACTCATTGGGGACAAAGAGGTGGTTGATAATGTGGATCATTCTCATTTCGTGTGTGTATTTTCCAGTGTGCAATTTATACGCTAATAGCAAAATCCTTTGCATCATTTTTTGGCCTGTTTACATGTATACCGTGTCATTAGGCTTTTCGTGCAACCAAAGCTCTATTAATTATAGTGTGTGTCGTGTGTGTGTGGTAGAAATCGTTATGTACCCTAGCGTTCAATTCATTAATAAATTATCTTTTAATGTGAATTGATCAACCGAATAAAGTGACAATTTATTTAAATTGTTTTCTAAACAGACGATCGTATTGGCTGAATCTTATATATGATGGGGACCTGGCTACATCACGCCTATCTCACCGGAGGGCATACTCGAGCGACCGTTCCTAGAAGAAATTACGTTCTCCAATCCTACACTCACTCCAAGCGGTGTATGAGGCTGACATTTTGGGCCAAGATGATTTCTGCCCGGCTAGAGAGATTTTGGTGCTGCGATACTGTTCGTGGGAAGTACTATGGGATTATCTCAGTACTATGGGATAAGTATCCCGACCAGTGGAGCAGAATCACTATCGCTCTATGGGGGAATTCTTTTATTGTAGAGTATAATTCTGAGACCTCGTAGTGAAGAGGTAAATTTTAACACAAGCCATGAGCAATTTATTACCGCCCCAGCTGCCTCCGTTACCCGAGCTTTTTTCCGCTGGGCATGAAAACGTGAGCAAATTACATTATATTTTATGCATTTGAAACACTCCCTTTAGATCTCTTGTTTGCGTCCTCAGAAACCAGTTAAAAATAAAGTCTTATCCCAATGGAAAACTATGGAGTGAAGATCACATTCATATTACCGCTGCCTGTGATCTTCACACTTCGGTACGTTTGGGTAATACGGGTAGAGGTTTTTAGTGCATCTGTTTTGCGGAAGTGTTTTCGAGTTTTTTCCTGTTTACTTTCATTCTTGGAGAGTGACAGATATTCCCACAATATATTCTCGTCCAGGCAGGAGAGGAATAATTTTCGGAATGGTAAAGGAAGGTTAAACTGTCCCGGAAATATTAAGGGAAATGGTCTTTAACGGAAGTACCGTTTACTACTGGCTGAATCTATTTAGGGAGGGGGATGAGAGGATGGCATCCTGACCAAGAAGTGAGAGACATTGGTGCAAGTATCGAGATCATCATTTAAACATTTTTCCACTTGCAACTGACCATTCTCTCAGAGTTGGAGGAGCGGCTGCCTCGAAGAAAGTATTGTATTTGAATTTCAGCAATCATACAGTGAGAAAGCGCTTTAGCGTAGCGGATATAAGAAACTGCAGGCCGGCAGGTAGTATGGCGTTTTTCAAAACTTCAGAAAAGAGCCATTCAAAACGAAAGTGTGCTATTTATATCATTTTTGTGCATTTTTATTTGCATATTGGTTTCTTCCCTCGTCATTGGGCATTTTCAGCTTTATTGTGTGCTCATTTAAAAGATAACTTCATGGTTGAAAAGTGAATGGAAACATCAATTATGTTCACATTTAATTTAATCAACTTTTTTGCAGTAGCGAGCTGTTAAGTTGTTCAATATCTAGCATTAAATCCTTTAAAACGCGCTCTCCATATTTATCTCTACTCTCCTGATAATTTATTGAGAGCATGAACTTCCTCGTATATTGAAAGCCGAAGCTGAGAAAGCAGTAGTGTACCTCGAGGGAATACCAGGAGAGCCCTAGAGTACGGGAGGTTAGAAGTAAGGCTGGAGGGAAACTCGCGAGAAATAAAGAATGAGGGGAAGAAAGCACGGTGACAACAAGAGAGTTCAATGTAACGTTTCATATGCATACTAGCTCGTCCATCTAATACGCCTCTGCTCCCAAGATGCACTGCGCGAAAAGCGGTCGTGTAACGCCGCGGGTGTCCCGGACTTCGACTATGGGCCTTTCACATTACTGTGTTAGAATTTCCCTCACCGCGGGCGATACCTTTTAATAATATGCTACAAGAGAGGAAGTAAATTTTCTTCCAAGAACGATAGTGGCGCCGCTCCATTAGTTGTGAATTTTTATCATTCCATAGTATCCTGCTCCGTTATGATCGAGTGTGAATACGTCAGCAGCGTAGCTCGTAGGCTTCCTCTTTCTAGGTGGTGTTACTTCAAGTCGGTGCCGTATCGGTCGTCGGTTTTAACGTCAAGCTGCGCCATTAAAATGGTCAAATGGCCAAACAAAATACAAAATAGCCCGTGTTTGTTAGATATAGTAGTTACTTTGCTTGTCGTGTTCCAGCCTTTGCACCATTTGGCGTTGCCACTGACCAGTTTCGAGTTTTTTAGTTCGGTGAATGACCGTGAGTGTGCGCGAGTGTGTGAAAGTATGAGTGCAGCATTGGACGCGGTCAGGTGATCATCACACTTGGAGAGATTCAGTGGCGGGATGTTCCCTTGAGTGAACTTTCACCCGCATTGTACGGTGCCGAGGGCGTGGCCTGGGACTACAGCTGGTGAGTGGCACTCCGAACGGAGAGGGATTTATGTAGGCGTGGCTCAGCACTCAAAAAGTGTACGTGATATAGTCCGGTGAAACACAATTCACATATCGCGATTGCATAAGATCGTATGAACCTTCGAGCCGGATTTACTTGTAGTCGGTAGCGTTGACCAGGATTGTGCCGGTTATTTCATTCTTGTTTGGTAAAAAAGGAGAATATCGAAAATGCCGATGATAGATGACTTGGAATCGAAACCTTATTCCATCCCTGTTGGAAAAAATGCAACGGATTGATAGCGTCGCGAAGGAACATTAGAAGACAAATGATGTGAATCAAAGGTATTTGCTGCGAGCAATGTCGGAACTGTTAGATAAAAATCTCGAGGATTTTAACAAACTCATAACCAAGTTACTTGTATTTCATGCCAAGCATTCACCTCCAAATGAAATGGTTAAAATTTGCGGAGTTTTTTCCCTGGTGTTTGAATAGAATTTTAAAACACAAAGGTGACTATCCTCACGCACACTTGAGTCACACTGAAGGTCAATGGGATATCATTCTGCCGCGGAGGGTAGTTCTACCCCTGCAATCGCTCTCCCAAGGCTTTATTTGATTGATTTTTCGGGTGATTTAATGTAATGGCAAGCATTTTATGATGCCTACCTCTACGCAAATATATGAAAACTCCAATTTAAGGGACGAGATTTGGTATCTTAAATTGATTTTAATAAAGGAAGTACCTTCCTTATTTTCATCCCTACCATTTTCATCCGGGACTCCAGCTGCGTCGGATACTTTACGTTGTAAAAGAAGGATATAATGACTCTTTATGGGTTGACGAATGCATATTTAGGGACTCTACTTGACATGACGCCTATGGTAATGGAGGCTAAAAGCCATTCACTCCTTTCGCATGCTAATTACGGAGTATGCAGGACCTTCGAGTGCAGTGGGTCACAACGTTTAAAAGTGGTTGGTCCCAATCTTTTTTGTATTTCGTCACTAACTGAACTCGGGAGCGATGGAAGAAGATTGCATTGGAAGTTGTCGTACCGTATTTATTACATTCTATTCAGTTTTTAATGAGAAAGCCAAAAGTTTGGAAGCGGCCTCGTTGTTTCTGGAAGATTATGGATAACAGAAAAGGTTTCACAGAGAATCACAGGCTTTATGAAAATATATTAGCATGGTTATACTTTCGGAGAGCCAAAGGGTGTAGAAATCATGCCTCTCTCATTGGAAAAACTCAAGAATTCTTTCAAGTTACTCGTGGATTTCCGAATGAGAAAAGTGGAATCGAAGGGGCGCTGTCCAGTTTGTTTAAACCAGGACAAATTTTTATATCATTTTTATTTTCAATGGTCTTCCCCCAAATGTGAATTGCTCTATTTTTCCAATGGGGTTCTTCCTAGTCCGAAAGAGGTTTCGATTCGTAATGTTAATGCTGTACAAGCTCCGGTGACGGCGAGGTAGAATCTTTGCCTACGAATCCGAAGATCGCGGGTTCAAGTCCCACCTGGGTGAGTTTCTCTTCCACCCAGGGCATACGTTTTAATGCGTTGTGTCAGGGTTAGATGTAAGCCGTAATATATAGCCCTAATTTCGCTCTCAAAATACGTAAAAATAAATAAATGAATACCGCGACTTCCACCATCGACTACTGCAAACCCAGGAGAAACAGGCGCAAACCCAGTTAACGACCTGTCGTCATAACAATATGCTTCTTGTCAGTTGGGTTTTGTTGTTATGCTTGCACCGCTCGAGCTCCCGTGTTGCATGATAGAGGAAACGGTGAGGCCAAATCTTGATTGATACCGCGAGCCAAAGTACTTTTTTCCCTGAACCTTGCGTTCATCGGTTAAGGTCTGATTTCATCATCTGACTAAGATCATTAATTAAATCGGACCAGCGATTTTTGGGTTTGTGAAAAATAACACCTCTCCACTGGATTGGTCAAGTTAAATGTGAAAACTTCCTTGTAGACCTAGAGGAATTAAGAGATCAGTACAATGGTGATATCTCAATAAAAATATCTATCACCACTTATGTGGACATGTAGATATATGATATTGCAAATATTATATATATATATATATGGCATCCAAAATAGGATTACTTAATTGACAAAATAGGATGAGAATTTTCTCCATTGGCCGTAACTATTGGCTCCACTTCACTATCAATCTTGTGTTGTTAGGGTCTTTTCCCTTCAGTTCGCTGAAGAGGGACACCTCGTGGCTGAAATATGCTAATACGACGCACACCCTCGTCTTTTTCTTGTTTCATTCCTTTGACCAAGCTCATCTCGAGCCTGATTCTCCCAGAAGCCCTGTTGAATGTGTGAGTGAGTGATTTTGTGAGTGCTTGTGAGAGTGATTGCTCTGTGTGTTGGTGATCATAACTCTGGCATCCTTAACGGGGTCTCTAAATCCCTGTGAATGATCCCATTTGGGTTGAGTGTGTGTGTCTGTGAATGGTCACTGGCGAGGAATTAACGTTCCCGTAAACCTTCACAAGGGTATTCTGGTCGAGAGGCTGTGGTTGGTCACTGACGCTACCGTTAAGCCAACTCAGTAAATATTTTCTTTTCTATCTTTTGACGAGTGGTGCCAATAGTTATGGCCAATGGAGAAAATTCTCACCCTATTTTGTCAATTCTACGAGGCCAAAGGGCTTAAGTTTCCAGGATTACTTAACTCGATCATCGAATCATTATTGCATTTCCTGCTTCGGTGATAAAATTTGGTTTAAGCATCATGACAACAGCAAACTTGGAAATCTAAGTCCTTAATACGTGTGCAATCTGTTAGGTCTGTTTGTATTTGCGTCAAGGCGGTTGTGCGTTTAGAGGGTGGTGCTACCGTCGACGCTGCTGATAGCAGTAAGCGGAGGACGACGAGCTTCGCGCATTGGACCCGCTCATTCCCGCGTCAGCCAAAGTGGAAGTCTCCCGCCTCCCTCCCGCCTCGTGGCCTAAATATATAGGACTTCATCTTTTTGTAACGCAGAACCAGAGAATCTCTTTGTATTCCTATTCTATCGATAATTATCAGATAGTATAGGCGATGATAACCTGAAATCGCAACAATTCACTCGTCCCTACTGGACGGAACTGAATTCCTTGATTCAGACGTCAATAAGCGTCCTGGAATTATTTTCTTAATATTCAATATCAATAAAAATTCCTCAATCTCCATACCACAAATATGTGAGATACAATTTCAACAGGTTCTTGCCGCACCGATCAACTAACCATGACAGTAGCCATTGAAGAAGCCCTCAAGGGTGAATGAAAGCAGTTTTCTCAAACTCAACACAACGAAATGTAAAGTGTGAAAATACTATGGATAATCGGATTTTGGTCTCCAAGGGAAAGCGACTTTATGCATGGAAGCTATTTCTCTGGCAGTAACCGAGTAAGTCGCTTGAACGTAGCTCTTGGTGAAAATGGACTTCTATGGCAGCGCGGGTCGATAGGGGAGGTAATTTGTACACTGTAGACCAAGGTTCTAGCTTATTTGGAAATAGACAGGGTTTTATGTTCTCCGCTAGTTGTATTTCAATTTTGGAATAACATCGCACCATACCCGGTAAAAATTGACCATTATAATGTGAGCAAGAATGTTAAATGTGAACAGCTAATTTAAATTGCCGTAGAGGGGCTTATATTCTGCTGAGTGAATATTTTTCACCTTAAAATGATTTTTTTTGTTGAAGGTTACTTAATTCTAAGAGTTCCAACCGTTCATGCATCAATTAATATCAAATAATAATTTAATACTTACAAAAAATACTCAGTATTGAAGCAAATGTATACATTTTCTGTACTTCCATCGTATAAATTTTAATATCGCGAATTTCGCCAGTTGAACTCTAAGAGAGCGATGTACAAGCGCCTCGATTGCGAAAATTAAGCAATTTAGGATTTTTCCTGAATCAATCGCGAAAACCTGCTGAGATTAGTTAGAAGGCAAAATGTCTCCAATGCACACTACTGTAAATGCATGTTACTTTATATTAATATTTTATCAGCCACGTAAATGCACAGATATACAATAATTTCACAGCAAAAATGCACGGCCTGCCCTTAGTACTTCGTAGCAGAAGAGGACACAGGTATTAGGAAGTAAGTCAACTACCTTGCTGCCCTAACCATTGAAAAACCTAACTAAAAGTCTCACTGGAAACTGTCATAGTCTTTTGTAGTTCATGAGATAAATTACATTCTAAACCTGTTTGTTGTGCGGTCTTTTTCCCAAATTTTATTCTCATGATATTATCTACCGTGGTACTTACGCCGAAATTCGTTAAATATTATTAACGTCGTCAGGATACAAATATCTTTGAAACTTACATACTTGACTAGGTCTAAATTTCAATCGGCGGTATTGCCGGTCCGAAAGTCCTCCAAGGACCTATCATGCATACAATATTTGGACTATAATGTGACCAGTTGTGATCCGGTTAAATTAAAGATTGGCCTCAGATCAAATCGGTAATTACACTGAATTAAGAATCAGGCACTTTATTAGTTTTTAACTGTTATATTTCACTTAGTTTGGCAGTGATAGACAATTATTTATCGTTACATGTCGGGAAACTAATCAGGTAAGTGGAATTTGCCGAGAAGAGATATTTTCTCATACGTAACGCAAAGGATCCTTGACGAACAAAGGTGGTGGTCATTTCTCCTGATGAATTTGTGAGTACTTTTCCCCTAATTCATACATTTTCAATAATGAAATGCGTAAAAAGCCAAAAATGTGAGCGAAATTTGCCAACAGACACCTATCGTAATCAGTGGAGCATAATTGATCTCATTTATTTAGAGGCGAATTTGGCCAATGAACACACAACCTGCTGTGTCATAGTTTTTCAATCAATAATATGTTTTTCCATAAAAAAGTGTTGCGTTGTTGCAACGTGAGCATGTGCAATTATGTTACATAACTATAATTTACCCATGCTTCTGACAGTGAGTCTGTATTTTGGGAACCTCTTGGTTTCATTATTGCGTCTAGCATCACTGTTGACGGATCGAAATGAATAATTGAGCATGTTATATTATGATACATAACTACACTTTACATGTATTCTATGCCTCCTCTGTCAATATTTTGTCACAATACGTATAGAAGCAGACGATATTTTAGGAATTTGTGATATTCTTCATTGTGTTGAATTTTGATGAATTGAGGTAGATTATGGGATTGCAAAAAACATTTGTGCAACATATGGTCCTGCAGCGACTCTTACAGTTCAACTGCGCCGTAGAGCCTATGTGAAGGCTTTCAGTTTCAATTGGCATAGAAGTTGACGACATTTAGGTCATGCGTTACTTGCATCATTACAACGCATGGAGATGAATTGATAGATCGCAAATTTTATGATGGGAACGTACAAAATTTTATGGTAACGTTTGAGTTCAGTTTATCTGCAACTACATAGTATCCTGCTGACCAACTCAAGGGTGTGTGGCAGGGAGTAGGTTTTCACCTGCATGCATTAAATTCTATCTCTTTCAAATAAATGTAAATATCACTAGTAGTGCATGGGCTAAATACTGCTAATACGGACTCGAAAGGAGACGAAATTTCACAAATATGCGATACACGTTAGCTACCAATCTAAGAATATATTTCAATGTGACTACAAGGACCTATAATTTCACATGCATACAGGATATTATACTTAGAAGTTTTCTTTCTAGGTCCTAATTAATATATAAATAATCGTAGTTTCGTAAATTTATTTATAATATTTGGGTACTTTATATCTTATCTTGGGGATAACTCACCTACTCAATACACCCTTAATGAATATATTATGGTATTATTTAGATGTAGATTTCGATTAAAATGCTTCTAGGTGTGTGAGTGGCCATAGATCCAATAGCGATTATACTGAAGTAAGAATTACTTCGGTACTTCATCAGGTTTGAAAAAGTATGTAGAACTCACTTGCGCTGTGTTCATATTTCATCGGAGCTCCCCGGTCCCGAGTATGATTATTGTAATATAATGTGAATTCCCTTGTTGCCCCAAGTTGTGAGTGCAAAAAATTTAATTTAATATACTTAATTGATTGCCATTCTCTACTACGGAAACGGTTATTTACGAGCGTTACCCTATCAGTCTAGCTCCGGATGCCTACCTTCTCACTAAGTTCTTACCATTTTTCCCCTCCGCGGAGTCCGTTGAGGGATGCGGATTAGTTATTATTCTATTAATTTTATGCTGCCTAGGGTAATTATATTACCATGTAGGTTAAAATGATGCTCCTTTTTTAAATATTACTCTGATTCCTTATCAAATTTAACAAAATTTATTTATTTACTTCGCTTCACTGCACATGAATGCTTTAGAATTATTAAGTTGGTATCCAATTTACAATTCTCAAGTATGAATGACTTCAACTTATGTAAATATATAAATTGACATCAATCATGAAATATTAAATCCAGACACAGGACAAAATTATGACACATCAATATGATCGGCTGTGAAAACAATTAGCTTTTACCAATTTTGTGGGGCGTCCCCCAAATACCTTGCAAATAAAATATAAACCAGATCAAATTAGAAATACCAAATTTAAAAATTGTAAAAAAGTTAAAATAAAAGATTAAAATAAAAGGTGGATATGTATGATCCTCCGATTATGTTTCCCAAGCGAGCTCCAATTTAGCTTCACATTCCAGGCTATGTGGTCCAAGTTGTCACAGCCGACTCTCGGATGTCACGATGCTACGGTGAATCATACGATGACTACCAGGCACTTTCAAACAAGACTTTCGAATACAGTATACCGCGGAGTAGCTTAACTCAGCGTCTGTCCCCGTCAAAAGATTCATTGGCACAATCAATCAATTGGTCAATCGTCTCACTCATGTCAATCATCTGCTCACTTCATACAGCTCAATCCTTTCACTCATATCACTCATCTCAATCATTTCACTCATTTCACAAATTTTTCTCATCTACTTCATCTCACTCATCACAATCACCTCACTCATTTCACTAATCCCAATAATCTCATTCATGTCTCTCATCTCACTCATTTCAATCATCTCACTGTGCATCACACTTATTTCACTCTACTCACTCATGTTATTCTACTCAATCATTTCACTGATCCCAATCATTTCAGTTTTTATCTCAAAGGAAGTTGTATCAGAAATATGCGTCACCAACAAGGTTATTGTTTTTCTTAAGAGTAATTTTAAAAGGCATCTTTTTCGTTTCGATTAGTTTATGCTGTGGTTTTAAAAATTTATGTATTTGCCACAGTAATTGCAGTTGTATGCATTCTGCAATGTTGAGGCCAGAAAGTTAATTGTGTTCCTCTTATGCACAGTTCAGTTTCCTTTTTCAGCATAAAATAAGTTACCTTTGAGTAAACTATAGCATTATGAACATTGATATTCGGTATTGCATAATTTTTATAGCATTGTTGCGATACACAACAACTGATATGAATTAAATAATTTTTTGAAGAGTTTTTCCATGAAGTTTAGTCCATAGCCTAAATCTCTGAATAATAAATATTCAGAGATATGTTGCTGTGGTAAATTGCATGCCATGCGTGCTCAAAGATGCTCAAAGTGAACATTTTCTTATTAAGTTGGATGAAAGACGAGAGACTAAGTTACGAGTAAATGTGAATGTGTAACGTGAGTTAGGAAATGTCTTGATCACGTAATCTAATTGTACTTACATGTGATATGGTTCTGGTCACGCCAGGCGGCGTTCATGGACGATTTTTGAAATTCCTTGATTTATTAAAACCTCTGCATTCTGTTTATTTCAAGATTTTTCTTTAAATTTTTGAAATGTTTGTCTTGAGTACGATAGCTCGGCAATCAATATTCAGGCTTAGGGAACAGCTAATTTCTTGAACGCGCACACTTCATGCCGGAAATATTGAAGAAGACTGTAAAAGTGGTATATCTTCAATCCTAACTCGTAAAATTCTTCCGAGAATGAAGCTGAAGACACTACATCATAAAATCGCGTTACGTTGCATTACCTATTCCCCTCACAATTGAGTTCATACAGTCCGTTGCGATACATAACAGGTGATATGAATTAAATCATTTTTTGAGGAGTTTTTCCATGAAGCTTAGTCCACTGTAATGTTGCTGTAACTTTATTAAACTCAGCGAAGATCATTCCTTAAGAAAATAGATTTTATTAAATCGTTACTGTCATATCTGAATCTGTATTGCATCAACTCTAGTTGATAAATAATAGACTTTTTCTGGGAGGAATAAACAAAATATGGCTCAGTAGTACAGAAAATGGTAATGAAGACTAAATTGGTCGCTCACACAACGCGCCTCAGGTTATTTTATACTCTCTTGTTTAATTCGTTCGTTGTTAAATTTCTGCAACAAACTAATACTGATTCTTTCTTCATCTTGCTTTAAGGTTTCATAAAGATGAAAACAATAGGCGAGTTTATATCGGAATTGAAAGGTTTTTCCCTAAGTGTCTGTTAAACTACCAATTCCGTCAATGATGGAATGCGTATCTGACATCGTTCGTGAATAACTGTCACAATTTTATTTATATGAAGGCTGCAACCATACAACTACGGTTGGGATGCAAGGAAATCTTGAAATGAAAAAAGGTCATACTTTCTGACCATCATTTATCGCTCAGCTCTTATTGTTTTCTCACTTCGACTGGACAAAATAAGTGATAGCACACAGTGGATCGATGACTGTGTCACTCAGACCACTCAGATATAGTTCAGGAATTGCATTTCTTTTTACAGTCCAATCGTTGGTTCATCATCCATGTGTTTTGCTGGAGTAGAGAGCTCTTGCCACACTCGCCGCAACACAACACACACACACACACGTTTGTTCACTGTCCACTTGTTGTCTTTCGTCCACTGTTCACACACTTGCACGCAAATTCTTCATCTTTTTTTTGGTATTGCTTTCGACAGCATTTAGCTGGCTTGGAAATTCTACGGAAATAAATAGGTACGGTTTCTGATGCATATACGTAACCACGGTAAATGCTTGCTTTAATATCTGGCTCGAACACGTAATATGCACACAGGGTCAAAGGCACGCTTTTTCCCATGGTCTACTTAAAAGTTAACACACTGAACAGGGGATATATATATTCCGTAGCGGCCAGAGACAACAGAAGTTTATTTATCACAGAGAGGGAGGAGCAAAAAACTCACGAAAGGGCGGACATCATTTATTCTTCGGCGGTAGTGTTGGTCTACGAAGCTAGTCTAGCTGCTGCCTCTTCTTTTAAATTTATTATTATAGTGTATGTATGTACATAGTAGGAACACAAGCCTCTCCTTTTGTTTGACTAAATTATTGGAACTGACCCAATTGTAGAGCATACATTAACACATATTATTTATTTACAACGATTCACGCTGTAAAGTGAAACATCGACTTCGTTTTTCTTGGGAAATTGAAAGACTTTTGTTACAAGACGAGTAGTTTAGTAAGGCGAAAGACCTAATGGGCTACTCCATGTAAACCCCATATTTAAAAAGGAGCTTCAATTTAATAGACACCAGAATTTAGTGTAATTCACTCGTTCATCGACTGCCAATATTACACGCATTATCAATTCAGGGCGTGTCCAAATTCGCCGTATCCTTCCAATGGCCCAGTATTATAATTGGTTAAATTTTTTCTCGGTATGAAATTTGAAGCTGACACATACGGTTCTCCCATCGATGACCCCGACGTCAACCTGCTGATATTTTGTGTAATATAACCAGCCAAAATCCTCAGCTAACATCAAGTTAATGAAAAGCTTCATCTTTTTAAGGTTAATGTTAAAGAGACTATAAAATTGGGCCTTAATATTTCTTTCGTAGGGAGGGGATTCATTGCTAGAAACCATCTTATTAGCCTAACTTATTCTCCCATTCTTCTCCTCAGCAAACGAAGAAACGACTCCACCTTAAAATAAATTATCATGGATCAATGACATTTTCTTTTATTTTACTTAGAAAGGAAAAATTCACAGCTCAATGCGCATAAGTACAATGAAATGATAGCTTTGTGAAACGCAGCTCGAGTGGAAAATCCAACAGCCATACGTCAGTTTTGTCATTCCTGTTTATGAAAGTCAACATTAAGTGAGGTAGCTGTCACCATGGTTCAATTTCTTGGTGAGCCAGACATTTGTACGTATTCAATGGTTCATAGAATATGTCAAATTGTCAATGACTATGGGTATTCAACAACGGCTAGCATCGAATAATAGTTATTTTCCATTTTAATTTGACGGGGACTATCAATGCAGCTTCCTTAACTCACAAATTTGATATGATAAACCACAATAGGAGATGGACCTGAGGAAAACAAGGGACTTCCCTCGCTGCCTATACTCTTTTATCAGAATAAGACGTGACAGAACAACTCCTCCACCTTGTTGTTTCTCCTTAACCCAACGCCAATCGTGCATCCCCTGCCAGCTACCGCTTTCTCCCCAATCTATCGTGGGTTATTGTAAATGGATTCGGAATATCCGAGTCTCGAAAGTGACGAAGTTTTGGCATTACAGCGACGGATATTCTAAATAGAACCGTTAAAAAGTTAAGCTTTGTTGGGGGCTTCCTATGGTTATATCTATCGATTTCCCGAGGTTCAACCACGTCGATTCCTAACTGAATAAGACCCTTTATCGCCACTCATGGTACCAAATCTACCCATCACAAATCCTTCCTTCATCAAATTAGTGCCACATTTCGGTTTCTCGGATAGGTCGACTCAATTCTAACATTTTACAACTTCGGTGGGAACTGCATGTAGAGCAAAATTCAAGAGTGTAATAATCACTTCCGCACGCTGATTCTTTACCTTTTTCGGTATTTCCAGGGTTTGGATTTTTGAAACTAGATCCAATGCCGTAGTATTCAGTTTGTAGTTCGATTAAGCTCAAATATTGCAGATGTGAACTCGGCCCATTTTTCGGATAAATCGCGTCTCCTTCCCTTTCTCGCTAGTTCGACACATCCTGCCTATTTTTCATCTCTCAAAGCCTTCTCACTCGAGTTCCCTCCACCGCCTGAACCCCCTTCAGTTTTTTTTCCACCTCTTCAATTCGATCATCCTCGAACAACTTTTAACGACCCCACTCGCTTCCCATTCCCGGAACCATTAAGGTAGATAGAGGGGGCGCTTCATATCGTGACCTATGCTGCAAGCTTTCTGCCAGTTCTTTATCTTGGTTACCCCCGATTTATCTCAGCGCTGCACACAAATTTTGCAAATTTGATTTACTTTTCGGCAAATTTTTGTGCTGAACTTTTTTTTGAAACGGACATCTGAAGCGCACGTTTAAATACTACGGGGAGGTTTTTGATGCACGTATCTCCTCGACAGTCAAGTATGCCTACTCTAACTCTATATCAGCTAAGGCAAAAACTCTCCCGGGCTATCGAGAGGCAGGCAAGGAAGGACAGGGGAAGCAATATGGCTGAATATCGCGAAGCTCGTAATAGTTTGCTGACGCCATATCCCCTCTATCTTTTTCAATAGCCGATATCAATCTAATGATCAGAATTAAAATGTAATAATGCTTCTCTTCCACGCCTCTGAACCCCTCTAATCGGAGCGATAACAACCGCTCAGAATACATTCGAACTGCCAGCTTCAGTTCCTCGGTGACCTTTGGCTTGAAGAAAAAACTGACGGCTTTGCGAATTATTAGTGGAACAAATAATCATGCTAGTAAATCATACCACACAGCGAATTATAGGTCGGCAAATGTCCGCATTTTGACACTGCTCTGTTGTGGGACGGAAATCTTCCTAACGGGCATTGTTAAAAAAAAGCAAGGATGCAATGCAGTAATAATTACAGTTGACAAAAACTTCAAAATACATGTCGTTACTATTTACTTCGATATCGTAATATCAATTTTCTTTACTCTGATCATTGCAGTTCTCAACAATTGCTGTATATGGTTTTTTTCCACAACAGCCAATTGATTCGCGACGTTTTTTCCCCGCAGTTAATTAAATCAATACTTGGTGCATTTTATATTACCAATTTTTCTACTTTTATATCCCTCAAAACTATTTTCAAAGTACACGCTGGATTTTTTTCGCCGAAGTATTGCTCTAAGTAACGCTTGACTGCGAAAAGGAGACTGCTTCCTCTGATACAATATGTCCCCTCATCACCGTGTAAACCTTGGACGTACGCACGTTGTTTCTCACATTAGTTGGGATTTCAGCGCCGGAAATGTCGGTACCAATCACTTTCGTTTGGTCGCCAGACGTCATCTGAGCTGACAAATCTTTTGCGTCGGGATTCATATTATTCCCAGTTGGTTTATCACCGGCGGGCTCACTCGAAAAACCTGGAGTCGATGATATTTGGATATTGATAAACATGCCGTCACTCTTCGCGAACTCAGTATAGCTCTCGCCCAAGTTCCCGGCGCAACGCAATGGATGATTTTTGGACATGAGCTACGGAACTTTCAGAGTCCTGTGAAGCAGGGGAGGAAGATTGGTTGTGGAGCCTCTCTAATCACTACCAACACAACGGCTTCCAAAACTGGGATGACTCACAGCTACCTGCCGTCCAATTTTGGCTTATATCACTAAGGAACCTCAAGATTGGGTCCATGTTATAGTCTCTGCGATGGCTGATTTTAACATTTTTTCCGAATTGCTTTGCGCTCTAGCTTATTTTGCGGAGTGATTTTGGTTCCCCTGCCTCACTCCCTCTCTTATCACCTCCCTCTCTTCCCCTGCGTCCTGTCCTTACGCCCCTCCATTTCTGCCTCTCCTTCTTGCCGCGCAGGTCCACGCCAGGAACTTCTGCGGCTGCTATATTTCTTCCTTTATGACTAACCGTCGAAAACCCTAGTTTTTTAACTTCAAGCTAACTTCCAATCATGGCATACGGCTTACTGAAGCACTGAAAGGGACAGCATAAATATCAATCTGCTTGCTTGGCACATGGACGACACCTGAGCTCGACAGTCCTTAGACTTGGCGTGACTCATTCTTCGTGCCCGTGACAATGTTATCCACCATATCGCCCATCTATGAGCATCACATTTTATAGTATTCCATGTATGCTTCAGGGTTCCTAACACAGTGATGTACAATAATATTCAATTGTGTAGTACTCAATTTTATTCTTTCACCTACTATAAGACTAAATATGCAGGAAATTGCTGGTAGACGAAATGAAGACATTTTTTTTTACATTTCACCCAGAATCTAATTGCTCATCTTTTGAAACATTTTTAAATGTATAGTGTATTCTACACTCTTCTACGTCTACAATATCTAAATATAATTAGGTTAATATAATCCCTACGGATCATATATGTACCTGATATTTCATTTATTATTGAAAATTCCACGAATTATGAAATCTTTAAACTGTATGTATTGTATTGCGTCAATGATTATAGCAATTGATTGAATTTTACTGATAAATAATTGAAAATTTGAGTAATTGCTATTGTTTGAAATACATATTTATGTAAAACCTGTTTTCAGTATGGACTGAGGAAGGAGGATAAAATGTCCGGAGCAAAGCTGAAATCGTGCTATTTCAAGTGATATAATGTCTCATTTCGTGTTAAAAGAGTTGTACTACCTTAGGTTCATTTAAAATTGAGTGTGTATGAATTTTGATGAATTTGGAAGCTATTATCCACTCTTGCTCTGAATCACCACTTGCTATTATTGCATCCCAAATCTTCTGGAAGACAGTCGATCGAATGCATTTGGTGATCTTGATCACCAAAATGAAGGAACTGCGTTCGAGTTGGCCGCTATTTTTATTTTCTAATACCTTCGGGGTTCAGAGGTAGGACTTAATTTTGTGGAAATGCATGAAGGGGGAGCTGCTCGGCAACTAGGCGTGGCCTGGACTCTCGGAAACGCAGACCTCCTTTGGGTGCATCTCGTGTATCTGCTTGCTCTGTTGCCAAATACATCAAACTCTTAGGGCCTCTCTGACAGTGGGCCACGTGGATTTTCCTGCTGGATGGATTATCTTGGCAACGTGGAGCTCGAGCCACCCCTCTCGGAAGCAGTTCCCCGCCACACTCAAAATCCCCCGGCCTTTACCAAAAGACAGCCGTTCCCACAAGTTTTAGGCTCGCATCTCAGTCCCAAAGATATTTGAACAGGAAGATACCAGAGTCAAGAGACACTAGGTGAATGTTTCAACTGCGAGTTGAAATGGTTTTGGATAGCCTTATCTGTTTTTGAACTTAGCGAAACTCCACATCGGGGACAGAATTTAAGAAAAAGTGGGCATGTTGCAATTATTCAATCACCTATATGGGATGACTACTGATTCCGTAAACATTTAGCGATGACGACCTTTTTAATCATATTTTTTATTTCCGCCCTTTCATCTGTGGAAGACTCATTACACCGCACTCGCGGAAGGTTCAAGTATGTGGGGACATCGTCCACCTGGGAGCACTGGCTTCTACGAATTTGAGGCATGAACGCTTTCCATTATTCTCTATTTATTTTCTGCTCCTCGTATTACCCGCTTCTACCGATCGGTTCTCGAATGCTTTCCCGGAACAACATTTGCCGATGGCATTGATGTCGACCGCTGGAAAATACGGCGCTCTCTCTCTCTCTCTCTCTCTCTCTCACTCCCTCCGCAGAGAAGCATGGTCGCATAAAAAAAGAACGGAATCACCAAGTACATGTAATATGGATGATTTCTACGTGGACGGAAGCCAACACCTTAAGGAAATGAGCACACTAGGCTGACGGAGAGAGTACGTTATGCATAGGTATTGCTTATTGAGACGCACTTTCTCGGGGGACATCCCCGGGCGCCGTCGTTCACTTACACGCGCACACGCCAGGAGTCGAGGCGGTCTGTAACACTTCTCCCCCCCTGCCACTCCTCCATCCAAGGGCGATCAATCATTTACTAAGGAGGTTCCAGCGCGACTATGACAGTCAAATCAAATACTTAACACGAACATTTTGTTTAATTGGTTTTTAAAAAATCCTTCTTTCGCTGATGGCATGAGTGAACTGTTGAAAACTTAAATTGGGATACCCAGCATGCAGATAATTCCACAATTATATTATTATCGAACACTTGTTATAGCCATAAAAACCAACTGCAGCGCCATTTCTCTGGAGTGACCCCATTTTGACTTCAATTATCGCAGTAATTTGCTAATTAATAAAGAAATAAAACCTCCAAGATACATCTATTTTATATTTAGCCGATATCCCTGGAGTTTTGCTTCTTATAGATAGTTTTCTGTAAATACAGTTTTTATATTTGATAGAAAAATAATATTTTTCCCTTTGCTGCACCCATCATTGAAATGAAAACCATGTATTTCAATTAATAATACAAGTAATGTAATTTGCGAGAAAAATGGCTTGCAATGGTAACATTTTGTTGTTTACATCATATAGATGACATACGTCTCTAATTATCCAAAGTGTAAATTCAATGACATATATGTCATTTGACCCTGGAACCACCTCATATTGATTTGATCGCTCTACCCCTTTTACCCTGGCCCCTTTTAACGGACGCAACAACCAAAAATCAATCTCCCTATTGCTGGACGATTTCTCTCCCTCAGCAAAGATCGCCCGACTTGAACAGGGTGAGCGACGCCATTTTTTGGAGGCATCGCAGTGATTGCATGGAAATTGCCACCAGTAATATCGGCCATGATTGGGAATCGAACCACTGATCCTCGGCTTGCCGGCCCAATGCGCAGACAACCTTGCTTCCACGGCCTCTTAACACCCTGGGCAACTATGGAGGACACAATGTGTTAAGTGTTGGGTTGGGTTCATCAAAGATGACAACGCAAGGGAAAAGAGGGCTTCCAAGAGGTCACGACCTAAACGGTTGCTTCCAATACCTACACTTATAGACATAAAGTCACTTGTACCCTCCAAAATTGCCACAGAATTTTGGAAGCCTGGATAACGTGTTAGTCTACGCATTGGTGCTGCCAGCCAAAGGTCCGTGGTTTTTTCTCGTAGCGATTGCTACGTATTTCATTGCCGAATTATTTTCAGCAGGTGAGAATATATTCCATCTCAGTGATTGGTTTTTCATCACCATGAATGAAGACTTCTCTTAAAAAAAAAACAAATCCACCGAGCGGAAGCGATCCACCCACTCGTAGCACTGTGAAAATCTTACGCAAAACGTGAGTACACTTTTGCACACAAGTGAAGGGGATCCCTGGAGTCTTCAATGGTTAGATTTTCTGAGCAATGGTGCGGATGTCTTCTCGCCGCCGAATTATGACCCACTAGAGGCAAAACTGGAACCTGGGGAGTCTTAATCTTTCTCATTAGGTTGTTGGTCCTCACTGCCCCGTGGGCTTCCAGGGAGCGTCTTGGAGTCACACGCAATCTTCCGATGGCCTCAACCGTCTGCATTGGGACGAACCCTCCGCAGTGACGTCCCTTTCCTGTAAAATAAATCATAGAATAAGATAAAATTAGGAATTATAAGTCGTGAAAAAAACACTATCCTGTGTATGTAATGTATTAACCGCCGATTAACACGCATATTTAGTTCCGAAGTACTAAGGACCCCTTGGGCATGGGTTCCCAATTACTAACAAAAAAAAAAGTTTTAACACGTGAGTTCACATTATAGGTCAATGATTTTATGGCTGTACAAAAAGAGGTGGTGAAGAGCTTGGTATGAAGTGTCACGCTAAATGAGGTAGAAACGCGGACTCATGGGAAGGAGGTCGAGCATAAGCTGCAGACGTCCGAAATGTGAGTTAGGAGTGTTGAGAAAATACTGTGGACGTAAGGGAAACTTACAAGGAAGGGCTAGGTATGGTTGATAAGGAGGGAAAGCCACTGGATGAGCTTAGGAAGAGGCAAGGTAGTTGGTTGGCAGGCGTCAATCAAGGGCGAAGGGTCTCTTCAGAAGGTGATAGAGGGAAGAATGTTGGGTAAGCCAGGGTGGGGTGGAAAGAGATTAGGACGGAATGAATCAGGGTTGAAAATACTTAAAGATGAAGAAATAGGTATTAGTAGACCGAGCCCTACCTACCTACTTTTATATAACTAAGTAAGGCGTCTTAACGACACTTTTCGGATCGTTATTTTCCTAAACGACGATTTAGCGAAAATTGTTATTCTGTAACTCAATATTAACGCTTTTTGTCGGTAAAATTGTTGGTAAGCAGCGAAAGTCTTTCATAACCCGTTGCTACGAAGCGAGGGGTCTGGACCCCCTCCGATAAGGCTGAGAAAAATTCGTTAAGGACACGCTTGACATGCGAACACTTTCTGTTACCAATGTAGATGGAAATAGAGATATGTACATTTTGTGGGTCATTCTTTTACCTAATCCTAGCTAATGGTGGTGTGAATGCTTTAAGAGAAATTCATGGCAGCAGTGGACATATTTTTTTAAAATTTACATTGTCTTCCAAACTGGCTAACAACAGTACACATTCAAATGTATTAGAATATTTCATGAGTATAGAGCTAATGATGCTTTGCATTTAAATAAACATGATGCACCAAAGAACAATTTCAATTTGATGTAATGCGATGTCATTGGCCTAAATCCTCGGGACGCCTTTGTAACTATTTGGTAACGTTGGATGATGATGTTACTATATGTACTCATTTCATTGTCATCAACTAATGGTATGAATAAAATCACTTTATAGTCTTCTAGGGCACTGTTTTGATTTATTTAATATTAAAAGCCTTTTAATTCTTAGTTTAGTACATTGAAATCTAACGTGCTCTGAAAGTGTTTAGAGCTACACAACACAGTCAGTTCCTTAAGCTACCAAAATAATGTAGAAATCTAATACATTGTACATTCATATATTGTAATATCACCAATATCACCATCAATCAAAATAAAGGTAAATTTTGCATTCAAATTGAAAAAAATATATTCGCTTGGTAAGAATAAATGTACTTTTTGAATAAATAGGGTAAACTTTGTTTTTCCACAGTGACTTTAAATGAATGAATTAAAATTCATTGTGGAAAAACAAAGTTTACCCTATTTATTCAAAATGTTTAGAAAATTCCACAAAGTATCAACGGAAACCACCAACTTTAATAAATGTACTCCCTGGAAATCATTTTCCTTAGCTCCGAGATTCTTCATGACTACGCATCTTTTTATACGTGGAACATTTCCGTCACTTACGACAGACGCTTTCCGTTGGGGTAGATTGAAACTTTAAGATATTATTCCTCTTTATATCACTCGTCAACGAAAGTTAAACATCACATGCGATTCCGATAAAATCTCAAAGTAAATACACGGTCGTACCAAGCACGACCAAAAACAGCTACTTTACTTGTGGAGCGAACAGTTAGGTGCTGTTATTTAGGAGGCTAATTAAAAAAACTCGATAATGTACAGGCACTTATATTCCATGACCCGTTTCATTACTTTGAGTGATACTTCTCCTAAATGGGGCTTTGCTCACAAAAAACTATACAAATGAAAGTATGTAGCATCAACAGACATGGTATATACCATAGCAAATGATCATTATATATTCATTATTGTAACTGTCTAAAATATGATTTGGAGTGATAAAGTCGATATCCACGAATCTAGGGCATTACCTTCCCTTTAGAAGGTAAATTTTACAATGAAAATCCGGACGGCTCTAAATTCCTCGGATTTCGCTTTATCTGATTGGCGGAGATGTGGTAGCCTCCTTGTAAGGTGCCTCCGAAAATATATTCTTTGTCGCTAGGAACTGAATTTTCGCTACTAACAAATGTAACTACGGATCGTTGGTAAGCTGATTTACAGAATGGCGTCGTCGTTAAGTGAGCTTCGTTACCACCCAGGATGTTTGTTACGGACGAGCTCACGACAAATTCTAAACTATTTACAGAATAGGGGGCTGCACATGTAAAAATCAAGAGGATTTTTATTTACTTTCAATCAAACATCACATATTTTAATAGCAGATAACTACTTAAAATCTTCAATTCCCTTTACTTTGCGTCACTTTTTGAGAAAAGATGTAAAATTCTTCTATTAATTCTATAAATTGTAGTCAGCATATGTAAAACCTGATCTGATGCTTGCTCATGCTGATGAGCGGGGGAACGATCGCACTCTACTGGTACGACTTAATGGGAAAGGGCAGTCGCTAATGGGTGAAATGAGAGTTCCATATCAAAATGAGGCGTAAATCATACTTCACTACCTTACCCAGGTCCTTTGGATGAAAATACACTTCGATTTTTTGGAATAGGTTGAGAAATATATATCGATATAAAGTTACGGCCTTCAAGAAACAGAACAACTAATGGCAGGATGCCGAAACGTTACGTAAGAAGCCAATAACTTAATCGGATTCATTAGCCAACGCTTTCGTAAATTACCCGTTGCTCTGACATTCGAAAAAGTTATTGGTTTCATAAATAGTTTCATTACTTGTCTGCTTTGACGCCATGGATTATAAAACCTATGAGTTTCATGAATAACCTTAATGGTGGAAAACAGTGAAAAACTTGAAGTTAAATTATTCACTAAATGGTTTATTATGAACAAATGTCTAGTTTATTTACTCAGGCTGACTATTATAAATGCTCATAAATTAATATGCATACGTATGATAAACGTAGATGAATCTTATGAAGTGGAAGAAGTGCAGTCCATACATCCAAAGCAGTGGATTTTGGGAGATAGCTCATGAAGGTGATAGTTCACGCACCCCGATTCAAGAAAAGAGTTCCATAATTCTATGGATTTTGTCATTATCTATCCCATTGGCAAATATCCATTCAACCGTCGCGTAACTCATGTATAATCAGGCAAATATTCATCCTGATGTCAAGTAAGTCATGCAAAATGTACAAGATGTCAATATACCTGATTAAAATTTTTCGAAAGGCCGAAAATCTGAAAAAAATGACCAAAGTATGCTTTTATCGAGCCAGTCTTCAGAATAAATGGGTGGCAAAAAAACACTGATTGGAATGATTATAATTGATAATAGTAAGCTGTTTTTGCCCGTGGTAGGCGATTTATATCAGGAAAGACAGGGAGGAAAGAGCTTCCTCCATCCTGACGGACGTCGTCCTGGGTGGTGGCGTTGGACGGGACAGTTGATAAGCGTGGGGCGTGGGTCTCTCGCTAATCATTGACGTGTACGCGAGTGATGTCTCTGTTTTGACGGAAATGTCACTCCCCTTCATGACTGCAACAGACAGGCATGCACGCACACATATTCACTCGCGGTGTGCCAATATGAGAAACATTTTACTTGTTACCCATTGCGGTGAATGTTATCAGAAGTTCACATTCCGCAAGAGGTTGAATACATATGTACTTGCATAGAAAGAGAATTGCACTCTTGTTTATGCTTTTGACATTTACGCGATTTTAATGTTAGAGGAAGCAATATTTTTTTCATTAATGGTGATTGAAGTCCTGCTTTTACATCAACGTAAAAGTCACATTCTTTGTACAAAATTTTTACAGAGGAGGGGATTTTTTAAGCAATTAGGTCCAACAAAAGATCCTAAATTATATTATTACTATTAATTAATTATAATAAATGTGCTTAGCCTGGCGGTAACATAATGATATCAAGTAAAATATAAAACTATGAAATGGTAAAAAATAATTCAAAAGTAAGTGTACATAGAACAATAAATATATATTTCATGGGTTCTCTAAGAAATTCAAGCCTCATGTGATAATATATTGCTTCAAATTTGAAATTTTTTAAAGTGATAAATTATTTTCTATATTTCGGGAAAGGCTCAAGCAGTTTGGTGGTCAGTATTGCTATTCCAGTCTGATTTTATTTAAGTAATAAAACTTTTTTATGCTTTTCCTATGTGACACGCACTTCATCTCGAACTTGTAGTCATTTTTACCCACATAGCGTGGTTTCTTTGAACACTTTTGAAGTTCTTATATCTACTCTATATTCTTTCCTCGGTAACAATTCTGTCAATTCCTCTACTCCAATACTTTTTCCTTCTGAGCCTCTCATTTTCCAGAACACTAAACATATCAGTAATGCTCTCAGTGCCCGTGTATTCACCTCGCATAAACCTTTCTTTTTACTTTCTCCGAGGTCAGCATATATCTTTCTCGTGTGCATCCCCTGTATGGGCAGTGTACTGTACAATTGGTTGCAAAAGGTCTTATAGGCGCTTTGAAAGCCGTTTAAGATCCATATTTTTCGTTGAAAACTCATCCTAAATATATGGTAAAATGAACACCTTAATATTTACAGCTGTCACATACTAAGATCAATTTTACATCGAAATCATATTTCCTACTACTAGTATTTATTTTGTTACAAAAATTTTATTTTTTGCCAAGTGCCAAATATTTTGATTTATCAATGTGTTTTTCAAGTATCATTCATTATAGAGAGTGAAACAAAGCGTGACAGAAAGACATTCCGATAGAATATTCAGTTCACCTTCGTCCTCTGCCTCTTCCCATTCTTTTTTCATCACTTACCCTTGGGCTGTGATCTAAACCCCTCCCCCTGCCACACGTTTCATCGGTGTCCTACATGGTAATGTATTGGCGTAAATTAAATCAATCTCCCAAATGAGGTCAACCCAAAATTGACGCACATCTAGTCTTTCGACAGTTGACGCTCACGGCTCGCAATATCGACTCGAGGAGACGAAGTCATTCTAGATGGACGTCACGTTTCAATGCTGAAATTTTCGATTTGGGACGAAGAGCGATGAGCGGAGACGCGCCTGATATTGATGGCTTAGTGAAAGGATTAAAGGAAAGGGGGATGTTCCGAAACTCATACACGACCCGCTAGGGGGCTGTTCCGCCGAGCAACCGGTACCACATCATCCCCTTCGCGCTTTGCCACATTTGCCACACGACGTGAATTGTTCTCAGGCTTCCCACCTGGTCTGGCAATTCTCCTATCAAAACTTTGTTCGCTATGGAAGCCTTGACCCCGGGTGACACTCAGGAACAATTCTCATCAGTTATTCGCCGGAAGAGCATCATACCTCTCTTCATCACCTCCATACTCATTGCCACTATCAGTGCCTAATACGGATCTTTTTGCTCTAACTTCATGCTTATCTCAAAATTGCTCATTATGGTCAAAACAGTATAATGTAGCTGTAAAATCCCGTTGCAATAAACTCTCCTCCTCTGTACGATTTCGACACGAAGGGGGCAATTATGGCTTTTTCTCGTTTGCTCACTTCCTCTACCTTGGCAATCCTGCCTGCAAATTGTACTATTCACTCCCATTTTAACGTTTTCGTCAAAACCCCATAAGCTTTGCTTGAATTTTCTTCAAATCGTTCTTCAAACAAATAGAGACTGAGATATCTCTCGAATTTCTTTTTAGACAGATATAACTGTTTTTAGCTCTCACAAATCTTCCACATAGTCGAATATTCGTCCAACATGGTCGTCCTTTGCTGTCATTCTCCCAACAAACTTGTGGCTTTTGAAGCTCGCGTGGAAAAGATTAATTAGCTGTGATTCGTTCAATGTTTTGCAATTACGCAAAAAACGTTCTTGCAAACGTCCATTATCACGAGCTAAAGAGCACGGAGTCAATGGTTGGAGGTTGCATTGATAGTAAAATATTGGCAGTATTGAAAAGTGTGTCCATGGGAAACGTTTAGCTTGCACAGAAAAAGAAGAAATACTTAAAACTATGGACGACACTAGGAAAGATATCGGATATTATAAAAATACTAGAGACTTGATGTCTTTAGACGTTTTAAGATAACTCTGAAAATGGGCACTAATGTGAACGACCGGTTGAGAAAAATCCCCGTAATTCAGCATACAAGGTTCTGAGATTGTATACAAACAACAGTAAAATAAAATGAATTTGCTCCACGAATACAATAACAAGAAAAGAACCGTTACTAGTATGGAATAGAGAAATGGGTTAAAGAATCCAATGGGGCTAAAAGTGATTGATAATTAAAAGAGATTTTTGAATGAGAAGAGCAACTTTGTCATTCCTCGTAAATTTATTGAATACCCAACTTAGGTTTCGACATATCACGTCATAATCAGGTTCGTAATGATGACTGGCTACTAAGTAACCTAAGTCGCAAATGACATAAATTTATGTGAAATAACAAAATGAATCTTCTTATCCGAAATCATGAGTAAATTTTATGAAGTCACGCTAGAGAAAACGGATTTGTTAATGATTAACCCAAGAAAAAGCATAATATTTAATATGGGTCAGGAAAATTCGACAGCTTTCTATCAACGAAGTAGACAATAATTGCAAATAAACAAATAAAGTCAAGAACAGTTTAGTGCTGGTTTAGAAAAGTTCTTCATCTGATTGATACTCGTGTACAGGTTACCTTTACGGTGCGGGAGTGGTCGAGAAATCAATGGACTGATCGCGGGAGATTATTCAAAGAGCATGAAACATCGCCATTCGGTCGGTTGGTAATTCCGTCTCCAACCGCAGGGGAGGAATATTTGGTGCGATCACCGGTCTCGCTATCCAATGTGACAATTTTATATTTAAAAACGGCCAAGTGGATTATTGATATTCCATTTCACGCTCTGAGAAATGCCCCCTTTAAATTACCGGGCCTTTAAACCCAATGATTCTAATCAAAACTCCTGGAGGTGGGTCTGCCAAGTCATGGTAATATTTCAAATTATAATTATTTCATATTTCAAATTCAGATTAAGTATGGCTTTCATTAAAAATAATAAATTTCCTTAAAACGCAGTAGAAAATATGTATTGAACACTGAAAATGAAAAGCGTCCAAAAACAAACTTCTAATGAACTTTCTCATTCTCAAAAATAGATTTTTTTCTTGACTAATAAGCGCAGTATTTGAGCAAATAGGGTATTTAAATCCAGACGTAGTTCATGCCTGGATAAATACAACGTAAACTACCAAAATAAAAAGAGAGAGAAACTGTAAAACGCGTTTGATTTTCATCGGCGTCAAATTTTCTAACCCTGCACTACAGGTTTTAAACATTGATTGTCTCTTCATTTACATTTAAATTTTAAATTTAAATAAACATTTTAATAAAACATTTAAAAATTGATTGTGTCTTGTAACCGCGTCTCATTGATGGTGCTAGAGTTTATTCTAGAACCACAGGTGGCAAAATAAAAGGTGGAAGAAATATTTCCAGAAAATTAATAAAGTGATGAACGTAAGAATCTTGCCAATCTCACGACAATCTGCGAGCCAAGAATATCAATTCGATTACTGTTAATATGCCATGATGATCCTCTCTACTATCGGAACCGCTCTGACCGAGAAGAATATTTGGTTTCGTAAAAATTGCACTGAAAGTTGGACTTTAAATATTAGGT
Organism: Ceriagrion tenellum; assembly: GCA_963169105.1. NCBI lineage: Eukaryota > Metazoa > Arthropoda > Insecta > Odonata > Coenagrionidae > Ceriagrion > Ceriagrion tenellum. Next base: position 3,471,757 of record OY720633.1, read on the forward strand.
AATCATCAGAGGCTAATTATTCTCCGAAACTGAAACAAATCATCTTATCTTACCAATAAGTTGTCACTCATTACTTCTTAATTTATCATTGAATATAGTTGCCAAATTATTCATCATGTGGTTGGGACATTTATCTTGCGGGTATGATTGTAAAAAAATTCTTTTATATTCTCATGTATAGTTGCTTTCGTAGAAATGAGTCATTTTATGTTTGCCGCGGGCAAAGTTAGCTCCTGAGAAGTTCTGAGTGAGCTCCTGAGAAGCTCTGTAAAACCTATAACTACATCGCATGGCGCAACCTCCATAGCTAGCATCGCTGGAAGTGTAGACAAAAACGGTCGAAGCATTGAAAAATTAAACAATATGCGATGCATGATTTATTTTGTTTTCATTTTAAGAGGTGCTGGAATCAAGCGAGTGATTCATGGCGACAATTGTTAAAATTCAAAAGGAAAATTTTATTTTACTTAAATAAGTGATATTATATACGCACTATACTGATCTTGAATCAGTGAGTGGTGTGTCAAAGTCATTGGGTGCAAACGTATCCCCATTATACCCCACCTTTGCAGGAGGTATGAGTTGAAAGAAATCGGTTACTAAAAAGGAATGAAAAGGCAAGTTGCGAGTTTAACAAACATCCAATCACTGAATTAATGGCCCAAATTCTTAATGTTTGCTATGGAGAAAGCTTTGCCTCGATCAGATCTACTTACGGGCCAACCTAACTACACAAGAATGTGTTCGAACAAAATACCACGCCAAGCGTCAAAATTTTAATTATTAGTTGTGAGTTGAGAGAAAAATACAATCTGTCAATCTTCTCGCCTATTGGAGGATGCGCGCAGCGTGTTAGCGACGCCATCGATAATACTTTTCCAGCATGGAGAAATCGGCATGGGAACTTTGTAAACGGAATAGAGACCCTTCGTGGCGGGTTCATTCATCGTTGGCGCTGACTATGGCTCTTCGCGGCATCGTGCCAAGCTTCGCAGTCGACCTTGCCATCATTTGGTGCATTGCGCGGCGACGTCGCTTCATCGATTTGCCTCTCTCGTCATTCAACCTTGGCCTTCTCTCTTTCCCTTTTTTTCTTCTTTTTCTCCCCTTCGTACCGTTATAGTTTCTCCCACAATGTATGGTCTTAATTAGTTCTCTTCTTCTTGTAAATATGGCTTCCATCGGCTCCTCCATTCACCTGCTGCTCGAAGGATTTCATCCCTCGATCCTCTATCATAGCTTGTCTCTTCTACTGTAACACTCATTGCGGGTCAAATTCCCTCCTGACCTACCTGCACCCCCAGCGTGACACCTCTATATCTTCCACGTCCCCTCGCTGCTATCGTCAGCATGAAAAAGAAAACCTCATATCGCAGGTTTTACGAGCCGTGCTCTTTTGCATTGGCTTTGGTCGATTTCGTCACGATAGAGGAAAATTCTTGCTTTCGCTCGAGTGCTCACTTCCTCTATTTCTCTACCTTGGCAATCCTGCCGCGGACGAATTTTATTGACTCACAAGTTTCGCAGTAACGGAAGTAAATTAGCCACCATGCTATAAGCCAGTGGTGGCCAACCCGCGGCCTACCTTGAAAATTTTTCCGGCCCGCGAGATTCATTACACTTTAATCCAATAACTTTAACACAATAATAATAACTCATTATGTTTCAATTTTTCACTCCAAAATAATCTCTATAGTGGGTCTTAATCTATTATGGGGATATATAATTTTATATGCGGCCCGCGGAGTTATGATGAATTTCCAAAGTGGCCCGCAAGATCATTTTGGTTGGCCACCTGCTATAATCCATTTAATTATTTTTGCAATTCCATCGGAAAAGCTTTCCATTACATAGAAAAATATTTCAATAATCGCAAAATATAATAAATAATTTACGGTTTATTCAATTCTTAAGCTATCATCAAAGAGGCAACGCATTACCTCGTATTTGCGGTGTAATAGTTTTGTATAGAGGAACAATAAATATTGTCAGTTTTAAATTTGAGAATGGCACTTTATCGATAGTTAAATGGCTACGGCTGTTTATACAAAGGCGTTATTTATTTTAATTCACCTATGTTGCCTTATATATCAGAATATTCAAGCATAGCCATTTTCACTAGTAGATTATTGTGGTTAGTTTCTAATCATTATTCATTCAAATTTAATGGGTGAACAAATAAAATTCAGGAAAAAATCCCATAAATGCACTCAAATCAGCTGAGTATTTGATAAGTATGATAAAAACATCTGTTAGTAATACACAAATAATTCTTTTAAAATCAATAGATCAGTAGCTTTTTGCTCAATCAACTAATCCATGCATTCTCATTCCAGTTTGACGATTTGGAATGTTAGCTGTGCTCGTTTTGTATCAATAAATGAAAAAAAGTCTCGCCACCTCCATGAGACGATTATACTCGGTAAAATAATGACAGTGATTGAAATGGTCTCACTCCATGTGTTTTTCCTTCCAGTAAAAAAGGTAACTCATCAAGCAGCCCTAGTAAAAGCGAGATATAATGTCATCCAATGACCAAGACCTTCGTGGTCACTTCGTGACCGATACTAAAGGAAGGTTAATAAGGCAGTAGGAATTGGCTGTGCCTCGTCCCCGCGTTGTTGGAAATAGAGATTAGGAAAGTGGAGAAGACACCCTAATTTTCCGAACCAGGGATTGAAGACGTCGCAAGGTCGGGAGTGTTTAATTCTTTGGATATTATTGTGCTTTCGGAGATGAAATAGTGTTTATCAACACCAATTCAATCATCTTCTACTAATTGATTCTTTTCCGTGGCTCTGCTCTGCTCTCTAATGATTGGTGTAATAAGAAGTAACGAGAGGTTACGATTTGAATCCACCGAAATATCAGCTCAGCTTCTTCAGTCCCTGCATCGGTCATATAAACCCAATGTTGGCTGCGGACGCCCCCACAAGGAGGAGACTCATTCTTACCAGCGGAGTCCACCTGGGGTGATTAGAAGCTGGGCGAGGTCAGAGAAATTAAGATAAGACGGAGGCGGTGATCTCAGATCACACTCATCTCTTTCTTGCACAACGAGTCCTGCGCAATATCGTATCCAGGAATACAAAGGGAGATCGTTTTAAGCAGAGATAGAGAGGCAGATATCGATCTTTGAGGCAATAACGGTTAAAGCCCTTCAATTGTTTGGGCCCAATAGAGGGATCGACCACTTTATTTGCCAACCTGACAAATATTACAAATTTATTGTATCCGGCTGTTGTTTGCATGAGAGGGATATCTTGGCGGCAGAATTGTCTTTTCTCCCACTCCGCCGATTTCCGGTAACTTCAAAATAGATGTCTTTAATGATTCACGAAAAGAAAACTCGAGTCTCGAGTTTCTCAATCCGTGATTATCATTAGTCATCAATATTCATTATAGTATGGAGAAATACCTCAATTCGTCAGTATCCTAGCGGCTACCATTGTTAAAGTCGTTCCTTATATTGTCTGGCAGTCCAGCAGTTTGCTTATGAGGCCTGATAGTGTCATTAGTTTCAAAATTAACCTCCACCCTCTAAAAAATCTCAATTTCTCATGTTTCCGTCGCGTTTGAAACGACCCTACTTACGTAAGCCCAGTCAACGAGTCCTATCACCCTTTTCTCTTAGCTTTAATGCCAAATCGGACGGATCTCGTTAGAAGTTACACAATTATTCAATAAAATTTTTATTTGATGCTTTAAAATTCATTCTCAGTTAATATTTTAAGTGCAATCTTAGAAATTTAATAGCATTTTTCTCAAATTTGCAACTTTACGAAAAATTTTCGTAAACTTCATTCTTTTGGAGTCTCATTCATCTTTTACTCGCTCTTGACTAAAAAGGCACTCCATCAGCGCGAATTAAGCCTGGATTTCCATAATAATACAAATTGCCATTTAATCATGGCCGTTGAATGGTAACATTCGGCCAACAGCACATCACTAGATGGATTCAATTATCTATGATTGGACTTTCCTCCAAGCTGTCAGCATGAATAAAAAAACTAAGGTCATCTTCTTAATCATTCTTGTATATTTTCGGTGCTCTAAATTTGCCCACCTCCTGGGTTTACTCATCGCCCCAGTTGGCGTTCAAATGAGAAATACCTCCCACAGATTGACAGAAGTTATACCCACGTTGAGATGAAGACGTTCAACACCCCTTATTTGATTAGGCATTGTGTCGTTGTATGCATCTTTACGTAGATGCTTTTATTCTTGTTCGAAACTTCATTCCCTATCAATTCCCATTTCTATTGCGAACGATTGCCCTGCCGCGACGGGGCGTGGCTGACTGTCCAGCCCGGGCGGATCATTCAATCCGCTAGCATTCCACGCGCATCACTAGTGTGCGAATTGATAGCCGTGCAGAGAACAGAGATGTCCTCACAGTGTTTTCATTGCTCAACTTCAGGAGGATCCACCACGACTGCCCGAGTCAAAACAAATACTAGATGCCAATTTGGATTGAATGGTTTTGAAAAACCCTGCATTCGCTGGTAACATGCGTTAGCTATTGACGGCCATTCCACGAATTTATTTCTAATTTTCAGTTTTTATAGCCGTGGACGACGACTGCAGTGATGCTTCTATGAAATAATCACATATTTACTTTCATTATCACGCTCACCTGTTAATAACTCAAGAAACAGTGGGGTGAATTGCATTAGTTTTATCTTTAATCCATTCCTCGGGATTTTCCCTTCTTAATGACAGTATCCGTGATAACGGATTATATACTTAACATAAAATACTATTTCTGTTTTTATTTCTCCCGTTGTGTGAAAAAACAATATGTAATGTCAATTTCGATGAGTTAGAAAAATGGCGTGGAAATGTAGCTCTTTGTTTTTCATTTCCGAAAGAGAGCATGTTTCGCTATAGTTATGTACATCATGTACAAAATGACTCTTATGTCCATTAACAATACAACCACCTAACATGGAATTTAAGATATTGCAAGAGACAAATAAGCTAAAGTAAATGAAAATCCGATTTATCGATGAAAGCAAAGGATAACTGACTCCTATGCATGTATTTCGGTCTCCCGGTGGTCCATCGAATCGGAAAACAGTTTTCAATCTTCTGATCACGTGTGAGTTATCCGGAGCGATGACAATAAAAAATTAAAATAGTAGCTCATAAAAATGGTCACGAGATTCTAAACTGTTCCCTCCCGGTCGATGGCCACCTGGATGATCGAAATGCACGCATGGGAGTCGTTATTTTCCTTTACTTTCAAGAACATTTTCGATTTCTCTTCAATTCACCTCAAATGGCTCCCGAATCGCAGCAAAAGAAATCTCATGGGAGCTGTGCGACACGTCGTGGCGGCGGTCCGGCGGTCAAACTGCGATCGACAAAAGACACGATCCTGCCCGCCCCCTTCCAATCCCTCCCCTCCACTCTCCAGAGAGACACATTCTCCCTTCCCCTCTCTCTCGTCTTGCGATTTCCCCTTTCAGTCTTTCTATCTCCCTCTTCCTCCATATTTCCACATCACGGCTGGCATTGAGGTGACGCTCCGCTCGTAAAGAAACATTTCAGGTTTTCACTCACTTTCGTCAGTCTCACTTGGTGGTATTCCATCATTAAAATTTTTAAGATGTGAACTTTTACTAAAAGCACTCGATTTATAAAACAACGACCCAGGTTTCGATGTGCATTCATTGATTTTAATCCACGGACATAACAGTGATTTTACTTTGACACCTCTCCATTTTGCAACTGACATACGTAAGCTGAATGCTTTAGAATAACTAGAAATTTTTAAAAACCAAGCTTACTGTGATAAATTTCTTGTTAATGAATGTATGCTCCCTGCCTATTCCCCCATCCTCAAAGCTTTAATCCCCTCCACTTCGTCCTCCTAGCCCCCCTCCCTACCCTCCCGTGACCACCCTCTTCCTGCATTGTTCTCTTCCCCCCCCCTTTTCCCCACCTGGTATTGTTTACTATATAAGGCCTGCACATCGGCCTCCATTTACCTGAAGATGATGTGAATGCACATCGAAACCTGGGTCGTTGTTTTATAAATCGAGTGGTTTTAGTACAAGTTGACATCTTAAAATTTTTAATTTCAGGTTTTGATTGCTCTTTGCTTTCCAACCACCGCACAGTGGGACGAAACGCCAATTTGGCGCATCGTCAGTCGATTCTTTGAACTTTATAAAAAAACCCAAAAATATGCCATGGAAGTAGGAAATATACTACTTTATTATACTCAATATCATTTTAGGTTAATATAATTGTGTAATTTGTTACACAGGTCTTAAAAGTGGCTGTTCCGCAAGTTTTCACTAGCTTCTCACACGTCTGGAAATGTGCTTGGTTGGCTCTAAGGGAACACGTAGAGGAAAATGATAATTTTATCATTTTTAGCTATTATATCATATAAACCATGACATAACCATCATTTAACCATAGCTGATGACTCTGTAACATTCTACAATAATAATGTCGTGCTCAGAGGTGCCCATATTTTTTCAAGGCATGTGATTGCATTTTCGTTCAAAAGACGTCAATTGCAGTCAGATGCAATTAGCATGCGTATCATTCCACGCCTTTACGCCCTGAGACTGAGCACGTAATTCAAGATATACTTCGCACATTTATAAAGCTGGTTTAGAAACTAACTACTCATTGGACTTAATCCTTTTAATAATTATTCAGTCGCAAACACTGGGATTCCTCGTTAAGCCGTTCCTCACGTTTTGGTTGTCAAATGATCCATTTGTCAGCGTAGTCGAAGTAATTTTCGCACTGACTCAGAGAGGCAAAGCGCTCCCAAGTAAACGAATTACACCATTTTCATAGCATCAAATTGTATTGATAGGTATAAATTAGAATATTATATTATTCATAGGCATGTCTTTGGATTTATTTTATAAATTGAAAATAATCGACTTTGGTCGTGTGAAATCGGGGTTTCAGTCATTCATTGAGCGTCGGTAGCATACAGTGTCATTTCATTTTCCGGTAACCTCTAGCGTTGACCTTGCGGTCGATTACGAAATTTCTCTCGTTACCGTAGACATATACAGCAGTGATTTAAGGCGTTTAAGACTTTGCGGTACTTTATGCATCGTAAATTTCCTGGACTGGAGAGAGCTTTCAAGGGCGGAAGTTACGTTTGTGTAATTGTTTGCGTAAAAGTGGTGTTTGGGAATTGCTCATTTATTGTCTATTTCTTTATTTTTTTTAGTAATATGCGATTATTTTTGTTTTCTTCTAATTATTCTTGGGTTTTAGCTGGAATCGTAAAGTTATTGTTTTTTTACGGACAATGAACTACGGTTTGGTTGTGGTAGTAGTCACATAGTTGCATATCATCTAGTTGAGAGGGATTGCTGGCAAGTTCGAGAGTTTGCTGTTGTTTCGTCTTCCTCTTTAGTAACCGGCAATTTCGCCTGTAGGGTCTCCTTCCAGCATGGATTCCCTGGATTGAAGAAAGCTTTTGAGGGTTGTGCTTCTATTGTAACTTATGGCATAACCAATGTCATAGTATCATATAGCAGTGTGTTCCGAGGTGCACATTAATCATATCCTGTAATTCTCGTGTATTTGTGTGTTTGACGGGATATTCTAGAACTGAATAGATTTTGCGTACAGAGGAGACAGGAAGAAGAACATTTTTTACCTCCTTGTGTACATCTACGTCTACCCTCCTAGTTATGAACAATTTGTGTCTTAGAAAATTTGAATGATGATCGAGTTCTTTCCGATTAGCACGCATGTGAGAATCGCCCGACCTTTCAAGTTCCCATGTTGGTTACGTTTTAAAAACGGATGAATGAATAATGGGATATTCTAAACCTATTGTTGAAAACGAAACCAGCAAAAGGAATCAAACCCCGATAACGCGTATGCAATTCACTCATCATCATAGGCCGCGTAAGTTTGAGCAGATAAATGTTATATTTATCCATAAAATATTTGTTCACTGAGCCCACTTATAGCGCGGGAATAATAAAGAATTTAAGTAACCAATATGAACTGCAAGCTAGAGATATTTAACGATTTGAAACATTGATCCGGAGAACTGCACACAAGAAAATCAACCATACGAAGACTTTTGGAACCTATAATCCTTATCAAGTCATAGATGGTCACTTTTCAACAGTTTAATTTTTTTCAAGCGTCAACTTTTCACCTGAAAGTTTTACGTGCTTAAGAGCATACTGATGAGGTCTTACCAACATACCTACACCAATTTTATTACACGCTGAGCCGAAGTTAGTTTACGATTTGTTCATTTTTCCTAAAGAACTTTCTTTCAATGCTCCGCTACTCTCCTCCCTCGCCTTTTCTTACTATGGCTTTCATCTGTTTTTGATAAATTTCATGTTTCCCCGATTATATGTTAAAACATATATTGCCGAGAGTATCACATTCTGATAATTTTTTTCAAAATAACTCATCATGTTCTTTTTCAAATTGTTTTCAGCTTTTAACGCCTTCAGTACACTTAATTTGTATTTCTAAAATAGCTACACCCTATCACTCAACTTGAGTACGTTTTCAGCCACCTTTGATGTTTTAGCTTGAAGAAAAGGTTGTATGGCACAAAGACTACCATATTACACAACTGTCACCCTTCTGGATTAACTTTTCAAATCTTTGCATTTTTCTTCCCATGGTTCTAGTAAATAAGCGAAAAAAGTATAAACATGAGTAGCCAATGAGTCTTCAGCATGAAGGTAACACATCTGAAGAATGAATAAATGTTAGTAGCTCAGATAGTGAAGTATCTCTCAATTTTAAAGGCTTAATTTCTTAATCCTAGAGTCTATACTCCAGGCTCAAAAGGTGCTTGCAACGATTTTTTATAAGCAATTTTTGAGAAAATTTGCACGTGAATACTTATTAGTTATGTGAGTAGATAAAAGTGTAAAAATTGCAAGTAATCGAATTGTTTTTTGCCAGTTTAATACTATTTTAACACGTAGCATTAGGATTTGGTACATTTTAGATCATTCGATTGCATAAGTATGCATTTTCTCAAAATTATTTTTTCTCAATTTTAGCTCATTATTATTTAGCTCATCGTATTAATTAGCTCATCGCATTAGCTCAAAATTATACGTTTCATTATACTTTAATGCTGGCTAACAAATATCGAAGTATTATGCTGAGTATAAAAAAAACTGTCACATAATTTTTCTTAAATTTTGAATTCCACGACGTAAATTCAGGTCATAACAATGCTTTAATAAAGGTAAAAGTTTTTAAATTTTGGAACGTATGAGCAGATGTACTTCAGTGAAGCGTAATTCGTGAATTTTTTCGACTAACTTGAAAATTTATTATAATGTGCACTCAATGATTCACGATTGCCGCTCTAGATTCCTTATTTACATAGTTTTAATGAATTGAAAAAATGAGAACGCGCACATTGAAGTCGAACGTGGAAGTTTTTTTCAGTATTTATCAAGCATTTACGCAATCATATTAGTCAGTCCCCGCTATATACGGTGCAATTTTTGATGCACTTCCATTCAAGCGTCAGACCTAACAGTAAAGTCTCAACAGCAGATGTATGAACAGCAAGTTTTAAGTCTTAAAATGGAGTAATTGACCGCAAACGGCGATGTTATGTTTGCTTGGTGATTGGTTTTTGCATCATAACTTCGCGGCAAATTACCCAATTGACATAAATGCAGCGTCGTTCGATCAATAGGGCGACCACGAGGCCTGCATGAACGCGTCTAGGTACAGCGCATGCGCTAGATGCGGCGCGCAACGGGCACCCGTTTTTGGGCGTCGATGTACATTTCCGCGCCGTCTTTTGCGCGCTGATTTGGGTGCCAAGCAAAATACATCACGAGTGATATCAATGGCAGAAAAGGTATTTTCTATTAAGGAATAAATGCACATAAAGTATTTTTGAAAATACGATATTCTAAAAGAAAATTAATAAAGACAATAAGACGAGCAATTCGCTCCTTATTTCATAACATTTTTTTTCAACCATATTACTTTTTGAAAATGCAGTCAATCGAGGACTATAAAGGGCCTTTTCCATATATCTTTTATTTAATGTAATCTTGATAAATTCTTCAAATTGCAAATTATGTTTTGATATAATGTTCTCTTCGCATGTATGGGATGCATACAGTGTATGTGTACGTGAGCGCACCACACGCATTTCTTATTAGTCATCCACGAGCAAAAAATTATTGAAAGTAATATTCTGGAAGTCAAAATTGTTTCTTAATTTTCGTTACAAATTAATTAATTTTAATTTGTCGTCATAATTTTTTAAGAAATTATGTTAATAAAATTTGTAAATTTCTCTTTTTTCTACTTTTAGTGATCACTTAATAAAGCAGTTGTAGTGATATTCATATGTATGCATTGAAATTTGCGACAATATGGGAGCATATCAAAATAATAGAAGAATATTGTATCGTCACCTGACTTACGTAGTTGCGCGGACTTTCATTATTGAATGTCGTCAGGAACTGAGTGTAATTATGGTTACACTATTCCAAGACACGGTTGAACCTCGTGCATTACGTACGCATTGAATAACGTTGTGCTACATTTGTAAGCGTTACATAAAAAATTAGTAATTATATATCAAGCTACGTTTCTGTATTCGGCCCTTCCTCACCAATTAAGTGCAAAGGTAAAACAGAAGGACTTCTCTAATTGAAAATGGATTCTAAATCAGTGACAGCAATTTTCACGCGGAAACGGACGAGGGACGGCTTCGGGAAAGTCGGTCAGCCTACGCAAACCACAACGCAAGTGCACCACCCGACGACCGCAAAATGTTAAACTAGATAAAGCAGACAAGTTCACGTAACACCCACGGCCATGTACCCACCTGAAAGAGCCACACATGACATTTGTTTTATGACTCTTTTCGCCGCATCGTAACCTGATATTTCACAGTGTCATCATAGAGTGTGGTTTTATGTCTCCGACAATAAAAGGAATATATTTCTCAAATTCAGCACCCATGAGCGTATAGATATGCCACCACTTACTCAGAATAATACACGCAATAGTTTTCCCTACAAACAACAAATACTCTCATGGAGTCATTCGAAATACATAGTTCACTTTACACATTCATTCCATGTCAAGAAGGCGTAGTCCCGACCCGGTATTGCTGCACTGACATTGTCATACTCCTCACTTAAGGAGGTTTATCATACTTCTAGAAGAAAGAGTTGCAATCGCTTTCAACTTATCACTTTTCTTTCAAACAACAATTGATGGGTACTCGTATGGCTTGTGATGCGACTTCTTAAAAAACTGAAACCTCAAACTTTTCTCGTGTATCTCGTTTTGCGGTCCAGTGAGCACTAGGGAGTGCTCCAAATGCTATCGCTCAAATGCTATAGAATAGCGATCTCCTTGCGCTACGAGTGCTGCTGGAGCTTCGTAGGTGGGCCAGTTTTGGAGCGATTGTGGCGAATTATGGCCCCCGTTTGCTGCCATTGTTTGGATGGAATATATTATAATGCTGAAAATATGCAACTATTGGTCTGCTGAGAAGGAACGGAGCTAACAGACCTGTGATGGCGTCTCAAAATTTTTGAAAATCACTTCTATCACTCATCACTCATTTATAGCTAAGTAGCTTAATAGCTCATTAGCTGAAATCAGTCGGTATCCACAAAATTCAGCAGCACAGGTAAACATCGTTTGGTGTGAATTTATAGCTACCGAACTAAATACGATTAACGGTATTGCACACTAGATTGCTCTTTGGCTGAAAAATCTTCTGATTCAGCCAAAATAAAGCAGTGAACCTTTTCAGTAGTAAAGCACTTTCTCAGTCCAACAAAAATTATTGACATTACCAGTGCAAAACTCTTCATGCTCTCTCTTCGTCTCAGACGTATTGCGCGGACGTTGTCTTCCAAGAGCTTCCGGCCCTGCCCCCGGCCCCCGTCCAGTCCTCGTCGGCGTCGGAGGGCCGGCACCAGCACGTCAGAAACACGGTGTGCAGGGTGTCCTGGAACGCCTCTCGGAAGTCCCGATTGAAGTAGGCGTAGATGAGCGGGTTGAGCGCCGAGTTGGTGTACCTGCCGACAAAAGACACCGAATGAGACAGGGATTTGGCTGTGTATTGTATAATGCATCGTGCGTACGGAAAAAAACGATTCATAATATTTCCACTCTTTCCTAAACGTTTTTGGCATTTCAAATGTTCACAAAATTTTTGCGATAGATCTCATTCATGTACTAAAGTTGAAATCTTTTCTTTTTTATTTATCACATTGCCAATATCGCATCTCTTCAAAGTAAAGAAAATTTATTTTAATCCTAAACGTGATAATAGAAAGAAGTAAATGACAATACGTTATTACACAATGTTTCTGAGAAAGAAGGGGAAGACGTTTTGGAGAGGCAGAACATAGTTCACTAATGTTTTTCGGTATGATGGAATAAAATGAAGATAATTATCGAGGGTAGGTCTAAAAATAAATATGCCAACATTTTTACAAAATTCCACCAAAATGTTTACGAAATGTATCCAGTAACAAGGGAGAAAAGAACATATTAATGAAGTTTCCCTAACAAAAGTTAAAAATTCCAAGCTGGAGATGAATGGTATTGAATTCCTATACGTCGTTATGGAGTAACATCATTGCGTTGATGATATCGAATAAGTCCTTCTCAGCTGTGGTTATACAATCACCACATCAAATCAGGCAAATCTAAGCGATGAAATGAACACAGCAAATGTGTGCCGAGAATGAGTTGGAATGAGGACTTATCAATGTAGATACTAAGCTCGATCAACTATCATCATTGAATATCAGAGGTCGAGAAGCATAACACTAATTTGTGATTTACTATTTCGGTTACACCATTGCAGACAAGTAGAATCTATTGAGAGAGATGTTATTACTCTCTGTCAGCTGAGCAGAATGGGTGAACAGTTCAAGTGGCTATCGCTTGCCCTTGACAAAACGCTCTCACGTACCTTTGACGGTCAAATTGTTATATTTTGCTAGTGGGTACTGGTTGCTGGAGGACAGTAATGATGGCGAAGATATTTTTAGCGAATGAACCAACACTCACCCAGCGACCTCAGATATACTCAGACACCATTGAGGGAAGTAACATTTTGCGGAAAAAGCGCGAAGATTGTTCATAAAACAATTTTTAGGGGACTATATCGTACCAAACATGCGGTGAAGCACTTCAGAAAGTGACGTCTTAAGTGGGGTCACACCACGCCAATGGGTCAGATTCTTATTTTGGACGAAGGACCTGCAATTATTTTCAACATGATCGAAGTTGGTTTACGTTCTCTGGCTCAAGCTGATGTAAGATATCATATCCTGCGTTAGGGAGATTGTAGTGCCCTAATTATATAATATTTGTAATGGGAAAGTCTGAGTTAACATACGTGAGTAAAGTTTGCGTCATTTAACTTAAATAATAATATCGTAAAGAACTACACCGGAATGACGACACAAATAGCCAGAGCAATAAAATAGAAAGTTTTCGGAGAAAGTATTTGTTACTGAGTTATATTAATGATTATGCTAAAACATTGATATCAAAATATGTTGGCGAGATATGGTACTACCCTTCCTCTTTACCAACTCATTCTCGGCACAAATTTTCTGTGTCCATTTCATCGCTTAGAACTTCCCGGAGATCTGTGTTACCACAGCTGCGAAAGACTTATTAGATATCATCAACGTTTAAGCAATAATATATGAACATTTAATACGATAAAATACTGCCCCTCCATGTGAATATGGGTATTAACTGATTGTTATTAATCCCCAATCCCTGATTCTCCCAACGGACGGACGGACTGCTGTATTTAAGTTCTCACTTTCTAACGTATTCTAATGAATTTTATTTTACAGTGGAACTGTAATGGTTTTTATCGTCACAAGGAAGAGTTAAACATTTTAATCCGTTTTGTATTTGTCTCCAAGAGACGCATTTTAAAATCACGGACATGGGTATTTTAAGAAATTTTAATGTTTTTAGATATGACGATACCAGCGGCCAGCGAGCCCAGGGTGGAGTGGCAGTTGCTATCCGAGAGGCCCTTTACACCTCTCGGGTACAACTGAATTCACCATTTCAGGCAGTTGCTGTAACTGTGCTCGCACCGGAGCCCATAACGTTGTGTAACGTTTATTTACCAGAGTGCGCACCAGTCACTGAACGCAACCTCGTGGATCTAGTCCATCAATTACCCAAACCTTTTGTGATTTTAGGTGACTTTAATGCACATGACCCTTTGTGAGGTAGCTCTCGGAGGCAGAGCAATAGAAGAGGTCGGATTTTATCAAATTTTATCAAAGATTTTAACCTCCTTTTACTTAATAACCGTGAGAAAACTCGTTTTAACAGTTTTAATGGAGAGTTTTCCTCCATTGATCTTGCCATTTGTTCAAGCAGTCTTTACACGAAACCTTACCTGTCCGTTCATACAGATCTCTGTGGGAGTGATCATTTTCCCCTTTTAATACGTAAAGAAGAAAATTTTAACCAGTATTTTATATCCCCTGGTAAATGGCTTACTCAGAAAGCTGATTGGCCAAATTTTAAAGAAAATTTAATGTTCAAATACGACTCAACTCGTGACGCAACACAAAACGTCGAAGTTCTGACCTCCGCAATCATAGAGGCGGCAAATATGAGCGTTCCACGGTCTACGAGTATTGTCCGTCGACCTGTGCCGTGGTGGACAGAGGAATGCGCCAAGGCAATTAAATTGCGGAAACGAGCGCTACGAATTTTTAACAAGTACCCGACGGAAACCAATCTTGCCTCTTTCCGACGTCTTCGTGCAAAAGCCCGACAAACTGTGAAAGAGGCGAAGAAGTCTCCTGGATGGAATTCATTTCCGGTGTAAACCACAGGACTCCCGTTGCACAGGTATGGCGGAAGGTCCGAAGCATCTCGGGCTCCAATCAGCAATGCGGCGTTTCCGGACTAAAAGTCAATGACCGAGTGAATACTTCTCCCTCGGCTATGTGCGAGATTTTCGGCCGCACATTCGCCGAAATCAGCAGCGACGCCAACTACAATGCCGACTTCAGAGATATGAAACAACGCTCTGAAGCATTATCTCTGTCGTTCCGAGAAATGCACGGCATTGCTGATTATAACAATAGCTTTTCGCTGTAGGAACTAGCCTCGGCCATTGCGGACTCTCGGAATACGTCTCCAGGGATGGACAATGTCCACAATGTATTTCTAAAGAATTTGCCAAAGAGTGCATTGGCGGAAATCCTTCACACCCTCAACCAAATTTGGTTTGAGGGGAGTTTCCCACAGTCCTGGCGGGAGTCTGTCGTGGTTCCGATACCGAAACAGAGGAAGGACAAGAATGACCCGAGGAATTGTAGGCCCATTTCTCTCACAAGTTGCCTGTGTAAGGTTATGGAGAGAATGGTTAATCGCCGGCTTGTTTGGTGGTTAGAGCGGCGAAACCTACTCTCCAACATTCAATGTGGTTTCCGCCGGGGTAGATGTACAATAGATCATCTCGTACGGACTGTTAATTTTATCCAGGAGGCCTTTCTTCTGCGCCAACATTGCATTGGAGTCTTCTTTGATTTAGAGAAGGCGTACGACATGCTTTGGCGCAGGAAAATTCTACAAACAATGCACAGTTGGGGCTTTAGGGGTAATCTACCCATTTTTATACGAAACTTTTTATCAAACCGCGGTTTTAGAGTGAGAGTAGGTAAGAGCCTCTCACAGTTTTACTACCTGGAAAATGGCGTGCCCCAAGGTTCTGTTCTAAGCGTCACGTTATTTGCAATTGCCATTAATGACATAGCTGACTGTATAAAAACTCCGGTAATGGGATCCCTATTCGTAGACGATCTTGCAATCTTCTGCAGGTCGTCCACATTAGCCAGCGTTTCAAGAAAAACTCAGCTAACTGTCACAAAACTCAATGACTGGGCCAAGAAAAATGGGCTTCGTTTCTCTATTGAGAAAACTGTGTGTGCACTTTCACAGATTGAGGGGTATCCATATAGCTCCGCCGTTACGCCTAGGAAGAAGTAACCTTCCTTTCCTGGAATCCGTTTGATTTCTGGGGATGACTTTAGACCGGAGACTGACATGGCAGGAACATATTCGCAATCTAGCCCAGAAATGTCGCCGTGGTCTAAATATTTTACGTATTTTAAGCAACACAACATGGGGCGCAGACCGCACCACCTCGATTTTATTATACCGTTCTCTGATTCGGTCTAAAATAGACTACGGGTGTTTCGTTTACTCTTCTGGACGAGAGTCTTACCTGCGACCGTTAACAACGGTCCACAACGCAGGAATACGGCTAGCCACTGGCGCTTTTAGGACCTCTCCTATCCACAGCCTGTATGTGGACGCAGGGGAGCCGCCGTTGGCTACTCGCAGGCTAATGCTGACAAGTAGCTATGCGTCGAAAATTTTGTCAATGACAAAACACCCATGTTTTAATATCGTTTTTAAACCTAGGTTTTTAGATATTTTTAACAGAAGGACGAGGGCTACCAGGCCGCTAAGTATTCGACTGAAAGATTTTATGGACATTATTGACATATCTCTGCCGGAGGTGTATCCTGTTGGGTATTCAAAATACCCACCATGGTCCATACCACGACCAGAGTGCCACACTGAACTGCACAAGCACCAGAAATCTTCTCTAACGTCCCAGGAATATCAGAGCCTATTTTATGAATTCCTGGATAACCACCCGGACTTCATCCCCGTGTATACGGATGGATCGAAGTCCGACTCGGCATGTGCTTGTGCAGTGTCCTCTACACATCACAAAGTCATTAAGGCGAGGCTCCATCCGTGGTGCAGCATATACAATGCAGAATTACTCGCAATTAAGACGGCCTTAGGAAATATAAAATGCAATTCTGGCACTTTCCTTATCTGTACAGACTCCCTAAGCGCTGTGAAGTCCGTTTCAGCCTATTACCCACTTCACCCTCTCGTCCAGGATGTACAATGCGCTCTTCACTCCCTCACCAACAAGGGAATTAAGATCTCCTTTATGTGGGTACCTGGACATATGGGAATAGCTGGTAATGAACGCGCAGACAAGGCTGCAAAAGAAGCATTACAGATGCCAGAAATTATATGGAACATGGTGACTGCGGAGGACCTAAAGGCTATGTTTCGAAGCGTTATTTTAGACAAATGGCAAGAATCGTGGCATGTGAGTAATAACATCAAACTCCGGACTGTGAAACCGGTAGTATCAGTGTGGCCCTTTTCCGTCAGGAATACCCGTAGGGAAGAAGTCGCAGTCACACGCCTGAGGATAGGGCACAGTGCTCTGACCCACTCATACCTCTTCACAGAAGAGAAAAGACAACCTTGGTGTGATGAGTGCGACTCCCCTCTGAGTGTGCGACACATCCTGACGGAGTGTGATAAATACCGGTCTTCTCGAGATAAGCACAAGGTCAACGGTACCTTAGGACACATCCTAGGTGACTCTCCCGATTGCCTCACCCGAGTAATTGCGTTTTTAAAGGATATCAACGTTTTTAATAAATTATAAATTTTTTATATATATATGCGTATTATACAACGTTATGCAAATTTTATCCCACACTAGGACTAAAGCGATTTAGCTTCAATTACACAAACCTGGTACATATTACCTATGGACGAGAGTGGTGCGAAATGACCGCAGTAGTCGACGCACCCTTAAACAATAATTCTACTACATCTACTTAGTAATCCCAGCGTGTGCAAAGTCTATGGGATTCCCATTGATGTGCTCATTAGTGTACGAAGATACCACCAAAAGTAGTTAAACGTTATTTTATATAAATTGTGCTTTCCTCGTGGTTCAAATTCCTTAATATTTTCCTTCAGAGCAACTTTAATGCAATACTGAAAGGGCTGGCTAATCCAGCAGAGCAGTTTATTTCGTGCGTAATACCTTGTTTCAGTGAGAAATGTTTTAATAGCCCAAGCTGCAAAATGATCATTCAAAGTTATTTTTCCATAATTAATCAATTTAAAAGCAATGCACATCAGCACGACTGCCTTGTTGCAGTAATTCCGCAGGTAGTTCACCAAAAGAGTATTCGAGGATCAGTTATTTCGTGAGTGCCTCGTGAAACTGACAGAACCTTCAAATAATGCAATTCTTCGAGAAAAATTAGGAACGAACCGGAGGGACATAAAAAGACGACCATGAGGCAATGATAACTACATGAATGGTATATTTCTTGTCGCACTTACTCCCATTCTTTCCCAAATACCCCGAAGACAGCCTAAGATCAAACTGAGTTAATTTAATAATTACTTTATAACCACATTCCCTGGAATTGCTATCCGTCCAATTTTAACAAACTTTTTAAAACTCCTATTTCTCAATATTGGCATATTTTGCATTACTTATACAAAATTTTAAAATATGTTTTAGAGTTTATCATTTGCTCCACTTTCGCTGAATTATCTTCGAGTTCAAATAAATGCGCTACCATGCTTAATGTTATTCTCATTAAAAATCTAATCAGAACATATAGAAATTTGCATATTGTTTTTGTTCATAATATGTCAGAAATGAGCATCTCAAAGAATTCGTCAGCTAGGAACGACCATGGTCCAATGCCATTTTTGCGAACAAAGAAGACGTTATTTTTCATATCACCATAACTTCGGCCGTATCGGGTCTCACCGACTCCAAGATGTGATTTACTGATCGGCGGTGATCCCCCAGGCGATTCCCTAGTTTACATTCGCAGGAGTCTAGAGTTTCCAAGTCGGCGATACGAAAGCACCGACCGTCGTTATGATATCGACCTCCCGTTCGAAATAGCTCCCCTTAGTTGGAAAAGTGTGATAAACTGTTCGAAATTTACAAACTGTACACTTAGTGATAAGTACATTACAAGCGTTATGTGCCAAAAATGTAAGAATTTCTGTTTTCGTCGGACAGTAATCTTTGCGTGTCAACTTTTATCTCTCCGCCAATTTCATGGAACTTTACTTGAAGCGAGGGCAGGCAACTAATACTTAAGGTTTATTTTCTTTCTTATCGCAGATTTATTCGATGGCTGAACTGTGGTAAAGAATCGAACTGCATTGATTTCTACTTTAGAGAAAATATAGCCCTTCATATTTTCTGTCAAATGCCATTTCTCTGTGAAAGGCAGCTGATTTAACGAAGTAAATTAACGACCTAAATTCGCATTTTGAGGGGAAGTATCTGTATGGTAAATTAACTCTATAATGAGATATAGTTTGTCATCTTAATTATTGCATGTTTGAAATCTTTATATTTCATTGAGAGCTGATTGAAGGGAACTATATGCCTCTTAGGTGTTGTGAAAAATTCTGGGAAATATATTAATCCGATATCCAAATGACAAAACTGTTCGAGTAATTTCACGGCTTATAGACCAGTATTCCAGTATTTCGGTGATATACAGTAGGTCTAAACTGGTTCAAGCGAAATAATTAGCCAATTAAAAAGGCTCCAAAAATGTTTTATTTTAAACCTAGATCAGGGCTAAATACTTATGTTTAATTATGCTTAGAAATTCATTAAAGTGAGGCAACAACGAGCAAAACTGTTTGCATTTGCAACTATTTATTGCATCGCTTCCATCAAAAGTTAACCAATCACTTCAGCGGCTCATTCAACATACATACTTGCAATGGAATTTTCAGGATGGGCATAGTGATAATAATTACCGGTCAAATTAGTGTACGACCTGCTGCATTACCTTAAAGTTTATTCGGAAGTAAAGTTGAACTATGCATAAATGACGTAATCAGTGGAGGACAATATCATAAGATTTTGTTAAGCTTGAATGTTTCATTTAACTTGAGATTTCATCGAGTATAATATTAAGGGCCGGAATAGAAAATGTTTTCCAGTCTACCAGCTAAAAATTCTCGAGGACATAATGAGGTGGACCTGCGAAATAGCCATACCTACCCTTTATGAGAAACTGCGACGAAATCTATCAAGAAAAATGACTCAATAAGCTCAGAATGCGGAAGTTTCATTATCATGATAATTATACGTCTTTATTGGGGCGATATTTAGACCGAGGCAGTCCTTTTCCTCGTCAGGTATTTACATTCATGAAGTAATTATATTTTGAACTATTGAGTATTTGATGACTCAAATGTCGCAGCAAGATTACTTTTAATGGTTTACATTGAATTAATTAGCAAGATTATTTACATAGTGTAGCAAGATAGCACGATAGTGGGAAAAATACAAGGGAAAGGGAATTGGTGTTCACGACGAAAAAACCCACACACTAAGGGGAGCGTGAAAAACCTGCAAAAAATTACAGTTGGATAAAACCTATGAATCTCTTAAAAGAACAGTGAATAAAATATGAAAGAAGAAAGATAAATAAAACTAATGAGCTTAAATAAATTTAAATTGAAAGATCAAAGTAAATCAAATACAGTAAATCAAACAACAAATAAAATGGAAAGTAGCAAATATAAAACAAAAGTGGTAGAATAAGCTTTTCATAATTAGTTTAATAATTCCAATAAACTATATTTAAGTCGCAAATAAAGTTAATAAAATGAATAAAAAACATATAAATTATGCATTATTATAGAGAAAGTTCAAGATAAAAACTTATGGTTCAATGCGAAAACATGAATTTTTAGTGACAGATGGAAGTGTGTTATGTGTGAAATTTGTGAGTCAATATTAATGTCGCGCTTCGTTAAAAACTGCTACATATAATGTCTCACATATTGTGTCTCACAACTTTTGGAGGGATTAAGGTGGGAGCCCCTAGAGACTCGGAGGCTGCACGCTAGGCTTAGGCTGCTTGAGATATTCAGAACTGGTGTGTTTCAGAGCGACACAGAGAATATTATCATGACGCCATGAAACATCTCTAGGTCTGACAGATGCGACCTAAGAGAGATACATTGCCGATCAGACAGGTAGTTACAAAAACCCGTTCTTCCCGCGCACAATAAGCGAACACAATAAAGACTGTGCTCCTCTAAATACACTCCCATAGTACATGTCACCATTTCACCTTCAAAAATTTTCCATCTTTACACGGTTAGTGACCTACCTCCCCATGCCAAAAGCCCATGCGGTGGCTCGCGGGGTAGAATGTAGATGTTGTAACCGTGCGTTCTTGATGTCAGAGGTGTATACAGGGAAATATTTACACTTTTATAGAGGTTATTTAGCGACCTATCCATTAGACCAAATGACACTGTGTTCTAATTGTGCGACCTAAGTTCAAGAAAAGACGGACGAGATGAAGGACGGAGTGATTCTCAAGACTCCGTGGCTGCTGCTGTCTTTTTAAGGAGGCAATGGAAGTGCCTCGGAGGACGGAAATAAGATGTCGTTGGGGGGTCGGAAAAATGTACCGGATGCTCTCACTGAGAAAGTTGTGAATAAGAAAAGGGGAGCAGGAAAAGCGATTCGTGGAAATCGTTCGAAGAGAGAACGCAAGGGAATTCCGATGAGAGGAGAAGCCATTGAGATGGAAGAAATAAAGGCCTCGCATTTTCCCAATCTCCCCTCTCCAAATATGAGTCGAGGGCTCGTGGGGTGAATGAGAAATCATTCAAGATCGACTCCCTGAGATTGGAATGCTAAATGGGGAACTTATTGAACCGACCGCAACTCGTTCTCTTTCACAAACGCCAATCGTGAATGACGAGGGACAAGATTTTGCGTTGGCGTATGGATTTTGCAGTGGACAATGTGAATGGGCGCTCTTCCCTTAAACCTCACGATCGTGAAAAAAATTCCTTACCTTTCATTTTTTACCAGCCAAATCAGTATATTTCATCTGTACTATAATATTTGGTTGACTATATTTGCCAGGAAGATGTCATCACAAATTACCAAAGCATATCGCCTTAAACATTACAAGAAATATGTTTTTAAAAATGTGTCCAATCCATTGATATGGATGGAGAAGGCATGACGTCATCTAAATGTAACCTGGCAAATGAAATATCCACCATATTACTTTCCTCTGCTCTGTCATTGTTTGCCTTGGATAGCCTCTTGGAGGAGTGTACGCTATAACGAATATAAAGAAATAAATGAAAGAACCATGTGTTGAATATTAAAGGTAAGTAACTCATTAAAAATATATTTGTTACTTAAAGTCACTCATTCTGCTCTTTTTAAAGTGATTTTTCGACGGGGTTACGGATAATTACCAATTCATTTAAATATATAAAAATACGATCTAATAGTTCCCGTGTGTCCGCCAAAATTTCCACGAGAATTAGGATAGCCTAGATAGCGTAGTGGTCTGCACATTGGTGCGGAAAACCAAAGGCCAATGGTTTGATTCCCGGTCCAGGTCGAATTCTTCTCGTGGACATTACAACGTCTTTCATATAAAATGCATGTGAAGAGTGCATTCTCAATAAGGAAATTCATGATGGTTTAAAGTGAGTTATCGATTGACAGTATTCTAAAATTACAAAATTAGGGTGTCAGCCAAATAAGCCGTAAATGTAAAAATAAACTTGTGAAGAACGATGATTGCGGACCGGGCTGCACCCTTGTTATAGCTTCAAACATTGGCCATAAAAAAAGCACCAAACCTCCCTCAATGGTCTAATCAAAAAGACAACCCTTCGAGAAAATAAATTACCCGAGTCATAGTGGAGACTTGCGAGTTTGTCGATGAAAGATATTAAAACTCTATTCTGACTGATACCGTAGAGATCTGATAAGTATAATGGTCCCTGAAAATCCTTCAACGTGAACCGTATAAAGGCCCAATTTTAATGATTGACATTCAAGTTTCAGAATAGTGGTTAATGAACAAACTTTGAACACCTCGGTAATCAGTTCCCTTATTTAACATCTCTCCTAAATGCTCTCAGGAGAGATATTTAAATGAGGGAACATTCGACGCTTTTACTGCTTGCCTTGAAAGATTTCAACGAAAACGATGCGTCATTTTCAAGAAGTCTTCAATCGCCGTCTGCGGAAAATTACCAAGTTTAGGTCGATCACATGAGTATTACTTTTTCAAATCTTTGCCGGATTCACTAACTCGTTTACATTTTCAGAATTTTGCGTGGTTTTGGCCAAATTTGAAAGTAATAAAAGCACCAAAATTTGATTTTATAGAAATTAAAAAATATATTATCTAACATATATTTTATATTATATCATTGAACTTTCAGGGAGCTCTCCGATGCTTTTTTATGGAACCTTAATCTATAACTAAACTTGATGGAGATATGTTACGAGGGATTGACTTTCAGGAACCGAAAAGTAGGAGAGAATTTTTTTCCACAGATCAAGGGAAAAATATTAAAAAAATAAGCTTAGTTTTCCACCTCGCTAAGAGTCATGTTTATTTCTTGAGAAGTATTTTTGTCAATATATTATATAATATAATTTATATTTTAATATTCACTTTCAATAAATAGTATAGATATGTATAAATTTAAAAATATTTAACTTATTAAAAATTATACAAGTCCAGTTTTTTAACTTTGTTTGTTTACTTGGAATCCTTTGGTCCCCTCAGTCGTCCCAGTGTCTTTTCCTAGAGCTTCAGTGCTATTTGTATTTCCAACGGGAAGACCTTGCTAGTCATGGTTATCTCTCTTCTTCTTCCCGATGCTTATCCTCCTCGAAACCTAACTCTCCTCACTCCCTCTTATCCCCGAAGAAACTCATGCTGGCGGTCATCTAAGATAACAGAACAGTTGACAGAAATGCTGAAAGTCATGGAATACGCCCAATGCCGCTTGGAAAATGAGAATATCTTGTGGCTGAAAAATCCAAGATTGTTACCCTTGATTAAATCATACGGTTGTAAAAAAATTGTATACTTTTCATTTCTTTCTACGACAAATGAAAATATTTCCGCTGTGCTCTTATTTTGAACCTACATTACCTGAGACATTCGCTTGGATTTGGGATTCTAGATATCTTGAGCATAACATATTTTACACCACGAATCGGGCCACTGAAATTATTCAAGCGTGGAATTTTAAGAAGTTATCCTCTCATTGTAATTACATTAAAATGTACTTGAGAGTTACATATCTAAAAGTAAAAAAAATCTTCTTGCGTCTATTGAATTTAGTTTCCCTCTCTGGGGTTTCGCCTGCTTTTGTGTCCACTTAGCTCGTTCCTGATTGCGTGACTACGCTCGCATTCGCCCTTGTGGCGTTTCCCTCGGGGCATGCCCGAGGGGACTTTCCAATGCTTTTTCTGGAACCTTTATCTATAACTAAATTTAGAAGCAGATGTGTTACGTGAGATTGGCTTTTAGGAACCGAAAAGTAGGAGAGAATTTTTTTTCCACAAATCAAGGGAAAAATATTCTAAAATAAGCTTAATTTTCCACTTCTCTAGGAGTTATATTTATTGCTTGAGAAGTAATTTAGCCAAATTGTTTATAATTTCATTCAGAAGATTGAAAGTATTGCTCAGTGGACGGGGATTATTTACATGAAACCTTTTAGAAAAAAATTGAGGATCAAATAAACAATCGAGGTGGAAGTTGTTGAAATATTGATGGAGATTGGAGCTGAGGAAACGAATTCCATAACGCAAAAATGTGAGAATTGTGTTTGGTCTTATCGATGCGAAACATAACTTGAAATGGAGGACAGAAAGATGTCTAGCGATGGAAGACTTAGATAACAAGTTTTTCCCTGTTAGGAATCAGAGCTCGGACGCAAGAGGGGGAAATGCTAGAATGATGGGGGAATACGTGAAAGCCTTGAACAATGAGCAGGAGGAACCGGATGGTCCAAGATTTGAGAAAAAAGAGGAAGTGATGGTTGAGTGCATTGGACTGGGATTCACAAAGGAGGATGAACAACTCCAGTGAAAGGTTTGATGACCGAACGCACTGCAGGAAAAGTGGACAATCGAGACACTTAAGGACATAACACATACAAACTGATCACGCCTTACTGTTTAGGATAGGCAATCTCAAAAATGTTAGGTAGAGCCTTTCTTCATGAAATACTTGCGGGAGAGGTTAAGAGTGGCAACACAATTTCGCCGTGTACTTTTTGTTACCGGAGAATTTACGTTAATATTTTTTTAAACGTTTCAAAAGAATGTGGCTGAATAGCAGAATTGAAAGCTGTGAGCGCAACTGGAGTGCTGGTCATTGATTGCATACTTTTTTAAAAATATTTTAAGTAAGTCGAAAAAACATCACTGTTCCACACTACACCCATGCTCAACTATTTATTCGATGGAATTAATCACGTATGTAACAATACAAATAGTGTAGGAATTTTATTTCAAAATTCTTGTCTTAACCAAAGCACTGTTTTGACTTCGATTTACGACGTGGCTTAAAAATTTTAAGTGAATATCATGGGCAAATATGAAATTTTGACTCGGTTGGATACCTTGAAATTTGATAGCAATCATTGTAATAATTTGAAGCGTACTATTTCGAGTTTATTGAAAAGTCTATGTACATTGAATCACATTTTTTCAAGATCCCTTGAATCAAGTATGTTTGGTCGTTTTCCTCCCCCCTGTCGGCTCTGGTGGCGAGTGTCGCGTTTGGTTTTTTGACCAGTGTTGTCGAAAGCCGGGAGCGTGTGGACGCGGACATTGTCGAGCGCTCGTGTGGACGCGCACATTGTCGAGCGCTTCGTCGGAAGTCGCGCGGGCAATAAACACGTATTCGCTTGGAGGTGTCCTCGCCTTTTATTAATCATAACCTGGGGAACACGGCCCCGCACGCACATTTTTGGTCCTTCGGGCCGGATCGAACCAGTGATCGGCAAGGCATATTCGAAATCTTCGTACATAAGCGCAAGATTACATCAACACGAGGCATCTCCCGGCAAGCACTCGAATCGGGGTCTTCAAAGCAGCGGACCATCGGCACTCTTCAGCAAGCAGCATCTCCAGGAAGGTGTCATCCAATCAGCCGAGGACACATCAGTCACAGCAACGGCATCGGCGTACCAGCAACGCAGCATAACGCAGCCATCGCAGTATAAGGTAGGCAGTGAGTGCAATTCCCTTCCATATCACTCCATATCCCCCACTGTAAATTATCCTAATATTTAAGGCACGTGTCTCAGAACAATGGCAGGGAAAACTAAGGAGTTGATCGCTAAACGCGGCCAAATTAAGGCCAGGGTCACGAGATTTAAGAATTTCGTCGATACTGTAAGGATTCCTGATGGAATACCTCAATTGAGTCTCCGCCTGGAGAAGTTTAAGGATTGCTGGCAGGCCTTTGAAGATATTCTATCCGAGATTGAGTTATTGGACGTGGAAGGCGACGGAGAACGCGATGAATTTGAGGATGCGTACTTTGATGCCGTCGCAAGGGCCGACGGAATAATTCAATCGTCCCAGCCTAGGGCCAGTGAATCGCAGGAAAATGGTCACGACGTTGCTCCCGTGAAGCTCCCAGTCATAAATTTACCTATTTTTCACGGGGCTTATGATGAATGGGTGACATTCTTTGACACGTTTAAGAGCCTCATTCATGACAATGTGTCTTTATCAGGAATCCAAAAATTCCATTATTTAAGATCAACGCTGCGCGGAGAAGCGTTGCAAGTCATAGCCTCTCTCGCCACCTCGGAACAAAATTACGACATCGCGTGGGGACTGCTAATGCAGCGCTTCGAAAACAAAAGTTTTATAATAAGCATGCACGTCAAGGCAATGTTTGAATTCAATCAATTAGAGAAGGAGTCGTCCACGGGTATCAGAAACCTCGTGGATCACTTCAATAAACATTTGAGGGCTCTTCAAGCCATGGGGCAGCCTACTGACTCCTGGGACGCGCTCCTTGTCCACCTAATCACCAGCAAGATAGACCTGAGGCTTCATAAGGAATGGGAGGCGTAGTTACCGCGGGAGGGGACGCCAAGTGTTGGAGGACTTCTTAGCTTCCTTCAGCAAAGGTCCCAAGTGATGGCGACGGTATCGTGCCGTTCGCACCGCTATCACATCGCGCGATCAAGGGAAAAGACCACTCATAAAAACCAGCAGGTCCATGGTGGGAAACGTAGCCATTGAGTCAAAATGCAAGCCTTGCAAAGGGTTCCACCAACTATATCAGTGCAGCATCTTTTTGAAGAAATCCATTCCTGAGAGAATTAGCGACGTGAAAAAACTTTGAGTATGTTTTAACTGCCTCAGGGGAGGGCATTTAAAAGGTAGCTGCAACTCAGGTAATTGCAAGCTTTGCGGTGAAGGGCACAACAGCTTGCTTCACCTCTCAAGTCACGCCTCAGCGACCAATCTATCGGCAAATTCTCAAACCTATCTATCAGTAAACTCGGTACCATTCAGTCCGTCTTCGACGCAAATACAGTCCACTACAGCACGTCTTCCATACCAGGGGGAGGTATCAACAACAGTTCTTCTCTCCACTGCGGTCGTCTGGGTGCATGATTCGCGAGGCTCTCCTCATCTCTGCCGAGCGTTGCTCGACTCAGGCTCTCAAGCAAACTTCATAACGGAAAGAATGGCGCAGCTTCTGAGACTCAAAAAGAAAACAGGCGTAATAGGCATCACAGGTATTGGAGGATCGGCCGCTAGAAGCGCTCAGATGGTGCAGACGACAATTAAATCGAGAATAACAGCGTACAAGGCTCATATTAATTGCTTGGTGCTGTCAAAAATTACTTCCGAAATACCTGCGATTCCTGTTGATATTTCAAATTGGAGTCCACCCTCTAATCTCGAACTTGCTGACCCTGGATTTAATATTCCGCAAGCCGTTGACCTCCTCATAGGTGCAGAGGTATTCCTTGAAATGTTGTGCATTGGGCAATTCAGAACATCACCAACCCTACCAATCCTGCAGAAAACTACTCTCGGGTGGATTTTATCAGGAAGAGTTTGGAGCAATGAAAGGTTGTCGTCATCATCCTGCTACGTTAGTCGGGCAGAAAACTTGGGAAGGGAAATCGCTCGAAACCACCTAGCCTCGCCCGTTGAAAGCGAGTTTACAACATTCATACGGGGAAAATCATTCGCTTCGAATGAACTGGAATAGGCGACCAGAGGGACTTCGGCTCGGACTACTTTAGCAACAAGAGTCATCGTGAATGGGGCGTGACATGTGGTTTTAAGACAATTTGGAAGAGGAATTATAAATTAAGTATTACATTACGGCTTTATTTAATCACTATGGGGCACGTAAGAACCATGGCTGCCTGTGGCGGCCAAACCCCTTACTGCTCTTACTTCGCTCCCTCCCCTTCCACTCAGGCAAAGGAAGAACAAATAATACTTTTAGACTACTACACAGTACTTTATGTGAATATCTTCTAATCAAACAACAATTATATAATGTTATTTACGTTTCCAGAACTTTGAATTTTCAAGCCCGCCTTTGATAAATAGTGGGCTAGTTGATAAAAAATGGTAGATAAATGAAAAAAATTAAATATGAAACAAAGTCTTAAGTCCATGAAATAATTTATCTTTTGGATGTTTTCCCTCATACATTGCTTAAAGTTAATAATGGGTGTAGGGGTTTTCAGAATTCCCACCGAGTTAGGTAATGAGTCAGTTAGGTTCCATCATATTCGTCATTCGAAGGGCAATCACCAGGTCTGAAATAAGATCTTCTGCGATACGATAAGAGAACGCTTTTCAAAATGATAAATATAGCAAAATTTTGAAATAATTTCAAAAATTTCTTGCCTGTTTAAGTCTAAAATGAAATTTATCGTTAACAATTAGATAATTTCGTTCAATTTTGTTTCCTATGGCGCTTTTGTTAAGACCGCATCACCGTTGTTTTTCAATTTTCCTAAAGAAAGGAAGCCGCCAAACGATAACTTTGAGCTTTACATGCATTTTTAAGGAGGTTATTCTGAATTATCAGGAGTTTAATTCAAGACTCAAGGAGTAATAGCATTTTCCGTTATCTGCAGATTTGCGATATGTAGTAATTTGCTACTTTTTACTGCAATTAAACATCTGATTTCTTTACAAAAGTATCTAATAACTCTGAGTTCCAAAATTAAAAATAGTTGAAAGAGTAATTGTCTGATCTCTACAGTATTCAATATTCTCAATTCAATAACAATAATTTTTCTCTTTCACGCAAGATTTTTTTGTGATATTTAAATGAAAATTTCACATCTGAGGCATGTTTACCTGAGCGCTAAGCGATAAATGATTGAACTACAAGGTAGTTTTGAAAATTTTCAGTAATATTGTGCCTCTAAAGCGGCCCTTGTAAAAATACCTCAGTGGTATGCTAACATGTTTGCAGTTCACCTTCCCTGATTCCTTGTTTTCATGCCAGAAATGTCTTAATGGGAGCGCCATGTTATTCGTGGTCTTTTCCAACGCATTTAATCTTCCTTCTGAGTTGTCATCCTTCATTAGTTCTCTTAACAGGGAGGCCTAAAAAAATACCTTATTTGGTTTTCGCCTCACTAATTTTGGGAATCTTTTCTTTTGTACAGAAAATACTGGTCCGTTCCTGTCCATTGCATTTACGAAATTCTAATAAAAGCCTAGTTCAATGCAAAGACGCGGAAATACAGCTTCTGAAGAACAAACGAAGGATCATTCGTAAGATTTATTTTTGCATGGGCTAAGGGAAATACGTGAAGTCCTGAAGAATCTCTTGTAATGGCTCTTACGATCACCACTGTCCAAGAGACAAACACAGTCGCAAAATGTTGTGTAACCATTCTTTTAAAAATTGACATAGCGATTACTTCAATATCTCCACGCGTGTTCTAATCGAAATTTTCACTCTAAGTCTTTTTTGGAATGAGCTTCATATTCTAGACAATCTCTTTCGTGATGCAGCTTGTGCAAAAGGGACCATAGGGACTTTGTTTCCATTTTGAGGACGGACGGCTGATGAACTAACGTTGGTAGAATGGATAAATAAACGCCACTCCTATTACCTGTTCTCATACTCTAAGGCGTCTATTACTGAGGAAATATCATAGCAGTACACACTATTACCTTATTGGGAGAAAAATTCTAAAACCCTTCCTCGCGGCTTCTAAATCAACATACTTTCGTATGGAGACCAAGCAAATCGCATCCTTTTAGCCGGAATCCCAGCAGTTCTGCTTTTTTTGCGACAGCTTTAATCACTGAATCATTAAGGTCCCCTTGTATCACTACGTGGGGCTCATTAGAAACCTCAGCATCGAAACTTTGATCCTATTGACTGGCTGGCGTTGACCTCTTTATCAGCTTCTTTAAAGCTTGTATTTTTGTCAATATCAATAAATACTGGAGGTTCTGGAATAGTCAATGCTTCACAATTGGGCACTGGTCGAATTGCTGAGGGCAAATTATGATACTTTATTATGTATTTTAATTTACTTGAGATTCCGGTTGTATTCATCAGACAAAAATAACTATCTGCAAGGGACATCTCCATTCAAATTACAGAAGCTGAAAATGGCATCTGCTGAGAACCGTGGGCCCATCCATTCAAAAGTTTATAGCATAAAATACAACAAGTATGAGGAGCCCACTTCATGCCCTGGTCTTATGCCTTGTAAACTAAATAATGTTTTTTAACATTTTTTTATTATAGATGTTAATTTCCTCGAGCTTGAAACGTCAGTTCACTGCAAATGAAAAATACATATTTAAATGGCGTATTTCCGTAGCACTATCACTATTTTCGCAAAAAAAGGCTCAAATTAAAAGCAACAAAACTGCGAACAGGATGGAAGCCTTCTGCAAACTAATTGAGCGGAGGTAGCAAAGGCTGCTTATGTTGGAGTGGTATTAATCTGAACATGTGTACAAAGAAGAATAAATCAATAAAATTATATTCATAATAAAAAACCGTCTAAGATGGAGAAAGTATTATTACGAATTTGGATTTCCCCCATGACAATGCACGTATATCTCTAAAAGTAATACCCGGAATAAAATGTGTTGACCAGTATAATTTCAGAAAGTGAAATGTAAGGTTAAAACGACCGAACAACACGCCATGAAATTTGAGAAAAGAGCGTTTCACGGATTATGTTTAACTTGACTACTCTATGCATTCGAAAGAAATGAAAAAATAAACCGTTTGTGCGATTGTACTTTTCTGATGAGCTAATCATGTTCTGCGACACACCTGTAGGCCACCGTTCGTCTTGCCTCTTCAGCTGTTAGTATTACCTGAAGTTTCTGTGAGTTCGACCTTCTACGTTTTACATCGTTGAAACTAAAAGGAAGTGCTCTCATTAAGACTTCCCTCTCTTCCAAGTTGTGTCGCCCCGGATGAGCAAGCGCCTCTCCGCGGCGACACTCGAGTCACGACTTCCCAACAAGATTATTCCGTCTTCCCCAGCCCTTCCTCCTTCAACACTCACCACTCACCACAATCCGTCGAATTCCCAACCCCCTACACTTCCTGTCTCCTCTCATTTCCTGCAATTTGTACTCATGTCATCTTATGCTCCTATAAATCCGTCTTTTGAGTGACGATAGTCAACAATGACGTGATATTAGCAAAGCAGCACGCTTCGTTAAAACTGCTACGAGCGTACATATAGTGTCTCACAGCTTTTGGAGGGATTAAGGTTGGAGCCCCTAGAAACTCAGAGGCTACACGCTAGGCTTAGGTTGCTTGATAAATGCAGAACTGATATTTTTTAGAGCGACATGGAGAATATTATCATGACTCCTCACTACATCTCTAGGTCTGACAGATGCGATAAAATAAGAGAGATACACTGCCGAACAGATAGGTACAAGAACTCGTTCGTTCCGCGAACAATAAGCGACCACAATAAAAATTGAGCTCCACTAAATACACTCCTATAATACATATCACCATTCCATCTCCAAAAACTTGCACCTTTACACGGCTGGTGACCTACCACCCCCTGCCACACGCCCATGTGGCGGCGAGCAGGGTATTATGTAAATGTAGTGTAGAATATTATTGCCTCTTTCTACTAAATTGCATTAATTAGGATATTCTACTGAATATGCCCCTACCATTAATGCATAATGCATTTATTTTACAACGACGGTTTCGATTTGAACCAATATGGCATTGAGGTTTTCAGGCTTTACTATGCGTAAATTCATTTATAGTTTCGAGTAAAAAATCGTTGAATATTTTTACTGATTTTAAATGATATTAGTTAAAGGCAAAACTAGTTTTTATGCAAAGGCGCCATAATCCGCCTTTTACACCCTTAAGTTGACAAGTGGTACTTTTAAGTGCTAAATTTAGAAATCAGTGGAAATATGCAACTATTTTTGTCTCTAAATCAACTATGGCTTTTTTTTATCAAATTCAACGCTGCGATTTAACTCAAGAAAAACTGATGGCCTGAGTCCTATCGAGTTTCTCCGGGCACCATAGATTTGAAACGGGAATTTAATTTTGTGACATTATCTCTTGTTTTTCATACATATATCTAGTACCTTGTGGGTTCAACAAATGCGTTGCTAGGAACAAAACTGTATATATTGTATAAATATTTGTTAGCGTAAAGGAAAATAAACGAGAACATCTCTGAGTCTATTCCTCTTATAGAACTCCAGACACACAATCTCTTTCATCATTGTAGGTTTGCGGCGCAGTTTAAACGAGATTTAACTTTAGTAGGTACACCCCCGCTGATCTCGTGAGGCCTAATCCGTTCGTGCTTCGGAACCTCAAGGGGCACTTCACCGTCTCGAGATAATCCATCAGCCAACTCTAAAGTCTCATAGCTACATCGGTGTCTATAACTATGTGTATAATCTTTTCGGCCACTGCATTCTTGGAACTTCGACGTTATATTATTTTTTGTCCCTGACGCAACTTTTACGTAATCATTATTGGTTTTACCCATTCCGGTTCAGATAATTTTCTCCTAGTTATTTTAGTCTGATCAAAACTAATGAACAACTTTCTGAGGGATCTACAGTTTTCTGTTCCGTCATAAATTTCAGGCAAATATACTTTAATCTGTGTTTTTTTGTTAAAAAAATCACAAATTGCACATTTTATAACATTTTTTAAAACGTTTATTATGTATAGTAATAAAACCATCTCTAACGCCAAAACCTTTGACTGTCCATTGGATAGTCCAGTGGAATTTGATATTGGAATGGAATTTGTGTAAAATTCCCGTAAGAAAATTTCCGTAAAATTTTCTCGTTGAAATGCTATTTTTATCGTCCTAACGAGTTTCTCACTTGTGCATGATGTTTTCTGCTCTCATCTTTGCCGCGCGTGCATGCCTGTTCGTGTGAAAATGATTGAATAGCCTAAAAATACTCGCAATACTCGAAAATACCGCGAGACTGCCGTTCTAAAGGCGTCGACCACGGTGACCGCCGGTGCGGCTGTTTATGTGAGAACGGCAAGATCAGGGCATTGAATGGAGTTTCACGAATATCGCCCGAGTGCCCCAACACGATATCTATAGCTCTTCGTACAGGATACGTCAATCCAGCTACAAACAAGGGAACCACTATCATTTTGATGAATTATTTATCATACGGTAAGATTTGGGCATACAGGAATGAGAGTTTATTTTTAAAGTAATCTATTGATTAAAGGTAGGTTTTATTGGGAGTCAGAGAAAATCCCCCAGATTTTTGCACGCGAAGGGTCTTATCTTTCTGTTATATATCTATCTTCATCTCCACGTGCTCCCTCTACTTATCATCCCGTCCATAAAACCTCTCTTTCTTCCCCTTCCCTACTTGCCCAACATCCTCCCATACATGACGGTATTGAAAAACCCACCGCCCCTCATCATCCCTTCCAGCCTCCTTCCCTGCCTCCTTATCTTATCCAAAAGCTTCCTTTCCTCACCCACAACACTTCCTCGTTCGCCTTCCTATTCAACACCACCTCCATCCAACTCTACACCCACATCTCGGATCCCTTCAGCCTATTCTCGTCCTTTCTCTCAGTCCACGTTTCTGCCTCATTCAATGCAACACTGCGTAACAATCTCATCACCACCCCCTCCTTTATATCCTTACACGAGGTCCTGGTCATCAGCTCCCTTCAAACATTTAACGCTTTTTTTGGTAACGCTATTCTCCTCCTCTTATCTTTGCTAATATGCCTTTCGTACGGTACGATACAAATAATAAAAATGCTTTACATGCTCTCGTTTATATCCCTCTACATTTTTCACCCGCTTCTTTTTCTTTGTCCACAAGAATTTTATTATATTTATTTTGTAGTTGAAACTCTTCATTCTGTACTTCATGAAATGCTTATCTAATGCAGCAACTAACGCTTGATATCCCTTCGAAAATCGATACGGCAAAAA
This sequence comes from Ceriagrion tenellum, assembly GCA_963169105.1. Classification (NCBI taxonomy): domain Eukaryota; kingdom Metazoa; phylum Arthropoda; class Insecta; order Odonata; family Coenagrionidae; genus Ceriagrion; species Ceriagrion tenellum. Next base: position 3,505,942 of record OY720633.1, read on the forward strand.
TTTTTCTAGACCGAAGACACATTTTTGTATATTTGAAGAAATATTCGGCAGTTAAATAGAAATGAATCAATAGGAGTACGTCTGATGCTCACATACCAAAATGTTTATAGTGGATATGAAAAAGGTCTAATAATTATATAACTACATAATAAATGCCACATCTATGGTAGTAAACTAAAGTTTGCTAAGAGTAAGCACCCATTTCGTGTTTAGTGACGCCCGGGCGGGACTCGAAACTGACACCTCCAGATTATGATTTAAACCTGCCGCCACCGAGGTCGACAACTGGGGAATTACTGGTAGATGATTGCGGCTGAAGACCGTGGGAATGCAAATTTTGAAGATTTTGAAAAAGAAAAGAGGGGAAGCTGAGTCTCTGAGCTGCGACGAGTATGAAAGCCGCCTTTGCACTTCGATGAAGAAAAACCTCAGAAAGTAAAATTGTAGCGGTGAGTTAGAATGAGGGGCCGAGAGTAACTGAGAATCATGAGTATTCATAAGATTCTAAGCCTCGTTGGTGTATGCGCATAGTGTATAGTTGGAGTAACTTACTTGAGACTGAGAATGATTTCATTTCCTTACGTGCTTGATTTTTGTAGTCGCGAAATGTTGTAAAAAGTCAATAGTGTGATGGAACAAGATGACGGTGTATTATATTAATGCCTACTCTTGAATATTAAAGAGCGATTTATGCAATAACATTATTAAAGTACATAATGTAATATTGTACTGGTTCTTGAGTATGTCCCTTCCAAAATGTATAAATAGGTGAATGAATGTTATCATACTTTGGTTTTTCTCTGAGGGAGCACTTAACTCGAAACATAGACGAGAGATCTTTAGTCTCACATAGACATGGGGAGTTAATAAGTTTTCATTGAATATGAAAGTGTTGCATTGAAATAGCAGGGCCTCGTAAATCCAGTGATGAGGGATGTTCAGATTTTTCGTTTTGAAAATCACAAAAGGGCAAAAAAGGAAAAGAAGTGGCGTTGAAGTTGAAAATTCATTTTTCACATATAATTAAAATTGGATGAAGAGATGCAAAAGAGATGTAGCGAGTGAAAACACAAATGGATTTACAAGTGCTACGAGCTATTGTGTGAGCTAATTGCAATTCCGAGTGCAAATGATACGTGGTGCACTGCTAGGCGAGAACTTCATGAATGAACTTTTCAAGGCGTCCGATCAACGTGTGTGGGGGAAAGGGTGAGGGAGAGAGATGAGGATCGAGAGAAAATGCGACGTGAGTCATAATAGTGGCGTTTGTTTCGATCAATATGCAAATTATGACTCCGCAATGTGGAATAATGCTGAAAATTTGAATATGGATTCCTGGACTGTCGAGAAAACATGAAAACCGAGTCGTGGATTGTCTTCAGGATTAAATAGACTATCGTCTTCAGGGCACTCATCCCTCACGGGTGACTTGACTTCAGAAACGTTGGAGCGAAGGAAAATTCGGCGCGGTGTAGAATTCGCGCAGACACAGGCAGCATACGTCGGAAAAGCGTCAGATCATTCTGGCTCATTAGATTATGATCTTAGAGGGTGTGCAAAGACGGATTAAAAGATTGGCGGTGGATGGCGTAGGATTTAAAAGAGTAACAGTTTTGCCTCGGAAGTTTTTATAAGCTATGCAAACATGTATTTTCTACTACTTTCTCTTCAGCTTATCTCTAGAGACTAGGGGTCGCTGTTTTTCACTGTCCTTCTCCATTCTGTCCGTTCCTTCGTGTCCTCAGATTTTAGCTCTTTCTCCCTCAAGTCTTCCGCGATGCAATCTGTCCATCTCCTTCAAGGTCATCCCCTGGTTCAATTACCATTCACCTGCAGGTCCATAATTCCCCTCCAGACATGCCCCTCTTCCCTTCTATCACATGCCCATACCATTGAAATCTTCGCTCTTGTACTTTCTTCGAAGCCTCAACCACCCCTCGCTGCTCTCAAAACCACTTGTTCCTTACCATGCCTCTCCTTGTCCATCCCACAGTCCATCGCAACATCCTCATTTCCACAACGTTCAATTTCTTATCTTACCTCATCTTTTTGGGCCATGTCTCACTACTGTAGATTAAGGCTGGTCGCATGACTGATTTAGAAATCCTTATTTTATTCTAGTACGAGTTATCGACGCCAGAATTTGCCTTGAATATGCCTGGATAGGGTGGACGTGAGGTATTAATTCAAAAGAAGGAAGGATATATCGGGTAACTAAAGAAAGCGTATAACAGGTTTACATATAAGACGATGAAAAGTGCGCTTCGTTGGTTTATTTTGCTTGAGAGGTTGAGCAAAAATTACTTTTAAAATATCACAGCAGGGTGAATGGTGTGTTTGGAATGGATATAAACTAGTAATATAGTGTTTTATTTTAGTGCTATTTTAAGTCAGTGTATTGCATGAGACTCAGAATTAGAGAGAAATGCTCGTAAACAGAAGACTGAGTTTAAAAAAGAAGAAGATAGCAATAGAAGCGAAAGATGAGTTCAAGGATATGGCTGAGTGTGACGAAGCCGGTCTCCTAAAGTTACTTCACATTCGCATCCATTTTGTTTGAGAATGTCTGGTAAGGGAGTAAGCGAGGTGTGTTTGCCTTCACGAAGAATATACAATGCAAAGAGCAAGCTACGGTTTCTGATGTATATATTTTTAGTATTTATCATTCCAGTTAACGAATATGTTTGACTAATTTTTACCGTTTTCAGGCGAACGATTTCAACCTCGGTTGGTGGAATATAAGTAAATCAACAACGTTTGATTGGAGGAATGATGAAAATCCAATTGCTGTTAGCTGTGATAACTTCTCTATGGTAAAATCATGTTAAATGCCCACCCTGCGGAAATTTATTTGTTTTTTCATTTCAACAGAAGGCATATATGTACCACAATCAGCTTGATTTATTTTTTAATAGATCAATAAAATATGCTCCAATAGTCATTTCAATTTGACATCACATTTTATTTAGCTTCTTGGACTCTAGATCCCTTATTCCTGGCTCAAAATTATATTTGGAAAAATTGCTTTCGATGCGTGAAACATATTTTATTCCATGTTGATATAAAAGGCGTCTCATAATAATATATAATAAGGCGTCATAATTTAACCTCTCTTCACTCGAGCGGATAAACATACGTAATCACCTCTTTGGACTGCAGTGACTCTCAGCGCCCTCCTGTCAAATTAAGTGTTTACCCAGTTTTTTCGAAGGATCACTCGTGAGCTTGATGCTATGTTTTGGGTATGGCAATCCTATACTTCATTCCATAACTCAAAGACGTCAGTTTGTTTGAAGCCACTTTCCAGCTTAGCTCGGTCTCCCCGGTCGTTGGGGCCGCAGTATCCACGGGCGATATGACGAGAGGAAACATAATCTCAAGCGCGTGTCGACGGGGCTTCCGAAGCACTGAGCAGCGCTGCAAATTCCCCTTTGGAATTGGCGTGCGAAACATTTGATCAGATTTCTTCGTTCGTCGCGCAAAAGGAATTCCCCTCTCTTTGCGCGAGGCGCTAATAAATTCAAGGCGCTGCACGTAAGTACAGCCAGCCTAGACTAACCTCATTGCAAGCCATCGACGTAAGTCATCGTTAACCTCTTCGGTTCTCCTGCCCTAACTTGTGGACAGTCGGTCTAAGGGTTCCTTAGAGCGCAACTATTTATTTTCGAGTATAGACCTGATGTCTCATCTGTGAACATATCTCTTTCTCAATTTTCTACGTTTGGAGTGGAACGAAACCAATTATACCCACTTTTGTCCTTAAAAAATCATCATGGCGGTGACAATAAGCCGTAAGAGGTGAGTAATTGATATTTCGGCTAATTATCCTTTAACACTCATACGGATTCCTGAATTTCGTAGAGCAAACGGATTCTCGGCGCCGCTGTGGCAATCAATCGCTATGAAGTTAAAATTGGCAGTTTGAACTGAAATATCGTTTATTTTCATTCTAAGTATTTCTATTTAATATTTAATGAAAGAAAACATGACTTAAAGAGCATTACAGGACAATATCAATTAAGGGGAGAAGGTTTTGACGCATATGTTGCAATGAAAAATATTTGTGGCATTATTTGAGCATGCATTACAAATTACTTAGGAATTATTTTGATGCAAAAATCACAGATTTGAAATATTTATCTTTCCATCGTGCTCAGGTTATTGCACAGGCGACATTTTCATCACTTGTTTTCTTTTTGCTCAGGTTCCCTCTCAACTTGTCTTTCTAGTGGTGTACTCTGAATACTAGAAATGTACCTTTTTGCCTTTTTCGAAGGAACTTTGTCCATCCGTCCAGTATGTGCTTTCTCACCACATTTTTTGCCAATACTTCCGGGAAACTATGCCGGGTATCCAAGTTACTTAGGTATCTCTCATTGAAGATTTGGTTGAGCAAAAATGGCGTAGGTTAAAATTCTCCACAAGTCCAAAAGATTCACAAAAATGTACATTGCCAGTTTTTTCTCTAGCTAGTGTACGACTGAACCATTTGGTGCATCTTATCTCTGAAACACTTAGCGGTATAACAGTTAAACATATTTTCTTATTTGCTTTGTCTCTCTATCGTATTTTTATCATATGCATAGATTAAAATAATATTACTGACTTTCTCTATTTAGGGAAGTATGATACTAATGTCATTGCTTTGTTGAGCCCAAAAGTCGATGAACGCTCAGCACAAGAGGAATTCGGGAGAATATTTCCCGATATGATTTTTGAATAGCCCCCTCTATTGTTAATCCAATACATTTCAATTTCTGATCCAGCTGAAGGGCTGTAAAAATTAACCCAAGCTTACGTCAAAGCATAGCAACCGCCTTGATATCTTTCAGATCAGAAAAAAATTCAAATAAAAATAAAAATACGAGGAGAAAAATTCCTTCAGCACAAAGAATTTCTGAAGCCATATCATCCTTAATGGGTTTCTATTTACTTGAATAATTCATAAAGTGGATATTTTTGATATCTTTTGATTTTAGTGGATAATATTTTGGTGGAAAAATCCAGGATACGAAAGTCGCTCAAACTGTTTTGAGTCCGCTCAAATTCCTTGAGAGACAGAAACTTTGAGGACCTCTTTCATCTCTTAGCGCTCTTTCAAAGTGATATCTTTGAGATACTGAGGAATGAAACGGCGGACTGCCATTCATGGTAAAAGTAAGGCCTTTTTGAATGATATAATAGCTACAATGTTGAAAATATCCAAATTAGACATTTTCAACAAATTAGCTTCAGCAACAAATTAGGAGGTCGCGTTGGGCCAGATTCAGTTCACCCCTCTGGTTCCAACTCATCTAAATTCTTCTCGCTCCTCCGTCTCCCTCCCTTCCTCAATACCATGCAACATTTCAGGTATAAAATCACTGTAATGGTTCTCCTCTCACATGTGCTTGCCTCTCCCTCAAAATCAGGGTAAATAAGTCAAGACCACCGACTAGAACAGCCAGCACGCCCTTTCCGTTATCACCGAAGGAAATACCGAACTCATCGCCCAGTCTCCATAACATCACAACCCTTCTTAACGCCTTTCCGTTCCTACTTGCTCTCCTCCACCTTCCACTGCAAAGAAATGTCGGCCCCAATGAAGTCAACTATCTGGGTGAATACCCGAGAGACTTTCCTTAAAACAGGTAACTGTCGAAACAGTATTCGAATAATTTCCCGTCTAATGGAATTCCTTACGAAATATGGAATCGCTTCTCAGCAAACAGCCTAGTGGAGCAGAGCAGAGAAATTGAAAAAAATTACCTAATTTAAGCAAGCAATTGCTTGTTATGCAAACTATATTGTAGTGCTGAAATGCAATAATAGTTCAAAGCTAATATATTTAACTGATATCTGTCATTACTACGTATCTATCTCCAAAAATGTTCCAAATGTATTTTATTGGTATAGGAATAAACTTTTCGATGTAATAAAATAGCGGAAAATATTAATAAAATATTTTTTCCATATTAAGAAAACAAGTTTTTGAAATCATTTGAATATGTTCCTTTCAGTATCTTTATATGCTGAGAGGTTTCCCGAACAACTTTCTATCCCCTAGCGCCGCGGCGGCGCCCGGTATCTGTTTGTAAAAGTTTTTGAGAAATACTTAATAATATAAAAAAAATGGCAAATAGCGGTGTTTTCTTCCACCAATTTACAGTATCTTACAAAATAATAGACTACTGATGGTGTCAAAAGCTCATCTTAAGAATTAAAATTTTCAATAAAATCTAATAGGTACCTCAAAGGGGCGCGGGGCGCCATGAATCCGTATGAGGGTTAAAGAAGACTTTTTTTCTGTAAACTACGGAAATTTTTGTTTTTACTATTTACCATCCTTAGCTGGTGATTCGTTACTAATATTTACCTTTCAATGAATCAGTGCACTCATGTGTTGAAATCAGTTTTACCTTTCATGCGATACTTGATTTAGAACTTCCTGCAGATGCATTTTTAAACCTGTTGGAGGAAAGTAATGCAGTTATTCCAGGAAAATTTTCGAGTTGTGAGGAATGCATGGTAAATTGAAACGAAAATATCGGTGACTATTCATTTCAGGATTATGTGCCATTAGCTCAACTACTTCCTTTACTGTATTTTTCAACATTAACTGTTATGAACAAAATCTACTATTTCTATCTTTGTAATTCGTGTGAAAAATCTCAAATCCATGTGTAGAACACTTTCAAAGTGGCCTCAAGTTGTCGGCATAGGTCGAATACAAATGTTGTCTGTACTTCCTTTATCTAGATCTTTAGAGCTGTTGACACTTGCTCAGAGACTAGAACAAGGAGAAGGTCAGAGACTAGAACAAGTAGAATCTTTCAGATACCTTGGTAGCCTGAAAAATATAGATGGAAACTCTACTCAGGAAATCAAGAGTAGAATATCCATGGGAAAGAAAGCCTTTAAAAAAAACCAAAGCTCTATTAACTGCCAATAAAATACCTACTACCCTAAGGAAGAGATTTGGTAAATGCTTTATGTGGAGCGTGGTCCTCTATGGATCAGAAACTTGGACCTATAGGAAAATGGAAGTGAAATATCTTGAAAGTTTTGAAATGTGGCTATGGAGAAGGATGATGAGAGTGAAGTGGACGGGCAAGGTGAGGAATGACCAAGTTTTGGAAAGGATTGACGAGAAAAGATCAATCATGAATGCAATAAGAAGAAGGAAGGCAAACTGGTTGGGGCATGTCATGAGATATGACTGCCTCCTGAGTAATATAATGTAAGGAAAAGTGAAAAGAAAATTCAAGAAAGAGAGAAGAAAATGTGATATGTTGACGGATTTGAGGGAGAACAGGAGTTACCGAGAGGTGAGAATGTGGGCGCAAAATAGAGAAGGTTGGAGGAGTTCAGCTAGAACCTGTCTTAGAACAGATCTACATTGGTGATGATGATGATGACGCTTGCTGTCATATATACGTATATATTCAAATATGTGCGTATGGGAGAATGCATTGGCTTGACTGTTTCACGTTTAGCAGGCTTCGTTTTGACAGACACTGGTAGCTTCACTTTTTAGTGTATAAGTAATATAAGGATACCCCCGTGTCGACTCGCGTCACGAGGTCGTCATGTGGTCCGCTTGGCACTCACCCGATCCAGAAGAGGACGGCGACGAGGATGTCGGGCGTGGTGCACGCGGTGCCACACAGCGACGAGGCGACGTACCAGAGGAAGAAGGGCAACCAGCACGCGAGGAACGCCCCCACGATGATTCCAAGGGTCCGCGCCGCCTTGTGCTCCGTCCGCCAGCCGCCTCCGCCACTGCTGCTGCCCCCCGACCCCCTCTGCTCCCCAGCACCTCCTCCGTCTCCCCCACCGTCCGCACCCGGAGGAAGCGCCGCGGTTGCCGCAGCCTCACCGCCGACTCCTTCCTCCTCTTCGTCCTCCTCCCGCGATCCTTTGGGGTTTGCAAAAGAAAAGGGAAGAAGACGGGGTGAGATAAGATGAGAGGGGTCGTTCTTGGAAACGGATCTCCTCTACCGATGCGAGAGATAAGATGCGCCCTTCCGTTAATCAGGAGATTGAAAAATGATATCCAAGGGACGCCACCGCTCCGCACGGGGCGATATTTCGCAAGCATTTACATATCTTCGGTAAAACATCCGCGGCCGACAGAGCACTGCCTGGGTTTGACGTGAAACATTTTCCCGAAGTCTCTTTCTACATACGGACTATTTATTGAAATTCGTCGTAAGGAGGATGTAAATTGATTTTGGGATTCGGATATTTAATCGGGAAGTTGCTCCAGTCGGAAAACGGCATTCCTGTTGAAATTGTACCTTTCCAATCGTAAAATAAAATTCTCTCCCAATATTATCGTCGGGTTTAGGTTAACTTTGGCGGAAGTCTAAAACAACATTCTCGGTCTGCATCTTTGCCGTATAGTCGAGGGGCACAAGCGTTAAAATTTTGATAAAAATATCAGTGTATAGCTATTTCATCATAAAAAAGTATGATTTTTCTTAATTAACATTTCAAATATTTATTGTCTTTTTTTGCAAGCTTCCGCTTGGGTATGTAGTATCATCCATTTTCGGATTCATTCACTACCATCCATTCTCGGATTCATTCACTATCATCCATTTTCGGATTCATTCACTATCATCCATTCTCGGATTAATTCACTATCATCCATTCTCAGATTCATTCACTATCATCCATTTTCGGATTCATTCACTACCATCCATTCTCAGATTCATTCACTATCATCCATTTTCGGATTCATTCACTATCATCCATTTTCGGATTCATTCACTATCATCCATTCTCAGATTCATTCACTATCATCCATTTTCGGATTCATTCACTATCATCCATTCTCGGATTCATTCACAGCCGAAGTCTGACACTGTCCTGCCCCAAGCGCACTTTATACTCTTGGAGCCTTGTTTTAATTTACTGTTCGGATTGCTGAATACAAAGCTAGAGCCATACAAATACGGAATCGCATCCATCCCTTCCGTTTGGAGAGAGGAAGTTCATCTGCTTTGGATGGATGGAAACGAGAACATTTGAAGATCTCCTTACGATTCAAATAGACCATTTCCATTTAAAATAGAATGGAGAATCTGAAAATCTTTGATAGCGGTAAAACTTGCCGTCTTTTTTTTTGCTTTTAATTCAGTGATATTTGGGCAGCGTGTATTTATCATCCAATAAAATTTCTTGTCACAGTTCAGGAAAATTGTTACAAGGAGAAATAAAGCAATCTCAGTACATAACTCTGTGACTGCAACCTGTTAATTTTCCTAATTCTTCTTGTCAGTATTAGTAGTCTATGATTAATGGTTAGCTAAAAGAAATCTCAAATGCAAACTAAAAACATACTTTAACGGTATAGGCAGAAGGTTACATAAATGTATGCCGAGGAAATGATAAAAGTAATTGGCAAGAGTTATACGTGGGAAAAGAAAGCTGCTAAAATGTTTTAACTGACTAGCTAAGACTAGGAGCCTACTAGTCGATCCTCCAAGGAATTACAGGCATTGAAGATGGATGATTATAAAAAAATGTACGCAGGAGGAAAATGGACATCGCTGCAAGGACATAAGAAGGAGCATGGCGCAAGAGAATGAAGCGGTCAGCAATTGGAAGGAAAACATGACAGGGACCTAACGTGTGATTATGAGGGACGGGGTTGGCCAATATGGTATAGAAGTACGGGATGCAAATACTTGATTCCGGGAAAAAGAGGGTAATGATAGGCTATATACGTATACGCTACGATACGTAAAAATATGCGGGTTTGGAGGAGTATGGAGAACTTGCAGTGTTTGGAAAGTGCTTGGAATTGTGGTTGAGGTGAGGAAAATACAGGACAAGATTATAAAGTGGCAGGATAATTGGTTGGCAAAACTTTTCACAATTTTTCATCTGCATTGCGAGTGAGGAGTAGAAAAAAGTGCCGTTATTTTGGGCACAGATTGAGGAACTGAATGGTTAATTTTTTCATTCCTCCCGCATGAGCGTAAGATTCACTGTTGGTATTGAAGATCTCCTTTGGTTTCTGGGCCATTCGTTCTTAAGACGCCGCAGTCTCATCTTTTTAATTCGCACGGCATTGTTTCTGACTCCTTTTGCGATGGATAATGACGAGAGTCACGGGGCGATAATCAAGTGGGGATGAATATTATGGTAATTTTCATTCGCTCAGCTGTGGAATATTTTTCAGGGAACGTGGAGGTGTTGATGGAGTGAGCGCGATGAGTGGAGAGAGAGCTAAACGGTTCGTGGGATGAAGTGTCGCGTAGGATCCATAAATATTCTAAACACCAAAAGAAGTGAATATGGACGAGAGAAGAATAAAAAACTAGATTCCCGAAAGAATATTGAATGTGGTTTAGTAGCAAGGACTGGGCCGAGACAATTATTACTGGTCAGAGAATACTGTAATGGAGACTTTCTGAGCGAATAAAATTGTGCGTCCATGATACAGAATGTATCGCATGACACAATAAATGAGTGTGACGAAAGCGGTAGAGGTATATCCGAATGAATGACAGTGTGGAAGAATACGGCGGATGTTATAAAAAACTGCGTTTTTTGCCCTTGCTCAACCTAAAAGAGACTGGCGCAAAGGGATGTGTGTATGATTGTAGCTATAGCCTGAAAATCAATATAGAGAAAACTAAAATCCTAGTACGCAGAAGCGAGGCTCTGATTTTCCACTTTGAGGAACAGGAACTAGAGCAACAACCGGGTCTCGTATACGATAGGAGACAAACATTCAATTTGGCGCCAAAAACAGAAAATCTTAACCTGTGCACAAGACAATTGAAACACCGCAACAAAAAATAGATGAATATAAGAAAGAAAACGGAGTAAACTGCAGTCATATTCTATAATTATTTACGGCCGGATGGATTCAAGTCTATAGTTATCATGAAGGGACAGCAGCACAGTGAAAACTGTAAATTAGTTGGCTGTTGGAGTAATTTACTGAGGAATATTCCGGTAAAACTGTGCTTTTCTTTTAATCTCCTTCGTAATTGTCCCATTTACGAGCTAATAATATCATTTTAATGAAGATATGTTTAGAAAATTTTAAATTTTTAATAAAAGATATGGGATAGTAGTTTGAAGCTTCTGAGAAGGATTCAAAAGAGGTGGTCTTACAAAATTTGATGCTGAGAGATGAAGGATAGTGAAAAAACAAAATCACCCATGAAAGCCAGACAGTGAGGGAAATTACTTTTATGTGAGGAGGGATATGACACTGGCATTCTTTGCTGAGAAAGGTGTCGCAGAGAAATTCCTGGGGTCGATTGAACGAGTAAAATATTAGCATAGAAGTCCTACTAAGGGATGAGAAATTAAACTTTGTAGATCAAGAGACAAAGTTATCAGTTGCATTCTATGGCGTGATAGCCTTCCGAGAATAAAAATTGAAGAAATATTAATGAAAAGAATTATTGTGGAAGACCAAGCCAAGTTTGCATGAATTTAATCAAACTGAATCTTAAAAAGGGGAACTATGACTCCCTAATTTAAAGTTGGATAACCAAATAAATCAGTTGGCTGAATCGAGACTCAAAGGGCAGAGATATAGTGAACCAATATTCGGATAGATGACCATTGATGACTATAACTGAAGGTGCAAACCAGATGTGAATGATTTTTAACCAAGAACGAAGCGTAATTTCAAGAATACAACGAGGAAAAAATTTCACAAAATTAGCCCCAGTAGAAATATAGAACCAAATGGAAAAACTACTCTATAAAATAGCATTGGTGTGGGGTTTTGAAGAAGAAATGCATTATTTGCTTAATTTATCATCGGAATGCCACTGAGGATGTATTCATAACGATTAGGTTTTCATACTATATCATTTCGTTGGGTTATCTTATTATCAAAATTTCAAAGAAAAATGACCTCCCCAACTGTAGAATTTTATTAGTTGTATTCCTTCTTCCATTCATCATGAACATGGATTGCTTTTACGAGGAAAGTGCCAATTATACGTATTAAATATCCAAATTAAGACCTACTCATTCCATATTCAGCGCTCTTACATTAACATTGAGTCAACTATTATCACTTGTGTCGAAGTAGAAGAACACTTCACCCATGTATTTATTGTCGTCCTGGCTGACAACTCGTCAAAAATTACAGAAAAAATACCCATTAGTGCAAATACTACTAAAATGCTTCATACCGCAAGCATTGAAGTTCTGTGACCACGAAAATGATATGTAGGTTCTGCAAAGCGTCGTTAATAATTATACCCATGTCTATGAAATGAAAACGCGTGTATTAATGGGTGCCTTCCATTCGTTCCACTGCGCTTGTCAATTCCAAGCACAACAGTGCACTTGCTTTCCGTTCTTGATTCAGACTCAGGAAACTAGAAAGTGAACTTTAGCACAGATTGGAAGCAAAGTTAATATGGGATACTCAACAGAAGAACGTCGACAATGGCACCTGTGATATCTGCCAAGTTTGTTGATTTTCAGCAGAGGTGTCAAACGTGCTGATTATAAAGCTTCTAATAACTCTGAGATAAAAAAGCTTACTTCTGCTAATACTTTTTCAACGACTTCAACAAATTCACGTAAAATATTAGTTCGTGACCACTTTTCACCGCAAAATTTAAGTTACAAATCATTTTGCAACCGTTCATCCTATAATTCAACTTTAAAAATTCAATTCGTTCCTTTGCGATAGAATACGCTGACGTGCACTAAAGTCAACGCCTTTGAATGGTAGACTTCCAGTATAGAGAACGTCACATATCCCTTAAAAATTTCACGAATCGACAACCAAACTTTTAGAAGTTACGGTCCAACATCGTTTGCCCGCATGGTCACACCAGGCATCGACCGGCGTTTTTTTTGCGCCACCGTGCGTGCATGATTGGTCTAAAAGCTGCTGAACCTTGCTTTGAAACTCTGCCGTGCTAAAATAATATTTCATATTTGTACATAGCTAATGAATCGATATCCACGGATAGAGCTGCTAGCCGGAGCATAAGAGCCGTCGACAAGCGGAGAGGGGGAGGGAGAGAGGGAGTGACGTAGAGCCGGCATCACTGTCATCCTTAAGCGCTTGTGGTGAAGTGAAAACATGGAAAGATCTACAGAATACATTATATTTGTTTTGTGTAGGTTTATTTTACTGTCAACAGTCTGTCTCACAGTCAGCGTCTGGAGGCTGTTTCTAATATTTACATAATGTACACTTCTGTACCAGAGTGCAACACTGCTGTCGTTAGCTTCGTAGTGGCTATGTAAATACAACATAGCGCTTTTGAGTTTATATCTAGGCGAGTTCACTTATTTTCCTTATCATTTATCTGGGTCAAAAATGGTTTTTTGGGAATTTTTTTCGTGTGTATATGATGCAATGTAAACACAATTATACTTAAAAGAACAAAATCGGTTTTAACGTTTTCTCCATCGCTGGCCTACTTCAATAGCTTAGAGTTACGCGAGTTGTTATGTGGCAGTGAATCCTGGAAAATTACGGCTGCAGTGCGTAATAAATTGGAAGCAATGAACATTTTGCATCATCGAAGGATGATGAAATCCAAATGGTCGGAGAGAATCACAATTGAAAGAAATATTACAAATAGTTGAAGAGAATGAATGTATAATGAAAACTCCCGAGAAGATGAAGAGAGGAAAACTTACTGGGAAAAGCTGGTTAGTTGAAAGAGAAAAAAAACTGGGACTAACCGAAAAAAGATAAACATTACAGTATCTTTAAGACGGTAGCTAAAGGAGAAATAAGTTAGAATGATTCCAATGTAGACCCAAGCATTGAATGTATCAGAACAATCATAAAAGACGGCAATGTTAAAACTTGTGCCGGAAAGAACAGGTTAAGTGCTAAGAGAGGAGAGGACTGCAATAAACCAATCTTTGAATTGATGGCTGCTGACGATGATATTTTCACCTAAAGTTCAACTTCAATAACTTTCATAGTTTATGGAAAAAGGTTTCATTCTCTACAGCGCAGTTTAAGGTGGTTTGAGCCCAATGTTTCCCCAGTCAAAATAGAGACAACATTTGAATATTTACGTTGATTATTCAATAGCTATGGGAAGCAAGAATCGAATATCGTAATATTAATGACCCAAAAATATCGCTTCATTTCACAGGAAATTTCTGTTGTTAACTAAATTTGCATACATAGACCATAAACTGGAATCACATATTTTCACGCCACGTGGTTAAAACGCCTTCCTGCCAGGATTTGTTTTGCGCTTCTGTAAAAATTATTGCAGAAAGGGATGCATTTATTTTTAAAATAGATGAGAATTATTGAAAACCAATTACTATTAAAATTCCGATGTGAGTTATTAATTCCTCATTTACTAATAATAAAACCTCTCCTAAGAGTATACCCGAGCCATTTCCCATCTTGGTACTTCCTATCTCCTCTATTGGAACATACTCTGAGTCGAGTTCGAAGAGTTAAAAATTTCTCGGCATATATCTAAAAAAGTGTCATGAGTGGCTGATATTCGGGTATCTTTGGAAAAGTGTTATATTTTTCTTTGTGACAAGGCTTGACTTCTTGAGTTTCATGCGAATTGGTATATCTCTCAGACTGCCACTGTATCAAGAGAATTCAATTGGAGAAAGGTGTTCTCTGCGGGCCGCACTCAAGTAGGGTGGGGTGGAGGAAGTTTGCCATTGCCATTCACGATGGAAGCGCAGCTCCAGTTCTCTTATCCCCGGGAGACAACCTCGCAAATGAGCGCGGAAATAATATGGTGGTTCTGGAAATGAACAACCAAACCGAAGAAAAATATTCCAACTCCAAGAGATTATTGGGGAATATTCTCGAGGATGAAGACATCTCCGGCGAAATGACTCTGAATAATCCCGGGAATCTGGAACCTTCTACAATGGCTTCATAGCAGTCAGAATATTTTTCTTGGCGAAATATTATTCTCTTTATTTTGCTAATTTCCTTCCTTTCTATAGTTTACGATTTTCAATCCAGTCTCACGGTACCACTCTGAATGAAACCGAGTTTAATACGCTTATGTCTTTCGACCCCATCCAAACTAGGAAAATTCCAGGAGTTAATTCAGGACCATAGGTCGAAGTAATTGGATAAGTCACAAAAGTTGGAAATCATTACATAATGAAGTAGCTACTTCATCAGCATTGGCCTGATTTTGAGGAAAGTATCGGCCAATAAATATAAATAGCATTTTACGATGCTGCCAAGGGTGATAAAATCACATATATATGTTGAAAATACGCTAAATATAATCCAATTACCTTGAATAATTACATTTTATAAATTAGAATACTTGATAATCTTAAATTCTCTTACAATATTTAAGGAAAAACATGTTCGCTTACTGCTGTTGGAAGCTCAAATAAATGATTCGGTATTTAAAGGCATTCTTGTGCAGAATTTTACTGATGTGATGAGTTCCTTTGTACTTATTAATAGTATTCATTAACCGCCATCAGCGCTTCAACTGCTGACACGCCATTTTCACGGTTCAGAAATATTAGTTTTAAGCCTTTCGAAAACTTCAAGAAACAGCCGGAAGGAGAAGAAGACGGATTTTGACTGGAAGTGATATCGAATGAAGAATGATTAGAAAGGTAATGAGGAGAGGGAGGGTTGTTTCTTTGTGGGAAGAAGCTTGGAGAGAGAAGAAAGTTGGAAAGAGGGAAATTCGGGGGTCGGAAAGAATGGCAGAATTTAAATTTAAAACTGAATCTTAACTATACGTCAGCAATGTAATAATGAAGGGGTTAGTTGAAAGAGAAACTACATGTCTTGAGGTAGCGACACATGGTGGCAGCTGCGCACAACGCAAAATTATTATTTTAATATAATCTACCGGCCAGAGTAGGTCAGTAAAGGTAGGTAGTTGTAGGGAAGTCAGTGATTATCCTCTAGATTTTTACAAATGGAGGCCCCAACCAACCTACAAAGTTTAATGTCAAATAAGAGTGAACGCCTCTCTGTGTTCAAAGTACGATCTTTCCTCGTGGGCAGTGGCGCTAAGCGCTCGGTAGCGACTGATTGTTACATTGTATGTTCGGCAGTCGAGAACATCTAGTCCCGTTAAGGTCACAAAAATCCACAGGGGAAGAGAGTAGTTTAACTGGCTAAAGCACTCGGCCAGAAATGGAGGGATCCGGGTGCGAATCCCGGTCAAGGCGGATGATTTTTTCTCTGTGGAAATTCGCACATTTGTGCATTGCGGGTGACTCCGTAAAGTGGAACTCCGTGGCTAGTCCCGGATAGCTTAAAATGTGTCTACAAAGTTTCTTTCTCCATCTCAGAGTACAACGCACCCTTCTTCGCATCGCCCATGAAACCTATTCTTTCTTCTCCATTTCCTCGTTTACCCAACATCCATCCCTCAATCCTGGCCTTCAGAGACCTGTGCCCCTCATCGTCCCCTCCAACCACCTAATTGCTTTCTTCTAATCTCATCCAGATGATTCCTTTTCTCACCAACCATTCAAAACAATTCGACGTTTGTCTTCCTTTTGGTCCGCCGCACCTTCTTCATCGTCCTCCACACACACAACTCGAGTCCCTGCAGACTATTCTTTTCTCCTTTTCAGAGAGTCCACGCTTCTGTTCAATATGCAATTTAATTTCATATGTAGCGCAGAATATATAATCATATGGAAATTTCCATTGCCAATGAGCTAGCTATTTCAGCTTCCGTGTTTGATTGACAGGCTTATTAAGGTTAAGAAAGCGTCTGTTACCGACTCCAAAATATTGTATTTCTTTTCGACATCCAATTTATTGAATGGTCTTGTTTAATGGTTTGCGAAACCCTAAGTGTGTTTTAATTTTCCTTGTCTTGGATCTCAAACATTTTTGTTCAAGGTACTGCTAAAAACATAGTGTTGGGAGAGTACGGACAAAGACGCCTAGCGCAGTCAAAACAGACCAAAGTGAAGATAGGGAGTAAATATCTATATCTACATTATAACCTACAACCTACCTCCAGTGAGTTTTCGCCAACATTTATTTCACTATACTCTATTCATGTTGGCGTAACTTCGACTTCTGATGCATTTGCCAAAACCTGCTGATACTTATCAGGAGGTGATATTTCACAAAAATGCGCTGCACTATAGGTAAGCATGCTATCACTACGTGAGAGTTTTATTGATGTTTTCAACAACTACGCTAATGCACTACGCTAATACATGAGTTAATAAGGTTCAGAGATAATGTATATTTGTACGGAGAAAAATTACTTACGAGGATTGACGCGATTTTGACGCCATTTTTGTGATATTTTATATAATACTATGAAGTTTTAATGTCAAATATCCTACCTATATGTAACAATTAGCCTTTAAGTTGCAAATGTCCTAGACGACTCAAAGCAAGATCAGAAAACATTGCCTATTCCATATTGCCTATTTCCATATGAGTGATTATAGCCAGCCGTCGTTCTTCGAACAGCACAACCACCATAAGTTAAACTTAAACATTGATTTTAAAAGTGAATTTTTACAAATTCATAGTTTTTTATCAATAACACTTACCATATAAACGTAAATCCACGACAACTTTCATTTGCGCTCGTGGTTTGCAGTTACGCGTTTAGGCGGAGAATTGTGATAGTTTATTATGAAGTTATGTATTTTACATCACGGTTAAAACTTAACAATGAAAGAAGCAAAATTCAAGCATATTTTTTCACCAAAATATCGGAAGCAACTTGGATCCCACCTCAAGAAAACTGGCACATTTTCCTCGAATCAAGTCAATTCTGGTTACACATGATTGATATTTATTTCCTTGGTGTTTTTTTCATTTTATGGCCCAGATTAATGAAGATAGAGCCTCAAACATGTATTCGCTAGTGTTGACTACTCAAATGAACACTTATGAGGTATAATGACAACAATTTGAGCAAAACATGCTTCGGAGCACTCATAAACTGCCTATACTCCAATGCTAATCAGCTCTGTACCCAAGGCCGTTACTGTCGGTAGCCAATCAGGAGCCTCAAGTTGTCGGCATCGGTCGAAGACAAATGTTATCCGTACTTTCTTTATCTAGATCTTTAGTGCTGTTGACACTTCTCTCCCCCGTACCATTTGCAATTATGTTGGCAGCGTTTCCTGCCAACGCAATATCCCCTCCTCTGCGCTCCTATACTTACTCCTTCCATGTGGGTCTTTCTGCGATTACGTCATTTTGCGACAGCTTATGTTAGAAGTTTTGCTTCAATCGTCTATGGCAAGCCGGAGGAAACTTTGTACAACTAATGATTTGTTTTTAATTTTTTTCTAATACCCAGTCATTTACAGGTACAGGAATTTATAAGCCCCAGGAATGAACTCTCATTAAATTTTCATTTATTTGACTAATATATGCCTTTCTCTGGCCTTTCCCATCGCAAATAAAATACTGAGTTCAAAATCACTCCTAGGGCACTCTCGCATAATAATTTAGCAAAACATTATTATGATTAATGTACTGTAATTTGAGAAAAAGTCTATAAATTAGCCATTCTTAAAAACACCCGACTGAATTCAGAGTCAAATAAACACATAATGGTAAGGGACAATTCATTTCTCGAAATACTTCTTTTGCTATATTAACGTACAGAAGCATTCAGTGGGGCCAACAAACTGTTACGAAAATGTCATCCATACTTTCAGTGAATAAGTACTGTGAATGCATGCACATTACGGATTATCAAGGATAGCCATGGTAATTACCACACGTATCTATTACAGTTCTACTATCGGCACATTAAACACAATCATGGCATAAAAATCGAGTAATTTCGCCAAAACCTTCTTCCTTTGTTCGAATTATATTTCGAAGAGAATTTCTTGGTAATTTAATTCTATAAGTGCACAGCACACATAGATAACAAGCTCTTAGGAATAAGAACTTTAAAATTAAAAAATATTTCTAATCTCCTTAGCAAAAATATGTATACCTTCGTTCCCAACCCCCTTGACTCCGCTTCCAGCTATGTAGAACATGCTATTGCTTAACATCTGACCATGGTTTCGTTGACGAATGGTCTTTTCAAAGTGTTGGATACTGCAAGATATTCCGTTTTGAAAAAGAATGTTTACGACATTTTTAAACCGAGGAACTGCAAGACTAATCTATCTTGGTGTGATATAAGCACCTTGGTTCGGTAGACGCGTCACAATCATGAGTGCATTCGCCCATGTTGTAAACCAAGTCATATTTCGAGTCACGTTTCTCGCAAAGGGCAGCAGAAGCACGAACATTCTGTGAGAGAATGTAAATGTCGCCATTTGACATGATCCAATTGCAAATCAGCCCGCAGAATTAGTCTCAACTTTCATTAGTCGTCACAATAATTTAAGACCAAAAGAAAATACATCACCTTGAACTTTCCATTGATTCACAGGCTTTCCATGATTGGATTCGATATAGAATGCTAGCTCGAGCTCATTCGGTTTTTCTGGAATATTCGATTTTTTTCAGGCGGTCAATAATATCGTCAATATCCTTCCGACGAACGAATATGAAGCCATCCTCTTCGTGGAAGTGCCTGGGCATGTTTGCACCCATTTTCTCAGAATCCATGAGACACATAAATATGTTTATGGTCGCAATTTGCAGGAATATCTTCGTAACACATTTATAGATCAGATATCGCTGCAACATTTTCAAGTACTTGCATCCGTTTTTTTACACTGAACCAAATTCTATTTTGTACTATTATCAGCTGCCTGTTGGAGATGGACATGTTGTCATTACACAGTTCCTCATATCAGGATGAGAATAGTTCATTTTTGTTCCTACACACTCAAATTTCTACGTTTCCCAAAAATTCAGTCACTTAAGTGGAAGTTTTCAATGATGAGAATTAAAAAGCAGTTGCTATTCATGTACTTATGGTAAAATGTTCTTCACTGACATTATTTTAAACCAGATAATTGTGCTCCACTCAATCGCAAGAATGCTAGCGGTTGCACTGTCTTGGCGAAGAAAGATTTGGTGCTAATCATAAGTTCCCAACTGGCTCGATGGATTTGTTTCAAATCTCTTTGACAAAACACTCATTAGGCCTGTGGAGAAATTCATGCTAATAGCATGGACTATTTTAGACATATATGCTGCCAATGAGGAAACATAATTCCTGCATTCATTTTAGCAAATAGTCGTGGGCTACATTTATGGAGAGGGAAAAAGATGAATATTAAAAGCTGCACCTAAAAACTTTTTTATTCAACCGAAACTTTCTCTTCATTGTTATTCTTTCAAAATGGTCTTGCTAGAAGAGGAATATCTTAATTAGAGAGGACTTTCACCTCTTAATGCACGAGTTAATATTCTGACATGTGACCACTTGAATTCATAATTTGTTTATATGAATTTGGAGAAAATCTTCTACAATTAAGAATATCCTCCCAAATTCAGAGGTCCGTGAATGAATACCCTTAAGTTAGTTTGAGCAAAATATCATTTTACCTAGAAATCGATGAATTTGGTCTCATTTTAAAGAAAAATATGTCACCCTTCTAATTACACCAAGAATTCTACCCCTTACTGCATTACTTTCGGAGATATTTAACAAAAAATACCAGCCCTTTTACATGGGAAATGGTACGTGCATGCACTCCAGAGAGATATTATTTACAAAATGAGGAATTTATAACACTTAGATGTCGAAGAAAAACTAACAGCGTGTAGTTTGTATGTTTTCTCGACTATATTTTAAAAATAATCATTTTGTCATTGCAATAGGTTCTTAGGTATCTCAAAAAACCTTCCATTTTGAAGTAGTTTCAAACGCACAGCGCGAAAAAAATGAGTTGTTGTTTATTTATTTGTAGACTAGTTTAGATATTTTATTTAATTACTTACCATTTTTATCATATAAAACTATATTGCACCATTAATAATACAATATTTAGTTCATGTGTCCAACAGCTGGTGAAATTAAAACGTATAATTTGAATATGGTCTCTATTATGACTAGGAAGCTATCCCGCCCGGACTACCTTAACAGTACGAATGTTTTTGTTCTTTACGTTGCAATTGTTTCGTTGGTGTTGCGTTTATCTTCAGTCTATGTCAGGTCTTCATGTCGGGTCTTCATAAATTGCCAAGACGATTTATGGAGGCCCGAATATTGACCTGATTAGATTGCATGGAGAGAATAAAAAATGGATAGAAAGAAATTCGTACAAGTTCCGACAGTCAGCTGATATTGACATATCCGCTTTTGGATGCGACATCTTTACACCACCAACCACCGACTTAGATCATATCGCTCATCCAAGAGTGTTCCCTTTGAGTTATCGAGAGTAAGCCGACTAGGTCACCCCGCCTGTGGTATTAATATTGCCCTTGTCATGTACAGATTTCCTCAAGAGCTGTAGTAATTCTCCACTGATAGTTATCTGGCAAGTTTCCATCGTTATTTCACAAACTACAGCAGCCCTCAGTAAACTCAAAGGCGATCAGCCCTCAGTAAACTCAAAGGCAAAGACAATCTGTATTTATCAAAAGGTAGGATTCCTTATGAAGACAAGGCACTGGGAGGAATCTTGTAACAATTAGTTTGAGGTCTCAAGACAAGAGGAAACCGTATTACAGCATGTTGTTTCTGCTATTGATGAAGGGGAGAATTTCGTCGAAGCAAAAAACCACCTCGTTTTCTACTCCAAAATTCTTCTCATTCCATTTCACATATTCCAGAGTACAGTCGTTTGGTACGGTATAAAAAGCTCATCAAATATTCTAATGCATAATGTTTTACCTCATTTATACACCAATCCGGGATATAAACGGATATTGAGGAAAAAGGAGCGACCTAGAGATTTGGAGGAAAATGTGTAATTGTAACCCAATAGATGACTGCAACGTCATAAAAATTATAAAAAAATATCAAATAAGTGATTCACTCAAGAGTTACGACCCACAGATTGAGGTGTCAAACAAGCTTATTCCATGAACCGCCGCTACTGTTGCAATTGAAAGGAGGGACTGGACGTGATCAATAATTTGGTAGCAAGTGTGAATCAATCTTATTTTTCTCTTGAGCCATGAAATTTCTGCCCTTTTTATCATTTCCGTTAATAATTCTTTTCATAACTGAAGGTGTATAGTGGTTTTGAAAACATAGGTTATATGACGATATTAATCGTGAAGACAATGGAAAAAGCATACGAGGCATATGCTGCAATATTTCTGTCATTTTTGTGCATCAGAGATACTTATTTCTTTAATTATGTCTCTTAGTAGGTCACAGCTATGTAAAACCTCCACGAGCCAAAACGATAAGTGAGAAAACGAATTCTGTTTTACGGAAAATATCTAAAAAGTAGTACGAAAAGTGGCTGAACCATATTTTTTGTTAGTAACATGGGATATTTTGTTTTTTTAGAGTACTTTTCTCTTCCCACAGTATTGATTCCTGTTTCGAGTCGTCTCCCAAAACTTTAAAAGCTCCGGAGAACTGTTTGATATTATTATAACGGACAACTCTGTGAGCTATTTATCGACTTCTGAATGCTGCTCTTTGTAAAATACCACATTTGTCGCTGCTATGATGTTTAACTTTCGTCCAGATGATTCATTTTACCGTGATTATGTTCCAATGAAACTGAGTGGTAAATCTTTCGCCATTTCCCTTTTCCTTGATCGTCGTATCCCTGAAACTGTTTACTGTTCTTTTTATTCTACTCATAATATATTGCCTTGCAACTCACCTCAAGTGTTTGTGGCAGGGAGTGAATTATTTATGGAAGTGTTTTCTGGAAATCGTATCAGCTGTTTTGACCTATTTATGTACCGGTTTGTTTTGAAAGTTAATATGTCTTCCCTGAGAGTAGCTAATTAGATAAGTGATTTGGAAAGCTCCTTAAGTTTTTACCATGACTCTACCACGCTTTATTGAGGATTAAGTGGATTGCACTTTATTTTCCCAGGATTTTCGAGAACATTTTAGACTGCAGTGGTTAACAAGGAATTTCCAAAGGGATCTTTCTCTTTAAGAATGACTTTCCGCCTCTTTAAAGCTGCTTTTTTTGATTTACACCAAAAAGTTTAACTTTTGATTTTTCCATGGCGGTGGCTTAACAATTTTCAAAGAAAACTGTAGAATCACCTTCATCTTCGAACATTTATAACAGGTGAGAGTAAACTGAACGGTGAAATTTAAAGCGATGCTATTCCTTGTCGGAGAATTCCTAGTACGGACTTAAAACATTTACAATACAACTGAATGGGCGATTTTCGGAGGATTATATATTCTTGGGATACTATGGTGGGTGGGCAATGGGAAACTAGAAATTAAACTCTCATTTTTCTGAATTCATTATACTTAGCAATTCTTTCAGTTTATTATAACTTGAATTTGCCAGTTATTTTATTAAAGTGGATTGTAGAATAAAGAGGAACACGCGATTTCTCGTCACGACGACCTCTGATTACAATATAATTATTTTTATAACTTAATACGTGACAGAGGAATGTAGAAAAAATATTTTGGACCAACATCTCTTGGGAAAAAATTAAAAATAAATATAAGAAATAGATCGTATTTGTTGTTCACTTTTGCAGTGACTTAGTTACTTCATTTCACCATCGCACCTTCCATTTGCCGAGGCATGGAAATTTTATTCATTAGATTCTGTGACGTTGGCGGGTCCATCTTACCTAAGGACAGACTCGGTGAATCTTTCGAAGGCCATTGGTTATTGTCTCTTGCGGCTCATTCTTCGAAGAAACTCTTCAAACTCAACGGCTAACCTCAGCATGTATTCTCGAGGTCGAGAGCAATCATCGACCATTCAATTACAAGCACTTCCCGTCTTTGAGCACACCCACGAGAATATGTATTGGGAGGCATATTAATATCTCAGCGATTTCAAAGCTGCGTGGATTTCTTTGGGTTCCACCATCAAATCTCGCGGGCAATCTCCTAGGGGAAGTTCAATTTTTTTATGCGAGGAAGATGAAGCTCCCATGTTCTCAATATCAGATGTGGCTAAAATTGAAACATCGGCTTTCACAGAGTTTAGACTTCGTACCAAGTTTAGCCTTGATCTGAGAGCGGCCGGTGAGCACGGTTCCGCGAATACTGAAGCAAAAGGAAGGTCAACTGGCCTTCCCGCTTGGCAAACTTTGGAAAGGTTTCGCGATAATATCTATTCCACATCCCGCATTGAGAAAAGATCTCGCCATCTTTCTATCTCCTTAATAAATGTACAGTGTACGCTCTAGTCAACTCTATTTTGAGCATAGTGTATGAGTTTTCGGGATCAAATGCATTATTGAGGAGTGAGAAACGTAGAGACATAACAAGAAATGACTACACAACACAGTGCATAGAGCTGCTTCTTTAAGAATAAATAATACAAGTTCTTCTTTAAGTTTCAGTTTTTGCTTAGAGACGACGTACAGTTTGAGCAGGGAACTTTTCTTTGCGACGCAACGTAATTTTTTCTTTTTCTCTTTATTAATAGTTAATTTAACTTCTAGTTTACACCTACATCAACGTACTACCCTCCGAGCCGCCGCATGGGCGTGTGGCAGGGGCTGTTAGGACATCAGCCGTGTAAAGATGTAAGGGATAAAGTTTTGGGAGGTGAAATGGTGGCGTGCATTATGGGAGTGTATTTAGTGGAGCTCAATTTCTACTGTGGTTGCTCATTCTGCACAAAAAGAACGAGATTTTTTACCTTTGTGTTCGGCAATGTATCTCTCTTATTTTATCGCTTCTGTCAGACCTAGAGATGAAGTGGGGCGTCATGATATTATTTTCTGTGTCGCTCTGAAACACATGTGGAGTATATTCGTTATGAAAAGAGAAAATTGACAATGCTGCAAAGTCTTAAGAAAGCCGCTGTGAATTGCAATGATATGATGTTCTCATTGCTTACCTCTCCGATCCAGTGACTATAAATAGCAAATTCGCGTGAAACAATTATTGTATATAAGCGACTTCACCTTTCGAATATCACTTCTCTGTGAGGTAAACCTATAGTTTGAGAAAATGCAAAAGCGATCTTTAAACAATCTAACACATGGCTAGGGTAATCTAATTATCCAATTCTAATCAATATAATTGAAAGTCAAATTCAGTGTTTTTCTGTCTGTTCTTCATAGGATGCTAAAACTTGTTACCAATTTCACTGACATGGTATTTTTCTGTCATATAATGTTGAACGTCCCATTCAGTTAAAGTGGCAGCATACCATGGCAGTAATATCTGGGGTCAATTTTTCACTCTTCTTTCGGCTTAACCCTTTTAAATCTCACTCGCCTTGACAATGAGAAGAGAATCGACTGGCAAAGGACGGTGGTCAGAGACCGGTAACACTCTCCTTCTTTTATCTCATTTAAGTTACTTTTGGTAAAAAATTACTGTTTATAGGACATGTTAAATTATAGCTAAAGGTTCTTTCATTGATGGTATACTCTATCACCAGCCCGAAATTACGTATCCTCTTGCCATTGAGAGCAGAGTTCTTTTGATGCGTCATTCCCTTCTGAAATTCTGTTCGCCCATATGGTCCACTGTCTGCCCCGTCATTTCTGTCATTTCTTGGTATTTCGCATAATATTCTCTGCAAACATGTTTCGGACTAAAAGTCGCTTCACGATGTCTAAAACGGTTTCTCCCGAATCTCTGAACCTGTCATATACTTACATATGACGGTCAAGATAAAATATGCTGTTCACAAATGAAAGTCACTCGTGGCTGAGTGAATTGAAACGTTGGTCCGACAGGATGGCTGTGATGAGGAGTTTTCGATCATAAAACG
The DNA here is from genome assembly GCA_963169105.1 of Ceriagrion tenellum. NCBI lineage: Eukaryota > Metazoa > Arthropoda > Insecta > Odonata > Coenagrionidae > Ceriagrion > Ceriagrion tenellum. The sequence continues at coordinate 3,531,667 of OY720633.1, forward strand.
GTGTACAATATCGACGTTGGCGGAGGATGGGAGGAAATACGACGACGCATATGTTGACGAAGGAATTGACGAAATAGACGGATAAAATGCCGTGGTCACGGGTCACGCGACGACACGAATCGTGCCGAAACAACAACATGCAACGACTCGTGATAGCTGGAACGAACAAAGAGGAAATCCGTTTAATTAATCATAGAATTCGGGTTCAATATTGCATCTATCTCCACTGCCTAACCGGTAACGGTTTCAAATTAAAAGCTCCCCCCTTAACTCAAGGAAAAATAGAGAAAAATGGTATTTTGAGAAATGCAATACCCTTCATACCCTCTGAACGTAGAAGCTCTCTCTGCAAAACAATTTATCCTTAAGCGGACATATGAGCATGGATCATTCAGTACACATTTTAAGTACTTTTTTATTAACACTAAAAGCAATTCTTGGACCGGATCTATTTGCATGCAATTAGCTGTGAAGGAACTCGAAATTTATGGCTATAAAAATATAAATTATGAGACATTGAAATAATGTTATTGCTTACATTTTGAAATTTTTCCTAAAATGATGATTTTCCTAAAATTTCCTAGGACTAGAGTTTTCGGCATGGTATCAGAAATTTATTCAAAATCAAATAACAATACATGTTTTAATACAAAAAATTGTACTCGACGTGGCTTGTTGATATTTTTTTCTAACAATTACGGTAATAAAAATTTTTTTATTTCGCATTGAGAATAAAATCTGTACCCATTATATGTCATGCACAACAAAGCCACGTGTTAAAAAAACCTAATTTTGTGCGTCACAGTATTGTTCACTTTTATTCATGTATATTACTAATGAGGACACGAATGCAATGTTTCACGCAAATCTGTACTTTAACGCAAATTGCTCTAACCGCCTCAATCCTCGTCATTTGATGCCGCCAAAATAGCACCGAACGTTACATGGTGAAAAAATAGAATTATTAGTACGACAGAATTTATTAGAATGAGCACTTAGTGAACATTTCTGCAAAAAAAAACTTTCGAATCAAATGTCAAGGGATGAAGCATGTTTTTTCCCTCCCGCACCTCGAAAGTGATTGATCAATTACTGTAATGCTCAACTGGGGAAGTGCATCCTGGTCATGAAACGTGGACTTGGTGTCTTGACATTCGCTCTACGACATTGTCTAACCCATAGAATGATTGAAGTACCAGAGGTGGCGCTGCTTATACTACATATGTAATCATCCGTTAGTCATAGTTAAAACCGCGTTCGTCTTACTGAGTGTCCATGAATTACCATTTGCGTAACGGGCATAATGGAATTTATCAGTACGATTGCTGTATATATAGTGTTAAAATACTTAGAAATTTGGACGGTCTCGGTCAAATTAATATAGAAATATACTTCCATGACCTAGTAATTATCTAAAGAAGAAATTGGTGGGTGAGAACATTGAAAATCATATTGCGCCTTCTTGAGTGCTATACTTCAGGTATCTACTTTCATATTTAAAAAAATATTTCCCTTTAAAAGTGGAAACGGGAACTCTTCGTTGAGAAATCCGTCCGGTCTCACAATCTCACACAGCAATCATAGTATTATGCTAAGGACTCTCATTACGTCGGAAATAGCGTCAACTGTCAATGTGTCAACTGTGCAATTTACAAAAATTTGTCACCCCTCCTCTGTTGAATTTTGTACTTTATGGGATGGCATGCGAAAACCCCCTTCCCCATCTTGGACGACGATGGGCCCTTAAGTGAGAGCTAATGTGGTATTAACTGTATTAGACAAACAGCAACTGTTCAGAACATGGATGTCTCGCAAAGATTAACAAGAACGCAAGCAAAAATACTTCATACCTCCCAGATATACGGCGATTAAATACGTAGAAATGACCACAAGAGAAAATCGGCCGACTCCCAAAAGTTGACGCGGGAGTTTCTCTCGCAGCAATTTCCACATAGCAACGCTCGTCATATGCTACAAAGTTATGCCTCTTCCCATCATTTTTAAATTAAATGAGAATATGTAGATTAGCGGATGGATTTGAGATGAATATAAATACGTAGTTTCTCAGTCATTTGGGATGTGGTTGGAGAGAAATGGAGGGAATCGGGTGGACAAACGAATCGGCAAAGAATGGAAGGCTCTTATCAAAACTAGAAAACTGAGATGGAATAGCAGAGGCAGTAGGGAGGAGAGCTTCACGGATGAAATCATTTGTACTGACAATGAGAGGTGGAGAGAAGCGCGAAGTGAAGGCCTTTCGTGAATCGGCGCGTCACTCGAAGGGTACCAGGACACGCTTCCTCTGTCTGAAGGACGTGACACAATCGACGAGGAGCGTCTGACGCAATCCGTGAGTGGAAAACGTGATAAGAGAGCAAGCGGTGAAAGCATTGGGAATCGCACACAAGGAAAGGCTGGCGTGAACACGTGTCCTAACCCCGAGAGACTTCCTCCACCACGTATAACAGACACAACGAGAGCCAATCGGATACGTCCCATGACGTTGGGAATGAGAGTCGGATGACGACGCCAACCACAGATAGTTTATAGGAAGGTAAGATCTGGTGGATTCCCCGGCGTATAAGCTTCTCAAAGTTCACTCGGGTTGCTCATCGGGTCAGAGGATCTATGAGACCCGACGTTCTGACACTCAGGGAAGAGACGAGTGTCGACAGGTCTCTTGGAACCTCTGACCCGGTGAGGTACCAGAGGGAACTTTGAAATAAATTTATAGAAACCCTAACATGCTTCCTTGGATTAATGACTTTCGTCCATCCAATTCTGTAACGTCAGACGTTCTCTCTTACTGTAAGTTACATCCTATATAACTCGTTGTGAAAGGGAAAATGGTCCAACGATATGTAAAATATAACAAGTTATATTGTACTAAAGATTGTCAGTGAATTTTGAGTCAGTATCTAAAGGCCGCTTTACACGGTACATTTCATTGAACAAGCGAATGTATCATAGAATGTACAAGAAACTGAATTGAATTAGAGCAGATTCTATTTCCCGTTAAGTCATTCCATTAATCATACAATTTGCCGTTTTTTTCCGCACGGTACAATTTCCTTCATGAAGGAATTTGTACATTCGTTTGTACCATAAAATGTAACGTGTAAAGCGGCCTTAAGAACGCCAGGCAGCCTGCCAGGACACTGCACCGACTATTTCAATGCAGTTTATTGGTCCCTTTATAGTAAAATTTCCAGTCATAGGAGAGATCTTATTACGGGGACCTTGGGTAAGGACATTAAAAAAAGGCTAAAGAGTTTGGTATGGAGTGTAGCTTAATGCCGACTTAATGCCGAGAAGAAGAATGAAATAATGTTAATGACGCCCTCCAATTGGGAAAGTTCAAAGGATAGTTATTGACTCCCGCTGAAAACCATCCTAACTGGTAGATTATTTAAATAAAAATAATGAATATAATGAAATAAATGAATTTGTCACATTCTCCATCTGCATCTGCGTTCATTACTCTATTTAGAAGTGTGACTGCGGAAGTGTGTTCGCGAATTGTTCGCTCGCACCGAGTGTGACCTCACTTCCGCCCGTTCCGCTCCCACGGCCTCCATTGCGTCACACGTTCCACGTACGCCGATTGCGTTGCGTCCCAGGTGCTCCGACCGTAAAATGAGTTAAATTTCATTCCATTCCATTCTGGCAACTTAAAGGAAAGTATGGCCTATTCTTGATTAGATCATAAAAAATTATCACCCTTGTCTCGTTTTTTTGCGCAGATTAACTTAAAATAAGAGTATTTGCGCAAACTTTGGGAACCATGGAAAATTTAACTTTGGTGACTTCCGAAAAACTCAAAATCTGAAATATCCAGTCATTCCAAACTTATTCGGTCATAAATAGTGTATTAGTGAAAGGGAATGACATTTTGAAAGTTATTACATTAGTGAAAGGGAATGACATGAGAGAAATGACATTTTCTCTAATACTACTTCACAATGAAATACAAAAACAATTTTTCCGAAAAACCGTTCATGAATAGTGAATTCACCCATGGAATTGAATGATGAAAAAAATAGGCACAAGTTCATCTTAGTTCTGGATTTATAAGTAGATAAATACTGGAACTGGAGCCATAATAAGATATACAAATAGCCTTGCAATTGGTTATAATAATAATAATTTCTTTGTACCTAAGAGCCGAAGCCAATTACTAGTTACTTAATATATAGACGAGCATATAAAACTATGCCCAGGGAGGTGTAAATATCCTACCCAGGCGGGACTCGAACCCATGACCTTCGGTTTGGGAGGCGAGGACTTTAACCCGCCGCCACCGAGGCCGGAAGTTCCAAAGGCTGCAAAAGGAATTCTTCAAAAATATATCCATCGACTATTTTGTGCACTAATCTTAATCACTCTCGTTCTCGACAACGTTGAATTCCATAATTTATTCTTTTTTAAGGATATTGGCCAAATAATTATGTACTAATAATAATAATTGGTAAGTCGAGGCGAGGCCATGTAATAATTGAAGTACTGAGTGTTTCAATTATTTTCTAATTACTTTGACGTGGAGTAGTATTTTCAATAATGTCAGCGAAAATTTGGATTTCAGTCTTTCTTTTGACTCATAATAACATGATGAAACTTCCTAGGTGCTTCAAGGTGTGGTATCTTCCTCACCGTTCTTACTAGTTTCAGTCATTAGTCGGCCTAATACAGCTAGTCGCAATCCGCCTCCTCACCCGCCCCGATTGGACACAAATAAAGCCCATACCTACAACTACATTATACTCTACCGGCCACCTTAAGGGTGTGGGACAGGAAGTGGGTTATCAACAACATTAATTTTGTTATAGCCCATTAATTTTAATATGGCTACGACTACAGATGAATTGGCAAACCCCTGCCATCACATACTTACCAAGGGGTAAAATTCCAGAAACATGCGCCTCACAAAAGGCATGCTACCAATATGAGATTGCTTGCATTTAAGTATTTTTTACAACAGCTCATATCCTCTGAAATGTAGTGTTTCACCAGATATATGCTCGACGTGCGGTCACCTAATGGTAGCAGACAAGGATAGAAGCTTTAGTAGTTTATTCAGTAGAATATTAATTAGACAGCCTCGACTTAAAGTAAATATGCCCACCCCACGAATAATTTCGATGCTTCCTATCACTCTCGCCCATCAGAAAGATGTTTTTTTGTTACTCTTTCTGCTTTTTTATTTTTTGTTGGCCTGTTTAATTCATATAACCATAATAGAGAGTTCATTTCCAGATACTGGTTTCTAAGTGAATTATTTGACATAAAAGCCTATCTTGGATGTTTTGTTTTGCCATTATGTGACTATTTGCCAGGAATGCTCAACGGTTTAGACTCAAGGAAGAAATGGACCCCTGTGACAGTGGGACAATACGTCGGCAGAAAAACTATCCGTAGTCTGCGTAAGGAATTTGATCATCTTTGGGATTTTCTCAGCATCGATTTCGGTGGGGTAAGTTATTATCTCCTACCCTTGAGGTCGCGGGTGCTGTCAGGTCCTGAGAGCACCTTCCCCTACCCAGAGCATTAATGTTCATGAGGGTAGTAATGAGTTGAGAGTAAGAAAGGTCTATGCCTACCTATTTTTACACACTACAAAAAATACAGTTTATTTATCTATTTTCCATCACCGATCCATCCACGCTACCTGCACAATTCTTTTGTTTTATCTTCCTCCCACTGATTTTTATCATCTTGGCCGAGTAGCATCGTCTCAACAACGGGAAAGGTAGCGAGCGTCTTCTTTTTTACGTACGGCCGACGAGTCAGCAGCTTTCTTGGGGGTCGACCCCTCTGGAAATGGCAGCCACTGCCCTTTTCCGTATGGGATGGGAAGGACTCTGCCATCATAGAGCAGAAGTAAAGAGCAGGTTGGAGGGAGGAGGACGGGGGGAGGAGGAGCTCAAAGGGGGAGATCTGAAACAGTGAGTAGCGGGAGGCCTGCGCCTCTATGATTAGGAACACACACGCGGGGGCGTTTCTCAGGGTATGCTATCGATCTCATCCTTGCCCTGCCTTCCCAACCCACCTGTCCTTACCCTTCCCCCCCTCTTCGACCCTCCCCTCTCCTCCCCCTCTCACCCACCCCCTCCCTCAACCTTCACGCGGGAACGGACCCTCCTATGGCCGCCGCTATTATTCTCGGAGTCGCGTGACCAACTCCTCGCACGAAAGAAACTTTTGTGCCCCACCACCCCCCGCTCGGCATTTAAGGAAGGGTTCACGCGACCCTTTTTCCTTCCCGTTTCCCCACGCGCGAGCACTGATTCCAGGGCTCCCCTGAAGGTCGGGCCCGCTTTCCGCCCGCCCCCGCCGCCAACACCCTTTCGGGCCCTTTTCAGAATTGCATCCACGGCGATCGCGCATGCGAGAATGCGTCACGAGGAATCGCATACCCCAATTAAGGTGAATGGAGAGTTTTCTTTTAACGTACATTTTTCGTGAAACTTTTAATGCGCGCTCTCATCAATGATTTATACAGTTATAAGTGCAAAGCACCAATTTCAATTTTTAGCAATTCAATGGTGTTTGAAAACGTATCTTTTTGGCACATGGCATATATTTCGTCAAAATTCGAAACACATTAATGGATATTATCTTTGAAACGAGAAATATCACCGTCGCTAACTAATTTCAAGTAGTCACCCCGATTCCAATTTCGAAAACGAAATATCTCAGTTAAAATGTATCTAAATGTCGAATGACGAGCCGAAAACTGTAATCATAACATGCTATAATGATGAAAATATTCAAATGCAAATCTAGTATCATTTTCGTAGCTGCCTGAGTGGTGAGTTCTAACGCATAAGCAGATGCACTTAAGCGAAATATGGTCAAAAATGTTTTTCCGAGTTAATTAAAAAACCATTAAAATGTGCACTTAACGACCGACGACTACTGCTCCAGCAGCCCTAATGCGAAGATCTGTCGTAGGGTTGCGGAAGGGGGGTGAGGGGGATGGGAATTGTTGCCAATAGATGTGGAAGGGGAAGAGCACATGTTGCGAGTCCATGTCGATCTTTCCTGCGCGCCGTTTCGTGTGACACGTGTCCGGGATTACGTTTCTCAGTGGAAGTAGTCGCGCTCTCCTGGGATTCACTTGTTAACTATTAGTTAAATTAGGTTTGAATGTTTACTTGGAATGCTGCCTGAGTTTATTGCGGTGCCTTAACTAAAGGTTAATGATATATATTAATAATAAATATTCAGTACTTATACAATTTCGGGATAAATATGGAGAAATGGCATTTCGTAATAACTACGGTCAGATATCCACATAATTATTTACGAAGTACTATGCAAGCCGCCTCTAAGGTGTGTGGCACAGAGTGAATCCATACCATGCATGCAGCACTCGCCCCACTTCAATCAAAACGTCGCAAGTTTACCGAGACGCTAGACGCAATCCTCAAAACTTTTGGAGGAACAAAGAGAGGTCAACCGAGAGACTCGGAGAGTGCTGCGTAGAGGAACATGCAAATATGCAGTACACTTATTTTGACACTACTAATATTATTTGTATTATAAGCATCATTATTGTAGTAGTAATACTTATAATTTACAAATACTACGAAGTACTAATCCATGCAGAAAAACAAAATCTTGTCGACGATTTCCAACGGTATAAGTTGTCAATGATGATAATATTTTACTGATCAAAGGGTAAAGTTTAATTTACCTGTTTAAGGGAGGGTCCTTATAATTCGCAGGAAAATGACACCTTAAACCTGTTGGTTCTGCAATCTATTTACATTCTCATGCCCATGCGATCGTTTTCACCGTTATACATTTTTTCTATCAAAATTAGAACGTCCGGCAAAAAATTGTCTGCCTCGAACTTGTGGCATCGCTGTTTAACCCTCTCGTCATATTTTCCTGGTATTCTTTTTATAAATCCCAGTTTACTTTTAGCGGGTCCGCAAATTTCCCGTGCATTTTTCCCCGGCCCATGGTCTGAATTAGGCTCATGCCTAATATTCAGTTCACTTCACTGACTTTGTGCAACAAGTATATCAACTATCTCGCAGTAAACATGAGGTACAACATCGTACGTGGTAATGGTTGCGTTATCTTAAAAGGTCGAAATCGGCTTTGGGTGACTATATCTGCCATTTTTCCTCATAAAGTTAACATGCCTTTCATAAAAAAATGACAGTAAGTAACTACTTTGAACACGAAAGGATACACTAGCAAAAATATGCTTTTACATACCTATCAGGGTACTTATCCATACATACATTACGCACACATTTACACTTATTCTATTATTCTATTGGAGGCGAATATTTTAATTCTGAAAAAAGGGCATGATTATTTATAAAAGTGTTACCCATTCTTTGATACCTTCAAAATTAAAAATATTTGAAAGCAACTTCCACACAAATGTGAAGTTTTCTCGGGTTTTATACCATGTTGCATAATTGTTTGTTGCTAATAGCCCGGTGTGAAATCCGAGAAAACTTCGCAATAGTCATTCGCCGATTAAGCACGAGGTGTTTCGTCACTCCCATACATATGAACTTTAAGTCAACTGTGACTATTCTAAGTGAATTAGAAAAGCATAAATTGATCTTAAAATAATACCAATGAGATTTGTTTACGATGAAGTAAAATATTCATAAGTCTGTATATTCATATTCATTAGGACAGGTTTGTACATAAATTATTGTGAGGAGCAACATGATAATCACCAGGTCCTTTGCGCCATTGAATAGCGAGAACGGCGGTACCTATGGTATAAAGGGAAGATCGTTCGGGGAACGAAGGAGGGGCGGAGAGTAACCCAGTCTGGTCTGAAAATGGTCTGCGCTGAGCAAAAGACTCCGCGGAATCTTTAGTTTCAAGTCCGTTCCAAAGGACCGAGCAGAAAGCTTCCCCTCTCGCTCTAAAGCACCAATCGCCCAAGTGGGGATTGAGATTCAACTGTAAGATCAACGTCTCTTCCCTATAGATTTGAACTCGGGCTCATCGAGTGAGAGAGCACGAATTCCGGTTGAGTCAACAATCTTTGGAGACAAGCGGAGAGGCGAGCGAGGTTTCAACTTTCTTCCATGAAAGCGATTTGAGCGAGATTCGTCCCAAGTTATGGAGGAGACCATATTCAAATTTAATTTTTTTATTTGAGCAACTGTGAAAAGCATGAACATAAATGATGCAAAAATATTGTCTTAAGTTGCCGAAATTGTCAGTAGGTAATTAACAAAATATACACGAATAAGATTTTTAAGACTCATTTTCTTCACGCCGTTCACTGAGAAACCCTTCACAACCGATAATTTTTTTTGGAAATTTTGTAAGAAATTCTGCGGTAATTAATTTATTTTAAAATATTTGAGGAAGTACACAAACTGCACAACGTTAAATTGACGTTACATGCATTCGTTTAGTTTTCCTTATTTTTAAAAAATAAAGTCTCTCCGGAGCGAATACCCTCACCATTTTCCATGTGAAATGGCTGGTAATTTTTTAAAATATCTCACAAAGGATGATAAAATAGGATTAGTGTGTATTTTGTTATCATTGAAAAGAATTACGTCTTTTTCGTTATAATTAGGCCAAATTATCAAATTCTATTGCGAGGTCAAAACTCACTCAACCTATCATGTGACAGTTAGAGGAGAGAGATAGGGCGAGATGAAGACGTTTGAAGTTATGGAACAGTGATGAAGAAGAAAACTTAGAATTTTCCACAAATTCATTTCATACGGCCTTTTTCAACGCATAGCCGTCATTTTCAGGAGCAAATTTCCCAGGATAAAAACCATGGTATTTTTGCCAAGGGAAGTTGAGGATGGTTAGTAGGAAGTGAAGAATGCGGCGGTGCACAGTGGGGCCTCGGCGGATAAAAGTCCAAAAATAAAAGTTCAAATTTCAGTATTTGAAAGATTAGGTTGAGTAACTTGAGCTTTGAGCTGCAAAATGATTCATTGGTAGGTAAGCATGCACTTGCGCGCACAAATAAGAGTGGGAGTGGCAGGTTAGCGGAGCACTCGTGCTACGGACGCCGCGCCCGAATTTCACCGTGTACGTCAAACGGCTACCACAGTACTCTGATAAAACCAATTTAAATTTTGAAATATGGAATCAAACCGTGAAAGTAATTATTATTTCAATATGTTTTTAAAATTTTCATTCTATCATATGGAGCATAATGATAATCAATAAATAATCATAAAAATTGTCAATTGTTTTTAAAGATAATGTATCGATATTTACTGAAAAGTTATACTTCCAAGCAAGTTCGAGTCGCGATATTCAAAGCACTTTATTAAGTAAAACATTAGCTTTCGATTTTTTAAAGAAATCTACTGCAGAAGAGCAGCAAAAAGAGTTTAAAAGTCGAATTGTTTTAGCTAAGTCAGCAGAAAATTTACTTGACATTTATATGAATCCGTGTAATTGCTAGGGCAATTTCTATGTAAATTTATATTTTTTTTAAATAGGCCAAAATATGAGCTTCCCGAAAATAAATTTGACTGGGAAAATAATCCACACATGTTCGTGTAATTCGGTGCTGAAAAGGCGGATCGAGAGGTCTTAATAGGCGCTGACGTAAACCTGATAAACATTCTGGGACCATGGAAACGAATGAAATGAACTCGCCAATTATCGGCTTCGTCCTACCGCATCAGATATTATGTTTTCCAAAATTTTGACGTCTAATTCGCATTTAGCAACCTTTAAAACCTATCTGTACCAATTTTCAGGGTGAAATAATGATATTTCCGAATTTTGTCCATATTTTTGGAATTCCGCCCCACTGTGCGGTGTTGGGGAAAGGAATGAGAGTGAAGGAATGGAAGAAGGGGGAAGGGGGGAGTTGGGAAAAGGAAGTAGCCTTTCTCTCCTCACCTCCCCCCCAACACCTTTCTTGGCTCTACATCATGGTATTCACCTTGTAAATCTGCACCAAGAGGTGACGCCTGTATGTTGTAACTAGCCGTAACATATAAAATTAACCTGTGGAAATATACCTTGTGTTCCTTTTCATAATCGTGAATTTCCACAGTGACGCCTAATATCCCCAAGGTCACTCAAGATAGCTGCTCGATATCGACATGCCTCTGTTCGATAAAACTCCTTGGGTTCTTAAACAAAATTGAAAATAAAATAAAACTTGTCGTTTCGCCAGTGAGATTTTCACAGGATTTACTTTAAATCATGGTGGTTATTTCCTATATTAATGGTGATAAATACAATTGTATTAGAGGTGATATAACGGCTAATGAAGGATTCAAACTATTAGCTTATTTGATAAAATAATCTCGCTTTTTCTGATGATATGGGTTATGTATTGAAAGCCAAAGGGTTGTATATTCTTCCGGATTCACTCTTCTGTGTCAGAATTGAACTATCCATGACAGTGTTTTCCAAACTTCTCGAGTCATCCCTTTGGCTCCACAATACCCCTCGATCGAAAGTTTTAAAATCACAGACTACATTATCAAATCATGGCTAGTATTAGATGAGGTTAAAACAAATAATGACAGAATTAATGATTATTTAAAATCCAATTTATGGATAGCTTATTCATCACAGAACGTGCATTTTTGGCATTGTTTGAACATGACTTTACCTACTGCCTCCCCTGCCACCCTGTTGTATCTTTTCGCCCCATACAAATTAATTCGCCGCCCCCGGGATACGGTAGCACCCATTTTGGGAACCACTGCTTTAAAAGGTAGGAAAGGGAAATGATATAAAGGTAAATAATTGTTCTCAGTTCCGCAGATAATTTATGCTACGCAACATTCACATCAAGCGGTCAACTTGAAGGTGACATAGAATGAGGAAATCACGATCAAGTAACAATAACTTTGGGGAAAAAACCCTATTGTCATTCTCCCCTTCCTCTCCAAAAGTTCCTCCAAGTCAATCCTGATACTGCAGGTCCTCAAAGTTCGCGTTTATGTTTAAGCCGCCATCCCTTTCAAAACTCTTTAGGCTGTAGCTTGCTGAAATTATTTTTTTCAAAGACTGGGAAATAACGGAAAATTTTCAATGCATGAACTTCATTATCCAAACGTTTTTATTTGCGTCGTAACTTACGTAAGCCTGGCTTGCTATTTTTCTAGAAGCTAGTTTTCTTAGTTTTCTACTCCTAGTTTTTGTTGGTCTCCCTGATTGAGAGCAAAATGCCTCCATCACAGTGAAAAGGTATTATTGAGCCTCGATAGGTAATTTTTAATTAAGTAATCGTATTGGATAATAATAGCAATTAAACTGTTTGCATGTTGGCTGGTGTTAGTGGAAATGACTCGAATCGGGAAGGCGCCGGCATTCTCCTCTTTATGGTAATAGCGGAGAGAGGAGAAAAACTTATTGTATCATTTAAATGATTGGAGTAGCCGCTTCCAAGGCCACGGTATGATTTTCAATGAAAGGGAAACTTGCGTCGTAGCACGGAAAGGAGAGAAGTCACGCGCGAAGTGATGGTGAGCGAGCAAAGAGTGGGATCTTGAGAGAGGAGAGGTGTTTATACTCCGGGTCGAAGGACAGCGTCGCGGGCCATGGGACGGAAGCCTTCAAGTGCAATATTTAGGGATTGGATATTTGGGGAGGCGACCGACTGCTAAGGTCATTTGCGCCACAGGGGATAGGTAAGGGAGGAAGGGTGGATGGAAACCCGGCGTCGGCGTTAGCCTGCTCTTAACGAAAGGCGCCAAGGGGACCACGGCTTAACGTCTCATCCGACAGACGGAGTACTCTACTTTTAGTGCCCTCCACAAGACACTCAAGTAGGGATCGGGTTCCTCTGAAAAACATCCGCCTTTGCAGGGATTTGAACCCTGGCCGCCCGTGTGGTAGGCAAGTACTCTAGCCACCACACCAACCCGATCCCCCTGCAATTTTTATGTCATGGTATAGCTGAAAATGCAAGTTTCCGGCTTAAGGAGGTAGGAGCGAGATACGTTTAACACATATTTGCGCGAAACTGGGAAATAATTGCAAACGTAGGGACGCCTTTGGGTTATGAAATGAAAATTGGAAATACCAAACAGAAAACGTCAAAAAACTATTAAATAAATTATCTTTGGCCTTGCCGAAGCTTAAATACCCTACACCACTTTCAATTAATAAAAAGCAGTTTTGGTCCGATCCAACCCATTTTAAAACTGTGCCGTCTATGGACTACTAGAGGCTTATGACCCAAATTTTAGCTCGATATCTCAATTTTTACGGAAGTTATCGTGCGAAGACACAGATAGACAGACGGACGTAGCTAGATGGACTCGTAAGGTGATGCTGATAATTTCTGTATATATATATATATATATATATATATATATATATATATATATATATATATATATACACTGTTCCATGCCTGTCACGCCTCCTTCAATGCGTAATATTTCTACTGTGACAAAATCAATATACCCAGGTGGTTGGAGCAATTTTGGTTAACGTACAGATTTGCGCAAAATTTTGCATGCATGATCTCATTAGTGATACATGTGGATGAAAGTGAAAACAATTGGCGATAACGATTTCATTTTTGGTAAATCAATGCTGTTTCAACCCGTAGCCTTGCGTTGCATAACATATATATCGTTTCAATTCAATTTTATTTTAAACCCAAAATTATATTTTTTAAATTATGGTCGTTACCAATTAATAACAAGGGGTCATGCTGAGTCCAATATTCGAACAAAACAATTTTGAATATAATATCGTCTAAATGTTGTACACCGCGCAGACAAATTAATTCTTTAGCAAACTAATTAAGGAAAAAATTAAAATATAATTCTCGTTCTTTAGCAAACTAATTAAGGAAAAAACTAAAATATAATTCTCGTACCGTTTGCATTATCGCCAGTATGGCGCGCTCCAGCGCATTAACAGGCGCACTTAAATAAAATATGGTCCAAATATTTTATGACTTACTTAAAAAAATAAAAAAAATTGTACTTAATTACCCACAATTACCACTCCAGGTATCGTAAATTAACATTAAAGTATCAAACACTTCTTCCTTAGGGAAGGATGACGCCTATTAAGTTTATTGGTTTAAGCTCACTGCACCATATCGAGGGATCTGGCTTCGAGTCCCGGTCAAGGTGAATTATCTTTCCTCTGTCCGCAGTCGTTGTTGGCCAAGAACAAGTGCTGTCGAAGACTATGAAGCCAATTAAGTGCCTTCTTACGTCCACACTTATGTCGCTGCATGATAATAAACTCTGTTTCTTGTAGAATAATTTCTTTACTTGGGCTCTTTTCTCAGCACAATATCTTCATCGTTTCTTTCGGCTCCGGTGATCCTCCTTCAGAAAAGGCAAAATTCTTGCCCTTGCCTCAAAGTTTGATGGTGACCCTTTCTTGGACTTCTTCTTCAAAAGGTTTATATAATTAATTCTCAGGCTTCACTCGGTGGAACAACATTGCGATGGTTTGTAAATAAATTCCCTTTATAATATTCCACAATGGTTTTTATTATTCCGACCTAGGTCTCGACTAGTTAAGTCATTATCAAGGTCTTTGATATCTCGATAATGACTTAACTAGAGTCGAAACCTATGTCGGAATGATAAAAACCATTGTGGAATATTATAAAGGGAATTTATTTACAAAAAATCTCAAGAGGTTGTATTTCATTATTGTTCTGTGTATCCAATTAGTTTTTTTCCAAGCCGTTCCTCATTCTTGATAGTTTTAATTCCTACTCTGTCAGAATTTCAACCACATCAGAAGTGTACAATATGCTGATTTCACATCCATGTACGAGTTGTATTCCAGTTTTTTATCTGGTGCACCTGAAGTAGTATGCTCACCTCACTGGGATGCGAAAGTCTTTGAAATGCGATACTTCAAGGCGGACACATTAAATCAAATAAGCTGATGAAATTTAAACGAAAACAGGAGTGGAATAACGGAAGGAGAAAGTTTAGAGAAGCCCATTCCATCAACAGGAAGAATCTGTGGGCGTCATTATGCTTTCAAGAGACCGGAAAGCGTCTCTGGGTGTTTATTACATGGGTGACAGCTACAACTTCCAGACACTCACCATTGTTAGATACTTTTCTAGAGGCTCAGCATTTCTCAAGACAAAGAAGACACGGGCACAGGACAAGCTGTCAAAAGGTGACTTGGGCAAAACTTGAGGATGATTATAACATTTCGGAGGCGGAAGTAGCCTAAGAAAAAAACAATTATGAACATTGGCATACAATAAATTACTGAAGCGTATTATAGATGCAGTGAAAGTATCTCGACATAACAGACTGGAAAAATAGATTCATTTGCTGGAGGAAAAATGATTTTTCCCTCAATTTTAAGCTGAAAATTTGAGTCAAGTTGAGAATTTTGTTGAATTTCACGGATAAGCTAAATTCAAATCAAATCATTAGACGAGAACGACGTGTGATGTGATGAAGGAGAGAAAAAAAACAGTAAGGATCTATCGGAACGCAAGGCGCACCCCATATGGTGAATTGTCTGTTTATTCCAGGTGGCAAGTACTAAATTGAATTTTGCTGCCATTTTAGTTAGATAGGTTGTAATGTAACACATGTTGGGCTCAAGCAAAGGCCAATGCAGAATTAAAGTCAGTAATTCTATTCGCAAAATTCGTCACCACCACGAATTCCATATGCCAAGTATTCATTTTTTTTAGCATGAGAATATTTCAAGTTGAATTCTTAGTACTCCTTCATATGCCCTCGCTTGCAGCGCGCTAGTTATAATTAAGGATGTATAATTAAATGACAAGTGCTCTCTTTAGTCCTTGTTTATTAACCCTTTGAGTGCGGCACGAAGTGAAATCACGTCAAGGGCACCGTGAGTGTTCCAGCTTTCGCTAGGGAACTTTCACTATTAGGCCCCCCCCCCCCCTAGTAGCGTGCAAGCTGGAACCCTCACGGTACCAATGATGTGATATCACTAGAGCGCGGAAAAAAAGTCGCCTAAAAAGTCACTAATATTATTGAAAAAAGTCTCTCAAAAGTCTGAGTTATTTCCTTGAGAAAGTGGCTGAATTTAACGGAATTGATGGAGTAAAGAGCGTAGAGATGCGGATTCGTGGGTTTTCGAGTTATTTTATGGACTTTAAGAAAGGAGAAAGCCATCATTTACAAAATATTTTTTAAATTCTGAATAACACTTCGTTTGATGATCAGCAATTGTGGAAGAATAATGTTGACCCCTATAATTTTTATAGCTGATAAATATCTATCTTTATTTTGAAAAAGGGAAATTAAAGTTAAAATACAGGTTATGGATAACAGATTTTATTTCATAATTGCATAATATAAAATATAGGAAAAATATTTACGTACTTTCATTCACTTTGAGTTGTATTACCTCGGCGACGCGTCATTATTTCATGAAGTAGTGACAGACAAGACATTTTTCTATGTTTTCCATAGTGAACGTTGTGCGACGGTCGCTCAAAATACGTTTGTACGTCGAAAACGATCGCTCAACTTCACATGTTGTCATGGGAGCATACCTCAGAGTAGCCACTTCACTTACATTGAGTTTTTGGAAAATCTTAGATGTCTGCCCCTTGACCTCTCCATTGAGAATCTGAGCTACATCAATCATCAACTCGAAGCTTCGGTTTTACTCAAAACATTACACAATTTGGCATAAACACTTACGGCTTGTTCACCCTTTGCACATGCAAGTTTCTTCTTCACATCCATAATTGTCGATACCGAATCACTGAGGCTCAGGATGGAAGATTCGAGGTATTTAATTTTTTCAACCAAAAACTCAAAGGATGCTGAAATACATATCATTTCCAGTGGAAGATTGCTATCTTGTAAGAGTTCTCAAGCATTTTCCACACATTCTGCATCTTCTTTGGGGTCAATATTCTGTATAACCTGAAGTAAAAAATTAAAATACAGTTTTCCTCCTTAATTAAGAACGTACAGTTGTAGTTATTTTTAACTGAGCAAAATGGCAGGAATTCTATTTCATATAATGAAATTGATTCATCAGTCACAATTATAACTACAAATAATTGTTTACATTCTTAATTTTTTCGAAGTGTTGGGCATTGAGCTTCAAGCCATGTTCCAAATCTCGTGAGAACTGGGTCCGGAGGCAATGGCAGATCACAGCAAAATGTTTTAAATATTTCCACGTGCGATGGTGCTTTCAAAAATACCTACGAAAATATTGAATATTAGTTCTGCAGTAATATATTAGCAACGAAATTTTATTTTTAGTTTTATTAAGAGCAAGTACCTTTTTAATGGTAGAGACCCACTTATTTGCAGTGGGAAATCTTTTGCGAATTTCTTCACCTACCCTGTGAAGAGCATGCACTTTGCAAGTGATGTGAATCATTTTAGGGTAGAAAACCACCAAAGCCTTGGCGGATTTAACCATGTACGCCGCTCTATCGGTTGGAAGAAGCAAATTCTCTCTAGCACTATTATCTCCAAACAAGGAAGCTGTAAAAAATTGGTGAGTACATTACGATATTATTTAAAGAAAGTAAAAGTAAGATGCGGTAAAAACTCATCAACATAAGTTATACCGTTAATTAATTTCAGTTCTAATTTGAATATGCTCGCTTTTTCAGCAAACATTTCACCATACCAAATTAGGTATCATTACTTACTCAAGGATTCGTCAATGCAGCGAGCGACCGTTTCATTATTTACTCTTTCAAGTTCCTTGGATGCCATGAGGTAGGGCTTATTGGGCTCATCTGGTGTCAATTTTCCTACCAATATGTTGCACACATATCGACCCTTAACATCAGTTGTCTCATCAACAATGGCATATAACTTGCTTCCTTTCAGGTCATCCTTGACACTTTTCGTGATCTAAAACACAAGAACATTTTAAAAAAATGTTAAGTAAGGCAAACACTTAAAAGAGCAATAAAAATTGGCAAGGGCACATAATTAATTTCTTCGTAAGAGTTAATACTTTTTCGTTCTTAATCTTATTCCAGTCGGATTACCACCAGGAAATAGTAAAAGTATTCCAGTAGATAATATTATTTCAGTCGCAAACTATGCATGTTGAAAGGCATGTACTCAAGGTATAAGTTATATTTTAAACTTACTTATACCTTGTTATATTTTAGTGAACTATTTATGTAACACAATGATTGATACAGCTGAATATTTCTTTGAAATCGTATTAAACCAAAGTTTTTAACGCTTATATCCAAAGAGCAGGTATGTAAAAAATTTTTAGAGCATTTACTACGTAAAAGTATTTAAAAATTCATACCTTTTCGTGGAGTATCGGTAAGTAAGTTTTCCGAAGAGAACTCTCAGATGTAACTGCCCTCCTTAAATATTTTTCCATAAATGATGTGAATAAAGGGTGTTTTGATTTGTGAGTAGGAATGTTCAATGCCACAAATAGTTCCCACAAGTCCAAAGCAAACTCATCGCCGGTGGATGTAAACGATAGTTGGCTCTGTTGTAAACTCTGCAAGCTCACGGTCTCCTTTAATTTCACTTGAGATAGATGCGCTGGGATCTCAATGTGCTGTTTCACATGTGACTTTTTGTCCGATGATATCTTGAAAAATAATGAGAAAGATAAATTATTATCAGAATTACTTTTAAAGTTAGTAATTCAGAATTGCTGAAAATAGGTCTTTGTATTTTTATAAAGAATTATAATTAAAAACACACGTAATGTATAGTTAAAGATGTATCTAACAATATTGACTTATTCGGGAATGTCAAACAATTCTTAAGGTAATAATTATAATTATTAAAGTCGTCAGATTCAAAAGTTGTATTGATACTCACGGTTTTTTCACAAGCATTGCAGTAAATACTGTTGCTCAGTACTTGCAGATACCTGCATAGTGAAGCATACGCAGTCAGCTTGGCTCCTGAAGACGCCTGTCCTTTCACCTTGTACAATTTCTTACTTTATACTTTGGGCTGCACAAACGAGCGGACGATGGTCTTGCGACGCTTGGGGACCTCAGCAAATGACTGAAACTTTACGCGGCCTACTCGAATATAAAAGAGAATAGTGTTCATACAATGTGTATACATTCACCGGTCCTTGTTAAGCCTTCATTTTTCCTCTTCGACCGAGTGCCAAGGGCGCATTGTTTGCCTCTCTACAATGTAGGCTCATTTCGTGACCATCTACACACAACGTGAGGCATTCACCTCGTCGGAAATTCTAGATGATCTTTCATATATTTGTATCATTTTTCCACTAATCTTCTACACAAAAGCAGAGTTCTAGCATACAGTGTAGCGCTGTCGTCTTGTCAGCAGACCACCCGGGTTCAAATAAGTTGGTTCATAATATCCCTTTGTGAAGTCTTTGGACACCCTTAGCAAAAAAAGGTGCGAGGTGGCCCAGGGAAAGGAACAATATGTGAATTTGACATGCAATAGGATAAGTACGGGGTGAGCTCTACCCTCACATATCCAAACCACCTTCGGGTTGAAGCACTGCGTGTGTTTACTTCATGAACGGTGGAGTAATCGAAAGAATTCATTGCAGTTTCCGGAGCTATTAATAAAATTCCGTATTAGCAATTGTTAGGAGCTTACTTTTTACGGTACATCTCTGCTCCGTGTAGTAGGTACCCCATGAAAAACAAGATGTGTCCAACACACAGTTGAACAAATGTGGTCACAACAGCCAAATATTAACTTAGGCATGTGGTTTAAATAAAAAGGCCCAGAAAAGTCTCTTTTGATCAAAAAAGTCCCGCCACGCCAAAAAAGTCCCAAAAAGTCTCTAAGAAAGTCATTAAAAACTGTTTTATTTGATGAGATTGGTGAAGAATTGTATTTAAAACCACAAAAGTCCCACTTTTACAAAAAGTCAAAAGACTTTTTTTCCGCGCTCTAGATATCACGTCATGCCGCACTCAAAGGGTTAATACAACAGACTCAATAATTATTTGATTTGAAAATGGTTATTTAACTGGGTTAGAAATGCGTTTCTTACATAACAACGCGAAACGCAGGGAATGGGTGATAATCCTTTTAATGAAAGGTAGCCATGGATCAATATTCATTGGAAACTTCACTTTCAAATAACTCAGAAAAACTCTCCATTGGATCGGGTCATTTGAATGAGCTTGCTAGATGTATTACGAAGCATGTCCTTTAACCACTGCTGTAATGATCTTTGAAGAAAAATGTGGTGAAATAAGCTGAATGCGGCGTACCAATTGTAGGATAAGCGGTGGATAGGGATAGGCGATAGACCGGGGCAGGGAGTTAAATGTAAGGGCGGGCGGGTATTCTCCTGCGTACGATTGGACTTAAGGTGGTTGGATCGATTTTGTTAATATGCACCTTTGTGGGGAACTTGGAATACGTGATCCTAATGGTGATGTCTACAAACAAAAATGAAAAATAACAGCACCGAACCGATTTGAGTGTTTGGAAATACAATGCTATTTTACCTCGTACCCTTATATAAGTTACAAGACACATATTTCGTTTGATGATATTTATATATGCATACATACGTATTAATTTCTGTCATAATTGTTGCCAACGAATGCCAAAGTTTCACACCAAGTTTAATTTTGGAAAAAACATACATAAAGATAATTTCGTCAACGGTACAAATGCCGACCCAAAATATCAGGCCATAACATGCTCGAATGAAGGGAAAAATATTATTGTAGAAATCTTGTACCGTTTCCATTACGGTAAGTTCGGAGTGATAATGGATGCACTTAAGTGAAATGTGACCTAGATTTTTTACAAAAACTTAAAGATTGTTGAAATGTGCACTCAACAATCCATTCCACCACTCCATCCAGCTTAATTGGACGAGGATGTGATTAGAGAATCGGGAGATTGATAGAGCGACGGAAGAGGGGAGGGTCCGATGAATGGGAACCGGTAGGAGGGGCTTGATTTAGTCCAATGACATCGAGTGAAGAGCTAAAATAAGCTCGCGGGGGCGTGGAGCGCGATAAAGGATTAAAGCGTGATGCATATATACGCGGAAAATTTCAAAGGAAAACGCTAATATCAGAAGTCTCGTGTAATTTAATTGCTTCCTTCGCAAAGCTTGAAATGTTAGTTTACGGTGTGATCAACATTTCCTTCTGCGTGGGCCGGAGGTAGGGCCGGGAAAGGTATTGTCGATAGCGCATGTACAGGAGAAAAGGGACTGAATATTTATGTCCTCGCGACTGAAAGAAAAGGCACAAAGGAATCATTTGACGGGCAATTAACCGAGGCACTGCCTTGCTCGAATGGCAGACTTGTGGGGAAAGAATTTGAGACTGAAGCTGGCTTCTTTGAGAGTTGGAACGGGAGAAGAGTGCGAAAAAAGTAGCCCGGCGGGGAATGGGGCACAGATGAGGATCTAAGCGGCGTGGGTGGGGATGGACGCTGTGATCGATATGAATGCCGGGGAAGCAAAGAATATTTTGGGCCAGAGTTTGGCTGTGAAGCGTTTGGTGAACGATATGCTGTAAGGAGAGGGAAAGTAACGAGAAATTTAAGAAAATGAACGCATCGCATGGTATACGCACTAAATGTACTTTGCCGCTTCTTTTTGACGAAAATTGGCCTTTGCGAGTGAGTTGAAGGAATGACAGTATTTGTATCCCGCGATGATAAAATCATGAATCCTAAGGCGAAATACGACTTTGAGAGGAAATAATATAATTTCTCCGCTCAAATTTCTTTGAATGAGGCTGCCATTCAAAACTAATTAATTGAATAGAGATCATAACAGACACGGATATTAAAAATAGTATTTGGTCGACAGGCACTTGAGGCAGGTGAGTTTCAAAGAGGGAGTGCAGTTTTATCGACTCTTCAGACTAATTGGCTGGCTTCTGGCTAATATCATTAGAGTGTATGTTGGATATTTTGAAATACATGTATGGTATTTGGCATTTCAAGTACATCCAAAAAATAGCTTTGTATTTTAAATACTTTATAAATGAAATGTGTATTTCAAACAGAACTTTTAGAGTATACCCGGTCCTAACCATTGCACTTTCAAAGAAGGTTCATCGATTTTTGTATTTAAGTTTGTATTCATCTTTGATATCGGCTAAAATACTCGATGCAATAGAGAGGGGCCCGGTTTCTATTCCAGATCGGGGCGACAGCCTCTGTGGAATTTTGAAATTATGCACACTTGCAGGTGATTCTGTAAAGCTTTTAAAGTTGCCACTCCCGGAATTTTCAATTTTTGTCTAGATAGTTTGTAACGTTTTCTTCCTGTGGTATGCGCAAAAAGAACTAAGGTAGAGGTTGGTTAGTTTTGCAGAGAAGCTGGGGTAGGTGATCTAATCAGACACAGTTGAGGGGATGATTAAAATTTCTGATGCACTAGAAACGATTTTGGCTTTAGATGATCAACAAGGCGTCATGACGCAACTAGAAGGCAATAATATCTCCAAATCTGTGATTCCCGGGGTCTTTTTCTATTAGATTGGTTCCTCGGTAATAAATCAGCCCGAAGAAGTATTCTATGGTGTTTGATAATGGCAAAGCTGCAAACCAGGTTTCAGTGCATGACATATGCAATTCAATAGAGTATTTTTTCAAGAAGTAAAATATTTTAGAATATAATAATCCAGCAATTCATCTTAGCTTAAAGAAAGCCATTTGTCTACATTTTTGGTACTTTCAGTTAAGTGACATTCACTGTAAAGGCTTGGTTGCACGAGTCATAAACCTATATGACTCCATGCATAAAATTCATGCATGTCCCATCACAAATTCATCGTGAAACCTCAACAACTTGAGCGAACGCGTGAATGCTCGGCCAGGATATTTCCCCCTTTCTAATTCCAATCATTCGCGCAGTCATCAATCCACGCATAATCTCTCACGGATTGTTGCATCGCATTCACCAGGTTTTAAGGATAGAAATACGTGCATCCAAAACCGTAAGAGAGATAATGCTCATTAAAAAAGTTTTTTAAGTAAGAAAAATATGTTACTCTGACAATTTTTCTAGTGGAAGAATCAACTTAATGAAACTGATGGAAAAAATTTATGAAACAACAGCACAATATTGTACCAGGCTATAATGTTGAATCCAATATATGAAAATTGTGAGAAAGGCTTACGCCGTTTTCATGTAACGTGGAATATTTTGCGTACTTCCCGCGGTCCAGATCTCATGATGCCGACTGGAATGCCCGCGAAACGGTTGTCCACTAATGTGTTGCAACGCGGGAAGAATACAAAAAATCCTAATAACAATCCTAAAACGTCAATCCCCGATCCAACCAGATCAACCGATCAGACCAGACAGAAGCAATTCTTTATTCTACACTCAATGCTCGCAAAAATTGATTTACAGCCAGTAGTGGATTATTGCTAAATGTTTTCTTAATTTTAACGCAAATAGCGGAACAAAAATTTACGGTTATTTAGTAATAATTTACCCTGACTTGACTTCAATATATGAAAAAACAATTACTATGAAATGACAAATATGAAAACGCAATTTTTCATGCCTTAAGGTCCTTGCAAATGCGTTGGTTTCAGTCGATAATCAAAAGTTGCATTTCTGCGCTATGCAATTATCGGATGTGAACGTTTCATAGGTGATGAAAGGAGACTTCAACATGTGTAGCTGCATAAAATATAACCAAATGATCTCATGACTGCGTTTAAAGATTTTTACAGTTTCTCGTGCAAACGTGCAATATCTTGCTGAGCTCCATTCTGAAACATGAATACTCAAGGGAATAATTCTACCTATGTAACATATCATTTGGTTAAACGCCTCTCATGAGTCGTTGTTCCGGAAACAACTACGAGATTTTTATTCATGACTAATCGTTCAAAATCTGCGCATTCATTTGGCCAATGCTGCACTATATTGCTTAAAGAAGACTTGGGGATTGAATTATTGGAGCATTCAGTAACCATATTTTAGAATTAGCATTATAATTACAATAAATATCTTATCTTATATCATTGCTACATATTATGCAGTATATAATAATTAGTTGGAGTAAAATTTAAAAATAATATCATTATACAGCGTAAATTACATAATAATTATAATACGTCTTACTTAAGGTAGTGCGAGCGAGATAGTTCCCTAGTCATAATAGAGACCATATTCGAATTATACGTTTTAATTTCACCAGCTGTTAAGACACTCGAATTAAATATTGCATTATCAATGATGCAATAATATTGTTTTACATGACAGAAATTTTAAGTAATCAAATGAAAATATCTAAGTAAGTCTTTAAATTGACTCATTTTTTTCGTGCGATACGTTTGAAACTCCATCAAAACGGAAGGTTTATTGCGATTCCGAAGAATTTACTCCGGTGACAATATAATTTATTTTAAAAAATTGGTTGAGAAATCGCACAAACTACACACTGTTGATTATTTGACAAGATCTAAGTGTTGTAAATGCCTCATTTTTAATATAAGGTCTCTCTTGAGTGCGTACACGTACCATTTCCCATGTAAAAGTGCTGGTATATTTTGGCAAAAATCTTGGAAAGTAATGTGGTTAGGGGTTGAATTTTTTGTGTCAATGGAAGGGTGATATATTTTTATTTAAAATGGGGCCAAATTCATTGATTTCTGGGTAAAATGATATTTCGTTCCAACTATTTTTATGCTGCATTTCTTCAGCGGAGATGGCTGAAGGAAATAGCGGACATCGAAATTCGAGAGCAAGTGCCAACTTAAAAAAAAAAACTTCACCGCACAGGAGCAAGCGTTTGGACGGGCCGACCTCGAAATCAATGCCGAGTGAAACAAATAGGCTACTGTTGCTGAAGCCGCTCGACTGATGGCCGGTTGTCAGGGTGGTATGCCGCACCATTCGGAGTCAGTTTCTGATAATCAGCACCAGCTGCCGCAATTCAAGGGAAGGGCCGGGCCGTGCACAATTTGTGGGTCGGGCAGCGCTGCGACGATTCAGGGTCAAGCGCCACGATTCACGGCCGGAGGCTACAAGCGGTGGCAACTTGCCAAAGGCGTGTGGCCGACTGCCAATGTAAGGGGCCGAAATTAATTAGCCGTTGTACATTGCTCCAGTTTCTAACCTGTTAATAGGACCCTCGACAAGTGTACTTACAGTCTTAATGTCACTGAAAATGAAACATTAAGCATGGCGACTTTAGTGATCATTGATCTTAAATTAGTTTTAGCGAGATTTTTCCCTGGTCGAAAATGGAGACCATATTTTTTATTTCAGTATCTGTAAGACGCATTTAGTAAATATTGTAGCATTGATGGCGAAAAAAATATATTTTTTTATGAATAAATAAATAGAGCCTTTAAATTGACTCAGTTTTTCACGCCGTACGGTGAGAACGCCTCTAATAGAATGTTTCTGTCTCGCAGTTCAGTAAAAATTACTGCGTTAAGTAATTGATTGTTTTAAATAGTTGATTACATACAAACTTCACCCTGTAAAATTTCTGACGAAATCTAGGCGTTAAAAATTTCTCGTTTTGTAAATAAAGTCGAGTTGGAGTGCAAACATACCTATGTAATATTCCACGAAAAAAGGCTTTCATTTTTCGGTAAATATCTCGAAAGGTGGTACCGTATGTGACTCATATTTTTGTACCACTGGAAAGGCCAGGTATTTTCCTTAAAATTAAGGTCAAAGTCATTAAATTCTTATGAAAAAGTTCACTCAACGTTATTCATTCGTGTCGTAGTCATTAAAAACAAGTCCTTAAAATACTTATTAAAATGCACTGGGTGACCCACGATTACCGCTTCAGCCACCTCACTAGTAATAAACTTGGTGCGATGGATCATGTAGTGCCAGTGTGGCCCCCTGCTGTCAAGGATAATCATCCTGAGAAGTTCGCAATCACTCGGTCGAGGACGGGGCTTGGGGCTCTGGACGTCCGCCGACCTTTTCAAGGTTGAGATAATCCATCTTCAAAAGAAAAAAAACAGCGCTACACTTCCACAGTTTTATTTATTAACCAACTATCGCTTCGGGACGGTATGCAATCATCAGGGTAACATTCTCACTTGTACTTCACCTACATACTTACATAAATTCACACGCATGAATTCCCAAACATACATACATTTTGGTGGATGGAGGAGGTAGTTTATAGAAGGGGAAGGTAGCTGTTTAGTTATCCGGGTGGGTAACGAGCCGAAAGTACCATCGGTTGGCAAATAAAAGTATGGAAGAGTAACAGTTCCGATTTGTTTGTTCCTCTTTTGCAGATGGATATTGAGAGCTTTACGAAGTTAGTGAACTCTTTCAAAGATTATCCCCACCCACTGCGGTGATTGCGGCTCATCCCACGGCGTGAGAAACATCCTGACGTGATTGCGTGATGAGTGTTGAGCGGTAATTGAGAGTTGGTAATAATAAATGTTCATAAATAATTTGAATTTTACGAAGTGCAATTATTTTTGTGAATATTGATTTAGTCATTAAAGTTTGAATTAACTAATTAAAATATACTTTGGATTATGCTTAAAAAATCATATTCCTCGCAACCCTTATCAGTTAATGGATATTATCATTCGGATTTTAATAATTTATGGATGAATAAATAAAAATAAGAAATATAAATCAGTCAAAAGTTATCCTGCAATAATTTTATGGTCTACCACTTGCCGTGATCCAACATATGTCAGTAAATTTCAGTTCGCACAATTCCTCAAAATAGATCCACAAAAGTTTCTCTTATCCTTTACTCCTGGAGCATTGCGGATTTTAATTTCAATGAGTAGGCACCGTGCATCTTATCTGATGCCATCCAAACCATTTTGTACCTAAAAGTGTTGAAAATTGGGCACAATCATCGGAATAATCTATAGTGATAAAAAAGTTGAAAAATGAGGGATCGCATTCTCACGCACGTAAATCTCTCCAAGTACGCAACGAAGTCCATATGTCCAGCTGATGAGTATAATCGCGCAGGTATTGAGTGCCCATTAAATACCAACTATAGCGGTTTTAAGACAACTTTATCTAAGGTACGCGATATTAACATTCTTCTAGCGTTTAACTGTGAGCTCTCTTATTATAATCAGTCCTAAAGCTCATAAAAAATCACACGGTTAATTATTTAGTTTTATAATTTCAATGATTCACAAGGAAAATTTTAATTGACTATCATTCTTGTTAATGATGAATTTTTGGATTGTAATTATGCCTCTATCAACACTATAACAAAAATTTCCCAATACGAGTATTCTTAATCAGGCATTTTCCAATTAGTTGAAATAGCGAATTAGGATGCGAAGGTATATAATAAATCAAATAATTTACGGGATACACGTAGAAAACACCAATATTATTCCAAGCCAATGGATAGATATAATAGATAGATAAAATAGAGGACAACTGAATGTAAATAAGTGAAAAATAACTGTTTCTTTGTGAGTGATGCGGCCCCTGACATAGTCACCGACCTCCGCCACATTTATTGAAACCTCTGTTTCCAGACTTCTTACCAACACTGAAGGCTGAAATAACGCACGTATTTTCAATGAGATATGAAAGTTCTGTCAAACAGAAAAAGAATTCATCAAAAGCCATTCGTTGAATCCTTGAATTTGCCTAGGGTAAAGAACCTTTGCAAGTATACCGAGCTAGAAAAAAGTAGCCCATACATCTTTCGAGCGAATGTAGTACTATCATTTTGCTGAACTAATTTCAACGGCCTGCCATACAAAGGATAGATGAAGCGTGTTCTTATATTTAAAATTTCTACATGCGACGACTCATGGCTGTGAGCTGGAAATGCAGTCATCACCAGTGAAAGGATTCGGCCGGGAACGGGGAAAAGTCAAAGGGCTCGAATTTGAATTCACAGTCCTCTTCATATTCAATGCAAATGATGAATGATATACTAATAATAAATGAAATTGAATGAGAGAAAAGCGGACACAATAAATACAAATTATTGCAAAGTTACTCCATGGGGCGGGTTCAAGTTATGAGTGACCGTTATGGTGACCTGAAAGTCGTGAATCAAGTCACTCCAACGATTGCGATTGAAACTATTTGATGGCCGAGTGGTTTCATGTGGTGCGGGAAAGGCGTGAAAGGTGGCAATCGATGATGAGAGGTGTAAGCACAGTGGAAATATTTTAATCAATAAATATTCTTAGTTGTTATTCAATGAATTCTTATTCACATTGAAGAGGCGACGAATGAAATTTACATAAAACGGAAAATGGGTATGCACGTGGCTGGAATGGAAATCGGCATGCTGCGCTTTTCTGATGACTTTAAAATTCTTGCAGAGAGAGAAATAAGTTCTGAAAAGAATTTTGGATGGCATGGAAAAAAATTATGACAAAATACAACTTGAATATTTCTTGAATATAACTTGAAAGCTAACTTTTTTGGGGAAAAATTCTGAGGGTCACACTACTACAAAATTTGTATTTTAAAAAGTGTGGCAGTTTACAAATATTTTTATCCAAAAAGCTGGCTCATAAGAAGGGGAGAAAGCAATAAGTATTGACCAAGGTAGCGCAAGCCAAAAAGATATTCTACAAGAATCTTCAAAAGCCAAATATCTAAGTTGGGAAGAAAGGAAATAATTCATTGATTTCATTCATATATTTGCAGAAAATTAATATAAAGACTGCAAAAAATATTTTTTTAAGGAAATAGAAATGTGGTTATAATTTAAATGTTTTAAAAAGTTGGAGATAACAGAAGTTCAATGAAAACTCTGAAAAAGAGACGACCTCATTGGGCACCTTCTGCAACACGAATGCCACTTGACGTCAATGATGCAGAAAGAAATGAATTAGTGAACTAGGCAGGAAGACTAACAGTGTAATAGTTACTTACGTCCATGGTCACTCAAACGGTAATAGACTTTTTACCACACGGACAAGTTCACGCCATCTTTCACTGCCTTCCATTGCCGCTCTTGAGCTTCCGATCTTACTCACATCTTTTTGGACTTGTTCCCACCACCTCAGTCTGGATTTTTCAATGGGTCGTTTTACTTATGGTCTTCCTGTTAAAAATGTTATCAGCACGGTTTCTTTTTCTTGTCTGTAGACATGGTCATCTTAGACGTCTTGATTTAATTAGAGCTATAATATCAGGATCTGGATGTAGTTCTCTCAATTCTTTATTTGTTCTGATTTGCCACCGTTCAACTTCTTTTACAGGTCCCATAATTATTCTCAGACCTTTATTTTCAAATTTTATCAGTTTTCTCTCCACACATGAGCTGAAAGGTCATATTTCACAGCCGTAGAGGGGAAACTGGTTGGTTAACAAAAATCTTGGTTTAGTTGGTCTTGTAAATACCTATTTAACTTTGTTTTTGTGGATAATATTTTGCTTTTGAGGAGTTTTTGGAGAGTCGAGTAGAATTTGTTTGCATTTACTACTCTTGTTTCTATTTATTTTTCTTCTTTTTTATGTTGATTAATGATTATCCCCAGATATTTGAATTTTGTACATCTTTTAAGAATTTTGTCTCCAACTCTAAGCGGACTGTTCTCTTCATTAGCTTTTCTTCCTAGTTTAACGTACTTCTTTTTCTCTTCACCAACAGCCAAGTCTTACTGGTCCAGCCAGGGTTATTAGATCTCCTGCAAGATACCTTAGGTCATCTTTACTTTCTGGCATTAGAACGTCATTATCAGCAAAAGCTAACACAAAGTTTTGTCCAATGTTTCGTCTACAAGCCAGATAGCAGTTCTATTGTTCTTCAAAAGGTTTCATCTAAAGCCAGGTTGAGGAGTATAGAAAAAATACCATCAGCTTGTCTTACTCCTGTTGTCAAATTATTCTGAACACTTATTATTCATTCTCACTCTACCGTCTGGTCCTTTTATGCATTACAGCGCAAAAGAGAAAAAAATCAACAAGCTGACAAGACACTTTAAGTGGAATAACTGTCAAATAGCGAAGAGTATATTACTTCATGTAGTTTATGAGGGGCATTAAAATGAATCACGAAGGACGAGACGGTTAGCTGCTGAGAGGACGAGATGGGGAGTGACATATTTCTAATGATGATTACTTACAAGTTAACTGTCATTATTCTTTGCTCAAAATTTATCATTTGTTAGAAAATGTTAAGGGTAGAAATTTACATTTAGAGTGTATCCTTATCAACCATTCATAAAATGCTATATTCACCGTTGTACAATTTGTGAGATTTTATGTGTCATGAAACATCAATAACATATTCAAAATGTCTGCTGCCAACCTACAACGAGATCCATAGAAAATCGGTTATTTTTTTATTCAAAAGAGGTAACTGCTTGGTCAATAATTTTCATGAATAATACAATTCTCATATTTTACCAAATATTAACATTTTTTATATTTTTTACGTCTTTCCTTGGAGGTACACTTAACGTAAAATGTGTTTCGTTGGCCTATTAAGACCAATTAATAACGGAGAGAGATTTCCTCGAATTAAGATCTGAAGTTTTCCCTGCGAATTTGACGCAAAAATGTTTCTCGGGCATTCCTTACTGAAAATTAAATAATTGTACAAGGAAACGACTAAATATGACTTGAGGGAAATTAGGTATTTTTAATACTGCACACAAATATACTAGCGAATTAGTATAATTTCATCTAACTGGTATTCTATTATTTTTTATGATAATAAATTAAACATTCATGACGAAAGAAAATTTGCCTCTGAAAATCTTTTAAAGTGTATTTTGGCATAAAAATAAAATTTAATCACGTATTCACATATAAATTGGCATGAATTAAAGTAATAATAAATTGTTCTGAGTAAGTTTTTTAGATGAGGCTGTGAGTTGTTTCTGATTGATATCAGACATCCAGTACTTTGAAGTTGAGAGACTCCTTGAAGCCATGGTCAACGAGTGAATAAATAAATTTGGAAGATGTCCCAAGTTTTGAAATTAAAATGTGGCGTTCCCACGGATTTCAGCCAAAAGTTATTCTTCCGATCATTAATGAAATTTGTTGATATTGGTTAATGCTAAGTTTTTATTCCACCCCGATGAGGGGATATTGTCTAAGTGCACATGTGGAAATGTTAGTAGGTGTGCATCAGTAGCAAAAGTTAGATTCTGGGCATAAATAATTATCAATGACTTTACTTTCATTGTACTCGAACTTCCCGTCAATAGCTTGAGCTAAATATTTATTTCCCGGCTAAAATGCATTTCAGAATTCGGCATTTATTTGTGAGTCTATGATTCCTAGTATTCACTAAAAGATGTTGCCCGTCAAATAAGTGTGAGAAAAACATTTTTTTCAACAAAATCAAACACAAACAACTAAAAATTCAAGATCGAATCTCGTCTAATTGATTAGTTTTGGCATTCAGCCCATCGAGACAGAATTGCACTCTACATTTTTTTTTGACACTGGCTTTCCATCATGTGTCGAGCCATCAGTTTTCTTTTTGAACCTAAGAATATGAGTTTTCCCGCCCATGCGAAAGCACAATGAGAGAAAAATCAGCTCACATGATTGACAGAATATTTGAATTACCATTTTGCATATTCTCTGCTGGAATCGTGATGACCTGATCAAAAGTAGTACTTGTACTTTCAAACGTGATGAAATAAGCTTTGGACAAATGTTCAGAATGATCAGTCAGCACCCTTGTCGTTTTGGAAGAAATATTTTACATCAGAATTACGGAGTTAGCTAATTCCAAAAGGGTGCTAACAAAAAAATACAAACATTAATGCTTTAAAAAAATTAACAGGTACTACTGGTATGCAAAACCATTTCCAACCATTTTATTAAACATGTTCTCTCCGTTGAGAATCGGGTTCGAATTAATGCTTTGAAATCGGACTGTGCTAATTTTTCACTTTCTTTTGGAAAAAAATCCACGTATTTTATCGTCTTCAGTGCGATTTCCATCTAAGATTAGACATCGGAGTATTTGATATGATCTCTGGAGTTTTAGGCTGATTGCAGGGTGTAACTCGAACTGTAAACATAACACTAAGCAATTCATGCAGTGATGACTGAACTGATATTGGCACTAGTATTATTCTGCTAATAATTAATTCCTTCTGCGAGTAATCTTTCCTAACAGTCATTTAAAGACTCAGCCATTTTACACTCATGTCAATGTTTTGTTGAATAATTGATCATGTGACTTTATTGGCGAGATTTGTCACATACGCTCTTTTTATAATAACACTTTTTTTCTTACTCGCTTAGTAGTTATCGGCTATTGCATGCTTAACTCTAATGTTTGTTACCTTACTGTATCTGCTTTAGCAATCAACATCTTAAAAAAAGCCTACTCTTAAGCAAAGGCGTAAGCCGTAATTAATAATGAAATACCATAATGTTTTATATCAAAGCGCACGGCTGTTAATGGAAAATAGTAGTACTCTTTGTTTGGATGTTATTGGACTCCCTAAGCAAGAGAACACCAGTTATGGCGCTCAAATAATTTGTAACAATCGATATTGAGTGCAGTCATCTCGATAAGGTTCACAGCACATTCTTATATACGGAATCCTTTATTTAGGGAAATAGTCATTTAATAATACGCCTCTGTGAGCATGACGTAGCCATTAAATGAGAAATCATTTTTAAATACATCCTGTTCCAATTTACATCTCAAAAACGTTCCGCAAAAACGATAGTTTATAATCAACGTAGGATGATAGTTTCGAATCAATGGGCATTTCTACTAGTAGGTTCTTAAAATTACGAATCAGTAGGTATTTGCTGCTCAAAGTAGGAGAAACACCAAAAGTTTCCACCCCCAAACCGCCTAAGTTGATAGGTGCTCAATTTTTCTATAGACGAATAGCGTAAAGCTATCTCCCAAACGGTTTCAATCTCGCTATCCAATGAGAATATTTATCTTAAAGAAGGTGTTATCAGCAACATTTTTCGGCCCGATATTTACGAATTATTTAGTTAAATTCGAGACAAAACACATCGTGCAACCGTTTGTTAACAACGGGCATGGAAATTGGGCGTGCCTCATAAAATTGCCAATTCGTTTAGCAGGGAGTTGCATTTCCAAGGGTCATTGTAAACGGACCAAATATATTATGTACAACTCTGGCTGTTTCCGGAAAAATGATAGCATTTTGTCAAAGTTATGCGAAAGAAAATTTCAAAACCAGTGCGGCGTTCTCCTCGATTTTGGTTTGAAGCAGGACCGTGAACTAAAGATGATTCTGATACTCAGATATGTTCTAATGAAATAATTGTATAATCTATTCACTAGAAAAAAAATGTAAAGAGGTAGAATGGCGTATAATAGACAAATAAATCTAGGAGAACACTCGGAGGAAATTAATATTCACGGTTGCTAACTGGTTGGTAATTGCCGTGCAAGGTAGTTCGAAAATCGCCACCAGGGGAGGTTGAGGAGTGCTTCGTCTCAAGGCCATGGATAGTGCTAGCTATACTATCCATTTTTTCCTCTGCTTTATGAAGGAAAAGACAGCCGTCTCTCTATATTCTTTTTTACTTTGCTCGTGAGTGCACTCCCGTTTGTAAAGCTGACAATACACCTTTTCAAACTGCACACTCAACTCCGCTTCGCGACGCCACGACAAAGCGTCTGAGATTTCTCTGTCTTCATTCGTGGACATTTCTAGTGATCTCGTTTCATTTACGACAGTCCCGAAACTATATATGTATTTGACTTCATATAAGTTATCTTTATCAGATTATCTACTGGTTGAGATAGGTTTATTTGGAAGTAGGTAGGCAAAACTCCTCTAGAATTTCCCATTTGCAGGCCCCAGTCTGCAGATGATTCTTCCCTCAACTCCGCGTAATTCCTATCCTTCTCCATTCAGTCCATAAAGCTTATTCTCTTTCTTCCCCTTCGCGACTTGCACAACATCCCTCTCTATAACGGCCTCGAGCAACTCATCGCCTGTTATTACTTCCTTCAGCCACCCACCTTACTTATTACTGATCTCATCCAAAAGCTTCCTTCCCTGCCCCACCGCACCAAACGCTCATCAGTCTTCTTTTCGGATCACCAAAACTCCTCCTTCCTCCTCCTCCATTCCCAAATCTCGAAACCCTGTAGTCTGCGTTTGTCGTCCTTTCTCCGAAGTCAGACCGGAAATAGGAGAGTGCAACGCAGAAGAACATGTAAATATTCAGTACACTCATTAAAGTACAACGGTTGGTTCGTGTAATGAATTCGATTACTAATTAGTACTAAAATGATCATTGTAGTGCTACTACCATGAACATACAATGAACAATAACGTATAAAACTAAATCATACCTGACATTTGTTGCGGGTGATTTGTTATTAATGATAGTAAACAAAAATACGAAGTCTACTCTACCTAGTAGAGTTGGAATATCTTGGAAATGATCTATCGCAACTATCGAGTGGGAGTTTCATAGAACTGATCTATCCCTTATTGTGTGTGGAAAAAATGAAACTTCAATCCTATCGGTTCTGCAGTCTTGTTCCTTAATCTTACGCCTGAAATCATTTCTACTGATATAGATTGACTCTAGCAAACTATGTAGGACATTCGGAAAAAATATTCTGATTCAACTTAGCGTAAGATATTTTACTTATATTTTCCCTTCGATCAGCTGGAAGTTTCCACTCCAATTTCTTCACCCATCCGGTGGTCAATGAATTTTCATATTTCATGGAGTAATAAGGACAAAGTGGTGCACATAGATACGTGATTTGGGAATTCATACTTCTATTTGGAGACTAGAGAAATCAAGTAAATGTTCCGACGCCCCACTCGACATCAGAGGGTTAACATTCAAAGTACACTCGCCTTTCTTACCACACCAGCTATATGTATAAGTTAATTTATTTGCAAGTTGTAATCGTGGACTTTTGTTGGTATTATTAAACTGGCATAAAAGCGTTTAATGCTGTTGAAGTTCAGCTTTCAGAGAGAAACGTTTCTGAGATAGAAAAGCGTAGTATACGCAGAGTATATATTTATATCCGGAAGTATACAAAATCCCAAGAAGTCAACTCAAAATCATGCTAGATGAGCGACATCCGAAAGAAAAAGTTGATGGCTTCCCTAGGTAGCGCTCAAATCCCTCCAACCACGCGAAGACAAAGGAACGTTGCAATTGGAGACCCCCTAGATTCATATACTCACCATGGTAACGAGTGGTTTAATTGCCTCCATCCAATTGGTAAGGTCTCTGTGCTATCACGTTCCACAGGCCGCGAAATGAACACAGTAACATAACATCGAAGAGGAGTCGCTGAGGCTTTCCTTCCATTCTCCTGATTGATACATACATTCTAATTTTCGATGCATTAAATCATGCGCACTCAATTCAGTTCAACGGAAACGGCAGCTAACCAGAGACTAAATGAAATATGAGTTTTGAGTGGGTGGGATATGAGCCATTGCCTGTTGTGGCAATACATTTTTTTCTGACTCAATGTGATGTGATCTAACCGTTCAAGTTTCGCGATTCCAACGTCTTACGGTAAAACATTTCCGCAATATATGCACAGTGAATATCGTGACTGTGGACGCAAATAATTGCTAACTGTAGTGGACATAGCTCTACTTTGACCTCGTCCTCGGTATTATAAATATGAAAAAAACAACTCTTGTTGTCATAACATTCCAATTTCACAGAAATGTCTCGTTTCATTTCAATCGGGTCGTCAGAAACTCGCTCGCTGCTCGATGCTCTCTCGGTCGTATATTTCTATCCACCAGTTTGAATTTGAGCCGTTCAACTTACTCGTAGGAAATACATTTCTAGAGCAATGAAGAAGAAAAAAATAAGGAAATGGCCGATGGACCACCCGTTGCTCCCTCTGCGGTCGGTAGCGGAAGCCACTCTTTGCTTATCGCGGGAAGGGTACGTGGGAGGGAATGAGAATTGGGGAGGAGGGGGCGTGGCTCTATATGCAACGCTCAATCCATAACATCTCTAGAGGCCATGTTAGCGACAAAATAAGATAGACACATTGTCGAGCTTATACGAGTATGTATAAAAATTCGTTTTTTACTTTCCTCAGCGAGACACTATAACTCTTAGCCTACAATTCACTCTTCAGGGGTTCACATCATCTTTCCTTGCCTACTCCTTTCTATAAGGCTGGTGTCCTAACACCACGCGCCCCTTTGGCGGCTCGGAGGATGGTACATACATAGATGTACGTAATCTGCGAGCTGTTCAGTTAGCTAGGGGAGTGTTCGAGCACCAGCCTAGAAAAAGATAGCAAGGACAACGGAGTGATGTATAACGTCTTACATTGTCTTTATTGAAAGCATTAATTATAGCCTTAAAGAAGGAATTTTTCTACCGCTATTATTCCAACAGTGTGATCATTTTCTGCGTGACTGAACCTATCGATGTCTTGAGAGAATCTGAGAATCTCGTCTGTGTCAGAAATGAATCTCAAGTTTCTTGTGCCCCGTTAGTAATTTCAACCATATTTATTTTCCTCGGATGAAGTCTAATATGACTCAATCCATTTAAATTTTGCATTCTTTAAATATCATATTTTTTACAAATCTTTCAGATCTTGTTTGAACTTGTAAAAACATGTATTAATTTAACCAGCATTCTCTCCAATTGGTACCATACACTTTCCACTCATCTCAATGCGTCTCTTCATATCTAAACTAACATTTTTGTGTGACTTTCTCGCTATCTTAAATCAATGATTTACCCAAAAATTAACGACTGCGACTACCAGTCCATCAGTAATTAATTTCTATTATAGGCCTTGTACCGGTTCACGTAGGTTTAGATGGAAAAGACCACATCTACAACACTTTTAAGAACACAAGCCCAACCAAATCACAGTTTAATTCTCCATCTTCCCATTAGACCCACTATTCCTTTTTACAATCATAAGGGCATGTTCCCTTTCTTTTCCTTCCTCGACAACCAAATATATTTCACTGTATCACTGCTTTCAATATTCTCTCGCCCCCCAAAACCCATCGAATCCAGCTGATTAGTCTACAGTGGGTTCCACTCCTCATTCAGCATGCAGAGAACTCCCCTTTTCGTCTTTATTTACGTCCATCGCACCTTAACCTTCCTCCTCTACACCCACACTCTTATACTAGTTCCCAATTATGAGCTCCGCCTATTGCTGAACCCTTTTTTCGCGCTCGTAAATCTCCTTCTGATGCCGTTTATTATTTCTAGGGAGGTGGTTGGGCAATGTGTGTCGTGCAGGGGGGTACCGATTGAGTGATTGGTCGGCGCTCACCATCTTCCCTGGCGTGCTCCGGGTGTTCTGACGGCGCTGACGAGGTGACGACGTTGAGGGCCCGGTGCCTCTCGACTGCCCTCTGGTAGCGGCGGATGGCGCAGGCTGCGGCTGCCGAGGCCCTGGGCACCCCGAGGAGGGCGTGGCTGGGCGTGCGGCTGAGGGCCCGCCTCTGACGCAGGGCCTCGCGGAAGATGCGCGCGTACATGCACAGCATGACGAGGGCCGGCACCCAGAAGGACACGGCGGAGGAGATGAGGGCGTATGCGGTGTTGACGACGAAAGCGCACTCCTGAGGGTTTTCACGGCGGAATTCGAGGTGCTCCTGCGTCGTGTACCAACCGAGGAAGATGGGCGTGAAGGATATGAGGGCCGGCAGAGCCCACACGTGACCCAGGGCCAGCACCACCGTCCTCCGTGTCATGCACAGCGGGTACTCCAGGGGTCGCACGATGGCGTAGTACCTGTCCACGGATATGCAGCACAGGTGAAGGATTGAGGCCGTCGAAAAGTACACATCCAGGGAATTCCAGAGGTCGCAGATGATGGGTCCAAAGAGCCAGCGACCGGTCAGCTCGACGGAGGCGTTGAAGGTCATAGCGCAGAGAGCGACCAGGAGGTCCGCCATAGCCAAGGACACCACGAAGTAGTTTGTGATGATCCTCAGTTTGCGGTGCCGCACAACGCTGACGATGACGAGGATGTTGCCCAGCACCGCGGCCAGGATGATGGTGCACATGGCGACCCCCTTGGCGACGGCCGGCACAAGGGCCCAAGGCGGCGGCGTCGACACGGGCGTCGCGTCGGTGGTCGCCGGAGGGGTGGCATCGCTAGTCGCGGCGGCGGCAGCGGAGGAACCGGCGCCGGGTTCCGCCGTCGGCGTCGCCGTCGCCCCGGTTGGCTGCGGAGGGTCTCCGGCGTGCGCCACCGGGGAGGAGGACGCGGCCGCCCTTCGGTCGCCGCCGGCCAGGTCCCGGGCGGTGGCCGCGCGGTGGGCCATGGCGGCCAGGGCGAGGATCATGGCCACCCGGCCCTGCGGAGGCGCCGCCACCGCCCCCCCTGCCACTCGCTGGAGACGGAGGAGGAGTCCGCTAGTCCATTGCACGGCTAGAGCAAGGCCGATCGATCAGCTTGCGAAGAGTTTGAGAGCAGTTGGGCGGGCGCCAAACCCACACCGGGGGACGCCCTCTATATATTTAGGCGCGGGCGGCGCCTTTAAAAACTGTCGCATGCGTCACTACTAGACGGCCGGATATATACCCGTCAACCAGCTCACACCACTATCGCGATGGAAAAGGGAAAATTTCCGTGCAGAGCGAGGCGGAGATTTGACTCTCCAAACGTCTTCTGCTCCCGCAGGAGTTGAGCTGACCAACTCTCTCAAGCCTTCTCCCGGACAAGTCCCACCTCATCTCTCCTTGCGCTGGTCGCTGTGGTCGCCAAGGCGGGGGTGGCGCCCTTGTCGGCGAGCGAGCGAGCGGCGCCTGGCGCCGGCCACCCGCGCATCCACTAGCGATCCCTATGGAGACGACGCGCGGCCCGCAACGATCTCTACCAACAACTGGAACATTGCGTGCGGGCGGGCCGGCGGGGGCGTGAGGGATTCCCCCGTCCCCGCAGCGGCGGCCTTCCGCCCCCGCCGCCCCCACCAATCCCCTCCCCCACCTCCCCTCCAACCTCCTTCCTCCGGTAGGCGCATGCGCGCTGTGACGCGCATACGAGGCGGACGGTTCTCATACCACTCGGTAGGGAATCGATTGTATCATAATCGTAGCCTATTTTTGTAACTATTCCGCCTCTTCACTCCGGGTGCAATTATTGTGGCCGGGGGAACTCCCTGGCAGGCGGCACGCCCCGTGCATCTTGGTGCCCTTGGCGGTGGGTGCCTTTGGCCTGCACAGCTGATGCGCACGACTGAATGGAAGGATGAATGAATGAGCGCCCTCCTCCGGGAGACGGCGGCGGGATGTCGGGAAAGCAGTCCCAATGTTTATTGATTGACCGAGGGGATGTAATGCCAACTCCAAACCATAAAGCGCAACCTTGATCACGGAAACATTCGCGAGGCTGAAACCTGAGAAAAAAAATATGACAAAAATACTACCACGTGTAATCTCTCGATCACAGCCTCATCTTGCACTGAGACTAAAACAGATTTCCCCATTCCTGGTTTGATTTTATTAGAATTGAAGTAAAAACTGTCGCACTTTTCAACAGGTTTATTGACTTGAAACGCGTTTATATGTCTGATACCATTACCTTCAGGGAAGCCTTATCAGAAGAATGTAATAGCATTGCCTGAAGATGATGTTATAAAACATAGAAACGCGTTGCTAATGAATAAACCTGGGAAAATATACTAAATTTTTACTTAAATTCTATCGTTAAATTCCATAATTTAGTGCCTGAATCCTTAATTTTGAATTTTTAACATTTATTAGCGTCCAGAAAATCGAAAAATATCTTTTACATTGTGTACCATGTACATCCCTATTTACCTCAAGTATTTCATTGATACACTTTGTCTGGTGTCGAAAGAATGAATGAAGTCCCATCATCATCGCGATCATAATATTTGCGATGAACCTTGACAGGCTCCTACTCTCATTCATTCATCAGGCTCTCCTACCGGTTAAAGGTAGTTTTCATTGAAAGCCATTGAAATTTTTCCAGCATTTCTACTCTGAATGGCCACAACTACCTCTAGTATTTCCTTATGATTTGTTTTATATTTTCAAAAGCAGGAATAAAGTCCCGTCAAAATCATGATCAGATCTCTTTAGATTAGCCTTGATAGTCTCCTTCATTCAGTCATTAGTGTATTCGAGCGGTGAAGGTTTATTGAAAGCCAGAGAAATTCCTCCAGTTTTTCAAGTGTGTGGTTTGACATATCTTCCTATTCCTTGGATGGATCATGGAATTTATACGCTAGATATGGGTTTTATTTCTGAAGATTTGGAAAATAGTTACGCACGCTTTAATTGCTCCATAGCAGCCGCTGGATTCAAATCCCGATGGGATTTGGTCTTTCTCACGACTCTACAGACAGGAGACATATTGAGATGAAAACTTTTTGAATGCACCCCTACAAACACAGTGGCGGAAAAAATTAACGCAAACCTCATTGGCGTCTGAATGCGGCGTACGCGGGAACTAATGGAAATCGCTTTTCCTTCAACAATTTGACAACACTGATACAGCCAATGGAAACCGGGAATATTCAAACTCTCTATGAAAAGATTACAATTTTACGCGTCATATAAATAGAAATACAAATAAGGTTCACGTTCGCGAGACCGTCGTGGAGTTATGAACGTGATGAGTTTGCTTCGTCCCGCAGCTAATCGAGGTTACAAACTCATAGTCAATTATGTAGGGATACTTACCACATTTATTTTAGAGCTTTGGACTCTTTAAAAAATATTATTTTCGGTTGAAACTTTGGAAAAGTTACGATGAAAGAAATATTACTTGGGACACAAAATGCAAATATTCTCCAGATCAAATGCACTTACAATAAAAATTTTTTTCGCGCGTAGGAAAGAGCTGTCGATAACCATTGTTTTAATAGGCCTCAAACTACTTCCGAAAAATATCCTACATTGCAATTAACTTAGAATAAAAAGAATTTGTTGTTAAAAAGGATATTTAAGCTGGCCACTCGAAACAATATTGATAACTTCAAGAAGAAACGAGCCAATTCTGCCATACTAGCTTTACGTAAAAGTTTAACTGTTGAAGGCTCTACTTTGTGGAAGAACATTATGATGGGAGAAATATAGAGATAATGCTAACAATCAT
Organism: Ceriagrion tenellum; assembly: GCA_963169105.1. Lineage (NCBI taxonomy): Eukaryota > Metazoa > Arthropoda > Insecta > Odonata > Coenagrionidae > Ceriagrion > Ceriagrion tenellum. The sequence continues at coordinate 3,572,546 of OY720633.1, forward strand.
CTCGACATTATGGAAGTGGTGTAGATTTTTAGTGAATCACGCTTTATAGCTAAGAAACTGGAGGCTAACTGTTAGGAAAGCTGGTAAGTTAGAAGTATTCTCGGCTTCATAAAGACTCATGTTGAATTGAAAGGAATTTTAGAAACGTATGTCAAGATATTCCGCGAGTGAATAATGTGGGAATCAGGGAAAATCTCGGAAACAGGGCAGAAGACTCACTTTAATTATTTTGTTAGATTTTTTAGTAAAACAGTTATTATCAAGGTGAACAATTTATAGAAAGAAAATGGAATTGTTAATTTTTAAAATTAACAAATATATCAACGTAATTCTTCATTCAATCGCAACAAAAAAACAAATCGATGACGGGGGTGCACCTGTAGCTTGCCGTTACTTGTCTGAGGTGGGAATAAAGAGAGATTGCCTTATTCAAAGTAAATACTTAATGGGATCCTCACAAAATTTTACTTTTCCCTCGGTCATTGAGGAACACGCCAATTTTATAGCACTAGTGCCTGTAAAAATTTCAACTTATGTACTTAGAAAACTGGTATGCTTTGTAACATTTTGCCTGAAATGCCATTGCATTGATGGGTTGACAGCGGTCTGAAAGTCAGGGAGACTTAAAATTCTAAAAGGGACTATGAAAGAGGAATTATGTTCATTGGTCATGAAAAAAGTTCTCAAGGTAAGTACCGATTCGGAGTTCTACATCAGTAGAATTGGGGCATTTATAAAAACTAATTATAAAAAAGAACGAGAGTGAGTTATACAAAACGGAACGCGAGTACAAAGTCGATGAAATAAAAAAAATGCTTTTCCAAGCTAATTAGAGCAAAGATTGGGCGCGGCATACGCGCGGTGCTTATAATTAAAGTCAGAGGACACGTGCGATTCTTTTTATTATAATTAAAAAATCCCTCTGTATAACGCTTTAAATCGGGAAAAGAAGATTGCTAAGGAAGCATTTTTTCGAAACAACATCACAAAGGATAGCGGATATAAGCTTTATAAGTACCTTAGGAGAAGGAAGACAAGGCTTTAAAAAAGTGGGAACGGAAATCTAATCACCGATGATAAGAGGAAGGCTAATTCATTAAATAATTGGTATGATGGTGCATTCACAGGGGTGGTTATAACAGTAGAGAGTTTAGTGAAGAAATTTGTTGGTAGAATATCGCCCAAAAAGAGAGCAACATATTCATTGAACAAAAGACGCATTACAACTACGGACTTGGAGACCTATAAAAAATAAAAAATTGCAAGAATGAGGAGAAGATGCAGTACGGCCAGATAGGATCTCAATAGATTTACTCAAAATGGGAGGTAGAAAAATTTATAATAGCATTAATAATTTATTCGACATTACAATTAGCAACAAAGTCCAATTTAATGATTGGAGAAAAGCACATGTGGCACCAATCATTAAAGGAGGAGATAGGTAATGGTTATAAATCTATTGACCGGTTAGCTTTACATAAGTAGTATGCAAATTACAAAAGAAAATTGCTAATTACTTTGAGGATTTTTGGACCGTTTGATTGTTAAATTTCTATCGCGGGTTTTGGAAACACAACTCTTGTATTTCTGCCAATAAATCGCATATTTTAATGATAACGCAATCTAAGAGGATGAAATTATGATCGACTCATCAAAAGCTTCTGATAAAGTTGAACATGATCAGGTTTCAGATAAGATGAGCAAGTTAGAGCGAACGTGGTACAGGACACTAAAAATCATTTAAATATTATATTGGTTGATGAGAAATCTCAATTTTGGAAGTAAAATCATTAAGGAAAAGGTATTTATGACATTTATGAGACCAGTTATGGAATATGCGTCAATGGTTTGGGGCACACACGTGGAAGGTAAAATTAAATCTATTCAAAGGGTTCAAAGAAAGGCGGTCAGGTATGTAATGGAGAAACATAAGGGTATAGAGTGTGTTATTAGACTGCTCTAAGCAGTAGGACATGCAATCTCTGGGAAGGAGAAGAAAAATAAATAGACCATGCGTACTGTTCCGCATACCGAAGGGAGCAAAAGCATTGGGTAAGCTGAGAAAGAATAACTGTGACTAAGTAGGGAGGGATGATCACCAATACAAGGTGTAAAGTCGGTTGTAAATGACCAATTTAAAAAAAGTTTTGTTCTTCACTTGTCCAGGAGATAAAAGATTTGTGCATGCAAAAGGTCGGGTTGTTTCGATTTTTGATTCGTTAATTCATGTTAGTTTTTGATCGCGCGCCACCTCTCGTCATTTGTTTCGCGAAAGACCACTAAATTTCGGACATTTTTTCAGTTTTCGCACAATATCTTCTTAAGTATGCATTCTACATATATAATATTTCTTTTTTTTTAACAAAATAGTGAATTTTCTAACATTCAAGCCCAAATATAGCTCTTTATAATTCTGTAACAACATAATAATTACTGAGAAATGAATCTTTTACAGTCACGAATTTTTATGGGGAAAATCCAAAAAAATCAAATGTACAGTTATGTAAGCTAATATCACAAAAACCGCTACTCATAAGAGAAAGTTTATGTGAAACAATTGTAAAGTATATTAAATTGCCTTTTATTTGAGATGACATATGAGTCTATCTTGGGTAAATTCTGAGATAATGAATTTTGAAGTGTTTTCGAAATAAACAAATCTAAATTTTTATCACGTTTCGCAGAAATACATAATTATTCGTTTTTTGCTGGTAGTTACACATTCTGAGAAATATGAGTAAAAAATAGGAAATAACAGGAGCACAAAAAAAAAGAAGGTGACATGGCCTTAACCTTAAAACAACAACTTTAACAGCCAAACTCTGGCGTTAACTGGTGTAGTCAGTGAGATGATTTATATAGCGGCTCTGGATAAGATGTGATTTCTTTCTTACTGTCTAGCGTTTTTGAGACAGTCGTCATGAATAAAAATGAAAACCAGTAATGCTCTTGGGCAGCAACAAGTCTAGTGAGCATTCTTACAGTTCTTACGAATGTTGGTAATCATTGTACAATTAATAGACTCAGAATAGGGAACTGGGAAGTTCATCTGACAGCAGTTCAACAAATGCTTCCCTTATTCCATGCTGTTAGCCAATTTTTCTATGGCAGATGCGCGCATCTCTACGAGAAAGAGATGTTTACGCTGGAAAAAAGAATGAAATCCCCTGAGTACCATAAATTCACCACCAAAGAATGTTTCACTCCTAGGCGAACCAATAAGTTTTTGTGAGGCATTTTGTCCGATATGACCTCGCTAGACCGTGAAAACTTTGTAAGGACTAACGAGTTGCCATGTGAGAAACCAATTATGTGCTCACCTGAAACCTGCTAGAAATTGTACACCTTGAAAATATATGCGGTGGAATTGAAGAGTTCTTCAACCTTACGTATGTGACATCAGAACGTGTTTATGCGAGGCCCAGTCGCATCACTTAGATCGAGTCATTGATGATATGGAAGAACTTGGGCTTTGGTAATCTCAACATGTACGATTTTCCGAAACTATTGTCTTGATGTCCATAAGTAGTAGACTACTAGGGGAGTGATTCCCATGGATAAAATATTGATCAGCTCATACTGCTGTTCACGAGAGTAGCAATGAAATCTAGAATAAACCTCGCAAGGCTATCCCCAACAAGAGATACTTCAAGGCTCCCTTCTTTTGGATGTGATCTCCAGGTCGAGTCTTAGCTTGGGGTAAAAAAAATTCCTTAAAATGAGATAGAAGAGCCAGCCCATATGGCCTCGGTCCAGTGACAATCGAAATTAGAGCAACAGAGAATCTCAATTGAAGCTCATCTCCTGCAACTCTACTCTCCTGCAACTGTAGCTCATCTCCTAAATGAAAGGTTAAAGTACTCCTTGCGGTTGCAGGAAGGAAGGTTTCAAATACTATGCAATATGGAACCATGGTCAATGTTGCAAAAATGTTTACGACTTGCTCTTGTGGAGAGTTAGTGTGCCTTAGGAGGTTGAAGCTCAATGAAATTTGAAATAGGAGAAAATGTTGCGGCGTTCTCCTCAATATCTTCGTTACGATTATAAAGAAGTTAACCCTTGCACATCGGGGCTACAATAGCTGTGAAACCTCGCAGTAATAAATTTGCTTTTTTTCTGTATTAAAAATTAATATTGTAATTAGAGGTAAGGCTTTCTGCACATGATTTATTGTTGTTATACTTTCCTCATTTGAAATATATAAGGCTAAAAAGAGGCATTGGTACGAAGTAGAGACGTTGTTCAGTCCTAAATTATAGATAATATCAAGTTATTTCAATTCAATATGAATGGTTTTCATTCGCAGTCATTGATATCTTGATCAAAAATTGAAATATTTATTTTAAAAACACTTCAAAGTTCAGTGCTCTGAATTTGTAAAAGATATATACGCGTATCTCGAGTGAAAGACAATTAAATGCACTGAAAAATTGATTTACATCAACGTCCCCGTAGGAGAAGCTGTTTTTTGAGTTATTTGACATACACAATCACAATATTTTTATATTTTTTCATAAAAGATATTTCAGTGAAGTGTCGTTTCTCAGTAATTATCAAAATAAAGGGCTATATTTGGAATGAAATTGTGTTAAAGTTACCACTTTGTTAAAAAATAGAATAATTTTATATTCAGAATGCATACTTTATAAATATATGGTGGACACTGAAATGAAGGCCGAAAATTGAGTTGCGTTTCTCGAAAAAACTTACGGGCGATAGATTGCAGAGATCGAAACTTCGGAATTAATATGTCAGTCTCAGCCCCAAGAGCGTATAAGAAAATCAGAAATACCGGACCTTTTTCATCCAAATGCTTTATTTTTGGCTTAATTTCTCGGGCTCTGAAAGGACTATTTTAGATTGGAACAATCTTTCAGCAGAACTGCCTGAACCCTAACGTGGCAATACTAACGTTTTTTAGAAAAGGCGCAGATATTTTATTTTGAATGAAGTGATTTATTATTTATTTAATTTTTTCTGGTGATTTATTTTATTTTGTACCTCAGTTGAATTTGCTTATAATTGACCATTTAATCGTCTAAAATGTATTGTTTTATTGTTATCATCTAGAAAAGATCCAAATTTTTATACACTTGCATAGGTTCACTTTGATTTCTTTAGTTTTTAGGTGGCCTATACTTGGAGTGGTGATTTCAGCCTCCTGGACACGAAAGTGGAGGGGAAATTGAGGAAGTCGGAGCTTAATCGTCGTTGGCAGATTTGCAACGGAAGCCTGGCGAAAAGGTGACCAATGAAGAGGATAAACAGAAGGAAAATAAAAAATGTGGAATAAATAAGGTTTATCAGCTGAGGCTACAGAATCACATTTAGTGAATGAAATCATTTTCTGAATTTTTTTAGGATTTACCTCCCAGAGTGCCATCTTACATTCTCATGGACTCTTACTGTTGACACAACGACTTACAGTTGGATGCGTATTATGTTTTCACGTATGTGCATTTAGGCACCGACATTTTGTGCACAATTTGAATCTGATCCTGGACTAAAGAGGCTTTTTTGTGTTATGAGCTGTTTTACCATGTCACATGACGGTAGTATTGGCACTTGATAATTCTCGTGTAAGGATGAGATTTAATTACTTATATCTGTTGAATCATTGTATTGCTGATGAAGGTATGAGATGAGATTCACCATAAATGTTCATCATATTTACCACAGTTACATGCACTGGCTATGAAAGAAGAGTAGTTTGCTTTACTTCAGACTTATTCTGAGATCCTTACACTTAAGCCTACATTTATCTTGGCCGTTATGTCCTGCTAATTTCATGCTGGAGTTGATGTCATTTCTGGTGTTGGCAATGCAAATGTATTAACATAAGTGGAATACAAAAATGATTCATAAAAAATGTGAACGTGTTTATTTATTTGCAAAATCCATAGGACTCCGATAGTTAACATCAATTTCTCAGAGAAACATCACTTTTTCATTCGAGAGCAGGGACGTCCTTGGACGTGAGTTCTCTACGTAGATATTCGGACATTCCTTAATGTGAACCCTCTAGGTATGTAACAAGAATTGTGAATTGAGCTTGGTGTAGAAGTGAGATTTGTCCTTTATTAATATGAAAAATATAAAATTCACATTAAACATTTTTGTAAATCACACAACTCTGGTAATCTTAATCCAAACTTTGGATTTTAAAGGTAGAGATCCGTATCAGTTCCATTTGATGAACAGGTAAGTATAAAAAAAACAGCCGTTTCCCGAAATGTCTTCTGCTCCCTACTACGGTGCTCATATGGTCAATATGATGGCTACACTTACCTGTGTTTTCAATTGATCATCAAGTTCATTCATAAGTTCATCATTAAGAATCTAATGGCTGGTTCAAAAATTATGTCACGGAGGAATAAGTAAGTATTTAATGTAGATTTTCCAGCCAGTGTAGAGTACCCCGATAATGAGTTCCTCATATTGTTGAATAGATTAAATTTGCATATATGCATGCCTGCCGTCAATTTTTTCCGTATTGTAGCTATAACTTCATTTGAAATTAATTGAAGCCAAGAAGAAGCATGCCACTGTTAATGATAGAATTGAACACATGTTCCAATTAAGAGAACCGCATTCATTTGTTATGTAAAATTTTTTAAAATTAATCCAATTTTCGACCTTTTTTGGTGCATTTAAATAAAAGAGGAATGCCCAACTGTGGAATTTATTCGACGTTTTTGTTTCCCTCTAGTGTTGTTGATATCTAAATTACTCTCCACTGATTAGTGAAATATAGATAAAGATGAGCTTTAAGACATCTTAAGTAAAAAGATAAAGAACAATCTCCAATGGTCGTAATTCAATGAATTTTAGCACCGCTCGTCAAAGGCACGAGTAGAATACATACAAAACAGAAAATACTCTTCGTGGTGATTCACGGGAAAATTGATTCCTCGCTAGAGATCAACCTCAACCACTCAACCATAAAACCTTTGCTTTGGTGGTTTACGAGAATGTTTCTTCCTCGCCAATGACTAACCACAGTACTTAGCCACACTCAACCAAACTATGTTAGCATGTAAACCAGTTAACATGCATAAATGGCCTCCAAAATAGACGTTAATTTCTTACGACAATACATCCGACATCAGATTATTCCACGGTGATGTAGAAATTTTATGTTTTCGGTATTATCCAATTCAGCTCTGCAGAAATTAAATACGAATTAAGATCATACTAAAGGAGTTAATTTCAAACTGATTTACTTACTAAAGATATGCAGCGAGTTAAAAGCCTTACGAACACTGTTTATTGTCGGAGGGGTCCGTGGCCGTGGATACTGGAGCGCTGGGCGCGATGGGACGCAAGGGAGGAGAAGGAGGGAGGCGGCAAGGTGGGAGATGCCCTCGCGTGGCATATCTACGTCCATGGAAGATTATTACGACTCCTTTTTTTCATATGAAATAGCATTGCACTTAAGGTAGTTCGAGCGAAATATCATTTTACCAAGAAATCAATGAATTTGGTCTCATTTTAAAGAAAAATATCTCACCCTTCCTTTGACACCAAAAATGTAACCCCTTAACACATTACTTTGCGAGATATTTGCCAAAAAATATCAGCCATTTTACATGGGAAATGGTACATGTATGCACTCCAGAGAGACATTATTTACAAAATGAGATATTTCTAACACTTAGATGTCGTAAAAAAACTAACAGCGTGTAGTTTGTATGTCTTCTCAACTATTTTTGAAAATTTATTTTATTGTCACCGCAGTAGGTTCTTGGGTATGACAAAAAAACCTTCCGTTTTCAAGGAGTTTCAAACGCACCGCGCAAAAAAATGAGTCAAGTTAAACACTTATTTTGATATTTTCATTCACTTACTTCCCATTTCTGTCATATAAAACTATATTATTGCCCCATTTATAATGCAATATTTAATTCAGGTGTCCTACAGCTGGTGAAATTAAATCGTATAGTACGAATATGTTCTCCATTATGACTGGGGAACTATCTTGCTCGGACTACCTTAAGAGCGCTTTATGGCTTTCATTGGTGTATGAATTGGACAGTAAGAAGGCCATCCCAACCATGTGATGTCTAAGAGTACGAAATTTTTTCCACCCATTTTTCCCACTTATAACGACTTGTGAAAGAATGTCAGATACAACGTGTTCGTAATATATATTTTGTTTTTTAACCTCGTTATTATGTGACAACTTGTGTTAATTAAGCTTATAAACTTTGTAGAAAATTCCATTATAATTAGACGGCTTATAAGCTAAGATGTGCGTGAAGTAGAGCTTTTTTAGTTCATTAATACTGAGTAAATTAAACATTGTGGTTGATTCAACGAAAACTCGATAGGAATCCGCTGGGTTTTCACAAATGGAGGCCCATTGTAACGTACAACGCTTCTATTTTCATTCAGCGTAGAGTTCTTATGCGTCAGATGTTTTCGGAAATTTCTGTTTCTAGAATCTGAAGAACGGCAACTGATTTTCCAAGCCTCGATTCCTTTAATATCCTATTAAATTTCAATTTACATTTTCTGAAATTTACGGAACATGATTGTCTATAAGGTCTAAGTAATCTAAACGTCTGATCAAACTTTTGCTGAATAATTTTGTTATCATGTTCCCCTTTCATTACATCGGAATGCAACACATATTCTTCCTTCCATGTGTTTTCTGTTTAGATTTAGGCGTCAAAAAGCCATTTCCATAAATATCTCTTTTCCATGGTAGGTCATGCGCTTACGACCTTTTAGTTGAATATATATATATATATATATATATATATATATATATATATATATATATATATTTCAAAATACATAAGGTATTTAATGACGCACTGAATGCGAAATATTTGAGAGTTTGATAGGTGATAGAGTTTTTTTAGGCTGCGAATGGTAATTTTAATTTTGACTTGAGTTTTACTTCGGGGTAATTTTTCAATTTTGACACTTGAGTTTAATTTCTTCCGCGTAATAATGGGTACATATTCCCTCTGTTTTCCGTTTGAACATACGCGTCAAAAGTCGTATGCACAATATTTCTGTTTAGTATTGGGTCATATGCAAGGACTTTTTCAAAATTATTAAAACATGACAATATGTATAAGATATTTATGTATCCTTCAAATACAAAATATTTATGTCTATGAAGGCCATTGAGCCTTTAAAGGCCATGAGTAGAATTCTTAGCTTTGACTTTGGTTCTGAGATTGTGGTACAGTCATAATCGTTTTTAATTTGATGAGGTGATGGAGATACAGCTGGATTGAAAAGTTGAAGGTTTCATTCAGCAGAAGACCTACATAGTTGTAAATCATACTTTATTTCGTTTAAATTGTTTTATTATTAAACGTAAACCGGTTTCGGCTGTTATGCCATCTTCAGGTACATTGTTTTATTAATATGCTTATATGTCAATATCTTCAGTGCTGTTTTCTTATAAATCGGTTACCCATATATTTTTCATCTTGAAAATTTTATAGGATGAGCGTTTATTGCGAAAATCATTCAAAGTACCCTTTTAAAGGTTAAGAACATCGAATTTAGTCTCAGCATTATCCACAAAGGTTTATTTTTTTAATAATAATCTGTGGTACTTACAGAGCTTAAAACATTAAAATATAGTGAAAGCAGGGCTGTTCAAAATAAAATGACCAATTATGATTATATGCACCAATATACCTCCGAATCTTGGGTATAATATTCCTAAGGAAACATCGATGTATTTGTATTGCATAGTTTTCTAATCCATGGAATTTTACTTTTATTAACATCCCATTCCTAACTTATTAGTCGGTGATGTTGATTCTATAGATTCGAAAGTGTTTAACTTACAAACATGAACTCATTTGAGTTTTTCACTTTTACATCCGAATCGTCTTAATTTGATTTCTTTGTATCAGAGGTATGCCAGATTTCTTTTGAAACATAAACACGGTATGAAATTTCTCTTTTTACATCTTATAATGGGTATCATAGCCAGTGCCTTCACGAAGGCCAGTCGTTTGCGTATTTATTGGCATTTATTGCGAGGCGTGTTTGGCTGGAAGGTTTAGATTTAGCAGCCCTTGGAGTGGTTCGATCGGTTGGCGGCTCTGCAGCAAAGGTTTTAACTAGAAGTATTGTTGCGATTTGAGCATGGAGTGGTGGGAGGAGAGAAAGGGGGGAGATTTGACATGGACGTGGCAACGATGAGGTGGTTTGAAAAGGGGGAGAACGAAGGGAGTGGCTGTGAAAGGTCGTGTAAGGAACAATACGTGGGAGAAGGTGTGTGTGTGTGTGAGAGAGAGGTGGCGTTCCTGCTGGTGTAATTCAGTGTAATAGGCGAGGCATTGGTCTCTCCGAGGGATGGTGGATTTGTGTGTGTGGCTACAGAGGGTCCACTGTCAGCCGGTGCAACGTACCAAAGATTATATACACGAGGACGCGGGGATGTGTTGAGCGAGGATGTTACAGGGTGTGGTGGTGAAATTGCGTGTAAGGAAAAAGAAGTGGGATAAGGCGTGCGTGAGGAAGGTGGCGTACCTGCAGGTGCAATTCAGTGTAATAGGCGAGGCATTGGTGCTACCAGGAGTCTCTCGGAGGGATGGTGGATTTATGTGAGTGGCTCCAGAGGGTCCACTGCCAGCCGGTGCCACGTACTGTTGTTGTTCCATTACCCCGGTGGAAGTTGGATTGCTGAACATTTAAATTATAACAATTACAGGTTGGTATCCACAACAAGCATTATTAACCCCTAGAAGAGGGAATCGAAACTGAAGATTTGCGACTAGCAAATTGTATAATAGTGTGAATGCATAGCTCAGATGTTTGTTGAGTGTATTGTCACAGAATGCATCCACATAAAAATGCTAAAAAACTCAAAATAATATCTCAAATACAATAAAGTTATGATCTAAATTAGAAGAGATTGATTTTTTGCTTCTAAAGTTTTTTACCTGCGAAATATCACTTGTTTTGTTTTTAAACGGACACAAATTGATTCTTCACTTACAAATGCTGCAAGGATTTTCCTTTCATGCATGAGCACTTAGATATTTTATTTTTCTATCTAAATTTACCAAATTGATACAAGGAGAAATATTTCATTTTAAACTTATGAGAGTTCACATTTTTGAAATAATTTTTTTCATTTTCAAAGAGAGAATCAATCCTGGAGGCATATTTGAAAATATGCTGTGAAATATTTTTTCTTTTTAATCTAAGAAGGAGAAATTTTTGAAAACGTAAGAGGCTTACGAATCATCTTTCGCCCATGAAAATGTAAAAAAGCAAAATTTTCCTGTGTGAACCTATTTGAAAAAAATTAATGGTCACTTTCGACGCGTAAGTATCAATTCAGCAGTTTTAACTAAGAACTACCTTGATATTGTATTTGAAATTGGACATTTCGAATGTTTTCAAAGAGAGAATAAAATCTTTACCCGAGTTAAATTAAGTAGTTATAGTATCTCTTTCCTATTTTATAAAGAAACATTGATTGCAATTAAAAAATAAATTGATAAATAAATATATTACTCTGAATTTCTATGAATAAAAGGAAAAGTTTTAAAGAAATTTTAGTAAAATAGTCAATTATTGCCGATTTTGAAGTAAAAATGCGCAATTCTGCTCATAATTTTTTGTTAGAAAGAAAACGAAAAATTTTACCTTTGGCTTCGAAAGTCTCAATTGATTAGTGAAAACTGAAAATTTTTTTAGAGAATCTAATTAAATACTGAAAATCAAGTTACCAATCTGTTTTCGATTTAAAAGGATTACTAATTTCATTTTTCAACGAGAACGTTTTAATTCAGGCGTTCATCATCGTCAGAATAAAATATTTCGCTTTTTCAAACAAAAAATAGAGAAAAAATTTAAATTTGTGTATGTAATAGTAACATTTAATACGCATGAAGAAATAAATATTCAAAATTCCCGTTCTGTGTTCATATTTGTAAAAATTAAAGTAATCTCCCAGAAATTGCGAAAATTTAAATTAAGTAGTTACGTAAAACTGTATTCGAGAAATTTCCAAACATTGCGTTTAACAAATGATGATTTTTTTTCATAGCGAATGGTGTATTCGAGAATTTCTTCAAAAATGAGAAACTCGCTATATATTCGAAAGATTTCATAAAAGATCACTATTTTGGCTCATTCTAAAGTGAGCATTAATATTTGTCCGTTTTCATTATGTCAAAAATTAAAACGATTGTACAATAATAATTATACAATGCCATTTGAGAAGTTAAAACCCACAATACCGCTCTATGCTCCTATCTAAAAAATAATGCGCAATTTCGCCATGACAGTTTCAAGAAGGTTAAAACTAAAAATATAGTAGAGAATGTCTTTGAAAGCAAAAATCTTGAATGACATTGCAGAGAGGGACTCCATTGTAGATAATTTATAAGTTAGCAGTAGAATATATATTTTTTTCACCTAAGATTGAGAAAAATTACACAATAATCGAAGCAGAATATTTATTACTATTATTATTTACTGTCGATTGAAACATAAAATAGAGCTATTTCTTTTAGTGCTCTTATATGAAAGAAGTTCTTTTTTGACGCAAATTTTCAACTCGGTTGTAAAAAAGAAAACCCTTTTTGAGAATTTGTGTAGGTATTATCGATAATCTCGCACATTTCGTAAGAGAGGAAATTTGTTATCACGGATGCAAATGTACCAAGAAGCTAAATATTACTCTGAATATTTCTAAGAAATGGAAACACTTTGAAACAATCCTAGTAAAAGGACCACTTCATGCCAATTAAATAGTGAAAATGCATAACTTAGCTATATAACCATACTTTTAATCAATACAATTCAGTCGTTAGATCTGAAAAATAGGAAAAATCTTGAAAACGAAAATATCGCCAATTTTCAGAAGTTGAGAGCACATTTTTCTTAATTTTCGTTAGCAGTGAAACAGGTCTTTGTTTTTTTCATGTAAGAGAAAATTTAAAATTGATCGTCATAAAAGAAAGAAACTTCTGAATAATAAGCAAAAATGGCAGAATTGCATCTCATTTTCATATTTGAAAGAAAAACAAATGCTCATCTCGAAGCAAAATTTTTATCTATCCAGAAAAAGTCAACCTATTCTAGATATTGATTTGATTTAAAACAAAACTATTGTATATTTTCGAAGGGGAGAATAAATTTCGACTAATTTGATTGTATGAAAGGAGATATAACTCGGTTAGACATAAGATTGAGAAAACTTTAACATCACACACTTTATAATCGATCAAAATCGATTTGGATTGTAAGATTTAGGAATTTTTCTATCGCCATATACATTCTACGAATTCCATTCCTTAATGATGAATTAGGAGTGTTTCTTTCATTTGTATGTATTCTATGCAAAATATCGCATTTAATATCTTCTTTTACAATTAAACACATCCTTATAAAGTCGGAAATACATTCAATTTCGTTTTAAATTCTAAAGTGTTTGTAAGGAGAAAGATTCTACTACCACTCTCGTATGTTACTTTTGAAAATGATTCAAAAGGAACTAAGAAATCCTTAAATCAAAGTAAAAAATCTATACTGTAAGTAAGAGTTAGGATGTTATCTCTATTTATATTCATTTGAAGAAATATTCGCATTTTATATAATCTCTTACTTATTAAGACATTATAATAAATGGTTATATTCTCTACTGCGTGGTTTAACTTAGGTTTTTTTAAGAAAGCGGGCAAAGTTTCCTATTCCTATTCCTAGTTTATTCCTATTGTTCTCACGACCTTTGAAGATCGAAGATCCACCATTAGTGTTTCGAATAATCCATTTGGTCTCACGACTTGAAATGGCAAAATAAATTCAGCAAATTAGATCATACATTCATTTTGAATTAAGAAATTAGTAAGTTATCTTTAGTTGTATTCATTCGACGAAAATGATGCATTGTATTACATCATTCACAATTCAACACATGCGAAAAAATAGGTTATATAGTTTAATCGTTGCTTAAATACCTTTTTTTAGTTTAAATTTTTCGCAAAAATTATCTCGAATATTTCTTTTGGACACACGATTTAAAATGAACCAGAGGATCCTATGAATCAAAGTGGAAAATCTATTTTGTATTGAAGACTGCGGATGTTTTCTTTATTCCTTCGACAAAATTTTCGAATGTTAAACATATAATCATACATATGAGGATATGAAATAAAACTGTTCTGCTATGTGTTTTTATTTCAGCTTTTCAAGAGCAATGATCCGCGAATACAGTCACGAAAATACTTTCGGTCGCACGGCACATAAAACAAGAAATCCTGCGATTGAAAGCGGAAATCAATTTGGAATAAAGGAATTAGGAAGTTTGAGTTGTTTTCATTCGACGCATTATAATTCAAGACTAACATTTTAACACATCCAAAAAAGTAGAGTATATGGTAAGATGTGTTTTAAATAAGTTCTTTTGAGTGAAATTATTCGCGATCACTGTTGACGGCATTTTAACCGATTGGCATTATCTGCCGGGGCAACCCAAAGGAAAGACTGCGGTGTTCTCCACTAGCACCAGAACGTTTATTTCCGTGCACACTGACACACAAATTATTTTCAATATGTTCAAAGTTATTACCCACAATTACCCACTCGTGCGAGGTGAGCCGACGCACCTCAAATGCCGCTTGCACACCGACTACTGGGATACAATGCGACTCCGCTCTGAGCGGCCGGGCTACACATCGCCCTCTAGTGGGGAAACGAAATGCAAAACAAAGGAATGGCATTTTGAATTCAACATACCGCCCGCCTCGGAGTGCCAGCACTACGAAATAAACAACTTTCAATGCAAACAAAAATATAGTACCTAGTTAGCATTCAATACAAAATACAAACTTGAAAGCACACAGTAACAACAGCAAAAAGATAACATCTAACATAAACAAAAAAACACTGCTGTTGAGTACCGCCCGCCATGAGCGACTCCTAGTAATCGACTCCCTCCTTCACAGCTGCATAGGTGGAGGTGACCCTATCATCCACTGGTAGCGGGATGATCTTCACCAAGGGCCTCAGAAGATGAGAATCAGCCGTTTTAACAGTGGCGACCCTGGGTAGGCCATCCTTGCCAAGGTGAAGATGCGTAACCCTCCCCAGTGGCCACTTAGTTGGAGGAAGTAGATCATCTTTCAACAGCACCAGGGCATCTACCTTAATGGAGTGGTTCGGCTTCAACCACTTCCTTCGCTGCTGCATATGATGCAATACCTCTTTAATCCACCTGTGCCAGAAATGATTGCGCATTAGAGAAATCAATGTTTGCAGAACAGCATGTTTGAGACAGGTCAATGTCTAGATATGGCTCAGGAGGAGCAATCAATGAAGAACCTATTAAAAAATGACCGGGCGTTAAAGCGACCAGATCATTGGCATTGCTACTAATAGGACAGAGTGGTCTCGAATTGAGACATGCTTCTATTTGGGCACTCAGAGTGGCGAGTTCTTCAAAAGTTAATGTTGTTCAAAAGTTCCCTTTAATACGCTTAAAATGAAACTTGAAACTTTTTACGCTCGCTTCCCATAACCCACCAAAGTGAGGAGCCCTTGGTGGGATGAATACCCATTTTGTACCATCTTTTGCGACTTCGTTTGCGAATTCAGTGCAAAGTGTAGAGGTGGCATCAAACAAGCGTTGCAATTCTGCATCTGCTCCATGAAATTGCGTTCCATTGTCGCTGTAAATAACACAGCAATGGCCCCGTCGAGCTGCAAAACGACGATAAGCCGCTAAGAAAGAAGCAGTTGTACAGTCTGATACGACCTCTATGTGTACAGCTTACCATGCAAATGAATATAGCTATGTATCCCTTATAACTCTTACTACCACGACCCTTTGACATGCGTAAGGCGATCGGGCCAAGGTAGTCTACCCCCGTATGAAGGGTCTCACCAGGTTTACTCGGAAGTAGGGAAGGGGTGCCATTTGCTGCTGGGACGGTTTCGAGGAAAATCTCGCACACCGGACACATTGACGTGACACTTGATACGCTATTTGCTTTCCTCTAACTATCCAGTACTGACGATATAAATGGCTCAGCATGAGTTGAGGACCCCCATGAAGCGTCATCAAATGCGATTCTTCTACTAAAAGGCGAGATACGAAAGAGTCCTTTGGAAGTATGAGGGGATGTTTTTCATATTCGTTCAGCAACTGATAATTTTGCAAACGTCCCCCAACTCGTAGTAGCCCTTTCTCAACGATGAATGGCAGAAGGTAACGAAGTGGACTTCTTCTTGGAAGCTCTTGATCTCGGCGAAGGCAAGAAATTTCTTTCCCAAAAGTAGCAGACTGGACTAACCGGAAGAGGGCAATTTTCCCAGCTGCATGCTCTGCCTCCGTTAATGGTCCATACATCCTTAGTTCCTGTACGGAGGTGGCATTGTACTTCCATCTGAGACAGTATGAAATAATATTAATTATCCTTTTGATAGAAGAAAACTTTTTAGTGTGGTAAAAATGATTCATCTTGGACAGTAACCGTGGTGAATGACGGAGAGCGTTCCTCTTCATTGGTGCAGAATTCATCGTATGGCAGGTCTGCTGATACGTGTTCTTTAACTGACCAACTCGGACCTTTCCACCAAAGATTAGAGTCTTTCAGCTGCACAACAGTATAACCACGAGTTGCGCAATCCGCGGCATTGTCAGACGAGCTAACATTGTGCCAAGTAGCATTGGGCAGTGTAGCGATGATTTTGCTGACGCGGTTTGCTACGAACGACTTCCATCGGGAAGGATGTCCTCGAAGCCAGGCAAGAGTAACTTCTGTCTGTCCAACAATGAATAGCAGCCGGACTCGACGGCAGGTGGCTGGTCAATAGAAAGTGAATAGTTCTTGTCAGAAGAAGAGCTCCACATAATTCTAACTTAGGAAGAGTCTGAGTCGTGATCGGTGCTAACTTTGTCTTGGCCAGGATCAGCGACGATGTGTCACAGCCGTCGTCTGAAAAGACTACAATATAGACAGCGGCAGCGTAAGCTCTTTCAGAAGAATCTGCAAAACCATGTAGTTCCCATTTTGATCCTTGTAGTGTTGAACCAACGTGGTATCTTTATCTCCGATAACAGTGGCAGTTGGTGTCGGAGATCATTCCAGTGAGCCAACATGGAGCCATGTATAGGAGAATCCCACTCAAATCCTTGGATCCAAATATTTTGCATAAATATCTTGAAGTGAATTAGAAAAGGCGCAAGCCAGCCCAATGGATCAAAAAGTCGAGAATTCTCGAAGAGAACCAAACGTTTTGTTGTGACTGAGGAAGATTTAGGTAGAATTACTTGAAAAAAGAAGTAGTCTTGACCAGGAATCCAATTCAGGCCAAGCGTGGACACAGCATCGTCCAGATTAATCGGCATCTTTTCTCCTTCCATTGTGGTCAATCCTTCCAGCAGTTCCATCTGGTTGGCCGCCCATTTGTCTAGAGAAATACCAGCGCTTTTTAGCATGTTAATGAGCTCATTCCTCGTGATAGAGCGTCAGAATGATTATCCGCTCCAGAGAAAATATCATCCATGTACGTTTGCAGTTTGATTGCTGTCACTGCACGAGGATACTGGTGTCCTTCATCGTCCGCTAGTTGATGCAATGTACGAATGGCTAAATACGGAGCAGAAGTCGTACCATACGTGACAGTCTTCAAGCGAAAGTCCTGGATTGGTTGGTCTGTTGAAGACCGCCATACTATTCGCTGCCAGTCCGTGTCTTGGGGATGCATCCAAATCTGTCGGTACATTTTTACAATATCTGCGACAAAGACCACCCGTAGATAACGCCAGCGAATAATGATTGCCGTTAAATCCGATTGAAGCTTTGGACCAGGGAACAGGCAATCGTTTAGTGACAGACTATTGCTGCACTTTTGAGATGCGTTAAAAACTACACGGATTTTCTTCGGACTGCTTGACTTAAAAACCCCATGATGAGGCAAATAATAGGTAGATTTGCAATGCAACTCATCTGGTGGCACTGGTTCCAGGTGGTTCAGTGTTAAATATTCGTCCATAAATCCTTTATATTCGTTGCCAAAAAAGGGATTTGAAAGGAACTTCCTCTCGTTCCGCAGGAGGCAGGATACAGCGATGCCACGTGCATCAGGAAAGGATGAAAAACGCGAAAAAGGCAGCCTTACTTCATAACGGCCATCATCAGAACGAAAAAGAGTTTTCCTGTAATATTCTTCGCAGGCATCCTCTTCTTCAGATAAATGGGTTGTATCCGGCAATTCCTCCGCTTTCCAGAAACGACTAATGGCCTCGATCAATGGAGAATCAATGTGTGTATGAGAGCTGACCACTTCAGGAGCATTGGAGAAAGCATTAGTCGGTCCAATGAGAACCCAACCTAGGGCTGTATTTTGAGCAACCGGTGTATTGGTTGGCCCCTGATGAAGTCCAGGTCTCAATACTGCTGCATGAACATCAGGACCTAAAAGACAATCTATTTGGGCTGGAGTACCAAATTGAGGATCTGCGAGTGGCAAATTGTATACATGATCCCAGTTTTGTTTGAGTACCTTGTTGGTGGGAAGGAACTTTGTAATATTCTTCAGCACGAGAGCAGAAAAGTTAAGGAAAAAATGTTTGTCAATCGTGGATTTCAAAGTGAGGTTAACACTGCCTTTAGGCTCCACTACTGGACCCATCCCAACACCCTGCACAGATACAGTCACTCGAGTGCGGGGTAGCCTAAGTAATTGAGCTACACTCTCACTCACAAATGACGCTTCAGAGGCAGGATCCAGCAATGCTCGTACTGTAATGGCTGCTCCGGATGATCCTACCAAGACTACCCGAGCAGTAGCCATTAATATAGTCTTTCCAACCGATGACGTGTTGACTGACGAGTCGATTTACGAGTGTGATGGTTATCTGTATTTACATTCCATCGACAAAATATTCGATTGTAAAGTATATTCACTTACAAATGAGGATATACAACTGGAAACAAATCCGTTCATATGTGCGTTTTAATTTTAGTTATTTAATCACGATGATCACAAAATACATACTCGACTATACTTTCGGCGTCAGGACTTGATATGATACAAAAAATCAAGCGGATGTAAGTGGAAATCTATTTTTAATAAGGGAAATTTATATTTAGTTGTTTTCATTCGGCGCAGATGATTGCATAATATATCATCATTAACAATTTAACACATCCGATAAAAATATGTAATAAAAAAAATGTTACTTAAAGACATATTTTTTGTTAAAATTTTTCGCACACATTATCTCGAATAATGCCTTTAGGCACGTGACTTGAAATGAACCAGGGAATCCTATTAATGTAGTAGAAACTCTATTTTGTACTTGCAAGTGCGAATGATTTCTGTATTTATATTCTTTCGACAAAGTATTCAATTGAAAAGTATGTTCTCTTACACATGAAGACATCAAAGAGAAAAAAAATACTGTAATGCGCGTTTTAACTATAGTTATTTTAGAACGATGATCCGCTATCACAGTCACGACTATACTTTCCGCTTCAGGACTTGATATGAAACAAATAATCCTGCAAATGAAAGTGGAAATCTATTTAGAATAAGGAATTTAGAAATCATTAGTTGTTTTCGTTCGGCACAAAATATTGCAATAAATTTCAACATTTACAATTAAACACATCCAAAAAAATAGGTAATATACTTAAATCGTCTTTTAAAGACAATTTTTTAGAATAAATTTTCGCAAACGAAATCTCGAATATTTCTTTTGGACTCATGACTTGAAATGAAAAAGGGGACTCAAGGATCAAAGTAGTAAATTCATTTTGTATTAACGAGAGCGATTGTCTTCTGTATTCATATTCTAATGCGCCTTTTAATTTTAGTTATTAAGAAACGTTTTTCCGAAATTTCAGTCTTGAATATACTTTCGGCTACATGACTTGATATGAAACAAATAATCCAGCCAATGAAAGTGGAGATATACTTTGAAAAACGGATTTACAAATTTGTCCTTAGTTGTTTTCAAATGATCCAAAGAATCCTAAGAAACAAAGTAGAAAATCTATGTTGTAATTACCAGTGACTTTTTTCTGTATAGACAATTCTTTGAAAAATATTCGATTGATAAACATATTTTCCTACATATGACGAACTGCAAAAAATTCTGATTTAATCACCTTTTTAGAAATATTAATTTTACGCAAGCATTATGCCAATTGCAATATATTTTTAAAAACACGACTTGAAATAAACCAGTTCTTTGGAATCAGAGTCGAGAATCTATTTTGTATTTACGAGTGCGATTGTTAAATGTATTTATATTCCTTCGAGAAAATATTCGATTGTAAAATATATTCGATTACATATGAGGACATCCAAAGGGGAAAAAATCCGCTATAATGCGCGTTTTAATTTTACTTACTTAAGAACGATGATCACTTAATACATTCTCGACTATACTTTCGGCTACAAGACTTGATATAAAACAAAAAATCCAGCTAATGATAGTGGAAATATATTTGTTTAAACGGATTTAGAATTTGTCTTTAGAATTTTTCATTCGGTGCAAAAAACTGCAATATATTTTAACATTCATAATTGAAAACATCCGAAAAAATAGATAATAGAGTAATATCGTTTTTTATGAAGTCATTCAAAAGGAAAAACAATCTGTTCTAATGCGCTTTTAATTTTAATTATTTAAACACGACGATCATTTAATACAGGCTCGACTATACTTTCGACTTCAGGACTTGATATAAAAAAAATTCGGCGAATAAGAGTATAAATCTATATTGAAAAAGGGATTTAGAAATGTATCTTTCGTTGTTTTTCATTTAAGGCAAAATAGTTAATATTATTTCATCATTAACAATTCAACACATCGGAAAAAACAGGTTTAATAGTGAAACCGTTTTTAAATGCTTATATTGCATTTAAATGTTTCGCAATCTTTATTTTAAATATCTCTTTTGGACAAACAATTTGTTATGAAACAAGGTTTCCTTTGAATCAAAGAAGAAACTTCATTTTTTGTCATAATTTTCTATATTTTTATTTATTAGAATAAAGGTTCAATTGTAAAATACATTCATTTAAATATGAAAGTTTCCAAAAGGAAATAAATCTGTTCTAATGCGCGTTATAATTTTAGTCATTTAAGAACGATGATCCGATATTAAAGTCTCCACTATACTCTCCGCTTCAAGACCTGAAATGAAAGGAAAATTCCAGCAAAAGTAAGTGGAAATCTATTTTGAATAAGGAATTTAGAAGTAAATAGTTGATTTAATTCGGTGCAAAATACTGCAATATCCTTCACCATTCATAATTGAACACAACCGAAAAAATAGGTAATTCACTAGAGTCGTTCTTTTAATACCATTTTTGAATTTTTTTAAACTTTTACAAAAACAATATCTCGAGTATTAGAAAGATCCAGAAAAAATCCAGCAAATAAAAGTGGAAATCTATTTTGATTCAGGGATTAAAAACTGTTTGGCAAAAAAAAGGTGTTTAATTTCGATGCAATATATTTTAATATATTTCACTATCACAATAAAACAGATCCAAAATAAATAGGTTACATATTAAAATCATTTTTAAATATAATTTTTTATTTTAACTTTTTCGCAAAAAACAATTCTCGAATATTTTTTTTGGACTCATGACTTGAAATGAACAAGGGATCGTAAGAATCAAAGTAGAAATTTTTTTGTGTTTACGAGAGCAATTGTTTTCTGTGTTTATATTCCTACGACAAAATATTCGATTGTAAAATATATTGTCTTACATATGATAACATCGAAAAAAAAAATATCTACTCTAATGCTCATTTTTATTTTAGTTATTTAAGAGCGATGATCCGCAATTTTTGTCTCGACCTTATATTCGGTTTCAGGACTTAATATGAAACATAAAATCCATAAAATGAATGTGGTAATCTATTTGGAATAAGGGATTTAGAAAAAATTAGTTGTTTTCATTAGGCGCAAAATATTGGGATATATTTCCCCATTCACAATTATATACATCCGAAAAAAATATGTAATATAGTATATTCGTTTATTTAATATATATTTGAGGTTAAAATGTTTGCAAACATTATCTCGAATATTTACTTTAGATACACATCTTGAATAGAACAAGGGATCGTAAGAATCTAAGTAGAAAAAAAATTTATATTTAAGAGTGCAATTGTTTTCTGAATTAATATTTCTACGACAACATTTTCTATTTTCAAACATATTCTCTTAAATATAAGGACATCGATAAGAAAACAAATATGCTATAATGCGAGTTTAAATTTTAATTATTTAACAACGATGCTCCAAAATTACAGTCTCGACTATCGTTTCGGTTTCAACACTAGATATGTAAAAAATAATCTAGCATATGGAAGTGGAAATATGCTATGATTAAGGCATTTAGAGAAATATTTTTAGTTTTGTTCATTCGACGCAAAATAATGCGTTATATATTAACATTCACAGTTAACAAATTCGAAAAATTAGGTAATATTGTAGAATCATTTTATCAAATATTATTTTTAATTTTTCTTTTTCGCAAACAATATCTCGAATATTTCTTTTAGACGCATGACTTGAAATGAACAAGGAGTTAAATGATTCAAAGTAGAAAATTAATTTTGCATTTACGATAGCGATTGTTTTCTGCATTGTATTTTGTATTCCTTCGTCAAAATATTTGATTGTAAGATATATTTGCATACGTATGAGGACATCTAAAAGGAAACAAACTTGTTCTAATTCGCGTTTTAATTTTAGATATTTTAGAATGATGATGCCTAAATACATTCTCGAAACAATTTCGGCTCCAGGACTTGATATGAAAAAAAAATCCTGCGAATAAAAGTTTAAACAATGTTGAATATAGGATGTGGAAATTTATTTTTAATTATTATTATTTGGCGCAAAATATTGCATTATATTTCACCATTTACATTTCAATACATCCGAACAAATAAGATTGTAATCCTTTTTTAAATACCTTTCATGGGTTTAAATGTTTCGCTTACATTATCGCAAATATTTCTTTTGGACACACAATTTAAACTGAACCAGGAAATCCTCTGAATCAAAGTAGAAAATTCATTTTGTATTATGAGTGCGATTGTTTTCTGTATTTATATTCCTCCCACAAATATTCGATTGTAAGATATATTCTATTACATATGAGGACATCCAAATGGAAATAAATCTGTTCTAATGCGCGTTTTAATTTTAGTTATTTAAGAACGATGATCTGCATTTACAGTTTCCAATATATACTTTCGGTTTCAGGACTTGATATGAAATAATATGATTGGAAATCAATTTTGAAAAAAGGATTAAAAATTAGTCTTTCCTTTTTTTATTAGGCGCAAAAATTTGCATTATAAATCACTATTCACAAATAAACTCAAGCAAAACAATAAGGTAGTATAGTAAAATTGTTTTTTTTTAACTTTTTTGGGATTAAACTTTTCGCAAACATTATCCCGGATACTTTATTTGGACACACGACTGAACACATGAACCAGGGAATCCTAAGAATCAGAGTCAAAAATCCATTTTGTACCTACGAGTGTGATTGCGCACTCCTTCGATAAAATATGCGATTGTAAAATATCTTCTCTTTGATATGTAGACATCCAAAAGAAAACAAATCTAGTCTAATGCGCGTCTAAAATTTAGTTATTTTAGAACAATGATCCGAAATTTCTGTCTCGACTATACTTTCGGTTGAGGACTTGATATGAAACAAAAAATCCAGCGAATAAAATTGGAAATCTATGTTGAAAAAAGGATTTAGAAATTAATCTTTCGTTCATTATATTCGGCGAAGAATATTGCATTATATATCACCATTCACAATTTAACACATCCGAAAAAAGGTACTTAATATACCAAATCGTTTTTTTAAATATTTTTTTTAGTTAAATGTATTCGCAAACATTATCTCAAATAATTCCTTTGGACTAATGATTTCAGGTGATCCATGGAATCCCAAGAAACAAAGTAGAAAATTCATGTTGTAATTACAAGTGACATTATTTTAAGTATACATATTTCTTCTCGGAATATTCGATGGTAAAATATATTCTCCTTCATATAAGGACATCCAACAGAAAACAAATCTGTTTTAATTACCTTTTTAGAAGCTTATATTTTTCGCAAAGATTATCATAAATATTCCTTTTGGACACACGACTTGTAATGAATCCTAAGAATCAAAGTCGAAAATCCCATTTCTAATTACAATTGCGACTGTTATGTGTATTTATATTCCATTCGACAAAATATTCGATTGTGTAATGCATTCGCTTACATATGAGGACATCCAAAAGAAAACAAATCCGTTCTAATGCGCGTTTTAATTTTATTTATTTCAGAACGACGAGCACTAAATACAGTCACGACTATAGGCTTCGGCTACAGGACTTGATATAAAACAAAAAATCCAGCGAATGTATTCCAGAAAATCCAGCGAAAATCCAGTGTAAATGTATTTTGAATAAAGGATTTAGAGATTTATCTTTAGTTGTTTTCATTTGGCGCTAACTATTGCATTTTATGTCACCATTAAAAATGTACACATCCGAAATAAATTGGTTATAGTTTAAAATCTTATTTAAATAACGTTTTTGAGTTTTCCCTTTTGCAAAAAACATAATATCGAATACTTCTTTTGGACACATGACTTGCAATGAACAATGGAACGTAAGAATAAAACTAGAAAATTCATTTTGTATTTACGATTATCTTTATCTTTATTTATATTCCTTCGATAAATATTCGATTGTAAAATGAATTGTATTAAATATGACAACATGGAAAAGAAAACAAATCTACTCTAATGGACGCTTTAATTTTAGTTATTTAAGAACAATGATCATCAATTTTCATGTATCAAATCAAAATCAAAATCAATCAATCTCGACTATATTATCGCTTTCAGGAGTTGATATAAAACAAAAAACCATCAAATGAAAGTGGAAATCAATCTTGAATAAGAAATTGTGAAATAAATAGTTGTTTTGATTTTGCGCAAAATATTGCAATATATTTCACCATTTATAATTAAACACAATCGAAAAAATATATTAAATCTAAATATATTATATTCATTTTTAATGCATTAAAATCATTTTTAAAAATATTTTTTTAATTTGAATATTTTGCAAACCTTTACTTAATATCTACTTTAGACACGCGACTTAAAATGAACCAGGGAATTCTAAAAATCAAAGTAGACAATAAATTTTGTATTTACGAGTGCCATTGTTTTCTGTATTTGTATTTCTTCGACAAAATATTCGATTGTTATATATATTCTCTTACATATAAATCGAAAAGAAAACAAATCTGCTAAAATGCGCGTATAAATTTTAGTTATTTAAGAACGATGCTCCGAAATTACAGCCTCGACTATACTTTTGGCTTCAGGACTGGATATGAATAAATCCAGCAAATGGAGGTGGAAATCAAATTTGAGAAAGGGATTAAAGTTTGTCTATAGTTGCTTTCATTCGGCAAAAAATATTGCATTATATATCACCATTCACATTTCAACACATCCCAAAAAATAGGTAATGTAGTAAAATCGTTTGTTTAACACTTTTTTTGAGATTTAATTTTTCGCAAACATTATCTAGGATATTTTTTTTAGATACACGACGTGAAATGAACCA
The DNA here is from genome assembly GCA_963169105.1 of Ceriagrion tenellum. NCBI lineage: Eukaryota > Metazoa > Arthropoda > Insecta > Odonata > Coenagrionidae > Ceriagrion > Ceriagrion tenellum. Next base: position 3,598,170 of record OY720633.1, read on the forward strand.
GGGAATCCTAATAATAGGAGTCGAAAATCTATTTTGTATTTACGAGTGCGATTGGTATCTGTATGTATAATCCTTAGACAAAATATTCGGTTATAAAATATATTTGCTTACATATGAGGACATCCAAAAGAAAAAAATCCGTTCTAATACGCGTTTTAATTATATTTATTTAAGAATGATGATCACATAATACAGTCTCGACTATACTTTCGGCTTCAGGACTTGATATGAAATAAAAAGCCAGCGAATGAAAGTGGAAATCCATTTTGAATAAATGATAGAATACTATTTTAAGTAGGTTTCATTTGGCGCATAATATTGCAGTATATATGTCACCAATGACAATTCAATACATCCGAAATAAATAGGTAATATAGTAAAATCATTTTTAATAACTTTTTTAAGTTAAAATTGGTCGTAAACATTATCTCGAATATTTGTTTTGGACTTATGATTTGAAATGAACCAGGGAAACCTCTGAAGTAAAATAGAAAATCCATTTTGTATTTACGAGTCCCATTGTTTTTTGTATTTATATTCATTCAACAACAAATTATTCAAATGTTCAATATATTCTCCTACATATGAGGACATCCATAAGAAAACAAATCTGTTCTAATGCGTGTCTTAATTTTAGTTGCTTACCTCATATTACCTCTTACCCCTTTGTCTCTTACCTCTTGGCTTACGTCACTCCTCCCTCCTCAGTTTACCCCAATTATTATGCAAGATATATATCTTGGATGTTCTTACCCTTCCTCACTTCAACCTTGCGTTGACGTGAAGCTATTCCTTCGGATACTTGAAGAGGGCTACTTTGTAGCCGAAATACGCGTATTCGACCTCGTCCCTTCTTGTGTTTAAGATTTTGACCACGCTCCTTTGGAGTAGTTTCTCACATAATTTGGGCCCATTTGTGTGTGTGTGATGAGTGATTTTTAGTGCTTGTGAGTGTGTTTATCTTAATAACCAGGCATCTTTAGTAGGGTCCCATTAGCCTTGCGAAGAATTCCCAGGTTATAACCCAATGCATCCTATGCTGGGTCCCATTAGCCCTTGCGAAGGAATTACGGGTTGTAATGCACCGTCTGTGTTGGTCACTGGTGTGCAAGTAACCTTCCCGGAAACCACCACAGAAGGGTATTCTGGTGGAGAGACTGGGGTTGGTCTCTGCTGTGGAAGTCCCATCCCGGCAAACCAACACAGCAAAGTTTATGATTTTTGACGAATGGTGCCAATTGTTTATGGCTATTAGAGACTCCCTATTTTTTGTTAATTGTCCAGTCGTAAGAGGTCACCTCATCATTGGAAAAGAAATCTGTTCTGTTGCGCGTTTTAATTTTAGTAATTTCAGAACGATGATCCGAATTTAGAGTATCGACTATACTTTCGGCTTCAGGACATGATATGAATAAAAAAATGCAACAATTGACAGTAAAAGTCTATTTTGAATAAAGGATAAAGAAAGTTATCTGAAGTTTATTTCATTCGGAGAAAAATATTACATTATATATCACCATTCAAAAATCAACACAACCGAAAAAAGGTAATATAGTAAAATCGTTTCTTAAATAATTTTCCTGAGTTTAAGGTTTCCGCAAATATATTCTGTAATATATTTATGAACACAGGATTTAAATTGAACCAGGGAATCCTAAGAATATAAGTAACAAATCAATTTCGCCAGGAAGAGTGCGGATGTCTTTCTTATTCATATTCCTTCGACAAAATATTCCAATTTTAAACATATACCTTCACATATGATGTATTAAAGAAACAAATCTCTTCTACTGCGAGTTTTATTTTATTTTCGTATGAACGATGATCCGCGGATTCAGTCCTTACACTCCATTTGGTTTCATCACTTGATATGAAACCAAAAATCCAGCGAATGAAATTGGAAATCTATTTTGAAAAAGAAATTTAGAAATTTATATATAGTTGTTTTTAATCAGCGCCCAATATTGCATTATATTACGCCATTCATCATACACACCCAAGAAAAGGTAATATATAAAAATCTTTTTTAAAATACTTTTCCTGAGTTTTAGGTTTCCGCAAACATTTTCTGTAATATACTTTTTTAACACACGATTTAAATTGACCCAGGGAATCCTAAGAATATAAGTAGAGAATCCATTTTGCAATGAAGAGTTCGGATGATTTCATTATTTATATTCCTTTGACAAAATATTCAAATTTTAAAACATTCCTTCACCTATATTGTATTTAAAAAAAACAAATCTGTTCTACTGTGAGTTTAATCTTAGCTTCGTATGAACGATGATCCGCGAATTCAGTCCTCATATTTCTTTAGGTTTCATCACTTGATATGAAACAAAAAATCCAGCGACTGAAAGTGGAAATCTATTTTGAATAGTAGATTTAGAAAATTTATCTATAGTTGTTTTTAATCGGCCCCAAATATGGCATTATATCTCACCATTCACAAATCAACTCACCCGTAAAAAATAAAATATAGTATAATCGTTTTTTAAATACTTTTCCTGAGTTTTAAGTATCCGCAAACATTTTCTGTAATATTCTTTTTGAACACACGACAAATTGAACCAGGGAATCCTAAGAATATAAGTAGAAAATCAATTTAGCAATGGAAAGTGCGGACTGCGTATTTAATTATAGTTTCGTATGAACGATGATCCGCGAATTCAGTCCTCATACTCCTTTCGGTTTCATCACATGATATGAAGCAAAAAATCCAACGAATGAAAGTGAAAACCTGTATTGAATAAGAGATTTAGAAATTAATCTAAAATTATATTAAATCTCACAAACGACCTATTTTTAGCGAACGAGCTAGGGAATTTTAAGAATATAAGTAAACAATCCATTTGGCAATGACGAGTGCGGTAGATTTTTTATTTATAATCCTTCCACAAATTATTCAAATTATAAATATATTCCTTCACATACGATGTATAAAAAAATGTGGTCTACTGCGAGTTTAAATTTTGTTTCGTACGAAAGATGATCCGCGAATTTTGTCATTATACTCCTTTCGGTTTCATTACTTGATATGAATAAAAAAATCCAGCGAAATAAAGGAGAAATGTATTTTGAATAAGAAATTTAGAAATTTATCTATAGTTGTTTTTAATCAGCGCCGAATATTGCATTATACTATATCATCAAGCACACCCGAAAAAAAGTAATATATAAAAATGGTTTTTAAAGTACTTTTCCTGAGTTTGAAATTTCCGCAAACATTTTCTGTAATATACTTTTTTAACACACGACTAAAATTGAACCAGGGAATCCTAAGAATATCAGTATAAAATCCATTTTGCAATGAAGAGTTCGGATGATTTCATTATTTATATTCCTTCGATAAAAAGTTCAAATTATAATATATTCCTTCGCATATGATGTATTAAAAAAAACAAATCTGTTCTACTGCGAGTTTAATTTTAGTTTCGTATCAACGATGATCCGCATATTCAGTCCTTACACTATTTCGATTTCATCACTAGATATGAAACAAAAGATCCAGCGAATAAAAGCGGAAATCTACTTTAAATATGTGATTTAGAAATTTGTCTATATTTTTTTTAATCGGCTCCAAATATTGCATTATATATCACCATTCACAAATTAACACACCCGAAAAAAAGGAAATATAGTAAATCGTTTTTTAAATACTTTTCCTGAGATTTAAGTTTCCGCAAACATATTCTGTTATATATTTTTTGAACACACGACTTAAATTGAACCAGTGAATCATAAGAATATAAGTAGAAAATCCATTTTGCAATGAAGAGTGCGGATGATTTCATTATTTATATTCCTTCGATAAAATATTCAGATTTTAAAAATATTTCTTCACATATGATGCATTTAAAGAAATCTGTTCTACTGCGAGCTTAATTTTAGTCTCGTATAAACGATGATCTGCGAATTCAGTCCTCTTACTGCTTTCGGTTTCATTACTAGATATGAAAGAAAAAATCCAAGGAATGAAAGTGGAAATCTATTTCAATAATAGATATAGAAATTTATCTGTAGTTATTTTTAATAGGTTCGAAAATATTGCAATATATCTCACCATTCATAAGTCAACACACACGTAAAATAGGTCATATAGTAAATATGTTTTTAAAAATACTTTTCCTGAGATTTAAGTTTCCAAAAACATTTTCTGTAATATATTTATTAAACACACGACTTAAATCGAACCAGTGAATCCAAAGAATATAATTACAAAATCAATTTTGCAATGGAAAGTGATGATGATTTCCTGATTTATTTCCTTCGACAAAATATTCAAATCTTAAATATATTTCTTCACATATGATGTATTTAAAGAAATCTGTTCTACTGAGAGTTTAATTTTAGTTTCGTAAGATCGATGATCCGCGAATTCAGTCCTCATACTGCTTTCGGTTTCATTACTAGATATGAAAGAAAAAAATCCAAGGAATGAAAGTGGAAATCTATTTCAATAATAGATATAGAAATTTATCTGTAGTTATTTTTAATAGGTTCGAAAATATTGCAATATATCTCACCATTCATAAGTCAACACACACGTAAAATAGGTCATATAGTAAATATGTTTTTAAAAATACTTTTCCTGAGATTTAAGTTTCCAAAAACATTTTCTGTAATATATTTATTAAACACACGACTTAAATCGAACCAGTGAATCCAAAGAATATAATTACAAAATCAATTTTGCAATGGAAAGTGATGATGATTTCCTGATTTATTTCCTTCGACAAAATATTCAAATCTTAAATATATTTCTTCACATATGATGTATTTAAAGAAATCTGTTCTACTGAGAGTTTAATTTTAGTTTCGTAAGATCGATGATCCGCGAATTCAGTCCTCATACTGCTTTCGGTTTCATCCCTTGATATGAAACAAAAAATCCAGCGTACGAAAGTGAAATACTGTTTTAATTAAGAGATTTAAAAATGTATCTATAGTTGTTTTTAATCGGTGCCAAATATTGCATTGTATTACACCATTTATCATACACACCCGAAAAAAATGTTTTTTTAGTAAAATCGTTTTTTTCATACTTTTCCTGAGTATTAAGTTTCCGCAAACATATTCTGTTATATATTTTTTGAACACACGACTTAAATTGAACCAGTGAATCATAAGAATATAAGTAGAAAATCCATTTTGCAATGAAGAGTGCGGATGATTTCCTTATTCATATTCCTTCGACAAAATATTCAAATTTTTAATATATTCCTTCACATATGATGTACTACTAAAAACACATCTGTTCTACAGCGTATTTAATTATAGTTTCGTATAAACGATGATCCGCGAATTCAGTCCTCATACTTCTTTCGGTTTCATCACTTGATATGAAACCAAAAATCCAACGAATGAAAGTGAAATACTTTTTTGAATAAGAGATTTTGAAATTTATCTATAGTTCTTTTTAATCAGCGCCAAATGTTCAATTATATTACACCATTCATCACACACACCCTAAAATAAATTAAATTATAAAAATCGTTCAAAATCGTTCGTATAACAAACAGCCTTCGCTGCGCCTTCGTGAGGGCCAGACGTGTTCCGCCGTAGCTCGTGTAAAAGTGAAAGTTGTCATAAAATGGCCAAGACCGGGAAGTCGGATGTTACCATGGAGGGTAAAATGCTCGGTATGTCATAAAAACCTAAAGAATGGAGTGCATTGTGGAGTGCGTAGCTGTTGGTTCCACTTCAACTGTTCGAGGTTCAAATTAGAGGAATGCGTCCCGGATGGATGGATTTGCTGGAAGTGTGGAGCCCAGAAGGAGAGACAGCTCATACGTGAGCAGGAACATCAGATTGCGAGGCTGACAGCAGAGCTGGCCTGTGCAAGGAGTCAGATTGATGTGTTAACAGCAGTGAACAGCAGGCTGAGAGGGAAAAATCCTAGTGCTTCAGCAACCAAAACAAGAGGTAAGACTCACGGCGAAAGGTTGAAAGGAGAGATGAGCCCATACTCTCGTTCAGCCACAGAAGGAGGAATAAATGTGACCGATGCCGTGGGGGATGAAAGTTCATCGGCGAGTGCAATTGGTGTAGTGTCGAGGCCACAGAGTGAGGCAGATGATGCCGGTAATGGAGAGGTTAATAGTGCCAACATATCATTGAAGGGAGGGGGAGTATGCAATGGAAGTGAGTACGTCTCATGGGAGACTCATTACTGAGATTTATTGGTGATGTGTGTCCGAAAGATTCTCAGGTGGACTGTCTACCAGGAATTAGGGTACATCTACATCTACGTAATACCCTGCGAGCCACCACGAGGGTGTGTGGCAGGGGGTGAAGATCACCAAACATGCACTATTGCCATGTAAGTAGGATATATAATGTAGACATGCTAGAAAATAGGATCATAGTTTATTAGTTACTACAGTAGATTATTAGTTATTGCAAGTAATTGCAGTAGTTATTACAATAGAATATTAGTTACTACGGTATAGTACAGGTTAAAATCTACATAATAAGGAAGGGATTATTGGTAGTTATTACATGCATCATGCACTAAAGACTATTCTAACTATGTTTCACCTACCTATCCCTTTTGCTACGTTGCCTATTGTTCTCTCTTATGGTACGCGGGAAAAATGATATTTTAAATCTATCGGTACGACAATCTATCTCTCTAATTTTGTTAATATGGTCAAACCTAGCATAATACGCAGGGGTTCTTAATATATATCTAACGTCATCTGTGAACAAATCGGTTTCGAATTTACTTAAAAGGTTTAACCTAAATTTTAAGGGTACATCTACATCTACGTCATACCCTGCAAGCCACCCAAAGGGTGTGTGGCAGGGGGTGCTTTCGCACCAGGCATGCATGAATGATATGGTAGAACACCGACATTACATTAAAAACCCGCGTACCACACATGAAAAGCGCCAATTACAAATCTAATACCCAAGAAACATTCTATCTCCAATCGTTCTAACATGGGTAGAACAGTTACAGAAAAGGATAGACGATCTGGACGACCAGCGAACTGAAAAGTTGGTTTTATTACAAGTTGGTACGAATGATGTAAAACGTGTCAAATCTGGCGATTATTTGGTGGGTCTTGTATGGGATTTGTGTACCGCAGCAAGAAATAAGTTTAAAAATGCAAAAATCATTGTTAGCGGTATAATAAGGAGAAGGAATTTCAGTGTAAATAGAATCGATTATGTTAATGAAGGTATTGAATGGGTTTTCCAGAAACAAGGGCTTCTTTTTGTTGATCCAAATAGCTGGATTATGGAGTATGATCTGGATAGAGATGGACTGCATCTGAACAGAAGAGGTTCAATGAAGTGTGGTGAACTACTACGCAACGTGGTGAATTCGGTTAAAGACCAGGGAAACTGGTTAAGGGGCTTGGGAGGTGTTTTTGGAAATGAAGAAGAGAAAAGCCAGGCTGCTTCACGCAATTCGGATTGTGATTCACATTCACTGAATTCACATTCACACATTCACTGTGTTAACTCAAATATGATGGAAGAGGGCAGCATAAAATCGGTAGAAATGGTGTATTTGTTGAATGGTTATTTGAAACTGTTACAATTAAATTGCAGAAGTATCGCACCCAAATCAGTTGAGTTCAATACAGTCGTTGAAATAAACTCGCCAGATGTTATAATTGGTACTGAATCTTGGTTAAAGGAGGATATATTAAATGACGAGGTTTTCCCGAGTGGATTTACGATCCACAGAAGAGACCGGGTTGGCAGAGGGGAAGGCTATTCCTGTGCATAAAAGAATGCATACCTTCTCATATGCATTGGGTTGACGAAGTATACGAAATTCTCAGCATAATATTGTTTCCAGGGACGGATTTGGACGTGGAAATAACGGTAGCTTATAGACCTCCAAATGAAGCCTAGGTATCCTTGACCGGCTGAGGGAATTTTATGAGGACCATACTTCGAGCGCGGGGGAAAAACCAGTGATTATTGAAGGGGGCCTTAACCTTCCTCATGTGGACTGGGAAGCCCAAACTGCGACGGGTGGTGAGGCGCAGCTGAGTGTTAACGACCTTAATAGGGCCGGGGGATTTTCCCAGGTAGTCAAGGGCCCCACCCGTGGTGAAAATCTTTTGAATGTCTTTTTAGTGAGACCAATGGATATATTTTTCGCTTCAAACGTTCTTGAAGGAATTTTAGCGACCATAAGGCTGTTTCTTTGTGCGTCACTCGTAGGAACGAAAATAAAGGCTTAAAAGGAAAAAAGTGCAAGCAGTATAGTAGGATGGATAGGGACGGCTTTGATAATTGTCTCACTCAAGCTTTCCCGGACTGGGTAAGGAAGGGGAGATGTGTAAATGAAATATGGGAAAATTTCAAAAGGCGGCTATTCGAAGGAAAAAATCGTTACGTTCCCTCTAAAACTTTGAAAGCAAATCCAGACCCAGAACATTATAACATAGAAATTAGAAGGTTGAAGAGCAGAGTAAAAAATCTCCACAAGATGAGAAACAAAGGTGGCCTGTACTTAAATAACTATAAACATGCGTATAAGGAATTAAATACGAAAAAATTAAAAGCCAAGGATAAATTTTTAAGGACATCCCTTAAGGAACAGGGATGGAGTGGGCTTTATAAATATATTCGAAGGAGACGTGGAGGGAATAATACTCTAGAAAATATAACTCTAAATTTTGAAGGCCGGATGATAAACGATAATTTTTCAAAAGCCTCAGCTTTTAAGGAACATTTTTCCAAAGTCAATAACAGTAAAAATACATTATCATCAAATGTAGAGGATATCATTTCGTATACACCTTTCGAAATTAAGGTTAGGGATGTCAGGAAGAGATTTAAAAAAATGTCATGCGTCATGTGGTCCTGACGGCCTACCTGGGGAACTCGTTAAAAGATTGGGAAACGCTTTGGTTCCTTTCCTAACCCATTTATTTACAAAAATAATTAACAATGGCGATTTACCTAATGATTGGAAAAAGTCAAATATAGTTCCCATACATAAAAAAGGTTCTCGTGATAGTGTTGAATCCTATCGACCTGTCAGCTTGACTTGCATTATGTGTAAAATCATGGAACACTTGATCGCGGACTATATCAAGGATGTATTGATAGAAAAGAAATGGTTATGGGAAGGGCAACATGGTTTTTGCAAAGGCTACTCCTGTGAAAGTCAATTAGCGTCTCTCTATCAGGACTTAGCGGAGGGGCTAGATAGTGGTAAGCAATTACACGGGGTTTTGATTGATTTATCAAAAGCATTCAACAGGGTAAACCATTACATTCTCATGAAAAAAATAGGCTTGTTGGGCATAGATGAGAGGGTGGTAAACTGGATAAATTCTTTTATCTCTGGCAGGTCACGAAGGGTTAAGATCGGCGATACTTACTCAGAGGAATTCGATGCCATTTCAGGTGTGCCGCAAGGATGTGTACTAAGTACCGATACTATTCATAATCTATGTGAACGATATTGGTGGAAATATTAAGAGCTCTGTTAGGATGTCTGCAGACGATTGCATTATTTACAGAATAATGGAAAAAGTCGATGATGGCGATATCTTACAAAACGATCTAAATAATTTGGAGCAATGGGCGAATGAAAACGGCATGGTCATAAATGCAAGTAAAACAAAACTTATAAGATTCAGGAAAGGAAAAATAGCTATCTCAAATAATAATTTCATTATGGGCGAGTTATTGATGGAAGCCAATCTCTGTTCAATCAATTCAATCTGGAAAAAGTTGTAAGGAAACCAAGAATTTCGCCTATAAGACATTTGTTAGGCCCATTTTAGAGTATGGGGCGTCAGTCTGGGACCCTTATTTGGGAGGGGAGAAAAAACAACTAGAAAAAGTTCAGCGTTTAGCCGCAAGGTTTGTAATGCGAAATTTTAAAAGGAAGGCTAGTGTAACGGAGATGATGAGGGTATTGGGCTGGACATCACTAGAATCGAGGAGGAGGAAAGCAAGTCTCAAGTGCATGCATAAGGCATATATTGGTGATCCTGCGTGGAGGGATATATCCAAAAGGTTAAATAAGCCTAGTTATCTGGTGAGAAGGGACCATAAATATAAGATAGGGCCTCCAAGGCAGCTTTCAAATTTATTGAAATATTCCTTCCTGCATCGGGGGATAAAGGATTGGAATGAGTTGCCCAAGAAAGTGCTAGAGCCCTTCCCAAGTAGAAAACCGTTGTTGATGACGAGATTGAGGGGAGTTGTACTGTGAGGGTTTTCGCCCTATATTTTCCTAAGGTAATAACTATGCTTTTTTTGTATTTTGGCAATGTCTTTGTTTTAATTCTTACATGTATGTATATTGGGATTTGTTCGGTTCATGCCGATTTGTGTTACCACCGGACCATATGGTCTACTTGTAGCAATTTCTTAATTATAATAATTTCCCAGCCCTTAAAAAGGCTGAGAAGTGAAGAATTCAATAATAATAATAAATACTTTTCCTGAGTTTTACGTTTCCGCAAACATTTTCTGTAATATAGTTTTTTAACACACGACTTGGGGGCGAGGGATGTGTGATCCCAGAGTGGAACTAAGGGCTGAATAGGTTCTTTGCCCTCCAAGATCGTCATGCGTGGTGAAGAGCCACATCCTCCACGAGGTACCCCTGGTTTTCGCTGAACATGACTGATCTAGACCTGGCTGGTCGATAAACAGGTCCCCTAACCAAGGTTGCTCCTCGCGCCGACGGTGACCGCGTCTGCGGGGCGGAGGTAGCGGGGAAACTCCGAATACAGGGCGACCTCCGGTTTTATTTTGCCTTACCCATGTATGCGGGGCTCTGTGTGGGTGGACCGTAAATTTCCCTAGCTACTCGTGGGATTATTTATGGATAAACCAAAAAAACCAAACTCTTTGGAGGTTGCTGAAAAACAACCTCAATCCAAGGACGTCAGTCCAATCACCCCATCCATGGAGGATGCTCTGTTGGCGAGCCCCATCGGGGATTCAAATGGCAGCTCCTCCCTTTCCCTTCCCTCAGCTTACCCCTCCATGTCCGTGGAGCAGGGCGAGGCCCTTTCCGGCTCTTCTGAGTCAACTCTGAAGGCAGCACCAGGGTCCCCCAAGTCAGACTCTGGGGCTTCCATCACCACTTTGGGGAGCATCTTCAACAAGATGGAGCAGCTCTGTTGAAATTGAATATTTAGAAGAATTTATTATCATGATGAAGCCAGTCGCCACTGCCTTAGATTACCTTCACAAGCAGAAAGCCTGTTATTATGAACAACTACTTCCTACACTACATCTACATCTACATACTACCTCACGAGCCTCCGTTTGGGCATGTGGCAGGGGGTGGTAGGTCACCAGCCGTGTAAAGATGTAAAAGTTTTGGAGGTGAAATGGTGACATGTATTATGAGAGTGTATTTGGAGGAGCTCAGTTTCTATTGCGGTCACTTATTGTGCACAGAAAGAACGAGTTTTTGTTCTAAGAAAGTGAGCTCGAAATTGGTAAAGTAACATTAGAGGAGAGTCCATGATGTTGGCTTCTAAGGACATCCAAGTAGGGAGCGGAATTAATTTTTCCACTTGGTGTAATTCCCACTTTGTTTGTTTTGTTTCCATCATTCAGAGATGTTGGGATGTCTCATTCCACTCTCAAAAATCAAAAATTCCTCGACTCCTTCCTTCCGGCCTGTGATTGCATTTCCACTTTTCCATCATCTGTCCCGTTTTCCATCATGTGAACCCAGCTTTATACCATAGAGACTCCATAGCTACCACTGCATAGCTACCAAAACAACACTTCATTCACAAAATATCTGATCAAACGATTCTGTTGTAGTGTCTAGAAATGAAGAATTGGCTCTTATTATCACTGGCTATGCCTTCACCTTCATTGAATTTCACATATGTAGCCTCTTTCCCTGTGATGGCCAATGTACATGATGCATACATCTTGTATTCCTCCTCAAAATACGATAAAGATACTCTACATTTGAGGTTTTGAGAGCAGGAATGGTGATTACAAAGTTAAAATAGTCACTTTTTGGAAAGTGAGGTTCAACTTGGAATAATTAAAAAATTAAACTCTTATTGTTACTTTATAGTAGAAAAAACGGAAGGCAGACCAACGCTACTCCTGCACAAAATAGAATACAACTAGAGGAATGCTTCTGCACACCTAGCTGAAGAATATCAAAAAACCAACTCACTCCACTTTTGCTCCTAGGATGGCTCATGAGCATGTGTTTGGTATATGAATTCTGGTTTCCTGTGCTGTAGGGATTCTATTGAAATACCTATAAAAATAAATTTAGGTCTGTTGCTCCAAGTTCCTCTCATTTAATGTAGGTACATACTTATCCCAATGGTGAAAGTGGGAACAAGTTTCTTGATGGTAAACTCATATTGTCAAGGAACTCATTTTTAGCAAGTGAGTGCATGTTGATCATATTTGAATTTCTCTGAACATGTGGAAAATATGAGTTAAAGAGACTGTCAAGGCTTCCATTAATCTCCAGGGCTACATGAAAAGTTAAATAAGTAACGAGACAGTAGTCGTAAATATGCAAAATAATATTCATGTGAATTAATATTTATACATCTATTTCAAGGGAATTAAAAAATAATCCAAATTGATGTAAAAATTCATTTGGAATGATATTCAGGTTGATATGTGTAGTAGTAGGTACCTAATTAAAATGCTCCATATCGCCACTCCGACCTGATTCTGTTGCAAAGATTGTAAAAGAACACCTATGATATTTCGACCTGATTCGGTTGCAAAGTCTGCAAAAGAACATGTTGTTGAGAGCTAAGGCGTTTACTGGTAAGAAATGGCAGATTCCCATGTTGGACTTCCTGAAAGTATTCTATCTGGGATTATTCTAGATTTGCTGTTGGTAAGTAGATAGGTTGCTATGCTGATAGACTGAAATTTATGAAGTTATATGATAAAGCTGCAGTGCAAGATAGTTTTCAGCAAATTACACACTTGGATTACATCACAATAGATTCAAAGAAATGGGCACAAGTAATCCAAAATTTACGATGGTATTACATTCCCATGTAGGTAAATATTATGATATAAAAATATCTAATAACAAATCATTCACTTGCGAATCAATCATTCAAAACATGCAAAAGCACATATTTGACAATAAACCCATCAAACCGTTGGTTGGGCTCTGTAATAAAACCTTTTGCTGTGTCAGTTGAGGGGTTCAGTTCGAGTGAACCCTTCGTCAAACCCCATCAATGGGTATGGTTTTGAGTGGAACCTCATTCTTCAGCACATGAATGGGTTCTCTATGGAGTGGAACCCCTCATGACAGACCCAATTAATCAGTTCTTGCTCAGAGTAGAACAGAACTCTATGTCAGAACTTGGGACAGGCCATTCTGAAAATTATCTTGGTAATATTTGTGAATTACCATGGTATTTTATGTAATTTACCACAGCAACTGAAATTTACTGTCATTTTCAGTAATATTCACCTCTGTCTCCGATATTTTTCTTACCAATATATTCCAAACATATTATTTTAAGCCAAGTCTATATATACCTACATTAAATACAATCTAAATTATAAATTAAGGTACATACAGCTAAATGTGGAATATTTGTGGGGCTATTGGTTTTAACAGTTTGAACAAAAATTTCTCATTTCGAACAAAAGAGAGCTGAATTGCATGTGGCCTGTCAAATTTGTTTTTAAATTTTCTGTATTTCTTATTCATTAAAGTAGCAATGGGTTCATGTAGCCAAACCAAACAGGTTTAATGATGTGGGTTCTGTTACCATCTATGCTGTGAACACTGTGCAAACAGTGTGCATGCACTGTGACTAATACCCATGTAGAGTGTGCATCACATTTTGTAACACATATATGCTTTAAAGGGAGCACACTGTGCGCACAGTTTGTGTCCACTGTGACTCATACAGTGTATTCAATTCTGAGAGTAGTAGATTGGTGCTTACAAAATAAATGAAGATTGAACCTAGATAAAACCCAGATCATGGCATTTGGAAATAAAGGCCAATGCAACAAGAATCTTTACTTAACACATACATAGAATAGAATAAATTTTATGAAATATATAAAAATAGAAATTAATAATCATATTTTCATGCCAGCTAAAAGCCTAAAATTCTAAGGTCTTCATATTGATCCACAGTTAAATTGGAGTAACCACATAGGTCACTTATGTTAAAATCTTAATTCAGTTTTTTCTCTTTTTTGTGTTTTAAAATTCTCTGTCAGTCACAAAGTACAGCTTACCATGTATGCCCTTTCGCTACTTTTATTCCTGGGTCTTCTATGGAATCATTTTGTGGGGTTCATCATCCAGATTGACTGAATTGTTTAGAATTAAAAATAAATGTGATGATTATTGGAAATGTCCCTTTTATGCAAACCTGCAGGCCCCTTTTAAAAAAATTAAAAATCCTTACTGTACCTTGCATTTATCTACTCTGCATTCTAACTTTTGTAAAAAGGAACACCAGTATACTGGTGAAAATAAAATGTGCATGAAGTGTGAGAGAAGTGTGCAGAAAAATGTGCAAGAAATGTGAATGAAGTGACAAAAGTATGCATGAAGTGTACTTAAAGCATGAGAACAGTGACAAAAGTGTGATTTGGAATACCTAATGTATGAATGAAATGAGAAAAAGTGTGAAGAAAGTGTGCTGAAAGTGTGTGAATGGAGTGCACATAAATGTGCAAAAATTGTGAATAGCATTCCTAAAGTGTGACTAAAATGTGCAAGTGCAGTATGGAACATTTAATGAAATTAAAGAATACAAATAGGAAATAGAAAGGGTAGTGAAGGTCTACAACTACAAAATTACTATTAAAATAAAAAATGATAAAAATGTGATTTGCCAAGAATTGTAATCCCACATACAAATGAAAATAAGGGGTTGTTTATCAATTATCATTGTAATTTTGGCAATAAAATATCATTATTCACAATCATATAAAGGCATATAGTGGCAATAAATAAAGAGTGCTTGTTGATAAACAGTGACAAGATTGTGAAAAAGGTATGCATGAAAAATGTGCAAGAAGTGTGTAAAGACTGTTATGGTGATGTTCAGAAAAAAGTGTACAGAAAGAGTGCAAAGAGTGTGCAAAGACCAGCATGAACATTTTCTGCACACTTTTTTCACATTTTACGCACATTTTATTTTCACCAGGGTAATTTTTGACTTGGTGACTCCTATCATCTCCATGATACTAGAAGAAAGAGAGCTGGAAGTAGTAGACGTTAGAGAGCCAATATTTCTTCTTCTCACCATATTATAATACTTTCTGGTGATCTAGGAATTGAAGAAGATATTGTGCCAGAATCTGATGGTGATGGCTTATAAACAGTGACTCAGTAAAGGCATCTCCGTTGTAACATAGTAATTTAAGCATAAAAAAGTACAAATATTTATTCCATCAATCTGCTCTCAGTATTTTATGTTTCATTCTGGAGTTTGCTTGGCACAGCCACTTACCCACTCTACAGGGTTGCCAGGTTTTCTAACCAAAAATAAGGGAGACTCAGGTTTTCTCACTGAAAATAAGGGAGACTCTGAAATTTTCTACCACATTGATATATAAACACACATATAATGAGGTTTCTTCTTTGGTAGTGTTTTATGATACTCATCACTTTCGCCCCCTCTAGCGTCGAACACTTGTACAAGAGGGAACAGACAAACAACCAGCCGCCTCAAAAACACAAAAGCAAAAGAAAGTTCGAGGCGAGTTTGAGAAACATGACCATTTCTGTATCTCCAACTTCCGGTTCTAGAACCTAGTACCAATATAAACTTACATACATGCACATTTGAGTATATGCTTGTAAAAATAATTTAATATTGGCAGCTATGATGCCAATGTACAGTTCGATATACCACTCAGAATATTTTGATAATCAAAGTTGAATCGTTAAAAACAAAAAAAAAGTATTGCACTTTAACCACACAATATTAAATTAGAATGAAATTTAGGAGAAATGTTCATGAGACGGGAGTCTGAAAAAAATAAGGTGAAAATACATGCAAACCCAGGAAATACAGGAGACCTGGCAACCCTAACAGGCTACCTTCTTTTTTGAAAATGAGGCAAAACTTATTCATTCACCTATAATGTCTGAAAGAAAAATGAAGCAGTTCAAATTGTTACACAAAAACCGTTTTAAAAAGAAAACATATTTAAGATTGTGTTCATAGTCAGATCTTCAGACAAGGTGAAATCACTCACAGCTCACATATTGAGGGGTAATTCCATCTACTCCATATGGGTAGCTCGACTGCAGTGTAACTACATACTTATCCAATTGGCATCGGGCTTGGCCATGAAAACTGTGCCACCCTGGCAGAGTCCTTGGCCATTATGATGGCAATAAAACCAATGCCTGCTGAGGACTTGGAGGTGAATGTTACAATAGTAACAATTACAATATGTTATTCCTCTTGTGAAAATAAACTATGACAGACAGTTTGACAAAAGTGTTTCACACTGTATGAGGGGAGGGGAGAGAATGGTTTTTGGGTCTCCTTCCGCGTTTATCCATTTTTTATGAACAATATTTCTCCGGCATTCCAGCTGGCTTCTTCTGGCCTGCTGAAGTGTGGATACAGGGTTTGGTCCATCCTTTTATGTCACATAATCTGTTTTCGTGCCTTTGGGTCATGATTGGTCCACACTGTTGAAGAGTAATTTCTAAGTGGTGGCGAGGCTGTAGCCATCCTCTCAGTTGAAATTTTGTGGTGTTTTACCTATCTCTATTGATTCTCATATGATTCTAGAGAAATAGCGGGCTTCTTTTTTTCAATAATATGGTGCTGTCAGAATCAATGCTCACTCACTGGCTCACTTGTTGGCTCACTCCACTGATGGTCGGCAACTGCCGACAGGCAGAGTTGTCCATTTTTCACGGCCCTCTTATGCTCTTGTAGCCGGCATTTCAGTGTAATTGAAATGCCGGCTACAAGAGCAAGGAAGCCAGCTGGAACGCTGGCAAAATATTATCCTTTAAAAATTAATAAATGCAGCAGGAGACCAAAGAAACCATTCCCTTCATCAAAAAAACTCTGCAGAGGCCTTCACGGATACTCTCAGAATTACTACTTCACTAGCAGATATGAGGTTATTGACATTTATTCTGGATAGTAGGACATTTATATTGACATTCACGAGACTGTGGAAGTCCTAACCAATCATTTTGAATTGCAATCAAATGAGACCTTCAAGTGTCAACAGTTGAGAGCTATGAAGCCGTAAAAAGGGGGAAACTGTTGATGCCTATTTCTCCTGTCTTCATCAAAAAGGTTCATTTTGCGGGTACTCAGGTGATGAACTGGACAAAGCTGAGCACAACCAGTTTATGGAGTCCTGGCTGTGGCCAGACTTGAAGTGAGATCTGTTCCTGGAGACCATCAAGGCCGAGGCAACCCTGAATCTGAAGAAGACAAAGGAGTCAGCCAAGCTGCATGAAGTTCTTCACTCTCAGCTCTACCAGTCAGAGGATAAGGCTCACAATGAGGAATAAAATTAATCGTCGATGGGCTTACTTTGTGGAATTTTTCCATGGTTGGAATAAAATAACTTGGTAATTTTCCACACGGTCATATCACAGGTTGCACAAGAAGAAGATAGTAAACGAAATTGTTCCTATGAACTCACCTCTTTTGTCTGTAAGAGTTCCCCCCCTCCTTCTACCGAATTATGTTTTCAAAATACTGACCTTGCTTCCTCCCAATTAGCTTGCTCATATTCACCTTACTTCCCTCCCCAACCTCTTTTCCTGACTCGCCCCCCCCTCCTCTGTCTCAGGGTATAAATGTGTGACACTGATGGCCTCGTCATTTTGTAACCTCTTGAAAATGACGCTATTGCATTGAAACCGGTCGAGGATAATAAACCATGTGGAAAATTACTAAGTCATTTTATTCCAATCACAATGAGAAAGTTGTCAACAAGGTGGAATTCCGACAACAAAGTCAATGCCACAGTCCATCTGGGAATTCTGGAGTGAGATGCTATCGGTGTGGCCACAAGGGGCATCTACGCATGGACCCAAATTGCCCTGCTTGGGGGAAAACGTGTTAAACGTGGGCTGAAAAATTACCTGACAGAAGTGTGCAAACCAAGCAGAAAGCCTGATCAGTATAATGGTGAAAAGGGTAAACAAGGCAAAACAGTAAAGCTAATACTGCAAATGATAGCAGTTTTTCAGATTTATATGTACTACACCGGTAAACCTGTCAACGAATACAGTGATTATAATTTTCATGCATGTGCCTTTTCTGTGGGTAATTTCTCATATCTTGTGGTTATAGGTGGTGTTAGTTTATACGTACTAATTGATTCTGGGTCAAACTGTAATTTAGTAGAAAGGAGACTGGGAATTACTAAAAAGCCTGTAAGTAGTTCTGTTCCTGTTATGGAAAGTGTTAAGGGCATGGGAAGTTCAAGATCAAGAGTTGTTGG
The DNA here is from genome assembly GCA_963169105.1 of Ceriagrion tenellum. Lineage (NCBI taxonomy): Eukaryota > Metazoa > Arthropoda > Insecta > Odonata > Coenagrionidae > Ceriagrion > Ceriagrion tenellum. Next base: position 3,616,593 of record OY720633.1, read on the forward strand.
GTCATTATCACTTATGTCAACATCCCAGATGGACCTACAGCGGGGGATCTGCCCCCCTTCTCCTTGGATATGTCTCAATAACAGTACCAATTGTAACTGGTGGAATATTATGGATATACAACATCAAGTTCAGAGGTAGTATAAAACAACTTTTATAAAAATTTGCAGAAGTTTAATTTCTTTTCATGTACAGTAGTGCCATTGGCAAATTCTGTTACAATGGAAAGTAATGGGTGATTTACATATTATAATACAGTAGTACAAAACCCTACAAATATGATTGGTAGAAAAACTACCTTACAGCCATTATTTGATTTTTCAATCAGCTGTTTCATGACTAGCATTAGTAAAGTGATAAAACTACAATGAGAGAGCAATAAAGATGGAAATGGAAAGATTTTTATCACAATTAGGGGAAACCTTTTCTGTCATTAAGGGACTGGTTAATAAAAGCCTTTTTATTTTTTAAATTTAGATGTAACATGGTTATTATTCACGTAATCATACTTAATATTATTTTAATTTTTAGACAATTCAATTGAAGGTTTATTTGCAAATTTTTAGTTAAGGCCCCTGAACATTTAAATGGTAAGGGTACACATTAAGGAAACCAAGCACATTATGCACACTGTTAACTACTTAGCTTTTCAGAAATTGTATGAGGAAATAATTATTTCTTTCTTCAGATTTAAAAAATGAAACATCAAGCACCATTGTAAACAAACAAAAAATAAATATTCTGGAGTAAAAAGTTTTATAAGCACATTCACAGAAATATATAAATACAAAACATTTTACTATACAGATCTGCATTATCCTTGATTCAATCCTTCAAAGCCATATAACTGTATAAAAATAGTTGATTCATCTGGTCACAAAATGCTTGGTAGTGCACTTACACCTCATATGGCCTTAGAATGTCTCTTTATGGTGAAGACTTATGAGGAAATGCATGGTCACATACCTAAGCAACATTTGCATTGACACACTGAAAACATAGCAGATGATGAGTCTCTTCCTTTATCCCAAACACTTGGCACCCATTGAGCATTGGAAACACTTAGCACAAGGCAATTGGCTTTCCAATCTTGGATGATGCAATTCAAAGTTGTCCATCAAAACTTCAAAGAGTCACACAAATACTTATTTTGGGGGTGAAGCAGTCCTTGGCCATGCAATTTTTGCGTCGATCCGTTTGTAGGCAAACACACAGTGCTTTCCTTGCTGAGTTACCATTGCCCTTACTTCTTGTGGACACTCTAAATCACAAAGTAGAGTTTCTAAGGAAAAAAAGAAAAATTAAAATAAATATATCCACCCAATAAGTTTGTGAGAACTATGCATAAATAAAACTGTTATAAAGATATGAAGATCTTAATAGCTGCATTTCATTAATAGTGGTAATTTAGAAATAAGAAAACCATCAAACCATATATGCTATTATTAGAATAATGAAACTAAAGTTTGCAATCCAGCATTCTCAAGCAAGAAAGTTGAGCCAGAGAAAAAAGTCAATGCCAAAAGAAAGATTATTGAAAATAAAAAAACCCACCACCGACGAATGATAAGGGGAGAGAGAGTTCTGCAGTTCCTGTGCAGTATTTAATGAGGCTTATGTTAGAATTGCTAAGCTCACAGGAAAAGTAGGACCTGGTCACGCAAAAATCACAGAACCTTATTTCCAGCCCTTAAATTTAAATCACAATTTTCCCAGCAGACCTTACCTTAAGCTTATCATCTGGTTTTTTTCTGTAAACCATAGCAAAAATGCACAGTCACTCCTATTTAAAATAACAGCCTAGTTCACTAAACAGCTTGTAGATTTCAAATGAAATGGCAGACTCAAACGATAACAGAAGAAAAAATTGGTCAAGTCAGCTTGATAAATATAAGGACCATTTCTCACATTAACAACTACCTAAGGGCTGAACATGGGGCTTCTTATAAGCATTTACAAAAACCTATTAACCTATAATTAAATGTTAACTATACAACAATCCCTTTTTCAGTATAAACTTATATGAATAAATTTTCCCTGAGGTGAAAAATAGGTTGAGATCTGAAATTACCCCACCTTCCAGCTCCATCGCCTCTGCCCTGTTTTGTAGCATTAAGTACACATCCCAATAATGAAATTAAAAGGTAGAAAACCACTTTTCAAGGCTCAATATGCATATCTCCCCAGTTCCTTGAAGCCACATGCTAATGGATGAAAACACCTGACGATAGCCTCAAAAGTGATTCTTCATCATGAGAACCTTGAATGACTGATACAGTGCAGGATTTATGTATAAGCTACACAAGCTATATCTTAGGGCCCCCACTTTCTTGGAGGCCCCCAAAAAAAATTGTCTCAGTGAGCAATTGTCATATATACTTAAAAATAATGTGCATTATATTATTATTATGAATAAAAATGATTTTAAGTTAAATATTTATTATTTCACTATCTATATACTTCTTAATTGTATTTCAGTTTAACCCTCTAGGTATCCGAAAATCATATTTGGCACTGACATGGAATATCTGGACTTATAAAGGGCCCCATATCTCAAATAGCTTAGGGCCTTATCAAGTCTAAATCCGGCCCTGGACTGATAACAGTATTCATAATACCAAATTTCAAAAATAAAACCTTTATAATTACAGCAACTACTGAGAACACACAAAAGGATGAAAGAAGCTCTGTATTTATAATTACCTTCTCCATCGACAAGTTTAAATAAACCATAATCTTGTGGGTTGGTGACTCTGGCTTTATGAGCTGCGATTCTACAGACGTCTCTCGCTGTCATATTCGGTCGCACAGGAAGGGTCTTAGTGGCAAGAGATCCTGCAGCTTCATCAGGAACAACTATACGCAATACAGCTCGAAAATCTGATAGAGGACCAGCCTGGGAAGAGAAAAAAACAATCTCAAATTTCTGAAAAATGATTCTAAAAGAAAAATGTCAGTTTAATATTACCTGCAGAATTTAATATCAGACCAAAATAATAAATTTAAAATCTCCAATCATTCTCTGTGAATGATCTCTTCCATTAAATTTCCACTTAGAGCCTGGCCTATATTTATAAACCTCTCTTTTTGGAACTCTCATTGCTAGTTCAACCTCAACACTAAAATTACTTTGGTAAATGTTGAAGTAGAGCTGACTCCAGGTAGCACTTTTAGAAGAAAAAGATTATTTAAATAACCTCTGCAGACATCAAAACTACCAGAATTCATAAAACCAAACAGCATTGCCCAGTAAAACGCAATAGAGGATTTGCCACAGACAAAAAGGATATTGACAGCAACCAGAGTTTGGTCTTGATATAATGTGAGGTTAATTTTAGAAAACTCAAGAGGTCAACAAAGAATTGCTGGCAGAGTGGAGGAAGTGGAAAGAGTGAGAGAAAGAGCTATCAAAGCACTATGGAAAAAGCTGAAGGGGTGAGAAATGATGCGGGATCGATTAACCCATTGGCGCCGAAGTCTCTCAAAGGGAAATGCTTTCCCTGCTACGAGTACCATGAGAATATGCTGTACTCCTCTCTTGGGAGCTCTCTCGTGGTGACAAATTGCTCAAGTATGCCTTTTGCCTGTTTTGGAACCCCACTCAGCGGGACACCGTGCCCTTCCCCCGGGCAATCGGCTCCACCCCAACCCTTTGCAGCCCATCTCTCTCTCAGCAGGAGGCCTGCTGTAAGTTTGTTGCATTAATGTTGTTTTTTTTTAAATAGTTTTTTGCTGTATACTTCAAAATCCTATACCTCTAAATTAATTTCAAATGAGCGTTTTACAATTTTAAATGACATTCTAGCGTTAATATTAACAAATTTAGAGTTCTATTCAGAGCTCAAACTATTGAGAGTTCCACCCAAGAACTCCGTTACTATCAACGCTAGAATTTCGTTTGAAATTTGCTAAGTCTCAACAAAAAACAATTAATTCACTTAATAAAGTTAAAAATTTTTAAGAGTGAAAGAATAATTGCCTCGAAAATCCATTGCAAATACAAAAAATTAACCGTGGATTCGTGCAGCAAGGAGGGCTACTAATGATGCAGAGGGTTGAGCTCACTTGCCGAGGAAAGGGTCTGGGCTGTCCCCAAGCTGGGTTGCAAGGGTTTACTGCATACCTAGGACTATTGCTCCTGTATCGGTCACTTCCCTTCCCTCACGTCGGCTATACCCGACATCAAGTCTTTTGCATTGGTTTTTCTCTGTCGGCCATAGCTGACATTAGTTTGTTTGCGTAGGAAAACTCATGTCGGCTATAGCCAATGCTAGGCACGAAAGAGTTAAAGAGACATAGCATAAGATGAAAAAAGTCATTGTTATTGCAGATGTGGAGAAGATAATTAGAAGAAAATACAGAATTGGAAGCCATGGATTTCTCAGTTAGACCCGGACATAATAAGAGAGAAGAAGAAGGTACAAAAACTAAAAAAAAAAAAACTAGAGGAGGACAGCAGATGTAAAATCAATATAGTAAGAAACAAATCAGCCATTAAGCAAGATGGCCATAGAAGAACAGATGAAAATTTTATTACAAAAGGTGGAAGGCAATCACTTCAAGGGAAAGTTGAGGCTGCTTTCAATAAAAAAAATTGAAGTTGCAAGTGGTAGCCCTATTGCTACCAATGTCATTTTAACCAGTCGCAGGTTTTCTCCTATAGATTCAGACTGAAGCCATTAAAAAATGGAGTAAAATTTTCCACGCTAGAGAATGAGCACAGTTATATGGGCTGGTTTTTACATAACCTGCCCAGCCATCTTAAATGGAATCATAATATTGTATCTGCTATTTGATTGAAAAAGAAGACCACTCCCATGATTTCATACAGCCTGTGGTGTAACTACCATGCCTATTCTGTTTTCCACAGATAGCTCTGGGGAACAATTCATGACCAATGGCAGGTTTTTGGAATGGCATGTAAGGATATGTGAAAACCAGTCTTAGCATGGCTCTTAGGTAATTGCCCTATGTAATTCTCATTACAAATTCTTTTTGGCTTAAAAGAATTTTCTGAAAAAAGAAAATATCATTTCTTAGTTTTTTGCCTAGCAAGAAAAACTGTTAAATATTTTTTTAAAATGACTTTACGGTAATGGAGGAGAGAGAGTACCTCTTATGAACACACAAAAAAACAAAGGGAATGCAACCTAAGTCTAAATCATCTGAGTATGCCACACACACTCATTAAATTAATCCAGTACAAATTCAGACTGAGGAGTCCATAGTCAACTCACTTTGCACCCTTCAATGAGTCTGTGGGTGGGCTATGGGTCCAATCTCTGTCTATCTTGGGGCGCACAAACTAATTTACTATTATTCTCACATGAACATGTTTGTGATGTTTTGTGAATGTGTCATGTAAACTTGAGAAGAGCTTAAGAGCTTCATATCTATCAGTTTTCATGCCTAGCTCTAGTATTAAACACAACATAGAGAGAAAGCATTTTCATCAGGAAATCAAAAGATGCCACATATAGGCAGTTGAGCTTTGACAATCATTCCCAGATGATTGAAGATAAAAACCATTTATTTTGCTCGAGCAATCATGGATGGCGGTAACTGAATTCACTCAGTCAGTTGTGGCAGGAATTGATGCATGATCAATGATGATGATTGAATTGGAACTTCATAGCTTGACTAACAATAGGTTCAAAGTTCAAAGTATTTTTAATATGGATTATAATGAAATAAGTTTAGCCAAAATACTATCTTTCCCCCTCTCACTTGAGGAGAACACATACATAAAATTTATCATACCTTAAAAGTATATTAAGATATCAGGGTTGAACTCATGATGGACAAAGATAATTGAGTATATTTCTTGATTTCAAGTGTTGAAAGGAAGCAATGGTATCTTCCCTTCATAATTTATCAAACAGGAGTCAAAATTGCGCTTTCTTCCCAGAAAATAAAATAGGCCACAGCAGAATAAATGCAGTAAGTGAACAATATAATGTGCAAAATAAACTAGCTTCAATTTGGGAAGCTTATGTCTAAAATTGTTTCAGCTATTTTAAAGAAATCAACTCCATATTTGGATGACCCGATTTTGAAATGGACTGTAGGGGGCCAATTCTGTAACTTTGGGGCATTACATTCCACCAGTGTTATTTACTATCAACACCACTTCCAATGCTGTTAATTCTGCCATACTCTTCTCCATTGATTCTGAGGGCATTAATTAATGCTTCCTCAACATCAAAGGGCAGTGAGAGAAATTATTAGGGCAAAGAATGAAGAGTTTTTTATTAGCCAGTAGAGGGCCACTTAAAATATTAATAAATTCAAGAGCTCGGCTATTGGCAGGAACATATTATTTGCCGGCATTTTTTTCTTCACAATTAATTTGTGACAAAAACTGAGAAAATCTAATGTAAATTTTTGCAGATATTTTCATGAAAGGCGAAAGCATAAAGCAGAATAATTGTGACATGCTCACATCAGTGAAGTCTCGACAGGTAGGTAAACAAACCGTATTTTTATCTCAAAGAGTATTCTATTAGATACAAATAAAAGGGAAATGTTTGTTATTATCATGTTAGAAATTATCATGTGCTACATGATAAAAGTCAAATGATATATATTATTGTTGCACACTTTTCTGAGTTATATTTTATCTGCACCCACAAGTGACAACAAAATATTTTCATAGAAAAATCAATGGATTCATTTTGTGAATGGAAAATTCAGCAAACAAGTAATGATTAATATGATTCTGAAATAAGCCTGTGTTGGCAAAATTATTGAGTTATCGTGGAAATCTGGGGAGGGTTTTTATGAAGGGATTCATTGGAAAATTAAGATGGAGAATTCCAAAATGCTAAGAGCATTTAAGCCTTTTCATTGATTATGGTTGATTTGAGAAATCTAGTGGAGTCAAAAAAATTCAATTCTTGTGAATGCATTATTTATAGTTGTTTTTTGATTACTGAATAGAAGGGCATACAAGTAATTTCTGCAATCTTGTGCCTAAACAAGGAATGACCTTAGCCTATCAATAGTTATTCAAGGTATGGTGGACTGTTAGACCTAAAATTTTGTCTTGAGAAGTCCATGTAAAGTATCATCACAAATAAGACAATAATTGCTGGCTTTCCAATAAGGAAGTATCCTTTTCTATACAACTGCAAGTGCAAATATAAAATAAATGGCAGTGATAGGAAAGATTAGTCAAGAAGTAACAGCCCATATACAAGCAAGCAATGAGAACGAGACAAAAGATATTGTCTCTTATCGGGCACAATGGGAAATATTTGATTATCAGTGGTTGTGACTAGTAGATGATGGTAAAATAATTGTTATTTTACCAGTCACAGAGTTGCCCCATGACATATTTTATTTTTGGCTATTCATTGTTAACTCAACTTGTTTCACTACCATATGTGAACAGTGTTCTCTTCAGATATAAACACTACCGACACATATCAAGGCAATTCAGTAAAGATAGAAAGTCAAGGAGCTACCTTGAGCATCAAAGATCAAATAGAACATGCCATAAACCCAATTAGCCACTAGGCACACCATCTCCAACCGGAAGATATAGACTTTAGGACATACAGTAAACTAGCTGCTTCAAACAGCATTCGAATGCCACAGCAAATTAACCTCACTTACATCGAGGGTGCAGAGGGGAAGAGCCATTCCACTTTGGCAAAGACCACCGTCCTGTCCACTAAATCCCATCTGTCCTCCACTTCCGCAAATGCCACCAGCCTCTGAGAAAGCACGGAAGCTCTTGAGCACATGAACTGCTGATGACAGAGTAGTAAGGTAGTAGGCTCCTTCACCAGCTGATAATAAGGCAGGATGAAGGAGACCAAACATGTACTCTGCTTCTATCTCAGCCCCCACCATTCCAGATCGGACGAGAACCCACACAAGAAGAGGAAGTAGGTCATCTGCACCCAAGGTTAAACCACCTCGAGTTGCTCCATTGGCAGAAGCTGACCCTTTCACCTGCACAAGAACATAAATCATCACTATACATAGTTGTTATGTAAACGAAATATAATTCTGCCACTCATAAAGAGGTAATGAGCTAGTACAGTAAACCTCCATTAATCATTATCAGGATATAATTGCCTCTCCCAAAGTTAGAAGAAAAAAAGATGCATATTAAGTTTAATGAAGCATGAAGGAAAGAGCACTCTCCTTCAGTGGCAACATGGGTTTGAAAAACTGATTGATAAATGGAGGGCACTAGTCATACAGCAAAAAGTGGCTCTAGTCCATTATTTCAATTACAATATAAATTACCTACTGTATTTAACCATGGTAATTCACCTCAAATGAAAATTACGGTAATTTACCCATCTCTAAACATACATCCTCAAAATTTTCTTCTAATCTTTCTCCTTGGTCCACTTCAATATTGAGCCCTCCATATTAAATCAATCACTCCCCATTTCATATTTCAAGGGATACAGGTGTCTTCTAGCATAGGAATTCCAAAACCATAGGTCCAATACCATTTTAGGTAGTGGCAAAGATTCAAAGGATTGCCAGTGAGAGAGAAAGATAATATCATGATGTTGTAGTAACAACAGTTAAAATAATAGGGTTACAAGGGATTATCAACTATGACCATGAAAAATGCATACGACAAGTACATCTCATTATTGAGCTCTTCACATCTTCAACTCTCCACACGTGAATAAAAATCCAGTCCAGCCAAAGGGTTAAAATCAACTTAAGTGAAGCACTTTCAATGATTTCCACCTATTACATTAGTTTACCACTTTTTATGGCCATTACTGATGAAAATATTAGTTAGCTAAAGAACAATATCTACATCCCTAAAAGACAACTCCAGGGTGTGTCAAAGGGAACTCCATATCATCCACCACTAGCATTACTTTTTCCTTCCAAAGAATTCTATTTATAACAAATTTCAATAGTACTTGAATTTACAACTTGTGTTCAACACCCACGTTTAACAAAGCAGTTATGACTGTTAATTACAGGTTTATTTTTTGCTTTAGTGGTGGAAAACATCAATTACAAGCAGAATATATAGTACAGCACCAAAATATACCCCAGCAGTTAATGTATCTGGACCATGAAGCCCCATACCTCCATCTAACACAGAGATGAAAAAATTTACAAAAAGCAAAAAATAAGTTTAAAAAATTGCTCATTGGTAATTATTGAAGGATAAGTAGTTGTATTATAAAAACTCTAATTACGATGGAAAAAATTGGAAAAACCAACTCAAGGAGTAGGAACAGGGATTCACACTTTCAACGATTCAACTTTTCCAAATTTCTTCCATGGACAAGATAAGGCTAAATATACTCACAGCATTGAAAATAGCAGATATGCAGCACAGTAAATGTTCCAGTTTTTCTAGAGGTGAGTCAACTTCTTGTAACCTTTGCAGGCACTGACAAATCCTTTCCAGGGATTGTTCACTTGGAAGACATATCCGGGGCTAGATTTAAACACAATTAAAATATAAATTAAAAAGATACATCTAATTTTACTGAGAGAACTAATGAAAAAATAATACATATAGTTGGATATAACAATATATAGTTATATAAAACATATAGTTGGATATAACAAGTTGGATAAACAAAACAATAAAACAAATACTAGCAGCCATTTCCTCACACTCATGGCATTTCATTTGTTGAAAACAAATCAGTAAAAGAATAACTTAATATGATTATGGGCTTTCCTAATTCAATGGAACAGCAGATAAATTTGCATCTATGAAGGCAATCTGCTTCATCACATCTAAAATTATTACATTCAGAATTACGAAAAAACAATGCATTCATGAATGCATACATGACGTGGCCAGAGTTAGTAAGGGAAGACTAGCAAGCATATGATTAGCAACATCATCCATTCCTCACCCAATTAGACATTGAGTCATGATGATGAAGAAAACTCCGGTATTTTTCAAATATAGAAATAGTTTATCTAATATTATACAAAACTTTTTCCTCACCCCTAAAATGGTAACCATTCCACCCCACCCTGATAAAAATGCATCAAAAGACAAAAAATTCAAACAATAATGACATAAGATACTGCAGGACAAAAAAGTATGGAATTTCTTTATTGTTACATTTCAATCTGACACAGTGCCAGCAAGAAAATGGTAAAAAGGAGCTTTGTGGAAAAAATAGACCAATAGCAAGAAAAGCAACTCACATTGAGTCCTACAGTTAATATAATCATAAATTAAATATCCTTAACTCGTACAAAGTAAGATTCGAGATAGTAGCAGGGAAGTACTCAGATTCTTATTTTCTACACAAACAACCACAAGAGTACAACCATTTTCCAGATATAATATCCGTAAGAAATCTAACAAATAAAAAATATAAAAAAAACATTCTCACCCGAATTCCAAGTTCATGGGGAGCCTTAGAACGAGCGAACTGGATATTATCTGCTAGTAACTGAATTGCTCCATTCCGAGTATACTCATCGACAAAAAGACAGTATAGGTGCTGGCGAAGAGGCCTCACCACCAGGCGATGCATAACACCCTCAAGAATGGCATCCAAGTTGAGAAACTCATTTGCTTTGAGCTGCAAGGAAGTGTCAGGATTTCATTACTCATAACAGAAATGTCCATTCAATCTGAAGATTCATATCCAAGCAACATTTTGATTAGCACTATGAAATCTTCTGCAATCTATCCTATGAAATTTTAGTATGCCTTAAAAATGCCTTGTAAGATATGTTTGTTACCACCACAACAGAAAATGTAGGGGATCACTGAGAAAGAATAAAAAGGAGCATTGAAAAAATAGGAAAAGACAATGTTAGGTATCGGAAAGGAAAACGGGCAAAGAAACCATGGATAACATCAGAAATGATTGACAAAATGGAAGAAAGAAGGAAATATAAAAACAACAAAAGTGAGGGAGGGAAGAAGATGCATAGAAAAAAAACTAAACAGTGAACTAATAAGAGAAATAGATAAGGCCAGGAAAGAGTGGTTAGAAAGGGAATGTAAAGAAACAGAGGAATTAGAACACATGGGAAGATATGATTTAGTAAATAATAAAGCAAGAAATATAACATGGGATGGTAAGAAAGCATCTGAATAGTGTTCAACAGATATAGAGATAGAAAATAAAGAAGGAAAAATCCTAAAAGATAAGAATAAAGTGCATGAGAGATGAAAGGAGTATATGAGGTGAATAAGGATAATATTTGGAGAAAACATATCAGAAAGTGGAAGTGAGAGTGGCACTGAGGGAGATGAAAAATGGTAAATGACAAGGAATAGATGGTATACCTGTTGAACTAATAAAATTCTAACAAGGAGAGGGATTAGGCGAACTAACATCATAATGTAACAAAATATATGGAAGTGGAGAATGGCCGTCAGATTTTCAGAAAATGGAAATGGTCCCTATACCCAAGAAGAAGGGAACATGGAAATGTGAAGAGCATCGCATGATTAGCCTGATTGCACACGCAGCAAAAATCTTGCTAAAAATTTTGAACAAAAGGTTCAACAAGACTATTAAGGAAGAGAATACAGCAGAAGAACAGTTCGGGTTCTGAAAAGGAATGGGAATGAGAGATGCAAGAGGAGTTGTGCGTACCATTGGATAGAGATGTTTTGAAAAAGGAAAATGATTATACGTGTGTTTTGTTGATGTGAAAAAGCTGTTTGATAGTGTGAATTGGGAGAAACTTATGAAGATTTTGCAGGAGAAAGGTGTAAACTGGAGAGAACGTAGATTGATTGGAAACTTTTATAGGAGGCAGAAAGTGAGTATGAGAATTGGAAACAAAACAAGAATAGAATGGTTGGATATTGGACGGGGAGTGAGGCAGGGATGTTGTCCCTTCCCCACCCTTTTTAATATATATGTCAAAGATAGGGTATGGATATGTTGGATGAATGATAAAGGAGTTACAATCGAAGGAAGGAAGACTGTGTGCATCAGGTTTGCAGACGACATGATATTTTTTGCGGAAAGTGAGGAAGAATTGAAGATCATGTTAGAACACCTCAATGACATGAAAGAAGAATATGGATTAACGGTAATTAAAAAAGACTAACAAAATGAATGTAAGTATGGAATAAGAATTAAGAGTTACCATGGGAGGGGAAAGACTAGGACAAGTAACAAGGAGATTAAAGGTAGAATTGCAATGGCCAGAGATGCTTATATAAAAAAAAAAGTTGTTGTGTAGCAAAAGGGATATTGGGCTTAGGAAATGTTGGAAAAGTGTTATGTTTGGAGCGTCTTACTGTATGGTTGTGAGACATGGACAGCTTTAAAAAAGGATATAAAATGGATTGAAGCATTGGAGATGAGGATATGAAGAGGAATGTTGAATATTATTGGGGCAGACAGAGCGAGAAATGAAGAGGTATGTATTGACCAGAGTGGCGGATGATAGAGGACTGATAAAGACAAAACAAGGAAGCAAAACTGGCTGGGACATATATTAAGAAGAGATTGTTTGATGAAGGAAGTATTAGAAGGGATGGTGGAAGGAAAGGGTAAATGAGGATGAAGAAGAAAGAATATGACGGATGATTTAGAAGAGGAAACAGGAGGCTACGCGGGGATGAAGAGGAAGGCACAAAACAGAGTTATCTGGAGGAGAGGCTACTAAGGACCTGCTAAACAGCAGACTACCAATGGTTGAAAATTGGCCAAATTATTGGAAGAAAATTTTAGAAAATTTTCATTGCAATAAGACCGACTGGAATTCACTCAATTGCTCTGGAAAAATAGCAATTACGCTATCTTCCCCAAAGAGTATATTTTTACATAAAAAGATTCATAAAAATTGTATAAGTATAGCAATAAGTATACTTATTCCACAACTGGCACATAGTAAGGTATTCAAAAACTTTCATGACTTAAACAACAAAATACAGCTATATACATGAATCAATTCTAATCTGGCAATTAAAAGTAGGATTTATGATAAAATAAGCACAATGAATGAAATGAGATTTTTTTAGTTAAACATGACTAAAACTGTGCCTTTGGAACACAAATCGACTAACCTTAAGCCTCTCCTTCTCCACTTCTTTCTCAAATTCCCTCTCTCCATGTTTGACAAGGTAATTTTTCATGCCTGACATGAACTGCCTCATGTTACGCATCACAATCTGTGGACTGGTCTCCCTGCTCTCCCTTGTACAAGAGATGAAGTTCTCTATGTTCTGAGCGAAAGTGGTGCTTGAATCAGCTGCCAGGTGGAGTGCGTATGCACGGATGGATGCACCACCAGCACCACCAGCTGCACCTCCTACACCCCATCCAATGCAGCCACTCACCATGCTGCCTCCACCCCCTCGCAATGTTCGATGGTGTCCAGAGGGAGGAGCTGCAAGGAGAGAGGAGTCAAGTCAAAGCTGTGCAACTGGAATGTTCAGGCTCTTTAAATTACTTAAAAATAATTGGAGAAGGAATAGTTTTGTCCAAGAATGGCTGAAAAAATACAGAGAAGAGACCATACCTCAAAGCAAGAAAAAATCTTTCAACTCAACTTGAAAGAACTATGAATTGAATGGAAAATACCAGGCTCTAAAATTTATTGGGATCACTTTAAGATGACAGAAGTTGTTGCCATATGCATGAACTAAGCTATGATTTGATTCAGTATAATTCTCATATACTGCGGAGCAGTCAGGTAGCCAGGATTTCTTTTCAGCAGGTGGGGCGTGCAATGTTTTGAAAAAAATTGTGTTGATGCTATGAAGAGTACAGTTACAACCACCAAGAAACAGCAGATATTTTAAAAAGATTTCTGCTGTACACATTTCTGAAAGGAAATAAGACCCACAGTTTTTCCGTTTGAAATATACAAACGCATAAATTGTAAGTACACAATTAAAGAGTAAGTACACAAGAATTTCAGGTGGAGGTTCAGACTCCATGGACCTCCCCCTGGCTAACTCTCTGTTGCTGGGTAAAATACCTAAACCTTATAAATTCCAGAACATAGCTTTTGAGTTTCTATCATCCTTTCAAAAAGACTATCACTTACGAAACTTTTGCTGCCTTTGCAAGTTCAAAGTTTTCAGCGATGTGCCCATCGTTTAGAGTTCAAGGATTCAAAGTTATTTTAAGCAAGCTAAGTTAAAGAAATTGTTTGGTCCATAAACTAACTATGGTATCGCTCGGTTAACCCATCTTACTGAGATAACCGAGTTTGAGAATCATACAGAAACCACATAAAGTTTGTTAATAACTCTTCAGTTTTGGTGTTCATAAAATTGAACTCTTTCATTCATTATAACACACAAAAGTGTGAAGCATTACTACGTAACCATCCTATACATTCAGAGGCAGTATATGAAAACAATGAGACAGAGACAGACAATGGTATAGGCTCAGGAGTAATTTTTTTCAGATTCACAAAATACTGTCCACTCCATAGGAGTTTTATACGTCCCGCGTGAAAAAAATGAGTCAAGTTTAATACTTACATGTATGTATGTAAAGACGTTACTTTTACTTCTGAAATATTGTGGGGATTACACGTACAAAACAAAACTTGAATACACCTCTTACATTAGATACTCTAATGGACCACTGCAGACAGTAAGATAGTGGTTTTACTGTATATTCCCCTCCATACCCCAAGCAATGACTTATCAAGGATTCAAAGAAAGGATCGTTCCAATCTCCTATTCAGCAAAAATGGGCAAACCTGTCCAACTGAATACTCTACACCTTGGATGACTACAGGAAGAGCCAGGTTGGACCATTGCTTGAAGTTAGAATTTGGTTGCTAATAATGAACAAGGCATGGCGATGGCAGCAAGCGCCACTACAAACCCTGGTGCTTAGGTGGATACAGAGATTGTAGGGCCATAAACGCCATTATTAGCCATCTTTTTCAGAGAGTGTATGAGCACATGGTTCCTGTATGTTTTAAGTTTAAGTGAAGTCATAAATTAAAAAGAATAGAGGGCATCTAAAATGGTACATGAGACCTGTTTTTTCAAGATCCACCCGACATGGCCATCACGCAAGAGCTATCCAGCAGCACCACATAAAATTACAGATGTTTAATCACTTTCAGCACACATGTGTATAGATATAATATCATGGTCTAGTGATAGCACCAATTAACACCTCTAGCGAATAGTTTAGTAACTGTAAAGGTGTGCCATTCAAAATGGCAGAAACGACATACGATTACAATATCCGATTCCTATCCAACTCTCACGGTCTATTCTATTCTCTTCTTTAATCTATGAACACGGATAGACCAGTCGGTGCCATTTGAAGAAACAATGGGTCGATTTCAGGTTGAATATGAGTTATTTTTAAATCCTACAGGCACGGCGAGGGGGGAATAACATATCAAATGAGATAGGAGAGTAAGCACTCAATTTGAGGAGAGTGGAAGCAGTGAAGGTTAGCAACGTACTCACGTTCGTCGATGCCGCTCCTCGCACCTCCAAGACGACCAACGAAACACATTTCAGAGAGATGAAGACGCGTATGTTTTGTCAGAGGCACAGATCGGAATATTGAGTCAGGTGGATATTTCTGTGCAATGCAAAGTTACATTGCAATAGAAAGCTGTTCTATGCCATCACTGCAATCGTTATCTTCTAATGCTCTCAGGTTGAGGAAACGCTGTTATTTTCGGTAGGTAGTTAGATGGCGATGAAATTAATGAAAGATAAATGGACTGAATTTTGGATGTAACAACTCCCGTGGAACATCGTACCCGGAGAAGTGTTTTGTTTTGGATGAAGACGCTCTCATCTTCCGTGAGAAGAAACCCAGCGAAAAGGCGGACAAGGCTGATAGCATGATGAAAACAGTGGGCGAATGAAATCGCTCAGTAGCAGGGGCCAGAAGGGCATCAGCGACAATAGTTGAACCATTAGGTTGGCCTTCAATGGAAGGAAACAAAATTTTCACCTCTTAGGACGGAAAGTAAGCGAGGACTATGAATCCGAATAGTCCCATCAAATTCGAGAAGAACGATGTTATTACGCCCCAATGATTGGTATTTGCGTGTGTTTGTGTGAGCGCAAGAGAATGGGACAGCGAGGCACTCTGTAGGCAGGGAGGACAAAATTTTCATGCGCTCGCCACGCCACTCACAAGGCGATGGAAACAATATCGATCACAAGATAAACAACGCCTCGGTCCGTAACTCCTCGAGAGCGCCGTAAGAGTATCAACAATAGCCACCAACAGTCGCGTGATCGAGACCCTAATGCAATTCATTCGCCCAGCCACACACCCTTGAGGTGGCTTGCAGTGCATTACGTAGATTCGAGGGAGTGCTCTTTTCCAGACTGTTTGCATGCGGGTGTGTAGTACATGTAAGGAACGCGACTATGTATTTTCCTCACGGATTTCATCATCAGACGGCAGATGCCGGGAGCAGCAGCAACAGCAGCATCGGGCGGCGATGGCAGAGAGCGCCTCGGCGGCCTTCCTCGCCGCGCCACGCAGCCATCGCAGCAGGCGCCGAAGCAGCCCGCCCTTGGTGGCGCCACTGCCCATGACGCGACTCCAACAGCACCAGAAACAACCACTCCTTTCCTCAAGAGGGCTTCGGGTCGAAATGGAAAATAGCTCTCTGTCTTCTGGATCCTGACACGAAACTCGCAGCGAACAGTTTAAATTTCGCGCAACGTCCGACAACTGCAGCGGCGGCACGTGCGGGATGGCGTCGACGGGAGACGACCCACCGTCGCGGACTGCACTCACCGAATGCCCTCCTCACGCTTCCTGGAAATCCTTGGACACTCGTGGAAGGTCCTCTCCCCCCCCCCCTACCCTATTGGCCTCCCCTCACTCTCAGGTCACGTGGTCTCTTCACGTCCACCCCCCCAGGTCCACCAACTACAATCACCAAACACTTCTTCCCCTCCCCCGCCCTCTCATTCACTCGACCATCGCTCCAACCATCAAAGCGTTCTTATCTCTCCTCTAGACCGGCCAATCCTAGTCCCTCAGAATGACTTGAGACGCTCGGTTCCGAGACTAAGAGAACCCCCCACACGCAAGCATTTCCGCCCTCCCTTTCTAATAACCAGAGACGGGAAAGAGTCATAAACATCATAGTCATAGGTTTTTATCATGAAATAGCCGATTTTTGCCAAAAAGTCATGAAATGCAACTTTGCGGAATAAACGCAATAAAATGGTAGTAATCACTTAAGGTTTATCTACGTGGAACCTCTCCATATCGGGTAATAAAAATTACACTTTGTAATAGTCCATTAAATTGATTCATTTCACACGACCAGGGTTTCATCCCGTAGTGACATCTTCAGGTACATTGATCATTTTTACATCCGTAAATAGAGATAGGAATCCAGGTGCTTAGGTGTAAGGCGGGAACCGAGGGGGAAGGGACGGGAGTTGGGAGTTCAGTGTAAGGGTAGGAGGCAGAGAGGGAGAGGTGGGGGAGAAAAGGACAGCGTTAGGCTGAGTTGGGATTTTCCGGCATTGATGGGTCTCTGGCAGATGGCAGGGGGTGTAACGAGTGAGGAGAAAGAAGGGAAGGATTAGTAGGGAATCCGAGAAAATATCACTCTGTATTTATAAGGTATTGGACACTTTCTTTTGAACCATTTACTCTATAGTGACTATACGGATTATAACATTAGTTTAAATTTTACAGTAAAATAAGCGTCATACTTTTAGATATAGCGTCATGAATTTACCGAATTTCAAAAACTAGACGTCATGAAACAGGAAAATAAAAGTCATGAAAGTCGTAGCATAAAGGTAATGAAATGGAAAAATAAAAGTCACAAACCCGTCTCTGCTAATAACTGTTTCTCCTCATGTACTGACAATTTTCACAGGGGAAGTCCCTCCCCTTAAACGAGGGATTTTTAGGGTGAAGGGGAAGGAAGAGGAATGCACTCGCCCGACTCTAAAACTGAGTCAAGACAAACCGCGACCCAACCGGTTCCAGGTAACAAATCCTCCCACTCCGTTAAAGCCATCGTATATACCTGGGGGTGCTCCAGCCTTCGCCTACAACTCCTTTCTACCCAGCGAGCCACCTCATGGGCTTAAAGTTATGGCGCAGTGTATTTAGAGAGTGTTATGAGTGAAGGTGGGTTTTTATTATGGTCACTTATTGCGCGTGGAAAAAACGAATTATTAGATTCGAGAGGGGTGGGGTCTCTTTGGCAATGTTATCATTGGTATTTCAATCCTAAGATTTTTTGACTGCCACCCTCTATCCTTCCCTATCTAATGCTAGATACCTTACTTCCTGGTAGGCCTTACGTACTCTCTTATTTATTTTTCCCACGTATTTATCCCTTGGTCTTGCTCTTCGAACTTTTCCCTCTATGTTCCCATCGTTCGGCAACGTACCGCTGGCTTATTCGCTTACTTCTGAGCCAGAGTATTAGTGCGGCGTCAAAATAATTCTCTCTGGCACACAGAAAGACACCTCTTTTGATTTCCTCGACCAAACTAAGCCCAGAGAGTAGCCTCCGAGTCTCTAGCGGCTCCCAAACTTATCCCTTCAAAAGCTGAGAAACACTCCTTGTTCGCTCGTAGCAGTTTCGAACGAAGAGCGTAGGTTTCTTTTGTAAACATGATCGGGGTCCTTCAGGGCAACTCGAAGATGCTAGGCACGAATACTGGGATCTACTTTATCGCTTCGAGAGGGGCGGGGTATTTACAAACACGCCCTCGATCGACGGCTTCATTTCTTCATATATCAGCAACTATTGGTCAGACAATATATGATGGCAGCGTGAATGGGGCATCATTCGGCAGACAGTGGGTCCGAATTCCGATTAGATTGTAAAAGTATGAAGAAAAAGATCAACGAATACAAAATTTATGGTTCCCAGCTTTTCGAGGTAGTAGGTTACTAATATAAAGTCAAAATTGCTAAAATCAAAATGGCTGACCCAATGAGAGGGAAGAAAAATGAATGAATCATTTATTTGAATGAAAAATAATGATAAATCATTATTGAGGCTCCATCTCACAAGTTTTAAATGGAAATCTCATAAGATATCGACTAAATATACGGATTTTTTACTGAATGGCGATGTAGCAACTGTCCATCTCGCTCCGAGCGCGGAAACTCACTTCGTTGGGTTTACAAACGCATATTGCCCGCGATCGTATACGGCTTCCCGCGACATATGTAGGCGGAGTCGTTTCTAAACAACTTCGTCTTCAAACATACTTTGTGATACATGTGCACCACAGAGCATGTGTGTCACATTTTATTGCGTACATTATGAGACATTCTCCAAATAGCAAATGTGTCATAAAACACATTTTCTCAGAACGATACAATTGATGCTGTTGAGTGAGTGATCAAGCACTCGAAAAAAATAAGCTCTCAGGCAGTAAAACATGCTACTATGGTAATACTAATTGCTAGCAAATTAAATCAGTACTAAATCTTAATAGATAGAATAAAATTCGAGCAATACACAGAAGAAATAACATGTGAAAATTTCATTTTTTCCACGAACGGTAACAAGCCTTCATTGCTTCCAGTAAGAAATTGTAATATGGTTATGTGTAATATGGATGTAATGGTGGTATGTAATGGATGGTAAGTAATATGGAACTCGACAGGTGGTATAGCTAATTAT
Organism: Ceriagrion tenellum; assembly: GCA_963169105.1. Lineage (NCBI taxonomy): Eukaryota > Metazoa > Arthropoda > Insecta > Odonata > Coenagrionidae > Ceriagrion > Ceriagrion tenellum. The sequence goes on from OY720633.1 coordinate 3,636,154, forward strand.
TTCACTAGCTTCATAATGGGGTAACAGCGCACTTCTGCACCTAACAGTGTATACCAACAGCGCATGTATAAATCCACCCGTTGAAAAATTCAACACTTGAAGGGATGTTAAATCGCCGAAGAATGAAAACCCGTTATGATAGTCTTGTTAGTGTTACTGACCCCTTGCCACAACTGGGGTGGGAGTCGCTTTCAGAAGGCCGATTGAAAATTTGACTATCTTTCATGTAAATTCAAAACGAATTTTTTTCCGACGATGTTACAAACTCCAACATACTAAGGTAGAGCAATTCATGAGAATAAAATAAGGGAAACAGAGTGTAGACAGAGAGGTTTGAAATGTCGTTTTTCCCGCGATCGATATGAGGCCATAACGGCTGCGTTAAGTCTTTGAAGTAGGTTAGTTGAAAGATGGTGTAGCTGATTAATTCATATTCCCCCTAATGCACGTTTCTAAATCTGCCGACTAGAGAACTACCATCATGTTTTGCACGTTCCTTGAATGACTCTTGTATCTGGGTTACGTAGTTGCATTATAGATACATTTAATAGTTACTGTAGTGTTTGTAGCATGCGTATAGCGCGGTGCATGTTGGTGACAGTTTATTTATACACTGTAGTTCATGATAGTGATAATACACCCCCTGCCAAACTGCATCGTGGTGGCTTGCAGGGTGATATGTCAATGCAAGTATAAGGCGGCTCCCACCGATGAATTCGCAGAGACACCCGTTAGTCAGAAGGGAAACGTGAGCTCTCCTTCCGTCCGCGGAAACAAATAAATCCTCAAGAGACATTTCCAAAGGGCTTTTCGTCACCCATTGCAGCGAATGTTTTTGATTAGTAATGGTGGGATTTACTCAGTAACAACCGCATTATTACATGCGGAAATCCACATCATCTATCTTCCATAAATGCAACATATTTCCGAATTAAGCCTCAAAACATATTTTCCAAGGGCTTTCCGTCACACTTGTCCACTAAATTTTTTGAACTTTTTGGCATTGTTTACCCACGCATCAACCGCATTATTATTGCATGCGATAATTTATAATATCTCACTTCTATTAATTCTACCCATCAATTTCTGCTATAAATAAGTCATTTGTTGAAGGGACTCATTTTTCACTAAGCAAACCTTTTCAATGGCTAGAGAATAAAGATAACATAAGTACTTACATTTGAAGACATTCCTCAGTATTCGTTGGAAAATCAGGATCCATTCCACAAGATTCGTCATGTCAGCGTTAATTGCTACTTACAATTAATCAGCACTCCGGCTGATTCTAACTATGACCACTTCTGCAAAATAAGATCGGGTTTCTGTGTTTCTAACAGAAGGTCGATGAGAGAAATCTAAAGATTAGAAGGTAGTTGTCGTTAGAATGGTGAGTATATCGACGGCAAAAATCTGGCGGCGTCCAAGGTCGCAACGAGGACCACTACGGAATCCCAGTCGATCTTTCACCATTACCAGTTGATGAAATATTCGTCTGAAATCACTGGAAGAAAGAATCATTAGGGAAGAAATTCGTCGTTGATTCATTGAGCCATAGAGAGGGGTTGGGGGAGGCGACGCAAGCCTTTAAGGCGCTGATGTGTTCCGGATGTGGACGCGAACACCACTGAAGCGATTGGTGGAAATAGTGCATTAATCACCTCCGCTTCCCCGAGCCTCTCATGTCACAATCTCCTCCCTAGCTCAAAATAACCAGATCGGCGTCATACAGCGCAAAAACTGGGTTGAAATTCGCTTTCAGACCGTCGATTGAAAATTATATTTTATCTTGTAAGTAAATTCCAAACTAATTTATCTTCTAACGACGTGAAAAATAATTCACGGAACCCGAAAAACTACGGAATATCAGGTCATAGGAATAAAATTACAGAAATACTCTTCAGAACAGACAGGTTTAAGATATCGTTTTCCCTGCGATCGACATCACACCATGCAACTACCATAAGGTCATGTTAACATACCATAGGGTCATGTTGCAAATTAGTTGCGACGCTCTCTACATCCATCTACATCCACTCATTACCCTGAAAGCCACCACAAGGGTGTTTGGCAGGGCAGTTAGGCACTTATCACCAACATGCACTTCAGTGAAGAAATTTACTTTCACCAACAAACACCACACTTTCGGTATACTACAAATGCTACAGAAACTACTAAAATGATCCATAATGTAACTACGAAAATGTGACACAAGAGTCATGCAGGAAACATGCAAAACATGGTGTTAGCACTACTCGGCAGATTTATCTCTAATGCCCATTTTTCATCTGCAATGTAGCACTAACATCACATTCCGAATGATTTTTGCAAGTTTCACGACTCTCTGATCATTTATTTAAAAGAAAAATATATAATTTAATTAGTTTTCTAGCATTGGCGTCATACCTATACTCTACTGCATGCTGGTGAATGAGAGCTTTTCAATTTTCTGCAGGTTCTTGCCAATAGGATTATCAGTCGAAATTTCGTAAATTTTACTAGGTTACTAGTTTAACTTTTTTACGTTTTTAAGTTTTAAGTTTACTAGGTTAACGTAGGGCAAAGTATTCCCAAAGGTGAAAAGTACTCACATCTAATGATATTAAAAATGCCAGTTTCTCAGTATCAACCCGCCTAGTGGGTCGTATCTTCCGATGTAGTGAGGGGTTTCAAAATCTCGTAGCAATCTAATCTAATCTCGTTGGCCTCTGATGGGGGATACTCCCTAAACACGATTCAGATGACACGTTGTATAAATACGCTTTTACATGACGGATTAATTACCATTTACATGGAAAAAGTACTTAAAAATATTATTAGGGATCTGGATGACAGTTTTTGCGAAGTAAAAAAAACACCGCACCCGTAAGAGTAAACCCCAGTTCTAATTACAACTGTAATTAAAATTCATCATTCTTTCATCTCTCCAAGCTCAGTCGATTACGCTTGCCTCGGCGCCTTGAAGCATTACTTACCAAAATTTTCATAGTTACACTCCGCAAACAGCTGGAAAGATATAATACCAAATGCACGTGAGGATGTAAACATTTTGCCTCCCCCCTCCCTCCGCCTACATGTTAACGTTTTTTAAGTAAGTCGAAAAAAATCTTGAACCATATTTCACTCAAGTGCATTTGTTTGTACGCTGAAACTCACATTACAGGTAGTAAAGGAAATGGTACAAGAGTTGCATATTTAACTTTTTCCTTTATTAAAGTATGTTTTGACTTAAGTTTTCGACGCGGTACTCAGAAGTTGGACGAAATTACATTGAAATATGTACTTTTCGAATACTGAATTCGGCGTGACATTATGATATTTGTTGGCGTAAATACTATTAATTATAATTACTTATAGGAAATGTATTATTTCAAGTTTAAAAGAAAATCTGTACAATTATCGAATGATTACGAAATATCTTTTTACGAGATATAAATACGAAATAATATTAGAAGTGATCATAGTTATAATCAGCCTGAGTGCTGATTAGTTGTTAGTAGCCATTTACGCTGACATAACGATGTTTTTGGATTAGATCCTGATTTTCCAGCGAATACTGAGGAATGTCTTGAAACGTAAGTAATTATGTTATCTTTATCCTCTAGCCATTGAAAAAGTCATGTGACTTAAGACGGCTTGATAATACGGCATTGAGTTGCCCAAAAAAAAGAAATTGGAAAGATGCATTCTTTTTCAGTTTTATCTACAAATATAAAAAATGAGAACACGTACCCGGAGTTTCCCGCCAATCCGTGCATAAAAAATTCACTCCAATCACCTTGAATTAAGGGGTTGCGTCCCACAGTCCACGAAGCTCCGTCTAGTTAACACTTCGCCTTTTGGGTCGATTGACGCACTGTGACTCATGGTATATGATCTTCCTTCGCCATGACCTTGCTTCGAGAGATTACATGGCTGCGTACTTCCAACGATGGAGGAATTAAATCGTGAAAGAAGGCGGAATCTTGTACCTTGAACCTCCCCCTGACATCCACATCACCGGATTTGTTTCATGCGATTAACTGTTTTCTATAAATAAGTGGCCTACGACGTAGTGTACTGTAACCGTTTGCTATACACAGCAAATTAGTGTTATTTTTCATTACTCATGAGATTATGCAAGATATATGCAAGGCTAGAGACACTGGTGCGAAATAACATGAATTATTCTTCGCGCTTCTTTCACATATAGAGCGAAAAGAGCCATCTTTTCCGTTTCATCGCTGAAACTTCCATTGGACGTGAAAGCAATATGTTTCAGTAGCAAGATGAAATGTTTCCGTCTCTTTTTCGGGTTTGGCTTTTGAAAGGCACATGGTTCGAGCCTGGGCCTACCTTTTACTTGGAGTTTCGGAGGTGGTTAGCTTTTCCATTCTGAAGTATTGTCGTGTCTCTCACTGACTGCGCTCATCAGAGCACGCTGAAGCAAATAACGCTGGAGGGTCAACCAAAAGAAATCATTACTCCAACCATGTTTTGACCTCTAGCAAGCCAGTGAATATTTATAGGATGGGTGGAACCCAGAGTGATTTCCGCTGATCCTTGAAAGCCTTTTTCTGAGATTTCTCAGAATTAAGTTCCTCCTCGGAAAACCAGTGAGAATATTGTGGGGCCGGCAGTGCACAAACATTTGTAGTGCAGACACGAGGTAAATTGGCTGGGTACTTTAATTATTGATTTCAATATGTTTACTTTACATCAGTATTTCCCAAACATTTTCGAGCTTGGTTCCAAAGTATTTACTAAACGCCCTCCGGTCGTAAGCTTTTGAATCATACACTGCAATACCAAATCAAGATTTTACACAAATGAAACTACAATAATTATGATTGAAACAACGTTTATTTCAACTCAAATGGAGAAATATTTTAATCATCATAATTAACTCGGGTTCCATTCCAGGTTAAATATTTGGCTACAGTAAAATGTTTAACTTGTGGATTAACGTTTCCGGGTCGCATGCGAGGTCGTTTGCATGTATGATGCTAAATGGTCGATAAATGGTTAAAGGGCCTTTTCCTCCAGCGCCCCCCACGCCACGCCCCCCCCCCTCGTTTCATTTCACCCCGCTTAGGTCGTTAGCTCCCACTTTGGGAACCACCGATTTCCATGATTCATTTGACATTAGAGGTACATTAAGCAACAGAATAGCTATAATTGTTTCGGTCCAATATTTATCATGTTCGTGAAATCCAATAAGTTTTTATTATGGAAGTCTCACTTTAAAAAAACCTAGAGCATTTTAATTTTTTTCAGTTCAGGCAGAATTTGAGTAACTATTAAGCATTATGTTCATTAATGCATAGAAAAGAGTGGCAACGTATCAATTCTTCATCTTTTAAAAACTAGAGTCGAAGTAGTAAAAACACACAAATACGCGATCTTCTATTTCTATTATAATGTTAATATTTTTTTATTAACGAGAAGATGCAGTAGAAATAATATAAACGGTGAATTATCGCTTCTTTTAGAAACAAAAGCAAATAAGTCATATTTATGGGGGAGTATATATTTCCACATAAAAACGTAACTCCCTTTTTTCCATAAGACTAATACTTCCTACAAAGCGGATTTGCGGAACGTAACCCCCGCGTTCGGGGAAATGTCACCGTACTTATTCCTCAGTATTTCTTAGAACCCGTGGATTAATAAAAGATTTGGCACTTTCCTGGCAAATAATATGAGCGAAATTCTCTCAGGTTCCGCAACAGGATAAGTGTTTGGTTCCTGTATCGTGGGTTAGCGTTTTCAGGACGTATGCAAAATGTTAGAGGCGCACTCAAGATGAGAAATAAAGAGGGCGAGACAAGATATCTACTCTTTTTTGACTGAAGACTTTTTAGGCCTTACTTTGATTGATTCTGGAATGACTTTAATCCAGCTGTAAAAACGCTTCTAATTCGTGTCCCCAGCCATACATCTCAGTTTATGTCAATGTCCAGATAGTTGCCTCATAGTTTCCACCAATTTATAGCTGTGCATGTTACATTGCTTTTGATTAGATATGAAGTACACGCCCCACCCACGCTTTCTTTAACACCCAGATATCATCAATCAAAACCAAGATTAGGAAATTCATAATGTGAAATAAGAGATATTATATCTCTTTAAAATATCAATACCGGTGTGTACTAGGAAGTTTTTTTACCGCATTCCACAATGGTCGCAATGATAAAATTGAATGTAGTTTGAGAACTTTCCTTTAAAAGATGGCTGAGTTTCAGAAAACGGAAACCGGAATGCTTCTTGACTGAAAATTCCTAGTAACCGACGAGTAACTTGAAAGGCAACTGTTCGTTCTTGTTATGTTATGTTATAAACAAAATTGGAGACGGTTGAAACCGAGCACGAATCCTTCACAGCGAGAACAAGGCGGAATGAAAGAGAGCGCCACTAAACACAAGTGGTATATTCCCAAGGGCAGCGTTGTAAGCGTAGCCGATGTTAAGGAAGTTGGTTCTCTTTTTCCAAGACATTCGCTCGTCATAACCCGAGCAACACACTATCATCGAAGAGAAGGCGACCGATATTTTTACCGAGGGATAAAATGTTTCATCCACTCATTTCAAACTGCGGTCAGGAGGAATGCACCAGGTAAATTAGTAACTTTAATCATCATACCCTTGTATCATATTTACATGCTGTCTCCTTCACCAAAATGGTAGAAAGAAAAAAACTCAATTGTTTTATTTAAGGCAATAAAAAATCGTATTGAATAAACATCTAATATATTACGGTAAATAGATTTATCAATAACCAGATCCTCAAGTTCCATCGCGCTTGGCTGGTCATGATGTACACCTACGATTTTGTAGCAAATTGTGGAAATTAAATGCATGAATAATATATTAAACTCTATTTTCACTAACTACGTCATTATCATCTCAGTTATAACTATAATTTCTTTGACAAGATAAATGTCAATATTGTGCCCAAAAAAAATAATCTCTGTGAGGAAGAACTTATGTCGGGACATACCCAGAATCAAATCGGGGACGCGAGTAAGTTGATCTTTCATTATTCGACTCATTGTCCTGTCATTCCAAATCTAAATCCCACCCCTCAGAAAGGCACGTAAAAAGGCTTCAAGGGTTCGTAATTTTACTGGCCTCCACTGAGGACTACAGTTGCCGGTAAATTTCTCAATAATTATAACAACGTTACGATTTTCGCAGACCTTAACTGAAATAAAAAATAAGAATCACGAGTGCAAATATCAACATTTTCTCACCTAAATCCAGCCCGTATCAACTCTTTTTCTTTTCTGTTTTGTCGTGCGTTGCGTGGCGCTCAAGGATTGAAACGAACGGGAAGCATCTGCGTATTCATATTGCGCAAGAGAACCGCACAAGAACAAATGGAAAGCGCCCTTTGTGCTCACATATGAGAGGGTCCGTGATCCTGCCCCGCAGCGCGGCTCCCTTCCTGGAGGCGCGGCCGAAGCACCCGCCGGTTGCAGGGGACGAGTACTCGTAGCCGCCGCCCGCAGACGCCGCGCCCGACGCCATCGTCTCGTCCTCGGCGTCGCTGATGAGCGGCGGTCCCGCGCTCAGGTGCACTAGGGACTCGGCGTCGCTCAGGAAGCTGCTCACGGCCTTCTCCGCCTCCGCCTGCATGGCCTCCGCCGCCCCCGGTGCACCGCCCCCGTTGAGCAGCCCCTCCCACCGCGAGCTGTCCCAGGGCTCGGAGAACACCGTATGGGTGTCCTCGTCGCTCACCTGAGACGCCGACGACAGGTGCTGCCTGCGATCGGTGAGGAAAATGAAAAGGAAGAGCGGGGAGAGGATTAGTGCGGACGGAGAGAGCCATAAACAGCGTTCCACATTCATTTGACAGTATTAGCTCTCACAGAGATTCGATTCCAGTGTAAATCTCCACTAAGGCAGCTGGTGCAACGTAGCCAACAACTGCAGGGAAATTATAATAGTGCCAACTAGTAAACCAACTGCACTTCTAAAAATCTTCAACTATGCAGATGTAATTCTCTCAAGTAAATTACTTTAAGTCTACGCGATTTTGGAAATGGTTGCAAATATGGCCTATAGAGTTGAGCACGCTGATCGTAAATTTGACAACAGAGTATTCCGTAAGGCCATATTTTTAACTAAATGTGGAACGCTCAATAATATAATAATAATAACAACACTTAATATTCATTCGGCCATTTGCAGGGGCGACCAACCGAAAAATGTTAACAATCAGGGCCAGTCGAAGTTTGAGCGAATTCATGAACAGGTCGATAGTAATTTGGAGATTGGAAACATAGGGACCGACATATTGCTAATATTAAAGTTAAGCTAATATTATAGTTAAGCTAAGATATGTGCTAATATTATAGTATAGCAAACTTCTTCAGTGAACTATTTCCACCAATCTTGTTAGTGTACGTCCAACGAGATGAAAACTATCTGGGATTTTTCTTTCGCTCGGGGAAGTTGAAGAGTAACTCAGGGAAGTTAGAGAGTAAGAGAGAGACAGCTCTAACAAAAGAAACTTGGTGGAGATAGGTTGCCAAGTTATGATTCCATGAAAATGACAATAAGTACGGGTGTATTTTCTTACTATATTTTTTCCACTAACGACCTCATGAAATTGTCAAACGAGACAATGTCGGGAAATTTGAGTGACACAAAGCTACGGGCGGGAATGTAAAGTTCGACGATTTGGAGCGACTGGAGTGTAACCTCCCTTGCGGTTAACGGTATCTGGCAACCCTGATTTACACAACAGTGCGAAAAGATGGGTGTCTGACGAGACAAAGGTCGCATGCGAACGTGTGGAGGGAAAACTGGTGCGGCCTTCATCTTGCTCCTATAGAAAGGCAAAAAGTATACAATTCAGCTCAGTTTAAACTTTTAAATAGGGATTAGGGATTTCCAAAAATTCTAAATTTAAACATTAGAGAAGATAGGATTGCGCAATAAAGTACACTAAAGTGAATCTAGAGCATGGGATTGACATGGACGCAGTCAGAGGGACCAATGGATTTCGATTTACAAAATGAAGGGGTACTTCTCCTTTTAATGGAGGAAAACAACTTTCCAACATATCGAGGGGTTAGCTGTATCCAATTCAAAACTATTATCTTCTTTATTTGACGGCATCCACGAAACATGCCGGAATTTATGGTATTCAACCTCAATTCATTTAAAAGAGTTAAAGACCAAACATTTAGAGGCAAGAGGGGAAAAAAATTAGTATCAACCTTTACACCGGAAGACAAAATCAATTTTCATTATTCTACTGACTTGGCAACTATCCTTTTCATTTTCCACTCGCGACCTTCGTGAAACTTATGAAAAAAGAAAGCAGAGCAGTCGAAAGATTTGTCTGAAAGTACAATAGTGTCAATAAAATCAGAAATGGAAATGTTGAAATCACAAGTTGAGTCATTGAATACCGGCCAAGGTAACGACTTTGGCATTGAATCTGTATACGGGACTAAAAAAAAGAATCGTTCATACCATTAACACCACCAAATTACTCCTGTATGATTCCGTCCCGAAAAAGATGCGGGCGAATTAAGGAGAAATTAGAAATGTCAAAACAAAGGAAACCTTTCCAAAAAAAAGGAAACCCGGACCTTTCTACGCGGCTGTTGTTTGAAGGAGTTTTCTCGGTTTTCAAGAAGTTGAAAGTCCTTTGACTTGTGAGAAACTCATTACTGAGATTCTTACCCGTTCCAAAACATGAAACATGCCTAAACCGTTGGTGATTTGCGGAATGAAGAATTTGCCTTCCTCGAAAGTAGAATCACCAGTGATGAATTAAGCAAAACGAAACAGGAAGCAAGAGCAAAAAAAGAAGGCGTTCCACCACAATATAATCCACAGACAGCGAACAACAGAGGCTTAGAAGTCAGGAAGCACTTTATTTTTAAAAATATTTGGAACATGTTTTAATAAGCCAAAGAGGCTTTGAAAATAAAGTTATTTAACTGCTGAACCACTTAAAATACATCAGACCATAAGACAAGAACTTGATTTTTTCATCGATTGATTATCAAGTACGCGACGTACCTGTTATTGGTCGAAGTCTCTCCGTTGGTGGCACTGATCTCTGAGCGGCCCTCGACGTTGTCGTACGAGGACATCCGGGAGCCGACCACGCCGTCGGATGCGGCCGCGGGCGCCGACGCCGCGCTCCCTAGCGCCGCTCCCCCCGCGCCCTCGCTCTCGAACAGCAGCGAGTAGAGGTGCGGCATCTTCTTGACTATTAGGTGGTGCACGGTGAGACGACGGCCGTCGGTGTCCGCACCTTCGTCGTCGGGCGTCGGGAGGTCGCCGTCCTGCGGGAAGCGACGCTCCGTCGGCGACGCCAGGCCGCCTCCGCCGCTGTCCTCGGCGCCGCTCGGAGCCTCGTCCGCCTCCAAGACGTCGCCATCGGAGGGCACTGGTGGGTGGGAAAGAGAGGCCATATTTAGAGAGCAGCAGAATAAAGAGATCCCTAGCGATCCCCGGGATTTCCCAGGGCAGCGTATGCATCACGAGGATCAATTCTCTCTCAGTGCATGCCACGATGTTAACTCCGGTTCCCGATTAATCACCGAATTTAAGGTTGTTTGAGAGAGAAATATAGTAATATTAATAGAGCAAAAATATTGTTTTCTATCTCTGAAATTCTCCTTCATAAAATCAATAGATGTATTGAAGTCTCACGTGACTCATTTATTTTCACCGCACAGTAGGAATGCCTTCGTGACAGAAGGTTTTTTTGGAGATTCTTTAAAAATTACAGTAGTAATAAACTTATTTTTTCAGTAGTCGAGAAAACATTCAAAATACACTCTATGACGTTTTTGATGAAATCTAAGCGTTATAAATTCCTCATTTCCTTAGTGAAGTATCTCTATGGTGCATACACGTTCCCAATGCCATGGAAAACATCCTTTATTTTTTGAACAAATATCTAAAAAAGTAGAGTGGTAAGTGGGTGGTATTTTGGTATCATGGGAAAAGTAAAGTGCTTTTCTAAAAAATAAGACAAAATCAATAAAATTCTTGGCGAAATAGTAGACCGCTGAAGCTACCTTAAACTTGGCTTGAATTTGGAGTGGTAATTCTTCTATTTCGTTCGAAAGCTGTTGCCTCTGTTTTCCAGGGGCAGAAAGTACGTGGGAAGTGACCGCGACCGTCGAATCACGTTAAATCGAAATACTACAAATACTCAAGAGGATCGGTTTTTCAACATATTCATTGAGATAGTTACGTAAATCATGTGATGGGCACGGATTCATGAGCATAACAGCACAATATAGAATCATTTTTCTCCTCGGTAGAGTGACTGGCACATAAACCAGACCAAATTTGGGAGATCCGAGTACGAATATAAGATCCAATCAAGTCTAACAACTTTTATTAGAGAAATTCCACACACTGATTCCCTTTCCCTGGGAAATAATTCTCAAGCAGAATAGTAATTAAATGCAAATTCCACCGATTTGTAATTAGTACGCAATATTTTTTCAATATGGATTACTTCCGCGATGTGACGCCTGAAGATGCAAAGTTTATTCGTGATGTTACTATGGCAAAACAGGCAAAAATATTCCTTGAACTTCCTCTGATTTACTTCACTATACCGACCAAGGCTACCACAATGGAACAAATTCTCACGGAGCTGGCATCATCCGGTGAATGGAGGTGCAAGGCAACAAGAGAAGGAAAATATGATAGGGGCGGAAGTTCAGAGGCAGTTAAGTAGAATCAAGGTTGGGGAGAGGTCTCGGTACTTATTTTTAAGGGAAAACCGTAATTACTCGAGATCAAGGCTGTATTTTGTATCAACGTGCATCCGAGAAATCAAGAAAACGAAGGAGTATGCTATGGAAAAAATTACACCAATAAATTGATGTATATGGAACTCGAAGACTCTTCGGTTCCTGCTAAGCACTTCCCTCCCACACGTGTAGTCCCCATTACACAAGCGGCTCGCACGGCGTATGGGGCAATACAATCCGCGGCACGGTTACAAAAATGTTAGGTAAGTCTACTCTTCGGGGAAGGCGAGAATGTTGAGCGCCAAGATTACATATATTCTTACACATTTTACACCACCCTGGCTGCACGTTGGTGGAGCCAATGGATAGTTTCTACGGCGCCCCGATAATTAGGAAAAGTGCTAAAAAATATCACTTCAAGCTTCACTATGACGCGAAATTATTGAGTATCCGAATACCTTTCCCAAAACTTTTCTTGCTCTCGCTTGTCTCAAAATCAGTCGTTTCCTAGTCAAAGAGAAATGAAATCATGACGTTTCAACGAGAACGCCAAGACGAAATTGACGATGATGCTATTTTCACATGCTCATAATGTATTGGTCTATTGTGTACAGTGATCTTTGATGATTATACCTTTAAGTTTGAGTTGCTTTTACATCTATATACTACTCTGCGAGCCGACGCAGAGGCGTGTAGCTGGGGATGTTAGAACACCAGCCGAGTAAAGATGTAGGGTATAAGACTTTAGGTCGTGAAATGGTGATGTGTATTATGGGAGTGTATTTAGTGAAGCTCAGTTTTTACTGTGGCCGCTAATTGTGCACGGAAAGGACGAGTTTTTGCACCTATCTGTTCGGCTTTCTTAATTTATCGCTTCTGTAAGACCTAAGATAGTGAGGCATCATGATAATATTATCTATGTCACTCTGAAACACACCAGTTCCGAATTTCTCAAGCAATCTAAGCCTAGCGTGTATAGACAAAAAAAACCGCTTTCGCTGATGATATTCCTGAGCACTTGGAAAATAAAATAAAGTGAAGACATATTCAGGCCGTTTAGCGAATTATTTTCCACGCGGCAGATTTTTGTTTTTATGAACTCCTCATGCAGCCACAAGAGGCAGTTGTCCCGCTGACTCTATTGAATTACCGCATTAATACTTCAGCAACGGCAGTTATTTTAGATCATCCCAAAAAGAATTACACGACAAATATGGCGAGGTGCCAAGTTATCCTTACTTAAAAGAGGACAAGTTTTTCAACAGGAAGCTAAGCTATGAAGTGAACGGCATGTATTACAATGGCTGGAGTGGTAACCGTGCATCATCGAGAGCTCATTTTAGTATTTATTTGAAGAAGGTAAAAAAAAAGTTTTGGACGACACTTCATTTAAGTGCACCATTTCATGCGTTGGCACTCACAGCACAGGCCGCATTGGATATGATACAATAGTAAAGTATGTTACAACACGAGTTTTCGGTGTAGTATTCAAAATTGAGACGAAATCATGTTGAAATTTTATGTATCAAATATTGGATTCAGTGTGATACCTTGATAATTGTATACAACGACGATAACAATGAGAAATATTATTACATGTTCAGAAGAAAATCTGTACAAACGTAATGGCATAATTACGAAACACATGTGACACAACAGAAGGCTACGAATTAAATAGCACTACATTGCCAAAAATCCAAATTTTCCAATTTCAGGAATAAAATGAATTAAAAATTACTCATGCCACCTCAAATGAAAATAAGGAAGAACGCAAGCGAAATAATGCTCGTAGATGTTATAATGAGTATAAGATAATGATGCTCAAGGTTCAAACAATGCTCACTCGCAATGACTGGAGGAATTTCTTCAACAGCCGACTCGAATCGTGAAGATTTAATTACTCTCAAAAGCGTATGAAAAGAGAGAAAAAGAAAAAATAAAGTAAACATACGACCTTGACGAAGAAATTTGATGACTCGACGATAAATTTCAAGAGCCAAATGACAAGCACGAAGCATTGCCCTAGCTTCACAGCAAACCCCACAGCAGATATCTGTCCGTTGACTGAGCTGATGAGAAAGATGCCTTTGAGACGATAGTATGGCAAGGACAAGGAATCGTGGGGATTGACGGAAATTTTCAGTCCACGCAGAACCGCAATTCCACGTTTGTTTCCGCGTGCGCAGATGCATTAGATAAAAATAAGTGGCTTAAACCAGGAAAATAGCATCGGAGCGCGGTCTTTGCATTCTTTCTTCGACGGTAAGCCAAAAGCGATAACGCAGCACTTCCTTGAACATCAGCCGCACAATCTCACTTCCCGCATCACTCACATCGCGAGATTCGAAGCAGACCGCATCAATAGACGACCCAACTCAGGTGCATGGACGCCGGAACCACTTATGATCACAGAGTTCAACAGAGATGGGGCAAACTTCAGGTGAATACTGTGATTGCTGTAGGAGATCGTGGCACGGGACGGCTATTCTATCGAAGGGTGCTTTTTTCCTGTTTTAAAGAGAAATATTTGAGTAATTTCTTTATGTGGAATATCATACCTGTTGCATAGGTACTCGAGAGCAGTGGATATGCTTTTCAATGCTCCCTTATGCCTATTCCTCCATGAGATCGGTAAGAGGAGATGAATATATATTAATACTAATCAGCTAAACCGATATTTTTGCAATTACTCAGTAATTCAACACTTAATGCTAAATAAACGAGTACATAAATAAGTTTATGCTTATTGCGCTAGTGGTAAATCACGGGTAGGCTCAATATGGCGGAAACAGCAACACCTGAGCTCCCGGCCAAGAGGAGGCAGCGCCGCCTCTTCTGCTTACACAAATCTATGGGATCCTCTAAACCATTGCGTGGAGACGAGTGCCAACGAAAACGAAACAAGCCGACCGACCACCGTTGGTTCGATATTGGGGGGGGGGGGGTTGAGTAACGACTGAGTCATTTGTGCCACTGACAATAGGTGGATACGTTAAGAGGGAAGGGATTATTTGAGTATAGAGTAGGGTGGAGAGAGTGATGGACGCCGGCAATCGAGTGCTCTGTACGAAAGTCACCGAAGAGACCAAAAGTAGTGCACCACTTTCTCCCTGTCCCTCTGTCTCTCCACACAGCACGCAAGCAGGGATGGAGATTGCAGTGAGATTCACACACCAATGACGGCATTCGAGTACGGATGTTAGTGATGTGAAGTCAGTGCTCTACTGACCACACCAACCGCACCTCCTAGGCAACTACGCCCCAGGACACTCGTAAGAACGTTCGATTAATAAAAGCACTGACCAATTGTTAGTATTGAGAGTTCAGAGAGAATAAAAATTAGCTTTATAGGGGGAAAATAGGCGGAAGACCAGCTACGGCAGTAGGAGCGCAGGGAAGATGGGCATTGATGGCAGGAGCACTGATTGGAAATGTGGACATAAGATTAGTTTTAACTCCGATATAACGTTACTTTCAAAAGTTACGACACTAAGATTTTACTATCGATAGCGCATGATAACGTTGGCAGTGTGTTAGCCTTTGAAATCGGGATTGGATGCAGGATGAAGGTGGTGGTTAGGAGGAAGAAGGAAGGAAATATGGAGTGGTGGAGACGAAAAATAAACAAGGCAATGCTGGATACAGTGGTTGATGAGAGGAGATAGATGGGGAAATAACGGGGTGATGGGATGTCAAATGCTCTGCATTAAATTGTATTTGGGGAAAAGAGGGCGTTGAAGTGATTTTGGACAACATAAAGGGGGATAGACATAGTGAAGAACTGGAGATGGAAATAATGTTCCTCTAACAGAAAACGATTCCGTACTAAATACAATGTAACATACAATCCTACGCGTGTGTAATGGTTTTAGAAAATCCAAAGACCTACTTACACTAGACATAAACATATTAATGGGATGCCATACGCAATTTGGGCAGTGTGGTAGACCAGTGCGTTGATCTAATGACTGGAGAACCCGGGTTTAAATACCGGGAGGTGAGGGGGGCCTCTCTGGTTACGTCCAGCAAACTATGATTTACCGGTGACCAGATCCAATTCAGGGAAACCGAAAGTGTCACAGATGTACGGAATGTCTCCTCATTCTGCCATTATGACTGAATTTAAAATGTAGTAATACAGTGCCGGGTAAACCCTCGGTAATGAAACGTAGAATACGGTTTGGTGTGTACGTTATACTCTTAATTTGTCGAAGAAAAACGTCCACTAACAAGTACATGCAAACAACATATAACCAGGTCTCATGCTTTCCGTCCCAATTTGATACTCTAGATGCCAACATGACACGAAAGAAGCGACGACGAATTTTCAGTACGGGACCGCATATTAATATTGCCACAAAAATACTTCAAGTTGGCTATTTTCAAGGTGGTAGAATTCATAAAACTATACATATTTTATCTAATTGATTTCAAACACCACGCCGTTAAGCCTACACTGTGAAATAAACAAAATTACCGAATCCATAAGATACTGAAAACAAATATAAATATTAATAATTAATGGGGAAGGGCTCAAATATTTCTCCGGGGAGACTGTTCCTATCCATAAACGTTCTGTAGAGGAATGAAAACATTTCTGAACATGCCCTCTGAGACCGATATTCCACCTTTAATTGATGATCATTTCTCCCCTCTGAAACTTGGGCTCTCCACTTTCTTAATCAGTCACCCCCATGCTTTTTCCCCCGTAAGGGAGGAGTTCCATCGCAACTGCGAGAGTCCAAAGAAATACTATATTCCACCGTTTTATTTCTTTGGATTAAAAACAAAACTACACGGATTTCATGCGCAATCTATGCAAATCCGAAATTGCGTTAAAATATATGCAGATTATTCCACGGATATATTTTTAATGAAAATGTTTACAGTCATTGAGGCCGATTGCAGCGCTCTCTTAATGGAATTTTCGCATTTTGACTTAAATTATCGCTGTGATTGGCCAATAGGGCATGACAAATACAGCGATAAAATGTCAATTTTAAACCAAGTTCTCGGAGAGCATTACTTATTATAATGAGTTTTCCACAAAAACGGCATTTTACTATTTCCCTCGAGTTTATCCCACTCGGGACGATGTCATTTCACGTTCAAATGACAGAAACATAGCGCGGAATGGTAACACTTACTCGCTGATATCAAATGACGGACACGTTTCTCGACAAGAAACCTGAACACGAATTAAACAACATTTTAGCCATTTGAAGGAGTAGCAACCTTAAATATGCGGAACAATCCGCAGATATTTTTTATTCTCCTTTGTAGTAAATTCCATCTCAGTGAATTTAGCAGTACAGCTACACATTCTGTCCTCTTTATGTTCCTCCATCACATACCTGGCTGCCTTCTTCCGTATGTACCATCTCAATGGATTTTACAACCTATACGTATGTTCCTTGATATGCATATGTTTCTGGGGACAAAACAACGGGATTCCCGGGGAGACAAGAGGGGGGGGAGGAGATAAAAAGTGAAGAGGGGAGGTTGAATAAAGGGGGGGAGGAGGAGGAGATGACGGAGAGGGTGGGAGGCAGAAAGAAGTTCGTTGTCGGAATGGATCTGTCCGAGATATGCGCGGCAGATAAAATGCCGCTTCGGCACTTCAACACGGGGAAATGCGGACACGCATTCATTCTCATCGCTCCTCTCAAAACTTCCAGGCACAGACTTGCGCGGCGAGGATGGGAGACAAAAGTGGAGTGGATGAGGAGGTGAAGTGAAAGGACGGAGAGCGAGAGAGGGAGGTGGAAAGAGAGTGATGCAAGGGAACCAAACAAAGAAGAGGCGAATCCAAATGTCGATTCTCGATTCCACCGATTCTCAGGATTAGAATCGGTATGGAGAATCGATCGCCTAAAGTCGATTCCGACTCCATCGATTCCAGATAGATAAATATTCAAATGAAATTTCATTTATCACGTCATATTTGTCTCAGTAATTTTGATTGTAGGCCATCAATTTGTACTTTTTATGGACCTCAATAAGCTGAGGATATATTTGCTACTTGTTAATAAATAAACTTTTTGAAAGGCTTAGCTGTCTTTGTTATTTTATTTCAGCTTATTACTTGAATTTAAATAATAGTCTTTCGCCACTGGTATATCAATATCCCACCTGTTATTAGGAATAAGAATCGATGGAATCGGAGTTGAGGATCGGGAAGCGATTTGAAAGAATCGGAATCGAAAAAAAGTGGAATCGACTCATCTCTAAACCAAACCATTCACGAAAAAAACACGAGGAACTTGCATGCATGGCACTTCATCACCCTTCACTCTGACTCTACCAAGGACTTTAACTTTAAGTCTCAACGTGAGACGAGTCGAAACGGGACGACAGGTAATGATCAGTAATCCAACTTCTCGCAGAGCCGTGTAGGCAGCAATTGGAAAGGTTTTCTGACTGACTATTTACACCAAACAACCTTCCTTCCTCGTTTCGCAGTATTATCGAAAATTCCGTAGCCGTTGTTTCAAACTAGTCCACTGCACAGCGCCAGGAACTTTTACTAGAACTATACAACACCTAATCATCCTTGTGCACAGATCGAACTGATGGTACTCGGAGCTGATGCACCAAGGGGGGAGACGGCCACGTGCAACCGTGACGACGGAGACCGTATGACAAAGGAGAGGCACTCTATGGAACTGCCTCTGAAGGGAAAGCAGAACTTCTGAACACTCACTTCACTTCCCGACCTTTGCTCGTGCCGATACTTTCCTCTCACATCATCCAGCACTTAATCCTCCCATTAGACTAAGCCCAGACCGTCGCTTCCAGCAACGTTCCGTTATTTAATCCGATAAGCGCGATGGTACACCTCCCGCAGAAGTTCCTCGCGCAGACCTGTGCGGTATGGAGGGGAGGTAGAAGTGGATGGAGTGAAGGGAAAGAACAGAGGGGAATAGAGCGGGAAGGGCAACGAGAGAAATTGAGGCAGTGGAACTGAACTACTTCAGGGAAATGCCACGATCAGAAGGCCAGTGGTTAAAATCACCCATCGCCATGACTGCTGGATCCACGTCGAAACGGAAAGGTAGGTATCGGCAGGTCAACTCACCTCTCGATGCGCTTGTGTTGGAAGTTTTAGAAAGGTTTCCTGACTCTCCACACTCAACAAACTTTCTCCCTCACATCGCACGAGCATTTCGTAAGCTTCGTAGACCATGTCCCAAAATCGTCCGCCGTGCAGCGAGAGGGGCTTTATCAGGAGTCATACGAGCAAAGCGGGAGGGTCAAGAAAATGTGTGAGCTCACCGAATGTTAAGTAGGAGCGAAAATTTCCGAACAGCTCGGATCTTGGAATCATGAGCGTTGCGGGGAATCTTCCAGTCAGAACACTAAACGAAGAAGAACTACCGAGTAACACGCTCGCATCTCACACAGCCGGCAGAAACCACTGAGGCATGTTCCCAGCACGACTCCAGACAGAGGCATTAGAAAAAAAGAAGCACGATTAGCGGAGAAGTGTGCGTCGGCGATGGAAGGCGGAGGTGGGGGGAGAGACGCGGATGCTCAGTAGATAAAGTGTTCACCACGCTTCCGGGAAGTTTGAGGTAGTTTTTTTTTCCTTACAACTGGCATTTTCTGACGCACTAAATCTCAAGGCGGATTTGTAAGCTATACAACAGATCCAGAGAAGAGTGTGCACTATTGTGGAGCTTGTTTGATTATACCGATACCAGAATATTAGCCTTTAAGCTTTGTTTGAGATACAATTCCCTCAATAACATTACAGACGAGGAACATATAATTTTTTATTAGGTTATCCACCGGTGATGGTAAATATTAATGGAAGTAAGTAAAAAATCAAGATTTTTACACGTTCGGGGTCTTCTCTACCTCAAGTATTTCTTTCTACACCCCAGTATACTAACCCTTCTCCATCCCATCCTGAACGTATCACCTTTCTTCCCCTACCCCAATAACCCCACATCCTTCCCTCCATCACAATCTTGACCAACCCATCTCCCCTCGTTATCCCTTCTAACCAACTACATTGCCTCTTCCTAATATAATCCAGAAGCTTCTTATACTCACCTACCATTCCACGTACTTCCTCGTTTGTCTTTCTGTCCACCTACCGAACTTTCTCCATCCTTCTCCACCCCACATTTTGATTTCCTGCAGCCTATTCTCGTCCTCTTTCCTCAACATCCGAGTTTCTGCCCCTTGCCACGCGGCACTTCGTATCAAGCTCTTCTCCAGCCTCCTTTTTCTTTCCTTAACCATGTTCCTCGTCATCAGCTTCCATTTAATTCTGAACGCTTACTTCGTTAGCGCTATTCTCCTCCGCATTTCCTCGCCTCTACTAACATTTTCTTCTTGCGTAATGCCCAAGTAATTAAATTGTTCTACTAACTGGCTGAAAAAAATCAGCAGACGGAATGTAAGAGAATAGTACACAAAATTTTAATTTAAATTAATAAGCATTAACTTCCATATGATACGAATTAACTTTCATATGATACAAATTAAAGCCAAAAGGGACTCTTTCACAGATCATTCTTACTTTCACGATCTTTTTACACACCTCGTTCCAAATCGGAATTTTCTCTAGTCATACACAGTACTCCGTTTGAAAACGGAAATACAGCACGATCGCGATCCTTCGAGACTATGTGGATACAGACCATCGGGGAGAGTGAAAAACCGAAGCCCTAAAAAGTAATGCGATATTATAAAATACGACTGGCTTCCGTCCGTGTATAAGTTAAGGAAAAAAATACACGAAATTATTTCAAACCTTAGCCGTATTTCAGTGTAAAACATTGGAATGATAAAATAATTTAAAGAATGCCGGAGTATTTATACGTCGCGTTGATAGTCGAATTATGACGATCAATCTCATGAGCTTAATTGTCTTAGCACTGCTTTTACCTACAAGCATAGAGAAGCATCAATACCTCCGTTTTTTCTGGGGCAGGGTTCGTTTTAAGACTTAGTGTACCGCATTGAACCTAGAAAAAGGTGTCACAATCAGTTCAAATAATTTCTTCCGCACAGCATCATGCAAGCACAATTCTTTTTCTTAAATTTCAGTCATCCATGCTTCACGCACGCTCAAAACATCCCTTCTCTTTGAGTACCTCCCTCCACATTCACGCATCACTTTCTCAGTCTACCACATTATATCACAACTCCTTTAAAAAGAGTCTCACTATTCAACTATCCATTCTCTCAAGATGACCAAGCCAACTAAGCACATTCCAATTTCCAATGCAATTGTTCAATTTATGTCCATTACTTTTATACTGCGGACTTGTCCGAGTCATCCATAAAGTTTCCCAGAAATTACCGAGATTCAACAGAACCATGGCGATGAGAAGTCTAGATTAGATGTCAAACATTGGACGATCTATTCCACTTTCTTCCATGACCGACACATTACCTACTTGCTCCCCCCCTGCTCTAATCTCAATCACTTCTCAGATATCCCATATTCTAAGAATTAACTGGCTCTCTCGTACATTTAACAATATTCATGAGGCTTTGAACAAGGCATCTTGAATGCCTTAAGCCGAATAAAGACGGCATTTCAATCACAGATGACAGCACAAATATATTTCAATCGAATTAAAAGGCAGTTAATATTATCATATTAAGCTTAAAAGACTTTGCTGCGATTTCTGACAAAATCAACGACTAACAAAAAATGTCTGGAAAACTACAACCGCAAGGTGTACACACATTTAAGATACTGTAGACTATGTATCAATTTTCTTCCAACCAAAACAACGCACTCACTCAAGAGTTGTTTAATTTATTTATCTTCACTGTCCCGAATACAGCCCAATGTGCCAATTTACGTCGGGTGAATAACAGTAACAACGGACGCGACACAAACACCCATGTCCTGGGCAGATAATATTCTACCCAGGCGGGACTCGAACCCGCGACCCTCGGGTTAGCAGGCGAGGACTTTACCCCGCTGCCACCGGGGCCGACGAATTTTACGACATTAATATTCAGTTCATTTGTGCAGTTGTAGTTAATATTCTGCTTTATACTGAGAAAACACACATTGATGAAGCGAATGTTGCCTCAGTTGCATTTTTGCTGAAGTGAAGCAATTAGATGCCTATCAAGACGGATCCAAGTTTTACTACCATACTTTCTATAGCAAACATGTCTTTATTTCAGATTATATGGAATGTCAGCATACCGGAATTTGTATCATCGAGACTGTACTGAGTATGTACACTACGGCGTTCCTCGTTCCTCTATTGAAAGGCTTACCTTCAAGGTCGTCTTGATCGTCATCCGCTTCCTCGCCGTTGCCGATGAATTCCCAGCTGGAGTCCACGGCCCAGGAAGTGTCGTGGAAAAGCCCTCCTTTGAGGTTCCTCCTCCGGCCCGGAGCCTGCTTGGGCTGCGCCTGTCCTCGACCGCCTCTCGCCGCACCCACGCCCATCCCTGACCCGCCCCCCACCCTCGGGGGCTGCACCGGCTTGCCCCTCACGGGCGGACCCCGAGACGACCGCAGCAGGTTCAGGTTGTCCACGCTGGAGGAGAGGAGGGCTTGCCCGGCAGCAGCGTTCCCCGCCCCCGACTGCTGGGGCCTCGGAGGCGAGTGCAGCCGGTGGAGGTGGGCGTGGAGACGCATGCGGCCCTCTGCCCCCGGACCCTCGGCCACCGCTGCCGCCATCAGCTCGTCGTTTGAGTCGATCCTTTCGAGGCCCCCGACCACCCTCCTTGGGGCCCCCGCGCCAGCCGCCCAGTTGAGCATCGTGGGGTCCGAGTGTCGGTGGCTGGCCAGCCTCTGCTGGAGCTGCTGGCTTGCCCTTCCGCCCTGCCCCCCGGCCTCCCCCGCCCCTCCTCGGGGGCCCCTCTGCCGCCGCCTGGGCACGGCCGCCGTCGCCGCGACGATGGCCGCGGCCTCCTGCGCCGGCGAGGTGGTGAGGCGGGTGCCGGGGATGGCGTCCGCGGGCTCCGCGTAGAAGGGGCTGCCGTGCTTAGGCGGCGAGACGTCCGTCTGTCCGTCCGGGGTGGTTGGCAGGGTCTGCTGCGGCGAGAGCGGAGAGCCCAGCCTGTTCAGGGAGGCGACGGACGATGCGGCGTTGAGTCTCTCAAGGAGGTCAGGTGGCCTCGAAGGGGTCGAGGTGATCACATCGTCCGGAGAAAGGATATCTCCGGTCCCGGGCGAAGGTCGCGGCTTGAAGGTCAACAGCTCTGGAGTCGTGGCCTTCCCGGAGTTCCCCAGACGGTCGACCGGCGGGGTTGTCTCCCTGGGCGACGGTCCCCAGATGTCCTCGTAATCACTCACCTTGTCCGCCATTGAGCTTCTGAAGTTGAAGAGTTGCCAGATTTTTATGGTCATAGTAAAGCCAATTTAAACATTATAAAGAAAGGCGGTATCCATTAATGACAGTCTCCAGAATTTAATTAAGCATTTCATTATTATAATTAATGAGACAATATTTGTAATGAGTGGCCAAAATAATCTCATATTTTTTATTACAATTTTAATCAATCCCTGGGCGGAGTCCGCCAGACTCGCCTTATCCGCCACTGAGATATTGAAGTTTAAGTGCTGCCATACTTATCTTTTATCGTTTTTTTTATTTTAGGGCCCAACAAGGAAAAATGAAAAGGCGGTTTTCATCAATGATATTCTCCATGGGCTACCGTAGAAAAATAATTTTTGGTTTAAAATCTAGCAATATTCTATAAGGCAAGCCTAAGCACTGTTCATGGGGCCATAACATAAAAATAAGCAAATTTAACTTGAATTTAAGTCTTTCATAAATGAGTATAATAATAATAAATAATCTTTGGCTTCTTCCTACCTGTAGTACACAGTTGGGGAATCCAAGATGTCCGACTCGCGGTAGTGCCTCGACTCCTTGGCTCTGGCGGCTGCCATCCTCTTCTCCCGCCGCGCGGCCGCGCTTCCCTTCCCGCTTCGACCCCCTCCGCCGCCTTCGCCTGTCGGGGTCACCTGCACGGGGCTCGTGACCCCTGGGTCGCAGCCCCTCGAGTGCCCCGTCTGTTGAGGCGGGGGCGTCAACTGTACTTCCACGTGGGCCGGCGCCGGAGGTGAGTTGATGCTGTCGGGGTCGTAGTTGACGAGCGCTCCGTTCAACTGGTTCACGCTGAACGTCACCGTCGTTGTCACCGTGAAGTTCTGCCCGGAGAGGGCCGCGGCCGCCGCCGCCGCGGCCGCGAAGGCCGGCTTGGCCCACCGGGGAGGCGGGGGCGGGGGGCTCAGGGCCTTGCCGCTCCCCACGCTGGAGGGGGAGGTGACCCTGGTGGCCCCCGGGGGCGTGGCTGCGAGGGCGTTGCTGGGAGAGGCGGCCGACACGATGTTTAGGGTGTTGGGGGGCGTGGGGCGGGGCCCCCGCGGGGGCGAGGGGTTGGTGGCGGTGGAGGAGGTGGTAGAGGGGGTGGGCGTGACGGCGGAGGAGGTTGGCGGGGGATGTGAGAGGGTGCTGGAGGCGGACGTGCCGCCCCTGAACGAGGACAGCGCGGGGCAGTCCCCGCTCAACGGGGACAAGTTGAGCACTATATTGCTGTTTCCGGTGGCCAAGTCGCAGCTGTCGGGCGATGAGGCGGTCGTCTTGGAGACGGCGTGGAGACCTCCGGCCGCGTTCGCCCCACCGTTGCTCTGCACGCTGCCCGAGTGGTTGCCGCCGCTGCCGAAGGAGCTGAGGCTCGAGTGATGGCTGCTCGGAGGGGTCAGCCCGTCGGCCACCGCCGTGTCCAGGATCCCGGCCCTCTCCGGTCGGGGATTGGCCATCGGGTATCGCCAGAATTCTGCGTGGAAGGGATTAAAAAGAAAAGTGACGCTTGAACGAACAGACTAAAAGAGTATCTAGTGAGCCCCAAATGTTAAGCGGTTTCTATAGTTAACACTTGAATTTGCAAAAACTACCTTCGACCATGATTCATTAACGCGTCTTTAGGTATGTTAGTTATTACCACACGCTCTTAAGCTTCTAAACATAAAGAGTCTACAACAAGAATCAATGATACACGATGTTGAAGATAATGAACAATATTCGGCTGGTGTGATGAAAGCGAATGTTTACCTAGGATGCAACACGGAATATACCGATATAGAAAAAAGTTTATCTTCACAATTCTTTTGAAAAATTGGCAATTTCACAGCGATGGGTGAGTTCGGCAACTTGGAATCTCAATTATCAGTTGTCAGATTCCCAAACGCTGTATGCGCATTTTAATAGCTTTGAAGATGAATGTTATACATCAAATGAGGAATATTTCTTCTCCCCAGCATGCCATTGCATTAGGAGTAAACCCTAAACTATTCGCTATTTCCCCTGGCAACCTATTCATATATTCATTTATACCACCTAAACAATTTAAAAGTTACGATTAGCGACTTAGAAATGAAATCAATATTGTGAAAGAAATGAAAGCAATATTGGCAATGACTTCACATGATCCACTTAAGTTAGAGTCCAGAATTTCTCAGCATAAAAGGAGTTACTAGCATATGATGATTGTTGGATGGAAGCACATGAGATTCATGGCAGAACGACGTAATCATTTATTTTTCCGTTTTACGACAGTTAACAATGTATTAATGGGATCAATACATTTATCATGAAAGAGGTTGCACATACCACCTAAGTACCACCTTGAGATGAAATGGATCACGTACCAACCATATATTTCGTATTCAAATCAGAAGGAGCCGGAAACTAGCACAATTTCCCGAAATATATCACATTCCTCCCTTTCTATGGTTTCTTTCAATTTCCTTTCCTCCGAAATCACCTTCCCTGAAGTCCCAATTCACTTACCTTGTCCTAAGAGCGCTAGAGAGGACAGCTGCTGTCTGTTGCGGGCTTCCC
Source organism: Ceriagrion tenellum (assembly GCA_963169105.1). Taxonomy (NCBI): domain Eukaryota; kingdom Metazoa; phylum Arthropoda; class Insecta; order Odonata; family Coenagrionidae; genus Ceriagrion; species Ceriagrion tenellum. The sequence goes on from OY720633.1 coordinate 3,661,708, forward strand.
GGATGGCACGCGGGAGTGTCAGCTGCACTGGAAGCTCATCACTGCAACGGAAACACATTCAGAGCATGTTAGCTGGATTTTACCACTAGAACTGAGAATGTAGAAAATGCTCTCACGATAATTCATGGAACATGTCAACAGTCACCTACGGTCACAATGAGTTTTTATGGCGTATGACTACTTTAGGTCAGTCAATAAATCCAACGTCACAAGCTTATCCATATCCATCTGTATTCGGAAGTCGAAGTTAACATGACAGAAACAAAACCACCGCGACATTGAATAAATCCAAGCCAAACATTTGAGAAATTCAAACAAACAATAGATTTAAAAGATTTCAGGCTTTACTGGTAAATAGAATGCAGAAAGACTTCTCGGTATTCCATCGGGGTTGGTCCATGTCCCGGTTGGTTCATGAACCTGGCATCCCGAGATGCCTTTCAACACTATAGATTTAGCTTCGATGCATTTTTGTCGGCATGCTACTAGTAGGGGCAATTAAGCTCACCTAATGTTATAGTGCTGCAAATACTCGTTAAAAAACTGGCTGACAGAAATATAACAAAGGAATGCATGCCAAAGGCAACTGAAGAGAATTCCTTTAAGGTACTATCACCTTTAAGAAAGGACATAGGGGTAGATTAAAGGAAAGGAGGGAAGTTAGCATCGCCCGCGAATTCCAAGCGAGAGATGCAACTATTCTTTCGTGGAATTAGGTTTCAGGGAGATTAGACAGTTTTGTAGAAGCAAGAGATTTTACAAAGTTATAATCATATTTAATAACAATATAGCAATTTTCTCGCTCATATAATTATGAAATATGATTATGTCGGTAAGATTAAAGGGAAAACTTGAACTTGGATTCGAAAAGTTTAATACTATTCCATGAGCAACTATTAAGTATTTGTTTTAAGGTTGAAAGGTACTTCGGAGTTATAGTTGCCACAGGATCATACATCAGAATTAACATTCGTCGATGTAGCATTGAATAAAATTTCAAAATATTACGTTTTAAAAGGAATCATTCTTTAAAATGATATTGCCCATTGCGTAAAGATCAATTACCTGTATGTGTGAACTATGTAACAATAAGTTATCGGAATCAGTATCTTCAAATTAATAAGTTCTTAATATTAATCATAATATGTCCACTTAGAATATTCCAAACTAATAAAATTCATATTAAAGTCTGAAGACGGACAAGGTTAAAAATAATTAAAATGGTTAGAATGAAATCAGAAGAATGGTCGCAGCGACATATTTTCATTCGAGGAGGCGGATATAAGTACTAAAACCGAAAAAAATGAAAAACGCCGCAGACATCGACTGGTGAAATACGCAAATAGATTGGTCTGATAGGATTATCGAGCGTCAGTAAAGAGATTTAGTAACTTAAGTTTGGAGCGTGACAGAGGAAGAGGGTGCGTGGTAAGCAAGATAGAATTGCTTCAAGTAAAGGACTTGAGACAAGTGAAACATGGAAATTGAGGCTCAGGTTTGCAGGGTATGACGGAGGGGTGGAGGTTGGTGGAGGCGGGAGGACACTTAAAGAGGCATCGATGGAATCTCACCAGCACTGGGAGTAGTGGGCAATGAGGGCCGGAATGCTGTCGAAGCGATTGTCTGAGCTCTCGAGGCTCAACTGCTGCGGGGGCGGCGACTGTAGCTGCTGCGGCTGCTGGTGACCTCCTCCTCCGCAGGACGAAGACGAAGGGTGCGGGGGCGGCGGTGGCGCGGAGGGCGTGGTGGGAGAGGGCGAGGTGGATGGCACCGCCTGCACCAGGTAGTGTTCGATGTACGGGCCCTTCCCTCTGGGCAGGCGCACCGAGATGGCCATCGTGTCCGGCTGGCTAGACTGACGCACCACGAAGTTCTGAAATCGGGAGAAGAGGCGCATTGAGAGAGGTACAGATTGACTGCAGAGCCGCGACTCCGTCGTCTCCGAACTACTTCCCCATCAAACTTCTTCGAGAGACATTTCCTGAGGCACAAGCTTACGACAAATGAAAACGTTTACCGAAGTTCGCCAGTTTTGTTGAAATTGAAACATTTTTATCATTAGAAGCGAATATTATCTAGCTCATCGTCGAGAGTCAGGATGAAAGACCTTCATGACCGAATTAAAAATAATTTCGTTGTAATTTACAAATATTTTAGAGCAATACAAGGGTCAACTGGGCTCGAGTCAATTACATATACATTTCAGTTAACTTTCTATGCTGTCCGCTTCTTAACCGTCACAAAGAAAACTTCATCTAAATGACATTCTTTACCAAATACAAATATTTCTACCATATGAATCAACTAATTGATGGTTCTTAAATATATTATTAAAACTTATTCAGGAACCGAATGGTTGAAAGTATCCTCTATACCGACAAAAAATCACAGAATTAAAGCAAACGTGCATGGCAGAAATGAAATAGATCACCATTTGCGCGTTTAATGATGATAGCAAAACAATTATTTGATAATAGGCCACCAATACATTAGGTTCTCGCAATACCTTTTGGTGAGCATCGTTGCTTAGGGTGAAATGGGAGAAACGAAACCAAAAAATTTAAATAAGTGCATCGGGGAAATGAAGCATAATAGTTGAAATGATGTAATAGTAGGTACTACGCCCGTTATGCAAGGACGAACATTTTAATATTTGTCCTAAATTTATAATATTTACATTTTAAAATTACCACGCTTCTTGCTTTGATGAGTACTGGAAGCGTTTTACGTATCAACTGTCCTCATGGCAGAGAAAACTAAAAAGTTAGATTGTCAAAAACTTCATTACCGACAGAAATCGTCTTCTATTTAGTATTCTTACATATTGACATGGGTATACATAGCCTTGGAGCACTTACGCCTTCTTCCTTGCCCTGCAGGAGGTGCACGGCTCCGGCCCTCTGGATGCCGGGCAGGAACCACACGGGGTGACTTCGGATGAGCCTCTCCATGAGGCCGATGTCGCACGCGGCCTCTTCCTCTTCCTCCTCGCCCTCTTCCTCCTCCTCTTCGTCTTCCTCATCCTCCGGTTCGTCGCCTCCGTCTTCGCTGTCACCCTCCCGGAGGCGACCCCTGCCGGAGGACGCTTTGCTATGGTCGCCGCTACAGTGCCCCACCTGAGAGACGACAGAAAAACGCAGACATAAGTGACGGGGTCGTTCATGTCAACACTGTATAGAGAGGAGCGATAATGAGGTGCCAAACAGGAAACTCGTAAGGCGCTTTATTGAAGTGAAAGAACGAATCCTTTGCAGTTTCCCACTTTATTAGGTATCACTTTATAAGGTGTAACCCAAATCAAAATATTTCATGATCTAGGAGATAATTGGGAGAGTTCGGGGGAGAGGAAACATGTAGCGGAACAGAAAGGTATTATTTCATACTTGCCATCTTTCTGGGGGTAAGTAAAATACACTTAAACAAAAGCTGTTTATCAATATCATTTAGCGCTACCAAACAACAAGGCATTACAGACGGTTCGAGGAGGAAAATTGAAAAACAATTCGCTTGGATAATAAAAACATTGAAACCGTTCGCGCTTTACAAAATCACTTTAAAAAGTAAAACCGCAAAGAATTCATCCCTTCAATATTAATAAATTCCAACGCATCAGCCCTAAGACAAAATATGTGATTTCTTGAATATTGAGAGACAAAAAAGCCAACATGAATAAGCGCGTGCAACGATTGCACTCGAAGGGAAAGACGTCATGCTATTCATAAAAATATTCACGGTTTACTACGATCCTCTTCTTAATACCGATCCGATTAAATAAGAATAATGGATTAAATAAAACAATAGAAAAACGAATACTCAATAATAAATACTGCGAAGGAATCATTCGGTTAACCTTGAAGAGCAGAAATATAATTACTCATCAGTTTAGAAATGATTAGCTATTATTATTTGAGGAGCGGTTTTCACATACTTGAATCAAAGGCCACAGACGCGTCAAGAAATTGTATCAAACAGATTCCTGCAAATTTAATCATAAACCTATCACCACCGGGAACAATTCAATCGATCACTGCGGTGTTTATTACGGTTTCTTGGAACAAGGCAACAAGACCATTTCTGCCTTCCATTTATACAAACAGGCGCTTATTAGCTTCGGATTTATTCGCTGCTTCTTCAGTAATTTTCGGCCTTTTTAGCGTAAAGAGTAGTTGGTACCGTATATAGAGAACAAGAGGTATTTAAAGCCATTGGAAAAATATTTAAACTGACGTTAGGGTGTCTCCAAAATCATTAAAACATACTGAATGGAGATATAAATTGACCCAAACCAATTTTAATTCAAATGAAAATTATATCAAATTAAATTACCATCAATACAAACTCCTAAGGTATTCTGGCGTCTGAAGTCTGTTACTGGCTTTTCAAAAATAGTCATCGCTGTAATCAAACCGTGAGCCTAATACCTCATCAACAGAGCCAAATGGATGCAAATGGGTGGAGATGAGAAAACCGAATCACAAATCATACAATGTTGCCTTCTCGTAATAAGAGAGGTAAATTCAAATGTATGAGTCGGAGGTCGAGAGATTACTCGAATGCCGTAAGTCAAAGTCAACTGCAAGAAAATCCCAAGGAAGCAGAAACGATACATGAGATAAAGCGATGGATGGAAGAGATAATAACTATTTTGATACTCTGAGACTTTAAATTTCTATATATTTATTTTCTCAGCTTTTTTTCTGCGCAGAGAGGGAGCACAATCTGTCCATCCCGGAAACAGAGTTTACATAAGCTCACAAGATTTATTAGTTCTTTTCCAAAGGGCAGACAGACATTACACATCATTGCGAAACTACTCAGAGAAGAAAAAATTCGCCTTGACCGGAACTCGAACCCGGATTCCTCGATATTCTCGGTCCTCGATATCGCGCTCAGTTTATTAGCTGCGGATTCGAGTCCCGGTCAAAGCAAATGATTTTTTCCTCTGAAAATTCGCACTCACGCGCACTTTCGGAAGAATCCGTAAAGGCAATACCGTGCCTAGTTCCGATATTCACCACATTTGTCAGAGATAAAACAAATTAAATATTTCATCCGTCGACGACAGAATAATCGTTTCCGCGTATTAAAACTTGCGGTAACCGGCCGTCCTCATTCGACTGTCGATCCCACAGCAAACGAAAGAACACGATGAATGACCGGATGATTAAAGTATCGCAAACGATTAGACGAGGAAGCCGTGCTCCTTGAATGGACTGCAGAGAGGATAAGCTAATTAAACACACCCGCCGCGCAGAAGCCAAGCTCTATGCCACTCCTTCCCCACGTGGCCCACCCTCGAGCAGAAGAGAGAGACGGGAAGGTTCAAAAGTCGACGAGGATCGGCGAGGGAGACCGAATACACGCCGGTGCATCATCCGGCACACAAACCATAAACACGCTTGCACACTCACACACACACAAACGCGGCAGGGCAGCGAAAGCCTGGCCGGTCCATTCATTCGCCGGGCGCGTGGCCGTCCTCCTTGCGTCACTTCCGCCAAACGTGCGTCCAACCAATCGCTAGGACGTATTCCCAACTATTTACGCATTTATAGCTGCTTATATCACTCAAGTAACTAAGTATGAAAAAATATAGGCAACTTCCGCTGAGATAAATTTATTCCGAACGCTTTTAACAGCATCTTCAGGTCAGAAATGTCAAGTGTGCATAAGACCGTCTTAACACCCCCTCCTTCCCGCCACCCGCCTGCCTATATAAACTTATGCACGCTTGATAATTCTGCCCTGAAGATGCTGTAAAAAGCGAAACCGGTCGGAATAAATTTATCACAGTGGAAGTTGCCTACATTTTTTCATACTCAGTTATGTTCCGATTCCACTCCATCAAGCCTGAAACCACAGAGTATAATCACTAAGTAGTTGTAGTTGGTTGGATTGCGGGTTCGAGTCCCGCCTGGTTGGATTTTTCACAACTTAGGACATGGGTGTTTGTGTTCGTCCATTGTTAATACACCCGATGTAAAAGGCCAACAGTGCTTTTTTCAGGATAATGGTAATAAATAAATAAATGGTAATAAATAAGGAAAATAATTTGAAAACTGAAGGCGCATAAGTAGATGTCAACAAACATTTTGAACAACTGGTTCATCACATGATAACCCATCACAAGGATGTCTTCTGGCGTGAATAAGTAGTAGGAGAGAAAACTAACTGGAGTTCTCGGAAAAGGAGTATTTGACATTAAAATAACCTATAGATGTAAATAAAACCGCTAATTTTTTATATGGTGAAATGAGGAATTTACCTTAGTTTTCATTGCCACTATGAAAAATACGTATCCATAAGCAAGCAAATAATAAACAAAGATTGGATTGGATTTTTGGGGAGGCGACCGACGGCTAAGGTCATTTGCGCCATAAAGGATAGGTAAGGGAAGAAGGGTGGATAGAAACCCGGCGTCGGCATTAGCCTCCCCTTAACGAAAGGCGCCAAGGGGACCAAGGTTTAACGTCTCATCCGAAAGACGGATTACTGTACTTGAAGTGCCCTCTACAAGGCACTCAAGTAGAGATCGGGTTTTCTCTGAAAAACATCCTCCTCTGCAGAGATTTGAACCCTGGCTTTTCGTATGGTTAGCCAGTACTCTAGCCACGACACCAACCCGATCCCCTAATAATAAACAACTTTTATTAATTAATTCCTTTCCAAAATTCGATGATCTGACCTTAATTTTCTAGGTCGAAAGTTCAATGACGGTAAGTCACTTAATTTTTCTTAGATTCTGTATTGCTACATTTTCAAGATCATTTTTTGGCTCAACCCAAAATCTCATATCTAACAAAAATTACTAGATCTAGACACATACATTATACACCGTTGTGGGTTATAAAGGGAAGGAGCAGGGACTCGTCTCGCTCTCGAGAGAAGGGTGACATGGCGCCCCGCAGATGGAGAGGTGAATACGGCGCCAGAGGGAGTGGAAAAGACGTGTGGCGCCAGGTGGGAGAAGTGGCGCCGGGCTGTATTGTGGGGGTGGAGTGGAGAAGGAGGGGGGGATGGAGTCGAATGTCCCCCTCACCCCTTCGTTTGCCGCGGTGAGGTGGTGCCGTAGGTGTCTGGTTGGATGCCACGGTACGACATGGAGATAGGGAAGGGGTCACAACGCCACTTCTTCCACCGCAAAAGTATAACAATATGTTTATTTCATATTTTGCTTCTAAATACATGTCCATTATCTAATATGAAAAACGAATTCGCTACTTTTCCACGCTGTTCTGCTCGCAACTTGAACTGGAAATTGAATGGTGTTCAATAAAAGAATGGGTATAAACGCGAGTAAAAATGCTAATAAAACAGTATCTTTGTAAACTTGGTGGTATGTTTCAATAGACATATTTAATGATAACTTTCACTTAACCAAAAAAAATTGTTAAGTAAAAGTTGTCATTAAATATGTCTAGTAATAATGCCACTTTTTCATCTAATTTAAGCGCCATTTTCATGGAAAACTGTTCATAAAAAGTGAAAAAACCTAGGAAACCGATGGAAAATAAAAGAGATGCATCTCATCAGCTCATTTTCTGAGTCATTGCCTAATTAATGCGTTAATTGGAGTCAAAATATCGTTACTTACGAAGAAATGGCACAGCAGTCGCCGACAATGGTGTACGTCACAATTGCGTTTGCAGACTGTACAGCATATTTTGCATCTTAGTTTTATCTTTCAAAAGCCGACGAATTCCAAGAGCGAAATACGGATTTTTTGAAACAACTAAGCAAAAAATTGAAGTTATCATATTCATTGGCTCAGACAGTTACAGAGGAAGCTCTCGAAGAGGTGCGGCGGTCACAAGGGAGGAGGGTGTGCGACAATGGAGTCGGAGGAGCGAGGAGGAGAGAAGTGTCGCGGAGCACAATTAAACGAGGAACGCACATTCATTCCAATCTCTCTCTCTCGACGCGGTGGAGAGGAATACGAGGGGGCTCTCCCCAAGGGGGGGAAGAGGCGGGGTTGCCGTGAAGAGTGTGGATAGGGGTGGCGGCTCGCGTGCTTCTTCTCACCCGTGGCGGTGGGCGGAGAGGGGGGAGGGAGAGAGGGAGATGGAGGAAAGGTCGTGCGTGGTGGCTTGGATGGATGAATCGCGTCGGGGAAAAAGGGGAGAACAGTCCTCTCAGTAAAATGTAAGTAAACGTAAAAAAAAAACAAAATATATCGTGGCTATCAGGTGATATCTCGGTCAAGGTACGTTTGAATGGAAGTGAGGACGCGAAAATCCTCTAAATTTCTAACACGTGCTGGGCCTAGTCTATCAATATTTCTATTTTTGTCTCACCATAATTCCCGTGAATGAAGTAATTGAAAAAGTGAATGATTTTGTGAACTTAGGTAAGATGTTTACGAAAGATGGACGGATAGATGAGGAGATAAAGAAACGTGCGAATGCTGGAAGGAAACTGGTAGTTAGCATGTGGAGCATATCAAGGAATGAGTGCCTCTCTAAGGAAGCGAAAATCGCCGTGTACAAAAGTGTGCTTCTCCCCACTTTGTTGTATGGTAGTGAAACATGGGTATGTCAGGATAGACATAAGAGTCGACTAAACGCCGTGAGTATGAGTTATCTGAGGAGTGTTTGCGGCAAAAGTAGGATGGATAGGGTCAGGAATGAGTGGGAAATAAATGAATGTGGGTTAGATGCTCCAGTAATGGACATATATGAAAGGAGTGTGCTTCTTTGGTTGGGCCATGTTGAGAGAATGGACGAGAGTCGAATAACGAAACAGATATACATATAAGAGTGAAATGAATGGTGCGAGAGGGAGAGGTAGACCGAGAAAGTTGTGGTTGAATGTGGTTGAGGAAATTCTAAGGAGGAGGAATATTAGGAGTCTTAAAAACAGGAGGGTGTGCATGAAACAGTGTGTGGGGGTAAATGAGGCGAAAGAGGTTTGCAAGGATAAGTCATTACGGAGGAAATTATTGAAACAGAGCTAGATGTACAAATGTGTGTTTGTGAGTGAAACTTTGTGAATGTGCCTACCCCGGAAGGGAACGGTGTGATTGGTATGAATGTATGTATCATAATTCCTAACCTTCCTCATCCCGTCCATAAAACCTATTCTCTTTCTCCTCCTCCCCTGTTTGCCCAACATCCTTCCCTAAATCATATCCTTAGGTATCCCTTCGCCCCTCATTACCCCTTCCAACCAACTACCTTACCTCTTCCTAATCTCACCCAAAAGCTTCTTCTCCTCTATGCCACGCACTTCTTCGTTTGTCTTCCTTTCCGTCCACCAAACCTTCCCCATCTCCTTCCACACAAATCAAATGCCAGCATCCTATTCTCGTCGTCGTCTCTCAGAGTCCACGTTTATACCCCATAAAACACCACATTTCATATAAAGCTCTTCACTAGCCTGTTCTTTATGACCTTACGCAAGGTCCCCATCATCAGCTGCCTTCAATTTCTGAACGCTTCCTTCAATAGTGCTATTATTACTTTCTCGAGTTTGAGTTCTCCTACACACATGAAGATCCTCGCTTTCTTTCTCCGAAAGAATTTCAATGCAATGAGACAATGGCTTACAAGGATGACTTGGTGTTTGGGATTTATTCACATAGGCTCTTAAGGAAGCAACAGCTCATTATGGAGGGCAACGTGATTTCCCATCATTTTATAGCCCATTATTTCCATCATTTTATCATTCGAGGCTTCAAGAATGGAAGTGTGGGTCGTCAAGAGTGGGATTACTCGGGCACTCAAGTAAAATTCTGCAGGAAGCACGACGACAATCGAGTCTAGCAGTTACGCACTCATGCAGTTATTCCTTGACCTCATCTAACTACCCCAATTTTGAAGCCAACGCATCCAGGATTTCACATCCCTTGTCAGTGGTATTACTAGATATCTTATCTGACACAACACGCGGTTTTCCAAAGACGAGGCGAAGGATTCACAGAGTCGAATTATACGGAAACGAAGACACTTTGGTAATAGGGAATACTGTATTCACAGTAGAGTAAAACTCGAGGGAGTTACATTAGTACAACAAATCAAGTTATGCCACTCATAGGAAGGTTGAACACATTGTAGATTGTGATATTATAATTGTGTGATTAAATAGCGGTACTAAGTTTAAATAAGCTCCTGCAAATCCGAATAATATACTCTTAAAGAATGAACTCTGAAATACTGAGAAATTAACTAGATATGATTCGATAAGCGCTCCATCAATGATTCGAGTGTTCACCTTCCGCTTCTCCACTCGGTCGGTGATTAAGTGTTCAAATTACTAAAGTTTGCTAATGCTAACTCTAGCATGTAGAGACAGCAACTGCTCTAACTTCAAGAAAGTCGTAATCCAGAGGGGGAAGCTTTTGGCACGGGTACCAAAAGTGGCACGCCGATAACATGTTTCCGGCACGCGGATAAAGTTCTTTCTAAATTTATTCTTAACTTTTAGGTGACACCTTTCAGCTGCGGGAACTGTCTCGGCAAGTGTAATCCAGCTTACTTCCGAAACAATAAAGTTATTCCTCATTAGCCTATAAAAGCGTCTATGCGTACCGGAAGAGGACAGTTGGCTTGTCTTTTTTCATTTAGTCAATTGTACATGACTTATATAATCACTAAGCAAATATCCAGGTACCAAATCAAAAGTTCTAAAAAAATTTGCTTGAAACGAGGAAAAATTTCTCGCCAGGAATTTGGCCGATCTTTGCATGAACTCTTCAAAAGGTTGCCCACTCATACCGTAAGTAATGTAGTCCAGCATCCAGGCCTTAAAGCGAGGGTAAGTATGTGCCGTCATTACCAAATGAAATTTCGGAATTAACCCCATCCCGAATCACTCTCCGGGAAGAGGTGTGAAATATTTTTTCTTTAAGACGACATGGCGAAGTGACGTTAAAACTTCAATGATGGGGCGAGCCATGCACAGGCTGATGAGGGAAGGGTCGGGGCGTAGTTATTCAAGGTAGAGAAGAAGGGAACGAACCCCCTTCCTCCCCCCCTCCAACCGGAAAGGACGCTAGGAGACCGCACACGGCCGCATTGGACGTCATGACAACAACCAAAAATTCCAACGCGATATGTTATGGGACGAGGGGAGCGAAGGCGGGAGAATAAAGTGGCGGAGTGAGAAGGAAGCAGGAATCCAAATGGCAAAGCTTGGTCACCGGAATTAACGACTGCTAGTGGCGGGAGGGCGAGGTTCATACCAGACAGCGAGAGAGAGAGGGAGAGATACCAACGTGAGAGGAGGGCTACAGTTGCCAACTCCCAGGGATACTTCAGAGGCTACCAGAAACGGAGAGGAATATTTTTTAATCTCATGGCTGCCGCACTAACACATTTTATCCCTGCTTTAAATCTGACAATCCACACAGAGAAGTTTTTGAAAAGAAAAATGTTAGATATACTCGAGAACTCTAAACGATCTCTTGAAAATTGTATTTAAAAAATGTAATACCTTTCAGCTAATTAAGTATCGATAGGGTAATTGTGTAACATCATCTAAATAGATATCTCTAGAAAGAGTTTAATTGATTGAGGCCATAATGCTCGGTAACTATGAGGAGGGAGAATCAAAAGGTTGTCCCTGGGAAGAAATATGGAGTCAAAAGAGCAGTAAACAAATATCACTCAGAGGAGTTGAGAAAATTAAGTCCAGCTTACACGTCTTATCAAATATTAGAGAGTACATCGTATTTGAGCGGGATGGAGGCAATCGTGCGAAGCTCACACGAAAGCAAAGGATTAGAGCAGAAGAGCAGGAGTCAGGTATCGGTCAACAGTTCGAATACCTACAGAGAAATTATATTCAATGATCGTCTGGAAATCAATCTATAAGAGTTATCAACGATTTCTACGACATCTACGAGAGTTTCTCGTCGACGGGAGTTTAAAAGAAGAGTTAAGAAGAAAAGGGTGCAAAACAGATATCAATAACTTCATTTATTCACTTTAGTAAAAGTCTCGGGCGTGACTTCTTGGAAAACTAAATCGTCAAACGTTCTTGAATTATTAACATGTTATATACCATACTTCATTTCAACTCACCATTCACGATGTCGTCAGCATATTCGAACCATTATCAAGGTACAACAATGAAGACACCATTAAGTGACTAAATCTAAATTAAGATTACGCACCATTATCAAGGTAAAACCATGGTCAGTTTTGAGTTTAAAAAATGTGAGAAATATTAGATAACGTGGTTAATATTCAAGAATAGTTTATCCACAAAAATATCCTCTTTCATAATGCATATTTCGTTGTAGGACAGTATCAAGTCCTGTCATTGCTGTACCACGAAAATGCCCAGACTGTCAAAAATAATAGGTTACACGATATATTTATTGTTAATTTGTAATAAAGGAGTTACAAAAGCAACCCCTGACAAAATTTGACTCATATTACATAAAAAAAGCCTAAAAAAGTAAACTGTCCTTTAAAAAGGACACAGTTACGAAACAACGCAAACAGGCACAGTTTTACATTAAGTGCTAATAAGTTATTGCATCAACCAATTTCATTCCCATGGAAAACTTACCCTTGCTTTCTTTTATCAGAGAAAAATAAAACATTACTAAGACTATGAGTTCCAAAAGAGAGCAACTGACAAGTTAATTAAATTAAAGGCCACTGCAAATTGTCAATCAAATCAAAGGCAATTAGACTTATATGCATGCGTTAAGGCCATCCAGGCGAACCTCGACTGAGAGCGATCAAAACATTTGAGACTTTAATCCTCGAGCAACACGCTGCTGTTTACGAGACAAAAAAAAGCTTCCAGTAGATGGTCACCTAGGAGACCGAAATGCATGACGAGGAGTCTTTAATTTGTCAACTTTGCTTATATGGATAATATAAAGTAATCTTTAATGTTAAAGACTATCGATAACACGCAAACGAAAAGCATTCGGGAATATGTAAATACTGGCCTCGAGGCTTCTACTTGGACGCGCGCACTTGACGGTCTGCTGCGACTGGGGTGGAGAAAAATACACGCGCGGTCTCCCCTCTCTTATAGGCGAGGGTGAGTATGGGGGAGCGTCGAGAGGGGATTGAATAGGGGGGTGCGGTCGGGGGGTGCGTCGCCGGGGGTGGGGGGGGGGGAGAAGGGAGGAATGGGAGCGGTAAGAGTTCGGTTGTGACGCTCGACTGAAGAGGACCGCCATTATTGCCGGGGAGATATTAAAAAAAGGGCATTTTTTCGGATGAGAATTGAGTGGTGGCGGTCGGGGAAATTACGATTGCCGAAACAAATGGCGAGTGAAGGAAATAAAACAGAGGAAAGCCATATTTATATGCACATACATACATGCACGCATATATTTTTTGATCGCTGGGAATAATACATGAGTCGTCGTTCAAATGTTCTTCCTCCGCGTGCGTGTAGTGTTTCTTTTTCCCCGCGTGGGAGCGAGGTCGTGACGTACGGGTGATTTGCGGATGGGGGTGGCAAGTAGGGGAGGATTTGAGTGGGAACGGAATGCGGGAATGAAAGGAGGGAGAGTGGGAGTGAGTGACCGAATCGACTGACTGAATTGCGCCTTGAATGAGAAGGGAGGAAGCTGGAAGAGAAAGGATTCAAGGTGGGCGTGGAGCTATGTACTGCAACAATTCCAGGAAGGATTACCGGGTTGCCTGCAACAGGAGCAAGTGAAATAGCCAAAAAGATAAATTAGTATTGTTTTGACATGAATTTACAACAGCGTTTCAATAATTTTCTCCTCAAAACTACATTTATTATTATTAAAATGATATACCGATCAAAGTAGGTTCGAATGGAATATCCCATATGTAAAATTCCTCTAGATTTCCACATGTGGAAGGTCCTGTGTTCCAATATTCTTTTCTCAACACAGCACACTTCCTACCTATCTTCATCCCGCCCACGACATCTATTCTCTTTTATTCCCTTCCCTGCATACTCAACATCCTCCCCTCAACTACCTCCTACTTTTTGCCTGTCATTACCCCTTCCAACCCCCTAATTTGTCTCTATCAAATCTTATCTATGAGCTTCATTTCCTCCCCCCCCACACCGTTCACTTCCACGTTCGTCTTCCTTTCCTTCCTCCTGGACCTTATCCATCCTCCTCCACACCTACAACTGCAAAGTTTGCAGGCAATTCTCGTCTTCTCCTCTACAGGTCTTAGTTTCTGTCCCAAACAACCATACATTTAAATTCAAGCTCTTCACCAGCCTTATATCCTTACCCTAGGTCCCCGTCATTAGCTACCAGCTATAACTGAACCCCTCCTTCGCTGGCGCTGTTGTGCTCCACATATCTTTGCCGCTATTCCTACTTTACGCAAGCGTACTGCCCATGGAATTCAATTCTTCTACCTGCTCCAGAATGAGCATTCCTTTCTTCATGACGAGCTCTACTTTCTTTTGCTGAGAAAATATTATTACTTTTGTTTTCCATTGATTTATCTTCTTCTGCATTTCCTGCTCTGAATTAATAATACATCTACTTAGATTTTCCTCGATCATCCACTAACCAACGCTTGGCCGTCCACGAATACTACCTTCTTTATCAGTTGGCCTCCTAGATCATTCCCACATCTAGATCATCTCATACTTTTCTTATCATGTCCACGTAATAAATTGGAAACAGGGAACTGTTTCTTGGATACCACTGGAGATGGAGAAATTAGTAAGATGGATAGACAGGAAATAAATGAAAATTTTTCAGGTACGGTAAGAAGGGCAAGAGACAGATGGGAGGAAATAGGAGGCAAAAGTAGTAGTTGGATCTATTGAGGGACAAAGGCTTGCTTTAACTTGGTGTGATAGAGGGGAGAAAGTTGAGTAAGCGTGGGTGAGGACGGAAAAATAAGAATCCTGGACGGTATGATGGGAGACAAAGTGCGCGAAAGTTTTGAAAAAGATTTAGCACTGGGATTAAAAATAGTTTTACGAAAAGAAGGTTAAAGGAGAAACTCAGAGAAATGGGAAATAGTACGTATGTACCAATAATTTAACATCTATTGTGTTACTTCTAATACACATTTTTATCATTTTTCAACAAACAATACCTGCAGCAAGCTTTTTTCGTTTAGAATGGATTTCAAATTCGGGAAAAGGGTATTTGTTTCGTCCGATTTCATCTGTTAAATCTTCCAATGCAAAAAGCCCGTGCTGCTATTTCCGGGATTGCGGAAAAGAATATACAGATATGCGTAAATTTTAACTCACTTGAGGCTCCCATAAAAGAAAGAAAAAACGATTAAATCTCGTTCGCGACAGCTCCCTCGGAATCCTGTCTTTATTCCACAAGTTATATGCTAGATTCAAAAATTCTTCCGAGCGAAAAGTACTTTGTAACATTTAATATTTATATACATACGATTCTATTTCCAGAGAGCGTCACCTTGACCACCCTCCCAATCTCCGGTATAGCCATCGAGTTTAATTGTTTGCTTTCGTCTCGATGGGGGCGCGCCTAAATGGGGCGGAGAAGGGTCATTGAGGGGCGAAAGGGAACGATATGCAAGGATGGAATGAGTGGAAGCGGTGAAAAAAGAAACCCACGGGTTCTGCCAGCAGGAGAGGCACAGACCATACGTGTCGGCGGAGCGGCGGCTGGTTTTGCACCGTAATGATCAATATTTCACGGTTCGGTCGCGGCGGTCGGGTGCGGAGAATGCGAAAAACATAATTACGAAGCCGACGAGGTGGACCAATTGGGGAGGGGAGTAGGACGGGGGCAGGGAGAGAAAGGAGAGAGGGGTGGGAAACAATGCTGTGTCCGTTGAGGGAGAGGGGATGTGGAGGAGGGAGATAACTGGAGGAGTGGGCGAGAGGGGGGCGTGGCGCGGGATGGGTTTGACATTCGGTGGATCTGCCGGGCGTGTTTGCGTGGGGATGAGATGTCGAACAGATGAGGCGACTTGTGGCGAATGGCACGAACACATAACAAAATGAAAAAAATAAATGAAGGATCGGAGGGCGCAGCATTTCGCTCTTCCGCTCGTTTCATATTTTTCCGTCCCATTCTCACGCACTCACCTCTCCATCCCCCCACTCTTTACCCCCCCTTCCCACCCACAAAGACGAACGAGTTAAAAACACTGACGGCGATAAATTGGGGACAACTAATTGGCGAATGGGGGGGAGACGCGTGGGCTTGTCCCTCCCGTCCCTCCCCCCCCCCACTCATCCCTCTTTTCACGCAAATCGCAGCGCCCCTCCAGCGTCACTCCGCGAAATAAGTTGGACTGATCGAATCAAATGAGTGCCATTCAATCTGACTGTGTAGGAGGCCTGGATTTCACCATCCGTTCTTTTTTAAATCGGGGTAAAAATTGAAACCTGCTTTGAAGAGGCCATTTCAGTCATTACTTGTCTCCCTGGTCGTTGTTGGTAATCCTGATAATGAGTTTTATAGATGGGCTTTTGGGTGTGTGATTATGACGTATCCTTGTATGTATAGCTTGCAGCCATGAAATTCATCCAGTAAATTTAGACGAATTAGGGAACAGCGATTAAGTTCATTAGAGTAAAACATATATCAAATACTGCTAGAGTTTGAAAAGTTTGGAGCAAAAGGCTACCAAAAACGATGAGAGTAATGAGTTTGGAGTAAGTCCAACTAGGAAAATGGCGCTCGATTCAAGGTTTAACCCGGAGAATGACCTCAATTAAGTTAGTTGGAGGGAGATTATTCCCAGGGTATTATGGCGACCCTATTCAAATTATTAGAGCCTAACTTCAGCAGCT
This sequence comes from Ceriagrion tenellum, assembly GCA_963169105.1. Lineage (NCBI taxonomy): Eukaryota > Metazoa > Arthropoda > Insecta > Odonata > Coenagrionidae > Ceriagrion > Ceriagrion tenellum. The sequence continues at coordinate 3,678,403 of OY720633.1, forward strand.
ATACCAAGCATGGGGAAACATGGTAATATTAACAGCCTAAATATATAATTTTATACGGATAAAATTCTCATTATTCAAAAAACTATTTTTACGGAAGTCTATCATTAGACTCATTTTTTAACTGGCCGCAAGGTGATAACGCCTCCAAAATGGAAATGTTTGGGCGATTACGTAAAATTTACTGCAGAAAGTAATTGATTTATACTATAAAATTGTCGATAAAACAAAAAATACATAGTGTGAAATTGTTGACGCGATCTAATCACTTGAAAATCCTCATTTTGTAAATACTCTCACTCTCTTGAGCTCATACACGCGCCGATTTCCACGGAAAAAGGCCTCAATATTTTGGCGAACATCTCGAAAAGTCGAGCGGTAAGTGGCTGGTGTTGGGGTACCTGAAGAAAGGTGAGATGTCTTTCGTTGAAATGAGGCAAAATTCATTGAATTCATTCACGTTAAATCTCAATTTAATTACCATGAAATAGCGAAGTTAAAGTGGGAGGCGATCACAATTCCTTAGCGCGATTATACAACTGAAAATAAGACAGCTATATTTTTTATTATGATCGAACACAGGAATTTTTATCCAATAATTGAGTTTAATATAGCATAACCAACAATATAAAGAGGCACGACTGCGATTAAATGAAATTTAAGGCACATTAGCACAAGATTTTTAGCACAAATTTAGCACACAAAAAATTAGCACAAATAATTAGCATAAAAGATCCGAAAGAATGAAGAGAAATATATTTTAGATATAAAGATAACTCGTAAAGCAGGGAGAAGGGAAGCGTTCAACACAAAATAGAGACGCAAACTGGAAAGAGAAATATTCTCATGTGATGCACATCGTAGAAAAGTTTTTGGGAAATCTGAAAACTAGGGCTTACAAACAAATAGGTCAAAAATTGTTTGATTCTCAGCAGTTAACACTGGCTTGAACATGGGCTTTAATGGAAGACAAAAAATATATTCACATAATCATTGATAGAGAAAATTATAGGACGCTATGCTATCACCTTGATGAATCATTAGTTTTCTACAGAATAAAACTACAAAATGTTATCACAAACTGTTCATTTATCAAAAAAAATTAGCAAAAGAGCTAAAAATGGGCAATATAAAATGTAAACGAAAATACATCCATGCAAGCTAGAGAATGAACATTAATAAATTCTCTACTAACAAAACCGGAATAGACGTTCAGTTAATTAAAAGGATTAGATGCCTTAAATTAGACATTAATTATTTTCTAAAATAACAGCGACGCGATGTTTAAATACTTATATTGATAAAATGAAATTACTAATAGATTCGCGGCGGATACATTTGCTAAAGATGCATCATAGTGTTTGTAATGGTGAAATACTAAAAAGCAAGCAGTTTCAAAATACCCAGATTACGGTGAAACCGTATTACGAACGAAGATTTGAATTGGCTGCGTAAATGCGACCTAATTATTATTCGTCCGACCATTAGGGATAGTTGATTAAAAACAAAACGAACGTAATTCGAGTGAAAGAAAATGAAAATTCATCGATTGGCGATGGATACCCAACGGTGGAGGAGGCAGAGACGAAATCCGCACGCACAAATCCAATCGGATTCATTTCGCTCATTCTGCGCGAATTGCGTCCACGTTTAGGAAGGGTTGGGTGGACGGAGTGAGCCAAGGAGAGGAAGAGGGATGGCCGTCACAAAAACGCGGCGATGTATTAGCGAACCGAAGGGGTCCGCGATTAATGCTTCCAACACGGAAGAGGGCTGCTCCTCCATTGACGAGCGGTGGATAATGAGCCTAGAAGAGGGAGAGAGGAGAGATTGTACCCCGCAAGGGTGGGGAACGAAAGGAGACGGATAAACTGCACAGGCCTCTAAACTCTATCGAGAAAACGACTTTATGCTTTTACACCAAGACGCCGCCGAGTCATATGGTGGCTGGAGCGTTTAAGGTAGTCCGAGCGAGATAGTTCCCTTGTCATTTTAGAGACCATATTCGAATTATAAGTTTTAATTTCACCAGCTGTAGGACACTTCAATTAAATGTTGCATTATTAATGGTGCAATTACATAGTTTTATATGACTGAAATTGTAAGCAATCAAATGATAACATCTAAATAAGTCTTTAACTTGACTCATTTTTTTCGCGCGGGGCGTTTGAAACTCCATCAAAACGAAAGGTTTATTGTGATCCAGAAGAATTTACTGCGGTGACAATATGATTACTTTTCAAAAATAGTTGCTAAAACACACAAACTACGCACTGTTGATTATTTTACGAGATCTAAATGTAGGAAATGCATCATTTTTAATATAAGGTCTCTCTGGAGTGCATACACGTACCATTTCCCATGTTAAAGGGCTGGTATTTTTGGCAAATATCTAGGAAAGTAATGTGGTTAGGGGTTGGATTTTTTGTGTCAATGGAAGGCTGATAGATTTTTCTCTAAAATGAAACCAAATTCATGGATTTCTAGGTAAAATGATATTTCACTCGAACTACCTTAAGGGTGCAGTGTACCTCGGGAAAAATGCCTTTTTAGTTGTGGTTTCTGCCGCAGCCAAGGAGAGATATTCGCATTCCCCTTCATCCTCCATCCTCGATAACGGCGCCTTTGATGGCAAAAAGGACAATTCAAAGACTGGATTCACGAGGATGTTCACTCTTACATTCACTCTTACTTTATTTTACGCAATACCCACATACATGATGATGGTCCTACACGGAGATGGTCGTGTATTAAGAATAATTTCAAAGGTCTTATACTAAATTAAAAATAAATTAATAAAGAATAAGAAATGCATATAAATATAAAATATTCAATTTAGAATATATAAAAATATTTTAATACATGGCGTCGCACGCGTCGACATATGTAATTATGCTTCCTACGCGGTCGCGGTCGAGAGCAACAAGCAAAAGTTTACACCACTTACACAAAACATTAATCCTTATTTCAGAGGCCTGCACAAAGCAGATACTATATAAGAAAAAAGCAGATTATTCACTTAATTAAAGCATCTCATGACTACAGTTTTCGATGGATATTCAAATTTTGGACGAAATTAAATTGAAATATGTCGCTTGCAAATATTGGACTCGGCTTGACACCTTAATATTTATTATCAGCCACAATATAGAGTAAAAATATTTTATTTCGTATCTAGAAGAAAACCTGTGCATAGTTGATCAAACCGTTATGAAATATTTGACATGTACCACAAGGTACGAGTTAAAACAGCACAAAATTGCAAGAAACAAATGGGCAAAATGATTTATTCAAAATTTTACCTATACATATAACTGATGGGAACAAGATACACGTAAATCAGAGCACAAACAAAATCGGTTCATCTCCCTTAAACCAGCTTTCTTTTATATAATATGTTGAGGCCTGAGGCATCACTAGAAATATTTTCATCAATTCAACAGGAAAAACTTAGTGACAATCAAAATATCGCTAAGCAATTTCACTTAGATTTATTTGAAAACGACTGGTTTCGAAATGGAGTTACATCTCCTCAGGCATCTTCCGAACAAATTCAATTTTTTATGAAACCTATAGTTCTATTTTACATATCCGTGACACATTGCTGAACGATGATTTCACCGGTACATAGTGAAATAATTCCATAAAATAAGAGCCTAATACGGATTATAATTTTTTTAAACTGCAAAACATGATGTATTTATAAAACACGTACTGGTGAATAAATGCATTTGTTTAACCGCGTCAGGCCTCGAAAATAAGAACATCTTCTGGCTCTGAAGATGGTTCTCGGTACTGAAAACGTTCGCGGTTAAATATATATCTATTCGTTGAACAAGCAAAGCTATTCTCATTTGAATCATTGAGTATATCTTTGGCCTGCGTGTTGGGAGACAGAGTAAAAAACTCTCGAAGAGTCGAGTTAATTAAATTAGAACACAGCCCTTTAGGGAAACCTGCATATTTAACAGAATATAATGCGAAAGCGCTTGATTTCACGTTCCACGTGTCATTGCGGGACTACTACTACGTCTGCCACGGTGATACTGCAAGTATAGATATAATATGCATGAAAAGACATAAAATAGTCGTTAACAATTAGACGTCCAAGGCAGACGAACACTTCAATAAAAGATCGGAAAGGTATCTCTTCGCTAATCATTACACACGGAACTTCATTTAACTTGAAGAAAACCATCCAGCACGCGCTTACCGCGGTTCAAATCAAAGAGTCAACCCGAAGGAATTTAAATGGGAAAAAGGTCGAGCTGAGAATATGACAATAAAATAGGTCAAATTATCACATCCCACAGTTCACAAGGTACTACCAGGCAGAATGGTTTACATTTTGAAGCAAGCGAATCTCACTCTAGTTTCCATTTAACTTCTACTGCGCCATACAAATAATATCCTCATTTATAAATATATCTGTATTAGAAAGATTGACTCTTCAAGACCAAGAATAGTCCGAGCTGGGCGAGAGTTAACAAAATACTTACAGCGAGAGAGAAAAACAAATAAGGGTTTGAAGTCATGCATCATGAATAATGTGATTGACAGGAAAACTTACAACTTCAAAGAAAGTAACGAAAAGAAAAATTTGCTTTGAGTAAGAATGAACCAGGGAAAGAGAAAGTTAAAAACCCCTACATAACATGGTCAATAAGCATGCTAAATGGTTATATAAAGGCTTAATAATCCTACTATCCGAACCCGACGCAAAAAATTATATTTCCTACAGTGTCTCAAGTTGACAAATTTTACTAATTATAATAACTTAACTATCAACTAATTGGGCAGAAAGTAGATACAACGCAGTCTCTAAAGAGACTTCGTACTCACATTCATGTTAGTAGTAAGTGCAGAGGAAAATGCGTTCGACGAAGCTCGAGGAAAGCAGAAATGAAAAAAGAGGAGTGCTCAGCCACTACCACCTAAAGACAGGTGGTCTCTCTCGGTGGTCACGGCTCAGCACGCCGCTTGCTTACGAAACTATCTCGAATGACGGTTCCCTGGTAAACTCTCTTCACAAGGAGAACCAAAAAACACGAGTGCCAGCCTCGAGGATCTTCGGCCGAAAAAAAAATACATTTTTCCTTGAACGTTATACGCGACAAAGCTTACAGCGGAAATTTCCGCCAACAAAACACTCTCAAATGGCTTCTCCCCTTCCCATACTCTTGTCTTTCTTTCCTCCGCCTCTATTCCAACCGACCCTCGCGAAACAAAAGAGGGAGAAAACGTTCTCCCATTATTATTACGCTCTTTCCAAGCCGGCGCCACGGGAGGTGGTAAAGGGGGCGGAGGGGGAGGGATGTTCGAGGGTGAAGGGGGTCGAAAATGGGAGGGGGGAGGCGGTTTAGCGCTAAACAACGCACCTCCCCAATTCCCTCTTCTCCTTTTTTCATTATACCCTCCTCCCTCTCCCGGCCCAACCCATTTGCCAAATCCACTCACACATAATAACGCTCCAAAATCCGAAACACACGCCGCGCTCCATTCAAATGCCCCCCCCCACCTCCCCCGCGACAAATATTCCTGAAAACCCACCCTCCCTCCCTCTTCCTCGCACATCTGTGCGTATTCCGGGAAATCGGCGTACCCCTCCTACTGCAGTGGACGAGCACTTGGAGGTATTGGCGGGGGAGGGAATGGGGAGGTGCCGAGTGGGGACACGGGGTGCGAGGAGGGCGTAAGGGGAACGCGTGGTGGAGGCGTCCAGACGCGGGATGCCTTTTTCCCGTCCAAAATAATGTGTCAAAAAAAGAGAACAATTAAAAATAAAAAAAAGGATGGACATCAAATCAGTCCCTTTAGTGAACAGCTTGCGGTCACTGCGGCTTTTCGAGTATAATTTTTTTTTCGGTTCTTTTGTCCGCGAGAGGGGGGGGGGGAACTGTTCGCAAATTCCGAATCAACGCAAATGCCCGCGGCGTAAGTGGGATACTTTCAGGATCGGCATTTATTTATATATTTCCCCCTCCGCAGACTGTCCCTTTCCTCCAATTACTTTCGTTCGTTTGGGAACAAAAACAAGTCCCGATTTGAATGTCAAATATTGCGGTCCACGATTAAGATCAATGATTGATGATGCTTCGCGAGGAGGAGAACGGAATTTCTCCCCTTCCACGACTCATTTCATTATCCGCCCCTCCGACCCCCACCCTCGGTTTCTACGTGAGGTTCTCGTTTCGGTGAAAATGGGTGTTCATCTGGAACGGGTCGTACACATTATCTCATCACGATCGGAAAGTGGATATTTAACTTATTCCAAAGCCATGAAATATTGTAACATGAAATATATTTACATGCATGATTATTTCCTGGATAAATTTCTGGATTACCTACAGCCAATTATTATTCGTGTTATGTAATGTACCGGTCGAGGTAGGCTTGAATGGAAGTAAATATATAAAAACCCTCAGGATTTTTACACGTGCAGGGCCCTCCTTACCCCTAGCATTTCTTTATTCATCTCTACGTACCTCCTCCACTTCTCCATATATAATAATTCCTCCATTGGTCCATTCTCTTTCCTCCATTGGTCCATTCTCTTTCCTCCATTCGTCCATTCTCTTTCCTCCATTCGTCCATTCTCTTTCCTCCATTCGTCCATTCTCTTTCCTCCATTCGTCCATTCTCTTTCCTCCATTGGTCCATTCTCTTTCCTCCATTCGTCCATTCTCTTTCCTCCATTCGTCCATTCTCTTTCCTCCATTCGTCCATTCTCTTTCCTCCATTCGTCCATTCTCTTTCCTCCATTCGTCCATTCTCTTTCCTCCATTCGTCCATTCTCTTTCCTCCATTCGTCCATTCTCTTTCCTCCATTCGTCCATTCTCTTTCCTCCATTGGTCCATTCTCTTTCCTCCATTCGTCCATTCTCTTTCCTCCATTCGTCCATTCTCTTTCCTCCATTCGTCCATTCTCTTTCCTCCATTCGTCCATTCTCTTTCCTCCATTGGTCCATTCTCTTTCCTCCATTCGTCCATTCTCTTTCCTCCATTCGTCCATTCTCTTTCCTCCATTCGTCCATTCTCTTTCCTCCATTGGTCCATTCTCTTTCCTCCATTGGTCCATTCTCTTTCCTCCATTGGTCCATTCTCTTTCCTCCATTCGTCCATTCTCTTTCCTCCATTCGTCCATTCTCTTTCCTCCATTCTCTTTCCTCCATTGGTCCATTCTCTTTCCTCCATTGGTCCATTCTCTTTCCTCCATTCGTCCATTCTCTTTCCTCCATTCGTCCATTCTCTTTCCTCCATTCGTCCATTCTCTTTCCTCCATTCGTCCATTCTCTTTCCTCCTCTATCCTACTAACCCGACATTCTCCCCTCTGTTACATTCTTCAGTGATTCGTCTCATATTACTCCATCCAACCTCCAACCACGCCTGTCTTCCACGGACCTTCTCCATCCTCCTCCAAGCCCACATTTCAAATGTTAACGGCCAATCCTCGTCGTCCTTTCCCCGAACCTATGTTTCTGCCCCATAAAAGGCTATACTCCAAATCAAGCTCTTCACCAGCATCTTCTTTATGAATTAACACAACGCGCTCGTCATTACCTCTCTCATATTCTAACCTGTGCTAATTATATATAAATTACCGTCTTTATCACATGATACACATTTAGCCGGAAGAAAGCTTAAATATTCCCAGCAAAAGGTCCAGCAAATATTATTATGAACGAATACACGTTTCCTATAATCAGTTTCACAAAAAAATGCCATTCCATACATAATTATATCAATACTAAAAATTAATTTACTATTGATGTAAATTTAAAATCAATTCCATACAACAATGAAGTTTTAAATTTTGAAATTTGACTTAACAATTCTTATCTGAAAGCGAAATATTACTGAAAACTTGGGAAATAATTCTCCAATGGACATAATTTTTCCATATTTCGTACTAGCGTGATGATTGATGTCGCGTGAAAATTAACAAGAAGTATAGATAGGCTGAAAATGATTTAAAGAGCCATATTATTTGCTAGAATGTAATAAATACCAATTATAAATAAGCAAAAGTACGAGTTTCTTTCCTCGAAGGTAATGAACATTTTGTCGACCATTGTAACGACCATAATTTTTCAGTTTTAATGACGAAGGCCACGACAACTATGAAGAAGCAGCGTTATTTACACTATATAGACTCGGTGTCGCAGAAAATATCTCCAGATGAAGCAAAATTCTACTTCATAAACCCTGATATAATCAAGTTTTAAACAAGTATCTCCTCACATGTACTAAGGCAGTGGTATGTATGCCCTCCAGTGACAAATCAAGCGAAAAGTGCGGGTGACTTTGCATTCGTCACAGTGGAAAAGGGGCCACCTATGTCCCACTGTATTCGGGAAGGTGACCACCGTTGTGCGCTTGAGTATGCGGGGGTCGGGGTGGGGGTAAGGGAGGGGAAACGCAGAGAGAGAGAGAAGGGGGTGTGAGGGTGGCTTCAAAATGACCCACTAGGGATTGCACTCACTTTCAAAATAGTAGACCTTTTGAATGACTTGAGATATTAAGATAAAATTTTTTATATTTGAAAGCTAAAACCATAAGAAATAGAGGAAAAATATGCATTAAATGAAAAATAGCAATATAAGTCTGCAAAAAGTGTGCGAAAGCCCTAATTTTTTCCAATTATTTTTATAGACCAAAATAATTCAGCGAAAAAGAAATGTATAAAAACAAATATATACATATTATTATATTTTCTCATACTCATTGATAATAATATGATATTTTATATTATATGTATTATGTATATTATATAATATACATAATAATATGATATTTTATATTATGTTATTTTGATTGATAATAATTGATTGATTTTAATCGTTTTGATCATTGATAACAATATAATAATTCATATTATATTATATCAACAATAAAATGTATATTTTTGTTTTTAAACATTTATTTTTCGTTGAATTATTTTGATCTATAAAAATAATTGGAAAAAAAGAATGGGTTTCGCACTCTTTTTGCAGACTTATATTGCTACTTTTCATTTGATGCATATTTTTCCTCTATTTCTTATGGTTTTAGCTTTCAAATAAAAAAATTTTATCTTAATATCTCAATTCATTCAAAAGTTCTACGATTTTGAAAGCGATTGCTACCTCTGTACCCCATCGTGTGACGTCACACAAGCAACATACACGAAACTCTCATACCTCACGGCAAGCACCCTGGGCCACCGCGCGTGTCCCTGCGTTCCCAAATTGAGATGCACAACGGAACGAGACCATCTCTCGAAAAAAAGAACAGAAAAAAAAGTAGTAGTAATGATAACAAAAGCGTTTGGAAACATGGGGAAACGACGGGAAAAGAGAGGTTGGGATGGGACGAGAATCATGGGTGACGCGATTCATAAATAACACGGACAGATTTTTCTGAGCGAACAAAAAATTGACATTTTGCAGTGCACAGCTGGGGGGACCGAACGAACTGCATTCGAGTGGAGTGGTGGTCGTGGTGGAGGGGTGGCGAGGGATGGAGTGGTCGGGAATGAGAAAGAGGAATGGGGTGAAGGGACGTTTGACAAACAGAGAGAGAGCGAGCACTGTCAGGGGGAGAGCGTTAGCTGGTTTTTCATTTTGAAAGGGGGAGGCACATGACACCCGTTGTTCGGACGACAAAGCACTTTTGTCACGTGCAATACGACAAAGGCAACAGAGGGGAGGGGGGGGGGGGAAAGGAGCCCTTCATCACGACGGACACATACGCCTCCGAAATTTCTCTTACCCGACAGAAAAATGTCAATATTTACGTTATTAATCCTTTCCACAGCCATCACAAGGTTTTCCCTCATTTTGAATCAGAGGAGTAGTGCCATTTAGAAAGTAAATTCGTCGACTAATTATCCAACAAGACGGCAATAAATCTCTATTTGCCAAACGAATGCGATCAACCGCGAAAGAAAAAAAAGATAACTTAAAACCTAACATCACTCAACGCCATCCTAGGGCCCTGTTGCTAGCTTCCTCGCATGATGGAGAAATTAGGACGCTACCACCTTCGTATTTTATCTCATAAGGTTCGAATTCTGCTAAGGCGCACGGCCATAAAGGTTTGTGATCTAAATAAGAGATTCTTAAAGAGATGGAATCGTTGGAGTCTTAAAAAAGGAGAGCATGTAAGTAACACATTGAGCGTTAGAGAAGCGAATTAAGTCAGCGAGGATAGGACATTATGGAGGTTATTTTCATAGGGGTGCAAGTCATGCGAGGATAACGGCAAAAAAAAAATTCTTTACTTTGCCAACCTCGAAAGGGAATAGCGAGATGGGTTTACATATATGTTGTAATAACTCAATATTTCTATTCCCTATAACTGATAAGTAACCCTTCATCTTCTTCTTCATATCCTAATACATTAACCATTCTCTTCCGTCCACACATACTTTGCCCATTTGAATGAAAACGATTCCTCATCGGGACTACCTCCCCATTTCTGCTCCCTCGCGCCTCGAAAGCATGTGGGTTCCTCCCTCCGCCCCTGAGTAAGCACTTCCTAGCCGCAGCGAGCGTGGGGCAGTGAACTGATGCGTCCCAAGAGTGCGGGGAAAATCGGGATAGGAGGTCGACAGCCCGGAATGCGGGAGATAGAAGAATAAAGCTTACTCACCAGAGTCTGCGTCGGGGGGGGGGGGGTTGTGAGGGGACACCTAAATACCGATAACAACCCTCATGCCACTCCTTCCTTCCACCGCTCCACCCCAATAAGAAACCGACCCATCTATCCCTCTACGCATTTATTTTATGTAATATTTATATACATCGATAATGTAGCCTGCCCGAGAGAGATTATGAGACGGATGGGTCCCTCTATCTCCGTTGCCTAACGTTCACTTAATTGTATTAATGCGATGTACTCTCATGTTGAGCATTGAGTAACAGTCCTGTATTTATACACAGGACATCTATTCCTACATTTCCCACCGTAGAAATCCAATCATTTTCAGAGAATCATCCATTATAATCTGAAGATTAATGCATTCCAGGAAAATATATGAACATAACTGCCACTTCCAAATCGCCACACAGAGGAGACTAAAAAATGTGGCAATACTTATATGAAAATACTTACGTACTTACCACACTAAAATTACAATTATCTACGCGAAGTCACTCCAGAATGTGTATTACTATTTTACAATAGTGAACTTACTTCGCTCGATTTCCTATTTTTCTAGAAAGGGTTCGCCCAAGATAATAGCGCAGTTGACAGAAATAGAGCAAATCAGAAAACTCGTCTACTTCCGTTTTGGAAAGGGAAACACGCCACCGAAGAATCAATGAATAGATCTTTGTTTAAATCATAAAATTCCAAAAAATAGTTTACTTTTCACTTCTTTCTCAGCCAAATCATTACATTTTAACTGCGCTATCATCGTGGACGGAATCTAACCAGTTGATATCAGCACATCAGACGAGATAAAAATATTTTTTATATCAGAAGTAGTCACGCTCGCCGATGTAAATTCATGTGACTAGACCACTCAGGGTGAATATCGGCCGCTGCCATATTAGAAGCAAAAAAGAAGAAGAATGGAGAGATGGCGATGCACGGCAAGGAAAACGAACGAGGAAGTGCACGGGTATATGGGCGATGAGAACTTGTCGGAGGAGACGAGGAGAAGGTAGGTTCTGGAAACGTTATGATGAGACCATGCAAGAAGATAAGAGCCTTTGGCTATAAAAGGGAAGTTTAAATATTTTGTCATAAATTAAAACCATTTCTTCTCACAGCAAAACAAAATCAACCAGTGTATCACCGCAACAAATAAATATAAGTCACGCATTCTCCAATTTTGTCCGAATGTTATGTGGTAGCTTTCACGACACCATACCATGTGAAAAAGCCATTGTTGCATTCGTGGGCCTGAAGAAAGCCTTCGAAAATGCTGAGTGGAACAAGGTGTTCAGACTGCTCGAAAAACTCGGAATAGATTACAACGACAGAGGAATAACCTACCAACTATAGAGGAAGCAAGTCGTCACAATACGATTGAAAGACGGAAGTCGGAGTTAACGGAGCTAAAGTTAACTAAGGAGTGAGACAAGGATGCACCCTCTCACTAGCACTGTTCAACATGTACATGGAGGAGACCACTAGAGAAGCAAAAGAAATTGGACTGAGTGGAATCAAGATAAACGGAGAAGAAATAGATATGCTCTGCTTCGTAAATGATATTGCAGTCATAGCGTGAAATCGCAAAGATCTTCAAAGGTCACTAAACGCAATGGACCAAATTCTCCAAGAATACAAAATGAAAATTTATAAGACGAAGACTAATATCCTCGTATGCAGAAGAGAGAAGATGAATGCAGAAGACTCTCTGAGAGGAGAGAAATTAGAGCAAGTGGATTCCTTCATCTAACTCGGAAGAACCATCACGTGGGACGGAAGAAGTACAACGGACATCAAGCGGAGAAAAGCCGAAGCTAAGACAGCGTTTATGGGAAAACGACAAATGCTGTGCTCAAAGAAGATAGGGCTACAAACCAGGAAACAGTATGTGAAAACGTTTGTGGAGCGTGACCCTCTATGGATCGGAAGAATGGGCCATTGGAAAAACTGACCATAACAGACTAGAAGCCTTTGAAACCTGGTGCTGGAGGAGGATGCTGAAGATGAAATGGACGGACAAAATATGAAACGATGAAGTGTACAGAAGAGTAGAAGAGGAAAGGACCATATGGAACACCATAGAGGAAAGAAGAACCTGAGGGATTGGACACAAGCTAAGACATAATGGGTTTGTGAAGTAAATAATTGAAGGTAAAATAGAGGGACGTCCCCAGAGGATGACTCAGGAATAAGGTCATGCACCAAATGAAGAGGAATGTTACATAGGAAGAGATGCTAGGAGGTTAGGGAACTAGCATTAGATAGGGAAGTGTAGAGGGATGCAGTCAACAAATCTTAGGATTTAATGACCAATTATGATTCACAACCACATAAATTAGTAAAGATACACGACCTAACCTTCAATGCGTACGCACAATTTGAAGTATTTTATGGGGTGTTTTGAAAATTACCAGAGAATATTCAGATAGTGGAATATCAGAAATTTACCAAATAAATCGTATTGTTTTGTTGTCAAAATTTGACAAGCTATTTCGCTTTTCTATGTCCTACTCCAGATTCCACAGTACGGCAAGTGATATGGAAACCAGGCGGAGAGGTGACGACATGTTTGACTCCCGTTTCAAGGAATGAGAGCAATAAGCTATCAATGTATAGGCTATCCACGAAGGACTGGATGAAAGGGGAACAACAGGAAGAGGTGGCAGAGGAGTGAGGATCTTAGGATGAGCAGCGGGGGCATTGATATCGCCCCCCTACTGCCGCCCCCCCATCCCCGTTGATAAAGCAGCGAGCAGACAGGGGATCAGCGCAGTAAATCGGGAGGAATTTGGCGGGTAGGGGGGAACAGGTGGTGGTAGGGGAAGACCGCAAGATATTGCTTATCTCACGATGCCAGCAGTCGAATGCCATCACCCGCTTTTGCTGCGGCCGATTTGCACTCCCTCTTTAGTTGAAGTAAATATTACTTTGAAAAAATAAGAAGAGTCCGAGATACCAGAGGGTTGAATACGTTAAAGAACGTTTCCTATTTGTTAAGATCTTCCAAAGAGTTCGATCTAACCTTTTCAAGGGAATAATCGAAGATATAATTCCCTTAATATCTACAGGAAACATAAACTAGAGTTATTGAAATGTGATAATATGACAAAAATCAATAGAGAACATTAACAAATGAATCTATTTGAAATAAAAGAGTAAATTATAAATAAAATTATGAATCTACAACTTTTATTCGACTAGAGTAAATGCATAACTCTTTGTTGAACAACAGGGAATTTTAGGAATCAGTACTAATTCATAACAGACTAATTTTTCGTCATTTTATGATTCCAAGTATTACTACTGCCTGGAATTCTACCATTTGGTGTCAATTTTTGATGGTTAATTGTAAATTTTCTTTTATCTACGCCAAGGCTGCACCACTTCCTTTTTCAATCTCCATTTTCAGTTCAGCAAGCACACTGTTCACAACATTCAATATTTCGCCATGTTTTATAGCTTCTCTTCTCCTTTCTTCTCACCGTTCTCCCGTACATTGCTCCAGTCAGTATATCATTTTTTTATTACTCGCTTCATCCTCCAAACTTTTACCACCTCTCGATTCCCTTTAGCGACAACTTTTTCCTTACCAAGCCAAGAATATTGCCGTTGATTTTTATTTTCGCACATCGCCCGTTCTCCATCCTCCATCACACCCACCAATTCAACGCAACGGTATGTTCTTATGATTTCATTTTCGCTGCAAAGATCCAAGTGTCGCCATCATATATAACACCTCGCCCAATACTTGTCTCTCAAGGAAACCTATTAAACCTTCAAAAAACTGCCCTTCCATTTGAGTTAAGCTCCCAAACAATTGCTAACCAACACTCGAGCAAAACTGATAAGTTTTGACTGATAGACCCACATTTCGCGCTTCCTTCCCCTTAGAACTTAGAACTATGAGTCAGGGCGAGCCGTATCTCGGGTTGACAATCGCTCGATCTGGATCGTTCCGGATATTTCGACAAACGGACGCCCATTCCCGTAAGAGTTCCTGGGCTGAAAAACCACAAAAGCATTCCTCCGAGGAACCGCCGATTAGGACCATGCATTTGATCTCCGGGCCACGGGAGATAATAAAGGGATAATCTGAGCACGCAACGATCACGTGAAGCGGAACATCGCTGTGCGTTAACAAACAGACGCCATGTGCAGTCATTGGACGGATACGTCGGCGCGTCGGTCGCTGTCCGGGATGAAAGCCGCGGAAATCGCGAGTGCCACTCGGTTTTGGCGGGAAGCCACCTCCCGTCGCTCTGCCGCAACACGCAAGCTCCACACCAGGGTGATTCCAACATGAAAGGGCATTAATGTCATTTTATTTATATTTTGGATAATTATTATAACGTGAATTAAAGACATTTAGGTTTAATTTGAAATAAATAGGTAAAAAATACACTACAATTGGATAATTCTATAAAAAAATTTCCTTTATCTGACATGTACAAAAAATGTCACCTTTCCACGCATTTTACTCGCATACTGAGCTTGTATTTGCATGTAAATACTACAGTGGGAGAGACACGAGTCAAATGTCCCACAGATCTATGGATGTTGTTTTTCAAACTGCTTATATGAATCTCTTTACGGAGACCGAACTTCTAACCTAAAAGAAACAATGATATGAGGTTGTAATTAAAATGTGCGTCAAAAGCAATGCTGAAATTTTCTACACGTTGAAAGGAGCCTCGAGGCACAATGATTACCCCTGAACTGATATTGCTTTGACGAAGGAGGAGGTTCTTGCGCTGTAATTCCTCGGAGCAGGCAATTCAAAGCGGTCAAAAAGGAGTGCTTCATTCCGAACGAAATGTTGAGACTTTTGAGCATTACCAGCTTTCCGTCAGAGAGAAAATAGTGGATCTTCCTTTTGAATTAAAATTTTTAACGAAGAATTACAAAGAAGTTCCCATGAAGTCGGAAATTTTTTTGAATGTATCACACGAAAAGACAGAGAAAGATGCAAGCATCAGAAAGAGGAATCCCTCGAAGAAGAGAAAAAAATAGAGTAAGAGCGGAAGAGCAGAATGCGCAGCCGAGGGAGGAATGAAGAGCGGGAGGGAGGGAGAGAGAGGGTGAACGAGAGAATCAAGAGAAAAAAAGAGAAAAGGGAAGTGAGCCTTCTCTCTCAGCGGCTCAAAAGACCGAATAATTGCTCGTCAATGATTCGGGGGACGCAGGAGATGGAATAAATTGATGAGTGAATGAATGAAAAGGCCTCAGCATTCCTAGAATAGAGAAAAAGTAAAGAAATAGCCGCATTACGAAAGGAAACATCTCCGATCTTTCATTGAACAATTTCTTCTATGATCACAGCTAACGCAAAACAGTCTCAGGCTTGACTTGGTAGAGTCTTTCCATAGTAAAACTAGAGGAAAAAACACTTTGCTACTCCGAATAAATTTTTTTTATTTCAAGACAGAGGTTTTGCTACTGTGTTGAGCACTAAATATAACATTCAGGGTGCCCGAGGAATCAACAAAGATATTGATATAAGTTAGGATCACTTCCTCTTGTTGAATCAAAGAGTGATGCTTTAATATTCCGGTCAGTTAATAGAATAGTAATCGCTCCAGAAAGTACGAGTAATGATAATAATAATTATACAGCAGCAATTACTACTGCTCCATCAAATAAGGGTATTTTATGTTAATTCATACCGGGTGACATTACGCTAATTATTGTTGTAGTTGAACTAATTACCCCTAAAATATAAGAAACTCCTGCCATGCTAGTGAAAAAATCGTAAAATCCACAGAACATCCTGTATGATCAATTGCATCAGCAAGGGGTTGGTAAGACAGTTGAAACCGTGTCGGCTCCTCTTTCTTCCAATCTTCTTGCTAGAAGAAGAGTTAGCGATGGAGGTAATAATCTAATTCTTATGCTATCAAGGCGTAGGAGAGCTACAAAAGGTATTAAAGGACCCAATCAGTTTCCCAATCTTCCAATCATAAAATGGTCCCTCTTCTTCCCTAGCGGTCGCCTACCTCCCGCTCCACATCTCTCATTCTCTTCTTAGAATGGATGAGAAGGTAAGGTGGGCAAAGAGTGAAGGGTGTCCAGCGGTCAAATTATTCTCCAAAACAAGTGACCCGACGGATTTGAGTATTCGTGAGACAGAGAATCCTTAGAAAATTCAATTCCATTCAATGTGAATAGCTCATTGTTCGATTAAAACTAACTTTTCACTTAAACACTGCCTATCACTTGAAACTAAAAAACCATTTGCTTTGGTCTAACCGTTAGGTATATTTCGTCAAAAGTTTAGACTGTGGGACATTTGCTTCAGACAAATGGAAAATAATGAAGTCACATTATACATTATTATCCATTTGCTGGGTAATATCGTGTTATATCGAACCAGTACGACAGGCATTTATTTTGAATTTTCAATGCTTCAGAACTTCCTGATGCACTTGAACTCATGACTGGTGCAACCATGTATTTATTAAGGCTCAAAGGAGGAACTGGTGACATAAGGGTAATACTGTTTACTCATATATTGAACGATGCAATTTCCAACTGACGGTTCCACAACAAAAACAAAATGGAGCTTAGAGCATGTGGCAGTTTGATGGTAGTGGGATTGCTTCACGGACGGCTTCAGTCATGCTATATTTCGTCCACGGTATAAAAAATGGCTAGCAAATGAAGTTTTTTTGTTGGATTGATAAATGGGAGATAAAAGCTTTAGATTTGTTAAGGAAAGAGAGGAAATTGGGGGGATTTGTAAGAGGCAGAAAATAAGGAAAATGGCACTGAAGTATTCAAGCAGTGGAATATAGTAATCTGCGATATTCGCAAAATAATACTGAAGGAACGGGAGATAGTGGACTTTAGAAAGTATTGATTTTGGAATTAGGGTTCTTCAACTGCTTAAGCTATAGCCTACGCATTATACACAAGGACAGCATCAATATTCAAGTTTTAAACCACAACCATGCGGTGCTAAGGAAGCCCCTTTTTGACTTGGCTTCCTCGATCGGCAACTTTAGTTGATCCCTGTCTAATCCTTCGCTCGAGTCAGTGAAACCCTCGAAGAGTTCAACTACGGAGAAATGAGAGTTTCACCAACGGGAAGTGGAAGGAATATGAAATAAGTGAAACGTTCAAGGAAACAGCAGAGGGGAAGAATCGGAGCGATGGTCATTTTGGCGCCTATTAATATTAATATTAATGATTTCAAACGAGGACAAAGGAATACCAGGGCATGCTTCGTTATGTTACAAATATAAATTATGGCCGATGTGTCGAGAGCACTAAGAAAAATCACACTTTATCATTTTCTTTAATTCTCTCGTCGCATCATGGTACACGAGAAATATTAATGAAGGAGTTAGGCGCTTAAAAAGGAGTACATTTATTTATTAGAATTTATCTCCCTATACAAAACTTTATGACTATTTATCCAAAAACATAATTATTACTACAAGGTCTATAGCACAATTGGAATGTCTTAAAATATTCCATAATCCGAAAATTCGATTTCACTTCGATACCTTCTAGAGATTTGGTTAAACGAATACCGCGGAAGTAAATTGGTGATGAAAAGGAAGAGCAACAACTTAAACAGAGTGGCTACTGATATCCAATTTTCAAATTCCCTGACCTTCCCCTGACTTTTCCCTGATGGATTTACCTATTTCCCTACCAATCGCCAAAAAGTCATCTATTATTGGAATATTTTTTTCTGCTAAATTAAATTTTCTGAGGTAGCTTTAAATTTTCTAAATTTTCTAATCATCGCTCCGTATTTTTAGAACTACAAGCATGTATTTACTATAATCTAGTGTGCTCCAGCTACTTCTCGACTTGAGTTTCGGTAATTACAAAAAAAACGCGAGGTATAATTTTCCGAACAGCATAGCCTCGGATTCCTTGTGATGAGCGTAATGAACAGTGATCATGATTTTTAACACAACTCGGCAAATATCGCAATAAGGATATACAAAATGGACACATTACACGTCTGATTCACAACTAAATAGCTAAGATTCACAACTAATAAGATTCACAACTGAATACTCCACGAATTGATGGTGCTCATGCTCCATGCACGTCAGCGACGGACGTTAGTTTTAGTTAGTGAAATAAAGGGCGGGAAACACGCCGATAAACGTAATTGTAGAAAAATTACGAGGATTCCTATTCCAGTTTCTCCCTGACTGTAACGAGAATTCCCAGACTTTTCCAGAAATTCAAAATTCCCTGACAATTCCATGTATTCCCTGACGATCGCCACCCTGTTAAACTAGAGAAGACTTTTAGTGGAGACAAAAAAGGTTCCAGGAGCATTCTATAAAGGAAGAAGAGGAATTTCCCAAAGTAAGGTTAACCAAGGTATCAACATACCAAGTTATCCCGCGTGCTCTCAATCGCATATTGATCAGACGGATGAAATCCCAAGTATTTTGGAACGGAAGGAAAAGAGAGGAGCCATGAGAGAAGGGTGAACGAAGCTCCTGGAGGACGGACGGAGGGAGGAATAAATGGGACGAAGGAAGGGAAAGGAAATGAAAGAGCAGAAAAGAACCAAGCGCCAAGGCACTCGAAGGAGGCGAAGGGCAAAGGGATTCCTTCCTTCGCGAACGGGGAACGGAGGAATAAAAATATATAACTCACACACACACACACACTGACGCACGTGCCGAAGAGAGAGACTTTTGCGGAAAACCCTTTGAAGCAGCGGAGTCGACCTTTACCCTTTCATTCGGTCACACTGTATAGAAAGCAAAAGGGACACACGAGAGAAGTTGGCTCTCCTCTCGAAAGGGGGCGTTTTCAAAAGGGAAGAAAGGAAGAGGGTCCGAGCGAGAGGGAGAGAAGAATCAGCGAGTGGAAAGGGATATCCTCGCACAGAGAGAGAGACAGACATGCGCCGCCGACCCCAAGAAATTCCCTCCTCCCCTCAAAATTTACTGCGTGAGAAAACTTTTCAAGTCCGTCCAAGATAATAGCCCAGTTGAAATATCCTGATTTGTACAAGATAGTTGAGGAGTCGACTTGGTGGAATTTTGACATGATATAATAATAATAACTTTGTAATTGGATTACGATAATTTGATAATTAACTTTTATTATGATGTTTATACATTGAAACCGGTCAGGCTTGTTTACTAGTAATAAAACAGTGTGGAATATTACAAAGTTATATTTATTATATCATCCTGATTTGGCTTACAAAGATGTGAAAAGTAAACAATTTTAAACGATCGTTATATTTAAACATAGGTCACAATCACGAATTCTTCGGTCACGTGATCCCGTCCGTGTTTATAGATTAACTGCATTTGAAAATGTCAACTGCGCTTTCATGAATTCATACGCACTCCACAAACCACAGAAAAAAGTCACTGCGATCAGGGTTCCCATGCATGAGCATCATCATCAGGTGATTTGAAAGCTTACAACAGGCTTCTCTTGCATCAAAGAGCAAGAGGAAGTGGGATGAGGGCGGGGAAAGGGAGGAAAACTTGCGAATGAGTAGGGGAATACACATTTAACGACAACGGAGAGGATAGAGGGATTTGCATGTAATAGACACCCTTTAAGGAGATGTATTGATGATACCAAGACTATTCACGGTATTACCTATACAGAGTCGCCCGCAAGTGCATATGAGCGCGTATTTCAACGGAGGAAAAATTATTCGCTTAGCCCTGAACTCGAACCCGGGGCTTACCTGGCTAACGCAATCCGCACGGTTTCGTTGCTTCCGGGTACCAGTATAGGTTTAGGCGAATAATATTTTTCTCAGAGGAATTCCGCACTCATTTAGTACATTAACTCCAAGATCACGACGAATTAAAACACTTCAAGCCGTTTTACCTTTAGCATTGAGCTCAAGCCACTCATTCGTAAAATGAAACACAAACTTTCAAATCACTAAAGGCGATCACAAATTGGATTATGTTCAGTGAAGCTGCTCTAGTCGCCATGATTGGTTTGAAACGATCTGGAGAGTTCTTTTGCACATTTATTGAATTCTACTGATGATGCTCACGCACTGAAGCTCATGTCGTGGTGCTGCTTTGTCTTATTCTTCGTTAAAGTTTCCTTTATATAAAAATTTACTTACATACCTTCATCTCTCATCACATTATTTCCTTTCGGGGTAGGTAAAGTCAAAGAATTTAGCCATTTTCATTAGCCCTATGAAACTGGCACTCTTTCAATAATTTCCTCTATAGTATCATATCATAATAAACTGCTTTCGCTTCTGCAACACTCATACATTGTTTCATATTAGTTATACTGTTCTTAAAATTCCTAATTTTCCTTTTCTTTACACCCTGTTTTACAATATTCACCCATGAATTTCGCGGTCTACCTCTTCCTCTCACACCATTCACCCTAAATATCACACAGTCAGTAAAGAACGTGTCTTAAGGGCCGCATTAGACGCGGCACGTAAACACACCATCTGATGTACGCTGGAATGTGCATTGAAATTTTCGTCGCGCAGAGCGGTGAATTGCAGGAATGCATGCGAAAATGAAAGAGAAAAACAGCCCATGTTCTAATTCCGTGACCGCGGTCTCGAAATGTCAGTACTTCAAATTGCGCAATTAAGTGCTTCGTGTAATGCGGCCTTCACCCTCTCGACCATCCACCGGGATATCTACTCGGAGGCCAACCATCGCCTCCACTTTCCCCCTCCCAAAAAGAACTCTTGCCGCGCCCTCCCCCGTCACGAGGGGCTGGACTAGGAGAGATCGACTCCAACTTCGCCACAAAACTCGTCCCTAGAATTCACGGACCGACCGCCCCTCCCAACAACCAGCCACCCTCTCCTCGAATCCTCCCTGTGGCAGTCAGCACTTGGCCGCCGCAAATACAACCCCCTCCACTATCCCTTCCTTCTTCGTTTTTCTCCTCGGCCGTTGCAAGAGAGCCAAGAGAGGGATGGCCATCCAAAAAAGGGGTTTGGAGTGAGGGTGAGGGGGTTATTGGTGGTGACGAGATGGGAATGTGGGAGTGGGGTGTTGGAATGGTTAGTTGGCACGATTCCACGGGAATCTCGACCGCTTTCGTGGGTTGGGGGCTGTCTTCGCCTCAATTAAGAGAAGGGGGAGGGGGGCGACCGCGGGCGGACAGGGGGCCCCCGCCTCCGTGGGGGCCGGTGGTTTTAATCAGTAGGGGGGCGGCAACACTCCTTGCCTCCGCTGGAGTTTGAGGTGGCTCCTCGAGAAGGTGATGGAGAAGAGGTGCCCAGATGAGCGGTGAGTACGAAAAGGGGGCTGATGGCCGCGGGGGGAGGAAACGGGAGCGTCGAGTGAAAGGCGGAGAGGCGGCAAATGATTAGGAAGGAGGTGTAGGAAGATTTTGGAGACCGGAGAGAGAGGGAGAAGGTGAAGTGGAAAAACTGAAGGACTCCTCAGAGTCACTTCTCCTTTCGTTCGCGGGAGAGTCGGAAATGAAACGGGGGCCATTGAATTTGAATAAGTCTATATCATCCAGCAGAAAATTCCCTCAGATGTTCAACCGGGTAATAGACTTTTCTACAATATCTTTCTTGAAAACGTCAAATGAGCGGCAAGCAATTGAAAAGGAAAAAAAAACAAAAAAATAATATCATCGAAATAATGACGGGCAGAGAGACAACGACACCTGGAAAAGACTCATAGCTTATGTCCCCCAAATTGGAAAGTGCGAAAATCAGGACCCTCAACGCTGTTTTGCCGTGCTATCGGGAGGCCATCCCGAGGAACAAATAAATTCAGACTGGTTTCCTCTCGTTAGTATTCCGATTCGATCCGAAGATGCGACCTGAAATAGGTATGAAATGTCATCACAATCAAGATAAACGCAGAAGAACCCAGAAGGCAACCAAATGCCAGCAGTTAATAGATTGACGTGACATAATTCTGAAATTATGAACATAGGTTTTGGATGAAAACTGATAACGCGAAATGAAAGTACTACGAATTATAAGAGAAAAATATAAAACGGAGGACATTAAGCCCTACTTTTCACGGTCTTCCACGCAATGGCATTTCAAATAACACTGCTCTCATACTTCTATCCA
Organism: Ceriagrion tenellum; assembly: GCA_963169105.1. Lineage (NCBI taxonomy): Eukaryota > Metazoa > Arthropoda > Insecta > Odonata > Coenagrionidae > Ceriagrion > Ceriagrion tenellum. The sequence goes on from OY720633.1 coordinate 3,701,073, forward strand.
TTTTACGCTTCATAGAGACGAATAATTAATATAATATTTACAGTGGACTCGACAAGAAAAAGAAGACTCCAGTGCTTCCATATTTAAACTTCAACGCCATCAAATACTACTGTAACATACTGACTAAATCGAAGGAATTTTCACGGTGAAAACATTATAACTATGCAGAATACTGACAAATATTACTTCAAGAGGGCATATGTCTCAATATAAAGCTTTAGAGGAAGATGGACTACTGAAAAATGAAATTTTGTAAATATGTAAACAAAAAAGCTTTCCTCTAAGTAGCTGACATTAAGGCGTTGAGGCTGCAGCGTGAAGGCAAAGTTAAGACTCTAACAAGCCTTGCTCATAGCTCGCGGTCGCGGTCAACGTCCTTTCATCATAGTAGACTTAGTTTCATCCCTTTAAAATAGTCAACTAACCTCGCGAATGCTTTCGTTCGTTTCCGTCACGTCATAAAACGCTAATCGAATTTCCGCCCAATCACATGAAAAAATCGGCGTGAAAGTATAGTTTGGATGAGGGTGGTTGCGCGTACTAAGGGGAGAGGGAGGGATTGTGGATGGAGTGACTCAGGGGATGGCCAGACGCCAAATTCATTGATAAAGGTAGAGTTCGGCGGGGAGACAACGGAAAGGGGTGGAGAGAGGGAATGGATGGGGGAGGGAGGCAGAGGGGTTTGAGTTTCAGGGCAGAGGAGTTCTGGGGGATGAGGAGGGTGGGGGTAGAAAGGGATATTCTCGCTCCGATCGGCAATTTTTTTCTCCGCAAGTTTCTCGATCCGGCCACGCCTCCCTCCCGAATGTCTCTCTCTCTTTCTCTCCCCTTCCTTCCTCCCCCCCCCCGACCGCCAACCCCATCCACTTCCACGCACCCCTTATTATTGGCTGCATCTTGGAAGGAGGGATGGAGACGAAAGAAACGGAAAGGAAAAAGAATCCGAGGGAACTTCTGGCGCTGAGGAAAGAGGGTTAGGGAAAGCATAATGGCCACGGGTGGACCGGCAATGCCCGAGAGTGTTTGCAATTGCAACCGAGGAGAAGGCAGGCGGGGAAATTAGTAATGCAATGCGGGCTGAGGGTCGCGCGAATGGTGGATTGCCATGATACGAGGACTTTGCGGAAGGTAAATACACAAAGAGCATAGATCATTCACAGCGCCCTCTATACCCAATTTTACTTACAATTCCTTTAGAACAGAACCATTATCACTTTAGCCTTTAGTCACCGTGAATGTTAATGCATTTAATTTAGTGAGACTATGAATGAGCATTTTTAACTCAGATTCGCAGAAGTTCCTGCATGCGCAGTGAAGAAACTGGATTTTTCTGACGATCCTCAGTCAACATTTTCGGCACCCAACTGGACAGGACATTGTTCTAGTAATTTCTTGGCGTCGTTCATGGAGTTAATCCTGCATTCACGAATATTTTGTTAAATTTAATAGAAATATAAGGTAATCTATGATGACAGATAGCCTTCCAATTTAATCGTGCATATCATATTTTGTTGATTTACAATTGCGACAGCATTTTGTCACATTTTGGATGTTAACTATACCATCACCGCTGCCACAGGCGAATTGCCGATAAATGTCACCAGCATTACCACCTGGACAAAAAAACGAATCGCAGTATGGTCCTCGCATTTAGAATGAATGACGGAGACTTAAAATTGACACTTAGACAGAAACAGTGTCACAGCTAAGGGTTGCTGAATGTTGCTTTGTCGGACAAACTACAACGGGGACAATATTACCTCCAACAGTTAAAAAATGGCTCTGATTGCAAATATATCAGTCTCGCATCTTTTCTCCGGATACGCCTCGTGCCACACCCCTAAAGATGATTCTTCCGTATTCACGGCCCGGATCACGGAGAAGCATCAGATGACGAGTAGAGGTGCAATAGGCGATCATGCTTCAGTTAACACTAGGAGGGCAGTAATTGAGGGCGTGATGGGATTAAGTCCCTTGCAGTGTAGAGGCGGTTGAGACGGCGCGTGCGACCGCGGAGAAATGGACCGTTTTCTTGCACGCCTTCTTAAATAACGGTGAAGAGTCACTCAGTAACCTTGTGAAGACAGAAAAGATTCCCATCTCGAGACAATAATAAAGTCAAATTAAATTGACAAAAATAAACGATTTGCTTCTGATATGAAGAAAAATAAATATCCTCACATGATGGCGATCATAGTTATCCAGATCTCCGGAATATTTTATTATATTCATAACTTTTTGACTACACAACCAGACAATTTGAACCCGGGAGTGTTGAAATAAGTAAAATAAATTACAAATGCATTCCACCTAACAAGCCAGAAATGTGGATGGGCTTGGAGGCGTTAGGACACAAGCCAACAACCATAAATTAGTGACACAGAAGAAAGTTTATATGCCATTATTTTTATATATTGTTCACTTATTGTGGCATTGGGATGGTCAAGAAAACTGCAAGAAGAAATTTCTTACTGCAATATTCAAGGTGGTTACAAAGATTTGTTCATCAGGATAAAGATGATCGTCCGGTTGAGGCGTGGAAGGCGGTCTCCTTGAGGGCTCAACCGCCCTGATGAACTGCTCCCTCACCAGGTGGAGGGGATATCCCCGGCTCACGAACGCTATTTCCAGGTCTTTCAAATAACGAAATAAATGAAAATCGTCGGAGCAAATACGTCGACCTCGACGAGCTAGAGAAAATGGGAGGGAGCGTTTGCAGTGATCGGGATGACAGCTGTCCCAATGCAAGTACTGCTGCAGGTTGGAGGGTTTCTTGTGAACGGATGTGCTAATTTTGTTATTCTTTAAGTGAATATCTAAATCGAGAAACGTGATTGAAGAAGTTGAAGAATGATGAGTGAAAGAAAGGAATGGATGTGAATTAATTTTTTTAATAAAATGATCAAGTGTTGTGCTACCGTGGGTCCAAATTATAAAAATATCGTCTATATAACGAAGCCAGACGAGTGGCTTCGAAGTGGGGAAGAAGATAATAAATTTTCTTCCCATCGCCCGAGGAAGCAGGAGGCGTAAGAGGGTGCCATTCTCGTGCCCATAGCGGTCCCTTTAACTTGAAGAAAATGACGCCCGCCAAAAACGAAATTGTTCTTGGTGAGCACCATCCTCATCAGTTTCAAAAGGAAGGGGATAGAGGGGCGTGAGCCAAGGGGTCTCCTGTTGAAAAGTTCCTTTGCAGCAGCCAGACCTTCTATGTGGGGAATATTTGTGTAAAGAGAGCACACGTCAACTGTTAGGAGAATAGCGCCAGGTGGAAGTGGAGAGGGGAGGGATTTAAGGCGGCTCAGAAAATGCTGGGTGTCCTGAATAAATGACGGTAGGCGCCGGACAAATGGTTGGAGGTGTGAATCAAGGAGAGCAGAGATTCTCTCAGTGGGTGAGCCGTAACTGGAGACGATGGGACGGCCGGGGACACCAGTTTTATGAATTTTAGGGAGTAAGTAAAAAGTAGGGGTGCGGGGATTTGGAGGAATTAAGAGGGCGAGCTCTTTTTTTGAGAGGCCCTCCTTGGGGCCCTCAGAACGTAAGAGTTTTGATATAGAGTTTAGATGCTTAGGGGTTCTATCGGAGGTCATTAATTTGTAGAAGGAGGTGTCATTTAGTTGCCGATTGGCTTCCTCCTCGTACCTCAGGCGGTCCATGACTACCGTAGTGGAGCCTTTGTCCGCTGGAAGAATTATAATTTCCTCGTTACGCCTTAAGGAAATCAGAGCGTGTAACTCATCCCGCGAAATATTCTTAGCGGACGATAGGGAATCCACGAAGTCTTGGGAAGATAGTTGGGAGGAAATATGGTTAAGATATAATTCAAGCGGGTGGTTGGCAGGGAGGGCGGGCGGGCAGAAACTGGAGGGTTCTTTAAATTTCGCGAGAGGATTCTGGGGTGGTAGAGATTCATCCTCTGAGGTATCACAAGGGGTGACGTTACCATGAGAGAAGTGGAATTTTAGTCGAATATTACGCGCAAAAGGCGCACTCTCACCTGACACAACTATCATGGAGCTCCGCCATTGGGAACAATCATATATTTCAATCCTAAAATGTATTTGTACTCCCGGGCTTAACCTCCGCTAGCTTTCTCCGTATCTCCTCCCCTTATTCCTCCCTCCCTCACTTCCTTCCAACCAATCACTTCCCTCAAAAACCAACCACGCACCCAGTCAGACCCTCTACCCTCAACTCCAGTGTGACACTCTTCAGTTGTGATTTTCTCCCGCTGAGGAAGGGTTCTCACCCGAAAGCTTCCGAGAGCAGTGGACACCGGTGTCGCCATGGATCGCCTTTCTGTGAGTGTCCACTGATATACCTATCTATCTATCCCCAACCTCAACGCCTTGTTGCTAGCTTATATACATATATATATATATATATATATAATCGTTCACTCATTCACTCAGACCGCACAGCGGCAAATACTCACATAAATATTTATACAGAAAGGTAGAAAGAAAGTGGATAGGAACACATAAAATTTACAAACACAATGGTGGTGTGAAGATGAAATGATGGCCGATTCCAAGCAGAAAAAATTCGCCGATGGCCGATTCCAGTGGATTCTTTGTAGACTGGGTAGCTCGGTGGTCTGAGCAGTGGACGCGACATCCAAAGGTCCGTGGTTCGATTCCCGGTCCAGTCGAATTTTTTCTGCTTGGAATCGGCCATCATTTCATCTTCACACCACCATTGTGTTTGTAAATTTTATGTGTTCCTATCCACTTTCTTTCTACCTTTCTGTATAAATATTTATGTGAGTATATATATATATATCGCCTTTCTGTGAGTGTCCACTGATATACCTATCTATCTATCCCCAACCTCAACGCCTTGTTGCTAGCTTATATATATATATATATATATATATATATATATATATATATATATATATATATATACAGTGAAATTTGTTATCTGATGACAGCAAGTTGCTGAAACCCGGGTCATATTTATACTAAATTGTGTGGATTGAAACAGAGTTGTTTCTATCATGGAGAATTTTCTACAAATTTCAATAAAGGCTAACTTCATCCAGCATATATCTCTAATGAATAAATGGATCATAGTAGCAGAAGCTACCGATGTCGGGGGAGATTCAAAATACATCCTGGACAAAATAAAAGAAACAGCTCGGAAATACATCAGCTGGCGCGACGGGTGGACCAAATCTCGCGACTTTTTGGTGAGAGGCGACGCGTACAACCGCGGCGGACGGAATGCGAAATACGCACAAACACGCATGGCTCGAGGGAGGAACCGCAGAGAGGATAATCACACACGCGACAGCCAAAGGGGGTGGGATGTGGGAGGAGGAAGGAAGTGGCTTCCACCCTCTCCCACCCCCTCCGCCCCGATGGCAGAGCCCGTTAACCCTCTCTCCCCGCCTCGAACGAATGAATGAATTATTTGCCACTGCGGAATGTGGAATGATCAGCGGCGGAGGAATGGAATAATCGATTGGAATGAACGGGAGGGCAGGCGGTTGTGAAGGGGGAAGGGGGGGGCGAGAGGTGGTTCGGAAGGAGAAAGGATGTGCGCCTCCGGGTGATAGAAGGGGAGGGGGGCACAGGGGTGGGTGAGGTGGGTATTGGGAACGGATCGTAAGCAGAGAGAATGCGGAAGGAACGTGGGCGCAGTTAACAACTGCACGGAGATACGTGCAGAGACGCACTCACTACACCCCTGGACGAGTCTTCGAAATGGACCTTCTCCCATCAAAATAACGGAAGGCAATATTTTTCTCACCATATTATAATTAATAGTGAAATTACCAGCAACCCTGTGAGGGAAGAAAACTTAATGGTTGGGGAAATGGAATTTAAAATGGTCAGCGAATTTCAATATCTAGGAGTGAAAATAACAGCAGACAATCAAGAAGAGTATGAAATAAAAAGTAGTATTGTCTCAGCATCAAAAAGCTACTGGGCTCTTGAAAAACTGCTCAAGTCAAGAATGCTATCAAGGAACACGAAGATAAGAATATACCATACTATAATCCTACCTGTTTTACTGTATGGAGCTGAGACATGGTCCCTGAGTAAAGACATGGAAAGGAAGCTGATAGTGTTCGAAAATAGAGTGCTTAGGAAAAGATGCGGCCCAATAAACGACAATGGAGTTTGGAGGATTAGAAAAAATAGAGAACTAAGAATGCTGTATAAGTTCCCAGATGAAGAGGCTCTAATAAAAAGTAGAAGACTAAGGTGGGCAGGGCACGTGTGGAGGAGCCAAGAGTCGCTTATAAAAGCAGTGTGTAAGGGGCAGCCGTATGGACGACGTCCACTTGGGAGACCAAGGTTGAGATGGCAAGACCAGCTTAGGAAGGACCTAGCGAGAATGAGGAGGACACCACAGGAAGCGGAGAACAGAGAAGAATGGAGGCACATTGTTGACGAGGCCAAAAACCTGCTGAGGTTTGAATGGCCAAGGAGGTAAGGTGGGGTAAGATTACCAGCGATGATGATGGTAGGTAATCATTTAGACCGGTTAGGAACCAAATATAAATTAATACGTAAAACACAACGTATACGTTATCCTCGTAACGAGCAAATTCTACGGAGTAACATCAACTACCATTTATTTTCTTAGGTTCGCTTGCTATGCAGAAATTTAGAACATACGACTAATAATTTATTTAATAAAAATAAATGATTTAGGGGGCAATTAAGTTAATAAATTTTACCGCTACAGAGGTTTTACATCGTAGCCAACACGCTACATCGTAAGTTAAGGCCACTGAAAACTATATATTCTTTAGTACACGTTGAAAGATAAGATTGAATTTCCGTCGAATACCGTCGTGAAGTTCCATCCCACGTATCTAATTAGCGAGTTCCGTTTCCCCTCTCGGTGACATTTGAGATGAGGGCGCTCCAAGCGGTCTACTGACGGCGTCCTCCGGCGCGGCTGCGGGGAACTCGGAACGTCAGTCATCGGAAGTGAACCCGAAACGCAGCGATTCATAGCAAAAGACCGAAGTCAGAAGAGTGAAGCAGAGCATAATCGAAATAAAGCCATGAGAAAATCTGAGAGATAGAGAATAGAGCGAGTTCCAGGGCACAGCGGATTAGTGAAGTATTTACATCTCACAATCAGAAAATGACACTTGTCAAGCAAAATTACACTTCTCCAGCGTGGTCAAAAGACGGGGCACGAGGACGCGAGGACGGCATGCAAGGAAAGTCAGAGAAGAGGCAACGTGGGACGAGTACCACTGAGGTCAGTTGTAACAACGCAACGCATTTCTCGCGAATTTTGAGGTCGTTGACGCTGAATTTTGGGGACATTAACTCCATCTTGCGGAAATAGCGGTGACCATAAATGCCAGGAAATTTATCTTCCTAAAAATTCGCATTTCAAACTTTTCCTTAAATTCCTTGAAATAAACTATTTTAAGTTCTGAAAAAAGTCTGTACTATGCTCAATGGTTTCCGGATCAGCTTAGGGAAAGTTCACTTTCACTTGAATAAATGAAAACTTAATTTTATTCCATAATTTTTATTTAGGTGTCTGCCAACTAGTTGCAACACATCGGCGTCATCATTAACTACCAAATGATGAATCAGGCACCTGATGATGAGACCGATATTTGAAAACTAGTTGTACCGATAGGAAAATTGGTGAAATCGCTGAAAAGCTCTCTTTTTCATAAGTGAAAACACTTCATTTTGAGAAAAAAAGCAATAACCAAATTACAGATACGACCCGCCACGAAAAAAAACGAAAAAACTAGGATAGGATACCGCGCAGCACTGTGGGGTATGTTATAATGGAATTGTCACAGCATGCCAATAACCAGAGTAAAGGGTAAACTACTGCCTGAGAGGGAGTGGGACTCTGAGCAGGGGTTGTGATTTGGTAGAGAGGAACTGCAGGGGTTTAGGGGACGCAGGACTAGTGGGGAAGATATTCAAGAGAGGGAGGTGAGGGCGCAGTGAGGATCAGTCCCGCCCTCTGATCAATATATTGTCCGAAAAGTGTTATTTCGAAGGGGCGACGTTCTTTTACTTCGGTTGCAGCTTCCATTCGGGTTGGGGGCAACGGAGGCGGGGGTGGTGGTACGGAAGGGCTGGCGGGAATGGTCCCCGGTGCGTCAGATGAGGCGATAATAGAAAGGGGGGTTGGTTCTGAGGGGAGAGAGAGAGGGGGGGGGGCAAGGGGATTCCTGGGCACAGATGAGCAAACGATTCCATCACAGGAATGAGACTTAACACGGCTTCATTTCGGGTGAACTCTGCGAGGGCGCTCCGAACGCCACAGTACGCGCACATCAATTTCACTGCCGTCTCGGCATTCATTAGAATGTGAGCACAAATGACACAAACACTCAACTGCCACGGATTAGCCACAAAATATTAAGAGAAAGATTGGTATCTTTACGCGAAGGTTATGAGATGGATGTTATCTGTCCACGAAAATACGAAACCAAGACATAAAAACTCTAATAGGTTCAGGAAACGAAATTTAATGGTACCTCAAATATTTAATGCTCCACCTACTGGACTTAGAAATTAGCAAGCTATAAGTGAGGTAACTTAGGCGTGTAAACAAACAATTCATATCACAGCGGATCAAGAAGAACTTTTATTAATCTCACTTTTACATTTACAATTATCATGAGTATATACCCCTATTATTTAATTTCAAATTTCTCTTTAACTTTAATATTTCTAATTTTTTTTTATTATCAAAAGAATCTATGTTGATTTTATATTTATGTATAATTGCTATCACTTAATTTTTAAATTAAACATAATATTTCCAAATCGTCAACGCTGGTGGTTTTCTGATGAAAGTGGGTTCACGGCCATAGAGGAGAGACAACCAGTCGCGATACTATCTTTACTTTGGGCTACGTTGGCATGAAATAGTAACCTGTATCGCGCATCATTAAACTGCATGGACCGATAATTGAAATTTAAAGGGCCGCAACTTCTGTTTGATAGAGAGAATTCACTGCCAACCAGCCAAGTTAAACGAATACTTTGATGAGACTAATACAAAGTAATAGGACTAATATTTTGTGACATAACGACCGCTTAAATATAAATAGGAACGGAGAATTTTCTGAGCAAATTATTCAGTTATCGGTTGCCTCCTTTAATAACCAACTGATGAAGAAAATTTAACGAAGAAATTATGCACTAAGGCCCAGAATTGACTTCATCAGGAGAATTGAGACTGAGTTATAATGAAGACATATGATGGACACGAAGATTGAGATGAGGGATAATAAATAGATGGCTGAACAGCTGAATCTTCAGTTTGCAGACTGCAACTGATGATAATACCAACCGATTAAAATACGAATTCGGGGAACAGCAGGGTGGAAATTATATCTCGAAACGGAGAATAATAACTTTTTCCACCTCTAAAAATGATCATTAAGGAGAGTTGATAAGGTAATAAGTTTCGTCCGTCTTAGTTATTGGGAACTCGTGTCCCAAGGGCCATAAATACTACGAAATTGAATATGCATTTTTGGACACCTCATACATAAGTTCGAGGGGCAATGCATAGGCTCTCATTCCTATGGACCGAGGGAGGAGGGCATCCCACAATGCGCTGGTGCATGAAGAGGACAGAGGGGTAGAGTCTCAGAGGGGAAGGGATGGTGCAGGATTTCCCTTAGTGGAGCAGTGGTGCTAGGTGGCACCGTTAGATGGTGACTCGAACTGGACGAGACCACATCTCAGAAAGGTAAAAAGATACATACAACACCGACGAAATTTCGGCTCTAAATAACTCTGCTATAGAGACAGTGCTCTTTCAGTCCAAAAAACATATACTTCGTTTCAAAGTATTTAGGATCCTTGAGGAAGGGATTTACGATAACTAAGAGAGACAAAACTTCTACAACACATAAATTGAACACCAAAACGGACATTTATAGAGGTTCAAAAGGTTACTTCTCTCAATTCCGAAAAGCAAGTACCACCTTATTGAACAGTCTTTGAATAGCATTATGGATGATGTACACATTGGCGGAGCCTAAGGAAAAAGAAAGCGAGAGAGAGTATACGATTTGGGATGAGGACAGAGCCACACAAACCACGTACGACCCCTCTGCCCAGTGCCAAGCTTCGGCCGCACAACAATCTGAGGACTTCCTGGTGGAGATGAGAGGGAAGAAGCTGGGATGAAGGGAGGAGAAGAGGAGAGAGGATTGATGGGAGAGGAGGAAATGGGAGAGAAGGAAATGGGAAGGCGAGGTGGGCCAGCAGAGCAACCGTCACAGCAATCCCTTATGGCTAATGCTCGGAGAGGGCTTCTCCGCAGCACAGGAAGGGAAGCGGTGGCCGACGGTTGGGGACAGCGATGGATTTAATGGGGCCGAGGGAGGAGAGAATCCACACGTTCCGCAGGGAGATCGGATCGGAGAGGTGGCTTGGGCACTGGGTTTCCATCCCAAAGTTGCGAGTTCGACTTTCGACGGCGACATTGATTTTCCACTGTAAAACCCGACCCCTGCTGGGTCCCACGTGAACCATCTAGTTAATAAACTTCTTTCTTCATTCCCACTTGTCGTTTAATTTGGAATCACTGGCGAACTTCGATGAGAGAAGACTGACGCCGAGTATGAATAGTCATTTTTTAAATTTTTTTCATGTAAATTATGGAAAGCTTTGCCAGTCAGTTTCCGAATTTTCAACAAAGTTAAGGTATTTCGAGCACAAATTTTCGGAACTATTTTCGATTGACAAGTATCTACTGTATCACGTACTTCTATTATAGTGTCGTAATTGCATCAATATGGTGTATAATAAATCTCCTGAACTTATATGGTTGTGGTATATCTTTTACTTTGAATTTCCATGCTAAATTTATGTCGTTCTTTACTTTATTTTACCATTGTCTCAAATAATTAAGAACTAATTGAATTTTGAAAACAGTGTCTCATAAAATACTTGATGTTGATTTACTCTTCATACTCTACGAGAGAAATGTCCCAAAGAAATGGAGATTTATAGTTAATTATGGTTTTTCTCAACAATTTGTCTAAATCTCATGGAATCCTACCAATACCAAACAACTTAAATGACGCAATTAATCTCCGATATCGTTCGCCTCCAACTAGAATTTAAACTACAAAGGTTCGTCCAATTGTACCAATAGTATCAACGCGAACGCGAAGATAAGATACTGTGAGGGATATTTTTCTCTAAACATAAGAGATATCACATTCATTGTGTTCCAAAATTAAAGCACTCTGAAGAAGCACGACATAAATTGCAAAGGTATCAACAAAAAATATTTCTTCTATGATAGTAATCGACTTATGGAGGCGTTGACTGGACTTTGTTTCTGGCCGAAAGATGAAAACGCCCTCACGACTGAAGTTATCTTTTTGCGATTAAAGAAAAAGTACTGAGGTATTTAGATGTACCATTACAGCTTATGTATAATTAATATTTAAAAAATTTAGACGAAACACCCATTCATCCATTTTTGACTTAAGAAGTGCGTCAAAATTTCAATTTTTTTAAACGCCTATCTCGAGCTCACAGTCGTATCATAGTCATACTATTCCAAGGAATGTGCCGACCATTTCTGTGTTAGAATTTCGGAAAATTCTACAGAATAGTTTAACATCTTGTTATCATTAGAAAAAAAATAAGATTTTTTTCTCTAGGACAAAGCTAATTTACATTAGAGAATGGCACTAAATAAACTTTGTGACTTCCACACTAATTTATTGGTAACATTCCCCGACTGGTATCAACACTTTCGAGTCATTTTCATGATGATAATATACCTCATCCTTCAACATGTAGAACCATATTGATAATCACAAGAGATTGATGAAGCCAGTCAGCATCTGTAACCATTAAAATAATGAGGAAATCACAAAGTTTACCTAAGTTCACTCTCACTGATCTCTAAAATTCTTTAAGTCGACCTGCCGCCATTGATGAGACCAAACTAATTGAATTTTTAGACGTCCTTCACAAAAAAGTCCGTTTAAAAGCGGTAGAGTCGCGGAAGCGGGGAGTACGGACCGGAGCGCCAAAGAATATTCTAATGCTGCTCGGCCGGATTGGAAGCAGACCCATCACTCCCTGCGATGCCTATCGCACTTTTCCATGATGTACCTTTTTTTTGCAAAGGGATGTCCTTAAACTCGAAGATCCTTCATCCCCTCTAATCCACTACAAATTACCTTCCGTCGCGCCGTCGTCTCCAGAGGCGAGGGGAGGGGGGGGGTTGTATATACGATCTCCCTTTTACCCTCCTCCTCCTCCGAATCCATTCTAGGGGAAGGGAGTGGTGGCGGAGGAAATGCCCCCTCACTCCCCGTCAATGCGCGCCCCCTATTCCGTAAGAGAGAGGAGAGGGGAGGAGGCAATCCGAATAAAACGATCCCAAATTCCACTGAGCCGCCGCGTTTTAAAGGATCAAGAAGGACGACAGAGGGGAAATGAAGGGCAGGGGGTTGGAATCTCTTTCCACGAGATCCGAGGAGGAGTGGCGCAAGGGGTCGTCGCTTGGCGCCGGAGGACCGCTTTAAGGGACCATACTACCGCCCTCTCAAGGTATAGATTGTGAAGGGAAGGGACCAGAGGCAATAGAAATAGAGTTTTGCCTCGAACAAAACATTCTTATGATAATTGGATTGGATTGGATATTTGGGGAGGCCACCGACGGCTAAGGTCATTTGCGCCATAGGGGATAGGTAAGGGAGGAAGGGTGGAAGAAAACCCGGCGTCGACATTAGCTTGCTCTTAACGAAAGGCGCCAAGGAGACCACGGTTTAACGTCTCATCCGACAGACGGAGTACTGCACTTAGGCGCCCTCCACAAGACTCTCAATTAGGGATCGGGTTTCCTCTGAAAAACATCCTCCACTGCAGGGATTTGAACCCTGGCCGTCCGTATGGTTAGCCGGTACTCTAGCCACCACACCAACCCGATCTCCGTTAATTGTTTATATTGTCTACCGGTTAGTGGTAGATTTTACTGAAAGTCAGAGAAAATCTTTCAGCATTTCACACGCGAAGGGCCACATCTGCCTCGATCATCTGTTTCTTCATCTGCTCCAACATCCTTTCAAATCTTCATTCCGCCCATAAAACCTAATCTCTTTCTACCCCCCACCCCGCTTGCCCAACATCCTTCCCTCTATCATGGCTTTGAGAGACTCATCATCCATTATCACCTCTTCCACCCAACCACCCTGCCTCATCCTGATCTCATCAAAAAGTGAAAGATAAAATATTTTCTAACCCTGCGATTCTTTGTCATGTAGTGTGGAGTACATTTAGCTCTCAATAGGGCCGAGGGTGCTCCTTGGTGCTGTAATGAGCCAAGGGAAGTCGTCGGAGGAGAATATGAGAGAAAAACAAGTTTAACACATCCGACATTTTCCCTAAGACATACATCAATCGCCAGCTTGGCCCTTTCCCGGCAAATACCATCATTTATACTGTGACGATCCAGATGGTAACAAATAAAATTACTCCATTTCTTGATCGATATTTCCCATTCGGTACTCTCTCAAACATTAAAACATTACGTTGGTTATCATTATTTTTTTAAACTGATATTTATTTACAAATAATATTCATAGATAAATTTATTTACAAAATTTTTACATGGTAACACGAATAGTATACAAGAAGTAATTTTCAAGTAGATACACACAAATAAAATATAGAGTGCGGAAAATAAGAGAAGTATGCATGGTCAAACAATGACAGAGCACTATAAATGCAACTTACATAAAATAAACCGTTCAAGAATCATTATTGCACGTTAAGCAGTAATGAAAAAATTAAATTATTCCTAACTTCATTCTTTATTACCCTGTGTGAGGCAGTGCGACGCATTTAAGAGCAGCGATGGTTCGAGGGCGGGGGAGGGAGACGCGGGGATGCTTCCCTAGGGGTTGGGGAATGGACCGCCGGGATTTCGGAAAGACGGGTGGAGGTGGGAGGGTTGGGTATGGCTTGCGTGGGTGGGGGTTGGTGCATGGGCCCCACCTCATCTCCCCACCCCCATCGCTGCTCCACCCTCCCACCCACAGGACACCCTTCCCTGGGACAATTGAAGCGGACGAAGAGCGCACTGGAGCCATCTGTCGCCCCCGCCCGGATTCCCTCTCTCGCGCGTCACCCACCCCCCCCCCCCTTGTTGGCGTGGGAACGATTCACAAAGGGCGCGCCACGCCGATAATCGATCCGACGGAAAATGCGAACAACACGAAATAGACACTTCCTCGTCTCTGCCCACTCGCCGTTCGGAAACCAGACACTCCTCCACGGTCAATAGTTCAAACCGGTAGAAGAATTGACACGAGTACGATTGCGCAAGAGTCGAAGAATGTCACATGGGTCGAACTAAGTACGTTGGGATTGTTGAAATAGTACACTACGCAGGCTACTTCGCTCAATTTAGAGTGAGATTCAAAGGTTTTAGGGGCGTCATGCTGAGTCGAGCAACTACGGCACACGTCCTAAGGCATATTGGGCCACGGCCGAAAACACGTCCGCAGGCGTCCACACACATTTATTTTACGACTCTGCTTAAATACTCGAAACAAATCTGTTGGCCCATACCTCTGAAATATGGAAAGATATTTAAACATTAGCGTTGTAACTTTTCACTCGCTGCTTTCCCTTATAAATATTTTGACCCTGGAATAAACAAAAAATTGGTCCAAAATCAGGAGATCATCATACCGGGTAAGATATATATTTCTTAGAAACCTTAGAACACATTACCGATATGTTCAAAGATTTCTAGAAGTACTAAGATGTTAATGCATAATGAAAAGAGTAAAAACTATAGGAGAGCGATGTTGTATTGAGATACACCCGCCAAGCCAAAAATGACGGCAAATGCCTAAATTTTGCGTGGCTTCTGGAAACCAAATCCGATAAGTAGTAGTTTGATTTTCGGACCATATGGACGTTTTCCGCAAGCATTTCCCGTTTTTCCGCTACAATTGTCAGGCCTCTAGAATAATCAGTTAAAACTACATTCTACATGTACTTTCTAAATTCCGTGCACAGGCCACGTCATATTTAAGAAAGCTAAAAAATACTTAAAATTTCAGAGATTTTTCATGAAAGAGAGTCAAGAAATCGGTCAGCAATTTAAATTTAGCGAGAAAAATACGCTGTAATTCGCTTTCCCCGATGAGCGCACCCATTTACTAAAACATGTTCAATGCAATGCATCACACATATCAAATCTGTGTTTTGAAGTTGCGGTAAGTACAAAGTTGAGAGTCTAACGAAAAAAAAACATACTAACTGCCAGAGGAGTTGACTGGTTATTTCATGCAGAGCAGCATCTTTTAAATGAGTTGAACTTATGCACTCGTTATCTGCTAAGATAAGCAAAGTTCGTGCGGTTCACGTCAATATGTGTGCATGGCTATGTATTGCTTACGTTAAAGGCACTGCGTAGAAGACTGAATGAAATAAACACAACGAAATAACTTGTAAATATGGAATAAGCACTTTCCTTGTATAAAACAACCGACGCACTTTGGCATTTGGTGTCCCGATAGCGAAGCAAAGAGATGCAATCACGTGGGGATCAGCAAAAGACATTGTATCGCCTCCTCTTCAACATCTTCGACGCAAATCCGAAGGACGCACGGAGGAGAAGAAGGAAATCAAATGGCAGTGATATCGGCGAAGAATTATAGCAACGTGCATCTCAGAGCTAACGCAGAATATCTCATAAATGGCAATGAATGAAAAGCATTATTTCGTGCGGAACGTTGGGACTGAAATAACAGTGATTAATCTCAAAAATTACCAAAAAGGACCGTAGTTTCCAAGAATTTCAAGTCATTCACGATAAAATGTCATGAAGTTGCTTGAGAAAATTACAAGGAAGCCAAGAGAGTAAATCGGAGCACATACTAGGAGTAGATGGGATAGGGAAGGTCGTTTTGAAAAGGAGAATGCAGGAAAAGAGGGGAAGAGAGGGGCAGACATTTCAGGTGCAACGCAGAGAGGTAGATAGTATGGTAAACTAAAGGGAGAGAGAGTATGAGGAAGTATTCCAAAACTCGAAAAGGTATTAGGATTCCTATGATCTACCAGAAACCCTTCACCCTACTGGAAGATTACTAGATAATACTAATTATTACATTAATGCGATTCTAGTTGAGCGACCACATAGCAGCACAGCGTTTTTTATTGAGAGGCGATTTTCAGATAGCCATAGCGAGACATTATTACACATGAAAAATGACCGAAGCCTGATAATAAAGGAAACTACCTCACCTTCAGATACCAAAGTATTAGTTCCGTACTGCAATACTTAACGAGATATTTCCCGAAAATACAAGCCACATTTCTTGGGCAAATGATACGGATATGTACTCCAGGTTTAAATTGGGAAATATTTAACAGTGTATAATTTGTACGCATTTTCAACAATTTATAAAACAATTAATTTCTAATATTTTTTTTATTTCTTCATTCAAATTTTTCTATTTTTACAGATTAACAATACTTGCTTTGTGCGTTTATAGTGTATGGCGCAAAAAAATTAGTAAAGTGAAAGACAAATGTAAATATATTTATTTAATTACTGAAAATTTTAGTTATACACATGTATATTTTACGTAGCGCCATTAGTATGGCTATGCTCTCGTGTTTCTTCTTACAGTTGCTAAAGTTAAACCATAACATTCCGATGCGATCTCTTGGAATAGCTTCTGTCCTCAAAGCACCTTAAGGTAGTTCGAGCGAAATATCACTTTCCTTAGAAATCAATGAATTTGGTCTCATTTTAAAGAGAAATATCTCATTCTTCTTATAACGTCCAAAATTCAACCCCTTACTACATAACATTCGGAGATATTTGCCAAAAAATACCAGCCCTTATACATTGGAAATGGTATGATAATGCACTCCAGAGAGACATTATTTACAAAATGAGGTATTTCTAACACTTTGGTAACGAAAAAAAACTAACAGCATGTAGTTTGTACACTTTCTCAACTATATTTGAAAATTAATCATATTGTAATCGCAGTAGGTTCTTGGGTATCACAAAAAACCTTCCGTTTTGAACGAGTTTCAAACGCACCGCGCGAAAAAAATTAGTCAAGTTAAAGACTTATTTAGATATTTTTATTTAATTACTTACAATTTCTGTCATATACAATTATATTATTACACCATTAATAATGCAATATTTAATTGATGTGTCCTACACCTAGTGCAATTAAAACGTATAATTCGAATATGGTCTCCGTTATGATTAGGGAACTATCTCGCTCGGACTACCTTAAACACGCACTACTGCGAGAAGAAGAAGGGATTGAATGAGAGAAAAGGCGATTGAGTACGAGGGGCGATGGACAGTTAGACGGCAAGAGAGATCCTCCCATTCACGCAGCACTGCCCTCCGCATCGAAGTTCAAGGGTCGAGGAAGCGCACTCTGGGAAGGGGGAGTGTGTAGAGGGGCACAGAGAGTCTCCCATCCCCTTTTCTCTTCGTCAACACATTCCCCCCATCACCTCCTGCCACGCGACCCATCAGCCCCCTCCCATCCTCATTCCTCGCCCGCAAGCACGCCCTCAGGCAGATCCCCAGTGTTCCGTCGCACGGAGTTAAGCAGGAGGGAGGCTCTCAACTCTCGTGAAAGATTGATGAACACTGCGTAATCTCACCCCGAGCCCAAGAACACGCGCATTGTTAATGTTTAATCGGAAGCTTCTCGAGGGGAATGTCGAAGGCCTTAATCGATGCATGATGCACTTATGTTTTGCTGAAATGCTTACGCGCCGTGAGATTGGGCCGATTACCTTTATCCTGATAAAAATTAGGCCCGCACGCAATACATCCCACAACATCTGCACGAGTGTACCACTAATAGTAAAAGGTACAATTGCTCAGATAACTGTCAGCCACGTTTTAAGGTGATTGAAACAACCGTTTTACTCATCGATTTACGCGAACATTTGCATGCATGTTTTCATTAGTGATGCCCATCGATAATGGCGAAAATAATTGCATCACAGGGATATGGTTTCCCGGAAATTAGACTGTTTTTTAACACATTTCCAAATAGCACATGGCATATATTTCGTGACTATTCGATTGCAAACATTTGCACAGATTTGCACAGATCTCGCAATCGCGAAATTATTAATTTCTTATTATTATAATGTTCGATATCAAATATACAGGTGGGACGCCGAGTTCAATACTCGAACACAACATATTTTCAAGAAATTTCGCCTAAATGGCTGATTGCAAGCCGAAGAATCATATTCATAACAAGCTTAAATTATGGAAAACTTAAAAAGTATAACTTTTGTATCACTTCTATTACTGCCTGTATGACGAGTTTCAGCACAAAAATATGTCCTACTAAATTAACTGAGGTCCAAGACTTTTTTCCCATGGACTTAAAAACATACTAAAGCGTAAACCCAATTACCAGCGATTACTGCTCTGACAACCTAAACTATTTCCCGTCCGCCGAACTCTTCTTATATCTAAGTATGTGGCTTCTTCTGAATCCTTTTTCATGTCCAATTAGTCTTTAAAGTATGTATGATTTTACACTTTCCCGGCGAATTAAATTTGTGTAAATTTCTCGGGCTCGCCACCGGGTAAGATATTCATAGGCAGCTGACGTTGAAATATTTTTAGACCATATGAACAACCAACATCCCAACATACAGTTCACTATGGAGATAGAGAAAAATAATAGAATCGCCTTTCTCGACGTCCTTATCAACCGAAAAGAAAATGGCAAACTGGGGAATAGCGTTTACCGGAAGGCGACGCATACAGATTTGTACCTAAATGGCATTAGTCACCATCACCCCTCTCAACGCAGAGGCTGTCCTCTCCACTCTCATACATCGTGCGAGGTCAATATCTGACGCAAGAGAGTCTTCCTGCAGAATTGGACCACCTTCGGAAAACCTTCCGGCAAAATAGATACGGAGAGCGGCAAATTTCGATGGCCTTCAAAAAGTCCCGTGAAAATTCACGAAAATCGGATTTGGAGGTTGACCGGCCTAAACCTACGTCTAGGGCCTTTTTGCTCTATGTATCTACCATATTACGGAGAATTTTGAGGGTTCTGAAGAGGTACAACATCGAAAGCATCCATAGACCTATGGCCAATTTAAGAGACCGCCTTGTGAGGGCAAAGGACCCAGTTCGCCTCATGACTCCGGGGGTACATAGAATCCCATGCGAATGTGGTGAAGTCTACGTGGGAGAGACTGGGCGAACTATATCCACGCGTCTGAAGGAACACCGTATGCATTTCCGGCTTGGTCAACCGGAAAAATCAGCAGTAGTTGAGCATAGCCTGAGTCGGGACCATAAGATCATTTGGGATGACACGACTGTTCTTTGGCGATCCGGCCAATTGTGGGATCGCTTAACCAAAGAGGCGATAGAGATAAGGTTGGAGAGGACGAATTTCAACCGGGATACTGGTTACACGATCAGCAGCTCTTGGAATAGAATTCTGTGAAGAATTTAGAACGCCAGAGCTAAGTCCCCGCTGGTCAACGGTCCTCCACCACAACAATCGGGGCTCGACCAATCCCGCCCCGCCTAGCGCCAAATTAAACGGTCTCTTCAAGCTCGCATCAGTAGCCTTGAGAATGGGTAACGAGTCGGAACCCGAAACGTCGGCTGCCTATGAATATCTTACCCGGTGGCGAGCCCGAGAAATTGACACAAAAGTCTTTAAAGTAATTCATTAAAATGAACTGCACAAGTTGAACAATTTTATAAAAAGCACGAGGGCATATGAAATACATTTTCAACCCGAAATTTGGACTCCGTAAGATATTGGACGCAACGGGAAAAGGGAGACGTTTGGACCGCGCACCGAAATCAGGCTGAGTCCAAACGAGTGAAATAATTTCCACGGTAGAGCCTAGAAATTTTGAGAGTCGTCGCCAAATTAAGGACGGCTTAGCAACGCTGGAAATTTGGCGAGTGTCTCAACCAGATCGGCAGGCCAATTGCGCGATTGCGAGGAACGTTCAGCCCACGTGGGTGGAAGGTGGAGAGGGGTGAGTCTCGCCGCCATATGGGGAGAGAAAACTGGGGACACTAACACATACACAGAACATTCCTACCCGGAGAAGTTTAGGAGACATGAAGATTTCTCCAAAGAGGACAGCGCCACTGGTGCACTTACACCAAAAACAAGTGGGCCAGGAGGGTAGAAAACTATTAATAAAAAAATAAATACCGTACATACTAGTTCGACTTTTTGAGACCAAATATTTGGATAAGAAATTGAGATGCCAGAATATACACGCGTCAAACTTTTAACAGCTAAAATCTCTGCACGAAAAATGAGCAAACCCATTCCAGTCCTAGGCCCGCCACCTCCGATGCACATGCCGATCTCCCAATTCGCCAAAATCATACGCAGAATAAAGAAAAACGCCTGTGGGCTCGTACTTTGATCCGCAAACGAACGCACAATAAGATTATAAAGTACTTTCAGTTGACATCACAATTCTTATCACAAGATTTTAAAGAAACGTGAGCCAATTTTTTTAAAGTTTTGCGGAACTCGGAGGAGGCGGAATGCAAGGAGCGCGCTTTACGTTTGTGGATTCAGCGAAATTTTTCCCAAGTCGCGATTGAGACCATAATCAAACGTCGCTTTTAAATGTCATCAACTGTAAGACGTAGTAAGTAAGCACAATAACATGAATGGCGCAAAAACCTATTTCAAATGACTGAAACAGTCGATAACTAACTGAGCAGACACCTAAGATGTTTCAACTGGACTCATTTTTTGAACACCGTACAATGAAAAACCGCCTTCCCAACCGAAATACATATCATTTTCCGAAAAATTACTGAGAAGAGTACTTGATTAAAATTTAAAATATTGAGAAAGCTTTAAAAACTATGCACTGTTAAATGTCTGACGAGATAAATGCGTTATTGATTTCTCATTTTTAAGAGAACTCTACTAACTTCATTCCCACACCCATACCATTTCCCACGCAAAGTGATGCGTGTTTTTCGGCAAATGCCCCGGAAATTACAATTAGAAGTAGCCGATATGTTGCAAACAGGAAAAGTTGGTTGTTTTTCCTTATACTGATGGTGCCAAGGTTATCGAGTTCATCAAGATGTGCTGTGGTAAGGCGCTCAAACAGCCTTGAATTGTAAAATAAATCTTAACAGGCTGCAGATATCGCCAATCTCAACTACAATGACTATTCCTTACCAATTCAAATCAATAATAATCCCACATTATTACCAATCTAAGAAAACTAACTGAGTCTGGCATTATCACTATATCACGAGACATACGTTAGCGACTCTTCTATAGTGTGTGTTAGCGCGTGTTCCTTTTTTAACGCTCCTCCCAAGTGTTTCCGCTCGCAACGACCTCCGTGATTACTCAGGTCCGATAAGAAGAGAAGGGAAGCTCTCGTTAAAAACCAAACAGCTGAAGACTCGCGTTCCGCAACAGACGGCGCTGTTTGCAGATGCGTGTCCCTCTCATCCGGAGTGTTTATGTGTACAAAGCCACCACGGGTCGGTCAACCGGTCGCGTCGGGGAGCTGAGGGGAGGGAAATTGAGAGGGGAGGGGGAAGGAGGGAGGGAAGAGGGGAGGGTTTGGATGCAACGCGGAATTGACACAGCGCTAGCTCGAATTACGTTTCAGCCGAGATGGGGGGGAAGGGAGAAGGGTCAAGGGATCAGATTCTTTTCCGAGTGGGAAGACAGCCTCCGGCGGTCACTCTCCTTAATGCTTTATTTGGGGATGAGAGAAATTAGATCTGAAAGCATTGGCTAGGATATGAGGAAAAAAATCGTAGGGTACATGATAGGAAATTTAAAAAACGGATAGGTACACTGTTCAACACGGTAAAAAAATTATTTAGAGGCAGGAAATTTCCAAGTATGTATTAGTGAAAATCATGGACTTAATGTTGTTTTAGCGAGGTTTTTTTCTAAGGAGTAATGGGCACCATTTTCGATTTTTTTTATTTCAGCGGCTGCATGAAGCATCATGGAAATTATGATAAATTAACGGTGCATTGTTTCAAATTATTCAAATTCTCAGTAATTAAGTAAATACACAAACTAAGTGAAGCACATCTACCAAAATGAAAAACAATGTCAAAATAACAATAAATTCAGTTGATGCCTGCCTACTCGTAATGCATACATACAGCATTAGGGAATAAAAGGACGACCATCAGCTACATAAATGATTTTCGACGACAAATACATACAATGTTAGTGGACCAAAAGATATGGTAAACAATCGCAGAAATGCCAAGATCACTGGGTGGAAATGGCTATGAAGAGCTCGTTTTATTTACTACAATAATATCTACGATACATCAATTAATTTTTTCCGACGAATCCTTCCACGCGAGGCATAGGCGTACGTTTAGTAATTTCCGGAATAAAATACCATGAGTTTATGGTTCCGTCACCAGTTGAGCCTCGTCAAATTCCCGGACGTCCTCAAGTCTCATTTTCGAAATGTACCCTAAGGATGAGAACTTCTACTTTATGCTCGATTTTTCCCGCCGGATATCTCTCCTCATATCGCGGTATGTACTATGCTGTTGACTCCAGAGAATTGTTGGGTTTGCTTTCTTCAAAGACAGGATACGGTCGTTTACCACCCAGTCTCTATTCCCAGTCTGGAAATTTCCAGTTACTAAACACTCTACCCAAGTGTCAGATGCCCTTCATTAAAAGCACCGTAGCGTCATAAATCTTCAAACACCAGATATGAAAATATTTGAGCGCAAACTCAAGGACAATTACCGCAGCTTTTGATCCACCGAAACGTCTGATTATTCGATGGGCAGTGAGCACGAGGAGCATCCATCCCTCTCGATGGTGTCAAGCGAGAGCAAACAGTGTCCATCCACTCACTAAGCGCAGTGCAGAGTTTTTTCTCACCTTCGTCATAATCGGCCGCATATTCGTCAGAGGAACGGAAACAAGTACAAATAGCGTTTTGGATGCATTTATTTTTAATTTAATCAATTCCTGAAGTTTAATTATTCAGGGTTTCCTGAGAAGGTGTTTTGAATATTCCTGTCACAAAACTGGGGCGATGATAAATATCTTTCCAAGTAATGTACACTCATATCTCTGTCCCCCACAAGTATTAGGACAAATGGCGATACACAATTCAAAGAAGGCGATGGATGAAAAATTAAAGAGTTTTTGTTTAGCAATAAAATATCTGTAAGAATGAATACATTTATTCGTAAGAGTTAAAAGATATATTAGTACTAATTTATGAAGCTCGGAATATAATGAATTTATTCGTATTGCTTAGGAGTCGCAAAATCTCCGCAAGTTAGAGGATGAGTGAAAGGGAATGGCTAAAGATTCCATTTTTAATTTCAGTTCGGTTCGGTTAAAATTTTAATAGAATTTCCCTCTTCATCATATTACTAATTTTCCATCTCCTAATAGCATAAATAACATCATTTTCTACAAGGTGTTTCATCTCAAAGATAGGCACGTTAGGGGAGCACTGTGTTTGAAGGGAGACAACGAAAAGGTTTGTCACAACACCCTCAGCTCCCATTACCTAAATTTTGAAAAATGCCTATTGATCAACACCACAGGTAGTTCAGAATCCAAACTAGGAATAATTAAACATAATATCATCATCCTCAGAATCACAAACGGCATTAAACAAAAATAAATTGCAAAATGCGAAGAAATGCTACACATTGTTATTCGTGGAACGACGAATGATGCACAGGGAAATAAATTGCTGACCTAAGAGAAGTATTGTTTTCATTTCTGTCGAAAGAGAGAAGGAAAAACATTCATTTACTCATAAGTCATTTCATCACAAGTCATTAACAGCTAATATGGCATATTTTTAAGAATACCGACTTGATTCATCGGGAGGGACCGGTGAAAAGAAAACCTGTCTAAGAAAAGGTTCTACGGGATCCCAGCAAACTAGGAAAGTTATCGTAATCGCAAAGTTCAACCGGTTACCAAAAATATTAATACCCATACTGATGAGCCCGATATTTTCAGGCGAAACAAGGTGAAAATATATCATGATTGAATCAATAATAACTATGTAATATTCACAATGGTTTTATTTTTCAGAAGACCGATATCGTTGCATGGTTGGATGTCGTCTGAAAATAAAATCCTTGCGAAAATTACCAAGTTATTACTGATTCGGTCAGCATCTATATTCACCAGGGTTGAAATTCGCCATGAAAAAAATCATATGACTTGACCGGGATTCGAACCCGAATCTCTCAATTGCCGGTTGTGTTAAATTCAATGATTGGAAATTCGTCAATTTCGCCGTTTTAATAACGACAATGTTAGGTTTATCCACCGCGACCGTGGCTTTGTAAGCACGACTACGCCCCATGTGCTACATTGTAGACTCGAGGCCTGAACATCTAGTCCACATAAACTGCCCTCGAAATTCGCCTTGAAGGAAGATGGCTTGGTGGTGTAACCAGGCCTATGACACTCTCATAAGGCTCCATAGAATGAAAGTGGGAAATCCGACGGTAGAGCCATCTGGTGAACACGGGGGAAACGTTCGGAAAAAAACCGGAAAATTCAAACATAGTTGGATGTCACTACCTTAGGCACTTAGTAGGAGGCTAAAGTTTCTTCCAATATTTCCTGAAAATCAAAATATACCAGGATACATACCTGCCGCAGTAAAAATTAGAAGAGGTCGATAAAAAAACCCAAAGAAATATGCACATAAACATATTTATTTGACATGAACTTCAACATTCAATGCAAAATTATGCAGAACTCAAAAACAAAGGACAATAAACCCCAACACATTCAGGTGAAATTACCACAAATTGAAAAATTTTCCATAACATTGAAAAATTTACCATAAAATTGAATAATTTACCACAAAACTTTAGCAAGTACCAGATAAGAAACAAAAGGACATAATAAACCCTGCTGAGACAGAAAATTACAGAATGCACACTGATGAGTTTTTTAAAAGTCTTTGAAAAAAAAATACACATGACACAATTTTCTTAGTTTTTTTGGAGGTTTCACAAGTCTATTCTTGCTTTCCCTCTCCCTGTTCACGCATTTCACTGTCCAAAGAATTCTATCCTGGCACATTAACCAGGCAGGATTGTTCTGGCGGAGGTGCAAGGAAATGCATTCTTAAATGTATCACTTTCTCTTAAAATTTAAGACATCTGGGAACAAATATATTTTTTGTCTAATGCTGGGACAAAATTTGCAATAAATAAATTTTCCCACTCCTCCAAAAGGTTGAGGATAGTGTGGGTTGGCTCCAATGAAGACATATATCCATTAACAACCAATTTACAATCATGGCAACTATGCCTCTTTAAAAACTTAGCACACATCATTTTCCCAAACTCAGTCAAAGAAAATTTGTCTTTATCATCAAAAACCACACCACGCTCATATTTTTCAACACCCACCCTAAACACTTCCTCATCCACATTTCTTAGTCTTCGATCCACAAGTCTTAGATTCAGCAATGTCCAGCAAGAGTATCGAATATGACATTAAACTTCAATTGACATAAAACAAACCTTGAGGAGTCACCAAGCCAGCAAAAGCACATTTGGGATCTTCCATTTCCACCACACGGCAGTTTACTGTGTGCCAGAATAAAAGAACAAGAGTTATCTTTCAGAGCAAGCAGTATAATTAGATCTTCATCTTAAAATTAGGCCACTTAAAATTTTTACACCTATTATATACATGAAAAGATTATTTCCAAGATGGGTAATAATCCCTTAACAGAGCAAGATGTCTCTCTAAAATTTGATTGCAGATTTAAGAGCAGAGCCAGGTGACTTCCCAGCAAGAAAACTGATTAATCACATTAGTGACAGCAGAATTCAATAATTATCACCAAATAGAACAAGAGAGGTTTATGAATTGTCCAGCCTCATTTTTTATTGCTCATTATCTAGGCACATTTGGAGGAAATTCGACGATGGTTACCTAACATTCCATGGCTAATTTCAAATCAAAGGGTTTACAGGAAAAAACGACGTGCATACGAGTAACATTTAACCCACGCAATACACTGCAAATCACCTCATGGGTTACTGGGGGTTCAACTCCACTACCATGCACTATAATATATTTCTCAATTACAATGAAGTTAGTGGTTCAGCAAAGTCAATGAATGAAAAGCACGCATAAGCAGACACAAAAATACTTCTTATCACATATATGCACACACAGATATGCAAGACGGATAATTAAATCATATTATAGAATTTTCCCACAAACACAACTCACACCATATAAGACAGATGATAATAAAAGTCCATTCCTGACATTATTACTAACCTATTCCTCGGGTTACATTAATTTCAATGCCAATAATAGGTTCCGCTGTTCGGAGTTTTCAAGCTCCGAAGTTCCAGCCGAATTTCCAGCGAAAACTGTAAAAGTTAAATAGTTGCTTATCCATTACAGCGAAACAAAATATTACACAAATTTTAGCAGACAATATTCATAATCCATCTATACACTACCTTGCACTGATGGCAATGCATCACGAGTCGGAAGAGGCTTCGGGTATTTCTTTCTGTAGCATCTCTCCTGGAAATGGTCGCTACATAGGCGAAGGTTTTTCAGCTGCTTGATGTGATTATGCAATAATTTCTCATCTTCTTCGGTGATTGAAATTTTTGTCCACAAAACCTCTTTATACCCTCGAAAGTTTCACTCACAACATTCCGCAACGTGGCCACGACGGTGAAGCAGGTGAAAGTGCGCAAACAAGAGAAGAACGAAAGAGTTTACTGCGTCCGAAGCACACCCGAGCCCGCTTGGAGAGCTGCGATCGGTGATGCTCAATGCCACCTATGGCGATTCGGAGGTACTTGAGAGTGTCATAGGCCTGGTGTAACTGGCTATAACACACCTGACTGGCAACTGGGAGATCCGGATTCGAATCCCGGTCAAAACAAATTATTTCTTCACAGCGAATTTCAACCCTGGTGTACATGCACCCGTGCGAGTGACTTCATTTGTTAAATGCAATGATTGGGAAAAGCATCCATACTGTTGGATCTTCGGTTCCGACTGATTAGTAAGAATTCGGAAGGCGGTTGGAAATTCGCGCCAGCTGAGTCTCGCGTTATTTGCACTGGCCGCAAAAGTCGATCACTTGATTACATAACAACCCCTCCAGCATACCTAGAAATAGACAGACTTCTACGCAGGAATTTCGGGGCGACCTTTGTTCTTCCGTTGTGTCGGACGGATTCGAGACAAAAGGGAATGCGGGGGATGAGGGGTGGGGGAGGGAAGAAGTAGGAGGAGGAGGTGGGGGACGTCGACGGCCCTTCATTGTGTGTTTGTATACACGTCTCTCACGAGACCGACTCCCGACCGTCCGCCGCGATTGAGAACCCACTCTCGAGCGATAAAAGCGACGCCCCGTGAGAGAAAGAGAGAGATTTGACGCCATGCAGTCCACTTCTCCTGTGTTTCCCAATCGAACGTGAAAGCACAAGAAGAGAATACGATTTCCACGACCCTGGGTGATGGTTTCGAAACGTGTAGGCGACGGAGGTAAACACAGGAGCTCGAGGATTATTCTTTTTCTTCAATATCGCACTCTCAACATTCCTAATCCCGTATCACCCCGCCATTGTGTCGCCTCCGCAATTATATCTCAATGCCTGATACAACTATCAATCTCTGACTCGTGAGAAGGAGGGAGAGGAACAATATAGGAAAGGCGAATGACATTTGAAATGTATATGTCAAAATAGACTTTCCTTAGGACTGACGACAGATTATCTTTGATCTTTGACGCATGACGCAATGAGTTACTTAAAGCCGTAAGCAATATCGGCAAAAAAACACTGACCAAGTATCACAAGCAATTAATAAAAGGGGCATTAAATAAGCCATATATCAGAACATATAAGTTGTTCATGCCCCATTGCCTGTATCCTGAATAGAGCTAATAGTTTCGCAATGCATCTGGCGTGGTTACCGGATGATGGAGCGATATTATTCCTCCTTCCAGACAGTCTTCCTCTTTCAATTACATCAACCAATTTAGACTCAATCGTACCTTTCACTTTGCTTGATAATATTCGAGTGGATTTCTCATCATATTTAAGAGCTCAATTTGATTCGATAGATGCAGAGATCGATGTAGGGTTTGAACAATATATTCTACTTGACGATACAGAGATGTTTAAAACATTTGACATGGGTTATTTAATAAATTAACATTTTATAAACGCTACAAACCATCTTTCCTAACTTCGCAAAAATTGAATATCCATTATATTTTAAAGAAAGTACCGGAGCAAGCTAAGGATTGCAAAACGAATCCAAAAAGTTTTGAAACAAAAATATACTGCAGGTTGTACTTCATTTCTATTTTAGAATGACCTGTTTTAATAAAATTGGTTTGAATTCCTCCAAAGAATACATTTTGGTTCAACCTACTTGACTTGTGATGCACAAAATCTTCATTTTTGAGTAAATAATCATGGAAATTACGCAGATGATAATTTTAGCGCTCATGACATAACACTGAAGTGGTGTAATGAGTGACATGACAAACCTCGGACTCCACCAGAACAGCGCATTTAATTTCAAATCACGGAATCACAAAACTCAGCGGTTAAAGTAAAAGTTTAGCACTTAATTTGAGCACATAGGAAGCTTCTGCAAATATAACACTATATAAATACTAAGTATTATATGCGATCAAAAATAACTTACTGTAAATTAAATAAAGAAGTAATCTCGTCACTGCCTACATAGAAACCAAAATCACGGAAGAAATGAGGAAAAAAGAAGTGATTTCCTTAGGAGACGTTCGAGGCCCCACATTCATACTTTAACTGGTATGTCGCAAAAAAAGTAATAATATAAAAAGAAAATTGATTCCTAAACGTGTTCCCAGGTTGGATACTTGAGTTATAAAGCTAACACACCTTGCATCCGGCCTTTCAGCTGACATAATACGACGCAATTCAAATACGTACTTATATATTCCTGTAATGAGTAGATAATTTCGTTCAATCGCTTAGGTGTAGATACCCATATGCGGATAACTTCTCTCGCTGAACGCTATTTGCTAACAAAATAAAGAAAACCTCTTTCCGTGGTACGAAAAAATAAGTATCCATGTCATTACAGAACGCTTCCATATTTTATTTCCATTACTGGAAAAGAACTATGGCTTTTGTATTTCAAAAGAGTAAAACATATGTACGCTGAGTGATACAATGGCGACGGTCAAACATAATTTCCTGATGTGAAACATTGGGTGCAAATTCTCTAATTAATAAAAAATAAAAATAATTTTAAAATCGACTTCTACTCTGTAAAATCCAAAGCCAACCCTATTCGGTCGACCAAAATATGATATTGATATACCATTCATCATATAATTTCATTTATCTATTGAACCCCAAAGAGGAATATAAGAGGAGCAATCGGTATTAACAATGACAATAAATGCAACTCACCCGTACAGCAGCTAAACTCTCGTCATCAATTAACTCTTAAATGGCAAGTTCACCAAACATACCTGGAAAGAGAAAATATCTTTATTGCAACATTGTCTAATAAGTGAGGATAAGTTTTACAAATTCAAATATTGATAAGGTTAGTATGTCATATCATACATGAAACTACAAATAAATCCTGTTTAGTTTGAATATTAGCCAATTAAAAATATCACTGCATTACGAATGTATTGGCATACTTCGTGACGCCATTGCAACATCACTTCCTAAAAGATTTAGGTTTCTCCTGGCGAATAGTATTAATAAACTCTTCTCGGGCTCTGCACCAGGTGATTGGCTTCATTTTTGCCAAACATCACCTGCCAATCACCTGGTGCAGAGCCCGAGAAGAGTTTATTAATCACTTCCTAATTTTGCCATTTACTCTGATATTGCGTAGGGCATTAAGGCCTAACTGTACCTATTAATTACAGAAAAAATTACACCTTGGCTTTGAAATTGCAATTGAAATACAGACACCATAATGGCATTTCTCCTCCTTTATTCTACAGTGGGAAAAACTGCACTATAGTGAAACTGTATCGCTTTATTAGGTCAATATGATTCCTCTTTTAGCAAAAAAAGTTTGAAAAGCGTGGAGCAAAACATACCTGGATAAGAAGAATAAAAACTCCAGCTTTACTATGATTTTAACTTGGACCTGATAAGACCTCCGCTATCTTAGCTAACTAACTACACCTTATTAGAACAATGGTTATGATAATAGCTTAACGATACTGTTAGATAGAGCAAATAAAGAAATGATTGGAACCTCAGGGCATTCAAGCGTCCCTTTCACTTTTTATGATAGTATAGTCTGGTTATTTATTATTGAATCGTTAATATTGAAGGATTAAAATTACGCCGTGCGCTGATTCATGCGAAACCGTCATTCAAGTCGCAAATTAAATACTTAAGAATCTTTGGTTTTTACACGCAACTTGGAATATAAAATATTAAACCAATGACCCAAATAAGACCTAGATGCCTCAAATCCTTTATCCCAGCTGATGGTATATGCATAAGCATTCACATTCTTTACCTACTTCTCCCATCAACGAGATGTTTGAAAGCATGGTACTATTTACGTGTTTTAAAGTAAACAGCGACAAATTCTAACTCCCAAATGAGTATATTAGGATTCCAGTAGAGAGTCACAAAGGCTCTCTTTACAGCTGAATTCAAGAAGAACAAATATTTACGCATTTTATCAGTAATTACATAAACATCCATTACGAAACGGACGATTATGCTGCACGTATTTCCCCAAAATTGCGATGCCTGAATCCATCTCCCTTAAAATACCAAAAATCACATCAATAGCAAAAGATACAAAAAAGATACCTTAAAAATTCAACTACCGTCAGAGCACAAATCATACCTAATTAGAAGCATACCTGCACGAATGCCAGTTATATCAAACTAGAGCATTTTTCTATGTTTGACCAAGCTAACAATTACTTGCATCCACGCTATTGTATCGCGATGGGGACGGAAAAAGTATCGGATATTGAACGTTTTATAACCGCCTTTTTTGACATTTCATGAAGGAGAAAATTATTTTTAAATTGCAAAAATTTCCATAGTGTAAATTTCAAAGTACAGCTCTTTCAAATTTTCCCTAAAAAGTTATGAATTTTATGAAATAACTTTTTCTCAGTGAAGTTAATATTACCAAAAACACGACATTGGACTTATTTCATAGCTATTAGAGACAACACTTCAGATCAATTGGCATCGTTATCCCACGTTATGAGATGAATTTATGACGAATTAATAAAAAAGGGAGTATTTTAGCTGTAAAAGAGAGTATTTAGCTTCGCGCTGCGTTGATAGAAGTAGTAACACAAAACTAAGCTAAAGTTTTGACGTTAATTCAACACATTTGAGTCAATTAAATACGATGACGATTCAATTCCCTTTCTCCAAATTAAGCACAAGGCATGGATATAGTTACAACTATTATACAAAGAGCAGCTCTCTCTTTCTACGGTAAAAAGAGTAAAGAGGCAAAAAGAGAACTCCACGAGAAGATACGAATAGCATTGGCGTGACGAAGGGAAGAAGAGATGGGACTTGTGAGTCCCTCTAGCGGGAGAAGTATAAACATAGGCAAGAATTTGCCCTGGATTTCTGTATTAGTCACTGTTAAGTTCACGGAAACAAAAGGATAATGTAAAGATTGACTCATCGTGGCGGCTTCCGCCGTGCAAACTGGAACTTCTTTCGGCTTACTCTTACTCAAGACACGGATCACTTCCTGACACACTTGAACGCAACTCATCACTCTTGCATGACCATACATTTACCCGCAAGATGAATGTGCGTCGAACATGGGTCACATGATGCGCGGAATGAAAAATATGGTCAGGAGCGGTTGGTAACCCATGCAGTCAGGTAGGAAATGAAAGAGGTAATGTTACATTTGCACGACACCAAGTAAAAAATGCACTAATCTCACGAACAAATTGAGATTCTCAGGGTATGAGTGGAGCTATAGGTTGAGCCCAAGAGGAATATTAGGCAAAAGGGAGACTATTTATTGCAATTGATGGATTATGTAAATCGACGGTAGCATCTGTCACAAAGTATGATTACGAGGAATTCAGAAGCATGAATTCTCAGAGGAAGGTAGTGGGAGACATCGTTAACTTAAAAGATCAGAATTATATTTAAGCTTGTTTCATTACATAAAAAACACAAATTATAGGTTTTTCAAAGCTTGTTTTCAAAACAAAATAATACGGAAATAGCCAGTGGAGAAATAGTACATTTTGTAAGAAGCCCGGTATAGCTGGGAAAGGCGCACGCGGGCGGCTTCGGGTGCCCGAGCGAAGCGAGTGTGACCAGCCGCCCAAGAAACGCTATTCGCAACTATACCGCAAGAGTTGCAAACACTGCTTTTTATCACCACTGTGTTGAAGTTTTATGTACTCGGATCGATATCATAAACATGTAACAGATGATAAGGTCTCTGCTACCAAACATAACGTTGCCGCCGAACAAACTGGAGGCAAGACGATACAATCGAGTTTCGCATATGATCGCACGATCTCGAGTGTGCTGTTGGAAATAACACATGTAGTGTACAACTGACGATTTAGCGTACGGTTATCCTCACACTATATAGCATTTTCCCAGCGCGTACGACAAAATATAATATGTAGAAGTTGACAAATTTAATAACCTATTTTACAAACATAGCGAGATAAATGTAAGTCTTCCCGTTAAAATTTTTCCTCGGAAAAAAATAAATAAATAGGAACGGATTATGACCATTAGTAATACAACAATTCATCCGATCCTCAAAGTGGATTCGTTCGGATCGATCAGAATAATGCTCGATTCATCTTACTACTACTACCTCTACTAGCAGCAATCCACTTATCTCATAGGTAACAGTCATTATGATGGGGCATATGCATTCCTTTCATGGACCAAATGTATTCACAAGGGAAAAGGAATAGCTAATAAAGGCACAATACAGAGGGATGGAGAAGATAAACATGATACGTGATTCACAGGAACTTATCGAAAATGACCCGGCACCTTGGACTGACGTAATGACGATAAACGTAAGTAATGATTCGCATAATTTTGCAGGAAAGAGCCACCACAAAAGCATACGTTGTTAAACAACCTAAGGATCGGTTATTGTTATTAGTTTTCTACTCCACTTACGGAATTGAGCTAACAGCGTTACACGACTTAAGCCGTAAGTTCATCTTTAAAAGGTCCAAGCTCCAACTGATATAACAGTGCCATCCTCTAAAAGCGACCAGGAATTAAAGTGTTCACTTCGGCCAGTGGCCTTCTCTCCTTTCCAAAAAACAGCGGATCAGAATTGATGAGAAAATGGGATGTAATGATTACATTCGCCGCTGAAAGGAGACGGAAGGAAATCGGTGGCGGACGCTGGCGCCGCGGCGGCGGTGGCGGGAACTAGCAGGCGATGGCATGAAAAGGCTAGACGGTGTCTCGGACGAATGCTGGTGGAAGAGGGTTGGAGCGGGGCAGGAGAGGAAGGAGGCAATAAAGGAGGGACGAAGGGGAGATTGATGGCGGGAGGGAAGAGAAAACAGAAGACGAGGGGAATGGGATAATAGCAATATTTATCAAGAAGACTGCGGGAATGCAAGAATGCGACCAACGAACGACAACCGAGCCACAGTCCTGATTTCCCGTTTCCAGTGCATCTGATGTGAGTACCGGGGTAACAACGCTACACGCATACCCACAACACTTTCGTTAAGAGTCCTCTACAGAGCGCCAACTCAACAATTACGTGTCGAGTATAGTGCTGTCATATATTGTGTATTAATAGAGTAGTTGGCGCAATGTAGAGGACTCGGACTTCCGTAACTCAGTGCTGCCCTCATCAGGAATCGCGACGAGCGAACGAAGTAATGAGAAAGCGAACGAAATAAGGATTCTCACATCCCCTGGGCGTTTTGAGGCTTAGTTCTAATTGGACAGTATCTTGATACTCGAATGGAACATAACGCCCAATTAAAAAAGCTTTTTCTTCGGGCGTGAGCATAAATGAATTATGCTGATTTCAGATTCCGATAGAAGTTCAACAAAATGAGTCAAATAGGAAATTTAACGCTCAGATACGTTCAACCGTATGGTTTGGATATCTTGAAATATTCTGGTCAATGTATTCTCAGGTTGTAGCAGAAGGTACCATAATATCGTCGCGGCACACCATTATAATATACCTTGGCGAAATTACAAGAGAAACTCATGTCGTACAAGGGAGGCATATGAATTACTTCTTCTGACGAGATATTTAAAATTCTTATACCACAGAAAAGACTGTTCAAGACCCTTGGGCCCCAAACAGTCACTCACTGTTCGCTCCGACACTAATACATTGCACTTGAATAATACAGTGTGGAAAGTACAAAGCGAGTTCTCTTTTCATGCGTCGCTTTTCCACAAAGTAAAGCCTGAAACTTTAATTTGTATATTTCACTTTATCTCTCTTATTTTCGTAGATGGTGTCCCAACATCCCCTGCCAAACGCCCCCGCGCGAAGGCTCTAAGGGGTGACATTGTGTACATAATAGTTGGGGAACGAAGAGACTCAGAACACGGCGAGTGGTGAGTGGCTGGAGTTACACTGCCACATTCGCCCGCACGGGCATTTCGAATTGAATGATTGAATATAAATATTATATCGGACGAGAACAGAGTTCCATAAGGAATAAAAACATACACATAGAGTATTAGGCATCGAATTAAAAGCCATTAGAAATTTCTAATAAAGTTGAAAACGATTGCAATTATAACATCATTGTAGAAATATAATACGATGAATATTACATCAGCCTTTTCAGTGAATGAATTGGATTGGATATTTGGCGAGGCGACCGACTGCTAAGGTCATTTGCGCCACAGGGGACAGGTAAGGGAGGAAGGGTGGATGGAAACACGGCGTCGGCATTAGGCTGCTCTTAACGAAAAGCGCCAAGGGAACCACGGTTTAACGTCTCATCCGACAGACGGAGTACTGTACTTGAAGTGCCCTCCACAAGACACTCAAGTAGGGATCGGTTTTCCTCTGAAAAACATCCTCCTCTGCAGGGATTTGAACCCTGGCCGTCCGTATGGTTAGCCGGTACTCTAGCCACCACACCAACCCGATCCCCTTCAGTGAATATTATCATCTAAAATTACTGAAGCACTTATTTTGCAGGTTAGAAAATTATTAAATTTAAACTTATTCATATTATAGGTGTATATAAGGTGGTCCAGAATATCTTTCCGTACTCTTATGGCCGAAGTGAATGTTAATAATTGACAAAGAGATGCTCTACACTTTAGAACTTGGAACCATCTCCTGACTCAAAAAGATCTGTTAAGAGCACTATGGCTATTTATAATCGGGCTTTCATACAGGTAATTCGATGTGTTACATAGTAATATTTTGTACATAAAAACATATAGGTGAAATATTCTTTCATGCTTTAATTTGATCAATCCAGACGGACATAGTAAGGAATGTCACGGTCAAAAATATTTATATTATGTACAAATCGTACACCAGAGAGTAAAAGTGTGGACAAAAGACGTGAAGGCACGGAGGCGTTCACCGCGCGGAAAATGGCATGGTGGGGAGGGCTGGCGGAGAGGGGGGGGCAGGGACTTGAGAGGGTATGATTTCGCGAAGAGGGAAGCCGTGGACCGAAGGGGGAGGGGAAGAGGGTCGGGGGAGGTGGCGGGCGGGCGGGCGGGGGCGCGAGAAGGGGTGTTCCGCGAATTCAATGGTCTTGAATAATGAAAAGGAGAGGTGAGCGATGAACGGGGAAGGGAAAGGAAATAACGGTTAATGAAATCAGAGCCGGAGAGCATAAGGAATCATAAATTCAAAAGTTTCGCCTGAAAGGGTGCAGTGGGTGGGTGGGAGGGAGGGAGGGTGGATGAGTGAATGGAGAGAGGAATGGGGGGGGTGAGAGTGAAGATGAAGAAGAGGAAAAGGAAAGGAAACGGGAACTTGAGCGAAGTGAGTGAAACACGGTGGCATTCGGGTGAGGCTCAGAGCAAAACGGTGAGCATTGAAAAATTATCTAAATTAAAAAACCTATACCGGTAAATGATAGTTTTCATAGCAGTAAGAAACAATCCTCTTGATTATTACACATGAAGGCTCCTATTAACCTATACAGTTTTTTCTACATCTTCCCGTACATCCTACACTCATTCATGTCGTCCTTATTACGACGTACCTATTCTCTTTCTTTCCCTCCCCCTCTTGTCCTATAAACTTCTTATTATATTCTTAAGTAATCCTTCGATCCTCATTACCTCTTCCACTTCGACCCTCATTACCTCATAAACTCGTATTTACTTTGCCTCATATTCTCATCCGAGTGTATACTCACCAAACTTACCACGCACTTCCACTTTTGCCTTCTTGCCCTTCCACCGCACCCTGTCCACACTCAATTCTTTTCCTTACGTCAGTTGGAGCGTTTTTGTTTTTGGACCGTTTGCAAGACTTAAAATTTGTTCTTATTAGCGTTATCTATAGACAAAACTGAATATATTACAGCATACTAATT
The DNA here is from genome assembly GCA_963169105.1 of Ceriagrion tenellum. NCBI lineage: Eukaryota > Metazoa > Arthropoda > Insecta > Odonata > Coenagrionidae > Ceriagrion > Ceriagrion tenellum. Next base: position 3,737,660 of record OY720633.1, read on the forward strand.
GGGTTTTCGGCAATGAAATACTATATTAACACATAGTTTCGAGGTACATGACACATATTTCGTAATGATTCAATAAACTATGCACATGATTACTACTAAACGCGAAAAACTCATGTTATATTCGTAAAATTGTTTCTAACAAATGTCAAGGAATCATGATAAGCCCATCATTTCAAAAAAAATATATTTCAATGTAACTTCGTCTAAATTCCAAATTCCCCGCCGAAAACTGTAGTCGTAGCACGATTTAATAACGTTAAATTTTAAAATACATTTCTTGAAAGATTTCTATGATTGCCACGATGGAACATTCCGGCACACAAACATATGTACTTACATAAAACAAGGTCCAAGAATTTTCTTCCGACTTACTTACAAATTGCTAAAAATGTGCACTCCATGATCCACGACTTCCGCTCCAGCCATATCAAAATTCGCCTCCTCTCTCTGGCTCCGCTTCCAACGCTCCCTGACGCTTTCTCCTCCCCAATTGCCATTTCAAGAGAACTAAAGAGTGTCTCATCCCAATTCACTAATATTAGCACTAGTTTATATCACAAGCTCACCACGGTAGTACGAGTTATTCGAGTAAACCCAGTCAGAATCTCTCCGTGTGAACGCCGACTAACGCCAACCTAGGAGTTAAACTTGTTTACCACGCCAGTTTACTAGGGTTGCTGCCGGTAATCAGCATTCGAAATGCATTTAAACGGACTTCATTTGAAATCGTGGTTGAAATACGAGCTAAGAAAATGGAGGGCCAAGCAAAAAGAAGGTAGCGCTACATTGTAAGGGATACTGAAGCCCTCCTGGACAATACATCTAGACCATTCGAAGGAGCATGCATTAATTAAATAAGCATTGCACGGTGATAATATATGCGAATACTGCTTAGTACGGCCGAAAGCGCGTAGATTGCTTCTTTTTGCCGTTTCTTTAGTGATCTCTTACTCTTCACCAGAGGTCACCAATATCTGTAGTTATAGAGCGTTTCACATTTAGTACACAGTATGGGTCAAATGGAGAACGATGCAGCCAAGCTTAAGCTAGCTGCACTTACATCTGGGCCTCTGAGGCAACCATTTCCAACACCGTGCTCAGTCAAAGCGAGTTATCCTAGGAAATAATGTCTGCATATTCGAAAACTCATTAAAGAGCAGGTAGGACACAGCAATGGTTCTATGTTAAATTTTCCACGAGCAATAACAACATAACATCTTCGATCTTAGAGGAGATCTAAACAGAAAAAAAAGTCTCCATAAGAGCCCATTGCTGCCCACGAAATGTGAAAAGGGCTATATTAAAAACTAGAAATCGTCAGAACGCAAGTTAGTCGCCATGTTAATCATCATTCAACCCTTGTAATGTTAAAGGGGCATCATTGGAGCGGACATACTCTTGACTGGGAGAGGGAAGTGGACGACGGGAGTATTTGTGGCGGGATATGGGGAGGGCCGTGCGGAGACGCCCCCTGTACCGGACCCACAATCCCCTGCGCCAGATGGACGACCGACTCCTATGAATGAAGGAAGAGGGTCTGCAAAGAGGAGGGGATGGGGAGGGCGGACGAGTTTAGGAGGCGTAGCAGGCGGGGAGGGAATAGGAGACGCCCCTTTAATTCGCCCGCGAGACGGTTGGAGGGGAGGGGGGTTCTAGGTCGTCTCTCTCCTTGTCACCCCCTGCCACCCTCCCTCAGCGCACACAGCGGAATGAATAAACATGGCCGTACAACGGGAGGACGCCACGGGTGGGTTTGGAACGAGTGAGGAGAGGGCAAATGACATTTAGCCTCTTTATTTCGTCGCTTGCGGCAGACTTAGGGTTTTTACGGCGATCCAGCTCCTGAGACAGGGGTAAGCAACCCGGAACAGGCATGCCAAATGTGGCATTCCGAGGCCTTGATTCTGGCAAGTGAAATATCTCCTTGCCAAATTTATCTTCCACTTTTAAGGTAATGCGAGCGAGATAGTTCCCTAATCATAATAGAGACCATATTCGATATATCCGTTTTAATTTAAAAAGTTGTAGGACACAGGAATAAAATCTTGCATTGTTAATGATATAATATAGTTATAGTTTCATGATATAATATAGTTATAGTTAATGATATAATAATAATATAGTTTTACATGACAGAAATTGTAAGTAATCAAATGGAAATACCTAAATAAGTCTTTAACTTGACCCATTTTTTTCACGCGATACGTTTGAAACTCCATCAAAACGGAAGATTTACTGTGATTCCGAAGAATTTACTGCGGTGACAAAGTGATTAACTTTCAAAAATAGTTGAGAAAACACACAAACTACACACTTTTGATGTTTGAACGAGATCTAAGTGTAGGAAATGCCTCATTTTTAATATAAGGTCTCTATGGAGTGCATACATGTACCATGTCTCATACAAAGGGGCTGGTATTTTTTGGTAAATATCTCGGAAAGTAACGTGGTAAAGGGTTGAATTTTTTGAGTCAATAGAAGGGTGATATATTTTCCTTTAAAATGAGACCAAATTCATTCATTTCTATGTAAAATGATATTTCGCTCAAACTACCTTATGGGAAACTCCTTTAATCGGCGGTGATAGCTCCGGCGCGAGGAAGTCGGTCTGCATCTGATAAAAACGAAGTCAATCCTCATTATGTCATTAAAGCGGCCGCGCGCACCGAGATACGACTATTGACTATTCTTCAATTTTACGTTCACTCAATTTCAGTCGATTTACGAAATGATTAACAAAGCAAATATGAAGATGTCAAATGATTATTTCTCAAAAATTTGACTGTAAAAAAAATGTACAATTTTTAGGTAAGAGATTTGGTCGAATTTTTCAAACACTAAAAAGGTTGCCCACTCCAGTCATAAGGTTATGTTGCATCAGTAATATTAAACTTTTCCCCCGACAAATAACAACGTCCATGCCAAGTTTGGGTTGATCAGAATAAAGCCATCAAGCTGAAATAAATGCATTGAAATAAAACACCAGGTCTTGTTCCACACTTTGAAAAGAGAGGAGGAATTCAAAATAATTTATTTCACAACGAGTAGATCATCCCACGAACTCATACTCGAAACGTCCATTTTTGAGAGAATGATTAGACTACAGCTTCAACTGTTCGGAAAATTGACGAAAATTCCAATCATCATGCCTAATAAAATAATTCAATATTAAGTAAAATATGAAGAATCAGCTCCACTTTATTTACCAGAGGAGAAAACATAGGCAGGATACATATAAATTAAGGAAAGATTCACTTCATTCCGAATGATGGAGGAAATTACTATCATAAGGTCCACAAACATCATTCTGAGGGTTAAGCAACTGATGATCAAATCTATTCATCTAATCGAAGGCAACTATTGCAATGAAGTTTCTTTTCGTAAATAGGAATAAAATATCGGTAAAATTATGTGAATCACATTCATCTCCGACTAGCTTCAGAAAAAGAGGAAAAACGGCATTGATGATGAAATTCAAATAAGCTTACGCCACAACTTTAGAGTTACCAACCTGAGTTCGCTATTTGTTTTTTCAACAAAGTTGACTGAAATTGATAGAAAACAGCGATGTTTACCAGGCGACGACGGAAGAAAAACAACGAACACTAAAACGCGAGGGAATCGTCCAAAAGAAAAATATTTGGAGTCCTTTCCAAAGCAAAAATCAGGACGTATACAAGGCGGCCGCGTGTTGACTGCGTGGATTACTCGTCGAAGCTTGGATGACTCACACATCGCTCACTAGATCAGAATAGTAGTATCCGGTTATACACTGGCATACCCGCTGGGTTGGTTTCATACAGCGTCACGGCGTCATTCTCATTTATCTTTTTAAGAGGTTCCTCCGACGCAAATTACGACGATTTCATTGCAAAAGCCCAACTCATTCGATGCACGATCAGTATAAGACCCAGTATACTACAGATGCTAGATATTAAGAATGGAATCCAGAACAATTGGTGCCTTCCCAGAAGGCTTCACACGATAACTGAACCGGCGGAGAAGAGTAATTTTCATTCATGTCCTAACTAATGTCTACTAAATCACAACATGAAACCATCAATGATATAAGGCGACCAAAACACCAGTTATTTACGGTTGATTTCATAGCGTGAAAATAACTAAGTTAATAACTGGCGCTGATTTTAGAAAGTAAGGAACGCATGGCTTCAGTAAAAGCTGATTTAATAGGCTTAAGACAACGAGGTCCTACCGGGAGCTAGTAGCATACTAATATCTCATCAATTATGACATCAAGTAACTCAGCCAGAATGATAGCAATTATATTTCTTAGCCAGCATGCTGGCTCTGCATCACACACCACTGAATGATATCTTACTAGTCAGTATCCTCGAACATTCGTTTGACCAAGTATAGAGTGAAACGTACTTAAGAATGTGACTTGACTCTTTCCCAAGAGACGGAGCATACATGTTTTGCATTCCTTCAATCTTAATCCATTGTTCCCGCGCAAGGATTTGTAGTTCGCACCTAGGATGAAACAGTACAAGCGACCACCATTACGTGGTGCACAAGTACCCCACCTCGCCTCCAGCAACGGACTTCTCCGCGCACTCAATCTGCCACGAACCAATCCCCCTCCCCGTTCTCCCTTTAACTCGAGCGACACCAGCGAGAGAAAATTACTGGAAACCTATAACGAGCCAGAGTGTTTGAATATGCAGCGCTCGGCACCGGAATCCATATTAATGGGGAGAAGAGTTAACGAGTCGCTTTGCAAAAGGGGGAAAAGGAGCGAGCGACTCTTCGCCGGTTTTAACATTTGAATCGTTCCGAATTAAGTCGGAGTCGCGCAAGAGACGGGAATAGGCATCGGGCCGAAGGGGCAAAATCCTCCCTTCTCAACGCCTCACCAACTCCATCTCACGGGAATGATCGACAACAAAGGGGGAGGGAGCAAAGATTGTAACTCTGGTGAATTATTGAGGATAAACGGTTGCCTCCCCTTCCATCTCCGCCTAATGCAAGACTTTGAAATTATTAATCATCATCACCAAAATTCCAGAATGGTGATTATACAATTGATTGAGCGACAAATACAGCGAAGCAACTGCCCGATAATACATTCTGAATAATGCATACCGAGCATCTATCGCTCTCTTATCCAGTGTAAGCATCTTTTATTCACCACTCACACGCGAGAATGACTTAATGTCATCACAATAAAAGCCCTCCCCTGCAAATGCAAGAGTAATATTCAATGTTCGGTAGAAATGCAAACATATTAAATCGAGGACAATGAGTTCACGGTGCGGCATAAGGACGAGAAAATGCATACGAGTCTTTGGCGGCGTAAAACTAAAGTAAGTTTAATTCAAACGAATGAGCTCCTGAGTCACAAGCCAGTTTCAGTGGCTCCTGTTCGCAAGCCAGTGCAGTGCCATCAGTTGAGAGAACTAACCACCGATAAATTTAAGACAAACAGATTCGATGTTAAACAATATTATCCACACATCAATATTTGGAGCCCTGATCCATTCTGATGATGAATTTTGTGAATTATTATAGAGATTTCCCATTAATGCATTAGTTATCTTTTCATGATTTCGACTCTCCAACTAATGAATAAAGTCCGCACGGTAGTGATATTCCAAAACCACATTCCATGGTCAATTTACTTCCAAAACACACATGATAAAATAAGGCTGGCAATAAGATGGGTTTTCAATGTTATTCAAAATTATTATAAGGTAAAAAATGATGTTACTGAAGCACTGATACACAGGTAGTCTACGCTTTATTTTACAGAACGCTTTACAAGTGTTACTCCCACGGCAAAGATTCGGTAACGGATTGATTTTAACCCTATCCTTAAAGGTTGATTCAATCAAATGGCTCAATGTTATGTTCAAAACTGAGACACAAACTAATTTCCTGCCCACCTCCTGGAGCAGACAATCAAAGCGTTTCCCAGCAGCAGCCAACTAATTAAAGGACACGCCCTAGGGAATCCCAATCATCAAAATCAATGGAAGAATCTGAGACTTCCAATTCCAAGGAAATGGCAATCGCTTCAAGGCCAATTAGAAAAAAAAACTTTCATTGGCGAAAACATAGACCCGCACGAGATGAGTGTACACGTGCATCCCGTTGTAGGAAAAAAAACAATTTCGAGCTCAAGGGTGTTCCAAGTCAAGTTGATAGTATGGGCTGTAATGGAAATTCGTTTCCCGCATAAATCGTCTTACGGACAGTGGTGCAGTCGGGTGCTGTTGACAAACAGCATAATAAATTTACACGTATGATTCTATAATACCTAAATATTATTCTCTTATATAACTTAATTAACATTATTGCGCTTATGAAAATGATTGCTTACTAGAGGTGATCACACGGAGCTTAAGTTTGGCAACGGCGTTCCCCCAAATCGTCTTCTAAATATGGAACGCTCTATTTTTTTATACCTTGCGCACCACAGCATAAGTGAACGGGGGTTATTTTTTTCAGAGGGTTGACATTCAGAATGAGAAAAGAGAGAGGTGATGGGAGGGAGGGAAGACGCGAAAGGGAGGGAGATGCACGGAAGGAATGAAGAAAAAGGAGTGGCAAAAAATCGGTTCCGGTAAGGAAAGGGGGGAGTAGGAGGGAGTGGGAGGAGCAGTGGGTAGTGTTCGACCGGATATCGGGCGGAGGGGGAGGGGGGTGGAGTGGGTGGGGAAGAGGGAAGGGGGTGGAGGGAGGATGGGCGTGCGGTCGTGGATGGGACGAGATTGGATTTACAGCAGCTCGGATGCGTCTTGATTAGGGGACAAGGGGGGGGTTACTGAGGGGCGGCTCTCCAGGTCCCACACCACAGGCTGCACACACAAAAGGGGGAGTGGCAGGGGGACGATCCTACGCCTCCTGCCTCGTAGTCGAGAAGAATCCCTTCCCTCCTTCGACCCCTCGTTCCATCAAGAGGCAGCTGCCCTGGACGTGGTTAAGACACCACCGAAGCAAACCAAAAACATTTGTATTTTCACCCGACTCTGATTTGCACGCGTGAAACTGCACGCTTGAAACGTAGTCATCATATATAGGCAGCCTTATCATGGGCGTAGTGAGACACAAAGAACGACAAACGTACTGGCTATAGGGGAATCGTAAAGTATAAGGTTTGCCAAACTTGAACGAAAATGGAACAACTTGAAAGGTGACGTAAGCGATGAGTGTAAAATGAAACAAGAGGCAACATAAATCTGAAATGAGATTGATATTGAAGCTGGGAAGAGATATCAATTGATAATAGATTGCCCGAAATAAAAAAAGGATTGGATTGCGTGCCAAATAACGAGAGCTGATGATCATTACCAAAAAGTAAATGGTTATCAATATTCTAGGTGATATGCCATGAGCAGTACCACATCTATTACAATATTGAGTAAATAAACTGATTAATGCGTAGTAAAGGCTCCTTATAGCACAAGGGCAAATTATATTGCAGTGTACCTTCGAGTTCCCTCCGTAGAAAGAACTAAAATAATGTTTACTACCGTTCAAGAGATTATCTAATCGCTGTAAGGAATGCTTATAAAGTGAATTAAAAAAATCTAGACTCTTTCCCTCCTCTATCTAGTCCTTCATTCGTCCAGGAAGATACCCTTAACTAGAGCAATAAGCACCGATTTACATTCCATCAGTGCCGGGAATTTAAAGGGTAAACCCTAATATTCATACTTTCACCTTGTGGTTTCACTCAAGTTTTCCTGAGACCTACCTAGGAAAATTTAGAGTTCTTTAAAACTTTGCGGGCTTTGCATATTTTTCTAGAGGCGAGGCGTTCGCGATTCATGAGAGAAGAGGTAGAGGAAAGGAGAAAGGTGGAAAGTAATAAAGGGAGAGGGATGGAGAGAGAGTGAGGTGTCGTGGCGAAGCGAAGGAAGGCCGATCGCTCTCCTGACGGCTTTTCCTTTCCAATCTCGTCTCTCTCTCCGTCCCCCACGTCACATCCACTCCTTTTCTACTCTCTTTCTCTCCTCCTCTCCCTTTCCCATCCAAGGAACGCCCCCCCCCCCTAGCATCCGCTCAGCCCAAGAGACCCATCTTTTTTTTTTTCGATACATTCCACGCGCGCTCTGCTTCGAGAAATGAGGAAAAAAAACCCTCTCCTTCTCCTTCCTCCACATCTCAAACGGAAGAGCAGGAACAAGGCGCGAGAGGGAACATAAAACACAGCACAGAGAGAGAGAGAAATATCATGAGCGTTCCCAATTCCGCCCGGGCGTGTTCCTCTTCTTCGACACCTTCCCACCTTTCAGTCTGTCGTCGTGCCCGCTCTTTCCTCGATATCGACAACGGACTCTCTACCATTTCACTTCATTTTTTTAATGCCAAGTTTTCCGTCTCTTTGTTCTTCATCCTCCGTCCACTCCTGCACTTTACGATCCTTCATTCCCTCCCTCTCTCCTTTTCCTTAGTATTTCCACCGCCTGATCTTTTCACGATTCATTTTTTACTGAGAGAAACGTCTTCTCTTTCGGGCCATCGTGATTCCCTAGTGGACAACTACGTACGGATCGTGCGAACAGCTTCCTTCGGACACCTTTACCTCCAACGAAAAGGTATTTCAGTCTTCCGCCACCAACCTGTAAATACAATACCCCTCGGCCACCACAACCATCTCGCTAGCCGACCGAGGTTATTAAATTCATTGAAGCCAAGTCACCACACTTCATCCAATTCTCCCGAAATAACTCGTTTTAAATGCGAAGAGATGTACAATTGGATACAAATTTAATTAAACAATTTTTGCGGATAAAGTTTACTATGCGTTTCGTCTTAAATGTTAGTAGCTCATGAAAACACTTATCAGAAGCTTAGAGGACATCTATATCGAAAGAGCTCTAAACGATATTCAGCAATATGTTGAACAAAGCTGATTCTACATTATTAGCATCTGAGTTACTAGCACATGTTACTTCTTTGGAACTAATAATTCACCTGAACAACAATTTATAGCAACTACTCGACAACCTTTCGCTGTTAATTTTACTTATCTTAAATTTAAAGCTCTTTCCAAATTTAATAGATAGTCATATAGTCTGCGGACAATAAATTAATGAACATAGACGATTTTCTATCGTTCCTCTCCATCAAATTACCAAATATTGACGATAACACCGATTGAAAAATGAAAATAATTCAGTTGCGTCTAGGACAGGCGCAAAGACTGCTACGTAAGTCTTTAAGTGCATATAATTTAAACACGCCATCAAATCCTAAGGAGAGTCATGGAGTCAAAAATATTTGCTTCCTTAAATAGCCAACCAGGCTTCAATGATACGGATGTATATGAAGATGAAAAAACATTAACGTAAGGTAGGCAATTCAATTCCGGACACTGAAAGCCCAAACAAGTCTGAGGATAGACTTCTTTTAGTTTGTCCAGAAATAAACGAATTTTGAACCTCAAAAAAATCTGACGCGTTTGGTTACTAGCATAAATGAAAAACAAGAAGCAGAGACATTTGTACGAGATCTGCAGCAGCGGGATATCGGCAGAAGAAAATGAAGCTGAAAGATTGGCCGAGCGACGGTAGAAAGATGCAAAAGGGCGGCACCGCTTCGGATGGCATTTGGATCTTTTAAGCGTCACACCCCCATAACATTTGTTAGAAATGAGGTAGGGAGAAGAGCCACAGAGCGGTAATGAAAACTTCGGCATATTCCACATTTGCATATATATTTTCCTCGAAAATATCTACAAAGATTCAGTCCTCTTTTTCGAGAATAAGCAGCAGTGCCGAATGTTAACTACAGTTGTCGTCGAAAGAGTATTTGACCGTCACCAAACCTTGATAGTCAAATATTACCAATAACTCATTCTTATGGTCAAACGTGGAATTTACCGCAGCCACTATGGAAATTATGAATCTGTAACTATACTATTAATGAAACAATTATATTAAATTTTTTCGAAAATTCGATGATTTGGCCTTCATTTATAAGGTCCCAAGTTCAACACCAGTAAGTCAAATTATTTTTTTAATGATTTTGCGTTACATGGGTTTCAAAATACTTTTTGTCTCATCTTCCTATCTGATTTATTACCACAATCATTAGGTTCTGACTTTTGACACAAAAAGAAATCTAACTGCCACCGTGTGGGGCGCAAGGCGATCGCCAGAGAGGGGAGGGAGTGTGTTGCGGAGGGGGGAGGAAATGGGAAAGTGAGGAGGGGGAAGGGAGGGTGGTCGTTGCGAAGGCAGACGTCGTAAGCGCAACTCCTCCGCAAGATCAAGAGGGTCGTAAACATAAAGAAGGAAAGGGGGGAGACGCTAGAGAGGAAATTTCAAGAGCGCGGGAGTCGTTGCGGCCGCAGAAAATGAGAGCGAAAATCTTTTTCCCCTCCTCCCGACTGGAGAGGTGGACCAGGATAATAGTAATTTCTTCCGATTATTACTGAAGGTAATGGACAGAATGTTTCAAATTATGGATAAACGACGGAGCTCATGGACAAATTTCACCCTCAAAGTAAAAAAATGAATCGTAAGAACATTTTCATTGGATATGACTTGAGCATTAAACAGCATCTGCCATTGTGGAATCCAATGGACTGGATAAACATACAACACCCTGTCCGTATCATGTTAAAAGTTATTATTCATCACATAGATCAGCAGTTCCCAAATTGGGCACTACCTCACAAACGTTTACGTAACTCCCCCAACTGTATCTCCGCCATCTAGAGGTGCGAAGAGTAACATGGGAGCGAAGAGGGAGGGGGGTGGGGGGCTGGACGCAAGTTCCTGACTAAAGATTCCCATACAAAACACGTTCTGGGATGAATAAACTATGCATCTATTTCATTTGAAATATTATGCGTATATATAAATTAATTTACTATTGCCTTATCCTTATCAATATAGTACTCCGATTTCGTCAAGTAGTTTATGTTTTTAAAGCTTAGAGTTGGTGGATCTACGTAAACGTTTGTGTAACCGAGAAGGCTGCGGCTCGAAGGAGTGCGGGAAAAACTCGGGAATATGGATGAAGATACGATGTTCCTTGAAAACAACACCTTGACGCACAACTGAAGAGCCTACAGAGGTCGCAGTTATGTACACATTGCTTCAATCGAGGCTACCAGCCACACCTTTGTGGAATTAGGCAAATATATTCAAACGGCACCGCTCGAGTGTGCTTCGGTTCCCGATAGAGGTAGAGCGAAAATCCACGTATAAAAGGAGGATGTTGCAAGAAACCTACATGGTCCTGAGGAGATCAAAGACTATGCTAAATTAACCGTATTGGAACCAGAAGCTGTTATATCTTCTCAGGGGAGTCTATTAGACAAAATATCGCAACAAACACTTCACAACGCAAAACTGAGTAAAACTGAGTGAAAATAAATTGGGAAACCCAGAAACTCCTCAGTAGTCTGTCAATGTACTCACAAGTTAAGGAATTCTCCGTAGATGTGACAATAATAGACAGCTGTTGGTAATTCCAATTCGAAGTCAATAAAGCGTTTCATTTGCACGAAAAAACGCTTGTACGGTACATTGCCAACCAAAACCATATTCACAGACATAACTTTGTAACATAGTGTTCTTCAAACCTAATGGAATGCAGGAAAAATTCAGAGTAAAATCGGTGAAAATTGACACTCGGCAATAAATAAATCAAATTGATTTAGATAAATTCCAAGTACGAAGCATATCGCGCGCTGCATTTAATAAAACGTATAACGCAGCATTTTTACGACACTCACATTAACTACTGGCGCTGCTATAGAAATCGAATAAATGTAAAAGTTAAATTTGCAGTCGTAAAATGGAAATAATCCCCAGACTCTACGCAGATGATTAATTTTGGCAACAAAGTCACATAGGCTGATAATATGCGCACACTTATAAGGTCGTAAATATTCCACGTGAAATAGGAGGGCAGAGAAGCCGAGGTGGTAGTTTATTGACAGCCGAGAGACGCCATCTCCACAGTCACCGGGAAACAGTAAAATGTGAGACACGAAAGTGTTCTAGCAAGTTGAGTGCCCCAATAAATCTTCCAGGATTCGCAAGTTTTTTATGGCACAAATGATAATAATAACAAGTTAGTGCGGATGAAATGGGACATGAAAGTGTACTACGGAATGAAACGGTGATCTCGAAGCAGGGAATGATCACTTTAAGGTCGCAATTGTTGTTGACCCGCACCCCCTTTATGCGGGTGGTGGTGGTGTCGTAAAATTCCCTGGGCATGAGTTGCTTCCATCTCTCCCTCCGAGTTGCTTCCCGGAAGAGAAGGAGAGGAACATTATTCCATCGGAGGGCGCGACGATTTTGATCTACATTACATGAGACGAATTTTTATTATTTACGAAAACATTTCCAGCCTCGGAAAACCAGGGCAAAATTACTGACTGGATGGAGATGAATATGATTCGGTGGGAAAGTTGAGAGCTCAGTGCGAGAATATAACGAGCGAGATGAGACACTACGGGCTATTCTCCCTCCGCATCATTATTTTTGAACGAGCTTTAAGGGAGAGGAATTGCTTGGTTATAGAAATTAAACGAATAGTACAACAAAACGACCCTGAGATTTTTTGAGAGCACTGAAAAAAACATGAAAATGATCACTTTAAAAGTTACGCAAATACTCATCACCCATAATTAAACCCATGAAAACTCTAAGGAGAAAATAATCTCCATTTGAAGTCATGTAGTTTGCACCGGGAAAATATTTACTGATGAACTTCTGCACCATTTAACCCGAAGGTTGGTTTGTCCGGGCAATATCCAGTATCTCTTCAGCTCCGCAGACGAATGGCAACATGGATCCTATACTCCATCATATGTCTGCATCTCGCATTTGTTCCTTCCACACAGCCCTCCAGTGAGGGTAGTAAGAAGCGGTCCTCCGTGTCTTAGGGTGCGTGCCCACACCAGGAGTTGCAACGTTTTCTGATTGTATTCCATAGACAATGTACCCCCTCCGCTTTTCTTACGATCTCTTTGCTTGTGCATTCATCCATCCAACTGATTGTGAGCATACGGCGATGACACCATAGCTCAAACGTATCTATTCTTCTCTTTCCTTCCATTCCAAGAATTCACGTCTCGCTGCCGAATAGGAATACGCTCTAGATAAATGTTTTTATACGCCTTTTCTTATCCTCTATCTAAATTTTTCGAAGTGAACAGCTTGGCCTCATGGTTGAAGGCTGACTTAGCCTGGTTATCCTTAGAAAATTAGGTCTTTTAAGCAACGTTAATCTGCAGCTATCCAACATCCGAGGTAAGTAAATTCCTCTACATGCTCTTATCTATTAGCATCCAGGTCTAGGTCAGTCTTCGCGCCAAATCTGCTTGATACTCAGATCTTTATTTTATTGGTCTTCATGCCGTATCCAACACCAATGATAACTCGCGTATAATGATAACATAAATTAGCTGTTCCAGGAAAATGAACAATACATATATATATGTGAGGCTGGTGGTATGATAGGTTACCCTGAATTCAGAGCATGATATGTTAAAATAACACGTTTACTCCATTAATGTGGCAAAGGATGTCATAAAAATACACGAAAATATATATCTTTTGGAGCACCGTAGGAAATATATATCTTTTGGAGCACCAGGCAAACACTTCCCGCTCTTTCATGAGGAATGTTAAAAGTTCACTGGCCCATCAAACGCGCCCCCTCCCCAAGGTCCTCGCCGAATAACTCTGATTAATACACACAAAGGGAAGCATTAATGTGGCAGTATTGTGAACGCCACGAGCAAACAAAATCCGATGAAGGAAACAACGGGCAAACAGCGGCTAGGTGGACAGGGGCGGGACATCTGCTGCTTTAGGAGGATAACAAATCTGATACGCCGCGGAAAAGGGAAGGCGAGAAGAGAAAGATTCGGAAGTCTGGAATAATAATCCATTTGTTGTTTTTAAGGGCTCTCACGGGGGTTGTGGGATCTCGTTGGAAAGGGGGAGTGGGGAGTCGGTAGGGAGAGAGGGGAAAGGCAAAAGTGGGAATGGAAGTTGGAGGGAGAGGAGGGGAAATGGGAGTGTGAGAGGGGAACACGAGGCATTGAAAGGATTGGGAAGCAAACCAGAGGGCGTGTGTTCGCTAAAATTTCCGCATGGTTAAACGAAAATAATTCCGCCCCCGAGGGGTGCCTAGTGATTAAAGCAACAAAGAGGAAATCGGTGCTGCGCCCAACGGTCGGTGTTGCGGCCCCCTTAGTCCAGGGGGCAGCACGGGGAGCAAATGACACGGTAGAGGTTAAAACACCACTCCGATGAGGGCAACACGAATTTGAATTAGAGATAATACGAGCTAATAAGTTTCACCGGGCCACGCGTACAACCGACATCAAAGGCACCGACGTGATACGGCGAGTGTCACGGGAGTGCGTGCAACGAGGTGACAGCTGTTTAAATCTTGCATTGATTGTGTGTATACTGATTCACATTAGCTTTATTTGGTTCATGGAAAATTAACCCGATAACCTTTTCGTAGTCACAATCCAACAAAATCTCATATTCGTTATCTCACAAAATTAATGACCTCAGGAATGCAAGGGGATAAATATGAGAAAAATTCTGTATCGCACATGACTAAGGTCAGTTCAAGGCCAACACAAACAAGGAGCTAGAATTTTTCAATTTGAGAGGATGATATTTTCTACTGCATGTCTCCTCATGATGATTCAAACTTCTTTCACGATAACCTCATCTTCTTTCCGGCAACTATTTAAGAGCGGCGGAATACCAACAGTACGCACAAAAATGCTACTTTGTCAGCCCCCTCCTATAAAAACTGAGTAATACAGTAAGAAGACAGAAATGATGGAGATAAAAATAAAATTACTAATGAAAACGCAAATCGTTGGCAGGTATTCGTGGATTTTAAAAGGGTATCTAGTCAATGAAAACAGAAGAGAAGGAAAGAGAGGCAGCTAAGTAGTTAAATGTACGAAATCCAGAGATAAGTGAGAGAGAAAATTGATAATGAAGCAAAAGGATGACAACAGAACAGGTAACAATTGAATGTCAGCTGTCATCGATCTCTTACACTTGAAAGTGAAATACAATTAGCGTCTTCTGTTAGAAATTCGAGGATTCTACTAATTTTGAATTAAATTTAAGTAAGCCGTTGAATTACTAAACCGTCTACCAAGAGAACCCAGAGTATTTCCCAGTATATTGCGTGGCTAATAATATATGTTACGGATACATGGAAATTGCAACTTAAAGACCCATTTTTTGAAGTAACATCCGCGTGACGTACGAATGTGACGAGTTTTTAATTTAGTAGCAAACAATCTGATATGTTCTTACGTCATTTTTATAAACCCACAGCTTTGAAATTAGTTATAAGACCACGATCAATACTTAATTCAAGAAAAATCAAAATGTCAACAAAAGCAAAGGGAAAAGACTCCTATGCGTGCATTTCGGTCATCCAGGCGACCCTCTAAACGGAAAAACTGTTCTTAATCTGGGATATACGTGTGCGTTGCCGGAGTCTATAACTTCAGGTGTTTGTAAAACTCTAAGTAGCCAAGAGACTCCAAACATCGCACGGAGGCTAAAAAGTTTGTAGTTTTAGCCTCGGGCAATCAAAAATGTTCACGTAATAAAAATCTGTTCTCCCGGCCGATGGTCCTCTTGGTGACCTAAATCTACATCCACATCTACATAATACTCCGCGAGCCGCCGCCTGGGCGTGTGGGAGGGTCATAGGTCATCAGCCGTGGAAAAGTGTAAGGTTTTTGGAGATGAAATGGTGACAAGAATTATAGGATTGTTTTTGTGGAGCTCAATTTTTATTGTGGTCGCTTATTGTTCGCGGAAAGAACGATTTTTGTACCTATCTGTTCGGCAGTGTAGCTCTCTCATTTTTATCGCTTCTGTCACACATAGAGATGTAGAGAGGAGCCCTAATAATATTCTCTATGCCGCTCTGAAAAATATGTTCTAAATTTATCAAGCAATCTAAGCCTAGCGTGTAGCCTCCGAGTCTATAGGGGCTCCCACTTTAATCCCTCTAAATGTTTTATTACACTATATGAACGCTCGTATCAGTTTTTAACGAAGCGCGCTGCTTTCCTTAGTATTTTATTATTTTTTTTGATTAAATCTATTTGACCAGGGTCCCAAATGCTCGCGGCGGGATTGCATGCACAGGAGTAATTTTCCTTAGATTTTTTAAAAGTTTTTGTACTTTTCTCTAACTTAATTGTCACTTGCTCTTTCTTCAACTACAACATTAATGCATTTTCTTCCTCGACTTTCTCCAATGTCCCAGGCTCCCAGCAGGCTTTGACGGCCCGGCTCCCATCAGCCCTCATCGTATACTGGAAGGGGACGGGGGGAAACCCTGTTCCCCCCCGCCGCTCGCTGTCACCCTCCGGCGCGAAGAATGCTCTCTCCCCCCCCCCCCATCCCCACTCCCCTCTCACCTACCCGGGATCTCGCGCGCATTCCTCCCGGAAAAAGCAATTCCGTCTCCGCTCCTCCTCACACGCATCACATGCCGAGGGGCAGGGTGAGAATTGAGGTGGCGGGGCGGACGTTGAAGGGGAGGAAAGTAGGAAAGCGAAAAAAGAAACGGTAGTCGAGAAGAGCGAATGAGGAGGTGGTGGGAGGTGGGGGGGGGGAGGCGCAGGAGAGCCACGGCCGCTCGATCTCTCGCACATTCGAGAAAGGGGCGGAATTCGATTCCCTTCGGGGGTGACACAGGGCATTTTTTCCCTTCGCTCTCCCCACTTTCCCTTTCACCCTGCGCCTTCAACACATCGTGAAGGAATGGGCGCGTGGGATGTACTGTGTCACCCTGTGTCCCCCGACTTCCTCACACTCCCTCAGAGCACAGGAGACACGAAAAATCCCTCCCTCCTCCCGCCACCTCTTTTCCCATTCTCCTCACATGTACCAACAAACGTGTACGAAGTCGCGTGCAAATTCCACAGCAGCGAGTGCGATCGTTCGAATTACATACTTCGAATATTCGAATACTTCATGACGAATACTTGACTGGCAGCATTGTTCCTGAGCGCTCCTATACATATCACTACCATAGGAAAATTTTTGACAGGAGATTTGTTCAGGTGATGGACACGATAGGGCTGGATTGGAGAGACAGAAAACTAAATCTAAACCACTACAAAAGCCAAAGAACGGAAACCGAAGTTAATGACACCAAGAAAGAAACCAAAATAAGAAGAGGTGTGCGACAAGGTTACCCAGTGTCACCTTACTTGTTTAATCTTTTGATGGAAAAAGAAATAATCTTAATGAAAGCAAGGAAAAGTGGAATTAATATTTACTGGAAAACAATTCATTGAATTCGATGCAGATGAAATAGTTCAAGTGACATATTCAGAGAAAGAAATAAGTCGAAAGCTTGCAATTTTAAATTATTTTTTTTAAACTTAATTTTAAAATAAACGCCAAGAAAACAAAGACCATGGAGGCAGAAAAGCAGGGAGGTGGCAAAAAGACGACTATAAGAAAGAAGGAAACACTCTTCATTCACCAGCTGATAGAGGATATGTGGGAATCAGCGCAGATGCCCAAGGAATGGAGTCTGGCTATTATTTGCCCAATTCATAAGAAAAAAGATATGGCCAACTGTGAAAACTACCGTGGCATAGCTCTGTTAAGTGTGGTCTATAAATTCTTAGCCAAAATCTTGGCTAGGAGACTTAACCCATCGGTGGAGCAGATTCTTGAGGGCTACCAATGTGGCTTTAGACAGGGTAGATCAACAACAGACCTCATCTTCATGGTTAGACAGGTAATGGAAAAGTGCTATGAATATAATGTGGATGTGCACCAATTGTTTGTGGATTTTCGGCAAGCGTACGACAGTGTAAAGAGAAATAAGCTGTTTCAGACTATGGTGAATATGGAATTTCCAACCAAATCAATCAGACTGGTACAAATTACCTTAAAGTATACAACATGTAAGGTCAAAATAGAAGGGAACCTCACCAGAGAATTTGAAATTAATCAGGGCTTGCGACAAGGCGACGTGCTATCCACCATTCTTTTACATGTGATACTGGAACGGGTGATGAGGTAATCAGCAATCCAGGTGGTACGTTGTTCAACCGTATATCGCAAAATCTAGCCTATGCTGATGATGTCAATATGATACCAAGAAGACTAAAAGATCTCGAGGAAGGACTGGAGAGATTGGAGATGGAGGCAGGAAAATTTGGGCTAAAAGTGAACTCTGCCAAAACACAGTACTTGTTCTCTTCCAGGAAAAGTACTACTGTTCGAGATAAATCTATAATATTAAATGGGAATAAGTATAAGAGATGTAACAACTTAAAGTATTTGGGAGTAATGGTGACAAAAGATAATGAAATACATGAAGAAATAAAAGCCAGGATTACAGCAGGCAATAGGGCTTATCGAGCTTTATTAAAAGTGCTCAAGTCACGCAACCTCAGTCGGAACTTGAAAACAAAGATTTACCGAACAGTGATTAGACCTGTGGTCAAATATGGTTCAGAAACGTGGACCATGACCACGGAAGAAGAAGAGCTACTTAAAATATGGGAAAGGAAAGTACTAAAAAAGATTTATGGTGCTATAAAGGAAGGTGGACAGTGGAAAATAAGGAGAAACAGAGAACTCGAGGAACTCCACAAACATCCTAACATAGTGACTGAAATTAAGAGCAACAGATTAAGGTGGTTAGGACATATCGAAAGAATGCCTGAGGATAGGATGGTGAAAAAGATACTTCGTGGTCATCCTGGTGGTAGAAGATTGAGAGGGAGACCCCGGAAAAGTAGGTTGGGTGATGTAGAGGTTGATCTGAGAAAGATGGGACTTAACACGTGGAGAACGCATGCCGGGAATCGTGATGTCTGAGCTAACATCGTCGGGCTGTAGCGTCGAGGAGTAAGTAATTAAGTATAAGAAAGAAGGAAAGAGGAGGTATCAGAACCCTTTTATTTAGGCGGTAAAATCGAGAACGGTAACAACCGCTCCTCAGGGGTCAGAAGAAGAACAGCTTTAGCAAAGAAGGCTTTCAAATTAAGAAAAGTCTCAAGGTTGGTAACAGACTTTGTATACAGACTAAGAAAAAAATTCTTGAAAGCTTAAATATGGAGTGAGTTAAGTTATGGATGTGAGACATGGACGCTACGACAGAGCGAAAAAACTAAACACGAAGCTATGTAAATGTGGTATTGGAGAAGAGAGAGACGAAAATTTGGTGGACATGTGAAAAAACTTATGAGCAAATGTTAAATCAAGTTCAGACGAGAGGGAAATGACGGAAAGTGACAATGACAATACAAGCTCAGCTTATCGGACAACTTACTCCGGCACGACAGTATCATGCGAAAAATAATGGAAGAAAATATTATTGGGAAATAAACTGAAGTCGATCAATAAAATCCTACTTGGAACGTATCTCATATGGAAATGGAGAGGATGGCTGTAAAACAGAGCTGGAAATCGTGGCTGCAACAATAAGGCTATGTCTACAGGGAGTGATTGAATTATGAGATCTACCGGTCCAGGTAGGTTTGAATTGAAGTAGGGCAGAGTTCATAGCTCAGTGCACGTTAGTGAAAGCTCATCTCTTAAAATGTATTTGGTAGTTTTTTTCTTATGCATTAAAAGTCGTAGTTTCGTTAATTTTATCGAGGTGCTATGTAAAGCATGCCGAAGATAACATTTCTCCTGCCGCACACCATTGAGGAGGCTCGGAGGGTATTATGTATATGAAGTAAATAAAAATCTTATATATTTTTACGCATGTAGGGTTTGGCTTATTCAGTAATATTTCTTTGTTCATCTCGGCATACTTCCCATCCTTCTCTACCCGCTCCAATACACCTATTCTCTTGCTTCCCCTTTCCCGCGTATGCCAAACCTTCCCTTCTATTATAAATTAGAAGAACTGACCCTATTCACTAAAATACAGTAAAAACTAAAAAAAACCTTCCTACTAACTACCTAAAATACCAAGAAAATATAAACACTATGAATACGAAATGAAAATGAAGAGGAAGCAAAAGCCAGGTGATGGAAATTGGCAGCGAGTGCGAGCGTTCTCAGTGGAGTCCCGAAAGAGAATGGTCACTTTCATCAACACCCCTTTCTACCTGCAATTCGTCAAAATAGACTCGGCCGGGCCGAAAACAGGTTTCTGCGCAAGTGACAGGAGCTTTTAACCGAGCTATACCACAGCTGCATGCCTAGCAAATTTCCTTTGACTTTTGGCAAAACTAAACTTTTCGTTATTCCTATTTTAAATGATTAAAAGTTATGACACATTTCCTCAATACGTATTCCCTATATTATTCACCATAGTAAATGCCATATAAAAGTTTCTCGCCGAGGTGAGAGGTAAAGGGGTGCAGGATTATCAATCAGCCTAAGAGAAAGAAGATGAGATGGAACGAGTATAGAAATGAGAGATGAGTCTCGCTGCTGTGTATTTCTCTTTCGAGTCCTGCGTTGGTGTACAATGGATGGAAATGACGAATGCGGGACTTGTCCTTGGATTTTATTAAATAACAAAATGCACAAATATTCAATCCGCAAAATGAATGTTTATGCAATGTTTTTCAATAAAAGTATCGGTGTGCTAGGGATATGGCGTAGTGTGGGTGAAATAGAATCTCTGGAGTCGTGCGCCGTTTATATTTGACACATTAAACTTCAAAGGTAAACGCGTATTTACTTCACGACCCATTTGAACGTGAGGTGCGATGTAACAAAAGTTCGCCTTTACGCATGAAATGTATTGATCGAGGAGTTCCTTACATGCAGGAGTGGGCGGCGAAGAGTCATCTTAACGATTGGGAAAACCGACCCTCCATCCCTAATGCTTCGTCGCAGGCCAGCCCTCCCTCCAGCTCCATAATGACCCTCTGATATCCTCCTCAAATCCCTCCCCCATTGGCTCACACCTCTCTCATAGGGAAGGACGGATTAAGGCGCCTGGCGCGGAAGGGGCTCCGACGACTCCTGCGAAAGCAGTTTCATTCAATAAGAAAAGAGCGATGCCTCAGACAAGTCGCACTAAGAGGGTCTCGCCCCGCACTGCATTTGGAATTCCAATAATGGAAGACGACGGCCATTTATTCATCAATCTCGCGATTGAAAGCGACCTTTACTATCGATAAAAGTCATTCCTGAAAGACTAATTGTCTCCATGGAGAACAAAAGAAATACATCATCTCTGCTGATTTACAGTTAAGAGTTGTAGAGTTGCAACAAAATAAAAGTAGATACAGATCGATGTAAATATCTTACCATAACACATGGCTCATTCAAATAAGTAGAAAGCACCACATAATTTTAATGTTTCAAAAGCAGCACAAATCATCATTAAAGGAGTATTTTACCAGCCAAGTGGAGGTTTTTGGACAGTGCTTATCCTAAGACACCGATTTCTGTGACATCGTAACGCTTTCCCTCCCATGTGTATCTCACCATTAGGCCACTCTCAAACGCCTCATATCGTCAACTTCTTTTTATTTCTTTCAGGAATTCTATTATTGTTCGTTCTGTTCTACGCTTCTTTAGTTCCAAGCAACATCGAGCAAATATCCAAATTTACATAACTGCATACGTAGAGGACATGCCCTCACTTCAAGTCCAGTTTCTTTATTTTCAAGAAAGGCCTCGACCATTAATACAGCTGAAGAGTGCAAATAAGGTCCGAATAAAACATTGATTTGTTATTATGAAAAAATTACTGAATTCAAAGTCAATCCAAATGAAACTCACCCATCTTTGAATCTCCCATTGAGTTTGAAGCAGAATTCTTAGGCGTATGCCAAGAGTCACCAAATATAACAGAGAATGGGCCTCCAGGAGAGTGAGATTCGGACCTCAAAGACAAGTTGCACATGTAACCGCTCCAGAGGCCGTCCCACGATGATTCCAAGGGGGGAGGAGGAAGAACTGTGACCTGGGCTGGGGGTCGAGAATAAGGGAAGCCGAACACGAGGTCGACTGCTCCATTTGCTCCGGCTTAGTTGCGCACTCGTACTCCGTATTTCTTCCCCTATCCTCTGCTCCCCCTCCCTCCCTCTCTCTCCCGCCGACGCAATCCCTCTTCCCACACCCTCCATTTCCGTCCTCCGCGTCCCGGGCCAAACCCCCGAGGCATCCCCTTCAAATCTCCAAACGCAACCCCTCGCTGCATTGCCTCCTCACCGCCACATGCATCTCTCTCTCTCCTCCCTACGACGCGGAAGCTCGCCATCCCTCCTCATGTGGACCTCATCCATCCACCCCTGCTACCCTTACAAGGATAAACCAACCCCGGAATTCGCAACGGCACAGTGCGCCCTTCTTTCTAGAGCAGGGTTCGGCAACCAGGGGGGGCGAAGTGATATTTCAGTTCCTTTTCCTCTTATCAAAGGTACTGTCCGATGTATTCAAGAAAAATATAACGCTTTTTTAAGTCCAAATGAAAAGTAGGGAGCTTCTTTTTATCTCAATTTAATGGAATTGCTATTACTAATCAAGGATTTCAATCAGAAACAAATTCCTATGTTTTAAAAAAATCTTATGAAATAAACAGGAACAATAGCGTCATTGAGTTTAAATTGGCTCATGAATATTTGTATTTTGGTTTTAATTTTTTTACGAATGCTCATGCATGGATGAAAATTCAATTTCTTAAACGGTTTATGCCGCATTTTAAATTCTCGTCATTGTTATTCTTGTCAGCATGGTTCATTTTTGTTTCTATATATACAGTTTCTATATATATAAAGTTTTCTAAACAAAGTTTTTTTATCACCTCTACATCACAATTACGACTTAGTAGGTGCGAGGACAAATTAAACCTTTAAAGGAGTGTGAGGCATATACAAATGGTCGTTAATCATTGCTCTTGATGACTCTCATCACCTGCGATTTCAAAGTACTTTCTCGGAGGACGCAATGGGCAAAAGGGAGAGGAGGGCGAAACCCCAAAACTCCTCCCTAAACCAAGCCTTAGCCGCCCGAACTCTCTCATCTGCCAAATCGCCTTCATCCTTCTCCTTTCTCCCGCATCCGTTCCATCTTCACGGAATCCACCCACGAGGCAGAGTCAGTTGGCTCGCGAGCCATGAATTTCAATTGCGAATGAACTTGGAAGAAAAAAGGGAAACGAACAACGTCCCCAGATCCAAAGGGACCAGAGAACCATTTCAAAAAACCTTTAAGCCATTCGGAACCGATCCGCCAGCGAGGATAGTTATCACGATCGTAATAACTTCTCTCTTCTCTGGTTACAATCCTAGGATTGGTCTGCAACAGTCTTCCACTTTATCCGATCTTGGGCCAATCTTTTCACTTCTCTGTACGACTGGCAACCTAGTTCCTTCAGTAACTGTCCCATGTAGTCCAGTCTAGGTCTGACCCTCTGGGTTTTTCCCTCTACTGTACCTTCTAGTATGGTCTTAACCAAGCTTTCGTGTCCGAGAATGTGGCCAATCCAGGTGTTCCTTCTCTTATTTAGAATCCTGATAAGAGAAGAATCGCAATAAAAAGTTGAGAATAAAATTGAGATTTTAAAAATTCAAGCAAACTTCCATTTGAGAGATATTTCTTCGTAGAACAATCAAGCAAGCATTTCAATTGTCTAAATTTTATTCGGCATAGATATACGATCTTTTCAAAGCTTTCTTTTACGTAAGCTCAACAGATTCAGGTTTCATGTAGTGGGAGATTGTAATTATGAAACCAATAGACACATTTTTCCACAACTTTTAATGGTAAATGCAAGATGCGTTTCAACCCACAAAGCCAACTTGAGGTGTCTTGTACCTAAAGATGTCTCTGGGAGTTTGAAACGCGTAGAGCCTTGACCATTAAAAATTGTGAAGAAGTGTGATACTCTTGATTTCATAATTTCTTTTTCAGTCAACAAAATCTTTGAGAAATTTAAAGATCATTTATTAATAAAATGTTTTTTGAAAGAAGCTCTCATATTCGCCAAGAGATTTTTTGGAACTACCATAAAACATAATTATCGTTATCACCATTCGTTCCTCGTCTCTCTCATAAGAATCCTCTTCAGAACAGTTTTATTGGCTTGCTCTAAACAAAGGAAAGCTCACTACTTAACATCCGATGCGATAGATGAAGAACCGCATTTAGAATTCTACACTCAATCTGAGTGATAAAATTTACCAGAAATAAGAAAGAGGAGCTGAATAGAAGGGTGGAAGAGCACAACATAGAGCAGGTCAAGCAGTTAACGTATCTGAGTAGTATGATCGAGGTGAATGGGTTTAGTGGTAAGTACGGAAGATATAAGATTTCTCAGGCTAAAAAAGCACTTTATAAGCTTTAGAAGCATTGTGAGTTTGGAATATGATGGAAAGGTTGAGCAAGTTGGAGAGGCGTACGAACGAGGTCGTATTAGATATGGTTGAAAGGGAGAGGAAGCTGGTGGCGGAGGTTTGCAGGAGGCAAGAGGAATGGACGGAGGACGCTTTGAAAGGAGAAGGCATGCCGAATAGGGTATAAGAGGGGAGAACACTGAGGAAGTGCGGAATAGGAAGAAAGATTATAGGAATTCTGGATGAAATAAGAAGTAGTATGAAGAACTCAAGAGTGATCTAATCATCCGCAGGATGGAAAACGGTACGATGTACCAGAAATTGGAATTTTAACATAAGAACGGTCCAAAAACCTCCCAACTAGCTGTCTGAATACTCAAATAGTAAACAACGATACATTTCTGCCACCACCCGCATTTGAACTCAGATCCACCATAAGTTAAGCCAGTGGTCCAGTCAACGCGCCAAATCGACCCTCAAAGCGTTCCAGTTCTCTCCCGTACGCATCAGGGGGATGTCCCCAAGCATGTGTGTGATGGAAGCCTCCCACTTTGCGGCCCACCTTCCCCCGAGGGCAAGCACACTCAGTGCCCTTAGGGTGCCCGTCAAGATACCCCGCAAATCCCGAGGCTTAAAGGTGCGAATCGCAGCTGACGATGTGGATGTTGTCATTTCCGCAAAAGGGAAGACAATTGGATTGGTGCGGAATTACGCGGGAGGAGAGGCGGCGCCTTGCCTTGCATCAATCTTCCCATCGCCGCCGAGCTATACCAAAAGAGTCAGCGACACATTCCCTTCGATTGACTGATTGATTAGGGCCAAATCCCAAGGGTCGGAGGCTTCTCCACCGTCCCTTCCCGAAGCTCCATCGGTCGCGCCCCGGCTGCAGCGTCTACCCGACAGAGAAGGAAATATTGGGGGCGTCTGCCGACGAGTCTTTTGAGGAGAGGAAGGAGGAAAGGAGGATGGATTATCGGGGGCCTCCTCTTATAAGGGCGAGATGATGGAATAACTGACGACGGCATCTGGGCGAAGAGGGAAGATGATTGGGGCGCTCTACGTGAGTGTGTGGTTGTCGTCTCTCTGAGGACAAATGAGATGCGTCATCGACGGACTCGAGGATCGGCTAAAGTGAAGAAGGGAAGACGGTCCCATCCATCAGTCACAGGCAAGAGGAAGCCCATTAGGAGGACATTGTGCCGGTCCTTAAGGTGCAAATGGGCGTCTCAAAGATGCATTGTAAGTGAAAACTACTATACCAAGCATTCCACCATCTTAATGCGGCCCAAATCGTACCAATGATATACGAAACATTACCCGAATTTACAGCTTTTAGGGGGCACAAATAGACTCACAAAAGGATGAGAAAGCACATGTAGATGCAAAATATTTACTCAACAATGTTTCCGTGAACTCAGTTCGGAGTGTGGCAGAGGGTAATCACAGAGTAAAATTAATCAAAATCAAAATCGTGATGCAGTGCCACGTTAGTTTATTTGGAATATACCAACTTCTAAGTAATAATGCTCCAGCGATAATGTTCCACTTATCTCTAAATCACCGTAGAACTTAATAGAATTTCATTTTTCAATTTAACTGACACAAACTTTATCAATTGACTATGGTGTTGCAGGAAATACAGTAAAATACGCAAAATTTGAAAGTTTATAAGTTACATCAAACCACTTTAAAAATTATAATGCCTGCCGGAATAATAGAGAGAGAAGAAAGCGATATATCGCTAATGCGAGAAACCAACATATAATAGTAAAATGTAGCGTGTAATATGCCAGGAAAGAATACGATAATAATTATTAACTAAGGTCTATTATATAAAAAGTGGCTTTCTCATAGAGCAGAACCTAAAACTCACATTGATCTACCACATTTATTCCTAAAGAAAGCGCCTTCAAACATGTAAAAGCTAAGCGTATAGATAAAATGTTACAAGCTGTAAAATAACTAGAATGAATCGATAAAAACAGAACTGCATCAGGAAATGGATGTACCGCAATATTAGAACTTTAAAGGCATCATGGGGAAGCCTCTGGCATCTTACGGAAATAATTGAGAACCACTGGGTAGCAATACGCATTTCAACTAGCTCATGCATAAACCATCCTGAATGTAATAAAACAAAAATTTTCCACTTACCTCAACCACCACGACGATAACCAATGTACTCCGGAAGATATCTCAAAGAAAAGAAGCTAATAAACAGAAATTTTTGTAGAACATCTCGATGATTTCATACTCCCTTCCTGCAGCCGATATCAAAAGATCGGCAAAACTTTGATTAGGGAATGCGATTAAGAAAGTTTTCCACAAACAGTCCTTTTGATTGCGGGGAAACTTGGAATTAGGGACGTAGGGAATGGAAAGTTGGGAGGAAGAGAGGGAATATGGGTGAGGCACGGAGGAAAAGACGAAAGAAGGGGAAGGGACTGAGAGCACAAAGGAAAAGGGTATCGGTGTCGGGGGCGTAGGATATTGCAGAATGAACAGTATTCTAATCGTTCAAAAAAAGACCTCAAGTCGAATCATGATAAATGCATCGCACACCGAGTTAACATTGATGCATCCGGATTTACATGGCATGCAAATATTTAATCCATACTGCACGACCTGAACGGATGAATGACATCAACAACATTACAATTCAGTGGAGTTCTCTCGTAAAACTCGCCAGAATAAAGAATTATGCATGCCTCTATAAAATAACGATGCCAATCAGGAGTGGCGCTGTTTCACCCCTGCAAGTCAAAAAAATATGTAGAAACTATTGCAATCGAAAAAGTTGATATCATTCACCAACAGTCCAAATATTTTCGACAGTCAAATTATGTAAGATCGGAGAAAACAATTGAAAACCACAAATTATAATCTAATAGGGGATTTAGACATTGAAAAATGTAACTAATTACAAAAATATTTGAAAAACTTAAATAAATATACGTAAAAAATGCCCACAATTTGGGTCTTGTATTCACATTACATCTCCTAAAAATCCACCAATCCGTTAATGAGGAGTTTGGACCGCACAATTCAACAGCATGTTTCCTCAATTTGTAAGCAAAGAACACAACAGCACTCTAAGTTAGATTCAAATAGCAACAGCACGGCAATGAATCAAAAACATCAGGCCACAAGCGTCTGAAACAGTGTTCACAGAATACTTTCGCACAGCGACGAGATAGTTTACGATAGCGTGATGGATAAGATGTATCCAAACCGGAGAACTCAAGCCATCATTATTATCACAAGGCCCTGAGGTCGTAGAAGAGGGAAGAAGATGCAATGTCGTCCATCCGAAGAAGTATTCCCTTCACTCTGCACCCTCTCGCCCGCACCCGACCTCCGGCATCCACCTCCTCCCTAGCAGGGCCGTAGCCATCATCATAATGATCATCTACTTCGGGGGGGGGAATGTTTCTTCTTCTCATTCATTTTGAGAGTGAAGGAGAAAAAGGACCGCCGTCATCACGGAGATCATGGACAAAAGAAAGACAGAGGACATTTCGATAAAGAGAGACCTTTCATTAACAGACGCCACATTCGGCAAAACCTCCCAACCATCCACACGGGGCCCGCCCGCCAAACAGCCCCACCGTCAATCCCTTTCTTCGAAAGCAATCTCTCTTCTCTTTCCTTCAAAAAAAAGAAACATAGTGACCCTCACTCCTCGCCCCTGCCTGCGTCCTTCCCCTCTCTCCCTCCCCTCTAACCCCACACCCTTGAATGTCCTCCTCCCAATCACTCTCACTAGCCTCCCTCCCCCAACTCTGCCCTCGACTGAATGTATTGAGAGTCTGCGCCGTGTATGAATGGACACCGCCGCACCGTATTAAGTTCCTTGTCCATCTGTCGTCCTGAATTTCCTTTTTTCACCCACCCCATCAAAGCTGCCCTTTCGGGGTCGTATGCCCTTTGACCTGATCGCTGGCGTCCCTTCTCTCGAAAAAGCTCATTCCTCTTCCTACAAGCATTTTCTCGAATTCCGTCCCTTTGCGGACACTCCCATTCCATTCAAATCACAGTAAATATTTTCTGGGAAACTTTTGAGGAGAAAATTTTTGTTGCGACCCTAACCACGTGCCGTATTCAATAGATAATATTCTTCATGTTCTATTTGAAAGACCTTGCCGAGATAAATACAAATCTCTATCGACAAACCAAGTAACTAGAAGAGGAAAGATTCAGCATGTTGGAAAGAACATGTAAAATGCGCGGAATAAGGTTAGAAATTGTCATTGGAAGTAAAAGAAAGCGTGCGTTCACAGCTGACTGTAAATCAGAATGACATTATATACACGTATTAAAAGATTAATTACATTCAATTCAATGCAGTTCAAAGTTCAATGAGATATAAATTAACTCAAGGAAAGCTCCTGCGAACAAATTTTAACAGCATATTCAAGTTACATCCAAGTATAAATTACGATGAATAATTTGAAGATTTTTCACCGAGTGTAAATTCAAGGCTCTATGATTAAAAACGCACCAAAGCTGTAAGCATCCACGTTACCCTTCCTACGTATTTCAGACATTTTCAGATGAAATCATGGGTGATATTAGAAAAAAATCATCACGACAAAAAAATCAAAGCCTAACCACCACCTTTAATAATAGCTGTCGATAAATACTCGTCGGAATTCCGTTTCGTCATCACGTTTTTCATCTCAGAGAGAACTTGCGCACGAGATGAAAATTCTGGAGGGGTCCTAATTCCAGTCCGAGGGGTTTCCACCGTTTTAGTCTTTCTTTCGCTAGCCCCTCGTCCACCCCATCCCATCCAATTCACACCCCCTTCCTCCATGATTTGTCCCCCTCCCCCAGTAATCTGCGATCCCCAACCACTCCCTCCCTCTCGCCCCACCCAACTCTCCTTCCTTCTTCCCCATCTCATCCCTTCATCCCTCCACCCCAATTCCAATATCCTACCCTCAGGGGAGGGAGAGAGTGCCAAAACCATCCATAAACCTCCCTAAAATTTTCGCCAACGCAACGCAGACCCTTTGATATTTTTCCGCCTGGGTCGGGTCGACCCAGCCACTCCCCAAAATTCGGAAAATCTCTCACTCTCAGTAAATTTTTGGCTCGTAAGCGAGGAATAGCTTTCGCAGGACACTGGCTTGAAGGGTTTCGGACGCTGAACTCTCCTAAAATATCATGAGACGCAAGTTTGGTATCTTCAGATCATTTGGCAGCGTAAAAAACCACTTGACCATTAAACTGCATGAAAAGACGTGATTGAGTGTAGACCAATTTGAATAGAGAGAAACGAATTTACGGATGTAGTCTTAATTTCACTGCTCATTCCTGCCCGAAATAAATTTTCAAGAACACGAAAATACTCAGAGGGCATCAGTGAACTTCATGATCGTATTACCTATACATTAGCTGAGCGAATTCGTAATCAATTTATCGCAATTTTACATTATACAAAAAACTAAATACGGCATTCGAGTGAATGCTACGTAAAAAGGACAGCGGAAATATGCCTAAGAGTCATTACTTGTAAAATACGAAAGAAAGATTAAAAAATATCCTCGTACAACGATTTGACAAATACTCAAAAAAAGCCCACAGACTGATAATTAACTATTTTCGATAGACTTCTCTGACACGATTATGCATTATCGATCAAGTGAAATCCATGGTATATCTACATAAAACCATGCAAACCACCTTGAGGTTCAGTGGCATAAGGTGAACTGTCAGCAAAATGAACTACACTGTGCTCTGATAACGTTCATTGGACATATGGACTATTAATGCATTAGCAAAAACCTGCAAATGCCTGTCAGAAGGTGAAATTTTGCCATGAAAAATGTCCTCTGTAATGTGTTTTACAGCCACACAAATGCACAGAAACACAATAGTTACATAGAAAAAATGCGTTATATTGCGTCATTGACACAAAACAGACTTTGAAACAGGCATAGGAACATGTAATTTAAGTGACATTCACTGATATGGCAAGATGCTCGACAAAAATGACGACTTATTCATTTGAGATGGAAGGAATGGGCCAGGTTTGTGTGAATCACAGTCGAATATGCATGAAGATGAGGCGGAGTAGGTCGAAAGGATGTTGCAAAAGGAAAACGGGCGCGAATGGAGAAATAGGGGGAGGGAGAGTTGATGCATGGAATTTTAATTAAAGACGGGCAGCGAATCGACAATCTCCTGGAATTACATTTTCCAAAGAGGAATGAGAATTGCGAACCGTCTTTTTAAAAAATAACACGGAGCGGACTACGGGGAATGATTTGGTTGAGGGAGGGGCTGTAAGAGGGCGAGGGTGTAGTGGGAGGCGTGAGGGGTTGAGGAGGGTTTGGAGGGCAGTGGGGGTTGGGCACGAAAGGATTGGGGAATCCAGGAAATAGAGGGCAGGGGTTAAAGGAGAAATTACTCGTGGAGAGAATGGTGGCCAATGGGGATCTAATTCCTAATAAGTTCTCAATCATACAGAAACTTCCCCTTTTATGACATTCCAAACGATGGAAAGTCGGAAAGTCATCAGAAAGGGAATCGTTGGTCCAATAAAATCACTATCACAAGGAAAACAAGAATTCCACCTCGGAGACACAATGAAAGACTTTCTCATGAAGTCAAAATAACTGGAAAGAATTGCACTTGGTGAACGGAAAGGCAAATACAATTAAATGAATAAGGCAGAAGTATTACTAGTTTGATGACTGTTATAATACCTAAAAAAAGAGACACTCTCATCACTAGCAACTGATCCAGAGCACTCCATTAATGAAGTAATGATAAGCACCAAAAGTGGATCAGAC
Source organism: Ceriagrion tenellum (assembly GCA_963169105.1). Classification (NCBI taxonomy): domain Eukaryota; kingdom Metazoa; phylum Arthropoda; class Insecta; order Odonata; family Coenagrionidae; genus Ceriagrion; species Ceriagrion tenellum. Next base: position 3,768,734 of record OY720633.1, read on the forward strand.
AAACACGTGTTAAGCTAAAACAGCCTACGAGCATAGATAACTATTTCTAACTGGAAATTGGGCACTTAACAGTCGCTCTCCCATTCTACGTATATTCTATCACAACTGAAATAGTAAGCATTCATAAACTCTCAACAGCCAAGATTAACCATCAACTACGCTCAGGTTAACGTAAAACGGAATTCATAATAGCAAGGTATTTCAACTTTACTACCATCTTTAAAAAAAACTAAAAACAAAAATTACAGCCCCAGACAGGTATTTAGTTTCGATAGAACATATAAAAGGAGAACAAATTATTTTCCACTGAAGCAATAAAGCCATAATATGAGACAATAAGGGTACGGCGAAAACAGTTACCACTGCAATAATTAATTTTGGAAAATTTCAAAAATTCAAATGGCAGTTGCATGTGCAGTTGCACCTAATAATTAGGAAATATATGTATAAACTGATAATACGGCAGTCTTTCATTCCCTGACTAAGGGGAAGGGCATAATATTTTATGTTGATAATGTCAAAACATTGTATCTGGAAATAATAATAGAACAGTCACGGGAGAACAAGGACAGTTGGACGTTTCTAGCATAAAATGAGGACCTTGTGTATTCAATACATATAATAGCCATAAATTAAATCTTTTATAATCTCCAATAAGCTTGGAAACCAGCTTTCTAATGCTCTCTTCCCCTTCAATCACACCAGTTCGTGTATAGTTTGAGAGTGAAAAGGGAGAACTATATCCGTAACGTTTGGAGAGCAAGGATAAGCAGGTAACAGGGCAAGAGCGAATGTGACACAGGAAGAGAGGGAAAAAGGATAAAGAGAGAGACGAAGAGAGGAGTGAAGGGAACAGGCATCTCCAAAAGAGAATAGATCGATGAATATTCAATATTTTGATTTTCTCGCTCACAATGACGAGGCTCAAAAGATAATATCATTTCGAGCTAAGGTTGAAGTTTGATCAACTTGGAATTCCCTAGAATCGATTTTTTTCTTTGGTAAAAGATCACCTTTAACGCAGTCTCCGTCCGTGAGCTCAACCAATCGAATGCTTCGGTATGCAAATAACCCGTAAATGGGAAAAAATATTCAGAGTGAACAGGGCGACGAGCTTTCTTTTTTTACATATTTTTAGCGAGCGCCCTCGTTGAGTTTGCTATTCCTTCGCTGGTTGCACGGGACGACAAAACACGTTCGAAAGTCGAACTATTCAAATTTAGACCACGAAAAGCTAAAATTCATTTCGATTTCTCTTACGTTATTCGTTTCATTGAATGGACAAAGTATTCGGCTATAAATCAGAAGGCCAGGGCCCCAATTTTGATGAAGTTTCTTAGAAAGTAATTTCCTAAACCATGCTTCGGCATTTTTTCAGGACCTCATTTACTAGCATATCAGATGCTGAGTAAGGAGGTGGTCCACCCCGGGCGCCCTTACTAAATTTTGTATATTTCCAATTACGAATCTATGCGAGACTTGGCCGTATATTAGGGGAAAGAATGCATCATCAGTTACATATTACGATAACTGAGGTTTGCGAACTAAAATTATCCCAGGAAATGAGAAACAAGAAGTTCGAAACTTATTTTTCAGTCTGAAATGTGTTAGGAAAATTATGATGATTTGGGCATGATAAAATTATAATTGCTTGGTTTTGTATATAGTTTTAACGAGAGTACGACTCGGGTTACCTTTGGTTGTAACATTACCACATGATGATGTAGCAACGAAAAGAAGACCTGGAAGGTCTTTCATAAAAATCTCTGCAAAAAAGAAGTTAGTATATATATTAATTGTTTAGAGGAGTTTCTGTAAAGTTCATTAACCACCACGAGATTTAACAACTAAGTAATGAAAACTTTGTAATGTCCACTGAGTACCATGTATTTTTGAAAAAGGATACTACCCAGTTTAATTTACTTAATGTTGCCATTATATTCCACCATATCTCACCTGACATCGTAGAATATACCACCGGCTTTAAGCGAACCATAATTCTTCCCCACTGATTTGTTCCCGATCCCTTAACGCATGAAATGGTAGCCAACTGAGGGAGCAAGCCCATCGAAACAGCACCCCGCTTCACCTCAACCGCTCCATCCCGCCCTCTAATATCACACGCGGCCGAAAGCGACCTCACGCTCGTCCAAGCACGCCTTCCCAAATGTTACGCCACGCTTCAAGGCATTTGAGCGGAGTCCCAAAACGCTGCCGCCAGACTGCGAGTGCCCGCCGATCACTGCCCATCGCCCAACCAAAAAACTGACTCCTTCCTTGAACACCCTCGCGAGTGCACGACTCGCCGTCTCACCGTGTCACGCGTCACATAAGTGAGCAGATAATAAAGAATTGGCAGAAAAACACGGCTTCATTCAGCAGTCACATCGGAAATGATTCTCTCTAAGCTAAGCACCACCACTTTCTCCACCTTTCCGAAGCCAACATCGAGGACAGCAAAATAGTAAATCGATTAAGGGAGGAAATTGACGGAAGGCACGAAGACGGCGAGCCATACAACACCTCGCAATCAATGCCATGATTATCTCTTCATTCCTGCCGCTCTTTCTTCCAAAAGGTTTTGCATGACTGGTAAAAAGGAATATTTTTTTGGGTACGAATAAAATTATGCGCTCATGTTTTAGGATTGCCTTCAGTAAGATATTTCGACACCAACTTTTCCTCTCCTTCGCCGGAGTTATCGTCAGAAAATTTTGCTATAAGGACGAGGGTTAAGGAGCATAGTACCGCTATTAAATAGATACGTCATGAAAAGTCATTGGTAGTGGAACATGCCACCAAAAGTCGCTACATTAACGTCTAAAACCCATAAATCCTTCCAAGTGAAATACATACTCTTTAAGACGAGAATCTTCACGCAGGACGAGTAAACTATAACACACAAAAATATGTATCACAGTTCAAGATAAAATATAAGTGAGTTTGGGCTACCAGGGGTTTGGAGAAAGTATAACGGTATCAACACCAACTCTCCCGCCCCTTTCACCTTCCGCAGAATAGAATAATTTTTATATGCAAACAAACAACATTCCTTATCCCTGACGAGGTCATACGAAGAAGATGACGAAATGTTGGTTTCTAAAATCCTTGCGCGGGTAATCCTAAAAGAACAGTGTATCGCGAATATGCATCGCGAATGTTTTGGTAATTTATTAATAAAATGTTTGTGGTAACAACAAAAACATTGAACCAAGAACACAAATAGAAAGAATATCACTGAGTGTACAGAATTAAATACATTCAGATGAACGAAAATCCGACGCGTAAACAGATATCCAAAAAAGAACAACACGATGCAACATATATACCTACTACACAATGAGTGAAACTTTTATAGTCGCGGGGGAGTTTATGTTGCTGGAAAGGCAGTATCTTTCCTGACTCTTGAATTTAAAATCCACTAACCAACTAATAATTCATTCGAATAATCGCCACGACTGTAGACGAATTTTTGTCATCCAGCAATGAGATAGAATGTTCCTCTTGGAGCACACCATTGGGTCATCATGAAGAATACCAACCAGAAAAGCCGGATTATAGGAACCTAGGGATTTCAGTACACAGAGGTTCACGAACTTGAGTCATTACTAAGCAAAGTTAAAATTTTTCATATCCCTTTCTGCAAGGAAATAAAATGAAAATTTCAAATTTCCATTCTTCCTGATTCCTTAAACACAAGCCACATCTTGCGAAAAGAAGACCTACGATATAGTGGGGAATAGAAACCCCAAAACGGGAAGGAATGTTCCAATGGACAAAAATTCCCGAAAAAACAGTCGCGATGAGAAGTGGATGGACTTTTCCAGAGCAGGAAGGGGGAGGGAACGGGATGACTACGAGTTGTAAAACAGCAACCCCTACCCATTCTTCATCGAAAACAATTCGTTCCCACACACTTCCATGCCGTCGTCTACCACCACCACTAAATCCCCCTATCGGCCGACGAACTAATGAAAAAAACAAGTGAAATGCGCGACGCAGAAGGATGCGTTCAACGCAAGGGGGCAGAACAGGGATGGAGGGGCGGAACTCGACCAAAAAAAAGTAGAGGAATGGAAGTCAAAAAAACAACAAAGGACATCCCCTCCCACAACCCTTCGCCACCCCCCACTATTCCTTTCTCTTCCACTCCTGAGTGTTCGATTAGCCTTCCCTACTTCCCCCCCCCACCTCCCCCCCCCAATCATCCCTCATCCCCCCCTCGCTCATTCACATTCTCGGGAAGGAAGAATAAAAAACGCTGTGAAGTCTTTCCTGCTCAGATATCGCAAGGGGGGAATAAAACTGGGAAAGAGATGAATATGACCCGGTGTGCACATATAAAAAAGGGGAGAGGAATGAGTCAAGAAAGATGGGTTTCGGCCTTATTTATTTATTCCGGAGGTGACGGTGGGAGGGGAGAGAAGAGGAAACACTTGCAGGACCATTCCAATACTTTTCCGCCATCCCAGCAAGGCACGCTCTCACGCAGCCGTATGGCACACGCCACAAACCAAGGTTCTCTCATTTCTTAAACAATCACCTTCATCGTCCCTCGATTGCTGGAGGCATGGTTTTCATTCAAATACGCAACATTGGGATCTTTGTTCCGGTTAGCGACCTTAATATCAGAACAAAGAGACTTTCTTCTTTCCCCAAGAATTAAACCTTTGGTCTCCTTCAATACCTCAAAGAGAAATTAAGAGCTGTAACGTGAATTTGCACACTGTATCGCTTTCGAAGTTCAACCCTGAAACTGATACTAAAATTATTCTATAAGATGATCTGCCAGTCAAGGTTGATTTGAGTGGAAATAAGCAAGTTAAAACCCTTTCGATTATAACATGTGCAGAGCCCGGTCTACTAATAGTAAATTCAACTCAGCGAGGATTCTACCCTTCGTCATCTCGTCCATAACACCTGTTCTAATCCATTCCTCAAATGCCCAACGTCCATCCCTCTATTACATCCTTAAGTAACCCATGGCATCACACAACCCCATTCATCTACCAACCTTGCCTCCTCCTAAAATCATTCAGAAGTTTTCTTTCCTCACAAAAATAGGAAATAAAACGTTGAAGTATCGGCTTTTCATTAATATGAGAACATATGACTGCATTCACAAGACTAAGTTTTTATGATATTGACTATCGCTAAGCTGCAATTAAATCATCGCAATAAATTTTGGAATCCATTCTCATTGCCTAGGTCAGGTATGTGTTGCACATCTTCCGATTATGTTGAACAGTCCTCAATTCTATCCCGTTCTCGGCCAAAAAATATCAGCTGATTAAGTCAACATTCCCCTCATTCATGTCTGCCGTGATACGTAACGAGAGATACCTCAGCATTGATGATGCTCCAATTCAAAAATTAAAATAAGGAAACCCTGAAATGTAATCATTGTGGAAATAAGATTGCTCTATACGTACCTAAATTATGAGGCAGTCCAATGAGAATATTTTTTAATATAATGTTTAACGACAGCATTTCCATGACTAATAAACAAACGAGAACTACTTCATTATGCACAAGCACTGACGTCATGGCCGAGGTTATACTCTTTATCTGGAGATGAAGCATGCATGAAACTAAGTTCGTGTTTTTTTTCAAACTGCTGTTTTGCTAAAGTTAAGATAAAGCTCAAGAATTTACTCACTTAGGTCAGTAGCAGCATACTGACGCTTCCATTTCATCATGCTAGATATCTAAAATGGAAATCATTTCTGAGAGGCTTGTGAAGGTGAATAAACAAAGGGGAAGTTCTTTGTTTTATCTGTTCCATTCTGCGCAAACGATTCTTTCAAGCTTCTTTCAGATGTAACCTTTATTTTTCCTAACCTTCAATTTAAAAGTCTGCATACAGAACGGACATCGGCATACGACTCGGAAAGTCCGTCGGAGTTTTGTCGTTTCCCAGGGAATAGGGGGAGTGTGTGTAGCCAATACTATGGGGGGGAGGGGGGGGGTCGAAGGTGGGGAGTAGGGGTGGGTGGAGGGTAGGAGGTACCTTGAGGGGAGAGTCTCCTTGAGCGGCCGAGTGCAGCGCTCTCATTCCGTATGCGGAAATACACTCGGGATCATCACGGGAAGTTCGAGCCCGCATCATGTAAGGTCAACATCGTCCATCTCCTTCCGCCGGGGAGAATAATAGAAATACTAATAAAAAAAGAAGGAGACGGCAGGGATTGAATTTGGTGGGCAGGGACACACGAAAGAGAGGAGAAGGAATAAGTGAGGATAGGGGCGGAGGGGGGGAGTGGGAAGTGAGTTGGAGTGAGTTGGGTGTGCCGAGGATGGGACAGAAGGGAGGAATCGGTGCGGGCAATTTGAATGTTAAAGGGGCGGGGAAGAGAAACAGGAGCGGCCGCCAACCAGAATGGGACGCGGAGACGAGACATGAAGGTGGGGCAGATTAAACTGTTACGATCCGGATAAATAAAACATACTTTCAACCGCATCACCTTTCGCTTCAAAATTTAAGTGACAGTCGAATCTGCGAGTTCAGGAAAATGTTTTATTTTGCTAAAACTTCTCCAAAAAACTGTTTCTGGCCTCACTTCGTGGAAATCCTTTAAAATATGAAGGCTCGAAGACATTTTTTTGCAGTTTTTTCACCATGAAAGCAACACATTACCTGTGGAAAATTGCGTAGAGATAATAAATACATGACATAGTAATATACTTAAAATTAATGACATAGTACTTGTGGAAAAAGTTGTTTGAAAACTTTCCTAGATAAAAAAGTTATTTTCATTGAATGTTTACAAGTCATCTTAAAGCCAATAACATTAAAATTGGCCAACAGAATATCATCTTACCGGGAGAAATATCAGGAATAAAGTAAAATCAAAACTCGATCTGGTATAAAATAAAGGTAAATGCAAAGCAGGTGACATTTTGGGTCCTGTCGTTAAACTACGGGTAATTATCCCCACCAAGAGGATGAAATCCTACGAGAAAAATTCATTTGACTGCATCGGGCTTTGAGCCAAGATATCCCAATTCACATATCCCGCAGGTTAACAAAAAGAAACCAAATGCCGGACAGATGAGTTAGCCATTTCCATCACCAACCCATTTTAATTCAAGGCGAATTTTGGCTGAGGATAATGCGATCCAGGTATGCTAACGATGGGGAAACGTGTTGTAAATGGTTCACGGCAATAGAGAAATATAGAGATCCGGGTAGGAAACCCTTTGAAATCGAATATTTTTTTATTTCAATTAATCCCCTGGGTTTATAGCCTTGTACGAGGGCGTGAACGCGTGCCTTGTTGTTCGTGCATTTTTGCAGTTATTGGAAAAAATGAATAATTACAAGCGAAAAAAATAGTAAACGGGTTTAATTAATAATTACATACATACCTGTATGAGGTGTTATGACTAATTTTCATTAACTCACAGGTAAGTACGCAATCAAAACCGAAAACTTCATTAAGTCGGGTGACGAAATATTAATAAAAATATGCCAAAGGGTGGTTGACAAATAACACATCGACACAGGCAAAAAAACACACGTAGGCACCTAAGATTTCGACTATTTGACAATTCTCTGCAAGCCACATTAAGGCAGGCAAACGAGGAAGTCCTCGGTAACAAGAGTGAGGGAAGAAAAATTTTGGATGGATTTAGGTGGAGTCAACGTAAGTAGCTGGAGGTTAGGAGCGAAAGAGAATTTCTTCTATTGGCGTGATAACGGAGGGTAGGAATAATGCTGTGATGATAAACAAATTCTAGTTAACAGGGCCCTGCACATGTAAAAATGAAGATGGTTTTTTCTTACTTCCATTTAAACCTACCTAGACAGGTAGATCACCTGATATTAATAAAAAATGTGATAATTACTACTGCCCTTCTACACAGAGTGAATGTATGAGGAAAAATATCGTCACTTAAGGGAAACTGAGCGAGATAGTTCCCTAGCCATCATAGAGACAATATTCGAATTGTGCGTTTTTATTCCAGGAACTGTGGGACGCATGAATTAAATATTGCATTATTAATGGTGCAAAAATATAGTTTTATATGACAGAAATGGTAAGTGTTTTAATGAAATATCTAAATAAATCTTTAACTTGACTCATTTTTTCTCGCGGTGCGTTTGAAACTCCTTCAAATCGGAAGATTTTTTGTGATACCCAAGAACCTATTGCGGTGACAATATGATTAATTTTCAAATATATTTGAGAAAACACACAAACTACACGCTGTAATTTTTTTACGACATGTAAGTGTTAGACATTCCTCATTTTGTAAATAATGTCTCTCTGGAGTGTATACACTTACCATTTCCCATGTAAAAGGGCTGGTATTTTCTGGCAAATAACTCCGAAAGTAATGAGGTAAGGGGTTGAATTTTTAGTATCATTAGAAGGGTGAGAATGTTGTCTTTAAAATGGGACCAAATTCATTGAATTCTAGGTAAAATGATATTTCGCTCACACTACATTAATGCGATATCAATGGCAGTAGCAATAATTTGAAAACAAATGGGATTGAAAAAACGTGAAATTTTCCACACGGTATAATTACAGGAATAATGATTATTGCAGTGGGCGAAGTGACAATTCGAAGCTATGAGTGTAGCGTAGGACTCCAGTAGATGGGGTAAGTGGAGGTGATCTGAGGGTGGGGGGAGGGGAGGAAAATGGATTGGTGGTGGGGTGGTCAGCGAGGATAGCCAGAGGGAAAATGCCGAATGTGGGAGGTGATTCAGGGAGAGAGAGAGAGAGAGAGGCGTAACAAAAACATTCGGCCGGTCGAGTCGCCGGAGGCGTAGCGGGAGGAGAGGAAAAAGAATATGAGGAATGGGTGGAAAAATGACGCGGAAATATGTCCCCTCTCCCCCTTTCTCAGCCCCCACCCCCACCCACCCCCCTAAGGGCAGCCGACACACACACACACACACACCATCGCCCTAGCCCCAACCCCTCCTATCCCGCCCCTCGCTTCCCCATAAAAGGACTCGGCACCGCGTTTGTTATTTTCTTTTGGTCCGACATCGCCTCGGGGACGGTTGAAAGCTTGAAGGGTGGATTTGTATAAAGAGACACACAGGCATAGGGGTACACCCACCCGGGCGAGTTGGCGAGTGGAAGAAGGAATGGAGGAGAGTCAAGAAGTTCGCGTTTGGGTGTGAGAAGAATGCGAATTTCGATAAAGAGCGCAGAGATATTTGGTGGGGGAGGGGGCTGAGACGAAGGGTGTGTGGCAGGGGAGGGTGGACGCAAGACGAAGGGGCTGGAGCGGGAAAGACGAGGGATGGGGCGGACAAAGCAAGCGAGGGCGGCTTATGTGGTGGGGGAGGAAAAGGAAGGAACGAGCAGGGGGTGCTAGCGACCGAGTGTTGGGCAGCTGCGACAAAAGGAAGCTAGAGAAAGGGGGCGGTTTGCGGCTGGGTGGAGGAAGAGGATGGGAAATATTCTTGGCGTGAAGAGAGAGAGGGTGAGAGAGAGAGAGGGAGAGAGAGAGAGAGAAGACGATCGAGGAAGAGAAAAATCAAAGAGGAGGAGAGCGCAGCGAGAAAGAAATGAGATGGAAGTTTGCCCAGCTGAAGTGATGTCAAAATGAGACCAATATGTCAAGAGCATTTATGAAAGGGTAATGAATTCACTAATTTTTCCGGAATGATCATATACTCCCTCTTTGCGATGACGTATCAGTGAGAAGAATGTCTGCGTTGTGCCCAGATTCAATTTGCATTAATTGCTAAAGGAATTTAAACGATAAACGATGTCAAAAGGCAAATATCCCTCACAACAATTAGAAAGAGATTTTATCTCGTTTGAAATTGTATGGGATGGTTTTTGAAAACCCACCTTAGCAGAATAGTCCCAGCGGTACAGCATCATAGACGCTGGGATAATTTATTGATATTTTATTTTTTCAGGAAATAATAAATGAAATTATTTCAGAAATATCCGTATTACCCGAATAATATGATAGTAATAATCATTAGTGACAAAAACTTCAAATTAAAAGAAAACAAAGATAATCCTCATCTCGGTAACCCCCAGCAAAGCCGTAAGCAACGAAGGGAATGGCATTGCAATAATGCAGCTTGAACAATGAACATTTTGAGAAATACAAGCCTAGGGCGAAATGGGAGCTTTGCGGAGATAAAGCATGCTTTAGCAGCGCTCTGGTGACATTGAGTGAACTTTCACTTCCCTGAAGATCGTCGAAGCCTGAATATATATCGAGACTGAAAACCTAAAAATAATTTGCCGCGGCCAAAGCATTTACACAACAAGAGACTCAGCACTTTGCTGATTGGTGTTGGGTGCTTCCGCTACGTCACTCAAAAGCATGCTCACGCCAAACATCCTCGGAGATTCGTCCACGGCTACGCAACGCGATGATGTCCAACCACGAGCGATTTCTAAGTCAGACAAATATCGATTACGCGTCGAGGGGTGATTTGATTTTTTTATGGGTGATGGGCGCTGGTGATGGGTGATGAGCCCTACACTTCATTAATTAACTTTAAGGGAGGAATACTTTTCTCTAGCCTGATTATTCAAGATGTTGCGTCCAAGAGTCAAGTCCCAAGCGAAGGAGGAGCTGAAAATTAAAAGAGCAGTGATGAAAAGGCGAGCGTGAGAGAACGAAGAAACCTCTAAAGAAGGAATAAAAAAGCGAGGTGGGTAGGAGGGGGGATTGTGGCGGGGGAAGTTGAGCGATTGGAGGAGAAAAAGAAGGGTGTGCCGTGTACCTAGAAGTAGTAAATTTGAAAGCGGTGGCGCGCGGTGCGAGGTGGGTGTGAAAGGCAAATAAGAGACGATACATAACCTCACTCCCACTAGCCAAAGGGTGTTTCGAGAGCGCGTGCACACACGAGGCCCAGCGTTGCGGGGGAAGAGGGTATGGAAACTCGTTGCATAGCGAGCGAGGAAGATTCAGGAAAAAGGAGCGATAGGACAAGTATTGGTTAATAACTTTGGCGTGCGGCAAGGAAGCGTGGGCGTAGTCTAGACACGGAGCGGCAGGGACCACACCATCGCACACGAACGGTCGAAGGCCTTGGGGCCCCACTATCGGAAGGACGAGGAGGGGGAGAGCTCTTTGTTTACTTGCTCCCATCAAGATCCACAGCGTAGCATTCGATTCTCGAGGAAGAGATTCTGCGCGCTTCCCGAATTCCTTCACCGAGATGCGATTCCAATCTCAGATCGTCTGTGGAGCCTTCTGTATAATCTGCATCACCTCTACCTTCGTCTCACAGGTTTCAGGAGCAAAGGCGAATTAGATGCAAACAGAAGACCCGAAGAAGAAAAAAGATTAGAGGAAGACGGAGAGAAATGGATAACGTGGGCCGAATGTGGCATAAACACCTCGCATGAATAAAATTGTAATTCATACAGTTGTCCTAATTCACAATAGTCTAATCATTGAAAATACAGTGTAATATAACGATAAAAATATAAATAAAGAGAGCTAAACACTTCGAGGTAACTTCGTATATTTAGTTTTTCCTAGTCCAAATTTTGGCGGATAAGTATTGGTAAAACTGAAATATAGACTTCAAATCTGCCGACATTTCTATTCTCTTGTTATTTTTCGATGCAAAAGATCTGCAATTCCTGCAACAACATAAATTGAGGCGAATAAATGGGCAACTTACAGTATAAATAGTGAATATCATTAGGACTAAGATCACCGCGAATGAAGAAGTCTTGCAAAGAGCTAGGGAGAGACAAGAATTTAATTACGTACTGGAGGAAAATTTGAGGAGTGTTAACATTAAGAATAAAAAAGAATAACAATGTCAGCTACGAAGAGATTTAAGCCTTCTGATGCAGAAATATAAACCTTTCGATTGGTAATAGCTTCATATGAATCAAGAAGTACTTGTTTGCAAGTTTCAGGCACAAACCTTCCATAGTTTTAATGTTTTTTTCTTTCTTTACCCGTAGCGAGCGGGCGGATTCCGCTAACGTGAACGAGGTAACACAGAAAATACTTCATTGAATGAACTGTTGTACAACAGAAATATGCAGTAAAACTTAAGGATAATCACAACATAAATGCAAGCGGCTATGCTCTGTATGCCAGAAAGAAGGATCGAGAATTAATCGCTGATCGAAAAAGATTCCACGAACTGAGATCAGTAAATCATCGTCAATCAAAAAAATATGAACCCTTTGTTGATTTGGAATAGCTTCATCTAAAATTCCCGCAGAATCAAAGGAAATCAAAGGCCAGCTGCGAAAGTCAATGACATCAAAGGCTGAGAATTGAACAGCTTTCTCGTCGCTTCGGCTGCCTCTTTCCCTCTGGAAGGAGCGGAGGCACGAAGGCATCGGGAGACGAAGCGGATGATGGAAGAAATTGGCCCTACATATTAATTCCCACGCCACGCCATACACGACCTGCCAATAATAATAAACAATGAGCCGCCAAAATTGTTCCATCTCTTGCCGTTCGCAGTCGGGGCGATAACAGAGGGTAGGGAGCGGTCTCGGAGGGAGGAGGGGGGGGTAGAGGAGAATTGAGATTAAAGAGCGAACACTCGGAATTGCAGCAGCGGTGGAAAGGGAATAAGAGGAGGAAAGGGCGAGGAAGGAGATGGAGATCTCCAAGGCGGGTTTGGGGATGTTAGAGGGGTGTGGGGTGGCACTGAATGGAAAAAAATTCGTCCCCCCCTCCCTCGATCCCCCGTACCGCCCGCCCCCTTCAACGTTCCGCGCCGAAGCGCCTGGCAACGATCGCATCGGCATCATCCCGTCCCTCCACTCCCTCTCGCGCCCGCCGTTCCTTCGGGAATAACTGGGGGAGGCGACGGCGCACAGTGGCGATTCATTCTGTGCCATTCCTGCCGGTGGCGGTGCTTCCTGCTTGGCTCGGAGAAATCCTCGCAGACGGTGCCGAAATATTACCCTACGCACGAAGGCACCATCTTAAATAAACTTTAGATTTAGCTTAAGAGTCACAACGCTTACAGAAATATGCACACACCAACATCAAAACTATCGCTGGAAGAATTTTGCAATTTATATAATTACATGTGACTGGTATGATTGACCGTGTTAGGGAAATGAATTTGAGTCGAATAATTTAACAGATATATGATAATAGAGAGTTCAATTCAAAAGGAAGAGGTAAACGGCGAAAATCAATGGGTGAGTGACGTAGAATTAACCCTAAAGAGAAGGAATATTAGGAATCGTAAAAATTTAACAGCGTATATGAAGCAATTCATGTCGTAAGAGAAGTAAAAGCTCTTTGTGAGGATTGGGTATTACGGAGGAGATCATGAAAAAGGAGCCAGCTTTCCACGGCTGACGGCAATCAATAAATTCTTTGAATTGGCCGACCCCCAGAGGGAGTAGTGTGATGGGTACGTCTGTTTATATATTTAATATTCCTCCACTTTCACAACATCGCAATTCACAGAATGAAATTTGAATTTTAGATTTAGGATGGGTTTCAAAAATTTGAATGAGATATCACAGAAAACAGCATTAAGTGATTCTTAATGTTTTCGAATGCGTATTTCAATATTGATTTGAGACCACGAGATAATACTGCGCACTACGAATTTCTCGAACACAAAATTAGCAACAATTTTTATTTAGACTCCAACAACGGTTAAAATAAAAATAAACATATTTTGGGTAAACACACCTGAAAGAAAACAAGAGCTATGGGAATAGCACAAGAAAAAGTACCTTAAAACTGTTTCAATATTAATTGTATCCACTGATTAATGGCCAAAATGGTCCACATTTGCAGAGCAACAGGGACGTTGGTGCGCAAACCATGGAGACAGAAAGAACAGAGGTGCCTAATATAGTGGTCTAATCAAGCTACAGGGTCGCGTGGCATCGTTTTCATGGCAAGATTTCACTGTTGCCATCATGCCATAATAAAACGTATATAAAATTTAAATGACCATTTTTACAAATTAAACGCCATCACATACTCAATTTCTGTACCTCAAATGGCTCTGCTTCAATCAGTCAATCATTTACATATATCTATTTTCGGGTTTTATTATTGCACTATTGACTATCAAAATTAATTCACTGCAGGGAGATTATCCAACGAAATAATCATCTAAGTCCCGCGATTAATTGAGCCAAATGATCATAAAATACGATGAAGACTTACCTCCTCATCAGTACGGGATCTATCGTCCAACTACGATAATTTGAATAGGAATAGATGGTCCCCAATAGGCCAGAGCATCGCCCAGGATTCTCCCTGGGGTGAAATAATCAACCCCTCCCCTTCAAAAGTCCCCCCCACCCTTATGGCCGGCGCTATATCGCTCGCACACGGCGGAGAGGGATGAACAGACTGGAAGTGAAAACCACTTCAACGCCACTATGGTAAGACTAGTAGCTCCTTCTGCCGCCAGGGGTCCGACAAAAACCACCGAAGTAAGGAATATAAATCACTTCTCTTGCACGGCGGGCCGGCCCTGGCTCCCTCCATCCCTATCCATTCCACGCCCACCCCTTATGCGCCCGGAGAGTAGTAACTCCTCCATGCCAAGGAGGAAGGGGGGGAGGAGGAGGAAACGAGGGGGGAGGCGTTGGGCGTAGGGGGAAATGGAGGCAGTGGTGATGTTGGTTGCAAGCGAGCACTCCCACCGGATCCAAAGAGATGAGAGGAAAGGCAAAGGCCCGTTTCGCAGAGAATGGCGCTTCCGACGCCGGCTACACCAGAGAATAATATCAACATTAAACTACCGTTTTCCACGCTATCTGGCGTCCAATGACGCACAATCGGAACCAGAGTTGCCAGATGAGTTAAGTCGAGAATCGCATGGAAGGCGCGCTCAATTCACCCAAAATATCTGAACCTTGTATTCCCGGCCTTAACTTTATATCACTCGCATTTAGCGACATAACTTCGTTTCAGCATTCCAACGGGATTTGAGAGGAAAAATATAAAAAAGAAACACACTACCTGTAACTATTATTTTCAATATTTGAAATAGAATTAATTCCAACACGTTTCTAGACACCTAACCTCTGTCTTAAACACAAAATGTAAGTGAAGGGATCAAATTTTATCCGAGCAATATCTCAAGTAATGAAAATCTCTTTTCCAGCTTTAACAGAGCTTGCTAGTAAGTTCAGATCTCTCCCCAATTTCTATTCTATGATTTTACCTTTCCCTTCAACCTCCCAGAGCAAATGAAAAATTCCAAGTAGCGGTCATCCCTATTATTGGTAGTTTCAGGCGTTACGTTGTGGAAGTTGCTAACATAATGATAACTGGTAAATTTGTGATTCCAAATATCTTTATTTGAAACGACCCGGGTTTTGACGTCCAACGTCATCTTCAACTAAAGGCTATACACTGTATCCATCAATACATATATGCATACACAGTCAGGTTGGGTCGGAGAGGTGGGAGGCGTGGGTGGGTGTAGGTATGGTTAGATGAGAGAGATATCATGATTTAAGCTTTCAACTCGTTGGATGTACACTAGCAAAATTGGTTGCAATAGCTCAAAACAAAAACATTTAAAGTCATTCTACTTTCTATTAGCCCAGTTAAAACCTAGTTAACACATGCCCACACTTCGGCTCGCGCAGATTGGTGATTTGAAAATGCACCGATGTGCTCCGCACCAATTTTCTCTTTAACCCGCCAGTGCACACGTTAGGTCTGTAAGACCCATGTGTAAATAGTTCTTTGAATTGTCAACAGATGGCAGCAGACTCATCCGCGTGACATTCAGCACCTTCCTAATCGTTCCCGCTCAGTTGACTAGCAAACGATGAAGTGCCTGAGTTCATTTGTGTTCCGTGAATGTTGTTATTTTCTCCTGGGCCTCACAGACCCAACCCGTGTACTCAGGTAAGTCTTTATCTCCCCAGTCATTTTGTTTTTATGTGCTTAAATTAATTTATGTGATGAATTGAAATACTCGGTGGTTAATTTACAATATGTAGCGATGAAATTCTTTTATGGACATTTTGTAATCGCTATTTCGGTAAACGATATCCTTCCATGGCTCGACATACTTCCTATCGCCATCGTATATAAATAGCCCACTCTTTCCTTCTTTTTTCGTTTCTCACTAAATTTACTCCATGTCATTACGGTTTCAACCTCAAATATGATTTTTAAATACGCAAAATCGGCCGCTTTATTAATTTTCTCCATCTCCATCCAAACTTCTTCTAGTACCCATCTTTTTACCCCAGCCACGCCTAAAAATGCTTCGTTTATCCTTCTTTTTTCTTAAGGCACTTCTCTGGTACCGTATCTCGTGCGTCCCGATCATATCTCATTCTTTTCCGCTTAATGTCTCATTTTTTTGGAAACATCTACCATAAAGGGCGAATTAATAATTTGGGCGTCCAAAAACTAGCCGACTATCTCCAGCAAAGATGAAGCGATGAGATGCTCGGACCACCGGGAAGCGGAGAGGATGGAATGTGGCGCCGCTTGGCGCATGAATGAATGGCGGGCACGTAACTTGATGACCGCGCACCCCATTCCCGCGCTGAGCTATTACGACCCCCCTCCCCCGGCTTCCTCCCCGCCGGCGGCCGCGAAGATAAGGCGATCCCGTCGCCCTCTGTCTCTCTCCGTCGGGCCGCTGGAAGAGGACAAGGGGATCCATTTGGCGAACACGAGGAGGCGGCACTCGGCTCGGGGACGGCGAGGAGCGCGCTTGAAAGGTCACTAACTCACTACTAAACTTAAGGTAGTTCGAGCGACATATTACTTGGAAATCAGTGAAATTGGTCTCATTTTTAATAAAAATATCTCACCCTTCTTATGACACCAAAAATTCAACCCCTTATCACATTACTTTCGGAGATAAATGCCAAAAAAATACCAGCCTTTTTACATGGGATATGGTACATGTATGCACTCCCCAGAGAGACATTATTTAAAAAATGAGGTGTTCCTAACATTTAGATGTCGTAAAAAAACTAACAGCGTGTAATTTGTATGTCTTTTCAACTATTTTTGAAAACTAATCATATTGTCGCCGCATTAGGTTCTTGGGTATCACAAAAAACCTTCCGTTTTGAAGGAGTTTCAAACGCACCGCGCGAAAACAATGAGTCAAGTTAAATACTTCTTTAGATATTTTCATTTAATTACTTACAATTTCTGTCATATAAAACTATATTATTGCACCATTAATAATGCAGCATTTAATTGAAGTGCCCTACAGCTGGTGAAATTAATTCGAATATGGTCTCCATTATAACTAGGGAACTATCTCGCTCGGACTACCGTAAGGTGGCTTAAGTTCACGTAAAGATTCGCGTAAAACTCTGCATGAATGTATTTTTTTACATATGTGAGATAAAATTACACATTACCGCTTTGGTTTCTTGAATATTTTATGATATTTTCACACGTAGACATACAGCACTTGACATATATTTTGAAATAATTCCATTACATTCGCACAGATTTTCCCCTACACGCGAAATAAGGTTTCATATCATAAAAATGTTGCTAATAAATATTTAGTACCAGGCCAAGGAAAATCATGTACATCAATTCGATTTTCACTAAATATCGAGTATTGCGTCAAAACAATGCATACATCAACGCAATAATTGTGAAATAATATTCTTACAACATTCCATAACTGCCTATGAGGTGATTTCCACTCTATTACAGATCTATCCAATGGAAGTTTAGGTCAACAATTTTCTTTCTGACGACCTTAGAAAGATATTATAATGTTCACTCAATGACCCACGATTAACGCACCAGCCCCCTAAAGTCGGCATTACTTGGCTTATTCTCGCTCCGAAAGCTAACTAATGCGCGAAATACCACTTTACCGCTATATATATACCGCCGAAATACCGCTAACCACTACTTACCACGGCCAAAATCGACTGAGGATGCTTATCGATAGCATGTGTTTTAGTAACTGTAGTCAGCTCCCCCATAAAAAGATGTAGTATAAAAAGGAAATAGTGCTCTGAACTTTAGAAGTATGTAAATAAAATGGTTATAGTAGAAGTACAGATTATTTTGCACTCACTAACTCGCTTCGCTTAAAAGTATCTACAGGCGACTTGGCAGAAAAACCATAATTTCAATACAGCTGCACGAGGAGACATCGAGGGTAGTAGCAATCGATTGCAGTCCGACTGCATCAGGTCAGACTCTCGACTGGAATTAAGGCGGCTGCAGCAATTTTCGTTCATGTAAATATTTGCGAGAAACTTGGAATACGTGTACTTATTAGTAATATGTAAAGATAAAAGTGAACAAAATTTCATGGTAGCGATTTGGTTTCTTTTGCAATTTAACGCTATTTTAACACGTATTCTAATAGATTTGACAAATATATCGAAATAATTCGAAGACGTACGCCAAGAATTTCTCCTAAACGCGAAAACATACGTTTAGTACCATTGTTATGGTTTCAAATGAATAACACGGGGTCATGATATAAAAAATATATAGTTACCTACATATGATTTTAATTTTTTTTCGAATTTTTCGAATTCCACCCCGCAAACCCAAGTCAAAACAATGCTTTCATGGAGATGAAATTTGAAAGAGAAAATTCTAGTACGACTTGTATTACAACATGTAATGCTATTTCAAATGCAATGATTAATTCGCGCTTCCCACAGCTGGTGAAATTAAAACGTATAATGCGAATATGGTCTCTATTATGATTATAGGGAACCATCTCGCTCGGACTACCTTAAGTGAAGTTTGGTCCAATAATTTTTTTTTACTTAAAAGTTATTAAAAGGCGAACTCAATGGCCCACAATTCGCGCCGCAATCACCATAAGAGGAAGATGAGCTAGGCCACGCCAAAACAAGCTACATTGCTTAAAATTGTGAATTGGTAGGCACTGTTCTGGTCTCATCTCCTCCGTAGCGCCAACTCAATCCAAGTAATGCCAAGTTAAGTTGCTGTGAACCAGACTTAGATATGCTCGTGAGATTCCTCCCGTGACATAGGAAAGTAAGCAATCCACTCTTTACGGAATGCGATTCATATAATTTCAATCACTGGAATCATTATTTGAATATTTGAATAGAGTTTAACGGTATACACAACCAAAAAATCATATAACTTATTGGTTGAAGTTTGGTCCAATCATTTTTTTTACTTAAAAGTTATTAAAAGGCGAACTCAATGGCCCACAATTCGCGCCGCTGGTACCCTTTCTTTTCGCGTGCTTAGGCATAATAAATTCACAAAGTGATTCATCTTATAATTTCATTCATATAATTCCAAGGAATGTTCATCTGTTTTGGCTTGGACATATTTGATTAATGTTTACTCCAAGAGTTCTCAAATACTAATGACACTAGTACGATTGAAAAATACGCTCTTACGTAGCATTTTGCCTGAAAAGACAATAGCAGCACGAAGGAAAAAATTAAAGAAATTGGAAATCTGACGAGGTGTAGTACAGTATACAACGCAGGAATAATGAAATTTAATGGAAAGGGAACGTTGCCAACAACTATTTCCTAAAGAAGAGCTTACCAACAAAAACAAGGACTATCATGAAATCGCAGCGAAGTTGAAGAGAGGAACTTATCGAAAACATTGAGACCTAACACCAGGAACCATTCCCCGAAACAAGAAATTCGAGATCTATCAAAAATAGAATACCTGACGACAAACACACCTAAGGAAGAGAATGGTCATTGGAAGCGAAGATAAAATACCTATAACATTATTCAGTGAATTAAACCTGTCCAACTTCGTAAAAATCACGAGATTAAGATGGGAAGAGCATGAAAAGAGGATGGATGTTAACAGGTCTGCGAAGAAAGTCATCAATAGGAACATGGAAGGAAAGAAGGAATGAGGCAAGAAGGGAAACCCAGGAAAAGATGGGTTGGAGGATGATGCAACGGAAATTCTAGGAGCAACGAATTGGAAGGAGGTGTCGATGAATGGCAATGATGAAATGAGGTGGATTCTCGAGGTTTTTCAGGGCCCGATATTGGTTGAAGTGCCAAAGACGGACAGATGGACGAAAATCACGAGAGAATTAAAAAGAAGGAATCGTAAATGACAGAATGGGCCGTCCGTGAAAAGACGGAGTTGAATGCCGCGAACAAATTAACGGACCGACGCAACTCATGACGACGACTCGCTGTAATAGAAAATTCCTTTTTCTTCACTCCCACTCCATTATTTTCCGTCTCCGTGTTCATTATCCCGTGTAACCTGAAGCGGCGAATCTTTAAAGAAAGTGGAAAATCTTCTATCAAACCCAAATTATTTTAATTCAATTAGCATACCTCCATCAAAGTGATCAAAATAACAGCTAAATGACAACAATCTCGGTATCTGAAAAAGACTTAAAATAGAACTTCCAACCATATTCACCCAGAGTTTTTAACCCAACATTTTCTAGTTCATAAAACGTAATTTTGAATTCAGCTCACATGCTCAGGGGAACACAAAGCGCCTTAACTTCTCGGAATAGGGAAGAGAAGTGACTTCGGCTTAAGATACAGTCTTTACGATGGCCAAGGAGGAGAAGATAGGCCGCACATAAAACGATAACCGAGATTACATATATACAACCCTAAATTCGCAATCCCGCCGTGTATGTACACGATCGTGTATATCCAGCAGTAAATTCGCACGACTAGCTCCAATAAAAGCTTTTGGGAACGCTTTCCTTTTCCGCCTCCGGAGAAGAAAAGAAAAGGAATTGTTTGAGGCAGCCAAGGCGTACTGTCCCGAACCTTCACTTATCTCCAAAGCGGATAAAGAAATAGACGGCGTCCACAGAACAGGAGGAAGACTTCAGAAGAAGACAATGATGCGGATTTAACATCCACCATCGTTCTGCTCAAACTCTCCAGAGGACATATTCCTTAAAGTGCTCTACCAGTTAAAGGTAGGCTCCATTGAAAGTAAGAGAAAATCCTCCAGATTGTTCCACTTGCAGGGCCATATTTACTTTTGGTGTTTCCTTTTCCCCCTCAGCATACGATCTGAGTCTCACTTTCTTTCCTCTACCCTGGGGATCGTATTTGACCACAGTAGAACACTATATGCACACGCTTTACCGTTAATAAATGATGAAATCCTTTTCAAAGCATCTAGTAAATTATAAATATAACTTACTCCTTAATACAATGTTAACCTATAATTATAAATATTTCGAAGAAACTCAACTTAAAAAGCAGAGAGATCCCATTCAATTTTCCTCATTCATCGAATGCATGGTATTTCCGGAGTGTCAGCTTACTCCCATGGAGTCGTTGAGATTGGGTGAGGGATAGAGGAATGAAGAGAAGGAAGGAAAGTTAACTTGGGTACTTGAAATTTTCCACACACAGATAAATGCTCATTTATTGACCCTGATTTTAATTTCTCATCATTTTCAGGTGAAGAAGATAATGTATAACTTCGAAACCCGGGTCGGGCATTAAAGTTCATCCACCTGTGGAAAGCTGCAGATTACCAAAGTCAATTTTCATGGAAATATTCATCCAAATATCGTTTGAATCTACAAATTTTATAGAAGGAAGGTAGCTCAGATGTACTGAATTCATCGAGTTTACCGAGAAGTAGAGGTAAATTTTAACGACAGAGATGCACTGAGTAAATCCGTCAAAAGAAAGAGAAAGCAGTGTCAAGCAAATCCATCGAAACCCTTCTCCAACCGGTGGAGTATCAAAAGAACTATAGCCGAGTTATTTGACGGAATGGGTTTTCTCTGGATACGCCGGTTGTCAAGGGGGCGCTGATGCAGCGACTGAGTGGGTCCACAGGGGGTGCGGCACCACAGCGGCCGATAGAGAAGACACAATCGATTTCCGCGTGGACTAACAGGAGCAGGGGATGGGGGGGGGGAGGGGAAGGCAATATTAAAGCGCTGTAATCAAATGCCGCCGAAGCAAGCGCTCGGGGGGATTGGAACGGTACTCGGGAGCACGTCATCCCGAGCTGCCTACCGAAGGAGGGCAGGGTTGGGGAGGGTCCTCCTCTCGAGCATCTCTCCTCATCCACTGACGGAGAGGGAAACCCGATTCCAAGCGAGGAGGAAGGCTCACGGCGCGGAAAATCTAATTCCGAGGCAAAGAGGGGGGACGCCGGGAAGGGATAAAGAATGGAGAGCAGTGGATTTGAGCAGAAGGAGATCCAGGGTTCCCTCGTCTCAAAGAAGCGGGTGGTTTTTTTTTTCTCAAGGAAAAGAAGCAGCCGGGAGTGAAACAAAGAGATCTTCCCCTGCGCTTGGACGAGGTGGGAGTTGAAATTGGTGGCGAGGAGGAAAGGGAGGATGCAGGAGTCGAATTAAGCGGAGGAGTGAGGGGGACGATCGAATAAGGACGATGGAATCGCATCAAAAAGAGGAGGAAATAAAAAATCTTTTAACTATAATCATCGTAATGAGCTCCATCGTAATAAGAAAGAGAACCACAATTGATGCAATTTGACGATGAAGTCGACACAAACGCGGTCCATAATCTGAATAAAAATGGAAGAAAGACATGACAATTTCCCGGTGGGTCATATTACTGAAGACTATCCGGATAAGGTCTTCTCGGATTTTCCACCAGGTTAGATAATTGTTGGCGGACGTTTCGATGGCTACCTGCACCATCGTCCTCAGGACACGTCAGTTCCTAGATTGATACCTCGTTATATACCTATCGGTTTCACGCCGAAAGTAGTCAGGTTCCCTGTGATTGGCTAGCGCCAATCGTCTCCTTTTCCGCCTTCATTTTGCGAAGTGCTGGATTCCAGGCAGCGCTCAAAGAATAAAGTTTTTCCTCTCCATCCGGATCTCAACGGCCTCCTCCTTCAACCGATCCCAGTAGCCGTTGGATCGGCCAAGCAATTTGGCGTTTGGAAGACCGGCCGAACCATCTAGACACGAATAAAGGAGCATCCGACTATACCATCCCGAACAATCAGCGGTGGCGGAACATAGTACAGGCGAGGATCACCGCATAATGACGACGCAAAATTGTTTGGCCGATCCAACGGCTACTGGGATTGGTTGACGAAGGAGGCGGAACATAGTACAGGCAAGGATCACCGCATAATTACGACGCAAAATTGTTTGGCCGATCCAACGGCTACTGGGATTGGTTGACGAAGGAGGCGAAACATAGTACAGGCAAGGATCACCGCATAATTACGACGCAAAATTGTTTGGCCGATCCAACGGCTACTGGGATTGGTTGACGAAGGAGGCGAAACATAGTACAGGCAAGGATCACCGCATAATTACGACGCAAAATTGTTTGGCCGATCCAACGGCTACTGGGATTGGTTGACGAAGGAGGCGAAACATAGTACAGGCAAGGATCACCGCATAATTACGACGCAAAATTGTTTGGCCGATCCAACGGCTACTGGGATTGGTTGACGAAGGAGGCGAAACATAGTACAGGCAAGGATCACCGCATAATTACGACGCAAAATTGTTTGACCGATCCAACGGCTACTGGGATTGGTTGACGAAGGAGGCGAAACATAGTACAGGCAAGGATCACCGCATAATTACGACGCAAAATTGTTTGGCCGATCCAACGGCTACTGGGATTGGTTGACGAAGGAGGCGAAACATAGTACAGGCAAGGATCACCGCATAATTACGACGCAAAATTGTTTGGCCGATCCAACGGCTACTGGGATTGGTTGACGAAGGAGGCTATTGAGATCCGGATGGAGACGAAAAGCTTGAACCGCGACATGAGCTATTCTTTGAGCGCTGCCTGGAATCCAGCACTCCGCAAGATTAAAGCGGAAAGGGAGAAGATTGGGGCTAGCCAATCACAAGGGACCTGACTGTTTTGGCGCGGAACCGATAGGCATATAAGGAGGCGCCAATCAAGGAACTGACATGCCCTGAGCAAGATGGCGCAGGTAGCCCTCGAAACGTCGGCCAACAATTATCTAACCTGGTGGAACATACGAGAAGACTTCATTAGTAAAATCATCCATCTCTATGATGAGGCGTACATCCACTATCATGACATCCCCAGAAGATGATAAACGACTTTTATATAGAAACGCCGGTAGATAAGGAAAGTTTGACACGGTGAAAAATCAAAATAGGTGTCAGTAAATATATGAAAACAGCCCACAAATTTGAACGTGAGGTGGCAAAACCGGAGAAAGCATTTTTCTAGAGTCTTAACGGTTTTCCAAAACAAATGAAAACAGAATATCCGATGAGAAAAATGATTAATTTGGAAACAGAAAGTTAAGTTAAAATTGACTGTTTTTTGATAAAAATGATAACGGCAGCATTGACGTTCATAGGACATACACGCACAAGGGCGAACAAATAAGAGATTCTATTTATTGAGCTCGGATATACTATAATAAAAAAAAACCCATCGCTCTACCTTGATCGGCAATACGCCGGTGACTCAAAGGCCGTTTGCTAGAAAACATCCTTGAGAACGAATGATATGATAATAATATTTTACTTCAAATACAGCATTATACACGTATTTAATTTACAACAAAGCAATGAAGTTATGCAATCCTTGATGTAACTCATATTGAGGATGACATCGATTGTTTAAGAAGTATTCGGGAGTAAATTATTTTTTCAGCAAAAAAATCTTTTTATAGGTAGATAATGAATAAGAGTGTGTTCACTCTGGCATAATAATAAAATCATTCATTTCATAAATTCAAAAAAAAAAATTAATAGGGGCATTTTACAAAAGAACAACTTATAGGAAGTAACGATTTGGAGCATTAGTATATTAATTTATAAGTAGATCCATGGTTATCCCAAATAAGTGGAGTTGTATTTACTTCCACAAGGACTATTTGACTAAGGGCTTAAGTGTTACGTGAGATGGTACCAAGTAACCTTAGCAGTTGGAGAACTTGAAAACTCATATCTAACAGTCCAATAAGGCTCAAGAAAAGTAGTGCAACATCAAGCACCAGTCGAAAACGGGATTGAAGAGGAAAGGAATAACCATAGGAAGCAGGGTGCACCAAAGGGGAAGGAATGTGCATCCCCCTACCGGTGGAATTCACTTCTCACGTACAACTCCCCCCTTGGTGGTCTCTCCTCCTCCTACAGTTCCGAATCTCCAAACGGCCCCGCGTCAATCTCTCTTTGTCTCCTCATCCCCCAACGCCACACGGCTTCCCCCTCCCCCATCTGAGAGTCACCGTCGGGCGGCAATTCCAAAGTTTACGACTCCGTAAAAGACACGGGGACAAAAGAGAAGGAGAAGAAAAAGAAGCTCCCGCCCACTTTTATCTTCCACCCCAAGCGCACACACAACACACTCTTCGGCAGACACACGCTTTTGAGGGGCCCCCGGACGAAACTGCTACTTTACTCCGCGAGAGCTCATTTCAAATCGATCAACCACCCCTTAAGAAGAAATCCTCCCAACTGCCTCCCCTCCCACGAGCCCATGATCCTTTGCGGCGCGCCACGCGAAAGAGATAGAATTCTTTACGACTGGATGTCATCCAATGATTCACTTCGGCGAAACGAGTGGATTACGAATTGCACATTTCCTGCCCCTCTCACGTTCTCCGAAGCGTGCGTCGCTTTGAATGCACTCTGCGCTCCATTCATGCGCTCGCACCATCTCCTACGAGCGCTCTCTTCAGCAATATTTCCCTCGATATTAGTGTTTTTTGGTCCGAGGGAAGTTCATACATGTAGAAAATAGATAAGTGAAGTATTGAGCTTCATGTGCCTGACATATAAAATTCCAAGGAATAACAAGCACCGTCATTGGAAGTATTAAATGATCGGCTGCGGAGGCGGTATTATCCAGAAAATAACCCCTGAATGACCACATATGTCAGATTTATAAAATCAAAATTTCTTTTCAGCATTGAAATGGATACTATTTTCTTCGATTTTAGCGCTCTCTATAATAAAAATGTCTCCGATTTCATTACGTCGGACGGAAAAAAGCGTCAAAAGATTTAAATAAATACTATATATAAGTTGGTTCAAATTCACACACTTAAAATCATATAAGTGCAGCAGGAAGGTTTTTCAAAAACATTCAGTTACAAGATGTTTTCCTGATTAAGTTCAAGCGTCCACTAATGAAACTAAGAGATGTATCCTTATATCTCAAATAATAGGGTTTCTGTTATTTTTGTTTCAATTTCTTGCCAGATGTTGACAACGTACGATGCCGATTTCATACTCAAGTACTGTTTATTGGGTGTAATGAATTTAGATGTCATCAACAATAAATGATGTTTTTAGTTACAAATATGAATATTTACGATTATTGTATAAATGTGGAGTTATTTTCCGATAATTGAAGTCACGTGTAGCAATATATATCGACATTGCCACATAATATTTCTCTATGCTTTTTAAAGCTGCTGATATAAAAAAATTGAATTCAAGCATTGCCTCTACCAAAAGTGGGAAGAGATATCGCACAAAACATCTTAAGAAAACCAACCAAAAATTTTTTAAGCTAACTCCTCACTAAGGCACCTTCATCACATCCTATATTATATCCCATAATGAGAAGCTACCGGTGTCTGTCAAAATGAAATCTGCTTAACGTGAAACAGTAGAGAGACAAAGTTCCGATACACATATATTCAAGAAGATACTTAGGGAAGATTTTCAAAAATGATAATTGTAATAATACGTTTTATTTATTCATTTGGAAATATAATAACTTATTAGTGGCGGAGTGAATCCAGAGGGAAGTTATAAACATACATGCCAGTACTCATTTAAATTTTACATGGATATTTCTGAGATGGTTGAGCTTAAAGTATTCGGATAGGATATATATTTTCAACCTGAATCCATTAATGAAGTTATTTACTTTTTGCTCGTGCTCTTTGCATTTATTTCCCGCGCAGCTTCAGAGAAGACTTTCGTCTGTTTTTCTCCGAGGGGAAGAGGAATGACCCGCCCGTCACTCACTCACCTGTTTCAGATCGCTCACGCCGCCGCCGGCCCCGACGTCCAAGATTCGAAACTGCGAGGAGGGCGCCTGGGGCGCCGCGGC
Organism: Ceriagrion tenellum; assembly: GCA_963169105.1. Lineage (NCBI taxonomy): Eukaryota > Metazoa > Arthropoda > Insecta > Odonata > Coenagrionidae > Ceriagrion > Ceriagrion tenellum. The sequence continues at coordinate 3,795,667 of OY720633.1, forward strand.
GCTGTTCGAGGTGAGCAGGGGCGGCGCTGCCGCGGACGCCGAAGACGTCGACACGAAAGACGAGGTGGAGGCGTCGCGACGGTGCAGGATGTGGTTGTTGATGTTGTTGTTGTTGTTGCCGCAGTTGTTGTTTCCTCCGACGATGGCGTTGTTGGCCGAAGGGGGCGGAGGCGGGGGTAGGGATGAGGTGGGGGAGGGCGAAGGGGAGGAGGGGAGGGTGGAGGCGCGGGAGGGGAGGAATGGGCGGGAGGGAGGAGAGGAGCGGGGGGATGTGGGCGAGGGAGAGGGTGAGGCCGACGGAACGGCCCGCCCGTTGGACACAAAGCGGGACGAGATGCCGGAGGTTGGCACTCCTGCAGACGGCCCCAGGCTCTGGATGTACGGCTCGAGGAATGCGTCGCCCCTGCGAGGAAAAATAAGACAAACAAAAATGTAATTAAAAAAGCACATGACTTTGAAGAACAACTTGGAACTACACATTTATTCATTCTATTGACGACGACTCCGTCGAATCACATATCCACAACGATAGTAAACGCTGACGCCGGTTACATTTGGTGATGGAAACGCCGGATAGCACCAATAGTGACTGTTTATCTCACCAATTGTAGTTGAATACCTAATCACAGTTGGCAGACCTCAGGTAACCGGCAACTCTGGTCAGAAATTGCAATGTGAGCGCAAGTCCCGTATGTATCAACAAGTAACGAAAGTTTTTGACAACATTGGACTGGGCTGAGCTTCCGCTACGGACGTTTCGAATGGGAAGTGAGACAATCGCCACGTAGCTGTTCATTTGCAAGGTGAATGATGAGAGTAGTTTCCTCTTCTCAACTTGAGTCACTCGTTATATTTGTCATTGATTCTCTCCTGGGACGCAGTTTGTTTATGTTCGGTGACTTCCGCAGAGGCTAGATGTGCTCGTTGAAAGCGTTGTGAAAACGAGGCATAAAGTCAGAATTGCTTATTAAATGTATTGCGCTTAATATGCACGTATACATAATCAACACAAGAAATCATTCGATAATACGCCAAATCTAGAAACTAATGCCAAAATGTTTCGGGAAACGTACAAGGGACAGGGCAGAATATTTCAAGCTTTTACTGGCCTTCAAGTCAAGTTCTGTCCTAGACTTAAAGAATGTCCTGAGTTATTGTGGTCAAAATTCAAAATAGTTCTTACAACAGACCTAGACGACTTACTTCAGGCATGATTTATATCCTAAAGGTATCAATTACCTGTTCCTTGAAACGGATTTCCCTGTCAAGAGCTATATGAATATAAAAAATTATGAGACAACGATTCTCGAGCTATTTCACGTATATAAGGTTGAAGTTCTACTCAAACAAAAAAATCATCGAAACATAGGTTTATTGGCAATTTCAACTTCAATGTGATGCCCTTTAATACTTTCTAATTAGCGTACCGGAACACGTAATGCGTAAAACTGACTTCAGTTCGGAAATAGTGCACAATTACATGCCATCATAAAACTGAGATCGCACTCTTCGTAGTTACACCAAATTAATCCCATAAATACATAAAATATTTATTACTAAGCAAATATTACATTATATGTATTATTACTTAATTATGTACGGGGTAATATTACCCCGCCAAAAATTACTTTCGCTCATCGCTAAAGCATTTTGCCCATTTAATTTTAGCGCTACCTCTGTATCCCCTGTCCACGAGGCAACCCGCCCCGCACGTATGCGATACAGGCCTCCACCGTTCATATAGCCTGTAGGAGACTAAACTCGGCGAGGTGGCCAGAGAAACGATAGCTGGTATTAAAAAATTCTAGTCAAAAATTAAATTATCTTTTTAGAAATTTTTATTAACCGTTTATAACTTTCTTGATATCGCCCAGTTCTATTAATAATTCACAAATAAAGTAATTAGCCGTTACATAACCTTAAGAGGAAAATATAACCTCCAAGTCATAAACATGGTCAAACGTGGAATATACCGCAGGAAAGAAGATGGGAGCCTAGGCCACAGCATTTACCGGAAGCCTACCCATACTGACCTTTACCTCAACGGACGGAGCCACCATCATCCATCACAAAAAGGCGCAGTTTTATCTACGCTTATACGTAGAGCCAAAATATTATCTGATAAAGGAAGCATTTGGGCTGAATTGCAGCACCTAGAAAGGACATTTCTCCAAAATGGCTATAGGAGACAGTTTTTTAAAGCCTTAAGAAGATTCGGTGAAACCCAGGAGAGTGGCGCAGGAGAGCTACCTAAAAAATCTGTGGCCACAGCTTTGATCCCTTATGTCTCCACTATATCGGGAAAGAGTCACCGCATTCTGCACCGTTTTAACATCAAAACGATTCATCTGCCACCATCTAAATTAAGGGACCAGTTGGTTAAGGCAAAAGATCCCACCGGCTTGAAGACACCAGGAGTACATCAGATTCCGTGTGAATGTGGTAAAATATATGTGGGGGAGACTGGTCGAACAATTGAAACCAGGCTTAAAGAACATCGTAGGCACTTACGATTGACGCAACCAGAGAAGTCGGCAGTGGCGGAACACAGCATCAACGAAGACCATGCCATTAGATGGACCAATGCAAAAATCCTTTGCCGCGCACACCGTTACTGGGACCGCATTATCAAAGAGGCCGTCGAGATACGATTGCATCCGCATAATTTTAATAGAGACACCGGATTCCAACTGAGTAATACCTGGTGGCCAGTGATCAAATGTATAAAAAACACGAGAAAATGATTCAACGGCCAGCGGAACACGTCAGCCAATTATAGGGATCGCAACCTTCATTATTGGGGCATCAACAGCTTTGTTTAATTTTAGTGTTATAGTGGTCACGGCGGAAATAACACGAGCCTTGAACATGGAAAACAAGTCGTTTTCCGAAACGTCGGCGGATTATGAAAACATTACCCGGTGCGATGCCCGAGAAAGATATTTAAATGGAATATACAAGTTTTCACAGTCGCAATGAAAAATATGAATCCTTATTCAATTTCAGTTCGACGCTTTATTTTTCCGAGATTCCGAATCACATCATTGTACTATTAGTTTTCGGACTGTCTCCCAATCTAGCGACAGTTATTATGTTTTGGCACGAAAAAGATCCAAACGCAACAATGTGGACCGTGAATAAGGGGATGAAGGAAAGGGGTCGCGAGTCCCCATCCCTCATTCCTCCGAGTCGAACCCTGAATTGCCCGCCCCTCCCCTTCCGCTTAGAGAGTGAGAGAACCCTTTTGTAAAGCAGCGGGGGGTCGCTTCGCCGAGTATTTATCCGGGGTGGACGGGATGGAGGGAGGGGGTTGAGGAGCGGCGTTAAGGGCGGCGAAAGAGGAAGAGAGTTGCGATGTAAACGGAGAAACGGGACCCACAGGGGGTGGGGGAGGACAGAAACGAGAAAGAGAGAGTGGTTCCAAAAGCAATAACGATAACATTCGGACGCGCCGCGGGGTAGCAAAAGGATTCATTGATTCATCTGACACATTTTCCAAAGCGTATTCTAGAAATAGATCCACTTCACATTCTCAGGCTATGTACCTTCATTAAGTTCACATATAATCACCTCATAAGTTTCGCAGTTCAACTTGTTTCAGATTTAAATAAGGAAACTTAATATTCGCTTAGTTAATTGGGTAACAGAGTTTGAAAAAAGCACGAATTATATTGTAATGATTATCTACATTGAAAAATAGTTACATACATTCCAAATAAGTTTTTCTACAACGCTTAACGATAGCCGACGTACCACCCAGTCACATGATTAGTCAATGCGATGATTTAAATAATTGACTAAAGATTCTCCAGCTATGTCATGCTTAATTTTGCCTTCCTGCAGCTACTGGATTTATCAGAAATGCTAAATGAGGAGGATGGACACCTAGCGTAAATACTTAAAGGGGCGAAATATGTGATGTCATATAGAGTACTCATCTAGTCGCAGAGCAATTATTTTGCGTCAGAGTATGAGTATCCCAGCAGCACACATGTAAGAAGTCACACATGTAAGATTCCTTTTGTAAGAAGCCACAAGTAAACGGCATCACAGATGTAAAAGTTCTGCGACCACCAAGTCCATATATATCAGTGTACTTGGCAAAACATGCGTCATTCATTGCATATTTAGTTAATCTCACGAAATTGAATTTTTTTATGAAAGAACGGGTATGGAAGTTTTGTCCTTTAAAAATGGATCTAAGTTTAATTTAAGATGCATTCAAGGGAATAGTGTTCTGCGATTACGTTGTTTTTTTATCAATACAACAGCTAGATTAGAAGCTGATGTAAAAGGGAAAGCTACCGACAGCAGAGATTTCATATCTCCACTTGGTTACAAAGTTGAGCGTACTCAAATGGAATAGCTTCGGTGGTGATGGATGAAGGCCAGAAGTAGTACAAGCCGAGACTCAAGGCCAGAGGAGCTATTTGCGGCGAGTCATAGTCTCTTGCCAGCTCTCCTCTGGTATGTAACGACACACGCTCTGCCAATTGCTAAACTAGACGTCTTTGATTAGAGCATAGTCAAGCACATAAGATACGATTCGGCAATTGCAGTAAATATATGATTCGATGACACATTCTGGCTTGGTAGCTCAGATACTGATAATTATGCTTAAAAGTATATAGGTAAGTATACACTTTGACTGTTAAAATACAGAAATAAAATTATAAAAAATGCAGAAAAAAATAATAGCATCCACACTCTTGTACGAGATAATGTACGCTTGATCTAAATATTGAGAGGTCCATTCGTTTTTGAAGGGTGCGAGAAAAACAATGACATCTAATAAGATATTAATAACTTCCTGCAATTCTGTACAGCTTTACGGCAACCAAGGGTAATTGTAGGGCGATAAAGTAAAGCCTGCGTTCAACTTTACTACTTCCAATAGAGTGGATATAGTTGGCACGAATGGGCCGTGATCACTCCATTCGAGGCGTCATAAAACGCTTTCAAGAGCCATTTATGGACCCTAGCATCACGCAAAAGGGGGTGAACTCATCCAGCATTATCCCGCAACAGACATTAAAGCACTTTCCAGACGAGACTCGACCTGTCAGACTGGGTTGAAACAAATGCCGCGACGCGGTCTCAATGTCATGCCGTTAAAAACTCCCACCCTTCCGAAAATAACGCCACTTAAAAACAGTACCTGTAATGCCTGACGACAGGAAGAGATGCCTGCTGGGGACATCCTTTACCATCTCTGTCGTCTTCCCCACTCACGCACTGCCGTTAAAAGGCCCTCGGAACCACCGCGGGGATGGGGAAGGGGTGTAGTATATCCAGCAGGTCCCCTGCTTCCCCCGACGACGAAAGACGACAATCCCCGCGTCCTCTCATACCACTCACCAGCAAACCTCCAAATTCGATCTCCATCCCTCCCTCTTGATTATCTCGTCCACGCAATTTCTTCCTCTGGGGGGGCAAAAGGGGCTCAAATTAACCTCCCCTCGAACTTCTCCGTTAAAGCCTGCTTCTAGTTTCCGACCGACCCCCGAGTCAGTCAGTAACCCTTCCCTGAACCCTTATCTCCAACCCTTCCTTCCCCATTTCCCCCCACTCCACCCTTCTCATCTCTCCATTTACGACTCTGCTCCCCCCCCCCCCCAATCCACCCCACACGCACTCTCGTCTTCAAATTCGACGCCCCCCTCTTCGCACCGCGCGGCACAAATACTCACTGCCCTATTCTCCCCCACTTCCTACGTAGACTTCCCCCCTCCCCACCTTTCACCCCAGACTCTCGTCTCCCGCAATGCCTGTTTCAAACGTGGCTATCTCTCTCTCTATGCCCTTCGACCCTTTGGCCCTGCCCTCTGCAACCCGCAATAACTTTCTCTCCAAATCGACTCGGGAGTCAAGAGAACAAAAGTGGTATTTAAATATAATGTCTTCCCCTCGTATAACTGGGATCAATACCCACGGTTTTGGCAGCTTTCCAGAGTGATTACTATCGCGGATTTCGTGACTTTTTTCATAACTTTATTGCTTTGTGATCAGCTTTTTGTGACGGATTCACCAAAGCAATTTTGGAACGAAAATACTAAAACAATTGAAATAACTTAAGAGCTATGAAAACGATATCTTTCTTAAAAATTATCAAGGACTTATCTGAGCACCAAGGTCATTACCCGATGTCTTTTCACACCGCTTGTAGTCTCATTGGAATCAAAAGAAAAAACGAGGGCATATTAAGCATAATTATAATGGATCAAGAATATATCAATAAACTATTGAATAACTGTATTAAAATATAGATAAAATTCTCCGTGTCAGTTTTAATTAGGGCAGGACTTATAAGAGCTAAGGTTGTGTAATTTCCGAAAAGCCAAGAAAAGCAGCCGTAATAAACTGACATTTGCAAGGAAGTAGTACCTAAGCTTACGCAGATGTGAATCGCCGAGGCGAGCATAAATGACGTCCATTTTAAAGTTAAAGAAAAATCGATGATATATTCGTACAGATTGGAAGAGAAATATCAACACCGCCGTTAAAGACTTCGAGGTAGGAAATTCCAGACCTAAACGGCCGCAGAGTCAGCTGCTGACGCTGAGTGACACTTAACAAGCACAGCGATAGTGATTTCTAAACAAATAGTAATAAATATTCAGATAAAATTTAGATAAACGACAATATAACAAAAACTGAATATCATTGTACGTCCGGATTGGAACGAGATGATTAGTTCGAAGATTTTAGGTAAAACCGTACGAAAATTCCTTTTTCCAATATATATCCACTCCCTTGCACTCCCCCTTTCAGCAAGAGACCACCAAAGAAGCATCTAGAGCCTCGTCCTTATGCAGTGTTCTTGATAATAGTGAAGCAGATGGTGCTACTTAAATGTATAAGCAAAGAGAGGTGTCATTTCTTTCAGAAACAATTTCAAAAACCCCAAAACGCAATAGGGATAGGGCGATCCTTGTTTAGATTCCCTGGCCTTAAATTTTTCGTCGCGATTTCTGGTGAGGGTACACTGAGTAAGTATGATAGCAGTGCGAAAGCGTGTCGAGTTGCTGTGGCCCGTTACATATTTAGCTGACAGTATGGACTCTTATGGAGACACGCAGTCTATGTAAATCTAATTAAGGCTAAAAAACGACGTTGCCAAAAGCAGCAAGAATCACAACTTAGTCGTACTGCTACAGCCGTGTTTTATTGTGACTTTGGGATGCATCTAATATGCAAACATTATTCCCTAGAGTATCTAAATTATATTTATAACCTTTCTCCGAGTGGATGTTACAGAGCGAGTGGCCAATGGTGGGAGTTCACCCTTCCAGCTCAGTTTATGGCTCCCGTCGGCCGAACAGCGTTGACAGCTTTTGCAAATAAGTGCACGTTGGCACAAACGCAAGGCAATTCTCAACCAGCATATTTGAGAACACAGACGACCCGAGACCGAAGTGAACCAACCTCAAGGCCGTCAGATAGACTAGAGTTCCTTCCCCATGCATGGCATGATGCTCTAATGCGATTGGTTGGGAAAGTGAAAGGCACACCAACGCACTCAAGGTCAGCCGCCACTATTTGTGAAAAAGTATATATTGCCGTGCCGGAACTCAGAGTAAATATATGAAGAGCGCTTATTGGCGCAGCGCAGTGGCCGTGCGTTGAGAACAACATTGAAACCACGTGACTTCGGGAAAAAATGCGGGAAATTTGAATATACAATGTTCTATATACTAACAGTTTCTGTATTATGTACTTACGAGTGGAAAATAATTTTTCCGCCTTTCACGTACGATTCCGCGCAATTCCATGCACAACAATACATCACCATGATGCCAGCTTCAATGAATGGAATTTATGGAAAAAAATACGAAATGAGAAGCCCCAATGTAAGTTTCTCATAAAAGCCTAATCCTCTTCTAGCACGTAAGGACCCTCAAGTTACCTTCACACAGGTGAAGCCGGAAACTATGTCTTATATTCACACAAATATTTCAGTTGAAATAAACACAAAAATCACCACCTCGACAAAAAACACAACGCTAGCACATGGCCGATTCCAGCGTTTACCCCCGAAATCATGTGACCTATCCCCACCCCCGACGGTTTCAATGTTGACCAAATGCGCAGAAACCAAAAATCCCTCTCCCCATACTGACTCTGAGTGCCGGAAACGGTCACCTACGTGGCCGCGGACCTAAGGCAACCACATGGAGCGTAAGTCTGGCAACAGTGTTCACCATAAGGCCAATTCTTACTACTAAATGTAGAAAGCTCCATACGTTGGTACCTACGAATGATAGCGGTCGGGCGAGATAGAGTGAAACAGAATGCCAGACGCCGCACCAGTTTTGAGAGGAGAGAGAGGGAAACCCGCCAAGCTTTGCTACTCCAGCCGGGGGTTGCCCTGCTGCCCCCCTCACCCCCGCCCACCCCCCCAGGGGCGTCGTCTTCCTTCCTTCTTCCTCTCCCCCTCCTCCCTTCGCAGCGAGGATGAATCTGGAGGAGAGGGAGTCGGAGTCCACCCCACCATCAGGAAGGAAGTATAAGGGCAAGGGAGACTCAATCCTCGCTCCCTCCTCTTCTCCCTCCCCCTCTGTATGTCCCTCTTACGCTACGCTACCTCGCTCCCATTCCATCGTATTCGACTCAAAAGCCACACCCACCCCAACCTCTCCACCTCAACCCTTCAGCGTCCTCCCCTCAGCCCTGGAGCGTTAAGCCGTTCGTTCGCACGCACACAGGGTCCGGAGCTGGGTTGCAGGTGACGCGGGGCTCTAATATCCCGCCAGCATGCTATAGACACGGAGCATCAGTTCGAGTACACTCGAATGTGTATCGTTAAAATAACAGCCATATTTGGATCTCATGATTTTAGGTTCGATTGCTAGAGTCAGAGAAAACGGTCAGGCGTCTCCAGGTCGAAGATTTATTCTTCAACCTAAAGATGCCTCCTGCAGCGGAAGACAAACGTCGTCGACCAAGCCTTTTGGGCCTAAAATGATGGGATACAGTTCATCAAGCCACTGCGAAAGCCTTCGCTCCAGCCATTTCTACCATCATGCACCTTCATAGACAATAAGAAAATTGAAGAGTCAATTTGAATTCGGAACAAGTCATATCATCAATTACATCACTTCGATACTCACTCTGATTTAGCATCTCCTTAAACAGTTTGTCTTTAATTGTAATTTATAAACCAGAAGAGAGTTTCCTGTATGGACTGAATATTTGAACTTTCAGCGAATGACGACACAATAGTAAAAAAAGGTGAATAGATTTTCTTCTAATCCAAATCCGAATGAATACTCTCTCTTCGCCCGTCTAGTCTAGTCTGCTTCCCACTTGAATTAGAAGTCACGAGACCCATTCATGATGTAAAATCATTAATAAGTAATAATTATCGATAAGCATGTCTAGAGTAATGCATCATTTTAAAACAGTGGATAATTATTTAAAAGCTTAATATAAGAGAGGACTAAACGAGTCATCGGCCATATTAAAGCAAAGTTAATTTACACAAAACATTAATTTCCTCATATTCCGTCTCCGGATTATTTGGACAGCATTTTTCTATACAGTATATTGGCACCTTTCACTGCTAATTACACAACACTAAAAAAATAGCGCAAAGGGATACAACTACCTCGAAGTACACAGTTGAGTAACAAAGTAAAAGATCAGGGAGGGTAACTAATTCAATAATTTCGCCAGTTTTCATAATAGCTGACGGAATATTATCCGACAAAAATAAATCATATGTTGTCTGAATATATTAGAGTAGCGCTAAAAGAAACCAGCACTGCAATTTTTCTATGCCCTTACACATCCTCTTCACATTAAAATAAGCGAGCCCATTCAACCGCTCAGCGCCAAAGGGTGGCATATGGCATCACTTTGCGCGGCAGAGCTCAAACTGCTGCAAAGTAACTAATACATATTTCCCAGCATTCTCTATGATGAGTTTACTCAGTAGGAGGCTTTCTCTTTCTTACAATTAGTGTGCATTTTGTTTCTCACCGTTACCGATCCTCCAGTGTGTTGCACAGCAAGAGGTTTTTTCCTAGCACACAAATAATGGTGACCCGATCGAGGTAAGCGTGTTTTATAAGCTATAATTATTACTGTAAAAATTTAATATCCATGTTTTTGCAGAGTATAAAGTACAAATTAGTATTTTTAAACGATATAGCCACTTGTGATGAGTGCATTTTGAGATGTGTAGACACAAATCTTAGCGGAGCCGAATGGCACCGCTGGGCGTTCTCCGCATCAAATCATAATCTTGGCATTACTTACGTACGATAGCGGTTTTTAGCTATAACGTTAATTTGCACGTCATTTCCTTAGACTGTGAGAAGGAATAAGCAGATCTAAGAAAACGAAAAGTTTATATCGTGGAGGAAAGTTATTTGACCAAGTGGTAGAGTGGCGGCTTCCCATCGTGAAGGCTCTGGGTTCATTTCGGGATTACGAATCGCGAGGTTTTTTCTTTGTGAAATTATTCCAACATCGCCTTCATCTTATTCCTACTTGAGATTAGGTACATATATTGAGATCTCAATTGCTATAAAGTGGACAGATAATGATCGGCGATGTCTCGTTTAAAGTAGACATAAATATTATTTGCAGACAGAATCCGAAAAATATTTGAGTGTGACTTCCTGAAATACTTTACTATTGATGCTTGTTGCTATATGCTGCGCCAGTAGTCTGTAAGTATTTCATCTCTATATGCCTCATGCAATTTCTAGGAATAAATGTGCTCGGAACATCATAAAATTGGAAGTCTACTTAAGTTTAAATTTAACTAATCTATGACATTTGAAAGAGATGAGGGCAGAGGAAACACTAATTTATGGAAAACATTTTTTCCCGATAGTGGGAGTGTTACAAATCACCGCGCTGCTGACTTTATATTTTTAGCCCCACGTAGTTTGGCTGTACGAGTCCGATAAAATGGATCGAACACATTAGCTCTAGAAGCAGTGGACAGCATGCATTACCATGCTTATACAGCTTCCATAGCTTTATCATATCATAACATTAGCTACCATTAAGCACTAATTTTAAAAAAGGCGAGAGAAAAGGGATAGAGGCAGCCTCTAATATCTCAACGGAACTGACATGGGAGGTTGAATGTTAAGGGAAAAACAGAGCAGAATCTGCAAACAATGAGAACATTAAAGGCTGAATTGTAAACAAGGGAAAACAGGAAAGAATGGAATGAAATGGGAAAACATAGGCGGCAGTTGGCTGAAGAATATCTCCCAAACGGGCATTACAAACAATGAGAAATTCTGAGCGCGGTAAACTCAGTGAGGGCACTTCGGCGGTGAAGTGGAGACATGCAGCTCACACAGACAAACACACAACGGAGAGAATGGGAGTGAGCGGTGGTCTATAATGGTGGTGATAGCGAAAGCCTCGGCACTACTACGAACGAACGGTGCGGGGGAGAGGGAATTCACTTGGGAGTTCACGAAGTGGAGCGAGAGAGAGCAGAACTTAATTAAAACTCTTAGCACTGTGGTTTGCCACTCAAGGGAGAGGAGCGGAGAGAGGCCTGTTTCTCTCCTCGAAATAAAGAAAGACTTCAGCACCGCGGACGGTGACGCAAACGGGAGGAGGAGAGAGAGTGAGGGATCCGCGGTCGCCGAACTTCTCCCGCATTCACTCACTCTCAAGACAATCTCGTTTTCAACAAGCACACACACAGTCTATGCATTCGAGGGTATCACCGGGCGGAATTAGCATCTCTCGCCGCCGCTCGCTACCGCACCCGTGATGTTAGCCACCCTCTGATGGCATTGTCCGCAGGAAGGGTGCGTAGCTTGAAAAAAAGGTCATCAATAATGTTTTTGTGAAAAACAGTGTCTATAAATTCATGTGCTAATTAAGTATTCTACCGGCTGAAGTTTTGTTTAATAGAAAGTCGGAGAAAGCTCTCCCGATTTTTACGCGTGGAGGGACCAATATACCCCTAGTATTTATGTCTTCATCTACGCGTACGTCCTTCCATTCTTAATTCCGTCCATAAAACCCGACTGCTCCTCTAGCAACCCTTCGCCCATTAATCCCATTATTACCTCTTACAGCCAATTAACTTGTATCTCCCTTGTCTTACCAAGAAGTTTCCGTACTTCATTAACCATACCAGGCAAAAAGTACATTTGGAATCTTGACGAGAAAACTAATTAGCAGTTAAAACTGAGTCACTAGTTTCGGAATACTACGACTGATATTACTGGCCCTGTATAATGAACAAAATATATTCCTGCACATCTGTAGGCTAGCGGCCATTGAAATTACAAAGCAAAGGAGCAGCAGAGATGACAGAAAACGATCTATTCGAGCAAGTGGCTGATGGTTCAAGTCGGCCAATGAGGTATTCCGGGAGAAGTAACAATATGATCCACTATCCATGGTGGTATTTCTACTCATTTCTTTGGTGGACTATAGTTTTCTCATGAAGTAAACCAAATATATATGGGAAACAGTAAAAGAAGCAGATATAAGACAAATTTTTAGGTCATTCACTGACACAGTTTCAACAAAATAGGAAAATATAGAAGTAAATAAGAGCGTAGTTATGACACAGTAAACTGATGAAATCGAGCGAAAAGATTTGTTACATTTCACTACAGGAATGAAAAATACAGTGCAACTCATCTATAGGCTTGTATAGAACAAAATAGTTTGAATGCAGAGCATAAATGATCAAGGAGTGTACAACCATGTGCGAACAAACTAATGGACGGAAAACAAATTACGAATTTCGCAACATTATTATCTATTATCCTCGTTATAGCAAGATTAACATCTTACATGCCAGTAAAAATTATCATTATTACATCTGGAGGAGCTGTAACGTAATAAAATATGTTCTATATGGTTAGACGCGGCTAAAATCCTACAGTGAATGTTACTTTGAAACACTCAAACAACACATGCTATAAATACCCGTATGAAAATTAAATTTCGCATAAAGAATGAGAGTAAAGGCAATTTTTCACTTAGATAGATGCACTTTCCACTTACCCTCATTCTGTATGATGAATTATTTCCACCACATCAAGCCTGATACTTCTCTTTTTATAAATTTCGAAATCCAGGGATAAAAATTGTACCACAGAAAATATTGGTACGAATGAAAAACTATTGCAGTAAGGAAACCATGAGGTATATAAAGAATATTCTACCCTTTTCAAGACAAATGCTCAATCGTAAATGTAAGACATTCACATGATCTATCCGGGACAATAAACAGGGTCATTGCCATGAATGAGCATTCCTATTGAGCAATAAAATGTACCAAAGAGCTGGTTTTCATTACAGTAGTCGTGACTAAGATTGCTTGACTGCAGACCTCCATCTTCAGTATCAAATGCCAGTCCTCTTACTCCCTGGCTGTACTTCCTATTTGCTTTAACTCGTTTTCATTTTTATTTGGTCTATTTATTTACTCCAGGACTTCCCCGTGGGACTTATTTTTTCCCTATATTATCCCTTAAATAATATTTTTCGTAAGCGCATTACACCTCTTGATGCTCCCAATACATCTATAGAGAGTTCCATATGGTCTTTTCCTCTTCGACTCTCCTGTAAACTTCTACATTTCTTACATTATCCATCAATCTGATCTTTAGCATACTCCTCCAGCTACATATTTTGAATGCTCCCAATCTTTTCTGGTCTAATTTTCTAATGGTTCACGTTTCCTATGCATAGAGTGCCACACTCCGCACGAATATTTTTAAGAGTATTATTTGCAATGATAACTACACGATTGCTTATTTTGTAAGCTACTTTCCAAGAGATCTAATTCCAAAGCAACTTCATGCACTTCACCCTAACCCTCCCACTTCCTCCTCATCTGTTCTCCGACCGACACTCCCCCCCCCCCCCCATCTTCCCCGACCACCACCACTTCGTCCCAGACCTTATCCTCTTTCCTGCCGCCGTAAACTCGTTATCTCCGTAACGAACGAAACACGCGGCCTTTGGTTTAGGCGAGGCGAAGGTTAGGTGGGGAAGTACGGGGGGGGGAAGGGGAGGCGACTAGGGGGGGTAGACAGGGGGAGAGGGAAGCAGAGGCGTGTCCCCATCGACGCTGGTTCGGGCGAGCGACTAACACGTTTACCGGACGAGGAGAGATGATGCACCGCTCACTCCTTACATCTCCGCGTTCGCACAGACAACCCCTGCCGTCCACCCTCCCTCGCGTCTGACACGCACATCCAACGGCACGGGGTGGACAGAAAGGGGGTTGGACGGGGTGGAGGACCTGATTCGACCATTTTCACTCGAGGGTGAGCGACGCAAGGGGATGAGATTAAGAAAGCGGAAGCTGAGTAAATTCCTCGACAGCCCGCTCTGCCCGTCCCTCGCTCGAATGCTCAGAGCATGAATATACCATATTATGGGTGTTTATCTCCTCCCTTCTCTCTCTCCTAATATATTCTCTCCAAGGGTTACTACAAAGCATTCCGCACGAAACGAAAACGCGAAAACTTAGTCAATAGTTACGCCACCACATGGGCACACCGATACTAACATCCGCCAAGTTTCTCTTAAACGACTAAAATATCCGCTACATTTTAAAACATCACCTAGTCGGTATCTAGTTAACTGTGAGGTAACTACCATCTTAGGCTTACGTTAACTCCCACCAAGAGAGGCCATCATGAAATTGAAGATGCAAATTTATTCGATGGCAGCGATAGCAGTCACTATCATCATATGTTGTTAGTGTCGGCGCTGCCATCGACTGAGTTTGCTTACGACATCTATTTTGCAGAAATCACAGGAAACAGCGTTGCCTATAAAACTGGGCCAATCATTTTAATCAATAATATGTGTTCATGGACCTCCGAAAGAGCGAGAGTGGACACGGAGAGAAAGGTGGAATGGTATGGTCTCTCTGGGGCGGGCAGGACGGGGCAAACGGGCGATTCCGAACATGTGTCGTCCGCCACGACAACATTTCATTCCTCGATTCACCGACCAGAACCGCAGATTGAGTACCTTTGAAATATCAGTCACTCTATCCTTATTGGCAATTTCATTTGCTTGAATATCTTCTCGGGATTTCCTCAGACACTTTAACATCTCAAATATCAGAGGATCAAATACAACAAATGTACTCAGAGCAGTCTCTGTTCATCGTTATGACTGCGACCTGAGATGTGAAGCGTGACATCATCTGGGCATGCCGCTCGCGGAGGGATTCGGGAGGAATACTTGCATCAATATTAGGTATAATGCTACGTCTTTGATATTGAATGTATTTGGCTAGGGAAAGTAATGTTTAACTGGACTTATTCACGTAAGTCTATAACGGGATTTTATAAACCCCGGTATTTTTCATTACGATATAATAATTTGTGAGCATTCTACCAGTAATTGAGGGCATAAACATTCCACGGCCCTTTCTTTAGTAAAAATAACCTTCAATGTAATTAGAATATACCACCATTTAGAATGCAACTATTAGCATTAAAAGCTGTCGTTTAACACAGGAACTCAAGAATCTCGAGCATAATGAAATCAACATAACAATTTTCTACCTTGGAAGCGTGAGCAAGTTACGATGTCCACTCCACCATGTAGTCCTCATTGCAATCTGCAGGGCTTTAATTTATCATTAAATCGCCTCGACCTGCTCACAAAAAGTCCCGACGATCTAGGAAAATCTTCAACGGAGGGCTATTAAAGTCCAAATGGGGTGGTGAGCGACAGGGGGCTGGGAGGGAGCAGAAGGACAAGCAGTCAGAGGGGGGAGGGGAGGGGAAAGCGTCTCCGGATTAACAGAAGACTACCCTCGAGCGCGGAGGAATAGGAGAGACTAGGGGATGAAGACGAAAAAATAATAATAATACTATGAGCGAGCGAGGGTAGCAGCTTTCCGAGGGAAGTCAAGAGTTTAGCAGGAGACAAGGTGAGAGGGGGCGGGTTGGGTGGGGGGGGACGAGGGAGAGGGTTTAGGAAGGGGGGGGCAGGGTGATAGTGCAGAGACGGAGGGTCGGGGGAAAAGAAATGAGGGAAAGAGCGGTCTCGAGCGCTAGGTCTGATGGGAGGGACAAATGAGACGCTGAAATCATTAAGGCGACGGCACTGAGGATAGGTGGAAAAATACTCAGAGGTGGGTGCAGCGGAACAAAGATAGTTTTTGTTAGAAGAGTTTGTGCAATGAATCATAATCGATTCTGCAAGAAAAACGCAAAGGCCATTTATTTATGCCCATATTAATTGTTTCATTTCCTAAAAAAATCAAATACATCTAACAAATCGCATTTATCACCACTTCAGAATGGTATCTACACTAAATAGCATGGTTCCATCTTTCTTTCAAGCTCGATGCCATATATTCAGGAAGAGGAGCGAAGTAATGATAAATAACGAATTCGATTGGTAGTAATCGAAAATATTGGAAAAACGTACAAGAGCAGTAGTAAAGAAAGAAATAAGTGTTCAAATATTTGGCTTTAACTAATATAGCTTGGGGGTCGGGTTGGTGTGGTGGCTAGAGTACTGGCTAACCATACGGGCGGCCAGAGTTCAAATTCCTGCAGAGGAGGATGTTTTTCATCGGAAACGCGACCCCTACTTGAGTGTCTTGTGGAGGGCATTTCAAGTACAGTACCCGTCCGTCGGATGAGACGTTAAACCGTGATCCCTTGGCACCTTTCGTTAAGAGCGGGCTAACGCCGACGTCGGGTCTCTATCCACCCTTCCTTCCGACATGAAACGATCGGCAGCAGGCGAAATCTGCCACTGCCTCGTCTTAAGTGCTCTTTGACCCAACCTCAACCACTAAATTGATAATAGTACTCATAATTGCAAAGAATTTCGCAGAAAAATCTTAGTCTACGAAATATTTTAAGCATTAAGGTGGTTAGAGAGAGAAAGTTATCGCCAGGGATAATAAAGACATATTAGTATTCCCTATTTTGTCCTCTGCAAGAGGCAGAAAGTAAATTTCATAATATTAATGGCGCACATATACTGATATATGTCACAGCAGTTCTCTGTAATTAACTGTACATGCAAGCGTAAGTATTAAACTTACCTCATTTATGCATGCCGCCTGATAATTCGTTTACTTAAACAATATTTTAGAATTAATAAAAACTACGCTCTGACGAGATCTCTACGTTAAACTCCTCATTTTTTCAATAAGGCCTCTACTAAAGAGGGCATACTCATACCATTTACCATGGAAAATGGCTAGTATTTTTTTGCAGGGGGGAATACCTCGAAATGTATTACGGTATGAGGCTGATATACTTTAATACTTTCGCTATAGTGACAATTTTCTTTATTTGAGGCCAAACTCACTGAATTATAAGCAAAATGATATTTCGCTTGAACTACCTCGATAAGTTTCAAATGTACCTTTTCGATGACCTTTGTCTTTTACAAAGTATATTTGAATTCATTTCAAGAGTTGCTCACCAATTTGAGTTCTTCCGATATTCGTATCCATAGTACTCCGATTTCCTTATACGAGTGTAAAAATTTCATGACTTAATAAAATCAAAAATACAGCTGAATGTTTTTCCATGATTCAGCGGAGTTTCCAGACATAGAAATTAGAAATGGACCCCTGGATGGTACACATTTTTTCTTTCTAATACGACTCGTTCTTCAAAAATGTCAAAGGTTCCAATGGTTTTTCTCCTCCATTATTACTTCTTATTAAAAGAAATGAAAGAAGAAAAAACAATGGAACGTCAAATATATCGCACCGCAGTGAACTTTCCATTTCCGTGAAATAAGCGGGATGAAAGAAAAAAGAAAACGCATGGAAGTCGTGACGAAGCGAGCGCGAGGGAGCAGATGCAATGGATGGAACGAAAGGAGAATCGGCCGTAAAATGTGGAATGGAACCAATAAACTCGGGACGGAACGAGGCTCGATAATTCTCACTCTCTCCGAGGCGGAGAGGGAGACGTTTTCCAGCGCTTCTTTCAACTTGAGTCGTGGAGAGGGAGGAGCTAGGGTGGACGAGGAAAGGACAAGTCAAAGCGAATAAGGAGAGGAGGGGAGATTAAACGGAGATGGAAAAGACCCACGTCGTCCTCTCCAGGAACCCTTCTTATTAGGAGGAAATAATCCCGTGTGCGGCGGAGAGAGATAGCGAACGAGCGAAGGAGCCTCACAAATAAGCAGCGTAGGGTAGCCGACGAGGTCTTCCCTTTAAGAAAATGCTCCTCGCCCTTGGCAGGAGAGACAGAGTAGAATTGATGGCGGAGAAATAGGGAGTCTTCACTAACAGGAAGGTTTGTCTCGGGAAGTAAAATGAAGACAGATTCCGACCTTTTTTTGGTAACGTTTGTTTTCAAGTGATAACAGCGAAATTATCAGGTGTCGCGTTTTCCGGGTCAACGTGAAACAACGTCTGCAGTAGCAACATCGCACGAACGTCCATACATATATGAACAGACATCCAGTAGTCCTCTATATTTAGTAGTTCCATGGAGATCGAGAACACACATTGAACTCCACTAAACTTATAGGTGACTAAAGCAATTTTTTTTTCACGTACAAATTTTTGTGAAACTTTGTATGCGTGGTTTTACGAGTGATATTCACTGATTAGGGAGCAAAAAATTACATCAAACCGGTTTAAATTATTTGGCAATTCATACCTATTTCAAGAGGTTGCTTCATGGTGCATGACATATACATACTTGCATACCAAGTACGCCGTTCCCTTCCGGGGTAGGAAGAGTCACTAAGTTTCACTCAAGAACACATAATTGTACACCTAACTCTGCTTCAATAATTTCTTCCGTACTGACCCATCCTTACAACCCTCATTTGCCTCATTTACCCCTATACACTGCTTCATACACGCCCTCCTGTTTTTAGGACTCCTCATATTCCTCCTCCTAAGAATTTCCTCAACCACAACTTTCTAGGCCTAACTACCTCTCGCATCATTCATTTCACTCTTATTTATCCGTTTCGTTATTCGACTCTCATCCATTCTCTCAACATGGCCAAACCAACGAAGCACACCCCTTTCATATATGTCCATTACTGGAGCATCTAACCCACATTCATTTATTACGCACTCATTCCTGGCCCTATCCATCCTACTTTTCTCGCAAACACTCCTCAGATAACTCACACCCACGGCGTTTAGTCTACTCTTATGTCTATCTTGACATACCCATGTTTCACTGCCAAACAACAAAGTGGGGAGAAGTACACTTTTGTACACGGCGACTTCCGCTTCCTTAGACAACCACTCATTTCTTGGTGTACTCCACATGCTACCTACCACTTTCCTTCCAGCATTTGCTTCGTAATAATTCGGTAGCATGAGCATACATTTTCTTCTAAAAGTTAAAATATTATGTTTTTTATTGTCATAATCGCTGGTAATTTGTGCCAAGGCGATGCACCGCGTCCAATATTCAAAAACTCCATATTTCAATGTCATTTTGACTAACTATCGAATATTGCGTCAGATGCTTAAGCCAAAACATGCAAAAACTGAGGAAAACATAAAAATTTAACATTTTACCATTCCCATTTTCACCTACACGGTGAATTCCAACGCATTTAAATGGAATGAGGCCCAAGAATTTTCCTTCAACTTGCTTCAAAAACTATTAAAACGTGTACATACAGAACCTCGATTGCCACTCTAGCCACCTTAAAGAAATCAACCAAATACGAACGAGGGAGAACAAGCAGCAAAAGCATGTGATAGCGAGTGCGACGAGCTCCTTCCATGTACTACAAGACAGATTTATTAAAGAAAGTTCTCCCTTTTGCCACTAATACCTCATTACTGGAAGTAAGTAGTAGTATAACCTACTTAGTTCTAACAAGATTCTATTGTAGGAGCCAGTGGACATTGACAGGGGCAACAATATCTTGACGAATTTAACGGATCACACATTCAAAATCGGAACCGAGGGAATGAAAATAAGTTGGGGATCACTGTAATGAGAAGAGAGGAAACTATTAAAAAGTAAGATGAAACGGGATAAGTAAAATAATAATGGGCCATAAAACGATTAGTAGGGAACAGAGACCGGCAGTCGACCAATCTCAGGATTGATTGATTAAAGATGGCACAATTAGTGATTAAGGTACCAATAACCAGCAGATTTCGGAAGAAGCCAACTTAATAACTGCATCCTTTATTGACGTAGCAGTTTTAACCAAAATGTGTAGCGGCATATTTGAAGCTCAGTGCTGTATGGTATTCCAGGTGTGATATCAAGCGGAGATATACGTTCCCGATGGTCAACTGTTGCGTTCGTCCGCCAGGGACGTCTAGTTTGTTAAGGACAACTTGACGCCTATTAATTTGCATGTATGGCCATCTTGCTATATCGACACAGCAGACGTCCCGCACTGACAAGGGTAACGAGTGACCAGGCTATTTCGCAACACTCTTAAATACATTAGTTTCCCAGGAATGGCAGAGTTCTATCTTCATTGGACTCAGCCACAAGACTCCCGACTCCTCTAACAAGCGCACGGCTCGCTTAAGGGTCTTCTCGGCGATACATTGGCGAGTGATATCCGAGAAGCGTGCGAGGAAGAGGAGCCGTCGAGTCACGACTTACTCGGGGATGGCACACGCTCTTTGGATGAGAGGACGCGAGTGGGTTTAAGGTCTTTGCCAACCTCCCCTCCCACTCACCACCCGTCTCCACCCAATTTACCTACACCCCTCAGGAAAAGACAGAAAGAAAGGCGTGAACCTAGCAAAGAGGATGCACGGGGGGGGAGAGAGAAAGAGAGATGATTTCCGTAAAATTCCATAGAGTGCTATACTTCAGTGGATCCTAGCATTCTTCACGCCACACACCCCACCATAATATGCTCTTGAAAATATTACTTTCACACGCCATCTTACTCACAGGCTGAACTTGAAATAACATGGTATTTAATGTAACAATGAAAGAAACACGGGGAAACCAGTATTGTTCTATTTCATATAAGTGCCAAGTTCAAAATAAACATGTTTTCAAGTAGCAAAACCACCGGGAAATGATAGTTAAAGAAGTAGATGCATCTAATATTCTCATTTATTGTGGCTTTAGATAATCATTTCGATATTGAGTCAGAATGTGGTAATTTAATAGCAATGGCAAAGGAGTCAGCGTCGTCGGCAATAAACACGTACTGTTTAAAAATATATTCGGGTTATAATCAGCATATTTGGTGCCTTGATTTTGATTTTCAGTGGTCAATCCATGTCATCTAGGAAATCGGGATTTTTTGAAAAACCAATTGAACAAAAAGTTGGAATTTGGTATTTATTTTGACAAACTTAGTCGCAGTGAAACCTCCTTAAAGTAATACTTCATTTGAAAAAATGAAACTGATCAAATAATTTAAATAAAGTGAATAAAAACAACATTTGAGCAAAATAGATGCCCATGGAAAATAAAACAAT
Organism: Ceriagrion tenellum; assembly: GCA_963169105.1. Lineage (NCBI taxonomy): Eukaryota > Metazoa > Arthropoda > Insecta > Odonata > Coenagrionidae > Ceriagrion > Ceriagrion tenellum. The sequence goes on from OY720633.1 coordinate 3,817,058, forward strand.
AAAATGCAAACAAATTAAAAGCAGCATAACCCCAACAAAAAAGTTTTAACAATTCATGAAGTAAAAAATACACAAATTTTATCTGGTACTCCCTTTAATATACCTCACACCCCTTGCTTGGAGACCCTATAATATTTAGATCAGATTTAATGGAAACTGAACCAAAAGCAGCGTTATGAAAAGCCAATTTACTGAATCATACTCCCGCTTCAAAGCATTTGAACTTTATCAAGGAAAAGCGTAGAGGAGACATAAGGGAGTGTTTGGAACTCACAGTAAATAAACTAGCCATATGGACTCTTTCCAACACTTTGAAATCGTCACGGATAAAATGCCCATGCTTTTTTAGGAATCCGACCTCAAACGTAGAATAAGTATACCTCCGGGGAGGTTTTCAATACACTTCCTAAATACGGCTGAATTACAATAACGCAGTTATTATACAAACAAATCCACCAGCTGCCTCAAACTTATACATCTATAAGTATATTTAATGGAATAACATCATCATAATCACAAGCGAGTGCTTCATCATAACTAATATGAAAAAGAAAGTATTTAAATGAGGCTAACAAATTGGGAATTTACAATACAAATGTTATATTCAACCACAATCTTACGGAGCCCAAGCCAGTACTGTATTCAATACAAAGTGTGTACATAAATATAGAGAATTCTCCCTTCGGTATTCTATCGGTGGTGAATCAAAACCAGTAAACCGCATATCATTGGAATATGAGGCTACCAATTATAGGCATAATGTATGGATTTTCGGTGGCTATCCAAGCACTTTCCATTTTGGAACCGCCGGAAAATATATGGTTAGAGATAATATAAGGTATGTAACAGGAAAATGGTTTACATGAATCAACACCGATGCGTAAATAATTTCCATGAAAAATAACGCTAGCTAAGAGGGATATAAAATATTAAGATTAATATCTGAAATCACACTCACATAGCTGATTATGAGAAAAATCAACTAACGTTCATATACTCTAAAATTGAATAACATATTTAGAATGGTTATCTAGTTGATATATTTTTGGAGGTAAAAAAATGGCAAATGTATCAGTAAACTTGACAGTATTTGAAGCTACGTAGGCCTAAAAAAACAGGTAAAAAGAACACCCAACGAGATTCTCTTTTTATTATTCACTGGAATTCACTCGAATGAAAATAAGTGAAGCAAGTGCAAGTTCCTAAATCTCCGTTCGTTCACAGTTTTCAGAAATATATTTTTTGCATTTGAAGGAACAAATTTGTTTTGCATTTGCAAAATTTTGAAACGCATCAAGAATTTCCGCGTCAGTGCTTTTAAACCAAGACAGACTCTGTTTTATGTCCCCACTCCAACGCGGGCTGTTCTTTTCGCAAACTGGGAGTAGACGAGACAAGCGGGGAAGTGACGATTTTCCGAGAGGGTTTGACGGAGGGACGGAGGTGAAGGGGGTGGACGGAGGGACGCAGGAGGGCCGCCGCTGTATGAAGAGCTTTCGGGAGCGACTAAGGACAAAGTCCTTGAAGGGGTCACGTTTAATAGAGCGAGCATGAGAGTGGGAGGGGAGACTGTTTCTGTCTGTCGCTCTAATCCTCGAGGGTCTATTTTCCAAAAGGGGCGCTCTGCTCTCTCCAAATGGCTGAGAGAGAGAGAGAAAGACGTGAAGACTCTTTCCGAGAAGTGGACTTTTTTTGGCTTCCAACCCTTAAAACTCGTCGCAAAAAAAAAAAAAATATATATATATAGGGTGACACTAAACATAAAACATAAAAAAGCAAACTCACGAGTTTAAAATTTTCGGTGGGTCGCCCGCACCTTCGTCAGTGATAGAAGGTGCGGGCGACCCACCGAAAATTTTAAACTCGTGAGTTTGCTTTTTTATGTTTTATGTTTAGTGTCACCCTGTGACGAAGTTTTATATTGTTTGCCACGTTCGTGGAATCTTCGCAAGAACTATATATATATATATACGCGCGGAGAGATTGAAAAAAAAAGGATATGGAGCGAGATAGGCGGATTAATTCCGTCTGTGTGCACGCTCATCAACAAAATGCAGCGAAAACAATGAGTGTGGAACTGCTTTGGAAAATGAAGTTGGACGGAGTGAATGTTTGGAGAGAGAATGAGAGAGAAAAGGTGGATTTGCCACGGAGAAGGGGAGAGAGGGGGGACGAAGGGGTTCGCGGGCCGTTGCCACGGGAGACGGGAGGACAATAAAAAAGAGAGAAATGAGAGGTGAGGCTTGGTGGTCCCGGGCAAAAAAAAAACGCACGCGCGTGAGAAGACGACAAAGGGCACGTCTCGCAGGGCGACGCGCCTCTTCATCCGCTCTCCCATCCCTCTCCCCATCAGCAGCAGCGCCTCCACCGGTAGAGACGGAGGAGGACGCGAGCGAAGGCGAGGAGGCAGGAGAGTAGACGGGGGGAGGGGGGGGACGTGTGGAAGACGGTCCCCCGGCCCATTAAGGAGGCAGAGGAGGGAGTGAAACAAAAAACAACGCGGCCGTGCCACAAAAAAGAGGCACGAAGGAGGAAGGGTGCGCCCAGAACTGAACGGGTGGGGAGTGCGGGAGGAGGAGAATACATCTGGCAGTCGAAGTTGCACGGGGTTGGTTGTTGCTAGTCTAAGGGAGTCGAAAGCGGGGTCGGACGGAGTGATTTCGCTGGAGGGATGAGGAATGGTGAAAATGAGGGTGGAGGGGAGGGTTTGCTGCCGGCATATGAAGTCGAAAAGGATGGGGGACTGTGACAGGAAAGGTGGTTGATTATAAGTCAGTCACGGAGGACCCCCGGAGACGGGCCAGAAAGATGTGGCAAAAGGGAATATAATAAACTGAAGGCAATAAAGTTTTTTGCTCTAGGAAATAACAGCGAAGGAGATGAAATTCAAAGTCGTCTCCCAACCAACTCCATTCTGAATCTCAAATAAACGAGACAGTGCACCTATTATAACCGTACTCTGGAAGTTTTTGGCAGCCTTGGAGTGGAGAAATAGAAAGCGAGAAGACACCCAAAGGTTTGCTTAATGGGATCAACAAAATGGCAAAAATAGGAATTATATTAGGAAAACGGTTATAAATTTGCCTAATTAAAAGCTTTATAAACGGTATGGTAAATTTCGAGTAATGATAAATGATCATTAACACATTAATAAGTTTATACACCATGTAAGGGGAAGGGAGAGTAGAACTCTTAGTTACTGTAGCCTACCTGAAATACTGACGACCCGCAGAAAACGAAGGATGACGGGGAAGGGGCGTCGCTATTTGGGCTATAACGTATATACCATTAGTACAACTAACTATTTCCCGAAAAAATCCGAATGAAAAATTGATGAATTAACTTATAAGACTTCACAACTAAAATAAATAAAAGGCTACATTTGTTAAAGACAATAAAACTACAAATTCTCCGGAGGCTAAAATTAGAGGGATAACCATCCTCATACTGATCATCAGGAGTCAAAGAGCCCAGCTACAGGCTTTCATTCTTATCAATTGACTGAGAGTCAATGAAACGCAAGATGAATGATAAAAATATTCCAACAAGAATACTCAAGAAACTAAGAAATAATTAAATAAGCAATAGCAGCATTCCACTACAAGAGTTTCTACAGCGCTGTAATGCGATTTTCCGTGACGGAATACGCAGATGGCGAAACATTTTGAAAAAAAACTAGATGAGCGTTTGTTGAGCTTAATAACCCTGATGGGGAAAAAATAAAAAAATAGGGAGTTCCAAAAAATTTTGCAACTCTGTGCTCTTAAGCTACAATTAAAATTCACCTCAGCGGAGCGAGGGCAAAAAAAAGAGAATCGGAAAAATGAAAAACGGAAAATCATATTTGTCACGGGGGCGCGCGAATTTCTCCCTCTGCCGCATCGAGGCGAAGGGAGAGCGAATTAATTCCGAGTTATAGCCGAGAATTTTCCGCTCTCTCGCCGGAAACAAAGAACAGTTGCGACCTTGGGTCACGACCCCACGGACTCTTTCCCGGACGAAAACTTGCATCGGGGTTAAAGGGCACGAATCAGATGAAAGGAAAAGTCAGACTGGTCCTACAGCGAAGACGGGAAATGAATTGTACGCATAACACGGCGGCAGGAGGTAATTGTGAGACATATTTCAATCGCATGCTTTGATAATGCATCAAGAAAGATCTAGGACTACAAATTATCAAGGTACGTCTGTTTTGGCGGTAGGAATCAATCTATGCAGTAATGGAAATAAATCAAGAATCATTGTCTACATTTTTCTTTTAATGAAAGCAGATCATCGCTTTATTTTTCGGAATTCAGGTGCAAATTCAATCCACATACTTATTCAAATTGGCGTGACACTGCGATGTTTGTTAAATACTATTATGATGACATGAAATGAGTATTTTTGCATTTAGAAGAATATCTGAGCATAACTAATCGAATTACCACGAAATATATGGCACCTACCATCAGGCTAAAATAGCATTAAATTGCCAAAGTCCAAATCGGTAGGGTGCAACTTTGGTCACTTTCATCTAAAGATATCTCTCATGAGAACATGCGGCCAGAGTTTCACGTAAACCTGAGTATAAACAAAAATTGTTTTAACCACTTTCAAGAAAAATAAATAGGAGGGGGGATGAAAAAGACGCAAGACCAGTGTTTTGACGCCCAACCACAGAGGGAAAATAATCTCGAGCGCTTGATGAAGCGAAAGACACCTCGCGAGGGAGCTTATTTAAGAATTATCAAGGCCAATACCGATGGAGGAGCTAAAATGATTGCGATCACGGACTTTAGTAAGGTAAGCAACAACTATATGAAGAGTCATGCCAAAGATTCCAAACATATCCATGGCAAAATCATAGAGAATCACAAGGAATAATAATACAAATTACAACGTATATTAGCGAGATATTATTGAGCTGGGTTAAAGGCTAGGCTAATTATTAAATAAAAGGGTGGGACCCAATTCACTATCCAATTTACTATCCAATTCACTATCCAATTCACTATCCAATTCACATCCACCCCTCACGGAGGGGTGGATGTGAATTGATCAATAGCGTAGAAGCACCCTTCAAACCAACTAGTGTCCGAGAGGAATTTGGGACGGAAATCTGCATAGAAGCAACGATATTAGGTAGACTGATACAAAATATGTCAAAAACAATCAGACAGTTTTAAAAATTCTCGTAGTCTGTAACTATCCAACCAAGAAAAAATTACCATCTCATGCTCACGTAGAGATGGCTGCGACCTCAGTGTCACTTAATCGTAAATTCTGAAAACTTAAATACAACATCTTTGAAGTAAGTAGTATCAATGGAGTTGAAAAAATTGCTCAGGCTGGTTTTACCGTCATTCAACCTTAAAAGTATTGTTAGACTTGAAAGTGTTGTTGAAGGAGATGTTAACGAGAGCTTCTATGGATATTGCTCAGATTACAGTCGAAAAAAGTACATTTGAACAAGAAAGCATAGGTATTTCAGCTTTCGATCAAAACTTTATGAAGGGCAAATATTCCTGGGAAACTGAATAAAAAGAATTGAATGGAAAAGAGGAATCTTACCGCTAATTTATTTAAGTGATCAGCAAATTGGCTTATAGCTTTGAGGAATAGGAGGTATAAAAATAAAGCTGTCGCATTGAAAGTCAAAATGCGGTGATTTCACACAAATGGCGCTGTAGTTGGCTCCTTCAGCTGGACTCATGTGGTCATAAAGATTATATTCGTGAAATTATTTTTACATTCCCTCCCATGTTTTGGTTTGCATTAAGTGACCCATTGCTTCAGCGAAAGTAGGATGTTTTAACCAAAAAAATAAAAGTGTGAAATTTAGGATTTGTTTTGATTCAGTGAGGTCAGTCCCACCTTAAAAGCTCGCAGCATTACGCCCTCAAGTTCGATGGCGGAGTAACCGCACACAACCCTTCCGAATCGTCACACCTTCGGATCAACCCCTCCCACTGCCTCCACTTTCACCCCCTCCCCTCCCTTCAGTCACTCCGAGTCACTCCTCCCCTCTTTCTATTCCACCTCACCTATCCTCCCCTCTTACCCTCAATCATCGATGGCTCTCTGGGTCGAGACAACATCAGCGCGAACCCCAAAAATTTATGTCCTCATAATTGGATCGGTTGGGGATTTTTGTTTCGATTGAGTGGAAACACCCGCGGAAAGGAAGTTCCCCTCGGTCGCATTCCCGGAGTCGACGCCATTGCAACGCTGTCCCCGTTGGGTTACAGCGCTTAGGAATTATTGGTCCGCTTCTCGAGATATCTAAAGATTTTTTGGTACTCGGGCATTCCACATTTAGTTGCCCTACGTAGAATAATGTGGCCAAATGTAGGCTCCGTGAGATAACCTCTAGGTCGGAAACCATTCCCTACACCACCCTTAATTAAATATAGTAATTAAGGGTAAAACATCTGAATGCTGCAAGACACCTGGATGTGAAGTTGGTACAATTAGTAGTAATGTGGTAATTTATCTGTAGCATTGGTAACATAGAGCCTCCTGCCGTATGGAGATTTACTCGGGTAAAGATAAGATTCCCATAAGATCCAATACTATCAACTATATTTGGAACATATAATCGCTTTTTATAGAATCAAAGCATATTAGATGTGGATTAGGAGAAGGATAATAAGGGTGAACTGGATGGTGAGGAGGACAAACGCAGGGGAGCTGGATATGGTTTGAAGGTAGAGGAGGCTAGTGGCGGAGGTTTGTAGAAGGCAGAAGTGATGGATAGAGATTGTACTAGGAGTAGAAAGCACTTTGAGGAGGGTCATTTACATGAGAAATTTGGGAATCGTGAAATAGGAGGGAATAGAATAGGAATTGAGGACGAAATAAAAAGAGCTAGACGTTATTGGGAATTCAAAGAGAATCTAATGATGGGACGTCCATAACAGGGAATGAGGGGATGAGAAAGAATGTTAAAAAAATGTGGTTTTTATTTCGAATTTTGAGTTGATTTGACATAAAGTCTGTCCAAAAATGAACTAATCAAATGGTAGAATACTCAAGTGACATTGAAAGCATAAGCACTATAGCAATAATGCTTTCTCTGCAAGTAAATCTGATATTTCTTGACAAGTGGATAAGAGGTTCATATCAGAAGGCTAGTAATTAGGTGAATATGGAACCATTAAGTTGGCAGGGAGAGCAATAGAGGCAAATCTGATGTAAAGTTTGCACTATTTTGGTTGCAATATTTGTCATATTAGAAAGCGGGATATTGCAGTAAAATTAGCCGAGCGAAAATGCATTATAAATATACTGCCTTGCCTGACAATTTTTCGTATCTCTGACGGCACCACAAAATATAGCCACAATTAGCATATCATGATGTTTGAGCTCTGTTAAGAGGGGATGAATGATATTGACGAGAATCTTTAATGCACGCACATTAAAACAAAAACGCAAGAAGAATTGTAACATTAAATCTTAGAGCCAATAAACTGCCTCACTAAACCTTCTGTTCAATATAAGATTGCTAGGAATGAACTGAGAGGGGAATGAATACTGGACCATATTCTACAAGGATGCAGGTGTCCCAGGGTTTCACCATCTTTATGAAATATGACTTACAGATTCTAATCATTTAAGGGAACAAGTACAAAATTAGTACAATCGAATCATGATTATTGATGTCACAGCCTCTATAAGAAATCAAATTCTTGAAAGTGTCAATATCCACGAAGAACAAACCGTAGATTGAATGATGAGCAAGAGATACTATCTATTTCTAGGTTGACTCCCAAGAGCCTTCAAATGACTTATGGCAGGGAATATTACGCAACCAGACATTTTGGTGAACTTGTTATTACTTTGTACTTGAACGTGGGTATTCTTTGCCAATGCGACCAAAATATAATACTTCAACCAATCGGAACTAGAATGCCTTCATCCGAATCTAAATCTTATACATAAGGCTGAAGTTTAGCCATTGCAGTCTCAGGTAACCTTCAGACACGACTATTCAATGAGTCAATGTCGCGTTTATGTATTTTTGGTGGAAATATACGGATATCAAATTATTTACCCACAATCTCCCCATGCGACATCACTTACGGCATTTACACTTACAAGCCTTCGTTTTGATTTTGGGGCAATTTTTAGAAATGCAGAGGCAATCAGCCTCTTAAAGCAATCACTACTGGTGAAGGGCTGCAGCTGTTTCGTTTTGACTACCCCGCATGCAACTCGCCCACCTCTGCAAATAAGTACTATGTACAGTGGCGGAAAAAATTAACGCAAAACTCATTGGCGTTTGAATGCGGCATACACGGGAACTAATTGAAATCGCTTTTCCTTCGACAACTTGACAACAATGAGACAGCATATGGAAACCGGGAATATTCAAACTCTCTATGAATGGATAACGATTTTACGCGTCATGTAAATAGTCATACTAATAAGGTTTAGGTTCGCGAGATCGTCTAGGAGTTGTAAACGTGATGAGCTTGCTTCAACCCGCACCCAGTCGAGGTTCCGAAGTCGTAGTTGATTATGTAAAGATGCTTACCATATTTTTTTAGCTTTGGACCGTTCAAAAAATTTTCTTGATTGAAACTTAAGAAACAATACGATGAAAGCATTATTTGTTGGGACATAAAAGTTTTTTACTCTCCAGATCAAATTCACTGACAATAAAACGTATTTCCTCGTGCAGAGAATAGCTGTGGATGAACATCGTTTTAATAGACCTCAAACTACTTCCGAGAAATATGATGCATTACAATCAACACTTTGGCGTAATATCCTGTGAACTTCAAGTAAAAGTATGGTAAATCTGGTTGAATGGAATGGCTTCCATGTGGAGAAAAGTTTTCTTTACGAGAATTTCCAATACCTTGAAACCCTACGTAAGTTTCCGCCCTCGTGCATACAGGTCATCTCAAACACTTAAATTTCTTAATTACTTCTAACGTAATATTATTTACTTTCTGGAAACTACTTTTAAAAATCCAGAACATTTTATTTGGTCCAGTTTTTAAAGGAAACATTAGAATTCCCTTTTTTCGTTGTATAGTAAGAACTACTGGACGCGGATTTCGTTTGATCGATGAAGTAGCCTAGAGGGAGAGAGTTTGTCTGCGGCCAAGAATGCCCGGGGTTCAAATCCTGGCGTGGCCTCTTTTGGTGCCTTTATAATTAATCTACGCGATGTGACTTTATTGCAGCCAAAACTTTGCAGGAATCCACGGGAATGGATATTGACCTCCACCATGAGTGTGTGAGTTTTACAAATATTCGGGCTTTGTAAAAGAATCAGAGCTCTCCTTGGTCGTCGAATGAGACGTTTACTTCCCATTCTCGGGTACTCGGCCCCACTTGATGTCTAGGTCCTGTCTGTCGTGTGATGCTCATACCTACTCATTTGCCAATTTACCACTCAATGAAAAGCTATTCATGAAGGAGGGAATAGACCGGATCTCTGGTGTCAGTTACTCGATTTAGTGACCTTACCTGATGCTACATTCACCTTTAAATTACTTTGAAATGATTAAGTAAAGAGGGCAATTATTTTTATTAGGAATTAGAGTTTGGTTCTATCTGCCGAACTTGTAAATACCGATTACTTATCTGAGTGAGAGACCAAACAAGTGTGGAATTTTCTTCCAAATATCTTGAAAACGGTATTTGAAGCTTTCCCAGCATTGTTTTCTAGGTTTGCTATGAGCAATACATTAACCGTGTAGTTCAACAGTTCAACTTAGAAGATGGAGAATAATACTTAGAGGATAAGGTAAATTCATGAATCACTCAAATACCATTTGACATATTCGCAGTGAAAAATGTTTGGCTAAAATTACGCAGTTAAATTTTATGAGGAGCATTTTTATACCCATGTCTTAGTAATACTCCGACAGAAATGCATCGCCTATCTTCCCCTGTGAAAGTGATAAAATAATCAAAATCATCTTTTCCATGTATCGACTAAGCAGTAATTAGATATTTTCCCTATGGTCATTTGTATACTCCTCATAAATCCGCAGAGTAGTCAATGGAGTGCAAATTAGGAATGTGCACCATCAAAGATTATACGATTGCTACTTTGCTAAAGAATCTATTCCTCTTCAAATGCGTCGCAATATTATTGCTTCAATGGAAGTTAAAGTTGTGAGTGCCCCCACATGAAGAAATTAACAGAATTTTTACAGGGTCATAAATTTCATTTCTTAGTGGTAATGTATTTTAACGGATGTTGAAAAGGGACACTATAATGCTTTATTTAGAACGAGTGAATTTAAAAATAATTCTCTTAATTTGAGCTATGTGTGCACATAATCACAGCAAAGGAACATCGAGAAATATGCTGGTATTTACATAAAGAATGTGGATGTTAATTAGCCTTATAATCAATCCATCCCCCTCCATTTTCGATTTCCTGACTAAGTCTCTGTGACATGGAGTTGTCCACATTTTGGTATCATCTTACTGGGTTCATTTTCCATTCTTCCTCCACAATTTTCCTCATTGCATCTTAATTTGGGTTGCTTCGTTTGAGGGGGTCGAAAAACGTTTGTTTCTCGCATTTTTCTCATAATGAACGCTGCGCTCCGTACAGCCCAATCCATCTATGTTACATGATTGATTTTGAACCACCGCCTAGAATTTTGACATTTGTGAACTCGTAAGTATTCCTAGTTGCGGACGAATAATGAATATTGATAAACATTTGATAAAACATAGTTCTTATTATAGCGGACATGAATTTAATGAATTTCGTTTGATAGTAGTTAGAAATTGTTTTTTTTTTTTTTTTTTTTAACTTTCAAACACCAAATAAAAGTTCAGTGGGTGAAAGTCGAAGGCGCAACACCTCTTCGGGTAATTTTTCGATGGATGTTTTTGCCTTTTACAAACCTACTATCCGATTCCTCCACCTGGGAGAAAAATGAGGCATACTTAAAGGCTAATAAGATCTTTTTTTCCTCCAAGAATTTTGGGAGAGGCCGCTAAAACTTTGAACAGTATGTCTGCTTGCGCTATCCGCTCTGCTTCTTCGTCTATCGACGCTCGTCTCAATGAAGTAGTCATCAGTAAACCTTGGCCAAGTTCCGGGTTGATGGTCGGGGTGGTTTGTTGTTGTGAATAACGCACAGGTTTCAAATACTTGCTGCACCAGAAAGAAAATGCTCGTCGGGCTTCGAAAAAATTGGAAGCCCCCGTCGAATACTTTTAAGGGCGTAAGAGAAGTCAAATACCACTTCTTTCCTGGGAGTTAAACGCCTGGCGTTCGAAACATTATCTATGGCAGAAAAGGTATCCCCCGCGACACAAGGGGAAAGTAAGCTCTTATTAAAGGCATATTATTTCCCAAATCAATATAATGCGCCCTTCATACATTCCTATTTTGAATGGATTAGTATTGGTGAAGCTTTGTATAGACACAGGGAAAACTCTAGCGATCCTCAAGAGTCCTCCAAGATTGCTCGTTGCTTTAACACCGACTTAAGGTAGCTGGCCTCCAAACCCATGCATGAGGGGAACTTATGGCGTTTGATTGGAATGGTCTGGGCTGATGAGGTGAAATCCGAGAACTACTTCTTTCTGTTTGTATTCCCGGGAGAGTAGTTCCTATCCTTTAGTTATTTTAAACGTTCGTAGACAATACCACCACTCATTTTAAAAGTAACTTAGTTCACAGTAACGCATTCGGACGCAAATAAATTCACCGAAAGGATACGAAACATCATCATAAATTCGCCTTGTCATAAGAAAGCTCAGTAGTTGTTACTGGGTAGCAAACCTGAATCGAAATCATGGTTCTTCATAATAACATTTACGCTCATGATTTCTAAAACGTGATTGTCATCAAGAAAGATCGGGTGCTACATAGCAATGGAGTGCGCTCCCAGGATCTTATGCATTGCCCTACCAATGCGGCTTGCCTTTTGGATGACAATAACGACCATGAGAAGAAAAGAACCGAAATCCCACCCCTGGTCGAGACATTTTTGAGTTTTTCATTCTATTTCTGGTCGAGTAAAATTATTTTTATTCGGCAAATTTTATCTATTTTGTATTTAAAAAAATTCATGTTATCAGCCAGTCATTGCAGCTACACACTACATTCATTCATATCGCCGATATGAGGAAATTTATATAAACCCTCTTTTGCGTTCATTAAAAATCGAACACGGACCACTCTTTAGCTAGCCAAATACATCTGACAGCTACAACATTAACCGTTACCTATTAATTTATCTCATTAATGATATTTTACTCCTAACTGAAATCATTTAAAAGGCTTTTTGTTAATTTTATGTGTGCGGCGAATTTATAGCTAAGCATGTAAGATAGTATGCAATCAGACGTAATAGAGTTGTTTATCCATAACTACACCTAATTTGGGTAAACTTTTCTGAATGTTTATTCGTATATCCTATATTTACTAGATAAAACTTAACAGTGGACAGCTCGTCACCAAGCTTCCTGTGATAAGATGAAAGAAATATCGGGAAAATATGCCTAGATTATTCGGTATCGATGCGAGCACATTTATTTTTATTTCGTGAAATTATATATGTTTACGTATGTTTTCATAGTTCAATCCCATTATGACGAACTAAAGACGGATTTATATTGGGTCAAGAGTGATTCATTAATAAATATCCGTTTTGAATTTAATAAATATCCGTTTAAGGAACTTCGTCAATCTACAAATGGAATATCGTGAAAAATTACATTACTTAGACAATACTTCTTTTAATTAAATCTTTTTTTTATCGACATTTGGTGCGGATAAATCTCGATTTATATCATTTCGGTGAAAGAGACATATGACGCGTCATTCAAAAAGGTCCTCGGAAAGTCGACTACAATAAATATCCCTTGGTGGTAGAAGATGAAGATTTTAGCATATTGTATACTGAATTGGGTGGATTAGTGAATATGTTTTATAATCAGTCTTTCTGTATAAATGATATCATTCGACGTAATAACCATGCTGAAGCAAACACAGCGATGCACCGTGACTGAATGTGCGAATAATATGAGACGAAAGCTCAAAAATAAGGCAATTGATGACTAAGTTCTAGGCTCCGACAAATGTGAGCTCCATTGCGGATTTCAAATATTTGCGGTAGACGATGTTTTCCTCAGTGTTGCCAGTCTTTCGAGTGTGTACTGCTCCTAGAAGTTCCCAAAAATGCCGCATTCTGGCGCGCGAAAAATTTTGCGTTAATTTCTTCCGCCACTGTACATAGGGGATCAAACTTAAAACTGTAACCACTCTGTCACTGTCATCCTCCCTACTCTACTCAAAATATCCCTTCTAATACGATAATGTCATCCGTGACGTAGCGTTCTGGGGCCTTACTCAGTAAAAACCTGACCTTGACTCTCAGAATACCTATCAGTGAATGCGACAGGTCTCGACTATTGAATTCCCCCATTGAAAGTTTTGAGGCTGTGACATCAAAATTTCGTCAATGTAGAGACTGCGATTCCGACGTCATACAGAATAGTCCATAAGAGCTCGAGTAGTCAAACCTCGGAAAAACTGTAGATTTGACGTAAATTACCCCGAAAAATCTCGCATTACGACTGGGCCTATTTGAAATGCTCTTGGCTGTGACGTTGAAATTTCGTCCCCATTAGGAGAGGCTAGACAGAATGGCCTCAGGATTTCTGAGTTTCGACAGTGACGAAAGTTTGATGTCATATCCACAGTACAGTCAATTAGGGCAATCCATAATGTGACATTTGTCGGGGGCTTTGATGTCACATCCATGGGTTTTCAGGATCGACAGCAAGGACTTTTCACACAATCTTGATCTTCCTACAACCACCAGTTTGGCGGCGGCCGCGATATTAGTTGAGAAAAACATGGCAAGCGCGCCCATTCAACCGTCGTCGTCGAAACTAGAGCTCCCAGGTATCATTTATCCCTCTCTTTAGCGGAGCGCAGCACTGCTTCATTGATGATGCGTTGGGCGCGGAGGAAGAAGGCGGGTGCCGGGCGAAAGGCGCTGAGCAGAGGGTGGAAGGAAAGAGTGACGGGACTCGGTTCGTCGGAATTGGAGCGGGGAGACGCCACCTTGACGCTGAGACAGACAGACGGATGGGCGGAACAGAGTAGGCCGTTAGGGGGGAATGGAGAGGCCCGCCTCTTGTTCTTCCACTGCCGGTGAAGTGAGTCACGCCGCCGCTGCGTGATTCTGGGACGAGGCCACGTCCAAGAGAGTTGAGGCACGCCCACCCGCGCGACGGATGCGGACTGAGAAGATACTCTGCCGAGAGCATACACGTCTTTGAGGTGGCTGGAGCGAGATTATTCCCTATTCATAATTGAGACTACATTCGAATGTTAATGTCGTCATTCCAGCAGCTATGAGAAGGATATTGTAACATTCATGATGCAAAACTAAGATTTTTTGGAACCGAAATTCTCAGTAAATAAATAAACATATCCGATAAAAGCCCTTACTTGAATTATTTTTCTCGTCCTACGGTGAAAATTTCACTCACTTAGAGGGGCAATTTTAGCGATTCCGTAAAAATTACAGAGGTAATTACTTTATTTTTTCAATAGAGGAGAAATTACACAAAACTACATAAGTTAAATTTCGGACGATATTTGGGCATTAGAAATTCCTCATTTTAAAAGTGCATGTGTGTAACAAATTCCATAGAAAATGGCTTCTATTTTTTGGCGTATATCTCGAAAAGTAGTGCGGGAGGAGGACAATATTTTGGTATCTTTGGAAAGAAGGGATATTTTTCTTTAAAATGAAATATATCCATTGAATTATAGGGCGGATTTGAACAAAACAAAAACAAATAATTTTTCAAAGAAACATGTATTTTCATACATTTCATTTTCAAAGAAACATGTATTTTCATACACACAAAGTAAAGAATAAAAAATAAAATTATTCATCCTTCTGGTATGTTATCAGGCTAATAAGGGAGGCGACAAACAGCTAATGCCTCTGTTTCATTATGGGTAGGTTAGTTCTGAGTAGGATTATATGGAGAGTAGAAAAAGGGTGGAGAAAATACGTGGAGGGTAGTCTCCAAATTCTAACTAAGAGAGAGAAGTTTAAGATCACGTTTTAATTTTTTCCACAGTTTAACGTCATATCAGACACGGAGAACTTCTCCTGAAAGAGCTCTCCACGCAGCATCCAAATCGGAATCGGGATTCGCCGACAAGATATTCGGTGACTAACTATATCTTATACCTGGTCTTCGATACAGAAAGTCTGCACGATAGCTACCATATGCCACCTCGACCCGACAGATAATCACAGAACCAACAAGAAATTCCACTTTAGGCCTCAAGTCAACTATCGCAGGGAAAAGGCAGTCACAGAAGATAATGAAAACGAAGTGAGGAGAGACGCAAGATTAGTGGACGTCCAGAGCAACCCTGACTCGGACGGATTTCGATACTAAAAGGGGAAATTCTTAAAGGAAGGGAAAAAATTCTGTTCTTTCGAGGTGTGAAATGAAAGTCATCAATTGGCCCTCGCATCTTAAGCGTTAGGGAGGGGTAGAGTGAGTCAGGGAGACAGGAGGGGAAGAGAGGAGGGGGGCGAGACAAGAGGGGAGGGGGCGGATACGAAAAGGAGGGAGGGAGCGGGAAAGACTCGTTAAGAAGGATGGAGGTGGAGAATGGGGGTGTGTAGACTAGGAGTGTACCCAGAGAAGGGGGGGGGGGGGCGGACTGTTGACGGGATTTAGTCCAATCCCCATCAGATTCTACAAGTACCGCTTAAAGACTACTCTCAATCTCAAGAGGCTATTCCAGCATAATGAATTATAATTGAAACTAGGCAAATGCGCCCTTTTATAAAAGAGATATTTGATTTTTAATCTCAAAAATACTCTAAATACTGCATAATATACACTTATTCACGGCGAATTACCAAAAAACGCAAAGTAAGATTTTCCCCTTTTTAGACTACGAAGCTACGCTCCAATTGCCAATCGATAAGTCAATACACTCACACCAACTCAACAGAATTTACTTAAATGTACACCTTTTTTCATTTTCTTATGGCAATACCTAATTTCGTTTACCAAGTGAAATCGTAACACGTTAGATATATTAAAATGGTTCTTTTTCATTATCTCTTTTATATAATACATTTTTCTCATCTGGAGTTTATGTTAACACGGAAACAATTATATCACAGTTTATCGATACGAACGTTTCGAATTCTAATAATGCATCGACTCGGCTACACTGAATTTAATTTGCATTTTAATTTAGTTTTAGAAATAATAAAATAATGATTTACAAGTTGACCTAATCGGAAAAAATTACTAACAAGTTGACCAGTACAGAAAAAATAATATTTACATACATTATTAGTAACAATAGCTTAGTTCACCCTTCCCTCTTCCCAAGTAATGCATTCGGTGCATCGAGCGCTCTCACCTCTCCCTCCCACCTGAGAAAATTCTAGGTGCGCGCACCTGGCGCGTACAACATACTGGGGAGTACCATACTGATACATCTCCCGTTGGCAACGGGTCCAGTCGCTTCACCTCAACCCCACCCACAGAGCGAATGGCAGATGCAGTCACCCGGAGAAGCGTGCCAAATTGTCTTTAAAGGCCCAGCAAATCTTTCGCGCGCCCAGCCTTCCGAGGGTCATAAAAACTGGAATGGGCGGCTAAGGGTTTTCTCCTCGCCCCATTTCTTCAATGTCACAGTCACTCGCCTCGGCACTGAAATACACGCCCCCCCAGCCCCTTTTTTTGGACATCCTCCGCGTTTCACGCCCCTGATCCCAAATCACACCCTACACTTGCGGAAGAGATCCGCCGACGAAGAGAAGCCGACTAAAAGTGGCAATGAACGACGGATAAATCACTTCTGGTTCTGTACTGGAGTATGTTCCATAGTTTGAGGCTCAACTATGCGGAAGTTGAATTTCACATATGAGAAAGTAACTTTGTTTCCTCCCTCAGATTCTGTGGAATCAATCACACAATCTGTGTAAGAAAACAAAGTTACTTTTTCATTTGTCACTTCTGGTGTATTTAACAGACATTCATTAACGGAGGTACTTTGAAGAAAAATTAAAATCTTCCGGTAGGGAGTAGATAAAGTAACTACAGCTTTTGGTAGAGCTCACTGTATATTACTTTCGAAGAAGATCGACTTTTAGAGGTAGATACAGAACTAACCAGTTTTTTCTTCCAGCAATATTTTAAGTCCAGGCAGGACTTACTGCTACTGATCCTCACTTTTAGGTCATCTTCGATTGCAGACACAGTAGATTCCGGTTACTTGGACCACCGGATACTTGGACAGCCGCTTTATTGGGGAAACAGAACCTGATTGAAGAATATCCCTGTCTTTTATCCACTTAATCGGGACAGCATGCCGCTTAATTGGGCCATGAGTTGGCGACATTGCCTCTACACTCTCAAGGGTATGCGAATTTTTTCATGACAGGATACGGTTTTTTAACACTCTACTTCTTTCATTTGCTCTTATTTTCCATATGGGTACCTACTCCTGCCCCTAAAGCTCTTAGACGAGCCTGTAGGGAATCCGGATTCCGTTTCCGGACCACGTGGCTTCATCCAATGAAGTGTCGTTTTTTAGGTTAGTGGCCTCTGGAGGTCGTGGTAGGCCTGTAGGCAATGGGTCAAGAGAAAAGTGTACTTAAAGTATAAACATAGGTACACGTATTATTACCTAATAAAACCTGTATTGTTCTTTAATGAGACATCGTAAAAGGCATCCATCCAGCTCCACCTGAGGCTGAGCGAAATATTTTACACAAGACTTATAGAATTCCTGAAAAATGTTTAAATCATTTTCGCTGATTTATTAAACCAATTAATAGTTTAATAAACTTTTTTTGCATTATAAAGCTTATTTAGTCATCTTTATTTCTACATTTGTTTATGCATACTTATGGGGTACTTCGCTTAATTTGGGCAGCCGCTTAATAGGGGCAAAGTGTGCCGGCCCCGATGTGTCCCTATTAACTGGAATCTACAGTATATCGAAATATAACACACACCTAAGAAAATCAACAAGTTAGAGTGCTTTTCTTTATTTCATTGATAAACAAATGATAGAGTAACGAAATGCAAGTGCAACTTTCATATCAACAATAAGAACTCTCAATACAAAGGAAAGCAATCAGTCGCTGAAATGAGGAGATTATTCAAAGAAACTACAAAAATAAAATAAGGTGAACAGGTTTTCTTCGTGTGGAGAAAGCG
This sequence comes from Ceriagrion tenellum, assembly GCA_963169105.1. Taxonomy (NCBI): domain Eukaryota; kingdom Metazoa; phylum Arthropoda; class Insecta; order Odonata; family Coenagrionidae; genus Ceriagrion; species Ceriagrion tenellum. The sequence continues at coordinate 3,835,256 of OY720633.1, forward strand.
GAAGTTGGGTGATGAACGATGTTAGGCTCGAATCAATTTTCTCGCCGACTATCAGATCACGATTCAAGAGGGCGTCGACAGTTTTCAACGAAACCAAATGACATTCTGAACCAAGGTGTACGTATTCGGTGGACACATTCGATTCAACACACCGTCTGCATGCGAAATGGGGCGTTAAACTTGTGAGAATCCCCGGCGCAAATTGCGAGGACACCAAGCGCCCGCCGCAGCGCACCCTCTCTTCCACTTAACATTTCCCGGCCGCCCCAATTACCCGCCCCCGCATTAAGGACCACGGGAGGATTCTCAGCGCCGAAACAATGTAGCCACCACCGCGACGCCATTGTGGCGGCGCATAAAGCGACAACGTCTTCAGCCAATCGGGCGAATGGCCGAAGGAGACCGCGAGAGAGGCCTTCGCCTCACCCGACGACGCCCCCTCACGGAATTAACTCTCCGAGCCAAGGAAATTTACTTGCACAGTCCCAAGCGGCGACGCATTTCCCCTTTAAAAGGCGACCATCCTCAGCTCTCTAAGGCAACAGATGACTGCCAACACAAATTTACGAGAAACATTGGCTAAAGTATGCTATGAAAAGAGCCCTTGGAGCGGTGTTCGAAGTTTAGGCGAAATGATTTTGAAATATGCCTCTCTTGAATTTAGGACTCTGGTGATATCATGATATTTGTAGATATTATTATTATTTTGAGATATTTTTGACTTCGCGATTTGAAAAAAATGTATAATTATGCAATTGGATTATTATGAAATATTGTCTCACCTTCCGCCAGGTTACGATAAAATATCATTATATTGTCTCGAAAAATCAAATCGGTATGATGACATTTTTTTGCCTTTATCTATCGATATCGATATGAAGTGAGATCGATAGATAAAGGCAAAAAAAATATCATCATACCGATTTGATTTTTCGAGACAATATAATGATATTTTATCGTAACCTGGCGGAAGGTGAGACAATATTTCATAATAATGCAATTGCATAATTATACATTTTTTTCAAATCGCGAAGTCAAAAATATCTCAAAATAATAATAATATCTACAAATATCATGATATCACCAGAGTCCTAAATTCAAGAGAGGCATATTTCAAAATCATTTCGCCTAAACTTCGAACACCGCTCCAAGGGCTCTTTTCATAGCATACTTTAGCCAATGAGATGTGTAAAATGTAATTCTAATACATATTTTCCATTACTGCCACTATGGTGCGTTCCAATGCATAAAGAGGAGCATAAAGTGAAATGTGGCCCAAGTATTTTCTTGGACTTGCTTAAACTATTAAAAGACACACTCACAATGACCCACGATAACCTATCGCTCGAGCCACCTTAAACCCTTGTTTGTTTGTAGACAGGGTTGGTCGGCATGATCAGTTCCATAATTAGGGATTAGAGGGTAATTTATGTAGCCTTCATTTATCATTGGGTTTTACTTAAACTTCTAAGGAACGCGACCACATGCAGGAGAGCTATGAGGAATGATGTTCATCAATCACGCAATTTAATTATTCATCTGTTTTTTTATACATATTTTTACAATAATAGTCATATTAATCGCTTTTCAAATTTTGACTATCACTGTCAACTCTCCCCTAAAGTAATTATCATAGTATAAGCTCCTATCGAAATGTGCAAAAATTATTTCCTGAAGCAAGAATTCATATGAATCTCACTGACAACATAGACTCCCTTATTCCTGAGAACTATAATAAGTTATGATACATAAGTTATACATAACTATAATATGGGACAGGAAAAATAAGTAGAGCAAAGAATAAAAATTATGTGAATATATAATTTACAAAAATAAATTTCAAATTCATGTGCCGGAAAATAAGAAATACCAATCAAGAGAAATTTCAGTTTTCCAGAGTTGAGGACTAATGGAGTTGTAGAAAAATTACACTCTCGGCAGTCCGACGACAAAAAGAGCAAACTTGAATTCCGCTCTCTCTCTTCACCGAAACGTCAAGTAGTGGAGCGGTGAAGAGGACATCTTGGGATACGCCTCCCTCCGCATACCTCAGTGTCGACTCGGAAAATGAGGCGGGAGTGAGGCAGAGGTTTATTTCCGAGAGCCATGCCGGACCCCATCGCCGGGAGGAGCGCGTGGAAGAGGCGAAGGGGCGATTTGTCCACGGGCAAGTGAAGTTTCCGTCATTTCTCGGCATTCCGCCCGCCCACGCCCCACGGGACAAAAATGAACTAAGACGCCGTCGGGGGAATGCGACGACCATCAGTCAAGTGACATAACATCACCGACGCGGAGGCGCAATTCATCGAGAAACTAGATGGTTGTATCTTGAGTCACCAAAAACATGGAAAGCACATGAAAAAGTTTCACTATAATCATTCCATTAATCGTTCGCCAGAACGAAATTGATAATTTGCAATCTAAAGAAAGTTGGACCACAGTAAAATTGTGGTTACAGAGAAAGATGGAATGAAGATCCCTGTACCACTGAGTAAAATTTGTTTAATAGACATTTTTTCATAGCTTAATAACAGTCTCTCTATGCCTTCAAAGATGTGGCTGTTACGTTAGGTATTTTTAATGTCCTTCCATTCGTAGCATTCAAAGCTTTACTATTTCCTTCTTTTCTATTGAACATAGTACTAATAGTCAGCCGGTACGACTGCAACGCCGCACAGACTTTCGCCGCGCGACCGACAAACACGGCAACCAACTCAACGCTATCAATCAAAAATCCATTTCATGACGTGTGTGAACGATTGAGATAGTTTTTAAAAACTGCTACAAAGATCTAAAAACAACACGATGGCCGTGTTTTTTAGAAAACCTGTTACAAAGGAAAATTAATCTCATAATATTGGCAACAACTTTTTAAGAAAGGTTAGAAAGAGCTAAAATTGGAGTATCACAATAAATGATGTTTTTTTCCAGCACAGATCAGACATTTTACTGCAACTGAATATCAAGTATCTCCTGTACGAAGTGTCAAAGAGAGCCGGTCACTTAAAAAATGCCGAAAACACCAGCACTTTTTGTCCTCATCGCGATAAAATAGTGTAGGCATATAGAAAAAAATTATTTACCATAATCAAACGCATAATATAATGATTTTAAGTTAAATGCAACCTGAAATCGAGAAGATGCACCAATTAGTTCTTGATATGCATCGAATTTCAAGTGTACATAATTTTAGCACACACCGACAGTAGATAGGGTACTTTTCCTAGACGACCATCGACAGAACCAACATCAATGAAATATTCAATTACAGATCCGGCCTCACGATACTGAAAGCAGTTCCAAATATTCTTTCACAGAGCTAATGAATGAAAGAGCAGCACATAATATTTTACCCGTCAACTCTCCAACACCCCTTTTACTTCCGATAACACGCACTTTAGATCCAACGTGCGACAAATCCGTAGTAGTGTAAGCGTTTCACTTCGACGTGATGGTATCGGTCCATTTGCGACACGTCGCTTTACTGGAATGCTCCCAACAGTGATCCTTTGGCCGGAAGGGTCTTCCCCTCGATTCCCAACGAAAGAACGGAACTCCGCCTTTTCTCTGCATATCGCATCACGCAGTCGCCGTCACCGGGGAAAGCGAAAGGGAACGAAAAGCGAAAGGGATAAGGGAGAGGGAAGTGCAGCAAAGCCCTTTCGGTGAAACACAGAAATTCGCGCCATCGACGCATGACCCCTTCCGCTCCGACCGCCAGATTCCGTCTCCATGGCAACGGGCGGGGTCAATCCCATCCGCGTCTCGTGTAAAACAGGCGTTTCCGCTCATGCCCTGCCCAGAATACCCCGCGAGGGTGAGAGAGAGATATATATAGAATAATTGACAAACGAATGCCGTGACGACTTTAAAAAGTCTCGAAATGATTGGGAACCTGTCCACGGGGACGATAAACCAAAGGATCAGGCGGGTTAATTAAAAAAATAACAGAAAAATAACACATAGAAAGAGAGAGAGAGAACAATTCAGCGAGAGGCTTGGACCCTTAAAGAATGTAGACGATAGAGAAGCTGGTGGAAGGGAGAGATGTCTCCAGGGAAACTCATAAGCATGTGGCGTCAGAAAAGTTAAGGCTGCCAAAAATAGCAATAAAGCCTATGCTAAAGAGACAATTTAATAGCTCAATTGAATACCGTGTTTCGAGTAACCGATGCGAACTTGATATTTTAAACGAATGTCGCAATTAGTAGAAAAGAAACACGGAACGAGTCGGCATAGTTAGCGATTAATTTCGACCAACTGCCTTTCTTCGCTTTTTAATGGCAATTGAAAGTAAAGGAGTAAAAGGAGAGGACGCAAATATCTTAAAAACATTTAACTTTGCATCATAAGTGCAATTTCTTTTAGTACCTGACGGGGCTTCCTGCGGCAGAAGCGTACAAGCGAAATTATGGAATACCAAGCCCGACATCGTACGAGCCAACTTGATCTGGCCCCACTAACAATGTATCGCAAGTATAGCCCACGCGCCCTTAGTCTACTCATGCTCGAAGCTGGGACCCAAACATATTCGCGTTTGCCAAAAATTACGGTGGTGCTGCTGAGGATGAGTCGACGATGCGAAATGTCGACAAGGGGTAGTCAGAGGATCACTGAGCCCAACCCTCCTCCCTTTCCACCCCGCAATGGAGTGATGATGATGATGATGATCGACGCATGAATATGTAAGCGACGCGTCAAGTCATCCATCGCGAGGATATGGACCGTCCATATTCACTACAGACGCCCCTCCTCCCCCACACACATACACACGTCAACAACGAACCAAACCGTCCAACGGGACCCTTTTATAAAACCCTCCCCATCCCACCCCCAGTGAAAACACCCCTTCCGAATTGGCGTGGGGCAGTGGCCGGAGTAAGAGGATAACGGGGGGGACGAGGTGGGGGGGGGGGGAGAAGAGAGGGATGGACGTCAGAGCTAATTAAAATTTTCGCACAAATGGGCGGACTACTGCTACGGGAGGTGATATGACATGCGGGGGGCGGGTGGAGGGGTGGAAAATGGGGAGAACCCCCCCCCCCACTCCCTCGCAATTGACATCGACGAGGGCTCAAATGCGAGGAGGGGATGTGTGTGGTGTAGAAAGGAACGGTGGTCATGCGAAGCCCGAAGCAAAGAGTGGAGTTGGGGGGTTAACGAGGGCGCAGGTGAGTGATACGTTCATATATTCGCAGAGGATAAAAGTTTTTTTTCTTTTGAATTACATGTGATAAATTGCAATAACATTAAAAGGAGTAATGTTTTTTTCAGTTTTCAGTTTCATTTCAAGACCGTGGCACTACTATGTACTCCAATGAATTGATAGGAAATCTTTACAGCACGAAGGAAGCACGCAACAAAAGATTTATGGAAAATCAAAACGTAATGATGCTGAGGAAATCCTACATCTCATCCTGCAAAGCGAAGCTACCGGCGTATACCCACACGAAGTCTGCTACGCATAAAGCAATGGTGGCAGTTTCCATACGCAAATATTCGAGGAAATAGCCAGGGGAAGATTTTTAAAACTGATAACTCTACCTACACTTTTAATTGAGGCTAACAAGTACAATTGTAATTTTTTTGCGGCCTAGCTCTTTTAGAATGACTTCTTATAGATTCTTGTCTCCTATTTTAAAATTTACTTCTATAATTATAGTGATGGTTGACCTTAAGGTATTTGGATAGAATGAATATTTTCAATTTAAAGGTTTTAGTTACATTTTAGGTAATTTGGTTACTTTCATTTGCTGTTTTAAGTTCACGGAGCATTCTAATTTCTCTGTTAAGTATTTTGGCCCCATACTATATCTCATACTCATTGCTGACGAATTATACAAAATAAATGAGATATATGCATTAAGTTGTATATATTTAAATCCCCCATTTCCCTCGAAAAAACTCGAGCCGATGACATTTCCTCGGCTGAGCACCCGCAATTCAAGCTCATCGTTATTTCACTCACATGTGACACCATCCAAGTAAAAAAATCGTAAATGCTGCCTTACGTCCACTCACATGTAGTCACAAACCGCGATATGGGGGCTAGCAAAGTTCAAGGCCTGAATCATATCAAAATTACAAGTTTCCACAACTTTGAGGTTGACGTACAATTTACCATCGCTAGCAAAATTTCACGGCTCAGTATTAACATCAACACTCCCGCTTTACTGGATAACCTCAGCCAGGCCGACTTCTAGGAAAGGACTCACTAATAATAATCAGCGTCACATTCTTCGACGTCTAGATCAAATTGATAGATGCAATGGTTTCCCGTAAGTATTTGATTTTGTTATGAAGCAATCCACCGGTAAGGGTAACTATAAATTGAATCCAGTCAGATGATATTTTAAGGAGGACCCTATTTACCTATTAGGTTTCTTTCATAATCCCAGCGCAAGTCCTACCCTGCTCTATCAGGTGCATAAAATCTATTATCTTATTATCTTATTCCAGCCTAAACTACAAAATGATTTGTGGGCTGGTTGACAAACACACTGGACCTAAAAAAGCGCAAACCGTGATTTGCAGAATTCCCACCTCACAGTAAACAAAGCTTGAAACTTTGATTGCATGCAGCATCATCATCATTTTGTATCGCAGGGTCCAGGCTTATCTATACTAAATTGCTCACATTCCTCGCCCTTTATTGTCACTGCCAAATTTACGACATTTCATTCCGGCTCCACCCTGAATCTGTGATGCACGGACCAAACATTGAAAACATGTTGATCAGAGACGATCCAATTAAATGCCTCAATGTGGATTCGCTGGTATATACATAGCTTTCGAGGTGGCTACGGGTCGTTCTCCGCGAGCGACGGCAGACAGTGCGGAATTTGTTTGCGCACAATTATTGCGATGCACGGGTAAGCGACCAGATCGCCTCCAGTACCATTAAATTGGAGACGCGGCGACACGAAAACCCCTCGATCCCAAAAGGCGCAAGGCGGAGCCCGAATTTCCTTCGCTGGCGGCTGCTTAAAGGCGTTAATCAAGTCTCACTGAGTAGACATTTTGATAATTTTTACGTAAGTCCATAAAATGTTTTATAACCACATATTACAGTAGAACTTACTTTAAGGAACCCCGATAACCGAAAACTCGGACCAACCGAAACTGTAAACAGGCACTGCAAGAGATGGAAAGATAAAACCGCCCACACCCGTTGCAAAGAAAAATATCAGAAAGAAAATTTTGGATTAATTCATGAAAAAGATTAATTGTTAAAAATTTATCGATTTTGACGATGTGATGACAGTAACATTGACGAAATCACAGTAGTATGTAGTTTCGTTACATTGCGCGTTTAATATCAACCATCGATTATCCGAAAAAACGGGTTGTACGAATCGGTTCCGCCACCCTTCTTTCGGTCAAGCGAGGTTCTACCGCATGCCGCGAATATCTGTTTTTGTGGTGGCACTCACCGCACAAGCAGAGATAGAAATGGCTCAAGAATTAGAGTTTACACTTTCTCCTTTAACTCAAACTGGTAATGAATTCACTTTTCAGCGTGGATTTAGACGTTTCAGGCGTATATTGTATTTAAATCTGTTTATTTTTCGAATCGGCGGGACAACTTAATACTTATTTGAAACCATTACATTAAAGTGAAATCCATCATTTGGCGTTCAGATGAATAGCATTACAAAGTTAATTGAATAATTTCGACATAGGTATATGTAATACGACTTAAGGCTACAGGCGATGGCAGCATTGAATTTTCACTTTTATCCATAGATATTACTAATGAGACCAAGTATGCAACATTTCAAGCATATATGTACACAAGCAAAATATCTCCGACCACCATTACGTGAAAGCGCGTGGAGGTTTAAAATTCCACGCGGCCTCATTTGATGCGCGCGAGATACGCAGCGTCGTTGCTTTTTTATTCACTCGCTGAAATAGTTTTTTCGAAGCGAAGCGCGATCATGCAGCCAGAAGGGTGGGAGCGGCGGTTGGCGCGTTAAGATAAGCGCCGGCAACGAGGGCTTCCGGCCACTCCCGGTTAACCCGGAGGGCAAGCGGGCAGTTTCCCTTTACAGCCCGAATTATTACGAAAGCCCCCATTTTAAACGCATTTCCATATTTATCTTGACGCAACCTCTCACTTGCATGCGGTCTCACTATCAAAGGTCACGGAAAAAATTCCCCAATACACAATTGGAGTGAAAAATTATAATACTTCACGCAATTAGTTGCATATGCCATTATCTGAAATAGTAACATAGATTTAGTGACGATATACTAAACCCGCATTGGGAATAATGTCTACAGTATTCTTAAATGTCACGAAATTTAAAAAAGTTAGCTTAGCTGATTGAATCCAACAGTTTCTATTATTGTGAAAGGCAATTTATAGTTACAGCGATTATACTGAGTACATCTCACCATATATTAGGGATATCAATTATTTTTGCCAAAAGGTGACGTTGAGAAGAAAAGTTAATTCTAATTCAAGAAGTCGAGAGGAAAGAATTTAACTTCTATATCCGCGATCTTTGCATCCACGAACAGAATATTATAATTTTATAAATATGATGAAAAACGTTGAAATTATGAAAAAAATTGTCATAAAAATTACCAAAAATGAAAGCTTCAACTGCCGTTATTGCTTCGCACTAGAGAAATTAAAAAAAGCGCTCATAAGCTCACCACAAAAAATCCAAAATGGGAACAAGGAGAGAATCACTCGAGAGCATACACGCAGCGTAAAAACACTCATTTCGTAGCATAGTGTAGCAAGTAGTAAAACAATTTTTAAAAGTCACAGGCACTTCTGAAAAACGAAGTGCCTTCATGATATAGGGCCAACAGAGAAGATTAGATAAAGCCGGGGGAGAGAAAAATGTTCATCATACGGAGAAACAGAGCAGTTGCCCGCCGGTGGCCGGGAGGTCCAAAGGGTGGGTGGGGAGGGGTGAGAGATGGGATGGGAGGGATCACGAGGCAAGTGAGGAGAGACAATTTGCCGAGAAAATGCGGGAGAGGGGTCGCCAGGGTTGGTTGGTAATTATTCTGTGCTCAAGCGACAAAACGGCTCCGGAAAAAAATTAATAATCCCAGAGGTTCACAAGGATAAATTCCTGGAGGGAACAAACATCGCTAAAATTATTTCCGGAGAAGGAAGACTTGAAATATGGACCGGAAAGACGGAGAGAATTCGGCTACAATTTGAAGAGTTAAAGCGCTTCGCTACATTACTAAAAATGTGTTGTCATGCTTTCCCTCGTCGGGTCGGTTACTTTGGGTCCCATCGGTTCGACTCCGGCGGCGGCAAGCATTTGACGAAGCAATAGTTGCATCCGTTAGTACAAATAAATTTCACTGGTAAGATGCCGATAATCCTTTGGGGTGGTTGGATTGGTAATCGTGACTCATTGGGGGCACATGCAAATAATTTTTAAACTGAAGTGGAAAAATATTCTTGGACTATATTTATCATAAGTACGTCTGTATATACGGTGGAAATAACAATTCATTTAGTAATATAAATGATACAAGTGTTACATTTTAATTTTTCACCTCCGGGTACTGGAATGACTTGTATTTACGGCGCGCAGTTGGAAATTTTGGCGAAAACCCTATGTAAATACGTGCTTTTTATTTGGTATGATATCTTGATATTTCTAAGACACCATTACAGTGATATGAAATGTATTTTTGTTGCGTTTAGGAGAAAATCTATGCATATTTAGTTGAATAATTTCGAAACTTATGTCGAGTGCCATAAGACTACGAGTTAAAATGGCATTTAATTGCCATGCCACTAAATCGGTATCATGTAATTTTTTTTCACTTTTATCGATACATATTACTGCAAGACACTAATTCCGGCGTAACTCGCAGGGAATTGGTAGTATTCTTCAAGGTGAAAAAGGTAACTTAGTCTGATTCCACACTTTATTTTCTCAGATTACTATACACTACACGTCGGAAAAGTTTCATGCAAATCTGCACATCTACCGACCTTAAAGACCACCTTGAAGATAAAGGGATGGGGAATAGATTTTTCGCCTCTTTGACTTACTAACTTCCTCTCGACCAGGTAGGGAGCGGTAGGTACAAAATTCGATTCATAATCACAAACGCCAGTGTTTTACTAAATATCATGCCGCTAAACTCGAAATCTCGAGGGCCCTAGGACCCCTACCTTAACACATTTATCTCCTTGGAACAAACCAGGAATAATGTCTGGTAACATTGAAATGATAAGAAATGGCCAAAAGAAACTTCCTTGGAGAAAGAAATATACGTCGTTGAATAATACGTGTGTTCTCCGTGGATGGCAATTTTCCTCTATTGTAGTTCCCAAAGGAAGAACAACTGTTTAAAGCCAACGGAAGCAAATTAACCGTGCCTCTTGCCTCGTTGGATATGCAATAGAACAAAATTATGCAGTTTGATTTCGTTAAATCAGACGGAACTAAGCAATTCTTTCAAAAGAAATTTTTGAAAAGGGCCAATCGAACCGACAATTTAATCACATTGCAGTTTAACGAACCATATCAACAATAAAATAACAAGCGGCTCTTTGGGTCATTCTCAGCATTTTCCATAAATTTACAACTCCTTGCATTAAATTAAAGTGTGTGGGTTGATCAAATTCCGTGTTCCTAGGTTAAAAGCACCCTTTAGTTCTTCAAGCTTTATACTCAGCCGACTAAGCAGTTACCCTGAATAAAATTCAATTACCGTAATATCTGCGAGTTCACAAAAAATAAAACGTTTTTAGTCTTAACTTCCGCTGGACCACATTTGTGATGTTTCTTGGCAAACTGATCAAAGTTGCAAAAGAATCGCTTTTCAATGATGCTATCCTCTCTAGAAAAAAACCCTCTTCCGAGCGACACTATACATAAAATAAAACTCGGGATTTACCTCAGTCTTCAAGAAGCGTCATATATTTATGCTACCCATTTTCCATACATGCTATTATCTACGTACGCTTTTGACTGTTTTCACTGACATGACATTTCTTAAATGCTCACTACATTAATCGAATGCGATCCTGATTGTTTAATAAATGTGACATATTGTGATTAGCATTGTCTATGAACAAGCCGCAGTTTTTCTACAACGACAATTCTTCAACAATCTACTTAATAAGCAGGTGCATGAATGACACACCGTAATTTCTTCACCGCAATCAAATTTGGCGAATGTAGCTAGTCAGCAAAAGACGTCTTTGTCATGTCTGGCAGCTTACAATTTGCAACACCACACGAAAGCAATGTAACAAAACTCTTTGATGAACGAAGACTTGTCCACTCATCGCCGCGGCTAGAACAAGTACGCACTCGGTTCTTTAAGGTCCCCGCAGGTCGCGGCACTCACCATGACTTCCAGAGGGCGTTGCCGATCTGGGCGTAGCGCCGGGATCCGGTGCCCGATGTGGGCGAGGGCGAGAGCTTGGTGGTCGGGGTGCGGGAGCCGCGCTTCTTGAGCTGGAGCCTCCAATAGACACCCTCGCCCCCGAACTGGTCCGTCGCGACGGAGGACGGCGGCGGCATGGTGCCGGCGTCCACTCCGGAACGGCGAAGACGCCCGCCGCTCGACGACGTCTCTTGGCACCGGGACGCCTTCAGGACGAATCGACCACTTCGGTCATCTAAGACCGAACGCACTCACTCGAGGAAATTCCCTCCTGCCCTCCTCCCATTTCACAAACTCCTGCCTCCTCGCGACCGACGCTCGGCGAACACGCTGGCGACGCCGCCTCTCTCGGACACAAAGAGGTTGACTCGCTACAGAATCCGTTCGATGCGACACTATTACGTACCAAAATTAGACGATTTAGACTCAATTTACAGCACGATATTAAGCAAGCCCATCAATGAGAGAATAACTGTCATGAGCCAGTATCCGAGTTTTCGCGAGGGAGATGTACTTCAGCGCGCGGGATCGCCGGGGAACCGGCGAGTAAAGAGAGGAGTCAGTCCTCTTTGACTTAAAGAGGCCCTCGACTCTACGTAAGAAGCGCGAGTCACCAGGAATGCGGAAAGAGGTTAAGGATAGGTGACGGCTAAAATTTCGCGAAAGCAGGAAGGTCCGGTAGAATTAACGAGACCGGAGAGGAATACGGCTTCCTCTCGCCCTTCTGTCAACTTACGAGCCCACTCCTTAGAGTACAGTTGTGTGCCGGTCGCGGAAATGACTCCGGTTGGAGAGGAGAATCGGAGAAAGGACAACGCCGAGCGATGACACGTGAATGAGGATATATTCTTTTTTAATGGGGGGGATGAATGTGACTGTTTGGGGAGGAGACGGTGGGGAAAGGAAGAGCCAAACGAAATATATATTTGTGTTCCCCCCTTGTACGGCGACAGTGAAGAGAAAGGCTTCCGTCCTCTCCCCGTGACACCAAAGCACAAACACGAACACACACGGAAACACTTGCCCGGCCGGCGGTGACTTTAAGGGACGGCACTTCGGCGTGTCTCTCGACGGCCCGGCGCGGAGGAGGCGAATGGGGCCGCCGCCGAAAGGCAGCAGGAAGCGACGACGGAAGAAGGCGCAATCGAGCACACTCGAGAACGCGACCTTAAGAAGAGAAGCGGAAATCTGAGCCGTGAGCTCCACCGACCGGCTTTCCTCAATCTCGAGACGACCTCCGATGCAGCCGCGTCGAATACCCCTCCACGCCGCGGATTGGAAGAACTGGATTTGGGGATGTGTGGAGTGAACGGGAAACCACTTCTGAATCCCCGGAATACAGTGAACTAACTAGCGAGGAATCGCCACCGGACGCAAATGTCTGGCACGGTCACTCTGCCTCTCAAAAATACACGCGTGACCGGACCCTTTCAGAAAAGTGTCGAGAGCAAATTAAGGGGCTGAATCGCAAGCAGTGTTACCCGCGGCAGGCTTGAAGAGAACGCTGATTTTATATAGTCAAAATTCTCGAGGCCTCAAGATGTTTATCCTTTAAATTCGTACAAGCACGGCGGTAGGATTGAACGAAGGAGCATTCCACAAACCCAAAAAACGCTCGACGACAAATCAAACTTCTGTTTCTTTTTAAATCTCGTGGCGGACTGAATCGGGCCGGGTTTCCCAAAAAATAAACATTCACACACGCACAAACGCCGCGGGTATCGGATGCCTGGCGTCTAAAAAAAAACGCTTTATCACACACGCACACCAAAATGAAGATTGCATTAAGAGCGAGGAGACGATGACAGGAGAGCGTCCACACCCGAACATTCACACGCACTCGCACGATGCATTGCGGTCTCCGTCTCGACCAACTTGGAGCGATACGAAGACAAAAGGGAAGGTGGTTGTTTTGTGAAGACCGATTTCACCCAGGATGGGGTTTGAGTCGAGCGCAGAAGCGCCTGTCGAAGAGCACGGGGCGGGCAATGCGACGCCGCCGCTCAAAACCCCTTCGACACGAGACCCGTTCCGAACATGCACACCTCCTCGGAGCGTGGAGTCCAACTGCTCGCTCTAGACTTGAACGCCGCTCGTTGCGACTAAAGCCGTCGCTTCCCCTCCGCACCCACACCCCCCCACTTCCCCTCCTCACCCCAGACGCTCCCACGATTCCTACACCTCCTCCCTCTCTCAGTGGTGCCCACAACCTTTCCTACTATTCCCTTCCCCCGAGCTCGCCCCGAAAAAGACGTAGGTTAAGGCAGGAGTGGAGTCGTACAGGGGGAGGAGGGGCGTAAGGGTGCTGGTTACACCGACCATGGGGCGGGGAGTAGAGCGGCAAGAGTTTTATATCGCGCATATATGAGCTTCGAAGGAACTCACACTACCTTCCACGCGTGCCTCCCACCCCTTCGCCGTGCGACCCCCCCATCCCCCGCAACGACAGAGGAAAAATTCCCCCAAACCTCTCGGCCGCGTCTCCAACAGGGGAACCCCTTCCACCTCCACCCCCACGCCTCCTCCCCTCACGCTCTCTGACTCACGTCTCCCACCCCCCCCAACGCCACTCATAGAAAACACCCCTTTCCCTCCACCCCCCCCCTCGACTTCCCCGTCCTAAAACACACCGCCCCTCCCCCCTCCGCCTGCGACGCCCCCACCCGACGACGCCTCCCACTCCAGTGGCCGTGGGGGCGCGTCGGGTGCGCGCGCATTCCACTTTCCGCGCGCCGCCGCCGCCGGGGGCAGAGGCGCCGCGGGGAGAGGTGCGCTGCTGCCCCCTGCGGGCGTGTTCCCGTAACACGAAGGGTGGGGTGGGAGAGAATTGCGTGGCGGCGCTCGGGGAAGGAACGGCCGCCGCACAGAGCGCGGCGAGAAGGCGCGGGGAGCGGGCTCCGTCGGGTGTGCGGTGGGACTAGGGTGCAGGGCCGCCGCCGCAGTTAAATGCGAAGGGGTTACTGGGGGATGAGTCTGAATTGGATTGTATATTTGGGGAGGCGACCGACGGCTAAGGTCATTTGCGCCATAGGGGACAGGTAAGGGAGGAAGGGTGGATAGAAACCCGGCGTCGGCATTAGCCTGCCCTTGATGAAAGGTGCCATGGGGACCACGGTTTAATTTCCCATCCGACAGACGGAGTACTACATTTTAAGTGCCCTCCACAAGGTACTCAAGTAGGGATCGGGTTTCCTTTGAAAAACATCCTCCTTTGCAGGGATTTGAACCCTGGCCATCCGTATAGTGAGCCAGTACTCTAGCCACCACATCAACCCGATCCCCCATGAGACTGAAGGCCTGAGGTCACTTGCAGCCAGAAATGGGATTCGGTATCAACCCTTTACGTAGACGCGCTCAGCTTTTGTCACACTAGCAGGCACGTGAGGGTCGCGCGACCCCAATGTGTAAAATATTTCACCGGTGAGTCATAATAAAAATTGATCTTATTGCACCGGATTCATGTAGTTACACTTCATTTTGAAGGATATGCAATTATATATCATCATCAATTAACTTCTTGAAAATCAACATTATCGTAACGTCCGCCTTTTTTTACGTATAATTGAGTATAGTTCCAATAACTTGCCTGAAAAATATTTAAGAAACACTATTATTTGTGGACCCCAGAAGTCAAGGGGTCTATGTGACATTAAAAAAAATAAGTTAGGTACAGGAATGGGATGTAAAAATATAAATCTTTTAGGTGGTAAAGGTATCCAAGTGATTTTCTTGACAGGTGATGCTATCTAGGGTAATGCCTCTTAACTACTTAGTGGGTTGTACCAAATTGAATGAGAAGCAGTAACTTTGTGATTCCACATTTATTTATTGTAAACGACCCGGGTTTTGACGTAGCACGTCATCATCAGGTGACCTGATTCACCTGATGATGACGTGCTACGTCAAAACCCGGGTCGTTTACAATAAATAAATGTGGGATCACAAAGTTACTGCTTCTCATTCAATATGCTAAGCAAATTCCATAAAGTTACGCCTGAGACAACGGGGTTGTACCAAACCTACCAAACATTTTCAACTTTGACTTTAGTTTTCTCAAAACAACGAATTTGTTACTTATACCCCTTGACTTCTGGGGTCCACATTTATCTCGCAAAAAAATGTCTTTGCATACATATTTACACGTAAAAAGCAGAATTGCTATATAACACAACCAAATACGGTATTTATAGCACATCGACACTGACCCATAAACTTAATCGTTGTAAAAAAATCAGAATTATTTCATATTACTAAAATATCTTTCTTTGCTATGTGTGTATAACTATATTGAAGGCATTTTAATAGCATAGTTTAATTTGAAATTGCCAAATTTATTTAATTTAATTATAATATTCGACCAGATCACGCCTGAAACAACTCTTTTTAGCACACTTAAAAATTTAAACGCAATTATTGACGTGTGGGGCGGACGGAATTAAGAGGAGACGTTGACAGAAAGGTGGCTGCAGCGATTATTGTTCGTACATAGACTCGTGTTTTGATTTCTCCCATTAAAAAATTACGCGCTAAAGATTTGTTTTTTTTTAGCAATTCAAAGCTATTTGACAAGCACCGTTATGGCATATGACCTGTATTTCGTAGTAATTCGATTATTTTTGTACGCACGCACATCTACACCCGATATTAAACATTTCATCATATTGTAAACGATTACGAGCAAACATCAAGTTGTTACACCAAGACCAGTGTTTAA
Organism: Ceriagrion tenellum; assembly: GCA_963169105.1. NCBI lineage: Eukaryota > Metazoa > Arthropoda > Insecta > Odonata > Coenagrionidae > Ceriagrion > Ceriagrion tenellum. The sequence goes on from OY720633.1 coordinate 3,851,355, forward strand.
AATAAGTGCATTTCAACATTCAAGGTCCTATATTTTACATATCGCGCCAAAAATGAGGTCACAACAGGCCTTAATCAAAGAAAAAACTGTAAAATGTGAAGATTAAAAAAAAAAAAATTTTCTTCGAATACGTAGAAACACTATTAAAAATAAGCACGCACAGACACTCGGTTACCGCTCCCGCCTCGTTGATTGGCACATGGAGGAGGAGGACTCCCCCGCTTCAGAGGGCGAGTGGGGATGGATTGAATTTATCTCTTTTTTTCCTTCTTCGCTGAGGCCTTCGGAAGTGGAGGAAATGGCGATACACTCTCGAGAGAAGAACTCATCCGGGGAGGAAGATCAGAGGCAAACAATCGATCATTAGTCAAAGGCACAGGCCGAGAGACGAGGTGGGGTCCCCCCCCCACTCCCCCAGCCCTCCCCCTCCTCCCCAACAGGTTGCCCCGCGCTCTCTCATGCGGGCGAACCGATCAACAGACAAAACACGAGCGCAGGCGGGCCCGCCCACATACGTATATTGACCGTTCGCAGAGTTCCTTACTCCCGACGTCGCCCGTCGCTCCTCCCCGCCCGTGTGTTGAGCATCGATGCATGGTATCGAGGAAGCATTGAAGTGATCCATTGAAAAGGGAGGGAGGTGAAGGATTGGAATTTGATTTTGGGAAGGCAACCGACAGCTGAGGTCATTTATGCGCCATACGGGACAGGTAAGGGAGGAAGGGTGGAGAGAAACCTAGCGTCGGCATTAGGCTGCTCTTAACGAAAGGCGCCAAGGGGACCACGGCTTAACGTCTCATCCGACAGACGGAGTACTGTTCTTGAAGTGTCCTCCACAAGACACCCAAGTAGAAATCGGGTCTCCTCTGAAAAATATCCTCCTGATCCCTGGCCGTCCGTATGGTCAGCCAGTACTCTAGCCACCACACCAACCCAGGTGAATCAGGGGAGTAAACGAGGAGTTGGGGTGACGCGATAAGTGTGAACGGATAGTGCGGTTGGGACACTGCAGGGGGTAGGCAGGGCATTAAGGTGGCCGGTTAAGTCATCGCGGGTGTTTGAGTGAACATTTTAATAATTTTTTAGCCGAGCTGAAAAAATATCCTTGGACCAAGTTTAACTTAACAACATCCCATTCAGGCAGTAATTACTATGGTACCTACAAGAATTATTTACTATTACTTTTCCTTAATAAAAACAAGTACTGAACAGTTTTCGGGGCAATTTACAGGATTTTCACGACATTTTACTGAAATGTTTTATTCGTATATTGGACTCGGCGTGACTCCAATGTATACATTAGGTGAATTAATTATAATGTGAAACTTCGTTCTTCGTGTTTATAAGAAAATCTGAAAGTATGTAATCGAAATATTAGGAAATTCTCTTGTGGCATAAGGCTAAGTGCTAATAAAGTAATGGAGTTAAAAAAACAAATCGATATCTTCCATTTCCTTCACTTTTATCAATGCATATCACCCATAGGAATACGGACGCAATTCTGTACACCCTCGATAATCGCTTCAATCTCCTTAACGAGAGAGGCAACTTTAAATTTAACGCCCTCCTCTTTCGAAAAATAAGAACAAGAGATGGAGTAAATGTTTCCCTTTCCACGTGGAAACATCATCTCTCTCCTCTCTATTTTCTCTCACTTCTAAAAGGCAGGTATACGCTTATTTGGATGGATATGAAATTACTTGGAAATAAGAGATAGTATTGGGCGTAGCTTCACAGATGATGAGTTGAGGATCGTTTGGGCCTGAATAGGGTCGAGGAGGCAAGGCTAAGGGAGCACCGCCGCGGGCGCCAATACTGTCGTACACGCGGCAGCGAGGCTATCTCGGAGCTGGGTGGCGGCATCTAATTTCGCGGAGGAGAATGAAATTAGATCACCCGCCGTATAGCGACGGAGCCTGTGCTGTGATGATGAGAGCAAAGTGGAAGGAGGAAGGGGAACGGGGGATGGGGGCAGACGAGGACATTCCCGCGCAAACGCCGCTAAATGAGTTTTTGGACGCGGCAAAGAGACTAACAAGGCCGTTACACAGGACGACCAGATTGGTTGCGAGAGACCGAACAAAAAAAAATCATAACGAAGGCAAACCCCATTTCCATGACGAGAAAAGAAGGTATCGGGTGCACAATTGTCTCGGTGAGAGATTACCATAGAGATTACTCCGGAGGAAATTACTCTCTGGGACGGTTTCTTCTCATCGCGGAGCTATCGAACTACTCACTCTATCAACGAAAAAACCTTTTTGGCACCGAACAACAACAAGGAAAATCAACTTTTCTAATTTTAAATTAGGCGGTGAACGAATGCCAAAATTGGAGAGATGTGTCACCATTGAATACGCTGAGCAAACCTCTATACTAAATGTTAATTGAAAAGTACCAAAGGCAAATTTAGATTGATTCTCTGTATGTGGAGTGGCGTGGTCCCTCGACCGTAATAGAAAGAGATGGATCGGTTGTCACACCAATAAAAGTTAGATTACTCACTAAAAATGAAGCAATGAAAGAAAAACGTGCAAATCTGCACTCAAATAACAGTAATTTTACCATGCAATTTAAGATTGGATAGAAGATAGCGACCACTCCCACTATAAAATAGTTCATGATTATATGTGACTGAAAAGTGAACTAGAGTCGCTTAATGGAATGCGTCTTAAAAAAAATGATCATGTCAGGTTTTTAAACGAAACACGTGAAGAAATCTTACAGTAATGTAATTCAGCACAATCTAGTATTCACGGCAACATTAAAATTCACATAGTCGCACCGATCTTTGGGTAGAGCTCGGGCTGTTAATTGAAAACTACATATTTAAAATAGTTATCGAATTTCAAAATGAAAACAATTGTTCAAATAGGAACTTGGAACAGATATACTCCGCCTCATTTTTATTTCGTCTCCCCTCTATTGACCTCTATGAGAACTTCTTTTTCAATAAAACACAGGAGATCTCTCCAAACGAACTTTCGCTCTTCCACCAAGCAGAATTTGCACGAACCATCATTTATCACACCCCGTTTACGCAATCGTATCTGCTTGGTCGAAACAAATCGGCATCCCACGAGTACCATCGACATTCGAGCGAACATTTCAATACGAAGGACTCCGTCTTGGGTCCCTCTCTACGATCTCTTTTCAGTCATGACATCAGAGATCCAATCTTCCCCTATTCCGACCATCCACCTCCAACGAAGAAGAAGACACACGAACAACTTCCTCACTATCTCCTCTTCCTCCCGATCCCCCCACCCTATTCCACCCCCACCCTCCCTCAAAGCCCAAATGGTGTCCCTCTCCTGACCTCATCCCAAAAGACGCCCTGTAATGCATCGGCCGAATGCTTATCTCCTCCCGATTCCGAACTGACCTCTTCCCCAACACTCCGCAGCGCAAAAATCTCTGCGCGACACACAATGGTAGGTCTTTCGTATCAAATTGGATGGAAATCGCTTTCAGAACGTCAGTGAACGTTTGAGCTTAATCTTTCACTTAAATTCCAAACCAATTTATTTTCTGATCTCATCAATAATATTCTACGATTTTCGACATAATGAGGCAGATCAGATCACGAGAATTAAATCATGGAAATAGACTGCAGAGCGGACAGATTTCAAATGTCATTTTTCCAGTTAATGATAGGAGTCTGTATGAGTTGCCAATGAGACCTTTAATTAGATTTGTCCATTTTTAGAGCAGCTAATTACTTTAATTACTACTAAATAGTAACGACAGCAGGCCGTGCATGTTTCCATCTCCATGCATTTGTATAGTTGTAAAAAACATAGATACAAACAGTCTTAAATTGTAGGATCTATATAGTTTAGCGTATATTTGTGAAATTTCGCCTCCTAAAAAGGTTAATCAGGTTTCTGCAAAAGAATCAATAGTCGTAGTTTAATCAACTTTAAGCATTGTACGTTGGTGATGACTCATCCCTTATCATACAAACTTGAGGTGCTCGCAGGATATTATTTAGATGTAGATCTCTCATCGTTTCAAGTTTTCCTCCATAACCTGCAAGCCAATACTCTCTCCCCTCCCTTCCAACGAACCCCCGCCACTAGATCTCATCGATCCTTTTCGTCGACCCTCCCGACAAAAACCCTTTCCAGAATGAGAGCCACCCCTCGCCATTCGCTCATAATTGTGGACGTGAAATCATCATCGGTCGTCAACAAAAGTTTCATCTGGAGGATCTCAACAGTTTGGGGCGAAAGTCACATCGTGCAGGTGCGGTCGGCCTCGGACGTCGCTCAAATCAGGGCGAAGGATCGCAAGCAACGCAGAAAGGCGCCCGGCGCCAAGATCTCGTGGAGAGGGGAACCGGAAGGGGAATCGGGCGGGACCTTTTTTAAAGCCCTTTAGGGAGATAAGGGGAATGCGGCATGAACTGTCCTCAAGGCCTGGCGGAGATGACATCGCCGAGGATCATGGGGACTCATATTTTTACGACAAAACAGTATCCCCAATACCTACGTTCACCAGTCGTTGAAACTGAGATATAATGAATCGCAAAGCATTTTTGAAATGGACGAATGCAATAATATCATCATAACTTTCCGCATGCATCAATAGCCTTAGAAGGGGATCTTGAATATTAAGTAGATAACAAAACTGTTCGCATTTCGTATGTCAAAAATACAGTGGGGTCACGCGAGATATGGTGAAACACCATCTTGAAATAACTAATGACTGATACTGCAAGGTCCGCTTCAATAACTTGGACATATCAGTTTCCGTTTTTAGTCATTTCTCAAAAAATACAATAGCCAAATCAAGGTAATAGTACGCTAAAACACGTGTTACATGGAAATTTTGCGATGCTAAGTCAAGTCACAGACGATATTTATGACAAACCTGTGAATCAAAACCATTTCTAAATTATAAAACCCCACATCTGAATGTCCGGGGCTCAAGATATCAGTAAAGACAATGGGTAAAACAGGTAATGTAAAACATTACTCAAATGTAAAATGAAGACAATTAAAAAGGTAATGATAATAATTCCAAGCAAAATATTTCATTTAGCATAGTTAGAAATCAATAATCAATTCCAAATTTTTATATCGTGTTAGCAGAGATATTCGCTTTAAATTGAGAAGAGACATAAAGACATTCGACTAGTTTTGAATCAGAAGCAAGATCAATTGGTATTGGGATTTTATATCGTGTTCGCAGAGATATTCGCTCAAAATTGAGAAGAGACATAAAGACATTCGACTAGTTTTGAATCAGAAGAAAGTTCAACTGGGATTCATAAAAAATGAAAACAGATAACACTGAGTCTGAGGAAAGAATCATGAAGACACACAAGAAAAAGAATTACCAAAGCTCATCCTTTTAAGAAATTATATGAAGAGTCTCATGATATATCCGAAGTACATTCGCGTTCTTCATGCATGTAATGAAATTTCATTTTCTGGAAATTGATAGCAAAATTTGCTCAAGGAGCCCTTAAAAATATAATCAGATGACAGATAACATGCCTCTAAGACTAATTTCCTGACGACTGATACAGCTCAAGTTCAGTCACCCGTATATTTATGGATTAACTGAGAATCGGCTTTGAAGATATAGAATTTATACGGGACGGTTGGAAAGGAGGGACCGATTTGATCGAATCACGGGGGCATGGGCAGGAAGAGGGCTCCAAAACAGGATCACCACGCCATTGCAACTGCTGAATTCATGAGGAGATAGCAGTGCGGGTTAACGGCGAACTTTGACTGAGAGGGAGCGACAGTCTGGGAGGTGGACAGGGACTTCTTCTTCTGGCTCTTAATAACTCCTCCTTCCCTCCATTACAGCCTAACGATCCGGATAAGGACGTTATTGGTTCTATTGCTCTCGGAGTGAGAGAGAGAAAGAGCGACAAAAGAGGAAAGAGAGGAGAGAGAATCGGTCCACGGTGGCCGTGTTTTGTGAAGGAGAGGAAATACGATTTGAGGAGCGAAGGGATGGGAAGCAGAAGAGTGGGGTGAGAAAACAGCTGAGTGAGGAGAAGAGAAATGGGAGGCATAGAGAGGGAAAGGAAGCAAGGAGGGAGGAGAGAAGAGGGGAATATGATAAAATCGCCTGTGCCCACGTGATAAGGGGGCTCTTAAAGGATTTCCCGAAAAAAAATAGGGTATCTTAGGATGGAGGTAGGGGGGAATGAGGAGGGTGGAAAGGGAGAAAGGGTGGGGGAAGGTATTCGGAGATTTCACTTTGCAGCAGCGCACGAATCAGCAAGATCCCGCTTGTTATGCGTCCTCGGAGGGGAATAGGGGAGGGGGAGGACTGTGGGAGGGGGTGCACCCACTTCTCCTCCCCCGCCCCCTCAACCTCAACCCTCCGCTCCTTCTGCGGGTGGCGGAGAATGGGGGCCCAGTCGAAACGGAAGAAGACGACCCTTCCTCCTTCTTTCGGGCACCCTAGGGGAGGGGGGTAGGGAGGGTTGCGACTCCCCCCTTTCCCATCACGCAGACCCCTCAAACGCTTCCGCAGATATGCCTCACTCTCGCCTTCCCCTTTCTCCACCCTCCTCCCATAAAAAGAACTCCCCCTTTGGGAGAGAAAAATGGATCCCCAGAAACCAGAGCCACCCTCCCGCAATTCCCACCCCCGACCGTCATATGAAGGCCAAACGCCCAGGCCTCTGCCCCGTTCACACACTCGAATTTCCCTATCCCCGACGATGGAAGAGGAACTGCTACGTATGGAAGAATATCGCCCCATCTCCCATGTATTGTTACATTTCGAAAGATTTACAAATTTCCCTCACTTCTCCGAGATTGTTTTGACGGCGACTTTAACCAAATGTAAGGACGATGCCACTGTAGAGTACCGGATTTATGAGACGTCAAAATTACTGGCATTTCATTAGCCTAGCAAAGGGTTCAAATCCCAGCAAAGATGGAGCAATTTGGCAATGGATTAGCGATTTGGACTTATGTGTCAGGAGGTTTGCGCTTCAAGTGCAATACTACGTCGGTGAGGCGTTACATTTTGGACTCCTCTGCATCGTGTGCAAAGCGTATTACCGAGCCTTACGCCGGGCCTTCCTCTACTTGTTCTCCACCACCCCAATACTTCTTCACTCATCACTCGATCATCATTGAAGGCGCTAATGACTACCATTTTCGGTCTTCCGTCCATACAACCTACCTACCTTCCAACAACGCTACGATACGTCGAATATCCCTCTTGAGAATTTACCATGCCCAAGCCATGCACATTCGGAAGCAGAGAACGTAGAATACATCGCAGCACGTTTGACTGCAGAGCAAAGTCATTTCAAAATACTTTCGTCTGACTCGGGTATGGCAGCTCGTCAGAAATGGAAGCTCCCATTTTAAATCCATGGGAAGTCTTTAAGTAACAGCGTCGCTGAGACCAACCTCTGGGATTATGGTTGCCAAGAGGCAAAATGTTCAGTAAACGCAAAGATGGTAAGGGGAGAAGATGTAACTTTACCTCCACACTTCATCTTTATACCACTGGACTAGGAAATCTCCAACATCAAGCCTTCGTCGCAAAACTGATAATTTAAAATATTTGTGGCTTTGAACCCATTTTTCAGGATCATTTTCCAAGACATCTTGGCGGTACCCGCTGCCTCTGAGGCTTTATCCGACTACATATTTATCATCAGGACATGTTTTAACAGTTTCAAGGACTGTATGAACATTACTGCTTCATAATATCTCCAACTGCATTCTCACCTCTCCCGCCGTAGCTTTTAGCTTAAAATTATTGCATCCCTTTCCTTTAAACATCATGTTTCCAAGAGCCAGGGGAGTTGTTAGATATGCGTGGAGGTAAGAACGTGGTATGAGGAAAGTAGAGGTAGCACTTACTGTCACTTTCAGCACAGGAAGCGGGAAAACCTAAACAAAACAAAAGACCAAAAGCAAAAACATTATACAGATATCACTTATTAAATTATCAAACACTATTATTGCTGATCCTACACAATCGATCAACTGCTTAGCGAGGCATTTGGATACCAAAATCTGACCCCATAAAAGTATTTAATAAATGTTAGGATAGACTGTTCCTTTTTTCGGGATTCATTCCGCGATGTATGTTTTTTAAACAACAATATTTCGCTGGTCCTCCTGCCAGCTTCATCAGGTGAACTGAACTGCTTCATTTGTCTCACTCGTCTTTATATATATGAGTCTGGACTCCCATTGTTGCCGGAATCTAAATTTGAAAAAATCCGTTTTAGACTGCTACTCAACTTGTAACCGTCTTCTCGGTTGACGTTCTCCGGTCTCTTCGCAATTTCTATAGCCTCCCTGATTAATCTTGGGGAATAGCGTATTTCCCTAGCTATTAATCTTGTCTCCTCAAAGTTGAAATTATGAGTGGGGCCGCTGAGATGGTGTTCGGCTATTGCAGAAATGCGGTATTTATTATTTTTAATTGCCCGTTGATGCTCTTGGAGGCATATTTTTAGGGCTCTGCATGTCTGGCCTACATATGATTGTCCACAGCTACACAATACTTCATATATTCCTCCGTAGAGGTTCCGTGGAAGCGGATCTTTGGCTTTCAGAAGTACGTCCCCTGTCTTCGTCGTGCATGTGAATCTGCTAGCAACATTGTATCTCGACAGAACTCTAGAGATTTTCTCCGTAGTTCCAGACACATAAGAGAGAGTGGCATATGCCTTTGGTTTCTCTCTGTTTTCTGTCGGGTCAGTGGGATTTTTATTTCGGACCCCGAGAGAATTTCTTTCTTCTTTCCGTGCCGTTTATAAGATGTAGTCACGTCGGAAACCATTTTTCTCAAATGCCCTTATTAAGTGCTGCTTTTTGCCGGCGATGGAATCGGCGTCAGAGATCATAAAAGCTCGATGATACAGCGTTCTCATGACTGAGGCTTTCTGTTGAGGGTGGTGGTACGATGTGGCATGTAGGTAGCGATCAGTGTGGGTACTTTTACGGTACACAGAATGACCTAATGTCCCGTCTTCTTTTTTCTGGACCATAACGTCTAAGAATGGAAGGCGGTTGTCCTTCTCTATTTCCATTGTGAATTTAATAGAGTTGCTTTGTTCATTTAGATGCTGCAGGAACTTTTCCAGCTCTTCTCTTCCATGAGGCGATGGGTGTTTGTTTAAAAAAACATACATCGCGGAATGAATCCCGAAAAAAGGAACAGTCAACACTGCATCCGCGGAAGCCTACGAGCTAAATGTTAGGATACTTTACATTCCATACTAAAAATTTCAAAATAAGTAGCTAGCTCTAGTAGTTGGCATAAATTAATATGTACGTCACCTAGTGCAAAACTGGAATGAATACGTACGCAAATTCAGCAAAAATTGTTCAAATACTTCCCTGAGCAAGAAAAACCCAGGAATAGCAACGAAAGCTGTTTTTTGGGCTCTTCACACGATATCCTTCAATAAAAGCCCGAACAGCTCTCTTGGCACGTACTTCAACCCCTCTGGATCCTTCCCCCTCACCCTGTTTCATCGTCCATTCCATCCCGAAGACTCTCCCTTCCACTTTGTATCTGTGAATCCATCGCAACGCCATTCTTCTTCCTTCGCAATGTCGCGGATATAAGGGTCACAGCACATCCACAAATGTTATGATCGAAATATTCAGCAAATAACCTTCCCTGAATACTCGGCGGAGTATGAAACACTCTGGTGAATTAATATTTGAACAATAGCGCCAGCAAAGTTTAATTCCAATCCCAGAATAGTTAACAGATTTCTTTCTCCAGTGCTTTGTTACTCCAATATTCTTTCGAGATTCAAATGCGCGGAGAGTATCGTGACCAGTCATTGAATAACACAAATTTGTCGATGCAACGAAATCAAGATACAAATACTATGGCACACTTATGGGGAAAATCCGTGTGCATTCAAGTGCCGAATCGACTCCGCACATCGCAACCATCACGAATCACATACCTGCTGGCTCAATAGAGCAAGTTGAAATCGCATAATCATCACATCGAAAAATAGCGCTGATCCGCGACGCCACGCTACGCTCAGTAATCCTCAGTTAATGAAATTTAATACGAAAAAATGCTCTTTCCATGACCTTGCAATTCTGAGTTGCACCCCAGTAAGAATGCTTGGCCCTTTCTGCTCCAATTCCCGGCGAAACTACATCCAGAGGAAGGCGTGGCTGCGTCGACAGCTTCGTAGCGTCGTACGAGCGGAAGGGCAATCAGCCATTGCATGACTTCTTACACGAGACTCGAAACAAGAAACGGATATCAGTTGAGTGGTGAAACCAATGAGTTATTCCGTCATTTGAAGGAAGTAATGCCAACGAGGAAACGGCACAAAAAAGCTACAGTAGAACTCATGCGCGACACAATATTTATCGAAACAAAAAATATATATTTTGATATCAAGGCGGCTACTAAGAAAGGCATTTAAATATGGATGTTCGATTTCATCACTGAAAGACGTGAGGTAATTCCTCTATATTTACACCTATTAATCCTCTATACACTTAGTGCAACCAGCAGGGTCATTTGATTCTAGTGGGCCCAAAAACTTTCATGGCGATGAAATATCTTTCTAAAAGTGAATGAATATCAAATTCAACCAATGAAGCCGTCTTCTTTTGATAGTTTTAAGGATATTTTTAAATGAACGGCACACCAAGACTTAAAAAAAAGCTCCTCGCAATAACTATGACATAAGAAACACAGACTTAGCTCGGTACCTGTATGCTCTGTGCCTTCTGATAGAAATCTTGAGTATTTTCCTATACATGTGCAACCGATATTTAATCCGTAGTAGAACTGATGCCAACCAAATACGTCTATTTAACGTTAATATCGAGACATTGAATACCATGTCTATAAGGGCCAGCTGGATTCAACGTATGCAATATCAAACCTCGGTCTGAAATTCATTTTTTAAATATTACCCAAAGTTTTTTTCCTGATTTCAGCCGTTCAGGGAAATGAAATACAGATCCCCAAAGGATTTCTCTGCAGAATGGAACTACCCTCTAGCCTAAAGGAATTTACTGTTGTTCAAAAAATACTCGCAGATATTTCCTCTATAGGTCCACGCTATTGACGTAATGATGTAAAAGTAAATAATGAATCATGAACAAAATATCTTATGGTAGATGATAAAGATGGCACATACGTATTTTCATACCTTAAGGGAAACCAGGTTTCTATGCGAGATTTTTCCCCCAAAAAACTTACTTATTTAAATTGCTCCTACGATTAAATCATTCTTTCCTAAGCATGGTTTTTATAGAGAGTATAAACAAGGTAAAAAACATTGCAAAATAAATAAAACATATTCTGTACCTCTACAATAAGGCTCATAGAACGTGTATCGATAGCTTTTATCTATTGTTAAACCTTGAACAATGGAGTTCATAAAGATCGTATCCTAGATACCAAAATTTGAATTGAATACATTGATAGTCGCGGAGAAACGACACTATCCAAAGTATCCAGAAGTAAAGAAGCCAACAATTGTATCAAAAAGTATTCCAGTATAGGATGAATGAATAAAAATCTCTCAGAAAAGTTTTTATGCGGAGCAGAGAAATGCAACGAATGGCTGTGGACGTGCCATAAGTTTACAGAAAACAAAAAAAAATACCCTGCAGCACAGAAGCGAATCGCAGAACCACGTTCGGAGAAGTCCTTTTATAAAGTTCTACGACGTCGTAAAAATTGAAACTTGTGATGCGCAAAGCCTCGTCCGATAGAAAAACTGAGGAAGGTAAAGGAAAAAGAAACAATCTTCCTAGGTCGTCCTGCAACTGCGAAGTCCTTTTTCAGCAGCGACATCGTCCCATGAATCCTATGTTTCCCCACGAGATGCGCTGCCATGGCAACCGAAATGGAGTCCTCTTTCCACGCCGCACCCTATTCAACGGTCTGCCTTCTAAAGCCCTACAAAATGTATTATCCAGAGTAAATATTCCACGAATAAAAAGCCCCGTTTAAACGAAGTGTCGTTTTAACTAATACAATAATTATCAATAATCCAGCAGCTCAGCCGTTAGCTTATTGCAGGAGCACTCACGTTCCCGGACGATTCCGTTCGAATTTGTCAAGATGGTAGTGTAGCTCAATAAAACCGCATTTGAAAATTTTCCCGCAGCTGGGCTGCTCTCGCGCGGAGCGAAAGGAGCGTTCGGGCCGGGCCAGAGTGCGGAATTTCTGAAGAAAATATCTCAGCACACAGTGCATCGTGACATGGGATATTTCGCATGAGTGGTTTCATCGCACTATGCAACCATCCTGCCAAATTTGTACGAAACCGGCGGGTGACACATCGAGAATGTTTCTTGTTATTCCGCCGGTCCTCGAAACACTACTCACCTGTTCTTTCGCACAGTCTGCGATTTCACAGGAATAAATAAAGGTCCCGACGCTTACCTTTACCGCAAATACTCCGCTCTCTATCCATCTTCGAATACTGCGAGCGCCCTCCCACGAACACACGCAACCCCCTTCTCATTCCTCTGGCACCCCACACTCCCCCCAGAGCCACCCACCCCCTCCCACATCTCCGTTTCCTTGCCACCCAGTCGACCACCTCGTCTACGTCTTCCCGACAACCCCCTTTACCACTCCATTCCCTCTCTCTCTCCTCCTCCGTTATAACTCTCCCCTCCCATCCCTCCCCATTCCAGTTGAGTTCCCCCCCCCCTTTCCTCCGGGGCAAAAGGGGATGGAGATATAAATTGAAGGCGATCCCCGCAGATTTCGCTGACTCTGGTTTTCATGCCCTCACCCCTATCCACCTTTCTATCCCACTCGCTCGCTTCCACTCCTCTGGAATACCCACACCAAAGGCTCCCGCTCGCACCACCCGCTCCTCCATCCCGCACCATCCGCTCCCTCCCGCACCCGCCAGCCGCCTCTCACTCAACTCTTCACTTTTTTTATTTTCATTCCCTCGTCGCTCGCCCCGAATACGTCCATTTTTTCTGAGCATTTTTTATTCCCTCTCGCGCCACTCGGGGAGCTGCCCTTATATACCCCTTACGCGAACGAGGGCGGAGAGTGGAAGGGACAGCCACGACGACCGGAGACTCAGTGGACAGCCGAAGAGCGCGACGGGGAGAGAAGGGATAACGCGCCGGCAGAAGCAAAAAAAAGGGAACGGACTTATACCCGAAAGGTAAGGATCGGCGAGCGATATAAAAGGGTTCTTTGTTTCGGCCCACCGCGGAGAGAAGAACGCGGCTCGGACACAAGGGATGTTATCCCTTGCAAGGCGAGTGAACAAACACACCCCGGAGATTAATCATCGCCTTACTCCCGGCGGAGACTCCCGGAGTGATATTACAATATTTTAGATCCAAAATCTAATAACTGTTGTTAGAAATGAGATGGAGAGATTAGACAAAAATACTATGAAGATGATGCGATGCATAATCTCGGAAAGGTAAAGTGATATACTGATATAAAATTTTTGACCCCAAAAATGAGGGTCAAATCGTCAAATTTTGGAAAAAATAAGTTTATTATAAGTTCTTGCATAGCGGCAATAAAACTACGGTGAATTCCGCGAATAAACATGTACATAACTTTATATTAAAAGGTGGAAAAGGTTATATGTACGCCTAAAACTTATGTGTAGATCGAATAGTCTTTATTCATGTATAAGTAGCAGAACAGAACGGTAACTCAAAATTCGATTCAGAAAAATGCCGAGTGAAAACATGAATTTAATATACTTTGATCTTCCCACGTGCTTTCCACATCTATGACGTCGCACTGACCTCACTTTTAAATAATTTACCGGAAATACCGAATGCAAAATTAATTTGTGTTCGGATGAAGGATAAAGAGAAAAATTGATCCATGGTTCTGAGAGGACGGTTTTCTCCAGTTTATTCACAACAGTCATAAGAGAATGCACGTATGATATTCTTTTATCTAAACTCTACGTTGAATCAAAGAGGTATCTGAGACATAAGTTGCATATTCCTGAGTCCCTATTTTAAGGCCATGACTTAGGCTATTTAGAGTTGCTATTTTATCATAAACTGTAAAACTGAGGAGGGATACAATATGATCAGGCCTAGAATAACGCACATGTACTTGGACTTCCCGTTAAATTTACATCTACAAATGCGGAACTTTGAAATACTCGTGTAAAATCACACAGCTCAAACCACACGCCAATCATAAGCCAGTTATGAACAAATGGCTAAACACACGAGACATACTGTAGCCTTACGAAGTTTAACAGAACCACGGAACCATTAAAAAAATACAAGATATATTCACTGTTCATGAAATGCACAAGAGCCTGCACTGGCAGGGGTTGAGTTAGCTCTTTGTCCAATGGCATTCTGATTACCATTATGGTCATCACCCTCGGTAAAGTACTTCCTATTCAGCGGGGAGGAGAAAATACAGATTTCAGCTAATAAACGACTATTCGCTTCGCAAAACGAAGATTAAATATTGATAAAGGAATAAAATGAAGCCGAGGCATTAAAAAGAATCCTTCAGCTGACGCATCATCATTTATCTCATCATTTATAAAAGTCTCCTCACGTAAGAGAATCGCTCGCGAGCAAAGAGTAAATCGATTGGGTATTATCCGGAGGTAAGTCCAAGATTGCTTCTCCTCGGAGAAAATTGGGGAATAGTGGGGGCTTCTTTTCTTCCGATAAGCCGAAGATGAGCGAGGCATTTTGAGATACGGGTGAATCGAAGCAAAGGAGTCTTCCCTTAATCTCGAGGGATCCGCAGATGCAGAGGGCATCGCGCTCTAGCTCCCCCAGTTCTCTCGTTTATTTCGAGCAAAGGGCAAAGGGGAAGGGAGGGAAGGCAGAACAGATAATTGCGTCGTCGGGGTGGGAAGGGGTTTGCAAGTAGGAGAAAGGGCTCTACCCGTAACACATCAATACCTCTCTCCACTCTTAGCGCTACCTTTTCCGGGATTCGTAAAACGTTGTGATAGATAAAAGTTTCGGCAAAGATATCTGGGGGATCGAGGAACGGAACAAAGATTTTCTTGAATTCCCACCAGACGGAATCCTTGCGAGAAATACGACCACAGTGTTTAGCCGCTTCGGAACTCAACATCAGTACCATGAGCGTGGAATGAAGAAATTCTCGGAAATAACTCTCAACTGCGATAACCTTCGGAAATAACAGAGCTATTATTAAACATGGAAGCAATGCTAACACTTTTCCCGAGGTAAACCGCACGGAAAATGGGGAATACTTACTTAAGCACAATGGATACTGTCAAAAGAGACCTTTCATTCTCTACAGTTAATCTTTTTCAATCAGTCAATCACAACAGTTTCTCCAGGCAAGATTTTTCTAGTGTATCGCAGTGCTCCTGGTCATCGATGCTAGTGACGCGGTCGAGATAAATGATCTTGCCTTAAACCACTGACGATTAAAATAATCATAATGAAAATTAAGAACTTAATATTTTGCACAATTTGGTTAGTTACATTCTGTTAAAAAAACGGAAAATCTATTTATTTGATACCTAACATTCTCTAATATCATTTTAAATAGCCTGAGCAAGCACGAAAGAAAGCCCCAGCTTAGACTATTTCAGCAGAAGAGAAATTCTACTTCGTGTAAAATTAATCGCTGCGCTCAGCCAGAAGAGAAGCCATAGCGTTCACTAAATTACATTAAAAATATGCCATCATCTATTTCTTTCAGAGTTTGAAAATTTTTTGGGCATTAGCATAATTTTTTATGGGACTTTAAGAACCCATTAGGGTAAAAGAATAATGACTTCCATTTAGTGCCTCTAGGAAACGGTGGTGAAAAATACGTCTATGATAACGAAAACGGAAGACTAATTGACGCCATTAAAGGCGGAATCCACGGTGAGGTTCTTATACAAGTTCTTTAAAGATTTATACGACGTTCAAAAAGGTCAATGAATCTATGATAATGGAGGAGACTATTTTATAATTTTTTTTACTACCTTACACAAAAACTAAGAACAACGACTGTTCAGAAGAGCAAATATTTACCATTGGCTACTACAAGAGAGCTAAATGAAGATGCATTATTTTTAAAAAATTCTATAAAAATACAAAGTTCAAATCCCATGTAATGACTAAAAAAACTATACCTGATGAATGATTCAGAATAAAACAACTACAAAACTAACACGCGGGTATGGAACTATTGGCCGTAATTTTTTGATCATCATAAGTATAAATTTTCTTTCAGATGTGTGAAGATTCAGACACACATTGGTTTAAGGCAAGCATTAATCCTAAATTGATGTTGAAAATGTTTATCATATTAGCGATGCATGATGTTAACGTTAGACTGATTCATAACACATAAAAATTAGATTTATCGCAAAAATTTAAAAGTCAAGCGATCTCCCAACTCGATCTATGCTTTCCTGATAAGTCCTTACCAGCAACACGAAATTCTACTTGGCAAATGTGAGTTATTAATGTAAACGGCTAATTTGAGTGTCAATAATTAAATATAATTTGTCGAATTGAGACTCTCCACATTATGGAAAATATACTCTTCTTACCAATAAATAATCGTTAAGTGAAATATGTTCATCCAAGATTAATGATTGATGTGAAAAAAAGCGGGAATAATTTTCCAGATATACATTTCCCTGGGGCAAATGTTTGGCCTTTTGCTGAAGTGCCAAATTAAAAGTGCTCATTCGCTAAGGTAAGAATCAGAAATAGAAAAACAAATATTTGTTGATGTTATTCTATTCAAGAAAAATTCAAGTTAGAGTTAGGATAAGACAGATAACAGCAAATTTTTAGCAAATTCGTCCACCACAGGAAACTTCTGTCAACGCAATGTTAGATCACGAGGTTAACCAACTGCCACAATTACAAATCGGTTACGAATACTGGTTAATTTTTACAGATATTTCATCAATGAATATCATCGCCGCGCAAAAGTCGATTTCTTCAACATTATTTCGGAGTAAATATACCGCCCTTCCATGGAAGGGTCCGAATGTAGTACAGACTATGTACGCTAGTCACTTAGAGACACAATCCATGTTGCTCTGATGAACACGTATTACATGGCGCTGTTTCAAGGATGGACTATTGACCATACGATGCGGCCTCCCAAAAGCAGTGATTGAACATATATGATGTCGGTCTTTTGAACAGAACCTTTCAAAATGCAAATAAAGCCCTTTGGAGAGAAAGCGCGAGCCCCGGCTTAGACGGAGAGCACACACTATTTCGGGAAATTGATACTCTCCTCTCCACGCTATTTCCTTCACACCACACACATCGCCTTGCTTGAGAATGAGTGCGGAGGGCTTAGCCCCTCTCCACAGCAGGACAACGCCCCTGGAATTCAGAGGGAGGAAAAATACTCCCTTCTGGAAATTTCACTTATCCATTCCATGGAGAAAAATTTATCCATTTTGACAACAAATCAACTCTGAAGTCCAACACATTAATTCAGCTAAGAATAGCTTATACCTAGAAATTGAGAGAGATGAATTTTTTCGCATGGTTTATTAAAAACTAATTTGCTTGAAACGCTAGTTATACATTGTCAGAACCTGAAATCACATACTAAAACTCATTTTGAATCAATACAGCATCGCTATTTCGCCCACTTATCTCTTTCATACTTCCGATTTCACTTTCCCATCTGATTTAGCAAAAACTCAGCTTCTACTTCCGTCTTTGCTAAGGCATTCCCTTTTAATACCTCTACATACCTCCTTGTGAGCCGCCGCATGGACTTGAGTGTTGCCGTGCAAATATTTAAGGGATAAGGTTTTGAGAGGTGAAATAGTGACGTGTATTATGGGAGTGTATTCTTATTGTGCACGGAAAGAACGAGTTTTTGTACCTATATGTTAGGCAATGTATCTTTCTTATTTTATCGGTTCTGTCAGACCTAGATATGTAGTGAGGCGTAGTGATAATATTCTCCGTCTCACTCTAAAACAGATCATAATAGATACTTAATCCACGTTCAATTTTCTTACAATTTCCGGTATTACCAGGCTACCCTATCATTGGAAACCTATCTTTGCTGGCCTCCCTCTTTAACAAGTTTTCGTCGATGTAACTGAAATTTCTAGAGTTATTTAAATTGTATCAGGATTACCGTGCACCGTCGTACTTGGAAATAATTCAAATATGCAACTACTTCCGCTTACAGGTGCTAGTAAAGCCGTGGAGCCGAGACAAATCTCTGTACAAACTACGTAATAAGCGTCTCAACTAGCTGGTTACTCGATTTGGCAGAGGAACTGGCTGGAATAGCGATGCGGCCAAAATAAAAGCTCCTTCCCCTTCACTCTCCGTTCCTCGCCGTCTCCGAATCTAAATTTCACGCCTCGTGTTGGAGTTCTCCGCCACCCCTTCTCCTCCGAAACCACCAAACCCACCCCTGAAACTGGGAACGCGGGCGGAAATGTATGCATTAAGATGGAGAAGGTCCTGAGAGTGTTGTCCGCCACTTGTTTTTTCCACCCTAGTTCTCTCGTTGGCGGGGGGGAGGGGGAAGGATTTGCGGGAGGGGCTATGACAACTTTTATCCCTTATGATTCCAAATGCAAACACACGCGCTCTTTGCATACACTGACACATAACGCACGCAGACACTGCGTATTCGTGGGGCAAAGAGGGTGGGTGGGTGGGTGTGTGGGGGTGGTAGCAGGATGAAGAGGACGCCCAGGCAGTGGAAAGATTCGAATTAAGTGATTGGGGCTTTTAGCGGGTTTTTTCCCTCTCACTCCGCGGTGTTCCTTTTTATCCGTCGCTGATTCTGAATCATGGGGTTGGTCCCTCTTCCCTTTTTAAATCCTCCCCCACCCCATGAAGTCGTTTAGCTGCTGGAGGGGATTTTTTCCCCGTTGCACAACGCCTAGAGCGGCGCGCAAAGGCCGAATTTCGAGCAAAAAAGAGGAGTTTTCTCTCGCGCCCAGAGCTCTTGGTCTGCATTCACACGGGTCATACTTTTAACCTCCATCTAGATACATATCACCTCTTGAGCCGCCATGAGGCTAAACAAACGCGGAGTAAAGAATACTCATTAGAGAAAATAAATGTAGTTACCACAAGAAGAGAAATACCATGGGTAATGTGGAAATGCAACATAATGAAGACGGAAATTGCGATTTTCCTTTACTAAAATAGATTCAATAGATTTTCATAAAATAAAAAAGGAAGGACTTGATGGTGCAGTTGATAAAACGAACCACAGGTCGCATCAAATCTATTTTGCAGGAGTATAGCTATTTCTGTCTTTAATAGTAGTTACGACACACTTCAATCAGCTAGCAAATGAGGTGCAATTGATAATCTAGATATGAAAAACAATGATTCATTTGTAGTCCAAAAAATCATATAACATCAGGAGAAATGTATCTTATTATTATCATAAGATTTGTATCATTAGCTCGACCGCAAGAGATATAAAATTACTGAGTCCAGCCATGAGATTTACTCCGATTGTGCGCGTTCACTGCAAGTCACAATCGCACACAAATACACAGAGGCGCACTCATGAGCCCCTTTGCCATAAGTTAACTGGCATGGCAAACATATAGTCAGAATCACGAGGAACAAGATTAGGATAGGAAAGCCACTGGTAACTTGAGGCGGGTACCGAGCGAGACTTTTTTCACAAATTGTATAGACTACACTCAAAAGACTAAATCTAGTCATCGACCGGAGTAAACAAAATTATACACAGCACCATCATAGTCTGGTTAAGGTGTACCCGAAGCAATGAGTCTATGGTATTGAAATGAGTTTCTTTCGGAGGTTCCTTACGAATATGCTTTCCATGTTTCTAATAAACAATCAATTAAAAAGTTCCCGAATTCCTGAATTCCCGAATCTCAATTGGTCTAAGTCGTAGAATTTGACTCACTCGAGAGGCTTTCTTCACATCTTGCTCTCCGACACGGTCCGCAGGGCTGAGGAATGATGATTCAAAATGGAAACAAAACATGAGATAGGAACGGGTCGATCAATCTCCACGAAATTGGGTGTGGACCATAAACGGGATAAGCGGGGAGGCCATCACAACCAATAACGCGTTCACGCTGTGGCGTCCTAATCACTAACTGGTAAGCATGTATGGTAAAAACGACCAAATGCGTATTTTTTTCGTTGGCTTCGTGGATTCGGGTGCGTGGAGTGGGGAAAATACCAACCGGGGGATGGGGAAGGGGTCAGAGAGTAGAAGTCAGTCAACCAGCGAATAAAAAGATGAGAGCTTGGGCGAGAGGGTTTAGGGCGTTCATGATGGCTCGCCAAACGCAACGTTATTGACAGAGCCACCGGTATTCGCTTCGAGACGGAATTTCTACGAGTCAACAATGGTTTTTTTCCCCTGCTTTGACTCAGCCAGATGGTCCACAAATTACTCACTTTAAATGCCACTTTTGTTTGGAGACGACTATTTTCCATGTCCATTCGGTATCTAAGAACCGTCAAGTCAATTGACTATTTGAAAAAAATAGTTAAAGATATTCCGGATTGTTAGATTACGATGCATTTATCGTCAAACCCATCACTGTTGATTTATGGAATATTATAGAATTTCAGGATTTTGACGCATTCAATAATTTTCATCGAAGCTTCACTTTTTAAAGTGTACGTTTTCTGTTGACTATTGCAAGAGCTTTTTGGCATACCATTTCCAAAGAAATTCCATAAAGAGAATAGATAGCTACAGGGGTAAAACGGATATGCCTAAACTACCATCATACGTCAGTTTTTGGTCAATTTCTTACAGAAAAACCACACGTCCATTTTCTCAGCCTATCAAATATATTTCACATTAACTCTCTTATGAAAGTAGAAGGAAACTATTTTTCGCACATATATAGAAGACATATAGTCACCATGTCAAACTCACTGAATGTTATCATTTACGTAACTCATTTATTTCCTTCGTGAGAAACGTCTTGATATTATCATTTTACCCAATGTGAAACTACATAGCACCTCGCCGACCTACCGCTCTATTTCTGGAAAGACTACAGAAACAATTTATTTTATAATTGATTTTCATCAAGGTATGCCCAGTACTATCAATTTTATTATTCCCTAATGCCTGAATAAATGATGATAACAATTGACCAAGCAGGTTAAATAAAAATGATTTACCATTCGCACTAATTAATTAAAGTTTTATCTGTTATGAAATTAAGTACTTTTTCTCCTACTTTCTCTAAGTACATTCTCCTACTAGGTGCAGCGCATATCTAATTACTGAATAACCCAGTGTGTAAAGCTGGTCGGTATGAAATGGAATTCTGCCAGCAGAATCCTGGTTCTAAGCTAGACTTGTACGCTTGCATGCCCTTTAATTGCATTGCACAAACCGCACGATGGGAGGTGTAGTGTGTGCAAGGATGCTCCAACGCGCTTCCGTCTGCCGCATGGGCGCCTTAATAGAGAGTCGAGGGAGATGGCTGCTTTATCTCAGGACCTAGGGACACGCCCACATCTCACTGATATTCCGGACTCCAAAACAGCCAAAACTTCATTCACATAAAAAATTCATCAACAGGCTTAGCTGCCTGCGTCTTCCATCTACCACAGAGAAGAGCGAGGTGTCTTGCAGGAGAAGTAAATCGTCAATGAACAGCACAGCAAATTAGGAAGGGGAAATGGAGTTCAATGCATGCGTAAATGTGATTTATTGGATCTCCTTTCTATTTTTTCCGGTTACTCATAGCGTGCGTTAACTTTGGAGAATTCATTTTCCTTGGTGAACCAAAAGATATAAAGCCGCTGGATTAAATACCCGCGAAACTGTTTTCTCCGAAGTTATCACACGTGGTGTCTACCCGGAAAAATGGAGCGGAGATCTATCAACGACACGAGAAACTTACAACCGATTATAACGTCGTATTGATTATTATGTAGCAGTGTGTATTATATGCAACACAATATTTACTCCTTTGTCCAAAACAAATGTAGGAATATCTGGATAAAAATTATCGACAAATGATAATAGTTATCTATTTTTATAGCACCTCTTAATCTTACACTTAATACTCCTTCGGTTACGCATATTTAATACCGCGTTTTAAATAAATTTCAGGCCCGATACAGTTTCTCCGTCTTCCACGTTAACCTGACGCGTTTTCCCCATTCAGGCCTTTTAACAACCAATTTTACTAACTTCCTCATTTATTCACATATTCAACCTCTTTCAATTTTTACAAGTGGCTGATATTGTTCATTTGGCATATATTCGCTTACCACAACCTCTGCCAAGTGAATATTTTTTCTTCCTCTCGTACACCAAAGTAAGGCGACAATATTTAGCTAGCCGAGAAAAATATCGTGTATTAATTATAGACACAATATATATATTTATTATAATACAATTATTTTCATAAATAATTTAGTACCAGAGCCAAGTCCAAGGATAAAATGGGTCACTTAGGGGGCCTTCAACGCTCAACGGCGGAGGAACAGCAGTGAAGCTGAGTCAACTGAATATATATAGCATGACGTAAAGCCATTTGATACCACTGACTATCACTGAATGCCGATAAATATTCGCCCCGACTGAAATCTCCAGCGGAGGCCTCAGCGAAGAAGCCGGAAATTCCGCCGCCTTTCAAAACTCCTTCGGTGGCTAGCGAGAGCAGTTCCCATGACAGCTACATTTTATCGATAGTCGTCATTACTGCAAATAATACCTGGGATTTTATTTCTGATGTTTTGAGAATTATTGCGCTCATATTTAATGACAATGCCCTTCCTTAAGCTTCTCATAACGCTTTACTACCACCGATAACCCGAGAATGGGTCAAATCAGTCATCAAACAAATATTTACTAATAATGTTAGCTTTCCTTTCTCGATGCTACAATTATATAGTGGATTTTTTTAGGCAGGTGATATTTTTTGAATACTCGAACAGTGCATCTATTCATGGGTAAATTCCGATATAAACATATCTTGCGAGTTGAATTAATACCAAGTTATTAAATTCGTACAAATATTATTATACAAGGCTTGAATCCAGTAGTGAGACTTTTTCCAACTTATATCGACTAAATTATGATAACCATTGACACATAGCACGTTATCTTAACTCATGATTAAAGTGAAACTACTGCCATCGAATTAGCATTAATAAATTATTTACAACTTTTTTATATCCAATTCCTTCATTGGATCGGGCCAATTACACTCGAGAGTCAAATAAAGTTGCTTTTTCCAATGACACGCAAGTAATCCAGAGCCAATTATATTGTGATGCCTATCACACTTCATTTGTTTTCTGACCGCTGAGCTGTAAAGGGGTATCATGATCTACTGGCGGTGATCAGCACTGCCGACTTCGAGTTATAAAGGCCCCCTTATGGAGACGGGCGGGGGGGGGGGGGGTTAAGAGTAACTGAAAAGGGCCGGGGCTAAAGGTTTTATGAACAGAGGGTCGGGAGAGGGTGGGGCGGCTTCAGAGACACGATACAAGCTGGTTGGCCGGGCAAGATGACGTTGCGGGGGAAGGCAGATGAGGGAGGGGGGGATTGGCATAAATTCGAGGGAGTACAAGGAGGAGCTGTGGATGAACTGTGAGAGGGTCGCAGGTGAGCGAAGGGTCGTAGGTGAGGGAAGGGTCCTAGGTCGTAGGGGAGGAAGGGGAAAGGGTGCTCTTTTCCACGCACGAAATGGCTTAATTTGCGATTTTTTTGCTCACGGAGGAGAGAATGAAGTAGAGTAGAACGCCAACCGGTGCCCTCCGTCATAAACGGTCCAAACCAACCATCATCGGTTGATGTTCCGACGTCGCGATTCCCATCCTGCCGAATGCGTGTGCGTGTCGGGTCGTGCCGTGTTCAGTGGGGGCGCCGCCGCGGCACTGCCAGAGTCGCCCCTGGTGCGTGCGTAGGAGTGTATGAAAGCGACGGCACCGAAGCGAGAGAGTGAGTGATGATGGGAATTGTCGGAAGTGCGGACGGCAGGGGTGGCAGTTGTCTCGTGATGGTGGTTGGGGGAGGAATAAGGGAAGAATGGCCACTCCTGGATACACCGGGGGTCGTTCGGGAGTGGGGGGGGGGGGCGAACAAAGAGGGAATCGCAATACAGGGAAGGCGGAGGTGAAATTAAAAAAAAGACTCTTTTGGCAATGACGGGCATTTTCGGTGTCGCTAAATGCGAGGAAGGGAGGCGAAATTATTGGCGGCTAGACCACGCATCAGCGCGGACGTTTGCCGGGGACCCAACCCCCACAGCTTTCGAAGGGTTCAACACTTGCCACCGCGGACAGTGGAGGTTCAACCTTGGTCACATAATCGGGTTTATGCTGAAAGCCTTAATATAGCTCTCGCAAGGATTAATTTGTATTCCTAGCAAGCAAAATTTCAGGGGCGAAACCGATAATAGGGTAAGAAAATGATTAAAAGCTTGGCAAAGGAAGAACAGAATGGTTGTCACGGAAGGAAGTTGGGAAGAGGAAAAGATGAAGATTAGATCACGCTATCAAAGGTATCGGGATGTCACAGGCTATGATGATAGGGAGTATGCTGGGCCAGCAGAGGAGAGGAGGGAAAGGGTTATTCTATTACGATGAGTTGAAGAGAGATAGCTAGGTGTAAGGAATTGTATACATACGGAAATTTCATTTTAGAATGGTAATTATAAGGAAATCCAAGGTATTTAATAATACTAATTATTGTTAAGAGACTGATCGGTTAAGGTTTTAAATAGAAGTACCTGATTAAATCATCCATATTTTCACATATGCAGGGTCCCGTCCACTAGTTTTTCTTTTATCACCTCAGCTCACTACCTCCCGTTCACCATACCGCCCTTAAAACCTTTTCTCTTTCTTCCTCCCCCTCAACCGCTAACCCAACATCCTACCCTCTATTAAATCCTCAAGTGACCCTTTGATCTATTCTACCAAACTATTCTGCTTCCTCCTCATTTCTTCCTTAAGATTTTCCATGCTTGTAGGGCCCTACCTACCTCTAGTATTTCCTTCGTCTTAGTAAACAATCTACCTTTCTTCAACCTCTTCAAAAAGTATTTTCTCTTTCTACCCGTCCCCGCTTGCCCAAAATTCTTCCCTTCAAAATAGTCTTGAGCAACACGTCAACCCTTATTTCTTCCTCCAACCAACTACCCCTGATTTCACTCTGAAGCTTCCTTTTCTCACCGACCGTACCAAGCAATTCCTCGTTTGTCGTCCGTTCCATCCGCACACCCATTTGACACGGTGTCGCATGCCATTCTCCTCTTCACCTTCTAGGGGAATATCTCGAACGCCCGCACCCGATTCTCGACCTTTTTTCTCCGAGTCCACGTTTGCGTCTCATACAACGTGTTACGCTCTTTATCACCATCTTATTTATATCCTCACCCAAAGTCCCCATCATCAGTTCCCTTCTATTACTGAAAGCTTCCTTAACAGTTATGTAACTCTAAATAACATAACTGATAACAGAGAATGTCTGAATGACTGAATCAATAATATACAAGTAGGTAACTCTTAGCATACTGATGGCATCTGGGGAAAACAAGAGCAACAGAAGCATGATATTTAAAATGCACCATCATTCATTGAGAATAAATTTTACCTCTCAGCCTCAAGAGGAATTCCTGGACGAGCCCTTGCTCTCATGCGGAGGGATGAGTGTCACCCTTTTATCGGCGGCGCTGCGGGGTAGCGTTGCGGGGGAGCGTTGCGGGGGGAGACTGATACTCGAGGGTTTGTCCGCGTGAGCGTGCGACGGACATGAACTGAGCGATGGGCGACATGATGGAGCGGAACAGGAAGAGAGGATGAGGACGAAAAAAGGTGTTGGGAA
This sequence comes from Ceriagrion tenellum, assembly GCA_963169105.1. NCBI lineage: Eukaryota > Metazoa > Arthropoda > Insecta > Odonata > Coenagrionidae > Ceriagrion > Ceriagrion tenellum. The sequence continues at coordinate 3,877,116 of OY720633.1, forward strand.
GTAGGGAGTTGGCAACAGGAAGGGAAGGGGGCGTGGTTGAGAGTGGGTAAAAATTCCACTTCGCATGATACATGCTCCAGCACACAAGACTCATCATACTAGCTGGTGCCTGCTAGATATAGAGGACAGATTCTAGTGTGAGTGGTGCTTTCCTGGAAGGTTTCATACGATCATCGAAGCCGCATTGGCGGGGAAGCGGTATGTTTGTTCATATTCTCAGGAATGCCAACTTAAATATTTTATCAACTAATCAATGACAACGGGCGATTTGAACAACGCTTGGGACATTGTTATTTATTGCTGGTTTCGCATTCTGATAATTACTTAAAGCCAAAATGAGAAAAAAATCACAAGATACTCGCCAAAAAATATCACACGATACTGTAAATCCATCACACAAGCGAGTGCCCTGAAACTTGAGCTGGATCGAGTATCGTGTGAAACGGGCTTAAGGGTGACGATAATGTTTTTATTGGCGTTTCCTCTGTGGTCTGCGATGACGAAAGGTGCGCCGTTTTACTCTCGAACGTAAATGCATCAGCAATATAAAGTGGAGGGTTGCCTGGGGAGTAAAAACAGGGTGGTTTTGAGGGATGAAAGACAGAAACTTTGTTGGCACCTCCCTCTCGTGGAGAAGACTGGGAGTAAAGGAGGGTCTCGGTCGCACTGAGAGGGTGAGAGGGAGGAGGGATTGGGGTGAGGGCACCGCTTACCGCGTTACTTTTAGTATTTATAACCTTTTACCGGCGATCGGAGCATTCGGGCGGGAGAGGCGATAAAAAAATTTATCGGGGAGCTCGCCTCGTCGACCCACGAAATGTCAGAATAGCAACGCGACGGCGAAGGATGGCTGCGGAAACGCTGGGCGCGTTGACATTTCGGAGCGAGGCAAGAGGAAGTGGGTGATTCACTCGGTCCGAATTGTGTCGCCGAGTACGAGAAGAACGCCTAGCATGGCTTGACATATTCGCTACTCACTCGCAAGCACATCCCAACGGTCTTGGGTCAGCCTTTAAATTTTAAAGAAATAATGACAATACGAGCTATCCAATGACGCGTCTGCGCTAAACTATTTCAATCTGTATTAGCGATGAGCGTACTTCATTGACATTCGTGATATAATTTACGCTAATCAGATTGAAACAACTTCACTGAGGTTCATCTGAGGTGCCATGCGCGTTTATAGACGAAACTTAGCGCGTTTATAGACGTGACATTTAACAGCATAAATAAATATTAATTCGGAGTTTAATCCATCTTGGGATGAGTCTATTTCTTCAAAGAGCTTTAATATCACACTACCATTTTGTACACACTTCAGCGTAGATTGTGTCAGTAGTCGAGTCAAATGCACGCTGGTGGGATCCCATCTGCTACAATGTGCGCTGATGTATACTAGGAGATTGGAAAACACCCAATATTTTATGAGAATTTTAGGTAAAAGAAGATTATGAGATATGCAACGCATGAACGTGGTCGAAGTAACATGTGTACAATTAAAGGTAGCTATGAATTAAACTTAAAAATGTAGACAGTCGGACAGACTTTAAACAGGTCTTTATTCCATCCTCAAAAAGGAGCCGTATGAAGCACATTGGGCGCTATGGACATTTTCTTAACCAGCCAGCATTGCAGAGGTTTCACTGTTCACTTTAAATAAAATCCTCAAATTAAAGAATCATTAATTCTGTCAATACACCGTATCACAGTGCAATTAATCAAGGTAGATGAAATCAAAGAATAAAAGTTTTTCCAAATAGTGAAGCTAGGAAAATGGAGTAGATTGCATTTTAAAATCACATCATTCTGCTCCACTAGCGTGAGATTTAGCAAGTTGACAACAAAAAAACAGGCAGTGATTTTTAATACTGACGATGCTATATTTATATCGAAGTCCAAGTTGTTATTTTTCTTAAATTAAAAAAATAAAATCTTTGATTACAGCAGTTGTCTCCTGATAAGTTTTGAATGGTTAACTATAATGGGTGACAATATTCAAAAGGGATTTCAGATAAGGGTAAATCGACGGGAAGGTTGATGGTTTTAATTTCACCTTCAAAAAAATAACGCACTTACAAGAAAGGAATACGCTTCGCTGGTAGGACCATGTTGAGAGAAAGGGAGAGAGTCGAATAACTAAACAGATACATGATAATAAAGTATAAATTATCCCGAAAGGAAATCGTGTGAGGGGTACGCATGCAAGTAAAATATAGCTCATCCAGTAGAACAACGGTCCATTCACGTCATCATTCCACCATGGCCAGTCCTGAAAGCAATAATAAATTCGGTAGCTTCAGCAACACTAAGTCTAAAAACATCTCCTTTCGGTGGAGACGGGAAATCTCTTTAAAATCAGATGAGTCCCTCTTTAAACTGCCATTCTATCTCGCGATCGCACGTTTGAGCGCCAAAGCAAAAACAAATGAAAAGAGAATGAGCTAGAGTGCCCGCGAGAACGGTCCCGCAATCTCTTCCTTCCTCGGTCCTGGAGCCCACAACGCCTCGTTCTGCAATAAGACTATTACAAACAACGAGCGAATTCCAGCGCGCCTTTCTCTCTCTTCCTCTCTCGCTCGTGCACAGCGCCGCCACGCGGCTCTGCCTCAGACAGGCACACACGGGCAAAAGCGAAGGGTTGAGCGCACACGAGCGCCGGGGCTTGGGGGTGGTGGGGGGGACGGGACGGCGCGGCGGGTGAAAGGGCGGCCCTAGGATGCCGCCGCTGCCGCGTTACGCCCCCTTCCAGGGGAGAAAAGGAGATTGGGAGGGAGAGACAAACACACACGGCCTGCCTCCACACCCTCCAACCCCCACCCCCTCCCACTCAGCTAGCGCCGCCCGCGGCAGAGAAATAAAAAGAAACTCCGACGACGACGTCCTGAAAGTTCTATGACCCTGAGTGAACCCTTTCCTGAGTCCCTTCTTCCCTCTCTCCAGTCCCTGTTGCGTCGAAATGTTCCCGTAATCGATGCCCTCCCCCCTTCACTCTCCCTCCCTATCTTTTCCTTTACACCCCCCTCCCTCTCTCCTTCGCCTCCCACTCCCATCCCAATTCCCCTCCATCCACCTCCAACGACAGCGAGGCGCAGCGGCGGCGACACTGGATCAAACTGCGGCCACACGCATTGTTCGTTTTGCGACGGACGGGGACTCACGAAAAATTCGATCCGCAGGATGTGGGAGACGTATTACACGATTTCGTGATTTAATCTGCAGCACTCAAGCCCCTTGCGAGACGGCAGTGATAAATGCCCCGCGATAATCCACTAAAATATATTAACGCACTATCGTACATGCTGCATGAGACCCTTGATGGAAAAATTGTCCATTCCATTATTCTACGTTGAAAATGTAGAGTTTAAAAGCTCCTTCTTTTGGCGGAGTAGACACATGGTGAGGCAAATTTACAAAATGGAACCATTAGTATGAGAGTAGGAATAGCTAATTAATGCATGGTACTGATTACATAATTAGAATTGAAAGCGTAATGAATGAGATTTTTCTCTACCATTTTTTTCAATTTGGGGTATTTTCATGATTTTTAATACGGTTCTCACTTTGAACTCTCACCGAATGATCTCCGAAAGATTGAATGATTGAGAATAAAAAATCGAACAAATATACAACGTTTGTAATTGGTTGGTTACTGGGGGAGGCGACGGACAACTGAGGTAATTTGAGATATTGAAGGCAGGGGAGCAGGTAAGGAAACGAAGGATTACTTCAACGGGCTACGAAGTATCCTTTTCATTCGGAGTATCAGAGGCGTATGTTCGAGGTGGAGAGGTGGAAGATCGGGATTGAGCTTCGAGACAGTGCACCCAGCGGGTGAGAAAGCGACTCACGCTCCGTCACCCGATCGGGAGGGACAGGCGAAGGCGGATTAGGGGCGAGGAACACTTTGGCCACCGAGGAGGTTGGACTCTGACCAGAACTCTCCGATAGGACAAAGGGAAGGCATAGGGGATGGGGATGGGGGTGAGCAGGGTTGCTAAAATCAGAAATGATGAAATTTAAGGACAATTTATGGTTTTCCAAATCAAAATACATACATATTTCTCTAGGGGAAAGCATTCCTCCTTCGGTAGGAATGAAAAAAAAATCCATCTTCCTACAGACGAGTGCATGGATAAGGACCTGTTTGTTGCACGAGAGCAAAGACGTTTGATTCAGCGGTATAATTAATTATTTAACACTAAAAATATCTACTCTACCTCATTAAGACAAGGCATATAGCATTGATTACAAGCACAAAATAGACATCCTTTATTATGTTCTACCAAGTAAAGCATACTGGTCTAGCCGAAACATAGCCTGATTAACGTGAAGCAGGAAAGCCAGCATGAGCTCTCATACCCAAATATTCAAGGAAATAGTAGGGGATGTACTTTTAAAGAAACCAAATCAACAGTTTTAACCATTCTTTATAAATTATTTGTAGTGGTTTACCCCTTTCAGTAATTAAGAGACTGATCGTTAATATGTTTAGCCTTAATTATTTAAAATTTACTAAGATATTTTTAGTAATTATTGATCAATGAGTATTTGGACATAATAAATGTTTGCACTTAAAGTATATGACTTATACTTTTAGTAATTTAGTATTTTATTTACCACTTAAAGCAATCGGAGTACGCTGATTTATATAGCTTTCCCATATTGGTGCACCTGAATTGATGAAAACAATCATATTTTGACTAAGAAAAGCAAGTTCTTCTCATTTCCCATATATCTTCTAGGTATTCCACATTTTAAGCCTGCAGCAACCCTTGGGGTATGGCTCGAGGCGTGGGTGGCTAAGAAATGTCTTCGGATAACTGAGCACAAAAGGAGGCGAATGCATCTCTACCTGGTGATGGATGGCAGAAGAGAAGCATCTTCCTACCGAAAGCGGCAATGGATGATCGTTGTCATTATCGACTTCTGCTTTGTCCGGCCGCAAGCGCCCTGGGGATCGTGAGAGACTGCAGGGCCAGCAGGGGCCTCGGGGAGGAGAGTAATGGAGCGGACTCGAAAAACGGGGGATCCGGTCTCTTTCCATGAAAAAAACGGGGGTGGGATGCGGAGAGATGGGAGGTATGGCAGTCTAAAGGGTCCGCTTGGGAGATGATTCGGCAAAAATCGAAGACTAGTGGATTCAAAAAGTCTTCCCAAGAGCTACTCAACGGAAAAAATGTTATTCATAAAGGGGAAAAGAGACAATACAGCCACCGGTACACACACTTTTTACCAAGAATTGGAAGAATGAAGAATCGACACAAAGAACTAACATTTAATCTGGGAATCTAAAAAGCATAGAATGTTGGAAGGGCGTTTCCCAAGTGCAGTCTACAGAAGGAGTAGGTTCGAGCAAGAAAATAAGGGTTGAAGTTGAAAAAGAGACCAACTTTTACGATTTTTCTACCACAAGCGTTGGTGTACCTCCTTCACCCCACTTCACGGAGTGGAGTCATTTTACAACCACATCCAACGCTTTTTTTCTGAACTTATAGTGATTGGATTGCAAAAATTCAAACGTGAAATGGTTTTTTGATAGTTCAAGTTTCCTCAATGAAAGTTTTTCAGCAGAAAAGCCGAAAAGTTAGTAAAGGAGATGATAGTTACGGATCTTACTTGGTGAAATTCCTGCAGTGCTAATTCTTCTATCCCTGATAGTAAAGAAGATGTCTAAATATCATAACTGTACCGCCTTCACCCCGGTTAAAGGCAAATGAAATAAAAAACATCAAAGGAACTTAATGCAAATAAATCTCACATCTTCATTTAGTGTCTATCCAGTCAAATTATGTACCATATTAAGAATTCAAACTTCTATCTAGCGTCGAATACAAAAAATGAATAAAAAAGAAGATCCACGAAGTTCTAAAATGAAGATAAGATTGTAACAAACCTTTTTCACCATGAACACAGATCCATGATATTTATTACGGATCATTCCATTGTAAAACACTCACCTGAAAAGATAGAAAGAAATTAATAAGTGGGAGCAACCAAATATAAATACAAAGAGAAATCTAATAACTTCATAAAAATAGATGACATTACTCCATAAATCTATTATATTTAAAGATACTTATAATCACATACAACATTCCTGATGAGTATTCAGAAATGAAATTTAATGTTTGCTTGAAATTTGATGACGGCTATTATTAATGATTGTAAACACAATCTCGTGAAAAAACGAAACACCAATCAAAGTGGATTCTTCTGTACATCGAATAAAACATCAATAGATCATCCTCACAATTCTCGATGCAAAGCATACTTGTAACATGCATTGGAATAAACCATCATGGTTTATTCCAATGCATGTTAAAATCCCATGTTAAATGCATGGAGAGGGAACTACGTTATCAAATTGTAGCAGAATACAAAGAATACCACATAAATTGACTGCGCTAGGGATTATGGTTAAAGACAGAAACTGCAGTATTTTTAACTATCAAAGAATGGAAACTTCAAGCACCACAGATGAATTTCAATCCATCAAACGAGAACGGCTAGCATACGACTTCAAATACAATAATATTTTTACGAATGAAAAAAGAATTATAAGCTATTCAAGCGGTTACTTAATAATTAATCAAATTAAACAGCATTACTAGATGATAATAAAGGAATAAATAGGAAAGTTCATCATGTTCCTAAGTTGGCGTTGCGCCAGTTGAGCATCTTTGCCTCCAAATGGAAAGTTGTCTAGACTACTCTCCAAATCGTATATGGTTAGGTCAAAGCACCTATATTTTGCACCCATTTGCACCTAGATTTATGTCACCTGCTGACAAGCGCAGAAGGTGAGTTATCGCAAGGCGCACAAAAGATGCCTTATACCACAAGCATTGTTCCTATTCGCGCAGAAGATGGTAACTACTGCAACTGATGTATTGGGAGGGAGTTTATTTATTTAGATCGAAGGGAAATCCATAACCTACCCGATGACAACGAAGTAATGGTGAGCGGAGCACCACCGGCACCGCCCGAAGGATTAATGCGAGTTCCGCGAGGAGAGTCGGGCATGAGCACCACCGAGCTCTCGGGATTAACGCCGCTCGCCCAGCAAATCCAGCCACGTGCCATCGAACGAGAGCGTGCTGGGAACCACGAGATAGAGCACGGACGACGACACGCTTATGGCACGGTATGGAATGCCCACCTTACAACGTGATTAATCCACACGCGCTCCGCAGGGCGTGATTCATGGAGGTTTTTCGGTGGAATACAATTTCCCGCCAACTCTTTAGCATGCATTTATTTCCCTTTGCGATATTCTATCGATTATACGAAAGCCTACAAAATGAAGGGGAAGAACAGTATGCTGACTCATTATTGATGTCATCTCTCATCATTAGGAGCGTCCATTTCTGTCTTCGTTCCGTTCTCTCAAAACACCCCTTTCTCATTGGGAAACGAAATCAGCATTATCACTTTTGAAATTCCATCCATTTCAATTTCTCAAACATTCCATAAAATAGTAAAAAGAAAAAAAATAGCAGAATCAGATAAACAAACCTACCAATGGGAAAAAGTAAAGTCTATGCTCAGATGAAAACCTGCGGAGAAAGGGAATTATGTTTCTCTACGCGCGAGCGGAAATAAACCCATTCTCCTCCTGCAGAGCTTTCGCCGTAGCACTGAGGATGACATCAGCGATTAAGAAAAGGGACTGAAAGGATACGTCAATATCGGGCTGTGGACGAAAACGGAAGGGGGGATGGGGAGATGCATGAGGCGTGGAATGGCGGGTGCGACCACGCGATCTAAGAGAGAAGGGAGCGTATCGAAGCGAATCGAAATCTGACGTTGAAATCACTCAGCTAGTCACTCAGAGGGGTAACGGTGGGATACGCGGAGATTTCAACAAGCGAGGATGCATTAGAGGAGTATGTTACTAAACAGGGTTGTTCAATATTGAATGTACTATTCCTTCGATACAGGTATTGGCAACGTAAGACTGTCCAGAATTAATGCACTAACATTTACGTATACATATTACCCTGTAAGCTTCCAGCTACTTCCAGGGTGTGTAACAGGGGGTGCACTGTAACCAACATGAACCAGAAACTTGCACGAAATTTCACCACGCTATAGGTACGGTACCAATACTACGATTACTATTTATATTCATGTATTTTGCAACTACGTTAACGAGATACATGAATCACGCAGAAATCATGCAAAACGTTAAAGATAACTCTGAACTGGTAGATGGAATGTACGTTGCCTCAGTACCTCTGCTGGAATCGACAATTAAAATACATTAAAATGCCTGATGAAAAAATTCACTGACCTAATCAATAAGGACCATTAGGTTGCTGGGCCAATGTGGGCACCACTACGCCACCCAACCCCTGTAATACCCATTTCTTAAGCCCTTTTATACCCGTGAAGACCCATGTTCATAGAGCTACAGAAAAAATGAATCGAGCGACCCTCGTTACTAAATAGGGTCACGAGGGTTGGCGACCTTATTGAGATTTAAGGATATTTTCCACGCCGATATAGTGAAATAACTTTTGGTAACATTATCACTCACAAATAACCAAAGATGATTTTTGGAATGAAGATTCTGGCACCTCCTTTTACCAATTAAAAAAATATGTTTTCAGAGTTCACTGTCCGTTTCCAACTCAAAGCTTGCTCCTCGTATTGTGAACGCCATCAGAAGAATGAGATTTGTTCGGGTACTTTTCACTCATGTTGCTCTAATCCAACGTCCTCTTGACCGTTGCTCCCTTGTTGGGCCAATTGAAATATTTAGCAAACTCCAATGGTATATTGGGGTTGTCGAGGGTGTCAAGGGCCTCTTCCAAATGGAGACAAGATTGTAGCCATCTTCAAATATGAAATTTTGAGGTATTTCTGCTATCTCAAAAGCCTCGTGTATTAAACGGGGATGGTACTCCTCTGTATTGGCTGACACTTTAGTTTTGCCAAAAACTATCAAGTGTCCCCGAAAAAAAAAATGTCCAGCGACGGTTGTAGTGTCCCAATACTGCAAAAATATAGCTCTCTTATGAACTTAGCCTTTGAGAGACAGCTCTATTCACACATAATTGTTTTACATAGCTTCTGACGCAGCTTCAAGGGACCTCATACTCATTCATGGGTTCAAGAGGATAATGGCTATTCTTTGGTGAAGCTAAGATATCTTTCATATTCTTAACAATACAGACGATAAAAATTAAGAGGCTTTCGAGGAGTGCGCGGTTCCATTCATTTTTACCCAACGTGTCATTTATTATGCTAAGAGTGCCTTCAGGAAAATTTTACGGATTTACATTGAGAATGTCTGGTTGAAGATTAACACTTTGGCTTGATTGCTCATCAAATCATGGCTATTTATTTCTGTTGCCAAATATTATGAATTTTGGGTATCAAAAACTTTACTCGTAAGTTCTTCGTTCGTTACTCGCAACTCTAATTAGGTCGGAAAATACAGTTCACTAGATCACATGTTTTTGCCCATGAAGAACCTGCATCGACGTCTTATACTTTCTTGAAATATTACTATTACTTATATAACTTGTTCTTGATGCACCAGCTACCAATTTGTTTGAAGGAAGTAATCCTTCCCGCGCAAAAAAGGATGAGAGACCGAATAATAGTGAATCAAAAACCTCGCTCCCATTTTTCTGAACGACCACTCTGAAGATCAGGAATCTATTGACCATTTAAGCTAGAGCATGAAGAAGATTTAAGTGAGTAGTATACAGCAAGCAACTTGAATCATACATTAAAACTTACAAGAAGCATTTTCAGTGAGTAATTTTTCGTTTGCCTTTCCTCTTGCCGAATTGAATTCATCATCAGACATTCACTTACGTCTCAAAATCGATCATCGACTCATTAACTGTCCCCTTTAAAATATGTTGGGATATTTTTACTCAGATTCTTTATAGTTTTCCGCTGTATATTTGACTTTGATCAGGCTTAACTTCATAAGGAAAGTGAGCTTAAGATGGCTCTGGCCTACTTCAGTCAAATTCAATACTATATAACACATTTTTACATCTTTGGTATGATTCATGCTGTGGGGATTGTCGTGGATACTTTTACAACAAACGAAGCAAGGAAAATTGAATATAGTTTTCAAACTACAAAACATGTTACAATGAAAATAATGATAAAGAGGGTATTCTAAAAACGAGACTCGGCTCTTTATGCGAAGACGGTTGAGCGGAACTAATTGAGTGATCGTGATTATTGAGTATATTTCAGCTACTGAATGTGTTTATACATTTAAATGGCAAGTTACTAGAATATACAAAAAATCCTACTATTGCTGATGAAATAGGTCACCTAATGGCCACCATAATTATGGGGAAAATATGCTGATAATTACATGATGATATAAAATGAATTTTGATGGCCACATTTGTCCTTCCATAAGATCTAGCGCCATTAGTAGCGCCATTTCTATGGAATGAAGATATTTTTACTTCAATTACGACAGAAATTCGCTAATAACTTCAAAAAACGGGTGAAAAAACTCCAATCTATTATTTCTACTCGGTTTCTAAGTACTTATTGCTTAAAAACAGTAATAATTAAAAGCTTATAATTGCATTCTCCTACAAATAAACATTTTGCTCCTGTGATCTGAACTATCTTTATAAGAGCCGATTTTAAAATCTCCTTACGAAAAGCTTTACTTTGGTAAAACTAGCATGGAAACCTAGTTTTTCATCTCAATTCATTAACGTACTTCACAGATGTTATATTTAAATGTTCAAAGTTTCTGAAAAAAATGACGCAAGGGCTAGAGCAACCTCAAAGCATTAATCAGGCCGTGGAATCTAGAAGGTCCCCGCAAAAGAAACGTCACAGGCTCTTGTTCGCGAAAAGACGGAGGGAAAAGAAAGAAGGTAAATGAAATATTACCATAAACACCGTGAAAAGAAGATCACGAGCCCAGAGTGGGGTGGAAAATATAGGCATTGATTTGGGAGGAGGGAAAGATGGGTGGAAGGCATTCGAAAGAATGAAGGCAAGAGCGGGTGGTTGGTAACAGTGAACAGTGACGATGGTTTCCGATGACTGGGAAGCGGAAGAAGAGAGGAGAGGGGAGCACACACGACCACACGTAACAAACAACTGAACGGGAGGGGTCGAGTCGGATGGGAAATGAAGAAAGGAAATGAGAAGAGGGCGCGGGAGGAACGCGAAAAAAAATCACTCACCGCGTCGAAGGACGCTAGCGCTCCCGTTCAAGGAAGAAAAAAGGAAGTAAGCGGGCGCTGTACTTCTTAAAATTCCTCCTCCCCCCTCGATACATACTCTTCTGATGAAGAAGACGTAATGTGCCACGGGAGTTCGCGAATGTTCGGGTGGGGAGAAGAACAAGAGTCACAAAAGTGGATTTGGGGATGGGCGGACAAACTTCTTCTAAAGGTTTCCAAGGGAGTTGCCGAGGGTGGGAGTTGGGGGATTTAAAGATCTCCTCCCGTTAGTAAAATACAAAATGACTCGAGGAAATTAAGACGAGGAGAAGAAGGAGAAAAAAGAACACAAAAGGCGATCGTGAAACTTTTTCGGGTGGTTTGCAACGGATTCGGGTGGGTAGTCAGTTTCTACAGTGTTCCCCTCTCCCTCTCTTCATTTCTCTCTTCCTTTCCTCTCTTTCTCCCTTTTGAATTCTCCGTACTAAGGAGGAGGAAACGGTGGCGATGACAATGGTGGGTTTTCCCTCGAGGACGAACTTCCGGCGGGTGGGGTACCTTTGAAATCTGGGGATACGGTGATTAAAACGGAAAGGGGTCCCTCCTTATGCGAGGGAGATGAAGAAGGTGGTGGATGGAATTAAAGACACCAAGACCATTTGATCGAAACAAAATTAAGAAGAAAAAGCAAAGGTTTCCCGGTAAGAAATGACAAACGATGCACAAAGATAACACATTACTATATGCATACGATTTTTCATTGATGACTTTCAAGTTATTGCCGACTAAACCCACATTACGGAGTAGTAATATTTTAAATTAATGTTTGCTAAAAAGAAGCAGCAGTCGATGACAATAGCGATGAATTTACCTGCTAAGATAAATTACAGTTTATTTGCGATATTTGTAAGCAAATTCTAATTCAAAAGCAGTAAATATTTGTCAAAGAATGAGATGTGAAGCAACAGAACTCGTGGCAATCAAAATGAAGCAAAGGAAAAAAAAGAGAAACAGGAAAGATCATAAGGATGTTGATGTATTTGGAACATTTTCAATTAATAAGCGAGGTAGAGAGACTTAATTTTGAAGGGATAATGATTCAGAAATATGCACGAATAGAGGAGTAAAAATCATGAAGGCAGGGACATTCAAGAAATGATGATATAACAATAGTGCAATTATCATAAAAAGTGTTACTTGTTTGATAGTTGACCAATTAAGGGATTATATTGTGCTTGACGAGCAAGCGCTTTATGTAACCCCGCGGTAGATGGTGTTTCCTTACAGGAAAGAAATGATAGCCAAGCAGGCATCAGCATCTTACGCATGGCATACCCTGCTATCAGGAACGTTCTTTCCCTGAAACACTTCCTCGCATGATATTAGTGAATTTGAGTGCTTAATAACTCATATCTAATGGTAACAAACAAAATTAGTTTCATTAATTGAATGGTGATAGAAATTTAAAATTCTCCCATACAGATGGCAGTAAAAAACGACAAAGTATGATTTTCTCGTCTTTTGTAGGAAAGAAGTATTCTCAAGAAACTTACTACAGAGACTTTTTAAACTTTTAAAAATTAATTTCTGACGACCATGTCGTAATTAAGTCATTTTAATTGCATTGTAAGAGCAGATTAATTTCCCTGTAAATCCATGCGATTTCCTAGTAGAGATACCGCATTGATAATCAGCACCGTCTATCGACCTCTTTCTACGAAATCTTTTGCCATCGCCCACCAGGCAGAAGTAGAAAGTCCTGAAATTTCTATCCTCCGGGAAAACTACACCGAGTTATGTTGCTGTGAACGACCCTCGAGTTCAAATCGGAGAGAAGTGCATCTCCCACTTAAATTCCTGACAATTCCCGCGGAATGAAGGGTGGATCAAAGTGGATGGGGGAATAAAGGGCATAGGAGATGAGAAGGGGGCAATGAGAAAGAGCGAGGCAGGGGAACCAAACTAACTCAAGAAAAAATGCACTCACATGCAAGAATAGCGTTTTAGGTAGTGCGAGCGAGTTAGTTTCCTAATCATAATAGAGGCCATATTCGATATATACGTTTTAATTTCACCAACTGTGAGACACACGAATTAAATATTACATTATTAATGGTGCAATAAAATAGTTTTACATGACAGAAATTTTAAGTAATCAAATGCAAATATCTAAATAAGTCTTTAAATTGACTCATTTTGTTCACGCGGTACGTTTGAAACTCCTTCAAAACGGAAGGTTTATTGTGATTCCGAAGAATTTACTGCGGTGACAACATGATTAATTTAAAAAAAATAGTTGAAAAAATACGCAAACTACACACTGTTGATTTTTTGACAAAATCTAAGGGTAGGGAATGGCTCATTTTTAATATAAGGTCTCTCTGGAGTGCCTACACGAAACCATTTCCCATGCAAACGGGCTGGTATTTTTTGGCAAATATCTCGGAAAGTAATGTAGTAAGGGGTTTAATTTTTTATGTCAATGGAAGGGTGATATGTTTTTCTTTAAAATGATACCAAATTTATTGATTTCTAGGTAAAACGACATTTCGCTCAAACTACTTTAAAATCTCCCATCACAGTGTCTTTATCTAAATCCGTATCTTAAAGTCTCATCGTGCGACGAGTCGAAACGGGACGACAGGTTGTGGTGAGTCACCCTAATTCTCGGAATGCTTATTTTGGCAGCAATTAGAAAGGTTTTCTGGCAGACCTGTCATACAAAACAACCTTCCTCCGTTTCGGAGTTTATAAACGTCAACGTTTCCCAGCATTTGTGAAAGTTCAGAAGCCCGTATCTCAAACTTGTCCACCGCCCAGCGCCATGAACTTGAGCCAGAAACTATACAAGGTCCATTATTTTCAAGGGTTATCCACTCGAAAAAAACCGTAAGTGATGGGGAAAGAGAAAACTAAAACAATTACGCCACAATGGACGGAGGTAACGCTGGCGGAGGCGTCTGAGATAGAGGTGTCTAAAGGCGGGGGAAGGCCCTCCCCCCTCAAAGCCCCTCCCTCCACCCGACGTGTTTTTTCACGCCCACACAAGCACAAGAACGAGGAACGCCCAGAGCGCGAGAGACATAGAGACACATATGAATGCAACGGAGGAGAAAGAGAGAATGAAAATGGAGGCAAACGAAGACTGGTGACTCACACAAGTTGATAACCCACGCCAAGTCGGGTTCCACAGGCTTTAAAACCTCCTCTCCTCCTCTTTTTTTTAAAGCGAAGATTCTAGTTTATTCTCGAGCGCAGAGAAAACTTGGAAACTTGCAAGATGAGAACGTTAAGGCAATAAAATTCACGTTGAGCCTTTATACATTTTTTAAACTATTTACCTCCTCAACTGCTCTGACAACGGAAGCAAAAAAAAGCAAAACGGGAGAGGAAGGAGTTTGGGAACAAGTTCCGTCCAGTCGAGAGAAAGATAAGTACTTTTAAGAGCAATCGCCCGAGACAAAAGATTCGAAGAGGGAGCCGTGGAGTCACATTGGAGAACGTCCCGGTAAGAGTGGGAGAGAGAGAGAAAGGAAGTGGAAGATAACACACTTTATGCCCGGGCCAAAAAGAATTAAAGTAGTCGAAAAGCATTTCGAGGGAGTTTTGGAGAGCGAAAAAGAGGAGCGATTTTCCACCAGCTTACCTTTTTACCTCCAAAGACGTAAATATTCTGCCGAAGAAGTTACCATACGCTCATATTTTCAAGATTTGTCAATAAAACTTTAGAACAACTCAGCACTTTTAGAGTGAATAAAATTGTCACGTCAATTCACACACTGACACGCAGCAGGCCATAATACGGCTAAAATTATTTATCCATTTTTCATTATTATTAACTATTCTGTAACAGGACCCAATTAAGCAAAGCTATAACATATAAGCTTCGTACTGACGTCTAGTAGACAAAAAAGAAGGAAAGTAAATGGGAAGAATTAATGGAGAAAAATGGAGATATGATATTCTACTCCATAGCGCAAGTCCAGAAACTACAATATTCGAAATTAAAGTGCAAAAGACAAGCATAAGAACGCCGGAATTCCACGCCATATCTATTATAGTTTCGTTCCGTACCGCTCGAAATTTCACCGATACCACAAAGTAATTTGAGTTAAATGCCAATACTCAGTCTTGAGGCAAGGTGAAACCGCTTCCGCCAAATTGAGTTTCCACGATTAACCTTATCATAATAGGCATAAAAAAATTATCTATATTTTACTATACGTAAAATGTTCAGTCACTGAGAACTCGGGATAATATCGCTTAAGCTGATACGTAAATATTTTATCATCTCCTACTACCTATCTCAAGAAGAAAAAAGCGTGTGAGACCATTGAAAAGCATATCGTCTGCTCTCGAGAGTCTACGATACAGACATCGTCTTAAAACAAAAAAACTACAAATATTTCACTTTAAACAAGAAAGCAAACCGTACTCGTCGTTATAATATCTGTCCTGTGTCATGATCTCATACAGCGACGACACCTTCCTAGGGATTTCAATGTGGCGGAAATGGCTCCACCTGTAGTTCGTCCTGACACCTCTGTTGTTCTAAGCACTCTAAGCCCAGTACAAAGGGATTTCATTCCATATTTCTCGTGCATCGAGGCCGTGTGCGTGCAGAGGGAGAAATTTGGGTGTGGAAGGAGGCTAATATCGGGTGGGGAATGAGGGCAGGGGGTTCGCTGCCCATTTGACTCTCAACGCCTCCCGCGCCATTACCACTTGCCACAATAACGCACCCAAATCCCCAGAGAGGGAGTGATATTGCATTCGTTTATCGCCCCATTTCAACCTCGCCCTTTCGCCGCTTCGCCATCACACGTTCTGCCGTCCAGAGGGGTCGGAGATGCGGGCACCGAGGAGCGGGTAAGTATGGGCAACGCAACCAAAACAGACCTAGCTAGTGCATGGGAAAGATAGCGCGAAAAATATGTTTCTACGAGAAAACAATTTACAACCACGCATTTGGCGAGTTATGGCCATTTGATGCCGTTATTTGCGACTTTTATATAATACAGTAATGTTTCAGTGGAAAATTTCTTCCCCAAGTGTTATCGGCATCGTTAGCGGACAATCGTCCGTATGTTCAATTTTTTGGAGTTATACGTTGAAGATTATTATTTATTCCATTTTTCTTTAGCCTATATTTGGAGTATTCATTTATGCCTCATTAGGTCTATGATGGAGTTATTTCTGTTTTTTTAAATCGCAATTTTCTAACCTAGGGCTTAAATTGAACCTAAACCTGTAGATTGGGACAGTATGGACAAGGAAACCAAAACAGACCTATTCAGTGCATGGGGAAGATAGTGAAAAGCATGTTATAATATGAAAAAAAAATTTCCAAGCATTTTAGCAAGTGTGAGAAGTTTATTGCCATAATTTGTGATGTTTTAAATTCTATACTACAATGTTTCACTGCCAAATATTTTCCCCAATCGATCCAGGGTTCGGCAACGGTCGAGGAAAAACCTTGTCCATACTTTTATAATCTTGAGCTTTATGAAGAGTCAGTAACGACTCTGAACCATCACCCCTCCCTATATATAACCCCCTAACAGCCATCTCCTCTATTGAATGTGCAAAAATTAGCTGCGGTCAGCCCGCACGATTAGACGCGAAGCGACACCTAGGCGTTCGGGGCCCTAAACTCCACTCCATCCCTTCACCCCCGCTAGGGAAGCAGGAGTTGGGCAGTTATACGACACGGACGGTCGTCCGTGTCCCGGGATTAATCCCCCAGGCGGCGCTTTATTCAATTGCTCTCCCATTCCCACTCCTCTCTCATATCCGGCTCTCGAAAGGCTCGACGAGCGATGGGACACGGTAAACCGCAACCGCCTCACGCGCAACCGCGGTCCTCCTCGCAGCGGCTCGACAGGTGTCGCAAGGCTCGAATCTTTAATTGAAATACTAGTCGACGTAATAATGCTGAGCTCTAGGGTGTCTAACCTCCTTCTCTCAACTTGTCCGGGGTGGAGTGATCGTATTCCGCGTCGATAGACAACTCTTGTTTTTTTTATTTCCAGTCACTTTCAGTGCAAACATTTGAGACTTAATTCGAACTTATAGATTAATTTTCATTCCCAGCAATGCTATCGATGTAAAGGCCCTTTTAAATAAAGAATGAAAAAGTGAAACTCTTTCCTTAGACGGTCATAATTGTAACGTATTACTGGGCATAATATCACATCCATTTCTTAATTATAACAGCTATATTTACGCAATTATTCGAAAGATAATTATTTGCTAACATTTGAGGACATGAAGGACCGGACCGAATTGAGTAGGGGAGAAAGAACAGCGATCCCTAGTCTCTACGGATGAAGCTGAAGAGAAAGAAGACTTGATAGACAATTATTGCTAATTGATAATAATTCCATAAAAATGAGAGTACTTATGAGATGGGTAAGGCTATTGCGTGTTATAAAATTAATTCGTCATTTCTTGATTCTGGTTTATTCACATTGCATAACTTTCCATTATAAATGGGCAATTCTCCATTGTCCGTGCAGCTTAAATGTTAATTACGATAACTCAATTTCTTTAGGATTCATTGCCTGCAGTGCTATCAACGGAGAAGTCCTTTCAAACAAAGGATGAAAAGGTTGAACTCTTTCCTTCGACCATTTTGATAACGATAACACTATTTCTTTAGGATAAACCTATTTGACTCCAAAGGATGTAGTGATTTAAAGACACTAAATCCTCGATTACAGCCCATGCTGTTTTACCATTACTGGTTTACACCTAAGGCGTTTCCCAATACAGCTATCATTCCTTGGAAATAGACGCAAAGTATACTATTACAGAAATAAATGTACGCCGTCTGGGCATACAACCATATCCATTAAAAGAACTAAAATTGTTCCACATTTTAACGGGAAAAATGTGAGATTTACAGTAAATATCTAATTATAAACATCAATTCTGAATATCAAGTAGTAAACACTTCCTCAAAAGAAAAAAAGCTGTGTGTACTCATTGCATAAGCAAATTGATTCTCAATATTTTGAGCTAGAAACACAATATCTGAATTTTGCACTACGCTCAGCAAAACTTGACACTATTCATTGGGTTAAATAGCGGAATGCTCCGTCGCCTGTCACCTAATGGACAAAAAAGAAGACAATTGAGTTCATCATCGACATAAATGAAAACAGCATGCGCTGTAACCAAGGATTTTGGGTCTCTAAGTTACCACATCCTAGATGCATTCTCAACTTTTTTCGTCATTTTCTCACAGATGTTTGTAAAAAAAATTGCCGAGTACTTCTATAACGAAAGAAAACTACTCTCTCTGGTCGTCTTTTGTTTTCTAGTCTTTATGAAAGTAATAACATAGCAGCCGACTCAGTCATTAAGTACAGCCAACAGTGCCACGATATGCAAACGCCCCCAAAAAGCAACCAGCAGCACGAAAAGATTGCACGGAGTCTCAAGGGTCAAACGTTCTCAAGGGTAAAACAAATGCAAGGAGTAATCTGCAATTGTGAAGCAATGCAAGTGCCTGCAAAGGCCCTCGTTTCGCACCCAAACCCAATGAAACCATGAGCAGCGTTATCTCTTAACTTCTAGGCTTTGATATCCGCGTTGATTACCCTAATACGAATTAAGAATCCCGGGGCAAATTGCCTTCTACAGCCACGTAAGAAAAGAGGAAAAGGATAACGCAGGAGTGAAAACAAGAAGCAAAGTAAAAGAAAAGAAGAGTATAGGACGACGGAGAGTGAGAGAGAGAGAGAGAAAGAAAGAAAGAGAGGAGAAAAAGTACCAAGACAAATACTTTTTTGAATAAAAATACATTTTCTTCCAAAGTGGAATACTTCTTCTCTTACTCGGAAGGTGAAAGCTTTACATGCTCGTTCACGCTGAAAAAAAACACGATAAACGAGATGAGTCCAACTTGTTACGTAGCAAAAGCCTAATTACAAGATCCCTTGTCAAGACTACTATGCCTGTCCAACTACATGATACATCACGGCAACTTCAATATGGATTTTGATGTGATTATTAAATTCGGCTTTCGATGGTAATCGACAAGTACCTAATTCTAATTTTCATTTTAGCAAATCAGCCCAAATGAGTCGCATGGTAAAAAACTAAGAAATAAGAAGATTTACAGTTATTTTCCTGAGAAAAAACGTATTAGTACTATTAGAATTGACGTATTCCGTGCACCAGAGGGCTATCAATTTCATTTACGAATCGCTAAATATATTTATATAAATAATTTATCCAACATTGACAGCACACCCATAGTGCATGTAGGTAAAACATCACGTCCTGACAAGGGTTTATAGGTTTTCGCTAATGCATCTGTAGACATAGTTTCACTAACCATTATTAGGGTACACTATAGTTCATGTTGGTGTTAGCTCACCGTCCGCTATACATCCCTGAGGTTGCTAACAGGGAATTATGTAAATTCATTTAATTGTTTTCAAACATATTGGCGTTGTGGGGTTTAAAAGGTAAGATAGTTCTGTTCACAGTTCTCACGCAGAAAAACTGAGTCAAAATTCCGGGTATCATTCGCCGTTTTATAACGTCTCCTCAAGAGGCTTGGAAAAAGTGCAGCTATCAGTTCGTCGGATGAAACGTTAACAGTTTGAAGCGGTGTCTAATGTCGGGAGTAGGTCATACTCCATGCCTGATACAGGCGGAGTTCGCCTATTTCAGTCATATTACATTTAGTCCACACTATACTCCAAGCCACTGCATTAGTAGTATGCCTTCTCTCTTTACTATAACGAATTTTATAACGACTTTTAATGAAATCCGACGTCCTGTGGTATCCTGAGAATAAAGCTAGCGAACTAGATTACCGAGTGGATAGGTATAAAATGCCATTTTCCTTGCGAGCGATAAGAGACCATTACCGCCAACAATGCTCATCGAAAGGCAGTGAAACTAGTTAGTTCGTTGACTCCATAATGCTTCTATCCTTATCTTCTACATTGTACTTAGAGCACGTCGCGCATGTTTAGTAACTTTTAAATCTGTCCGTAAATGTAGTCCCTAAATACATTAATAACTTAACTTCTCTAGCTAAAATAACGTGAACAAAAATACTAGGTTAATTTCCACACCATTCACATAATTTGCTGAAAAATGTTACTGAAAAATGTTTGCTGAAAAATTTTTTTTACAAATGTGCACACACATTTCCAATTAATATAATGAACCGAGGTTTTGGCAACTTTTGCCAGAATCAAGGCAATTTAAGCTACGATGACCTCGATAGTTGCAGAAATGGCCAACTTTTGCACATATCAAGGATCACGAACTAGGTTGCATCAACTAAGTCGGTGAAATAAACTACAGAGCGTCAATTCGCAAAATTGCTACATCATACTTTATTTAGTTTCTCTAGCTTAGTAGGCATGCCTATAAAATTAAGTCTGTCGGTGAAATGTCACCTCTTGACAAGCTTTTATATTGTGCGAAATTCCACAGAGAAAAAAATCATCCGCCTTGACCGGGATTCGAACCCGGATCCCTCGATTTCCGGCCGAGTGCTTTTAGCCAGTTGAGCTACCGAGGCGTCCTCTTCCGCTGTGGATTTTATGTCAAGCTTTTGTACATTTTTTTCTCATGCACGAATAGTGGTAGCTTCGTGTATTTTACTGGGATGAATTTTCTACATGCTGGTCATAACTCAGCCCCACTGCACACCCTTGTGGTGGCTCGGAGGGTGTTATGTAGACGTAGATAATACCACCGAAGCCAGTGGCATTTAGATCCAAGGGGAGCTAGGGCTGGCAGTAAGGGGAAGGAAGCGGAGTAGATAGTAGAGGGAGAGGGGGGAGGTGAGAGTGGTTTTCAGAGGGGTGGTAGCGGCACGTGTGTGGTTAGCATGCTATGTGGAGAGGGGAATTGTGGGAGAGGGGAGGTGAGGGGGCAACTGGATGTGGGGGAGGAACGGGAAGGGCGAAATAACACGGGGAGCGTAACTCTGACTGGATGAGGAGTGTGTGGGTGGGAGAGGGTGGGTGGAAAGGGAAATGTGGCGGGGATGGGGGTGGAAAGAGAAGGATTGGGGGGGAGGAGAGAGCGTTTAGTCGCGTGGTTTTTAGTCGGTTGGGTTAGGTGGGCGGGTCAGCGGGCGAGAGAGGGAACAGTGGGAAGAATGGTTCGGACGCACAGGAGCAGACAAACGACTTCATTATGGCCAAAGTTGAGACCATCTGACCATCTGACCGGAGTCCGAACGAATAACAATATTAATAACAAAGCTATCAAGAGGAGCGGTAAATAAGGAATAACTACGCTGAATACGTCGTGCAAATCTATAAATGGGTTTCATCGTGGGGTGTCGCGACCATTCGAAGGGATAAACGCACGTTATTGGGTTGCAGAGAAAGAGGTTCGGAATCACTTAACTCTATTTGCAGGGACGTGAATGCATTGAAAAAATAAAATGCATTACAGAATTGTTTAAACTGTGGGTGTGTCTAGAAGGGGAGAAAGTAGACCAATATTTCCCTACCTTTTTTATGCCCCTAACCCCAACGAATTTCTTATATAATCTCGCACCCTCATAAGCAATATCTCTGTTTGAGTAACCATAGCATGGAGCAAATAATATGCCTTTGAATGTAGAATGCGAGGGAAAAACTCTGCTATTCCTCAGAATAAGTTTTTACTTCACAACCTAGGTTTTGCTGCTGTGCTGAGACAGTCAGGTAAAAAATAAAAAAGTGCAATTTATAATATAAGAGTGGAATAAAAACCTTCTACTGATTAGCAAACTTGTTTCCTTTCGTACTATGATGGAAAGATTCCACCAAGTACGCTTGAGACGGTCTCCTATACCTTGCATGAACAAAAGAAAACAATGAGCGTAGTGATACGTGTAACATTGAATTTAACACTTGGATGATGCATGGGAGTCAATTTTCATCACATGAGATGAAGGCAAGAGCTGGGGTTTGAGGAGACGGAGCGAGAATGCGCATGGTTGAACGGCGATGGCTGAACGGGGACGTATAAAAAGAAAATAGGGAGTAAATAAACAATTAAATAACGCACATGTGAAGCGAGTATTGATGAAATAGAAGACATCCTCAGAAATGAGGATGTAGTCCATGAAATTTGGGATCATTTTCACACCAGGGACGCTATTTCTATTGGATTTCGTTCAGAGCAGAATTTGTGATGGATCATTTGAAGGAAATCTCTGGCACGATAAATGAAGACAACCTTAAGCCTCCGTTCATGCCAACAGTACGGAAGCCTTACGAATATTTCTCGCTAGCAAGATATACATATTTTCAATGGGCTCTTTCATAAGATGGCAAAAAGGATAACAGCATGTGGATGTCGAAGCCACATTATTTAGGAATAAACTCGGGAGTTATTGCATAGTTCCCGAAACCTTACAGTGGCTTCTAAATGAACAGCATACCTCTACCAATGATAGCATATGGAGGAAATGTATCACTAAGGACAGTGTTGTTCCAATGACCACATGAAACAATTTTACTATCGAAATGGCCCAAAAATACTTATATAACTCCCATTCCTCCATTCCCATGTTCTTAAGCAATTTAAGGAGGCGTCAAGTACTATCCAAAAGACTACCAATCAGCTGGTAGAGTACTTAATGATGACGACACTGGCTCGAAGTTGAATGGTTCCACATTTGCAGATGTAGTGTTTCCACAACTAATTTTCCGGAGTTTTCAGCCGCGGTGGAGAGGGACGAGAAATGAGGAGAGCAGGAAGAATAGACTGCGGGACAAGTAGTTGTAAACCCAAGAGGGGGGGCAAGGGGAGTTAGGTGCAGGGAAGTTGGGGTTCGGGAGGCTGAGCGTAGTTGGAAAGATGGAGAGGGTCGGAATTCATGCCAGGGTGCGTATGAGGACGTGGCGAGAGCGGAGTGGGGGAAACAAGCAGACGCAAACTTGGGTGTTGGATGGTGGATTGGAAAAAGGGTAAAACTTGCACGAAAAAGGGGGGGTGCCAGGGAATGCGTAAAACTGGAGATGGCGCAGAGGGAAAAGGAAGGGTTACGGGGAGAACGCCTTTATTTCACGGCGGCGGCTGGTGGTTCGCTGGCTGTTGGTCCCCGATGTTTCGTCTCGCAGTGTAATGGGGGAGGTTTTTAAAGGTATATATGACTTGGTGGCTTTTTGGATTCCGAGGGCGAGGGTGGGTTGGCGTGGGCGGACCACCAAGTATGAGGGTGGTGGGAAAGGCGAGGAAGAAGGGTCGTGGGGAACTTGGAGAACGGCGGATATGGGTTTGTTTGCGAAAGAGGGGTGAATAAAGATGAGGCGAGGACGGGAGAACGAGTTTTGCAGGACATCGAAAGGGGAGATTGGAGCGATGCGATGTGGGGGAAAAGAGGAGAGAGAGAGAGAGTTATGGGGCTTAAAAGGAAACAAAAGCCGACCACTTTTGTTTTCTCTCGCAGACGGCGGCAAATTTGCCCAAGCGAAAGGGTTTGCTCGGAGGAAAAGAGGAGAAAGTCTGCGTTGACGCCTAAAGGGTTTGTACATTTTTTCCTAAGAGCTCCACGAAAGGGAAATTCATCGACGGTAAAATTTACCTACATGAAATACGACCGTTTCGATTTATTTGCCAATCGAAGAACACTCGACAAAACTCCACTTCATAAAATTTAAACTTGACAAACTGGAGTGAAAAATACAATGAATTTATCTTCTGTAAGGCATGAACAGACGAAGAATGGAGGAAGGAATCCAATAATTGCTTTAATATCTATCACAGACTCTGTCAGACTTCTACTGCACCATCTAAGCAAATGGACACTCACTGTTTATTCACATAAATACCTCAGCGTACCTCATAAAATAAATTTCATAAATTATGGGAGTTTCTGTTTGCAGTAAACTTCATAAAAGAAAAATGACACGAAAAGATGAGAAAGTTAGAGCTCAATCGTCTATTCAGGCTCTGAACGTTGAGAGGAAGCAATGAATTAGTTTCGAGTGCCTAATGCAGCTACACAAGAATGTCAACAGATCGTAGTGTGAGACTCTGAGCCATGTTTGAATACGCGACTACAGACTACAGAGTGAATTTTAAAATCACGATTACCATAAAACATAACCTTACATCCACGAACTTCACTTACTGGGACTGGGAGGAAGGCTGAAGTTGTATTTTCAATTCGTCTTCCGGAGAGAGAAAATTAAAGCTGGAGTCAAAAAAGTAAGCGAATTCAATGCGACAGTGAAGATCAAAATTGTTTTCTCTTCACCCCGAGAAAGTGATAACGTACAGTGTACTCTGCTAACAAAGTACTTCCTAAATATGCCATGAATCATCCAACGAAAAATGAAGAGTAAGGGGGATATGAAATGGAAGACAAATGTGAACGTTTTTGAAAGGTGATTCGGGCATGGAAGGTAACCGAATGAAGAAGATGCGACGAGATGAGAGGGATACGCAGAAGAATGAAAAATGTATACAAATAAAAAAGAAGCTTTGGTGATGATACAACGGGCCAATACTTCTCCTGATCAAAATGATCCGTATGGGTGTTCAAGGTAAATTCTAAAAAAAACTAATTAATGGATTATTCCAGGAAGGCAAAACTTTCTACACGTGAACGCATGTTAACATAAATAAAAGTCACGGCAGAAAATTCTGCTCTCATTCAAAGTGAAATAAAAAAAATTGATCTAAAATGATATTTGGGTTAAAATGACCTGCCTTGGCATTCTAGTTTTGTGTCATCAGAAGAAGAGAGGTGGTATGAAGTATGGATTTGAAGGTGGGAAATGAGGCCAACTAGATAAGACTACAGTAATCGACAGCTAGTAGCCTGGAGAGTCACTTCATTCAATAACACTCACTACAAAACGGTCACGTCTCCTACCTTTAAGAATGCGCATTAACCATTTCGCAGGAGGAAACCAGCTACTGAATACTCCATGTACAATTTCAAGAAGCGAGTAATAAAACTACATCATTTCCTCACAAATTGTTCACAATAATTCACTAACGGACCAAATAAAATGTACATCAAGTGTAATTAATAGGTTATGAGGGCTATATTAGTTGGAAAAGATAAAAACAGACTTGTGAATAATAGTTCACAAAACATTATTTTGCTTTGTGAACCCTAAAACAAGGTAGAATGTTGCCAGGCGTTGAAAAAAAACTTTGAAAATACAATGCATTCACTTTCAACAGAAGTTTACAAAAATTAACCCTTTCAAAATATTCAACGTTTGCTTGAATTTTATTTATTTTTTTAAGTAACGACAACGCGGAAAAAATACAAAGTGTCTATCGGCCGGAATTAAACTGAAAAGTACCGCGGATTACTTATTAAAAGTTAATTTAAATTCATGAGCTTCAACTGAATAAAATTCAACTAATACTGGACGGTATTTTGAAGATATGGAATATTTCTAGAAGGCATTTAGACTCTTGTATGCGTTTGTATTGCCCTAGTTACTCATAATTTTAAAGTTACTTACAAAACCTAGCTAATTAAATCAATATGAAATTGCTATAACAAATGTTACAGGCCTTCTAATTTGATGGTAGCTAAGAAAACAACTAGATACGCACACTAAAATAATAGCGGCATGACACTTTTTTTTATTCTCCGAAGAAACAATGATTAACTATGATTAGTAATTAAAAAATACTGTTTGACTCTATGAGAATTATGGGGATGGAGCGCATTGAGGATTCCATGTTGACTCCTTATTAATTCATTAACTCTTCAGATAACAATCATCATGAGATGGCGGCTAAAATATTAAGCGCGTTCTCTTCATTCCATCAGGGTCGGCTCCAACAAAGACAAAGATCGACTCTACGGAGGGGCTGAGGCTGGCATCTCGCCCCGCGATCGCATTTCTGGCAAAGAAGGAGGGCGTTTATTTGAGCTCGAAGGCGCAGATGAAGACAACGCCATCAGTCATCATAAAATCATCTCCCGACCGCCGCGTCATTTATCACCATCAGACGTCATTAGAATCATAATAGTGGGACTGGGATTTTTTTTCCTTGAAGAAATCAAGCGTGTTGGGGGAGGATGTCACTGGATGGCGCGCGGGCGGGGGTTCAAGAAAGACGACGGCTCCCGAGTTTCATTTGTCTGGATTGCCCGCTGACTTTCGTGGCTGGGAAGGGCGATTTTTCACCGAGAGCAGAGATTATGAGGGAATCAAGGAATTATTACGCACTAAAGTGCGAAAGAATGATGGCACTCAAAACAGCTCCACATATACAAATGAATGAGCAAAAGCATTTTTCAACCAAAATACGAACACTACTAAGTATATCATAATGCAGAGAAGAAAAATGCTCATTTTATTTCATTGAGCGTATTTATCAATATATTGAAAATTAGAACCGAAATATATGTTCACCAACCGATTTAATTCAGCCCTTAAGGAAGTCAGAGCGATATAGACTTCAACATATTCAACTTAAATAAATTTTTCCTTATCGTAAAGAAAATTTTCTCACCTTTCAAAAGACTCCAAATATCAGTCACCTACCGCTTTACTTTTCGAGTTATATTCTCAAATTTAGAAGCCATTTTCAATTGAAGGTGGCACACGTATACACTCTAGATATAAATGGTTTACAAAAATTAGAAATTTCTGAAGTATACGTTTCGTCAAATATTTAATTGTGAGACTATTTGTACTAATCCTTAGTTTTTAAACACTAATCCATTACACACCGCATCAATTTAACAGAATTGCAAAATGAAACGTTTCTAAACTGAGCTTACCCCACACTTTGTGAAAATCAGAAGTTAAAAACGTTTATAGTTACATTTATTAAATTAGAGAGAATTTCAGTCCTATACAATTCCTTTGCGTCATTGATATTGCAACATTTCCTCCATGCTTCTTAACACTTCAAAAGTTTAAAAAAAAATCAACTATGGATTCTAAAATCACAAAGGAAAAATCTCGCTTAAACTAACTTGATGAAGCTCCCAACATGTATATACACCAAGTAATAGGAGAACTGAAATTAGGAAGACTACAGAGAGACAAACTCATGTATGGAAGTGAAGCTTAAATGAAAACGGCCACAGAGCAAAGTGAATTGGAAATAAATAAAATGTATTTTTTTTTAATATTCGGATAGAATGGAGAGAGAGAGAAATGTCGATAGGGTAGTTGTTGGAAAAATCGGGGAGAAAATGTATCTAAAATTAATCGAAGCAAAGGAGACAAACTTCAATGTACATTCTCTGAGACAAAACCACCTTTAAAGAAATACTGGAAGAGACACGAATTATTAATATTAACGATGAATTTCAACATTTTAACGCACTCGGTAACTTATTAAAGACATTAAAAGGAAGAATTATGGAGAAGTGAACCTGTTTCGATGAGAGGTGACGGAAGGGGTGAGAGACCCAGTCTGAAGACAGCTGATTATGAATCAAATTATATCCAGAGGTTTCATGAATATTTAGACTGGATGCAATTATCAATTACGTGTTTGGATAAGTTTAAAGATTTTTAAAAGATGGGATAGTATACCATTTGTCTGGGAATATAAAACAGAAAGATACAAATAACATAGAACAATAGCAAATAAACGCAAATATCTATTAATTAATACGTATATTTTGCTTAAAAAATGAGACCATTTGTGAAATGTGCTTATCGTTTGATTACACTCTTCTCTACTTATTGCATGTAAAAGAAAAAAGCAAGAATTTCAACTAGTGAATATTTAATGAACCGAGAACCGAATCGTAGTTATAGTTTCTAGGAAGTTGTTAATTGAAGAGAGATTCTTTTAATTAGCAGAAATACGAGCCCAAAGGTTAACTAAATACGTAATACGTACAATAAAAGCACTGATCCACGAAGTGCTATGGAAGTAAAGACTAAAAATTAAATGGCATGATCACACAGTAAAGGTTTTTGTTCACTTTCCACAGAATTTTATTTAACCGATCAAGGTTTCATTATTCATTCAAAAGACATGAATTATGTCATTTTAAAAACTATTCCTTTGAGTGTTGTATAATTTATTCACATTCATTTTATCAATAAATTTAACCATAGACAATTTTTTATCTTACTTGCCGTTTATTGACTTATTGTATTTGTAATCGCATCGGCATTCCCATGTGAGATCACGGCATCTGTACCCCATTTCCACAAAATATCGCCTAATACGCTAAACATAATAAAAACTAAAATTATTTTAAACAATTGAACTCATAAAACATGAGAACAGCACAACCCAGTCAGCGATGGGTGGCTATCTACCCTTCATCTCTCAGTTTCCGATGCATATTTCATAATAGAAAATAAAAAATAACAACGAAATTTAAAATCAAATAGCACCACCAAGGGCAAGCACTCTGTAGAATGGAACAGAAAACAATTTTATTGTCCTGGAACAAAGTCCCTTTGAACATTAAATCGATTTACATGCCTTCATGAGGAATAGCATACAAAACAGAAATATTATAATCTGTAGCTATTTGGAAACTAAGTCATACAAAAAATGAAAACAAACAACTTTCAAGTCAGCACCGAAAAACATCAAATGAGCGAAGTAAATGAATAACAGTCTCAGTATCAATAATCGAAACAATATTTTAAAACAAAAATTTACCATTTGTAATACCTATTAATAAAAAATGAAAAATCAAACTAGCAGATATTTTATAAGACAAAAAAACAGCAAATGATTACAGTAAACAAGTAACAAAATCATCTCACATAATTTGGTCTTCTCATATAAAGGAGAGAACGTTATAGAGACAAAAAGTCAGACATACTCCATTCAAATTGTGAAACATTCCGGGAAAATTCGGTACCTACTATTAGGCAACGAGTTCCATAATTTACAAGATGAGATGCGGAAAGAATTTTCGTATTTTGTTGTGCGGTGCTTGGGGATGTAAAAAAGTTTTAGTTATGCGGGTCGATCTCTTGTTAGTTTGGGCATTAAAAATCAAGTTTTCATGTATATATGATAGAGTTTTCGAGTTTAGTACTATAAATAACGATAAGGCTTTTTGAATTGTTCTTCTCTGATTCAATTTTAACCAACCTAGCTTTGCGTAATGGAGAGATACATGCTCGTTGAAACGAATATTAAAAATGAATCCCATACATGAAGTTTGCAGTCTTTGTGATTTAATGCTTAATTCATAGGAGGCTAATGATAGGATAAAAAAAGAAGTCAAGTAAAAAAAGGAGAGAGAATTTTAATTCCGCGTTCTGCTAGCAGAAGTACAGCAAAAAATTAACGAGAGAATCATTATTTAATGCTCTGCCTGCAGATGTAGTTAATTCAGCGCGCACAAAGAAAATGAGAATACTAAGCAGGACAGCTAGTAATGTATTCTAAGCATTCGTTTGAACAAAGAGATGATGAAATAGAGACCGCTGTCTCGCTGACAAACACAACTACAAATGCAATTAATATAATATTACGGGGTTTTATTAGTAGTAATCGAGTGATTTCAAACCTTCACGCATTCACAGCCATTACGCCATTCCCATGTGGGGTCGGCAAAGTCAAAGAAGTTAGTTATTGTATGATTTCAGACCTTCCAGACGAATACTTACGATGTACAGCTCTCTGGTCCCTAACCCAGTGATGGTGGTTCATGGCCAAGTGATGGAGGCCGGGTGTGGTGGTATGTGGATAGTGGTGAATTAATAATTCACCCTAAGGACGATGGCAGACTACGCCTTCGATATGCTGCGGCGTATCGAAGGCGTAGTCTGGCCGGTGACACAAACCACCACGAATCGGTTGGAGACCCTGTACATCCAAATTTAGTCATTGCCGTCAGCCATAGACAACTGGCTCCCTTTCAATAACGTTTTCTATAGTACCCTTCCTCTCCTTACCAGCGAGTTTCGCTTCACTAGCACTAAAGCATTTTCTTTCACACTTTCCTTATGACTCCTTAATTTCCTCCTCTTTAGAGACTCTTCCTCCACACTTGCGTGCCTTTTGCATTCCTAAAGACACATGAATACAATAAATCTTATTATTTCAATAAATAAATACAAAATCACACCTTCGAAAGGCTAAGACTTCGGCACTAGGCCAAGAAAAAAAACCATGCACCAAATTCGACAGTGCTGAGCTTCCAATCACCACCAGTCGTTAAAACGAGTAACAGACACACGCTGGACGGGACGATGAGCGTTCCGAATCTGTTTCGCAGACGCCGTTAGCGGCTGCTGCCCCATGGATTCCCAAAAAAACTATAGTTGAACGATTCAATCAGGCGTCTCCAGGGGAAGAGGTTGTGTGGGATATGGGGGGGGGGAGAAGTTATGAGAGGAGGGTTGGGGTAGAGGAAGGTGGCTTTCGATCGGGGGGTAGGGGGGGTCGGAGAATCAGGGAGGTGGAGGGCAGGGCCTGATGAGCCGCGGGTAGGAAATGGAGAAGGGAGCCTTCCTGTGGATGGGACTCACGACCGCAAAACCTATTGCAATTAATCCGTCACTTCCGCAAAGTTTACGGCTCCGCAGCCTTTGATGACTTCCGCTGTGAGATCATTCAGCGTGCCCCACGGGTTCATGCCACTCGCCGTCCATTACAAGCTCCTTCCCCCCCCCCCAGTCCACTCCTCGGATGACCCAGCTAACACCGTCCATCCCTCCTCCAGGGGGCGATCCACACACTCGCTCTCCCGCCACGCAGGCCCATCAAATAGGCCACCGCCTTCCATCCAGCCAGGCGAAGGATTTTATGGCGCATGAAGGGAGGAAATTCCGCTGGCCAAGTTTTTATATCCTTCGCAAATCACTTCTCCGGCACCGGGGGGAGGGAGGGAAATGTACACATGCAGACTCCAACGCATCATGTAAATGTATATGCGCCATGAAGTCGGTCAGCTAGAGCTCTTCAATTTCGACCAAAGTATGAGCAGAAAGATTTTACGCTGGAGGATGCAAGGGCATTTTAAAGGTGCAATAAAATTCTTCGATTACTTATGGTGCTATCTAATATTTCCGCCTTTCTTTTAACTATATTTCAGAATCACAACCTTGTTATTTGGAAGAACTGGGAAAGACCTGAACATCACTTTGGTTTGGGTTCAGAGGTATTTTAGATTATCGTAAAGATTTTAAGATAAATTCTGGAAAATATTACAACTTGATATTACAGAAAATTATAGGTTTAAAAATATTCCAACATTTTTATACAGAGTCTATATGCGATACACAATAGCAACAGTGTTCCTTAATTAGAATGTTTTCATTTAAATAATCACCTCATTCATAGTATTGCTTTAAAAAAAGTCTAATGATTCAACAGTCCCAGAAATCATAGGACCGTTAATAAATAATTTTTATTTCTTCCCACAAATTGAAAAGACGATGAAGGTTAGCTCAAAATTTCAGCAAGGGAAATGTAAGAAAATGTGAAATTCGTACGATATTGGCCACATTTTTTAATAGCTGTCACTGAAAATCTGAGATTGGTGCCTAATAGGGATCTTGAAAATGAATTGGTACCGTACGAATGGGAATTGAACGATTAAATGGGCGGGTACACGTTACTGTACATTCATAAGACTCATTAAATTGTTTAAACTGCATAAATCTTTAACGTAGGTACTCAGAGCTTCCTCGGTTGCGATTTGTGTGTGGGATGAAATACATACCAATACATCGCGTTGAAAAAAATCAAAACAACTACTGCAGAATTAAACGTGGTATCTTTAGAGCCTTGTACTTAGGTACATGTACATGATGGACTATGCAACGCTTAACAATTACGGCTAAAGCCGTACACAAGCGCACTCTATAATTATCGCCAAGAGATGACAGCATTTCGCATGAAGCGTGCGGCTGGTAACAGTGAATAGCTCATCCCTTCTCCCATTCCCCCCCCCCTCCTCCGCTACCAACTCCCTCTGTATGTCCGAAATCCTTCCTCGCCCCCTCCTACTGCCTACACTCCACCTCCTCCCCCTGTTGGGAAAGTCATTAAGGGGAGGGTCTTCTTCACGGCGAAGGCTTTAACCCCCGAAAGCACAAACCAACTCCTCACCTCCGCCCCCAGCCTCCCTACACTCCCGATCAAACACAGACAACTACAACCTACCTACTCGCCAACTTCTCACTCCCCGCACTACATCGCACTTCCGGCGCGGTGCTCGGACACACGCACGTGGAGAGGCACCGCGTTTCCTCCCCTCCCCTTCCTCGCACATCAAATCAACCCTTTTTCGGGTCCGAGGGGGTGCTGGTGGGAAGGTATTGAGGGGGGGGGGTAGGTGGAGAGCCGGGTAATCAGAGAAGACGTGACAACTAGGAAGGTTGGTCCAGAGGAGAAGATGTGAAGGGTTGAGAAGAAGGACGAGGGAGCGAGGGAGGGTGAGAGGATGGGTGTTTTATCTTGGGGCGGGGTGGCAACGGAGGGAGGTCGGACAAGGCGACGTCCTCACCGCCAACGGAGGAAACACTGAGAGATAAAGTCGAAGGACTTGATTATTGTTGCGGGGGAGGGTA
Source organism: Ceriagrion tenellum (assembly GCA_963169105.1). NCBI lineage: Eukaryota > Metazoa > Arthropoda > Insecta > Odonata > Coenagrionidae > Ceriagrion > Ceriagrion tenellum. Next base: position 3,909,748 of record OY720633.1, read on the forward strand.
AGTGCCGGCATTTCTACACTCACCCATTAGTCACTCCGGAGCGTTGAGAACTCGTCTCACGCCGACCGTAATCCTTCGCAGCAATCGATAAGTAGGCGAGTTATAACGGGAGTCGCAGGTTTTATATCCCATAATTACAGTAACGCGATAACCAAATACTTAGGGATAAAATTTTACACAAGTAATCATAGGAACATAATCGCATGGCTGACATTTAATAAAAATGTGGATCAATTTCGAATACCAGCCAATAACTGAATAATAGACTGGGCCTTACACCATCAACCACTCTACGATACTTTTTTAAGTTAAATTATAACAAGACATTTAGCCTGTGCATCAGAGCTTCAATAATCCAATCAATATTTTTACGAAATGGTATATTCGGTTTTAAAGATACATTTTTCTCCAGCTAATACAAGCATATTAAGATTAACATGTTTGTTGCAATGGCTGATATATCATACAATTTTCTTAGCTCTTACGTTTCATCCTAAATCATAAAAATAAGTTTTACCTAAGATATACCGAAATTTCTAATTGCTGAAATAAATATTTCTATTGCAACATGGGATACTGCAAATATTTTCAATCATCTTAGGTAATAATCGAACTTGCCAAATTGATATTCAAGTTATCTTGTTCATTGCTATTCAAATTATCTCGGCCAACGGACAAACCAAGAGGACTGTTCGTTTGACACTTTCGGAGCCTTACTGACACCATGCAGTCATCACCTCGTTTAACATACATAAATCAGCATCCATTACCATAGCTAAAGTGAATAATAAGATAATTGTTTCTCTAAAGGACTCTCCATTCGTTTACGAAAATTTAGAAGCTAACACTAATTACAAAACCTTTCGGTTTACGAATCAAATGAATCATTTACGGCATAATATGGCTGATACATAATTACATTTTGATTGATAGTAATTACTAAAGCACACAGAAAACCTTTCTGATACATTAAAAGGCATTTATGCTTTCACCATCTTTCACAGTGGATCTATAGCCACTGAAGCACAAAAAAGGAATTAGGAAAAACCACGCTGTGGATATCCATTACACTACGGACGAACAACCTATTCGATTGCTCACTTATTGTCTGACCAATCACATGCTTTGTACTACTAAAATGAAGTTGGAAACTATTCATACTCATAATATGGGTTATTTTTCCTCTTCAATGACTTATCTGGTAAAACTTCTCCGAACCCAGCGGTCTAAACAAATCTAATGTTCGTTCGTCGCAGTACAATGAGTGCTTTTCAAGACATCAAAATTCTGTTCGTAGGTGTAATTTCTCCTGCCAGTGTGAAAGGAAATATACTTCGTGGTTTAAATAAATACAAAAATAGAGAATATCTACAAAAAATATCAAGTTCATATATATCTTTACTGGCAATCTTCAACAGTAGACTTACTCTAGAAAAACCTCTACTTAACCTTGACAGTATAACAGACGCACATGTTTTTTCAATTTTCTGCAAAGAATGTTCAAATATCAAATTAATTAAGGGTTTTATCATATAAAAATTAAAATTGAAAGTACCCAATTTTTTTGCTACACATACCCATATTGTCACACCCAAATTCCTATGCTATCACAGAGCGATCATAAGAAGACTGTTGTTTTCATTATGTAGTTCTGCTCCGACTTGAAGTGGAAATTATTCACACATTCGGCGATCTCCAACCGATGCGTTCTATCTACAAAGTGAAGATAGCACAGTTTGCCTATTTTGAAAACGGTCTCAGACCTAAAACTACCAATAAGTTGATATTATAAATCATCTAAAACATGATCTTTCGTCACAAACAATAAGCTTACTTCTAACTGCCTATTGGATTTATAGGGTGCGACGACAGCTATGGTCATTTAGCTCTAACTGCCTAATATTCATAACTTCATTTTCAAAGAAAATTTTTAATAATCTAAATTGCTCAACGGAAATCAGGGGAATAATGTACTGCTAAATTTGAACTTAATCTCGAGAAAATCATGATAATTTACAGGGAAAAACAGCCATGGGTTTAAAAAGTGAAACTGCACCAGCGGAAGAACGAGAAATCCAGTTGTATCAATTTTAGAAGGTGGCGCCCACGCAGACATCGCAGATTGCAGGGTAATTTTTGGAAGTAGGAGACACGCAAAAGCACGCTTAAAAAAATAAAATAAAATCAGGGAGTGTGGCCAGGAATAACGCTTTAGCGTAAGGACGCAATATTTGCCGACTCAAATCAACTTGATTCCTTTGAACCTTCAAACTGTTCCATCAGAGGAGAAATTCACATTTTTGCGACGTGATGTAAAGGCTTTTTAGCTCTCTTTCTGACGATATTTCGACGTATTCTTCGGAAAAAATACAAAATTTAACTTGGCGATAGAAAACTTTCTCTGAGCAGGTACTTTTCATTCAGAAATATTCATCAAAAACAAATTATCAACGGAGGGTGAAATCGAAATAATACTTTTATTCGAATACTAAAGGGCTTGCAATATGTATTACGATTGCTCTAATAGCTTCCTCCAAAACAAACCATATGGTGCATAGATGATTTCCTTTATAAATACCATTTGTGGGTAGGCACAAACATTTGTTTACGTTCACTTATTTTACCTTTTTCTCTTGTAGCGTGCAAATACCTGTTTTCCTCAACGTTCTCCTTAATGCTTATATATCTAAGGTGCACACAGGCTATTCGGCTAATTTTGCATTTATAGAGTAAGTCATCTTAGTTTTTCACTCGTATTATGGCTTTCCTTAAACGTAAACCGACAAATGAGGATCATTCTGTGCTGCAAACACAGTCGTACTGAGCGACAAACATCAGAGGAAATATTGCGGATAGGAAAAAGTATATTTTATGTCACTTTACGCCCGTGGCTTAGAACTTCGCATTTCAGTAGTTTTGATCCATAGTTAAAGTAGATGAAATACTTCGACAAAGGCTTTGGCATTTTACGGCCGTTTCCACGATGCTACCCTTCTGAAAAACAGGGAAGAATGGGCAGTGGGATGAGAGCGGAAGGGAAAGATTTGTTTTGAGCTCCGGCTGCAACAGAGATCAAACATTTTAAAGGGTCGCCGCTGTAAATGCCGAGGCCTCCGGGAAGGAGCGGCCGGGGACGACGTTTCGGGTAATTTGGACGTCCACAAGAATGGCCGTAAAGTCGACATGCGGCGGCTGGGAGAGACAACGAGCAAACTAGAGTGACCTCGGCCGTCGGTAGGGTGGACATCAGTAAAAGCACGTGCCCTTGGCAAAAAAGAGCGGGCTGAGTAGCTCCCAGCTGCAAAAACTCCACTCCAGAGTAAACAAGCACGCAGAAGTGAACATGTTGGCAAAGATACTTTTGAAGTTCATCAATGAGACACAGATAAGACACCAGTACGACTGTGACTGAAAGAGCGGTTTACATCATTAATCATAATTGGAATACAGGTTGACGACAAACTCAAGAAATCGGTGGTGGTACTTTTAAATCTCTATATTACTAAGTCCTAGTGATATGATATGGGTAGCAACTTAGAGATGTCACATTTTGCCACGAGTTCTCTCGTTGTTCAGGTGTATCAAGCGTTTACTCAGTTTCCTACAACTATAACTGGAGTTGCGTCACTGAAAATCTACCTTTTTAGGCACTGAAAACATAGCAAATAATAATAATAATAATTTCTTTATATCTAACAGCCGAAGCCAATTACTAGATATTTAATATATGGACGAACACAAACAACCATGCCCAGGGAGGTGTAAATGTCCTACCCAGGCGGGACTCGAACCCGCGACCTTAGGTTTGACAGGCGTGGACTTTACCCCGCCGCCACCGAGGCCGGCGTTTAATAAGTGAGCAGTGACAATATGCCGCCCGAAATGATGTCTGATAAGAGACAATCTTAAATGAATACTAAGATATGACAAAAGTACGGACTTTTGAAGGCTCAGCAAAGAGTAAGTGGCTGATTGTTTGTAAAACAGATATAAAGAACAAAGGCGAGAAACAGTCGTTAGCCAGGAAAAAAAGTCGCGCACTCAAGCCAAATGAATCACAAAACGCCTTTCTCATCAATTTCGTCGTGGTACACACTCCGTCATTTCAAATTTCACGAAAAAATTTCATTAGATCAAGAGAATTTTTCATAAATATATACCAGCCAAATCTAGAGGATGTCATTCAGAACCCCTGAGAATGAAGCGCAAGTCGTTCTTCGAAATGTCAGGAGACAAGGAGCTGTGAAACCGGGTGGAATACTCGATAGACCAATATTAAAATTTTCATAAGTTGAAACATGTGCGCATTAATCCAAACTCATTACGTAATGGAGAGCTTAAAATGTCTTCAAGCTTGGTGCTCTCATCTTAAATGTTGCTCAGTCAGTTTAATGTCTATTGTATGCTGTAATTCCTCAATCCTTACACAGAAAGCCCTAACTCTTAAAAGGTTGAACTATATTAAATAACTTCCACATAGTAAAATCACTGCTGATCTCAAGCTTCACTTTGGATGCGCCTCATGTTAAAATCAAAAACTGACGATTGATAGAAAAGAAGAGAGAGAGAGATATATTGAGGGTGGAGCCGCGATGAAAATCAGGGAAGGGATATAAAACACTCCCACTCCAGTACCGTTTTCCGTCCTTCCAGTTCGAGAAGGGGAGGCGCTGGCGGCTGCGTGGACGATACGGTGAACCCGAAGTCATGCGTCTTAATTACGCGAAACAGACTCTGGAGAGAGGGTGGGGAAGGGAGAGGGAGGGAGGAGGTCTTGGGAGGGAGGGAGTGGAAGGAAGGAAACGGCTTGTGGATGGGCTCCTACCGACTTCGCCTCAGCCACCAGGGTAGTCATGGCTGCAAATCGGGGGAAGGAGAGGCCGTTTACACGGGGGGGAGGGACAGAAGAGGAGGGAGGAATAGGGGAAGAGAGGTGATGCAAGGAAAGAGGAAGGAAGAGGAGGCAGGGTGGAGAAGGGCGAGGGACCGAAGAATATGAAGGAAGGAAGCGAGTTCAGTTTCTCGCGGATGCGGACGACATTTTCAAGATCATTTCTCATTGAGAGTCCGTCTGACTTTTTTAAGAGTTAAAATTCTATTATCATGCGGACCTACAGCTAAATTTTTTTTCGTTCTTCAAATATTAATGCAAGAATAACTCAGTGAACTCTGATGTCTTATGAAATTTGAACAAAATGAGTATCTAAGTGAAGACTTTTCACCTGTAAAGAACCAGATAACGCAATGTTTTCCCTGACTACAACAAATTACGCGAATTATTCTGACCTGAGCAAAAGAATATGCCATTATATGAGCATTTATCAACACTGCGTGACTCATGTTAAGAGTATATATTTTAAGGAACACTTGGTCTGCACTTAATGATAAGAGAGTCTGTAACTCTATAAAATGATGAAATATTACGATGGGTTTTGTTCAGGAATTTCGGCCAGAAGCTTTGATAATACTGATAAATAAATCTAATATCTCTCCATTAATAATTAAAATATTTTCAAATTTTAGGGACAGATAAACGATATAATACTCGATCAAATTTTGCCAAAATTTTTAAATTGACATAGTTTAAACAGCATAAGAAAAGCCAGCATTGAATTTCGATACTTAAAATAGTTACTTAAAATTAACCAAGTTATACTCTCTTAAAAGCAGGCAAGAAAATGTTCAATGCACTCTTAGGTGTGAGACGACAGGTTGAATGTAAAATGTAACATTTGTCACAAATGGTAAAATTGAGAATATCAATGTCAGTGAGAATTCTGCACTCTTGGGTTTTCAACGCGTTTGTTGTTGGTTGCTAACGACGACTTCGACCCGAAGAAGTCACATTCAACGATGGAAAACCCACTGTCGGTAGTTTAAACGGTAGCTGTGAATATCCTGAGAATTCCACGAATTGTCTTTCTACATGCTACCAAAGCCTTTACACCTAACGTTATATACAGTACAGAAAATTAAAGCTACAAGTGAATAAAGCATTAATACTATAACGGAGCTGACAATATAATGGGAAACTCATGATTAAATAAACTGCTCCATTATTAATTAACATCCAACGAAAGTTCATATGAAATAGCAACGTGATTGATGCACTAGCAATTCACGTGTTAAAAGTGCTCTGCATGAGGATAATGATGAAAAAGCGCATTAAATTCGGTAGCGTGTATAAAATAGGTACAAGAGAAAGCCGCTGATGTTGTAAGGGTAAAATGTGACCTATGAAACATAACATGATTTCGTGTGAAGCAACTTCATCATTGAAGTCAGTATCACAACGACCAAAAAAGGAAAACAAATAATGAACAAACTGGCATTGTTCCGAGTGGATACAAAAGAGAACTAAGAGGATAGGAAGAGGTCCTTGGCTCTCTCTCCAGTCGGAGTACGGAAACAGACAATAGGAATGAGAGTCCCATTTTATAGGAATCCCCCGAGGAACATGAGCTACGGACGTGGAAATAGGCAATGGAGCAGGTAAAAATGGATGAGCACGCGAGCATAGCATGTTCCGCGTACATCGGAGAACAACCGACACTTAATTTGCAAGCGGCTTGGACACAGTGGCGCAGGAACTTTAACTTCCGCGAATGCGCGCCTGTAATAAACCCTCCAATTCCGAGGGGCGCACACTCCGCAGATGGTTCGCGAGGTCGAGATATCTGTATGACACAAATAAGCCAATACTGAATACATACATACCAATCACGCCGTTCCTTTCCAGGATAGAACAGTCATCGAGTATCACTCTTAAATACATATTTGTACACCTAACTCTACTTCAATAGTTTCCTTCATACTGACCTACCCTTGCAAACCTCTTTCGCCTCATTTACCCCCATACACTGCTTCATACACACCCTCCTGTTTTTAAGACTCCTTATATTCCTCCTCCTAAGAATTTCCTCAACCACATTCAACCACCACTTTCTCGGCCTACCTCTCCCTCTCGCATCATTCATTTCACTCTTATACATCTGTTTCGTTATTCGACTCCCATTTATTCTCTCAACATGGCCAAACCAATGAAGCACACTTATTTCATATATGTCCATTACTGGAGCATCTAAACCACATTCATTTATTACCCACTCATTACTGACCCTCTCCTTCCTACTTTTGCTGCAAACACTCCTCATATAACTCATACCAGGCAATACTCGAATAAAATATCTATTTACAAAAATACCGTTTCTGTTCTGCCATACAAGATTCGTTTAATCTCTCTCTCAAGAAACAGCATGCTCTCGGCAGATGAAATTACCGCTCCATCATCCTCAAAGGCTCCTCATTTGCGTGAGGAAGCCATCGAATCCTTTCCTCTCTCGTTTGCAAAACCCTTCAACAGCTCAAGCACTCCGGCAGCGCAGTTTTCCAAAGTGTATATGACATGATCCATTTCAGTTTTACGATTTTCAATTAACGCCAGCTCTTAATATTTCCCCATCATGTTCCTCTACAAGTCATTTATTACTACCCTCTGTTTACTTCCATTACGATGAATTAATCAATCAAAACATTTAACCCGAATGTATTGTTAAATGAGATTACCAAATTTTTAGGAACATGAATATTTATTCACAAATCAAGATAACAATACTATTCATTCGCAAAAAGATTGGTACACGTTAGAGGTAAAACTTCACCAACAGCATCTACATATCAAATTTTCAATTTCATTGAGATAACTTCTATTTGAGTAAAATAACGCACGCGGAGATAAACTTTGCTAGTCAAATAACCAAATAAAGAACTGCCAGACAATGATATAACTAGTTAATATTGCTGTTTTCATATATTCTCGTCGCGTGTATAGTTTTTCTGACTACAGTTTCTCCCCTCTTCCTGGGGGCGTCTTCAGGTCCGTTGGACATTTTGTAATTATTAAAATAATAACAAAATGTCCAACGGACCTGAAGACGCCCCCAGGAAGAGGGGAGAAACTGTAGTCAGAAAAACTATACACGCGACGAGAATACCTGAAAACAGCAATATTAACAAGTATATGAGTCGCGGAAGCCTTCAAAGAAAACATATATAACTATACTAATAGTCACCAAAGAAGACAATTGGATGACTTCCAAAATGGTTAACGAAAAGAAGTACCTTTTCTGCATCATTTAAACATTTATTCCTCCTGGCACGTGCTTCTAAACATATATAGTGTAAACATGTATAGTAAGTGATACACAGCAGGTAATGTTGAAGAAAATACGTTTAAACACGCAATGTAATGTAATCCTTAGTTACAATGTAATCCTAGGGGGAGGAAGGGAGTGAGCCAGTTGAACTTGAGACAATGCAGGTGACGGTTGTTGTTTACGAGCAACTCGAAAAATCGGGTCAAAAATACCCGAAGATAGTGTGTGCGTGGCCAAAAACCACGATAGTAATTAAGGGTTAACTGCCTTTAACAAGTTAATAATCCCTATATACCCATCTTCATCCTCTCCTCAATTATTATTCTACCCCCTGGTTCTGCCTTATCTGATTGATTATGTATCCACTCTTCTGCTTCCTTTTGAATTTTCCTAACCAAAGTAGTCATCAATAATCCATACTGCTTTTTTATTAGGCTTCCTCTCCACGCAACAAACCTAGGATAGTAATACCTTCAAAATCTCTATTCTGCGTCCATACTGTAACTAAAACTTGGGAGAATAGGCAGGAAAGTAGGTTTATACACAGAATCCAACAAGTAATGCAATTACATCACATTTCATTCATAACTTCTAGCATGGAGTTACGAGTTCCATAAGTAGCCAAGATGGCGGTTGCGCAATGAACCGCTTGGGAACTTAATTACTTGATAAAAGAGTTGTTTTGAGACAGTTGACCAATTTGTTTACACTTACAAACTAATAATTACATGCATCAGCAATTATTGATAGGCAAAATTTTCAAAACTTTTACCTGGCGGTAGAAGGGATAGAAGAATTAACTCTGCAATTCCAGGTGATAGCCACCGGTAGAAGATTGAATAAAACTTTCGAAGCTATTAACCATTGGTAAATAAGCAATGTAACTAGCAGATGTTATTCTGAAACCCGAATATTTTTAAGAGATCTATGACTACATGGTTCATATAACTATTGATTCCACAACTAAATATTCTTGCAACCGGCCATTAGAGGTAAATGGAATCGCCCAATAAATGAGCATACGATTAATATTCGACTTAACTTCCATTGGATTAACAGCAGTAACGAATGAGACCCGTTGAAGTCTGTGCGACAGATGATGGACGCAAGCAAACAATTCGTGTTATATCACCGGGGGTATTGCTTTCTCTGGACTGGAAATCATGCATTCACTTAGTTGACGAAAGGGTGAGGACGCGACCGCGCGCTTTGAACCCCTCCTTTTACATCCACTCTTTACGCCGGGAATTTCCCCTCAGAGTCATCCTCCTCTTTTATTAATTCCCGAGAAGTGTAGATAGGTGCGAGTAGGGAAACTTCTGGGAAGGCGCCGTTTCAAATTAGTTTGCGACGTGGATCCGAAAGTGGATGAAGAAGGGAGAAAATCCTTTGTACGCAGTTGAACGGGGGAAAGGCTTAAGAGGACCTCTGGGGGGGGGGAGGAAGGGAAAGGTCTGGCGGGGGCGGAAGAAGGGCGAGGGAGGTGAAAGAGCAAAATAATAAAAGGTTAATCCCACAAGTAAAAGTTGGGAGTGTGAGATGTGAAAGGAGAGAAGGAGCATTGCACATAACAAAGAAGTTTCGACCTTGCCGTGCAGAGCCTTCTTTGCTTCCCAAAACTTGCCCCGCCCATCAAAATAAACCCTCCTCCTCCTCCTACTCCCCTTTCTTGTGTCCACCCACCCTCTGGCTCATTTACACGATCATGCACGACGTTGTCAACGTGACTGGAATGAATTTTGTTTATGCACAGATTAGCGTGAAACTTTGCATAAGTGTCGTCGAAACTAGAAAAATAGAAAAAACTACAGGTAAGAGTGAAAAAAATTCATCTAATTGATATTGTTTCTTGGAAATTTAATTAAATTTTAACACACACAGGAAAGCTACACATTGTGTATGTGTCGTAACTCGATGTCCCGATGATTATTTCGCTAAATCTCTTATTTTTTCATTGCTGTGAATAAATATCAACGTGTTACGCCGAGCCCAACATTTGGAAACAGCTAACTTTACTATAATTCGCCTAAATTTGGAACACCGCACCGAAAACTCTATGCACAATACGCTTTGATTGTGGAAGAAAAATTAAAAGTTACTCCTGCTTATTGTGCGTTGGGCTCCACAGTTTCACTTATGTGTCATGTGGTCCATGAAATTTTTTTTCGATCGATATGAAAATCGTTAAAATACGCTCTCATTTACCTTACCTTACCCATCCAGCCGCCAAAAGTGATAGGAGGCAGGGAGAGAACCTTCGACAGCAGAGAAAGAGCGGTACATCCAACAGAAGTTTAGACATTACGGGGCAGAGACTTCTTTCCATCGTTTCCCCAATCTCCCCCCGCATCCAAAGGATACACCCCTTCTCTCCCTTCCATGTGCACACCCCTCCCCTTCCCTTTTCTTTATAATTACTTATATGAAAACTTGATTTTTATCGACCAAACTAACACGAGATCGACCCACATAACTAAAACATTTTACATGCCCAAATACCGCAAAACAAGATACGAAAATACTTTCCACATCTCATCTTGTAAATTATGGAACTCGTTGCCTGTTAGTATTACATTTTCTAGGAACGTCTCACAATTTAAAAGGAGTATGGCTGACTTTTTGTCTCCCAAATCCTCTCTCTCTCCTCTATATGAGAAGACATAATTATAAGAGATAATATTGTTACTCGTTCACTATAATCATTTTCTGTTTTTCTATCTTATAAAATATCTGTTAGTTTGCTTTTTCATTTTTTTTATTAATCGGCATTACGGATTGTAAATTTTTGTTTTAATATATTATTTAGATTATTGATATTGAAACTGTTATTAATTTACCTCGCTCACTTGATATTTTTCTTTGCTGACTTGAAAGTCGTTTGTTTGTTTTCTTTTTTTTGTAAGACTTAGTGTTTCGTTTTGTATTCTATTCCTCATGACGGCATGTAAACTGATTCAATGTTCAAAGGGAATTTGTCCCAGAACAATAAAATTGTTTTCTATTTCTATTTCCTCTGACTCACTCACGCTGTTAAGTAATGAGCGGGAGAGAAAAAAATCTTTTCCTCCTCGTGGGAATGCGACGCGAGAAGAGTTGTGGGGGGGAAGGATGGGAAACCTCAGGCGGTGGGAGGGTAGGAAGAGGGGGGAATTGTGCTGTTTCTCCTGAGATGGAGGTGGGACAGAATGCAATAGGTGAACGTCTTCATTTCACGAACACGTCTTAAAAGACTTAGGTGAGGAGGTAACACGTAACAGCTAAACCCTCAAGTCAAAACAAATTACAGACAATCAAGCGAGAAGCGTAAACACGGTGCGAAATCCTCGTAAACAAGGATTCCAAGTTAAGTAAGCTCCGCTCATGAACTTCATCTCTTAAGAAACAGTAATGAGTACATGGAATGAAAACTGCCCTTTTGCCTCAGATGACAGCCGCAGGCATACAGGCAATCAACGCTACGCTGGAAAGATGCCTATTAATTCAGTTATGACGTCATTGAACGACAGCGTCTCTCTCTATCCAGCAAAACGGAGCTTGCCTTATCACCAATCTCAGCGGCGTTCCTTTCCTTCTTTCTAGTGAGGAACAAAGGAGACTTTATAAATAGAATTTCAGGATATTTCTGGACGGAATCTTTACATAACAGCAAATACTAATATAGATATAGCAAATGTTAGAATATTACCATACGATGCGAATATGACCTAAACTTTTATGAGCCGGGACAACAATGGAGATAACTTCATTGATGAATATCTATTACGCGACACAGACGAAGAAAATAGAGGCCAATGGAAAACATTAATTGGATTTTCCAAAAGCTAATTGCACCCGCTAGCAAGGACCTTAAATTATACAATTATTATGTTCGCGCTCAAACGTCTGACGCCGTATACTGTGAGTTAGAGAAAGTATTTTAAACCGAATAAGGTAAAATAAAACCAATAGTTTCAGGCTTAACATAGTGGAATATTTTAATTTCCACGGAAAAAGAAAAGGAATTATCAGACGTATTTATTCACTCTTAAGTTTAATTTCACTTGAATGGCCCAGTCATCGACGCTTGTGGGCATTTTAAAGGTGTTAGAATCTTGAAAGGCACCGCTATCTATACTAGCCTCAAACAAAGGGAGAGTGAGTTAACGAGTAAGAGACGATCAAATGTTCAAGGACGGCGTGAGGATTTCTTATCAATCCATCTACATATTACCCAGTAATCTCAAGTGTGTGTGGCAGTAGGTGAGGTATCATTATAATGCACTATATTGAATCATAATTATAGTTAACGAAACTACAATTAATTATGGATCAGCAAAAACGTGCAAAACTCGTCGAAAAAGGAACTTATAGCAGAAGCACCACACTGTAGTTATGCTAACTAGGCTAAAGAAACTATTTGTATAATTGTATTTAGATTGTCTTTTTCAAATATCAGAGGAAAAAACAAAAGCAAATAGAAATCGATGAGAAAACAATAAAAAACTAAGTAAAAACGCAGAACTTAGTAAGAATGTTTACCAAAAACTGCATCTAATTTTAACTAGCCACCATCATTTCTCACCCCAAACTCCTCATTCCCCTCCCTTTGATAGAGGCATAACATAAAACACATGAGAGTTGAATTTGAGGTTTCTAACATCATAATAATGACGGTTACTCGAAGTAACCTGGGTCGGTAAAATATAAACATGCCTTGGCGCAGGTCAATTAAATTGATTATTTCTTTTCTTGATTCAAAAAAACACACCAAAGGTGCCAAAACACGTTCTAAAGGTTCAACAGTACATATCTCTAAGCCAGCACAAAATTAAAACACACGTTTCAAACTCCACAATGGATTGTTCTTAGCACTCAAGGTAATAACTTGGCAAAAACAAGATAAAGTTAACCAAACCGTTCGCTAAAAGCGTGAAGCTGCAAAATAGTGAGATGTGGAGAGAAGTACGAATTTAGAAAGACGCCACGAAAACAATTCGGGTGCGTAAGGAATAGAAAAAAGTAAAAAGAAACATAACGTTAGCAACAAGTGCAACAAAAAATTTCACATGAAAAAGCAATGAGAAAAAGGGCCGAGTAATATTTGGCATGACTCTGGACATAATTAGTTCACAGCAAACATCTTACAACGAGAAGTGAAGTGGAAAAAACCAATGGAAAGTCGAAGGCCTGCATTATTCAAGTTCATGGAGCTTACTCACGGAATAGGAAGTTTGTTAAAATTTTAAAGTCCAAATACGTCCCCGGGTCCTGAAGAAATTTTTTTCGGCGTGAATAGAGAGCTAGCTTCAAAAATAGCCCCCAACTAGCAGATAATATTTAGTAACACCATCACGGAGCACTTAGAACCCACGGACTTGAAAACTGCCAATTAAAAGCCTTTATTTAAGGTCGCCGGTGATAAGGAACAGCCACCGAAGTACCGGTCGATATCCCTATCATCTACATTATGCAAAGTCCTGCTAAATATATAATGGTAAGCTCAGTTTTGAGACAGCTCGATATTCACGGAGCTGCAGTCCTGAAGAGCGAATGCAAAACTCGAAGCTACTAAACGGGAGAAGATTGCGTCGGCGGATGTTCTAGGATAACAAGCCCAAGTGCCGCGCCGCTGGCAAACAGTTGAGTCTAGTAGATTCATTCGAATGGCCCCTCGGCGGCGAGGTCGGAGTTGAGGGCCAATTGTGCGAGAGACAGGAATCCGTGTGCTTCCCTGACTCCCACAAGGGGCACAGGGGGCTAAAAACAAGTGAGTGACGAGAGAGCGAAGCAGTGAGAGAGGGAAAGGACGATGGAGGGCGGTTGATAGCATGCGCAACGAGAGGACGAGGGAGAGAAAGGGAAACTCGACGGAAGAGGGGAAGAGGAAAAGACAACGGCAAGGCGCAGCCCCCGTAGTAGATTCACAGGTCGTTTACACTACCTCCTCCTTAAACCCCCCACTTCTATTTCATACTTCAACGATAAGCGAGAGAAATCCGCTAGCTGAGTCATTCTTATCTACATCTACGTCATACCCTGCAAGCCACCCAAAGGGTGTGTCGCAGGGGGTGCTTCCACACCAAGCATGCATTAATTTTACGGCAGAACACCGAAACTACGTTGAAACCAGCGTACTACACATGCAACGCGCCAATTAAAATCTACTAACCAAGAAACATTCCATCGTCAATCGTTCCAATATGCAAGGGATACAAAGACTACTACTAGAGTCAAAATATCATGCATAAATACGAACATCAATATTTACATCACGCATCAATAAGAACGTAGAGAATGTAAAGAAAAAGCTGTACAGTCTAGATAATGTCACTATTCGTACTATTAATGCCGACGATCACGGCTGTTATGGTCACGGATGGTACGAGGAAAAAATGACATTTTATACCTACCGATTCTACAATCTATCTCTCTAACACCTGAGGAACACTCTGAGGAACACCTGAGGAATTTTATTGGCACGATCTAATCTGCCGTAGTATGAGGGGGTTAAGAGTACATCTACATCTACATCTACGTCATACCCTGCAAGCCACCCAAAGGGTGTGTGGCAGGGGGTGCTTTCGCACCAGGCATGCATGAATGATATGGTAGAACACCGACATTACATTAAAAACCCGCGTACCACACATGCAAAGCGCCAATTACAAATCTAATACCCAAGAAACATTCTATCTCCAATCGTTCTAACATGCAAGGGATACAAAGACTACTACTACAGATTCAAAATATCATGCATAAATAAGAACATCATTATTTACATCATGCATAAATAAGAAAGAGGAGAATATAATGAGAAAGATTAACTGCCTGCCTATTGTCAATACTCGAACTATTCATGACGACGATCACAGCTGTTATGGTCCCGAATGGTACGCGGAAAAAATGACATTTTATACCTATCGATTCTACAATCTAGCTCTCTAATTTTATTGGCGCGATCTAATCTGCCGTAGTACGAAGGGGTTAATAGTATGTTTTTTACGTCGTCAGTAAAATGATTTTCCTGAAATTTATTTAGGAGGTTAAGCCTATAATTTAATCTACGCTGTGATAGCGATTCCCATCCTAATTCTTCTAACAGTCCAGACACACTAGCCAACTTATCGTAGCATCGTTTCACAAACCTAGCTCCTCTTCGCTGTACGCGATCTAACTCTGATATCAAGCCCGTTTCGTATGGATCCCATACACTAACAGCATATTCCAGATGAGGCCTAACGATTGAAAAATAACAACGTTCTTTCACTTTCTCATCACATTTTCCGAGTACTCTCTTGATAAAGCCTAGCTTCCTATATGCTTGACCGCATATTTCCCTAATATGTTTTCCCCAAGATAGGTCGTGACTAATTGTGACTCCTAAGTACTTAACAGACTCGGCGTGAATAATTTCTGTATTTTTAATTCTGTAAGCCCTAACTGGCCAATTTTTCTTTTTCCAAAAGCTGACTGCTACGCACTTTTTTATGTTTAGTTCCATCTGCCACTTTTCGCACCAAGCATGAATAGCAAGTAGGTCGATTGTTAACGAGTCGCTATCTTCGGAATTGTTAATATCCCTATACACAACCGCGTCGTCTGCGAAGAGTCTAAGCTTACTTTTAACGACGTTACTAATATCATTAATGTACAAGAGAAATAAAAGTGGACCAATTACACTTCCCTGAGGAACACCCGATGTAACGCTAACTGTGTTTGACATGATACCGTCTATGACAACCCTTTGTTCCCGCCCATGTAAGAATTGATTAATCCAACTAATAATGTTTTTATCTATTCCATATGCTTCTAGTTTTGAGAGCAACTTAACGTGAGGTACCTTATCAAAAGCTTTCCTAAAATCGAGGAATATCGCGTCAACTTGGACATTATTTTCACCCGAGAGCAAGATGTCATGAACGAAGAGGGCCAATTGGGTTTCGCAAGATCTACCCTTTCGAAATCCGTGTTGGTTATTTATTAACAATTCCTCCCTATCTAAATGACTCATAATGGAGCTTACGATTATGTGTTCAAATACCTTACAGGAAATGGATGTGAGAGAAATAGGCCTATAGTTACTAGGGTCTTCCCTGTCGCCGCTTTTGAATATAGGTGTGACATTTGCTACTCTCCAGTCCTTAGGCACTACATGATCTACTAAAGATTTGGTAAATATTAATTCTAAGTAAGGCGCTATGTCTGATGCCATTGTTTTATATACGCGAGCAGGTATTTGATCTGGACCGGGGGATTTGTTGGGGTTAATATTTTTTAGCTGCTGTTCTATGCCGCGACAATTTATAATAATTTCAGGCATACATGTTTGGGAACGAACTGGCTGCGGATCGAAAAGATGTGGTGTATAAGTACTGAAAATGCTTTTGAAGAATGAGTTTAACGAATTGGCTTTTTGTAGACTAAAGTATGTTTCTTACGTCGTCAGAGAAGTGTTTTTCCTGAAATTTAGTTAAAAGGTTAAGCCTATAATTTAATCTACACTGTGGTAGCGATTCCCATCCCAATTTTTCTAACAATCCAGACACACTACTAAACTTATCGTAGCATCGTTTTACATGTTATGGTGAGGTTCTAAAAAGTTAGGCGATTACTTCTGACCAAATTTGGCTTTTTAACGGGCACTTTGATTGTGAATGCAGTAGCGAAAGAATTATCACTATTTAGCGAAGCGTTTCATGCAACTATTAAGAAAACTTTTAACAAATGAATACCTGTGTGTGTCCACCACTTTCTTGGTTGATATACAAGTCCTGACGACAGTGCGATGAAATAAAAAGACAATTTGACGTAATGTTAAAAAATAATTATTAAGAATAAAGTTGGCTTCTGAATGTCACGTGATCTAGAGGTAGAATTTCAGGGTTGAAAACAGAACGAGTCAATCGCAAACAATTAGTCAATAAGTTGTTAAAACCTCTATAAGATACTCCCTTACATACACAACTGACTGCTGCATTTATGATACACACGGAGCCATTTATTTTAGAGGCGTGTGATCCCGATAAGTCTCAAAAAATTATTTTCCCCTGAGATAGGTGTTCTTAGTTTTTGTGCCCCTATTGTGTTCTAACAGCGCGTTACAGCGGCATGAGAATTTCTACAGCAATCAGTGACAATTCGTCATTTAACTTAAAACGAAAAGTCACGGGACTGACCAAATCTTAAATGGTACTTCAACTTTCTCTTCAAATCCCCCCTCAACTCCATTAGGGAATTGCAAATTTTTAGGGCTACTACTTTGAAACTGAGGACGATTGAAATTCGGGCGTTGGGACCTGTGCATCAGGGAGCTCATGGTCGAGGAAGAGCGCCCGAAAAGGACGTCTGACCAAAATACTTCCTACGAGTACCTACCAAGGGCTAGGGGGATGGGATCGAAAAAGGAAAGGAGGAGAGGGCATAGGACGGAGGCGGCGCAGACATGGAGAGTCCCGCACGGCCCATTGTGGGGCCGGTTTTAATTACAGCTTCCTCATTACACCCAAGGGGGGCATTCCGGAGGAGAATGAGATAATTGGGAGGGGCGGGCGGATACGCGGTGAACGGAGCACGAAGGGATAAGGGCAATGGAGGGGGATAGGGATGAGGGAGATGTAAAGAGAGAATTTCCATTTTTTTGGTGCTCTTCAGCATTAAAACGTATCAAAATCACCAGCGAATTTCTACACGGAAAAAGGCAATGCATTCGGGGGCATTATATCCAGCAGTTTCCAGACTCCAAAAACAGTTAAGCTGAATAATTCATTAAGCTCGTACTCGGAAAGGTCTCTCCAATTACCCCTCTCATCCATTCCTCGAGAGTACTAAGCGGCGAATTAATTCAATTTCCCCTGATATCATAATCAGGATAATTTTGTAAAACACTAAAATCCTCATCAGAATGAACGCAGATAGATAAGGTAAAAATTCCAAGGTGTCAGAATCGTTGGAACTTCACCAACTGCATGATTATAAGGGCTAAACATTCCAAATACTTCCTCATATTTTAACGGAATCGCATATGATTATCAGTTAAGTCTGTAGATATCATTCTCCGGGAACGTATGAAAGAGTTTCAGTCGTAACTTGGTGGAAATATTCAATATCCATACTGGTAAGAATGAAAAGACGAGAGTAAAGTAGACTCTCCGGGAAGATGGAAAGGCAACGGTTCTCACAATATACATGAGTGAAATGTAAATCTTAAAAGATTGTCCTCGATATTTCAAAACTGAATATTAGATTGTTAAACATAATATATCCATTTAACTTGAAGCATTTCAAATGTAAAAATCTACATGCCAAAAGAAAATGTAGACAAGACGAACATAAGTTGAAAAGGGTTAAGGAAACAGATAATGATATCTCACGAAGCTCCAGCGAATCTATCATTATATAAGAAGTTGGCAAGAAGAAATAAGGCCAGAGAAGTATGAAGGAGTGAGTAAAAGAATACAGTCAACGTGATGCATTCCTTGTTCTCACCATCGACACATTACTCTGCGAATAACTGCAGGGACGTGTAACATTCTGTCAAGAAGACAGGAGAATCTAAGGACAATATTTATTACACTGGATAAAGTCGACAAGAAATAATTATTCGATTTTCATAGGAAATAGGTAATAATAGGTAATAAAATATATAAATACCTATAAGGTATTTATTTGGTATATCCAAAGTGTTACATAACGTAATTTTTATTTCCGCTATGAAAATATGGACCCCTATGCATGCTATTAAAAACGGCATACATGAACTACTTTTGACATGATTCGATTGATTGACCTCCATTTATAGTATTAAAATCAATACTAGTAAGTCACCTATTTGTTCGGTATTTGGAAATGTATTATCTTTATAATGATTTACGGCTCATCTCCCAATCTCATTACAAACAGTTATAAGTTGATGAAGTCTTATCGGGTCTTCTACCAATTTTAATATACATTAATTTGATATTTTTCCGGCACACAAATATCTCACCTGGTGGAAGATCCGAGAAGATCTCGATCTTTTTTCAGTAAGGGTTTGACCTAGCCTTAAAAAAATCGTGGGAATGACGTCACATCTTCCAACAAATCTCAACTCTCGAAAGGCCTCAAATGAAATATTTGCGGCTGAAAACAAAATATTTTGTCACCGTCGAGACTCGCATATTCCGAGACCATACCAAATAATCACCCTCATAAAAAGCACAAGTCGAGAAAAAAAATCAAATTATTACTAGCAGGCAGCTAGCCTGTTCACTCAGGGATTGTACCCGCCCCCAGAGCTATTAGCTCTGGGGCTCTAGGGGTAAGTGTCCCAGTCTAAAAATAGCTCCTTGGTGAAAATGTTTTTTTTCATTCACTGTTCTCCTTTGTTGTTTTTAAAGCCATTTAAATAGGAGGGCGCTGTGGGTTTCTTTTGTTTCAACCTTTAAACTCTTCCACTCTCCCTTATGGCCTTTCTCCCTTGTCACTGTGTTTCCCAACATCTGGTTGTTGCAACCACAACCCCAAAATGATCCATTTCATCTCCAAATATCTTACACCTTTGCACGGCTGGTGACCTTACACCCCCTGTCACACGCCCAAGCTATGAAAATCGAAAACTACAACCAAATCATGAAGGCAGAAATTCCACATTCAACGCACCAAACCTCACTCTTCTAGCTCAAAAATTGACAGAGAAAGAAACAAAACGGATACAGAATGACTGACACGCTACAAAATTAATATATATATAGAAGATTCACCTGTTATCGGGTTCTTGGCCCAAAAAAGATCTAAATGCCACAATGTGCGACGATTTGCTTCTCCAACGTGGAAGAAAGTCAATCCTGGAGTGGAAAGATTGAAGGAGAGAGAGAAATGGAGGAGTGTAACTCGTGAGTCTCGGTTCGAGAGAGGTGTGCCAAGGGAAAGGGAACGGAAAGGGAGGGGGGCGGGGTTGGAGCCTTCGGAGTGCACATAGAAGCAAGGGGCAGGAGAGGAGAGATTGTTTTCTTTTCCCTCGAGGCTCGAATCGGTGGCAGGGATGAGTTTCAAGAACGAGAGGGGGATCAATGGAGTGGGAAGGGAATGAAGGAGGGCCTCCCCCTTCTCCCTCCACCCCCTCACAGCCCTTGACCTTTCGACGGCGTCGAGAGCACCCCCAAGAGGGAAAAAGACCGAAAGGTGGCGACGGGTGACATTCCGACCCTCCTTCCCACACTTTTTCACTTCTCTCGTCTCCTTCCCTCCCTCTCTGTTTCTTTCTTTCATTCTTTCCCTTGGAGGACTCTCTGCCACGGAGGCCTGCCCTCGACTAATTAGCCGGGATATCTCCCTCTTCAGTCAAGAGAGGGAGTCACCCTCGGTCTAACGACCGGCCCCGAAGGCGCGCTTTCCGAAGGCATACTCCCTTCGCTCGACTCCTCGGCAGAACGAATTTCAGCGAGCAGAGGAACTCCCAAGTGATTATGATGAGTCTCATAATTTCAAACTGCTCCGAAGAGCAAAGCGGAAGTAGCTCGCCCAAAGGGAGTGCAAACTTTTTTATGAAGTTCCGACTGAAAAAGGGCCGAATTTGTACCGAGGAGGATTGACTATTACGGAACTGAAACTTATTATGTCTAGCAGAGACATACGAGAAGTCTCAGCATAGTAGATTACACTCCTGTATGATATGTAAAAAAGGTGAAAAAAAGTTCGAATTACCATGAAATTGCGCAAATCACATTTCTTCAGTCCAGTGTTCCTTCTACTACAGTATCCGACGAATAACTTTGCCGAGTAGTCTTCCAAATTATTGACAATTCAACATTTCTCGGAAAATATTTTTTCCATCTTATCGCGTAACTACAATTGGTAGAAAAAGAAACTATTCTTTAAATGCAGGCTTTCGCGGGGATTGGTCGGACGTTTTAATTCCCTTTACTTGGTTTCCACCAAAAAATGGAATCCAAATAATAGAATGCTAATGATGAAGATGGTAAAAATATTCGACACTCACGTACAGCAGAATAGCACTCAACTGCAATGGAAGTGCTAATGAAAAGACGGAGAAATTGATCCAATAGTCGGTGCTACGTCCACAGTCGATTTCCCCGGCTTGTAACGACCAACTCCTCTGAAGATACTCACCTGAAAAGACGAGAAAAATATTTAAATAATTAATAAACTACGGCAAATGAATACTACGACATAAATTTCGACTTTTGAGCCAGGAAAGACTATGAGTACAAAAGTAAAAGTAATGTCTGAGTTAGTTAAAATTAAAGTAGTAAACAATAGCATTTTATAAACAATCACAGCACTAGAGAAAATAAGTTCTTGTGACACTAGGCAGACTTATGATCTACATCTACAAAGTACCCAGTGCCACACACCCCAGTGGTGATTCCACATTAGGCATGCAACACTCGTCTCAGTGCAAATCAAAACCTCGCAAGTTCCCCCAGCCTCTGGGCGCAGGCGAAAAAGCAGACAGGAGAACAATGCGCGGTCAGAGCAGAAGCTAGGAGAGACTTACGTAGAACGAATACGCAGTGCACTTCTCACGTGATAAATGGTCATTGATTATTGATTATACTTTAATATCTCCATGTATACATTACCCCCATGTATACATTCATTCTCTCGCCTGCTCTTGAAGGGTACGGACGTGTTCTCGGAGCGCTCCCTAATCCGGTTCCCGGCTGCCTACCTGCTCGCTGTGCACCTGCTGCTCAGTGCCTTGAAGCTGCAACCTTAGTGTAGTGATATATATATTAGCCGTAGTGAATTCTATTTCTCCTAGCTATATATTCCAAGTTATTTATTTATCGTATCGTTATTCACTTAATCGATCGTTATATAGTAGGTCTTCTATTAGTGTTAGTTAAGAGTGAGTTGTGTGTGTGAGTGAATCTCTTCACTGCCGTGTTATCCCGGTTCGTGCGCTGAGTGTGTCTGTCGAGAGTGATTGCTGGTAGTGATAAGTAGAAGCCAAATTATTATCATATCTTAATTTTGTAGTTTGTTATCTCTGTTGTTTATCCTCACGTATATTTTCATACTATTGTACGTAAATTGTTATTGCATATCGTTAGTTTATGATTCTGGTGTTCGGGTAGTAAGAGAATCTTATTAGAATAGAACTTAATTATAACCTAACTCTTACTTAAGTACATATATTTTATTACTGAGTCTATAATATTCTTTTTATCATCGTTATTGAAAACTCTTTGTTTATTTTAGTTGTGAAGTTGTTTTAACTTTAGTAGTTTAGAACTTTTGTTTTGAACTTTTAGTTTTACGTCTAGTCTACTGATACTAAATAGTTAACTACATTTCTTTTCTTGTTGATTGATAGTTTTTTTTCTAGTCGTTAAATAGTTTACTCTCCATCTCCCTTTTTTATATAGTATATATAAAGTTATTAAAAAACCTTTACCTAAGACCGTTTGTAAAACCATCGACTGATATTCTAATTTCTACATATAGCCAGTTAAAGCCTCTTTAATTACTACTTTTGCACTTATTTAATATAATATCATTTAGTTAGGTTGAATCCAAAAACACAGATCTTTCTCGCGTGCTTCGTCAGTGCTTCAACCCCTCATAGCTCACTTGCGTTACATCACCTGTCCTTCCTCCCCTATCTTTAGCGTCCTAAAAGTGAAAGTCAGTTACCTCCCGCTGTCAGCTCCCTAGCCACTCTCTGCAGGAAATTATCTGCTAGGCCTTCAGCGTAAATAAAAAAAAGGTTTTGTGATTAGGATGGCTTCCTTTAGGTCTGCTCTTAACCTCCTCAGGAGCTCACCCGATTGCGAGTCCTTAGGGGCTCGGATCGCTGGGCTTGAGAGGACGGTGGACGAGCTCCGTGCCATAGTGGAGCGGTTGGTGGCAAGTCCTGGAAGGTCGCGGGGGAATGGGGAGGGCCCAACACCCTCCAAACGTGTCAAGGTCCGGGGAAGCTCGGGCACTGTCACGGGATGGAGGGTGGAGGAACTTCCCCAGACTTCTGTGCCTCCGGAGGAGTCTCCCTCCGTTGCTTCGGACGCATGGATTGTGGCCTCAAGGCGTAGCCATGGGGTCACCCTCCGAAAACGGGGAACGGCAAGTGCGGAGGCTGAGCCGATCCCCGTCAGCAATAGGTTCGATGTGCTGGCGGAGGCTACGCCATCGGAACTAGCGCTGGGAGGTGGGTTGCCGAGAGGGAGTGACGAGGGAAGGGAGGGAATCTTAGTGATAGGTAGTTCAAATGTCCGGCGTATAGCGGCTCCACTGCGTGTAAAGGCCCGCAAGGAGAGAGGAGATGCACGGGTCACCTCCTGGTGTATACCGGGAGGAATGGTGCCACAGGCGAAGAAGGCGATGAAGGCGGCGGTCGGGGACAAGGGCTGCTCCAAGTTGGATGTGGTACATCTACATCTACATCTACGTCATACCCTGCAAGCCACCCAAAGGGTGTGTGGCAGGGGGTGCTTTCGCACCAGGCATGCATGAATGATATGGTAGAACACCGACATTACATTAAAAACCCGCGTACCACACATGCAAAGCGCCAATTACAAATCTAATACCCAAGAAACATTCTATCTCCAATCGTTCTAACATGCAAGGGATACAAAGACTACTACTACAGATTCAAAATATCATGCATAAATAAGAACATCATTATTTACATCATGCATTAATAAGAAAGAGGAGAATATAATGAGAAAGATTAACTGCCTGCCTATTGTCAATACTCGAACTATTCATGACGACGATCACAGCTGTTATGGTCCCGAATGGTACGCGGAAAAAATGACATTTTATACCTATCGGTTCTACAATCTAGCTCTCTAATTTTATTGGCGCGATCTAATCTGCCGTAGTACGAAGGGGTTAATAGTATGTTTTTTACGTCGTCAGTAAAATGATTTTCCTGAAATTTATTTAGGAGGTTAAGCCTATAATTTAATCTACGCTGTGATAGCGATTCCCATCCTAATTCTTCTAACAGTCCAGACACACTAGCCAACTTATCGTAGCATCGTTTCACAAACCTAGCTCCTCTTCGCTGGACGCGATCTAACTCTGATATCAACCCCGTTTCGTATGGATCCCATACACTAACAGCATATTCCAGATGAGGCCTAACGATTGAAAAATAACAACGCTCTTTCACTTTCTCATCACATTTTCCGAGTACTCTCTTGATAAAGCCTAGCTTCCTATATGCTTGACCGCATATTTCCCTAATATGTTTTCCCCAAGATAGGTCGTGACTAATTGTGACTCCTAAGTACTTAACAGACTCGGCGTGAATAATTTCTGTATTTTCAATTCTGTATGCCCTAAATGGCCAATTTTTCTTTTTCCAAAAGCTGACTGCTACGCACTTTTTTATGTTTAGTTCCATCTGCCACTTTTCGCACCAAGCATGAATAGCAAGTAGGTCGATTGTTAACGAGTCGCTATCTTCGGAATTGTTAATATCCCTATACACAACCGCGTCGTCTGCGAAGTGTCTAAGCTTACTTTTAACGACGTTACTAATATCATTAATGTACAAGAGAAATAAAAGTGGACCATGGTAGCCCATGTTGGGACCAATGACGCCGTGGATGTGGGATCAGAGGAGATTTTAGACTCTGTGAGAGATCTATGCTCCGAGTTCCGCCGTATTCGCGGAGGGTCGAGTCGCAATATGAGGCTTACCATATGCAGCTTGGTACCTAGGACGGATCGGGGTTCGATGGTTTGGAGCCGAGTGGAAGGCATAAACCAAAGACTCCGTGAAGTCTGTGGGAGCGAGGGAGCGGAGTTCTTAGATCTCAGGCCGGTGCTGAATTCGTGTCGGGTGCCACTAAACCGCTCGGGTGTCCATTATACGTACGAGGCATCGCAGAAGGTAGCGTGCAGGATATTTGAGCATACCCAGCGAGTTTAGCATAGATGGTAGGCAAGAGAGTAGGTCAGTTAGTGGGGGCGAAATCAGTGCTTGTCCGGAAAGTCAGATAATAAAGAGTACACAAAGCTTAGTGCCTAGGAAAATCTTAATAGATAACAATAAATTAGAAATATTTAGGGAAGAGAGTAGGTCAAATAGTGGGCCTTTAAATAACATGCCACTCACCAGGATAGCAAAGAATAACAAGTTGACCAGACAACACAGTATAGGTTTATCGGGACGGAAGAAAGCACAGAAAAAGGAAAAACGTACAAATCAAAACAACACCGATGAATTTCCAAACTGTAACTTTCCCAATAATTTAGAAAACACGAACCCCACAAATACAATAGGCAGACATATTAAAATAGAGGAATTTTCAGTAGTAGTAGTTAATTGTCGTAGTTTAAGAAGCAAGATACCTGAATTTCATCACCTTATAGAGAGTACTAATTCTGACATAATTATAGGAACCGAAAGTTGGTTAACAAGCGATATTGCTGATAGTGAAGTTTTTCCAGTAAATTTTAGGGTATACAGGAGAGATCGAGAGAGTCGACCAGGAGGGGGAGTATTTATCGCAGTTAAGAACACAATAGTCAGCAAAATAGAAGTGATTCCCCATAATATAATAGAAAGTGTATGGTGTTCCATTCAATGTGCTCATTCGAAAGTAATATATGTTTGTGCCTACTATAGACCACCCCATTCCGATGTACACTCAGTATTAGAACTCGAGAAACAGATCAGGTCCATTAATTCCCATAGTAACGAACGACAGATAATTGTAGGTGGAGATTTCAATACACCATCGATAGATTGGAAAACATGCAGTCATAAGTCTGGAGGTAGGGACAAAGAAATCTGCGAGTCACTGCTTAACCTGTTCGCATCACACGCACTACATCAAATAGTAAATTTGCCTAATAGAGGGGAAAATGTTCTCGATTTACTTGCCACAAACATCCCTGAAAAAGTAATTAAAGTTGAAAATGTCGATGGAATAAGCGACCACAAGGTAGTATACGTAAAATTTTCCCTCAACACTGAAAAAAAATTTAAATTAAAAAGAAAGATTTACCTTTTTAGTAAATCAGATTTTAACGGATTTAGGCTTGACTTAAAGACATCTTTTGAAAAATTCGAGAACATTAGCAAAAATAGCGATACAGACAATACATGGAAAGAGTTCCTCCAAATTACACGGTCTCTTGTCAACAGATATATACCTCATAAGTATAAGAGCGAGAATAGGGAACCAAGGTGGTACAACGCGGAGGTTAGAAAATGTTTAAAACGCCAACAAGTTAGCCATGGGAAACTAAGAAAAATGTAGCTAATAGCGACCTAACAAATACCATCGAGCATTATAAAATTTGTAAATCAGCCGCAAAAACAGCCCTTAGAAAAGCGTTTAGCGAATTCAAGAGAAAAGTACTTGGAGAACAACTAGAGGGAAATCCGAAAGCATTTTGGTCATATGTTAGGGAAGTACAGGGAACTAAAAAGTCAACGGTTAATTCCTTGAAAAACGATAGAGGCGAAATAGTAACTTCCAGTTTAGATAAGGCAAATTGTTTGAATTACTTTTTTCAGAGTGTTTTTAATCAACCTATGCATAGTTTCCGCGAAACCATACCAGGCCGATTTCAACAACCAATGCCCCCAATCGATATATCTTGTAGCGGAATCGTAATCCTTACTAAGTAACATTAGCCCGAACAAGTCCTCAGGTCCTGATGAAATTCCAGCTCGTGTTTATAAAGAATTAGCTCTCAAAATGGCTCCGTATCTTAAAGTAATATTTAACAAATCCCTCGAAGAACACGCGGTTCCCAAAGACTGGAAGATAGCAAACGTGACCCCAATTTATAAAAGCGGAGATAGGGAACAGCCATGTAATTATAGACCAATATCATTAACGTCACTATCATGTAAGATTATAGAGCATATAATAGTTGCATCAATAATGGGACACCTCGACAGCCAGGATTTATTAATAACAAACCAGCATGGGTTCAGAAAAGGACGGTCTTGCGAAACTCAATTAGGTCTTTTTGTTCACGATATTTTAGTTTCCGGAGAAGGTAACGTACAGGTAGATGCAGCGTTTCTTGACTTTAGAAAAGCTTTTGACAAGGTTCCCCACTGTAAGTTACTCGCGAAGTTAGCATCATACGGAATAGACAGTAATATAGTAGGCTGGATAGGAGATTTCTTACATGAACGCGTTCAAAGGGTGGTATTAGATGGTGTCAGCTCAGGCGAAGTAAAAGTTACATCGGGTGTTCCCCAGGGAAGCGTGATAGGCCCAATTTTATTTCTTCTGTACGTAAACGACTTGAATAGTGTAGTAAAAAATAGCAAGCTCCGTCTTTTTGCCGATAATGCAGTAGTGTATAAGGAAATTAGAAATGAAGAGGACAGACAGTGTTTAGCTAAGGATTTAGATGCGAATGATGATTGGTGTGATAGATGGCAGCTAGAATTAAATTTGAATAAATGCGCGATTATGAATTTTTGGAAAAAGAATGGCCTTCCCCGGAATAATTATAGCATCAAAGAAAACAAAATATGTAACGTAGAATCTATTAAATACTAAGCCGTCACCATCACTGAAGACATGTCATGGGGGAAACACATCAGGGAAATAACTAGTGTAGCAAACCGTAGATTAGGATTCGTAAAAAGGGTTCTAGGCAAATGCGATGAGAGAGTCCGAGAAAGAAGCTATTTTACACTTGTCAGGCCTCATTTAGAATATGCCGCTAGTATATGGGATCCGTACGAGGAAGGTATGATAAAAGAATTAGAGCGCGTGCAAAGGAGATCTGCTAGGTTTGTTAAATGTCGTTATGATAATTGTATTAGTGTTACGAGTTTCATAGAAGAACTAGGATGGGAATTACTATCAGAACGCAGGTTAAAATTTAGGTTAAACCTTTTTAGTAAATTCGAAACCCATTTGTTCACAGATGACGTTAGATATATATTAAGAACCCCTGCGTATTATGCTAGGTTTGGCCATATTAACAAAATTAGAGAGATATATTTCGTACCGATAGATTTAAAATGTCATTTTTCCCGCGTACCATAAGAGAGAACAATAGGCAACGTAGCAAAAGGGATAGGTAGGTGAAACATAGTTAGAATAGTCTGTAGTGCATGATGCATGTAATAACTACCAATACCTAATCCCTTCCTTATTATGTAGATTTTAAACTGTACTATACCGTAGTAACTAATATTTTATTGTAATAACTACTGCAATTACTTGCAATAACTAATAATCTACTGTAGTAACTAATAAACTATGACCCTATTTTCTAGCATGTCTACATTATATATCCTACTTACATGGCAATAGTGCATGTTTGGTGATCTTCACCCCCTGCCACACACCCTCGTGGTGGCTCGCAGGGTATTACGTAGATGTAGATGTACCCTGTGAGCCACCTCAAAGATGTTTTGGAAGGGATTAATGTTCTTGAAAAACTTTCGCAAACAATCCAGCCATTAGAAAACCCGAAAGGACTAGTGGGTTTTCCTTTGAGAAGATAGCTGCTATTCAAGGAGAGGTTCTTAGATGTAGGAAAGTAACCAAACAGCAGAATTTCCGCCATCTAATGATAATTGTCCCCATTACCCCTGGCCGCTCCTATCTACAGAGATACCAAGCAAATACATTACCTACCGCAAGATTGAATCTGTCATCTTTACACTTCCGGACCTAGATCACGAAAGTGAGGCAACTCTCTACGACTACAGATTTTGATAGTTTGAATACAATGAGGCCCAATTTCACCAAACTATACATCTACGTCTACGTCATACCCCGCAAGCCACCCAAAGGGTGTGTGGCAGGGGGAGCTTCCACACCAAGCATGCATTACATCTACATCTACATCTACGTCATACCCTGCAAGCCACCCAAAGGGTGTGTGGCAGGGGGTGCTTTCGCACCAGGCATGCATTAATGATATGGTAGAACACCGACATTACATTAAAACCCGCGTACCACACATGCAAAGCGCCAATTACAAATCTAATACCCAAGAAACATTCTATCTCCAATCGTTCTAACATGCAAGGGATACAAAGACTACTACTACAGATTCAAAATATCATGCATAAATAAGAACATCATTATTTACATCATGCATAAATAAGAAAGAGGAGAATATAATGAGAAAGATTAACTGCCTGCCTATTGTCAATACTCGAACTATTCATGACGACGATCACAGCTGTTATGGTCCCGAATGGTACGCGGAAAAAATGACATTTTATACCTATCGGTTCTACAATCTAGCTCTCTAATTTTATTGGCGCGATCTAATCTGCCGTAGTACGAAGGGGTTAATAGTATGTTTTTTACGTCATCAGTAAAATGATTTTCCTGAAATTTATTTAGGAGGTTAAGCCTATAATTTAATCTACGCTGTGATAGCGATTCCCATCCTAATTCTTCTAACAGTCCAGACACACTAGCCAACTTATCGTAGCATAGTTTCACAAACCTAGCTCCTCTTCGCTGGACGCGATCTAACTCTGATATCAACCCCGTTTCGTATGGATCCCATACACTAACAGCATATTCCAGATGAGGCCTAACGATTGAAAAATAACAACGCTCTTTCACTTTCTCATCACATTTTCCGAGTACTCTCTTGATAAAGCCTAGCTTCCTATATGCTTGACCGCATATTTCCCTAATATGTTTTCCCCAAGATAGGTCGTGACTAATTGTGACTCCTAAGTACTTAACAGACTCGGCGTGAATAATTTCTGTATTTTTAATTCTGTAAGCCCTAACTGGCCAATTTTTCTTTTTCCAAAAGCTGACTGCTACGCACTTTTTTATGTTTAGGCATTAATTTTACGGCAGAACACCGAAACTACGTTGAAACCAGCGTACCACACATGCAACGCGCCCATTAAAATCTACTAACCGAGAAACATTCTATCGTCAATCGTTCAAACATGCAAGGGGTACAAGGACTACCATGTGCTACCGATTCAAAATCTCATGCATAAATAAGAACATCAATATTTAAATCATGCATAAATAAGAACAAAAAATATGAAGAAAGAGATCTACAATCTAGCTAATCTTACCATTTGCACTGTAGTTGATTGATGAACAATCAACGGGTATCAATGAATTAATCGGAGATAAAATTAAATTTTACACCACCAATCATGCGTCAATCAATAACCAGAATGGCCCGATCGGCCATGAGATAACATAAACATTCTCACAGATTCTGAAACATTCCGAGTGGCACGGGGGTCACTATCACGTGACCTTGTTGAACATGGACATCGAGGTGCAATGCAACTATCAGATTTTTGAATGTCTAGCGCACGTACGGCTTTAGGCAACAGTTTGGGGTCCGGCTCGCAGTTATCCATTTTTTACAGCATTGATAATAACTTTTTTTCAACTTTAAGTTTACCACAGTATTGGCTAAACTTAGTGGCACAGGCATACAACATTTTCAGAAATCATGTGATTTTGTGCAGCAAAAAAAGTTAATGAAAGCGGTATGACGTAAATCGCACTCTGCCATATATGCCGATTCTTGATTTGATCACGCGAATCGACAATCGACATGACTCAGGATTTCAACTCTCGATGATTGCTCGATATCTTCGATCGGATAGAGCAATGTATAGTTTAAATGCAAGGCTGCATCTTCAGGAAGGCAGAGAACCAGGAAGTATGGGACCTAGCATTCGAAAGGGAAGGGTGGAGGGCGGCAGTCAACCAATCTTAGGAATGAACAACCAGTGACGGTAAATCTCGCAATCAAGCGTACACTGTCGTAAGCGAAATCGGACAACGTAGAACTTAATTCCCCAAGATACCGACGATCGATCGAGTAAATCGATACCGACAAATAATCGAATGAGAAAGGTCATTTTAAACATAATTTGAAAAATTAAGTAGTATCATGTGTACGAAATTGTTCTATTGAAATTGAATTGAATGGCAAAAGTCCACGGTTCATAATTAAACGACTAAACCTGTACAATCAGTTATTTCTCCGCGGGGATGTACTTCACCCAGAGCAATGCAAATGTACCTCGGCATATGCTTTGCATGGCATTGCATGCTTTGCATTGACGATATTTGAAATCCTTCCCTGCTCTTGAGGCTACAGTTAATATGATTTTCAAAAGATAAAAACTTCGACGAAGTGTTATGATAACGACCGGCTTCGCCCTACAGAGGATGTCATTAGACCTGATTTTGCCCACAGAGTGATATTAAATTACAGTGCGTTGTTCGAAAATCCCCGATCATATGCATAATCTAGTATCGAGTGAGAGGTGCTTCAGGAAGAAACCTTACTGGTCATTAAATATAAATTCACCACGTGCTCCTGTTCGAGTATACCGAGTGGAATGACGACAATACAACTTCAGCGCCGGCCACAGTATCCCGTGGAGATGAGGAACAACGAGTGTTACCAACAATAGGATAAAAATGGAAGAATTAACGAGGAACCTTTAAGTTCCGGAATACCATGCAGAGGGTGCACGGGGGAAGAGAGGTCAAGCACCGCACGCAGGTGACGTTCTTTGACCGTGCGTAAGACATCGTAAAACACATTTCAAGTTTTCTATCTTCGAGGCGTTGCGCAAACAAACCACCCGATTCCCTATTCACTCCGGGCACCCGCAACTAGGAGCGAACCAGGTGCCCACGTCACCCGAGGAGAGGAGTGCGCATGCGTCAGCGGCCGAAGCACGAAAGTAAACAATGGAAACGCGACACGGGAGGCGCAGGCATGCGAGCTGGAAGCGGTCAGGCGGCTCCGTGCCCTTCACCCCTCGCTAACTTCCACGCTGTTGCAATATGGGAAACTTCATGCCTAACAGTGGGGCCAACCTAACAATGGATACATTTCAAGCAACTTTATGCAAACAAGCATATGGATTTCATCTAGGCACGCTCCACTGATCCGAAAAGGAATAAGTTTTAGTCAATTCTCGTTGCAAGATTCCATTTAAGAACGTACCATGGATTTTGACACTTTTTTAAAGCGCCGGTTTAAAAAAATGATGAGTACTTAGCCACCATATTTTCCGGGGCATTCGTTCATAGATATCCAGCCATACTTCTTTCATGGCCACCTAGCGTAAATGAGAGATATTTGCAACATGATAGGCCAAAGAGGTTTATCAATCCATCACTCACCCACACCAAGGCAGAGTTTGGAACCTGGAAAGTAAACTGTACGAGTAAAACTGGAGCAATCTACCGATTAAAATAGCTCAATGTAGTCTAAAATGCTTCTGATGTGATCATATATAACATGTAATAAGAAAACGTAGGCAAAGTTTCACACAAATCTGTACCCTGATGGAAATTTTCCCGTAATAATTCTGAAGTACATTGGAAAAGGTGAGAGGAAAACTAAAATTCCCTCAAAAAAATGCTATTCAGAAGGATATCATAGAACTCGAGGGATATTTTCCCCTCGAGTTTTTTCTTTAAAATAGAGAAATGGACATTTCCCAAGAACAAGACGCAACATATGGTAAAACATTGGCATTTGAAAAACAAATTGAGGGGAAATAATTTCCCACGGAATTTGAATAATTTTCCACCACTTTTTCAAATTAAGAAGTAAACCAATGGAATCCTGGGAAAATTACACAGCTAATTGCATATCTACATCTACATCTACGTCCTACCCTGCAAGCCACCCAAAGGGTGTGTGGCAGGGGGTGCTTTCGCACCAGGCATGCATGAATGATATGGTAGAACACCGACATTACATTAAAAACCCGCGTACCACACATGCAAAGCGCCAATTACAAATCTAATACCCAAGAAACATTCTATCTCCAATCGTTCTAACATGCAAGGGATACAAAGACTACTACTACAGATTCAAAATATCATGCATAAATAAGAACATCATTATTTACATCATGCATTAATAAGAAAGAGGAGAATATAATGAGAAAGATTAACTGCCTGCCTATTGTCAATACTCGAACTATTCATGACGACGATCACAGCTGTTATGGTCCCGAATGGTACGCGGAAAAAATGACATTTTATACCTATCGGTTCTACAATCTAGCTCTCTAATTTTATTGGCGCGATCTAATCTGCCGTAGTACGAAGGGGTTAATAGTATGTTTTTTACGTCGTCAGTAAAATGATTTTCCTGAAATTTATTTAGGAGGTTAAGCCTATAATTTAATCTACGCTGTGATAGCGATTCCCATCCTAATTCTTCTAACAGTCCAGACACACTAGCCAACTTATCGTAGCATCGTTTCACAAACCTAGCTCCTCTTCGCTGGACGCGATCTAACTCTGATATCAACCCCGTTTCGTATGGATCCCATACACTAACAGCATATTCCAGTTGAGGCCTAACGATTGAAAAATAACAACGTTCTTTCACTTTCTCATCACATTTTCCGAGTACTCTCTTGATAAAGCCTAGCTTCCTATATGCTTGACCGCATATTTCCCTAATATGTTTTCCCCAAGATAGGTCGTGACTAATTGTGACTCCTAAGTACTTAACAGACTCGGCGTGAATAATTTCTGTATTTTCAATTCTGTATGCCCTAAATGGCCAATTTTTCTTTTTCCAAAAGCTGACTGCTACGCACTTTTTTATGTTTAGTTCCATCTGCCACTTTTCGCACCAAGCATGAATAGCAAGTAGGTCGATTGTTAACGAGTCGCTATCTTCGGAATTGTTAATATCCCTATACACAACCGCGTCGTCTGCGAAGAGTCTAAGCTTACTTTTAACGACGTTACTAATATCATTAATGTACAAGAGAAATAAAAGTGGACCAATTACACTTCCCTGAGGAACACCCGATGTAACGCTAACTGTGTTTGACATGATACCGTCTATGACAACCCTTTGTTCCCGCCCATGTAAGAATTGATTAATCCAACTAATAATGTTTTTATCTATTCCATATGCTTCTAGTTTTGAGAGCAACTTAACGTGAGGTACCTTATCAAAAGCTTTCCTAAAATCGAGGAATATCGCGTCAACTTGGACATTATTTTCACCCGAGAGCAAGATGTCATGAACGAAGAGGGCCAATTGGGTTTCGCAAGATCTACCCTTTCGAAATCCGTGTTGGTTATTTATTAACAATTCCTCCCTATCTAAATGACTCATAATGGAGCTTACGATTATGTGTTCAAATACCTTACAGGAAATGGATGTGAGAGAAATAGGCCTATAGTTACTAGGGTCTTCCCTGTCGCCGCTTTTGAATATAGGTGTGACATTTGCTACTCTCCAGTCCTTAGGCACTACATGATCTACTAAAGATTTGGTAAATATTAATTCTAAGTAAGGCGCTATGTCTGATGCCATTGTTTTATATACGCGAGCAGGTATTTGATCTGGACCGGGGGATTTGTTGGGGTTAATATTTTTTAGCTGCTGTTCTATGCCGCGACAATTTATAATAATTTCAGGCATACATGTTTGGGAACGAACTGGCTGCGGATCGAAAAGATGTGGTGTATAAGTACTGAAAATGCTTTTGAAGAATGAGTTTAACGAATTGGCTTTTTGTAGACTGTTGGTTATCTTTTCCCCTTTGATATTCTTAAGCGTGTGTACTGTTGATTTATTTCCTTGACTGTCCCTAACATACGACCAAAATGCCTTGGGATTATCGTTCAATTGTTCTCCCAGTAATTTACTTTTGAAATCAGCTAACGCCCTTCGGCACGCTTTTTTTGCTAAGAGTTTAGATATTTTGTAATTTTCTGTGACTGTGTATAGTTCTTCGGAGGATTTGTTAATTTTTGCCCTTTTTAACCTAGCATGACATGTTCTTTGGTGCTTTAAGATTTTTCTAACCTCCGCGTTATACCACCTAGGCTCTGCATTGGCTCTTTTCCATTTACTTGGTATGTATTTGCTAACTACTGATCGTGTAACGTTGAGGAAAGTATTCCACAAAACCTCAGTATTACTGTTGATACTTATTTTTTGAAAATTAGTAAATGACTTTTGGAACTCTCGTTTCATACCTTCGTAGTCAGCCTTATTATATAAGTAGATTTTTCTTTGTGGATTATGTTTCTTGATCATGCTCACGGAAAAATTAGCTTTAACTATCTTGTGGTCGCTTATTCCCTTATCCGTACCTATGTTTACAACCATGTGTGGAATATTTGTCGCTAAAAGATCAAGTGTATTTTTCCCTCTAGTTGGAGCAGTGACTAATTGATGTAGTGAGTGAGATGTGAATGTATACAGGAGTGACTCACAAAGGTCTTTGTCTTTCCCCCCAGTGATAAAACTGTACGTGTCCCAGTCTATGGACGGAAGATTGAAATCCCCACCGATTATAATATGACAGTCGTTTTTTTGAGTGGTTAATTTACTGAGTTGACTTTCTAGTTCTAATATTGAGGTTATATGGGTATCTGGTGGTCTGTAATATGCGCACACATAGATTGTTTTTGCTTTAGGATTTTGAATGGAGCACCATACGCTTTCTACCTGGTCGTCGGAAAATGACTCCCTCCTACTAATATAACAATCCTTCACTGCAATAAAAACTCCTCCCCCGGTCCTTTCCACTCTATCTTTTCTATAAACTGTGAAATTTTTTGGGAATACTTCATTATCTGCGATTTCGTTACACAACCAACTTTCCGTCCCTATAATTAAGTCTGCGTCAGTAGTTTCAATTAGATGGTAGAAGTCAGCTACTTTATTCCTTAAGCTACGGCAATTTACTACCACGACAGAAAAGGATTTATCAGTGAGCGTATTCCCGGAATGTGTATTCTCATTACAACTCGCTTTCTTAGGTATATTCAAAGTTACATTACTGCTATTTTTTGAAACTGGCCTCTTACTGTTCTCTTTAGACTTAACCATTTCTTGGATATTTTTTCTATTAAATATTGTTCGCGATGGTACCTGATTCGACCCATTAGCTGACCTACTCTCTGCCCTACCCTCTATCCTAAAAAAGGTCTACATATAGAGTAGTGTCACCCCTGCCACACACCCTTTGGGTGGCTTGCAGGGTATGACGTAGATGTAGATGTAGTGTGCAGGGCATAGAGCAAATTACTAAGGAAAAAATTATAATACAGACTTTTA
Organism: Ceriagrion tenellum; assembly: GCA_963169105.1. Lineage (NCBI taxonomy): Eukaryota > Metazoa > Arthropoda > Insecta > Odonata > Coenagrionidae > Ceriagrion > Ceriagrion tenellum. Next base: position 3,945,900 of record OY720633.1, read on the forward strand.
TTCCCAGCATACTTACATTTATACACCATAGTGTTATGTCTAATTAAGTCGTGGCTAATAAAATATTGTTCCATTACAAAATATGTGAAATTATTCAAAAATTTCACCACTCGCAGTCCACTAAATCTGGTATAAAACAAATATATTCGAAGCCACTGGAATCCACTTTCAAGAGCTCATTGGGCGGTGCTCTATTCTAGGAAAATACTTTCCCAGAGGTGTATTTTATGGGAAAACGGGAGTGGAGCCTTCAAGAGAATTCCATAAACCTAAGGAAGATTTGTTAGAAAATTTCAGAGAATTTTTGACAGTGCAAAAGAACAAAATTCGCCCTAAGACCCTTATTTTAAACATGGTTCGTATTTTCTTTCCCAGTCTTGGCAGAGATGAGGGAAATGGAGGAAACAAACGAAGAGAGGATGGAAAAGAAAGCAGGATCTAGAGAACGTGAACAAGGAGAAGGCGATCGTAAGAGGGTTTGGGAGAGAGGGATGTGCGGGGGTTTGAGCGGGGGGGAGCGGCTGCGTCGGGTGAATGTGAAGCGGACAGTTGCGTCGACCGCGTTAAAATGACTAAAAGAGGGCGTAAAGGTGGGGATGGGGCGAATGTGGGGGTGGGCACACTCCAGTATCCCCTCGTAGCCGAGGGGCGAGGGGGCAAAGAGCGTCTCCCTCGCTCCTCGCCTTCCCCCGACTCCACCATTCGAGTGGTTTCAGGGGTCAACTGACACACCATGGTCTTCGGACATATTATTCCATGTCCCATTATTATATATACAGCTATTAAAGCTGGGACACGTTCGAGGCTACAGCTGGGATCCGTACGAGGAAGGTATGATAAAAGAATTAGAGCGTGTGCAAAGGAGATCCGCTAGATTTGTTAAAGGCCGTTATGATAATTGTATTAGTGTTACGAGTTTCATAGAAGAACTAGGATGGGAATTACTATCAGAACGCAGGTTAAAATTTAGGTTAAACCTTATAAGTAAATTCCAAACCGATTTGTTCACAGATGACGTTAGATATATATTGAGAACTCCTGCGTATTATGCTAGGTTTGATCATATTAACAAGATTAGAGAGATAGATTTCGTACCGATAGATTTAAAATGTCATTTTTCCCTCGTACCATAAGAGATAACAATAAACAGCGTAGCAAAGGGATAGGTAAGTGAAATATAGTTAGAGTAGTCTGTAGTGCATGATGCATGTAATAACAACTAAAAATCCCTTTCTTATTATGTAGATACTAACCATCTAGCTGCGTGTGACCCTATTATCTAGCATGTCTCCATTAAATACCCTAGTTGCATGTCAATAGTGCATGTTTGGTGATCTTCACCCTCTGCCACACACCCTCGTGGTGGCTCGCAGGGTATTACGTAGATGTAGATGTGGGAGAACCCCTTAGAGGTGGGATACGCTGTCTCTAACTCAACTTATTGGAGTTGTAACGCCGCGCTCCTTTCCTTGAGTTATTCTCTTTACAAGTTACAAACAAGGGATATGTAGGTTCGTGGTGGCTCGCAGGGTATTACGTAGACGTAAAGGTTAAAAACCGACTAAAATTGGTTTATGGCTCGCTCGTACTTCGGCGTAAAGCCCCATTAACAACAACTTAACTCGGCTTAAGCTGTTCCCGAGTGCCGAGTGGGGCCTGAAATTTACAACCAATCACAGTACGCCACTTTCAAAGTCGATATTACAATCGATTGATGGGCCTTATCGATATCGTAATCCCTTTTTCCCTAGCCTTTGCGATAGTAAACCAGGCCTTGCTATTGGCTAGAACTAAGAGAAAATTGAGAAATGCTCAACTCCAAGACTACGCCAAGTCGAGTTAAGCCACTTTAAGTTGTTGTGAACCAGTGTGTTGCTTTCTCACTGACTCAACTCCCAAGTCGCGTCAAGTTAAGCCAAGTTAAGTTGCTGTGAACGGGGCCTTAACTCAGGAGCGAGAGTAGCCTTAGCTCCGAAATATTGCGCTTGAGCGGGCAAAATTTCTGATCAATCACAAGGAACTTGTGTCCAAATCGATATTACAATCGATCAACGACGGCAATCGCTTGTGTAAGTTGAAGTCACCGCCCGCGAAACATTATTCTGTTCTTTTCAATGCAACGGGAAATGGAGCTCCAGAATCTTTCTCTCAAGTTAACATATTGAAACACTCAATAATTCACTACTAACGCCTTCGCATAAAAAACTTCGGAGTCAAATTCTTTGATTGGAGATGAAAATGCAGAAACCACAAGAGAAGATCGTTTATTTAGGAATACTGCTCTCAAATGTACTTGAATAAATGAACTCAGTTTATTTTCCATCAGTGCAACAATAAAATTGGAGAAAGAAGAGAAACAATAATAAAACAAAAGAGGGAACAGCCTCTTCAGGGCGTGGCGAAAAGTCTTTTGGTCTTTGGCTTTGGGTATTTTACCTGCGGGAAGGTTACTTTCCAACGCCCATATCTACGAGTAGCTTCAATAGCCTCTAACAAGCCTCTGGTTTTTAAGTAAAAAAGACGTTTGCAAGAAACAGTTTGGAATGAAGCCCTGGTATCGATGGCTTTAGTTTGGATGACACACTTCAAGCGGTTAAAAGCAAACAGACACCCAGCCATGACACTTGTGAAATCTGTTGAGAGGCAAAGGAGCACGTCTCGAGGCACTCAAGAAGAGGCCGAGGCCGAGGAAGTAAGGCCAGATGCATCGACCGCAGTGGCGGCGGGGACAAGTGGTACTAATCAACTTTTAACGTCCTCATGTTCATGTCCAGAGGGTGGCAAAAGGAGGAGAATGGGGATTGGGGACGGAGAAGGGAAAGAGGACGGCGGGAGAGACAAGAGTGGCCGAAGCGAAGGCACGGCGCCCTGTTTCGAGGACCTCATGGCGATCGGAGGGAGCCAGCTCCCCTCGATCCACGACCCTGAGCATTGCCGCCGTTACAGAAAGATGGCCGTGCCCCGAACCCCAAATGTGACTGTATACGTCGTCCGAAAACGCCCTAATACTTCTGGCTTCTGTCGCCACAGTGGTGAGATCTTAGCCTTCCCCTTTCTTTCCCACCCAATAAAATATGGAGATAAATGATACCCATTCAGAATAAATGAAAAATTTCTTTTGGAAATAACGTCGTAGGCGTCATGGCGTAGGCATCATTCGATTTCTGACAAATTCACGTTTTGTCCACGGTCGATTTAATTGTGCAGTAATCAACAAGTGAAAAGTTAAAACACTTTAGGATAAATATGAACCATTATTTCCACGAGCCTGCGACAACAGATTTTTCCAAAATAGCAAAGCAGAGTCGTAAAGAAAGAGACACGCAGAGTACTATTTTTTGTAAAATATCTTGAAAAGCATATATCGAAGTATTTTTGATACCACAGGAAATGTGGCATTCTTATTTATTAAGATACCAATTTCACTGAAGTTCCTGCCAAGTGTTATATCGCCCAAGCACGCTAAGTGGCATTAAAGAACGCGTTCGGAGAGTGGCCTCATCCGGGATCAATGAAGCCCCTCCCCCAAACACTACAACAGTGAATAGTTCAGCTTTATTGACACAAAATTCAACACGCGGTCAAGAATAAGAAAAGACGCATCGTAACGCAAGACACAAGGTAGTGCACGTAAAATTTTCCCTCAATACTGATAAATATTTTTAATTAAATAGAAACATTTACCTTTTTAGTAAAGCAGATTTTAACGGATTTAGGCTTGACTTAAAGACATCTTTTGAAAAATTCGAGAACATTAGCAAAAATAGCGATACAGACAATACATGGAAAGAGTTCCTCCAAATTACACGGTCTCTTGTCAACAGATATATACCTCATAAGTATAAGAGCGAGAATAGGGAACCAAGGTGGTACAACGCGGAGGTTAGAAAATGTTTAAAACGCCAACAAGTTAGCCATGGGAAACTAAGAAAAATGTAGCTAATAGCGACCTAACAAATACCATCGAGCATTATAAAATTTGTAAATCAGCCGCAAAAACAGCCCTTAGAAAAGCGTTTAGCGAATTCAAGAGAAAAGTACTTGGAGAACAACTAGAGGGAAATCCGAAAGCATTTTGGTCATATGTTACATCATCTACATCTACATCTACGTCATACCCTGCAAGCCACCCAAAGGGTGTGTGGCAGGGGGTGCTTTCGCACCAGGCATGCATGAATGATATGGTAGAACACCGACATTACATTAAAAACCCGCGTACCACACATGCAAAGCGCCAATTACAAATCTAATACCCAAGAAACATTCTATCTCCAATCGTTCTAACATGCAAGGGATACAAAGACTACTACTACAGATTCAAAATATCATGCATAAATAAGAACATCATTATTTACATCATGCATTAATAAGAAAGAGGAGAATATAATGAGAAAGATTAACTGCCTGCCTATTGTCAATACTCGAACTATTCATGACGACGATCACAGCTGTTATGGTCCCGAATGGTACGCGGAAAAAATGACATTTTATACCTATCGGTTCTACAATCTAGCTCTCTAATTTTATTGGCGCGATCTAATCTGCCGTAGTACGAAGGGGTTAATAGTATGTTTTTTACGTCGTCAGTAAAATGATTTTCCTGAAATTTATTTAGGAGGTTAAGCCTATAATTTAATCTACGCTGTGATAGCGATTCCCATCCTAATTCTTCTAACAGTCCAGACACACTAGCCAACTTATCGTAGCATCGTTTCACAAACCTAGCTCCTCTTCGCTGTACGCGATCTAACTCTGATATCAAGCCCGTTTCGTATGGATCCCATACACTAACAGCATATTCCAGATGAGGCCTAACGATTGAAAAATAACAACGTTCTTTCACTTTCTCATCACATTTTCCGAGTACTCTCTTGATAAATGTTAGGGAAGTACAGGGAACTAAAAAGTCAACGGTTAATTCCTTGAAAAACGATAGAGGCGAAAGAGCAACTTCCAGTTTAGATAAGACTAATTTGTTGAATTATTTTTTTCAGTGAGTTTTTAATCAATCTAAGCGTAGTTCGCAGGAAACCACACAAGACCGATTTCAGCAACCAATGCCCCCGATCGATATATCTGCGGCGGCGGAAGTGGTGGTACTCAGCCAATGAGGACACTTCTTTAGAAATCATGAAGTTAGACCGATGAGCTATGCTATGATAGCTATTGGGGGCCGCGAATATTCACCCTGACTGAATTCTGTGGCGGCGGAAGCTGGCCGAACAGCGGGAAAACCCACTGCCTTTCAAAAATGAATCCTCTTTGGATGGTTAGCGAGCCCTTCTGTTTCCGTATAAGATTCTTAAAAGCGATGCGTATAATTTTTACGATATGTTTAATATGTTAAGTGTTTAATTTACAATGGCTTAAGAAAATATGATCTGGTCTCCAACGAAAATAGCCTTCCTTAAGGTTACTTAGCATCATTAATCTACTATCGTAGATTAATGATGCTATTAAAGTCAATTGGCTGATTTAAGCCAGAGAGTGGCTTAAATCAGCCAATTGACAAATATTAAGGCAAAATATTAGTTATCCTTTCTTGATGCCACAACCACGGGGAGAAAATTTTCAGATTGTGGCTATTGTTTATTGCATGTTCAGACAGTGGAGCTGATCATGCATAAATGCTGATATGATATTGCCTAATGAGTTAAACAAAGAACAAATTATGTCACTCGCTCGAACGTGCATGCTTGATGATCCTCACCCCCTGCCACACACCCTCGTGGTGGCTCGCAGGGTATTACGTAGATGTAGATGTAGAGCACCAAAAATATTGAAGTCTGGTGAAAACAGAGAGTAAAAAATGCCTCCGTACTAAGTTCTAGCGCAATGTACCGATACGTCAAGATTTGAAGCATAGATAAGAACAAAATGATCATCTGATCTCGCATCAATTCCAAAACCTGGGAAAGGAAGTCCGATATTAACACAGGGGCGTGGAAAGTTCAACGGAGGCATGTGATGTGGAGTGTCCTCAAGGGGGAGACGGAGGCGGCGTTAAGGTAGTTCGAGGGCGGATGGGGGGAGGGGGGGTGTTAAAACAGAGAGAGGTCCCCGTCCAAACCATTTGGAGGGCACTTGTACGGAAAGCGATGACCGGCGGGGGGAGGGGAGTAAAGGGAGGTTTGGGTGTGTAGACGGTAGGATACTAAAAAGAACTGAAGGAACTACTGTCCTGTTCAAAATTGTTCATTCCGAGTTTGAAACGTGATATCTTGAAAACTGGTAAAGGTGCTCTTGCCATTTGTACATCACATAAATTTAATTACTTTCTCCGTGGACTAATGGGAAATGCTTATGTTAAATGTAAAATTTCTCGGCATTATCATTGTATGAAGGGAAAAACGGCTGTTTTTTCAAGCTACAAAAAGAATGCGTGTCAGGTGCTTCATTATAACGAAACTAGCAAATAGAGCTCAATTGTTAGCATATACCTCGTTGAAGATATCAATGCAATGGTCCATATGAGATTACACAGCATTAACTTGATCCGTTTAACTATTTTTTTAAAAATACGGAAATTAATATCTCCTGAACCATGGCACCGCACACATTGCTGACTGATGCATTTTCTTGGCTTTGACTTCAATACAATGTGGCAACCACGGCTGTAAGACTGGGATAACTTGAATATTTTATAACTTAGAACATTTATTCCGGAAAAACGTACTTGGGAAAGGTCTATAGAGAGAGAGATTTGAATGAAAGAAGAGTCAAGCACTTTTTTTCGTCAGTTGGGTTACACAATTTAAAAACGAACAGTAGAAGCCAAATGGACTCGGGGTGATTGGGCTGAGATGTGACAGCACCTCACTCTCACTACTTGGGCAGACGATAAGCAGAGGCTTTCGTGGAATTTGTAAATGTGAGGCGCAGGCGACGCCACTCAAGCTTTCAGAAAGAGGGGCACGCCGTTGGAGAGAATAAGAGCGGCCGTGCTTTTCTACCACGTGGGCGACTAGACGTTTTCACGAATGAATAGGACGCAACCGCTTACGCGTCCCATAGGGACTGCGTCTTCAAGGCTCATTACAATATTGAAGGATGTTTATTTTTGCTGGACTGAATAAAATAAAAATTGTATTGAAGGAATCTATTACGTCCTTATGGAGCCCTTTGCGCCTCATTCCAGCATTTCAAACGCCTGTACCCTATTCTTGACCTTTTTCCTCTGAGTACACATTTCTGCCCCATATAACGCCACACTTCATATCAAGCTCTCCATCAGCCTCCTCTTTATATATAGATCCCCATCTTTGCCACTATGCCCATTTTCTTCTAGATATCTAAGTCACTAAACTATTTCTCTCGCTCCAGTTCTCCCCTACTCTTAATACAAGCTGAGCTTTCTTTGTCCTAGGAGTTTCATTAGATTACAAATAATGACTACGAAAGAAAATATTCAAAATTGCTCATCATCTGGGAAAAAATATCTGTAATAACCAGGTGCTTCCTCGGCGAATACTCTTGAGAAAGTCCACAAAGGCCCTGTGCCAGGTAACGCTATTCCCCTCTCAAAAAGGATATTGACTAATTGACCTGTTAAAGATGCTAAGCAGAAATGATCCACATCATATCTTCATAATTTATTCCCACCAGTCATGCTACCAACAAAAACAATATCCAAATTTAAATTATACGTTAGACTACCTCCGTTTAATCCCTTATAAAGTGTAATGACTTCTTGTTTCCCAATCATCATTGACATTTTTTCTTTATTTTAAAAATCAACTCATCCAAAGTCTTTTACAATTATTTAATACTAATAATTAACACTAATAAATGCGTATTTTTGACAGAAAGGTGTACAATATGATAAGCATATTTCGCACATAAAGAATCACTAGATGATTCCTCGCGAACAAACTGAAACTAATGGGTGGTTTCAGGCGTAAGTTTATGGAATTTGTTAACATAATGATGATAACTTATAACTCTGTCTTTCCACATGCTTTGAACATGTGAAAAAATTAAGTTATAAGATATCAACATATGGCTTAAACACATTGAAAACAGTATTTAACTATTTAAGATTTTAACAGTCATTTATCTCAAAAAGGTTCATTTGATAATTTCAGGTTAGTCGCCATAAAGATGGCATAAAATACCGAAGGTATAAATACGGAATCTATTTCTAAATTTGTAATTTTCACAATAATTTCAAACCATTGTGAAAATTATAATGTCATTATGGGTTCAGTCAAAATGTAATTCCACCGAGTCACACTTGAAAGCATCTAGGTCATCGAAAGGATTGATATTTATGCCGGAGCTGGTGGACAACGCCGAATCGCATCTGACAATATCGAACACATGTGTTGACGAGACTCAACTTGACACTTGGGCGATGGTATCCTCATCGAAGGCACGCGACACGGCGGATTAACGACGCCAAACAACTCGACGATCGAACGGTTAGGAGTCGCTCACAATGTCGCGCGTGCTCCAAATGTTAACTATGCGTCAAATCCTCGCACCGCGACAACATCACCAAAGCCCCGAGGGAGTGAATACACTTGTCAGCGAAGGGAGGGGACGAAGGATGAGAGGAAGGAGAGGAAGGGGAAAGAAAGAAAGAAAGATAGTGGAAGCTGGGGAGGAAGTAAAGGAGGGGAGGAGGACTGCAGGCAGGGGGGACAAGACACGCTACTCTCGGTAGAAACTTGGTGTAAGGGTTCCTCCATTCCTCGGGGCGATTGCGGGAAACGTTGAAGAGGAGTTCGGCGGTGAGAGGAGGGTGGGGGGGGAACTAGAAAGGTGGGTGGAGTGGGCGGGGGTGGGTGGTGGGTGCGGGGGAACGAGAGTGAGGAGTGGGTTTCCGCCCGAGGAGCACGAAACTTGGGCGCAACTCGAGCAAGCGTGTAAAGAGTGCGGGGGTGCCGCGGGTGGGGAGGAGACGAAGGGGTGGGAGCGAGCGATGGGTGTGGATGGCGGAGGGCGGAGGGCGGTAGCGAGGGCTGGGTGGATGGTTGGACGCGAGATGGAGTTGGCAGCGGATCGAACTGGAAGCCTACGAGTTGATTTGACGATCAGCGCCGCGCTTCCATAATTTCAAAATAGGCACGACCAATTGAGACTTTAAAAAATCCGCAAGGTATCGAAACTAGGATTAAGGAAGTTTCCTTGCAACTGCGCGAGTCAAAACATATTGTAAAACGCAACGTTAAGTTCATTAGGTTTAAAAATTCCTGCTTTAGCAGATGGAATACAAGCAATTGAAAACTGAAATAAAAGAACAAAATATTCCGAGAAATCCACGAATACACTTGTAATGGACACCTTTGTCACAGACATCGACACAAACTTCAGCGATTTTCATCCGCAATTACCACTTTATGATTTCAAACATTGCACTTATTAGAAAATGGCTGACAAAATTATGAGGAAAGATGGATATATTTTACTATCAGACAGTTTGTCGAGAGTTTTCGCTGCGTATTTCGAGTTTTACCATCTTTTAAACAATTTCTGAACAAAATATTGAAGATGGGTAGGATTATATTGTTCATATCAGACTGAGGATCTATTTTTCCATAAGAATCCAGAGTACAAAGAAAATGTCACTATATCATTTTACGGAAGAACCACTTAAAGAATCCCACTAGATAAAAACTGTTTTCGGTCGCCTCAAATGTAGCAAATATGTATAACCCTGATCCCTCCCTTCACTCACTACGTAAATTTCAAAATGCCATACCTGATAATGTCTCTTATGATACCACATTTAGATTGGAGTGGTGTATTGTGTTCCCGCCTTCCGTATAAGCTACCAATAAAGCTCTACCGAGTATTCCAATCATGAAACTAACAGAATCACGTAACTATTTACAGTGAAGCCTGTATTAAGCGGCCACCACCGGGCCTTCGAAATAATGACCACTTGAGACGGTGACCGCTGGATAGATGTTAAATTGACACTCAATACATTGGAAATTCATTTCTGAAGAATCGGCCGCTTAGACAGGTGCCCAATCCATGGAGGCGGCCGCCTCGGCAGGTTTCATTGTACTTCTCCTAACTACATTAGTTTGTCCTGGATTCTCGAAAGAAAATTCATTCTTAGATTTCTCATTACTGCAACAAATATTTTTAAAATTTTGATCGACCTGACATTGAGTAAATAGCTTGCATTCCTCTTCATAGAATACGTAACATTCAGATCACTAGGAGTGATACACAAGCTGTCCCTCATCATAGAACTAATTAGCCATTTAAGAATCACCGCATGTTGTCAGGGTAATTGACAACCCTCTATTACAAAGCCCATGCCCATCCCTTCCATCGTTTGAATAAATGCACTGCACAAATCTACTCAAAATTCAGGTCAGCCAACCTAGAAATGTAGCCAGAGAGCTAACATCATTCTCATCCACAAAGCATACCTTAATTTACGTCTTTGAAATCAAGGAAGAATCTCAACACTTCGAGCAACTAACGGCAATATTATATGGTTATCATTACCTTCTCTGTAACATTTCACAAGTTTTTCACACCCCATTTTAGTGTAGGTGTCTTCCAGCCGCTGTCTTTTTTGTAAGGATACATGCTAATTTTTTTGCATTTTCACGCGAGTGCTGTAATATTTGTTGAAGTACGTAACATTGTCTGTTTTACGTTACTTGCTAATAACAATAACTAACCACGCGAAGAGCGGGGAATGATACATAAATAAAGTAAGAACTTAACCCGGACGAACTAATTATATCTTTAAATGTTATAACATTTGATAGCCGAATTTTTCACGCAAATTAAAAGACATTAACCATTAATGAGACTGACAATGTAAAAACTTATTTGCCTTTTTTTTTTACTGTAAGGATAAAATTCTAATACAAGATTAACAATCACACCTTAAGCTACAGAGTAAGTCCTACCTACCAATAGTGCGGTCATTGCGAAGAGTATTTAAAGCGTTTCATAGCAATGGCACTGGAGATGGATGCAAGAAAATTCATTTTGTAAACAAACAGCAGGTCAACGATCTTCTTTTACTTTTTCGCCCAGAGGCACACTACGAAAATTTGCATTTCCCCTCCCCTATGTCCCATTTTCAAATGCTCAGATTGCCTCACTAATTCTCATGTACTCCATTAATTACGCAATGCATTCAACATAAGACTGGAGGGTAAACCCCGTTGTCGTGGACTAAATAAACTTGGATTAGTATCGCGTGGGAAGGGAAATACATTAAGCGGACGCGCTTGCGCGGACTGGGAACGGAACACGGTGAGAAAAATCCCACGTCACGTCAACACGCAATACTTTCCCGGAGGTGCGGTGTATGTGCGATTGGAATACACCGTTAAGGTTGTTCGAGTGAGATATCATTTCGCATGGAATTCAATGAATTTGACCTCATTTCAAAATAAATATCGCACCTTTCCAAAGATACCAAAATATCAGCCATTTAGCGCCACACTTTTCGAGATATTTGAGAAAAATGTATGCCGTTTAACATGAAAAGTGGAAACTTATAATATGTATTCCATAAAGACTCAATTTTTAAAAAAGGAGGAATTTCCAACACCTAGATTTCGTAAGAAATTTAGAAGGCGGTGTTTGTATGTTTTATTGACTGTTAAAAAAATCAATTACTAACCGCATACATTTTTACAGAAATCATAGGAATCCTTTTGTGAAGGCATTTTCACTGTACAGTAGTGCTGGGGACGGAGCGGAGGTTTACGGAGCGATTGTTAGTCGCGCTTTCAATCGGAGCCTCCGATCACTCGTGATGACCCGTGCTCGTGACTGACTCTCCTCTATTTCTCTGCTTGTTTATCACCATTGTTGGGATTTTTTATTTATTTATGCTTGGAGTTAGATTTTAAAGATCCCCATTTTAATATATACAATGCTAAATAACTTAATAATTTAAACTAATATATTATTACAAGTTTCATATTACAGAGTACGGCGTGAAAAAAATTGAGTCAAGCCAAAAACTGAACACAGATGTTTTCATTTGATTTCTAAGGACTTCGGTCACCTAAAACTATATTTTTATGCATTAATATCGCAACACATTTTTACGTAATGCTTCTTACATCGGCTGAAATTTAAAAAAAAAAAAATTGAATTTGGTCTACATTATTGCTAGAAGAAAATACTCCCAAAAACTATCATAAGATTGTCGAAGAGATATTGTGCGGAATAAAGTTAAAGACAATACGCCGATTTACAAAGTTCCTTCAGTTTATTAAGAAGTGGACTGTAAGTTACACTGTTCGGTCGAGCAGCTGCTGCTGGCTGACGTGAAGGCGAGAGAGATGAGCGATTGGGGAGAGCGGGGCGAACAGGCCTGACGGCGGCGGCAGGTAGGAGGCGCAGCACGCGCATGAGCCCGAGCTACCTCCTCCCAATGCGCAAGTCAAAACCCAAAACAGGTGGGAGGTACAAAAACCCAAACAGATATTTTCCTTCTATCACAGTAGGGATTATATTTTAATGTTGTTTTAAAATTTAAGTAGATGTAAGAAGAATGACTCAAATGCAACAATATCATTGACTGATTTCTTAAATGTTTATTCTTGAATATAGGGAATCAATGGCATTTTTCCACTCTGACTGCTCTTACCCTCCCAAAAGTCCCCTCCGGGGCATCCGATAGGGGAGGCTGTTTAACCTCCGGAATATGTCACCATCTCGCCATAAGAATGCGAGGCTGCATAATCAAGAGAGACTCATGTTGTGGTTTCTCCTTGCCTTCCTATATCACTCTGTGAATTTAACTCCAAGCAGTCAATACCGGACCGATCGTGTTCATCAGTGCTTTTCGCTGAGATTGCTGCCTTTCAGATGCGGAGCTGGGTGGTTTTAGCATGCAGGTTATGGAAAACTCGCGTGTCTCGTTCCAGATTTCAGAGATAACCATATATTTCCTAAAACAGGTTTAATTTGCCAAGACTTGGTCTCTTGGTTCCTAAGTTGAGAGTCGCACGCGTTCACCAAAGGCCAACTGTCTTAAACTCAACTGTCCTTCAGTAAAACAAAAGAGGTTTCAACTATTATTTCACACAAAGCGCTGAACACGACAAAGGTATATGTGCGTCCTATTGGGTAATTACAGTGAGAAATATTTTTAACAACTAGGAAAACCAACAAAATACACGAAAATGCATTCATGACGTGATCTGTGAGTCTAAAAGTTCATTTTTTTTATAATTTATATCTCTTTGAAGAGCATGTCCGCGCCATATTCCATTGAAAATGGCAAATATGTCTTAAAGTATATTCATTTACCTGCTGAAAATTTTGTATTACTAGATTGATGAATTATTTCTCGTTACAATAAGATGGAATTCATGAAATTTTATTGTGCAGTGATCTCTAGCCCAAACTACCTTTAAGGGGAATGAAAGAATTGAAAAAAATTAAGCTCTGAAATTCCAGAAAAACTTATGGGAACGACCGGTTTTGTAACAATCTAACGTCATGAGATACGACATGACTATGATTCGAACACAGTTGTTCCAATGCATTAATGTAAAACTGTATAAAACAATCCCCCATCTCCAAACTTAAACAACTCCCTCACAACCAACAACGACCATACAAAATAAACAAATTAAACATTAAAACACGAAAACAAGAAATAAGAGAAAAGAAAACACACATGTAAGACTTAAGGCTTTCCCGGCGAATGCTTTGAATGTATAGCTCTCGGGTTTCCAACCGGGAACATGAAAGGTGCATTAGGCTCTTCCACCCCGATAAATCCGCAGTAGCGGAACATAGCCTCGAGAATGGACACAGAATCAAATTCAAAGGGACCGAGATCCTTCACCGCGCTCCAAGTTATTGGGACCGGATTGTGAAGGAAGCTGTGGAAATCAACAACCACAGAGACAAGGTTTAACCTAAATTTTAACCTTCGTTCTGATAGTAATTCCCATCCGAGTTCTTCTATTAAACTCGTAACACTTAACAATTATCATAACGGCCTTTAACAAATCTAGCGGATCTCCTCTGCACACGCTCTAATTCTTTTATCAAAACTTCCTCGTACGGATCCCATGCACTAGCGGCCCACTGTGCACTCTGAACCATACACCGCCACCCACTCCGATCACCTGCACCATCCTATGCACCTTCCTATCCATGCACCTTCCTATCAATGTTTTCCCCTTCACCCGCTCCCCCACACGCTCCCCTTGGCAACGCACGTGTTATGTACTGGCTGGGCTATATAATCCCTTCGGTGGGATGGGAGGGACGCCATAGGGAGGGAGGAGGTCGGGCGATGTGCTCTCTCCTCGAGATGGACATCTCCCTTCTCTAAGTCTCCCTTTTAGAGCCTGGCGAGAGAGAGAGAGAACAGAGGTGGGGAGGAAGAGAGAAAGAGGGAGTTTATTCCAGATTTGTGAGAGGAAATCTCGCGGGGTTTTTCTGAAGAGGAGGGAGGGGGTGAGTGGCCGGGGGGAGGGTGGGCTCGGATATGGGGTGGGGAAGGGCAATTAGCGAAAAGTTGGGCCTTTAAAGCCTTTGGCTTACGTTTTGGCAGACGAATGGGGTCCTCCTCCCTCCTCGTCCTGCATACTCCCACGAGCCTCCTCCTTCCCATCATCCCCCTCCAAATCTCTTCCCTCGCGTAGACGTGGGGATGGACGGTAAGGGGCGCATCGGGGGTGGGTGGGTGGGTGGATGAGGAAAGAGATGGAGGGATGGATTTTGACGAGGGGCACGAGGGTGAGGGGTTGGTTGAGTGGGGCATAAAAGCGGCGGAGAAGACAAGGGTGAGGGATGGGGTGGTTTGGTAAGGGAGGGGGGTGTGGTCAGGTAGAAAAGGAGGGCTTTCATTGATCGGGAGGAAGATTCTCAATGTATACAAGTGTCCACAGACGCGATGCGCACTATAATGCCAGTCAGTCGTGTTGGTTGAAGTGTAAAGACAAAATGGGAACCAAAACGGCAATATTTGGAACAATCCGTTCAATGTTCTCAAGTTGGCGCACATGGGAACACATAATCGCACTTAAGCGCACATGGACGATGTTGAATGGTGCAATGTGAGGTGAAAAAGTGCTTTCTAACCTGCACGCAGGAGGCACTCAGTCGGTGAACAACAGCCAGCCAATTCATTCGTGTATAGTTGCTGAATTCGTTTAAAACATCCATTTAAATACGTAGGTTGTTTTGCAGGATGATAAAAACTATGCAGTATACACGTTTGACGGATTTACTAAAATTTAACAAACTTGAAAACATTCACAGATACAATTATGGACGTTCTTTTGACGACCAAGAGCTTCCTCAACAAAATAAGTAAGATGCTGAAAACGTAGTAATTTTCAGACGTACTTCACAAGTAAGTGTGTTTCTAGGTTTACACCAACGGTCACATTAATTATTCTCATGTAGCCACATACGATGCCCTGTTTAGAAGTGATGCACTTTAACTGCAAACCAAGACGAAATTCCTCGCTTATATATGCGTTTTCTCTGTCGACTTTCGAGAAGGAAGAATCCGGCTCCCTATGGTCCGGGCAGAAGTCAGGAGTGGGGCACTTCGAATTGACTTACCACAGGTGCCGAGACGAACAGATTTTAGGACTTAGTCAGTAACTACGACCGAGACTCCAAATATCTCCTTGATTCCAGCACCAGGCTATTTAAAGGACACTCAACTTCCTTCAGATGATATTGAAATAAAACGAGCATGCCCCTACAACAGCATTTTCCAAAATGTACTCCACATGTGATTCTTAGAGACTCCAACAGCAGCGGTGTTGAATACAAGCAACCCGTATATTTTAGTGCTGCTTCCATCTTGCGTTTTTGCAATGTTTTTCTATACTGATATGTAATTACCTTATTATTCATACCTCTGTAATTGTGTATTATGTAATACGCCTCATATGATATAGATAGAACTAACGTTAATTACTACTAAGGGCTTCACAACAAGCTTCGGCTTCAAGAAGGGCTCCGTGGCTGAAAAAAGTTTAGGATCATATGGCGCATTCATACGACATAATAATATTTCACTTACTGACGATCCTCTAACCGTTGAGTTTCCCCTTCCGTATTTTTCCGCTCACTCGACTTAAAATGCTTCCTGTTTTTGAAAAATACGAAACAAAGGGTGAGATCGCAAATGACGGAAAAGATTATTTTTAATGAGGGATGGGCAGAAAACAGGTAATTACTGTTGTTGACTGCTAAGGGCCCTAAGGGAGCTCAGGGATTGCTCATTGTTGAGCGTGTGGATATTCAAAGGAGATGGTAACAGGATAGCCGGGGCAGAAAAGAAAGGAGGATGACAAGGAGTGGAATTGTGTGGAATGAGCAGAGATTCACCATTTCCTTCCAGATTCCGAGAAGACGGAGACACATTGAGAAGATGAGAAGGGTATATCGGTTGAAGGCATTCGACCGCCCGTCCGTTTTTAAGGACCACAAGGCAGGAAGAAAGGGAGAAGTTTGAGAAGGATGAAGCCCTTATCTTCCCTTCAAGGACTCGCTCACTCTTGTAAGCCATGCGAAAGCCTTCTCTTCCCTTTCATAATGAAAAATTTCTTGAGTTTCATCTCCAGAGGTAGCCGGACAAAAGATAATGCTATAAAAAAGGCAAGAAACCGAATTTAGAGGCGTAATTGCCGTCGGATGCAGAGTGCAAGGACGCAAAGGGACATAAATTAAATAATGCGCTCCTGTCCATTCAACATACATCAGCCATCAGCCTCTCGTTCGATCAATCCTCAATATAGTCCGCTAAAAGAGGAGAGCGAGGCTGTCAACCAATATATGGGAAAATCCATAATCGCTGCTGCTTACATGAAAACATTTGGAAGGGCTAGGTAGGAGACAAAACATTTCACATTCCGTAGATAAGAAGAATCTACGCCAGGTTTAAGCTGAAGGAATGCTGACTTGGATGAGATAACTACAGAAACGAGTTCTCAGCAAATATGAAATTGCATTAGTGAGAAGCGCGATGCGGATCATGGCGATTCCTAACACATATTTCGTGTAATGAAATTGAGAGCAGGTTGGGGACTTACAACACAGTAGGAAAAGAGAACTAAGATGACCCAGGGTACAGCTAGTGCTGAAGGCTACTGGTTAACAAAATTTCATCTGAATATATTTCCACCGGAAGGGCGGAGGGATCTTAAAATACAGTCTCTTGTCGTTTCGCTACACGCCTCTTCTCCTTCGAGCTCTATCAACAATCATCATCATCAACAGTTTCCAGCCAGTGGCCGGGTCTGATTTGTTCACAAGCTTTTCCTGTCCCACAACCATTGCTCTTCTCTAACTTTACTTAAATCCTCCCCCCATTTCTCTAAACTCTTTCACTCCATTGACCGATGTATTCTCTTGTCTTCCTCTGGCCGATTCCCTTGCTTTTCCGTTTCATGTACTATCTGTATTTCTATCGACAATCAACCTCTCCAATCCACCATGGAAGCCAAATAATAACCAAAAATATGTAAAAAACATAAATGTAAAATATAAAAAAATAACACGAATTAAAGCGGCGAGGCGTTACAGCAGAAACTTCCACTGACTTTTATTTTTTACGATCTTCAAAGATTCCAAGCATTCTTTTTAACGTTAAAAGATAAATGTTGATCCAGAAGCGAGGATTGCTTTCCGTTTCATAAACGTACGAAGTGTTTATACAGCCATCTTTGTGATAAGAATAGAGGTCTTCAATGTGACAGAGTGAGCGAGAAAACACTTCAGCAGTGGAGTCTGAGTTGATGTGGGAGGGACGTGTGGGAAGAACAGGTCCGAGTCGGCGGGATGTGGGCGGGAAAGCGGGAAGGCGAAGCGTTTGTTGGTCGGTCGCTTTTATGCATGCGGCTATAGGCCCGGCGGGCTGCCGCGCCACGCCGCCTTCAAGCGGACAAACCGAGAAAACACCCGTCGCGGGCACCCGGAGGCGATTCGCTCCCATACGGGGGAAGAAAAGGCAGGATTTATTCAGAGTTTTCGATCGCCGCATTTTTCCTATGGACTATAATTCGTCAATACTTCCCGAAAGCTACCCTTTCTCCCTCATTCAAGTGGCTCCGGCGTGGGATACAGAAAAACGAGGAGGCGAAAATGCAGAGGAAGAGCGCCCATTTATTCGTGATACTCTTTTTCCCTGCTGTCGAGACAAAACCGGTTGTTCCTCGAGGCATAAACCACGGGAGTAAAGTGTTGTCGACGCGAAATGAACAAGCAAAACGATTTCATGTTTGCATATACAGTCCCCTTATGAGGGGTGTATAATTCAAAAAGGGGAGGTGGAATGTCATGAAGGACATCTTAGTGTTCATAACAACTGCGCACAATGTGAACACATTGCAAGCCACTTAAAAACAAATATTAACAAAAAGGTGTCACACCTCTCATTTACTGTTATCAATTTAGCCAATAACTTTCCTTTAAAATCAGCGATATTCAGATAGACGCAAGAAATCAAAATATAGAGATTTGGAATTACGTACATGCATATGCGTCACGTAGTCACCATGGGAGTAGTCCGAGTAAAAAATAACTCTGGGTCATTGGTTTGAAAACTGAAAAAGATTTCATTATATCCCCAGATCTATATTGATAAGATATTTAACAAACCCGCCAAATTCATATAAGCGTGTCCACGAAAAACTTAATGTCTTCTTATGTCAACTACGTCGAAGTTATGTCAACTACGTTAAGGAATTCAAAGCATCTTAAAGACAGATGAATTGTAAATTTAATGACAACTTCTTCTTATGTGATGAACACATGAAATACGTGTTTACAGACATGACTTAACGACAGGTATTGGGAGCGCGCAGTTGGCCTATACATATTTAAGAGCAGTGGATAAGGATATGAATAAAATACATTCATCAGCCTAAAACCTTGTCATTTCCTTTCAAGGTATCATCCGCTATTAACGCCTACACCTTAACTAAAATGAACCACGATTACACGCGTAATTTTCTTCCCAACACCGTTCTCGTCAATACAACCAACGAATGTGAAACCGAAGGGCTCAACTTGGCGGAGAACGGTTGTAAACTCTTATTCCACGAGAGTTCTTGGAGCGTAAAATGTGTTCGTTCAAAAGAAAGATAATGAATGGATCTGCTAAATAAGCCTGAAACTGAAATTCCACCTCAAACCTCCCATTAACTATGAATACACATGAATTAACAGATGGATGTTGAAATGAAAGCAACAACCTTTCGCAAGAATACAGACAATACATTTGAACAAAGTAGAGAACGAATGCATCATTGGTAAGAAAAGTAAAATAACATTATTACACATTATGTTAAGGAATTCAAAGTATCTAAAAGACAGATTAATTGTAAATTTACATGAAAAAAGACTTCAACAACTTCTTCCAGGGCACAGTCACAAGAACAGATTTGCAATGATGGCAACAGCGAGTTCCACTCAATCACCGAAGTTTGATTTCTGTAAACGTTACATCGTGGCTAGACAAGGTATCCTCAAAATTATTCACTGAAGGCTTGTCTCAATCGCCTGGCTCTGTAATGGGCAAACATTTAATTCGCACTTGGCGCTATATACAAGTGTGTTATTATGAAGTCTGGTGGACTTTTATTTGAAACATTATCTCGGCGTTAAACTACGAATGACAAGATATCAGTCATAAAAACTCGAAAATGATTTATCTCGGGGCTATTTGGGAGCGAGTTCATCGTATTTTCCTCATTAAGTGCATGTGATGACAATTTTCTGAGTAATGGGCTAAAAGTCACCCAAACTTCAAGCCAATTAGGCACAGGAATTCAGCTTTCATAACAACTTGTTTAAATATTCTACATTCATTACTTTTCACCTTTTGAGTCTGGTGGGAGTGAAGAAAGATCAATATTGAATTATTTAGCACTTAATGAGAATGATGCCATATAAGAAAGAATTTTACTCCATACAATATTTTCAACTATCCATATCAGCGAAATTTAAAATTAATTTTATATGACATTTGTCTGAAAAGCGTATGCATTTTGAAAATTTTTCTGCCCAGCTACTTATTCGCGAAAAAAGAATAATTGATCTTCAAATGTCAAAACATCAAGGGGAAATATTACATTTAAGTTATTTACACGATAAAATATGGGATTAACGGCATATTTTAATGGCGCAATGAAGATATGTATCCCTTTGCATGCAATTAAAATTTTGTATATGCTACGTTTTTCCTTATTATATTTTTCTCTGGAGACAAAGAACAATCATTAAAGAATCATAGTCCATATTATCTTTTATTGCCAACGATTCACGTATGTATTTTTCCTCTTTAGGGCTAAGATCTCCTCCTATTTTTCTTTTCATAAGATAAAGATGATTATTCAAAAAAGTAAATACTTTTGTAAAAACTAATAATGATACTCAAAACAGATAAAAATAAAAATACGACAGTAATGTATCATTCATGTCACAATAAAAGAGTTCACCATTATCTCATAAAAAGAAACTCAGAAGGAACTCTACGTTCTGAAGAAGTAAAATAACTATTAGTACCATCGGCAAAAGAGTAGAAGTATGATCCATTAATGCTAGGACCGATGCCTTCAGAAAAATATAATTACAGAAGACCCTCGCTTAACCAAAATAAATGGGGCAGAACAGTTTCGCATAACCCGTTCATCCGGATAATCGATGATGACTGAATTTTTAATCAAGAAAAATTTGAAGAAAATACCTACAAGAGACTATTTTATTAACGTGACAATGATTACGTAGCCAAAATTAATACCTGTGCATCATAAATAATCTATTTCTAGAAATAATAAAAAATCTTCGTCCTGACTTTTTCTTCACGACGGTCGCGGGCCGTCTTATCTCTCCATTTCCTGATTAGGATTGCATCAGCTAGCATTGATTCGTTTGATTACTTAACAAATTAGAAGTAAATCTGCAAGAAACCCCGATTCCACCTCTTGCTACCAAAATTAATATTACATAATATGCCCGTCATACTCTTCTGCATGGCACGGATTGCAGAATAAATGATTTTGGAGCGTTTGTTGACAGTTTTGGTTAACCCTGGTTTTCACTTAGCGAGCTTTTGTTAAAATGAGTCGACTGTATATAATATTGATAGATTACGAGAAAGGTAATCAACTGGAAACTTTTTTCTTCCAAATTCGGTGATTTGGTCTTCATTTTCAACCCTAATTCTTCAATAATGGCACTCATTTTATTTTTCCAAGACCTTGTATTACATCATCTTCATGATGCTTTTTAGCTGATATCAAATCTCATTTCTGACAATAGTTACAAGGTTTTGACGCAAAAAAGAATCATATACCACAATGTGGCGACGGTGATAGGGAGGGAGGAAGGGATGGAAGAACTGAGGATGAACGTCGGATGCTCGGTGCAGTAATTGAGATTAGTGAAGAGGTGGTGGTAGCGGCGAAGTTAGGGGTCCTAGTGTGTCAGTCTTTCGAAGACAGCTTCCCCCCACTCCAAGCACATCTCCCACCCCTACTTCTAGTGAGTCTCGGACATCGTCGGGAGGGAGGAGAGTCAGGGGCGGCAATGCCATTGTGGAGCGCCGGAGGAAAGAGGGACGGAAGACCCGGAAATCTAAATGAGACGCAATGAGAACGAATTGAGGCAGGGAAAGGAGAATGGGCGGGTTTGTTTTTTCTTGCGAGAGGGGGTGAGTTCGGGTTAATGGCGGGGGAGGAAGTAGGAGAGAGAGAGAGACCTGAGAAGGAAAAACAAACAAGACGCTCTCCCCTTCCAAGAAGAGCATTACCTTCCTCCACCGATTCCTTCTTCCGACTCCCAACTCGAAAGAAGACTTCCCGATTGGAATGAGGTCTCGGACACGGGCCTTGGCCTCCACCGACTCCCTCCCCCATTAAATTAAGGGACACTGTCATGGCGACCGAATGAATTTTTCATGCATTGCGTGTCAAAGCTTACAAGTGGAGAGGAGGGTGGCAGAAAGGATGAGTCGTTATGCGCTCGACAGTCATCATTCATCCTATAAACCTAAAACCTGAACTATTACAATCCATGGAGGCAATTAAATAAGACCACAATCCGGATTCGATGCCTCCGTATCATCATTAGCCGCATAAAGGCCTGTGACCGCTATCCGTCGCCTCCCCAAAATCCAATTCAACCTCTATGGTGATGACGAAAAGGCATTGACATTCGGATCGCTCACGACTGTGTCGATATTTCAGTAATATAAAATGGGATTCCACCAATTTAAAATGAATTTTATTTTGTGATCCATCCGTTGACCTGAGTGTCTTCATCCACAACAGGTCATCTCAGCGATCATCGGTGAGAATAGTTTGGCGAATTCTAAAACTCCCTCCCACATAACGAAGTCATAATGAATACATATCTAATTTTGAAGCATCACAGTTTCAAAATCTATCATGAATCGATTAACGTATAAAAAATCCACCTTAGAGTATATTTTATCTCAAACAATTTGGATAAAATGCTTTCTAAGTATCTGTAATGTTATCAGTCAAAATCAGCCAAGATAGTTTTAATGAGAATACTATTCATAAATTTCTCTCTTACACACTCACCTCTATCCAAACACAATCAAATAATAACATTTCCTTCTACTTTATCACCAAATACAATCTAATAATTACTTCTTCGTATTTAGAAACCTCTCGATAATATGAACACCATCATTCCTGTATGTCGATAAAAACCACCATCTTAGCTCTGAAGTGATCGACCCGAGTCTTCTGGGTCCTGAATGCAATCATAGATAGTTGTAAGAATTGGTTAGATTCAGCGGTCAATGTATTGCCACCCCGCCCGGTGAGGCTATTTCAGTGACGTATTCGGGCAAGTTCATAAGCGTTATGTGGAGAATCTATCCCGTGCAGTACTCCCTCTAATGGATGGGACGAATAGCTGTTTACTTCGAGTCGTCAGATTTCTCTCCATCCATCCTATACTTGCCGAATAATCTTTCTTTTACCGTCCGACCCAATAATCCAAATGGCTAAAATAAATCCAGCTGTCGGTATCCTCGGAAATTCACTACAGTTCTCTACGGCTGCAGAAAAAATCCAGGCTAGGAAATTGAATTTTGTTCTTTTTCAGAACCGTAAAAACTGCTATTGGCTCATTAGCTTCGCAACTCCATTCAACACAACGAGGGTGAAATTGCACCGAACGAGTTCAGTCGGCGGAAGTGAAAGGGCGCGAAAGAGTATTTTGAGAGTGGCGCTCGCTCCAAGAGCAGGTGCACGCAGTTTTACCCCGACGGCACGAAACAATCGAAGGTCGAGGAGCGCGCGTTTCCGCCCTCTCCCCGCGAGAGAGCGCAAATGGCGTTAAAGTCACCACCGCTCTGTCGCTAGTGTGCCTCTCTCTCTCTCTCTCTCTCTTGGGAGGAAGGCAGGGGAAGAGGGAAGTGAGTGTTTGACGGAGGGAACGGAGTGGGTTGCGCGGTGGAGGAGGAGGTCACACGTGTGGAGGCAGCAAGTGAGGAAGAATGGGAGAGAGAAAGAGGGAATGGGTGTGTGATGTGAGGGGGGAAGGAGGAGGAGGAGGAGAAGAAGAAGTGTCACGATAGGCTGCGGGGGTGGGTGTCGAGGGGGGATTTTGAAAGGAGGAAATGGTGAATGGGAGGGGGACAACAGGAAGCGTGTGGGCGGCCGAGGAAAGGGGTTGAGCAGCTTTGTTGAAAGGTCGAGAGCAGAGAGGGGGCGGAACTGGGGGAGAAGACAGACACTGCCGCACTGGGTGCACCTGATGCAAGAAGAAGACATGGCTTTGACTAGTTTTTTTTATAGGTAGCGTTATCAGCTACTTTTCCCTTATTACACCCTATTTGGAATACGCTGCCGGTGTTTGGGATCCTCATGTGGCAAGCATAAAAACCGAGCTACAAAAAATAAAGTAAAGATCGGAAAGATACGTAAAAGCCCTCACAATAATATCGTTAGTATAACTGACCCATTTGCAAAAACTAGGACGGGAATCGATTTTAGTCCGATTATTAAAATTTAAACTAACCTAGTACGCAAGCCCCAAAATGATTTATTTGCTGACGTTAATAAAATCTTAAGAACTCAGACATGCTGCGGTAGATTAGATCACGAGAACAGAATTAGGGAACTAGACAGCAGAACAATGTCCTTTTTCCGATAACAGACTATGACAGCTACCAATGAGAATTTCAGCTAGGTTTGTAGTTGGGCAGGGTAGTTAATAAGTTGATTCACTCCCTAATTGTACTATCTTTATCAGCTACCATATACTAACACCATGTCAAGCACGTTTCCGGTATGCCACATGCATCTCTGCCCATTCACGAAGTTGCATAATAACATAATAAATCTATGTAGTTTCCTAGCATTGTGGGAATATCCATTGCGCAGTGCATACCGGTGAATGTCACCTGTGACACAAGTATTATCAGGTTGTTTTTCCAATGTACCGGTAGCGGTACCTTCGTTAATTTTATTGGGGTGGAGTTATTCACTACATGTTGGCGATATCTAACCCCTGCCACACACACTTTTACGGGGTTCGCAAGGAATCATGTATAAGTAGATGAAGAAGAATAATGATCGGGTTGGTGTTTCTGTACCCCACCGAATTCTCATTCCTTAGGGCCCGGATTCGAATTCCGACAGAGTTGGAGAAGTTTATTCAAGATATTTCAAAAAGTGTCTGGGTGCTGTGTGAAGAGCCTTAGGAGGGTATTCCATTTGTCGGAGGGGGTGCTCAAATGAGGACCCCATGCAGGCCCAGACATTGAAATTCTGGCCCTCCACCGGCAAAGATTTGTAAAGGGTTCCCTAATGCAAATGAAAAATAAATCACATCCCAAAGCCGTTGAGAAGGAAACGATATATATTTAAGTAATTCTTATAATTGCCACGTTACCAAGGATTCCTGATTCCCAAATTAATTTTGGACGGATTTAAGGGAACTAGATGTAAATATAGCTGAGATTTCACTTGAACGGTTGGTGGACGGAACACTGTCCCGTGGGTGAATCTGTGGCAGTAGACAGGAAGAGTTACTCAGTGTTATTGGGTAAAAGTGCGCACACAAAGTGCAAAGCCACGAATCGAGCAATACAAAATCGCTGGCTTTAATGTTTTCCCAAAAAAATCAATTCTTGCATTACCACAAAAACAAGTAATATAAAAGTCGCACGGAGAAAATAGCATCATTTTACCGGTATGGAATGTATTGTTTTAACTCCAGGATACCGATTTCCAATGACGTAATGTTTTCTTTTTCCCGGTGTGAGAAAGAACTAGAAGTTCCTTTATGTGGCCTTGATGTGAGAAAGAACTAGGAACTTCTAGTTCTTTCTCAGACCGGCAATAAAACAACGTTCTCTTGTGGGGAATTCGCTAAAAAAATAACGTTTGAGCTCACTATGCACACAATTATGCCTCACAAGAAACTATGTACATACAAGAATGCCGTATTCTGGCGCGTGGAAAATTTTGCGTTAATTTCTTCCGACACTGAACATACAATATTAGTATACCTATTACACATGGATATATAGGATAGAAGTCATGAGCTCAAAATTCTGGTGATAACAAAATCTAAGGTAACAGCTGTAAATTCATCAAAAATATTTTAAAATAGTTTTCCCGAGGAGTAAATAAATCTCTGTCATGAAGTCTGTTACGTTTCCCGGTCAGAGAGTAGCTTTGAAAACCGACGTTAATGATTCACAAAATGAAGGGTAATGGTATTCAAACAAATATAATTTTACTCAATCAACACTATTACGACAGCATTACCGACAGTTTAACTAATAAATGCTTAATAATTGGAGAGCCTCCAAAATAGTGCTCTTATGAGCTAATGACACATCTACTATAACATTTCAGATGCTCAAAGGACTAGTGAAAAGATACTCCCACGACAGACATGCCTGTTCATCACTTGAGTTGCTCACCTCCATAAGGTCCATTATTCCACATTAACTTACGTCTAACTCCCTGATTCATGGTTGAGTAGAACATGAGCTACCCAATGAAAATTATCATATCTGAAATGTCTCTAAATTATTCAGCCAAAGGACATAAGTTAAATCCTCTAACAAAAGGTTGGTTTTCAACCAGTGAAATACTTATCGGTTAAAAGTGGAAGAGCATGAGGTCTTCAATCCTTTTCTGTCCAAAGTTTTAGCATTTATTTCAGAATATCGCTATGTATGCTCATTCTCCGACAAAATTTATGTTTGCCTCTCTCATAACGCGAGTTTTGAAATCATTCAATAAAAAGGTTAAAACTTCAAGTTACGCGATTTCAACATCTGTTTCTTTAGTGTAATCAGAGCAAGTAATGATGGGGGTATATAAAAGGTCGGTGTATTATAGATAAGACGTCATTGATTAAAACTATCTAGACAGCAGTAAGCCTTTAATGCCTTAAATTTACCACACCCAGAAGATGGAAGGTAGTTCGAAAAATTATTTTGAAAGGATTTTCCAAGCAGAGGTAAAATGATGAAAACGGAAGTGAAATTCAGGCATATTGAGGGAGGAGGGTGAAAGGAAAGTTGACGCAGAAGAAAAGATAAACGTGAAAGAATATGAACATAATTGGCAACGCGTTGAATTGTAATACCGACAGGCTTTCAGGCATGCAAAGTATGATACGCGTTCTCTTGAAGGCTCTGGAGGTCACGCTCGAGACAGTGGGGTCGAAATGGACACTATGAATGTGAAAGTAGCTGTGCTGTCACGCGTTTCAAGTCAATTAGTTGTTCTTCGAGGGCTTCATTACGCCCCGTCAAATGTTTACTTCACCCAAATCGACCCGATGACAGCTTTCTCATCAACGAATCCCCTTCGTTGCAAGGTGTGAAGGAAATGATGTCCATTGTCAAAAGCAATTTATGTCCCTTTGCATTAAAATATAGCAATATCTCACTTTATTCACATTCATTTCACATCATCAAAAGCCAGAAAACTCTGCTAATGGGGAACAGAATGCGGCAAAGGAATTTCATCTCTATAAAGCCTCCTCTGTACAGGAAACAATAGGTACATGGGTGGATTGGTAAATAGTTTCAAGATTAGATATTTTAGTGAATTACTTTTCTACTTTTGATTTCTAGATTTGATTTGCACTGTTTTTATAAGAAATCAGTCTCATAAAAATCATGGTGTCGCAATTTCTTAATTTTGTACATTATATCGGTCGGCACATGAATTCCTACGGAAAGAGGCGACGATTTCAGGAAATTAAACTTATTTAATGCAAAAATTATATCAGTCATTGAATATTGGCACCAAGTAGACCAGTTCTATCGCCAGTGTTGTCTCCAGCATAGATAAATTTTCACAAATAGCCCTACCTTTAAAAACTCACCCACAAATCCACAATGTTGCCATTGACTTGACGTTGGTCATCTCCCCGATTGACCATTGCTGTGATATTCCATATGCTTTTTGCAATTTACATTTTCATCAATTAGGAGTGAGTGAAGCTGTGACTGAAATAAAGTAAATAGCTCCAATTTGAGAGCTAACGTTCAAACCCACAGTTTACCTCAGCGCGTCCACAGCGTCCATATTTTTACGTTGAACATTTTGAAACACTTCACAGAGATACAAGGCATTTTTTAAAATACGAGTCGCCATAACAACGGCTTATCAGGGACATTACGGTTTAAGAAAGTTTAGTTGGAATAAGGTTAATCATATCGCTCACATTCAATTCCAAAATATATCCATCGCAACATATAATGTGTATTTTTAATGGATATTATTTGCCATGCCCATTCCCCATGAATTGGAATCCTTTCGGATGGCATCAATCCTTTTGATGTGTTTAAAAACTTACGTTCAACGTTTCGTGGGGACAATAAACCCACTTATCAGATACACTTGTAATATCAAAAGTTAAAATGTAAAATAATATAATCTCCGCCAGAACTAGGGTTTTGGCATTGTCATTATTGATCGTTGAACACAAGATTGGTTGAATTTAGTCCTCCAACCTTCCCTATTCAATTCCAGTTCTTTTGGTCCCTGCTAGTTCTTTTTACGATCTTTCTTCTTTATTTGCCGTATGTATTTATCCATTGGCCTTCCTCTTCATACTCACCCCTGTATTATTCCTTCAATTATATTCCTTAAAACCCATTATGCCTCAGGGAGTGTCTAATGCATCTGGTTCTTCTTTACAGTACGGCCTTCCACATAGTGCTTTCTTTTTTCACTTTTCTGTACACGTCTTCAATTCTAATCAAATCCGGAAACTTGATAATCCAAATCAAGCCTTTAACCATGGTTCGAATGCTTCTAATCTTTTATGGTCAGCTTTCCCAATGGTTCATACATTCCTATGCCACACTTAATGCGAATATTTTATCTCTTCGTTCGTACATGTCTATTGACTTTGAACATTGAGTATTTCCTTCAATACGTCGTTAAACGTCTTCCATCCCCTGAACATCTAATTTTGAGCTACGAGGCTTGAGAAGAGGAAAGAAGCGGGAAAGCGAGTGGTTTGGAGGGAAGTCGACTGGATAAACTCGGTCCAATATAAAATTGTAAGAGTGGAGTGCAGGGTGAGGAGCCGAGAGCAGTGTGGTGGCCGCTGGGAAAGGGAGAGAATTAGCGGCAAATGGCGAACGTCGTTCGGATGTTCTGAATGACAATGCATTTCAGCTCTCTCCTCAAAATGAATAGGAGAGTTTGGCGATATAACACCCAAAAATCGGCTGCAGGTCATCCGGTCCATTAGCTCGCGTCATGCGATGAATGGGCCAGTTCTATTTGTCCGAATTACTGCATGCAAAATCAAGGTAACTCCCAAGGTAAAGAGATCATCAAATGATTCACAACGCGTAATATGGCATACGAACTTTCAGCAATGTATAAACAGCCATCTTCAAATTAAAAATCCATATTCAAGTAATGATCGGTATATTGACACACCCTAAAAATTAATCATTACAGCTAAGTACAGGGATTAAAAATAAAAGTTATCCTTCTTGTATTTATTGATCATTAATGGCTATGTTTCGGTCGGTAAAAACAATAGATAAAGAATTATCATCATCATCATCATCAAGATTTTTATCCGCTGATTGGTAGGTTTTTTCACAGTTTTTATCCTAATCCATTTTCACTGCTATAGAAGGTCCACCATTAACATTACTACATTTATAAAAGGCCCCCCTTTTGAATTTTTCATATCGTCTACCGCTTTTTATTTCTTCCCAATTCCTATCCTCTTCCTTCCTCTACCGCGTTTCCCCTGTGTTTTCCCATCTATTGCCCTCTTCAGCATTTCCTCTTCTTTCAATACGTCCTCCATCCATCTCCTCTGTGTCCACCGAACCTCCGCTGCTCGCTTCCTCTCCTCTCCAACCATATCCGATACCTCCTTGTTTGTCCGTCTCGCTTTCCAGCTCACCCCTCTCCATCCTTCGCTACCCTAACCTGCAACGTTTGGTCCACGTAAAGATTCCGAGTGAATCGTCTGTCCCTCGAATCGACCTCTGATTTCTTCAGTACTTCCATTAATTTCATCCAGTCCACCCTATCAAACGCCTTTTCGAGACCCACGAAGGACAAAAGTATCTATCCCATACACTAGGATTCTTTCCACTAGCGTCCTCATTACTCCTGTTGTTTTCCTCGTTTCTATTCCTCTCCTAAACTCAAACTGGTTGTCACCCAAGCATTCGATAGCCTTGCTCTCTAGTCCCCTGTTCATGACTCAAAGGACAACTTTTGCCGCGCAAGATAATAAGTTTATTGTACCATTGTCCTCGCAAGTTTTTGCCTTCCTCTTCTTCGGTGTCGCAATTTGTGTCGTCTTGGTAAAACCTTCCGGCCATACTACTTACTCATAAATCCTTCGAGCAACTACAACGTGGTCAAGATGACAACAGAGTTAATTCAGTGCCAAACGGTCACACAAAATTAATTTTAAAAATACAGATAAAATGCCTTGATTTTATGGCAGAATTATGCCTTATTTGTTTTCGCATCCATTAAAACTTGAAGAAAATATAAGACATATTTAGCATATTACTAAGGACACCACGTAGTAATCATGAAAACTTTAAAAGTTTCGCGATCAACAGACGCATACCGTAGATTCGAGCGATTTTCTAACATTTTGTAACCCTATAAAAACCATCAAAAGGCGTTGAATAATAGGAATATTTGACGATAGATACAAGAATGATAAAAATTAGGGATCACTTGACGGTAAAATTAGAGTGGTAGAGTCCCCTTCCAGATGCACAGCTGTAAATGAATTAAAGGACTTTCGAATGCAGTGGCGAGCTGCACGATCGGAACGAATCAAACTCTGGCCTCCGCCATCGCCGAGGAGACGACAGCGAGAGGGTGAAAGGGCGAGGACAGAAAGAGAGACAAAACGTATGGGACAGAAGGTCCGTGTCTCGATTTCACCGTGAATAATTGAGTGGATATCGGCGAGGCAAGGAAATCGAGAACGCATTCATTACATCACCATAGTGTAAGGTATACATACTGATAAAAGTTTTTAAATCTATTTCAGAACGAGACCTTAGGCAGAAAGACAGTAAAATTACGTAAGAGGTAAAATATTACCAGTTTTCAAAATCCAACAATCGTAAAATAACGTCACCCAAGTCTCTAGTTAAATTGCCGGAAAATTTTGAGATTTAATAATGCTTTTCATAGGGCTCACACCCACAATGAATACAGTGATCCATGTTCCAATAAATCTTTAGGGAGGCAAAGGCAGTAAGATTGAAAAAAAATTGTAATTAAAATCACTTTTTGCCTCCACCTCAATAAATAATGTTAACCAACAATGCCTATACCCTTCTGACCCAGCGTTGCATGTGAAATTGGGAGTGGCAAAAATAAAGTAACCTTAATATATTTCTGCGAATTTTATACCGATTTACACCCCGATAAATGAACTTTGGGTATAACTAATTCAATACTTTACTTTTAGAGACTAAACGTCCGTTGAGGAAGGCTTCGATTGTATTATTTTACTTTTAGGTAATTTACAGGTAAAGGTGGGTTTAAATGGACGTAAGTTAAGTTGGCAATATAGGTCTGATAATCCGTGTTAGTAATAAGTGGTAAACAAGATAGAAAGAATGAGAAGGATATTAGAAATGTCTATTAAAACTGAATAGAAATAAATGGTCTTCTTGGGACTAGATATTGCTACGGCGAGCAAGTAAAAACATCCTGGCAGTCTAGTGCTATTATTAAGT
Source organism: Ceriagrion tenellum (assembly GCA_963169105.1). Lineage (NCBI taxonomy): Eukaryota > Metazoa > Arthropoda > Insecta > Odonata > Coenagrionidae > Ceriagrion > Ceriagrion tenellum. The sequence continues at coordinate 3,977,083 of OY720633.1, forward strand.
TTATTTGGCAGATGTATTGGACCGAACGAGTTCTGTGGCCCCATTAAAATACCAATCCTCGTCCTGTCTTCTCCGTTCTTCAGATGTTTCCTCTCCCAGTCTCAGTATTGAATACGTGATACACATTAAAGGTTAAACACTATAACACAATGATTGACTTCCCTCTCTTCGATATGAGATTTTATCTTAGCTTCCAGTCCCCATGTGCTTAAAGTCACAATTAACACCTATTAAGAGTTTCTAGAATGTTACAAAGCTGCTCATAGATAAATTATTCGAAAACATTATGAGTCCTTGTATAAAAAAAATTATTGGAAACTAGATTTTCTTACCACCAAAATTTGATTGAAATGTTAGTAAAAACTGAAAAATACCCTTTTCTTGTAGAGGTTTTATCCAAAAATAATTACTCATTATCTTACGGGACCAGCCTCGGAAGTTCTTTCAGCGTTGTCATCCGCTGAGGAGAGACATGTATGAGAAATTCCTCAAATTTAGACGCCTATTAGCGAAAATAGTAATGCAATCATCACCAGCCGTGTCGCAAGCTTTTCATTCGCTGCTTCCATCCTCCAAAGTCAATCAGCCAGGCAGGCACCGCGATCGCATGAGCGGAGGAGAGGGAGGGGGTTAGCGGGGGACCTGACTCGCACTTCGGTGACGGTGCCTCCTGGCGCCGGCAGGAGAAAGTCCCCGGAGTGGCCGCTTTAAGGTGGCAGGGAGAAAGGTTGAGTGATGGAGACGCCTTGTATAAGGGACGCCACGAGATCACTTCCCGTGCGACTCTAAACTGAGTAACGCGTTACTGCGTTCGAGCACTTTTAAGAAATGGCCTCCAAAGTAGGTTGGATCAACAAATAAATATACTTCCAAACGCAAATATCCAGCGAAGTCCAGATAAAAGGGCAAAAAATCTGATTTTATTTTTAAAAAGTCATGCATTTTGAAACAACTGGAAATCACTGGCGATAACTCCAAAATGCAAAGCATATCTCGACTTAAGTCACGATACCTTCACGTAAGAATGAAAGGTACGAAAAAATCGGTTTCTCTAAGTTTACCACTGATAACTCAAAAATGTATACCCCTAAAATATTCTCACATAATATTAGTTTGCGGACAGCCACTTGAGGCTTCGATTTAATTGTAGCCTCACTTTCATTCCAATTAAATCAAAATACTATGAATTTTGAGAGGAAAGCATTCAGAGAAGGGATAGGTAAAAACAGATGCAACTGCTATTTACATCCTTCCTTTCTCATCTAAATAAAACGACAATATTGAACAATGAGTTTGTAAAGAACGTAGTTGAAGGTAAAATAGAAGGAAAAGTCCCCAGAGGAAGACCCATGAATAAGTTCATGTACCAAATAAAGACGAAAGTACATAGGAAGAGCTACCAGGAAATAAGGGATCTAGCATTAGATAGGGAAGGGTGGAAGACGGCAGTCAACCAATCTTAGGACTGAACGACCAATGATGATGATAATAAGAGCAGAATCATCAATAGCTTATAGCTGTGTGTTATTGTTTTGCTGGTTTCCAATGGCATTTGGTGACGGTGAATCGAACAGTCAGCACTGTCATTGGATTGCAATAATTTGATATCTTATCAGAAGTTTTTTCATGAACGCCAGCACATTCACGGGATAAGGCAGCAAGTTTACAAGCAAACAAATCGTATACGACCATTAAGAGCATGAAATGACTTGCATCGATCTCACTTCTGTTGGGCAAATGGTTTCCAGATATTTCCAGGCTTTCGACCTCGCGGTCTGTTGAAGAAAAATATTAATGATTCTTAAGTGGCCGGTTGACAGATTCCGAGAAACGACATATTTTGTTATCGCCCCGCAATAAACAAAATATATACCGAAATAAATATGTAACTGCTACCGTGACAAAACTCAAACGTTGGCTTTACCCAGATTTATCCGTAGATCTCGATATCAAGACATAATGAAGGCTTAATTGTATTTACTTGCCGTTGTTAGCCTCTTGAACAAGCACTAAATGAACTTATCTCGGCACCTCACCTCTGAAAAATGGATATTCAACTCTTTCTTGCACGGACCGGGAAAAGCAGAGCTAAAACAGAGCTAAAAATCCCTTATAAGGTTTTCTACTGCCGGGATGGAATGAAAAGAACAATTAGCAAACGCTGCGTGGGTCTCACAAAAATATCAGAAGTCTGAACCATTGCGGTGAATAAATAGATGGCAACCATAATTTACTTACTCAGATTAATCTATAAGAGACCAAAACTGCAAAAAATACACTTGAATTTGGCAAATACTAAACGGTTAGCATTAAAAATTTAGGTCTGGATAAGGTAAAGAAATAAAAAGACTTATTTTCGGCATGGAAAGAGAAAAGAGTAGTTGCAAAGACATAGCAGACTCGAACTCAAAGACACAGCAGAAGTCATAACGCAAACGGATGGTCATTAAAACTTTCGTATTAGCTGTAGAAGAAAATTGAGAGAGTGGATGAAGACAGTAATTTGTCATGAGATTAAAACATAATCGGGAGAGTGAGAAGAAAATGACACATCGAATGAGTCAAAGAGGGATGAAGTTGAGAGGAAGAAACAAATAATATTTCCTTCCCTGGAAACACCGGTCATATTGTCATTGATATATGGCAAATCTCTTTTGTACCGGCATTTTGAATTTTATTATGCTTCTTCAAAGCTACACCAAGATCAATATAACTTGTAATACAGCATTCAAAAAGGATTACTTATTAAAGTTCACAAAGTTCGATACGTCATTTCGTTGAAAATGTATCAGACTTTGTGAACTAAAAAATTTAAGTCCCATTAAATATTGTATGGCATTAGAATTCACCCTTGCGTAGCCCAGAGGCCGTAGTTCTGAAGGAGCACAAAAACTATGCGTACGTAGGTAAAGGAAGAGTAACAATATACACAATTAATAATTAGGCCTAAGTCTCCAGAGAAGATATTATAAAAAAAACAAAGCTCCAGGAAAGAAATCACCTGAAAATGAATAATGAAGGAATAAAGTGGAGCAAGGAGCAGAATAAACCCACCTTTCACCACAAGAGTAATAATAACGATGAGTAATTATGTGATGAGATGACAGAGAAGGCTATTCTTTTCCACCGCATTGCTTTTCGCTGGGGTTCCCTCGAATCCTCTCGACCATCCTAAGCCACGGTGGAAAATATATACGGCTCACAAATCATCGAGAGGCAGAGGCCAACGGGGAAAGGGTTTGGAAGGGAAGGGTGGGAGGGAGAGCGGGAAGCAACTCTTTCTATACGAATGAAGGGAGAAGAATCGATCGCCTCTTTAAGTGCGAGGTAGAGTGAATGGACGACAGAGACACGCCGGACTCTCCCTTCCCTAGCGTCATAAATAGAAGCCAGCCGAAAGGACAAGTTGTACGCTCCTACGCCCGTCGCGGCAAGCGCCAGACAGCGACGCACCGTGAAGCATTTGGGAAATTTTTTTGTCTAAACTAAATACAGTAGTTCATAATGAGATGGGGAACGATGCAAAAGTATCGTGGAGAAAATGCATTGTAGAATCTCTGAAAAGTGAATTGACTGACTGGCATCGAACTTATGATCCTGAAAAAAGTAGAATGAAAGTCATTATAATAGTCATAATAAAATTCGTAGGGATGCATACTTTCATTGATATAGTTAAAATTACGGCTATTATCACGTTTACCGTAGAAATAACTTTTAGGTTATTCTAACCCCTAAAGATTACGTGACGGAAAAATGCTTTTTCCGTGCTTAAGTCACCGGATAGAACTATAACTCGGAAATCATTTGCTATTACGACAAATATCGAGTAAAAATAAGTTTTAATGTAGAAGTGAAAAGCAAAGTGATTGTCATCGACGGTAAAGAAAAAAAATAACACAACTTATTTGTGTTTTAATGGGTACCCCCACAAGTGGTTAAACATTCATAATTAATATATGAATACGTGCAAGTTCCAGAGGTAGCTTTCAGGAGATGCGTATCAAAAACCTATCGTTCATAAGCACAAATTGTACGCCATGAATCTCAATTCTTAATTTGCAACCGATAGAAGAGAAAATTATAATGCTCACGCTACGGTATTTGGGAAACAGCGGTGAAATTATTTCAAGATCTCATCCGTTCCTGGCTGATGAGACTTATAACAGTCCACCTTCGGTGGGTGAAAATCGAAGGAGGTTTTGCTTCTCGAGGGATGAGGAAGGACGGATGGAAAAAACACGAAAGAACGTTTGTAATGAATCTTTACATGCGCGGCGTGACATGGTGGAGGAGGCAAGGCAGAAAAGAGGTGAACTGGGTGAGACATGCAAGGAGAGTATTTTCACTCAAAGAATAAGTCATTGTGGGTTAAACGGGGTGAGCATGGACACGAATACACAGCACGCCACGCGTGCGGCCACCCCTCAACACACTCCGGGCGCAGATACAAACGGGAGGGACGGGGGAGGCATCGAATTAAAATTCCCCGAAGACGCCGACGCTTTCTCATTTACGAAACATGAAAGGCAATAAATAAATTCCCCAATTCCACCGCAACAGACGCGCGCAGGAGAGAGGCTCAGGGAAGAGACTTTTGGACTCCAGTAATTCTTATTAACACCAGCAATGAACATATATAAAAGAGGGTGCTTTGTTGGTTTGGCTATATCGAGAGAATGGGATAGAGTCGAATAATGAAACAGATATATAGCAGTATAGAGACTGGTATGAAAGGAAGAGCCAGACCGCAAAGTTCACGTGTAAATGTGGTAGAATAGATTCTTAAGTGGAGGAAAATTAGAAGTCTTAAGAATAGGAGAACGTCTATGATAAAATTAACGAGTGTAAGTGATGGAAAAATCGATTTCTGAGTATTTGCTATTGCGGAAGAAATCATTTCAAGGAAATCAGTTTTCTACGACTAAGGACATTAACTAAATTCTTGGACTTCACCGACTTCTGCAATGACGTGATGGTATTGTATGTACGCAACTTTGGGCGATATGTATAAAATACTAAAGTGAGAACCACTGGCTCAGAAAAGGGATTTCATCGAATTATTGCCTTTCTCAATAGGAGTGCGCTTTCTCCCCGGTCTACGCAGATACCTTCCCACCGAGATGGAGCATTACGAAGAGTGGCAACTTCTAGTTTTTTCCAGGGAGTCTAGCGAATTCCAACATGCGACGCGACAGAACATTCATTCTTAAACTAACCTCTTGCGCCTTGGAAGTAGCACTTGTGCTTCACTTCCAGCACGGAGACGCGTAGGCTATTGTCCGAGGCGTCTGCACTAGGTCGCAGGAGGCTATAAAGAAACCATAACCAGAGAAAGCTCACTACTCTGTACCATAACATAAGGACACCCAAATTTTATATTGCATGAACGACAATGATACAAAAGACGTTTTTCCTCATGAAAAATGCAATCATGTTACACATTTTTATTACTTCGGACACACACCCCTGTGATTATTGGTGGAGAGGAAGCTTTATAAGTAGAGGTTGCTTTTTGTTTGTAGGAGTTTCTAATTGGTCAATGGGATATGTTAATTTATTTAAGTTTCATTAATATTTATGCCTTGATCCTATCGTGAGTCCGTGCCCTTCGGAATTCACCCAGAATCCGTACTGACTCTCATGAAAGGGATGAGCTTTTTCTCATTGTTTTTTAAACTCCTCTGTTCTTAACAGTGTTTCTCTACGTAATCATTACCTGAGCTGTCTTCGCCTTCATTGAAAATTGCAACAAATCTAGTAATTGAGAGTTTTCACCTTTTATATCACTTTTCCCGCTAAGAACGTGGGGGAAAATCTCCAGTGCAGCTGACCAGACAAAGGAAGGTGATTGTTTTCTTATGCGAGCTTCTCTCCAATCCGTTGTCCGTAACTATCTGGCGCCAAAACCTAAAGGCACTGATTTTGTACCGCTGGAAGGCGTCGCCACAAGAGGAAAGAAAAACTATTCGTAGCTGTCCATTTAAAAGTATGAAGCAAGTCCAATATAGAATAGCGGCATTTCGACGAGTAAAAAGAGAGAACTCTCAAGCGCAAAATGTGATGATCCCACTCAAATGCAAATAATCCAAAGATCTAGAGTCCATCCAAGGTAGTAGCACAGTTGAAATATAATAATTAGGTTTAGAAAGAAATGAAAAGTCAAAACATTTTTCATAATCATGTGATTTGAACAAAAGCCAACATAATGTGTTCTTTGGTCTCTTCATTCCCTTCCCAAAATGGAATGGGATGTGTTTACTGATTGGCTGGATTTCCAACAGTCAACTGCGCTGTTACTCAGTACGGACCACATACTCCCCTCCTTTCTGGTTCTGCACAAAAACCAAAGTGACTGGCGGAAACCCAAGGCATGTCGCTCCGCCCGCACGCATCCGCGCATCTCCTCTCCGCAATCGCCAGGTGTCTTACTTTATTTCCACGGGGGCCACGCACAAAAGGATAGAGGTGGTGATTAAAGAGCCTTTGTTGCGTTGAAGGCGTGGCACATCCCATAACATCGTCGGCGAAGGGGAGAGCAACCAATGGAGCAGGGGGAGATGGGAGAAAGAGCAAAGAAATGGGTGGGCAGACTACGATGGCCCCAATCGAAAACAAAAGATGTGAGTCACACAAAGCATCGATGATTTTCAATCGGCGTGGACTTAGCCTTTAACCAATTTTGTGAAGAAGAATGCCCTAAATAGTGGAGAAATATATACTTCCACCCTGATTCCCGAATAAGATGCGCTCTGGGAATTAGAAATGGTTATACAGAGAAAATTTCAACGTCTTGTGAATAAACAGCATAATAAAAATGAAAGTCATACTTCCAAAATATTAATGTTTTTAACATACACCGTAGTCACTTAGACTCGAAAAGAAAGTACAAAGTTTCAACACAGCTCATTTTATTCTGATACCGAACAGTTACATAGTGTGATAGCCACATAGTCCGTTTCTTTATTCATTGGCCTCTAGCTTGTCCAGGGACTATGCAACAATGATTGACAAACCGCCCTATTATGGATAGATTCCGAATAACCCAGTATGCTGAGAACACAGAGCGCCATCATGTTTCTCGCTTGGAATGAGAGCAAATCACTCATTTCTGCAATCGTAGTGGGGAAATGAGATTACGCGATTTCATCCTCCCACTACGTAAGTCAATTACAGATCCTTTTACACGAAAGAAGATACGCAACAGTAAGAAAAATTTCTTAACAACCCTAATAGGATACGGAAACGCAAGACAGCACCAAATATCCTAGTAAAATTCAAGTACACAATATTCCTTCACGCGAAATCTTATTTATGCTCACACTGCTTCACATACCAATCAAAGTTTTCGTGGATTTTTATTTTCCTTCTTTTAACAATTCATTTCTTAGGAATCTTAAAGAATTAAAGCTATCAATTAAAAATTTCTAGATAATATCACGGCATATCTATTACAAGGTTTGAGAAGTGTTAAATCAGAAAAATATGCTTATAACACAATTGACAGATCAAATCTAATAATTCTTGGTTGCCACGTTGAAGAGGTACGTAGAGGAAAGAAAATATACTGAAACGTTAAATAAATTTCACCACTGTCTCACGCTAATGGGAGGAGTTGATATTTTGATCAACAAAGGATTCTCTATCCATTAAATGAAGCAGCCGGTTGAAGAGTCGACTACAGACCGCTTGGCACGGATGTAGCGACTGTGTCGACCATGGCCGTCGTCCGACCCCTATAAGGAGCAGATCGGTGGCCAAGGGAATGTAGGATGGGATTAGGAGAGGAGGAAGGACAGCGGATCGAGTGGGCGTGAAAGCGAGAGGCGAGCTGTGGCGGCGGACGCTCCGCTGTCGACGGTGGGCGAGCGGACGGGTAGAGCCATGCACTCACTATAAAGTAGGGACGGGCAAGATATGCTACCGGTTTATGCTACAATCGCAAAACAATGTTTTTATATTCCAATATTGCCGGGTACTGTAAACAATCGGTACTCTTGGAGATTCCGGTACGGGAATGAGCGATACTCGATTAACAATGCCATCTGTTGTACAAGCGTGCGACAGCAAAGGGAGTACAGTCGCATGATGTTAAGGCTAAATCCTGGGATGCGATGAAAACAACAGATTTTTACTAAGAATATAGACAAACTTTTCCCATGAGAATAATTTTATTTTTTAAATTGCGTATTTCATAACTAAAATATTACGTCGAGAGTTCACATTTGAAGCAACGGATACTAACTTGCCCGTAGGAAAATATATTACAAACTTCCAGAAGATATAATGGCAATAATCAGCATTCAAATACCAACTTTAAAAAATCTATAAAGTACCCATTGCTTTGATGGAACGAGTAGCAAAAAGCTACAAAGTCAAATGGAGCCAGCATTATGATGTTGCATCTCGTGGGCTCCTCAAGGAAACTTCTGGAATATGCCACTTAGTCCTGCCAATGTAAACCGAATGCCTGACTTTATCATGCCACGCTTAGCATTAATAAAAATAATCGTTGATGACCTTACCGTAATTATCCACTGTACTGAAATCTACTTACAAAGGTTAACGTGAATACAGAATTAATTAAGTCATATTAACGTCAATTTTGCAAATGCTTAACACAAATGAACGGTAAAAATATCAGAATACGGGTAATATTAATTCGGTACCACCAGTCCGGTACAAGTAATGCTTTAAAATACTCATCGGATAAGTACCGGTCCTTCTTAAGGAAGTAGCCATAGTATAGAGATCGCTCTCATGGTGGCCAGAGCGCCATACGATGGTAGTGGAGGGGAATGCTTCTAATGAGCCTCCTCCCCCCAATATAATTCGCCTCCACTCTGTCACCTCTCGGGACAGGGAGGCGGGTTAGTCGAGGGGACTTCGGCCCCACCGTGAATAAAGAGGGGCCTTCGGCCACCTCTTGGGAGTACGGAGGAGGAGGATCATGGGCCCCGCCACTCGCTCCACCCATTCGAAAGAATTCCCTCCATCTGAACACGCGCTCACCTACACGATCAATTGTGAGGATTCTAAAGCCCATCTCACACGATACATAACCCAGGCTGAGACCTAGTATTCCAGTCGATATTACATATTGAAGATGGAATTTAGTATGACAGGTGCAGTCCATGAAGTTAAAACACGATCATTGAACTTGCACTGGTGGGTAAGCGGTATCGTCTATAATATCTTTACGCGTGGCCACAGACATTAAAAATAACCAATCATTGAGTGCATGCGGAAATAAGCAGTAATACTGTTAAGTGAGTATTGTGCCAATAGCTAATCAACTGATGAATTATAAGGAGAATTTGTCAGTTTCCGCATTTCTGATTGCAAAACATAGTGAATAGTCGCGGCGAATCAAATCTAAAAGTATTCTAGACGAAAAATTGTGTGAACTTAAACATTTTTACTAAAATTGGTAGCGCAAAACTTTAAGATATCATTCGCCATATTTAAATTTACACAAATACAACAGGTCCGTTTGGAAATTTCAACGACTCATTGTTAGTAAAAACATTGCTGACAACTTTAATAAAGAATTGAAGCTGAGATATGAGAAACCGTATAACAGGGTATGATGTTTTTGAGTGAAACTAAGCCCAGAAAACATAAATCGTGAAAAGTGACAAGGAATGGCGTCACGTATAGGGTCATTACAGTGTTTACATAAACCTGTTTTCTCATTATTTTCCAAATAACGGAAGGTTTAATTAACAAAAAAACGCTTCCCTATTTCAAATTCCAATAAATTTTGAATAACCGACGAATTTTAAGAGTATTTTTAAAAGGTTTTGTTAGTTAGTAAATACTTCCCATTCGAGGAAAAACGGAGACTTACGAGTCTAGCCATGACACCATGGAAGCTTACCAAATTGCACATTGTGGCATTGCGGTAGAAGGACATTATGAATTGAAGTGAATTATTAAGGTCGATGACACTCATAGTTCTCCCACTGCAAGCTTATCTCAGACAACAAGGATGTTTCAAAACTATTTTTTTGTGTTATCGCCCCGGAGGGAACGGCCTTCAAAAGGAAAAAGAAAGCTCCATTGTAAATAATACATCATCCTCCTAAATCAAGTCAATCTACTCTCGGTGTGTTGTAACTAAACAATCACTCAGTGCCGCAATCGAACAAGTCCGAAAGACATTTACCCCAAAAAAATACATTTATCAGAGTAAAGAATTATATAAATTTATGGGTATAAGTGTGAAAGACAAGAGTCAGAATGCGCATCAATCTCAAGGCCAAAAGGAGCCCCTGGCGTTATTATATTGTTCAATGAACACGAGCCTCTTAAACGCTCTATTTTTAATGTGTACACATTTTTGCATTACACATGGAATAATAGTTAATGTGAAAGAACAACGCTGGATGATGATTCAAATCGAATAACAAAGAAAGGGGGTTTAGTAATGCTCCTCCATAAGTTGCATCAATTGTGGATCTTTCAATGTGGATCTGTAGCGACCAACGCTTTAGGTAGCTACAGTGTAAACCGTGGATCAATGAGTACACATTTCAATAATTATTAAAGATGAAAAACATTCTTGGACCAAAATTCACTTTATTGTAACACATTATACGTTGGAACTCAACACACGAGCAGTAATTCAGATGGTAGAGGCATTATAATTTAAAATATCTTCTTCAATGAAAGCCTGTATTGAATTTTCGAATTGGTCTTTAAAATTTAGAAGAACTTAAAATAGAATATATATTGTTTCCGAAGATCGGACTCCAAGTGACACATTTAATATTTGTTTGGCAACAATTTTAATAATAGGAAATGAATTATTTTGCGTTTAGAAAATGATCTGTACTATCATATTCAAATTATTACGAAATTATCTCATTTACTGTGAAGCAACGAGTTAAAATAACGTTGACTCATCAAAAACAACAAATCTGTATAATGAATTTATTTCACTTTTATCTCTAGATATTGCTAACAAAAAAACGTACGCAAAGTTTCACGCAAATGCGTGAATTAACGAAAGTCTCTGGAGCCACCTTAATTGAGGCATCCGATGGCTCAGCCGCACGCGTTCTCTTCACAGAACTGAACGAGTCGATATGCAGACTCGGAGACAGCTTTCAGAATGGATACATGCGATAAAGATGGGAGTTGCGGAGAGGGAGGGAGGGTGTCGCAGGAGGGGGAGGATAGGAGATTGAATGCATTCATTCCGACTGGCGAGTGTGTTGTCGTCGTCTTTCGGATTGCGATGACAGCGTCGAGAGTGCAGCGCTGTCTCGCTCGTTTTTTGTTCGGATTCCTCCGCGGTCCGACTTAAACGTGCTCGGCTGGTCGGCCCGTGACACGAATGCGGAATGCGCCTCTTCCCCACGCACGTGACTCCGACATACCATAAACGCCCACAACCCTTTGCTCCCTCCCTTCCCATCCCCTTTGCCACACCTCCCTCCCTTCCCCTCCTCGCGATATAAATAGAGCACTTCACCTCTCCATTCTCCCCTTCACCGCCATTTTTTTGCCATCCTGCCTTAAACTCCGTAATTACACACGTGGGCGTGGTTTCTCTCCACGTGTCATCTTCCATGCCCACGCCCTACTCGCACGAAAACCCCTCAAACATAGTAATTATTGTATTATAAAATGACATAATAATAATGATATAGCCCATGATTTCCTATAATTAAAAAAATGCCATGTAGTAAATTGAGTATACTCTGGAATACAGTGATTGAGAAATTAGTGAATGGTGAGAGAGGAAGAGGTCTAGAGGAACTAGCAAAAGTCATACCTTTATGTGACAGAATAGGAATATTTGGAGTTTTTAATAATAGGAGAGCGTGAATGAAGTAATTCCTGAGAGTATGAAAGACGTAAACGGTTTGCAAGAATATAATATCACAGGGGATTTTATTTTATTTTAAGGAAACCAGTTTTCCAGGACTAACGACGGAAACAAAAGGGAATGGCAAGATGGGTATGTATTTGCATATATTCATTAAAAAATCCAGGAATTGGTCCTTAAACAAGTATTCTCCCAACTTTTACGGTCAAATACCCTCAACCCCAACTGTTCATTTTTCTATGACAGGAAGATGAACTGCGCTGTGACACACGTATAACTCGTTCGCAATTGTGTTTGACAAAGGAGATTCCATCAAGCGCCTATGAAAAACGACCCTCTGTGTCTCTGTTTTAGCGAAATGAAATAAAATGAACAAGACATAATTTATAATGCAAATAGTAACAATAATAATTCATTCAAACAGACCTCAGTTGTGGTGCATTCCAAAATTAACAAATATGGGTGTCTACGCTTTTTTCAACATATTCCTTCTAGTTCATTTTGAATATTTTATAAAAAAAACGGGGAAAAAGTTGAGATAGCAACTTACCTGAAATAAATTTGATCAATTATTTGTTTTCCATTTCCCGTAACGAGCCGATAAAAGCTACAACATCGAGGGTCAATACACGTACACAAGCAAACGCCCATGCCATGGGCGGCGGAAAACAAACCTTGGCGGGACTTCGACCACGGGGAAAACGAGGTCTTCATCCCTACGCCACTGAGACATTTCCTTCTCTTTATCTAGTAGCGGAAACGCAGTTATTTATAACACAATTCTATGCACGTCATCGGATATGCAACGGTCGAATCAACTCGTATCATCGCATTCTAATCAAGCAAGATCGTCCAAAGACAAGACGCACTCTTAGCCAGAAAATTATTTCCGAGTTCCAAAAAATGGAAAATAAGTCGAAAATCATTGAGGGAGTCACTTTATGAGTTTTCTCGCATGTATATACGGAGTTGATTATTTAATGGAGACCAACCCGAGAGGGCGTGGCCTGAGGATGGAGCAGAAATTAACCCCGATTCCTGGGACATTACTATTGAGATTGCGACCAAAACAAAGAGAGATAAGACGGGAGGAACACTTTCAGCGCTTTAGGGAAGAGAGGAGATTTTCCTCAAGGTGCTTCTCATGTCTTCCCCAACCGACCGAATCGCGAATTTCCACCGCATCCTCCCTCACGACGCTTAATCTCCTCCCTTCCCCCGTCCTGCCACGCGTGTCTCTTGCTTTTAACTCTTTTAATGCCAGCGACATACAACCAGCCAAGCGAAAGGCAAATCCAACCCGCTTAACTTCTTTAGAAGTTTGAAACGCTGCCGTCGCTAATCCCGGGTAAATATTTTCTTCTCACTTCCTCTCCAACACGAACTTTCTCCACTAGAAGGGCAGATTAAACTGTTCTCCCCAAACCCAAAAAACGAAACAGCATATCATCAAAATACTTGTAACTTAAACTGTACGGGAAGAAAGTAAAGAATATAATGTGCGGATGCATATAAATTATTCAATTATGAAAGGATTCCATCATTAACAGTATTCACTCAACACGGAAATATTTAACTCGCTATAGCTACACCAGAGTAGCTAGGGCAATACGAAGTGCCTGTGGTACAAAAATTGGTAGACTTTCCGGTGATGCCTTCATTGCTACCGCTGAAGGAGCGCAGATTTGTAATTTCCGCCAAAAATCATACACATGAGTGTATGAGCGAATAAAAAAATCGAAGAAATCATTAGAGCGTCCATTAGATACTGTTCCAACACACCAAAAAGTTTCCCGTATCACTAAATTAGACCCATAAACTTAAAATATAATTATATAATACTAGAAAGAATGCCTCTTTCACTGCTGTTTTGTATTTAAAATAATTAACATCCGGACGACTATTTAGGATGTGATGGCGCGAATGTAGAATCGTCCCCACAGGCCTAGCAGTACGCACCTTGTGCGCCAGTGCGTTCCGAGCCCTCCTTGAAAGTTCTCCGGCAGAATATGTTCGTCCGCCCATTCATATGTCGGCGTCCATTCATTTATCTATTCCCACACATGCCTCACCATCATCCACACACCTGCCCACCTCGTTTAAGCAAACCCATCCTCGACCTACGCCGTGCATTCATCCCGACCTGAGCACCGTGATTCATTATCGCGGCGAATCTTCAGACCCCTTCCTCAAACACCACGCCCTTCCTCCCTTTACTTTCATCATCTCCTATTTTCATCTCATATTTCTCTCAATGCCAGTCATTTAGTACGTAGCAGACAACCATTTCCGTTACTTTCATAAACTTCTTCACACTTTACTCCCCGGGAAAGTGAAACAATTTTCTGCTTTCAAACTAAATTCTATTAAATCTTCATCGAGACTAGAGTATGGCTTTGAAATATAGGAATTTTTTTACCAAATTGATCAAGAATGCATTAGAATGAGGAGCGCAACCACATTGGAAAATTTATCAAAAGAGAAGTGAAACATTGCTAACAGAGTGGACAAGACAGCCTTCTTCAGTAGTACAAAAATCTTTTAGAGACAGCACAGAAACGAGTAGGTTTACAAAAATTGTACCATGAAATTGAGCAGAAAAAGAAACGAAAAACGAGTTGCGACTTTAAATCGTCGCAGTCGCAACTCGCGGTGGCAGGGCATTTATTACTTGCTAGGTGGTAATACGATAGCCATAATGCAAACGAAAGCCTTTTCATCAACACCAAAGAGTAAACGATGAAGTCGAGTAGGACGAACGAGGAGAAGAAAGGTCCATTCCCATAGCAACCACGAAGAAAGAGCCTGGAGAGACAAACAGGCGCCTACGCATCTCAAGCAGACAATCGTCGATCACGACTTGCCGCCTATAATGATATGGTGCGAGCTTTCATTACTCTTGATGAGCGGGGGAAATAAAAGCACGAGTTATGGGAGGAGCCGGCGACTGAGGTGGAAAATAGAAAGAAATTCAATGATACAGCAGCGCAGAGGCGATCAAAATCATTTGCTGGTTATCCAAAACGAAGATTGTTATAAATGACGTATGACTGCGCATCCTTTGTTTTCTCAATTGAGCTTCTTCTCTCAGTTGTTCTCCATTCTTCACTTTGAGGGCTTGTTAAAGGATGGGAAAATTTAGAACTCAAGAAAATATAGCTGGAGCACTCTCTTCCTTGTGATGGCATTAGGGAAACTGGCACATTTTACCTGGAATTGCCGGAATAGGGAAACTAGGGGTGCAGGTGTTTTATATCGCGAAGCAATGCGACAATGCACCATTTTACTTACACAATACGTTGTACGGTTATGAAAAAATAACATGAAAATCACTGCATTGTGTGACGATAAATCAAACACAGGAACAAAAGAATGCAAAATCTAGGAATATTTCATCATTTACCATTCACTAAATGTGTAGAGAAACATAGAACATTTTAACATCATAAACTGACAAACATTTAAAGCTTTACCTTACTCGGAAGATCATATCAGTTAGCAGACCGATTCCAACAAAAATATAAATAAAATTAATTTTCAAATTACTATTCATTCAGAGCAAACTTCCAGCATGTTGGCCAACGGTTATAGATTACGGGCCAAGAGTAACGAAACATTCGTGGCACTTATTGTCATTGCTGTTTTCAGCGATGACTTCATTAGAAACCTAGCCGTATGAGATAAGGCATAATTATTAGACAGTCCTTCTCACCTACGATTCCTCTGCTGCAGCCGGTCATTTCACTAAGAGGCACGAATCCCTCGAGAACCCTGAGAGACAAACTCGATTCTCGCAGATATGCGTGTGTATGTACTGCATGAACACATGGATGTACGCAAGCATTCGTTCTCCTCCATGCGAAGATATTTCCCTCTCGTGACGAGAATAATTAACAGCGACGGGGGCACTCTCGCGGACGAGGGGCGAGTTAATAAGAAAAACAAAATAACCCGTTAAGTGGGATAAGTAGGGGAGTCGGAAGGAAGAGGGCATTACTACTTCTTCCGCCGCTGCCGCCTCAGTAGCAGTTAAAATCGTAACGTAAGTCCCAAGTGGAAGCCCTTAAAGGGATACACTAATTAGGAATTCGCGGCACTGCGCCGCGAATTCAGTGCTAAGGAAGGGGCGTACCGGAGAAGTCGCGGGAGTTGGAATGGTTGGAGTGCAGGGGGAGAGCTGGCATGGCTGGGAGGAAATGCGGTGGAGACAGAGCAGATGAGGATGAGGCTAGGGGGGGGGGGATTCAGGGGTGTTTGGTGGGCGGGTGCCGGGCGAGGGCCGGCGAGGCAGAGGATTAAATAATGCGGAGGCAAGAGGGAATTACAGGGCGCTTATCCCATGGGAGCAGGGCGCTTCGTCCGGGGAGATCAATTTGTCACGGCGCGAGATTCTCGTCGCTTCGGCGAGAGCGTTCAGGACCTTTCCATTACGAGAGGGGATTACACAAAGAGAGGAGAAGAGGAGAGGAAAATTAAGAGAGGCGCCGTGTTTATTAGCATCACGTGCGGAAGCAGGCGATTTCATGGGAGGAGAGGAAAGAGAGTTACTTATTTGAATTAATAAGGCAGCGGAGATGGGATAGGAGGGTCTTAGCGGATTCAAACGCCAACTGATGGTATTGAGTCACAAACCACCACTTCGTCAACAAGTTCGCTCATGCTTGACCGTATAAAGACAACCTGTCGATACCTGGGCCATACATCACCCACTCATACCGAGAAAGATTAACAGAACGTTGATGTAACAGATTCATCAATACTCTGTCCTAGATACTACATATTCCACAATATTTTGAAATGAGCACTCATTCACGTTTTATACTCATAGTTAGCAATCCAGGGTAAAGAATTTCAATACTTGCTTTTATTCATTCCAATACATCCAAAACTACGGCACTGTCGTTAACGATAATAAAATGGAGCATTTATGCCCATGGAAAATTAAATTAATCTTAATATCTATAAAAACAGGCCGTTCAAAATGAGAGAGAGTTTTAAAATCATTGCTTCCAACATGACTACTTTCGTAAAAAGGTAAATTTAAAATTAATTTAAATAATTCAATTCCATCAAGTACTTCACAAACAAGCAATGCGATATCTGTCTCATTTTCCGAGATCAAATTCTCAGAGGTAAATTCTTTCATTCTTAGGAGCACAGTGGTCCGGTTTGATGATCTCCCGATAATTACCTAATTTCTAGGCATGAGGACCTTTGTTAATACAATCTCCAATCTGTAATGCTACACTACAAATGCGATAGTCTGATCGAGTATACAAACCTTAAGACAGCCTCAGGACAATATCAAACCAACGTCATAGAGCGATTAACGCTTACCAGCCTTGACTACACCGGAACCAAATGAAATACATTGGTGCGAAAACATGAACCACGAATAATTTATCGATGCAAGTTCTAGACACTGGCAAATCAGGGGGAGTATGAATAGTGATTACTGACACTTGAATGATGGCCAGATAGTGATAAAATTGTCATAAGATACTGATTCTGGCGTAGCTCGGTGGAAGTCCATAATGTTCTTTATAATGAAAAGTTAACTTTGTCTGATTCAACACTTTATTTTCTCTTCCCCAACCTAGGTTTCGCCATATCATACCTCCTTGAAAATGGCAAGATATGCCGAAATCTAGGTCGGTAAGAGAAGATAAAGCATTGAATCAGACCGAGTTAACTTTTCATTACGAATAGTTTAGTTGTCAATTTCTCGTTCATAAAACAGTGATTCATCGAAGTATTCATAGAGAAACATACCTTCATTAGATCTGTGTGCCTGATGACGACGTGCCACGTCGAAACTCGGGTCGTCTTCAATCAAACTTATGTGGAATAACTTCATTTACAATACGTATATTGGGAAAAGTAAGGCACAAAAAATGCAAATGACTCTCTCCCTGTATCTTTTCCTTGAATACTGAATGCGTCATGGGAAAAATAAAATCGATATCGGCTTATACTGTGCTTTAATATACCCTCCTAAATTTATAATTTTTCTGAAGTTAGAACGTCACACTGCAGTGGTATATGCCTTTTTACTTTCAGTAATCAAGAATGTTGCTATACTGATATAGCATTTCAGATACTTATAGGATAATTAAAATAGATGAAAAATCACATAGGTAAAATAATATGAAGACGCAAAAGAAGAATATTTCACGCTGAATTTAGCACAAAATTAATTAAATCTAAACTGGTTGAAGCCAATATAGCTCCCGTGAAACCAAAATTAGCGTTATAGCAGTTTCAATAACAACGCCGAGTAAGAAAAGGTTCACTCAGTGTCCAAGTTTTGTTCCTCTAAAAAACACATTTCCTCATTTTATCCACGCCAACACTAACTGCTAACAGCGTAAGTGGTCGTCGTAATCTGCTGGCAGTGTAATACGTTCCGTCCCTGTATTCTCGATTTTTGGGTGCAAAGGGCTCGTAGCAAACGAAACTCTGACTGTTCTCCATGAGCGTAATGAACCTCGTTCAATTATTTGTGAAGTACAGAGCTTGAGAGCCAGACGACTAATTAAACGTACCGCGTCACTCGAGGGCTCTCAGAAATAACGAAGCCACTTGATGCTCGAAGTTAGGAAGACAAAAAAACTCGTCCAATGGGTGATTTGCCATTACAGCTGATGAATGCGCTAAAACATGTCCAAAAGCAACAGCTAATGAAGATATAAGAGATTTTAAATCGCATAGCCACCATGAAAAGCATTAAATCTCCCAAAGTAAATGTCCCAGAAAAATGAGAGTAACGAAACAAGGGTGCCCTAGAAAAGAAATCGATGATGAATTACACAGGGAATGAGTAAGATGGAGAATAAACGACAAAAGGAGCAAAAATTATTACAAAAAATGAGAAAATTCTATTCAAAATAAACGACAAGGCGATCAAACAGGGATAGTATCGGTTACGACTGATTTGTTTTCGAAACTAAGACATACAGAGAATATTGATAGAAGAGAGCCAATCCTCAGAGAGTCACTGAGCGATGTAAATGAAATCAATAAGCGACAACAACTAAATGAAACAGTAATTTACCACAAAAATATGAGAGGAAGATATGACACATTTAAACTGATCTATTGCTTTACTTTCGACTTCTCCAATCGACCATTTTCCAAATTACGTTTCCCATGATATATTTTTTTCGGCATTTCAAGGTAAATTGGATTTTGCTCACAAAAAAAGTGTTAAAACGGAAAAGAAAACACAGACGGGATACTAATTGAAAATTTATTTGTGTAGAGTCAGATTTTTGCTGAAAATATAACACGACAATCCTCATTATAATTCTAACACACATCTAAGGGACATAGCCTTAGTTTCCAAATGTAGTAGGCTTCGCTAGTTCCACTCACCCGGATGACATGACCATTCGAGATATTCAACACCATGCAAATGTTTTACAAAAAAATGTACGCTAACGATGGGACAAAATTTTAACGATGGGAATACGCTCCGTGCTTTTCCACTTCCTCGAGGAGAGTTTTCGTAAACCGCGTGCCATAATTGAGGAAGTCCCGCTCGTTCCGGGAATTCCGGAGACAAGTAATCACCGGATTTCCAGCCGGAGCACAGCGCGGGAGAGATGAGAGCGTCGTCGCCTTCTCCTATAGTCCACGACGGCCACGACAAGCAAGGAGGAGAAACAAGCAAGCGAGTGGAAAGCAGTATTTAATTTCGAAAACAAAAAGGACAACGAACAGCAAGCCTTCGCCACAACCCGTCTGGCAATACTTATCCTTTTTCGTCGAATCCGACGGCGGTCACAGCGCAGGCAAATACGTGTGTGTATGTATAAAAACAGCCGCGGTCGATCCCTGATGCTGGGAGGGACGGGGAGAACGGAGACGTTGGGTGGGTGGGGGGGGAAGAAGAGTGGTGTGGGGGGAGGCGAGGGTTGAGGGCTTCCAGACACATAAATAAACGCGTATTGGGATGCCTACTTTTTTCGCGAGAGTGTTCCCGGGAGGAGGAGAAAAAAAATGAATTGAAGAAAGAGGTAAAAAAAGAAGAAAATAAAGGTCGCGCCAGGTTTCGGGCTTGGAGAGCGTTGACCTTGCGGGAGAGGGCAGGGCAGACGTCCGGGGGCGGTGGGATGTCGCATGGAGTGGAGGAAGAAGAATAACAGCGGTAAATGGGGTGAGGACGAGGAGAGTGAACGAAAAAGGGAAGGAAGAGGGAAATGCTGAGAAGAGAAGGGATGAGGAGGAGGTTGGAGGTACACTTTCCGAGTCACGGGACAGACGACCCAATCCCGAATCGCCCCCCGCTGTCCCGTTCGTGAACTACGAATCAGGAGGGGGGGAGACGGGGTTGAAGGCCACGGAATTGAGTGATTTTTTTGTCAATACAGGGCTGACAAATCTGTTTTGAAAAATGGACGCTTCCCGGCATGAAAATTGAAAAGTTCTCCATCGCAGGATTTATTGGTTAATACTTTCACCCGAAGAGTATTCTTGTGATTTAAGGCCGGCTTGAGTGGGCATGAAAGTATTTCCTATCGTCACCTTTCACCAGAAAATCTCCCACTCCTTCCAATATTTCCCTCTCCAGCTTAACGTACTTCCAACTCCTCTTCACACCATTGGCAACGTCAATACATTCGCTTTCACTTCTACAAAAACCGTACATTCTCCATTTTCAATTACTGCATCCAACATCTGGGATTTTCATCTATTCCGGATTCTACGGAAGACTTCCAGACAGTAAATATTTGCATCGCCCATCTCCCAGGAGAAGGCACTTTCCAATCGCCTTAAGTTTCAATAGCATCTAATATCAGATTCATTCTTATATCTTAGTTTGTCACCTTATGGCTCACATGTTAACTGCTACTAAAGCAAATGGTGTTATCACAGAATATTTAAGCATATTTCAATGCTTCATGGTTCATGAGACTAGCACATGTTGGTAAATGGCACTTGTGCAAAAAACATGTAAGCAGTTACTGAGAGTACAATTCAGTAAGCTAATATACCGGGTAGCAACGGAAAAAATTACGTTTAATGTAAATTTCATTAGGACCCGGAAAAACACTTTAAAAACATTTAAAGATGCAAACACCCATACGTAACGTGATATATCATTTCGTTGATAATTTCGAGCCCAGCTTTTGTATTCCATACCAAATTGTTGATTGGTTGTCAAGAGTGTCACTGAGGTATCGTGAACGTCGTTAACTTCATTTTACGTCGCATAATATACTTATATAGATATTATCAATCCAGGTCTAAGTGTTAACATACAAGTAGTAATTACATAAACAACTTACATGAAACTACTTGTGTTTTTATCATCTCTCAGCAAGCGAATTATTTGAATTACTATCATATGATACCTCAACTTTAAAATGAAAATATTGCAGGAGAAGATGCATTTTTTTAATGCCGCGAAATTATTTTTGCATAAATAGCTAATGCAACTTTTAAGAAGATAGATTTTATCACTTATCAAAAGAGATCGAAGGAAAACCTGGAAGAAACATTATGTTAGAGCGGGAATTAAGGAAAAAAGACATTAAGAATACAGGATATCTCCGAGGGAAAAGAAAGTGAGGAGGCGCGCGCTTGTATATTACATCATGAGAGTGCAGTTAAAAGAAAGGAAGACAAACGACGAGTACTGATAAGGGGAGAACAGTGTTAGGGAAATTAGGAGAAGGCGGAGAGGACGACTGGAGTTGGTAGTAAAGACGAGAAGGGCAAGCTGAAGGACGTGATAGATGGGAGCGCGTGGTACAGGCGGAGCAGGGAAATTGAGAGAATAAATAGACTTTATGGATGGGTTGAAGAGAGGTCGGGTGAAAACCAAACCAATTACTCAAACAGAGTACGGCAACAACGCCCTTCGGCTATAAAACATTATTATAACAATTTCTACTTCCATCTAAACGAACAATCTAAGACTTATTACCATTAACTTGCGTTGAAAACCCGACGAAAACGTATAACGCCACGTCAGAGAGGATGAAAGTCAACTGGAAGAAGAGTGAGAAGGGAAGGAGGGGATGGCAAGGGGTAAAACCGGAATAGTTTTTTTACTCATATTTGCTATGAAGTTAAACCGGTAGACTTATTCCAGGGAGGAGTATGAAAGGGCAAACAATCAGCACGCATCCACCCGTAGTGACCGGTCGTTCGGAAATATTCCTGTGTGAATCTATGTATTTGTTAATATAAAAATACAAAAAAGTCTCTACAGCACTTAAAGCATACCAATAGTGTAGCACATGTCTATGAAATTCCGCTTCGTGAGAAGTATCACCAGATTTTTGCTACTGCATCAGCAGTCGTAGTAACATAAACTTTAATAAGTTAT
This sequence comes from Ceriagrion tenellum, assembly GCA_963169105.1. Taxonomy (NCBI): domain Eukaryota; kingdom Metazoa; phylum Arthropoda; class Insecta; order Odonata; family Coenagrionidae; genus Ceriagrion; species Ceriagrion tenellum. Next base: position 3,999,252 of record OY720633.1, read on the forward strand.
AAGTTGTGTAATTCATGCCAGCTCAGGAATTTGTAGCAATGGGTACAATAGTTCCTTCATGTTCCAAAATCGTTGATTGCACATTTGCCACAATCTTTTACGAGGGTCACACGCCGGAATAATTCGCAAGCACGCCCGCTACTGTCTTAGACCACATCGGATGCTGATGGCACCAGCCACGACCGGAAGGAGGTGCGTGCGTCGAGAAGGTGGTTCGGTCAACTTCTTCCACATCACCCAACTCCTTCCTTCTCTCCCCTCCCACGCGGTGACGTGTCCACGGTAAATCAAGATAAAAGGGCAAAGAAAGTGTGGGGTAGGATTTTGGTGAGCCCTCCGTCCCCCCCCCCTCTCCCCGGGTACCAACACCCTCACACCCTGCCAACGACCATAACTTATTCATCATTAGGTGCGCCCTTGTCGAAAAATCAATGTGAACGAGGTTGCAGGGCGTGATTGGTCGCATTTAGATATCACGTCAGGATATCGAGGGTATTTCTCAGGGTATCGATGGTCAGGTTATTGCTATCCGCTACAAAAAACCTCGTAGGCACTCACAGCTTCGAGGCCAAAGGGACTCGTCAAAAGATAGAACACCTGCAAATAAATTCCTTCATCCGATATAATATCAAATCTAAACGTTTACTCATACATTAGAGAGATATTGGATATATTGTTCAGCTATTGCAATAAAACATTAGAATGCTTTTGAGATATGCGACTAATTACACTACGCACGATACAAATAAGAAGAGAATTGCTGTCAAGGTAAATAGCGTGGCAGTCGCATCAAGTAGCGATCGTGAACCCTCTTCACAGGTTTCCATTGAGGAGACACCTAAAATATTGAAACTAAACATTACCGTGGGAAAATTGACATTACCAGTGAACTGTTTTTACGCAAATTTTGGTTTCACTGATAGAATTACTGAGACTCTGCCTTGACTTCATAGTATCAATCCCTCAATCATAGCATCAATATCTAATTTTTTAAATGACTTTTTGGAGACATCGTAGACCCCGTACTCCTTCAAAGATTAAAATCAAATGATTACTTAGCAACAGACCACAAAAGCTGTAACTTCCGAGACAAGTCGCCCTGTACATGGAGACGCGATGTGTGCATTTCAAAAGATGAAAAGTAATTACATTGAGTAATACGTGGTAACTTCCTAAAATTTAGAGCATATGACGATTATGTGAACAGTGAATAAAATTAAGCTCGGAGGGGGTTTGTGGGTCAGTGCCTAAGTAGATAATAGCATGTTTTTTTTTCATATCACATGTTGCTCAATCATTCGTGAAACTCCACGCATTAACTATATCGCATGCGGATAAGATTCGAAAATTCTGAAATTTGAATCACTAATCCACGCCATGGAATTGTTTTTCACTCACTATCATTTTTTACACGTTTTGAGAATCGCCCTCTCACAGGGAAGGCCATTGCTGGGATTTCACTCTGTTCTCTGCCTCGTGTGCGCTAAGTTATTACCACTGCAAAGAGACCAAAGGTCATTTCTTTCATGCACCAGCTGTTTATAAAAAAATGTGTCTAATATTTCATTTGAAATGAAAAAAGTTACCTTTTCACGGTAATTTTCTCGCAAAATGAACTCGATATTACATCGCGTTAAATGTGAGAAACATGGGTGGAGATTACTATTTTTCTGTATAATGTAAAAGCTATTTTCGCGAAAAACTTTGCAAAAAGAAAAACTGCCAATAAATCGCATAAAAATAGTACATAGAAATATCATCACTTGATATTTATAGTATCTAACTATCGCATTACGAGCGAAAAAGAGTGAAGACAAAATGCTATAATTCCATACAGATAGCGCTGCAATCGGCTCCAATGGCTGGAAAGAAGTGCCCATTAAAAGCACAATCGCGGAAAAATGCGCAAACATTGCACCTTAATTTATGTCATCGAAAGGTAACGCATTTTATCAGTGAAGGCAGGATTTTTAAAACCAATTAACAAAACGTGGGATTTAGTACATATTTGTATTGACTCACAGAGTCGATGTGGAAGTCGTAATTTAGATGGTATGAGGGGGCAGACGGACACGGGAGAGAGGCGAGAAGAGGCCCTTATTGGGATGCGCAGCAGAAGAGGCGTGCGAAGACACCCTGGGCGGTGGGCGGCGACGGTGACACCCACACAGGCACCCCCTGCCCACAGCCAGCCCACCCCATCCATTCCCCTCCATCCCCGCCCACCACCCGCCCGATCTTCGCGGCGAGCCAGGTGGTCAATGCTTTTTGAATTGGATTCTTCGACACCCGAATGGACTGACTACGAACTGCCCGCCGGGAGTCATTTGAGTCAGTGGACTGCATGCATATTGCCAGAATCTTCCATTAAGGTGGTTTGAGCGAAATATCATTTTACCTAGAAATCAATTAATTTGCTCTCATTTGGGAGAAAAATATATCACCATTCCATTGACACAAAAAATTCAACCCCTTACCACATTACTTTCCGAGATATTTTCCAAAATATACCAGCCCTTTTGCATGGAAAATGGTACGTGTATGCACTCCAAAGAGACCTTATATCAAAAATATTTCATACACTTAGATCTCGTCAAAAAAATCAACGGTGTAGTTTGTGCGTTTTTTTCGACAATTTTTGACGATTAACCATATTGTCACCGCATTAAATTCTTCGGGATCACAATAAACCTGCCGTTTTTATGGAGTTTCAAACGTTCCGCGTGAAAAAATGAGTCAAGTTAAAGATTTTTTTGGATATTTTCATTTGATTACTCACCATTTCTGTCTCGTAAAACTACATTATGCAATATTTAATTCGTATGTCTCACAGCTGATGAAATCAAAACTTATAATTCGAATATGGTCCCTATTATGATTAGGGAACTATCTCGCTCGGACTACCTTAAAATAAAGAGGCGTGCCAGTAATTTGGCGGACATGCACAGCAAAATTAACGTTTCTCCATTCCCGTGATTCTCTTCGCAGCACCGCCATGGTATAAAATTTTCTAGCCACAGAGAGCGAATTTAGTTAAGGTGTTAACTTTAAATTTCATCACACTCCCCTCTCAGTGAACTAATGTGTCCATCGTCAGCTAAACTACTTTCCTCACTTAACTATTGCTCTCTATTAAGGTACGGAGGAGTGTCCTCTAAGTTGATAGACGCTAGAGACTCACAGGTTGCATGTCGTGATAAAATCACTCTAAAATTGTAGACACTAAAACTTTTAGAATTACAACGAGGATTTAAGTGAAATTCATTGCGAAAAAATCTTTCATCTAAATGGGGATTGGATCCCAGACCCCTCGATTTGGTTCCGTGTTCTAAAACAAGTGAAGCTACCCGGGCGACCTCATTCAATTAGAATCCATGAATGCTTTAAGCATCGAGTTGCCCTCACAAGTATCGGGCATAAAATGCGATTGAGTACACGTTTTCGTACTTTGTTCGCCACTGTCCACGAGTTGAAGCCCATCCTTAAACATAATGGTGTTTACTAAGACAAACTTTATCTAATACTCACTAACACCCAAAGAAATGCGGAAATGGCCGCGAAGTAACCTTAACGGAGTCATCCAGGAAAGTACTTGTGAAGGTGACACACTGGTGTCAAACACATGGTATAAAAATCGTTCGCCTGGACAGAGGCTTGACTATATAGAGCTTTTAGCGCGAAATCGGTGGGTCTGAATTGTAATCCCGGTCCAGGCGAATGATTTTTTTCACATTGAATTTCATTCAAGTGTGAGACCATCAGCGGGTGACTCCGTTACAGTTACTTCGCAGCCCAATTATTTGCATTTGACAGCGAGGCTACTGTGCTTCACCTCCACCTCTTTGTGAACCCCAATCCCCTTCCCCCCCTCCTCTATATAGAAGCCAGACACCCCTATCCGACCAGTTATTGCAAGCATGGGAGCCCCAGCTCATAAACTGGCTAAGAAATTGAATGACCTTCTGCTCGAATTCTCGTTCTTCGAGCCTCAACACGTGGTGAAGAACTCCCAAGATCTTGTCAAGAAAATTCATCACATCAGTGTTCCTCCGAAGGCCCGTCTGGTGTCTTTTGATGTAAAGAATCTCTTCCCTAGTGTCCCACGCAGTGAGGCCGTGGACATTGCACTCAAGATACTGAAGGAGAGGGGGCACCCGGAAACAATTGTGAAAGAATTCTCGGTTTTGCTTAAAGTGTGTGTGTCCCAAAATTATTTTAAACTTAATAACGAATTTTATGAACAAACCGGGGGGCTGGCCATTGGGTCACCCCTTTCCCCTTTGCTGGCTGAAATGTTTTTTGATAACTTAGAGACGAACCTTTTTAATGTTGGCAAGAATTTTACATCGCAGGTCATTTATTGGTTTAGGTATGTGGACGACGTTTTAATTTTATGGAACGGAACCGACAGACAACTGGACATCCTTTTTAACTTTATTAATAATTTGCATCCAGCCATAGCTTTTACTCGTGAATTGGAGTGTAACCGTTCAATCAATTTCTTAGGCTTGACTATCTCCCTTGAAGAAGGGAGGCACCATTTTTCAATTTTCCGCAAACCCACCTATACCGACCATGTCATACCTGCTGATTCCAGACACCCTTACTCGCAAAAACTTTCTGCTTTCCACGCTCTTATTAACCGCCTTTTCAACATTCCCCTGAACGACTCTGAGTTTGAAAAAGAAACCCAAACAATCAAACAGATTGCAGTGAATAACGGCTATCCACTCTTACTAATAGACGAATTAATTCGCAAGAATAGGAGGAAAAGAGCCGTGGCCAGTTTGTACAACAAAACAGAACCCCCTGTTCAACAATGGCGTTCAATTACCTACTTCGGGGAGATTTCCTCTCGAGTGGCGCAATTGTTCCCAAAGGGCCGTTATAAAGTGGCATTTAAAACACCATACAGTGTGAAAAAACTGTTAGTGAACTGCAAGGACCCCATTGAACCTCAGAAATTAAGTGGTGTATACTTAATGAAATGTAATGAAAGTGGTGGACAGTATGTTTGGACAGACCTGTAGAAATTTTGAAATTAGACAAAAGGAGCATAAAAGGGATTTTATAAATTTTAATTTTAACGGAAGCAACTTCGCCCGACATCTTTTAATCCACGGACATAAAAGTGATTTTACTATGACACCTCTCCATTTTGCAACTGACATGCGTAAGCTGAATGCTTTAGAACAACTAGAAATTTTTAAAAACCAAGCTTACTGTGATAAATTTCTTGTTAATGAATGTATGCTCCCTGCCTATTCCCCCATCCTCAAAGCTTTAATCCCCTCCACTTCGTCCTCCTAGCCCCCCTCCCTACCCTCCCGTGACCACCCTCTTCCTGCATTGTTCTCTTCCCCCCCCCCTTTCCCCACCTGGTAATGTTTACTATATAAGGCCTGCACATCGGCCTCCATTTACCTGAAGATGATGTGAATGCACATTGAAACCTGGGTCGTTGTTTTAATAAATCGAGTGGTTCTAGTAAAAGTTGACTTCTTAAAATTTTTAATGATGGTATACCACCAAGTGAGACTGACGAAAGTGATCTCTACCACACGCCCTTGCGGTGGTTCACAGGGTAGAGTGTAGATGGCGACGAACATGGCATTCGCAGATATTGTAGAGCATGAACCGCTGACATCTGAGTTACAGCCATTTTTCTCAAACATAACAGCAGTTTTAACACCCCCAATACTTCAACAAAACAGGAAACTACTTCTGCAGGTAATTATTCAATCATCAACTGCCAGTATCCCGGTAAATCAAAATTCACTGAGAACACCTTTCTCTCTCAGCAATGTCACCGCTCTGAAAATGAGACAACTTCAGTGCGACACAAAACTTCAGTCATATTCTTTGGAGTCAAACTCCAAATATAGAACGATTCGAAAATGTGAGACCACTTAGGGATAGGGAAAAAAGCCCCTTGAATAGACAAACAAAAGGGTAAATACCTCGTAATCAATAAAATAGTAGTATAAATAATAAAGAGATCAGCGGAAAGAGCAGTGCTGCCTTCTGGAACATCTAATTCTTGAATAGATTTCATTGCACTGTATTAAAAATTACTTTTATAAATACTGTTAGCCGTAGAACACCAAGCCAGTTTCTTACCCTTATACTTTAAAGATTATAGAGTAATCCTTATTATTGATGCGAAGAAACAAGTCATTTTGAGATCCATCTTCGAAAGTCTTAAGTTACTACCACTTCAAAACCTTTTGAGGTTTAAGCCTCTATTATATACCTTAGAATAAAGATGCCCTGCCCACTTGGCTCTTCAAAACACTCAACAACTACAAAGTAACAAAGTCAGTCAAAAGGTATGAAAGTCAAGCAGAGCCTGTTGATTGATACCTATAAACAACATAAAAATGATATGAGAACGAAGGAGACCGGAAACTGATGGGGGAAAAAGGCGCATACTTGGTCATACGAAACCAACAAGAAGCGTGTTAGCGTGACAGGGAAACTCCAAGGATTTCTCCGAAAGGTATTCGAAGACAAATCGACACGCAATGCGAGGAGATCCATCACAGTTCACACCCAAATACCTCTTCTCCCCGAAAATGCCACGAGGGGAGGCATTTTTATCCGACGAGTAGCTAATCTTCGCGGCGTAACAAAATGTGAAGACGAACTCTCTTTAACCTTGCTCAATTGGTGCCTCCAAGACTTCAACGACCCCATTAACGGAACCGTGAACAGGAAACATACCGGCCATTTTTCTATCTTGGCAGCTGGAAATCACTTAGCTGTGAGTAATCTATTATTGCCCAACCGACTGGGAAGAAAAAAAATACCCCATCAGTCTCCTTGTCAGCCGAGGAACCTCGCGCTCAAAGGGGAAGGATATGCAGTAACACTCTCTCCCCCCCTCTTCCATCGCAACAAACTTTATGCGGGCAACAAGATGGAGGCAGGGGAGGGGGAGATCATTGGAGTGGAGGGGAGAGGGATTAAGGAGAGGGGTGGGGTTTTGGAGAAGAGAATGACAAGTAACGGTGAAGATGAAGGCAAAAGAAGAGCCATTGACGATAAAATTTAATTTACTTCTTGGATACGATGTAAACCAGAAGAATCTCATCTAATAAACCACGGTCGTATTCCAACCTATTCCGTTTCGGTTTTGACGCATGAAGAATATAAAAACAGCATAAACAACTTCTCAAAAATCAACTTAATAGCAGTTCTCTAAAGCCTATAAAAGCAGCTGTAAATACTAAATACTAGTTAACGAGAATCAGCGTCAAAGTTAATGCGTAAATGCATCTAAAGCATAAAATGGAAGGATATTACACAATAAAAATTGTCATGAGGTGAATTGTCAATTTTGGTGATTTTTCCCAACAACTAATATATTAATGCCTACCATGACGTTTTACAATCCTTTTGCACCTAACACTTGCCATGTAATTCCCTCTTCTTAGAAGTGAGTGCCTTCCTATTAAAGCCAATGAACCAATGCAAACATTTTACTAAGGAGGCAATAATATAACTAAGTCAGCTACTGATTATGTATGTGAGGAATACGAGTATGGACGACTGACTTGGGGAAAACAGAATGATACTGAAGAAGCAGACGCAAAGAGATAATGATATTTGTATTAAGTATCTATTTGGTGCAGTCCGGACTAGGATTCATTGGATCTCAGGGTGATAAGAGTCATATTGTGAAAGGCGCATTCCACCAGGACTTCTTGTCGACGAGGGCTTTCCAACCCTCAGGGTATGAATCCCTGCAAAAGAGTAGACTATTCCATCGTATCTTGACGAATTTGGGCGTAATTAGGAGAGATCTTAATAAGCAATACTCCATCCGTCGCTTAAGAAAAAATCAACGCTGACGAAACAATATTTATAATGTCTCCTTCTTTTTCCTATATGATACCTCCTTTCCGTAGCACACTACCACAATAGCGCAAATGACCTCTGACGTCATTAGTATCTCATGTCAAATAGCAACTAAAAACATCGCCATCGTGCAGTAAAAATAAAGTTAGGAGGTATAAATGAAAATCCTCGCAAGCACAAAAACAAGAGCCGCAAAAATAATACGTTCTCCCGGAGGGCAAAGTAAAAGACGTGACAAACGCACCCTCGGAGACGAAGTAATAGATTGTAATCATGAGAGGAGGGGATGACCTCGGTGAGCGACCCCGTCTGTCCTGGGGGGGCGACGCCCACCCTCCATTTCCCATAGTCCCCCCCCCCCCCCGTCCATGGAGACGCCTCCAAACGGACTCTCACCCATTTCCCTCTAAAGGTAGTCCAAGCGAGATAGTTCCCTAGTCAGAATAGAGACCATATTCAAATTATGCGTTTTAATTACACCAGCTGTAGGACACAATTAAATATTGCAATATTAATGGTTCAATTATATAGTTTCATACGACAGAAAAAATGAAAATAACAAAATAAGTCTTTAACTTGACTCAATTTTTTCACGCAGTGCGTTTGAAACTCCCCCAAAACGGAAGGTTTTTTGTAATACCCAAAGACCTACTGCGGTGACAATATGATAAATTTTCAAATATGATTGATTATTGATTTGAGAAAACATACAAACTACACACTGTTAGTTTTTTTACGACATCTAAGTGTTAGAAATACCACATTTTGTAAATAATGTCTCTCTGGAGTGCATGCACGTACTGTTTCCCATGTACAAGGGCTGGTATTTTTTGGCAAATATCTCCGAAAGTAATGTGATAAGGGGTTGAATTTTGGGTGTCATTGGATAGGTGAGATATTTTTCTTTAAAATGAGACCAAATTAATTTATTTCTAAGTAAAATGATATTTCGCTTGGACTACCTTAAGGTAGTTTGATCGGGAAATCGTATCACATACAATTCAATGAATTTGATCTCACCACGAAGAAAACCAAACATTCACCAACAAATTTAAAAATTTCCACGGGATAAGGTACAGCTATGCATGCCAGAGAACCAGCATCTAAAAATGAGGAAATTAGAACGCAAATACTTTGTCAGATATTTCACAGCGTGTATTCTACACGTTTCCTTTATTTGTTTTTCATAAAAATTCTGTTTATATTCCATTCATCAAAATAAATTCATTACCTGCTAATATTATTGAAACAAAATTGAAAGAAAACCTGTTGTAAATACGTTCTCACCGTTCGGCGAAAAAAAGTGTAGTAAAGATAGTCGCATATTGATATTATTAAATGTCTAAGGATTCTAGTCGTAAAAATTATACTTAAGCGCCATAACATTTACATTATTTACCTCATATATGTCACAGCTGCGAAAAAAAAAAAAATGTAATTCGAATACAATAGTTTTGACAAGAGAAAAAACCTCGCTTAAAATACCTTGAATGTAGGGATGAATCGATTCCAATTTTTTTCGATTCCGATTCTTTCAAATCGATTCCCAATTCTCGATTCCAATTCCATCGATTCTTATTCCTAATAACAGGTGGGATATTGATATACCAGTAGCGTAAGACTATTATTTAAATTCAAGTATTGGCTGAAATAAAATAACAAAGACAATTAAGTCGCTCAAAAAGTATATTTATTAAGAAATAGCAAATATATACTCAGCTGAATGAGGTAGATAAAAAGTATAAATTGATAGCCTACACCCAAAATTAATGAGAGAAATATGATGCAATAAATGAAATTTGAATTGAATATTTATCTATATGGAATCGATGGAATCGGAATCGACTTTAGGCGATCGATTCTCGATACCGATTCTAATCCTGAGATGCACACATACAATCCTAGCCTCGATCTACCTCATTCGAGCACACAATGATCCGTCGGATGAGCCCGTGGCCCATCGGCCACACACTATCCACCCTTAAAAGCGAGTGCCCAGAGTGGGACCCTCTCCGCCTCCGACACTCCTTCTCTGCCCTCTCTCTCTCTCTCTCTCACTCACGGAAGTTTTTTTCCCCAAAGCGCCGTCACCGATTCCCACACACCCTTCACGTCCCCATTCACTGCCCTTCCACATCCCAACTGCCCCACCCCCCCTGAATTCATCGTCTCGCCACATGCATCAGCCAAGAAATGCGACGGATCATTCTTCAACCGTTTTTTTTTGTACCCAGCTACGGGTGCTTCAACTCACTTGAGGTCCACCAGTGAGGAACACCAACGAATATCACATAACTTTGAATCGGAAACCGAATTTGAAGCGATTGTTTCACGAAAATTTTGACGAGAAATGGAAGCGAAAATGTTACACAAGATCAGAGCTAGTACAGACAGTGAAATTATAAAGAACGCCGATTAATTATCACAGTGGCTCAGAAAGGAAAAGCAATGGCAGGTTACACAATTAATTATTAAGGCGACCGGAAATCCACAATTATCAGGCCTGATGGTGATACCTTGTATCGAAACCGGTCGCCTTAATAAATAATTGTGAAACCTGCCATTGTTTTTCCTTTCTGAGCCATCATGACGGAGTTCCATCATGTTTCGCCTGACACTATTGAATTTATCAAGATATTATCACAGAGGCAAAACTCAAACCGTCAATTCCAGATTAAGAGCTACTTCTGAACTTTATTATAAACCTCTTTTCATGGCTAACATAAGACACTTCTTCAATGATTACGTGTTTTTTTTCTGATACATCCAGCCAAAGGAAGCATATCTGAGTTTTAAAATTAACTTTTAAAAAATTGCCCAAAAATAGATAAGATAATAGGATTCAATTTGCTCTTTACCACTTGTAACGGAATTTTTTAACGGCTAAATTAGTCTCATATTTTCCAACTGTCTTAACAAGTTCAGCAATAAAATACATTCACGCATTAGCCGAATCTCCGGAGAACTGAATGTGCACGTCAAAACCTCTAGCAATCGGGTTGTATGAGATGAACCGACACCGTCTGAAAGAGACGGAGTCACGAATCCTTTCGCTACGACCCTGCCCGTACGTTCCCAAAAATAGGGACACCAGCCTCTCCCTCGGAAGAAGTGGAACCCCACCTCCGAGCCCTCGCTTCAAAAAACGAAGGGGCCACGGCGGGTGAAAGGGGTGGGGTGATTCGACCCTTCCTAACCCAACTTCGTCTCAACTTCGCCCCCGCCACTCCAGAGCGGGGCATAGGGAGATAGGAGAATCCCTAAGGAATTCTCGGGAGGTCTGGGCTGGTGAGGGGATATCTGGAGTGTGCGGCCCCATTCAGTGGGAAGGGTTACAGAGCCAGGGGTAAGAAGGGGTCCGCTGTTGAACTGCCGGTGGTTTTGAGGGGCGGCAGAAGAATATAGGAGAGAATAGGGATTGAAGCTAGGGGGAGCGAAGACGACTTTCGGATAAAGATGAGCCCCAAATATGGCGAATGCGACGAAGGGTAGAGGAGACGGTGGTCTGAGCGGGGGAGAGTTCTTGAGGTAGTTGTGTGTGGTGTCTCTAAGGACGCGGTAAGGTCCCAGGAAGGACGCAAGCGAGGTCTGCAGGCATCGCATGCATCTCCAAAGGGGCGAGGAGCACCGAAGAGCCGAAATGTGGCTGAGGGGAAAACCAAAAGATTCATTCACCGCTGTGATTTAATTCCTCGCCGGTGTCTGGGGTCCTCGACAGTTTACATCGGCATTCCGCAGGAACGCTGGCATTATTTTGTTTGCAAACTCTCCAGCAAATTCTCTCACTACATTTCGAGGGCATACCAAGACCATTTCAAGAGCATACAATTCTCGAAAGAAACGACGAGAACCTGTGTTTTTTTTGGTGTCTAATTTCCTGTGTCCTGCGATCCTCAAAAATTGAAATGCACGCTATTTTCGCCTCACTCATGCTTCATCAAAACTAAAAATCAATGTAGACGTCTCTTATGAGAGCCAGGAACTTCCGAAAATAAATAAGATTTTATATTAGCTGATGCTACAGGTCGAGTATTTTCCACATCGACATTTATTCCTGAAAATCCCTTCGCACTTCCCCCATTAGCCATTTTCGTCGCCATTTAGAGTTCTGAAAATTCAAAATATTGATGACGTGTAATAATAGTTGATAGCCTCATACTAGGAATAAAAATCAAAAAAATACCATAGAAATTTACAGATTCCTCTTGTCGGTTTCCACGACGGGTGAGGTCCTATATTTTTGCCTAAGGAGTCGCTCGTCGTCTTCAGGGCATCAGAGGCCAATAAGACGATTGAAAATCAGGCAAAACCGTGAGTGTACTTTCCATGCCCACTGTAAATGCGTGTTGAAGTTGGCTGGAGCTGGTCGTTGAGAGCAATTTTCGTAATTTTTAAGTACGTCGAAAAAAATTCAAGTGCCACATTTAATTTAATTACATCTGCTCACGTATTTGAACTCACCATACAGGAAGTAATCAAAATAATAAAAGAATTATATTTAATTTTTTCCTAAGTTACAGGAAGTTATAATAGGAAATTTTTGACACGGTATTCGAATTTTACACAAAATTATATCGAAATACGTATTTATTTTAGCTTTGAACTCGAAGCGACATCTTTGTTATTGTCAGCAACAATTTTAATTATCAGACGTGTATTATTTATCGTTTAGAAGAAAAACTGTAAATGCTTAATCGAATTATGACGATATGCTGTGATGTTCTATAAGGCAACGTAATAAAATATTGAAGTGAGAAAAAACCAAACGCAATGGTTTAACTTTTTTTACTCATATTTGGAGATATTACCAGCTAGTGCACAAATTCTAAGTCTCACACAAATCTGGACACAAAAAAATATCGCTGACCGCCTTAAAGAGTGATAGTATGTTTAAAAGCATGCAAGCGGAACTTAACCCAACAATTCTGCGACCCGAATTTTACATTTAAGCTTCCGCTCGGTCTATGGAGTTATGCATACATTGAGAGAAGAGTGAGGAATGAGAACGAGATTGGATATGAATGGTGCACAAGAGGAGATAAAATTGCGAGAGGATGGGGAATAGGGAGGTTTTGGTTCGAATTCATATCCGGCCGACCCTCCTTCCGAAAACCCGCTTCGCTTGATTCAACACAAGTCCGATGATACTCGCACGCATGATAGCTTGCAAGTATCGAACGATATAGAAGTAGTATGATGCCTAAAAAATCACAATCAAGACCAGACTGGCTGAACTAATTTTCACGTCTAAAGCGGAACTAGTTTGCTAAAAGCTCCCAGTACGACCTAGTAGCCTCCGATCAATTACGTTAGGCTTTACAGACTCTGGGCGATCTTCACTTTCTGAAAGCAGCAATAAATAATGTTGCCACAACTGCTGTTTTTGTTACTTGCTGTTATCGAATGGTCGATTGTAGTTGACATGGGTTGAGATATGATAGATAATATTGCTTCCTCGCTAGTAGTACAATTTAAATGAATGAATTATGTGAAACTGATTATCACGGCACCAATCATACCAAATTCGTCGTCAGTATCAAGTACCGGCTATAATACTTCTTGGATATTGTGCTGGGTCATGTATCGCATGAAACGGGCTTAAGAATCCGGCCAGCGCGAGTAACACGCCACCCCCACCCACCCACCACCGTCTCATCCCCCGAATTCCCAATCCCCAACCTCTTACTCCCTTTCCCCTCCCGATACGGGCCGCCGCATTCGGGCAATGATAAATATTTCACGTCGCCATGGCAACGACGACAGCGAATAGGTAGATAAAAGTGTTTCGGGGAAGGGGACGACGATTGTTGGGGATGCTGGTGGCGGCTTCCGGCTGAAGGATTTTCCTCACTTCCCCTCCCTCTCCCATCGTGCCTTCGCACACACGCGGAGGGCGACATGTACTAGCGTATCGATATGTAAATACATACAAATATAAATATCTGATGTCTACCGCCACCCAAACCCTCTTCCCCATGCCAAAACCACACGAAGCCGACAAATCACGCGGCAGACTATGTTATAATCCTCCGAAAAAGTCAATTCGAATGATTTGGCTGTGCGCAAAAATCAATCCGATTAAAGTTTTACCGCCGGAAGAAGTGATCAGTGCGGGTGACGCGAACTGACGTGAAGCATTCATCACACGCTTTTTTCTAAATCAATGTTGGAATGCAATCTTTCCCAAATGGACAGGAAATTCTAATTACCCGCTACAAAGACAATATAATTTCAATTTACCCGTTGGGACCGATCACTACAATATTTCCAAGGTTCCGAAAAGCAATCACGTATGGCCACCCGCGTCGGTATATAAAAAATTAGAGAGAAAGAAAGGATGTTGAATATAATCAGAGTGTATTAATTCATTGGTTTACCTCGCGCAGGAGCATTTTCTGAGTACCGGAAAAGATTAATTATTTGTCATTTTTTCCACAATATCGACTGCCTCTAGGCGTTTCTCCAACCTATGCCCTATCGCTAAGTAGGTGCTGAACAATTGTTAATCCATACATGCAGAGCTTGATTTCTCATACCAGGGGTAAGCATGATAACAAATGCTAAGAATGATCCACTAATCTCGACGTTGATGTTGATGAAACAAGTATATGAAATCGGTTCGCAGACCCTAATCAAAGTCAATATTCTAGGCAAGAAAATAGTCACGAAGGCACGGACACGAAGAAGTAATCTTTCCGAAATTCAACGCTTTAAATGGTTTACGGGAAGTAAACACTTTACTATAAAAAGGTGGAGTAGTCTTGACAACTAACTTATACCTTGAGTATCTGATGGAGTTAATCCATATAGCTCACAAGCCTCTTAATGGTGCATTTTGGATTCCAAAGTGCTGCGATAGGGCAAACGTAAATGAAAAGGCATCGTAATGAGATTGTATTGAGTAGAAACCAGAAGTGGGAATTTCGGTTCATTTCGAAGATTCGATTCATGCGATTTGATCCACGTCAATGGCTCGTTCTTTCAAATCATTCACAATGAACGAAATGAACCAATGGAAGAACTAAATGACTGCGATGAGTGATTTAACGACGATGAATGATTTCACTACGAAGGATCAAATATCAGCAAAAAACCAAATCCAACCAATTTGTACCATTGGGAAGCTGCGTGATATGAAATCTGATTTTCAGATTCATTTAGATTTATCGTCGAAATATTGGGAGACTTAAGGAACTTGAAAGTTCCTATCTTAAGAATAGGTTAACTATAATGCCTGGAGTTGTGAGCCTAAAGACTCGCCCATACTTCCACGGCGATTAGAGGCTATATATCAACCCTTTGAGTGCCGCATGACGTGATATCACGTCATGGTTGTCTTTACGCTGGCAATAATGACGTGAATTCACGTCAATAGTACCTTGAGTGTTCCAGCTTTCACGGCGAAACTTTTACTAGGCACCCTTATGAAATCTGGAACACTCACGCTACACACGACGTGATATCACGTCATCAGAACCAGCGTGAAGACAACCATGACGTGATATCACGTCATGCCGCACTCAAAGGGTTAAGACACTTATGCACTTGCGATGTTTGGGTGCATATGGTTGTGTTCGGTGTTATAATAAATCAACTTAATACGATCGCCTATTTGAAATTATTCCTTAGTTTTTATCAGTAAATTCTATATGCGACCAAAAGACTGGAATGTGGTTTGTCCCAATCAACTTGCTTTCCAATTATGAACAGCGTGATTTGGTTCAATTTGAATGAAATCAAATTGTTCTCGATCACTCATGAATCGTATGATTCTTCACAAACCACTCCACTCGACCCATGAACGAGAACAGCTTGATTTGATTCATTATGAACGATTTGAACGGAAAACGTGATTCAATTCATTTGGTTCATGCTAATGAATCGTTCAAAATGAACGAATCACTCATGACCGACACAGGTCTGGTAGAAACCGTGACAAAGGGAGATATACCTGAGGTGATTATGCAGGAAGAATAGAATGGGAAAAATGTTATTCATGTCAAAAAGAATTTATGGATTGTATGATCGAGGAGGGCAATGTTATTAAAAATAATGAATAGAGATTACCAGAAATTAAACCTTGTTTTCCATTCATAAGAATGGCATCTCATTATCTCGGGTGACTTTTTACGACACAGATAAGAACTTCCTCCTCAACCTTCCGTGAGAGGAGCGAGAGGGGGGGAGAGGCGCGAGTCATGAGTGGAGGAATCACTGGACGCGCGACAGGCCTCCGAATGCCACACTCGCATTCATCCATGAGCGGCTCCATTCACATCATCTTCATTCGTGGAACAGCCTCCAAGCCGTGCAATGAATCAACGGCGGGTTTCTCCGCAAAAGACGTGAAGACACGGTCGGGCAATCCGATCTTCGGACTCGCAGTCGTCAAATACGGTCACTTCCCCCTCTTTAAGGCGTTCCACGACTTCCTCAATCAGCGATTCGTGAATGGATCGAGGGAGGGAGCTTCCGACGGGAAAAGCGATGAATCATTCCGGCAAGGAGAGAGGAATGGAACGGATTGTCTCTTGCCTTCTGAGAGCCACCACGTAACATGGGCTTCAGCTTATCCACCCCAGTCGTCACCATGGAATTTTTTCATCTGCCCCGAGAGTTCAGGCCACTTTAAGAATACGAGATGCAGCATTGTGGTCAACGAAGATACTGTGTGATCAGGATTTGAGCTTGAATCGAATATTGCCATAAATTAAAATCGATTATAATAAACTGGAGGATATCCATTCTAAGAGGTGGAAAAAATGAAGATGTGAGGTGCGAGAGATTCAATACTTTCCAGGAATATTAATGCATGGATCCCGTCGAAGTGAACCGGAAGACGCCTTCTGTATGCAGGAGAAACTGCTATGGTCTAAATGCTGACGCAGGCAGTGAAACCAGAAATCACGAGGTCTAGTTTTTCAATCAATTGCTGGAGCATTGGCCCCAATATTTATTTATTTCCACAATACCGAAAACATCTCTAATAGACTTTTACATCGGGTATTACAACGAATAGCAACGGACGAACCCATGTACTGAGCGATGAGAAACCTAATCAGATGGGACTCGATCGCACGACCCTCGGATTTGCTTGCAAGGACTTTACCCCGACGTAGGGGCCGAATATGAGCTGGATGAATTCTAATCGGATTCTCCAACGGGTCACGAGCGCAATATAGCCTATGCTTCGTTGTTGGGCTCGTTACTAAAGACTGATGAAACTTCAGCCTCGTTCCGACTCGTTTCTTGTCATCAGTATCACCAGTGGTGACTCTACATGTTAGTATAACTGGAGCCCAGGACTAGGAGGAAACTTCATTAACGCTTCAATGGTTTACTTCCCAACCGATTATAGCATTATAGCATATTAGAGTACCAAGCACAATAAGAACAGTGAGGTACTTGGTATGGTAAGATACCGTAAGTTGTTCGAAAACAATTAGGACAATAATATAGTTGAAGTAATTAGAACAAGTGTCTAGAAGCAGAGCAGATAAATAGCCTGTTAGGATATGGTCCAGTCTCACTTTACCCGGAAGCATTTATATATTTAAGACACCAATCACTGACGAGGAGAAGTGTTTCAAAAGACGATGGTGACGTAATGACACAAAAACTTATTGGTATGGTATATAACATACCATATATAATATTTCACCCACAGCAATTTCTCAGACCTAACTATGAACATTGTTAGTTATAGCGATTAGTGAGTATTTAAAATGGTTTAAAATAATTAGGCGCGAGTCAAAAAAAAGTCTGCATAAGAGCAAAAATAAATAGTAAAATGGAAATACTGTGAAGTAAAATGACGTTCAGCCAATCATAAAAATGGATACTTGATCCACAAAACCCGGAAAACTAAATTTATGGATCCTCACATCCCATAATCAATCAAATAAATAATAAAGATATGCTTATACTATTTATTTGCAGCTGATATTTTGTACATAGTAGTGGGGGACCCCTTTAAATAAATGCATAACGTGTTCGCGCTCAGTACTGAGTATTCAGACTTGCGTACTGATTTCAGGGGCTTTGCGTAATACTAATTCGACCAGTGGAATGACTCCTTCAGCACCGCCAAAGGAAGCCGTGGAGGAGAGGAAGGAGGAATCACACACACAAACCGACAGAGCGTCCACCCGTGTGTGACTCACCGGGGTTCATGGAAGCCCAACAAAAGACGGCTGCCGGCCGCCCTTGTCTTCTCTCTCTCTCCCTTTCCCTTCAAACTACCCTCCCCTCCCCACTTCTCCCTCCTCTCACCCTCGCAGGACTTCCTCTCCGGCGCGCGGCCCCGTCCCTCTTCCTCCTCACCTTCTCCGACCCACGATTCCCCGACTGTAAACCATCCCCGCGTCACTTCTTACTTCCCCAAGCTTCCTTCTCAAATGAGTGTCGTATATATACAGGAAACTCGAGTAAATAAGCGCTGCAGTTCATTGCTTTATTGAATTTACGGAAAAAGATAGAATTAAGGATAACGTTTAGAAAAGAAGGTGACATCACGCAAACACGAGAAAAGTATACTCGTCACCGCAAAATAATTTGGCTAACATCTCTACCACCTGCAGCAATTAAATACTGTTATACGTATTAACCTTCCAGAACCGAGTTCGACGATGCTATATTCTTATCAAGTCCTTTCATATTAAAATTTATCAGGTCCTAATCTTTCTACCAACTGTCTTCTGTACCTGAGCATGAAATTTCGAGTAGATCTCCAAAAATGACCCGTTATACCTCACTGCCGAGAAGTTTGAACGTTAATCCTTACCGTATACACATAAAATACGGCGACCGATGAATAAGAGATCACATAATCACGTCGATTGAATGACACATAAGTTGTAACACCTCAACTATTACTGGAAAAAACATTTGAATTTAACAAAGTCTCATCCTGAGATAATATTAATTCTAGTCCTATTGGTGACAGTAAAAGATTCTCCAATTAGAAAGACCAAAATTTTAATATTTTGTGACTTATCAGGGATATTGCTCGCAACCTGATAGACGTTTAGTCCGTAAAACTCTACGCGAAAACAACCGTAAGTATAATTTGATAAAAACGTCTCAGCAACGCTATTTAGTAAATATATTTTCGAAAGAGAGTGGAAAAATATGCCATCATTTCCCTACTGGTGCTCCACAAGGGTAGGTCACCTTATTACATAAAGATATTAAACTTTGACGCAGCATGTCCCGGATCACAGTAGGAGTTAGTCATTCTAAAAAGACAGTTGGTTTTATTGCTAGCAACAGTGGCTTAGTAATCACGACTAAGTCCGGTGTGCCACAATGTGAACTTGAAACAGGAACACCTACTTTGCATTAACTGCTAATGAAATTCGCCTCAAATAAATATTTCCAAGTGGTATAACTTGCAAACACATCTGACAAGCAGTTGGGAGATCCGGGTTCGAATCGATATATAATTGAAATGATTTTTCCACGGCGAATTCAATCCGATTGGTGCACATCTTTGCATTCGTGAACGTGATTGCGACATCATTTTTTTCAATGCAATCATTGAAAAAATAGGATGTAGATTCAAGAATATATGAAAGATAATGTATCCTCATCTTACAAAATATGATTTTCCTTAAAAATTAAACATGATTACCACTCTTTTCCCGTAGAAATATGAAATTTAGACACAAAGAAATCAATAAGTACGATCAGGAAGCGACGCCTTCTCGCGCGCCGAGCGTGATTCGTCAACCCCTTCCTAGTTTGATTCTACTCCTATGGACTGTTAGCATGGCTGGCGGGTGGGTGGGTAGGTGGGCAGGAGAGAAGACTTAGGGAGTGTATAAGGAGTCGGGGGAGGGGAAAGAGGCGCGAGAAGAGGCCGTTGACTGGTACCTAATCTGTAAAGGTAGCGGGATATTGACACAACGTTCAGGGACGCAAGGAAGAGACTAAATTGAACCGACATTGATTGCCATACTCCGGAAATGACCCTGGATAGGCAGATATACGCTCAGGACGCGTAGAAAATATAATGCACAATTAGTTGACTTGCGCATTGAATAAAAAAGGACATCAGGGACAAAACGCAATTATTTATCTCATAAGACTGGAATTATATTGAGGCATGTGAGAAAGCGAGTCAAGCATTTGACCTCTCAGAGTTTCAAATATTTTATATTTCTGCAAGTATACGAAAATGATCAACTTCATCCATATCACATAAACACTTCAATTATCCACGAAAATTGCACGCCCGCCTGCCCCATCCTTCCCTTCCCTAATCTTTACACACAGGTTCATTAATAGTATAAACCAATGCTAGAGAAGGGAATAAAATAGCCTCCTGATTCAAAGTAACACTGCTTACTCTACATACAAAACAATAATATGACTCCAAGGAATACATTAAGAACTTTCGCCTGATATGAAAATACGAAGAAAGCAATGCCTCTTCAGAATGTGACAATATAAAAACAAAGAGCGAATCTCTGAATGAGAAAAGTGCATTTATTCCGCGCACACATATAGTCCCAATGATTTTAAAAGCAAACAAACAAGAGACAAAAAATAAAAGTACAGCACCTTAAACCACAACAGGAATTCTGGAAAGAAATAAAAGCACCACGATCAGCTCCTTACCTGAAAATAAAAGAAAAACAATTAGAAGTGAGCAATTCTTTCACTGCGGTATAGGTATTTATTTTAAAACAAATAAATGTAGGACTTTGACACCCAAGGCATCCACGGAAGAGCTTAACTTTAAACTTGGCAGTAAAGTTTTTACTAATGAAAGGATAAAGTAGTGTTTCAATAATGTATTTGAATATTGTTTTTTTTTTTTAATTATTCCTTACGTTTAACGCAGCAGCAGCTTTGAGGATCAAAATGAAAACGGAGCCTTGGACGCAATCTGTCGCTCACTACAATTTAAACTCTCCACCTGCATGCGCTTGAAGTGAGTTACAGCCAACAATCTCGCCTAACTTTGGGTTTATACATGTGGTGTGTGTGCATATACACACATACGTGGTTGGGTGAAGAGTTCGGGGAAGGGATCCCGTCGGTTCAAGGACCACCTTCGCGACTGATAGACGTAGTATACTCGGAGGAGCACTTTGCGCCCAACAAAATCTTATCTCATCCTTCCCCCGCATGTCTCCGCCGCATGCCCCCAGACTAAACTCCCTTGTCCCTTGCGAAAAGGCAACTAACTCTCGCCAAAACTTTGCTGAGCGCAGATTGCCGCATCTCGAGGGATTGGCGGAGGCAGAATACGGAGCCGCCACTCGAGGCGTCAGACAGCTGCACTACCCGTTAAGTGGGCAGAGGCTGAAGCACAGCGGCCAATTAATGCCTACTTATCAGTACATACTTAAATTTCAATTAGTTGAATTGGCATTTCAGATAAAGGAACATTAGTTGCCGCATAAAATTTGAAATTAGTTGAAACGTAAAAATTTATAATCCGAGATGTGTATGAGAAAGTATCAACCATATTTAGCACTACGCATTAACCATAGCTGCGATGAGAAAATTGTGTTCTTGCATGTAAATAAAAACTAATTACAACTCGTTTTTAACAATATATAAACAGCTTGTTTCATACACTCTATTTATTCCAAATCCATCATATTAGTACTACCTAATTAGTGCACTAGTCTGCATCATTAACTTGTCATCTTTAATCATCATAAGAGACAAAAACGATAATGATAATGCTATGCTATGACGCTATGATACGTAATGCTACAAAACTCACTTAGCTTGGGGTTATTTCTGGTGTGGGCACATATCGTCTAGTATCGTATATTGAACAGTAAATAATCGAAAGTGCCAGGCACTTTTAAGATAATTCAACTAAGATATGTAAATTTGAGAGTCATGTGGGAAAAGACATCACTCTAGTGATTAAGGTGCCGACCGATGGCTATACAAGCAGATACTTAATGTCATATCGGAGCAATTAATTTTCCGGTCATTAACCTATTCGTCGCAAATTGAGTTACGGCTTGAGGTTCGACATCCCGTCACCTTCCATTGGCTCTTTCCCAGGCCTCGACGACTGCTAGCCTTGACGAATAGCGGGAAGAAAAAGGCAAGACGCTGGGTATCGAATTGCTTTCAATTAAGCCAATCATAGAGCTCGGGAAATAGAGAAGGCCGACAGAAGCACGGGCGTTCTCGAATTCAAAGGCTTGGACATCAGGCATCATAAGAAGGTCTAAAATTTTGTTTGCCCCAGTCCACTGACTAAAATATCACGAGGGAAGACTCGGATTCGCATGAAAGAAGATTAATAAATTTTGATGAGGAATAAAAAGAAGAGCTGGTAACTACAAGTAGATAACTACTAGTAGTACTGGTAAGCATTGCCTACGGTTGACTGAGGGTAGAAAATACACTCTCAACGGCAGCAGTATCAAACGCATCAGCTCTAATAGTACTAGGGAGAAGATAAACTATTACAAACATAGAAAATATTTTAAGCATTTTTTTAAATTACTAATTTATTTTTTAGCCAATGAGACCATGGAAAAAACACTCCCACCGCAAATACACGGGCACACCTTGCAAATTATAGACGAAAAATAAACACCTTGCCATGCGTTTATGATATAATTCAAGTTGAATATATCGGAATGTGACGTCAAACGGCTTGGTGCATTGGATTTGTTTTAACCGCAAGGCAATCCGTTAGGGAACACAGACAAGGAGAAAAGTAGTCCACCTGAACATTACGTACATTAATTATCTCAGGCTGCGGCAACGATGACTAGCATCACCACGGAAAATATATTACAGATGTAACTTAAATAATTAGGGCACAGGAATGACAAAGTAGGGGTTTAAAGGTAAAACGGCGCATGGAATGCTCAACATTTGATCCATAAATACCATCATATAAAATCATTGAGCTATTAAAAGTGACTCCTGAAGGTTTAAGGCGCCTTACATATAAATGGGTATTTAATATTATGTTTGGTAAGATTCTATGATGGCCAGATATTGAATGTACTGATAGGGTGACCAACTCTCCCGTATTTCCCGGGATCTCCCGTATTTGACCCTATTTTTTCACGAACTCCCTTCTCCCGTATTTTCTGTCTCTGTGGGTGAATTTCTCCCGTATTTTTTCGTTAAGTAAAATCATTCAGTTTCAATCATTTAAATTTTGCGCTCGCGGCCGAAATTCGTTCAAACGTTCGAGAGCAGACGCAATTGATTCTATATCGAGTTTTTTCTATCGATTATCTCATATAGAAATGACCAACCTATGAGTTTAAATCTTGTCTGTCAAACCGGTGAACGCGTACTTACTTCC
This sequence comes from Ceriagrion tenellum, assembly GCA_963169105.1. Classification (NCBI taxonomy): domain Eukaryota; kingdom Metazoa; phylum Arthropoda; class Insecta; order Odonata; family Coenagrionidae; genus Ceriagrion; species Ceriagrion tenellum. The sequence goes on from OY720633.1 coordinate 4,022,416, forward strand.
TTTCTTTCTTTCGCTTTTGTTTTGCTCAGCTGGTGGTGCTTTGGAGTGATTTGGTTTCAGTGGTTTTACTCTACATCACCTGTGATCCATATAGGGTCAAGAGTTTATGATACAATAATAGGCAGTGATGATGACGCTAAAACGCCTTCAAAAATGAAAATGAAGTATATGTGTACATGTCATTCGATTTTTGCAATTCGCAAAAAGTGATGGCAAACTATTGTCTGAAGCAAAATCTGTTGCAAAATATATTTAGGTCTTCTTAAAGTTTAAAATTAAGTTCTTGTTAATTTCTTTACAAACACTGAATTGCTCTTTTCTTTTTTTTGGAAATTTTTCCTTGTTCTCAATCTCCCTTATTTTTGGTCAAGAATATAAAATTCTCCCTTATTTTCTTCAAAAATAGTTGGTCACCCTATGTACTGAGCATTACGTACATGCTTCATTGGATTCAAATGATACGCTACAAAAAGATGGATTTTCTTAATTCCTTCAATAATTAAAGAATCCTCTCACTTGCCCCATGGATGATGCTAAAGCAGAGGACCGATCGCTTGTGAGTATGCAGTCCTCTGCCCAGCGCAAGACCAAGGATAAATTTGCGCAGCTAATACCGTCCGCGTCCGGAGAGTATCATATCCAACTTTCTCTTACATCCAGCGGCCGTAAATTACAATTGCAAAAGGAACACCAAGCCTCTCAAAGCACACGAAATTCCAAAGCATTGCCGTCCCTCATCCCGAAAGGCGAAACATGGGACTCCAAGCATGATCATTATACGCAATTTCAACCGAAATGATTCACGAAATGGAGCAAGGACAAACCGGTGCGGACGGAAGCCAAATATTAAAAAAATATGATCCAACAGGATCGCTCAGCATGAGAGAAGTATGACTAACAATGGGACAGCAATAAGCGGGATGGAGGAACATGAAGAGATTTGGAGGGATATCGAGGGTTGAAGGGTGAGGAGGAGGATATATGGTTTTCCGCTTATAGTCCTAAAATATTACTAATAGCACTGCAGTTAAACCTGCAAATACGTATCAAACATACGCATTTAAAAGAAAGTTATTACATGAATATAGTTGGTGAGAAAAGGAAACTTCTGGATGAGCTTAGGGAGACGCAGGGTAGGTGGTTGGGGGGGCGGAGTGTATTGATGGTCGGGAAGCGTACTGAGGAGCGAAGGGGTACTGGAGGATAAATTTTAGTGGACGACGTTGGGTAAGCGGGGAAGGGTAAGAAAGAGATTAGGTATTAAGGAAGGGTAGAATGCCTGCGGAGATGAATAAAGAAATATTGGTCGACTGGGCCTAGTACATGAAAGATCTAGAGGATTATTAAGCGAGGACTTCCATTTAAACCTACCTCAGCCGGTATATAATCTAAAAACAATAATTGATGACGTAACGGACAAGCGATGATGGATATACAATACTTCAGAAGTGACGCGGTGGAACCGCTACATAATGACCGAAGCAAAACACTTTCAATTTTGGCGCTGACATTACTGGAAAACTGAAAATGTTTTGCTTCTATTATTATTAAATCACAAGGAATCTAGGGTCTGCATGCACATGCAGTGTTTAAACAGCCATTGGAATCTCAATTACGTCCAAAGAGGAAACAAATTCAGATGACTTTCGCAGTACAACTGAGAACTCCGAAGAATTCTGAAGTCGTGGACTTTGAATTCAAACTGTAACAGTAAAATTCAAAATATAATAATTTGTAATATTCGTTTCAAAATTGAAAGATGGTAAAGAACACAAGGAAATTCGGGTGTCTTCCCCGCGTTAGTGACGGTCAGTCATCAAGAGAGAAAAATGATTCTGGCGCACTTGATATCCCCCTCCTTCTCCATCGCACTGGACGCAACTTCCATTCCGAGTCCCTACGCCCGCAACGACCCTTCTGGAGTGACGTAATCCACGGAGGTCAGCAGTCATCAAGGCGCATTCACGAGGAGGGGGATCTGAAGAGCCGGGGAGAGGAGAAGGGGGTAAGGGCTGGCGGAGGGGCGGTAATAAAAACTTGGCGGAAGGCAGAAGCGTTTGAGAAGAGTAGGAGCCAGTAGCGTTTCAAGGAGGAAGGAGAAAAGGTCAGAAGAAGAGGAGAGCAAAGATGCAAGGAGATAGCGAGGGAAAGAAAGACAATTATGAAATCAAACACCTCCATGGGATAATATTCCTATGAGGCGAATCGCAAATAGAAGATGAAAGAAAGCTGCACTAAAATAGGCAGCACCAAGTTCATTAAATACTTATGACACAAGATAACAAGAGAGAAAAGCCTCTATTAGATTATCATCTGATGAAATCCTGTATATTGAAAGAGATGACAGCAAAAAGAGAATTCTACCGTTTGAAAGTGCGCAGCGGAAATGTCACAATGAAGACCCAAAAGCAGTAGTGACAGCTGAAAAGTAACACAGAAGGATAACAGTTGTTCAGGCATCTTTCGATTATATCCAAATAAGTAATGAAAAAGTGGATGATCTCGGAGGCAATAGCAATATCTTATTTTCAATGGTAAGGCATTGCAATCCTTTCTTCTCGTGATTATTTCTTATAACTCAAGGTCATCCATCACAAAACCGCCAATTCACAGTAGAGTATCACTCTCTTTATAACCTCTCCTCAATATTCCTGCCAGCTACAAGATTGATTTTTCCCTCACAGAGTTATTCACTCGGCGTAAAGCCTCATTTCTAAACTATAAATCAAAAGCGTCCAACCAACGGTATCCTAATACTTACTTATTATTGCCTCTTAATAATAAATCCATACAATGAAGAAAAGAAGAGACAGTCTTCTTACAGGCTTTCGAGATGCATGCGCGGAGGAGGATGGTGGACAGAAAGGAAGACAAACGAAGAAAGGCTTCGCATGGTTGGTAAGAATAGGAAACTTCTGAGTGAGATTAGGAGGAGGCAAGGTCGGTGGTTGGAAGAGGTAATGAGGGGCGAAGGGTTACTCATGGCATTGATAGAGGGAAGGTTTTTGGGAAGGCGGGGAAGGGGAAGAAAGAGAATAAGTTTCATGGACGGGATGAAGAAAGATAGGACGTACGCCGAGATGGAGAAAAAAATTTAATAGGTTATTTACACCCCCGTTTGTCGCTATCCATAGGATTTTCTGAGTTCTGTTTTAATCTACTCTTACCTCTAGATATCTTACAAATAATAATCCGTGGCCGCATTATGGGGGCAATCCGCTGCTACTCAAAGGGTGATAAATTTGAGACAAAAATAAGAGATGAGTACGGTGGATAATACATATCCGAGGCAGGTCCGTACCCGGCATGGACAAATGCAGATGTGAGAGGTGGTAACTCAAGCCAAACAATGTTCATTTTTCCACGGGAGCAGACGTACACATTTTAGATAGCGATTCACCCGCGAGTACCAATTCCCATGGCGCACATATGGGAAATGGATACATGTGCACATACACACAGACGGATAGAGGAGGCAAAGGCCAGGAAACCCGAGGGACCCATACCTTGCCATACATCCGTCCATTTGTCCACATCGCCGCAGGTAATCCTTTCGCGGCGCCACCGAGTAAACATCCCTTTTCGACGGCCTCGCTCGGACGTGAACCGGCGGCCAGACAAACGTTCTAGAGAGCGATGTTAAGTCTACCGCTCTACCCGTCGCGTCGCGGGGATGAATCGACTCCCGAGGGGCGAGGCGAAGAGGAAATAAGGAATGAGCGGTGGGAAATGGGACGTCGACGTATTGCAAACCACTCGACTGCACTCTTCAGGTGTAAGTCCCGCCATCCGCAGGGCTAACGAACACAGCGGATTCCCACCAGTGAGGAAAGAGCAAAAAACTGCTTCTTACAGCGAGAACCATGAGGCAGCATTATTCTACGAAATGGAAGGCTATTTTCTAGAAAGGAAATAACGGATTTCATGCACGCTCGAGGTGTAGGTGTGGAGGGCGAAAGAGAAGGTACGGTAAGGTAAGGGTGGCCGGAAAGGAAGACAAACGAGGAAGTGCTTGATGTAATGGGAGAGGAGAGAAAACTTCTGGATGAGATTGGAAGGGGTAATGAAGGGTGTGATTACTTAAAAATGTAATAGAGGAGAATAAGAAAGGTAAACGGAGAGGGGGAAAAAGATAATAGACGGGAATGACGAGGAGGAAGTACGCTCAGATGAATTCATCCTGGGCGCCGAAAAATTAACTTTTTATCTTTTAAGGCGGTTGGATCATATTCAAGGTAGTTCGAGCGAGGTAGTTCCCTAGTTATTATAGAGATCATACTTGAATTACAAGTTTTAATTTCACCAGCTGTAGGACACATGAATTTAATATTGCATTATTAACAGTGCAATAATATAGTTTTATATTATAGAAATGGTAAGTAATTAAATGAAAATATCTAAATCAGTCTTTAACTTGACTCATTTTTTTCGCGCGGTGCGTTTGAAACTCCTTCAAAACGGAAGGTTTTTTGTGATACCCAAGAACCTATTGCGGTGACAATATGATGAATTTTCACAAATAGTTGAGAAAACGTACAAACTACACGCTGTTAGTTTTTTACGACATCTAAGGGTTAGAAATTCTTCATTTTGTAAATACATAATTCCTCTCTGGAGTGCATACACGTACCATTTCCCATGTAAAAGGGATGCATTTTTTGGCAAATATCTACGAAAGTAATATGGCAAGGGGTTGAATTTTTTGTGTTATTACAAGGGTGAGATATTTTTCTTTAGAATGAGACCAAATTCATTGATTTCTAGGTAAAATGATATTTCGCTCAACCTACCGTAAGTTATAATGCCACACAAATTCAATAGCTCACCTCCTTTAGCAAGGACAGGAAATTCGTTTCCCATTATTCGTTACCGCTTAACGTACGGAGATTTTTGACTATGCACTCCTATTTCCGTAGACGATATTTGCCCTGTAAATGCTCGTAGTTCCTCAATTTTATTCCTCCACATGAGGACAAAGAGGACCGTGCAGTTGAACGGACGCTAATCCTTCGGGAGCAACTCCGTACCATACACATCTGCTGTTTTGGCCACAACTCACAGGCGACCAGCCTTGAGGAAGGAGATGGAAAGAGTGGGGGGAAGGTGGTGGAAGGGTGTGCAGGGCCGTCAGAGGAAAACTTTGGAGTGAGGGTCGCAAGAGTTGGCCTAGGCAGACACAGGGTTATAACGCCGTGGGCTTAGCGATGCGTTGCTCCGACTTAAGGGGACGCAAGTTGTGCACAGCAGAGGCCAAAAAGAATACGTCTTCCACTTTTTCTGACGGACTCTGTCCCCATTCGGTGGCTTCAGTTTCCTCCGGCCACTCTATTTTAAACACACTTGAACAAAATTAGTGCTCATTCACAAAGTTCATATTTCCACCTATGGGGGTGTTTACTTCTAATCTGAAACTACACGATATCTAGAGCATGATAGTTTGAGTAAGTAATATATTCTGGTGTCATTAGCGTTATTTAGAGCTGTAAAAGATAGTTTTCTATAATGCCGCCCTCAAAAGGTTGATTTTAGGACGCTGTATCTTCAAGTAGGGTCCACCGACTTTAACGAAATAAAATGCGTACGATAGAATTATTATTTCTATTAAAAATTTCTTCTATTATCTAAAAGGATATTTGACTAATGGTTATGCACACATTAAGAAAGCTGGCGTCATTGCGGTTATAACGGTATAACTCAAACCTCTATCACATCGTTAGTTACGGAATTAGCCGTGGTTAACCACTTTTACAACAGCTCAAGTAAAACTCAACATAGAAACAATTTTTTTCCTTTAGTATGTTAAAAACATGTTTCGCTAACTCATGCCAAAATCTTTATCTCTACAATAAATATTTAGAGAATGGCAATAACATAAAGTCGAGCCATCGGGTTTCGAGCGCCAAAAACAGGGCCTTTTTTCAAGACAACTATCGTAAAAATATAGATAACGATAGAAAAAATTATTTACACAAATCAGTAAACGTAAAAATGATCATTGTATCTTACGCATTTTATTTCGTTAAAATCGGTAGACTCTACTTGAAGATACAGCGTCCTAAACTTAACGGACTCTACTTTTTTAATGGATAGTAGCTCCGCTCGTATTACCGGGATTTTATTTTAAATACTACGACATAACCTAGCATTTTACCACACAGAAACATTTTCCGTATACCTCATTCAATTTTCAACCCGATTATAAGGTTTTTTAAGGAAAATATATTTATCCATAATACCAGATTCTTAGGCTCGGCCACATTCTTCTCGCGTCCACACCTACTTCCGGCGTCCACTTGAGCGCTGGAGGCTGACCTCTATGCGACGCTCTATCGGCGGCAAGAAGCAAAGGCGCGTGAGCAAGTGCCTGAGGAAAAAGGCAAATGTCTCAGGCGCTCTTGAAAGTGAAGCGACCCATCCCTCCCTCCTCGGGCGGTCAGCCCACTTTGCCTCTCCCCTCACTCCCCCTCTCCCACACACACGCCCGCCCTGTCGTACTGTGGGTGGCCCACCACGAAGACTGAGGGCAGGACTCACCCGCCCATGGGAATGGCGACGAGGAAGTGAATCGCGGAAGGAGGAAGACAGCCTATAAGGGGCGGAGCAGCAGAGTGAGAGACAAAGGCGACGAAGGAAAGGTGGGAGTGTCCTGAAGTGAAGGGAGGTGGGATACGGTCGATTGACGTTCCCTTGACTAAATGATTCCTTCCAACAGCACCTCCCGAATCATGGGAATTGGAAACGAAGAGGAATTCCATGAGACCGCGTGTGCTACGGCTGACCTATGACTCGACATCCCCTAACAAGGAATGAGTGTCTATCATGAACGAAGAAAGGGTAGAAAAAATTATGGGCGTATTTTGCCTGTAAAGTTATGACAGAGAACAAAAAAAAAATATATATTTTAAACTTATTAAGAACATCCATAAATTTATCCCTTTAACCCCACAACGTGTACACTGTAGCTCTTCACAACACACTCCATTCAACAAGCCACTATGCCCTAAAATTAAAAAAAAGACAGCACAGACCTGACATAGAAGCAATCAACCTCACTTTTAGCTTAGAAAAGATTCTCTTTGCTCTCGACCCCATAAAAATACGCTTTAAACGCGGTCTAAACGAAGTAGGGTATATTAAATAAATGGTAAAACCTGTGATTATTTATTTATATAACCCAAGAGAGGTAATTTTCTCTCAGTACCTCATCCATTCACCATGTCTTCAATGTTCTCTTCTTCACTCGCCACTCACAAATTTCAAAGGCTCTCCTTGTCGAATTCATCAGCGTCACTCTCTTTGGAGATGAACACTAACGCGCAAAATGCGAAATTTAACGATCTCTCGGTTGAAGTGGAAATATAGGGTGAGGAGAAACATATCTCTGCCGTAAATTGCCAATATTAAGGTAGTCCGAGCGAAAGTGTTACCTAGACATATTTGAGACCATATTCGAATTATACGTTTTAATTTCACCAGCTGTGGGCCACATCAATTAAATACTGCATTATAAATGGTGCCATAATATAGTTTTATATGACAGAAATCGTAAGTAATGAAATGAAAATATCTAAATAAGTCATTAACTTGACTCATTTTTTTCGCGCGGTGCGTTTGAAACTCCTTCAAAACGGAAGGTTTATAGAAAACCCGAAGAATTCACTGCGGTGACAGTACGATTAATTTTCAAAAATAGTTGAGAAAACACAAAAGCTACCCACTCTTGATTTTTTGTCGAGATCTAAGTGTAGGGAGGCCTCATTTTTTTAATAAGGTCTCTCTGGATTGCACACACGTACCATTTCCCATGTAAAAGGGCTGGTATTTTTTGACAAATATCTCCGGAGGTAATGTGGTATGGGGAAGAAGTTTTGGTGTCATTGGATAGTTGAGATAATTTTTTTTTAAACGAGACCAAATTCATTGATTTATAAGTAAAAGATATTTCGCTCGGACTACCTTAAAGTGTAGCATCGATTGATATTCATACTCTCTCTCCACTATTAAAATCCCATAGCTAAAATCTTTGTCATTATTAGGTAAATATTTTCTTACATTTTACTCACTCCTATATTATACAAAATATTGCGTTAACAATTCACCACCATTCCTAATGATAATACCCAATCGTCTCCGATAAGTGAACTTCATCAAATTCCCCAATATATTCATTGATTTGACGATATGATCAAATGTTTCTATTTTAAGCTGAAAGAGTCAAGGTGCCTACATTTTAACGATTTGGGTTTACAATGTGTGAACGCCAACATTTCCATTTGTGGAGAGAAAATGTATGAGAGATGAAAAAGTCAATATGATAACTACAGCAGGATCTTAAATTCACAGTTTCAACACTGATAAGAGTCGAAACTCTGAATTCTCTGAACGAGATAAGGATCATCAGTAGGACAGAGACGTCCACAGATCTTTGGGTCCATCGCGTTTGGACGAATTCTCTGCGTTGAACACTGCGATCAATTCCCCATCAATCAAAAGGACAGAACGAGGAATCCGACACAAAATCCACGCTACCTACAAATGGTCATCTTTCATGGCCGACCCCTCCCGCGCATCCGACCCTTATGGTGTACGTGTGCCATATTCCAACACTCGCACCAGACGCATCTCTTCAGAGCAGAGGAGGGAAGGAGACGAGATCGTTCTGGAGTAGAGGGAGGTTTCACTTCCCTTGGCACGCACCCATCCCACCACGAATCCCAGAGCACCGAGAACATTCATTCAGCTCGGCCATCCCTCCTACCCTGGGTGACCACAAAAACTCCTCCTTCTATCCCACCCCGTTTTGGCCCCATGGCCACGGCTCCTTATCATTCCTGGACACTGGGCCCCTGACTATCTCCCGTCGGCTTTGCATATGAATGAGACTACCAGGCGGTGGAGATGGGGCGAAAGGGGGTGAGAACTGCCCCCTTTCCTTCCCATAGCAACATCCCCCGCGGAGAAGGAAGGGGTTCGGAGTTGGCGGAGCCGAGAGCTGCGCAATGTCCAAACATTTGAACATCGAGATGCAAATGAACGGCGGAGCATCACTCCGCCTCCCAGCGCAGTACGAAATACACGAATTCCAAACATGGATTCACACTGAGTGTCGAAAAGAAGTCATCTGTTTGAATTATTTCAAGAATACGGTTACAGCCGAGGGAACACAGCGTGAAAACATTCGCCTTAGAGGCACGCAACGCCAAATATCAAAGTCGTGGATTGTGTCACAAGTGAGAAAAGAGCAAGCAAAATATACTCAATAAAGAGAGGAAAGGCAAAATTGGGGGAAATATCACCCTTTAGCCAGCATTTCCTATCCTCCTGCACAGAACATTAGACTTGTAATTTAGATTTTAAACTACGGGAGACAATTAACTGGTTTCGTTGACATATACTGTATATAGTAGGTTGAACTACTCCCAAATAATTCTATTCTTACGTGCTATCTACTAATAACAGCTCATTGATCATATTTCCGGGGGAATACATGTATCTCTGCCCACTAGTGGAGTTGCAAGGCATATTAATACAGATAGTTTTCCAATCTTCATTGGTAAGCTTATAGTGAATTTGCGTCGCCTAAATGTCACACCCCGACAAGCATTAGCATGTTTTTTCTCGTGGATCAATAGCTTTACTATTTGTATTGTAGTACAGCGTAGCACAAGTTGCTGATAAGCTGTACCTACCCTGCCACATACCCTCGAATGGGCTGGTAAGGTACTGTGTAAATGGAGGCAGTAATGTCACGGCCTCTGTCCGTTGCACGTCTGTGCAATAGTGAGAGCTCCACTTCGGTCTAGAAAAATCACTCTTCACATAGCTCTCGTTCATCTAATACGTTAAAAGGAAATTACCAGCCGCATTTGAAATCTCCTGGGAGTAGGACGAGAGCATCAGGCAGTTGTAGAGCAGCAAGGAGCGGCTCACAAATTTTCAGATGCATGTAATGGTAACCAGATTGCAATCACTCCACAAAAGCACGCACTCATCGGCCACGTATATACATGTCCTCCCAAATATTTGGTGGGCCTCTGAAATGTTGTCTCGTAGTTTCTGAAATTTAAAATCGATGCAACGCAGTCCCTCACAGTCGAAACGTTGTGTCGAGCTGAGAGCAGAGGGAGGGGGAGGGAGGAAATGAGAGGGTGGAAGGGGAGGGTGAGATAAATTTACGACGCACAGGGTGGAGTGATTGGATGAGTGGGAGAGGGACGGTGGGGGAAAGAGGAGAGGGTGAGAGTAACAGGAGTTGCACCGGGGGAAAGTGCATTAATAATGCAACCCTTCACGGGAGGGCAGGTGGGCGCTTTGCATCAAGAAGAAGAGGCGATGTTCGCCGAATCCCACACTTGATCCCAGACTCTTCGCGTAGGTTAGTTATATGGAGCCGCATCAGACAACTGGGGTACTAAACAAAGAAGTATAATCAAAGAACCACGGAACTAGCCGCGCAGTAACTTCAACGGAGTCACCCGCTAGTGATCACACAATTGTGTGAAAATCACTGTTGAAAAATCATTCGCCTGGACTAGGAATCGAACGCAGATTCCTCGATTTCGCGCCGAGTGCTTTTACCAATTAAGCTACCCGAAATCGAGGGATCTGGGTTCGATTTCCAGTCCAGGCGAATGATTTTTCCACTGTAAATTTCACACAAAAGAAGTATTAGGCTCGATGTGGCGCTATTTGGCGTAATTTAGACAGATATAGCTATTTTCCAAGATTAAAATTGAGTGATGGGATATATAAATGTACTTTTGGTTTCGATCCACTGAATCTTCATTAGCTGATGATGTAGCATATCAAAATGTAGCACATCATCATAACCTGAGCGATGACGAAGTATATCAAAACCGATACCGCATTATCTTCAATCGACCGATGGATAATCGCTATTTCTGTCTTCATCAACTAGGGTCTTCACGCGCCATGTAGGACGCTGTGAGGTGCTTGATAATGCGACGGTTATTTGGGGAAAGAATGAAGGGAGGAGAGAAACTCGGCGACGGTATTAGCCTACTGTTGCACGAAGGCGCGAAAGAGACCATGCAATTTAGCGCCCTATCCGACGAAGGGAGAACTGAACTAGAAATGGCCTTCACACGGCACACCAGAGTAATCATAGGGATTCCAACGTACTATGCCTAGCAAACCTGGGATTTGAACCCGGGCCCTCGAGATGGATAGCCAGTAATCAGCCACCTCACCGATTACTTAACAAGATCAAGCTCGGTTAAATTTCCATCCGAAATTTTATATATTTTTCAGAAAATAATCAACTAGTATCAGCTGTTCAACCTGAAGATTGCTTCACAACTCCCCACCATTTGTTGCTATTTAATTATATCCATCCCGTATACATCCCGTATTATTTGTTATATAGTTACACCGGTCCCTTTTTCTTTCTCGTTCAATCTCCCTTTCAATTTCCAATTACTATTTCTCTCCTACTTACAGACTTGTTTTGTCTCCAGATGCCCCTCATTGGTCTGCTTCTGCTTCTCAGCAAGAGGCTCCAAATGGTCCTCTCCACACAACTTGTCCTCAAACTTTCTTATAGAGTGTCTACCAAAAAAATTTCACTCTTTCCGCTTGAACGACACGATCAGTCTGATTAACAGCATTTATAAACAAGAATGACCGGAAAAGGGCATGTCGTAATATAGAATTTTTTCCTTGAGATTTGTGGAGATGTAAAGATAGCCATCATAGAGGGCAATGTGCATCGGAGTTCCGATATGTTCGGAGAAAGATAGAAAGAATATGACAGGTAGGAAGGAAATAAAATATAATTCGAAAGAGTGGATGAGAAAAAGGTAAAAGGTAAAGTGCACAGGAAAATGGAAAAGCAGCAATAGGAAGAGAAAGAAGCTAAAGAGAAAGTTTAATGTCCTTACAGAGAGAAAATAAGAATAAATATGGCAGGTAAAATAGGCCATTTTGGACATAATGAAGGGTGGAAAAAAGCATGTATGACCAAAGAAGGCCGTATTTAATTGAGAGTTTGAATACCTGTAAGTGAAACGTGTGATAGGGAAATCTAGTTTAAGTTTGTCGCTCATCAATAGCTGCTACATTAGATGGAAACAATGTAAGGACTCGATATTAGAAGTACACTTATAGAAAATTTACATATTGTCATTTCTGGAGAAAAATGCCGAGATTCAGAGAATCCGGGATCACATTTCCAGAAAGTTTTAATAAGTATTGAGAACTTAATTCTCAGGCATGGAGTGAGTCTTAAATCGGAAGTTTACTGAGGCGTAGACACCGAAAGAATATGCAGAGCAACTTCATGAAGATCTTTGATTCAGTGAACGGATGATGGGTAAATTTTCAAAGAAATTCTGAGGTAGACTTATCTTTTAGGCTGCAAGCAGATATACAATATGTATTAAGGATCGTTGGAGAAATATGTGTAAATAAACTGGAATCATAAAAAAACGCCGCTTTTCTCACTCACTCATTTATCCATCGTTCCACGAATTTGCGCCCGCAACAAAACCACGGTAAATCACTCATAGAAAAAGCCCGAAGAAGCCGGCAGTAGAGCACGGCGAAGCTGTCGCATAAATAATACAAAAAATACTCGCAGACCCAAAAGATTACAAGATATACATTATGAGATGCGAAAATCTACAAAATAAGTTCACTCAAAGAAAAGGTTGTACAATAATAAAATATTCAGGGAAACTGAGTAAGAATAAATTTTACTCATAGGATGGTCTCTTGTGACAGCTGAAAAACATAGTCATCCTATTGAATTATTTTAAGAAAACAGAAACAAGCAAGGAAACAAGGCATTGAATCATTCGAGCGCAGCGTGACACGCAACGCCGAGGATCATACACCATTTGAGATTAGAAACCACGCGAAAAAATGACCCCTACGTTAAGGATGAACAAACCCCTTACAGTTTCAGGAACGCACGTGAAGAAGGTCTTCTCGGCTCCAACAAGAACTTCTCCATCAAACCTTTGCTTTGCCGGTCCTGAACCTTTCCCACAAGTAAAACAACCATTTTTAGCAGATCTAGTGGCTGTGATCACATCATGAAGAGTCACAGGCTTATTGTGGGCACCGCATTTCTCGTTATCATATCTTTTTGTCATTTTCTATTGTTTCATAAGTCTAATTTGTTAATTTTTATAGTAAAATTTATTGTTTTGCTTGCCTTTCTCTGCTGTGTATAAGCGGAAATCAGCACTTCTTTCAGTCATCCATATTGAGCGACCACGCGATTTTGTCGCTGCTAAAGATATACCAGGCACGCACATGTATATACATTAATAGATTGAAGAAAGGAAAAATTAAAGGTTCCCGCCGGAGCAGCGGCAACAAAGAAAAGCAATACATCCGCGCTAACTCGGTGAACTTGAACTTCAGCTCGTGAATTGAGAGCGTCGATGGGGGGAGGGGTGAGAGGGCGGTAAGAGGGAAAGCTCCCCCTCCCCACGCGCACATTTTGGTTCAACGGGCGCGGAAATCCAACTTGGACACACACTCATATACGAGTGCGTACACATGAACCCACTTATCCCGGGGGTTGAAGCAGCAACAGGGAGTGGGGGGGGGGGCAGAGTCGGGGGGTGGGGGGGGTGGCGCGCGATTCGACGCCGAGGGAGGAGGAGCAGAGTAATGAGATGCGGACACAAAGCCACGAGGATGTGTCGGAGGCGTATGTTTCCGGGGGAGGAGGTGGAGGGAGGATGGCCTATGGGGATATGAACACCGGGGGTCGGCTCGAGCATGGATATATATATATATATATATATAAGCTTCGGGATCACCCCGTTCCTTCAGACTCCCCGTTCCCTCACAAGATCCCCTCTCTCTCCCACCAGCGGAAAGGGGGCAAGAGGGGGATCCGATACCACCGCCACTAATGCGCCTCACTTCAACTCCCCCCCCCCCCCCACAAAACAACCGCCTGTTTTCTTACTGTCTTCTTCGCCTCCTCCGAAAACCACGAGGTGCATTTTTTCCGCTAAGACTGGACGCCACATAAATGCATGTATGAACCTGCCCGAAGCACCCCACCCACCCACCGCTCTTCTTAAAATGAGAGACACAGGGTTCCGCGCGGGGAGGAGGGGTAAAAGAGGGCTTTGGTTTTTGGGGAGAGCGCGGTGGAATGTAAAAAGGCCCTCTCCCCGGTAAAAATACGTTTTATTTGCTTCCTATCTCAGAAGGCACTCGTTTCGAGTTATACCACTCATTTCACTGGTTTAAAACGGAATACCTACAGACCGCATCTCCACATTTATCTGAATGTTCCACGAAAAATGTCCAGCTTTACTCATAAATGCATAAGAGGCGTGAGACTGAAAAAAATGTTGCATTCCGAACCCTATATTCGAAAAAGAGTAATAAATAACAGGGGAAAAAAAGAAAGAAATCCAAATGGATTAATATTCAACTTATATACTACACACACAAACTACATTTACCAGATCATATTCGTTGGATTGGTAGATAAAAAAGGGGTTGAATACCAATAAAAACAGACGAAAATGACCTGTGGTATTTTTTGGCACAGCAGATGATTCAATACATTAAATTCCATTCGGCACATCGTGTGGGAAGGCAAGCGTAGATAACCTGCGTGTACAGAAATGCGAATTGAACGCCAGTGTTCGAAGTATCGAAGAGGCGAAACAGACCGCCTTGGGTGGAGAAGCTTCATGGGATACTTTCTGCTTAGGCCTTGAAAAGCAGTCCCCATATATTACGGTGCGAAAACAGTAATCTCTGCGCGCAATGCGGAAAGATTAACGATCAGCGACAAAAATCTCTACAAAAGAGATTTCACGGTCGATACCGATAGCCCAGTTCACATTGGAGTAACCTAAATTTTCATTGTCCTTCAACATGATGAGTGACGAAACCATTGCAGACCATTCGAGAAAATAATGCCATGATAAACGTTAAGTAGCCTTGAAATGTAACCGCCCCTCTGACAATTTTAAGTGGTCCAATATGAAATTTCAAATCCAAGAATTACATCAGTTTTTGAGAGTTACATAACCGATTTGGTAAAATGAGCCACGTAATCGGCAATACGATTAAAATAAAATACCCAAGTGATTGCAGCAAAAAACGAAGTCAAGCAGTACCGCTATCATAGAAATAGCAATTCAATTTCCGGCAAAAAATTACTAGTGTAAGAAAGGTTTTCTTCTTGGCATACGCGTTTCACAGATGCTGAATATCTCTACGTGGACATAATAGTTTCCATTGTACGATGTCTACAACGGCATCCTTGTTCACGTAGCTCACAAAGAGCATTTCAAAAAATATATCGCTAAATCAATGTCAAAGGTGAGCTTAATGTTTTAATGTAGAGCTAGAATTTTTCTCAAGTTAATTTGAGTTTTACGCATGGAGGAGAGGAAAGATATTTTCATTGCGTTGCAGCGGGCTACAGAAAACATTTAGAGAATAGGTCCGAGCCCCGGTAACGAAGCGTTATCGTCAACCAGATTTGTTAACAGTTAACTGACTGAGCAAATAATCTATTAATTGTTGATCTCCTTCATTTTTCGGGATCGATCGCGTATTTTTTGTTGTTAGTGACAACAGTTTCGCTGACACTACAGTCTGAAACTGTTGTCACATACAACAAAAATACGCGGTTGATCCCGAAAAATGAAGGAGATCAACGTAGAGCACCGCAAAAGCCTTCGTTCGCAAATCTATTAATTTTTTTTAGTGGGAGGAGTTTTCAAATTTCTCTAGTAATCATTATAAAGGCGGAAAAGCAACAATTCCAGCTAGTAAAGAGACTGGACGGGAGAAGAGAGAGGGAGGCAGAGAGAGAAAAGAAGCGTTAATAGGCAGACTGGACGTCGGCCAGCGGTCGCCCGTATCAATCGCCGCTGCGGACTGGGGGAGGAGGGCGGAGGGGGCGGGGAGGAGGGCGGAGGGGGCGGGGAGGAGGGCGGGGAGGCAAGAGAGGCTCTCGATGCGAGAGAAGTGCGCACGAGGAATTATGACGACGACCGTCTCGAGTCGAAGAATCTGAAGGCCTCTTGCTCTCCACCGGGAAACACCACGGTGCACAGTTACCGCTCCAACCTTTCGAGGAAGCCGGGAATGACAGTCGAAGGACGGTCGTCACTTAGGAAAAGAAAAAATATTACTCGCGAGGTCTGGAATCAATTGAGCGTTATAAACAGTCTGAAGTATTAGTCACACCCGAGAAAACTTTTTACTATCCGCTGAATAGATAGGTCAGCAGATCGGATTTCAAAGAACATAACTAGGTGTTTGGCACATGTTTTAGTGCCGTCTATTAATTACAACCTTCCTCAACCTACCGTGGAGCATAAAAATGAAGTTGTTAATGGCTAAAACTATTTTATGATGCCATTTCTCTCAGCAATCTTTGTTTCGAGGAAGTAGTAAAAGAGATGGAATTGTCCAACATAAAAATATTAATGACGACACCCACAAATTACTGGTATTATGAATCATGCAAGCTTATTAACGAGGCGTAAGCCATTAGGAACATGGTCAAGTAACATTCGTTCCAACAGAGTACACAGCCACACAGCACATCAAGGATTACAGCAAAACTTCCTTCATGTACAAAGAAAAATTTCTCTTGATATGTATCATCAAGTATTAAAGCAAACATTTTCTTGTGATAGCCTAGAAAAATTGTACAGGTTACTATTGAAGGAAGCTACACACAAGATCTCTCACCATACTCTGGAGCATCTGACTTCTGCAGCACACTCGGAGGCCATTCCTTAACAAGAAACAAAAGCGTTTGCTAGCGGGTAGAACAGCGAATCTACCTAAGCAAGATAAAAGAGCGTCGAAAATAATGTTGAAAGTTGAATCGAAACTCAGCGGAGCCCTCGTGAGTCAAGGAAGAGTTTAATAAGTCACGCTTGAAAAGCATTGTAAAGATGAAAATAAGAGAACGCGGAAGTGCAAGCACCAGAGTTGACTTGTTTGTGAGTACTTCTCTCTAAACAAATCTCATGCTAAGGGGTTTTAGCTAAAGAATAAATTTAAATAGCATTAAAGAAATATTGCAACATTTCCCATGATTTCCTACTGTTCAAAGACTTAGCTGCCTACATATAAATGAAGGATGCAGAACTTCAAGAAGGAAGGAGGAACTCATGAGTAAGATTCACTAAGCAAGAGAAGGAAGAAGAAAATATTCTCCTGGCAATATACTGAAGAGTTTGAGAGATAAATAATCATCACGCAGGCGTGTTTTCAAGTTTTTATTTCACACTAGAGTTAAGCAGACGCCATATCTCAGTCATTTATATGAGATAGTCCTGAACAAACGGTCACGTTCCACATTGAACGGGTTGCAGACGTCCTTCACTTTACGCTACCCTACCATTTCACTTACCATTACGCAATGTTCACATATTTATTATAACGTTAGCAACCTTCTCGGAACAAATATGGCATCAGTTGTTTCCTGCATTACAAATAATAATTTCTCGTTGATTCCATCGCTATGAAAATAACACCTTCTCCGAGGAGATCGGAAGCGGCGTTGGGTTTAAATACTCATTTTTAATTACTAGGGAGCGGTCTTGTATATGATGCAAATGCCTATCTGCCGTGGTTCCCGATTTAACCGAACAAAGTGAACGTTATCAAATAATTAGCCCGATACAAATAATAATAACTAGCTGACCCGTGCGAATATTTGGCACAGTATGCAGCTTCTTCCTGTTTCTTCCTTCTTTCTCCCTGTTCTTCTACCTGTCGAACATTTACCACAGTATGCAGCTACTTCCTGTTTCTTCCTTCTTTCTTCCTGTTCTTCTACCTGTTTCTTTCCATTGACAATTTTATGTTATTTATGTTTGTGTTAAAGATACATAACCTAAACGTAAACGGTCACACTGATTGCAGGTAGAATGGAAACAGTATAACTAAACGATGTGTTAATAGATGGCGCCTCCTACAGTCTTTTAAGCACGTAACCATAGCCAACATATTAGTTGATTATATTGTAAGCAGATGGCACTATCATTTTTAACAAAAACTTTAATTTTAAACCATTTGTCTATTTTTCGTCAATATCGGGGAACATAAGCTTTAAAACGATGCCTGAATCATTAATTTTGATTAAGGATTATGGGAGTCATGGCGTTGCCAGAAAAAACACCTTTGAGAAATAATATATACTAGCTGACCCGTGCAAATATTTCGCACAATATGCAGCTTCTTCCTATTTCTTCCTTTTTTCTTCCTGTTCTTCTACCTGTTTCTTCCCATGGACAATTTTATGTTATTTATGTTTGTGTTAAAGATACATAACCTAAACTTAAACGGTAAACGGTCACACTGATTGCAGGTAGAATGGAAACATTGTAACTAAACGATATGTTAATAGATGGCGCCTCCTACAGTCTTTTAAGCCCGTAAGCATAGCTAACATATTAGTTGATTATATTGTCAACAGGTGGCACTGTTAATTTTTGATCATTTTTTACAAAAAAATTTAATTTTAAATTTTTTTAACAAAAACTTTAATTTTAAACCATTTGTCTATTTTTCATCAATAGCGAGGAACATAAGCTTTAAAACGATGTTTGAATCATTTATTTTGAAGAATAATTATGGAAGTTATGGCGTTGTGACAAAAAACCTTTGAAAAATTATATATATGATGATTTTTAAGTACCAGTTATGGTAGGATTAAATGGAGTCTCCTGTTAATCTATAATGTATATATATCCATCTCCGCGTTTGTCCTACCCACCCTTACTTATCCCACCCATAAAACATATTCTTTCCATTCCGCGCTTGGCCAATATGCTTCTCTCCAAAAGTTTGTGTTCATAAATTGCGGAACAGTCGGCAGCTATGAAATTTCTATCTCATTTTTGTGATTCCCTTTACTGCGGTTCACACGTCACTCTACATTTTATTCTCACCGAACCAAAGAGCCAAATGCTGACGAATAGCTTTCCCTTTAATTCACGTCATATCTTATCGTTCTTCGATCTTTTTATAACAGCGGTGATTTGTTGCGCTTGGATCAGAGTTAGCTTCCAGCTTCACTACTTGAGGACATAGATGAGAATAAAGGAAATTGGTAAGGTAACGATAAATACGCGTATGACAGAGACTGCCATTCGCAGAAATAACGCAGTTAGCCAAGAAATTCGCAAAATAATAGATCTGGGAAAATAATTACTTTTCCTTTGAAAAAGAATCGGGGAAAATCATGAGGAAAACGGACACCATACCGTAAGCCGAACCAGGAATAATGTGTCTTCTAATGTCAACAAAGACGCGCTGATGACACCCCGTTCCCGAAAGTCACCGCAACTGTATCAAACAATGACACTTCCGTCCCGGAAAGCATTGTTATATTTTCCAAAGAATTCTCCCCTCCATAATATTTAAATTCACCTACGGAAATAATAAAAGAGGAAGGGCAAAAGAAACCGTTTTGGGCTGGACTAGGAGGAAGTTATCGACGACGGAAGAATTGAAATAACTTTGTAAACTCCACTCATAAAAAGTAAGGAACCGAAGTTTTTAATATCTCTCAGAATTTTCACCACCCGAGAGAACAAATGCAGGAAGAATGAAAAGTAAAACCGATCATGGAGACAAAGAGCGAAGGAACCTCTGCATTTGGCCGCAAATCAAAAGGATTAATGCCAAATGACAGAAGGGGGGAGGGTGGTGGAAGAAGGGGGAGGATCGAAGTGGAAGGGGAAGGCGAGAGAGGGAATGGTGACGCATCGGGTTATTCAAGCTTCCCTTCCCGACAGCCCCGAAGTTCGTGCATAAGCCTTTCACTTGGGGACAGCGCTCACTTCCGGACGACGCACTCTTCATTTCCCAGCTGCTGTGAGAGTCTGAGAGAAAGGGGTGAAGGAAGAAACAATGGCGGAGAAAAGATAAGTGATGCGAGGGTGGGGGGGGAGGGGGGGGGAGTATTGTGAGGAGGCGCAGCGGGAAGGGGGTGTGAAGAGGTCCACGAGGGCTGAACGAAAATGATGCCCCTCTCTATATTCATGGAGAAGAGATTTAATCCAACATACTTTTAAAGGAGACCATTCCTTATGGCTTTCCATAACTTTCAGCTCAGGTCCATAACTTTCAAGTACGTTTATTATATTACAATTACCATTACAATATAGTAAAACAATAATGGTTTGTTTAAATGGAATTTAATAAATATCCTCTAGGTTTTTTGATTTTCTAATATGAGGCCCCTAATCAACTAATAAAGTTTAAGGAATCATCTCAGCGCATATCCTACACTTGTTTATCCCATCCAGTGGATCGGGTTGGTATGGTGGCTAGAGTACTGGCTTACCATGCGGGCGGCCAGGGTTCAAATCTCTGCAGTGGAGGCTGTTTTACAGAGGAAACCCGATCCCTACTTGAGTGTCTTGTGGAGGGCACTTCAAGTATGTTCTTATTTATGCATGATGTAAATATTTATGTTCGTATTTATGCATGATATTTTGAATCTGTAGTAGCAGTAGTATTTGTATCCCTTGCATGTTGGAACGATTTACGATAGAATGTTTCTTGGTTATTAGATTTTTGATTGGCGCTTTGCATGTGTGGTACGAGGTTTACCATGTAATTTTGGTATTATACCGTATCATTCATGCATGCCTGGTGTGGAAGCACCCCCTGCCACACACCCTTTGGGTGGCTTGCAGGGTATGACGTAGATGTAGATGAAGTACAGTACACCGTCCGTCGGATGAGACGTTAAGCCATGGTCCCCTTGGCGCCTTTCGTTAAGAGCAGGCTAATGCCGACGCCGGATATCTATCCACCCTTCCTCCCTTACCAATCCCCTATGGCGCAAATGACCTTAACTGCCGGTCGCCACCCCAAATATCCAATCCAATTACCCCATCTATTAATGCACCCATTTTTTCTATTCACCATCCTGCTAGCTCAACATCCTTCCCTCTACTACCATCTCATGCAACCCTTCACCCTTCCTTTCCCCTTCCAACCTCCTACTTAGCCTTTTCCAAAGCTTAATGAGAAGTTTTCTTTCCTCACCATCCACTCCAAGTACTTCCTCGTTTGTCTTCCTTTCCATCCACTGCTCCTTCTCCATCCTCGGCCTCACCCACCTGTCGAACGACTGCGCTGTATTTTCATCCTCCTTTCTCAGACTCCTCATTCTATCTCATACAACAAAACACTACGTATGGAGCTCCTCACCAGCCTCTACTTTCAATACTTAAGTATCTAGAAGAATTTGAAGAAATTAAAAATTTTCCACACGTCACAAGAACTGACAACCCCAGAGGTGGAACTACGCGAAAGCAGCGTTGATGGGTGCAAATGCTTAGAGCCGTGTTTGCTCGTGCACCTTCACCGCGAATCCATTGTGGAGGTACGCATACAACGGCGCCAAAATGGACGAGGAGAGAGGCGGTGGCCGGAGGAGAGACTTTCGTGCGATTGAGGGGTGCGAGTACGTACTGATCTCGCCCCCTTTCCCACCCGCCAACCCCCGGCGAACAAGCGCGCCCACCTGCCGCGTCAATGAAAACAGATGGCTTCCGGGCGCGCGGTAAATTGCTCGATTCCGAACGCCACGAGGGATTAGAGGGAGCAGGGATCACTTAAAACAGGAAAAATGTTTTATTTATGCCTCTCTCTCCACGGCGTCACTCCCTCCTCCTTGGACACTTGAGCACCGTGGCGTACCACCTATTCTCATCTCGATACTCTCGTCCACTCAATTCCTCGCACACGATACGCCCACTTAAAGGATGAGGAGGACCATGAGAGCGAGGGACGAAGATGGAAGGGTCTCCTATGACATTCGCTCCTAATGGACACTTTTTTTTTGGATTGTGATCCCTTGACGATAGAGAAAGGGTGGGCAACCGACGAGGAGGAGTTCTCATTGTCGAGGTAGGAGATATGAAAATTAGCATGTTAAGATTAAACCATGACTCATATTTAATAATGCCGAGATATGTTTTACAATATCAGGCAAAATCGGGCGAAGATATATTTTTTCATTCGTGTTTCCAACATCCCAAACGTACACCGTGGCACAAATCCTTAAGGTATTTTGCAGGGCATTATGTAGATGGAAATGAAAATCACGATGCAACGCGACGCCGATGAAGAGTAGATGCAAATTTCACCACCTGAAAATTTGGCTACACTCTTGGAGAAGGAATTGGTGCCAGCAAAGAACGTGAAGTCTAATGTCCTTAAGAACATGTGAGCGATACAATGTACTGAAAAAAGATATTTTATGTAACTTCATTATAAAAAGTATATATTCACTAAGAAAATGACAATTTCTAAAGTAACCATACGATAACAGATCCCGAGCTAGGTAAATGTAATCTCGAAGATTAGCATACTAACTCACGATAGCAAAATGAATGCAAATGAGAAAATTACACAAACATTAGCAAAGTGGATTGAGCAAGTAGGGATGTGATGCAACGAGGACTGATGCACTACCATGTAGAGAGCTTTCTATTGGCTCTAGTGCACCAATCAATTTGCAACACAACAGGGCTCTAGACTTTCATTCGTTACGAACCCTCCACACTGGGTAGCGCGCTTCAAAACAGATCGGGAACAAAGTTGACGGGCGGTAAACTAAAAAAGAACGTCGACAGTGGCATGCACAATTGTTTTAAAGTTTTTCGATTTTCACTTTAGCCGTTGATCTCGCATACTTTTAGTTTGTAATTACGCGATGACAAAAATATCGCGATTTTTAGTAATTCTTATGAAAAAATTCAACAAATTTACTCAAAACATTGGACCATCACTATCGCTCAACCACAAATAGCTACTTAACGGCGGGTTAAAAACATTTCGCCAGCGTACAACATTCGGTTACAGTAGGGTATTATCATTTCGCCAGTTTTTGTCCGATGGTCACCAAATTTAGGATTTATCACTTATTTCACATGCTAAACAATACTAAATATGGACGAAAGCGCTGCGACAACAATTAAAATATGATAAATACGGTACTTATCTCGATTAGGGATGGGTATCTCGTCGGCTTTGGCAGCCATAACAGACGACAATAAACGATGGAATCAACATGCGGCTGGGCGACAAGAATTACCTCTTCTACTTTAAGTTATTTTGCTTTATTTAGAAGTGAAAACTTCCCGCTTGTTTATAGTTAGTAGTGCAACTAACTGAGATGTCGCCTAGCCGCTTGTTGATTCGATCGTCTATTGTCGTCTGTTATGGCTGCCGAAGCAGACGAGGTACCCATCCCTAATCAAGATAAGTACCGTATTCATTATACTTTAATTGTCGTCGCAGCGCTTTCGTCCATATCTAGTATTATTTAGCATGTGAAATAAGTGGTAAATCATAAATTTGGTGACCATCGGACAAAAACTGGCGAAATGATAGTAACCTACTATAAGCCATCATTCTATGCAGCGACGCTCGTGTGCGCTACCTTTAGCACCTCGAACGGAAAGCTGCAGTAATCTAACAACGAGTGATTCAACTCCAAGCAAAAATAGTAACAGCACGAGAATGGCTCGAAAATGACGACGGTTGCGGCCGGAGTGCTCACGCGTCGTGTCTTTTTGGAAGCAGCTAACGGACGGAGGAGACATGAATGGAGGAATCAGGAAGGGGAGGGGAGACAATGATATTGAATGGAGGAGGAGAGGGGGAGGGAAATATGAAACTCATGCGTGTCTGCGTCCGTTGAGTGGTGAGGGAGAGAGGTTTCGGCGGACAGAGGTCGCGGGAAAGGAAAACGACGATTGACTGCCACGGAGAGGGTGGTTGTTTATTGTTTACGCTCTCGTCGCCAGTGGCAACGAACCCTTTGGCTAAGAGGAAGCGGAAGAGAAAAAGAGACTCCGATGCCACACCACCTGGAAATGCGCGCCTCAACCACTTCTCCCTCCTTCCAATCACGGGTCGAAGCGACGACGGCCGAAGGGGAAGTGACCGAAGAGTCCGTGTCTCTGCTCTAAGAAGGCGCGAATTTCCTCGCGCTCATAACGGGACGCGCGCATAAACACCGGGGCGACGACTTCCCCTTCGTCACGGACGGGCGGGGACGAGTGTTTGGAGGTGGGCGCGAGGAAGGGGAGATAGGAACGAGCGGGTAAAAATATTAAGGTGATTGGAATAATTTTTTCACGTTTATAATTGCCAAAAACTTCTCAGACTACGTCTTCTAATTAGTGATATTTATAGATAAAAGTTTTTAAAAACTGTATGAATCCGATTCGGATATTCTGACGATTAATACTATTTTAGTACTCAATCTTACAGAACGCGATATGAGTTTCAATTAAAATGCACAGATAGTCTTATAAATACGGAATAATGAATTTATTCCTACATATATAGCTGTTGAAAACAAATACCAATACGTCACAGCGAGTCTAGTTTTATAAAAGAAATATTTCATCTTAATTTCAACTGCCCCGCCGAAAACTCAGTTCTTAAAGTACAGAAAGAATTCCAAATATAATTTTTGTATAACTTCCATAAATACCTTCATGATAAGTTTCAACGTATCAGCAGATACATTTAAGTGAAATGTAGTTCAAGATCTTTTTGTATTTACTTTGAAAATTATTAAGATGTGCGCTTAATGACCCATGAGCAATGCTCCATCCACTTTAAGTGACGACGAAGAGACGTAAAGAGTAGCTTAACGTATCGTTAAGGGTTAGGAGGAAGGATAGCGGAGGCTGCCCGGTGCGAATACACTCAAAAAATTAGCAAAAGAGGAAGAGAACCTTTGACTACCAATGACATCTTAAGCACAGTGACATTCCCATCCGGTTATTTATTTTAAGACCAATTCAAATGCAATGCGAAAAATAGAGAAAAACTAATATTAATTTTTCCCCACAAAAATTCCACTGCTGCGAACCTACCACGCCGCCATGTACGCTACCAAAAAGACTATCACGAATACTATTGACCCCGTCAATAAAAGGCAAACAGACAGAGCGAAATAATCTCAGCCTCCAAGGCACATTCAACATAAGTACCACTAGAATCATTCAATAACAGCTCATAGCCAGGGAAGGTACAATCAATCACTCATCAGTCATTCGAAGTTTTGGAATAAAATAATGCCTCTTCTGGCACATAGTGCTCAGTGCTCAGCTCATTATTTACGTCGAGTAATGGAGGCCAACTCGACATATGAAATGAATACCATTGCAAAGTTCAAACAAATCGTTACTCGTTAGACTCCATATTTCTCTAAAGTCACTCCCACTTTGCTGTCTTGCTCATCAATTTCCATGTTTACCCGAGAGAAGCTAGAGGTGTTGCACTCGCAGTGTCACGCAGCAACGTAAAACAAAGTAAACTTATTTGGGAAGCCCGAGAGGAGGACCAATGAGTTTCAAAGAGCTAGTATGGCGCATCGGTCGCCCCAGGACGATACGATGCCGACCAGCCTCCACCGGAAATGGCGTAAACGCTTTCGCAGCGAATTATATTTTTTTAGCGAGGCTTACAACTTGATGACGACAGCGGAGTCTTCATGAACTCATTTCTCCGACCTACATTTGACAGAGACACAAAGTTATCCGTTTCTTGTTTTTCCTCGCCAGCGACCCCGTGCGTGACAAATGCTCCGGTCATTACGCGATGCGCATTTATGCTCTCATTGCACGCGAAGTAAAAGCCGCTGACCAAGATGGATGCGATGGATGCGAAGGGCGGCGGAGTTAAGCGTAATCAATTAGCTCACGGGCTCCGATCCAAGATTACTTTCCCAACTAGGGCGAGAAACCGACACATAACGAGGAATGAAGCAACCGAACCGCCCTGCCCGTTATTACCGTAATTGGATTCAAAAGAGTCACAAAAAATCGTCGTGGGCCGGAGCAGAAGGTGTGAAATGACACTCGCGAATCTCTAGAGGCTATTCCGAAAGCGGTGGCCCGACGACCAATTTTTAATTTATCCCGAAAACTGCTTTTCGCTCGCCGCTTTCCGAATTTGCTGGACACGCCCATGAACCCTAAACAAATGACTGCATTGGGACAAAGGTGTCCCAATTTGGACACTGAGGTCATTATACTTTACAAAAGGATACTTGGGCAACCGTGACTGGACGTCCTTTTTTTGGGTTTACAGCAGATTCTTTTCCTTCAGAAATTTTCTAAGTATAACTTTAATAGACGAATCTCCTTTATATATTCCTCCAGAGGAAGACAGAATTCCAAGAAGAAAAGTTTCACAACTGGAGCGACGTAAATATGCAAACGAATCCACTTTCATTCACTGTGGTAAGCTAAGAGAGTTCCATGGGGATGGTATGTCATGCGCCGTATTTTCTGTCTTCAATGATTCATCTTTAAGATACTAGAAGCAAAGATGATAAGAAGGAAATGGTTAAGCCCGACGCAAATTTGAATTTTTTGATCAATTTTTATATTTTTTACTACAGTTATAACGAAAAGTACCGGTTATTTACGGCGCGCGGGAAAAGCTCCGACTTTGACACCTTGTAACTCAAACACAAGTTCGTCAATGACAACTATATTTCAGTAAATGGAGGATAGATATGTTTGCTATAGATTGAGCGAGTTTCAGCTTTGTATGTTTCATATAATCAAAGTTATTATTAATTATTTAAAATGATTGCATTTCCAAACTGGGGCATCGTAAGATTTCGTTCTTGGTCTCGTTGCAATTGGCATGCCTTGAACGTTTCCAATCTATAGCAAACATATCTATCCTCCATTTACTAAAATACAGTTGTCATTGACGAACTTGTGTTTGAGTTACAAGGTGTCAAAGTCGGAGCTTTTCCCGCGCGCCGTAAATAACCGGTACTTTTTACGTTATAACTGTAGTAAAAAATATAAAAATTGATCAAAAAATTCAAATTTTCCATTACATAACGTAGAAATGAATGAGAAAAATGATGGTGTCGTTAGGTTTTCTGTAAGTCTTTTCGATAACTTTTTATTTGTACCCAAACTCGAGTGCACATAATTTCTGCGCCGACAGTAGTCGATACTTTTAATTCAAATAACGTTTATTTACACACCGGACATTAAAATAACTCAGAACTGAAAACGATTACTCACGAAGAAACGAAAACTGAACAGCATTTCACTTTTAATCCGCACAGAAAGAAAAACAAAAACTCGCGCGTAAAATAAACGAAGTATCTGCCTGGTGTGCAAGACCATTGCCTCCTCAATGCACGTACCACGTAAGCGAAAAGTATCTCCCATTGTAAACAGCGCTGGATGGAAATGAGTTTTAGACCAGCGACGAGAGAAAATCAGGAAGAGGATTAGCAGACATCTCTTCATTCAATTCATCTCTCATTCTCTCGCGGTCCGTCGGATGGCGGCGATCTACGCCTCCGTCGGTGTAGGGGGAGGGAAATGTAATGGCGCCAGCAGAGGAAGCGCTATTAATTACAGCGAGGGCAGAAGAGAGGAAAGCTTCAGATAAGGCGCCCTCCAGTTGAATGCGGGGACGGCCGCGGCGAGTGTAATTAAAAAAACTCTCATAACAAATGAATGCTTGCATCTGTTTTGCGTTTCGAGAAGAAAATATCAATTTTATGGCCAATTCATTTGCAAGGGAGAGGAAGTGAATGTTAAGCCATGATGGCTCCAATCCTCCTCTCACCCAAACCTCCACTCCCCCAAATATTCTCTCCACTTCCCGAACACTCCATCCCATGATCCCCCTCACTCCAGAGTCACCGCCGCACAGAGCAGGCCAGCCCTGGTCCAGGGCCGGCTGCTTAAAGGAGAAAGAGGGACAGGGCCGCCCACCTTGACCTCATCCATCACTGTCCGCCCAAGACCTCTCGCTTCGAGAACCGCCCCCCCCCCCCTTCATGCGGGTCTCACCGCGAAACAAGAACTCAACTCCACAGGCCCCCTCTGGCCGCCCCCACTTCTTTCCAGACCTCACATTTCCATGCGACTACATCAATTTAAGCATCCCCCAGGAGGAGCTTCGACTGTTGTCCTCATGGGTATTATTAGTACCCGCCTGAAACACTTGATCGCCTCGATGGATAAATATGTCCAACATAAGCTGGTCAGGACGCAAGTCCCTCATTCATTAATTTCTAAAAGGTCTTGAGACCATGGGCTTAATGAAAATATTCCACGTCAATATCCACACAGGAAACAAACTAAGCATGCGCATGCCAAATTAGCATGAGCTCTGAGTATGAAAACGATAATTAATTAAATATATTCAAAAAATCTACATTTAAGTTAAAAACGTATTTTAATGACTGTTAATTATTTTTAAAAAGGCATTTGAAAAGTAAAATTATTTACCAAGAACACATATTGTCTAATTTGGGCGTCCGTATGGCAAGATATGGAACTATTTGAAAAAAAATCGGAGGCTTCTAGTCCAATCTCATCCCCCTTTCCCAGACGTTCCTACCTCATACAATGCTACACTCCATATTATGCTCCTCATCAGACATTTTAGAGAGACAAATGAACTACAGGGAATAAAATTGATTCAATCAGAACCTTAGGTGGTGATCACGTTGAAGAAGGAACTAAAACCAATCGTCGCCTTGTTCACCTTATGATAATTGTAAAAAGTAATGTTCACTCTGTAATTTTTTCAACTGACTGATTTTTCTTCAACAGGTTTCAATGTTAACACATTATCAACAATAGACAATTAATTAAATTCCTGAAAAAATGCACAACGCGCTGTTGGAACTAGGTTGAGAGTCTTCTTAGTAATGATGAGTAAACGTTTTAACTGACAGAGGTAAATTAAATTGTAAGGAAAAATTACAAAGCGAAGTTTCCTTCGAAAAAGGAACAGTTCGGTAGCGGGTCGAATATCGCCCTCAAATCCTCAAAACAAGACTGTAATTCGCCGATCGTCGGCGGCGTGCGTGAGACGAGAGAACTGAAAATGAGCGCCCGTTTCCGGATCCGCCACTCGATCGCTCAAATGCGAGCTACGTCGTTCGAAAAACGGCCCGGAGGCCGGATGGAATTGTTGGGGAAAGAGGACGGGGTAAAGGATGGGAGGCAACAATCGCATCCACTGGCAACACTCGGGCGGGTTTTGGGGGGGAGGGAGAGAGGGAAGGGAGTGGGGACGGAAGAAAAGTAGCTGATATTGGGGATTGGAGTGGGAGGGATGGAGAAAAGAGCGTCATCTGCTTCGCGTCTTGCGGTTTTTTTCTCAAGTGAGAGCGAGAGCGCTCGCCAAAATAGAAAAAAAATATAAATATAATTTCGCCCTCGAGAGGAGAAATGATAGCGGGGAGCCATTTTGGCTACGTCCATTTCTGCGGCCCGCATCCACGCCCCCTTATGTCTGGATACTCGCTGTACTTACCAAATACTGCATCCTGTTTCGACCGGTAATAAAAATATTAACTGACTACGCAATCCACGAGGACTGATCGTAAAATGCGGACGCGATAAATGCACGTCTGCATCTTCGATCCGAATTAATCGAGTGACCCCAAGGAAACTTGGCGCCATTTGCTCTCGAATAAAGTCCCTTTGTCAATATGATTACCGAGGATGAGCAAGGCCTGAGCAATATTTTTTCATAGTAAGGTATTGATGGAGCTAAATAAAAATAAACTACGTGAACCAGCCAGAGCTCCCTTTCAAATCCAAATTACCTTCCTTGTCACATTTAAACTCACTTAAAAGACTTCCCCAGTATCACTAAAAAGAGAAAAATACTGAAGTTTAATAAAGAATTATTGAGAACGTTTTTCCATTGCTCATAACTTTGATTTTTCACCGAATGAAGAGAAGATTAGGATACATTTATACTTTTCTTCGAAACAATAATGGACATGCTCATCTTGCAACACAATCAGGCAAAAACATCATTTGCCCATTCGTCGCTTTATCGCTCTCAAAAAGATATGCATTAGAGATTTAAAGAGTCATTACCGCACAGCAACCACTGATAATTTCCGCACAATGAAACGCTAATCTTGACATCAATCTATATTTAGAATATGTAGCATTAATGCCACATAAACATTTATGTATAGAGGCATTTTGAATTCTCCATTTCGGACCACCACACAATGGGCTGAAAACGACAAAAGGTGAAAAGCTAGCCAAAATTCAAAAAGCGAATTTTCCAAGCCAGGAAGCCGAAACTTTGCATCAATATTTTCAAAAGACCTGTGCATGCGATGACGCAAGACATTTTCCTTAGTGCTCAGCAATTAACAATTTGAATGAGGTCAAAGTTGCACAAATTTCACAAAACTGGTCTTCACTCAATTTTCACACGAAATCTTCAAAATCAAGCCCTTCCTAAACCTCTATGGGTTAAGAATTGGAATAAAAAGTGATGTAGTTAGATGGAACAGATTTTTTCTTTGTTTTAATGTAGTCTACTTACATTTTTGTAATTATTTACCAAAGATATTAAACAAAGTGGCGGACCCTCATTTTTGGCCATTTTTAAAAATATATGTAGAGAAATAGTTAATTGCATCGCCGAACATCACGAAGTAACTTAGATGGAGAAACTCTACAAAGCTTCCACAGTGCGAATCCTGCGACCGTTTGCGACGCCGAATTTCACATCAGTTTTTCGATCGCGCGGTCGAGTCTGGTCCAACCCGCCTGCAACGAGGAGTAAGGTGGCGTGGCAAGCTTGTGGGATGGATTGTCGCCGCATCCCCTCCGCTGTGGAGATTTTCGAGATGCAAACATTGAAAATAGCCTGCGTGTATTATATTTTGGAGAACTCGCGGAAAAAAGGACGCATTTTATCACATGGGGTAGAGATCTAGGAGGTACTGAAAGACTGCTTTCTTCGGGTGCACCGCGGGCGTTTCTCTTCTGACTATCTTGATATCGCCTACTGACGAATACGTACACTTTTAACAGAGACAGCATTCAAGCCACACAGGATTATTGTCTCTTCGAGGCCACCAACGCACAGCTGGTGTCCCACTGCTGCAACTCCCCCGCCCCCTGCAATGCATTGGGCGTACGGCGAAGAGTCGTTTTATGGCACAGCAAAGCCCTATACGCGGTTATTTGAGGATATTTTTGGGAGAACATTTTCTAGTCTCCAAAGAAATGCACAAGAGCGTTCCAGTGGTGGTCCGAAATGGAGAATTCAAAATGCCTCTATACATAAATGTTTATGTGGCATTAATGCTACATATTCTAAATATAGATTGATGTCATGATTAGCGTTTCATTGCGCGGAAATTATCAGTGATTATCAGGTTTCGTTATTGATTGTGTGTTATCAAAAACAAAAGCATGGTCTACTCCACTGGTGAGGCTGGTAGGTTCATAGAAATCGACCTGTGGCAACTATTGAGGTATGTACCGCTTATTGCACGCGGAACATTCATTTCGCGGACAATATTCCGCGGACAAAGTTCTACAGTCAGTTCCACATTTAGTCGACAGTATAGGTTCTAACGAAGATTCAGTTCCCGTGCTAATATCCAGAAACCAGAAGGTGCGGTGTCGACAACCCCGCACCTTCTTACCTGACAACCCCGCACCATCTCACATCCCAACACCGCACCCTCAACCACAACAACAACACAACGGTGTCGTTGTTGTCGGAAAGGTTTTGAGGCAAGAAATTTGACTTAGTGCTTGTATCGTAGAGTTAGTACACATTTGGAAGCATCCAATCAGCAATTGCCATTTACTTAGGTAATTTATAGATATAATTTGATGCACTGTCGACAATGAGTGTTTTCTTGGCCCAGAGGAGAGCAATCAAAGTGCAGCTTTCAGAGTGCAAGTTTGACAACAGCGTTTTCCTTAAGAATAATACTGTCAACTGTGCAGATGTGGAACGCCCCATAAAAACTCTATTTCGTCCCGAAGGAGGATAGTTGATGACTCCATCTGCAAAACGCAACACCCGCGACAGAAGCGCCCCCCCCCCCTGGTCTCGCCCCCGTGCCCCTCTCTGTAACATTATACCATACATCCATTCCTTTCGAGTATCTTCCGTCCATCAACCCCTCGCGTCGCGCCCCGAGCCCATCTCGTCCCTTCCACCCTTCGACTCCAAATGGGATCTCTCCCCGTCGCCTCGCGGGGGAGGAACAAAAGGTCTTCGGGCAAAAAAACACAGAGTATCTGGTGAGGACAGTGCGTCTGCGGGAGCGAGAAGGGAATATTGCGAGGGAAGGAAAGGTGTCCAAGTGGACGACGGTAGGGATACACTCAGTAACAGGGGGATGGGGGATGGGAGGGACACCGCTGAATGGGTGCCCTGGGGAGAATTCCGAGGGGGAGGGGGGATCGGTCAGGTCGGAGCAGAGCCCAGATGACCCCCGGGGGTGAAGGGGGGGAGAGAGAATGTGGGGGAGGGGAGTGGATCCATTGCGTCTCCTGGTATGGAAATGAGAAGGGTCGTTTGGAGAGAGGAAGAAGGGTGGGGAGGAGAGGGCGTCGGACGTTCCAAAATTGAACGGCAAGTTCCGATTCCTGTGGAAATGGAATGGACGCCGAGACGCAGTCACAGAGGCACGCCGAAATCTCAAACCTCAACTTCCAAGCTACCGGCAACGGAATTGCTGAGAGGACACGGAGATTTCAAGGATTATTTAGAGAGAATCTGAAAGCAACCAGACGACGAATGCAGTTGCAATCAAGGGCCGGACAGCGCTCGACTGAGAATCACTGAATTGTTACAATACGAAAAAGAAAGGACTTAGCTGAAAGGAATAATACTCTGGCAAACCAATAACATAGAGGAATTAGGAATGCATCTAGGATAAACAAGAGCGTCGGAAAACATCGCAAATTTGCATCGACCAAGATGGCTGCAGCTGCCGATTGATAACGACAAAATCGGAAGAAGAGGGAAGAAGAAGAATATCAGGATTGGACGAGAGAAGGAGAAGAAGAAAAGGTAATAAGACGAGTTGCAGGAGAAGACGACTATGTACGTAATAAACCCAAAAAAGACAAAAAACAAAGTTTCATTACATAATTTTCTAAATACTTATTCTGCTGAGTAAATTAAAGCTTCAAATTATTCGAATAAGAACCTAAACATCGTATTTGAGATGAATGGGGGTTAAATTTTCCTAGACACCACAGGATTATTAAAGATTTGTTTCCAATACAGTAAAGCGTATACTCTTCAACCCTTATTTGAGGATGATCAGAGAATATTTAGTACATACCGGTTATGAGAAAGGCAGGAGCAGATGACTGTTGAGAGACCTTCATGTAAAGGCTAAGATAAAATGGTTGAATGCACAATAAAGTAGACAAAGGTGGAAGTATTAAGAGCCCAGTGACAAAAATTGCATCGCATCGAAGAATAAGCCCAGTTGGTCATATTGGCAGGCAGGCCCAATGCCATTAAATTTGGATGGACAAGAAGAGTAATCACGGACTACATCAAAGGAATATTGTTTTTATTCCGCCCGAACACTTAAGTACCATGTTCCAAAACAAAATGTAAGAATTCCAAAGGAATAATGATATAGCCATCATCTCTTCACCGACCACGAAGCTCGCGGAGTGATGCACATGCAAAGCGCCAGTTCAAATGTGACTTGGAAGAGATTTGCACAACAATGGGCATGAATTTCTAGAAATGTAGCACAAGTTGGCGAGAGCTTTTTTTGTTAAGGTACACAGTTGTGAAAAACTTAGCGTGTTTCTTTTTGTGATATCTAATGATAAAAGAGAAAATATTTTATCATAATGATTTTGTTTTTCGGCAATTCTTTGTTGTTTACACACGTAGCCTGTAGTTTAAACGCGTAGACAATGAAATACATTTCGTTACATTTGATTACACACAAAACTATTTTCTCCAAAATGCGAAATAGTAAAAATATTATTAATATAATATCAATCCAATATCAAACATCGTGTCCAATATTCGAATTCAACATATTTCAATAAAATTCCGTCTAAATATCGAATTCCACCGAGATAACTCTGGAAGACACATGCTTTTAAACGAGAACATTGAAATACTATTCCAGTTATATAACAGCTAATTCTGTTATTGTGAAGTTCAACGGATAAACAGATACACTTCAGTAAAATGAGCCTATTAAAATGTGCACTCAATGACCAAAGATCACCACTCCTATAAAATTAATTTGCGCGTGATTAGTGAAAAGGACGAAAGAGCTAATATGCAAAAATAGGGCTGTTTCATTATTCTGTGTATAACACTTTGATTGCATGACATACATGAGAATGGCACGAGGATGGGCAAAACCGCGTATATTCCGGAATGTCGAAGACTAAGGTCGACATCCCTTCGTCTCCGACATTCCTTGGTAACCTTTATCGACAGCACTCTGGAATTTCCGCAAGATCGAGAGAGACCCACATCGACGATTGCCACGGATTCCCACGGACACGCACAGAGGGCAGTCCGGACGAAAGGGACCGAAATGACGATCCATTTCCTGACGGTGGACGCTTGAAGGAATATCCCGACCCCTCGCTCCCTCTTCGTCCCCTCATCCACCAACACCTCGTTCGGCCGACGCGAGAAAGGGCGAAAATAAAACACGCGAGAAGACGCGTCGGGCGCAATCGGAGGGAGTGCGGAGCAAAGTATTTTGGGGAGGCGGGACACTCACGCGGAGAATTCCGAATCATATTTATTCCATGTTCTCCAGCTAGTGCAGATGAACTGAGTGCGGATATGATCAAAGGGGCAGGGGAGTATGGTATTCACTGGGTAACAAGAATGTTGAACGCAATTTGGTCAGAGAACAGTACACCAAACGACTGGAAAAATGGCATAAGAGTACCACTGTTCAAGTAGGGCTCGAAAAGAAAATGTGAAAACTATAGGGGCATCACGCTATTATCTCATGGACTAAAAATAATGGAGAAAGTGATCAAACGTAAACTTCGACAGATAGTAGGAAATCAGTTAGAAGAAGAACAATAGGTTTCCGAGAAAACAGGACCAACCATGGACCTAATTTTTACCCTCAGAAGAATGATTGAAAAACACTGGGAGAAAAATAAGCCATTAATATTAGTGTTTTTATATCTAGAGAAGGTTTATGATAGTGTCCCAAGGGGAAAGATATGGAAGTGTCTGAAAAAACGGAAAGTGCCAACAAGTTTAATAAATAAAATAAAAATGCTGTAAAAAGGGTGCAGGAGCAGTGTACAAATGTGGGGGAAGAATTCTGAGTGGTTTGAAACGAAGAGAGGAGTACAGCAAGGAAGTGCACTCTCTCCACTTTCGCTTTTGGTCGTGGATGGATGGAATGGATGGAATGGATGAAGCAAATAAAAAGTGAGAAGAGTACAGAGTTCAATGCTCTGGCATTTGCAGATGATGTGGTACTTTGGGGATGCAATGAAACTGAAGTCCAGGAAAATTTGAACCGATGGTACAAAAATTTCAAAAACTTAAACCTGAAAGTCAGTAAAAGTAAGACAGTGATACTGACTATTGGCAAAGTTCAGAATAATAGAACGAAATATTGCAAAGAGTGGAGCAGTTCCCTTACCTTTTTACATATAAAAATACTATACATAAGAGGGCAAAAATTGATGTGCCGCCACATCTCAAATAACTAAGTGCACACCCTACCAACCTAACCACGTGCCTTTGGTGGCACAAATGAGTTCCGTCGTCGGTAGCCTTTCTTATATGTACAACAAAAAATTTGCAACAGCAAAACTTAGAACTTCTCCATATTGAAGTAGAAAAATACTGTACTTCATCAGTAAATAATACATATTTATAGACTGATGAAATCTTCACGGGTTTTCCAACGGGTCAGGTCGTTATGGGCCTATAACAACCTGACCCGAGAAGATGTCATCAGTATAATACGCCGGGAAAGAACTAAATCACATATTCATAGACATTCATCAATTACACGAGGGCTAACCTGAATCCATCGCATTTCATCGATACTTTCTCTCGGCCCACGACCATTTTTTTAAAGCTGGCCCTTCGGTGGGTTATTTTTCATGGACTTTCAATTAGTTTCAAATAGAACCATTCAAAATTTCAGATCTGCCGGGAGTTTTGACGCCGCAATAATGGATTTTTCGAGGTTCGACCGTCTCGATGCCTTACTGAATAAGGTCCCACGTCACTCTATCCACGGAGAGAGAAAGAGCAAGAGTGATATTTCACCTTTCGCTCCAGCCTTTTGTTGGCTGCGTTGATTCGACGGGAAGCGGTGGGAGTGAGTGTCGGAAAAGGTTAGGTTAGGGAAGAGCGGATTGGGGGGGGGGGGAGATTGAGGCTGGGGGAGGTGACTCGAGGGCAAAGCAAGTGGAGCGAAGCGGTCGGAAGTATGTACGGTATACTAGACGTGGCTGAGGGGAAGGGGGTTTGTGTATCTTTTCAAAGTAGAGGGCGGCAGAAAAGCGGGTGAGCTCTAGCCGTTCTTACTTTTCAACACATACGCAGACACATACTAATACTTCCCCCGTTCCCGCGACACTTCTGCCCTATGGGAGTCGACCTACAAGTGCAAATGCCTCTCCATTCTCGCCTTCCAGCCTGCCAAAAAAAACTCCAGCGCCGTGTTTGCTTCCTCCCTCTCTTTCCGGGAGTTAGAAAAAGGGCGCTTTCACCGGCCGAACGTTGCCGTGTTGTAAAAAGGTCCACCTTCCTCCTTCCCTGCAGGGGTGGCAGGATCATTAATGAGCCAGAAATTAAGAGGTCAGCATCCGAAAAAATCTTAAAATCCCCTTATGCTCCACGCCTAATGAAAACGAATGGCTAGAGGAAATTTTTTTTCGTCGTGGTACCGTCTAAATGGAACTTACGGAACTACCAAATGCAATGCGAGTTCATGAAACGGATTAAAGAGCAATATTTTCATTCGGTAAATTACGTAATTATCTACATACTGAAACACAAGGTGCTGCACATACATTCAGGTGTCATATTATCCTTCTTGGTCTGAATTATTTAAAAAACTATTGTATAACGGGCGGAAATTATTTGCAAACTAGAAAAAGCGAATGTAAGGCCACACAGCAGCTTTCAAATGAGTGGGTTAAAATATAGTAATCAAACCTCAAATACTTTTCCATTCACAGCTGAAGAAAGAGCTAATTTGGAGAAGGATGGGTGTTACTCATCTGAATGGTATAAAGTAATGAGTTTTAACCCAACGGTCGGTATTATCCCAACGGTCCCAATTATCCGATACTTACTACAAAAAAAGCAAAAAATTAATATTGAGGAAAATATCTGTTTTAACAAAGCAGTGATTTTTACAACTCCGATGCACAAACAGATTTACTTTATTGACACCCATAAGACATTATTTAGAAATTCCTTGTTATACAAGAAACAACCGTATTTTTCGTGGCATATCTAGTTATGCATAGCATTATCTAGGATGTTTATCATTACTGAATAGTCTACAGGTCAAGGTAGGGTTAAATGGCATTATTTAAGCAAAAACCCTCTCGTACACCTTTCAACCAGCTACCTTGCCCCTTCATAATCTTATCCAGAAGTTTCCCTTCCTCACCCTCCTTACCAAGAGCTTTGACCTGTCTTCCTTTCCGCCCACCGCATCTTCTCCTCTTCCCTCCACACCACATTTAGGACGTATGTACTCCATTTGTCGTCCTCCTTTCTCAAGGGTCCACAATTATACCTCAAATAATGCGACACTCCAAATGACGCTCTTCACCAGCCTCTTTTCTAAATACTTAACCTAGGTCCCGGTAAACCCATATTCGCTAGAGCTACAGTATGTTACTCGTGTATACGCCACTATGCCCATTTTCTTCTTAATTATATTTTAAACAATATTTCAGATGCTGGTCAATGCTAACCGCAAAACTCCGTGGAAATGCCAGATAATTCATTTCTTCGGCGAGAACGGATGATTAGCTATTGATAAGTTGCACCACAACAGAAATTAAACGGGAAAGACAATTTCAGGAGCGCTTGAAAGTAGGCTCAGAGCACCTCTCTGTAGCGGTCGCTGCTAATTAATTAACGCCAAGTAACGCTAACATATTCACATAAAACCCACGGCCATATGTGTTCCTCGACACGGCCATATGTGTTCCTCGACAGGGCCACACTAGAATTTATTCCGCGGTTGAATGATGGAGAGGTCCTCTGTTCGTCGCCTCTGCGAAATCGACGAGAACGTATCAGAGACAGCGGAATGTGATGCACGTGGGCTGTTTCTTCGGCGGAATGAATACAGAGAGGGATCGCAACACTGAGACACACATTGGTTTGTTCCGTATCCGGCAATGGTAGGAGATCGTCGCCGTTTTTGGCCCGTGACCTTCAGGACCCTTTACGTTTCTTTCACACGTTAAACCATCGTCCTTTCTAACTCATGAGGTGAAAGATCACCAAGCGGTCTAAATCGAGACATTCGCCTCTTCTCAAGGACAGAATGAGATAAATAGTCAGGCTCTGATGAGTGATTCACTCGCATTAAAAAAAAACATGTGGTGGAGTATCCGAGTGATGAGTAGATTTCTCGAGAGAATCTGCTCATTTCGTGTGCGCCTGGCAAGTGCTTTCCGAAGCTGCTCCGTTCTTATGCATTGTTTTCGGCTTCACAACCTTTCAGCGTCATTTCTTAGTCTTACAGAAATTTTTTCACAAAAGGAAAATAATATTGTGGTGTAAATTCAGCAATGAAATTAATTCTAGTACAATTCAACCTCGTGAACGGTAAGTTTTGAAAGGCCTCTACAAGGCTCAGTATCACAGCGTCTTATCCGTAGCATTAAACAGCAACGAGAAACTTACCGGAAGAAAGCGTGAGCTCAAACATGTCGTTAGAGTCGTGGAGCCAACCATTTCTGTGGAATGACCAAATATTTGCTTTCTTCGCGTCAATTTGGAATACCATTTCGTAAGCAACCACTTTTAGAACCAGATCAGCTTATAAGTGAACTGAAATTCCTAACATTCATTATCGTATGAATATTTTCCGCCCTATCCACACGTGGCCTCCTCAGAATACCACTCCCTCAAACACCATCCCAATTTCCAAAACAGTTCTCCTTCACCATTCCATTGTCATACATTCTTCCGCGAGAAAGTGACCAAAAAAAGGAAGCGTGCTCCTCTCACACTCCATCAATGAATGTACGCACCCACTCACTCCCTCCTCGTCATACCTACTTCATCCTTTCGTTACCACTTCTCTAATACCACTGACACGACCGCATGCAGCGGTTTTATCTTTAGCATAAATATGCTTTCCTTTAGTAACCCTTATTGTACTAAACTCTGATGTCATGTTAATTTTAATAAATCCAACTTGAAGAATTATAATAAATTGACACAAAAAATTAGTAACAATAAATATGAAAACCAGCGAACTGATAAATATCACAGCATATTCACTGCAGTTGAAGAGGAGGCTGTAAAAATAATTACTGCATGCTAATTTCAGTTTTTGGAGAAAAAAGATATAATATGAGTAGCACTACCGAAATTTATATGGCATAACCTAAATAATACAGTAAACATTTCATATCTATTTATACTCTGAGGCATGTTTATACTTTGGAGACTCGAAAAATAATACCAACGATAAGCTAAGAATCCAAAAGGAGAAAAACAGCAAAAAATAAGAGTATAAGACTGAATTAAGTTTGAACTGGCAAATGTATTCAGCCAAATGAATAATCCGATAATCTCGCACGTTACATGCATCTCACGTTGCTAATGCGTTAGGAAACTTATGAAGGAGCCTTCACCCGAGTCGGAGAGGAATCCAAATGTCATTCCCCGCCGTACTGTTTCCACATCCGATCATATGAGTAGCTAATGTTTACTTTAAGCTCGAGGTGAGACGAGTATCAAGTAACCACAGGCAAAGCGACAGAGGCGTCAGATCAGCTGAAAGATATCCCACTTGCATTCACCAAACTTCACAGTCATGACATGCATCGCGTTTACCCGAAGATAATCCAATGCTGCCTGCCGTCGTGCCTCCGTCTCTGGCACTTAGAGGCGACGCCATTCGAAAGCACTTGAGTTGGAAGTACGTAGTAGGCCAACTCAAAGGATATATGCGTAATCAATCCCGTATCTCACTTTGTAGCTGGGTAAACTAAGCAGGAAAAAAAACTTTCGTGAATCACACTTTGAAATTAATGCACGCGCACACGGGGCGTGGATTCCATGTCAATGCACGACAGAAACTCTCCTTCCGAAAGAGAAGATATTCTTGATGCGGGGGCGACGAAGGGAAGGACTCTTGAGCATTTCAAGCGGCGACGAAGGAGCAATGAGGACAGCCGTGGCACGATGGCACTCGTGAGCCAGGACTGCAAAATGGGACGGCGCGGCGAAAATGAGTGAAGCCATCGTTGGAGTTCTTGGGAGAGGAAGGATGCGAAAGCGGAAGGTGAGGGAAACAAATTTATTCACAAGACATACTAGCCTCAATTGCGGAGGGATATCGTTTTACTAAACAAGAGCAGAGTGTTTATATAAAACTCGGGGGATGCAGACACCAGTAAACATGGAAATAGGATCAGGCTTATCCCGGTTGCAAGGGTATGAGAAGTAACTTATCAAACGGAAAATACCCATTTAGACTCGGTTGTTATAACGTTTAGTTAATGTAAACCAAAATATGACGATACAATTACACTGGCTTGATGTTAACAGATCGTTAGAGTTTTTATGTAAGACTGTTGATTGGTTGACCGGAACGTTAGCAATGGAAAAATGCAATAAATTCTAAAATGCAATATTTTGGAATTCCATCGAGTGAGAGATTTTAATCAAATGAGCGCCGACGTTTCGATAGCCGTTTCGTCCATCGTCTTCAGGGGAGAAATGATGGACGGCCATCGAAACGTCAGCAACCATTGAATCTCTCATTCAGTGGATTTCCCGAATAGAGCATCTTAACATCACTTGCCGGGAAAGCTTCAGATCTCGTGATGAATAATATTGTCGTACATATGAAAAATTTAAAAAGTCGTTATAAAACCAAGATTTCGTGCTTTTATGTTTAATAACTGTAAAATTTTAACTAAATTGCCATTCGGCAATGTAAATTACATGCGAGGATCAACACTATCGCTACTAATTGTTTTTTTTTAATATTTCCTTCACTATACTAGAAGCATATATGCATTTGTCACTTCTATTGTCTCGGAGAATCTCTCTTTTAAAACGGTCATTTTGTTAAATATGACAGTTAAGGGCTGACAACCAGAGATGCTGAAGGAAATGCTAATAGGGACATCTTAATGCATCATAGATCATAATGATTCATGCGAGAAGTTTGATTTCCGATTTCCGAGTTCAAAACATATTCGAAGATATTATCATAACTTACGAATCATGCCTCAACGGGATCAGAGATGATGGAGAGCGGAGATGGAGCTTACCTGTAAAAGAAAGAAACACGAATTAATAATTAGGAATTAATATGTATGCATTGATGACAGATACCGACAGAAGAGGAATATGGTGAAAGCTCGAAAAGTAGCGAGAATGTGATTTATAGGAGAGAATATCAGTACGGATTTTCATTTAATTTACTGTAGTTTTCCATTCGTTGCAGAAATTTGGAATAGGAGTAACATGAAAAAATCGCTGATTGTCTGCTTTTAGAACTTCTTCAAATACAACTCTCCTAGTAATAAATATATTAAAAGATTTAAACTTTTCCCGGTGTAATATGTTTAAATATCTTTCTCGGGCTTCGCACCGGGTAATATTATCTAAGTGCGCCAACGTTTCGGAAAACGACTTGTCTTTCATTCTCAAGGCGTGTGTTATTTCTGTCGTGTCCGATATAACAAGGCGTGTGTTATATCGGACACGACAGAAATAACACACGCCTTGAGAATGAAAGACAAGTCGTTTTCCGAAACGTTGGCGCACTTAGAAAATATTACCTGGAGCGAAGCCCGAGAAAGATATTTAATTCATATATTATTCGTTGAATGCTCCTCGGTTATCTACGGTAACCGCATAGAACCAGCAATTTCGCATCGACACTCCAATTAACATTTTTTTAAGGTGATCATACGGCTGCATCTGTTTTACACACTGATAATGGCACATGATATTACGTAATGCTACTCGATTCTTTATTACTTTCCACCAATCAGTAAAAAATTACCAAGGAAAAATAAATTTTAACCTTATATCAATACATTTTCAACATAACTAAGAATCCGAAGAACTCTTGATTGATACCAATTGAATCTAAAGAAATTCAAAGCAGGCTTAAGGTTCCTTCCATTTCACCGATTCCACACAGCATCTCCACCCATATATCGGACATCCAAATCCAAATTGAGGCATGGATTGAAATAATACAAACGAATAGGTGGCACGTCGCCATCGAACAGGAAACAAGGAGGAGGTTAATTTACCAACCTTGAGTTGAGATCCGCAATCACGCGAGGAACACCAAAAAAGCAAGGTTTGAAATTGTCGATTTCAACCGTATTTCATTTTTTTTGGAAACTCAATAAGTTACGGCCGATAAAATTGCTTCAAATTGGCGCCACTCACGGCCACCATATCGCCGCCGTAAAACCCGACGCTTAGCGAGTGGGAGGCGCCCATAAAGAAGGGCGCATGCGCGGAACCACCAATTACATTCCATTGCTTTGAGCATGGAGTCGCCAGAGAAGGTAACACTCCTGGCATCAGTGTCTCACTACTTACGCTAAATTAAATTACTCTAACCAGGCTCAGGAGCAATATGAGATATAAATTTGAACATTCTAAATAGTCATGATCAGAAAAAAGCAGCACCATTTCTTACAAAAGGAAGCGTACAAGAAATGCACAATTACAAAGTCTTAGGCATTGACCAAGAAAGCCTAGTAGATACATCCAGGTTTTTAAAGTCATCAGTAACTCAGCAAAACTGACCACTTATACCAAGTTTTAAGAAGTTAAGAAGAATTCTGCTGTCTAGACGCTTCAATCGAATGCAATGACTGATTTCAGAGCGTCGTATAAAAATAGCACAGTCCATGACTTCTCACCGGAAAGTAAAAAAAGATGTGCAATTATGAACATTTTTCAGGACACTTCCTAGAGGTTTGACATGGATTATCGACTTCTATTATGAGTCAGCGAGAGAGCAACTCCTGTTGTGTAATTTCTACACCATGACGCTTCACCATCAAACTCTGTAATATTTCTCGAGGCATTCAAGAGTATTTAAAAAGAAAGGGAAGTTTATGGGTGGCGCCGGAGGCAGCGCTGAAGAAGTTACGAGCGCACCTATTACGGCGACGACAAAAACAAGAGTTCGGAAGTTCGAAGGGAAGTTCGTCAATTAGGGAGAGGAGGGGGAGGATGTGAGTTTGGAGGGGTGAAAGGCGGGGGAAGGGGGAGGTGGGGTGAGCCCTATCATCCAAGGTGGCGAGACACACGCCCCCCGATACGACGTGGACTCGGAGGCGTAATGTCTCCATAAAAAGCAATCTTTTCGAGGAAATGGGCGGTGTGGGAGGGTGGCAGAGGGCCT
The DNA here is from genome assembly GCA_963169105.1 of Ceriagrion tenellum. Taxonomy (NCBI): domain Eukaryota; kingdom Metazoa; phylum Arthropoda; class Insecta; order Odonata; family Coenagrionidae; genus Ceriagrion; species Ceriagrion tenellum. Next base: position 4,065,839 of record OY720633.1, read on the forward strand.
CTCCTCTCTATCATGCCTTCCTAAAGTTTAAGTTGATAGGAGCAATTCTCGTTTATGTATGCACGTGAGACTTCGCATACGTGTATTCATTAGCGTGCTCTATAGATAAAATTTTAATAAACTACATCGAACGAATTCGTTTTTTTTGGCAATTCAATGCTATTTTAAAACGTAACCTAATGAAATATGATATTTATTTCGTATCAATTGAACTCCATGTGCACAGATAAACTTCTAAACGCGAAATAATATATTTCTCATTATTATCATCGGAGATAATGAATATCGTGGTATCACACAGAGCCCAGGATTCCGAAAAAACATATTTCAATTAAATTTCCTCTAAATTTTGAATACCCACCGAGCACTCAAGTAATAAAACGCTGTAATTTAGGATGGATATAGTTTTCGGAACATTTCCATTACTGTGTGTTCGGTGAGTTCCATAAACAAGAGACTTAAAATGCGGTCGAAAAATTCATCTCTCGACTTCCTTAAGAAATAATTTAAACGTGCATTCAATGACCCACGATTACCGCTCCAGCCACAGTTTAACACCCGCACCTTCAACCCGCAACCGAACCGACAACCCCTTCCCAACCATTACTCCCGGATGGTCAAAGACATCAATAGAAGCCGACCCCTCATATCACTCTCGCATAACCCACCCCATTCTCTCCGATCAAGTAATTAATCACCATCCATCTCGCACACCGTTCGCCCTTCAAGCCTTAATGGCCCCGAGGGACACACCCCGGCAACCGGTCGGCGCATTGCAAACCACCGTCATATCCGGAAGGTCCGCCACCATTGCCACTGAGGAGGCGGGCGCTAGTCCATATCCGCACATAACGCGATGAACGACGATCCAGCGATATAAAACTCTTCAGGCTCGCTCTAGCCGGGTGGGGGCGCGGTCCGAGGAAAGGTTCACGCTCGATTGCTCGAGATTGCGGCTTTTTCGTGATCGGGGAGCGAAAAAAGGCGCCCTTCTCGGGGGGGAGACATGGAATGAGAATGGGGAGAGGAGACAACTAAAAAGAATCGGCTCTCCTTCGCTTTGGCCGTATCATTTCAATCTACCGCCTTTGATTTCTCGGCGAGTGTTTCCGGTATCAGCAGTTTATCACACCTTTCTCAAAGCGGCGATGAATGGAGATACGCCTCGAATATGGCCAAAGGAGTTTTACCACAGTTGAATTTCAAGTGTTTCAAACTACCCATAATCGGCCCTTAGTTATCATCCTTTCCCCCACTCTCCCGATGGTTATTTTAATGCATGCTTTTACAATATTAACGTAGTAGGAAGATAAACTGTAAAGATTGTAAATGTAAATGTATAAGATGTAATTGAGCCCGTTTTAAAATGTGATGCATACAAACTTGACTATGCAATGACTGTATGAGTTTTTATATTGGCCAGACTGGGAGAAGTTTTCAAACAAGAGCGGAATAACATCAAATACGTATTAAAAACATAGATTTGAAAGCCTATGCCAGGCAAGCGCAGTAGACGTGAATAACACGAGTGCCTTTAAAGCAGAAATCTTGCATTGCTTGGAGAAGGGAAGGAATATGGACGTCTACGAGAAACGGTCGATCGACCTAGCGAATAATACAAATCACCTTCTGAACTATGTGAATCACCTCACCTCCCAATTCTCTTGTTGCTAGTTACCTTACACCCCTCCCACCCACTTTTTCCCAAAAAAACTTTACTACCAATAAAAATGGGTCTGTAGACAGTCCCTTACCTGAAGATGACTTAATAGCCGAAATCAGACGTTTCAATAAAATTAGTGGAACTCACTAAGTGCATGTCGGGAATATCTCACTCCATGCCACACATCCTTGTGGTGAATTCCTGCGTGTTATATAGAAGTATATAATTATGTAGGTAAATGATTCATTCCAACGGGAGTAACGAAGCAACATTCATATTCACATAACATTTTTAAAAATTGCAAACGAAGTAGCATCGGTGGGTGGGATAGGAAAGTTGACATGTCCCCTGCACGACAAATAACGGGAATGATATAAAGGAAACATCGAAAACAAGTATTTAAAAAGTATAAGGTCAAGCCTTCGGAAACAGCGATTTCCATTTCCGGTTTCTATTGAAAAATACAATGATCAAATCAAGGTTAAATTCTTAAATCAGAAATAGAAGAGTCAAAAGGAAATTGTTCAAGCAAAAACGCCAGAGTATTACCTATCACAGTAAAAAGGCTTGAGCAATTACGACACGGTCTAGAGTTGAAAATGGTGTGAAGCGAGGTCAACGCATCCGGGAAAGAGAATTTAAAAGGCGTTGAGACGAGAGAATAACGAGCTGGCCTCCACTACAGATAACTCACAAGGGAAGGCGCCGATGAGTACACATTACAACAACGACTACGAACTGAGGTATTACATCCTGTGATCTTGGTGCTCTCAGTCAACGGCATATTTGAAACTCCTGTTTAGATGAGACGCGCGATGAGGCGAGTAGATACAAGAGTTAGAACCGGAGCGTTTTCATGGGAATAAGTTAAATTATTCACTCAATTTTATCATAGCAATCCCATGCAAATTTGAAGATAAGTCTGTTTATGAATCCACCAGTTCAATCACATTTCAAGAGAAAACTGGAATTGAAAAAGTAAAACAATTTTGTTAAAATTTTCCAGCTGTGTAATACACATTCTATTCATGCAAAAAATCAATCCCCAAGATGTTCATCATAGTTGGGACAGAAACAAATCGGGGGAGCTGACCAACATGATCACAAAGGCTTTCACGGAATTAACTCAGGAAAAAAAGCAAGAAGAATCTCTTGCCAATGCGTCATCATTAATAACAGTTCGTAGCAATTAAAGAATAATCCTTCCCCAAGACTCATCTTTTATTCACGACTGATGGAATGGCGGGGCCGATTCAAGAGCCCGCGAATTTCCGCCTCTTCGACTCGGGCGCGAGGACTACACGGGCAAAGGTGTCTCTCCATCAGTGCATGACGAGATTTCCGGTTGAATCGGAGTTTTTTCATTCACTGAGTGTTAGGATATCAATTTTTTTACGTATGGAATTATCTCGGTGCTAACTACGTGATCCACGATTCGTGGCCACGGACATGAAGTTGCAAGGAATTTCCACAACGGATCATTTTTTGCAGATCGCTTGTTTTACGTGGGAATGGCTTGGTGTAATGTGCACGAAATCTTATTGAGAAAAGAGGCCAAACGGCACACTCAAACATTAACCCTTCTATTAACCCTTGATGATTTCAATCCTTGTTTTGATATTATCAAAGGCTATTGATATTTTCACCACAAGGATTAACGGAAACAAATGAAGTAGGAGAGCTAAAATACATGGTTTCCAATGAATATTTTCCACGTGGGAATAAATTACTTCATACACAAGAACAGCAAAAGTATTAAGTGACATTTAACTGAGTTCTTTGGCACTTCAGTTAACGAGGCTTGACGCAATGTGTAAAATACATGCAGACAATCCATAGTTTCTTGAGTTGTATCCCAATTTAAGATGGTAAAGTCCGCTAACTAAATAATCTTAGCGATCACCGAACGGCGTTGCTAATTTCAATCTAGTCCATAAAATTATTTCCAAAATGAGTTGCATGCATCAGATAAGACCATGTGATTAGGATTTAACGATGTGAAATCTCACTGTTTGAGATCATCCACAATTTAACTGATTCAATCAGCAAACCTTCCTTAGGAGAGAAAGTTTACTTTATTTCGTTCACAGTAATTTTAAAAAGAAATTAGGAAAAATAACTTAATTAGGAGAAATTAGGATGTACACTAAAATGTATTTACCTGGAAAAAAATAAAATAAAATAATAGTTAAGAACGTGAAATCATTCTTTCATGGCGCTCTCAAAAATCGCAGGCTGAGGTCGAGAGAAATGGTGAGTCACTCCTTTCGGGATAAAACAAAACTAAGGTGGCCGCTGTCGGGAGTATCTGAACACGCGGACATCGGGGTTGAGGCGGAAGAGAGGAGGGCACAGCGTGGCTGCTGGCGAAAAGGCGGGAAGAGGCGGGTGCCTCACGTTAATGCATTCGACCAGCTGCACGGGGCACCTAGCGGTGGGGAAGGTCGATTCCATGCGGCGAGGGAGTGTGTTCCACGCACCGCTCGCTGGAAGTAAAACTGCTCAATTTGATGCGCGGGCGGGCGAGGGAGGGAGTCTCGGCGAGAGGACGGAGGGCCCGGGCAGATGCCAGACCGACGGGCGAAGGTCAACGGGGGTCGGAAGGCCCACTATGGGCGTCTCCCGACTGGTGGGGATCAGAATAAGGATTGGCACGCTGGTCTAGCGGCGTGGACTGGAGGTGTTGCCTGAGAGGTGCCGTCAAATGAAGATATGACGTCACCAACTTCTGTATACATATATAAGCGATGTCACTACGACACATGAGAGCCTGATTCTGAGCTGGTCACGAGTGGGCACGTGCCTTCGCCCCAACCAAAAGCACCATTTGTTAAGTTGAAATCCGAGATTACCATCATCTCTCACACGCGCTTCCCCACCGTTCGTCGAAGTTGGGCTCACGACGCACAGCAGTTAGAGCGGTCGAAGAAAACTATTGAAGCTATCGTCAGTTTTTTTGTATTCTAGGAAGGATCGCATTGAGTCAGCTAAGAATACTGATCACGGCTTATAATATAGCGGTAAGTCAGATCATGAGAATAAAATTAGGGATAAAGAGACGGCAGGACGGGCAGGTTTTACATGTCATCCCACGAACGATAAGGGGCTACAACAGCTGCCGATAAGACATTTCGCGAGGTTTTTCGATAGGCAGTGTAGCTAGTTAGTTGATCACTCCCTAATCCTTATCTGCTACCTAGTATTTACATTACTTCGTAAATGTTTCATAACTCTTAAACCTCTGTCCACATATGTAGTTTCAAAATACATAAATGCAAATAGCCTTATATTCGTAGCATACTTATAGTGTAGCGCATGTTTGCAAAATTCTGCCTCCTGACACGTATATACTTGCAGGTTTTTGCTTCGCATCAGAATTCGTAGTAACTAACTATAATGAGGTATAGTGTATTACCTGTTGGTGATAACTCACCCCCAACAACACATCCTTGAGGAGGTTTTCAGGATATTATGTAGAAGAACATAAACAGCACTTTAGGTGGAGAGTCACACCTTATGCAACAACTTGACGATAGATTTCACAGCACCTTAATCTAAAGGGTACATATAAATGCCTGTAATTACGCTGATCACAGGAAAAAGTTTCAGGCGTAACTTTGTGGAAATATTCTACATCCATGATGGCAAAAAATAAAATAATAATAAGAATTTCCACACTTTGTGTGAAAAGTGTGGAAATTACTATTGTTATTCTACAGCTACGACATACCGTGCAAGCCACCACTAGGGTGTGTGGCACGGGGTGATTCCACACCACGTATGCAGCCCTCATCCCAGCTGAAATTCGAACCGCGAGCTCATTCTTACAATTAACATCATTGATAATAGAGATGATATATGACACTGTAGAGAAATTAAAATGAAAAACTGATTTAGTTCCAACTTTTCATCGAATCAAATCAATAAAAGGCAACCTAACATGCCTCTTATACCCTAAATCAATGTCAGAATCGATAAACCAAACCTTTTTGAAAACGACAGATATGTTCTGACACTCACGGGCCGCAAATGCTGAGGAGAAACAGTTCTCGACATCATGTCTTAGGAAATTGCGGCGGGAAGTAATTATAACATTAAAAAGCAAACAGATTGTCTGCTGAGATCATTGAATGCTATTTTTGAAAAGTATATACATTTTCTCCTTAAGTAAACATAAATTTACAGAGGCATGCGAATACGGCAACCGCATTGGAGCTAAGCATTACGTTTTACGCCACAAAAAGTGGTATGGCGAAAAAAAAGGAACTTTGAGGAGCCATGAACAGCAAGGCATCACAGCAGAAATATAAATTCAGAGAACATATTTTCTCTGCTTGAGTTTACGCTCGCCAAGTGAGGTGATGGAAATGGCGTCAAGGAATATAAGAGGCGAACTACGCTCCAATGCAGAAAATACGCCGTAGTCTCTGAACTCCAAATTATCCGTACATAATTTATGACCCATCTTCTTCAACCCTAGTGTAAAACGAGGCCCAGCAGCACAGATCTACCAACCTCAAATGCTGCCAGGTGATCAATGAAGGAATTCTAAGATGCTAATGACTAACAAGCCCCGGTGGCTGCGGGGTAAAGTCCACGCCAGCTAAACTGAGGGTCGCGGGTTCGAGTCCCGCATGGGTTGGTTTGTCACCACCCAGGGCATGGATGTATGTCAAGTTGTGTAGGTTCGGTCCCTGGAAAACCTGATGACAAGCTTAGCCGCTTAGTGGGATTCCAGGGTCATACGGGCCAACAAAATCGTCCGGCAAACAAAAAAATATTAAATTTAAGTGACAGACGGCTGGAAACGTTTTGGGAACCTGTAAACAAGGCAAAATTATGCCTTCAAATGAGGCAGTCCGATAATGATTAAAAAGCCCCAATGGAGTCTGCCACATGAGAGACGAGTTAAATTCCCAAACACACCAAGGAAAACAAAAGTGACAAGGCAGGATAGGAGATTTGAGCCCGACCGATTATCAACACGATTAATGCCGAATGCTCGATTGAAAATGGATGAAATAAACTCCTATAAATCCTCTAGGGCTATAAGTTGAATGATTCCACCACAGATGAGCAACTGGCGATACAAAATGTCATTTCCTTAGGTGAACAGTGTTTCACATAAATATTTCTTGAGCACCATCAAAATGAAGACGGAGACAAAGAATGACGATGGGCGATTCGCGCGAAGCACAAGTGGATATATACCCCAATGCATCATACAGGTATCGCAGCCAATCAGATAAGTTACAAAAAACTAACTCCATTTGCGTCGTCATTCGCAATGAGGAGTGAAGACATGAGAGCGTAAGTTGGTAAGGGAATGATTATCTAGGAAATGCCCTCAGCCAAACTTCCTCGTGGTGGCTAGCACCGTGCTTCGTAGATGTAAAAATCGTGTTTCCACTTAAAAATCTCCGCCAAATCTAAGACTCGAACGTCTGCCCTCGGAATGAGATGCTGGTACTTAGAGCCGCCACAACACGAATTCCTATGATCAAATAGAAGGGCTCAAAACAAGTGCACACAAATAATCAATCAACGCACATCCATGGTGAATGGAATATTTGGACAAGTTGAGTAAATAAGAGAGAGAGGGAGAGTTTGTGAGAGATGCTCTCAAAGGAGAGGAAAAGAGTTCGGGGAGTCAGAAGGACTCCCGTCACAAATGTCCACAGTGCGTTTCCCAACTCGTGGAGAAATCGTTGCGCATTCACTGAAGTGTTTTTTTCTTCGGATTCTGTGCACCCGCGTCCCCTGTTTCTCTCACGCTCTAATAACACACAAGGGGCATCCGAGAGGGGGGGTTAGGGGAGGGGGGACTGGGGAGAAAGTGTCACCCTCCTCGCCGCGATTCACTGATCCGAAATGGATTCTTTTCACCAAAATTAAATAAAAACTGCCATCTCTAGTTAAGAGTGACATTCGCCATTAACGTAAGGACAGCCGCTAAAATTAAGCTCGAAAATAATTACTAAGCAATAATTTATAGTTTTTTAGATTAACACGAATTCCGTAGATATAAAACGAAAAAAATGAGCGGCTTCAAAAAGGAAAACCTCGCAATTATGCAATGAACAGGATTAAAAAGGTCGATTTTCGCTGAATTTATATTCATGGTAGAAAGTTTGTACCCTTAAATACGACCTATTATTACAAACAGCACACTATGCATGTTTGCCGCATAACACTTGTGTGTCTGCCAATTTACGTGGTTGCAAAATTCATTAATAGTGACGATTTCTCCGCCATTGTTGACATGCCCATAGTGCGGTGCGATACTTATTTCTAATTCAATCAGTAGAAGATTCACTAATTTTGTTTAGTATACAGTGTAGGAGACGTGATAACCCTCCCCCGGGCACACGCCCTAGTGGTGGCTGACAGGCTTCATGTGAATGCAGATTAAGATGAAAGGAGGCAAACATAGGACATTTTAAGCGCAGAAAACGAAGAGTTGACGAAATGCTGAAGAGGGCGATGGACGGGAGGGAGAGTGATGGTTGTGCGCAGGATAGCCAAATATTGGTTGGCAGGAATGCTAAATAGAGGAGAAATTTAAAATGGATTCATCAATGATAAAAGAGAATCGTGCAGGACAAAGAATTTAATAAATACTTATCATGATTCTTGCAGTCGATGCATTGCAGTGAAAGAATTCTTCTCGGGTTCTCCACTGGATTAGGCTCCCTAGGATGACCGAAGTTCCGACGAAGCCGGGCAGAGGAATTCCAGCATGAAGTTTACCGGGAAAGCATCAAATACTTTCAGTCAGACATCGCAGTGTTACCCGGAGTACCACAAAGATGGGAGAGGGAGGCGACAGTCCGCGAGAAGGCGGAGAATGAGACACAGATTGGTTGGCAGGGATGCGAAATATAGGAGAAATTTAAAACGGATTCATCAATGATAAAAGAGAATCGTGCAGGACACAAAAGAATTTAATAAATATTTATCATGATTCTTGCAGTCGATGCATTGCAGTGAAAGAATTCTCCTCGGGTTCTCCACTGGATTAGGTTCCCTAGGATGGCCGAAGTTTCGACGAAGCCGGGCAGAGTAATTCCAGCATGAAGTTCACCGGGAAAGCATCAAATGCTTTCAGTCCGACATCGCAGTGATACCCGGAGTACCACAAAGATGGGAGAGGGAGGCGGCAGCCCGCGAGAAGGCAGAGAATGAGGCACAGATGAGGCTGCTCTCTCTCTCTCTCTCACTCCTGCTCGGGAGAGTGGCCGTAGAAGAAGTCGAGTGGGGATGTGCTCCGCCCATGCAAGAGCGCGAGCCATCGCCTCCTCGGCCAAAAATGGAGAGGGTTAAGGTTGCGAGAGGAGGAAAAGGTATCTCATTGGGATGAGGAGGGGGATGGGCTGGGGGGGGGGAAGACTCACGGGGAGCGTGGGACGTCCTCTACTCCGAAACACACCCGAAGAGAGGAGGGAGTATTGTGTGCGAGTCTTGTGTCTGTCTCTCTCTACGGAGGCGGGAGCCGGCGTCGTAGGCCATTGAGGGCGCAGAGGGGACTATATAATGGAAAAGGAAGCGATTGAGGAGGACAAGAGTGTCGTGGGTCGTTCGGTGGGTGGGTGGGTGGGGTTGAGCGTGTGGCTGGGAGAGGACTGGAGACTGGGAGATCCAGACTGACAGAAAACGCCTCCCTTCCAAAGAAATAAGGCAATAATATGAAAATAACAACTGTCTCGCAGAAATTCGACATTTCAGTAAGTTGCCATAAAAATCGACATCAGCTGTGGGAAGCAAATATTTCGTTTGATAGCTATATTATTCCCAGCTTCAGAGGAAAGAATGATTTTGTTCTTCCAGAAAAAATTCTCTTCTGCCGACAGCTGTTGGATATCACCTCGATACATGGAAAAAACTTCGTAATTTCCGTAACTCGATTATCGGTGCGCAAATGGGTAGATGCAGCTCCATTAGCCTTCAATTCCCTATTGCTATTGTAGAGTTTTTATTACTCCTTCACATCCCTCCTTCCAGTATATAAACCACTCTCGTAAGCTGAGATGATACGCTTCCCACACACAATATGTGACCATAATAGAAACCAAGATTCACTCAAAACTCGCTTAAAATACACTTCACCATTCCTCCTTTACAAGACTGGGGTCCTAGCACTCCCTTCTACATGCCCAGGCGGCGGTTCACAATGTAGTATGTATGCGTAGATAAGAATGAAGCATTTGTATGAGAGAGAAGAGGGACTTGAATTATCCAGTTTTGCGCAAGCATAGGTATAGCAGTTAAAAAATAATGAAGTAAAGGCGAATTACTGCGTGCGAGATATTTTCATCACAAAAAATGACACATGAAAAGCAGATAACAAAGGCTCTAAGAAGAAGCAGAGGAATCGTAGAAAAACATCAATCCCACGAAGGTGGCACTTCAGGAATGGTCTTCCTGAAGTAATGGAATTATCCCGTGGGATCGAAGTCCAGACGGGAAGGAAGAGATTCAAAGCAATCCGAAAGTTTCAGCATATGAAGGACGAGGTGAGGAATGGAGGCACACGGAAAGATACATTGTGCCGAGGAAAATTATCGCGACTGAATTCTGAGAGACAATTAAATCAATTGTAGGTTCGAGTAAAATTGACTACAGAATACACGAGCCAGCATATAAAGGGAAAATTTAGGGCAAGCCGATAAAACAGGAAAACGACACGCTCATCAATGGTGCCTCGGAATGAGGAAGAATTTCCATTCTGAACTAAAGACGTCTACGTAATAGCCTGCGAGCCACCACAAGGGTGTGTGGCACGGGGTGAAGATCACCAAACATGCACTATTGTCATGCAACTAGGATATTTAATGGAGACATGCTAGATAATAGGGTCACATGCAGCTAGATGGTTAGTATCTATATAATAAGAAAGGGATTATGGTTGTTATTACATGCATCATGCACTACAGACTACTCTAACTATATTTCACCGACCTATCCCTTTGCTACTCTGCCTATTTTTCTCTCTTATGGTATGGTAAATACTTGATACAGGGAAAATGAAACGCCTTTCACCGTCAGAAACCTTCGATGATAAATAGATTTATAATATGCCCTCAAAACTGTCCTAAATCATTGCCCCATTAGCAAGAGTTAATGGGGTAATTGACGACAGAGGTCATTTCAACCATCAGCGACAGGTGGGAGCCTCAGCATGTGAATGAAGGGCTAATTATGGTACAGATAAGAGCACAATCTTATTCTAAAATAGTAGAAAGGAATGAAAGTGGAGAGAAATACCGAAGATCCGGATTACACATTAGTCTACTCTCACCGATAGGCGCCAGGAGGTTCCCAGTTTTTTTTTCGCATCCGGCCGAAAGATTACCGCACTTAAATTCCTCTCCACGTTATGTATAGCCGGGAGCGGGTTTCCAGCAAAATAACGACGCCACTTTAATGACTCGGGTGCGGGCCCGTATCAGTTCGTGTAATCCCAGCTCTCCGTCGAAGCGCATTTCTTCGCCTCGGTCACTCGTCGGGTGAAATTATGACACCACTAATCCATTATTCCGTCACCTAGATCGGCTTGCTCGACACATTGATCTACATACACATATTATCTTGCAAGCCACCTCAGTGGAGGATCGGCAGGGGGGATTTAATTTTGTCAACTTCATGTTTCAAGGAAATAGTTTTGCCCTGAATGCTCATCTATATCAAGCAAGTCAAAAACAATACGAAAACATTTTATCGGTGCATGCTTCAATTCAGCATTATACGTATGGGGCTTAGTAATTCGCTTTTCGTTGGAAATTTGTTAGTATCAACCAGGCCAAAAAGCAGGGACTGCCTGTGCTCTACAGACCGCACCAGTACAATACCCAAGAATAAACTGAACCCATACAAAACAAGTTAATCAAGTGAAGACTGACATCAGTGGTGATTCAAATGCGACCAGACTGACTTATTGAATAATTAATATAGCGATTTTTGGAACGATTTTCGTTTATGTACAGATTTCAGAGAAACTTTGCAAACTTGTACTCGTGAATAATATGCTTAGACAAAAGCAAAAAAAATGCATGTTACCGATTTTTTTCCTCAGCGATTCAATGCTATTTTAACACGCAATCATGTGGCACTAAACGTACATTTCGAAATAAATCGATTCTGATCGTACATATTTTCCCATGAGCGCGAAATATTACGATTCACATCTTCATCATGGTTTCTAACAAATATTAAGTAATCGTGCCGAGTAAAAAGACACGTACGATTGTGGCTTAATTTTCGAATTCCGCCCCCTAATCCATGTCATTACAATGTTTTAAGTTACACGACAATTCTAAAACATAATTCTAGCATCAGTTATGTGACTACATGCATGATTATTTCCTCCGTATAGACAGAAGTAATTAAGGTAGTCCGAGCGAGATAGTTCCCGAGTCAGAATAGAGACCATATTCGAATTATACGTTTTAATTTCACCAGCTTTAAGATACATCAATTAAAATTTACATTATTAATGGTGCAATAATATAGTTTTATATGACAGAAATTGTAAGCATTAAATAAAAATATCTAAATAAGTCTTTAAATTGACTATTTTTTTCACGCGGTGCGTTAGAAACTCCATCAAAACGAAAGGTTTTTTGTGATACCCAAGAACCCACTGCGGTGACAATATGACTTTTTTGCAAAAATAGTTGAGAAAACGTACAAACTACAAGCTGTAAGTTTTTTTTACGACATCTAAATGTTAGAAAGTCCTCATTTTGTAAATAATGTATCTCTGGAGGGCAGACACGTACCTACCATTTCCCATGTAAAAGGGAAGGTATTTTTGGCAAATATCTCCGAAAGTAATGTGGTAAGGGGTTACATTTTTGGTGTCATTTGAAGGGTGTGATATTTTTCTTTAAAGTGAGACCAAATTCATTGATATCTCGGTAAAATGATATTCCGCTCAAACGACCTTAAGTGAAGTATGTTCCAAGAACTTTTTTCCGACTTGCTTGGTAAGTTTTTAAAATATGCACCCATAATGGCTGGCGAATACCGCTCCAGTCATCTTAAAACAAAGCATTAGACTTACTATCCTTTGCAAAATTCCATCACCCGAGTTTGAAGACTAATATCTCAAAGACGGCTTAATCGATTTTAAATGAAGTACATCAAATCAAAGCTTGTTTATTTTTGTGTTTATTGATGGTATGAAAAATTTTTTACCGTTTGTATTGATTTCAGTATGTGCTTAAAAACAGAATTTTAGCGTGTTTTTCCGGGTACCGGACGGATGCATCGCATTAACGGCTTCGTAACAACAACGCAGATCAAGATATCGAAACTTCTTTTTCAAATACTGTAGCAAAGATCTTTCTTAACGACCATCGAAGTTTCAGATTATTTAGTACATTAGTATTTTAGTTATTGAAGAAACTGCAAGACTGCGTTATTTTCCGTTCCGGGTAGCTCTGAACACCGCCGTTTGAACCTTCTTCAAGCCGTCGAGCTCATCATCATGAATCCACTTAAAAAATCTCAAAGGAATTTGTTGGTTAGTCAATATCGATTAACATTTATTTTGGAAAAAGAGCGCGCTAAACTGCCAGAAGCATAACCGGAAGAGAAGGGGAGAGGCGCGCGCTGTTGCCGAATCAGTGGGTTGCCCGTTGTAGGAAGTAGGAAGTTGTGATTCGTCGCTGATAGAGAGTGGTATCCAGAGAGAGAGACAACTCGGGGCTCAGCCTAAGGTGTCGTCGAGGCAGAGCGAGAGCGGATCTCGAAAGGGATGTAGGGAAGGAGCCGGGGGTGTCGAGGAGGAGTAAACGAGGGGAATGGGTGGGCGAGGAGGAGGGAATGGGGGCGATCGGTGGGGATGAAATGAGAAGGTGGAAGGGGGAGGTGAAACAGGGAGGGAGTGGAGGGAGTCGGCCGCCCCTCTCACAACACACAGCATTGACATTCTCGGAGCGTGATTGATGGCGACCTGTTTGTAAACTAATTGAAGAGGGCGTTACCGACGGGGGGGAGAGGGGGTTGGAAGGTCGGGAGTGGGGGTGGTGGGGTGGGGGGGACGAGAGGATGGAGGGAAGAGGGAGAGTGACGGAACGGAGGGGAAGGAATGAGTATCAAAAAGAGTGGGATTGAGAATAGTCGCGCGGGGGAAAGCAGAAAGATTCTTGACGACTGAATGTTTTACGCCGCCTCTCCCGCGTTTGTGTTTGCCTGTTTGCGTTTTTAGAAAGTAGGAACTCGCGAGCCGTGGAAGAGGACATTTTTCTCTCAATGACCGGCAGCGTCCACTCTATTCGAGCGGGAAACAGCTTCCGCGGACCTCGAGACGCGAGCGAACAAATAAGACGGACGCTCGATCGCGGCTCAACATTTTTACACACCGGGTGAATAGGGAGGAAGACAGTAATCAGGAGAAGTTTGTCTAACACTTACCGCTCCCCGTGCAAGAATTATCTCACCATGTCTCACAAATGACCCAGGAGTAAGTTCTTTGAATACCTCTCTAGTCCACTCAAATCTAATGATAGTGCTATAGTAAGAAAAAGAACAATCGAAGGCCAAAATAAAAAAGGGTAGCTCTTCATTAAGGGAAATAAATGTTTTTTCTGTGGATTCAGTACTGCTATCCTAAATATAAAATGCATTAAAAGGTCTTCAGGGGTATAAACCGAACCCAACAAGACAGGTAGCCTAACATTCTCCAACGATCGATTAGCTGGAGCCGAGTGGAAGGCATAAACCAGAGGCTCAGTGATGTCTGCGGGAGCGAGAGAGCTGGGTTCTTGGAACTTAGGCCGTTGCTGGATTCGTGTCGAGTGCCATTAAATCGCTCGGGTATCAATTATAAGTACGAGGCATTGCAGAAGGTAGCGCGCAAGATATTTGAGCATATCCAGCGAGTTTAGCATAGACGGTAGGCGAGAGAGTAGGTCAGTTAGTGGGAATGAAATCAGTGCTTTTCCAGAATGTCAGATAATAAAACGTACACAAAGTTTAGGACCTAGGAAAATCTTAATAGATGACAATAAATTAGAAATGTTTAGGGAAGAGAGTAGGTCGAATAGTGGACCATTAAATAACATGCCACTCACCAGGATAGCAAAGAATAACGAGTTGACCAGACAACACAGTATAGGTTTATCGGGACGGAAGAAAGCACAGAAAAAGGAAAAACGTACAAATCAAAACAACACCCATGAATTTCCAAACTGTAACTTCCCCAATGATTTAGAAAACAGAAACCTCACAAAGACAATAAGCATACATATTAAAATAGAGGAATTTTCAGTAGTGGTAGTTGATTGTCGTAGTTTAAGAAGCAAGATACCTGAATTCCATCACCTTATAGAGAGTACTAATTCTGACATAATTATAGTAACGGAAAGTTAGTTAACAAGCGATATTGCAGATAATGAAATTTTTCCAGTAAATTTTAGGGTATACAGGAGAGATCGAGAGGGTCGACCGGGAGGGGGAGTATTTATCGCAGTCAAAAACACAATAGTTAGCAAAATAGAAGTGATTCCCGATAATATAATAGAAAGTGTTTGGTGTTCCATTCAATGTGCTAATTCAAAAGTAATATACGTTTTTGCCTACTATAGACCACCCATTTCCGATGTACACTCTGTATTAGAATTCGAGAAACAGATCAGGTTCATTAATTCCCATAGTAACGAACGACAGATAATTGTAGGTGGAGATTTCAATACACCATCGATAGATTGGAAAACATATAGTCATAAGTCTAGGGGTAGGGACAAAGAAATCTGCGAGTACGCGTGGTGTGCTTAACCTGTTCGCATCACACGCACAACATCAAATAGTAAATTTGCCTAATAGGGGGGAGAATGTTCTCGATTTACTTGCCACAAACATCCCTGAAAAAGTAATTAAAGTTGAAAATGTCGATGGAATAAGCGACTACAAGGTAGTATACGTAAAATTTTCCCTCAACACTGAAAAAAAATTTAAATTAAAAAGAAAGATTTACCTTTTTAGTAAAGCAGATTTTAACGGATTTAGGCTTGACTTAAAGACATCTTTTGAAAAATTCGAGAACATTAGCAAAAATAGCGATACAGACAATACATGGAAAGAGTTCCTCCAAATTACACGGTCTCTTGTCAACAGATATATACCTCATAAGTATAAGAGCGAGAATAGGGAACCAAGGTGGTACAACGTGGAGGTTAGAAAATGTTTAAAACACCAACGAGTTAGCTACGCAAAACTAAGAAAAATGAAGAAAAATGTAGCTAATAGCGACCTAAAAATACTATCGAACATTATAAAATTTGTAAAGCAGCCGCAAAAACAGCCCTTAGAAAAGCGTTTAGTGAATTCAAGAGAAAAGTACTTGGAGAACAAGCAGAGGGAAATCCGAAAGCATTTTGGTCATATGTTAGGGAAGTACAAAGAACTAAAATGTCAACGGTTAATTCCTTGAAAAACGATAGAGGCAAATACCAACTTCCAGTTTAGATAAGACTTATTTGTTGAATTATTTTTTTCAGAGCGTTTTTAATCAATCTGAACGTAGTTCGCACGAAACCACACAAGACCGATTTCAGCAACCAATGCCCCCGATCGATATACCTTGTAGCGGAATCGTATCCTTACTAAATAACATTAGCCCGAACAAGTCCTCAGGTCCTGATGAAATTTCAGCTCGTGTGTATAAAGAATTAGCTATCGAAATGGCTCCGTATCTTAAGTAGTATTTAACAAATCCCTCGAAGAACACGCGGTTTCCAAAGACTGGAAGATAGCAAACGTGACCCCAATTTTTAAAAGCGGCGATAGGGAACATCCAATTAATTATAGACCAATATCATTAACGTCACTATCATGTAAGATTATAGAGCATATAATAGTTACATCAATAATGGGACACCTCGACAGCCAGGATTTATTGATAACAAACGAGCATGGGTTCAGAAAGGGACGGTCTTGCGAAACTCAATTAGGTCTTTTTGTTCACGATATTTTAGTTTCCGGAGAAGGTAACGTACAGGTAGACGCAGCGTTTCTTGACTTTAGAAAAGCTTTTGACAAGGTTCCCCACTGTAAGTTACTTGCGAAGTTAGCATCATACGGGATAGACAGTAATATAGTAGGCTGGATAGGAGACTTCTTACATGAACGCGCTCAAAGGGTGGTATTAGATGATATCAGCTCAGGCGAAGTAAAAGTTACATCAGGTGTTCCCCAGAGAAGCGTGATAGGCTCAATTTTATTTCTTCTGTACGTAAATGACTTGAATACAATAGTAAAAAATAGCAAGCTCCGTCTTTTTGCCAATGATGCAGTAGTGTGTAAGGATATTAGAAATGAAGAGGACAGTCAGCGTTTAGCTAAGGATTTAGATGCGATTGATGATTGGTGTGACAGTTGGCAGCTAAAATTAAATTTGAAGAAATGCGCAATAATGAACTTTTGGAAAAAGAATGGCTTTCCCCGGAATAGTTATTGCATCAAAGAAAAGAAAATATCTAACGTAGAATTTATTAAATACCTAGGCGTCACCATCACTTCAGACATGTCATGGGGGAAACACATCAGGGAAATAACTAGTGTAGCAAACCGTAGATTAGGATTCGTAAAAAGGGTTCTAGGCAAATGCGATGAGAGAGTACGAGAAAGAAGCTATTTTACACTTGTAAGGCCTCATTTAGAATATGCCGCTATATATGGGATCCGAGCGAGGAAGGTATGATAAAAGAATTAGAGCGCGTGCAAAGGAGATCTGCTAGGTTTGTTACATGCCGTTATGATAATTGTATAAGTGTTACGAGTTTAATATAAGAACTAGGATGGGAATTACTATCAGAACGCAGGTTAAAATTTAGGTTAAACCTTATAAGTAAATTCGAAACCGATTTGTTCACAGATGACGTTAGATATATATTAAGAACCCCTGCGTATTATGCCAGGTTTGATCAGATTAACAAGATTAGAGAGATAGATTGTCGTACCGAAATATTTAAAATGTCATTTTTCCCGCGTATCATAAGATAGAACAAAAGGCAGCGTAGCAAAGGGATAGGTCGGTGAAATATAGTCAGAGTAGTCTGTAGTGAATGATGCATGAAATAACAACCAAAAATCCCTTTCTTATTATCTAGAGACTAACCATCTAGCTGCAGTGACCCTATTATCTAGCATGTCTCCATTAAATATCCTAGTTGCATGTCAATAGTACACGTTGGGTGATCTTCACCCCATGCCACACACCCTCGTGGTGGCTAGCAGGGTATTACGTAGATGTAGACGTAGATGTAGGCAATTATAATGTATCAGATTACAACCACATATCCCAACATTGTCTCTTACATTGAATTTTTTGTATTTGACTTTAAAGGGTCAAGTATAGGAGAGTAGCTCATGGATAAGTTTTAAAATAAAAAAAAGAAGATACTAGGGATGGATAAGTTTTTAAAATTGAGGTTCTTCAAGAATATGAATTCTTAGTATGTATCATCCGTTGTCTATAATGAGCTCTACAACAAGTAACTTGAAATAATGGGAGAATTCTGATAGTACATATTCCAACTCACCAACCAATAACCGACCATTCAGATAACCTCTTCGCTTCTCTGAATGCCCTGCCATTCACATAAACATGTCAGCGACGCCGAAATTTCAGCCGCGCTCGAGGTGGAGAGAAAGATATGGAGAAGATAAGTTAGAGAAACCGAGTCTCTTGACGGGTTCCAACATTCGTGTGTCTTTCCCATAACTTCCGATAACCGCCAGGAATTCCCATTCCATTATGGATGACTGCAGAGTTAAGTTTCGGCACTGCTGTTAAAGAAGCCAGCCTTTGACAGCGCTCCGGTCATTTATTCAAATATACGACTGCAAAAGACGCGAGGCGTTGGCACATAACAGCCAAAGTATATGAGTCTTCGCAAAAAGAGATACAAACTCAGGCAGGCACATCCAGGCACTTGAAGTTCGTTTTATCTCGCAGAATTGTTTTCATATATATGGCCCTAAAACCCTTACCGTCTATTACGCGCGCTTATACAGAGCACGCACATCAACCTTCAAGCTTCGTTCCGTATGTCAACAAAATTATCCAGGAAGAAATCTCCAAACTCAAACTTCGAATTATTCTCAACGGTTATATATGTTATTCCCTACATTTACACATTTTGCACTTGCAGAGGCTTTTCTGGTTTATAATATGTCCAGAGATTTTCAACAAGAAATGTAACATTTTACTTTAACGTCATTGGGAAAAAATAAAATATAATTTGCGTAATAACCGCAGGTGAAACCCATCATTCAGAAAAAAAGCATCATGCTAATGGAAAAAGAGAAATATTTGATTATAACGATTTGATTACGCTTTCAATCGAAAGATATGATTTTTCCAGAAAAGATGATCTTTCCCGTCTGATGTCCCACCAAGTAACGTCATCATCCGCAAAACATTAAAGATGATTTTACTTAAGTCAACTCGTTCATAAAACTATTTTGGCTTAACATGAATAAATAAAGCTGCACCCTGCCCCTTCATTACGAATTAGTTACTGTGGAAACCATCTCGTTCCACGAGCTTGCCTCGAGGCATTTGCCATGAAAGCTAAATATGTCACTCAAGGCGATTTCAACACTTCACTCCGGGGATTGCCGTAACCCCATACCCACATACATATATGTATACACTTACACGGCTCCCTCTCCTCTACCTCTGCTCTGCCTCATTAGGTCTCTCTCGCGCACCTCACCGAGAAGAGAAGCGACTCCGACGCTTATGAGTGGGAAGCACATCGCTCAGGGAAGTGAGCAACACGCGAAGGCGATGAGTCGTCGACAGTGCGAACTCATATGAGTCGCAGCACACGACGGAAGGATTAAAGTTGCACGCAGACACAAGCTTCCATCGTGGTATTCTCCAAATCCGCACTCGTGACAACCTGGCAATCTATAAATAGATATGTGGCAGAAGCAGTAAGTAAACTATGAAGAGATTAAGAGCAGATCGATGCATTAGCAAGAGCGCCAACTCCCATCCAGCGAACTATAAATATTCAAATTTAACAGTGAGAGTCAGGACAAAGAAAACACAAAAAAGTTAAGGGTTCAAACTAAATAGCTGAGCGTGAGTTGACAGAAATGAAAGACTATACTTCCATGATGTGTACGAATAAAATGTTAAAAGAACAGAAATGCAAGTTTCTTTTTTCATTCAAAACAAGCTTGTGCGAAATAAAGATATATCAAGGGAATGTGGAACTTTTCAAAACTGAGGAGCACTGAATATTTTTCCACTTTTCCCTGTTTTGAAGATGATAAACGGAAATGTAATTCTTAATGGACATAAAAAGCATTTGCAAGACAAAACAAGTTTTAAGAGTATAATGACAGTGTAACTTCCAGTATAAGATAGATCGGATGTCACTCGAATATCACAGAGAAAGATGATACAGATAGCAACTAAAGACGGCCCAAAAATAAGGTCACTAGGTGGGTAAAGAAAGAAAATTGAAGCATTTTTGTATTCAGGAAGATGAAAAGGTAAAAGTAAGCAGGAACTAAAGGAAAAGCAAATAGACGGGCGAATAAGACAGTAGCGTATAAAATAGTCCAAGAAAAAACTAGGCCCGGAAAACATAATTTCACAATTAGTGATATTGAAAGTTTCCATCGACTCCGCATGCTTGGAGCGTCTCTCAGCCGCCTCAGCGTGCCTTGGGCGACCCACGGAAGTCCGGAAACCGCGCAACCACGAAAATGTGGGGAAAAAACATGACAAGGGCGAGCGATATTTTCGAACTTGACTCGAATTCAAACTTTCACCGAACAGTGGGAGGAAAACGATGGGGAGGGCTCTTTTCATCCGTGGTCCAGAGGTCCGGGCTTTCACCCGGCTTTGTCCGGGAGGTTTTTGCACCGCGCTGCGTGTCGTTCGGGTGCGTCGGACGGGCGATGAAAAGGCCTTTCAGTCACCCAGCAGCTCCAGAAGTGTAACCCACGGCGGGGGCGGCAGAGTGGGCTGGCTATCTGGCTCCCCGTCTGGTGAGTTATTGGCCAGCGGATATGAGTAACGGGTTGACCAGATCATTCTGCCTGCTTATGACGCCGGCCATAACTTATGACGCCGGTGTAGAGGACCCACTTGGGTGGAGAACGAAACACGGGCCTTAATTGCGCCGGCATGATATAATTTACTCGCGATCCAGAAAACACATCTGGATTGGGTAAAGCGTGCGGAAGTCCTCGCTGCTCATGTTTTCGAGGTTTATTTTCTCATGAGAACTCATCAACTCATAATATAAAAGCGCAAATTTATCTGAATTGATATTTATTGATTTCTCGGTAAATTATTAAGAAAGTTTTAAGTATTTTCTGCAAAAATTTTAACACATTTAATTTTATTTTTCACGGTCATTGTTTTGTTTGACATCATCAGGTCGTCATTACAGAGTAACATCAACAGTAAATGTTACCATTTAATGCAACTATGGTCGTGACAACAAATTATACGTGGAAGAATATATGTTAACACTTTGTCAAACCTCCATGGTATGAAAGAATTATTCAAAGTTACGCCAAAAACAATTACTTAAAGAATGAAAAACCTAATGAAAAACGGAGGCAAGGTACAAACGGCTAGCGAGGAGCTCTCAAAAAGATAATGGGAAAATAGAATGCTCAGACAAGATACTAGCCATTGTCATTGAGACAGTGTTAAACTCACAAGTAAAGGGTATGATGTAGATGTACATGTACATCTACGTAATACCCTGCAAGCCACCCAAAGGGTGTGTGGCAAGGGGTGGTTTCACACCAGGCATGCATCAATAATACGGCAGAACACCGACACTACATTGGAACCAGCGTACCACACATGCAACGCGCCAATTAAAAATCTACTAACCAAGAAACATTCTATCGTCAATTGTTCCAACATGCAAGGGGTACAAAGACTACTACTACAGATTCAAAATCTCATGCATAAATAAGAGCATCAATATTTACATCATGCATAAATAAGAACGTAAAATATATAAAGAAAGAGATCTACAATCTAGCTAATGTCATTACATACACTATTCATGACGACGATCACAGCTGTTATGGTCCCGAATGGTACGCGGAAAAAATGACATTTTATACCTATCGGTTCTACAATCTAGCTCTCTAATTTTATTGGCGCGATCTAATCTGCCGTAGTACGAAGGGGTTAATAGTATGTTTTTCACGTCGTCAGACAAATGTTTTTCCTGAAATATAGTTAGTAGGTTAAGCCTATAATTTAATCTACGCTGTGATAGTGATTCCCATCCCAATTCTTCTAACAATCCAGACACACTAGCAAACTTATCGTAGCATTGTTTCACAAACCTAGCTCCTCTTCGCTGCACACGATCTAATTCCGATATTAACCCCACTTCATATGGATCCCATACACTAACAGCATATTCCAGATGAGGCCTAACGATTGAAAAATAACAACGTTCTTTCACTTTCTCATCACGCTTCCTGTATGCTTGACCGCATATTTCCCGAATATGTTTTCCCCAAGATATGTCGTGAGTAATTGTGACCCCTAAGTACTTAAGAGACTCGGCGTGAATAATTTCCGTATTATTAATTCTATAAGCCCTACCTGGCCTATTTTTCTTTTTCCAAAAGCTGACTGCTACGCACTTTTTTATGTTTAGTTCCGTCTGCCACTTTTCGCACCAAGCATGAATAGCAAGTAGGTCAATGGTTTACGAGTCGCTATCTTCGGAATTGGTAATATCCCTATACACAACCGCGTCGTCTGCGAAGAGTCTAAGCGTACTTTTAACGACGTTTCTAATATCATTTATATATAAGAGAAATAAAAGTGGACCAATGACACTTCCCTGAGGAACACCCGATGTTACGCTAACTGTGTTTGACATGATACCATCTATGACAACCCTTTGTTCCCGCCCATGTAAGAATTGATTAATCCAGCTAATAATGTTTTTATCTATTCCATATGCTTCTAGTTTTGAGAGCAACTTAATGTGAGGTACCTTATCAAAAGCTTTCTTAAAATCGAGGAATATCACGTCAACTTGAACATTATTTTCACCCTAGAGTAAGATGTCATGAACGAAGAGGGCCAATTGGGTTTCGCAAGATCTACCCTTTCGAGTATTTCCGTGTTGGTTATTTATTAATAATTCCTCCCTATCTAAATGACTCATAATGGAGCTTACGATTATGTGTTCAAATACCTTACACCAAATGGATGTGAGAGAAATAGGCCTATAGTTACTAGGGTCTTCCCTGTCGCCGCTTTTGAATATAGGTGTGACATTTGCTACTCTCCAGTCAGGCACTACGTGGTTTACTAAAGATTTGGTAAATATTAATTCTAAGTAAGGCGCTGTGTCTGATGCCAATGTTTTATACACGCGAGCAGGTATTTGATCTGGACCGGGGGATTGGTTGGGGTTGATATTTTTTAGCTGATGTTCTATGCCGCGACAATTTATAATAATTTCAGGCATAAATGTTTGGGAACGAACTGGCTGCGGATCGAAAGGATGTGGTGTGCAAGTAGTGAAAATGCTTTGGAAGAATGAGTTTAACGAATTGGCTTTTAGTAGACTGTTGGTTAGTTTTTCCTTTTGATGTTCTTAAGCGTGTGTACTGTTGATTTATTTCCTTGAGTGTCCCTAACATACGACCAAAATGCCTTGGGATTATCGTTCGAGTGTTCTCCCAGTAATTTACTTTTGAAATCAGCTAACGCCCTTCGGCACGCTTTTTTTGCTAAGAGTTTAGATATTTTGTAATTTTCGGTGACTGTGTATAGTTCTTCGGAGGATTTGTTACTTTTTGCTCTTGTTAACCTAGCTTGACATGTTCTCTAGTGCATTAATGTTTTCCTACCTTCGCGTTATACCACCTAGGTTCTGCATTGGCTCTTTGCCATTTACTTGGTAAGTATTTGCTAACTACTGATCGTGTAACGTCGAGGAAAGTATTCTACAAAACCCAGTATTACTGTTGATACTTATTTTTTGAAAATTAGTAATTGAATTTTGTAACTGATGTATTGAATAATTGAATGTAGAATCAGTTAAGTGCTTAGGAGTGTTCCTTACTCAGGACTTGTCATGGAGGAAGCAGATACGAGAAATTTGTCGACAGGCAAGTCGTAAATTAGGATTTACTAAAAGAATACTAGAAAAACGTGACGCGAAGGTAAAGGAGCGATGTTATTTTTATTTTGTAAGATCCCACTTGGAGTACGCCACTAGTATATGGGACCCTTACGAGGTAGGATTAGTTTTAGATATAGATCGAATAAAGCGGAGGGCAGCTAGATTTGTTAAAAATTGTTATGATAAACATAGTAGTGTTACAAAATTATTGAGGGAGTTAGGGTGGGAACCTCTATCCAATGGAAAGGAGAAATATATGTTAAATATTTTAAGAAAGTTTGATGTAGACTATTTTTTTCCCGACGTTGAAAATATTTTCTTAGAGCCAAAATATTATGGTAGGAACGATCACAGAAATAAAATTAAGGAAATAGACTGCATAACCGATAGATTTAAAATGTCATTTTTTCCACGCACAATAAGGGACCTTAATAGTTGTGATAGATCAGTTCTAGGATACTGACTAGGTTAAATAGGAATTTTTCAGTAGTGCTAAATATCTTAACATGAATTGTAGATACTAACCTCTCATGCAATCTCCGACATGATATACTCCTGCATGTCTTAGTACCTTGTAGTGCTATTTATCTGTCACATTAATAATACTGACAAGTAGTTATAGCTTGAGAAGTGTACTGCATGGTAGCATGTTCCTCCACGTATCACTCTCCTGGTTGTGTTCTGACTGCGTACCGTTGTCCTGACTGCTTTTGGCCTGCGCCTGGCATTCAGGGGAACGTTCGGGGTTCTGAATTGAACTGGGATGAGTGCTGCATGCCTGGTGTGGAATCACCGTGCCACACACCCTAGTAGTGGCTTGCATGGTATTTCGTAGATGTAGATGTATGTGGCCAGCTGTTAGATTAGCACCATCAAGTTAACACGGAAAATACGCACTTTTAGCCTAAAAGCCACGAGCTCCATCTGCTTTCCCCAGGGACGACTTGAAATAATCGGCCATTATATATTTACGATGCTAAATCTTCATCTTAGTATGTCCAATTAAAATTATTAAACCAAGAGGTTGCGGAAAGGATATTTTCCGCGTGTCCAATAAAACACACCGTTTCAAATAACAACGTTCAACAAATGGTTTTCTCACACGTCATCCAAACGGAGGAGTAAATTACATCTTGAGAGAAAAATTCCAGCGAAGAAATGTGGGCCAGAGAATCGTTTACATTTTTTTCGAGCCGATCATCCCTACCTTCAAAAGAGGGTGAAAAAAAAACGCCAGGAATCCACTGGCAGGGACCACATCCTCGTCGCCGCCGCCCGGGGCGGGTGGTCGGGGCGGGGGTGGCACGGATGGCCGGGGGCAAACATATATAGGGGGATCGCTTCCTGTGACGTCACCCTTCCCGCATGCCTGCCTTCTCAGGGTGACAGCTGCCCCGCCTATCTCCTCTCCCTCCTTGCAGTACATCCCCGTCCTAAAAATCCACCGTCGTCATTCCATCCCATAATTCCTCGCTCCTCCCACCCGACCCCATTAAAATCCTCGCACATACTGGCTCTTTCCTTCCAACACACCCGCGCCGACTGCACTCCAGGAATAAACCTCCCGCAGCACCAACCGCCCATCCCACTAATATCACATTCGAGGTCATCTCGAATATTCAGCTTGTTTTTCAAGGATCGAGGGCGAGCGCTGTTTCGTTTTTTCCTCCTTCGGAGAGTTCGGTGTTTTTGTCTGCGTCTGCGCTTGCAAGACCATAAAAATTACATCTCGCCATAAACATCTCCAATCGGCCCTTCGAAGCTCGCAAATTAGCGTCGTCGATATCATGATTCCCTCTTAGAAAATCGTTATGTTTACACGTTCTCCGACGCATTTCCGCGTGCGATAAGTTTATTTTCAGGCTTCCGACAGACGTTACAGTTTTTATAGTAAGCTAATATTTCCTCACGCACAAATCTAATTCCCCAGCAATAATAATTTTTTGCCATTCTCTATGTAAAATGCATTCACATATCGAAAGTCTGCGTTTCATCGGTTTTGAAAGCATTAAAGAATTTAAACAAGGAAATTTTAAAGTCTAATCACCTGCAATCATCAGAGAGATCATAATTGTAAATATTTTATGCAAGGCACCCACTAACATTTAACCATCCAGTAAAATATGAATGCGTCAAAGCAATGAAAAGTGGTAACCGTTTTACTAACAATCTATACCTTGCGTCTTTGCCATTTTATAGCCCTCCTGGACACAGCTTGCGCAAATTGGTTATCATCGTGAAAAAACTTTTAAGGGCATATTGCGAAATATTAAAGGAATGGAATGTAGCCATTACGAAAATCTTTCATCAATTCATACCAGGAATCATAAGCTTACGGCTAAGATTATGCAAACATTCACTTGGTTGTTCAAGCGTGGAAAAACCTTTCAATAAGAGTTTCATGGGAAGTGACACATTACGTCTGACTCCTCCAGAAAGACAAAAAGAATTCTACCGACGTGAACGGTTCTTAAGCGATCACAGAGTGACGGTAATTTTCTTTGATGTTCCACGGCAGATTAAGTCACGTCGTATTAGAGGCTAAAAGGTTTTATCTTATATCTAAAATCTTATGGAATTTTATCCCTCTAAGACGTATATGATAACAGCATCTCGGAAAGAAATAAGCTCCGCTAAAAGGCTGACAACGTAGCGGTGTGCCGATAATTTTGTGGTCGAAAAGACAGGAAAATATATGGGAACCAAGACGCAACTTTACACAGGTGAGGCATAAGGTAAGAGTAATTCAATTAAGAAAAGCCATTGGAATCTATCATAATATGCTGCCTGCAGAGAGAATGCCAATGAGGTTGTTCGGATTCCGCATTGGATTCAAGATAAGTCAAATTCAAAGAAGATTAAGGAGATTAGCTAAGAGGATGAAAGATTTACGTTTGAGAGGTACAAAGAACAAAAAGTACGAAGAGACCTACACATTTTCTCATTTGGAGGAGAAATCAGGCAAAACTACACTTCCATGAGAGATGACATAGAAGAATTTACCTTGCACTGGCGTCTTTTCCTCACAGCATTTATATCACCAGCCAATTCTTTACCCGCGTAAAAGTGTAGTGTTAAGCACCTCCCCCCTCCCTAAAGCCATCCACTATTATGTCGCTCCAGAAGAGCACAAGGATAGATACACCCACGAAGATGCAAGAACAAAAAATAAAAAATGAATAATTTCAACTGAATATTTTCTTTAGCATGCATTATAAAACCAAACACCGCCGAATTAGCCTATAGAAAATCAGCAGTAACAAAGCAACGCATGTTTAACACGCGGGCTTTCTTATATTAAAAGGAAACGGGTCATGTATAATAGAGAAATAAGGCTGGTGCCTTATTATGACTTATAGGCCAAATGACAAAATATCCCACAAAAATAAAGTAACCGGCGGTTTTTTTTTCCAAACATCGGCTCCTGAAGAATTAAAGAAAATAGTTTCAAAGGCCTGTTATGTAAACTTTTACGATGTGGAAATGGTTCCCACTAGTGAAGGCGTAACCGTTCCGCTGGCTGATCATAAACACGGCGTGGCCGCCACTCCATGCAAGAGGAGGGCCGAGGGCTGGACGAAGGTGAGCGGAAGGCATATGCTCCCCACCTGCAAACGAACTCTGCTCCTCGATAATACGGCCCCAAGGAGCTGCTGATCACGGTGGCCCCTCGGCCTCGCCAAGACCTCAGCTCACCTAATGGGAAATGGGCACGGGGGCAGAACAGATGGGGAGGAGGAGGGGGGGGGGGGGCAGCTGCTCCGGGGACCCGAAAACGCGCCAGTGAGCACTGGAGCACGTGGCACGCGTGCTCAGTCGATTCGAGCCGGGAGAGAGTTATTACGGCAACTCGCGATTACAAAGGGAAAGGGCATTGAAAAAAATACACACATTATACACAGAGGGGAATAAAATCGAAGACATACGTTGACAATGTAATAGGATACCGACCCATTGCTTCAAAGAAGGCTTCGCTGAATGCCTATTCAGATCATGTAATGCATCCAACGAGTAGTAGATTATTCAAGACAAGGTAAAGACAAAGATACCATTTTTATGCCATAGAAAAATATAAATAGTCCACGACGGCAAAAGTGTACATTCCTCAATTAACCAGTAATCAGGAAGATTGGTCGGGATTTTAATAATTCTTGAAATTCACCGCTAACATTGGACTAGTGTTCCATTCCACTTCCTGCGCGCCTGCAAATGCAGCAAAATTTCCGGGGAAACACTTCCGGAAAGCCTTTTTTCTGCTCCCATTAAACGAGATTATTCCGTTAGGGCTCAAATTACATCAACTGATGAACAATTTAAATCATTCTCTCATGATAACAAAGGGCTGACAAATTCATCATAACAAAGGGCTCTCTCATTATCAAACAAGATTTAGACTCAATAGAAATTATGCAATTAAGCAAGCTAGGAGAGCCGGCCAAATTGTTGGGTGCTCCGCTAATTTCGGGCATATCTTCGACTGCTACCGTGCGAGACGCGATAGGTCTCAACATTGCAGCAAAAGATAACATCATCATGGCAGCATCAAACCTTGAAAAACACAACTTCTGAGTGGAAATGACTGCCTTATGTCCAGGCTGAGTGTTCAAATTTTACTCCATCTTTTTCAGGAATAGACAAAGAGACGAAAGAATAATAAGTGAATAAATTATTCAATAAATCACAAGTGGCACCGCCACTTTTAGTCTGCACATTCGAAAAAGAATTACACGGCAAAAGAATTGTCGCCAATGATGTTGCACCCTAGATACTCATATTCAGCATTGAGGTTAAGAAGGAGAATCAATCCTAAGCGCGTATGCCGTTCATACATAGAACATATTTCATAAAGACTCAATAATTCATGGAAGTATTATTAGAAGACGGTCAACTAGCCTTTCTGATCAATGACAGGAGAAATGAAACAAAGAATAAAAAATATGATACTCCTAATCACATTGGACCAACTCACCCCCTCTGATACCCGAGAGAACTTTGAGGTAATGCGCCGGGAAAGCACCAGCTCCTACTTTATGATACTCTTAATTCACCACACATAGAAAAGTAAAATCTTCTTTTGCCCTGTTCAGAAAATAGATGAGCGATGAACTGAACATTTACGTTATTTCAATCGCCTTCAGAAAGAAATATCAGCCGATGATAAAATTGCTTCGCTAGGTCCAATTTTTAATGCAATTATTATCAGGTCCAGTGGATGCTTTTCCGTTCAAGATAAGCTCTAACAAACCATTCCGACCTGATGCTTCTCAACAGTTAAATGTGATTACTTCCTCGCAGATCCCCGCCCCAGCCGCCCAAACAAATGCCTCACAATACAGCTTAAGGCGCTTTCATGCTCTCGTAACGGACTATTGTGGCGCCACCCTCCCCTCTGCAGCGCTCCTTATCACACACAAAGCAGCAATGGGTGAAGCATTGTTGAGACGATGGGGGGATTAACAGGGGTTGTGCGTGTGGGTGGGGAGAGGTCGGAGAGGGATGGGAGAAATGCAGAGGCGAGAGAGGTCTAGTGTGGCAGGCATTTCCGCCAATGTGCGGCGAGACGAGTGTGCCAATGTGAACTCACTCGCGAGTGCCTCGGCGTGAATCATTGCACCCCCATCCGTTTGCCTCGGCAATGCACCCGGAGAGGCACGGTCTCAAGTACTCGCGTCCAGGGAGCACACTGGAACATTCCCGGAATAGGCCACTCCAGCGAATCCATCCCCCATAGCCCTCTAGGTAGACTCGTATGATACCTTTATAAATAATTCCGTATAGCCCAAGATATTTTCAACAACTGAAAGGGAGACAACACATTAATAGGAGGAACTAGAATAGAACTCAATCCTATACATGTATGAACATGGAAGATTACAAATTTCTGAAATACTCTGAACCGAGTTCTTACACGGGGGTGAGTCAAAAATGAATATTCTAGTTTAACAAAGCTAAGTATACCATTGTGTGAAGCAGAGGGTAAGAATCGTCGTAGAATGGGATGAAATAATTTTTGTAGCAGGTGAAGATATTTCTAAAGCTAAGATCACAAGCCAACTACTTCTTGTTAAGGAAAAAAAAATCATTTTAGAATGGAAAAAATACTCAGAACAAGTAAAAGTGATCACGATAAAGCGGCCCAATGGATTCCACTACAGAGACAATCGTAATAAGCAAGTGGGTGACCAAATCGATAAATCTTTTTCTCATGTTTCACTCTCGCCATTATAAGTTTTCAGCCAAGGGCTAGAATGACAATCGCGCGGACCTCAATGATAAAACCGGAGGTTGCATAGAATCAGAATTAACTTTTTTTGGGGAGAAGAGCCCATTCTCGTCTTCTGAGCAAATATAAATGGGTCTTTATGAAAAAAATCAAGCGTCCATCCGAAGAAAAAGTCGGTTGGTAAGGCAAATGGAAGCTTAGGGTAGTTTGAACGAAATATCATTTTACCTAGATATCAATGAATTTGGTCTCATTTTAAAGAAAAAATATCACCCTTCCACTGACATAAAAAATTCAACCCCTTACCACATTACTTTCGGAGATATTTGCCAAAAAATACCCGCCCATTGATATGTGAAATGGTACGGGTATGCACTCTAGAGAGACCTTATATTGAAAATGAGGCATTTCCTACACTTAGATCTCGTCAGAAAATCAACAGTGTGTGGTTTGTGTGATTTCTCAACTATTTTTGAAAATTAATCACATTGTCACCGCAGTAAATTCTTCGGGATCACATTAAACCTTCCGTTTTGATGGAGTTTCAAACGTACCGTGCGACAAAAATGAGTCAAGTTAAAGACTTATTTAGATATTTTCATTTAATTACTTACAATTTCTGTCACGTAAAACTATTTTATTGCACCATTAATAATGCAATATTTAATTCGCGCGTCTCATAGTTGGTGAAATTGAAACGTATACATCGAATATGGTCTCTATTATGATTAGGGAACTATCTCGCTCGCACTGCCTTAAGAGCCTAAAACGAATCTCAATTCGGTTAAGGGGAGAAGCTCGCAGTATATAGGAGAATTTGACGGAACGGAGGAGAGAAAGACGAGACGAGGGGAGACCGCGGACAGAGAGAGTGGAGCCACACAACTTATGCTAACGACCTCGGTTGACCAATAAGGGCAACAAGGTCTTCGATCCGAAAACAAAAAATACAGAACACCTTCGACCGCTAAACGGAGAGTTAGAAATAAAACTAAAAGCGAAAACTACCTCCCGAGCCACGGGATGAAGAAGAATGGGGAGTCACGGAACAAACAGACCCAAGGCCGGCGCTCAAGAGAGAGAGAGTGAGAGAGAGAGAGAAGAGATAAAAAAACAACACATGTCAGAGTTGGCGCGGGGGGAAAGAGAGGGAGAGGGAAGGAAGAATAGATTCTTCGGCACAAATGCACGACTAGACAAGAGAGATCTCTCAGCTGAGAGAGATACGGTAGCTCTTTAAACACCCAGGAATTAAGCTTGAGCAGTGAAGGCGGATTTTATTTTCCTCTGGACGATGGAATGGAAACAGCTCACGACTTGAAGTGTCGTAAAAACAAGTAGGAGCGACGGAAACCCACTTAGTGCAGTATTTTTTTCTACATAGCTTCTGCTCGAGAACGAGAGAATCTGAGCGGTTATTTTATCCTCCGAGTGGAATAAGACAGGAAGTTTGCCCGAGAGGCGAAGGTCGGGGGGGAGGAGGGAGGCGAGGGCGAAGAGGAAGGGAACGAGACAAAGGAGAAGACAAAGAGAGCGAATAAGAGACCACTTTCAATGAATTCCATAATCCTCAGTGCGGCTGTTTATTTCCTTTGCAATACAAGCCCTCTTTCTTGCAGAACTCTCCTGCATATCCATTTTTACTTGGACACCGCGGCATAGGCATGGAAGCTCATGCCATCATTTTTGCGTCATGAATCCCTGTGTAGGTACGATTAATTAATTGGACTAGGTCTCAAATTCACTTGTGTCTGCTTTGTATGTGAGTGCCTACTTAGAAAGAAAAAGAGGCATTGCAACGCATGCCGGGCACAACTAGTAAATTAATAAAAGAGATTCGAATTACATAACTCCGAGGCTTCAAAACTTACCGGTGCAAATATCCACGATAATGAATGTCTAGCCTCCACCACGCTTTCCTGGCCGATGCAAGGGTTTTTAATCAATGGCAATATATCTGGGTGGTCAATTAAAGAAAACTTATGGGCGTAGATAACAATCGATTTTTATGCTTTACCATGGAACAAATGAAGAAGGCTGTTCATTGAAGTAAAAATAATATGAATCTTAAAAATTGAAATAAGGTAAATAATGATGAATAAGAATCACAAGGTGATGCTAAAAAAAGTAGAAAAAAGAGCTACAGTAACTCTGTATAGTTGAAATAATGTGCAAAGTAAACATTTCAAGTGATGACCCAACTTTTACGAAGTTAAAGCCATAGAGTCCCATTCCCTTTTTGTAGATTATATACATGTATATATATATATATATATATATATATATATATATATATATATATATATATATATATATATATATATATATATATATATATATATATATATATATATATATATATATATATATATATATATATATATAAATAATTGTGTTCGTTCATTTTATGTGTTCCTATCCACTTTCCTTCTACCTTTCTGTATAAATATTTATGTATGTATATATATATATATATATATATATATATAAATATATATAAATCAATATTATTATATTATTCTGGTTACGTTTATTGTTATTTTGCATAGCCGTGAGACCGAAATTAATGACGCAACGTTGGAAATGGCTCCTTGAGTTTTTTTGAACTGCCCTTCAGTCCAAAGGAATAACAAAATAAAAACAAATAAAACAATATCTCGTGTTGAGATGTAGATACTAGGACTAACTCCAAAAGACATGCAAGCATTCCCGTTGTGCATAAACAGTATGAGTGAGGCTTCAGAAAAAAAGGAATGGCGAAGCGGAAGCGGAAGCGGTGGTTACCGTACATTTCCGACTTCAGGCAAAGGAATGAAACCCTTTTAGACGCGACTCCGGAATAAATATGCTCAAGCAATGATTGCAGGCCGAGACGATGGCCATACAACATATCACTTCAGGGAGAAAATTTCACTGGTAAATCAAGTCAAGGTCGAATCTCGCTCCGCTGGTATATTCGGTATTATAGCGGTTTTCAATTTCATGCTCCGGACATCAGTGTGCCTTTTACACCACCCAAGGTTATATTCTTCACAATCATAATTCGATTTTCAACACTATGAGAAGGTTTTTTTCTAGAATAAAAAAAAGATGCAATCACCCCATTAGACAAGAAGCCTAAAAAACTTGATATCTCTCACAAATACCACAAGCATCAGAATATCAATGGCGACCTCTAAATCGACGTCTCGTGCCGATTGTGATGGTGGGGAATAGAAGGTTCCCGTGACGCTGGTCCTGGTCTGCGCGGGTCTCGAGAGTTGATCTCGAGGAGCCGAGGCCTGAGCGCTCATTTCGATACGAGGAAACACGTCCGCTTTGATTGAAAACTGACGGGCACGCAAGAAAAAAGGAAGCCGCGCGATGCTACTCGATCGGGTCAAGGTGAGAAAAAATAACATGTGAGATGCGAGTGTGATTTCGCAGCAAATCTGGCATGTGACCTTCCCAAACAATAACATGACCATTTTTGGAACTTAACAGAAAAAGGAAAGGAGAATAGAGAAATGATTATGGGATAGATTATAGGAAGGAGCGAGATAGGACGGAAAGTCTTGATGATTGTTCAATTTGCGTCAAGGACGAGGAGGAAGACGGAAGAGTAAGTGAGCAAGAGGTCAACACAACACGGAAATGTGGCCGAAACTCAGACCTTAAGTGAGATATTTCACGAAAAAACGAGGCGAACGGATACACTGAAAAGAACTTTTCAAACTTAAACCTGTCGAAATGTTAATTCGTTTTCTCCGAAAGGAAACAGGAAAGAATGCGTACGGATATCCAGCCATTTAAATGTCGCCTCCCCACGACCTATATTTACTAGGAAAAAATTCCCAGGCGCATGACGGTTCTCGGGATACTATTACATCACTGCTGCCAAATAACCATTTCTAGGATGCAAAAATGGTTCATACTGCCCGAAGAAAGAAAAACTATCAAAACTAAAGATATATCATCACATCACTCAGGCTAATTCTTTTGTTTCAGTAAACCTTCTTCCCCATAAATGTTCTTTTGTAAAAGTAGTTCATAGACAGTGACACCAGCATACCTGAAATCAAGCTAATTTCATTTTTGGAGGTAAATACGCATTTCTTATGAATTATTTGTCAAAATAAAAACGAGATGCATACAGTTTTCCAAAGTGCATATCTCCGCAACAATTTTCAATAAAATACCTTAAGCAAATCACTTTTAATGAGTATCGAGCCACTGCATACCTTTAAATTACTCCATCCAATTCTCCGTCGAGGCTGAATGGTGGCCATCTGAACACGAGTTCCGAAAGCAAATTTTCCTTGAGGAGAATATAAAATGTTTATAATGCAAAGAGAAGAGCGTATATCAAATGCGAAGGAGACCCCGCCCTGCTGGAATCGTTTTCTGCCCTTGGGAAACGAACTCATGGGATAGAAACCGACAAGAGTACATAACAACTCTAGCAGTGTAGGCGACACAGAGGCGAAAATGAAGATTTGCTTATTCAGGTTACGTTAACACAAGACATACACCTCATACAACACTAGCACTGGCGGAAAAGGAGAAAAAAATAGCTTAACACAGTCACATAATGCAGCGACGGCCTTTGAACTGCGCACGAAGCAGCTGATCCGAAAGCATAAACTCCCACGTGGCGCTTCATCGCAGCGTGGGAAACCGCGATACGCAGCAGAGATGAGTTAAAGAGCAATTCTCTTGTTCCGAGATAGCCGCTGTCATTACATAAAAAGTGAAGGCACATGAGAAAAACATGAGATGCGTCACGGGAGAGAATAGGTTTACACTCCCGTTACATGAGATATAACCAGCCCAGTGAGTATGATATTTACCTTCGGTTCCGCTACCCGTTTTATAGTGCTGTGCAGGACAAGTTAAATTACAGAGGCGTTTATTTAAAAAGAACATCAACCTAATCTGATGTCATGTTTTCTAATCTGTGGTTTTGTTAACACTGTTATTCCTGGGAACAAACGACAAACTATAAGATAATTATCATTCACAAGTGAGTTAACATGTAACAACTTAAAAACTTGCATTTACAAAAAATCACTCATTTAAAATATTAAATTATAAACAGGGAAATACTGTTCATAAATAGCTGTTGCACACATATTTTACGTTTTTCTTCTCCCATTCCAGCTTCCCTTACCTCCAAACCAAATATTTTTGCTTTCGAGTAGTAAATGGTCATTTTCACTTATCCCTGTCGCTATGTAGACTGAGGAGAAACAATTGCTATTACAACTCTGCTCGAGATGAATGCAGTTAAAGAGGGAGAGTTTGGCATGCTCGGTGAAGAAAGTGAACTTCTGAATGAAATCAGGATGAGAAATAGAAGGTAATAGGGGGTGAAGAATTGCCAAGGGCTGTGATTGAGGGAAGGAAGTTGGGTAAACGGTGAAAGAGACGCAGAAAATTAGGTGTTATGGACGGGATGAGAGTAGGACGTAGATGAAAAAAACATTAAACATTAACAGGACTCTACATTTATAAGAATCAAAACAATATTTACTGACTTCCATTTAAACCGACATTTACCAGTAAATCAATATTAACATATTTACGTGCGAGTCACCTCAACGCTGCGTGGAAGGGGGAGAGTTATCACCAGCATTTACTACGCAATGTCCTATTTTAGATAATGTAGCAACTTAAACGATGTATTTTTCACACTTTATTTGGACTACCAAAACCTACCGATTTCGACACTCTCGAGTCATTTTCAAGGGTACTCTTGGAAAGTACCATTTCAAGGGTACAAGAGTACCCTTGAAAATGACACGAGAGTGTCGAAACCGGTAGGGTTTGGTATTCCAAATAAAGTGTGAAAAATATACCGTTTAAGTTTCATTTTATCATGTCACTGTTTTACAAAGCATCGCCCGACTCGATCCAACTTAAATGTAACAACAACAACTAATGTATTAACAGATAGAGCACTAGATTATTAAAAAAAAAATAAATCGTCAAGTCGAAATCACAACGTAATTCCCCGGCTGTACCATGAACGATCGCGTAAAAACGCAAGACAACGACAAAACGATAATGTATCCCCGCTAAATAAGTGATGGCACATTTGATGGAGCACCCGCAGATTCCTGACAGGTAACACGATCGCCTGCTTATACGAAAGCGAACAGTCGTGAGGAGGTTGACGAAGAAGCAAATACCAACATGATAACCGCGAAGAAGAGGCGTTGGCGCCGCGCCTGAGACCTCGAGGAAGAACAGACCGACACGGCGGAGTGCCTCGCGACCCCCCGCGAGGCAGCGGGAGGATCGGGAGGATGTAAAAGGAGGAGTCAATCTCATTCGCGAGATACGATGCGATGGACCAAGGCAGATAAATCCCGGTCATGGCTGCGGGTTGGTAGAGGAAGTGGAGGGGCTGAGAGGAGGAGGGGAGGGATGCTGGGGAGATTTGAAGGACGCGAGTCTTGAGGTCACCCCTCACGGCGAGTGCGGTTGGAGGCGCACACTGCGAAGGATGGGCTGGAAGTTTGCGAATGAAACTCCTCAGGGAATGAACACATGTGCACTTAAGACTGCTGAGGCGTTGCTTATTCTCTATCCGTAAAATTGCAGTAAGACTCGAGTAATCGATAATGATCACAGATCTGGCGCTTTCCTGACCTGCTTTTTATTAAAAGGTGTTCTACCGGTCAATATAGATTTGCATGGAGCTGTTTTGAGTATTATACTGGCTGTTTGTAAGGTTTACCAACAGTTCTTCTCCTAAAGTCCCAAATACAAGCACATGTTTTCCCTCCTATGGAAGATCCGTCATTAGATCCCTCTAGACGTAATCATATCGTCTGCCTCTCCTTATTTCAACCAACTCACAATCTTCTTCTTTCTTCTTCCAAGCTTACCCAGTGTTATCCCCTCTATTATCCTACTCAACATCCCCTCTCTTCTCAATGAGTCCTCCAAAAACTCTTCTACCTTCTCCGAACCATCGCCAACAACTTCCTCTCCTCTACAATCACATCCAAGACCTCCTCATACATCCTTCTTGCCATCCTGTGTATGGAGGTAAGTCAGTTTGAATCCTCCAGATTGTTACACGAGTAGCGTCCTGCCTACAAATATTTCTTTTCCATCTCAGTATACTTGCTGCCCTTCCTCACACCGCCCTCAGAACCTATTCTATTTCTCTCCCCTCCGCATTCACACAACATCTAACCCTACATCACGTCCTTTAGTAACTCCCCAGTTGCCATCGTGTCTTGCCTCGCCGCAATATTCTGTT
This sequence comes from Ceriagrion tenellum, assembly GCA_963169105.1. Lineage (NCBI taxonomy): Eukaryota > Metazoa > Arthropoda > Insecta > Odonata > Coenagrionidae > Ceriagrion > Ceriagrion tenellum. The sequence goes on from OY720633.1 coordinate 4,103,125, forward strand.
TCCCTCCCCATCTAGGCCCCGGCGTGTCTGGGCGCGTGAATGACTGTCACAGGCAACCCCACGAGGAAAGGTGGAAAGCGGCGTCACGACAGATGCGTCACGCACGTGCTTCCACAATGCTCTAGATTAGCACAACTGCGACCACTCCCACCGCGTATCTCCACGACAATTGAATTGAGCGCGTGTCAGTTTGAAATAGGAGCGATTGTCCGCAGAGTCGAGGGCGTTTACCCCGCATTATCTCGCCACTTTGAATGCCCGATGGATTCTCACGAGTAATCGGTGTGGAGGAGAATGAGACAAAAACCTCGGCGATGACTCCACTCGCTGTTCTCTTTGAGCTCTTACGCACACATGTTCACACAGGAGCGGGCTAATCTTAAGTTGAGAGAGCTCGTGGCAAATTTGTGATCGAGTCTTTGCGAAAGCAACGGAAGCTAGGCTCGAGTAATGTGTGAGAATCCTACTTCACACTAGACGGCTTTTATTGTGAAAAAGCCAATGAAAACCCAACGCCCCAAAGACGTTACTAAAGAAACCGTAGACGAGCCAACAAGGAGGCGATTCATCGGCTATAAAGTAACCATTAATCCAACCGTTATCAGTGCCTGTGATCTAATGTGATCTAAAAAGTGGAAAAGTTGCTAACGTGGACAGATAAGCATTTCTTGTGTAGCAATCCAAGTCAGACTTATATGCACTTCTATCTTACAACCTACAGAGTATTTACTGCAGCTATTAAAAATTTTTGATGCTTCATATGTTACCTGTTTTAAAGGTAGCTAATAAATATAGGAGACAAACTTAGTAACAAAAAAATTAATGCGAAGCAGAGAAATATCCACGCCAACTACCAGTGGTGATTTCGCGTTTTTCTTATTTTAACCCATGTACTCAGCTCAAAATATGTAGTCTCATTATTTATTCGTTTATTTAACAATAAATAAATAATACACTAATGAAAATGTATTAAAAATTTTACTTCAGCAATAGATACACGAAAAGATTGATACGAATTTATAAAAAAAATATTTTTATATACCGTGTATTTATTTTGCAAAGTATATTTTGATTGGCTGCGGAAAAATTCTCGAGCAAAACGACTTTTCCTATCAGGTATAGCAGGTTGTGCTATTCTTTACCCATATGGCAGCACACATTGTGTTCCTTTTGTCCATGACCAAAGAAATGACAGAGGGAAGAGGCAAATCACTCAGTGTAGTTGGTCTCATTTGTGGTTTTCCCAGCATACCAACACAGTAAATTTGGTGTTTGTTGACGAAGGGTGCCAATTGTTTACGGATTTTGGAGATTTTCTCTATTTTATTTCACTCAGTGGAACGTGCCGTTCTTGGAGGTTAATAATTCAAGATCGAGACTACAAGTACTTCAAAAATCACAAGCACTTGTTTTCTCCGTCATAAAAAGTTCTTTGAAATTTGAAACCTCTCGGTCATATTTTCCACGTTCCCACTGCAATTGATCATTTTGTGGCAGTGAGCAGTCACCATCGGCTCATGTACGGTCGGCTCACCAGCTCGACTACCTTGCCCCCGTCATTCCTGGCACTTGTAAACGATGCAAATGGCACAAAATTGATGTAAATATGACGCTACGAAATAGGCAGATCAATGCGCGCGAAATCAGCTCTCCTGAGCTCTGGTCTGGTAAGGGCACTATGTAGATTCTATCGTCTTCACTATGGCGAATGTTGCTGGTACGAAGTGGGAACTCGCAGAGCATGTATTTCTCTATCTCTATTCTCCACTCCCATGATTCTCTCCACCCTTCCCGAATCTATCGCCTTCCCCTCCTTTCTCGAACCCTCTCCCCCTCTTCTCGCTAGACAAAACTGACCATGCCACTCGCACGTCCGCCCTCAACCTCGACCCACCTTGGCCCTCTGGCTCCCGCACATCCGAGGGGGACTTGCATGTGACTCTTCTTCCTACCTTGAGTAACTCCACCGTCACTCTTCCTCGATTCCCACATCCTTATCCCTCCTCCGCCCAATTAAATCTGCATTTTTCGGTACTCCAGCTTAACGGAATTTTGGACTCTCATCCCGGAAGAGAAAATAGATTTTCTTTTCAGCCAAGCGGATTCATCCTCGTCAAAATTATATCCGTTACATTTGATGGCCTTTTTCCTTCTGAAATGCGCCCATGATTCATCATGAAGCTTTTTCGTTAACGTGCCTATTTAGAAAGTACAATTAATGTTCCCTAATCTCCATTAACTTAAGCACTGGCATCTAGATGCCTATATGGCCTTGGCGATTCCGCAGCAGAGGCACGTTGCGTGTAAGAAAACAAATCGTTTCACTCAGCGTCCTCGCCTCGGAAAAGAGCTCGGAGTTATTCAAAAGAAATTCAACTCACTTAAAATATAAAGAGTAACGAGCACTTTGGAATGGTGTGAGGTCTCGCGTTGCTTGAGAAAATGTAAAAACTACTACAAGTGTCGGACGTGATAGCTCATCCATAATTGGAATCGATGGTAATGATTTTGAGTAACATGCCAACTCCCAAGGCAAGGACGAAGCGTTTTCTAATCCGTTGAATTTAAACCGATGACCTTGAGCAGAGAATGCACAGTCCAACCATCAAAACAAATTGATCGATTAGAAACGCCAATCCCTGCTATCTTCATCTGGACACTGGTGATTGTGATTTATAAGGAAATGTATTCACTGCCATTCCATTAGAAATATTCCCATTAGTTCCAATATTTCAACTGTTTTACTTCCCCCTCAAATATTATGGCTTATTATTGATTTGGATATGAGTGGCTCGAGAAAAAAATCAGTAGCGATGTTTTGTCAGTAGGAGAATTAAAATGCTGAGTATAAAACGTATTTTCGTAAACATGCCTGCTCAGGAGCTGAATAAAATACACAAGCAATACAGAAAGCTACAGAGAAAGACACAAGAAACAGATGTGCAATAAAATGGCAATAGCAAATAAGCGTACAACTGTTAATAAATACAACTGTTAACACCCTTGTAAAGCCCGAGTTACTAAATTTGTCATCAACGGCTCTGAACTCAATCAAGGGTGTTCGTGCTCTTTCTTCATTCCCTTTCATTTACCCAGCGCAAAGCTCCAGGAGTGTTCATCTACTTCGTTGTATTTGCAAAATTATATTGCATCCAGTGTACTGTAGTGCAAAGAGTGAATGCGATTAATGCGAAAGAATAATCGATGACCAGAGACCGACTTGGCTTTTACCAACAATTCGATTTCATCAGAAATTCCAGGAAATGTAATCAGTAGGCCAAATGATGTCTGAGAGCATTTAACAGCTTCTTTGATCGCTGTCCATAGAGCACAGAATAAGATTCGATTAAACTCTCATATTGGAATATGTCGAAGAATACAATTTTCTTTTGATAGGCATTAAACATTGTGTTCGCAAAGAAACGAAGAATCTCAAGGGCCGTACATGGCACAGTCCCAAACAGAAGCGATGCTTATAGCAGAAGGGAGAGCATGTTAATTTGGGTCTTCGTCTACTTTCAATACGGTCACCAATGTAGAACGCGAAAAAACTTCTTGAATAAGTGGGGTATGATACTTACCTATTTATACTAGTAACCGTTATATTATTGGAGAAGCTTCAAGCAAAAGGAGTGAAACTAATAAACAAGATAAAAAGTTCTAGTTTCCATACTATAAGAGGTGAAACTTAGAGGAAGAAGCATAAAACACAACAATGCTAGACAGATGGAGATCAGTTCTCGGATTTCCTTGCGCATGTTGTCTTTTTGTGCCGACAGTTTCTCCAACCATCCTGCTGGCGTCTTCGGGTCGAAGTGGCGATGCATCTCATGGTCCGTCCTTATATACCTGTCGGGTCGAAGGACGGATAAGGACGGACCCTGAGATGCATCACCACTTCGACCTGAAGACGCCAGCAGGATGGTTGGAGAAACTGTCGGCACAAAAAGACAACACGCGGAAGGAAACCCGAGAAGTGATCTCCAAATGCTGAAACGCCGCGGAAACCTTCATACTAATGCAAGAAAGAATCTATGGCTTTTATAGGTGAACATAGTGACGAGTACTCACAAAAAGAAGAACATAGTTTTTACCAGACACCATTCAGACATTTCACATTTCAGTGAAGAGGGAATCAAGTGCGTTGGAGGAGATACCCCTAAATTCACACCTGATTGACCGGAAGCCCCAGACTCGTCCCACTCTTAACCCCTCCCCGCTCCCCCAAAATGGAATCACATTCATTGAAATCGGTAACAGTCGTCCGCAGCAGTCTCGTCCTTCCGACCCAGGGGGGATGGAGCGTTGCGAGGCGGCGGACAAAGCGCCGGACGCCGGGATTGACACAGCGGAGGCAATTTGGATCCCGGGTTGAGGACGATGAGGAAGGTATGGCGAGGGGAGCGATGATGAGGGGCGTCTGGGTGTGGGGCATGAGTGGAGAGGGCGAGATAACAGCAAATTATTGAGATGGGGCAAAGAGTGACGGGGGTTGGAGGATGTGGAAGGGGGAAAGAGAGTCCATTCGATGAGGCTCCACCTCCAATGCATCGGTCTCAAAATCGGTGAGGATGCGGGGGAGAATTCGTTCCAAGCAAATATCCTTCTTTCCTTTAGAATTAAACTGGTGTCCTAAAACCTACTACCACATGCCGATGCGGCGGCTTGCAGGGTAGTACGTACATGTAAGGGCAACGGTCTGGCCACGTTGACACACCGGTTCCCGTCAGATCACCGAAGTTAAACAAAGTTAGGCCCGGACGGGGGTTGGATGGGTAACCGTAATCCATAACTCTATTTTGGTGCTCTTGTCCCCAGTTTGCAAGCGACGGGCAGGTTAAATGTGGGACGGTACAATGGACCCAAAAGAGTCTGAGTGCCATGAGAGCTTCAGAAGGCTCTCGCTCACCCATACAGTCTACGTAGATGTAAAATAGTTCTCGAGAGAAGATTCTCGAGGCAATAATATAACGCCCGAAACGTAAGAATGCCACACTGTGTAACGAAGATATCATTTACTTTTGAAGTCTTTTTTTTCAATAACCATTTCCTTCCGTTATAAATAGGTATTTTGGGCAAAAATTGAATGCTACAGGAAACTCTATCGAAAGAAACAATAAGTGGTGAATTTCGACAGAAGAGGCCTTCAGTAATGTTTAATAGCACGTCGATTGGTCCGGACACGGTAAGCTAAGGTCGGCAATGGTTCAAAAACAAGGATAATGTTTCCTAAGCTCTGGTGATTATAAAAAAAGTCGTCCAAATACTCCATTCAAAGAAAAATATGGCTGATTTTGGTTCCAAAATTGTATAAAATCGCGCTAACCCATTTTAGAATGCATTGAATAATAGTGACGAAATTATTGAGAAAATAAGAAATCTACGATATTCGAGTTTCTCACCGAGATGAAGCAATTATGGCGAGAACCTTTCCAGCCGACGTAATGCCCCGAAATGAAAACAAAATAGGAGTTGTGAAAGATTAGGTTGACTCTCTTACTTCACCAGCAGGACATCCACGGCACTAATTTCGTAATAAAACGGTTGTACCAACGGGGAGACGCAGTGCTCTCCTCATTTGCGAGTTCGGAACCCAAAGGAAATTTTGTAGCCCTGGCTACAAAAATTTGCAAGTTAACAACCATTGCACCCTGCAGGGTTTAAACTCATTCCAGTCCATAAGCGCCCCGAAATTAGAAAGAAACGATATTGAAAATGAGAACTTGAAATCAAATCAAAGCGAAACTTTGAGAGCGATTTTTCTGTTCGAGTAGATTTCCTAAGAGTGAAAGAGAAAAATAGTGGAAAAGCACGTGCCACTGGAGTCTTCTCATAAAAAAGAAAATAAAAGATAATGAAAAAGGGGAGAGAAAAGAAATGAGTACTCATTACGAGGCGACGATTACGGGACACTGACGAGAAAATCCATCCTGAAGTCCGATTAGAGGGGAAGGTAAAAAAAAGAACGAGAAGAAGACGCCCTCTGACGGAAAGTATGATAATTATAATTATAATGGGAGAGTAGACTTGAGGAATGCAAGGAGGGGTGCGACGGCGAATAGGCCTCCGGGTGGTCGGGGAAAGGGGACATTATTTTTATAGGGTAGAAGTTGGGAATTGAGTGAAAAAAGTGACAGCAGAACTTCATCGGAAATAAATTGGTTCCATTCTTTCCAAACGCATCTTCATCACCGGGAATGGACAGCGACGCGGAATGGAAAGCGGGAGGGTGGGTTGGGGTGGATAAGGGGGGATTGGAGGGGCGGGAAATCGAGGAGTACAGAGGGACAGTGTCTAGGGCAGGGGTTCCCAACCTTTTAGCAACTGCGTACCACTAGAAATTTTGGCGTACCAACGGTCCTATATTTTTTTATAAACATATATTTACTGTCGAAAAGTGCCCAATGGCTTGTTTTGTTTTAATTAAATTACTGAGAAAACTTCATATTTAATTATTAATGCACTTGTATTTCGGTTTTTTCAACCCTTTATCATGACAACAATAAATATTGATATATATATATATATATATATATATATATATATATATATATATATATATATATATATAGATTTTGTTCCAATTTTTTCTTGCTAATTATCATTTAAAAATATATAGAGATATGTAAGAATATGGTTAGTGCCATACGGAAGGCACGAGAGGCCATCCGGGCATGGGAACGATGCTGAGCGGTGCACTTTCTGGACAGAGAAAGAGACGAGCCATTTAGGCTGTGCACTATCTCATCTCCCATAAAGGACCGAGGAAGAGAAGAATATTATGATTGTCGCAATAATGGGTAAGATGAATGGCGTCAGCACTTGAGGGCCAATGAGTTGGAAGGAGTGCGGTCCCGTGGTGATGCCCTCTGAGGGAGCGCGGGTGTGGGAGTAGCGCGCCTCGAGGAGTCTCGCGGGAACCTTGGTGCTGTGTAGATGCAGAAGGTGGAATAAAGTCTGTGTCAAACGAGCTCCCGACTTGCTCCCTGATTCATTTCCCCCCGAACCCACAATCATCGCGGCGGATACATTTACAGATATATGGATATAAATAACATTTTTAAATAAACGAAAAATAAAATGATAATTGCAAATTACGCATTTAATTATTACTCATAAATACTCGCCCGGCAGACGGGCAGCTCAGTAAAGTTTGCGTGCTCACGCACACAGAGGCCCTTACTAGCATATCGCTCGTATCACTCACGCGTACCAGCTTGAAACGTTCCCGCGTACCACCAGTGGTACACGAACCACCGGTTGGGAACCCCTGGTCTAGGGGGTGGCTGGCGCTCGTTCTCCTTTCGCCTGCAGGCGCGCAATCTCTCGGCACCATTGACATCCACTTCGCTTTTAATTCGAGGCGATCGGGAGTGTGACGGGGGATGGGGGTGCGACACTCCGACGGAGGGTTGCACGAGAGGGAAAGGGCTCTTTTTTCTTTCGCGCTGGGTTGGGGATGGAGAGAGAGAGGCGATGTGGGAGAGAGGGGGAGGGAATGGCAGGGCGACAGTGGATGTGGGGGGGAGAGGCTAATAAGTGAGAGGGAGGGGAGGAGGACGAGGGGTTAAAATTGAATGAAACTTGGAAACCCATTTGTTACTTCCTTGCCTTTTTTCCGTCCCTTCGGACTCCTCCTTTGTGGAACGACTCGCCCCCTTCCTAACCACTCCCTCTCCTCCAACAGCCTCCCCATCCCGTGCGAGGCAACGCCACCCCTCCCCCAATGGGCTCCATTCTCTCCTCACACGTGCCCCACTATCCATTCAAATAGGAACCCACCCACGCGCTGCATATCATTCGCGAAAATCTCCGATCTCCGAAATCTGGCGCTCCGGTCCTACGTCGAATGGGTATAACCCAACGTAGAAAAAACGCGCTATCACAGAAGAGAATTTAAGGTGGTTGAAGCGATTTTTGTTTATGAACAGATTTTGAGTGAGACTTTGCATACATGTCTAAATGTGTGATATCTATTGATAAGAGCGAAGAAAATTCCAACACACCATATTTTTTGTCATTTCAAAGCTATTTTAACTAGTTGCTCCCTAGCGCATAGTATATATTTCGTAATATACAACATTACATGCATTACGTACCCTCATATTTTCTTCATAATGCAATATCATACATTTCTTATCACTATAATTGTTGCTAAAAATATCAAGGGGTCAGGAGGAGTTCAATACTCGAAAACACGCATTGACCGGTGCACTTAACCGACGCATTAACCGACTGCAAAAATAATATAAATGTGCCCTCAATTACCCACGATTATAACTCGAGCCAAATTAAATCACCAATCTCAAAGCCACAACCCAGGCACAAATACGTAAGTACGATACAAAAATCATAACCACATTGGTGTATGCGTCAACATCTGACTCTAGATCGTCCGCCTAAAGATATAACTGAATTTAACCAGGATGTCAAAACAAAACTGCAAAGGTACTTGATTGGGAGTTCGTAACAGCATTGGTTGTGAGAATGAAATAGTTACAAATTCATTGGAAATGTTATCTTAGCGGCATTTATGGACGGACAAAAAGTCCTCGAAAAGGCGTAAGTGTAGATAAAAATTCATGAAAAGTAATTTTGAAAATTACACAAAATGATTTAATGCACTACACAACCGGTTTCACCCATTAGGGCATCATCATGTGCAATAATATTTTTTTTTAATTTTTACATATTATTGTACATGTCTCACAAACAGATAAAACCGGTGGTGCCATGTCATTAAAATATTTTGCGTGTTTTTTAAAGTTACTTCTCATTAATTTTTATCAACATGAGTAGTTAACGCCAGTTGATTTAAACCGCCAGTTAACGCCTAACAGTAATCATTTTATGGCGAAAGTAATTATATATTCACACCACGCTCAGCAATAGAATACGCCAACGCCTTTTCTCTTATAAAAAAAAGTTGAAGCTAAAATCCACTTCCTTCCATTAAGCCTTCCTTTTCATCCGTCCATAACACTTCCCTGATTTCCCTTCAAACAAAGTATCCTCTCTATTTCTCTCTCCTTCGCTAATGTAACTGCGAGACTCCACCCTGCCTCTCACCCTCCGACTCCAGGTCTACAGCGTTCTAGAATATAACTCTCATTCTTCGTCACCTGAAAGATTGCTACAGCTGATTTTTCAATCATAAGCCTAAAAATACTGCGACTGTAATTATTACAAATAATCTTTGGCACGAAAACTTTATGGATTTCAACGAACAAATATTTGCCATAGTAGTCTTTCTAAAACATTGAGCTTCAAATGATAGCTTCGAACAATTCATAAGAGTTGAATTTCGAATGGTGTTCGTGCAGATAACCACCCATTATCCACGTATGGAAAGATGAATGGGCATCATGGGCTGATAATGGCATGAGGAATTTTCCACGCATGAGGAATTACTTGGAATCATTTCCAGCAGCTGAGTATAACCAATGCTCAAATTTAATAATTGGAATTCCAGTGAATAAAGACATAATAAGAACGTAAACAAAGCAACACAAAAATACAAAAAAATAATGAAATTATTCATTCATTCTCTATCATGATTTCCTCTTCCACTTCTATCTCATTCTTTTCCTCGCGGCTGAAGATCTAACGCTACCTGTCACATGTCCTGGCACAACATGCAAGGTAACATGTAATTGTATCGACTCTAAAATATGGTAAGGCTTAGGTAAAACCCTTTCACGGCGCTGTAATAAAGTTGCTTACCTCTCACAGCAATGGAGACAAGTTTCTCTTTTTTACGGAGACATCAAAATGTTATTTATCCAGCGCTGGGAAGAAAAACGGCTGAGAAACACGCATCTCCGCCAAAACCAATTCTCTTTTCCAAGGCTTTCTTCCCGTTCTCCCTCCTGCCCTGCTTGCTTACAGTCCCCCTCCAGAATTCCACCTCGTCCCCTTCACACCGCCAAGGGCCAGCCGGAGGGGAAGAAAAGTTTCGATTATCGCCAGCGCCGAGATATGATCGTCACTATCGCGTCCATATACGTCTTCATACAGCGGCGATGGAAACAACAAACAACGTAGCATCTTCCGCTTCCCCTCCCCTCTCTCATATCCCCCAAAACGCATGCCGCATCATTGGATGAGAAGGGTGTCGTCATATCTGGCTCCCATCCACCCCTGAAACTGCAGCCCCAACACACGTTTTTCCCGTTGTCTTTCCTTTCTTCGCTCCTCACAACGTTCTCCCCGCGAGACTTTCCACGCACGCTCTTTAAGGATGTCAAAACATGTACGACAATTTCACTTTATATAGTACTCACTTCACCTCTCGTTCCTACCATGAGGCAACGTATCTACTTAAAATTTTCACAAAAACCTCAAGTACTCGATTCAATTCGAATACTGTCAGGACCCAGTTTTAAAAGTGGAAAATTTTAATCAGAACATTTTGCTTCATTACTGTAAAATGGAGGAAACGGTAACATGCAATATTTCAAAAGATAGGAGGAAGAAAGGAGCACGGGGAAAATACAGCGTTAATTAAGAAAGTGAGATAGGTACGGTGGTGGAAGAGAGGAAGTTTTAGGAGAGAAATAGAGAGAAGCGGGATGAAAGGATAGATTATCATACGCAATGGGAAACTTGAAGACTAGTGGGATAGAAATAGGCAAACGAGAGAATGGGAGGTAAAACATGAGTACTTAAATGCTAAGTAGAGAGGCTGAGAGGACACGCTGTGAAAGGAAAAAAGGAAGGGAAATAGACGATCCAGGCAAAAAGCAAGGTAAGAATGGTCCATCAAAAACTTGCTACTCAACGAAAAAACATATAATCTATAAAAAAATTATTCTTCAAGAATGGAGATGCTACGTTTATGTATCGGTGAGAGCGAAATCTGAGCAAGAAACAATTTTTTCGATTCCTTCCATTTTTCAAAATTCTTCATAGTTGCATTCTGGACATGGCTCGTAAGTTCGCGACAACCAACTATTCCACATCCCTCGGGACAAAATTTTTGTCTTTCATTCACGCGGGGATAACAAAAAGGATGATGCATCAGAATATACCTCGCAAATTCAATCAGTACAACGTTTCTATTTGAAGATTCCTGAGCAATACAAGACCGCTACCTCCAAATTCCGCCATCATTTACTCTGACTGCCTCCCCATAACTATTCTTACACGGGTGCTTCCTCTCCTCACTTCTTGCGCCTCTACCGAAAGCAACAACGACTAAGATGCTCTTTAGCTTTGCCGACGGTCGCCTACCTCCCCTTTCACCGCCGATCCTCACCGCACCCTCGGTTCTCTCTCTCCCGTGGACCAATATTCTGCAGAGGGATTACAGCCTCAAGTGATCCATCACGAAATTCAATTAAACGCCTCCATCTCCCACTGTCTCCTACGGGTGCGGGTGCGGGAGGCGGAGAGAGTTAGAGGGAGGGCTTAATGCGTCCGGGGTGCGGGGCCAATGCACCAGGAAGGAGAGTGCGAGGGAGGGACTAGAGGTGAAAATGGGAAGAGGGAAGAAATAGTGAGAGTTTAATGGCGGAGGAGATGCGAGGGATGATGTACTAGAAAATAAAACTCCCCCTATAATGATACACGTGTCATAGTGGCGGTGGACTTATAGAGGAAACGTCAAGCATATGAAAGCGCGAAATAATCGCTCTGTGAACTATTATGAGGTGATCTACCGATCAAGGGAGGATTGAATGTGAGTTAAATCTTCAAGATTGTTGCATATGCAGGGCTCTACCAATATTGTGAGAACGGAGGCTTTCGCGGTGCTTTACGTTGATCTCCTTCATTTTTCGGGATCTACCGCGTATTTTTGCTGTAAGTGACAACAGCTTCGCGCCAGCGTCTTCAGGTCGAAGATGTCGTTTCATGAGTTTGGTCCTCTTAATATAGGACCTATTTGCCGCCAATTTTTGGCGCTGCTCTCTCATCCAATTTTTGGTGCTGCTCGACCTGAAGACGCTGACAGTAGTGTCACCGAAACTGTTGTCACAACAAAAATACGCGGTAGATCCCGAAAAATACAACGAGACCCTACCAATACTACTTTTCCATCTAAGTATACTTCCTCCCCTTCTTCATTCCATCTATTGTACCCATTCTCTTCCCGCCTATTCTACCTCTTCCCCTTACCCACCTACTTCTAATCTCATCCAAAAGCTTCCTTTCCTCACCCGTCATTCCAAGAAATTACTCGTTTGCCTTCATTTCCGTCCTCCACACCTTCTCCATGCTCCTCCATAACCATATCCCAATAGATTGCAGGCTATTCTCGCCAAGCTTTCTCAGAGTCCACGTCTCTTCCCCATGCAACGCGGCACTACGTATCGAGCTCTTCAGTATATCCTTACCTATGTCCCCGTATCAGTTCCTGAACTAGAGAATTCTTATCGCAGCAGAGCTCTATTCGTTAGGTATGCGGGAAAATATCGCAACGAACTATGCAGTGAAAAAAGATACAAAAACATAATTATGGCCAGAACATTTTAATCACATCTTACATTCATTAAATCAGCACTTAGCAATACCACGGTGAGCAGTTTTAGTCGCCAGAGAATATTTGGAAGTAGTTAATTTGCTCAAATCAATGAACAGCCTAAAACCAAGCAACGAAATACAGTTACCATGGTAAACTTAAACTATTTTGGAAATATCTGCAGATATATTAAAAATCCTAACGAATAGTCGTGCACATAATATATCTTCATTGGCAATAAAAATTACCGGTGGATTTATCTGAGTCGAGGTAAACTTAAGTGCCTCTCTAGAGGGTGTCTACTAAAGACTGTAATAAAAACCAGTAACGCCATTTTGACTTCTAAATAAACGATCGATGGATACGGAGGATTGAAAGAGAAAATATAGGAGGAGACGAGAGATGGATGAAGGCATGATATTTGTGGCACATGAAAGAGGCGCTCTCGCGTGAGGACCCCTAAGGAAATGGCGTGGGATTCGGAGGCAAAAGCGTTGCAATCGGTTGCGGTGGCGGATATTTGAATTGAGGGTGAACCAGATGAGCGAGGGGGAAGGAATACGTGGATGTGGGATGGGAAGGAGGATATCAAGGGGGAGGGGGATGGAGGGAGGGATGCGTCGCAGTGGAGTGAGGGAGAATGGATACGAGGATTCCGTGAGTGTAAGTTGCGCGGCGAGGGTTGAGGCGGAACGGGAGAATGAATGAATAAGCGCCTTCGGGGTGCCGGAATGAATTCGAGCCTGGATTCGGTGCACGGTGAGGGTGTGGGGATCCGCGGAGTAGTACGGTGATTTGGGGGTGCAGTGCTCGGGAAGCGATGGTCGAGGGTGGGAGGAGATTGTGCGATCTGAATTCGAAGGGACAAGCGAAGATCAGTGGAGAGAGTCGAAATCAGGAGAGGAAGGGCAAAGATGTTCACGAGAAGAAGAAGAGTATGGACACGGCACCTTGGACCCCTTTCGCAAAAGTATTGCATCCCAGGAATTTGGACAATGCACTAACTTTTACATCGCGTTATTCCATTTCGGCGAACGCAAAGTCAAAGTATTTATTATAAAGATTCAATCATAGAATCTATTACAAAATAAATTCTATGATTGAATTGAGAGAGTGTTTAACATTGTAGAATTCTATTTTATAAATCAGAAATGTTAACTTTTACAACACTGGTCAAAAAATTAAGTTCACATTTCGTAATTCACTGCAAATAAATCATCAAAAAGTGATTCCGCGACAAAGACAAGCCATTATTCTGTGCTTTTATATTTTTTGAAGGGGATGGGGTTCATGGCTAAGTGAAGAAACCCTCGCCCCCTAAATAGCTACAAAAGCACGTAATACCTTCTTGTCTCTGTCACTTAAGCACCTTACGATGATGCATTAGCATTTAAAGCCGAAGGGCGACTTTAGTTTTTTTTCCCAATTGAGTAAGGTGAGAGTTAACATTTCTGTTTTATAAAGTAGAATTCTACAATGTTAAACCCAATCTCCATTCAATCAAAGAATTTATTCCGAATGAAATACTTCCTATCAGTTTTCCACTTTTCAATTATTTTTCACTGCACTAGCTACAATCTATTCACATTAATGTCAAGCACTAGTTTACGCAATGAACGACGTAATATTTAAATTTGGAGGGGGGTTGGATGGGAGGAGAGAACAATTCATGAAAAGAGGACGGTGTGGAGGAAAAAGAGAAAACGCAAGGAGTGGGAGGTTTCCATTGACGGGAATCGGACGTAAAGCAAAGGTGAGTGGGTTGAAATGGGTTGTCGGTTCTTTAACGTAGTACGAGCGAGCTAGTTCCCTAATCATAACAGAGACAATATTCGAATTATACGTTTTAATTTCACCAGCTGAGAGACAAACGAATTAAAAATTGCATTACTAATGGTGCAATAATATGGTTTTATATGACAGAAATTGTAATTAATTAAATGAAAATATCAGAGTAAGCCTTTAAATTGACTCTTTTTCTTCACGCGGTACGTTTGAAACTCGATCAAAATTGAAGGTTTGTTGTGATCCCGAAGAATTTACTGCGGTGACAATGTGATTAATTTTCAAAAATAGTTGAGAAAACACAGAAACTAAATACTGTTGACTTTTTGACGAGATATAAGTGTATGAAATGCCTCATTTGTTAAATAAGGTCTTTCTGGAGTGCACGCACGTACCATTTCCCATATGAAAGGGCTGGTGTTTTTTGGAAAATATCTCGGAAAAAGATGCGGTAAGTGGTTCAATTTTTTGTCAATGGAAGAGTGGTATACTTTTCTTTAAAATGAGATCTAATTTACTGTTTTCTAGGTAAAATGATATTTCGCTCAAACTACCTCAAGGGGACTGGAGCGGCGGTAGTCTTAGGTCATTGAGAGCATAGTTAAAAATTTTTTGATCGGAATTACATCGACATTTGTCCCTCGAGTAATACACATAATGGCCAGAATTATCGCTGCGATATTCGTACTTTAAACTAAATAAAAATGACTTGGACATGGTTGTCTTCGGACATTGGAATATGATTTACACGACCTTTTTTACAGCAATTATAATAATAATAATTAATGCATTACTTCGCATTTGAAAACAATCTGAACATGTAATCAATTTAACACAGAATGAGAGCCGTGAGACTAGCCGTTAAAATAGCATGGAATTACTGAAAAAAAACAAATCGGTATTACGACATTGTTTCGCTGTTATCAATATATGTCACCCATAAAAGCACGCATTCCAAGTTTCTGGCAAATAAGCACAGTGACCGATTCACCTACCTTTATCAAGTTTATGGTTCTTAAATTATCACGTTAATCATATTTTTTTGCTCGGACATAGTCGTCGAATTCAATGGCACTTTAGTTTAAAACCCTCAAGGACAGAACTACATCAGAAAGTCCACGTAAATCTTTCGTCCTCAACTCGCAATGATCTACTCGTCGAGAAAACCGTATAAAAAACACGGCAGAAAATGCGAAATTCGTTTTCAACCTTCTCCCAACATTTTTATACCGTCGAATCGATCTTGATGACAGAGGAAATTGTGGAGAAGTAGGCCTTGGTTTTCTCAGTCACGTCACAACTAATCTCCTCCGAAGGCCGTTTAAATGCGACGCCCGCAGTGTTGGTACGGACGAGTATATTTCTCTTTCGCATGAGTCACGGGAATGATAGCATTTGTTCAATTTCATTGAGGCCTCTGTAGATTGAGTACTCCGTCATTTTCACCGTCATATATCTTCTATTTCCTCAGACATACGTATTTGTTTTGATTTATTTTCCTTTGCGACCCCATTTCGTGTTTTCTTCCATGAGCCCCATCGTTGTGTTACTATTTTTCGTCGCACAATGAATGAACGGAATTGTATCACGGAGTAATCATATTTCTACATCTACACAGGTTGTGAGCCATCTCAAGGGTGTCTGGCAGGGGGCGAGTTGTCACCGACATGAATTAATCGGTACCTTATTCAAGTTAACGTAAGTACGACTACTAACGCATTAGAAAAAAAACCTAATAATACTTCTCAGGTGGCGAAATGTCACTAAGAGATACACTAATGACATTTTTCCAGGGTCAGGGCATCTGGGAGATTGCACGCATGGGTAGGTGTGACCATTAATTGAATACACCAAGGTTTACAAATGTGCATCATCGTCACAATTTGAATTCTGAAGGAATTTTTACAGCTAAATAATTTCAAAAGTTTTAAAATAAGGTAACATTTGTTTAAAAGTGACTATTAATGCCACATCTAAAAAGTCTCAATCCTCAGTTTTCCATTTCGCCAATGCTACAAGTTGTTTACATTCTTTTTGATCGTTAATTTTCCTTCATTGGCCCCTTTTGTTATTTTTTACCCGCTCGCCCAATGATTAAACCCACTGTTGTTCGGGCTCCACTCTCGCCGAAGTATCTTTACACTGCGTGTAAAGCTACTTCGCCGCTCTCAACTGCGCCAAAGGCCGTGCTTTCTCGCTCTTGCCCCAATCGCCCACCACGAGAACAATAGACACTTCTTCGCACTGTCTTACTTCATAAGCAATTCGTTTAAAGCGAATTTCTGTTTTCCAAGAGATGACAATACCTCTTGTGCCACATGTAGAATAGTTTTCACAAATCGGCCACTGACCAAGGATAATATCGAAAACATTTGAATACCCTCGACAGTATTTCTCGAGGACATACGTTTTGTAACGGAAGTTTCCAACAGAGGGAATACGTTTTGTTCCTTGGGTTTTATTCTCTCGCAGGTGAAGAATTATAATAATAATCCACTCCATTTAAAATGACACTTTACATTTTAAATGCACTAATCGGTTTTACATTCCTGTCCATAAATACACTCATTTTTGAAGTAACTCTTTGTAAAACCTCAAACTAAAATTGCCTCTCATAGTAACGTAATAGAGTTTATCAAGTACTACAATATGATAAGACAATTTGGATATTGTACTATTTGAGTCAATTAAGTTATATGAGAAAATGAAATATGTCTAAAAGAATTACGAACGATTTCGTAACTCAAACGACCTGCTGAGTTTTAAAACCTGTGGATGATGGGAATTATTTCGCCTCCGATGTCTAAAAACTCCCGTATTCACTTCAGGGTATTTCATGTAACTATCGGCGGAAATGAATATCGGTCGATGTAATGACTCGGGTTTCTCGAAAATATTTATTCACCAAGGGATTTTTTTGCAAATAAAAAAATCTCAAATCCAACTTCAAGAGTACCTTTATCACGATTCCGGCTTCACGAATATCACTTTAAAACGAAATTTTCACGGAAAAATACTTTCCCGAATCTTTTTCTAAAGACGAAAATTTAGAACTAAGGATTGCTTATTGCTGTTAATTTGCCGAAGAATTGAAATAAAAAATCAAGGCATGGATCCAGCGTATATCTTCCAAGTACCACAATTAACCAAAAGCTCTTCTTCTTTCGTGCTAACGCGTACAACGTTGTTTTGTTCATCGATTCATCAATTTATTCCGTAACAAGTAGAGATATTTTTTTGAATTCGCGGATACTTTTTGCAAAAAAAAAGTTTTTTGCAGGAAAATATCCTTTCCTGATGATAAATTCGCGAAATTAGTCACTATGGTTGATTTTTAAATTCTTCACTAAGAAATCTTCACGACGTAGGGAGAGACCAGTGCAGCTCAGCATATTTTCCTGGAGCTGCGCAGGGGACAATTTTGGGATATGAGCTATCCAACTTTCAAACTGCTGCAAAATGGGGGAGGAACGTTGGTTAGTGAGGACGATCGGGCAGAGAACCTTTTGTACCGTCCTATTTCGACACATTCGTCGAAGATACCTCGAGATCGGGTCCCGAGTCATAGCAATGGGTGGTTATCACCATTAGCCTTCAGCTTTTTCGGGCAGTAGTCTGGTTCCCCAGCCTCACTCCCTCTCTCTCTCTCTCATTTCCTCCTTCTCTTCTTCTCCGTCCTCTCCCTCTACCCCCCCATTCTACTTCCACCTCGCCTCCTTGCCGCGCTGATCTGTACCAGGAACTTCTGCGAGAGCAAGGCTCCTCCGATCCTTCACGACCTTCAACGTGAACCGAAAGGGGGCGAGACCTGAGGTCTTCTTTCGGCCGTTCGGCCGTTTCCGTGGGCCTGCCACATTCGCATATCCTTACATTCGCCGCGATTTCATTTTCCTCGCCCGCCTCTCCCCCGCTGGTCGCTCCTCGCCAGTCTGCTGTTTTTTTTTGTTCGCGAGAGAGCTGCTCGTCGAGTGAGTCACCTGCGCGTGTAGTGTCGAGTCGATTTTGCTCCACGCCGAGAGTCGCGACGGCAGCGCTTTCTCCTTCTCGTCTCGCAGATTGCGCAATTTCGATTCGTGGCGCTGGCTCCCGCCGACTCTCCTCTCAGATCCGAGGGATCTTGCTTATTTGTGGATTTCAGCGGTAATCGAAGCGCGTCTCGTTCCTGAATGCCACTCCCCGCTTCCACCACTCCGTTTCAATAGAAATGATAGCAGCGCTATCACGAACCACATGCTTATCCTCCCTGAAATAGATATTGTTCGAAGAAGGTTATTAATATCTCCCTGCTGCGTTGCGACACCAATATTGATCCCACGGATGCAGACATAATACGTGGAGTGCAGCGAGTAAAAAACAGAAGACTTCTCCGAGGCTCCACGTGAGGTGAATCATCTCAAGGGGAAACTTGAAAATATAGAGTTCCTCTGAGGATTGTAAGCACAAAAAATATAAACACACAGTAGCAACTCCGCCAAGATTATCTAGTTGCAGAAGGGAATGTTTGTCTCACACAAAGAAAGATCGCACTAAATAAGGAATGACGGAATTTCATTCTTGCCTTCAGCTTCTCCAAATATTAATTCAATGTTATCGATTTTTATTCTTTACAAAATGTATCTATTCTTTTCAGAATATAGAATGAATCTTTAATGCATGTGCCTTTCCCGAATATTCAGTAATCTGCAATTTCAGATTTGGAAAAGAAATTTTCAGACGCATCTTTCACTCATTTGTTTTCCAAAACCAGTAAAATATTTGGATGGCAATGGTGCAGATTTGATGTGTGACCTGAAAGATGAGAATACTCTTTAGTCTAAATAGTAGAGCAGTTGAGACAAAGGAGTATCTTAATTCAGGGTTAAGTTAGAGTGACAGGAGTTTTACCCCACCAATACCTTCGCATTATCGTGGTTCCTAGGCTCCACTTAATTCGGGTACCTAATCCCTGCCGCATGCCTACGTTGTTGCTCTCCACCCTGTCCAAAGGTTTATCCTAGCGAATGCATACGGCTCTCAGCTTGTCTTTTCTCCTCAACCCTCAAGTTCCCTCACACAGCGGGCCCAGTCTATTAAGACAATCATCATCTCCTCCGTTATATTTAATCCATATTGGTCTCTTGTCTTCATCTCGTCGCTCCTTCCCTCCGGAAATCCCAAGGTCATAGTTCGTTCAACTCAAGCCTCGTCTTTAATTTCTTTTGGTACACTACAACAGTTTACATATTGTATTTTTCTTTCCTGACTGTGTTTTCTAGAAAATTTCCGTTCATTTAAAATCTCATCCTAACCTTCTCTGAATTCAATCCATAAAGATATTTTTGTGCACCTATTCAAGTTAGTCATAAGCTTTACCATCGATCCATTTATGTCCATGCTTTTATAAAGTTACTTCCAATTTGTTCCTGTTTCCGTCGACGTGACCTCCCTTTACTCATAATCTGCCAATCTCGTTTCCATGCTCGCCTCCAGTCTTGGTTCGTGGTTCAGCGCTAGAGACCATCCCAGAAGCATCCGTCTCCCGGCACATGCCGAGGACCGTCGTAACTCATTGAGGACTAGCTTAAGATAATTATTTTTTTTTTAATATTCGACTAAGAATTGAACTAGAATACAGGCAATATGCTGATGTAAAAAACCCTTAACTATACAGTTACACTATTCACCATCTTTTTATTATGCAACTATGTGACATAACAAGCAAAAAAAACATAAGTATTCTCCCATTCTTTCTTGTATTTGTGTACTAGGCGGAATTTACTCTCTTTCAGAAATGCTCTCTAGTAATAGCAACAGGTTTACAAAAATGAAAAATGTGTAATTACAATCACATTAACTGAATGTATAAAAATGTGTAAATTTTCGACATAAACAATCGACATTAGCGAAGAAAATCTTTAAAATTTCCCTTACAACCGCTTCTATGTGGTGGATCAGGTCCATAATTGGTTAATTCGCTTCGCGAGAGCGGAAGGAAAGATAGGAGTCCTAGAGGAGAATGGGGTGGGTTCCCATTCGACGAGTCGGCCAATTGGCGTGTCTTCTCTCCCTCTCCCGCTAGCGTTCCCCATCGGCGGCTTCCCCTGCTACGATTCTATTTCGGAGTCGTGCTGATGGGGGGCGTGCCGCGGGGACACATATCGCGGATTTAAAAGGGGGTTTACAGGGTATGAGAAGGAGAAGGAAGAGTGAGGTCAAGACGGTGAGCTGGAGATGGAAACAGCGTGAGAGGAGGAAATGATTGGTACTGAAAACCCACGTGATGTAAAGTGCTCTTTATACATGAATTAGTAGTAAGATAAAGCAATAACTCGAACGTTATGTTTCGCGAGTATTAGACTTTCACAAACCTAAGGATATAAATACAACCAATAACTTATTATTCAGTCAAACGTGTAGTTAACAGTATTTTTCATTGCCGCTATAAAAACTTCGTACCCTCGGCAAGCTATTGACAAGAACATTCATAAACAACTTTTTAAATCAAAACTCAATCATTTCACCTTAATTTTCAATAGGCCAAAAGTTTAACATCGGTAAGCCCCTTTATTTTTCCTAGATTCTCCATTACATTGTCTCCATAATGTCTCTTAGTTCACCAATCTATGGCATTTGTAAGAATAATTATCGGGTTTTGAACGAGAAGGTAATAGATATGGTTTGAGAGGAGAGAAAATCGGTGGTAGATGTTCGAAGGAGGCATATGGGAAGGATGAGGAACTAATGGATGGAGGAATGTTGAGGATTGTAATAGTGGGGAGAACACTGGGGAAGCGTGGATGAGGAAAGGAATTCTGGACGAAATAGGAAGTGGTAGACAATTAGTAGTAAAGAAGAGGGTTCTGATAACTGGGCATCTTTAGCTGGAAAAACGGGATGGTGTACCAGGAACTGAGATGCTAAGATGCAGACGGTCCAAAACCCAAGCAATTAAACAAAACAGATTTAAAAGCTGCACTTGGCGCCTGACAAGCTCTCTCTCTCTCTCTCTCTCCTCCAATGAGAGAAGTTTCCAGCGAGACTTCGGAGGATGGCGTGTTTCCCGCGATTGGCGGCGGCATTGTGCCCAAAGTTCGAGCCTCTGGAACACACGTCACACCTCTGTCATCCTCTTCCTCTTTCTCCACCGCCGCGGACGCTGCCGATCTGCGACAGCCTGGGTTTGCGCATGCGAGCGGCCGCGAGAGGCCAAGACTCCTGGCGCCGACTGTTGAGACGCGAAATCCCCCGGCCGAGCGGAAGAAGCGACTTCCAACTTCTGTTGCTATCAGATTCGCCTCTCATTCCATCTGGATTGGACTCAAAATGACTGACTATCTCAAATATACGCAAATGAAGCTCACAAAACATAGTTGTGAAACGGAATTCTGATATCGTTTTGAGCGCTCCTAGAATTCTTCCAATATAATATCACAGTAGATTCATACTAATTTGGCTCAGAAAGAAATTGAAAGTGAGCAATTTTTTCACAATAGTAAGATCTAAACATATCCCACCGCCCCAACCAGAATCCCAACGCCTGGGATTCTTTAGTCAAGTTACCAATTTCCTTCCCCAACGGGTATTGCAAACGTTTAAAAAGTGACTGCATTTCTGTCAACTGCGCTGTATCTTGGACGCACCCTACACCAATTTATGTTCAGTGTTCACGGGAACTATGTCAGCCAATTACCGTAACTTAATATTATAATGAGCCCCATTTCACAGCCCAAAAGTTCTTCGAAAGTGAGCATCGTTAGTTTTAGGAATTATATTAAGTCTGGTTAAAGCAACAAGAACTCAACCTTCGTTTACAATGCGTACACATATTCAATCTTGGGGTTAAAAATAATTTTAAAAATCTTAATTCTTCAAGACTTAAGAAAAAATCTTAGATCATTTTTCGTTACCAAGCAAATGTCTGTCAAGCTATCCATCAATGCTGGTCGTGAGAATTGAACATATTTGAAATGAATTTGATTCTCCTTGCTACTTAGCGAGCAGCCTCAGAGGTAAGTGGCAGAGAATGCAAGGAAAACAGAAATTTAGAGGAAGTACCAGGGAAAAGAAGCAGTATGAGCGAGAGGGGAAGGGTGAATTCCAGGCAAAAGAGAGTCTCCGGATTCTGCTCTGATTTTGTTGTGACCACTGATGGAGTGTGGAAAGTAGAAATGCTTGCGTGTACCTATCACTTCGGCAGTCTCAGATTTTTTCGCCCCTCTTCAGTTCTACAGGTATATTCCTGGGCTCAATATACCCCCCGTGAAAAATAATATCCCCTCCGTGTCACATCCAAGTTTGTCCGGCAAGAAATTTTCAAACCTAACGTGAGTCTCCGAGTCTCCAGCGGCTCACGACCTAATCCTCCTACCAGTTGTGTTCCTCAGTTCGCTCGGAACTGTTTTTAGCATAGCGGCCGTTTTTCTTTTGAATTTAGCTTATTTAGAGAATTAAATGCTCTTGTGCAGAGTCCAAAGTTCTCCTTGGGTATTCGAGATGTTTCCTGACCAGAGCGAAATAGCCTTTTTCTTTCACTTGTTCATCCCAAGAGTCCATCCCAATCCCACCCTCTACACAAGGGGTGGCCAACCAAAATGATCTTGCGGGCCACTTTGGAAATTCATCATAACTCCGCGGGCCGCATATAAAATTATATAGTCCCATATTATATTTAGACCCCTATAGAAATTATTTTGGAGTGAAAAATTGAAGCATAATGAGTTATTATTATTGTGTTAAAGTTTTTGTATTAAAGTGTGATGAATCTCGCGGGCCGGAAAAATGTTCAAAGCGGGCCGCGGGTTGGCCACCCCTGCTCTACACCCTCCCCGCGCTAGGTCAGAATTACTATGATTCCCCCGTATTTGACGTCACTTAGCATCTTGTTAGTCTTGGAATCAACTTATGAAAGCATTTGAAGCGTTACCTCGTAGAAATATTATATTTCCATTATGGTGGGAATAAAAATCTCTTCAGTAATTACCACACGCCTTTGAATAAATATCCGATCGTGGTTTCGACACGTTGTGTCATTATCAAGCTATATAGGCTATGACCATAATATTGTATATACACCCCTGAGCAAGAAGGAATGGGGTGGTGGAGGCGGGGTTGTTGGAATGCGTAAGAGACAGGATATCCAAAGGGAGAGGCATTCAAGGTGAAGTGCAGAAATTGGTAAAATAGGGAGGGGGGGAAGAAAAGGTAAGATGAAAAGAACTGTAGGAGGTGAAGGACAAAAGACTGATCACAGGACAGGAAGGGAGGCCTAAATGCTAAAGAGGGGAATGAAGAGAGGGTCACAAAAGCAAAGTCATTACATATATTACCCGGGCAACTTACAATATCAACTTACAATATCAAAACTTACAATAATAGGAATACAATAGGAAATTGTTAACTTCTGAAATATTAATAAAATTTTAAAGTTAAAATTTGGAAAATTCACTTGGAAAGACGCATCACAATGTACCCGAGTCCCATTCAAGCCTTAGCAACTGCCTCTCAGTTCCCTCCCAAGATCTTAACACTATCATCTGATATGCAGATTTTGGGTCTTACTTCACGAATTGTTCTATTTACGCCAAAATGAGGGTGTTCTCGTTTTCCCATACACCTATGTGATACCGCCCAAATCACCCCAATTATGCGTGAAAATAAGTTAGTTACCGACAATATGCATCACTATGGACCCTAATTAAGTACACGAAACTACGACAATAAATAATTAGCAAAACCTGCAAATACAAGTCAAAAGGTGAACATTCACCAGCCAGTAAAACACTAGAAGTATTAATGATACAGAAACTATTTGTTTTAATGCACGAGAATCAATAGTTACGATTAATCTTCAAAGTAGACGCATGGGTTGAAAATATCCCTCCATATAGTTTAACGTACGCCGTCACTCTCGGCGCTGCTTTTCTAAGACTGCATACCTCCGCAGCCACATCTCTCTTTTAAGAGAGCAAATACCCACTCGGATCTTTTTCAAACACTATTTCGCACGCTTTTCGCTCCGAGTTTGCTTCTTACTGCCGGTGGCTTCCGTTGCCATGGATCATCTGGGATGAAGAAAGCGTAACGACCTACCGCTCGGCTCGTAAAAAAAAGAGAACTTGAGGGATCAAATGTCTGAACTCGTGGCTTTATAGTGTCTTAAAAAGACCTCACTCCATTTATGAATATTCTCTTCTGTCGATTTAGAGAGAGAAAAGCTTTTCGGTGTCTGTCTGCCTCCTCAATCGCATGAATTGAGTAACTTAGTTATTCTGCTTCTTGCATGGCAAGTTTCACGGGCTTGATACCTACGTCGAGGATTTTGCGTCCGTCTTATCTTGACAGAGAGGCATATTAGGAGATTGTAAATAAAAGCAAGACGTCTGCTTGTTGACTTTATGAAGCAACTTTTTCTCTACCATATATTAATCGTGGGAAATGTAAAAATGTCAGCGTCTATTTTGAATCGAATAAATTTTAAACAACTTGGTATCTGGTCAAGCAAGGTAATCTCGGGCTTCAAACTGCTCTGCTTCTACCAAGCGAGGCAATGGCAAAGTGGTTAGAGCGCTTGGGTGCGGATTCCAAAGGCCCAATAAAAAATCTGGGCACATAAGGCTGTGTTTTGCTACAAAACTGCAAGTATTGATTAAAGAAATATTGAAGTTTGCCACTTCTTCGTTTTGCAAACTTTTTCTTGCGACGTTTGTTGACTAAGTCCAAGAAAGGTTCAACTTATTTTCTTATGAATTCCAGCAAAACACCACAGGAGAATACGTCTTTGGTTGTCGTTTTTAAGTGTTGTGTTATTTTCATATATCTTGCGTTAATTTTCACCGAAATAGTATTTCCAATAATCTTGCTTGATTTTTTTCCTTGGCATTACATATTAATATCGCTGTTCCTTTCTTAATAGTAAGTTTTCTTTAATTTACTTTACTTCTATAAATTAACTTTATTTTCAAGAGGCTTCCTGTTATTTGTGAAATGAGATCGATTGCCCAGGACTACTACCAGGGATGGATGGGACAGTGATCCCACATAATTCTCACACAAGATCTAAACGACAAGTATTCGACAAAGAGCGTAAAAGAGGATGCTCCTAAGGGATGGAGATAACTTTCTTTCAAAGGATCCGTCAGAAATCTAGCGATGGAAGAAAAAAAGCCCATAAGGAAGACACACTCCCCATTAACCAGCTTGCAAGCACGCTTGCATAAGCATACATGACTAAGGTTACAGGTAAAATACATTTATTATCTATTACTGGTTGAATTAGTGTGGTTTAATTGTAGAGTCACTTAAAGGGAATTTTAATAATCGCAGAACGTGCGTATTAGGAAGGGACGATTAGAAGTGAGATGGGATTAAGATGTAAAAAGGGTTTGATTGGGGGAGGAGGAAGGATAGGTCGCCGCCCCCCAAAACCCGCTCCCTCTCATCGCAAAAGCCCATTTCACACGATGCTTGATACAGCACAACGTCTAGTTTACTATCCAATTATAGATACTGAGGACGAAAACCAATACGATAAGCTCCGTCCTAAAAGGTTCCACACGATCATTGAACTTAAACTGGCCGGAAAGCTGTATTTTCATTTGTACCTCAACAAATATCCACTAGAATAGTAAAATGACCAATCAATGACAGCAGGCGACCAAAACAGCAGTTTATACATTGTTGTTTATAGTTGATATCGCATCCTGAAAATTACTGATAGCCAATAGGAGGCTTTGATGGCGCAGATTTTAGAAAACGAAGACCGCAGAGCGTTTGCAGGAGGTAATGTGATTGGTAGAAAGATACTGGATCCTAATGAGAGCGATTAGCAAACTAGTAATTCACCAATTATGAAATCAAGCAACTCAGCCAGTATGATAGCGATTATACTTACTAGCCAGTGTGCTGATTCTACAACACACTGTGTTGGAAAGCTGCCATGATGCCGAACGAGTACCCTCGAACTTGTGCAAGATCAAGTATCGTGAGGAACGGGCTTAAGACGCAACCGTCATCACTGCAGCGGGGCAGTTACGTCAGAGGGAGATGGAATGGATTCCTAATAGGGAGCGGGCCAATCGGCGAAGGGAGATACAGAAAGACGCTAATCCGAAGGAGGACTAATGGATCTAACTCCGGAGGAAAAGATGGAGCACCGGGGGGTGATAAAAATAGGTAGATTTGGAGGAATCTATTGGAGAGAGAGAGGAAAAGGAGAATCTGATTTTGGGGATTCCATTCACAACGCAAATACATCGATCACTGGATGGACGATTTTATTTAATTTTCGGATTGGGGGTTGGGGAGGGGGGAGTCATACAACGTTAAATGTGCGATAGTGAGAAGCAGGGGAAGGGGGTATGTATTATAGGATTGGAGGGAGCTTCCTTTGGGAGAGGGACTGGAATGGGAGAATGAAGACCATTCAATCATTTCAGCTGATGATCTGTAGCTGAAGAGTCAAGTTTTTCGTAAAAAAGGCCAGCCATTATTTTCCATGAGCGGTTCTCATCTCTCACCAAGTTCACAAGTATTATCCCTGTTTTTTCTCAATCGCGTGAGAAATGGGCGATAATTTAACACCATTAGCAAGTTATAATATTTTACTGCAATTATTAATTTCTAAGGTTATCTTAAACTTAGAGATGACTGAAATAAGCTAAGATGCGTATCTAAAGGGATATTTCTGCGTTGATCGGAGGACGTAATCGTTGAGCACCGAAGTCGAGAAGTGGAATATTGGTACAAGACGAAGATATGGGAAAATCCCTTTAATTCACAGAACAAAATTATAGCCTAATAATAGGGAAAATTTCATTTCGAACGAAATTAGGACTTTAAAGTCCTTTCTTACATTTAACTTGTACACTATACACAAACACCCACGCCCTGAGTGGAGAAAAATGCACTCAGGCGGGACTCAAACCTGCGACCTACGGGATAATAGGCGAGAACATTTCCGCCGGCAGGCAAAGGCTGTATTTCTACTTCACTTCTCGTTTGCTTCTCATGAATATAATTTTAGGGGAATAAGGTCCTATGCACAAAAAGTACATAAAAGTTGTACCTGAGCAATCAAATCACCTTAAAGAGTGAAATAAAACAAACGTTGAACATTACTACTTGTTTATTGGTAAACACCAATAAGTAATTTTTAAGGGATAATATTTACTTGAAGAAAATAAACAAGTGTTAAACTGGTCGGGGTTTACCAATAAACAGGTACTAAGGTACAAAGTTTATTAAATTTCACTCTCTAAGATGAACTGAAAATCCTAAAAATTGAGATAGTCCGAGCGAGATAGTTCCCTACTCATAATAGAGACCATATTCGATATATACGTTTTAATTTCGCCAACTGTGAGACACACGAATTAAACATTGAATTACTAATGGTGTAATAATGTAGTTTTATACGACAGAAATTATAATTAAATGACAATATCTAAATAAGTCTTTAACTTGACTCATTTTTTCCGCGCGGTGCGTTTGAAACTCCTTCAAAACGGAAGGTTTTTTGTGATATCCAAGAACCCATTGCGGTGTCAATAAGATTAATTTTCAGAAATAGTTAAGAAAACATACAAACTACACGCTGTTTTTTTACGACATCTAATTGTTAGAAATTCCTCATTTTGTAAATAATGTCTCTCTAGAGTGCATACACGTACCTACCATTTCCCGTGTAAAAGGGCTGTTATTTTTTGGCAAATGACTCCGAAAGTAATGCGGTAAGGGGTTGAATTTTTGGTGTTATTAGAAGGGTGAGATATTTTTCTTAAAATGAGACCAAAGTCATAGATTTCTAAGTAAAATGATATTTCGCTCAAACTACCTTAACCTCGCTAACCATGGAAAACGTAATCTAATCACATTCAGAAGCATCCTTTACGCTGTAAAAATATAAAATAATGTGGTGGAATTGCTTATGCAGTAGTCCCTCTACACTCCAGGATTCCCAAAGTCGTCAAGACAGCGCGCAGCCACCGCCAAAGGCAAAGGAGCGAATCTGAAAAGCGGCGCCTTCCTCAATTTCGCGATCAGCTCGAAGCGTCACCCGCAAAGTGGGCCGGGGATAATGAGGGGCGCTGCTTCTCTCTTAACCAATCACTCCCTCCACTTGGAAGAATTGAAGGAGAGAACTGTCAAAGGGGAGTTTTTGGGATTTGAGGGGGGCAGTGAGGAGAGGGAAATGCCTTTGGGGAGCAATTCTTTGTGGGGAACTGAAAACAAAAGACGATCAATTAACTCATCAAAGCACACGGAGAGAGCTGTCAAAGGAGATGAACTCTATTCTAATTCTTCTTCTTAGGCCCATCCAGCTAATCACGGCATTCACATCTAGATAATACCCTCCAGGCCTCCTCAAGGGTGAGTGGCAGGGGGTGAGTTATCACCAACATGCACTACACAATACCCCAATGAAATAAATGGAGCTACCTCAAATGCTGCATTAGGAAAGATTTATGTGTTGCATATACTTGTCTGTAGGTGATATTTCACCAACTTTCCCCAGTAGGAGATGCCTAAAATCGAAAATGCACTATTTTTATTAATGCTTTTTGCAACTAACTAAAGGGAAAGCATCAATGGCGTTGGCATTTTTAATTACACAAGGACCTGAACCCTAATGAAATGGAATTTTTACTCGCGGAAATTTTTACTAACATTCACTTAACATTTCCACGGCTCCAGAAAAACAGGGTGCCTTAAGATTAATCTAATCCATCAAAATGAACTCTTCTCTCCAATTTTCAGGTAACAAATGATTTAATGATGTAAGAAAAACCACTTGGACAAATAATGCCCTTTACCTACTACTTCGAACGGCATATCATTACAAGGCAATGGAGACCTTACTCGGGTGGGTGTATCGGCAAAGAGGTCGCAATAACTATTGAATGCATGTAAAAAAACCCAATTAAAATTGCCGAAATGAAGCAATTACCAATTTTAACAGAATAAAACCTTATCAATGATTTAAAGTTGCTTTAAGAATCCCAGCTGGTACAAAAGAAGATTTATTAAGGATGTTTTCTTTAGAAGTAAAATATAGAATGAATAAAAATTATAAATAATACTACAAGTCCTAAAAATATCCACAATTATGAAAGAAACCTCGACTTGAAAACATAAAAACCTTCCATTATGCCACTTATAACGTCAAACATTTCATGGAAAATGAAACAACGCAATTCATCGCTCAAGTTATCAAGGATATTCTTTTCTATCTGCCGGAAAGAGATGCATTCCTATAGTCTTACGAGAAGCACGTAAGGAAGACATCAAAATTATTTTAGCGAACATGAAACCTGAGATTACAGTGGGGAGCCACGTCAGGCACCGGCAATGACTAAAAATTGAGACTAGATCGATAAGCTAGAATTGAAAA
Organism: Ceriagrion tenellum; assembly: GCA_963169105.1. Classification (NCBI taxonomy): domain Eukaryota; kingdom Metazoa; phylum Arthropoda; class Insecta; order Odonata; family Coenagrionidae; genus Ceriagrion; species Ceriagrion tenellum. Next base: position 4,132,737 of record OY720633.1, read on the forward strand.
GAAATAGCAGCAAGAGATATGCGAACAAGGGCGGAATGGAAAAAGCCACATCCAATCAGAGGCACAGTAAATCCGACTATGTAAGGAATGTAAGCCCACCAAATGTATTTACACCAGGGGTTACGACGAGAATGTAAGTCGGTCACATTAGTGGTGCCATTTACCGGCAAATATCCACAAAAGAGATGTAACGCAACAGAGGAATATTATTATGAAGGCAGCTGCATCCGAAGAACAAACGATCGATTCAATGTGAACCAAATATTTCCCTTCCTCGGCCTTGGCATTTCCCCGCATGTCATATCCGGCATACGCTATCAAACGGGAAACGTTCCCAGGAATGTGAGAGAATAAATACAAGCACGAAGACACGACGCCGGCGGCGTGAAACATGATAAATGGGTGCATGAGATCTTTAATGAAAGATAGCAGATATTAAGATAAGCAGACTTACTTGAGAATATCGCGAAGGAGAAATTACTCAAGGACATCGAAATACTGAGTCACCCGCCTGGACACTTGCGCCGACGCTTCAAAGAAAGAGCGGCAAAAGAGCCCGCGATGCTATCCAGAGGGCGCGTTCGGAAATTCATTAAGGCATGTTTACACGATGCATTAACTCGCGCAAGAACGTGGCTGGAAAGATGCATGGACAAATGCTGTAAATTACAACAGGGACTATTTTGTGGCCACAAATTAATGTATTAGCGCTATTTTAGGTTTTTAACTGGTGCAATTTCAATAGTTAATGTGTTCATGCAACTACACGGGCGGGTGCATGAAACTACGTGAAACACACGGACTTTACAGTCTGGGCTTAAACAATGGACATTGGAAGCATAACTCTTTCAAAAAATTGAATTCAATAGAGGTCTGAGTCCAACGTAAAGTAAAATGCACTTCATACCATGTCCATCGTTTCGTATGTAATTGATCACATCACAAGATTTATACATACACCGAGGTCAACGTTGTAACTTTTCGATAAGAATTTTATTACTGTCATGCACTGAACGATTATACTATGTTTTGATGTAAATAACTAAATACGTGATCTAACGCGGGGATTTTCCCAGGCAGGTTGTGATGTTTCAGTGATGATTGAGGTTCTATTGCGATGCAATGTAGCATAACAGAAACTTATCGTAAACGAGTAGTAAACGTCTTATATAACTTCCGATCTCCAAATTTTCTGTAGAGTTTGATAGCACGATTTCGCATTTACAGTGGAGCACAGCAAAATAACCTGTACTTCGAATCCCAAAAGATTTGGAGATGTGTTTGAGCATGTAGGAGACAAAGCAGAATGTCCATAACGATTACACCCACAAAGCGAAGGATTCTCTTAAGGGCTCATCATTCAACTAGCTGACCTATCTATCTGACCATGGTTTCCAGGGACGAGAGTTGCCAACTTTCTTAATAAGATTTTTGTAGATTGAAAAGCTACAGCTAACACCGAGCACCCTGTATTACGTCCGTTACGTTTTCGCGTGCATAGAAAAACAAAGGACAATGGTTAGCAATGTATTTCGTAGCCTCACAGCGCAGAGATAACATCGGTTCGCCCAACCGCTGGAAATCCCGAGCGTTGGCAACGAATGGCCCGCTCACTCGTGGTCTCACGCCGCTATCCCGCAAAAGCCGACAAACGCACTCTCTGAGAACACAATGAATTGGGTTACCCACGGTACCTTGCAAAAGGCGTTTCTGAGACTGTTACGAGTGCGAACAAGAACCGCAAACTCCAAAATGAATCCCCAAACCCTGAGACTCAAATTCATTACGTCGTCTGACGCGAATGGGTGAGGCGGTTAAATTAAGCACGGAGAGCCGAAAAGAGTTGAGGGGGGAGGAGCCGCGAAGGAAACCAATGTTTATCAGGCCGAGACCTAGTCGACCTGCCGGACTGAGACGTTTCAAGTTTCCCCAGGCCGATAATTGGGATAATGGCGATGGAGTAACTGTGCCGTCAAGCTAAGCGTGACAATGTCCGATCAGAGGCAGGCTGACCGAAAGCATTCCAACAGGTGTGTTGCCGTAAAAGTCTCTAACTATCGGGAAGCATAACATCCTTTCCCCAAAGTGGGCGCAGGCATTGGATTTAAATCCAAAAAAATGCTCACCCCTTCATTTTCCACTCATTGGTGACGAGGAATCACCTACTCAGTTCACAGAGAAATGGCGCGCGATAAGGATATCTCGCAAAACCTCCATTGTGCACCAAAAGATAGAAAACGCAGAGGAACACCCAAGTTTCGAAACCTTCTTCTATCTCACACAGAAACATCATATCAGATAACCACGTGGGGCATATAGCAATATTAGTAAAGGCCGTTACATCGGTTGGGATGCAGGATGAGCTTACATATAAATGCTAAGTTGATCGCTTCCAAGAGGCGTGCGACTGGGGTGTATGGACACCAGCCTCTTTCAGAAATAAGGAAAAAGTGAGTTCTTTTTTACGAGACGGACTGGGATTTGAACATGGTGCACCGAAGCCCTGAGACAATTTCGTGGGAAATGAAACAGACGTACGGAAAAAGTCTATCAAAAACCTAGCCACATTAGTATATACATCCCCCAAATAAAAAATGTCGACCGTAGAGTACATACACTACGAGGCCGAGGCTGATTTCCCGTGCACCCAAAGGCGAAATCGCAAGATCCGGGAGACAACCCCGCTCAAATTTCTTCTATGAGCAGCCCACCCAGGACGAGCCTCGCGTGCAGTTGAAAATATTGCGCATGAAAATTCAAGGATTTTTTTCCACTCCTTCACCACCACCGACGTACATGAAGATGGCCTGCAGTTGGTCCGTCTCGCGAACTTCAATTGCCGGCGAATGTTGCCGGTTGCCATTGCGCAACGAGGCGGAGTGAAAAATAAGTAGAAAAAACATTCGCGCACATGAGAGGGATGAGGACAGAGAATGAAAGACGTAACAAAACTCCGGCAAATAAAACACTGGGAGGAAAGAATACGAATTCCGCGAGGGGGGGATTCGGGGGAGGGATGGGGGAAGAGGGGGGGGGCGGAGTCACCCCGAGTCAGCCAGCCAGCTATTCTAAAAATAAACACACACACTCGGTCCGTGTGACAACAAAGGAGCCCTTCTCAGCGAAAGAGAGATGGTGTGGCGTCTTCCTCTACACCCAGCGCAGCGCCTCCTCCCCTCCCACAACACCCCCTCTTCACCCTCCCTCCCGCACCCCTCCCTCTGCACCCGCTTCAGCGAAACGCACGCACGCGGCAAAACAATGAATCGTATCAGCTGCGGAGGGGGGATTCACCATGAGCAACCAATCACCCCAAAATTTCTAGAAATACTATGACTTACCCAATATATAAAACTATATAATTGCCCCATCAATAATGCATTATTTATTTGATGTGTTCTACATCTGGTGAAATTAAAACGTATAATTCGAATATGGTCTCCATAATGATTAGGGAACTATCTCGCTCGGACTACCTTAAATCCTTCGATGTCAGCTGAATAGGGATTACAGTATCGGGCGCATAAGGAATATTTCGCCCATCGTGTACACCGCAACCCATATTTCGCGTCAGTTGGCAAGTAATGGGAGATTTTATGCCTCTAAAACATTCTACATTCACATAAGAGTAGGAGGACACATATTGGAGCAAGTACAATAATTTAACTACTTGGGCAATAAGCTTGAGGAGAATGGGCATAGTGGCGAAGTCATGAGGAGGAAAACACCGCAAGAGAAGGAAGTGCTTAGTAACAAAAGGGAGATGATGACGGGAACCTTGAGTAAGGATGTAAAAGAGGCTGGTGAAGAGCTAGATATGGAGTGTTGCGTTGCATGGGACAGATATGAGAACTTGAGAAAGGAGAACGAGAGATGTGGGTGAGGAGGAAAATTTAGAAGGAGCGGGGGGCGGAGAGGCAGACGAAAGAGGAAGTGCTTGGTATGGCACATGAGGTAAGGAGTCTTCTGGATGAGAGTAAGAGGAAGCAAAGTAGGTATTTGGAAGAGGTAATGTGGGACCAAGGGTTGTTCAAGTCTATGATAGAGGGAGGGTTGTTGGGGAAATGGGGAAGAGGGAGAATAATGTTAAGTTCTATGGACCGGATGGAGAAGGAAGGAATTATGCTTTATACCGAAAGGAAATATTAGGAGACAGGGCCTTGCTCATGCAAATATCCAGAGGACATATACCCACTTCCATTCACCTTGACCGGTAGATCACCCAACAATTATATTCGCAGCGAATTCCGTGTTTCGCCTCAATAGGCTCTAATTGGAGGTTTCTTGCTTTTGGGACTTTATATCCTCATGAAGGAGGCTGATCCTGCCTCTCTTACTATCGCGGAGACAAGAGTTAAGAGTTTGTTCCACGAGTTCCAGCACTGACGATACATCGATACTAAATATTACGTAATTTGCGAACATTATTCCGCATCGCCAATGTCAAGACGGCTTTCGCCAACCAACAGCGTCGAGTGACAGAGGTAAGTAATCATCCTCTTAATGATGGACGTAGAATCGTAAGTTGGAATGAACTAAGGTTTTGGAGAGAAGCTCATGACTCATACTTGCTTACAGGAACAAACGAAAAGTGACGAAGACTTCCCTCTTTTGCCGTTGAACTCTCTTCGAGTACGTTCCATCATGGCTACTATGTGGTGAACTTGAAGTTCATTTGCAACTTGAAACTTGCCTTCCCTCCCCCGAGTGAGGATTGAATAATTTACGAACTCTCGTCAATGGACTCATCACTAAAAAAAAAGCGTTCGATATTTTGTTATCAGTACTGTCCCTTATGGAGAATCGTTACCTCTGTTATCTCCGCATGATCGTGGGGCCGAAGTAGCCATATGTAAAAGGAAAGTTAAGTGTAGTACTACGTAGTATACTGACAGCACATCGACGAGTCTCCCGATAAGCAAATACTGCTCCTTCAAGTAACTTACTTTAATTCTGCGCGGGATTATAAAAGTGCTCCCTAAGTTATTCATGGGGGACATACCCTCAGTGTACTCACGGAGGGAACGTAGGTTTTGAAACAATGCTATACATAAGGTCTACATTGCCAAATGTATACGGAACGTACTTGCATTTCTTTTAACAGAGTACCTCCAACTTTACATACAAATTCGATAGGATAATAATGCCATTTCATTTTCGTCATTGACCAACTTTAGACAGGACGAGTGAAGCCTTCAAACTATCAGGGGCATAACGAGCACTAAGAGGTATATCAATTCACCAAATATAGCATCTGAAAACTGTAATGAATGCAAAATGACGGATTGTGTCCTATAGAGCGAGGTTAAGGATAATTCTACGATATTTGCTAGAGCCAGTGACAGGCATTAACAACCTGTAGAAACTACTGAGTGGATTGCAAAAATTTGTTTGATCGCAACTCTAGGAAAGTATTCCAAGAATGCACAATGGTGGAAAAGTGTGAATGAAAAAATATCACTACATCGAAGGCAAAGTTGCAAACTGTGCATCATTCAATACCAACAAAAGCACATTCACTCAATCAGCCAGAAAAACATATGAAATAACCACATTGAATCGTTTACTTTCAAAAAATGTCAAAGGGCTTCGTCACTTTTAATCAGTTCGATAAAAGTATGCAGTAGGGAAATTTATTAATCTTACATTAATACGGTAGAGTTCGATAAGGACTGGTTCTCCCGTTTCACAAAAAACGCTGAAAATCTAAAGGTTAATTGATGGTCATAGTAATACACCACTAATTTGTTTTTCGAGGACTAGCCACTACAGTCACTCCTATCACCAGAACCACCTGTAGCGAATAGAGGGTTCGCATGACAATGTCCAACTATGAGTGAACGTGCATATGAATGTAACAATAGAGATAAGCGATTAGATTATAACTATCACCCCTTACCGATCATAGAGTCCTCTGGCCAAACTGTCGTATTCAATTCGCCCGCCGCCGATGGCATCCGAGCCGCCCCTTGAAGAGGCGCCGGCGCTCTCATTGGCCGTCTGCAGCAGGAGCGCCGTGTACTGCGTGATGAGCATGGCGCCAGGTTTTAATCCTTCAGTGGCTCCCACGCGGAATAAAACAATTCGAGTGCGTCGACCATAAGTGTGAGCAGACCGGACGAAAAACCAGACTTAGAGAAAGGGACGAATACCACTCCCCGGCAGAAGTAAGCAAACACACAACTGAATAGCATAAACAGTATCCCAATTCACTGGGACGACAAAAGAAGCACCGGCCAATGAAATATGGATCCTGGATTAGTTTTGGTCACATGGTAAAAGCACACGATATTTTTTTTCAAGGCGATGTTATAATTATTATATCAACTCCATTTCGATCACCAATTGACACTTTATATCCTTATCGCTCAACAGTTGTAGCAGAAGGCGGCCTGTAGGAGGGGAGGACACCAGAAGGCAGAACAGAGTGGTGACGAAAAATGCACTTTTAACGGGGGGGCACAACGATGTAAGGGAGGAGAAGGGGGCGTCGCGGAACACGCCCGCCCCCTTTTGTCGACGCTGCCGGTTCCCTTGGTCACTGGACGGCGACGAGCACAACGGAGGCCTCGCTACGAGGCTCGAACACCAAACCCCCGCGTCACACGAAGACGGAAGGAACAGACTACTCGCGGCGAGAAAAACAAAACACTCTCGCATGCGAAGAAACTCGTCGTCGTCTCGAGGCTCTCGCTGAGCGGCGAGAGGGCCAAGGTGGAACGAAAGGCAGGCGGGCGGGCGGGCGGAGGAGAAAGAGAGGCGGGCGAAAGCGGCGGCGGCACGGGCCGAGAGAGGCGGTCGGCGGCGTCTGCGGAGGCGACGCGAGAGCGACTGAGTCGGCGGTGGTGGCTGGTGGGCCGGCCGAGAGAGACGAGTGGGTGGGCGGGAAGGGGGCTGATGGCTGGCGGGAGGAAAAACGAACGAACTGGGGAATGGGGCGACTCACCCCTTCCCCTCTCCCGAGTCCCACGCATCGGCCTCCAACCCCCGTCCTCCCGTTCCCCCCCACCCCCTCCCACACACACTCTCCCTCTCGCTCGAGCACTCTCGCTCACCCGCCCTCCTCTCCCCCTTCTCCCCCCGAGCACACTCACGAAATAAAGCAGCAACCGGCGGGAGAGCACTTCTCCTCCCTGCGGAGGAGGAGGTCTTTGGTCTTCGGAGGAGCCGGAAAAGACTTGCCTCTCCCTCCTCCACGTCGCCCATGATTCCGATCTGCAGCGGTGGACGGCGCTTGCCTCCGCACGCCACGCCGACTCCCAGGAGGTCTTTTCACTCGGTGATTGCCGTATCGCCACTGCCATGACCATTCGCTGACGACCCGTAATAACCCCTTTCCCTTCAAGAAACTTTTAGTATATTTTCTGTAACTGTTATTGCCAGATTCTTCATTCTCTGGAGTGACTTTCATATATAGATACGAAGTCTGCCCAAGATGACAGCACAGACGAAATATACTGATTTGGTTAAGAAAGACATGAAAAGTGAGCAATGATTTTACGATCGTATAATTTTAATAAAGGCCATCGTCATACTTCTCCGGGCACGCGAACCCCTTCTCCAGATGGCATTGGACGTGATGACAAATTGGTTGTATTTCTGCCAACTGTACTATTACCAGACTATATATTCTCCCTTTCTTCCCGTTTGACAAAAAACGATAGTGGCTGGCAGAAACTCTCGACATGGCGTACCGTAGGCATATATCTACGAATCTCCCCTCCGCTACCCCGCATTGTTTTGACGTGTTACATTGCCAACATCAGTTGCAATGCCCCATCATCGGAACATAGTACCTCATGACGGCTACGTAATACCCATAATACGTGTTTTCACATAAAAATGGAGAGAGCAGTATTACATCTTTCGATCTTTATTTATAAAATCTGTTCCACTACATTTTTTCCGGACACGGTTGACCGAATTTGTGTATGAGTGTCGCTTTTATTGGAAAGCTATTACCATTGTTTTTTCTAATAAAAAAGAAAACATTTTTTCAGACGCAGCCAATAAAGGGGATCTATTTTTCAATCAGAAATACTGAACAAATAATTACGAAGTATTCCATGTTTATACCATTCCATCATATTCATCATATATTATTCATCATATTCATAGTTAAATGCTTCCTCGGCATAAAAATCGCAGTCAATTCATTATAATGTATTATCCATAGATGGGATAATTATCGTATCGATAACCCTTAAGTGAACTAATCGCCATTACAAAAACTCGGACTTTATATTGCCAATAAAAGAAAGAAAACAACTAGTATTCACTTAATGTTGCGATTAGAGTGAAACATACAGGAAAACTGGGCCTCAGAAATCCGCTAAATACATTTGATCCTACAAATGAAAATTACCATAAATCACTCGCTTACTTTCCTATTGAATCCTAAATTCAACCTTTGATCGGAAACGAAGCAAATTAGACTTTGAAAGCACAGTTCGTTCGTGAAAAAATACGACACTTAAGTAAAAAGAACACTCCAAACCTGTTATTTAGGTCCACACAGACCGTAATTCAGCATCAAATAATAGGTTTGTAGATAGCAATTAATCGAGCTGCATTCACTTCATCATCATAGTTTCTCCACCTCATCGCACGAAAGCCCAAGGCAAGAGGTAAGCACGATGAACGATTTCCAGGAGTGCACAACTGTTACCTGAAAGTTGTTTTGAGTGCAAGTGCCAAAAAAAAGATTAGAAGAGAGTCAGGGTAAAAAGAAATCTTTTTCCCAGAGTTTATTACTGCCAATCACCGAACTATCTCAATACGAAGGGAAATTAGACCTATCAGCCACATGAGTATGAAATATCTATGGAAAACCAGGTCTCTAATAGATCTTCCTATCCGTTTCACAAATTACTTTAATACTCCAGCACTGCAGTTCTACTTAACACTGATCGTTCTTCCTAAACTCACCAGTTGCTACCCAACATGGTGGACGTCGGCTGCCACAAATCTTGGCGACCTAAAATAATACCTCAACTTTCTTCGCTAGAATAGAGAAATAAAGAATTCAAAATTTCCGCAATGCGTCCATGGACGTATCTCTCACCTCTCTCTCTCCCACCACAGACTTGAATCCGACTTTAAACTCATTTACAACACCCTAAATTCTTACGGTGACAGTCATGAACTTACTTCGTACGTCAACACCAGAGTGCCCTAACCTCCTACCCGAGCTAACTCCACGTGTCTACTCCTGCCGCTCCGCGCTACAGTTATAATGGGATGAATGGGAAATACAGTTAAATTCACTCTATACTGATATCGATCCCTTTTCTCTATCGCCTTAAAACTTAAACATCATGGCTACTACACATCTTGCCGAAAATAAACAGCTAATCTAAATAGTTTTAAACAATAATCAACATCTCTATTTCATCGTAGAAAGAATTTTGATTACTTTTGTTTATAAGTGAAAGTCTCACTTTGTGTTTGTTCCAAGTGCACTTTAAATTGGCAAAGTTGCTGCATTTGGTTATTTTCTTAACAGGTAGTTATTTTATAATAAACTAAAAAATAAAATAAATACACCCTCTAAAAAGTTATTTTATAATAACTTTTTAGAGGGTGATGCGAAAGTGATTGACGAGCAAGTGCAATTAGGAAGCTGATTCTCCAAGCTACTTCATTAAAAGTAATTTTTACAATATAATAAAATGAAAAATATTTTTTAATCCTCTTAAATTGAACTATGAACGAGAATAGGCTACAGGATTTCACAATAGGAGTGTGGTGGATGCCGAAGGTGCGATGGCCAGAAAGCCAGGAAGGCATGAGGAAGTACTAGGTACGGTTTGGAAAGAAACCTTTTTTTTGCCGGACGATTCTGTTGGCCCGTATGTCCAGGGACCGGACCAACATAACTTGACATACATCCATGCCCTGGGTGGTTAAAAACCCACCCGGGCGGGACTCGAACGGGAACCCTCGGTTTAGCAGGCGAGGACTTTACCCCGCCGCCACCGGGGCCGGCCGACTTCTGAAAGTTATTAGGAAGAGGCAAAGTAGAAGGTCCAAAGAGGTAAAGAGGGGTGATGACGTGCTTGAGGATGTAATAGAGGGAAGTCCGTTGAGCAAAGCGGTGATGTAAAAAAGAAAAACACGTTTAATGGACGGGATGAGGAAGGGTACAGAGTACGCTGGTAAGAATAAAGAAATATTATACGCTAATAGGACCCTGCTACTGAACTCTAAATATATCGATGTTTCTCGACTATCGTCCATCGATGGCGCACGAAGGAAGCAACACAAGCACCATGGCCGTCCTCCTCCTGCCTCTCCTTCGCCCACTCATGGAGCTCGCTTCCTCCGGCAGCATTCCCACTCGCCTTCTCGCATCCGAAGAACACGAGCACCCAACACAGCACGGAGTCGGGCCTCTCACTCTCTCTGGAGAGGAGAGAAATCTATACCGAGCACAACCACCACAAAAGACTCCCTCCCCCACACTCTCGACTTCCACTGTCCCACCCTTCCCAACGAATCCTTAGCTTGCGTGAAAGAACTACCGTTTCCTTACCTAAGCCTAATTTAACTTAATTCCTAAGATATTTTGTGTATATATGACAAAATATTAATTGTCTCTCCGACACACATCAAGGAAGAAAAAAACATACAAAAATTTCAAAAGGAAATAAAAAAATGGTTATTACTTATAAAAAACATCGAGGTTTTGTTATGTAATTTGCATGTAATATTTATCGAATTAAATGTAAAAAAAATGAAACGTTATTGTAATACCATTGTTATAGTAAGTATACCTGATCATGCATATGTCTCATTTTTGTAACCACTGTATATCTCTGAGTGATACTTTGTATTAGTTAATAATTCTTTACTGTATTATTTAACGTCTCATTGAAAATTTTCAATAATTTTTGTCCGTTGCTATTGCTTTTGCATTGTTTATCTGTAAGTAGCCCCAATACAGGCTCATCCTTACAGGTTACCTATTGTATACTGCGCTGTAATTCCTGAAATGAATTAAATTATTATTATAAATCAAACCATGAATCCACGAGGGGGGGACAAAAGATGATTGGCGGCGTCGAGTGAAACAGGGTGGATGCAATGGACAGAGCACTCTGAGGCCAATTCCAAAAACTCCAGCCAAAATGTCCAGTCAACATAAATAGCTTTATATGCTAATAGCTCGTAAACTGCTATGACTTTAGTCAAGTGGATGCAAGTTAGCGCCAACCTTAGTAAACTAGATTACCACGCTAGAGCTCCTAGGTTTGGCCCTGGAAGCCGGTATATGAAATGCGTATTAACAGAAGTTAGTAAGAATCGTGGTTGAAATACGGGTCAAGAAAATTGAGGATCAAGCAGAGGCATGGCAGCATTAGTCTGGGAGGGAAATTGAAGCTCTCCTGGGGTAGTAGCAGTAGGCTCATTCAGATCCCGAGTTTCTTCAACCATTTCTCCACTCCCAATAAAATCCTTTTTTCAGTCAATCAACCCAGCCCTCACGGAACAAATGGCCTTGAATGACGGCAGCCTTCCGTAAAAACTGCTACTGCGAGTGCAACTGAACGGTGAAATACGCCCACGCGAGATGGACATTTATAACGCGCATTAGGAGAACAAGACGGAACGACTCTACGGTAGTCTTCTGAAGAGGAAGGAAGCAGACGTCCCTTTTCTTCACTCCAGTTCGCACCTCATGAGGTCGGAGAGAGGATTTTGCCGAAAGAGGACGCTTTGGAAAGGGGTTCTCACTCGGGGGGAGAGAAGAGGAGAGGGAAGGTGGAAGGCCGAGGTTGAGGAGAGAGATTATTATATTATTACGAGCGTAAGTCTGAAAAACGGACACTGACCAGTTCTTCACGACACTTTAAGCTACCTGTATCGGCAATCGTGGGTTGTCGAGCTCAATAGTATTTTTAAGTAAGCCTAAATAAATTCATGGAACCAATTTAACTAAAGTCCATTCTTCATACGCTGTAACTCACCATTCAGGCTGCGATGGAAATGATTCAAGAATTATATTACAAATGCTTTCCTTAATGAAAGCATTTTGTGATATTTTTGACGCCGTATTCTAAATTTAGTCGAAATTACACTGAAATATGTCTTTTTATTTTAATATTAGACTCTGGGTGACACCTTGGTATTTGTAAACAACGATTGTAATAATAAGAAATTATACTATTATGCGTTCAGATGAAAATCTGTTCATACGTAAATGAGTTAGTATGTAATATAAGTCCTGCACCATGATGTTATGAAATAAAATATTGCCACTAAATTGCCAAAAAAAACCAAATCGGTGTTTTTCACATTTCACTATAAAATTAATCTTGAAACACCAAAATCAAAGCCTCACGCTAATCTCATCAAGATCAATTATCGCGCCAACCATTTTAAAAGCGAGAGACGCTTTTCGTCTTCTCATGGCTTCGTTGTCGAGTGCTTATAACGCCAGTTTGGATCGGAAATGCCAAGGGGAGACCGCATGAGAACGTGCGCAACATCCTCGCGCCTCTGCAAAGCGAGAAGGCGAGCGAAGGTCGCGCGGCCGATGTCCACGCCTTCGCCGGGAGCCGGCCCACATGGGGAACCGAGCAAGAGCCGGGGAATAAATTTTTGCGTATTTTCTCAGAAATTGTCCGTCTAAAAATTAAATAACGAGCATGTCAAGAGTTACAAAAGACCAGGGGTGAGCAATTGGCACGCGTGCCAAAAGTGACACGCCGTCGGCATGTTTCTGGCACTCGAAACAAGTCCTTATCAACTTCATCTTCAATTTTTGTGGGACACATTTCTGCTGCGAGGGCGGTCTCAGTGTGAGCAATTCAGGCTACTTCTGAAAAAATCAAAGTAGTTTCTAATTTGCCTAAAAAAACGACCCAAACGACGGGAGCGGCCACGTGGCTAATCTAGTCTTAATTTTTTCCAGTTTCACAAGATTTCGATAGACCCTTACAAATCAAATACCGAGATATAAAATAATATACACTCAAATAATTTTGGTTGAGGGGTGGAAAACATATGCATAACAAATTTGGCCAATTGCAAAAGGGTAGCCTACCCCTCCAATAGCCTGTTACTATGACATCAGTAATCAAAAATAAATGCCGGTAGACGAATCACTGATGTTAATGGAGGCGCTGAATATAAGTGCAGGCTGGAGTGTGAACGTGGGAAATACCTTAGTATTTCAAAGAATATTCAATTTCACTTTAGGTCAGCGTTCACCAATCTTTCTTGAATTATGTATCTCTTAACAGGCCAATTCATCAAAGAGCATGCAAATGATGAACCTCAGTGCGTTATGCATTTATATTTACAATACGCCATTGTACGAATTTTGCGTAGCCTTAAAAATCAAACCACACACATACAGCATAGGGTACCCAGACTCCGCAACGGCAAACCATACTTCAAGTGGATGAGTCCTTTATATTCGTTTTGTTAAGACTTCTACGAGGACTGTAAAGATATTGGACTCTTTCTTCAAAGGCAAACACTTGTATCGAAATATTTATCCCTTCCTTGAAATTTATTCTAACATATTCTCTTGTCACCAGCATTGCAACGATAAAGTAAGGTAATCGATCTAAAGGTTATGGACTCAAATACCTGCGCGTAATCAAGCCCAAGAAGTTCTGTGAAGTAAACTAATTTGAGGTATTTAGAGGAAAGAATTTAAATATCCGCGATTGCACAAGCAATGGTAAGGTCAAAGATAAAAAAAATAACGAAATACTATTTCACTTGAATTAGGTCTCATCTCATGTACGCTGCTAGCGATTTGAAGCAAGAGCTGAGATATTTACCTATTTCAGAAATAGAAATATAATTATTTAATTTGAGAACTAAACATTACAGTTGCAAAAGCCTTACCATTAGTAAAAAGCTATCATGGGTATTTATAATCAATTCCTTTTGCTCATATTCATCAATACTAAAAACATGCAAGTAGTAATGCAGATACTAATTGCTAATTCCACAAGTTAAGGTTATTATACTTTCGGTTTAACTTCAGGTTTTCCAAAATAAAAAAACAGACAATATAAATCCACTAAAATTTACTAATGCATGCAGGGAAACAAAATAAATACCAAATAAAATAATTTTTCAATAATAAGTACCATAATAATTGTTGAGTATTATCAGTTAGCATTCGATTGTATAAAAAAGAATAACAATAGCTACCCAACTGCAACACTCGCAAAGATAAGCTACCAGCATATAGGAATTATTTACAGTTAAAGAAAAGTACTTATGATTGGGATACGTTTTAATACATAGAATATTCACAAAAAGTAGCTTATTTGTGGAACTTAGACGGATAAATGAATAGGCCCAAAACAAGATTTTTGAAAATCTGGCTCTGAGTACGTCAACCATCTTTCATTCCTTCATCGATTACTTACTGTTACACGGGTCAGATTCAATTCCCGCACGAGTGAGCGGTCTGAACAGGAAAAGAGTTCGGACCGACTAAAAGAGAGGGTCACTAATGAATTGCGGGGGATACCGAGCGATTACTAATGAAATTAATTCGTTACTCCTGGCAGCTACATCGTTGGTTCCAGGTTGACAGCCATTTAAACTCATTTCTCTTAAAGATATCGCAACGAATACTGGTTTCGGAGTCGAGATGGAGCGGGTGAGATCGGGGGGAGAGGAGGTGGTGGGAGGGTCGTTTCTAAAGGCGCTCCAATCTTTCCTCGTTTCCTTTCCAGAGAAGAAAACTGCTCGGCCAAGGCCAGCCTTGTTCCGGATCCGCCAACGAGAATCCGTCGAAGATAAGAAGGAACTCTCCGAGACAAGCAATAAAACGGACTGCGAAAAACACCCTCGTTTCCCGAAATACCGATATAAAAAAAAGCGGAAAAACAAGTAAGATCAATTCAAATCGCGTCACTCGCAATGATTTGCTACCCGATCTCGGAAGAAATCATACGGTGATTGTTTGTGTCACCAAATGCACGGAGAAGAAAGATTAAAACAAAATTTAACTCTGTTTTGGAATAAAAAGTGCTGAAAACATGCTGCAGCTATACGGCCATTTGCAGTGAGACTTCATTCAGTGCGATTGAATTCAGGCCTCTGAGTTCGTCCCTCGATGCTGCGAATGGAACTTACGGAGAATATTTAAATAAACAGTGGTTGACACTTATACTATAGGGTTTTTACAGCTTCTTTCTCTCTTTTAAGATGATATTTGCATAAGAAGGACAACCTCCCCTGTGCGACTGAAACATGACATTCACGTTTCACGAATTCATTTTCACGGAAAATCTGACAAATGATTTCAGTTTCAGTAAAGTTTTACACGAATTATGGCCATTAGTTGGTTTTTAACGGAACATTAGACTGTTTTATTTTGATGGAATACCGCTCCATATAATTTTAAATTTACCGTATCGGGAAAAGACCCAGGAATGAATGCCATGGCTCTCACGGATAGTAGGAGCTCTTTCCTTTGATTTGCGAGTCCAATCCTGTTTAAGGCAAGTTTAAGCTTGCGCAATAATATATAAAAGTAAATATGCTGCCGAATGCACATAATTCAACACAGTCTATTCTGGAAACACGAGTTCACGTAAAAGCGGGATTTTTTAATTCGATCTGAGGCATCGTTTAAGGAGCATCTCTTCACGACAGTACAAGCCTGGTAGAAAGAGGTTGTGAGGCTTCTTTTAAGGTGGTTGAAGGGCTAGTCGCGAGACATTTAGGACTCATTTTGAGAGATTTTCGGGCAGCTCGAAAAAAAAATCTTGAACCGCACCTCACTGAAGTTCAAGCGGTTATATGATGGAAATAATTATGCGAGTAGCATTACAAATGATGAAAAAGTTATATTTTAAATTTTTAGTCTTATTTAAAGCATTTTTATGACTCGGATTTACGGCGTGGAATTCTAAATTTATGAAAAACAAATGTTAATACGTGTATTTAACTCGGCATGATACTTTGATACATGTTAATCACGATAATAATGATATGATACGTTTAATTTTGCGTTATGAAGAACAACCGTACATATGCATTGAAATCATGTCAGAATATAAGGCAAGTGCCATTGAGCTAAGTGTTAAAATAGCGTCAAATTGGCAAGATACCAAAACGGTCATGAGCATTTTTTTCAATTTCATCGACACGATTGAGAAATCCAGAACTGGTGTGTTTCAGAGCGACTCGGAGAATATTATCATGATGCAATACTACATCTCTCGGCGTGACAGAAGCGAAAACATAAGAGAGATACGTTTTCGAACAGATAGGTACAAAAACTCGTTCTTTCCGCGCAAATTCAGTGGCCACAATAAAAACTGAGCTCCACTAAATACACTCCCATTATACACGTCACCATTTCACCTCCCAAAATCTTACACCTTTACACGGCTGGTGACCTGACACCTCCTGTCACAGCCCATGCGGCGGCTTGCAGGGTAGTATGTACCGTGGATTCCGATACAGTACAGATATTACTAATAAGTACACGTATTCAAAGGTTCACGAAAATCGTTCCGACCACCTTCAATGATATCAACTGCGAGCTTAATGCCTCATCCTAATTCAATCGAATCCATAAACCAGGAAAATAATAGGTGAATTTCATCAAATTTCGCGTAATAGGCAGGCAAGCCTAAGACGTCAAGGGCTTAATACACCTATCCTAAAAATAGTTTGACTTGATGTCCTACCCAATTTTTCTTGCAGAATCCACTTCTGCTGCATTCACAGCAGCGTGCATACGTCAAAGTTTAAAATATATATTTATTTATAGTTTCAAATAGAATAAAATAAAAACTACTGATATCAATAGAGGATTTTAATGCTAATAGACAGCCTTAGTAGAGTCACCTCGATTTCATGCCAGTTCTTCACGCTGAAGATCTACGGTCGGTTCATTGGACTCACCGCCACCAAACCAAGCAGACCTCAAGGTAAAACTACGAAATTTGGCTGCATCCGGGTTCCATCAAGTTGATGTGAATCACTCAATTTTCACCCACCTTCATACTTCATGCCTCTCTTTCTAAGGCGTACGTCTCGTTCCAGCATACTTTTACCATCCTCCATGTCAAAATCTCAAAAAATCCTAAAACAAACTTCTTTTCTAGCCTTAAAATTTCAATTTGTAAGTCATGTTCCGAGTTCAACACTGAAACATAACTTTCAAGCACCTTTCTCTCAGCAAAGGAAGTCGCAATTTCGTTGCTCTTCTGCCTATACCGAAATGCAGCAGAAGTGAGAATATTAAATACTTTTGGAAGGAATTCGAACAGCATCAATACATTGCTCGATGATAAAACAAGCGGCGGGCGGTAGGTTTTGAGAATCATCCAGGATACTTAAGTTTGATTCTCCCCATTTGGGTAACAGTGCACGGATTTCTCATCGAGTGACTGAGTTGATCTGCATCAACGTGGCATTTCGTACATCTAAGTTATGAACCTAGGATGGAACGCCGAGTAATCTGCCCTTATCTATTGGATGAATAATCTTTCAGTACTACCATTGGGCTAACGCTCAAATTTTACGGTTTTCTCCAAGAAAACCTCACATATTTGATATTAATTTGTTTAAAAATCTGGCATATTTTTCCACCGTGGATTTCACACAATTGTGAGATCATCAGCGGTTGAAACCATACAAATTACTGAGCGGAGAGTTCCGCAATTTTGAATATGACATATTTGTCTATAGACATTATTCTTTTACCGATGATATCTACAGGTTTTCAAATATTAGGTCACTAAGGCTACTTGAGATAGATACCGCGCACCTATCAACTAAATCGTGGAGTGAAATGTCAGGATGATTCGATTACCTCGTGCCGCCAGCAGCAGCCACCGAAGCACTCAATCCAGAAAGTCACAAGTCACTCATAATTACCATATGTTTACGTTGCATGTGTCACAGAGAATCACTGGGGCCTGAACCGGAAACTAAACGGATCATTAAAATCAGGTCAATATGATACCTCAACTATGAACCGGAGTAGAGAGAAAACTCTTATTTCAACGTAAAAAAACAGAGATAGAACACTGCATTCGCAGAAAACTCATAGATTTAATTACTCACCGCTAAAAGAAGAGCAAAGCGAAACAGAGTAAACGCATGCGAGGTGACCACGGGAACAGCTATCGCCGTGGATAGCGATTAAGCGGCATGGAAAGTTCGCGCTGGAAGTAGACGCACATTAAGGCACAAATGGTCCAGAACGAGCATAAATATTCGAGGGAGGACGGGGAAATTACGCGTAGTGGCCGAAAGGGATATTTTAAAACAAGAATCATAAACCGCATGGCCGTATAATTTAATGCGTGAAATACTGAGACACTACGACCAAGGCTGCACGGCCGGTGAAATGATTACCTTCGGAACTTCCGGAATAACGTCCTCACCTTACGATGGTAATTATCGTGTTTTTTTTTGTTTTCGCTATCTCGCCAGCATTAGTTAAAAAGAAAACAACGAACGACGCAGCAGGTGCACAAGAATTATATTTCATAGCCAGGTGATTATGCAAACGCCTCAAAATGAGGCACGTGGACATGACCTTGCATTACTCTCCACTTATCTACCATTTAATCATTATTTATTCGAAACACCATGGATTTACATTGGGAGTAGTAGTACCGAATGCCTAAAAACACATTACGCGACACCCACATTCTCTCCATCGGGAGAAAGGAGTGTAACGAGGAAATACGAAGTTGGAAGGCAAACGTTGAACAGGAAAAGTATTTCAAAACCTGATACAAACCTGGTGCGACGAAGATGAACAAAAATGCAGTGAAAAAATGCGTGGGTGAAGCTGAGAGAAGATAGGGAGCATATTTACACGCGTCGAGAAATCCGAGTAGCTTACCTGAAAATATAAGAGAAAAAAGTAATTAGCGACCGGAATAAGTGAAATTGACTGAGTTAAAATTATAAATTATATAATATAATTTAGTAAAAATATTATATAACAAATAGTTCATACAAAAAATCAAAGCTCTGCCAGATCTAAAGGTAAAGCTCTCTATAGTCCGCGAAATATTAATTGACTTATCAGATCAGGTTTCGACATTCGCTGTGATTATAGGGCTATCATTGGCAACCAACAAGTTGAAACAAGTTGTTTGTCGAAATGTTGGTCGGCTAAGTAATTTATTAAAAAGGTTTTTCTAGGAATAAACAATCTCTCTTTTTCTGAGTAATGGAGTACCACAAAGAAACGCCTGAGAACATTCACACCCATCAAATCGACTTATAATTCAGCACAACAATAAATATCGCCCACTGTTTCCGGTGGATTGAAAACTTTTTTATTTACTAAAACCTGTGACTAAAAACGTCAGTAGATGGAACACTTTTGATTTAATAATAATAAGCATTCGAGCATTTCCAGTTAATGAACAAATTAGATTTTTCCCCTCAGATTACACACTATGTTGAATTCTAAATTCAAAGTCTTCAGGGAGTCCAAAATAATAATTAACACTTTCATAAATGAATCATATTGAATTTCTTGGAGCGCCTTTAATAAAATAATTTAAACACTGACTTCGACGCTACGAGTCGATGAACTTAGTACCGCTTTGATGCCTTTCTTCACGAGATATACTTAACAAAATTAAAACATCTGTCACCCAATTCCACTACCATTGAAAAGATAGCGGCCACCGCAATAGAAACGACTTCTTTCTGCATTATTACACCTTAGAAAAACTTAAAAATAATTTCAATTCAAAGAATATCTCGTCTTTGACATGAAGATAGAATTGCTAAGGAAATTGTAAAGCAATGCATAGCAATTTTTACTGCAAGAACAAAAAAAATATCGTCCCACTTACTCCGGAGACTCAACAGCAAACAAGCAGTCAAGGATCGGTAAATGATAGATACCACAAGTGTTCAATACATAAAAGTCATAAAAACATTTTATAACCACTAAAATATTTCCCATGACCCTCCGTTGAAGTAAAGATAAACGAATGGACATTCCTCGGCATTTGAACAACAAAAATACGACTTCCACGATGGATAATGGGGGCGCCATTTGCATATCACAGTGTGCTCACTATTTTTTTACTCTCTTGTTGTTCATATTTAAGGCCCAATGATTAATTAAGAGCAGGGAATAAGCGATATGTAGCCCGCGCTAATGGCGAACAGCAGTCGTAAAACTAAATGGACTCAAGCAAACGTATTTTTTCCAACCGAAAAGTCGTCAAAAATCTTTGGACCTGCAGAGTCGGTCCGCAATCGCAATAAAAGCTTCCAGGAGATTAATTTCCACCTTCTTCATCTTCTATTTTCAGTGTCCGGATACTTCCATTTAAATGTCATTGAAAAGCATGGTTGACAATATCAGGTACAATGAATGAACGCAGGCGATACACGAAACTATAAAATGCATCATGAGGAATTTTTTTTTATTTCGACAGGTGGTTATTGAGACTAGTCCTGTGATTGCTCAAAGAGGTCTGGTGTGATTTACGCTTTTCGGAAGAAATGTCGTGGCATTTCCTCTCTTTTTTTTAAGGTGCGTAAGTGCAATTTTTACTCTATGAAAGTAAAATTGTATTCAATACTTAATTTTTGGAGGGATGCGATGAGAAGTTTACGTATCTTGGAAGTATTCTGAAGGAGAACAGTGGTTGGGGAATTAGATTTCAAATTTCCCAGGCTACTAGAAGTATTTTCTAAGGTGAGTGAATTAAGAATGGGAGTCTAGGAAGAGACGAAAAGAAAAAACTTGTAAAAATTCCAATATGAGTATGGTGCTGTATGGATCGGAAACTTGGTCATTGCGAAGGGATGATGCACGCAGACTTGAGGCGTTTGAGATGTGGGTTTGGAGGAGGACGGAGAAGGTGAGCTAGTGGCAAAGAAGAAGAGCTGAGAGGCATTAGATATGGCTGGAGAGGTGTGAAAGCTGGCGGCGGAGGTTCGATAATAACAGAAGACATGAATGGAGAACGTTTTGAAAGAAGAGGACATGTTGAGAAGGGCAATGCAGAGGTGAACACTAGGGAAACGTGTAAGACTAAGGAGGAGAATAAAAATTCAGGATGAAATAATCATAGGAAGACGATAAAATGAATTGAAGAGGGATCCAATGGCGGAACGTCCACAGAAGGGAAATCAGAACCAAGGAGTATAGAGACTCTCTATAAGAATGGAGTCTCTAAACTTCTTGATCAGAACCATGCCAGAAATTGGAATCCCAAATTCCAACCCATCAGCTGGTAGAATACTCAAATGATTCTCATATAAAAAATCAAATAGAAGACGTTCACTAGGTTGCTTTGAAAAGGTCACATCATGAAACGGTGACCATGTTAATAAATGGTAATCTTCACTCTCCAGTGGAAAAAACGGGGATTAACGAGTGCCCGAACCAAGGAAGGTAGTCAACTATTCCTCATATGAACGACGGCGCCGCTCGCGACGCCGTCGTTCTCGATTCGCTCTCGTTCTTAGCTTGGGAGAGGAGAGAATAAAGAAAGCCTCTTGTCTTTCCTTCCAGCGAGAAAGACTTCCTTGTCCCCAACACGGCCTCCACCCCCCTCGACTACTCAACAGTGAAAAACCCGAGAGCCGCTGGCCCAATGCCTCTCCCAACGCATTAACGTGGCTTCTGCGAGATTTTACCCTCACTATAGATACCATATTCAGCAGATTTAACAAGCATGAAGTAAACACTGTAACGTTATCGGTGCAAATTTTCAATTTACGTAACTGAAAATCTCAGAAAATTACTAAAAAAGTTTATACAAACGCCTTTAACTTATTTTTTGTCACGCCGTTCAGTGAAAACACCTCCAGAGCACGATTCTATACGAACATTTCCGCGATGAATGATCAATTTAAAAAAGTTATTTGAGTAGTGATAAAAACTACACACCGACAAATTTCTGACGAGATACGTGCTTTAAAATTTCAACACTTTTTATAAATACCGTTTCTCATAGAAAATGGCGGGTAACAATTGGTAAGTAACTCGATAAGTAAAATTGTTAAGAGGCTGAAATTTTGCTGTCATTGGCGCTGCTGAGCGGTCTATGTGAATGAATGAATGGTTGTAAGGCCTGAATGGCTCATTTCCAACTTGGGCTCTGCGTGCTCCGAAACGCTTGTTCTCTATCTTTACCACTGTCTGTGTGCTAGTGTCATTCTTTCATTTCGACTTCTGTGTTTGTCATTCTCTATCTGATGGTGGGTGAACTGCTACTCTAGAGCCATCCATTGGCCGACTCGTGGGTGCTTGTTCACATAAACCCCCCGCCGATTACATTGATTTCTTAGTAGACTGGGTAGCTTGGTGGTCTGACGCGAAATCAGAAGGTCCGTGGTTCGATTCAAAGTCCAGTCGAATTTTTTTCTTCCAGGAAACGGTCATCTTTCCAAACGAGATGACAGATCAGCAGGTCATTAGATATTCGGAATCTAAGAAATAAAACCACAAGAAGTCCAGTTGCCCAAGTGAATACAAAACATTTAAATAATTACCCGATGATAGAGATATCAATCCATAAATTAAATATGGTTTTCTTCCAAGAACTTATATATATGTTCCAAGCACGAGCTAAAGACGAATTTTTCAATACAGCACCGAAGCAGCAATAGATATCTCATCTGTAATCATATCTTATCACGCGCAAAAATCTAGTAAAAGAGCTGGAACTCGGAACTCATTCTTCCTCTTCTCGCTCCCAGTATGTAGTTAACAGCCGGTGAGTCCAAAGAATGCCGAGAGCCACAAGCAAGTTGTCACATTCTTCACCTGGCGTTACTAAGGGCCACAAGAGCCCAAAATAATACTAGTGAATCCAATGGGACTTAAGATAACAGGTGAGAAAGGTAGCATAATTATTACTCTCCTCCCCACCCGTCAATATTTTTTCTACATTGCGGAGTTAATGGTCATATTTACGGAGTAGAAGAAGTTGAAATTATAAAAGCTAACTCGTAAAATGCATTCCTCGGGTTTCATATTTTTTCCAGTCCTCATAAAACTGGGATTCAACCAAATAAAAATCCACAAAAATCATGTGTAATTATGCAGGAAAAAAGTTTGGGCTCAACCTAGAAGTCACCTTGGGTTGACACTTCTACTGACAGTCCTACTCAAGGCGAATACCTTGGCGAGGAATGATAGCTACCGGAAAATCGATATTATATGATGTTCATTAACTAGAGATATCGTAATTTAGTTAGGATGGAATAAACAGTCCAATTAATAACATGTTCAAGGTAGTATTATTACGAGAGAGATAACAGGACTACGAATAGCATAGTCAGCAATAAATCACCCGTGATATTGTTTACATAATTCATTTAATTATCCGAAAGAATTCTAAATAATCGACAAATCCTATATTAAACACCGTTCCGCAACAACAAATCTATATGCAGCAACAGTTACGACATTACAACTACGGGCTCAACAGACGAAAAGATTTGAGTTCTGCACAAAAGTTAATCTTTTTGCATGTCAAATAGCGGGAAGGTTCTAAGACAAAATGAAAAAGGGAGATTTCGAAATGCTCTCGTAAGGCCTCATCTAAAAAACAACCGAAGCTTTTTCTATCCAAAAAATATGATTTAATAGTGAATGAAATGAAGCACCAAGGAAACAAGTTTACGTCATCTTCAAAAACGTTAGCGGTTGAATGGCAATTTATACACTCGACTGAAGTGAGAGCCGGAAGAGACTCGGATAAAACACACAAGAAAAAAATACAGAAAAAATTGAAATCCAGGCTATTAATTAAACTTTAAAATATACTCTACACCGTAAAGAAGTTTTTTTACCACGCCGCATTTACACCTAAATAAAATTGGAAGTAAGGAGCTATGCAATGAAAAACGACTACTTGAACTTTCCTGTTCCTTTATGGATCCCCAGCGGCATGGCTATCAATGAGTAATGTGTATGACACCGTAAAAATTGATCCTAGGAACGTTTAACTCCAAAATGCTCAATTTAAGTATGTAATGGTTAAATGGAATAAGCTCTCATTCTCTTCCACACTCAAGCTTCTGCTCACAGAGAGTATTTTCATTTGATCTGAGTCAATACACGAAGCCTAGGTGCATGCAGGGGTGAAAATGTGCAATATTTTAAGGTCATAATTAATTTATCCGATTATTTTTAGAGTATGAGTAGAGACGTAAAGAAAAAGATAGAAAAACTCAAATATAGAGCGTGGCAATGAATAGGGCGGAGACCTGGTCATTGTGAAGGCAGGATATACGTAGACTTGAGGTGTACGAGACGTGGGTATGGAGAAAGATGGAGAGGGTGAGCTGGGTGGTGAGGAGGACGAACGATAAGGTATTGAATTAGGGTTGATAGAAGAGAAAACTAGTGACGAAGGTTCAGAGAAAGCAGAAAAGATGAATGGAGGATGTGTTGAAAGGAGAGAGCACACTGAAAAAAGTAATAGAGAGGAGAACAATGGGACAGAGGAAGCAAGAGGATAGGAATTCTGGATGAAATAAGATTTGGGGAGACTATATGAGGAATTAAAGAGGGATCTGATGGCTGGTCATTCATAGGAGCCAAAACGGAACGATGTTCCAGAAATTGGGAAGCTAGGTTAAGAACTATCCAAAAACCTACTCATAAATGGGTAGATATAATAAATTCTTTCACTTTATGACGAGTGGAACATTTCGCTTTACGACGAGTGGAGCTGTTACAAAGTGATGATATACTTGACGACTGCTATGTATTTTAGAAGAAATTTAACTGAAACTGCACTCTTTGAGAGAGGTGAGACAAGAGAATTGTGACAGGCAAGAGGGAAAATCTACACAAGCATTTTAACGTGTTCAGCATGAAACCATATCTCCTACGAGCTCCCGACTTTAATCCGGCATGCGCGGTAACATCGCCCGCAGGCATCGTCGCTCCCTCTGCCGGTGGGCGAGTATTACATCCGCGAACCTACGAGTGCATACGCAAATGAGACGGATGAAGGAAGTTGGATGTTCCTTCTTCTTCTCGGCGAGGGGACGATCCCAGCCCAGCCCGGCGTTGTGGACCCCGGGAGGCTGTTGCCTTCCCTTCCACAAGGCCAAGGATAACCGGCAAAGGGGGCGTGTTTGGAGGGGGGGATAGTGATGAATCAAGGGGAAAAGAGGTGGGAAGAGGAGGGGAGAAAGGAGGGGAAAGAAGTCAGGGGAAGTGAGACAGTCGAGGGGTAATAATGAGGTAAAAATCATTTTCTCTTAAATACGAGTTAAGCACTGAACCTCGGGAGAAAATGAAAATGATAAATTAATAAAAATGCATTACCGATGACTTAGGGAATCCACTTCGGGGAAACATAAAAAACAAGACAAGCTTTTTAAAATAACAACCTTCTGAACAAAAACAAATATTAGCGTTCAATTATTAAAATCAGGAATTTTTCGATAGGGTATTCGCATAAACGATTTGATGATACAACATCAGTAATGTGAATACAAACAATGATTCAACCTGGTGAGAGGCTATGCCATTTGGAGGATTTCTGATGGAGATTACAAATGTTGATATCTTATTGACGCTTCACATTCAACAGAGAAATCCATTGCAGAAATAAATGGCAGAGAGACTAACCTACGAAAGAAAATTCCGGAGAACTTAAGTCCAAAGAGGCAACAATAAATAATTGTTAGCAGGAGAAAATAATCTAAGACGTGAGGATAGCTGTAATGTTGGATTGCAAACGCGCTTCTTGATCCTCGATCCCCAAGCATGTTTCTCTTACAGTAAGGGTACTCGAGGTTTGGAAACGTTGTTCCATGAGAGTTACAAAGAATGGAGTAAGAGTCAAGCATGTATTTATTTTTGTGTGTAGCGGCTACGTGGGGCATTTGTTTTTATCGAATGTTTAAAACCCTGGCTCTTCATCCTGCAGTCACCCAGTGCACGGCAAACGAGGAAGAGTTCAAGTGGGAGCGATAAGAGCGGGAATGCATACTGAAATAGAGCAATACCCCTCGGAATTGTTAATTGTAGCACGGACGAAGTCGCTTCGCACGATGTCTAGGCTCGAGGATTATTAGGGATGGCGCAAACTTTTAATTTTGTCTCGGGAGAAGAGATAGCCAAACACGCTGCCGCTATACACAACAAGCATCGCTACTGCAAGAGGGTTAGAGAAGTCCTCGCAGTGAAATGTTCCTCCCCTGCTGCTACCCTTCCGTGTTCCTCTTCTCCCCCTATCCACTGCCTCTCCCTATCAGCCTCCGCTCCGCGCATCACATACTCACCTTTCCTGTCCCCGCGCTCCCCAGAATTAACATTCAAAACAAAGGAAAAAAGAAACTCACCCGCCAAACCCAGATCTCTACTCCATCTCCTACAAGGGACGAGAAATAACGGAACACGCTCATTTCTTAGTTCTAAGCGTTACATGCTCTCCGTAAGACGATCTCCGGAAACAACGCCTGTGAAACAAAACATTTCTTCCTTGGACTCGTAACCGCCTTCGTATGTTTCGCTACATTATTTTTTGGCTCGTTGATTTTTAAACTCACTCATGCATTTCCCAGCGCTACGATAAGAGAACCCTCTAGGGGGAGTGCGAAGAACTTGCGCGGCGTGTCTTGTGAGTGCGGATAATGGCGCAGAGTTCACTGAGGATAAAAAATGACGGCTGCAGCATAAGAGGAGCAGCAATGTTTCCTACGACTATTCTTACTCTCTAAGCTATGACATAGGTACAGCCACATAAAAACAGATGATTATTGGACTTATCATGACGTTTGTAAGCATAAAGGGCTAAAATTTACAGTGTGAAAACATTAGGAGCAATGATGCGCATTACCTGGATGAAAACACGCATTAAAAATTCATAAAAGTTTAAAGATTCAAATTATAATAAACCCCACAAATATTAAAATTACTTCGGTAAAAGTTAAAAGTCTGATCGATTTCCATTTTCGGGGTTTTTCATTATGAGGCTTAGAAACTTCATTCAAAAATTAATTTAAAATAAAATTATACCAATATCTTCAACACTTTACCTCCTTTTAGAACATGATCTATGGATCATACAATTTCAATAACGAGCAAACCTTAGTGTGTACCTTGAGTTGGTGGATACCACACACAGAAAAAAAGCTAGGTAAGGTTCTAAAAATAGGAAGGGCCAAAACAATAATGCAAGATACACTGAATTTCCAAACCAAATAAACGTTGTAGCCATATTTATCGATGGAAATAAATTCATTGATTTCGTAATAATTTATCTACTGAAATAGACTCGTACCATGAGATCTAAAGAAATTCCGAGGCCGATCACAGAAAATAAAATGAGTGCGTCATTCATAACCCCGTCCTTCTCCAGTCCTCGACCAAAAAAAGGAAACACGAATCTCACATATTGTAGATGAAGCGGAGGACAGCTACGAGGCGAGTTGAATAGTACCGCCCATCGCCATTGGTCTATTAAGCGCACAGACGCTCTCCCATCGAGTTACTTGCGCTAGAGTTCTCGCGCCCCTCACCCACTTACTCATTGTTCCTGTAGGTACTCGCTGTTTTTCAGCGGGTGGTCCCTCGACTCGTATCACACATTCTTTGACGACCAGTTAAATAGTCCAAAGGAGGGGGCTGTCACTTGGCTCTCCACTTCGCAACGCGATACAATCGATTTCACCCGATCATTTTCCTTCTATATCCTCGCACTACCGTTTGTTGTCGTGTACTCCGACCCTTTTATAGAAGACTTCCGAGGAGTGAAGGTAAAAGGGGTTTTGAAAGAAAACGCAGAGGGTGTCCCAGATGGGAAACGGAACGCGGCTTCATACAATTCGAGCGGCTGAAAGGATAAAGAAAGCTCGACATACCAGTTTAGATCAAACTCACAGAGCATTTCGATACGCGACAAGCCGATTGAAAGCAAAAGAACTGCTAAAATATCCGGGGGAGGCAAACAATCTATACTGAAGGTAACTGCCATCATCTTTGATCTATACGAGCAAATACAAGAATTAGATAAAAATTAAATGCTATAATGATGCGGAAGGTAAATACAACAGGATAATCACTATGACCACTATTAGGCATTTTAATGAAGTTAATTTATAATATAAGCACTTATACACCACGCAGAGTTCATGCATCTCAACTGCTGCTTCGTGCAAAAACAAATTTTTACACTTGATGATGGTTTTATGCACTTTTACTCACGCAACATTGCGCAAGTATTTATCTAGAATAAACGTAGCACATAAAACGAGAAAATGTGATTTATTCAGCATCAGAGACGGTCAATTACCACTTCCACCGTCCCATTGTCAAAGCAAAGACTAATCAAGATGTTGCCATTGACCATCGAATGAAAATACATTAAATATCATGCCAGGTACATAAACACATTATTCTAGGCCGTATTAAAGGTTTGCACACTCCCTGTGGCTAGATATTCATGGTCAAACAGAGAAACAAGAAAGCATTAGTTATAATACGGCGATCTTTCTTCCGTTGCTTGCTCAACTCTGGCGTGAAGCAAAGAATTGGGGTAATTACAATTCATAACTATTAACTTATTTCCGCAATAAAATATCTCTCAACGCCTATGCGCGAAGTAATCGATCTTTTGAAGAGCAGTTAAAAATGCAAAGGAAGAGATGAATACGGATTGCACCATATAAATAGAGGTTTAAGAATTGATTAGAAACTTGAAAATATATGGAGAAAAAGTATCATTGGCCCTACTGCTCCACCTCGAGAGGCTAAGGAGAGTTTCATGTTGCGGCGCACCAACAACCACTTCATTCATGAGTGATTTCCACAATAATCAACCAATTCTTCTCAAAAACTAACTAAAATACTCTGCGTTGAACTTTATTTCCTATTCGAATTTCGGCAACGAATCATTTTAAATTTACAATTAGGCATTACATTTTATTTGGAACAGCACTTCCACTCATGCCTTTCTGAATTTAATACAACATTAACAAGATACCATATTATGGAGTATACATATAATGATGCTACATCAATGAAGTGAAAAGCATTTGTAAGCTATTTAGTAAATAGAAAAGGACATACATACATACCCACCACCCCATTTCCTTTCGGGTTACGCGACTAAATGAATTCATTTATTGCCGTTACCCGTACTTGTATAGTAGACACCTGGCTCCCTTTGTAACATTTTCTCCAAAACTCCCTATCGTAACAAACCACTTTTGTGTCTCTCGCACTTCGGCATTGCGTCATATACGATGTTCTATTCCTAATATTTCTCCTCTTAGAGTCTATTTTGACACATTCGCCCATTATTTTCGCGGTCTACCTCGTCCTCTCACATAATTCACTCTACTATCGAGTATCTGCATCGTATTTCAACTCTCATCCATTTTCTCGACATGGCCAGACCTACGAAGCACACTCCTTTAATATACGTCCATTACTGGAGCATCTAACCCACATCATCATCGTTGGTTGTTAAATCCTACGATTGGTCGAGTGAAGCCCCCCAACCTTCCTGCCTAAGGCTAGTTCCTTTACTTCCTGGTAGTCCTTCTGATGTACTTTCCACTTTATTCGTCTCACGTACTTTTCCGTTGGCCTTCCTCACGGGACTTAGCCCTCTATTTTCTCTTAAATTTTTTACACACCTACTGCGCCTCCAGGTCCATCTGGTTCATCTATTCTGTATAGTATTCCATATGGTCCTTTCCTATTCTGCTCTTCTGTACACTCCTTCATTTCAAATTTTCTCCGTCTATTTGATCTTCAATATCCTTCTGCAACACTAGGTTTATAAACCTTCTGGTATACCTTTCCAATGGGACATGTTTCCTATCCTAAGAGTGCCACGCTCCAATTGGATGATTCACACACTGTTCCCTCGTTCGTAGTCGTATCTTCACAGCAGATGCCATTATACTATGAACTCTACTTCGCAGTTCTACAACATTAACAGACACTTCATACGTTCTCTCAGCTTGAACTATTGTTCGCTTCATGTCCTTTCATATACGTACACTACATGAGCATCTAACCCACATGCTATTGAAAAGAATCAATTAACGAAGAGGCTGCTCATATAAAAAACTTAAATAATTCCTAAAATGTTTACATCGCCTACACATCACCTAAATTGCCCCGGAACAAGAAATGAACTCCACGTAATCTGTGCCATCATTTCACCACTCTTGAATGACACGGAGTTATTCATTTCCTTTGAGGAAAGTTAACGGAACCATTAAGCAGAGGCATCAGCGGCTCTCATGAATAATTCCTCATCAACCACACGATCGATCATTTTGGTACAGGGGCTCCGCTCACGGAATAAAGAGAAATGTATGATATCATTTAAAAGGGCTTACAGAATTAAAAATACAGAAATTATTCACGCCGAGTCTGTTAAGTACTTAGGAGTCACAATTAGTCACGACCTATCTTGGGGAAAACATATTAGGGAAATATGCGGTCAAGCATATAGGAAGCTAGGCTTTATCAAGAGAGTACTCGGAAAATGTGATGAGAAAGTGAAAGAACGTTGTTATTTTTCAATCGTTAGGCCTCATCTGGAATATGCTGTTAGTGTATGGGATCCATACGAAACGGGCTTGATATCAGAGTTAGATCGCGTACAGCGAAGAGGAGCTAGGTTTGTGAAACGATGCTACGATAAGTTGGCTAGTGTGTCTGGACTGTTAGAAGAATTAGGATGGGAATCGCTATCACAGCGTAGATTAAATTATAGGCTTAACCTCCTAAATAAATTTCAGGAAAATCATTTTACTGACGACGTAAAAAACATACTATTAACCCCTTCGTACTACGGCAGATTAGATCGCGCCAATAAAATTAGAGAGCTAGATTGTAGAACCGATAGGTATAAAATGTCATTTTTTCCGCGTACCATTCGGGACCATAACAGCTGTGATCGTCGTCATGAATAGTTCGAGTATTGACAATAGGCAGGCAGTTAATCTTTCTCATTATATTCTCCTATTTCTTATTTATGCATGATGTAAATAATGATGTTCTTATTTATGCATGATATTTTGAATCTGTAGTAGTAGTCTTTGTATCCCTTGCATGTTAGAACGATTGGAGATACAATGTTTCTTGGGTATTAGATTTGTAATTGGCGCTTTGCATGTGTGGTACGCGGGTTTTTAATGTAATGTCGGTGTTCTACCATATCATTCATGCATGCCTGGTGCGAAAGCACCCCCTGCCACACACCCTTTGGGTGGCTTGCAGGGTATGACGTAGATGTAGATGTAGATGAAAAGGGAATTAATTTGGTGAGAATGTCCCGGGTCCCTAAACCTTTGACTTACTCATTCACGGATAAAAGAATGTTGAAATATCAGACGCCCTCACCCTACATCACTGCTTTTAGTGAATCACAGGAAAAAAACACAATGCGGCAGGAAGAAGAGATCCAACAATCTATTCACTCCAACAATCATTACTAATACCCTTTCTCGCACCTCACTTCCAAATAAGGTTCACAATGTTTTCTGTTAGCGATTAAAACAAAAAGATGGCGGCATCTAAAAGATTTAAACAGTCCCAACGGGCGAGCGATTATTAAGGGGTCTCGCAACAAGCTGCCGCGGCACATGGACGCGCACACAAGGGCGCAGCCTAATAACGGGAATGGGCGTCGGCGACGGTTGAACAGCATCGCATAAGTTTAAGCATTGAAATTGTCGAGCAGCGGAAGCGGAAAATTAGACGGAAGAGGAGAGAAGGAGAGCGACAAAAGAGAAACACGAACGCGGAAGGGAGACGGACGCTAAACGAAGGGCAATTAAACGAAAGGCTGAGGACGGCGGCGGTGGAGGATGAGGAGGGTTGGCTGCATCCACGAGGCTCGCTTTAAGGGCGCTCCCAAGCGGCAGACAATGGCGTTATGAGTAATGAGAGAGAGGCAAAGAGGCGTGAGTCACGGATGCGAGAGTGCGGAGGCACAGGGACAAAAATAAAAAGAGGAAGAAGGGATACAAAGGGGTACTTTCCCTCAATAACCTTAAAGGGTTAGACGTGCCTCTCTCTCTCTCTCTAGTCCGCGACCACGTACCTACCCATCTCCATCTACTTATTACCCTCCAAGCCACTTCATGGGTGTGAGGCAAGGGGTGAGTTATCATCATTACCAGTCTTGAGATCTCTCGCGGGGAAAAATTCGGGGAATAACTCGTCAAACTAATCGTAAATTTGGTTTTTTTAAAGGAGTACTTGGAAATTTTGACGATATTTTGACTTCTCCCTTGTTAGTCCCCACTCGGAATACCTTGCCAGTCTTTGGGATCCTCATGAGGTAAACTAAAAAAACACAGAACGCGTGCACGGAAGATCAGCAAGGTACGTTAAAAGCAGTTACGACAGTCTCGTCTGTGTTACTCATCTTTTTGAAGAAACTGGGATGAGAATCCTTTTCAGACCGTAGAGTAAAATTTAGACAATCTTTTCTGGGAATTCAAAACCAATTTATTTTTTGGCGACGTTATGAATACCTTATGAACTCCAGCATACGACAGAAGATGAGATTATGAGAATAAAACTAGGGAAATACACTGTATAACAGACAGGTTTATAATATCTTCTTTCCCACGGTCGATAAGAGATCATAATGGCAACTAATGAGATTTTGAATTGAAAGAAAGTTAGTCAACAGTACGTGTAGCTGATTAGTTGGTTTGTTCCCTAGTAATTGTTCCTCAATCTGCCACGTAGTGCTAACATCACATTTCGTATGATCCCTGCATGACACTGGTTCCTCGTTGGCGTAGTAGCAATAAACATTAATAAAAACACGTAGTAGCAATAAACATTAATAAAATACTTTATGTAGCATTGATAGCATACGTATAGTGTAGTGCATGTTGGTGGAGATTATAGGTACATACATTATAGTGTATTTCAGTGATAACTCGCCCACTGCTACACACCCTTTAAGAGGTTTCCGGGGTAATTTGTCGGTGTGGATGTAACCTATTGGACAAATGTGTCTTTAAATCGTTTGACATTGCATTACCAAAACGTAAATGGCGAAGTCCAGTACGGCAGAGTGATCCACTCCGAAATTTTAGCTTCCTTACTAATATCAGCATCAGAATTCTCACCGCAGCGAGAGCCTCCAATAGAATTTATATCATGATTGGTCGTTCAATTCTAAATTGGTTGACTACAGCCCTCCACCATTCCCTATCTAATGCTAGCTCCCTTAATTCGCGGTAGTTTTTCTTGTGCAGCTTCGTCTTCATTTGGTGTAAGCACAGTCTTCACTTCTATCCATTGGCCTTCCTCAACACACTTTTCCCTCCATTTTTCCTACAATTACACATTACGCACTGCAGGTCTGAAAATATGCAGGGCTGTGAAAAGATTCAAGGGGAGGACATTCGTACAGAGAGGTTCAACAATTATTTTCCTGCACAGATCATTCCTAATCGCAAACTTAACAGACTGGAAGCAACTCACGGAAGGCCACTTTAAACAGTAGATTTTTTGTATATACACACAATAGCATGAATTCTTTTATGGGGAAAACTATACTGCGATAAACTGATAAACAACCAATAATCGCTTTCTTATTATGTAGATACTAACCATCTAGCTCCACGTGAACCTATTATCTAGCATATCTCCCTTAAATATCCTACTTGCATGGCAATTGTGCATGTTTGGTGATCTTCACCCCCTGCCACCCACCGTCGTGGTGGCTCGCAGGGTATTACGTAGATGTAGATGTAATGTAAATTGTATGACTGTCAGAATGAATGAACGTGAAGTAAAACTAGCTCAAATTCCATTAATTTTCTTGAAATTTTTATAACACATTTGTTGGTACAATTAAATGTACCGACGAATGTATAACCAAGTAAAAATGTAGAACCAATAAAACGCACCGTGTAAAGCGGTGTTACAAAGCATTTCCTGAATCACTCTCTTAAATTCTTGCCTCCTATTCTCTCTCAGATACGGCTAGATGGCGACCCAATAACCAAATGTCTATGCTATGGCCTTTAAAGTAACAACATTCACAGATGTCAGCCATATAACTGCTATATTCATGATAAATTTCGCATTTTGTGCTTGCACACCACTTCCATCAGGCAGTGGGGTTCGTTACATTACTTTGTGTACTGAGACATGTGAATGCGGTGCACTTGGGGGAACTTTCCACGGTATTAGGTCCCCAACTATAATATAACGTTGGATTTGTTGTGTCTTGTAAGTGTGGTACGTGGGGAAAGAATGAGACAGAAACTTTACTTTGAAGGCTAGACCTCTCTTTCTATTACCTTAAATAGAACTATAATAGTTTTGAGGCGTCGAGGAGGAGTTCAAATTTCTTAGGAAGCTAAGCACACTAACGTAATCACGTAGGTATAGTAGTGATAGAAAAAATGCCACGGATATGCTTCAATTGTAAATCTCAATAAGTCCACATAACTATTGAAGCCGAATCACTAGCATCACTTGGAGACACCAGGTTCCACACTGAATAGCAACGTGTCATTCACAGTGGAAATAAAATAAAAATAAATGAAAATAGTTCACAGACCTTTAATCACTATGTGAAATAAAATTCTTTCCATCCATGAGTTCAATGGATTCTGGATTACTGTAGTGAATCTCGTCATAATGAAAGCAACATAATGCACTTTCCCACGAACTATTTACAAGTTTTAATCCTTCCACCTTCAATCATATATGCATTTGGCATTGTCTAACTTTTGGAGAGCAAGCGACGGAAGAAAAACGATAATGCAGAGGCTAAATATAAAAAAATAGTTAAAAACATGGATGAACATAATTTTTCTCGTTGGTGAATAAATTACATGAAAAAATTAGGAGAAGATGAAAATGATTAGGGTAATGGCGACTAGAAGACAACATCAGGTGGCGGGGGTTTGTAAGGAAGTTAAGTAGTCACAATCCAATAAAGACCAGGGCTTACTATTCCACGGCAATATGTCATGAAAGTGGAGGACACCAGTAAGGAAAGTGTCACGAGAAATGGGACAGTGACACCACAGAAAGAGGAACCGAAAGAGTAAATCACCACTGAATATATTATTCTCGTCACTGTGCATTCAAGCCTGTTTCATGGACCGAGAAAATAATGGAAATGATGAAAGGTTAAATGCAAAGAATGGAAAACGTCAAAAAGACAACGAGAGGCGGGACTGCTGAGAGGAATAAATTAAAAACTAATTTGGTATCAAGATCAGAAATCACAACGTTATACATCTACATCTATGTCATACCCTGCAAGCCACCCAAAGAGTGTGTGGCAGGGGGTGTTTCCACACCAGGCATGCATCAATAATACGGCAGAACACCGAAACTACAATGGAACCAGCGTACCACACATACAACGCGCCAATTAAAATCTACTAACTAAGAAACTTTCTATTTTCAATCGTTCCAACATGCAAGGGGTACAAGGACTACTACTACAGATTCAAAATCTCATGCATAAATATGAGCATCAATATTTACATCATGCATAAATAATAACGTAAAATATATAAAGAGATAGATCTACAATCTAGCTATTCTTACTATTCGCACTATTCATGACGACGATCACAGCAGTTATGATCCCGAATGGTACGTGGAAAAAATGACATTTTATACCTATCGGTTCTACAATCTAGCTCTCTAATTTTATTGGCGCGATCTAATCTGCCGTAGTACGAAGGGGTTAATAGTATGTTTTTCACGTCGTCAGAAAAATGTTTTTCCTGAAATTTGGTTAGGAGGTTAAGCCTATAATTTAATCTACGCTGTGATAGTGATTCCCATCCCAATTCTTTTAGCAATCCAGACACACTAGCAAACTTATCGTAGCATCGTTTCACAAACCTAGCTCCTCTTAGTTGCACGCAATCTAATTCCGATATTAACCCCGCTTCATATGGATCCCATGCACTGGCAGCATTTTCCAGATGAGGCCTAACGATTGAAAAATAACAACATTCTTTCACTTTCGCATCACATTTTTCCG
The DNA here is from genome assembly GCA_963169105.1 of Ceriagrion tenellum. Taxonomy (NCBI): domain Eukaryota; kingdom Metazoa; phylum Arthropoda; class Insecta; order Odonata; family Coenagrionidae; genus Ceriagrion; species Ceriagrion tenellum. Next base: position 4,168,700 of record OY720633.1, read on the forward strand.
CGTATTCTCTTGATAAAGCCTAACTTCCTGTATGCTTGACCGCATATTTCCCGAATATGTTTTCCCCAAGATATGTCGTGAGTAATTGTGACCCCTAGGTACTTAACAGAATACACATTCGGACGGATAATTGCTGCTGATGATGATTAATATAATGGAGTTGATTATGGCAACAAGAACGGGCAGAAAGCGAGGACGAGGAAAAGGGAAGGAAGGGCGGAGTTCATGTTGAGGAAAAACCAGTATTCTGCGGAAGTTCGTACCGATAGTCTGGGAGACGAATGTGATTTACGGACGCCCCCCGTCCGCACGTGTGCGGCCCTTTATACGGCTTTGAAGGCAAGAGGAGGAATACACAGTGCACACGGGGCGAGCCATTTCCTTTCCCTTCGAGGACACACTTTCCTTCTCCTATATTAAGACATTTAGTCTAAAACTAACGCGACAACATTTAAGGATGTTCCATCGTGACTACGTGAGTGAAAACAAACACTAAATTACTTTTTATTTGTTTGTTTGGTTTGAAAACCCTGCTTTCGGCGACGACTGGCGTCACCCAATGAAAACCAAAAGCAAGGTTGAAAATTTTACGCAGATTAATCCGCAAATAGTTTTTAATAAACCCATTCTTTTATAACCACTGGATTCGACGGAAGAGCCATTTCCATGGAATTAACGCGTTTTGACTTCAAATATTGCAGTAATTGCCTAATATATCACAAAATGAGACAGCAAGGAATTTGTTTCATTCAGCTTCTCCGAATTATTTCCTTCTTAAAACCAGTTTTCCCCGAAAATTACAAACATCATCATCTCAGTATTCCACCGGCTAACTGGTTGGTTTTTGAACAGTACCGATCTTTACACCCCAATCTCTGGTATATCGTTCTCCTATACCATCTATAGGTGAATAGAGATGATCAGCCATTAGATCCCTCTTAGAAGCATCTAGTCTTCTTCCTCTTTATATTTCGTCCAGAATTCCTATTCTCTTCTCTCCTCTTCAACACTTAGCCAGTGTTCTCCCAATGACTGCCCTATTCGCTTTCTATCTCTTTCCCCACGTTCTCTATCCATCTCTTCTGCCTCTAAGATAAAGAAAAATACTAATTTCCCATGTTTCTCCCACTGCCACATAAAACACGATGTAATTATGAGTTTAATTAGATAGTAAAAGAGCATGTAAGGTAACATTTTGTCGTTCATATCAGGTGGAGGACAAGTTGGTCTACAAGCGGATGGAATATAAATAAATAATATTTTATTCATTTTACTGTGATGCCAACTTTGCAGTGTGTATTTATGATACCTGCTTACTGCGTTATTATCATAGGACTCTAAGCCTAGACAGTAATAAAACAATTCATAAAAATACGGCTCAGACTTTCCACGCGCATTTATTAGTTCGCCCCCGCAGCTTCTCTGAGAATTCGCATAGAAGGCCACATTGGCAATTGTCATCGCCTCCTCAAACGGTTCTTGTGCCTCACATACGAGCTTGACCTCTCTTGGCACCCGGAAAGGAAAGGGGACGGGGGGCACTCTTAAACACCCGCACGCCCACGCCTTCCGAGAGCGAATGGGATTAGTTTCTCAAGCGGACCCGTGTCGACACGAGAGGGAAAATGCGGTCGGTTCATTGGAGTACATTAGCGAGGTGCTCCCACACTTGCGGGCGCAGGTGAGAGACGAATCCGCCCTGCTAAAAAATTCTGTGTAGTTTCCTTATAAATACTTCTACAGAGTTTTTAAAAAAATTCTGTACATATTCCTTAAAGAATTGAAACTCCATTTTACGGAATTTCCCTACGACGTTCTGCAGAATACCATAGGATGTTTTGTAGAATTTCTTAGGACGTTCTGTGGAATTCCCTACGACTCTCCATATAGGTCCTTAGAAAAGGAACTGGATCAACGGAAACCTCACATATTTCCGTAGGATTGCTGAAGTTCTACAGAACAGCTTGTAAGAAGTTATTTTGCTCTGCAGAAAAGAACTCTACAGAACATATGTTCTCTAGAGTCAGGTTCTCATGTTTCGCACAAATCCTTAGAAAAGTAATTAGTTCTGAAGAAAGAGAGTCAATTTCCGCAGAATTCCTTACGGCGCCCGTGGCTGCCGTTGGATGTGAGTCGCCGAGTCGATTCTCTTTCGCCTTCCACGTCGTCGTTGCAGAAGGACGAGTCATCATTCCCTCGTATTCCCTCCACTCTTTCTCAAGGTAATGACGAAGAAATAAAAAAAGAGTAAAAAATGGCACCTCATGGCTTGGATGAAGGCGCGCTCCAGTTCCAATACGTCCAAGGAGTCGTTCCATTGTTTGACAAACACATCACGTTCGGCGGCTCCGAGATAATGTGAAACAAATGACGAGCGCGTGGACGCATGGAAGGGAAAAAGCACGGGAAGGCCCGCTTCCCCTCTGCTCTGTCGCAAGGTCGCACATCCACGTCCTCCGACACGAGACTCGCTCCATTTTCCCATTATTTTATTTGCTCCCTCAAATAAACAATAAAAATTTCAAAAACTCGCTCTAAAGGTCTTTTTTAAAAAGCAAATCTTGATTTAGAGATGTGATACGGAGAGGAAGATATATTTACGCCCGACGATTTCCAAAATCGTTAGGTGTAATTTTTACCGCTCTACGTCGAAATATTGGCAGCGTATGACAGATTTAGAATGCAGCTGTTCCATTCCACGAAAATGTTTTAAGCTCGGCCATTATATTTTTTACTATGGAAGAGGTGATGTTTTATGGACCACTCGTGACCATAGACGGCACAGAAATTTCATGTTCACCATGGCATCCTCGTTCCATATGTTTCCTATAAAGCGTGACCTACACCCTCACAAACAAGCACCCCTCCTCACTGCGTAAATACATATTTTTCAAAACAACTCCATGAAACCGTTTTTCCCGGACATTTTACGTGACAACGTGGAGTTTAGATCATCTTATTTTTCCCGCTCTGTTAATTTTCTCGTTGATATTTAAAACTTCTCGTGATAGTCAAAGTTTTGGTTTAAACTTTAAATCGCTTAACAATGTACTGACGTAACTAATATAAATGAACCCAATAATAACGCCCAGTCTTGAACGATTATTCCATTAATTAAATCTACATAGGTATGTGGAGGATGATACGCTAAACTGCTCATGACAGAAAAAATTATTTCCGGAAGAAATGGAAAATGCAGAAATTGTTATATAAATAAAATTTAAATTGAATAATAACAAATTTCAGTTTACCACTGACACCTGATGCGGACAGGAGAGACAAGCTCTGCATCCTTACGAGTGGTTCATTTTTCTCACAAGTTCTATCTTCAAGAGTTAGAAGCTTGAGTCAACGCAATAACTAATATTTAAAAATATTTTATAAGATACGCTAACACAATTGAATGGCGAATCGTCAAATGATTTATATAGCATCTTAACCTTGAGTGGGTCTGGACTAGGCTCGTGTTAGGGCGCTAAAGGTAGCACATCGTAAATTTTCGCGTGCTTCAACATGATATGACCAAGCTAAGCAATACGAATCAAATTATTTTCCACTTTATTGCATGTGTTTTCGCTGGTTTTCATTACCAACAGAATTGAAGGTCACTAAAGATTAAATCCTTTCCCGCGAATGCTGAGCGTATATTCTTCTCGGAGATTCCGCCGGGTTAAATTGGCAAAAAGCACCCACGTTTCAATGGACTCCATCGTCTCGTGGGTATATCCTGAAGACGATGGACGTGTCCTGAAGTTTACGCAGAAAGATAGACGAGTCTTTGTTTGATATGTCAGTGCTTTTCGCCGAATTAACCCTTACTAGGTCCCGAGAGGAATTTTATCTAATTGCCACGAGCTTGATACGTATAGAGTTTTGCTGCGGGGGACCAGTCAGGACTCGCAGGAGACAGAGGAAGCGATCGAAACCGGGAGGATGTGGAGAAACCGATAGACTGAAAGATGGACGAATGAGATTTTGGCAAGGTAGGGGAGGAAAGGAAGAACCTAAAGGCAATCCTGTATGATGTTAGGAGCGAAAAGAGAAGAATATGATAAGGGTATGAAAGAGAAAACTATGTAGATGGAAGAGACATTGGAAATGGGCTGACCCGAAGAAAGATGTAGCGTAAGAAAATACTGGGACCTTGGCTGTACCTACGCCCTTGCCTAGAGGAACAGGAAAATAGTCATGGTAAATCTATTTCCTCACCGAACTTACAAACGAACGAAACGAACGAAAACGAACGAAGCTTACAAAATAAATAAACCCAATGAATAACAAATTAAAGCTGCAAGACGTTGGAAGTAGGGTCTGCTAAGAATATTAGATGTTTTTGGTCATTATTTGCTGAGAAGGTTCATGTAAAATGCTAATGGCAAAACATTATTTAAATTATACGGTACAAGATCTTCTCTTGAGAAAAAATGGCAATCTTGGCTACGCAATAAATGTCAAATCGATTAAAAATCGCGTCAATCGCCGAAATAAATATACACGGCAGTTGCAAGGGCAATAGGTACGTACCAACAGAAAATTTAAGGGCGATTAAAATACAGTTTTAGCGCACAGAATGCTACACAGAAGCAAAGGGTGGACTTCGCGCGGGTTAAATCCTGGCACATAGCACAGAGAGGGAAGGTATGAGAGGGGGTCCTTCCGGAGGATGAGGACCCTTGCGGGGGCCGCCACCAGGGATTGCGGGCGGGTCGAGCCAATCCTGAGGAAATAGCCCTGTCCACAAATGGAGACACGCGGCTCCTTCCGGGAAACTAAGCAAATTGCTGCTCGCTGCAATGCATGGAATTTAGAGTCATTCGCTGTGCGATGGGGCGGGGATTACGGGAGGCAGGAAAGCGGTGGACTAGGAGGCGAACAGGATGGAGGAAGAGACGCTGAGGAATGGAATTGCCGGATGAAGAGGAAGATACGCGAGAAATTGGAGCGGCGGGGTACAGAACGTGGCATGGGAATGAAATGCAATTGGTCAAAACGGAGGCAAACATTCTTCAGGGACAGTGTGGAAGCGTCCTACATTAAACTATTTCACCGGTTAAAGGTAGATTTAACGAAAAAGAGAGAAAATTCCCCATGTTTGTACACAAGCAGGACCCTATCTATTGATACTTTTTTCATCCCCGCGCAGGTCCTTCTCTCCTTCATCCTGTCCATTTCATTTCCACTTACCCAACATAAACCCCTCAATCACGGCCTCGAGCAACCAATCGCCACTCATTACCTCTTCCACTCACGTATCCTGCCTTCCCATGGACTCATCCATAAGTTTCCTTTCCTCACCAACCATACCAAGCACTTCCTCGTTTGTTTCCCTTTCCGTCCACCGCACCTTCTGCATTCTCCTGCAACCTGCTCTCGTCCTTCTTTCTCAGAGAACACGTTTCTGCCCCATACAACGCGACACTCCATTTCAAGCCCTTCATTAGCCTTACTTTCTTTCTCCAAGGTCCCCATCATCAGCTCACTTCTATCACTGAACCCTTCTTCCGCTAACGTCATTCTCCCCCAAATATATATAGGATCCCACACCCGTTATGAATTGTAATTTCTTAAAAGACCGACTACCCAACGCCTGTTAGTCCGCGAATTCAACCAAATATATCAACTGGCCTCCCACTGTGTCTGCGGAGGCATGCGGCAATGACATTAATTAGGAGTGGATAGAAATCACCGAGGAAACTCTTTCTTTTAACGTGAGGAAAAGCGAGACAATTTCGCCAAGATCGCCAAGTTTATCCTTCAAGATACTCGAGTACAGTCTGGCAGCATCTGCTATACGTCAATGGCTCTCCAGTATATCTGCAGAAACCAAAGTGTTTTCCTGTATTCAGAATTTCGTATTTCAAGAAAAATTCGTCTTCGTAAACGTCGATAAAAAGTGAAGAAAAAGTAAAATCTGATGTCCATCATAGAGAGGAACCTCTTTCTCAAAATTTATTTTAAAAATGAGGCATGACAGAAACGTAACTTAGGCCCAACTGCTATGAAATCTTTCCGCAACAATCATTTTTCTACGGGAGATAAAAATTCCAATCACGAGATGTCGGCGATGAGATTGTTCCAGTGGTTGACGTTAAGCTTTTCATTCACCAAAGTAATCGATTAGAACCCATTTACAACAAATATGCCGAAACACTACAACCATAACAGAAAGGTTCTTAAATATTATTAAAAGATAGATATCTTATAAATATATCACAGCAAAATTCTTCATGTTAGCTCGAGATATATGTAGTGATAATTTACCGAGAGAAGTATTACAAAAAAGCACAAAAAAGGCTAACCAATTCTAAGTATTAATAAACAGTGCGGTAAAAGCAAGGCCGCGAAATGCCGCAGCACCATAAATATTTTACAACCGATGTCATTCGTAGACCTTCTATCATATGACCCTTGAAAAGTTGACCCAAATCTCTGCCGTATAACACACAAGATTCCGAGGGAGTATTACTCACGCAACCATCATAATGCTGAATTCATCATCAATTACCGCGTTTCCGGCATTGAATGAGCTCTTGAGAAGGTCGACATTACTCGGTCTTCACTTGGTTACGGCGGTTGGAAATAATTGAGCAAATTCAACTCAGTTTTCCCATGATAAATCATTCGTAAAATTTAAACATCACACGACAGGAGCAAACCTTCAACTCGCAAGGACAATGAAATAAGATATTCTCAGCCTCATACACGCATCCAGTTGGCTTCAACGCGTGAAATAAATAATTAGAGCGAAGTTTTCAAGGCGGTTCAGTCTGGTACGCGAGTCGAGCACAACCTCGGAAATACACAAAGAAACGACGTCAAATTGATTGACGAAGGCGACTGTTTCGCTTCCGACGTCGGCTGAGTTGACGGAAGCATTATTCGGTTACGGATACTTGGACAGATTCCTGGGTATAATCACTCATCTGAATAAATGGGCCGCGTTCCATCTGGTCTCTATCTATTTCTTCTACTGGGAAGAAATCATTTGCCATACCATCTAGGGAGAGAGAATTATTTCAAATTGACAAACCACGTAGAGCAAATCAAATAACACATACAAAATTTACAAATACGCGTTTATTGCATCGATGTAGTTGATAAGCAATAAAAGGAAAAGTAGTAATATCCCACGGAAGCTAAATTACAATTGCGAATTTATTATTTCGCGAGATTGACACATAAATGTAACAAGTGGCAGAAATTATTCCATCAAAACGTGTTACGAGCCACATAATCAAAGAAGAGTCATTCGTGCTAGGGCTGGGAAAAACAGAGTGCGTGCAGAAGGGTAGGGCCGTCCTAAATCCGTATACTGTCTTCTGAGAGCCGCCGAAAGAAAGCATGGCAGGCCCTACCATTGGCAGGGGGTGTGAGGACACCAGCCAGATAAATGCGTAAAGGAGATGGAATAGTAAATGGGAGTGGTTTACGAGTGACTAAATTTTTATACTGGTTACTTACTACAAGTGGAAAGACCGGATTGTTGTACCTATCTATTAGGCAAAGTGTATCTAATATTTTTTTCTTCTGTCGGATCTTCGCAGAGAGGCGTCCCAATAACATCCTCTGTGTTACACTAAAACACATGTCTGTTCTTAATTTTTCAAGCTACGTATACTTAGTGTGCAGTCTTCGAGTCTCTAGGGGCTCCCAACCTAATCCATGACAAATTCGTAAAATACTATTTGTTCGTTCGTAGCAGTTTTCATCGAAGCGTACAATTCTCTTTAGTAATTAATTTATGTTTTGGAATAAGCTCTCTCTTCAGGGACCTAAATGCTCGCAGCGTGTTCGAGGTGTGGCCTAACCAGAGGGAAATAGTACCTCTCTTTCACTTTTACATCCGAGAGTCTTCCTAATATACTTACCCTTGATAAATCGTAGCCGCTTTAAGGCTGCATCGCATATGCTTAGTACGTGGACTTCCTACGATAGGTCTGTGGTGATAACTCAATGTAAAGCCAAGGTAAGGTCATTCCATTTTCGAATAAGTTCTACGACGCAACACGAAAGTCCGAACGCGGACTGCTCACAAAGGACGAAGCGGTCAAGCTATTAGTAAACTCGGGATAAGGTAAAAGGGCACTGGGAAAGTGCAAAAATAAATTTCACACTTTATTTTTTATACGCTGCCAGCATTTCTGATTACTTCAGGTAGGCTTAGAACTTAATGGACAGTCATAACGCGAGCAACGAAGATAGGCAGGATATGCTAAAGGTCGTAACGGAAATTCTTTTTTGCATTATATGTATATACTATGAAATTATGGTGGCAATTGTTATTTACTTCTCAGTTAAAATTAACTATTCATCCTTTAAGTAAGTTTTGAGGCTATCTACTTTGTGCCGATTTTACAAAACAATTTACAAATCCCGGAATATTTAGGAAGATGAGAACATGAGCACAAAGTTACGGAAGTGAACTGCAAAGCAGATAGGTTTAAATATCACTATTCCCGAGAACTATAAAATATAGAAATAGCTATTAATGAGTCTAAAATTTGGATATCCTCAAGAAGAGTATAGCAAGGACTAAATATTCTACCACGTGATTCTCCATCAAAGGGCTAAGCGGTTCAATCAGCAAGTCTCGCACGTTTACAGCAAAACTCGCTCATCTTCGGACATACGTGCACTTGCATTATGCATACACGAATACTCATTATTTAGTAAGTAACAAATGTAGGATTGGGCGACGGTGAAATTCACCTCTAAAGCCATATTTACACGATGCATGTGCCTGCGCGAGTAGGTGCATAAGCAACACACTCACCATTAAAATTACACTGCGTAAACACCCAAAATGCATGAATGCGAGGCCATAAAATAGTTCCTGCTCTAATTCAGAGCTTTTATCCCCGCATACGTCCAGCCACGTACTTGCACGGGTAAAAGCATCTTGTAAACATGCCTAAACATATGTCAGCATGCGTTTGCACAATGCACGTAGTTTATGTAGACAATGTTATTAGCATATGGCACATTGCAGTGCAGCACATACTGAGGTGGCTTGCAAGTCAATGCACAGTCTTACAATTAAATGCTGAAGTTTGGGTGGCGATGGAGGAAAGAGAGCCCTCATTCTCTCGCCAGAGGGTGCTGCATTCATTTGAAGGGGAGAGATCCACAGGTGAGCGGGCACGGGGGAGGGGAGGGAGGGATCTTTCTCTGCTCTACCTTACTTCTACTCCCTCTCCTGGGCGCCCACCCCTGGAAGAGGATGGTCGGCGAGGGAGACCCTTAAGAGGGCGACGAATTAAAGCGAGGAGGGAATAGATTGCCAGGGTTGGGAGGGGGAGGGGCAATTTGGAGCGGGCCTACTCCCTGAAAGGGTGGAAGAAAGGGGGGTGGCCCTTCAGAGGGCGGGCGATCAGGGGTTGACTGAAAGGGACGGAGGGAGTGCTAATAGATTGAAAGGAAGGGGCGCAGGGAGAGAGAGAAATTAAGGAGAAAGGGCGAGATTGAATCACAGGAGAAGCGTGCATCGATCAGCGTCGATATTCGAAGAAGGGAGAAGGATATAGGAGAGGAGAAAGACAAATGTTCATCTGCACATTCCTTTCCCTATCTTTCATGTCTATTAAAGTGGGCAGCACGCGTTCGTGGGCTAATTCATCATTTCTATACATTCAATTAATATACACAAATAGGTGAATAACCGGGAAAGGTAGGTTTGAATGGGAGAAAGAAAAACTTCGAGACGTTCAAATGTGCAGGGCACTGTCTCTTAATATTTCTTTTTCCATCTCAGTATATGCACCTCCTACACCTCTTCACCATGTCCATAAAACCTATTCTATTTTTCCCTTAAGTATACTCTTCCAAGTGACCCTTCGCTGCTCATCACCCCTTCCAATTACCTACCTAGCCTTTTCCTGATCTCATCCGTAAGTTTCTTTCCCTGATCCGCCATATCCTCGTTAGTTTTTCTTTCTGTCAACCGCACCTTCTCCATTCTCCTCTACACCTTCATCTCTAACACCTGCAAGTCTATCGTCGTCCTTCTATCTCAGAGTACACGTTTCTGCAACATACAACACTACACTTCATATTAAGCTCTTCACCAGCCTCTTTTTATACCCTTACCTTAGATCCCCATCATCAGAATAGGAATAGGTTCGATGGGTGGTATAAAGAAGGGTAGGAAGTATGCTGAGGCGAAAAAAGAAATATTAATAGAAAGGGTCCTGCACATGTGATCACCAACTTCCATTTCTACCTTGTATGGTCAAAGGATCACCAAATAATAGTATTAATGCTTTTTCCTGGGATGTGTACAATCAAATGATATCTCAAAAAGTGAAGCCTTTTTCGGGGGAAATGACGAGGCAGACGATAAAAACGGGAGGGCCCTGACTCTTTGTCGCCGTGTCGTAAGACGAACGAATGGAGGGAGGGGGAAGGATGATAATGTAAGTGGGGGATGGGAGAGGAATGGGGGAGGAGGAGGGACACGGGAATGAACGCAAAACTTTTGCGGCTATTGTCCCCGATTATTAAAAAGACGGAGGCGGTTGGCGGGAGGGGGGAGGAATGGGAGTTGGCGGGTGAATCGGGGAGAGAATGTTACACCGCTTCTTAAAGAAAAAATATATCTCTTGTCTCGTTTTCTCTCTTTCCATCTTCGCCTCTGAATCACCTCGCCTTTTATTAAGAGAGAAATAAGGCGCGTCGAAAGGCATTTCAAAGCCATATTTCATAACGCACATGTTTATTTATCCTTTGGAGTTGTGTGGCGAGAGAAAAGAGCGGTAAGGTGGTGGAGGAGTATGGGTGGAGGGCGGTTGAGTGGAAAGGGTGACTAAAGATGAGATGGTGTTTCTTAAAAGGACTTAAAGAAAAGGAGAAGCAATAGAGGGCGCGTTTTCTGACGCTCGCCTTGACACATCTTTTTCGTCGCGTCTCCATCGTAAAAATCTGACTCCGCAGAAAACTCATCGCGAGTAATGAGAATACGGAGTTTCGAGAGAGGGCGGTATGCGGGCGGTCTTTGATGCGAGAAACGAGAAGGAGATTGGACGCTCGTGAGCCCACGCATCAGCGACGCAGAATAAAAAGGAAGGCAATTACAGACACCGAGAAATGTCCCTCAGAAAAGTTTAATTACCGTTACTTTTCTTCCACTTGGAAGCACATTTTAATTGATCCTTGAAATGAAGTGTTCTCGTTTAATTACCACTTGCTGCCTCGTATTTCTGTCCTTATACCGTTCATTTTTCCCCGAGAAATACGAGGTTCGCACATGACTTAACCACGATCACTTCAGAGAAATTAATCATGCAAGTAGTATCGATTTAATATGAGGGTTTTTCCTCTATTTCCTTTTTGATTGAAGGGTACTTGACAATATGAATTAATCCACCAAACATAAAAATTGAATAGATATTTGAGTCGAGAATAAAGGGCCTATGACGAGCATGTGTATGGAGTTCAGCTCCTTGCAGCAGTGAAAGAAATTTACAACTTTTTTAACTTCCCGGAGGTGACAAGGAAAAATAGTAAAGACAGCGGTAGCTTTCCCTAGCATTGATTTTCTCATTGAATTAAAGTAATATGACGAAATTCAGACAATTTTCCATTGATATGTATGCAGTAACGTGCACTGAACATACGGCATACGCATAACAACCATGAGATATCATGCTAATTTTGCTAACATGGATACTGTTTTTCTTCAAATGAATCACTTTTAATTAGTCAGCAGAATAGAATATCACAGCTTCACATGGAGTGAGTCATAATAAATGGATTCAGAATGACAAACGGGTTCAAATGTAAACCTCTATCAGGCTAAGAATTTAAAGTAACGATAAGGCCATTCAATACTGGTTATCGCTCATTTCTCAGAAGCAAATGAGTGGCCACGCGTACTTAGCCTAGATTTCCTTCCGGTACAATGGCATGCCAAGCAAAGGCGTCGACCTAAATCACCAGAATGACCAGAGCTAACATAGGAAAAGAATCAATAGCGTGAGTATTACTACGCCCCGGAGTTTCTTCGAAGAGGAAATACAAACAAATTTATTTCTGAATAGATAGTGAATACCTTGACACGTGGTGAAAAAAAATCAAAACTCGTCACAATGGTGAGAGATAAATGGAACGTGCGTGCACAAAATTTCGTTTGCTTCGAGCAACTATCCTACTGTAGTGTAACAAAGACCGCTCGGTAATCGAATTGCATTATTCACACAGTTTTTGGAATAATATGAAGCCGATACCAATTATATTGAAGATTGAAACAGAAATAGGGAAAAGTGGAAAGGTGCTTGAATAGCAATCAAAATTGTTTTTCGAATCTGACTTGGTTCTGGAAGCGAAAAAGAATAATTTTTCCAAGAGAGATTTCTATATTTTTCAAGGCTTAATTCTCAATCCAACTCAAATTATTCCAATACCAATTCGATTGCTAGCTCATTACCCAACATGCTCCGTTAGAAGGCATCCAGCGAATGATAACTACTTCACACTATTTTTACCTTTCAATATTTCGCTTTTCCATGTACACACAACTGCCTCTCTCCACTACTCTCACTCACAGCTCACTTTGGATTTCTTCCATTTTAGAGTCTCATATTTGTATTTTTCTTCAAGCATTAATCTTTCACCTAGCCTCCAGTCTACACTCCACCCTGAAAACTATCAAATAGTAATGGGTTATGTTAGGGAGGGAGAGTAATTAGTTTGTCTTACATACTTTGAACGATATATAATATTGCTATAGAATTAAAAATAAGAACAATATAATATGATTAATAGGGTGTTTTGAGAATTGCGATCGTTTGTCGAAGAAGGCCGCAGATAATCGGCAAGACAGTAACAATTTCAACCATGACGAAGGACGGGCTCAGCCAAGCATGGAATCCCGTCGGCGGATAATGGCGGAAAGGAGGAGGAAGGTCTACCAAAAACGAGACCGTGAGCGAAGAGTACATTAGGCAACCACGAAGAAGGTCCCTGCATCAACGACCTGAAGGCGATTGCAGTCTCAGCCACTGAAACTTCACCTTCTTCAGTATCCTCCTCCAGCACCAAGTTTGGAAGATCTCTTCTGATCTGACAATTTTGTGAAATTCACAGTGGAAAAATCATTCGCCTGGACTGGGATTCGAAGCCAGATCCCTCGATTTCGCGCCGAGTGCTCTAACCAATTAAATTAGTGATCACACGATTGTGTGAATTTCACACAATTGTGGGATCACAAGCAGGTGACTCCGTTGAAGTAACTGCGCGGCTAGTTCCGTGGTTCTTTGAAAATGTCCAAAGTAAACATCATTGCGTTAAAAATTTGAGCTTTACGCCGTGGAGTGTGGCGCAGAGCGCTCGCATACGGATACCTCTGGCATCATATGCACGGTACCTGTGAGGACAACTTGCTCCTTAAAGCCCCAATGTGATTCACAGTGGAAGAGGACGCCTGGGTAGCCTAATAGGTTTGAGCACTCGGCGCGAAATCGAGGGATCTGGGTTCGATTCCAGTCCAGGCGAATTATTTTTCCACCGTGAATTTCACACAATTGTGTGATCACTAGCGGGTGACTCCGTTGAAGTAACTGCGCGGCTAGTTAAATGTTCTGATCTGTGATTCCATGGTCTCATCCTTCCGATATATAGAGTGCCACGCTTCACACGAATGTGTTCACACACTGTATCCTGGTTTGTAGTCCTATCTTCTTTGAGCACAGCAGTTGTCTTTTTACCATGAACGCCGCCGGCTATTATTCGCTTGATGTCCGTTGTGCTTCTTCCGTCCCTTGTGATGGCACTTCCATGATAGGAGGAGTCCACTTGCACAAATTTCTCTCCTCTCAGTGTGACTTCCGCATTCAGCCTCTCTCTCCCGCATTAGAGTACTATAGTCTTCGTCCTATTTTTTCATGCTGCACTCTTTGAGAAGTTGATCCATTTCGTTAAGTGACCTTTGATGATCATCGCTATTTCCAGCTATGACTTCGATATCATCTGCGAAGCGGAGCAAGTTCATTTCTTCTACATTTATCATTATTCCGCTCAGTACAACTTCTTGTGCTTCTCTTGTTGCCTCCTCCAAGTACACGTTGAACACTAACGGAGAAAAGTCGTATCCTTTTCTTACTCCTTTGTTAATTTTCATCTATTGGTCAACCATCTATCATTCTCATTGTGGCAATTTGTTTCGCGGACAGCTGGTAGATTTTCCTTCAGTCATTGTAATCCATTCAGAGTTTTTTCTATCAGCCAGAACATCTTATTTCACTCACCATTGTCAAAGGTTTTGTATAGGTCCACAAATTCGACATCCAATGGTGAAAACCTTAACAGGTATAAATCCCCCGGAGGATTTCCGTTCATTTTACGCCGTGAAAATAACAGCTCTTTCATTGAAACAATTTTTCGTCGTAAAATACGAGTTCTTTCCGGGCCTGATGAATTAGCTAAGGCAACTTGTGTACTTTTTGGATAATTATTGACTAATTTCATGCTCACGATGCCGAAGGTTAGCAGCCATGGCCTCGGGTGCAATAGAGGGAAGATGCAAATTTATCGTTCCTAGAACAGAATATTCTGAGCCCCTGATGCACTGCTAATCAACGTCCTTCGAAGCGATTAAGTTTGAGTCAAGTGACAAGCTCACCGTGCAAACGAGGTCAATACTTGCATGCATGTCCCCGTAATATCCGGGAGGCATTAAATATGCAACGGGAGGAGATTCGGGATATGTTCGGTGGGGCGGAGAGGAGATTAAGGCGAGATAGGTGGGTTTAAGGGACACGGAAGCAGGGGACTGATATCCCGATGCATGCGGAAGCTTCGAGGGAAACTAAAAGCGCCCATGAAATACGGGGGCGGCGGCTGAACTACAACTTTTCGGGAAAAAAATGAGCTACGTGAAGCGCCGTGGAGTCGGACTGGAAGGAAGCGAGGGTGCGGAGGAGGAGTATAAAACGGTCGGAGCACGTACATTGGAGGGTTGGGGGTTGGGGAGAGGGGGGCACTGCTCGCGTCTGCATACGATGAGGCGGCCGAAAGAGGTGGCGGGAGGGTATGGGAGAGAAATACGGGGTCAATATGGCGGAAAGCGCAATCGCTCCGACAGCGGGGGCCATTAAGCATCCGTACGCCCGAGGAATCCAATTCAAGTGTCGCACGTCACCTCCCCCCCATGTTATCGGTCGGCCTACGCCGCCCTGCATCCATCTCTGACTCCACGCATCTAAATCTCGCCCGGAATTACTCCGGGCGCCGCTGCCGGACCGAGTAATGCATGCGACGCCGCCACAACTCATATAACGTGGCTGACCGCTGCCTTAAGGGTTGACGCTCGGTCTAAAAGTGGGAAATAAAAAAAAAGTGATGGCATGCGGAGTGAATTCGGCCCCTGTCTCCTATAGCAGAAGTATTGGGGGAGAAGTTTACAGGGAAAATGGTGGTAGCATAAAGAAGATGAACTGTCGACATGGGAGTGAATAGAAAACTTGAATTATTCTTGAAATCCCACACATTTGGGTTGGATAGCCTTAGAAGAAGAGGCGAGTTTATTCAACATTTTCTACTTGATATTTACAATTTGTTGCAAGAGACATAAAAGCGTCACAAAGAGCTTTAATGACTGGGAACTTTGATAAACACGATGCAAGATCCGCAAAACGGCCGGGAAGCTATACGCGAATATTAGTTAATTTCATAAAAATGGAAAATCATTACAAGATGAGAAGTGAACAGGGACATCGGGAAACGGGGTGAAGATCCGACGTTTTGAAAGCTGATGATGATCACTTCCTTAATGCCTTCTTGAAAAAGTGGCTAGGTGTAGGGTTATATCATCAATGAAATAATGAAGGAGCAGGAATGCAGGTCACAAAACGTCAGGCCATCTCCCAACTTTCAGCAGCGAAATACTCGACATGATTTTATCAAGCCTTCATGCCCAGTGACAGCCTAGATAAAAAATGAAAATGCGGTAGTTCCAGAGAAAAATACAAGTTTTAAAAATTGTATGATGATTCAGCAGAGTCGAATATATTATTCAATAAAAAATCGTTTCAAAGACTTTGAAAGAGAAGTGTTTTTAATTAAATATCCCGATACGTTTCATGTGACAAGAAGATAAAAATATCATAAAGTGCTATTTATCACCAGTTCCTATGAGTTATAGGAGAATAGCACTGATTATGAGTTTTCTAACGATTCTTCCGAGGAAGTGGGCATCTCCATTGGCTCGGCGTAAATTACATAGACAGGAAAGGTTAGAATTTCATGGAATAGAGGCCCAGGAGAGCAGTAACGTAGAAACAACCCGATAAATAACACGATATGAAATCAAAACAACTACATATACGATAAGAAGACAACCGAGGCTATTTTACACCAAATGATGTAGTCGGTTGATTTGACAAACGTACACACTAAAATTATTCCTGGCAGTTTGGTAGGGGTAACTTTGGAAGGAGTTGGGTTGGAAGTAATGCACAAAGGAGATTAAGGAGGAAAAAGGAAAGCCACAAATGTCATCCATTGGTGCTGCGGTTAATCCCATAAGAGCTGGTAGGTTGAGCAAATCACACTCCACCCTATTCATTAGCGTGTTATGACGAAGCGCGATTGTTCTATAAAACTTCACTCAAGAGAAATCACCGCTGGCTCAACGACGTTCTGTCAACAGAGGAAACACACTTTTCGCTTCACGAAACGGATACTCTATACCTGTATAAAGTTTATGATTCCTGACTGGCCAAAGACTATCCATTTCTAATTATGTCTTTCTGCAGACACGTATTTTACATAGGCATATCTAATCAAAAATAATATTGAGGCTTTACTCCTTAGCGACAAGAGTTTGCAAGGAAATTGTTGCATCTCACTAGCAAACATACATAAGGTATTTAAATATACGCAGCACACAATATTACGTCGGAATTCGTGAAACGAGATATCTCGCAGCAAATCAAGAACTTTAGCATCAAATGGTTTCGTCGAATCCAATCCATTGATTCGTGCTCTTTTAGACTCTTACCAAAATCTGCACCACTGTCCTGTCATTCATTTTACTGCCTCCATATTGCCATTCACTTCTACTATTTTCTCCTTTTATCCAGTCCTCGCAATATCAGCTCAATCGTATTCACCTTTCAACTTCACTAACTTCCCCACCAAATAATCCAGTTTACGTTCATCCCTGTCTACGAATTAGCAGCTCCTTGGCGAACGATGACTCCTCGGTTAATATGGACCCTGAGGAAAGAAGACGAGAGTAGGCTGCAGGCGTTTGAGATGTGGTTGTGGAGAAGGATGGAGAAGGAGTGGAGGTGGAGGGAAGAGATACGTGGAAGTGGTAGGCGTGGTAGGCGAGGAAAGGAAACTGCTGCATGAGATTAGGAGGAGGGCGAAGTAAATGGTTGGAAGAGGTTATGAGGAGCGATGGAGAGTCCAGGGCTGTGATAGCGGTAAGAATGCTGGACAAGCAGGAATGGAGAAGAAAGAGAATAGGTTTACTACATGGGATAATGAAGGGTAGAAAATAACATGCGGCGAAGAAAAAAATAGGCATTAACAGAGGCCTCCATTTAAAAGGAAAAAAATCGAGAGGATTTTTACCGTTTTCCAAATAAACCTATTTTTTACCTGGAGAGAACTTGATAGTAATAATAATCGTGACAATTATTTACATCACGTATTCTTTAGACGTATAAGCACGTATAGTGGCATAGGTAATAAGTTACCATCGAAAAACTATTGTTGTTCGCAGGACACGATAATGATGGGAAGAATACAGATTACCATTTATTGTCATGACGGGAGGAAAACGCCTCCATCCGGGAAGTGGGACATTTTTGAATTTCCGTACAATTTATGAAGTCTACCGATTATAATACGGCATGAACCTAAGGCCGTGTTGCTATTCGCATTACGGCGTACTTACCGTACTTATTTTCCCCCAAATTCAGGAAATTACGCCGCAGTTTCAACCTTTGGGCCATCTTCACACCCATGGAAGGGCTGGTATTATGAATACTAAATTCTTACATTCTAACATTCTAAGGTCTAGAAAGAGAAAAAGCATACTAACCGACTGTTACAGTCATACTAATTGATTACAGCGTCCGCTAGGACTGAGGTTGCGAACATCATGAGACCAAATTTGAATATGTATTATTCGCAAATGTTAATTAGGCCTGCATAATTTAGAACTCTTATAATGTTCCTCGGTGGCCTAATAAACTTCCCTACCATTTGTCTTTCCTCTTTTTAATTTAACTTGGAGAGATTCATTTCCAAGGCTGTGCCTGATCAAGTGCGTGTGTTAGTGTTTTCCTGAGTGCATTGAAGTGTGTCGCCTCCATGTTTGTCCCTGGCGAGGCATACCATTCCCGTGGACATTCACAGAAAGAGAGATGGGTATTCATAACTCCGGCGTCCTATACGGGTCCCTTTTATTCCAGTGTTTGTGTCGCGTGGCTGGTCACTGACGAGAAATCGACCGTGCCGTAAACCACCACAGCGAGGCTTGGTCAAACACTGCAATAAAACAGATAAGCCGCTTTTCTGGTTTCTTGTGCTATTTGACTCGAGCCATTTCTGGCAAGTGCTGTTATTTTATAACTTTATAACTTCCATTGAAGCTGTATATCGTTACCTTGCTTCCTTTGCGAGGGAAATTTATTTTTTTTAAGGTAGTGCGAGCGAGATAGTTCCCTAATCATAATAGAGACCATATTCGATATGTACGTTTTAATTTCATCAGCTGTGAGACACATGAATTAAATATTGCATTATTAATGGTGCAATAATATAGTTCTACATGACAGAAATTGTAAGTTATCAAATAAGAATATCTAAATAAGTCATTAACTTGAATCATTTTTTTCATGCGGTTCGTTTGAAACTCCATCAAGACGGAAGGTTTATTGTAATGCCGAAGAATTTACTGCGGTGACAATATGATAAATTTTCAAAACAGTTGAGAAAACACACAAACTACACACCGTTGATTTTTTGACGAGATCTAAGAGTAGGAAATGCCTCATTTTTAATATAAGGTGTTATTATATATTAATATAAGTCTCTCTGGAGTGCATACACGGACCATTTCCCATGTAAAAGGGCTGGTATTTTCTGGCAAATATCTCGGAGAGTAATGTGGTAAGGGGTTAAATTTTTTGTGTCAATGGAAGGGTGACGTATTTTTCTTTAAAATGAGACGAAATTCATTGATTTCTAGGTAAAATGATAATTCGCTCAAACTACCTTAAGTGTTTTTACTAAATGTGTCAAGATGACGACTTATTACGACGGCCGTTACTAATTTGTTTGACGTGTTTTTCGAATACTCACATACAAGCGATAGTTGTCCGTTCCACTCGAAAGTATGGCCCAGGATTGTGCCGAATGTAGTAAATGGTGTATACTAAGGGGGTACACCTGAATTGGAACCCGGCCCTCGGGTGGATTGGGGAAGTGGAGGAGTGGGTTGAGACCACAGACAGATCGCCTCGGCGCGGCGCCACTCCACCAATGGAATGCACGCGGATGCGGCCAAAGGGTATAGAGGCGCCGCCGATGGAAGATGGGGCGGGCGGGGAGGGGAGTGGGTTGAGGGAGGGAGGAGGGGGATGGGAAGTAACGACGAGATGGGGCGGATGATGTGCATGATGGCAGAGGGGCAAGATGGAATGGCGGATCCATAAATAGCCCGGCTTCTCCGAACTTCATATTTTTCAAGTGAAAAAACATTCGGTCACCCGTCGCCAAAGTGGCCCTCTTTTATAATTCGAGTCTCGGCACTCGGGCGCCCGCAAGAGGAAGAGGGCTGTGGTATGCTGCTATGCGCGATGTATGCTTATGTAGTAGGCGGCCGTTAAATATTGCTCAACGACGTTGAAATTCCCAGCGAAGTGGATGTATTTTATTACCATTAATTTCATGTGTACCATGAAAGGTATTAGAATGCAAATTACATTACCTCCGCATCGCACGTGAATGATTCCAACACTCGGGAAAAGATCCGGCTTGTTTGCTATTTTTCAATCATTGGGATTTTTAAATTCAATTCAGGAAACAGATTTTTGATTTTTCTAATCGTCGATATATAGCCTTTCCTCTGAATCATTAAGCTAAATCGCAGTGTCTAAAGAGATGAATTTAAAATTTGCACACCACAAAACATCTAAAATATAATCGGTGGTACGGGAGTGGTGGGCCAAAGATTGCCATCATCCGATACTGAACATTGTTGGAGTCAGCATTACAATACTAGTACACATTGGTGCGTATTGTTCGTAATACGGAGGTAAAAAAAGTAAAAAAAAAGTAGCATCCAGTTTGAGTTAGAAATCACTCATGTCCCTAAAATAGTGTATGAAATGCAATGTGAATGAAGGCAGAAAAAAATGCACATAGCATTTGCAGAACAACCGGTAAGGGAAAGAAATTATCTAAATACTCCGGATATACGAAAAGTTGCTTCTAAAAATCATAGATGATTTCGAAAAACAATGCACAGAAAACTTTTAGTTGATTCAAAAGTGATGCTTTTGACATGCAGATGAAGAGAATAATTGGGGGTCACAAAAGAGGGGATACTGTTCATGACGAACGATACTGTTCAGGACGGCTAGAGAGAAGCGAAAATCGGTGGCGTAGAATCAGGAGACAGCAAACCTGGGCATAGGATGGAGGAGAAGATGGGTTTGCAGAGGGAATTTTTCGCAGCGGTGAACGTTGGATAAGCGAGGAAGAGAATCGACATCTTGAACGAAAGAAAAGGAGGCTAAGACATATGGAATAGAAACATAATAATTTTTGCAAAGGAACTTGATAATAATACGAGGAAATTTTAATAAAGAAGTTGTTATGGCAGAAGGTAAGGTAGTGCTTGCTCAAAATCTATCGATCGGTTAATTAAACATCGAAAGACGACCATTCATCACCCATTTCGAGTCAAATTTCTGATACAGGCATGTGAGTTTTCGGACCCGGAAGTAAGATTGTAGGAAGAGGATAAAATAAGTTACTTCCAGTTATGAACCCCTTGCAAATACCGATGAAGAACTGCGGCAAAGCTGATACTGTATTAAGAAATTATATTGTTGGACATAACAAATCGATAAAAATAGGTTTGAATGGTTAAAACATGTAGCAACTCTTTCACTACTCCAGTGCCCTAATCTTAAGAGTTTCCTCGGTATAAACGTTGAAAAACATCGGTGACAATTGTCAACCTAGAAGATTACTCTACCTAATAACGCCTACCTTGACTCTCCTTTTGTTACCTCAATTGAGCACTCGGGAGTCACACACCTTGGAAATTTCGAAATATGCATAAAAATATGGTGATACAAAGAGTTGATTACGAGCAATAATATAAGTGACCTACCCATGCCCAAAAAAGAAGAGCGACAATTTGATCGGATTAACTCTAGGACATTAAGCAAGTAACGATCTCATTCTCCGCTGGTCAATATCAGTTGCCCCAGAGCATAAAATAAGAAGCGATCACATTGGGCTGCGTGACGCGGGAATAGCTCGGGGCGCGGGACCGTGGAGATCGAGTTTCTCATCTCGATTTTATCAACGACGTCCCCCGGCTGTCTTGAAAGGGAAATTCCTTCCAATTTTTCAAATTCCTAAAACACTTGTGATCACATTCCTCCTCTTATAGTGATCTATAAATTTCATTCGCTCATCAGGGCCGTATGATTCTTTTCTTCTCTTGCGGGCATTGAACTTAATTAACATTTTTAAAAACCCTTCCTATGAATGCAAATTTGATTTCTCCAGTCAATGAAGTTGGGGTGCACTCTTTCTAGAAGCTTTTAGGTACATGGAAATTGCTCTAATTCGACTGGAGCGGTTGTCATGGGTAACGGAGTAAACGCTCTAATATTTAAAGTCAAAAACCGTTCTCCTACCACATATTACTTAAATGCATCTGTTAATACTTATAAACTCACTATACACGCAGCAACGGAAATGGTATTAGATATATCTATTGATTTATTCTTCAATAAAAACATGTTATGACTAGATTTATTAGTGCGGTGCCCAACGTTTTGAGGAAATTATGCTGAAATATTTTTAAAATATTTTACGCAGCGTGACAGCTTGTTACTTGGTGGCAACAATTATTATAATTGGATGCACTAATTCGTGTTTAGAAGAAAATGCATACAAATCAGTCAAATTATTACGCAAAATTTGTCATGTGCAAAGTTCATCGAAAATCTGTTCATAAAAAAATGCTTCAACCACCTTCAAATCAGATATTCCGTATCTCCTCCAGACCTGAAGGCGACTTGCCCTGAAAGTATCTCAAGGCGCCAAATACCTTGGAACGCTGCCAGGACCGGAATACTGTTGTTATAACAAAAAACAAAAAACGCAATGGAAATTCCCGGTAGCAGAATGTGATCACCGACTGGAGCTCGCGAAGACCTTGAGAGTGATGGAAATATGTTATTGCTTTTGTTACCTCTGAACTCGGCAAAGAAATCATGATTGTCTCTCGATTAAGTTGCATAGCGATAGATCACGTCCCTGCTGCAACTGCTCCGTACAGCAGAGAGTTGACACTAACGGTACATGTAGGTACGACGACTGTTCCGTGACTCACTCAGCACAGGGAGAATTTGGAGGAAATCACGACATTCGGGCAAGGTGACGGTGCGACAGAGGTGGAAGGAGGCACATTCCAATGCCTTCGACTCAATTAAACAAACACCATATTTCCCACAATTCAATGGAGCGGCACATGTTGGCATCCGGAATGCAGCGTGTAATCGGAAAGGAAGGTATGACAAACAGATAACATTTCCAAATGGCCACATGGGACCGATAGAGTACCTTCTATATAAAAGTGATGGCAACGTTTCTAGAATGATAAGAAAATTTGCAACTGTATTCTCGTAAAAAGATGGAATGCAGTAATCTGAAGAGAAAAACTTCACAAAAAAGGAACTGGAGAGGAGGCATTCAGGCATAGAGCTACAAGAAATGTGAAATTGTCTTTTTCAAATGATGTAGAACTGAACTTCATTTTTTGACCTTACGCAGGAAATTCTACGTCCCTGAGAGACCGTTCTTGCATTACTTACATATCATTTTAGGGACGTTTTCATTATTATAAAATAGAGATTTTTTTATTTTAAACTAGATACTTTTACGCCATTGCGAAGCAATTCTACTTTATACCACGGTCTTACCGAATCAATATCACTGGGAAAGCAATATCTAACAATATTTAATAACCCTCCTAATTGTTCATACAATATACAATATTTTAAAAATCTAAAATCTCGGATTCCAATAGGATTCCATTCCTACTAGTATACAAATTTTGGCATTTAATCATATGATAAAAAATACAAAATAGTTGAAGTAAATATTGGTCCGCGTAACAACTCATTCGGGATTGAAATCCAGCCCTTTTTCCGAAAGAACAATTTTCTCGTTCAAGTCCGACTAAATCTATGGCTTAAATCGAAATGTCTTCGGATGAAGATAGGCGGAGAGGCTTGGAGAATACAAGGGAGGACGAATATTAGGGATTTACATTCCATTCAAATCTAAAATGTCGCCACTACATCAACCAAAGCAGATGATAAAATAAACCCGAAAGTGGTGACGGTCTGAAAACAAGGGAAAGGGAAGTGAGCGTGAAGAGAGACGTGAATAAAAGGAGATAGAGTGCGCAGTCGTACGTATGAACGGGATTAAAGCGAGGAGTGGAAGGAGGGTGGTGGAGAGGGGGGGGTGGAGCGGCGGAAGTAGGGAGGGAAATGAAATGAGCGACTGCAAGGCGAGCTCTCGGAGACGGGCGAGAAGGAAAGACAGAATGAGGGAGAGACAGCCGAGCTGGAGGTTGACAACAAGTACCAGTGGCACGGGGTGGCTTTTCAATCTGCAGCCAACGGCCCTCGGGGCATTCCGAGTCCTTCCTCCCCGAAAACCACGTCTCTTTGTGCGCGAGTATTCGTGGTGGGGGTCGGAATACCCCTGGGGAGAAGTAGGGAGGGAGAGGGGAGGGGGGGCTGCATTGAAAAGGGGGGATAGGTGAGGGGATGCCAAACAGACAAAGCAAAAATCAGTTTCCTCCCTCGCCAAGGAGAAGGCCGGAATGGGGAATCTGGCGGTTGGGTAGGAGGGAGAAGGAGAGGAGAACGAGGGAGGGGGCGATGAAGGGAGGTGAAAGGGGAGGGGAAGAGTGAGAGGGAGAGAGAGAGAGAGAGAGAGATAAGGGGGCCTCTCACGTACGCAAACACACACAAGGAGAGAAGAAGGAGAGAGGAAGGGAGGGGTTGAGACGAAGACGATGAGGAGAGAGGGGATATAAATCAAGAGATGGGAGGGAGAGGATGAGGGAGAGGGAGTGGAAGGGGAAGAAAGACGAGAGAACAAAGGAAGAAGGAGAGAGGGAAGGGAATGAGCACTAGGGACGGCGACAAGGAAAAGAGTAACAATGGGCAGTAGAGCCACACAACGCTGAACTGTGAGCTTAATCTCAGAAAATAACATTGTATGTGATATATTCAATATTTCGAAACATAACTTTATCTTACACTTCATCTGAAGCCGCTTAACGCAAAGAAATGAAAATTATATCTATGCCAGCACTTTTTTTATAATCCTACTACTATAAAGCACACGCAACATTTGAAAGAGGTTAGGGAAATTACGAGAATTCCAGAGGCAGTGCATGACTCAAATCTTAATTTATTGAATAAACTTGTTATGATAAAGTATGTTAGATATAAAAAAATATTACAAATTTACTTACGCTCATAAGTAACTGACATAATTGAAAATTGGACTACATACTAACTGACCGATTAAATGACAAACAAAATTCATAAATACTGTCATTAATCCCATCTGAATATTTATGTTTCTAAATATTGACATTTTTTCAATTGAAAACGATATGAGGCACGCATTCATCCAAACGGAGAGTGAAAATTACGCTTTGAGTGAAAACATTCGGAAGGGGCTTACTATGGGTTAAAATTCCACCCAGGAAGGCGAACATCCTGATGAAACATGAGCTCCAAAGGGGAAGGACTGATTGGAAATGAGACTGATGACTGGAAACGATAGGATAGGGAGAGAGGAAAGACGTGGGTTACGATTAAGAAGAAACAACGCAAGCCAAGAGGAAGGGCATGGATTGGGAATGGGTAGGCGGCGCCCACACTTTCATATCTCGAAGAAAGGGGAAAGTTTGCAGAGATGGGATACAGATGAGGGAAGTGATAGATAACGTTTGATCCGCAAAATGAGCTGCGATGGTTGATAGCCAAATAAACTCTCGCTTAAGCATGTATCACCTTCTCAGCAACAGCTTACAGGTCCAGCCTGCACATGCTTATCCTGGCGTACCAAAGTTTCATCATCAAACAATGAAGTGGAGAGAAGAAAATGTTCACATTATATAAAATTTTACTTCTTCCCACTTTATTGTTTGGCAGAGGAACGTGGATATTATAGAACAAGCATGGGTAGGCTAAATGCAGCGGTTATAGGTTATCTGAGTGGCGTTTGCAGTAAAAGTAGGAGAGATGGGGTCAGGAATGAGAGGGTATCAAAATAATGTACATTGGACATTACAGTGCGGGCATAAATAATAGAAGCTTGCTTCGTTGGTCTGGCCATACAGATTGAATGATTAAGATAAGAGTAACGAAACAGATTCAAGAAAGAGCAGTGAAGGTTCGAGAGGAATTATTAGGTGAAGGGGGAGAAGGAGATGATTGAGACCTTTTACTGGTGAAATATTAGGAGTCTTCTGAAAAAAAGAGTGTTTAAAAAAAGACTTGATGCAGCGTAAGTAACACAAGGTTTGCAGGGATAGGGAACTACAGAGAACTTTATCTAAGTAGGGTCAACCTTTCTATGAAAATAACATTTGAGCCACGAAAAATGATAAAATCAACTTCGAGAAGTTAAAAAAAAAACACTTGGACCCAGTTTTACGCCTCGTAAATATTAATTGCTAATTTTAAGAAAACTTATAATGAAAAAATATAGCTAGCTTAATGTAAAACGAGATTCCACGTTTTGCCAATTACATTATACTCTTAGCGAGTACATCTGAGTGTATTCAATGTTAGAACGTACTAACGTTGCGGCGTTCAGCAACAGCAGGGATCTGATGGCGGGGAATAAGGGTGAGGGCATAACAAAGCGTCTGGTGAAGAGTTTGATATGGAGTGTAGCGCGGTATGCGGTAGAAATGTTAACTCTGAGAAAAGAAGATGAAAATAGGCTGCAAGATTTTTGATGTGGGTATGGGGGAGGATGAAGAAGATGTGATGAACAGAAGACAAATCAGGAAGTACTTAGTATGGTGGGTGAGGAAAGGTAACTTTTGAATGAGATTAGGAGGCAAAGAAAGGGGTTGAAAGAGGTATTTGCAGGCGGTGGATGGATCAAGGGTTTATAGGCTAAATATAAGGGTAGAACTTATGCTGAGATGAGGAAAAGAGATTTCCACGTCAGTAGGGATCTCCATTTTTAAAAATCAAGAGGATTCTAAATGACTTTCATTCAAACATATCTTTACCGACAGATTGCTTTCTTAAAACGAAGGGTTGTTGTTCATCTCAGGACGTTACGAGAGGGGGAGTGAAAGTAGAGGGAAGAAGGACACTGGGTGGAATCTAAGTTAGAGTAAAGGGGAGGGCGGGGGGTGGGTGAGGTGAGGGTGGGGTGGAGGAGCTCCTCGGTGGCGTTCGACTGAGTCGAATGACTTCGTACTCCACCCCGAACTCTACGTGGACTCCCAAACCGTTCTCCCCACGAAGTCCCCCACACCCGCTCATACCTCCCATTACTCCGTTGCCAAAAACAGAACAATAGTCCGTCCCAGGATAATGGTGCAGTAGAGCATTCAAACATACGACCAATAGGACAATGGCATGCAAAGACCTTTCTTTGAGAAAGACAAAATACAGGAATCCGTCACGTGCCCTATCCTTTAGATTATATTACTACTTCAAACTCAACGTCCCATGGGTACGCCCTGCAGTGCTCCATTTTGATACTACAAGCCGACTGTAACCTTTATCCATGCCACATTTGAACGATAAACTCAAGACTCAAGTTCCATAGGATAACGTGCGTATTCGGGTACTGATGTTGGCAATAAACCTTGATATTATGATATTGCTTAGCCGGGCCGCGAACTCTGTTTCGCCTCAAGTACTTCTGAATTTAAGTAATTTTATAGTAACCCATATTGATCATCTTGTTCAGAGGGTTGGAGGGAAACGGGTATTTGTACGCTGGCAAACTAACATAAGGTCGAAAGACTCGGAAATATTGCCTACACATTGTTTTAAGTGAATTCTGAGAGGCTATCTATAATTTCATTCAGCCCAAGAATATCCCTTAAAATGGATTGCATTGTCCTTGAACTCCGTTACTTCAGCTTTTAGAACTTGAATAGATTCCCACCGCTTACAATACAATAATAATAAAGCTTATCTCTCAAAATCGATCTCAGAGAAATCAGTAATGATATTTTAGTCCGCACTCAAATAAGGAGGAGACTCATGACATGAATCGGCTCATTCTAGGCACACGAGCAAACATTCTAGTTTCATTAAATGAGCTCGAAGGAATGTTTAACATTTTCAAATAGCCAGGGTCTAAATTTCGTCAACAGAAACCTCACCTCCACGATGACTTGCACAATGGGTCTTTCCTCAAGCAAAATATAACGAGGAAAGAATATTCAACACTGGAAAAAAATTTAGCGCTAACGTCCAGTTGATAAGAGACAAATCAAATCACTAAGTATCCACTATTGATTATAAAACCGAAATAATACAATGATGAAGTTGATAATAAAGAGTCACAATTATCATGAGTAGATCTTCATGTCTCCAAAACCAGATCAGCCCTCTTCAAATATAAACGCTAATAAAATGTTTAAAGTTCAACATTAAACAGCTCTCTCGGTGAAGAAAGCATGAATGAGGAAATTAATCAGTGCATAGTAAAAATTTAATACATTGTGCTCATTGATTTAACTTAAATAACTAATGTTTAGTCGTAAACTAGTAAAATACCGCTTGTCATCATTACGCCGGGAAATAAATTAATATGTAAGTTATTCTGGCCGCTACCAGTAGATTTCTCAATCATAGCGGTATTTAAATCTTGAAAAATTTTCCTAGTCCGCGTGGTTCTCCACTGTTGCGCGTGAGTAGAAGCAGGAGATATCGAGTGTGACAAAGGGCTTGAACGCGCGAAACAAGGGAAGAATGTCACGGGACGGAAGCCACGCGACGAAATAGGATATTTAAAAAAAGTAACGGAAACTGTTCTGAGAGAAAGCGGAATGATGAACTTAGTCATAAATGAGAAGTCAGATCGTTTGAAGCTGATCACGACCGGGAACAGCCAGGATTGGGGACAGGACAATGAATATCCGACATTTTGTCGACGACAAAAATATCATTTTTAGTTCAAGTAGCCCATCAATTAAGGCAAAAGTAAATTAATTGGGAATTACTGCTCAAAAATGGCTACTTTTTGTAGCAACAAAATTCTTTATGAAATCCGAGATAGTATGCCGGCAAACATTTCCCCGGTCTTCTGTCCGATGTTTAATTTGGTGTGAAAGGTAGTTTGTCGTAATTGCATAATGCTCACGAAAAATTCATCAGTGAAAGACGTGTTTCTGCAGCCTATTAAAAAGGGCAAAGTTCATAAACTGGCAGATTAGTGAGCCAAAACCACTCCCAGAACCAGCTAAGAAATATACAAATATTGCAGGACTATATCGATGGTATTTTAAGAACGTAACTTGAAAATTAGAACAATTATCATTTGAAGTATAAAAAAATACCTACCGTGCATTAGTGGAAAGTTAAGTTTGAGTAGTCATATGAATTGAAAAAACAAAAGGTATTTCTCCGTAAAAGGTGATAACATACGATGGAAGTGATTACATGGAAAAGCAGGCAAGTAAAGAGGACAGATACAGTTCATAAAAGACGAAGTAAACGGACAATTGTGATAAAGTGAACAGAAAGAACAGATGCTATGAAGGTAATGGCACAGGATGAAATTGTTTCACCGCATCTGGAGGCTGAGTAGCAATTGCTCTGAAGGTCCATAGGAAACGCTTTCAGGGCATACATGATGATAATGTAGGAAGAGGACTTGGTTTCGACTACTCAAGGATCGCGATCTGCTCGAAAAAAAAAAAACCTCAACTCCATCTTCTTTCCCGTCTCCCCAAAATCTCCTCCCCGCACAAAAAGACCGAACCGAGTGAATGGAGAAATGCACGAAAAAGAGAAACGAGAATCGGAAATAAAGGAATAAAGAGAGGCGCATAATAAACTGGAGGAGACGATGACAATGGGATCATCAGGAGCGCCCAGTATACGCCCGCAGGAGGAGGAGGAGGAGCAGGAGGCTCGGGAAAAAAAGACTGAAAAAAACCTCTCCATTGTGAGACGACTCTTCGGGGATGAAAACCCCCCCCCCGTACTCCCGTTTCTCCAGCCCTCCCCTCCACACCTCCCACCACTCCCCCCTTTCCAGCATCCCCCCACCACTCAAGCAGCTCAGATTTTCCGATATTTTTACGTTACACTTCGTCCTCCCACCGAACACATTTCTACCTCTTTCTCTCCTCTAGCTCTCTCTCTCTCCTTCAGAGTGAATTCTCAATTCTTTTGAAAATCAAAGATCCCTTATGTGGGGCAGAAAGGACGCTAAATTTGCGGGGCACAAGTTCCCTCGTATGTCTATTCTCATTCCATTTCCTTCTACCATCCATTTTTTTCCACCCCTCGTCCACCCTTCCTCCCCTTTTCGCCCCTCATTCCTTTACATACGCAGGTTTCACTTGGAAATAAAGAATACCCCTCCAACAAGAACTCTTCCTTTCTTTCCCCCTTCTATGCCTCCCAACCCTCGTCTCTTGGTAATCCCCCACCCTCCTCCCCCCCCTCGCTCTCTCATCCTCCCTCTTCATCACTCCGACCGAAATCCGCCACTCATGAAACTTTTTAAATCCAGCCCCTGAAAAATATTCCCCTTCGTCCATATTCTTGAGAAGTGTCGCGCGCTCCCTTCTCTCGCTCAGTCCGATTTGCATTTATAGTTGTTTTTTTTGTTCTTTTGCACTTTAAGGCGTTGCATTTGAATGAGTCGGGGATGCTGCGAGTCAAACAATGATGAAATAGGGTAAGAGAATAAGGGGATCGAAGACGCGAACCCTTTGCCCGGACCGTTCGTCGCGAGGACAGATTTCATAAACTAGAAACCCGATGTAATTCAGGAAAGGGGATCATGATGATTTTTTCATGCAGACAAAGGGCAAACCTCGAAATACACGCCCACAAAAACAATTCATTGGCCTGGTTGGTCCAATGGTAGTATTCGCCCCCCAATCCGAGGGTCTCAAGTTTGAGACCAGGGAAAATATCTAAATGGAAAATATCCGATTTTCCAGGAATGAGATCACGAGAATTTTCCACATGATACCCAAACTACCCAAATCAGCTGTTTAGAGCCAGCAGTCTCAACGGAATGCACTGGTGGCAAAGATCAGGAAGATCGATCCTGAATCAACTGCTACAGATTAGAGTGAAGTTCGCGGAATTTGTTAGAGCACTGCGATGTGGCGGACAGCGGGAAACAACAATTAGTCTCTCCAGAAAGTGCAGCCCCCACCCTCACCGCCTCATTTCATCCACTGCCAGCCTTCCAGTTCCGAGCAAATGAGTCGCCGCTTTACACACGCCCAGTCCGATGGCCGCGTCTTCTTCCTCGACTTGTAGTACTAACATTTTTACTGCGGGTTAATACACTGAAGACCAGTTTCATAATCTCTAGTTAAATATTTTCTCGGGTCTCCCATCAATATTGTTCACATCGCTTAACCAAAATTCTGATGTAATAACAAAATCCAGACTCTCATTTATCTTCAATCAAAGGCTCCGTAACTGCGGAAACCATGTAATGAGCCAGCGGTTACCATGCGGTTAGCGCGAACTGGGCATCATAAAACCGGGCCTGACTGTAATAATCATATAATTCCATATTAAAATACCTCTGTTTAACATATTTTCAGTTTAAAAACCGAAGCGAATACCAAAACTCAAAGTTAGGATAGGTCACCTAGCGGTTAACTCCAACCTGATATCATAAAACCAGAGTTAAGTGTCTCACTTGTCATAGCTATGGAAATAATAAAACCTATTCTGGTGATCATCAATTAGGTATCTCTATCACTGACAAACTCATCAGGCGTTTAGACACGGCGAACCGGAGGGTAACGAGGAAATGTGCGCATTACGACAAGCATAGACAATCGCAAGACTTTTCTGGAATATTCAGCATATAATTAGGATCTTGTTCATATTTTAGTGCTATAGGTGATCAAAATTCAAAGGTATAAGAAAAAATCAAAGATATTGGAGGTACCCTACCGTCCATTATCGTGATATCAAGCATAGGTTAATCCACAAAATTAAAAAGATATGAATGTGGAACCTTTTTTAAAATAATTATTTGATAATTTAAGTTTGAAATAATTACCAGATATTACCAGTTAAGAACCCCTGTCTCTATAAAAAGGCATATTTTTCTTCATGATGTTCCTCTGCCAAAAATTTGTGAGACGACAGTAAATTAAATTTGTAAACACGTGCCACTGACCAAAAAATAAACCTGCAATTAAAAGTAATTTAACCCTTTTCTACATCCGTATCTGGGCGAGTTGGTTTCAAGAAATGACCAAAAACAGGAAGAAAAACTCGACGGCCTATGGACCTCGACGTAAGAGAGAAGCCAGTAAAATAACATGTTGCGAAGATGGAAGGACATAGACGTTTGCGACCGTTGGGAGGACTGGTTCCTTCCAAATCTGGTCACTCTAATCGAAAAACCACGCCACCAGTTGTCGTCCCCAACCCCCCATCGCTCCCCCTTCCCTTCCCCCACCCGCACCTCCGTTCCCCCCCACCCCCTCTTTCCTTTCCAGCATTCAGAGCGAGTAACCCATTCCTCAGCGTCTTCACCCCAAACACACTCCCCTGCCTTCAATGTCAGACCACTCGTTCGACAAACCCACCACAGATGGGGGTTTGGGGGGGGAACATATTCTCGCGATAAATTTCGGGAAAACAGATGCGAAGTTGAAATCGCGAATTCCTCCGCAGATAGTCTGGTGCGGGCCGATCAGGTATTCCCGCGCCGTCCGCGTTCTTCGCCCGCTGCTCGTGTCCCGCCTCCGCAGAGCGACTTCTGAATATGGCGACGGGCGGGGAGGAGCTTCGCGCATAGTAAAATCATACCCAGACGAGGGATGCGGTGGTCGCCAGAGCTACGGGACACTTCGCTCAAGAACGATATATTTTGCGGCCGTCGAATCACCCGAGCAAACGAGTGGAACGCTAGAAGTCCAGCCAGCCACGGCGGGTGGCCTGAAATATGTTTTTATTCCTCCACTTCCAAAAGAATTTCTGGACAGAAAATGAACAAAATCTTTCCCAGATTTCTCTTAAGGCTAGAAAAGGATAAATTGATGGGAAGGCAAATAATAAATTACGAAATATTGCTTTGAAAAAGGCCAAGCATATACCCTGAAGCTGAGCAAATAAAGAGAACGTTTAACAGCAAATATTTTCAAAGTATTGTTAAAATACATTGTCATTACTAACAGATCATCCACTATTAAGGGAGGCATAGATATAAATAAGGAAATTCAAACTTTTGTAGTTTTTGATACTTGCACAGGGCCCAATCTACTAAAGTTTCTTGTTTCATCTCAGCAAATTCCTCTCCTTATCGCGTCAACAAAACTTATTTTCTCTCTTCCACGTCCCCGCCTTCCCAAATTCATCTGTCTATAACATCTTTTAATAACCCTTGGCCTCTCATTATATCCCTTCCAAATACCTACTTTGCATCATCGAAATATCAACTTGAAGTTTTTTCTTCTCGCCCGCCAAACCAAGCAATAATTCCCTTTTTTCAGAACTAATATTTTTCATCAAAATTGCAGGAAGAAAACCCAGGAGAACTGAAAAGCTCTCCTTAGAGGAACCCTTAGGGAAGAAAAGTGCGAGTTTAAAGACATTTTCCTTCAATCACGCGACACGCTCATTATTTTTTCCCTTCGCCGTCTTTAGCCATCGACCAATCCGAAAGAGAAGTGAGAGGCACGATCAGAGCAAGGCGCTCGGAAGGGCAGAAGTTCATTAAGGGCGACAATGTCTCCAGAAAACCACGTGTCCGCCTCGATTTTGAGGAATCTAAGGAAGTACATTTTTTTAGAATCATTAAGGGAAGCAGAGAGATAGGGGAGCAATTGGAACAGGGAAGGGAGAAGAGGAAAAAACCTTGGGAGCAGCTCAAACCTTTGAATGAAAATATTCCCCTTCGAAAAATGAGAAAAGAAACCTCTTCAGAATGAGAGAAGATGGAAATCTTAAACCCTGAGCGGCATTTGAGGTCACGTTCGGAGGGAGAGAAGAAAAGTTCCCCTTTTCCATCTTCAACTGCTCACCATTTACTCGAGAGTGCCAAGGAGATGGGGCGGGGGGGAGGGGGGGGGGGTTGGAAGAGGGGGTATGAGATATGGGGGGGGGGGTAAAGAGGACAGGACTCCACTGGAAGTGCTGCCGCGATGAAAATGAGGTTGTTTTGATATTCCAGCTCATGGCGCGTTGGTAATAGGATTAACGCCCCCATTCCCCCTTCCCTAGTATGTGGAAATGGGTGTGGGGGCGTTGGGTGCGGGAGGAGAGTCGGGAGATGCAGCGGCCGCCCACTGCATCTCCTCGGGAGTTTCCAGGAACCAGTTGGCGTGCGCATCCACTGAAAAACACTCAGCAGTTTTTGAAGATTCTCTCCGAAGGAGCACACGATGCACATATGTAGCGCAGAACCAGTTTAGACCTCGTTATAAAGACAGAGCGAGGTTATAGGTCATGAGTAGACTGAATGAAGACAATTGGGTATTTTCCAAAATTTTAGTTGTGAGAATACGGATCTAAATTAGTTACTTTTACTCTTATAAACATACAAAGTGAAAAGATTTTTAAAATTCATTCATTATTCACGGAGTTATAAAAGATTAAAATAGTCGGAATTTAATATTTTTTTCACGTGACAGCGAAACGAAATCTGATTGGTGTGACGTCATTTTCGTGAAGCAAAAGAGGAAAGACAATATTGCACGGGAAGAACGGTAGAAGAGACCGTATTTAAAGAAGATATTTTATAGTCAACGATGAGTATGGGGTATAGTGGTTTTCCTAAAACCACTTCACACCCAATTATCAACACACAGGTGGGTTCAGGATTATCATAATAGGAGAATTATCGCAGACTGAGTGACATGATCACTAAAAATACGACTAAATTCCAACAGCCTACGTCATTCGCAGTTCTCGACTCTACAAACAGATCTTGCATTATTGGGCGATAGTCACCTAAAGGTTAGAAACATAGGCGCCTTCATCACGTGACGATATTTAGAACAGAGATACAAGTGATCGCCAAAATTTGGCCAAAAACATAACATTTGGCCTAAGACATAATTTTTTCTGCACTGTTACTAGTGTCGTGAGAAGTTAAATGCCCAGAATTTGGGATAAGTGGCTGAATAGCCACATCAACTTTTTCGAGGTATGCTATTCCTTCCTCGGTAATAACTTTGAACTTCCGATCGACAGCTTGACAGGAGTCTCGACAAGACTCGTGACATCCAAATACGTGCTTGGGAACATTTTTTTTTTAAAGCCTCGACCAGGGACTCAACGGTATTCCCTTCTGTACAATTATACGTAATAGCGCCGCGATCTGCTTTTTAAATCTTATCATTTTTACTTTTGTAAGAATTATTTTGACAATGGGCCTCGCCTCCGCAATCTTGAACAATGCTTTGGTGAAGCGCTTCACTGCGTGATTCGCGTATTCATTTTTTGAAATGTACCTACCATACGACACTAGTTCCCGTACGTTTTTCATCACGCTTGAGTCTCCATCTCCCCAACAGAGCTAGCAGAACCAAACATACACATTAATTATTATTGGATTATCTAACATTATGGAACTGCGTCAACATACATTAAAGTTAGCGCTAACTTCAAGCAAGAACATCCAGTAACCTATAGGAATAGTAATTTTTTAACAACTAAAATGACTGATTTTCCGACTTTGCACTTAGGACTCGCCAATGCAATACTGATATAAAGTCCACAAGGTAGTGCACTACCTTGTACATGGTAATGACCTAGCCCAGCAAAGCAATGCCAAAGCACGTAGTTATGGCTTGGATAAGAGAAACCGTCAGCCAGGGCGTCCGAAGATTATGCCGTATGACCGGGTTGTTGCTCCTCGATGGAACTGATCGCGTTTAGGATTAGGTAGTACTCCCGTTTGTAGCCAATACCGCGCTATGGGATACGTTCAGAGAGAGGCCGTGAAGTCAGTTGTCCAGCAGTCCGTGAGAGAAAGTCCCAAAACAGGAAAGTAGTAACAGCCAGCAGGAGCAGAGTCAAAGGCTGTGCCGTCAAACGCCGGATGCTGCCGAGTGTTCAGTTCCTCCTCCACAGCGTAAAACCTTTCTTGCACACCGCTCTAGCTCAATTTAACCAAGTCCCTCCAACTTCGTACCCTTCCTCACCCCTCGGAGCCTTTCCCTCATTCCTCTACAGTGGCCACTCATTACCTCCCCTCGAATCTCCGTGAGCGCCTTCACCTGCTAGCCTCTTTCGCCGCTAGAGCCGCTCTTGATCGGCGCGTTTTCAGCTGGTTCTAACTTTCCTAATAACTTATTTAGTACACAAAGTTTTTCCATTTTATTAATTTATATTTAATATTGAATATATTGTTTACGTCTGCCAGAGACAATTTTTTGTAAAAAGCAAAAAATAAAGCCAAATTGTACAATTTTGAGGTCTTAAATTAAAAAAGTTCCAAATGTATGCTCTGGGAAACATAGATAGCAGTTAACTTAATTAGAATGTGAAATTTGTTTTTCATTAAGAGAATTCCTCAATATACAGGGAGTAAAGCCGTTTTCGACGCAGTCGTATTTCGCCTTAACCAGGTGAGCTTGTGCTGACTAGTTATCATTGCAAAGTTATATTGCAAAGCTACGAATATTTTTGCGATCAATTGCAACCAATGTCGTAGTGTATGTCTAACGAGATGGAAGCTATCTAGGAATTTTCATTTGCCCTCTAGAAGTAGACGAGTAAGGTCAACTCTTGCGTTATAAATTCGGTGGATAAACGTCGCAAAGTTGAGGTTCCATTATTGAAAATAAAATGGCTCGAATATTTTCTCACAGTATTTTACCACTCAAAGCCTGATGAAACGTTAAAAAAGAGCTATGACGTGAAATTTGAGTGATGTAAAATTAAGGGAGGGAATACAATGATCTGCGATTCTGGGCAAAAAGAGCGCACTTTCCTTGCGATTTAGAACTTAGCTCATCAGGTAACTTCGGATGGGATTCGTGCCTTGCTACTAAGTTCTCCCCTTAAATGTCTCAACATGTGCCTTTTCTCTTTTTGGGTTAGAATATTAACTTTCTTTCTCATCCGGTTTAGAACGCCTGAGGATTATTCTTGTACTCTCATCTCCCCGAACATTGTTTTCCTTTCCATCACGCTTTCAACATAATCTGACTTCTTTTTATCTCCTTCAACACCCTGTTTTGCCTGCATACTTTTCTCTACCTTGAACAAATTTTAAGGAGTCCGGAACTACCTTTACGTAATCACTCGTAAATGTGCACTTAAGTGCAAAATTCCTCAGAGGAAAAATCATCCGCCTCGACTGGGACTCGAGCCCGGATCCCTTGAAACGAAAAATCGATAAGGCCGTCTCGGTAGTTAGACTGGCGAAGTTACGTGGCGCGTTTCCAAGGGATTCGGGTTCGACCCACGTTAAAGGCAAATGATTTATTCCTCAGGGTGATTTCGCTCTCTAAATTTCAAGGAATTTTCCGTTTGTCCTTCCCTCTGCTCAGTGCATTACATATTTCCATTCTACACCTATAAATCTACACACGCTTTCCCTGAGATCCAGGTTTCTGCACCGTGTGATGCCATGCTCCGATTCAAATTCTGTAATGATCTATTCCAAACACATTACTGAGATTCTTTATCATCTCATTTAATCTCTAGAACACTATTCTTATCCAAACTTTCGTCCAAGCTACTT
Source organism: Ceriagrion tenellum (assembly GCA_963169105.1). NCBI lineage: Eukaryota > Metazoa > Arthropoda > Insecta > Odonata > Coenagrionidae > Ceriagrion > Ceriagrion tenellum. Next base: position 4,205,876 of record OY720633.1, read on the forward strand.
CCGTAGTTTTTCGCTGTAAATGACAAATAGTATAAGTGAAGGTCCTCCTACTTATTCACTTTTAATTATAGTTAAATTATAGAGCAAGGCATCTCATTTATTTTAAGGACGTAATTTGGTAAAACACCGATCATTGCCGTTCCAAGGAAAAAAACTGACGAGAGTCACCGCAAACAGAAATATAAACCCTCATTCAGAAAGATGTGCTGCTATATTAAATTCATATTACACTTTGACTCACAACATAACTAATCGAGTAACTCAGAATATTTACTTTGAAAACCAATTCATACCAGGTGGAACTTAATAATAAATTGAAAACAGTGCTATTTGACACTAAGTTTATTAAGTTTTAGACGGACTCAGTGCTTATGAAGAAAATATTAAATCCATTTACGTATAAATCAACAAAAATTCTTATCCTGACATGGGTAACTCACCAAAGGTATAAGTGTAAGCAGGAATTGCAATGACGAAGCAGCAATACGTACCTGGAACGAGAAATGGGTTATATTAAAATGATAATTCGGGGCTCAAAAAAAGCACTCTGTTAGATAATCTACAAAATGTAAATATTAAGAAGATAATAGGGGTTAATGCTGGAGACACGAAGAAAAATAAGTAGTACGCTTCAAGGACGCTTTTGGCACGCTAAACTGCAGGTCGGTGGTTTGAAAACTGCTCAGAAAAGGTTTTACTCTTCTTTGTGATGTCCTGTATTTTATTTTGAATGTTTCGACAGGGCGAAAGAATCAAAATTTCTGATATTCATTTTCTCATTCAAGGGTTTTTGTCGTCACTGAACCACATTTCTGCTACCACAAGAGTCGCGTCTCATTTATTCCTAGTGCGATAAGGTTTTTTTTATGATCAATAATGCCATTCCTAAAGTAAACATTGAGAACTTGTACATAGTTTAAATTAAATATACACAGATAAATTCAATGTAATACAAAATAATATTGAGTCAATCCACCTGTGAAAATAAATATACGCATGCCTTCGAGGATCAGGCACATCGGCAAAATATTCTTCGTGACAAACAACAGTTTCGATGCGAAAGACATCGAGAGAATGGCCTTAATAAAATATTCGATAGCAAAAAAAATATCAATTGGTTCTCTCCTCTTTTTTTCCTCCAATCTCAAAGTTCTGATGATTTACTTGAGTATGAGAAAACATTTTAACAAGTAAAACCATGCCCTAAAGCGAGTATATATAAAAATCACAATCTATCGATTACGGTTCAAGCAAGAGTGGGTAGGAAACAGCTTATAAGCAACAAAAAATTCTATTCCACAAGATGTAAAGATAAATACATTGGTTAAACACCAAGAATTACACAATCCATCAACGGACGTCTAAGACGATTCACTATTTTTCCTGAAAGATTCTTGTTAAGGGCTTCAGATACGCACATATTTTACCTATCAGAACTGCTAATGACATTTGAACAATGCAAGACTGACATTCCTTAAGATATTACCAACACAACCACTTAAATAATTATCACAGATTACAAAGCATTACCATTTTCTTCTTTAGCACAGGGATAGCAACTTGCTTGCACGAGCTTCAGAGCATGGGAATGAAAACCAAATGCGTTTGCCGAGTTTAATTCATATTGACCTGACAAAATCAATTTTTTAATGTTTCTAAATTCTTTATCAATGTCCTAACCTTGAAGGCAAATTATTTAGGCGAAAGGAACTGTCAAATAAGTCGAAATTTCTTGCGGTCTATGATCGCTTTAAAAATAATAATGATTAGAGAGATATACCAAGAAGAGAAATGGCTAAATTAAGTGACGAATGACAAAGCTGAAGATGATTTATCTTTTCCGAAGTATTTTCAGGTATACACTAATTTATTACCGCGCTGTAAAAATTCAGATAATAATTACCTCAAATAAATGAAAGATGAGAAGACTTATAAAAAGAGCCTTTTCTTTTAAGGGTCGCGAAGCAGATGTTAAGAAATAATCACGTTGGTGTTGTAAGAAAATAATAAGAAAAAGTAAACTTAGATATTCGTAGAAATAAGATGTGTGAGAGTACACTCTAAGACAACAATGTGTGTGTCGGAATAAGTTTTTCTTTACACTATGACTATGTGAATTAAACTAAATCGACTTTTAGAATTACTTTTTACGGAATTTTAAATTAAACTTAGTCTTCCGACTGTGATTTGCCGAGATTCCATGGAAGCCATAACAAGGAGAGCAATTCCCATTCCTTTAAAGTGTAGTCACTTCTGACACTGCCAGGATTTGCAGCCGGAAGCGTGTGTAGATAATGTGCACTCCACAATCGATGTTCGTGTAGGCTACAGACACTGAGTCAATAAGTAATTTATTATTACAAGCAACCTCGACGGCATGATATAACCTAAACCATAATCACTCAATTTCAAGAGCACCTTTAAACAGCACCAGAAAAAGGTCAATAAGCTCATATCATACGAACCAGCATCTCTCCTCAGCAATTGGTGCGGCATACCGATATTTTCGCTCATGAAGCCCACGAATAGGTTGTCCCCCATTAAGACACACGTCTATTAAAAGGATAGTTCGAGGGAGTTTTCCATTCAAGGTTCTGAAGTTAGCGCACATCGGCACACTCTGGCGCACTCGATCGACGTTGAATGAAACGATGTAGACCAACGAAATGTTTTGTAACCTACAGGTAGTAAGCATGCAGCGGATAAAAAAACGAGTCACCACCGAATGTTTTGAAAAGTTGTTGAATTCGTTTAAAAAAAGAATACTTAAGTTCCGCTTGTTATCACGGATTCATTAGAATTCTCACAAACTGCATGTTTGACGCCTTGACTGAAAATCACAGCAATACATGAACTTTGCTCCCGATCTACATTCACGTGCGCAACCTAGAGCGCAGAGTTATAAGCGACGAGAGTCGAAAGGAAGGCAAGAGCGCTGTAGTGATTATAGCACTAGAGCAAACGACATGAACGAGAAAATAGTAAAGTCCTAGTAAAGAGTGAGCTAATCTTGCAGGAAAATTTATCCCTGTATAGGAAGATCTTCGCCTCCATTTTCGAATTTATACAACATGAGAAATAAATCGGCAACGAGCGTTATACGTAAAATGAGGATAATAAAAATTAAGAGCAACTTATTATACGCCTTTTTTTCAATTTCCAAGGTGAGTTTCATTGCCGACAGAGATTGATGCGATTGGGCGAACGGCGAAGCGCCGCTGGCGAACAGACACGAGACAAACACGAGCGCCCAGACCGACCAGTCACTTAAACTTCATCCGAAAGGCCTTTGCGGATTGGCGAGCCTCTTATTTTCCCGCAAAATATTCCACCTTTTTTTAAGGTTAGCGAGCATAAGGAGGACACATCGAGCGGTATATGGGCTTTTGATGATGGCTTTAGCATTGAAGTCAGAATGTTGGGTTGGGTAAGATGGAGGAGAAAGAAAGATATTTATGTTCGGTTTCGGACGGAAATTACATACATACATACTAATCACGCCGTTCCCTTCCAGATGAGGGCACATTCACAAAGTCTCACTCATAAATACATATTTGTACACCTAAATATGCTTCAATAATTTCCTCCACACTGACCTATCCTGGCAAACCTCTTTTGCTTCATTTACCCCCATACACTGCTTCATACACGCCCTCCTGTTTTTAAGACTCCTTATATTCTTCCTCCTAAGAATTTCCTCATCCACATTCAACCACAACTTTCTCGGCCTACCTCTACCTCTCGCACCATTCAACTCACTCTTATATATCTAAATATCTTTCTCGGGCTTCGCACCGGGTAATGTTTTCAAAATCCGCCGACGTTTCGGAAAACGACTTGCTATACACTGTTATAGTTGTCACGGCGGAAATAGCACGTGCCTAGAAAATGGAAAAAAAGTCGTTTTCCGAAACGTCGGCGGATTTTGAAAACATTACCCGGTGCGAAGCCCGAGAAAGATATTTAAACATAATACACCGGAAAAATATTAAATCATTTCTTATATATCTGTTTCGTTTTTCGACTTTCATTTCGGAAGTAAATTGAGAAGATAAACAATAATAAGGAAATGGAAATAACAAACCATGAAATTGTTTCATATACGTTGGCACGTTGATAAAGTTGGTTAGATTCGCGGACAATCAGGTGCCCGTGAGTCGACCCACAAAGTGATTGCAAGCTCTATAAGATGTAAAAGGTGATTCATTCATGGGTCGTTCAATCATAAGATTGGTTGACGGTAGCCCTTCAATCTTCCCTGTCAAATGCTAGTTCCCTTAATTTCTGACAGTTTTTTTCTATGTACTTTCCACTTCATTTGGTTCATGAACTTATCCCTGGGTCTTCCTCAGGAAACTTTTCCTTCTATTTCAGCTTCAAATATTTTCTCCTCAAATTATTTTCTCCTCAAATCCATTATGTCTCAGGGCGTATCCAATCTATCTGGTTCTTCTTTCATGAATAGTGTTTCATATGGTTCTTTCCCCTTCTTCCCATTCTACCGTAAACCTCATCATTTCATATTTTGTCCGTCCATTATATCTTCAGCATCCTCTTCCCACATCAGGCTTCGAAGGCTTCTAGCTTGTTCTGGTCTACATTTATGATAGTTCATGCTTCCCGGTCCACTGAGTGCCATAGATAAGTTCAATAGGTAAATAAAATGAGCAATGCGGATTGAATGAAAATCATAAAAAAGCAAGAGCTGTGATATTTTCTAGCAAAAAGAAAGTGAGGAAGGTATCATCGAAATTGGTTTGCACAAACTTAAGCAAGTAGAGCAACTTTACTACTGGGGCAGTGCTCTTAAGGAAATTGGGCGGAGTGGAAAGGAAATTAGGTGGAGAATAGCTTTACCAAAAGAGGCGCTTATTACCAGGAACTCATTACTAAGATGATGAAGACTGGGGCCGTGGGTATATATAAAAAAAGGCATGATATAAAAAAGCATGGCAGCGTGGGGCATGATATAAAAAAGAGGCTAATGAAGGGCTTGATAAGGAGTGCAGAGTTTCATGGGTCAAAAACGTGGACTCAGAGAAAGGACGACGAAAATAGACTGCAGGCTTTGGAAATGTGGGAGTGAAGAAGGCTCACGATGGAAAGGAAGACAAACGTGGAAGAGCTAGGCGTGATGGGTGAGGAAGGGAAGCCTTTGGATGAGATCAGGAGGAGGCGGAGTGGGTGGCTGGAAGAGGTGATATGGGGCGATAGGATGCTGAAGGCTGTGATAGAGGGAAGGATGTTGGACTAGCGGGGAAAGGTAGGAAAAGAGAAGAAGAGAAAGAGTAGGTTTCTTATAAGTATGTAGACAGGAGCCTCCGAGAGAAGAAAATTGGGGTATTTTCAACGACTTTCAATAAACCTATATTCAAGCATTTGGAGATTAGTTCTCGGGTTTCCTTCCCCGGGTTGTCTTTTTGTGACGACAGTTTCTCCAGCCATTCTGCTTGCGTCTTCAGGTCGGTTCACTTTGACCTAAAGACGCCAGCAGGATGGCTTGAGAAACTGTCGTCACAAAAAGACAACACGCGAAAGGATTCCCGAGAAGTGATCTCCAAAGGCAGGAACGCCGCGGAAACCTTCAGAGTAATTTTATCTTCAAGCAGTAGAATAATTGAATGAATGACGTTACGAAGCAATGAATATACAGACGTTGAGTTTGACGTGGAACGTACGAATTGAGCTGTGAAGTTTCCTGATCGCCAAAGGACTGTGCTAAATAGATAAGAGGCGGTTGGGATATGGGAGCGGATGAGGGGAGGATTTGGATGATATAGGGAGAAATGCGAATGATATATCTCGTGAACTACGTAGTACTACTCGTCGGTCTAACTTTCGACTTATCTCGTACAGGTATCCCTAAAAGAAGCAACCATCACTGATCCCAGTGGTCCAGCTCTAGGGTTCATGAGACGTTCAAGTCCTTCCACTATGTTGACGTTGTAGTCCAAAGAAAGGGGAAGTAGAGTACTCTTACAATGGAAAGCACCTACGCTTTACAGAAGTACCAACAGTATGAAAATAGACGATTTAGATAGTTAAATAGAGGAATTCCAGAGGTACGTCAACATCCATCTCAACTTACTTCAGGCATTAAACTACCTCAAATTTATATTTGAATAATTATTACGAATTCTTCGACTCATTTTATGAGGTATTTTGATCTTTGCGATTAACCATATAGAACTATCAATAGATCCAATATCTAAGCGAGGAGTTTAAGACTACAGGAGTTTCGGGATACTGATGACGCCGGAAATAGAGCCAATATCATAATTAAAGAAGAATTTGCATTGCTTTACCATGTTTAGATATATCTTATATTTAAAACACTTAGAAGGTTCTGATATTTATTGGTGACTCTTGGAAATGCATTCACAGGGGCGGGAACATTCCTGTTATTTTAAGTAATGGGCGCTAAGTAATTGTAGTAAAAGTGTTGAAACTTTGTGCTAATAACAGAAATATTTTTTTTAAATTTCGAAGTGAATATTTTTGAATACATCACTTATCAAAACAATTCAGTGAATGGAGTGTTTATGTACAAAATTATTTGGTTGCCTTTTTCGAAAAGTATATGTGATATATATCAATATTGTGACAGAATTTTACACTCAGAAAGTCGTCCCCTGATATCGCGTCATGTTAATTTTTAATTTAAGGTTGTACAATGCCTAGAATATATAAAAGAAAGATTGTATCGCCTCTATTTTGCAATTGAAGAAACAATCCAGCACATCAACGCCCAAAAAGAACTCTCGGCGGAAGATTCGAACATCTGATTCTTCATGTGTAAGTGATGCGAGGTCTGTTCCGCGAAAAGGATCAGATAGCGAATGGTGTGCTACAAACTGAGCATCAGAAGCCAATTATAGTGATCACAGAGGATAATAAAAACTATGAGTCCATGAAATCAAAGTTTTGAGGATGAACATTATCCAGAAATGACCACAAAAACTGGTAAACAATGTAGTCCAGTAAATGTGATGGAGTAATGAGGAAAATATTGAGGATGGTCAAATGAGAATAACAAAATTATGTCTGACAGCAAGATAAAGTACAATGGGCAGTGTGTTCATAAGCAAAGGGGGAAACGAAATAAAAATTCTGCTTAAATGATTGGACATTTATTTTCTTTTGTCCTTCAGAATGTTGATGTTACCACATTGTATTTAGCATTGTGACACATGCCACAGTAGGTTTGTGCGATGAGTCGATTCATCGAATTCATCGACGATGATTTTAGTCATCGCATTGCGGTGAACCGCGTCGATGACAATGAATGTCATCGATCATCGACGTCGATGAATTCATCATCTTCGATGAGTCCATGAATTCACCGACGTCGATAAGTTGATGAATTAACTGACGTCGATGAGTCGATGAATTAACTGACGTCGATGAGTTGAGAAATAAACTAACGTTAATGAGTCGATGAATTCAAACATGTAGATGAGTCAATGAATCCATCCCCATTAGATGATAATTATTTGTGTTGCGTCGCCCGCCCGTGCCTATCCCTACCTTTCCGTCGGCGATGAATGAATTCATCGATCCATCGTCGTCGATGACAATCATCGAAACCGAATCATCTCGATGACTTTTTTCATCGACCCTCGATGGGCAAATTTGTTCATAGCACAAGCCTATGCCACAGTAGAAGCAATAATATTGGAAAATGTGACTCACAACGCTGCATTACAAGCAGAGGTAACTTTGAGACAATTATTAAGTTAAATACCTGTACAAAAATTGATCGGTTATAGGACTCATTGGACTCAAGATGAGAGATGATTGTCATCAATAACATAATATTTTTTAAATATTCAGTTATTTAGGAAGAAAATGTTCAAAACATAAAAAAACTCTCACAAAGAAGCCTCTTAAGTAGGCTTATGGTACGGGAAATGTGTTTTCGTCGCCAGATGCGGTGAGAGCCAAGGAGGAAGACGCCAAGAGAGGGCCAACGAGCTCATACAATCGCTCGCTCACAACAATGGAGCACAACAACCGTCATCCCTGTTATAGTGGGCGCTGCGGAGGCATTTCCGGAGGTGTCACGATGGAGGGTTGGAGGGGGGTGGACGAAAGGGAGTTAGAGGATGTGAGCCGTCAAGGGGGGTGAGGGAACAGAGCACGGTATTTTGGGGTGGGACGGAGACATGGGTCGTTGCGAAGTGAGCGTAGAACAAGTTTCCATTTTGGGTCCATCCGACCCAAACAGAAGAGCGGCCGGCCGGCCTGTCGGGAGTGAATATGAAATACGATAATCGACGCGTTTTAAAAGAGTTAAGAGAATGATACGATAACGACACGGGTCCCAGCGGCCAACACCATCCACTACGACTTCCAAAGAGTATTTCCTTGCGAATGGCAATAATTCGGATAAGTTGCTCAACAATTTTCGAAATTTCACGAAAGAGTGGGGATATATTGTTGAAACACTCGCCAAAAAATCCCAGACTTAACAAATCCATTTCAGGATCTGACGATAACGCTCAGCCTTCATTGCTAGATTCTCAGAAAAATGGTAGCTATGACTGATTGTAGGGCATAGGATCCAATTACCTCGCTGAAACTTGGGACTGCAAGAATACACGATAGGCAAATAAACGGTAAAGATGAATTTCCTCGCAAATGCCATGGTATTCATCATGACTCGATGGCAATATCGGGATTTATAATAAAACCTCCAGTATAGCCGCTAAAATTTCCAAGTAATGTGATAATTTGTTTCTCTCTCCCCGTGTTACAAGCTTTCAATTGATAATGAAAGGCAATGCTAAATTATTACTGCCAGGAAACACCGTAGACGGAGGACCAATTCATTGACATGTTTGACGTATATTTTTTCTGTGCATACTATATTTATCTACAAATACAACAGTTTTTTAGCATCCTAGTGAGGCATATCTTTAACTGCATAAGGACTAGCACCATTTGTTTTATTTTCCTCCGCGATCACAATAATGACATTGGTTTCAGATTCCATGTTTGTAGCATACCATCCGACATCTGATCCTTCACGCCCAACTGACTCAGCATCACTTTCACATAAAGAATCAGATGTTCGAATCTTCCACCGAGAGTTATTTTTGGCTGTTGATGTGGCAGATAGTTTCTTCAATTTCAATATAGAGGTGATACCATGTTTCTTTTTTATATTCTAGGCATTCTAAGCCCTGAAATTCAAAATTAGCATGGCGCGATATCAAGGGACGACTTTCTGACTGCGACTAATGCTGTCACAATGTTGGACCTTGCTTCTGAAATTCTCCTAATGAGAAAATTTAATCAGAATTTTGAAATTAAATCACATTGAAGAAGTTTTAGGACTAATTCCCCACGCCACCAGGAGTCCAGACCATGGAGAGGGAATTTGGTAAGAGTGTTCTCCATCAAGTCTGAACTGTCTACTAAATGTGGATCGCGCTTTAGGAACGTAGTGTCCGATGGCGTGTCGATTTGAAAACGATAAGTGATGACGTGTATATTAATCGAGACGCACGCGATTAGTAATCGCCTTCAGATAATATGTTCGGCTAGAGAGCAGCCGTCGATTTGGAGAGGACATCAAAAGACAAGTGTGCATGACCGACTCCGTCGGAGTGATTTTGACCATTCCAGGACCTTGGAACGTTATCCTTCGAAGGATCTTCACACCTTCGTAACCACAGTTTTTGTTCGATTTAAATGTGAAATTTGAGAGGCGAGATTACTACGCAGCGTCTGTCTTGGTGTCACTTGACAAGAGCACTGGACGTTATCTTCAAATCACAGCGAAGGCGGAAAGAAGAGATTCGTGTAGATGCGCCATGAGAGGCCCAAGAGCTGAGTATCGTCAGCATTGCGGGATGAGGAAGCCGGGCCGGGCCGGATTCATGTGCTTCGAGACTCCCAGAGTATAAAAAGTAACCTAATTTTGGATTAAAACATCACCTTGGCGTTGAGGTACATGGAGATGAGGATGTTGGTGAACAGCAAGCATTTTGGATTCACACAGGTCTATTTCTCACGGAAATGCGTGTCCTATCGCTACTCATGACCATATTAATGTAATATTGAATTTAAAGTGAGAAATATTTCCATCATCTACAAGTTATGGTTTAAAATTTAAACATCAATGGTGTGAAAGCTTCACTTCTTACGTATGTTTCTTACTTTTTCTTGTCAATTGGCTTGCATAAGCACATTACGTATGAAGCATATGGGTGAATGCTGGGACCTATGAATAAGGAAGAGCGATTATGTGAGTTCCGTACTGCTACCTACTTCAGGTCCTTTCATACCTGCATTTGCATTTATTTTCCTTTATTTGAGTGAAATTACGAAAGAGAACTTTTCAAACTCTCCGACCGAAACAAAAAAAATTCACCGTAGCACAATCAATGGAGCTGAAAGTAAGAGGCGTGTTGGTGTAATAGCTCATATTATAGAGAAATATTTTTCCGAAAAAAAACTAGATGTCGTTGAATTAATGGGACAGCTGCGGCTTATTTTACAAAGCGATAACGTAACTTAAAGAATAAATTTCACTTTCTCAGGCGAGATGTTGTAGAACAGCATTTTCGATGATACACAAGAGTTATCGCACTGTCTACCTTTGTAAAGGTAGACAGTACGATATCTTTTGTGTATCATTAACTTAAAGAAGATCTTAAATATATAAGTCCAAAATATGATGTAATATACTTAGGAAGGTTATCGCTTTAAAACCCGGGAAAGAGATATCTTCTTTAAGGATTTTACTAATATTTCATTGTTATCGACGATATACAATCAATTTATTTAGATTTTCAGGGGAAAAAAGTATTTAACCGTAAAAAAGAAATATCGTACAGAAAACAACAGAAGAAGTTTTGACTTACATGAATGAAGACGTTTCAGACAAGAGGAAACGGGATGTGTCTAATTTCAAACAGCCCGTTTCTCTTATGCTTACGAAAGCTTTGGCGCATCTAAAGATTACATATTTTCATCCACTTGTACAAAAGCATGTAAAACTTAAGGTAATCATGGTTTCACTACCCTTTGCCCTATCGAGCATCCAGACATCGTTACCGTGAACAGCGCTTTCACTTTCCGCACATACGTGAGAGGGGTCAAAGGAAAGCCACATCATAACGAAATTTTAATGAAGATGCAGAAGCGCAATTCCATCACGATCAGCAAGAAGTTTAACGCAATACAACGCAGCCACTTCACACGTCTTGGAGACCAGTTTTAGTAAGCCGCTTTAACGATTCTGGAGAGATTAGAATCGTCACCAAAAGCATAAACTAATCAGTAATAAAATATTGTTCAAGGAAACGAGAAATATTAAATGAAAGTGGCATAAGCTGTTCCTATTGGATTCCTTACCCACTTTCTCCAAGCAATTACTTTTCTTTCCATATACAATTATACTGATTACTCTCTATGATATATTAACCGCTCAATCTCACTCCCTAAGCTAACGAGATACTGCAAACACATCGAGCACACTCACAAACCAAAAATTCATGCTCATTCAATTTCCAAGTATACTACGGCTCAAGGTGTCTCACAGTAAAAATGGATTTAAATAAAAAAAAGGTACCAATCGATATTTTAAATCAAGGTACCAATAGATATTTTAAACGATCAAGTCTTATCCCAAGCAGTTTCCTGCAGAAAGACAATTTTAATTGTAGACTGATGCGTGTGATAGTAGGGTTTAGCATTTCTCTGCGCAGTATAATATTCAATTTTTTCATTTTTAGAATTTCTTGATTATTCCACCTCACCTCCTCAACAGTTTAAAACAAATTATACTTATTCATGACCATTTTTATGAACTGTTTAAATACAGGGTAGAGTTAGCCAGCCAGAAAGTACCACTTGGTCAGCATTTTCCAAGAAATAATAGTATTATAAATGTATTTAAAAAATTTCCACCGTTACTGGCTTGAAGAGTATTTTTGCAATAAGCAGTGCTACTCATAAATTGCGACTGATTTTCTCGCATCAGAGTACAGAATTTTTCGATTCTTAAAATTATCGGGAATTCTATACATAGGTTAAGGTGATGGAGTCAAGTCTCAAAGGCCGATTTGTAATGAAATTGCGCTAAAATCACAAATTGATTGAGTAGTAAGAACAATGTTTTAACAAAATGGACAACATTATGTATAAAAAATTGGCGGGGGAGCATTATTACGAAAATTAAGAAGGGAAAAATTCTTAGATCAGCATGGAGACACGAGTGGATTCAGAATATGCCAAGAAAAAGAGGCATGATTCTACATGGCTTGGACTGTCGAATAAAGGGCTCATAAAACAATAGATATAATTATAAGAGGGGATGTCGTGAAACTTGAGGCGATTACCTTCCGGATTCGATCGAACAGTTATCGGAGTTAATCAAGGAGAACAAGCTATAACAACTCATTTCGTGTCTCAAAGAAAAAATTTGGAAGCCGATATTGTCCGGAATTTCCACACCAGGATTGGAACATATTTTTGAGGCGTAGAATATTTTATGACGAAGTATTTAAGAAAAAGTGAAAGTGCATCTTCATTATCCGAATCCGGAATTTATCAACTTATAACCACTGGTAAGGTAAAAAGGACTTAACTATTAATTGGATATAAATTCCCAGTAATACTGATTAACCGAATTCAACTCGTTAATTTTGGAACTCTTTAACACTGTCAACGGACTTGACACCCAGAGCACCTACCCATTGACGTGAAAGAAAAACCATTAAGCTGAGATTTAAAATGATTGATTAGGAGGTGGGGGGAGATTGTGTTAAACTTTGACAAATTTTGAGCTCCTGCTTTCACTATTACTGGCCGTGACTTTAATTTCAGTCACTTCGGCTGTAGGCCTCAAGCATTTAGGTCAGTCTGTGTTCCCGATTATCCGAACTAAAACTCAATCAAGCGACTGCATTAGCATGGCGCCGTCATCTGTCATTAGCCAAGCGCAGCGATCGGGGGTGACTTAATTTCCACTAGCTTTCACCGCCTTTGCTCAACGTGCAGCCTGTCACTCGGGAGAGTAGTCTCAAGAGTGACAAGTGGTGCCAAAGTGAGCTCAATTTTAAATATTTACACTCTCTGAGAGTGAGGCAAAGGAGAAAAAACAGATATATAGTGAATATCATTTCCTCTCCATGAACGGATAAAAGGTAACAAAGACATGAGACAAACATCCGTCGTCCAAATAATAACTTAATTGGAATATTATAATTAATGCTGAAAAAGTAATAAAAAATAGATAATTTGTTTGGAATCGCATAATTCAAACAAAAACCAACAGCATAAGTCAGCAAAAACATCGGTCACGTGATTCCCTACCACAAATGACGTTGTAGGAGTTCACAAATTGACCACTTATCAGTCGACAGCGCTATATCTTGGACGCACCTTTAAGTTCTGAATGGTTTAAATATCGCCGGCACCATTACAAAAATACTTTCAACATACAACGGTCGACATCAAAGCGTACCCCATTGACCCAAGGGAAGCTATTCACCAAGTTCATGTGTAGCATATGAAATGTTTTCAAATCGTCAAAACAAAACCGCTAATACATAGAGAAGAAAAATGCAAAAAAACTTTCAGATGAAAAAATGAGTCTCGTGTCATGGCTCATCTCAATTGTTAGAGTGATTGAAGCAAAAGATGTTTCGATACCTTAGGAAACTAGTGCCTAGAGCAACTTAGGAAAGAGCAAGAGGTGAATGGATTACAATAATAAAAATAATCTAATGGACTATTTGCTTCATGCAGAAATCCAACTTCCAGTACATAGCTAGGAACTATCGTATTCGAGGTCCGTTGCAGACTATGAGAAGAATATCGACCGTGTGGACACATGACATGGCCAGTCGGACGAGGGCAGGGGGCGAGTGGACGAAACCGGGGGAGGAGGAAAATGGATAAAGGAGGGTGAGGGGAGAGGGAGGAGTGGTGCTTGGCCGTGGGGGGGGGGGTGGCGGAGGGTGGAAAGGAGAGAGGCGAAGGGGGGGGGGTTCCTTCGTGAAGGATGTCGTCATCACTTGAGAGGTCAGCCAATTGGAGTCAAAAAAGTTAGCCGGCGAGGCGGTGATGAGAGCGCGGGGAGAGGGGGGTGGTGGGTTGGGAGATGCAAGGAAAGAGGGAGGAGGTGGAGGAGGCGGGGGAAGAGGGGGGTTGAAGGAAGGGAGGGGGCGAGGCTGTCAGGGAAGCGAAGGGACGCATGCAACATGCACGGCCCCCGCGAGATTTCGGGAGCGCCGGTCGTTTGTATTATCGCCGTTTCGGCCGCGATTGCCGCTTAACACATCCGAATGAAATGCGACCGCTGCACAGTGGTCCTCGGCCCATATATTTCTGGGACATGAAAGGATTTCCTCAGATCAAGATGAAATTTGGTGCATATTGGTTTTCGGGGTCGCTGAATACGAATATTGTGCCAAAACAATTGAATTTTTCCATTAAATGTGAAAACTTAAGGATTTCAGTTTTTGCAATACTTGTGCGAATAGATTTTATTTAGTGCAAATAGGACCAAATTAACAAATAAAATTAATATAGGCAAATGTCGGCAGACACTTATGAGTTATTTGTAAACTTAGTGATGTTAGTTACACTTAGCAATAGATTTTTTAATGGAATCTCATGGAATGAGTGAACTTTTCACTAATTTTAATCATATTTCGCGGATTAAAGTTCTCTAATTTTCATGATTTTCAATTTGAAATCGCATATAATGACAACTTAACAATAAATTTTTACTTAAATATATAAATATTACATACTTTCCGGAGATGAATCTAGTTCTTTGAATTACAATCGATGCAACAGTATGTAAGCGACTCCGAAGTTAACGCGCATTTGACTTTCGATTATTAATAGAATGCATACCTTACCTGAGCGTTACCTCTAACAGTAAAGGTGCGTGATACTGGTTCAGGATCTTCAAATTCTGATGCGTCATCACTTACTCTATCCCATTAACTCCACAAAAGATTTACCTGAATACTTTATTTTTCTTACCATGTCCCATTTTTACATATACAGGGACCACTGTGCGCTGGGAAATTTTGATCTCGCTGGTTGAAAGGACCTCGGTGTGCTTCAAAAATAAGGATGGCGGCTTTTATATCTCATCAGGACGCAATCAAATCTGATGCATCACAAAATATTGGCGCAAAGACTTCCGGAAAAGCGTTTCCAGATTTCCATTGTTTCCTATTGGCTTCATTTTTCCATCGCCGGATTTTTTTATAAAACAGAGTTCATGGAACAACGTGGATTCACTAACGAATAATTTAGTCGGGCCCGGTCAATATCCTCTGAGCTCTGTATTCTTTGGGGAACAAGAGGTACGTTTCTGCTTAAAGTATGAAAGATAAAACCCTCCAAATTTCAAATAGACCACGAGGTGTGCCAACCTACCCTTTGTTCTAACAAGGTGTCCACTAAAGTCCAAATATTAAATTCTAGCATAAATTCAGATTTTCAAGGCTAAATTTACACAAAATTCCAGGTTATAATATCGCAAATTTAAATGTGCCATGATTTTTCAAATTTTATGTAGAATATAGACTTTTCTATGTAAACTCACAAGTAAGAATAAAGAACCCCAACCCAAGAATACATACATACAAATCCATCACGCCGTTCCCTTCTGGAGTAGGCACAGTCACAAAGTTTCACTCACAAACACACATTTGTACACCTAACTATGCTTCAATAATTCCCTCCGTACTGACCTATCCTTGCAAACCTCTTTTCCTTCATTTACCCCCATACACTGCTTCATACACCCCCTCCTGTTTTTAAGACTCCTAATAATCCTCCTCCTCAGAATTTCCTCGACCACATTCAACCACAAATTTCTCGGCCTACCTCTCCCTCTCACACCATTCAATTCACACTTATACATCTGTTTCGTTATTCGACTCTCATCCATTCTCTCAACATTGCCAAACCAACGAAACACACTCCTTTCAAACATGTCCATTACTGAAGCATCTAACCCACATTCATTTATTACCCACTCATTCATGACCCTATCTATCCTAATTTTGCCCCGCACACTCTTCAAATACCTCATACCCACGTCTTTAGTCTACGTTTGGTCTACTCTTATGTCTACCCTGACAAACCTATGTTTCACTACCATACAACCAACCCAAGAAGAAATTAATGAAATAATTATTATTAATGAGGGTTCCATATGACGCAGTATTCTATTGCCAGACACGCCGCTGACTGTGGTCCCATCCGGAGGCGCGACGCAGCAACCAGAGAGCAAAATTCTTTTCTTGGCAACGACCCCCCATTTCTAATCCCTTATTATTAAGTGGCAGATACTAGTATGCACAGCTCTATGTGAAAACAATGCTCTGCCATGATTGGTGAAACTTGAAAGCGCCAATGAAGGGCCTCGTGTGGAGGGGCCTCGTGTGAAGGGGCCCTTATAATTCTTCCGCAGCCGTTATATAGTAGTGTTTTCTTCAGCCATATAGCACAGGCCTGCGATGAAAAAGTACAAGGGAATTGATAGCTGAACTTCATGTAATTTTTGGTGCTGATTTCAATGATAATAATACAAATTTTCTATCACGTCACGTTTTCTTGAAAAATTCAATTTTACTTGGATTTTTATGAACATTTACCATTTTTTTTCGGCGTTGAATTTCTTCCCTCCCTGCCTGGCCATCGTTTTATGTTAGTTACCTTAGTAAAAACATATTAAAATAGTATGTTGGTGATTTTCCTTTAGAAACTGTACCATAATTTGATGTAAAAAGTTTAAACTCAAGGGAACTTATTGTTTTTCCCTCGACCAGAGGCGGCTCGTGCGATCTGGTAACAGTGGTTTTTAACTATTTAAACCTATAAAAAATTATCGTTTTCTGAAAAATGAATTTGCCTCACCACGAATCGATTATTTTACAAATATTTAAATGGATAAAATCCACTGTTTCCACATAGTACATGCAAAATTGCTCAGGAGAATTCCTTTTCAAATAGGATTTTAGCAAAAATATCGATATTTATTTCATAAAAAAACCTGACGTGATGCAAGAAATGGAGGTCATTTTCGAAATCAGCAAACCAAATAACATAAAACTCAGCGAAAACTTCTCTTGTATTTTTAAAAAAACTTTAATTTCGCAGGCCTGTGTAATTGATAAAATGTCTAATTCTATATATAGAATATATATAATGTCTGATTCCATATAATGTCTAATTCCTGAGGAAAGAGGAAGGGCTTTGCTTACAGTAGCGCGTGGCATAGCGTAGTGGCGTAGCCAGGGTTTATACTGGTGGATCCGTATTGTGGATTTGGAAAGAAATGCCTTGTTCAAGGGGGGGAGCTAACCCCCACTGCCTTCATCTGGCTACGCCCATGGCGCGTAGAAAGCGCGCCACTGAATTGGGGTAAAAGTGATTTCACCAGCACCCACCTCTAGTATTCTCTCATTTGAGTATCTTGACCAGCTCATTATTAAAGGGAAATGTCTTCGCTAGCGATTAGATTTTTTAGGATGAGGGTAGCTGAGGTTGGCAGCGAAAACAGGGAAGTGATGTCACGAGTGTGAATGGTCACTTTTGGCATTACCCCCATGCGGCAACAATTGCGGGAATCGATTCGACCTGGTCAGAAAAGGGTTTCTACGTACGGGCCACGAGCTTTCAAACATGTTGTATCTCGGAGCAAGTCTCAGAAGTTGAAAAAAAAATTAAGCAAATTTTGCCTACCTGCATGGTCGTATTCCTCACAATGAGTGTAAGGCGTGTTTACACGATGCATGTATTCGTGCTATTACGTGACTGGACAGATGCGTGAACAATTTCTCCAAATTAGAGCAATTATATTACGACCACGCGTTCACGCATTGGAGCAATTTTGCATGTTTACACGATGCAGCGATGCTGGTGGTGAATTGGTTCACGCATCTACTCGCGCGGGAATATGCATCGTGTAAACACGGCTAAATACGTAGCGATATTGAATTAAAATGCTTAATTATGGCAACTGAACAGAAGTAATGGGCATATATCACAAGTAGGTATAATAATAATTATGGGAATGTATAACAACGGAACGTATTGCGCGTTCAAAAATAAGGGTCACCTCAGAAAGTTCCACAAATTGATAGAGCATATTTACAATATGTAAGCAATAGACATTAATTTTAGGTGGTGAAAAGTATAGGAGAAATAAGTGGTATGCACAAATGCTTGATTTCGCCACAATATGCGCTAAAGCGTTTGAGAAAGAATGGCACTGAAACCAAGGCCACAACTGCCACACATTTGAACGTTATCGGATTATCCGTCGCTTTCGACTGTTCGTTTGGTCTTCCCGCTTCATTAGCACGAACAATCGGCGATCTACTGAGTTCGTAACCGATATTTTATAATTGCTACAAGACACTGGGAGAAGTAACAATTACACGGGTCCAAAAATATCGGGTTCATGGATTGGTAGAAATATCACTTCGGGTATATTTATTAGCGTATCGTGTCCATGCTTCAGTCCGATGCGCAATAAAAGAGAACATACGTGACGCTGACGACATCCAGTAGTTTCAGACGATCAGTAAACGTCTCCGATCCGCACAGCGCTGACGATGCAATGAGCCGAACTGAGTTTTCGTCTTTGATGTAATTATTCATACCAACAGTAAATCCTTTATATCATGTACAGTTACCAAATAACAGATACATTTACGTCATCGTTGTTGATTTTACATATAAAATAAGGATTTTTTTGTCTTGAAATGATAATTTTTAAAATTTCCGGGTCAAACGAGAAATTCATGAACAATCCACGAACATTTCCCTGCGCTGAAAATTCACGAATGATTCCAGATTTTCCCGGTTTTCGCGGTAGGTGGACAATCTGTCTAAGAATCGATAACAGAAAAAAATTTAATTTGTATCTCATAGTATTTTTCTCAAAAAAGTAGGAAGTTGCCCGGAGTGTTCCAGGAATAGCACAAGATGGAAAGCACAAGGTTAGTAATTGCATAGACAAGAATGTAAGTCAGACCATATAAGTAAAAACTTAGTTTAACATCCTGAAATGGTATGGGCTTTCCTAAATATGTTACGGTATTTAATGGACGGGTGTTTTTTTGAGCACTACTTGCACCGGACCGGGAGAACTTAAGCAATAATATCGGTTAACCGATTTTCACTCTATATTAAAATAAATAAGCGGAAAATAAACGCAAACGACATCAGTCCGATATTTCCACAAGCTGGAGTAAATATAATCCAGCACAGTAAAAAATTGTAACTACGCTTGTTGAATTACACGAAATAGGCCTCAAAAGATACCCCATTACAAGAACGGTACAACATTCAAATCATCTTCGAGAGGCGTAGAAAGAACTAGATGTCAGAACAAAAGTGGGACAGCGGATAAAATCAATTATATTTGTTGATAATCTGGAGTTCCTGAGCCAATTATCGAGAAGAACGCAGAAATTAAAAATTACATTAGAAAATGACTGCCGGAGGTAAGGAATTGAGATCAATCATAAGAAAACTAAAGTAACGTGGTTTTCTAGGTCAAAGAAAGCGAGGCTGACTATAAAAAAACAGGATAGCACAAACTGGATCAGGTGTGCAGCATTTCAATTACTTGAGTTGTACATAGGACGAAAATAGGCACTGTGCCAAACACATTAGGTGGAGAACACCGTTACCATAAGAGACGTATACCTTTATGAGAGAATTAATGACGGAGATATCGTGTAAGAATGCAGAGAAAAGACGGACAAAAATAAAAACACGGAGAGTAGCGTTGTATGGGGCAGAAACGTGTACTCCAAGGAAATATGACGAGAGTATGCCCGAGGCATCGCATAGCGGCAGAAATCGACAAACTCTAGCCAAAACCCTCTGTAGCCGTCTTCATTAGAAAATCATGCAAATTTTTACGGAATATCTATATTGAAGACACCATGAAACTAAATAATGATATACAGGAGCATAAGGGCAATAATGAGGACAATGAGAGGCAAAAATATGAAAACCGCTGGGCGGGTAAAATATATAGGTTCCAGAGGCACGATAAAATTTTGAAGTTGGGATTGCAGAGGAAAGAAACAGTTATGTATATTTATAATAGCGCCATATGTTAAAATCAATTGAAAATAAGTGTATAATGATTTTACAATATTTTAGGGATCATAAAACTAACTTTGGACACATTTTAGACTATCAATACAGAAACATTCTTGCATTCAAGGCTTTTATCATTTATCACTCGAACGCAATATCACTTCATTCTCCCGACACTTCGGAGTTAAATTCTACAGAGGAAGTCATGTCGTTAAATCCCTTACTCTTCAGCTCAGGCGTGAGAAGATCTTTGGCTTTCTTTGGTGTGTTTATGCTCGCTTTAGGAGTAATTTCCGAGGAAAAGAAATTAGGGGCGTTAGGTCTGGAATAATCGATGGAGAAGTTCACGATTAGAGGCGAACATAGACGAGAGACTCCATGAGTGTCGACGTTTCGATGGCCGACGACTCGGCCATTGAGGCTGATTGGGACCACACGTGGCTCATTGGGAAGGGCGTGACTCGGCTGACTCCGCGAATATTGAAAAGGATTCTAGATGTCTACATTGTAGCACATAAGACGACATTCGTGCTTACAAAGCCACTGTCGCGGTGGATACACCCATCACTGTTGTACATATCACGACAAATTGACGAATTTCCAATCACTGCATCGAAAAATGATTGAGGTACGAAGTCTCTCGCACGGGTGCTTACACACCATGGGTTCAAATTCGCCATAAAAATCATTTGAATTGAACGTCGGTTCTCAGTGGTTTCTGTTGTTGTAATTGACTGCTGGGACCCCGAACCTTCGAGAGCCATACCGTATATTGCCGTTATGTTGCCTAAGAAGAGCAAATTCGCCTGCGTATAGGAAATGTATGCTGCGTACGCGTCCACGGATGAGGAGAGCCGAGAGGATCGTCAGCGGCGCATGAATGGACGCCAGGCGGTCGTCAAACGTTTCCGGGCGAGCGATGGGTCATCCGAGCAAGCGGAACGCTGAGGAACGAACGCCGAGGAACACCAACGCGACAGCAATCCACCACGCGATCGCCAATCTGATCAACCTAGACGTCTGTCTAGCTTGGTTTTTATTCCGAGTCGGTTTTCTCAGGATCGTGGGTTTTTGTATGTTTTTACCACGACCAATTATTATTTTCTTATATAAACTAACGATACATATTACATCCCCGTTGAGCCAACTCCAACACAAACTCCTTGACTCCTTGTCATCTTTAAAATTTCGGACCTACATTACGAACGTGAGGCAACTCTTGATGTCTACTGAATATAACTGACAGAATATAATTCACTGAGGTCTGATTTCACCAAACTCTCATTGATTGATAAACAATTGAAGGGCTTTTATAACCTCATCTGAGATTAAAGCCACTTCAGTTACACCTACAATCAATCGTAAAATAAAAAAACAGGATCGGCAATGAGATAATATGAATATTCTCACAGATTAAGGAAAATTACGACTGGCTGGCTGTATAAATTACGGATGCGATAAAGAAGAGTGGGAATTATGCTAAGCTGACGTAAAAAATATAAGCAGACAGGACCTTGCGCATGTGTAAATCTAGAGAATTTTTACTTACTTAAATTAAAGCTACCTTAACCGGTAGATTACCAATGTATAAAAAAATTGTTGCCAATGATTTCGAACTATAAGGGACGTGAAATGAGGAATTTTAGATACACCTAATGACGGATTACCTAAAGAGGGAAAACGGAACGACATGCCAGAAATTGTGACGATAGGATAAGAACTACAAAAAACCTACCAATCAGCTGGTAAAATACTCGGATGAAATAAAAACCTCTGCATAACCCTCCCATGCCCCTCCCCCCCAATTCCCTTCACTCTCGAACCACCATGCCAGTAATGAACGCCATAAATTGAACTTCCCATTTTTCCTCATCTTCCCTAAACCCTCCTCCTCGATCCCCAGCCTCCTCCACCTCCTCCACCCTCCCTATCCTTAACCTGAATGGTATTCTGAGCAACTAAATAAGATGTTCTTAATATCAATGCATTTCCTAGCAAATTCCGTCGCAGAGGTCGAAATCGATCGGGGAAATAAACAAGAGTGTAAGTGCGTGCAAATTGGTTTTATCCATAAAGCTATAAACTGTAAATCTCTACATAATAACATGCAACTCCATTAATTTCAGTCTTCTCCAAATCCTACAACATACTATAATGTCAGCCTTAGGTTAGCTCAGTGGGATTTTATATCGCAGTTAAAAGTCCAGGAGAATGACCATATGGGCTACTTGAGCCGAAATAAATATCAGGAAATGTACTTGTATCACACGATTAATTACAGGCCTTAAGCAGTTTGTTTTGATATGAGTTCCGTGGCGATTCAATACAATCAATTCTATCGGTCATACATAATGGAGGACGAAGGATTGCATGATATAGGATGTGACTGACGTTGGGGAAGCAGGAGTGCAGAAGAAATAGGTTTCATGGGCTATATAGAGAAAGGTAGAAAGTTACTTAGATTAATAAAGAAATATTAGCAGAGAGAGAGGGCTGTGCACATGCTAAATGTAGAGTACATTTACTTACTTCTATTAAAACCTACCTTAAACTGGTGGATCAACTGCTATTAATAATAAATATGTAGATATTTTTAAAAATATTTAACAAACATCAAAGCACGCTGAGCTCCATGAACACGAACAGGAAACGGCATACATTGTAAACGTTGTAGGTTATACGAGAATCATTCCAATAAATTTATGTTTCGTATCATATTATACCTCAGAAGCTTTTTGAAAATAAATAATTCATATCGCTCATATGCTATTCCCACAAAACTGTATAAAACTTCTCCAAGGGAGCTTCCTTCCTTCGATACATTAGTGAAGTCAGTAATTTCGACATCAAGTAAGTTATCCAAGAAACTCTTATTCAATTTTCCTCCTGAGATAAATAACGCCCGAGTGTTTATCTCTAGAAATACGAAAGTTTATCATCTCCAAGATAGCCTGGCGGATCGACCAGATAGACAAAAAGCAGCATTTTCTAATCACCCATTGAGACCAAGATTCAAACATGCTAGATTGGAAGAAAACTGGGAAATCTATACCATACCAGTCTATACCATTCCTGGATCACTGACATTTTTTTAGTTTATTATAATTAATAGCAGTTGGTCCATTATCTCATCGAGAAGTTTCCTCTCGTCACCGTCCATACCAAGCACTTCATCGTTGGTCTCGTCACCGCCACAAGCAAGGTCTCACTCTAAGTCGAGCTCGTCACCGGTTTCTATTTTATATCTTTACTCAAGCTTCCGTCATAAGCTCTCTTCTATTTCTACAAACTTTTGCCTAGAGCAATTGTCCTCCTGATGTACTCTCCGCTATGCCCTCCTTCTTTTGGGAACTGCTCTGTAAATTTATATGTTATACTTGATCCTGTCATTTCTCTCCTACTTTTATGACCAGTTTGCTTTCTTTGTCGTGTAGAAAATCATTTTATGTTTTCTTACGACTTATCCTCATAAATAAGATAGGGTGGGAGTTAACGACTTTGAGCAAACCATCGCCCCTCATTACCTTCTCAAAACCACCTACAGTACCCCTTTCCCAAAATCATTCAGAGGTTTCTTTCCTCACCCACTATATCAAGTACATACTTCCTCGCTCGTCTCACTTTCCATCTTCCGCACCTATTCCACTCTCCTCCACGCCCACATCCCGAACGCCTGCAGTCTATGATATTCAACAAATTCTCATATGCAAGTACCCAAATTTACCACTAAAGGCGATCCTTTCTAGGCATGAATTCCCCTCTCCATTCCTTAACCCTTTAGTCATTCTTGGAATCACTTGAGATGGTTGCAGTCATTCTCCCCCTCCACCCTGCTAGCTACGTCATCCCCTTCGGTCAAAATGGGCCTCCCCTCTCTCACACTACCCTCCCACTCCCTGCAACAATCCTCCCACAAACCGCCATTCCTTGAGA
The DNA here is from genome assembly GCA_963169105.1 of Ceriagrion tenellum. Lineage (NCBI taxonomy): Eukaryota > Metazoa > Arthropoda > Insecta > Odonata > Coenagrionidae > Ceriagrion > Ceriagrion tenellum. The sequence continues at coordinate 4,229,912 of OY720633.1, forward strand.
CACCATCCCCCTTGACTCGCTCCTCTCTTCTACTCATGGTCTCGTTCCTTCCTCTCGGGAATGTCTTTAAGTGGACGCAAGGAATGCACACAAAGGTCTTCGGGAGACCAGGAGTGAAGAAGTGGGCGGAGGGGGGTAAGACGATCTTCGTCCAAAACGTTATTTTTTTTCGTCAACCACAGCACCGCGTAACTCCAGGCAGCTTGCATCGCTATTCGAGATTTACGCTGATGTACACGTCCAAAAATCGCGCCATAAACGCTCGCTTATTAACGGTTACTGCCCCTCGACCTCGAATGAGGGTGGGTCCAGACGGTTCCGAAAAATAATAATTAGCCGCCATTTACGATAATTGCACCCGCACAACGACCCAAGTGCGGGAGATTAACGAGCGTTCCCCCGCAAAACTTCGCGCGAAACTATGCGACACTGTTTTTCGGGGCGCTTCGCGAGAATAAAAACCAATCCGATTTTTCCTCCCCCCCTCCCCCGCCGCAAGAAAAGCGATGAATTTCCCCGGCGAAAGACTTGTGTAAAGACCACCGGCATTTCTGGACCCCGCTCTATTCACTTCAACACCAAGGGATGAGAAGAACTAACTGTGGGCTGCGGGATAAGTATCCTCAACTCCCTTCGTGCAGCTAACTTCAATTGAAGCCAGGTTCAATGTACTTCTAATGAGAGATTTAAGAGTCAAGGCTTTTTGAGATAGCATGTAGACGTTGGTATCATTTCTTATCGGTCCTTTTCCTTATCGTTGGTATCGACTTACGGAAGTACCACCACGACTGCGGCAGTCAAAACAAATACTGAATTCTTGTTTTACGTTTGATTTGTTGAAAACTCATACTTTCACTAATTACAAGCGTCAATTATTTAAAGTCAAAATTAGTCTACAAAATACGTAGTTTATTTCACGGATATATTTTTAATGGATACTTTTTAGTGGCCAGAGAAACGGACTGCTGCGCAGTTTACATGTAAATACAGCATACCGACTAAAATCATGACCGTCATTAGCTAAAAATTAAAAAAACATAATGCAGTTATATGCCTAACTTATATTTTCGTTCAATTTCAATTCCGGACTTTTTCCTTCTTATCAATAGTAATCTGCAAAAATGGAGGGAATATTTTATGGAAATGTTCTTATCAGATATGCAAACATTTTTTCGACTAGTATTCAGAATATGACTAATGGAATTTTTTCATTTGACGGTGGAACAATCTTTAAGCAACCCTTGCTCACACAAAAACTGATCTCAACTTCTTTTACTTTGAAGTCTCTTTAATCAAATCCGAGTTGGAATGCCTGTCGTATACATGGGGGCTGATGGGATGGAAATGAAGCGTTAATTGCAAACGAATGGCTTCGAGGTTCCGATAATTAATGCAGTTTATCATTTACGGCCCGCGGATTACGTATATTGGTGTGGATAAATAAGCTAACCATCAAGAACCTTCGGGAATCACCCTCGCATAATTTACTCCGCAGCTAATACCTCCCTCACCCGCAGAATCCCCAATGAAGGCGCGGGGACTTACGCGTTTTTAGTCGACACGTCGAGCGTCAATTAATTATCGCACCAAGCACCCCTTCAGCCAATAATACGCGTAATCGCAGTTGATCACGATGTTACCCGGAGGGAAACGCAGATATGATAAGGGTAAAGACTGATCAACAACGCAGAGAGCAAAAGTTGGAGTCATAAATGCGGTTAAACCACAATATCAGAGAAGGGTCAGTTAAAAAATCGTGTGTCTTGCAGAAAAACGTGCCCTCCACTTATTCGCTACATGAAAAATCAATCTTAATTAAAATATTTTACCATAGTCACCCTTCCAAGAATTGGAATTCAGTGATAGAATAGTTGAATCGCATGAAAAACCAAGTTTTCATTGGAGGGCAGCCCTGATGATGTTTGTAAGGTCGAGTTCCCACCACATTCATTGATGTTTCACGGACAACAGTTTCCTCCGAGGAAGAAGTATTTGTTGAAAGGCATAAGTCAAAAGAAATTTAAGTATGCTGAAAGTACGGTGATGAATTAATTAGAAAACGCCAGGGGAAAAATAGGAGAGTAAGGTAGAGGAAGCATCCATTGATCCATTCGATATTCAATGCAATGTGATGCCAAGTATTCTTTTACTTGCATTATAAAAGAATTCCTGTCTCGACTGGATAAATTTCTGTCCCATTCGTTTGCCTTAAAACGTTTATCTCCTGCATTGAATTCCCTACAGTGAGCGTTTATACTGCTGCTACAAATGATATTTCTGTAGATATTGCCGCGAGAAAAAATTGACGTGGACCGGGATTCGGACCAATGATTTCTCGGGCTTATGCCTAGATCCATGAATATATATTATGGATTTCGATGTTTGGAATTGTTGCCAAGGCTACGTGTTGTCTAAATTTCCACTTTTAGTTCACCCAGTCCTTGGTGCCACTTCGATTAGAGTCTTTTCGGTTGTTATTGTAAATAGACGTAGTTAATTGTTGCTAATGTGAGACTGAGGCGAATATTAAATAACGAATCAGGAGATACTTGATGCTTTGAATAATATTTGGCTATTTTTGTGATCTTGAAGTTATTTTATAAATGCTAGAGAGGAAATATATATTTCAGGAAATGGGTAAGAGGTTTATGAAACGTCCATCCTGTGCCAACGACGATGTTTGCCAGACTCTGATTCTAATTTGAATGCATTAAGTCCGTTCGGCTAAAATAAAGAAAGAATGCCTTGTTTAAACAGAACTTGCTTTGCTTCGCTTCGCACCAGGCTGCAAAACAGGGTATGCGTCTACGAGGACCCCAAAATAGGAGATTTGGATTGAAAAATAAGAATCAGTTAAATTGACGGTAAGTGCATTCATTTTTACCTTCACTGCAATGATGGCCATTGGGAATATTCATGAAGTCACTTCGCATTATTATTAAATTTCCGTATAACGATATTCACGAAGTGCTAAGAAGTTAATTGTGCATTTATGTAATTAAATTTGGAGAGGAATTAAATATATCTGTAGACCAGACGATATCAAAAAAGTGTATAACGTCCTGCGTGTAGTACTACATTTTTATCCACTGCATTATGATTAATTGTAAGTAAAACCCATGTACATTCAAGGTAAAACCAGTACGACGTGTTTATTTACAAACTATCGACTGTATTTACATTTGAACTTCCGTCTTTCATCATTAGGCGGCACCACTTTCCAAAAATTTGTTCGTTTACGGAATTCTAGACAGCAGTTTTTGGCGACGAGATAACAATCAATAATATATCCAATTATTTCCTTCGTACATAGCAAGGCACGGCATAAGAGTTGGTATAGGGAGTAACCGCATGGGTCGTGGCATCTCGGAGGTCCTTCACTCCCCAGTGTCGCCATCATTGATGAGTTGCTAGGGTTAACGTAAAGTTCCCGTCTAGCCTTAAAAAATTGCCACAGGAATTAGGAATTCTAGGTGGTGTGGAGGTCTTCGTATAGGCCAGGCAGGACAAAGGATGAAAGTTCGATAGCATTTTAAATTAATGGCGAGATAGAGAGAGCGGGGAAAAGGGTGTATATAATGTGTGCATGGCGGTGCGTGGGACGTGTGAACGTGGATGTGGGGCCATTGATCCATGCCCCGACTAATCTGTAATTCCGCCCGAGTCATGCCCAAGCTGTCAGCTGGGTAACTCTCTTGGGAAGGAATATGGTGATGATGCGGGCTTCGCGCGATGGAGTGAGCGACGTGAATAAGGAAGCCCAAGTAAGGACTTTGACCAGTGATGGGAGGGGTGGTCGGGTCGATGAAGAGGATTATGGAGGTAGAATTGAGGAGAGGAGGGATACACCTATCCATGGAGGGGAAGAGCCATTCACATCGACAAATCGATTTTTCCGTAGATACTACAGTAATATCCCTGAAAAAGTTAACAAAAAGTTCTAAAAGGTATTTCATTTTTGATGTTTAAGAAGGAAAACACTTAGGTATTCCATTCAATGCTTTGTGTAATAGCAATGTATTTCCTTTCCTACTCATCGTGACGAAATAGCACAAAGAAACGCCGTTTATCATTGAATACAGATATTTCTGAGGCAATGAGCAACGTCTTATATTCTTCAAGCCCATCATATAAAAATGAAACTGTTACTAAATGCTCAGAGACTCATTATAAAACACATATTATTATATTTGTGACAATAGAGTAACAGTACGCTTGGGCTTGGCTAGGTAAAACAGATAACCCCCACGAAATCTAATTTCCCAATAAAAAATTTCACCATCCATTACGAAACTATGGCGCATATTATGAAGTAGATAGCTTCAAATGCCTCATTTTTATCAAATGACTGGTAGTTTTGATGAAGCTAAAGTTATTTAAAGAAATTTAAAAATTGATTCCATTTTAAAATATCATGATATTCCCACTTGGTAACTACTTTTCCCAATGCGTCCTCAGTTATTTGCATTTTATCCCTGAAAAGACGAGCGAGTAGCTACGTCCTTAAAAAATCTCCAGCCCTCTCTACTATTCCCGGCATTTTAGGCGATCCATTCCTTAGGTCACCAGGAATGGGGGAGGGTGAATAAGGTCTCCACCTCGAGCAGTCAATATCGCCATCGGCGGCGAAATGAATGATGAACTGCCGTGAGTTGTCGCTCTTTCTGAAGGGATTGACGGAGGAGAAGGCATGAGGCAACGGAGCGGGCACTGCTTGTGAGGGAAGCGGGGAAAAGAAGGGTGAGAAGGGGAGGGTGGAGGAGAAGGAAGCTAGGGTAGGGTAAGGGTCAGCGCCGACCGAAGAAGGGGCAAATCGAGCGTGGAATCACTTCAAACGTTTCCGTTGACCGGTTGATGGGATTCCACGATGGTTTATGACGCCGACGGGCGATGAGAAGAGATGATCCATTCAAGGAGAGGTGAAAAAATATCCAAGTCGGTCGCCGCGTGCAACGTCATGGGGGCAGCATCAATCCAACTGGCATCAATGAGTGGGAGCGAAGGTAGCCTTTTTGACAGTAATGAGAGCACCGCAAGAAATATAGGCTGTTCAGAATTCTATGCACTTGAGGAATCTTAGGATACGATCGTCTTAAACACAGAACTCAACATTGAATGACCTAAGCAAACTTGCGGCATTTAGAAAAACAAATATTAAATTATAGACTATAAGGGGTTAAGTTTAAGCCTATATGACATAAAAGATCGTGATATACGCAAGTAAAGTAAAGAAACTGAGTAATTGCGAATAATCCTCGTCGTTCTCTCTGAAAGAGTCACAAACTACTGATAGTGTTAAGATCGGACAAAAATTTCATCCTCTAAAACATTTCACATGACTTTCACCAACAACAAATAGCAGGCGAAATAATCTAAATTCAACAGAAAAGGTTATAAAAGTGAATTTTCTGGCACAAATAATATCAGCATTATTTGAAACGACTCTTCACAACATGTAGGTTTCTATGCTCACAAGTTTTCACTTCATTTTTACTCTGAGCATGCAAGATTGTGTTTTTCGAGGTCTATGTCTCTTAAGATGTCTTAAAGTAAAATATTAAGAAAGCAAGATTAAGAGAACATATAAAGATAAAATCGCTCGATGACGAGGAAACCGTCCGGTACCATAAAATATTTCACAGTAATCGATCTTATAACTGGAAATCGAGATAAATTGGTCAACTCAACTCAAGGATTCACCTGATGATGTTGCCCAGCAACGAAACCTAGGTCGTCAAAAAAATCATTCCCGTGGAATTCACGAATGAGTTCATTCATCTGCAGTCCATCCATGAAGTAATTCCATGAAGTTACACCGGAAACCACCACCTTCGAACATACGACGACTGAAATGGAACTCCCTCGTATTGTCATTCATGAAACAAAATCAAGCAATCGAACGAAATTGAAAAGTGGTTGGTCTAAGCTTTTGGATTATGTATTAAATTATAATGAACCAGGCAATTATGTTTCCCAAAAAAACCTAGTACAGCCTCAAGGAATGAACCGACCAGATGTGCAACCCTCATGGAGAGATATTCCGCGGTAATATTTCTGTCGGGAATTCTTAGTTACACTCCATGATTTAACTACAATTAAGTAGTGAGCAGTCAATTTGAGTGTTCTAATATTAATCCTATAGAGAATTATTTTCTCAGAAATCTTACGGGCATACGACAGTTTTCCATACAAGTATTTTCGATCACTCTTTAAAGTCACATTAAAAATATGCGCTTTTAGCGAAACTGAACTGCTTTTTCATTCAAATTCCTTCTTGCGTGCTTCTTTTCCACCAGTGACACACTCTCATTCTCGGTTTCAATGCCTTAAACCACCACATTGGTTTCCCGAAAAATTCGACACCATTCAAAGCATAACTGTTTCGTTCTACATTTTTGATTAAAATGCAACAATTGTACGCAATGGCGTATAGAAATCAGAAATCATTCCATTTGTTTTAGTTAAAGCCACAAATATTCGAACTTCAATGATTCAAAAGGAGCAAAAAACTGCCAATCGAAATTATACATCTCCGTCTGAAATAAGATACTACAATAAGCTTGAAAACATTTGTTTTTAAAACTGAAGAAAGAACAGTAATGATGACTCATGCCCATCATAACGCAGTCAGCGGTATTGGCAAATAAAAAAACAAAGTCAATATTAAAAATTTATGACATACATCAACATAATAATATGCCGGTCATTTTACACTGAAAAGAACATTTAAAATGCCACTTTTCGGGGCTACCTAGCCCATTTAATTAGTAGGTATGGCAGGACCTATTATTTTTTATTTGCTAAGTTTGAAATAATACTTAAATTTCAATATCTGCCACTGAAACCTGAACAATATGCTACCTCATAAAAATGAAAAATAATAATAATCGCAATATATTGTCTTGTAGTAAGAAGTGAGAGCATTAAGCCCTTCGCTCAAAATTAAAGTATGCTCGTCATGAGAATCGTCTCGGTGGCGATTTCAAGGCAAACATCCGGAGTTATATACCACCGAGTCGCCAGTTTATCGCCCGGGCGGGAGGCATCGCCAATTCCGCGGGCCGGACAGTAGCCCGCCGTCACTAAAATATGGTCGTAAAACAATAGACGATTGTGGCAGTACAGCCACCAGAGGTGGCAGCACATATAAAGCGAGTCCCTTGTGGCGCAAGTCTCCCGAATCACTCCTGGGCCGAAAACAAACCCACCTGCGCGAGAAATGAGGCCCCGAATCTATAAGCCTCCGCGCGTCGAGTAATCTCCAAACGGAAGAGAGAGATAAAAGATTTGGTGTAAAGCAAATGTCGGCGCCACCTGGTCAAGTGATTCCGTGGGAGGCGATAAGATAAAGAACAAAGAGTCTAGAGTGAAAATTTAGCCCCAAAAGAGAGGGAAGCAGCTATTAAGGGAAGCTAAGGAGGTGGGATGGCATGAAAAAGGTTTTCCTTTGGGGGTGGGTGGGTGGGGTCGGTTAAGACGGAGAGGTAGGGATGGGGGGAGAGGGGTGGAGGAGGAGGAGACGGCTAATGAAGACGTTCAAACATCTCCATTTTGCGCCGCAAGGGAATAACGCGGTAGCACTCGCTTTTACGCGTTTTCGGCACGTAAACGACGAGAGGTTGTAAGAGGGTTTAAAGAGGTGGAAGAGGGAGGGAGATTAGTATGAGAGACAAGAGGTGGGAAGGAGGGTAGAGCGTGCATTGTTGGCGGAGGGGAAGGGGAATTCCGAGGGGGTGGGTTGTGAGTGGGTGGAGGGGGTGCGAAATAATAAAACCGTGGAAGGAAAGGGGAGGAGGGGGGTGGGGGTTGTTGGTCCACCCTGGTGATAGAGGAAGGTTGAGAGAGAGAGAATGGGGGGAGGGGAGTGGAGCACCCAGCTATCGTGAGCGGGCGGGTCGGAAATGCGTTATAAACCGGGCGATGAAGTAAGGGGAGGCGTAATTGCGGGCCGTAAACACCTCCGGGTGGTAAGAGCAGGAGGGGTGGGTTTGTTACGGCGGGGGCGGAAGGGGGCTTTAATTCCCCTCGGAAACGCAATGGTGTCCGGGGACTGTAGGGGCCTACTTCCTCCCCCCCCCCCACTGTCCCTCAAATCCCCCGTCCACCTGCCTCCACTACCGTGCGGTTGTTTAGGGAATTGGTAACCGTCCACAAATTTGGATTAACACAATAAATAAAAAGTATGCGCAGGAACAGAGTGAATATAGTTTTTTTTAGTATTAGGAGATCTACCGGTCAAGGAAGGTTTGAATGGAAATAAGTGCGAAAAAATCCTCCCAGTTTTCACGTTAGCATGGTCACGTCTATATCTGGTATTGCTTCTTTCATCTCCGCGCACATCCTACACCGCTATATCCTGTCCATAAAACCTATTCTCTTTCTTCCCCATTCCCAATCACCAAAAATTCTCTCCTCTATTACATCTATAAGTAATCACTCACTCATCATTACCCCTTCCAACAATCTACCATGCCTCCTCATATTCATACTCTGAAGTTTTCTTTCCTCAATCACCATACCAAGAAATTCCTTGTTTGCCCTCCTTTCTCAGCAAATAATTCCAAATTAATGTCGTCTTGATCATCACAAACTGGCAGTTGATAATCTTCAGCAACTAAGGTAAAGTATTTTACACAGATGTCTAGAATGCTCCAAGAAGCAATTACCATACCCGATTATTTTTTTAAGATTTCTGAACAGGTTTTGAGCATTTTTTTAGAGGTAGCCTATCGATGAAGCTACTACAATCGCATAATACGATTGCTTTTTACAAATGCATCCATGGTATGTCTACATCCTTGAAATCACTCAGACAGTGGTGAACTCAAGTAATGACCAAAGGTATGGAAGGCGATAAGGAACCCGACAGACGATGTCATTCAAATTGTCTCCAGGGAGACTAGATTTCTCCAGCGTCCTCAAAGACAACGATCTTGAGTCTTTTTCTTCGTACGCTTAGGTATGGCATGTCAACAAAGCATAGGAACAGCACAGTCGGAAAGTAAAATCAAAACTAAATTGGAGACGTCATTAAGATGTGTTAATACGCACAAATAAGTTAATAATGCGTGAAATTTGCCTAAAGCAGTTCTTAAAATGCCATAATGGATTGGAACTTGGACAAATTTAATTCTTACCACTGCATTTTTTTATGTCCCCCTCTGATTTTATCGGGTGTACCTTCCATTGGCTTCCATTCCTATCCTTCAATGGACTTTTATGAGGCGCGTCCGACATGAGTTCCGACGACATCGCGTCTATTACGCCAACAATGTTAATTTAAAGCCCAAAATTGAGAACGTTCCTTTTTTGCATCGCCACCCGAGCAACGCTGCTTGTAAACTCCCCCTTTCCTTTACCAGTTATTCCATCAAAACTACAGTGGTCTTCAGAAGGAGAACTGCGGCAACAAGGCCAGAGCGTGGGGCAGTAAAAAAGTAATAGCGTTAAAGCTCGCTTTACACGGGGCACGTAATAGCACAATCTGACGTACGTATGAACGTGCATTTAAAACTGCAATTTGTAATACGGTGAATTGCAAGAACGCACGCACGAATGCATAGACGCGAGATGGCAAAATAGCCACTGCTCCTATTCAATTTTATTGCACGCCGGATGGAGAAAAAAATGCAGTATCAAATTGCGCAGTGTTATACTCCGAGTAAAACAGGCTTAAGAGAGAAGGGATTTATTTGATTTTACCATGGATAACACTCTTCCACAACAGAAAATACTTCCCTTACTCGAGTAAAAATTAATGATATCAATCTTGGCGAAACACCCCCTCCATCGACTGTTCCAGTGGTCGGTGGTTCCGCTCTGAACGAGAGTAAGAGCACCGCATGCCGTGACATTTTTTTCTAACAGCAAATTTGGGTTCTCAATCCTATAAAACTTTGGCTTGGATTGTAGGCTAGGAGTTAAGTACACGTTCGTCTGACCTTTGAATTGACGGATCGTAAGATGACATTATCTTGTTATACATGCATGTTTCATTGTTTTTTTCACGATTTCACTATGCTTTAACATTCCTCTCCCGAACTTGAAAGCATTTTTCGAATCAAAAAGGGCGTAATCAGCGAATAAATTTAATTACTTCAGTTGTGTCATGGCAGTATTCTCACTTACGACCGTAGCTATATGTTCGATAATGAATTAGTAATTAATTTCTTAAAATTCGCATCAGTCTTTGCTATAATGAAAATTTTACATTCGTCTGTTTGCTTACTTTGACGAGGTATAAGTCGAAATATTTAGTCGATGGGAAAAAAGAAAAAGAGACGGTATTACCTTGGTTTTCTGACTTCAACCAAGTCGATTGCTTGGGCTGAGAAAAGCTCAAAAAAGGAGCCGTCGAAAAAAATTAACAGGGTCAAAAGTCAAAACAAATTTACGCAATGTCATCAAGGAGAAAAAAGAGATGGAAATCTTTTGAAACAAAGGTGATAGCTTTCCCGGTATATTCATGTCCGTAACCAGTAATACGGTATTTTTCCAAGGAAAACACATCCACAACAATTATTCGATTAGTCCCTCAAGCATAAAAACGAAAGCCACCCTGTGGGACCTGATTATGCCATCAGCCAGTATACTTCTGGGTATAGAGAATCAACCTTCAATTGAAGCCAACCTCAGCACCACTCTGTCACCAGAAAAAAAAGGAAGCTAGAAATCACCCATGATAGTCATCGGTTGGCAGCGGCAAGAGCGTTACAATCCGACGTCTTCATCAAGAAGCGCAGCTTGCGCGCGGAGGAGACCCGACGCCGAGAAAGGGGAAACATGGAATAGATAAGGACCAGAATGAAGTGAGGTGGACTCGCCCTTCTCCCGTTTTAAGAGACGGGGAAACAATGAGGCGAAGGAGGGTGAACGCCCCCTCCTGGGACGGATGAATGGGCAAGGAAGACATGGCGGCGACCAGCGAGGCATTCATTACCGGGACTCTGGGAGTGGAGACGAAGGGAGAACGGCTCGTGAGAAACAATTCAGCCAAGTATTGCGTCATGACATCAGCGATATTAAAGACTATTCCTTGACTGTAATTCACATGATCTGAGTAATTTAAACGTCAAATCCCGATTTCGTAAATATTCTCCGAAAAAAACGATCACTCTCATTTTTTACTATTTATGCTATTTGATGAATTATTCATCAAAATTATATCAAAAGTTAAAATAATATACAGCATAATTATTTGAGAGGAATAGATAAATAGTTTACATTTATCGTTAGAAAATATTACATTTAAAAACCAACTAAAATGAAACGCAAAAAAATAAGACACACAAGGTTCTTCATCACTAATCTTTTTTTGTCATTCAATCAATAACACTAATGCTAGAAAAAGAGATATCTGAATGAATAAAAGTCTTCAAGGATACATAATTTATGGCAACTAAAAAGGACCGTTTAGGGCACATATGAGGAAATATTAATGCATAGGAGAAATCTAGCTGTAATATAAATATACTTCAGAACTGCCACTTGACCAAATTCATATTATACGTCTGAAAAACAATTTCGTGGGAACGTGGATAAATATTATGATAAAAATAAAACTCGAGCAGCTTTGTAAATGAAAATACAACCGTCCGCGGCGCGTCACTGAAGAAGAGTATGGTGCGGTGGTAATTTTGGGTGGGGATGAACGAATGTATGGTGAGCAGAAGCCGGTGAGAAAAGGAAATACGACGCTACCCGTTCGAACAAAGATACACCAACCTTCCTCCTGGATGAACTCCCATGAAAGGGAGTCCTGCGAGAGGCTCTACACCTCATGAATCACTACACGAGTGCATTACGTGCATCCACGAACATTCATTCATTTGTCTTAACAGATTCGCTGGCTTTGAAGGCCACCAGAGGCCGAAGATGCCCAGACATCAAAAGTTGGCCTCAATTTTACTCGATCGGCAAATCCCCGGGAGCTGCCAATGATTCTTAACAAGGATACATTGCTGAGTATCCGAAGATGAACGGAGATCCATTAAGAGGCGGATTTTCTTCATTACTAGAGGAGAGAGAAATGAATTTTCTCTGCATAGCATGTGATTTTGGCTCTTGTTTCCATTTCAATTCATTAACGCAAAAAAGAAAAGCTATTGCAGGAAAAAATAAAAAGTTCTTTCAGTATTGAGACGGAAGTAAATGAGATAAAGTTTTTGAAGATGTTTTAACAAATATTAATAAGGTAATGATCAATTTATGCAATGAAAATAAGAATACAAATATTTTGAAGTCAGAAATACAAAACGTTTAGCATACATTGCCGATATCGCTTCTAGATCAGAAAACAGAGTGAATGTTTCAAAGGAAATAAAAACTATACGTTTATTCAAAATACGACTGATACTGATGGATTTCAAAATATGCTGATGGACTAAAATATTAAATATTTTAAATAAACTATTCACGTTCTGAAACAGAAAGCGGCGTTGGATAAATATTTGAAGTAAAAGGATAGGTCTGGTGAATAGTGGGGAATAGTTCTCCATTAGGGGTAATCGGCCAAAATCTTGGTCTTTCACGTTCAAATCTTTGTCTTCGCTCCCTTCCCCATTCACCTTCCCACTCTTCCAGGTCTGCACCCTACATCATGTCGCCCAGTGCCGACGTCCTGCGCCCCGGACCGCAGCCGCTGACGGATGCTGTTGCCAAAGACTCCTTTCTTGCCGAGACCAGGTACGTTTTGCGCTCCCTCGGAACAAAAAGAGCCGGCGCGGAGACTGCACCCACCTCCCCAGAAGGGAGAACTCCTTCTGGGGTTGGTGGGGGAACGAGAGAAAGAATCATAATATACCGTCTCAGAGTCCCCCTTAAGGCGAGGATTTCCTTGACTAATTAGGTCTACAAGCCTTAAAAGATATTAATCGCTCGCCGGGTGAGAAAAAATTCGGGTGCCTCCTCCTCGCCCACCGGAAAGGATTTCCCCGACTAATTCCGTCTCATTCTCCACAAGCGACAAAAAACAAGCCGAGGGGTACGCGCTCATACTGCTGCCGCACCGCCAGGGTACGTGTTGGGGGAAATGTGAATGCGCGCACCCTTAGATGCGTCGAGCTTCAAGGGTTTTTCCGGAGGATTCGGCATTGTACGAAGATGAACACAGGGAGTAGCTCCGTTAATTTTTTCCCCTCTCCTCTCAGCTCGACCTCTTGCAGCAGATTCCCTGTGTTAACGCATTTGCTCCTGACAGAGCGTTATCTCTCCGAAGCGCCTCAAAAGAGAGACGAAGGATAAGGTGCGCTTGGGAATGAATGAGCAGCATTCCCCTGCCCTCTACCGGTGCGAGGCATACCCGCTTAGAGGAGGGGGGGGGGGCTGGAGAGAGAGGCGATGGGGATGGAGGTAAGGAGGAGGGATGAATATGCAAACACTTCCCGCGAATAAACTGACTCCCTTTTCAGGTCCCTCGAGAACGCATATCGCAGATACATGATTTCATTCGAACACTAGGAATCTTCAAATATTACCTCGTTGAAGATGACGCTGAACTTCATGTTTTGCAGTTAAACTTCACCGCTGCTTAATCAAGCCTATACTTAAATTGCTAGATAAAATGGGAGAATTAAAGAGATCTCTTTTCTTTCCAAAGGGAACCATGCTCTCTAGGATTGACATCATCCATCCAACAGTTCCTGAAACTACGAAGAATGAAAGCTATAATTTCTGATCACTATTCCTGACACATAACGCCGCATGGAAAATATACTACATATTAATTAGTGCTAATTTATTAACCTGTGGATGGCGTGCATGGAAGTACCATAACCTCACACTGTCTTAGTATAACTATTTCACTTTGCATCGCTTTCCTGGCCTCCCTTGGCTTAGCGGTCGGAGGGAGTGGTATGGGGTTCTACCGTGATTTAGGACGAATATTAAAAGCCTGGAAAGAGTATCACCAGGTTTTCCAGAAGGAGGATTGTATGGAGCTACGCGGATGCTAAATTTCTAATTCCAAAACAAAAAATTCAGGACATTAGGAAATTAGTTTGAAATATTTAAAGCACTCTTTTACGCTACCATCAAACCGATCAAAAGAAATGTAATAAATTACGTGCTCATTTCCAATATAACCAAAATATGTACTTAAAAATGCACGAACATGAAGCAAATTTTCACCATTTTCCTGTACTGAGCACTGATCGAAGCACAGATTAGCATTCTTACCTGCAACATAAATGAGTGTTAAAAATATTCAGTAACATGGTGACAAAAAATAAAAAATTAAAGAATATTCACAGCCTCGATTCAAAATTCCTTAAGTAATTTATAGTTGAAGTTAACACTGTGAAAGTGAAAAAATGGCAATCAATTTGTTAAACTGCGATTTCAATATTCATTAGTGCATATGAAAAATCATAAATGGAGCGCAGCTGTACGGGAAAACTCAATATTGTTAAGTATTGCTAAATATAGAAGACAGGGAACTGTGCATCAAATTATTATTGGAGTACTTCATGCGAATACTGAGGATAATATACTCCTAAAAGTATTGGTGGTAAATATAATGTTTTAAAACATGCACTGTCTGCTTCATTAACAAGGCCAGTACACGATAAATGTCGTTATTCAAATGACCGGGCATTTACCCATAACAGGTATTTTTGCCGAGCCACGTTTTGTTTGTAAGAAAAAATGAAATAACGATTATCGTTTCCGCGGTAGTTATGGCACTGTGCAAAACAATGAATATCATACAAAGCCTGGGAGTATAATTAGAATTTCTCACCATTTTTGGCAGAAATTTTATGCCATCAGAACAAAAAATACCGCAATGCTTATTAATGGGCACCAGTGGCAATTGCTGGTATCGTGTGGCGGGGACTAAATTAGCAATTTTGGCAATACAGCAGTAAATACATGATTTCATACCTATCGCTAAAATTGCACGCAGTTTAACACTTCCACAGTTGACCTTTTAGAAAGAGTAACAATAATTGTCAGCTGTTAACAGAGAATGTTTTCGTTAATTCATAACTCTGGGCTAAAAAAAAATGTCTAAGAGAAATAAATTTTTAAGTGGAAGAGCAAGTGCCTTTGTCCTGCTTTCATTTCTCTCAATACGAAACACTCGCACTTATTAGTAGAATCGAATATTCTTCCTAATACGCCGCAGCTACCGAGCACAACCGGGTGAGCATATCCGGATTCCAAGAGATTCCTTTAATGTGTTTTTGTAATACACTAACCACGACTAAGTACAGCGCTAGCATACTCATAATATGGCCAGAGTCAAGGGTGGCAGCAATAACAGGTTCGTCCACAGTATATTTGTTTCTCAATTTTCAACTCTACAACGTATGTGTCCTAACAATCAAAAGTGTGTTCACAGCGAGGTTTGTTTCTTCAGAGAAGTTTCACGCAATACGGGCGAAATCGTCACCTTGAGAAACGTCACGAACGCCAGAGAATGGAAGAAAATTCTCTTCGACGCCACAGAATTTACGAGGATACATCTACATTATACCGCCGCTAAGGATGTGGCAAGGGATGTCCAGCCGTGCCAGGGAGTAAAGGTGAGAATTTTAGAGGTGAAAATTTTATTTCGGGAGTGCTACAAGAGGAGTTCAGTTTTTATTATGGTAATTTATTCAGCGAGGATAGATCGAATATTTGTATGAGCCTTGAGATATAGTGTGGCGTCAAAATGATATCCTATGTGTCACACTGAAACAACTGTTCTGAATTTCTCGAGCAATTAGCTTGGCACGTAAATCTCGTGCCTATCCTAATTCCTCTAAAAGTTATGAGACATTCTTTCTTCGCTTTTAGCAGATTTCAACGAATAGTGCAGATTTCCTTATATTTTTATTTACTTTCAGGGTAAAATTGTGCTGTCCAGGGTGCTGTGCTGTACATACTCACTACGTGTTCGAAGCGTGGCCTAAACAAAGCGGAGTAGCACCTCGATTTCACCCGAAGACCTTATTAAAATGCGCAGATAAATCCTATTTTTTTAAGGCTGCACTGCATAGGTCCAGTAAGCAGGCTCCCCATGATAGGTCAAAAGTTAAGGTTATGCCAAGGTATGTGACTTTACCTGAAAAATTTATGTACACTCTACCCACATAGTTAATGTGGCGTGGAATATGTAGTTAGATAACTAAGAACTCGTAGGTTACAGAATTTCTTTCTAGCAAATGAACTGAAAACTAGCTTTAAATAGTTTTTAATAACTCATTTCTCTCGGTTGATTGCAGACACATAGGCACTGTTCAAAACCGTCAAACTTTTATGGTGAATAACACGTGTACATATTGAAGATGATTATAAGGAACGGTAACAACACTAGATCCTGATAATACTACTTTTTGGTTATATATGTATCATTTATGCACACTTTATCAGCGTAAAAATAATTAGAATAAATAGCAGTTTAATTCAAAATAAATCTATCACTAGACAAAAAGTTTGACTCCTCAAAGTGCGGTACCAACCAAAGTGAAACACTATCGCAAATGAAGTACTGTGATGAAATAATGTGCATTTGGTGTAAGGAGTACCTAAAGCTCTTCCCGAATATCACCTACCTAATTAACGTACCTAAAATAAGTACCTAAAGCTCGTAGCATAGCCTTTTCCTGAAATCAATGGCGGCATACAATGGCAGAAAAAAATAAGCATTGGGAATCTCGCATAATAAACTAGCTGCAATGCTGTCAAAACTGTCGTCTACGACAGGGGAAATGCAAGAGAGAGAGCTCAAAAAGCCTTCACTGCCGTATTTGGAAATAAATCCATCATATTATATTCCAAATGGTGGAAGTAACAAAAAAACAAAGTACACGACAAACAGTTAGTTATTGATGGGAAGATTTTGGTTGTAAGAGGCAGCGTTTTAGCGATGAGAAAAAGACGTTGTTTGTAGAAGAATCCTTGCAAGAGAGGGCGTTGAAAAGGGAAGAAATTTGGCGGAAAAAGGAAATCTTTTGGAAATGGATAGGCGGAGCTGAAGTGTGGGATGAGTTGAGAGTCCAGCTACCATCTGAAAATATGCAAATAAGTATTCCAGACTTTACTTCAAGCATTTCAACCATGAAAATGCAATAACCGAGATAATATTTGACTACCTGGGTTTTCAACTCGTTGTTCAAAATTGTATTATCTTTTCAAACCATGTGATATCAAGATAAGTTTTCTAATATGAGAGTTTATAGCCACATCCATATGCAAATTCAATGGTTGGACTAGTAAATCTTAAAATAATTTTCCAAATTATTTCTGCCAAATTTCTTCTTAAAGGCAAAAAGAAACCAAAGTTCAATAATGTAATCACAGACTCTCAATTGTTTCTAAATGTCGTTTTAATCACCAAAATGTTATTGCGAGATGCTCCACCCGATTAGGAATACTACATTACTCTTCGCATACTACTCCATTGCTCTTAAAAAATGAAATTAACTTTAAGAAGTCATGAAGCCAAGTTTCTTGCTAGTAATTTATTGTATGCTGAAATACTTCATTGACTAAGAGGGATTAGTCCATGAAATATATGACTTTTATAAATCAAAGATTTTTCGATTTAGTACAACTGGACACCGCACGACCTCAAACGACGGAATCAGCGCTTCCCAATCAGTCACCGATTCAAGGTACCCGGCTCAAACTTGAAGGGGTAATCCTCATGTTCATCTGGGTGTTTTTGTCTCAGCCAGCAAATGGTAGACAGAATGTGCGAAATGACCAGAGCCGTCGAAGCACGTGAAAATGAAATACTACCACTACCTAGTTCTTCGCCTTGATTTCAAATTTTTATGTTCACAGAAGGGGAAAAATATCCAGGGACCCATGTTCCACACATTTTGATCGATTACATAGACCAACCGCCATTTTTCGAAGGTGAAGGAACACACTAGGCAAAAGTCCAAGAGAGAACAAAATTAAAACAGGAGGGGGAAGATCCGCGATGTCACTGCCTTACTAATGCCTGCTAATATCACTGTGATGCAAGATCTCTAGAAAACGATCGTAAACAATATCATTAACCTTCCTTGATAGTTGGAATTCCTTCCACAGCAGTCTGCACGGCAAGTGGAAAAGTACATCATGAGAAACTCAGGTTTGACACTGCCTCCATGTTATATCAAAATATGATAAATGGGAATAAGCAAGTTTGTTCGTTCTTATTGATTTAAAATAAATCATTTGACGTTCCCCTCATAAAAAGGAATACTGAAACACAAAGATGAGGATGAAACGAGAAAGAAAAAGTGAATTAGATACGTGGCTTTCAAACAGAATGAAAATAAAAACTATCGATGGCATAGGCTTTCATCATAACTGGGTGGACAAAAAGCGTCCAAACGAAGTGCAATCCGTCCAAAATTATTCTTTTGCTATTTCTTTCTGATAGGGCTACGTCTCGATTAGTGCGCGAGACTTAAGGTACCTTGAGGGAAAGATTTAACCCACGAAAGTAACGAGTACAAAGTATTGCCGCACGCTTAGTAAAATACTGCAAATAACGAACAAAGAGGGTAACAGATCGATGCATAGAATAGGTTAGGACCTGATAGGGACTAGGAGGCTACTCGATAGACTTAGTTTACTTAAAGAAATCAAATCACGCGAGCTACAGTACTAGCAATATTAAATAAAAATGAACAGTATTATAATAATATTCACATAAGGTCTCTTAAAGCTAGCGATATTAAAAAGCCTTTCTCTTTCGTATCTTTCACCTCAGTAGTTGTTCCCCTATTTTTCTTTTTTTATATTTCCAAAATTTCTGCATCAAACCTGTAGTTAAGTTTGCTTGCATATGCTCTTAAGTTTGTGTATTGTTACATGACCATTATACCTACAATGGCACCATAGCTGTACGTGGTTTTCTTTCTTTAAATTAAAAAATAAATTAATCTTAAGTTAATGAACGGTCTACATTCTAGTCTAAGTAAAAATATCACCCAAACTACCCTCACCGAGTCTCCATTGACGAAAAAAATTGACAGAGCTACGGTTTAGGAAATAACGCGAGGAATGAGTGGAGGGGAGGAAGTAGACGGGGGAGGGAGTGGACGGAGGGGCAGAGTGGGACGGAATAGGGGGCGGTGCGTGGGAGGGAGGGAACCTTTTAAAGCTTTTTTTCGGCCGATGGAGGACGCTGGTGGCACAATGGGTTTAATGGCGCGGGAGAGCGATGGGAGAGAGTGGTGGAGGGAGAGGAGGGGGCGGGGAGAGGTGGGGGTGGGCACATTATCGGGAGAGATGGAAAAAAATGAGTGGGGGCAGAGGATGGGAGGGGAAGGATGAAAGGGGGATGGCGAGAAAACTGATAAAAGGGAAGACTAAGAGATTAAGGAGAGAGGAAAAGAGGGCGGGAAGGCACTCATGTGAACGACGCGGGGGGAGAGTGGTGGGTGGTTGGAGGGGGAGTGGGATTGTATGGCATGTGCAATGAAAAGGGGGCGGGGCGCTCGGTTAAGTGTTGCTGGGTGAGGGAACATCACCGCATTTTAAATATACATAATTCGTCTCCAAGAGGCGGGCAGGGTGGAGCCAGCCGCCCGAAATAGTTTCCACCGCCGCCAAGACTTCTGGGAGGAGCGAGGTGACACCGGGAAGGAGAGGAAGCGATGTTCGATGACGAGGATGATCCTCACAGAACACGAGTGACACAACCGGGCTTTGGATACGTTAAAAATGAAGCTGGCTCACTGTCCTCGAAGTAATGACGTAAAGGAACATGCCAAGACCCTGGCCAGCAACGGGAGGGCAAGAGTTTTAGGCCGTGCGAAGTGAATGATGACAAATCCAGGTGAACACCAACAGAATGATTCTCTGGATTAATTTAATCCGTTTGATTCATTAAAACAAGATTGATCCAAATTTTCAGCGTAATAAAAGGAAATTAAACCGCTGTGCTTGCACTTATGTCATCTAGGAGACCATTCGCAGGAAGTTTTAATCCTTAATCTCCCAGCTCCCTCCAGTTGATCTACATTTACATATAGCTCCGCGAGCCGCCGCATTGGTGTGCAGGAGGGAATGTTAGATCACCAACCGTGTAAAGGTGAAAAAGATAAGGTTTTGGGAGATGAAATAGTGAAGTGTGCTAAGACAGTGGAGGA
Source organism: Ceriagrion tenellum (assembly GCA_963169105.1). Classification (NCBI taxonomy): domain Eukaryota; kingdom Metazoa; phylum Arthropoda; class Insecta; order Odonata; family Coenagrionidae; genus Ceriagrion; species Ceriagrion tenellum. The sequence goes on from OY720633.1 coordinate 4,249,990, forward strand.
CAGTTTTTATAATGGTCGCTCATTGTGCGTGGAAAGAACGAATTTTTGTACCTTGATCACCTAATGAATGGTCCAGGTCCATGATCTCCAGATGAATTATCCCCTGGAAGACCGAAGTGCATGTAAAGGAAACTAGTTTTCTTCTCTTCTATAGGAAATTTGAACTAATACTTAAAATAATTAAGAATAAATAATAGAATAATCAATTGCTCTTTTCTTTAATGATTCTCTGGGTGTCTGATATTTATCAGAAAAAATGGACGTGCGTTTGACATTTGTTTATGCCAAGAAAAAAATCAAATAGGTTTGCATCAAATAAATCCTAATCAGGATATTATGTAAGAGGAAATAATGTCGCATATTTCCAATATTAATTAATTATTTTAGATAAAATGCCCACTATGTTCAACTCCAAGGCGTCTGGCAGGTAGTACCTGAAGATGACTACTATGCGTTTAAACTAGTTGACAATTGTACCTACAATAATTAATTACCAGTGGAGTGGAAAGATGTAAAGTTTTTATCCCTCACTTAAAAAAATGAATTACCACATTGTCAAGCCTAAAATCCTCAATCTTCGTCAGGGAATTTAATCATGGTAATTCTAAAATGGGAAAAATTTACATTTATTTCAATTAAAATCTAATAGGATGATTATGAAAACTGATAGAAATGAATAACGATCGAAGTTAATTTGATTTGTTCCAAAATTATTTGCTAGAGAATTATGTTATCTTCCAGTAAATGCGGCTCATGGTGGTTACATAAAAATAGACGGAATACAATAAAAGGAACACCGAACTTCAAATTAATCTGCGTCGATAACAAAAACATCCATTACGCAAAATATTATTCTTAAAACTGGGATTTTTCCCTCATCAATTATTTGGCTAAATTCTTGGAATTCTTGTAGACCGTCTATCTCTTGGCGAGCACCGACGAAATATGGCGGAGTTCAACGTCCTAACCGCAACAAGAAGGAGTTTCTTTGCATTAAATCAATCCTAAGTTTCATTAAAATACATGAACAAGTGAAAAGATTTTGGATGACCTCCTTCATTTTCATCATTTTGAAGTCTTGGAGTGACGTCGCCGAAACGCATATCATTATAAATGGGGTCATTAAAAGCTTTATTCGTTTTCTAGGAACTACTTGGAAACGGTAGGAGGAGGTCAAGCGGAGCGTGTTAACCAGTAGGAGACTAGAGAAGAGCCGCAGAATTATCCAAGCAGTAATAACTTCCCGATTTCGCCAAAGTTTGCCGTCTGCACAATCCTATTCAAAGTTCTCGGAGAGAAGCACCCTTTGTTAACACGACAGCGAAATAATTTATTCTTTTCCAGATCTGAGTAAAGCCACTGAATATTTCTGTAACGTAACACAAAAGGAAAATTAATTTAATTCAGGAAGTAGGTTTTACTCTATCAAAATATATGGTATGTACTAAAGAATAGGTGGTATTTATGAAGAAAAATGTCTTCGTGCTACTCCATCAATAGATGGTAAGTAATACCAGAACGCTGAGCACTCCCAGAACAAAGAAAAAAAATCCATTATCCAATAAACCCAGGGTGAGGACATAAAAAAAGAGGTTGGTGTAGCGCTTGATATGGAGGGCCACGTATAATGAGGCAGAAACCCAGACTCTGAGAAAGGTGGAAGAAAATGGTCTTCAAGCGTTCGAGATGTAGGTGTGGAGAAGGATGAAGAAGGTGCGGAGGACGGAAAGGAAGACAAAAGAGAAAGTGCTTGGTATATGTGATAAAGATAAGGAACTTCTGGATGAGATAGGGAGGAAAGGTAGAAGGTTGGAAGGAGTAGTGAGGGTAAGAAGGGCTGCTTATGGATTTAATACACTGGAGGATGTTGGTTCAGCAAAGAAGGGAACAAAAAGAATACGTTATATGGACGGGATGAAGAATATTGGAAAGTATCTGAGATGAAAAAGGAATTATTAGTAAACAGGGCCCTGCACATGTAAAATTTATGGGATTTATAATTGCTTACTTTAATTCAAATCAACCTAAATAAGTAGATGGAATAATAAAAATCACGCTACAACGCAGGGACAGCGGAACTTTGAGGTTCCTTTGTGAGGCATCACTACAGTTTCCATTAGTGAAACTGCGCTGCAAGAACATATGCAACGTCTGCGGCGGGCGAGATTCACATGTCGATTGTATACAAGTGGTGCGGTGGACTCGATTATCCGACACATAACAAAATAATCAGGCTTTACTTGTTGGAAAAACTTCACAATAAGGAAATAACTTCACTTTGCTAAACTCAAAAATAATACTTATTAACAATAAACCGGCTTTCAACTTAGTCTTGAAAATGACTTTGTAAAGTTGAAACCTGGGTTGAAATAAAAAAGTAATTCAGTGGGACTTTAAAAGGGGAAATTATTTTCATATCGAGTGATAGGAGCAGGACGGCCGCGAGTGTGGAGGTGTAATAGATGAGGCGATCGTTGTTGGACATGAGCGACGGAGGAAGGATGATTTTGTTTCGAAGGATCGCGGATTTGGAGAGAGAGGGAGGGAGAGAGAGAGAGAGAGAGAGGTGGGGGATGAAGAGCGTGTGACAGTGAATCAAAGATGAGGAAAAGAGGGAGTGAGAGGGGAAGGGGATGACTGGAAGGAGGGACAAAATGGAGAAGGGTATAGAGGGAAAGGACACTAAAAAGGGATTTAAAAAAAGGACGACACTAGCGATGCGGTAAAAGTCAAGGAACGCCACATAACCGTCCTATAACTTTTTTCCATACTTTTTTCAATCGCCAGAGGAAGGTGTAAATGGGTTTTTTTAATCCCTCGTTTCAAGCAATTGAGTTTATCGGAAAAGAGATGAAAGGTTGCGAGCGGAGGTGTTGGGGACGGTAGGGGGAGGAGAAATGGTGGGCTTTGGAGAGGGTGGGGGCGGGAAGGGGAACGGGGGGGAATATTGGGGAGGCGAGGGGGTTCTGGAGAGAGGAGATGCACGGAAGTCAAGAATGACTACACGGCGTGGGGCATTATGAGAGGAGCCGCGAGAGCTGGGAGTTTGTGGGAGAGGAAGGTGTTTGAACAACCGGGCTTTGTAATTTTGAACGCTTTTAAACGTCTCTGCCTCGCAAAAAAACACGGAAAGAAACCACATGATTAAAAACAGAGTCTCCAACTTAAGAAGAATCACATGCCTTCCAAGGATGCGGTTCACGAAACTTCAGACCATCCACCCCTCCTCTATATTTTAAGGAGGAAGCTTTATTCTAGGCACGCTCTGCCTTGATTTTAACATTCATTATAAAGTAAGACTTCACCCATCGAATGGTACAAAAGTATTACTTGGTCATTGGATGATTAACGATTATATTGGTTTAAAAATGATGAACTTTACCGCTGAAATACATTGTAGGATTAAATTTTCTCGCTGCGAATGACATCAACTGTCCTGATGACGATGGAAAAGTCTTTCATCGAAACGTCGGCAAAGTAGAAGATGGAGCACCTTACCCGGACGACCCGGGTTTAGACGATCAACATCATCTCCATCATTTGGGTTAGCTAAAATATGCGTCACTGGCATTTATTACCCCGTACGGATATCTCGAATAAAGTAATTATTAGTTGAATTGAAAAAAAAACAATCAAGGATATAAATAAAACAGAAAAATGTTGCACAAAGCAAACAATCAAAAATCGCGAAGCAAACAGAATTTCGAGCGATATAGATCAAGTTTTTATCACTGACTGTGGCAGTATACAAAAAATCCGAACCAGTTCGATAAAATAGAATGACCACGTACCGAGACTACCATTCAAGGTACGCAAAATATTTTGCAATAAAACTGCCACAAAAACGGGAAAATTATAAGTGATCGATATGGGAATAAATAATAAGCGCGCTCTAAATCGTATTATTGAAATATGCAGAAGAACCTTCCACCATAAGAGGAAGAGGACACTGACCTTGATGACACTACCATGATTCCCTGAATAAGCCTGGAATTCACCGAGCTCCTTTCTTCCACCAACCAACAATAGCGACTGTTTCTAAAAATGAAAAGAAGAGGCATCCTACTACGTATGGAGGTAGGATTCACTGACACAACAACGCGATTTCGAAGAAATAGCTACAATAAAATCACATATTAGCGGGGTCGAAACATAATCCTGCCAAACGCATCATATATGGTACGCTAGGCGGTAACGGGTAAATTCATATGCTACCGGGAACTACACTTGACGCCTCCCGTTTCTACCCACCCCTTCGTTTTTATCTACTCTGTCTCAATTTAGTAAGTAATATGATGTTGCATGATAGCAGGACAACTCCTTTTGTTTTGGAACGGCTTTACGCACGGCCATTGCCTGGAAAGCCAACGCAAAAACAGCTTACACACTTACGAGGGCTCTAATTGTGAGCGAAGATTAATTGCAGCAGAATCCACCTACTATTTATCCATTTTCTCTCAATCCCGGAGCGGCAATAGCTGAATTTCGATGCACTTTGTGGTATCATCAATCAGGAACTCAGGGTTTCCCCACAACGCAAGCTATGCACCTTTATCTCTCTTCAGTGACAACAAACAGAGATGGCTACGGCTGGAGTTATGTGACACGAAGGTTTTTCTAAGACAAGATAAGAAGCCAAAAGAGGATATGTTTGCGTTCCTGTGATCAAACTCCACTCGAAGCGGAAAAACAGCGATAATAAAATTGTAAGAAATGTAAGGATTTTACGGAGAATAAGTTGCCGACAGGAAATGATAAAATTGCACCATCAACTAAAATACATAGGGACAAAGACAACAGGTTGTTCTACCGTTATAAATAGTCTATTCGCCAGTCATCGTTATAACTGCTTTGGTCGATTAGGGATAGAGGAACCTAATACAAAGTTTCAGGGCAAATAAACTTAATCGTATAAACATGGTAGGCCAAATGCAGATCTTTCCTCTAAACAATTTGTGCCAACGTTCTTCAGAAAGCCAATATCTGAACAAATAGGAGTCACAAACTTAATTTAACCTGGAGGAAGTTCGGTCAAATGTATATGGTTATCAACCATCATCATTGGTCGTTCAACCCTAAGATTGGTTGACTGCAGCCCTCTACCCTTTTCTATCTAATTATAGTTCCCTTTCCTCCTGGTATCTCTTCCAATGTACTCTCCTCTTTATTTGGTCCATGAACTAATTCCTGGATCTTCCTCTGGGGACTATGCCCTTTATTTCACCTTCAAAAATATTCCTCACAAACCCATTGTGTCTCAGGGTGTGTCCAATCCATCTTGTTCTTCTTTTCTGTATGGTGTTCCACATGGTCCTTTCCTCTTCTACTCTACTGCATACTTCATGATTTCCAATTTTTTCCGTCCATTTCAATTTCAGCATCCTCTTTCAGCACCAAGTTGTAAAGGCTTATAGTGTTTTCTGGTCAGCTTTTCCAATGGTCCATGCTTCCGATCCGTAGTGCTACGCTCCACACGCAGGTTTTTACATACTGTTTCCTGGTTTGTGGTAATATCTTCTTTGAGCACAGCAGTTGTCTTTTCCCTATAAACGCCTACTTAACTCGAGCGATGTCCTTTCCGCTTGATGTCCGTTGTACTTCTTTCGTCCTACGTTATGATACTTCCGAGATAGGCGAAGGAATCCACTTGTTCTAATTTCTCTCCTCTCAGGGCGACTTCTGCATTCATCTTATCTCTTCCGCATACAAGGATTTTAGGCTTCCTCTAACTTATTTTCATGCTGTATCCTTGGAGAATTTGGTCCATGACGTTTAGTGACCTTTGAAGATTCTCGCGATTTCCATCTATGACTGTGATATCTTCTGTGAAACGGAGCATGTTTATTTCTTCTCTGTAAATCTTTATTCCGCTAAGTCCAGTTTCCTGCGCTTCTCGTATGGCCTACTCCAAGTACATTTTTAACAGTGCTGGTGAGAGGTTGGATTCTTGTCTCACTCCTTTGTTATTTTGGTTCTATTTGTCTTCCATCTCTTATTCACATTGTGACGACTTTCTTCCTGTATATTTGGTAGATAATTCTTCTGTCGTCGTAATCCAATCCGAGTTTTTCCAGCAGTGTGAACATCTTGTTCGACTCAACGTCGTCGAAGACTTTCTCCAGGTCCACGAACGCGACATACAATGGTTTGTTTACATGTATTGTTTTTTCCACGATTACTCTCTGACAGAGTATGGCCGCCCTAGTACCCCCGTTCATCCTAAATCCAAACTGGTTTTCCAAGAGGCTGACTTCAATTTTCCTTTACTTTCTTCGGCTTATTATTTGCGTATTTTTGATACATGTGACACTAGACTCAAAGTTCGGTGCTCCTCACATCTCTCAATCCTTGTCTTCTTCGGTATCACAATCATTACGCTCCTTTCAAAGTCCTCTGCAAGTGTTCCGCTTTGGTTGGTATTTCTGATTATCTGGTACAGGTCATCCTTGGCTTTACTTCCGAGCGCTTCGATGATTTTTCCATTGATGTTATGCTCTCCAGATGCTTTGTTTTTTTTTTAATTCTTCTAGTCCTCTATCGAATTCACTGCTCAGTACAAGTGGGCCCCGATTTTCCTCCTGAACCTCGCTCTCGTTATTCACTAGGTTTTCTTCCAGCGGCGTTGGCCCTCGGTAGAGTTCTTCGAAAACGCAGGTCAAATGTATCAGATAAGTAATCGTACCAATATTAGAGAGCAGCAATATGATATCAAAATGGATTTTTCGAAACAGCTTTAACAAACCACAAAAAAATACAAACTCACGGCCCGCGTATCAACGCTTAGCGTCATCTTCAGGTGACGCCTGAAGATGACGCAAAGAGTTGAAATCCGGGTCGTGAGTTTGTATTTTTTGTGGTTTGTTAAAGTTGTTTCAATAAATCCATTTTGCAAGGAATTACCACAAAGTTACTACAGAGAGTGTTTCAATATGATACAAGCCATGCTCGCCGGGAAAAAGCAAATCCTCAATGAGACAGCAAGTCTCACTAAATAGACTATATCTTTCGCACAGCTTGAATTTAATGTGAGCAAACGAACCTCAAACCATGTATCAGGAGGCGGGCACTTTATTTTAAGAAGCGATCGGCAGTCTGCAGAGTCAGGCGTAAAAAATGGCACCACTCACAGCCCCACACGAGAAAGAGCAAAGATAAGTCATAGCTCTGGTCTCTGAATGATAATTTTTACGGCGCGGTGATATAGTGCACAAGCCTGTCCTCAGACAGATTTGGGGGGGGTGATAAAAAATGTTACCGGTGCCCTGGGAAGACACAGGCAGTGGAAAATCAAACGGGACTAATAGCTAAGACTAATCTAAAAATCTGTGAAAATAATAAATTACGCTAGTCGTTCTGTAAACAGGAAAAAATGATAGTGAATAAAGGAGAGGTGGCGGTTTTAACATCACAGTTAATTGCAAAAACAGAAATCAAAACTGGCTATCTTTATGCGAATAAGAAATATGATCAATATAAGCTTCCTAACATGAATGCTGAGGCTACGGAATGAAAAATTGGAGGAGCAATAGAAGATGGTTAAGAGAATAATGGTGATGATTGAAAGAGCGGAGAGAAAGGCAAGCAAGGAAGGGCTCGGCAAGCCATGGTAGGGAAATTATTTGCTGAGAAAAGTCAGAGGAAGATATTTCATATGGTTGGAGGAAGCAATAACAGGCAACGTGATTGGGGTAAAAGGTGAACGTACCTACGGACGTGAATGCAAGGAATGCTACAAATTCCTTGACCGCAATCTTGTGAGGGCACAGGAAATGGGGGTACAGGTGAAACAAAATGATAAAACTGGAGACATGTAATAAAATGAGGAAAAAAAGAAAAAAGCGGATAGATGATCAAATAAAATTGAAAAAAAACCTATAAAATAAGCGCACTTTTACTCAGATTTGCGCATGCAGTGTCCCTCGTCGTAATCACACACACTCAAGGTTTACGGGGAAGGAATCCGACATTAGCTGCCTGCCAAACACCCAAAAAACAAAAAAAGTGAAAAACAACCAGCACCGTAACTAACACTCCCTCACCTACAGTGTCTGAGCATTACTCGTGGTGCTGTGTTGACAATAATTAGGAAGGCTCTCCACTAAACAACCTTCGATCCTCATTTCGCCCGGCTCTGAAAGTTCAGGAGCCGAAATTCCAAAACAGTCCTCTACGCAGCAATAGGAACATTTGTTAGAGCTATAAATAGAGGGGGTAATACGGCAGAAAAAGAGAGGATATCAATATATCGTGGAATGCTTTATGAAGAAAGGAGCGAAGAAAGAATGCGTTCATAGAATTATGCGTCTGAAGAGAGAGATGGAGGTGTATATGTGATTTAACAAAGAGAAACACTTCGGTAGAGTGCCAGTATCAGCGGCTCAAGAAACATGCAATGTACGAAAAGAAGGGCATGATATAGATATCATCTGACAAGGACAGTCAGCTGATGAGTCAACTTTAGGGCTCCACATGCCAAGATTTATTGGCATCAGTCAATTTTTACTCATAAAAATCGTAATATCCAACACCAACATCTATCAGCAGAATATGAGAAAAGCTAGTCTCTCCTGAGCACTTCAAAAAGTAACTCTCAGACTTTGAAATCGATTTAACTCAATTTTTCATCGTTTCACTGCTAATTCGTAATTTCAGCACAAATGATTTCTTTCCTTTCTTCCTGGGCTCATTTAACTGAGTTGCTCCACAGTGACTGGACGATCTGCAAAATATGCAATTGTGGTTCCCGAAGAATAATGCGCAAATGAAAGTGTACATCCAGCCTCCCTTGAACCTGCTACTCAGGGTGTCAAAAAATCCGAACTCTACGGACTGAATCTTGATTCTCATGAAGGGATAAGCATGCTGTTAGGATTGCATTTTATATTTCACTCGAGGCGAAAAAGGGAATCATTAAGGGGAGAGACAACACGACGGAGATGAAACGACTAAAGTTGCCTCGCATCCCAACAGATGAGAAACCTGCCCGTCATCCAAATAGAGGCGAGGAGGGTGTAAAGTGTAATTTTTCTCGCCGTGCGGTTAACTTTATTTGCACGTAAATGGAGTCATTTTCTTGAAACTTTCATTCACGTTATACCCTGCGTTGAGAGTTTGGGGGGTGAGGAATGGACAGAGCGAGGGAGGGAATAAAAAAAAGATTGATGCATGGAGGACGCAAAGGGGTGTGGAAGGAAAACTACGAAGAGAATAGTAAGAGGCGTGAGGGAAAGGGAGCGGCGCACCACAGGTGCCGTCACCCAAGCAACCGTGAAGGGGTCCAAGGATGGAGAGTATCACTTAGACCAGGGGTGGCGAACCTTTTGGCGATCGAATGCCAAAGTTTATGAAATAAGAGTATAGCCGCTCGACTCGCGTGCCAACCAAACCACATGGCCGGACGATGACGGCGCCATTGAAAGACGATGAGCGAACCTTATTTAAGTTTTAACTTTTTCGCCACCTCAGCGCTAGCCAACCAGAGGAGAGCTTCATTCAATTTTCGCAAAGTCACATTTCCAGATTGTGCAGCTTACTTAATTTCTTTCCATTGGAATGCAAGTATCACTCAAGATGCATTACTTGCCAGCAGTTTTTCGGAGTAGTTATATATTGAGTGAATAACTTAAAAATAACTTTTACAACCGTTTTGAGCTCCGTATAGAAAAAAGGCCAACAATTGGCGCCGAGCACTCCCGTCAGACGCAAAAAATTTCTACTTGACGGGAAGACGAGGGAAAGCTTAACGCCAACGTCCGTTTCCGTCCAGTTAGGTAACGTCGATCGTAATTCTGTTCTGACAGACAGCAAGATATCGCCGTCGAATTCCTCAAGAGTCAATAAAATAGGTATGGGTTCCACGATCCTCTCACGTCTGCAGTCAGGAGACAACACTTTCCGAAAAGTAAACATCCCTCCTTTGCCTTATCTGATAGGAAACACGAAACTCAACCTTAACAGACGGCCTTACAACTTTTTCCAACGACTTGATAGCTCCCAATACATTAACTCCAAATCGAAACGAAGGAAGATGCACCACGCTTCGAATGATTACAACTGATGGCAGTCCTCATTCTGACAGACACCCACCATCCTTTTCTTATGCTACATGGACTGCTCAAGAGGAACTATAAAAATATAAAAACAACCAGGTTTGTCCCTTATGAAAATTGAAAATAGTCTTCTCCATAACATAGTATGTATTTAATCAAGAGAGCTTCTCCAAAAGAGTTCCACGGTATTTCGGCAAATCATTGAAGGCAGAAAACAAGAGCGATATTAGCCATTGCTCACAGCAAAGGGTATCATCACTTACTCACTTAGCTATGAAATATATTCTCAAACATCTTCATTATTAGAGTCAAATGTTCCATGTTTTTAATCATTCAATCGGGGTGTAGGTTTTAGATAGAGAACAGAGCAGGGCGATTAGGACAAGACAAACTGAGAAAAACTTAGAGAGAAATGACACGCACAGCAGAGTTGTGGCTGAGGATAGTTGAACAAATGACTCTCTGAGTATGCGCAGAATATTTGAGGCTTCATAATCTAGGTAAAACAGCTCTCATTTCTAAATAAGGAAGGGAGAAAAGTTTTATCGTTCAAAATGGGTAATTTAAAAAATTGTAAAAGGCTAATATTAAACTAGTTGCCCATCGCTAACGTAAGAAAAGATGCCGTATCACAAAAATGGTTGATGTTGAAGTGAATGTCATGGAAAAGAAATAGGATGCAAAGCTTCTCGCTATGTGCCTCGTATATTATCTCTATGTCCACGTACTTTCTTTCACCCCCTGCCGCCCCACCGCAAATTATTGCTTCTCAAGAGCAAATAGCGCGTAGCATGATTGTCTGAAAATGAAAGACAGAATGTGCATGCAAATTCAGTAGCCGAGTACAACAAAAGCTTAGTTCCTATCAGAGACGAAAGTAGACTCCATCATAACTTTCCGTAGAGGAGATTAAAATGCGAGGTCATGGCCCTTTCGACAGGGGGCGAGTGTCCTTCGTGTCGAGAAGAGGACGGACGGAGTGTCGGAAGAAGGAATTAAAAAGGCGGCTCTCCTCCGTTTTCTCCCCCCCCCCTCTTCCCCCCGCGCCCTCCACCCCCACCCCACACCCCCAGGTGGACGAGCGCAGACGAAAAGAGCGGCTGAAAGGACGGACGGTCGGATGCTCCAATAATGAGTGTAGGAGAGCGGCAGGGGGTGCCAACCAACGCCCGCGAACAAATCCCGATTTTATCTCGGGGTGCTTTGAATGATCACCGCGAGGGGCTTAAAAATGAATCCAATGTAAACATCCTTGCGCCACCCGGAAGGGGTCACTCTGGGTCGCCGTTGTTCCTCGTTTGCTTTTTGATTGGCGCGGATTAAAGAGAGGCTGTCGAGGGTTGGAGGAAGAGGGAGAGAGGAGGAAGGAAACGGGAGGAGGGGAATGGATGATGAGAGAGGGAGAAGATTTAGGGGGATGAAAGTGGTAGGAGCGAGAAAAAGGAATGTATTAGGGCGCAAGAAAGGACAGAAAATGGAGAAGCGCTAATTCTCAAGCTTAGGCGAATAAAGAAGTCGTTTTTAGAACACCTACTAATCTAACAATGGTCGGCAAATTCCAACCAAACAAGGCTTCTCGTATAAATCATAGGGGCTAATTGCATGTAAATTAATTGGTAAGTGGTATGAAAATCATTTTTGTATATCCCTTTACGATACATACGTCTAAAAACAGAGACAATAGATAATCCGAAGCCCTTTTTCTCTAAGAAAACTACGAGTAAATGAAACGAACTCAATTTTAAGGCAGTAAAAACAAAATAAATGTACAGTGTGTTTTGCGCATGGTTTCAAGCGTTTTACTAGTCACCTGATTCTTTTTATTTCTTAGCGCACTTTTTTCTATAATTATCTTCACTCTCAATAAAAATTAACTAAGAAATTCACCACTACACAATATAAATAATAAATTCAGGCTTCATTTTGTGGAACCTCTCCATATCGGAAATCAAAATCTTTTAAGTAATGGTCCACTAATATTTTTATTGTTTACGACCCGGGTTTCGTCACGTAGACCTGAAGATGTCATTACGTGACGAAACCCGGGTCGTAAACAATAAAAATATTAGTGGACCTTACTTAAAAGTTTTTGATTTCCGATATGGAGAGGTTCCTCAAAGTGAAGCCTAAATTTATTAGTTTTTTTTATTTTTTTTGAATAGGTAAAGGATTATATACAATGTATTCACAAGTCCCTGAGATTAGCAGTCCGGGCTATGGATGCGGGTGAGTTTCAATTGGAGGGGAATGCACTTGGGAACTTTGTTTATAGCTGAAGATGTCATTACGTGAGGAAACCCGGGTCGTAAGCAATAAAAATATTAGTGGACCATTACTTAAAAGTTTTTGATTTCACCACTCCACGTTTATCATTCCTTTACAAGCTAATAGTATAATTCAAACAAGCTCTTTAATAACCAACATTATTCAACTGTTACAGCCATAATACTGAACAGCAATGAGGAATAGGAAAAAAATTATACGATAAAATATATCCGTCCTGTCAGATTCTCATACTAAAGGCAATATTGATTTTTAACTAATTTGAAATATTGTTTAAACAGCTTAATGAAACGGATAAAATAAAAGTCAACAAACATTATTAAGTACCTAATTTAGAAGGAAGGAGGGATATGTACTTGATTCTAGGAAGAATTAATCTGATAATGTCTTTCAAGACGCAATCACCTACCGCAATCAAGGGAATGTAACACTCAAAGTTTGAACATATTTTATAGTGATCACAGTCGGAAATTTTTCCGTGCCCATTTGTGATCAATTTTATATTTTAAGTTGATTACAAGTTCGTTATTTATAATGATAATTAATTTGTAAGAAGAGGAAAATATGACAAAGCCACTCAAAAATAAAACGTTTCTGCACAAGCCAAGGACAATTTCACTCATAGTTGAGGATTAGGAAGGAAACATGCAGATGAATAACGAAAATGTGGTTGAAAGATGCATAGATTACTTAGAGAAGTTATACAAAGAGGAGGACATAGGAAGGTAAAATGGATTTGTTGAAATAAAGTTGGAAAAGAAGAAGAGGAATATGGCCAACCAATAACTAAAAATGAGAGAACATGAATCAAAAAGCAAAGCAGCAACGGGAGGGTAGGAGGATGGATGATATGCCTGCGGAACTGCACATGAATTTGGCCAAAGAAGCAAAAGAATAACTCTTCAAAGTCATTAGCGATTATTATGAAGAAGGTACCTTACCAGAAGATTTTACAACCAGTCAAATAAAACCCATTCCAAAGAAAGTTTACGTCGTAGAATGTGAATATAATGAAACAATGCCTTTGTTATCACACACTTCCAATATAATGATCAATGTAGTGAAAAAAGAATAAAAGAAGATTAAAAAGCGTATTGGAGATGATCAATTTGTTTTAGAAATGGAAAGGGTACAAGGGAGCCAAGACTAGCTCCACGTGCAATAATGAGAAAATTCTGTGTACGAACCGACCATTGTAACTATTCGTTATAGATTTTTGAAGAGGAATTTGTTGCTACTACTTCTCTAGTCCATGGCTAGATTAGGTATTACCTAGAGGGTTAGAAGATAGCTAGGGAAGAAGTATATAGAAAGCAAATGACGAAATTTAAAATGAATGGGGTTGGAAGAAAGACAAAGCTAGGGCAAGGGATAAGACAAGGATGTTCGTTATCAATACATCTATTTAACATGTTTATTGAAGACATTATAAAGGGCATTACGCTGAAGACCACAGCAGCAAAAACTCCATCAGATTTAATAAGTATACCGTTAAAATAGAAGATTCTAAAAGATTTAATAGTAGATCAGCCCCATGTCAGCAAATTTAACCGCGTATCAAAGAATTGTGAAACTGGCCGCGCAAGACCTTAAACGGAGTCATCCTCTAGAAATCACACATATTTTTAAATTTACAGTGAAAAAATCATTCGCCTTCGCCAGGAGATTCACATATGAAGATTACGCCTGGATAAATTAATTGTTTAGAGTACTTGGCGCGAAATAGACAGCTCTGAGTTCTCACCCCGTCCAGGCGAATGAGTTTTTCCCTGAGTATCACACAACTAAGTAAATCACTGCATTTAGGAGTAATAAATTTAAAATTAATAGGAAAAATAAATGGAAAAAGAAATTAACGGTTGTAAACAAAAACATCACAGAGAAAGGAGGAAAGACTATAACAGTGAATGAGTGAATTGAGCAAATGAGTCAATTTTGTTACCTAGGAAGTATAGCTACAAGGGACAGCAGAGGGGTTACTGGAATTAAGAGACAGGTAGCAATGGCAAAGCAGGCCAGACGAGTCAAAGTGTTCCAATTGGAAACACAAAAGAGGTTAGTTTTTAACGCTAGCATGCTCATTTAATTTAGCAAACTTTAATTAGAGACAGATTAGAAATTAGAGCAAGTTATCTCCTTCACCTATCTTGAAAGTACCATTACGTGAGACGGAAGAAGTGCAACGGACATCAAGCGGAGAATAGCGCAAGATTAGAAGGCGTTCAAAGAAAAAAGACCACTGCTGTGCTTAAAGAAGATAGGACTACATAAACATAATGATGCTGGTGCTCAGGGAACGAGGTTATATTACAGTCAGACTTTACTATGAATAGCATTGATATAAAATGATCAAAAACTTCAAAAACTGAAGGACTTTTTTTCCTTACTTTGTTAAATGCGACAACGCAAGGGAATTTTGACTTCGCAACTTGCCGATAAAGGCACGTTCTTTACGCCACTAATTTACAGACTATGAACAATAAGAATACAATGTAGCTACATAGATAACATTGTACCTACTTTCAGTGATTACAGGAATGCAAAATGCGACAACGCAAGGGAAATTTGACTTAGCACCTTGTCGAAAAAGGCACATTGCTTCCGTTGCTGTTTTATATATTGGCATCAAAGAAAATTCCAGTCAATTCGATATTTCCCTCATATCTCCCTAATATTCCCAGTGAAAATAAAATTTCCTGAGATTTCCCGGTCTTCCCGGTTTTCCTGAGTGCTGAACACCCTGTAAACGCTTCAAGATTTTGTAATCATGAGCACGAAGTAAGATTGAAAATCAATGACAAGGGGAAAATATTTTGATGTCACTTGAGATACTGTCACATTTCCGTACGTGTAAGGAAGGATGAGTAGTTGGAGTTCATCAAAATTAGTTAAAATGACTGCTGTTTATTTCCAGTCTAGTCGAAGCTGGCGGCATACAACTCCTAAGTTCGGTGAAGAGGAGTTTGGAACTGTCTGTACGACAGTAACAGACTGGAAACATTTCGTTCGAGTCGTTAGAACGTATTTCTTACTGCAGGCAGTCGAAATAAACGGAAGTGTCCTTTCAATTTGGTTACAGACCAAGGAATGTTCTACTCGTGCAATGCCCGATTGAACAGCAAGTGCATTGTTGAATGTTGTTAGGAATTTTTCCACCAGGGACATTAGTAATATCTGACCGTAGGGTTATTAATAAGACGGAATTACTCATCTCTCAGGCTAAAATTTCATACAATTGGCGGTAAATCACTGTGAGAACTTTCGACGTCTAGAAACACAGTGTACCTTGTAATGATTCTTAGTCTTTTTTAAATAAATCAATTCATTCAACAATCAATTTTATAGAAAAGCAAAAAAGGCTTCTGTTATGAAGGTGCTCTAACCAAATGGCGCAAAAAACGAGTCAAATTATTGACTTATATGGATCTATTTATTTAACTACTTAGACAATCAATTATGTAACGCTATGTTTTTGCCCTATGAATATTATGGTATTTCTTTCGTGCATCTTTAAGTGGTTGAAATTAATAATGTAGAGTATGGTAAAAAAAGGGCTAGAGACAAATCTCGCTCAAACTATTTAAAGGACAGGCAGATTTTAAATCTAAGTCATAGACAGGAGGATGATAAAATGTCAAGAGCTGGTCAATGACGGGTTTCTGTCCAACTTCCACAGTTCCAAAAATAATCCCGTCCACCAACCAATCAGTGAGCTCAATGGCCACTCGCTTTCCCATTGAACCCAATGAGCAATGGATGAGGAAACATGTCATTACCTCCTCGCGCCCCTCGGCGAGGTCGGACCTTTCCTCCTGCGCCTCCAGTTCTTGAAGAACGCCCCCCGTCTCTTCAAGGAGGCCCACAGGGAGACACCGCCGGAGGCCGGGGCGTCGCATTCGCCTCCCCCACGCGAACCCGTGAACCCCCGCGGCCGCATCCTACGCCCCCACAGCCGCCCCCGACCTCCCCCGCTCTCCACCTCCTCGGCTGGGAAAGCCCCACACGACGCCCCCAACGCGATTCACTCGCAAAATTACAACTTTTTCTCAACGGAGTCGATGGTCACACCACCTCAAACACAGACACAACCCACACACGATCACTGGCCAACACGAAGATTCCACGCGTATCCCTCGAGAGCTGATTGGAAGTTTTTGATCGGTCAAAGAGGTGAGATCCTTCGTCAAAATTGCAACTGGACCGAGTGATGTCTACCGGCACCACATTTAAACATATTCGAACAATACACACGGGGAAGAATTATCCGCACTGGAAGACTAATGGTTCCGTGCACTCTCTTTAAAGAGCCACGCAGCACGTGTCGCGACTTCTAAGACTGAAAACGCAGAGCGTTTCATCGGAGAGAGTAGTCTTTATCTCTGTATGTCGACCGGGGCAACCGCCAACACCCCTCCTCTCCTTCCCCTCTTCCTATTTATCGCTCACCGGTGAAGGCGCCTTATCTCCTCATCCTCCTCCAACCCGAAGTTCCACCCAACCCCTCTTCCTCAAGCGGGTGCCAGCATCCACCCCTCCCGTCACACCTTCGCCTCCTTCCAACCGTGGGGTCCACGCGGTGACTGCTCTCCCAACCGCCGCAAAGTGACTTGAGCGAGTTCTTCCCTTGTCTTAATGGAAAACATGCACTAATATTATTAACTGATTTTAGCGGCTGTTAGAAGCATGAAGAAATGATGACTATGCCAATTGCGATTTTTGCAATCGAATGTTAACGGTGGCTTGAGAGAGATTTTCCGGAGTCGTCATTGAAAAGATATTCCATTTTGTTCTTATTTTCATAAAAATCATATCACGAGCTCTAAGTAACATGGCGTAAATATTTTTCCAAGATAATAGCACAAAAATACTGCTCTACATGAGTGAAATTATCAGTGATAAACTAAAAATGCACACACAAGTCTTCACCTTGGCTTATCTCTTCACGTCGTGAGCTCCAAACAGATTCGCAACGGAATACCTTTTTGTGATTCCGTCAAAATTACAGCGGTGAGTAGCTGTTTTAGTTTTTTTAATAGTCGAGAATCAATATTTAGGACGCACTGATAAATATCCAACGAGGTCTATGAAATAAGAATATCTCATTTCTTGAAATGAATTCTCCCTGGAGCACCTTTCCGTGTCATTTCCTATTAGAAATGGCTGGCATTTTTTGGCAAATATCTTTTTAAGCATGATAGTAAGTGACTGATAATTCGTTGAAGTCATTGTATTTATGCAAAGTGGTTTCATGTTCAAACTATCTTAAAGAGAACCATCCGATGGTGGACGTCTAAAGCCTATCTGCCTAAACGAAGGATGGCACCGGACACCGTAAGACGGCACCGGGCGCAGTAAGAGGCGCTGGGAAAAAATTCGCTCTCCGTCTGACGGTGGCTGACAGCAACACATATGACGTATCTGAAGTGAGAGTATTCACCTCGAAGTCCTGAGGTGAGACAAACGTGAGAAGCGAAGGGAACTGTAATATTGGAAAGGACAGCGTAGAGGGGAGTTCAGTTTTCTCAATTCACATACTTAATGGCACTGTCTATACGCGACTCCTTGACTCGAAGACCATTCGTTCATCCCGGAAAAAGATTCTGTTGAGTCATCCGAAAGTGGAGCATTAACTGCTTCAATTTTGTAGGGATCCGCAAAATGAAAATGCATTTACACGTATGTTGGAGTCTCTCAGGGAAAGAGCAATTATTCATTAATCCACTGGAGAAAACTCACTGCATGTTAAAATCCACAGCACACGCCGAATTGCAAGAAGGAGCATATAACCTATTGAGGAATTCCCTTACCTACTTCCGCTCGTCTATCAAGCAATTGCTCAAGAACAGTAGCCGGCAATTCCCAAGCACTGGTGTGCTCACGTCCGATTGTGTCATGATGTGACTGCCGCCTAAAGGCAGTGCGTGATCTAACAGTGGTCTCCATTCACGAAGACGACACCGGAAATAAAGTTTTCTACATTAACGATTATCTGGCCGGCGATCAATCATGGAACAACAGAATATGTAATACGCTGTAAATTAGAGTCACTAGAGTAAAGGGGTTATATGTGGCAACGCTAGAAGGTATTTTATGGAGTACCCACATTCATTCGTCCCAAAGAATAAACTAGATTTATTGCTGGCAGAATTTATTTGATAAAAGGAGCCTTCGAGGGAGTCAAACAAGCAGTACACACAGTCACGTTTTTGTACTTATCAAGACACTAGCGGGCTAGAGGCGAAGAAAATTATTGGATGGGGCAAGATGAAGGAAGAAGAGTAATTTCTAATGCCATAATCAATGTGACAGGGTGGCATAACATCGGGATACTGGGGTAATTCAGCAGAAGTTTTATCCTGACGAAAAACTAATATCGCACAGGACTTAGAGGCATTCTAAACTGCTTAATTTAAGAGGCCTCATAGATCTTAGGCGGTGAGAAGTGTAACTTGAATCCAAGATGAAAAGTAAAAGAAACCCAACATTACTTTTTCGTAAGGACGTAAATATTGAGTCAGACAAAGCCGATCAAACAACTAGTATTCCTCGAAGCCTCATTGAGCGTTTCCATTCCGCCGTACGTTAGTCCCTTTCTAGTAAACCATTTGCTTTGTCACCATCATAACGTTGACATTCGAGTCGCTAGATCTGATAAACTTCCATCGAAGATAGCACTTTCCAGAAACACACTCAGTGCTATGTGAATAATCCGTAATAATTACTCCAAACTCCTCTAAGCCCTGGAGATTACTCACTAGCGACTCATATTTTCTGAAAAGCAATGACTAATAGCCTAATAATATCGAAACATTCATTCATATATTCATCCTAAATACCATCAAATCACCCCACGAACTACCGTCTCAGACCAAAAGGGTCAAAACTTTGTACCGATGTTCCGCTGCAGCCAACTCTGTTAAAGTTAAAAAAAAAAAGCATGACAGACACCCAAGCTGTGACTTCAGAATCACTTCAGATGTAATACACTCATCTTTTCATAGCAGTGAGCTAGTATGCTGAGATTATAGTAAATGGTACACATTTAAGGTCCCATGACATCCATTAAAAGAGTGAAAGCAGTCGATTACGGAAAAGTACACCAATTTCTTTTTTGAGGAAATATCCGATACCTACTCCAAGTCCTGACTCAAGCCCATCATTCCACTATGAACACAGTGTCATCGGAAAAAAGATGGACACGTGGCGAAACTGTAACAATAGAATCACATTCGACACGAATTTGCACAGTTTACGAGTGAAAGTAAATCCCACCCACTGCCAAACGATAAAGACGTAAACTGGCTGATTACAAAATATACCAGGTAACTGATGAATGATGAAAGTAGTCATCGAAATAGAGATATTCATTTAGCTCCTACCGAAAAGGAAGAAAATGTAACCGTTATGGAATAAATGATAGAAATATCACTGCTTTAGTCTCCGTCTGCGTACATTTTTCTATGGCAACAGCATGGACATTTATCCTGACAGAATATCTTCATTTTGAACGTTTCAACGCTTCGAAAACCTTCTGGCTATTGTTATCACTAACTTTTTTCGAGGCGTCCGATACACATCGCGAACTGAAATAATAATCACCCGCAAGATATCACACAGAAGAGAGAGGGACAGACGGTTAATGAAATGCCTAGTAGCAATCCCAGCCACGGGAAGTCCTCCCTACGCCATGACCGAGTGTTTTATCTCAAATGGTTCCCCAACCACCAAATTCTTCCCCTCGCTCACTCTTTCGCTTGCTCACGGAGCGCGTGTTATCGACGCGCGCACGGCCGTGCTCTCTGACTCACCGCGATGCGGAACTTAAAGACAAGGAAGGGGGGCGGATGGCAAGAAGATATGGGAAAAGGACCTATATAAAGTCGGACCGCTCATGATTCCGTCTCGTCAAACAACGAAACAACGCATTCACTGGTCGGTTGGTTATTGGTAGAGGATGCTGCGGTACAGGGCTCCACGAACTGGGCTTTGCCCACAGGCAAACGAAGGTTTTTTTGTGATTCCGTAAAAATGACTGCGGTGGGTAATTGCTTTATTTAAAGAAATTAATGACAAAATACACCCTGTTAAATTTCTGACAGTGGAATACAATTAGACATTCCTGATTTTTAAGTAAAGTGCCTCTACTAAATACGTGCACCATTACCAAGGAAAGCGGATTGTAATTAAAGGAAAATATCTCAACAAATAGTGCAATAAAAGGTATATATGTTGCTATCATTGAAAATAATTAATATTTTTTTAAATGAAGCCTAATTCATTGAATTCTATGCGAAATGATAACACCCCCATGCTGCGTTAAGAGGAGGCTAATGGGAGAGAAAAAACGCAGCCCGCGGGTTGAAATAAAACTCCATACAATGTGCACATTATTCTATAGAGAAGTATGCAATTCCGATAATAATTTAAGACTTTTATAGAATTTTTTTGTAAAGAGCGTGAAAGTTCACACGGTCCTTGGAGCACGCAAAGTTCTACCGGTCACGGGCCGCGCCGGGTCGCGCGCGGACCTGTAAGCGACCTCCACTGAGGTCACTGGAGCCAGTGAAGATAGGTGAGTAGTTCAATACGGTAAGGTAAGGAGGAATAAGGAAAAAGGTGGCAGAATAAAAAAGGCTGGATAGAATCGCATCGTTGGCATCAAACAAATCCTAGCTAAAGGTGTCCTTTGGGGCAGAGATGAACGTCCCATTCCGTGGAGTGTGATTTGACATTGGAATTTCGCAGCATAATTCACTTTCCGAGGTGAAAGCAAACTTTGTGTCGACAGCATGGACGAATACGTAGAGAACGAGGATAATTATTCACATATCATACACTGATGGATAGGGTGAGCTGGGTGGCGATAAAGACTAAGAATGAGGTATTGAATATAATGGAGAGGAGAGGAAATTAGTGGTGGAGATTCGGAGAAGGCAGAATATATGGGTAGCGGACGTTTTGAAAGGAGAGGGAATGTTGAGAAGAGTGGAAGAGGGGGAACACTGGGTAAGCGGAGAAGAGGATAGGAACTGTGGACAAAATGACAAGAGGGAGACAATATGAGGATTTTAATGGGTATCAAATGCCGGGTCACCTAAAGGAGGGAAAACGGAACAATGTGCCGGAAACTGAGACTTTAGGACTATAAATGTCCAAAATCGACCAATCAGCTGGGAGAATACTCAAGTTATTATGTATTTTGGAACCAAATGCATACACAGGCACAGGAAAATAGGCAAGGCAATACACATTATATCCAAGAGCCATACGACTGAAAGACTAAGAACTGAAAGACGACATGAGAGCTGGAACTAAAACCAAGGAACATCTGGGATAGTTGCGTAGATTTCTTTCAAGAGAAATAACTTAAGAACAGATAGCAGAAACGGAAACTCGCTCCAAGTGAGACATCATTTACGCGGGTATGTTTGCAAATGGTAGGTGAAAGAAATTTGACGAAAAATAACAGCTCTTGAGAAATTCAATAGAAAAATCTCGCGCTCAAATAAAAAAACTACATTTTTAACCTACGATCAATCATGCATTTTTCATTCAGCCCTAAACAAACAACATCTTCACATAATAATCGGAAATGCAAAGTATAGACATACTCTCTGCTAATAATGTCACACATAGCTATGTTTGTAAAGACAAACATTTCATAGTATGCATTTTCATTGCGTACTGGATGCACAGCATAAATTTGCCACATAGTAACAATGTGCAATTATCACACTAAATTCAAATAAATATTTATTTTTTTGTACCTCCGCAATCCCCGGAAAATATATTTCAGAAATGTAATCGATCACGTCTAGAAAGTTCTATGCTCAAATGCAATCAGACCGCACACCAGAAATGCATTTTGATTTTTGAATTCATTCACATGCGAATCAGCAAATGTATATTTTTGCACGAAGATACTTGTTTAGCAAAGGCCCGATCATGGATCAAGAACATATAGCGCGGAGAGAAGCGTAGTTCGATCGCGTGGTCGACCGCATCCACGGGCGGACGGGCAGGCAGGCCGAGTGACCAAGTTCACGCCGCTCGCGCCACCCGGCGGGAATATCTGAAACGACGCCACGGTGCGTGGCGCAGCTGCTGGGTGAACTGGGAGAGGCGCACCTCTCCGCTCTTGCAATGCATGCACGCCTCTTCCCGCAACCACATTCCCTACAACTTGATCTTTGGATGGTCAGTAAACCGAGCGAGATGACTTTACTTATTATGTTAATCTTGGCGTAAAACATTCGACTCCCTCGCGGCCGGAATCCCAGTCTCCCCGTTTGTAGTATGCTGGTTCCCCGTTTGTTTTCGGGAGTTCTCTCAGGGAAGCGCGGCTATTGCTTACATTACCTAATTATTTACGCACTAAAATTTTGCCTGGGTGTCGGAGGTGAGACACAACTACGGTAATTACTAAAAGAGTAAGTTGAAGTGCCGCCAGAACAGCGTAGAGAGAGTAAAGGCGTTCAACTTTGGGAGGTAATCGGGTGCGGCGGACTCACATCATTTGTTCTATGTGGACTGTGATCGCCCACTGATAACGCACTACTTCACAAAAGCTCATCCATTACCACCCATCGCATTTCAGTATTTAGCCTTGTTCAGTTCATCGTAACTTATGATTCTATTTTCCCGGAAATTTTTCGCCACACGGAAATGCTAAGCAAAATGTGGATGGAATAGACTTTTTCTAACCGCACGATAAATTTGTTATCCAGAGCATGAAAATACGTGTTGATAGCCTTTTTGGCGAATGTTTTATTGGTTTTTCCGTGGGAACCAAAATACATTTTGTTTATATGGAAAATAACACAACTGAACAAATACAAATTAATTGAATACAATGCAAATAAGAAATTTAAAAAAAAATGCATAAAATGAGAGTAGAATCACTATTCACAAAACAAGTGTATGCGCCATACCTGCCAAAAAGTGCAGAAAACGATACAGATGGTTGTGACGTCAGGGATGAAAAACAAACGCTCAGTCTCAAACAAGTTGATCATTCGCTGAACGAAGAAGTTAATTCTTTTGGCTCTCTTCAAAGTCCAAATTATTTCAAGAGATTGGGAATCGACACCGAATTATCGAATACTGATCCCGACGAATGGTGAGATAATCAACATTATTTGAAAGATAAAAAATAGTGATTAGTTTTAAGATTGTTAATCACACACTTACCGAGACCATCACCTATACCACTTCTATCTTAAACCTGCAAATAATGATCATGTCTTCAAATATAATGCATTTTAACATCACTTGATCTCACTTTTGCACATTCCTTGCTCTTCTTTTCCCCCTAATTGTTTAATGTTAAATTTAAATGTTGCTAAATTAACTTTTAAAGACGCCTCTTGTTAAACCCTCATATGTGCAAAATGAAAAATACAAAGAGCATAATCCCGAAAGTAGACATAATTTTTTATTGTGACAATGTTTTAAGGCCTAGGGGAAAAAGTCACTTCCGAGGAAATGAACCAAGACCAATTTTGATTATAAATTTAAAAAAGGGCATCCTTGTAAATTAGCCATGTAGTCACTTAGCTTTTTAGTGAGAATATACCAGGTATAACAAAGGAAGAAAAGCCAGTCAAAAATTAATTGAATTAGTTCTGTTACCACTTTCCGAAAAGGGCGATTTTGAATATATGAAAAGCGACCTGACCTGAAAATTTCTGCATACCACTTAATCTATAAGCTAAAGATGGTAAAATTTAAGCTTCAGGGTTACAAAATTTCCTATAAAGTGAAACATACATCAGGTTTCCAGGACCAATGGTTTCATTCTATGGAGGAAAAGCTGTGAAATGTTGCTAAAATTGAATTTTTGCTTAAATTCAAACCCTGTGAGGCACAGGTTAACAATATCAAGTTAAGTTTAAACGTTGCCAATTACATTTTTTAGTCTATTGGCAATTTTTAGGAGGTTCCCCGAAAAGATTCAAACATCGATTTCTTGAGACCACCCTAATATTGGTTTCGTTGTTCGTCTCGACAAGGCCAAACCAGCGAAGCACGCTCTTTCAAATTATAAGCACGAGAAAATATTTCCTAATTTTATATACTCAATGATTCAGCAATACAAACAACACTCATATAAATTTCGTCAAATTCGTAGAATGAAATTAGACGGTGTGACACCGGGTGAACGAGTAATTATGAATATTTTGAACTGAATCAAGTCCTGCAAGTGACTAATGACGAAACAATGACGGATGCATACGCGAGCGCGCTTTGATCGGAAACAATGGGAATGACGATTTCTGCGAAGTTTATTTTTATATCCGCCGCGGTTCGCATGCCTCGAAGCAAAAGACTGAGCTCTCGCAGGAAACATGGAGGCCAAACGAACGACAGTCTGGGCGAAAAAAAAAGAATGGCGCTCGTCGTTTCCCCTCCGAAAGAGAAAAGAGTTTCATCCGAGAGAGACGGATTGAACGAGAGCGGTTACTCTGCAAGATAAAATACGCGCACACACACGGGTGGCGGACGAATGACGGGACGAATGCGTGTGCATGTCTCGAGAGCGCGTCGAGCAGGCCGAACGTTAATGGCCCGGAGGTCTGTGGGGCCTTGTTTGAAGTCTCGGAGCAACCAACCACTCTCGTCCCTTTTTCGCGGTGCTTTCTGTCGCAGAAATGCTCCAGGATCCGAGGACACGACAAAAGGGTCTCTTTCTCCCGCCTTCCCTCTTCGATATGTAGCGAGTGAAAGAGTCGGTGGGGGATTGAGGGAGTGGGGAGGGGGAAAAGGAATAGGGGTGGGTAACCAAATGCGTCGGCTGTTTCGGATAGGGCGGTGAAAATGTAACGCCGCGCTCCCTGAGTTATTGTTTGTTTTTAGTGTTTTAATGTATAATAAGTTTATTGTTTATTTTGTGTGTACATGGGTTGACGAGGACTACTGAGAGAAGGGCTGTACTCACGTTTTGACCAGAATTGGTCCTAATTGACCCTTCATGGGTCCAGTGGTCCCCGACTCGAGGACGTACTCCGGCAGACCGCACGGCGTCAACCCGGAAATGGAGCCAGGGAGATACCTAATCCCAATTTTTTGGGCAACGGGCTCTTCCGGTTCTCAACGATGTGCGGTAGGTTTTTCGCGAAAGCGAGACCGACGGCTACTCGTCTCAGTTGTTTGGGGTAACCAAACTAATACGAGCACTTCGGGGGGCGGAGGCCCAATTGAGGTCCTTTCGACCTCAATCCGCCTCATTGGTGTCGGCCTCGGCTGTTGGTTTCGCTAACCTTCCTTTCCCATCCCTTCCTTCCCACCTCTTCCTTCCCTTGGAGGTAAGCGAAAGCTTCCAGTCCGAGGGGGAAGTTGTAATCCTGCGGCGAGAGCCGGAGCCTGTTTATTTTGTGTGTTTTCTCTTATTCCTTATTTTTTTGTTTTAATCTTTAATTTGTTTATTTTGTATGGTCGTTGTTGGTTGTGAGGGAGTTACTGAATTTTGGAGAGGGGGATTGTTGGAGAGGAGAGAGAGGAGATAGGAGGTGTACTAGAAAACTGAAAATAAAGCGCTACCAAAAGAAAACACCAAGGTGTTACAAAAACAGCTCGGGAGTGGGGGAGGGGATAGGAGTAAGGCGATAGTGAAGGGTAGGAGGGAAGGATGAAGTGAGGATGGAAGAGGGCGGGGACAGAGGGCCTCTTTAAGGTGACTGGAGCATTAAACGAGGGTCATTTAGGGCACATTTTAAAAAAATTTAGCAAGTCGGAAAGGCATTCATTGGACTACATCTCATTTAAGTCCTCCAGTTTATTGATTGAAACTCATCATTCAGGCGTTAACAGAAATTATACTTGAGTTTTATTTTAATTTTTTCCTAAATATGAGGAAGACACAGGTGAATTGTGGGTACTGAGAAAGGAGGACGAGAGCAGGCCACAGGCTTCCCGGGTGTGGAGGAGAAAGGTGGACTGAAAGGAGGACAAGCGTGGAAGTGCTTGGAATGGATGGTGAGAAAAGGAAACTTCTATATGAGAATAGGACGAAACAAAGTAATTGGTTGGAAGAGGCGAACGGTCGTTTCAGGCAGTGACAGAGGGATGGATACTGGGCAAGGCGGAAGGGAAAGAAGGAGAATAGGTTTTGTGGACGGGATTAAGAAAGAATGGACGCGCGCGGAGGTGAAGGAACAATTACTAGAGGTACATGGGTGAAGTCCTGCATGCGCACACTTGCAGAAGATTTAATCTTACATTCATTTAAACCCTTTTATCAATTACAGATAGACAGTCACGACCGTTCACGGGTAAGAATCAGAAGGATTTTCTCTGGCTTTCAATAAAACCTACCTTTAATAGGTAGAATAATTTATGATGATGAAAGTATGTCATAGCTATAATTTTCCTTGCGGAATTGGAGTTTCAGACGAAAGTTACCCAAATTATAATACTTTCGAATACTGGACTTGGCGTGAATTCTTGATCTTTGTAAGTAAAAAAAATTGTATTGATAATAAATGTATTATTTCGCGTTTAGAGGAAAATCTGAAAATATATAATGAAATTATTACGATAAATATGCGACGAGCGAAAAAGCCACAGGTCAAAATCAAATTATAAAGGACTTTTCACAGAAATAAAATTGGTACGATAGATATTTTGATACTTTTATCAATTTACATCACTACTGTGAGCACCTAAAGTTTCACGCACGAGCAAAAATCGCTCCAACCACTTTAAGGCATGGCGGTCTCTTCCGCAGAGGGAGAGATGGGGTTGAAGTGCTGGCGGGGGAGGAAGTGGGGAAGAATAATGGAGGCAGAGTAGTTTTAAGAACTTCCTCCTCTTCCGAGATGCAAAAAGGAAATCGCTCCAGAGACTTTATTCTTCTTTACGTGGAGGGATTATTACTGAAGTGGTAAGAGGAGTAAGGAGGAGTAATGCGCCGTTTCCAAGGAGATATGAGGGATGCAAGAGGGATTAGAGAAAAGGGACGGACGAAAATGAGTTCACCCAAGTCGAATTCATGATGGTGTGTTGCTATGGATGCTCACAATCGTTATTCAGAAAGTACCTGAAAAATTCGCGGATATGACGTCATTTCCACGGCCAATCTCATAATTTTTAATGGCCTTGTTTAAAATTTTCGAGTTCTTCTACGAATAAAGTCTGTCATTTTTGAGGTCCAAATATCCATAGGCTTTCCTGAATGAGGAGTTAGAGGCCTTATTCAATTTACACAACTGCGTAATCTGTCCACGTAGGTTTGATTGGAAAAAAGACAAGAAATCTCTAGATAATTACAAGTGTAGGGCCCAGCCTATTAGTACTTCTTTTTTCATACCTATTTACTTGAAATCAGTCTTCATCACGTCCCTAAAACCTATTACCACTTATTTCCGTCCCTCGTAAGCTCAACGTCCCATTATATATTACATCTTTAAGTAACACCCCTCGCCCTTCGTTACCCATTCCAAGCACCTACCGAGCTTCTTCCTAATCTCATCGAAAGTTTCCTTTACTGACCAACCAATCTGATTCCAAGTCTTTGCCTAATGCAACGAAACACTTCATACCAAGCTCTTCACCAGCCTCTTCTTCAGGTCCTTACCCAAAGTCCCCATCATAAGCCTCCTCCTTTTACAAAACGCTTCTTTTGCTAACGCTATTCTCCTCATTATTTATTCACTACTAACATAATTTTAAAGTTTGTTCCAGTTTGTGTTATCCTCTTCTAACAAGCCTTCCGTTTTTGTCCAAGATAATCCCATTACATATTTTAATGATTTATTTTTATTTGATATTTCCCGGACTGCTTTCCTGATGCATCTACCGGAGCCAGTAATCCCTTCGATAATAAACCATCAAACGCCTGTCCGTCCTTGAATATATTCGACATTATCATCCAGTCTCCTAATTCAATTATCACATCTATCTATTTCCATGCCTATCTATTTTTATGCCTCTTTTACCAATTCATCGATATGAACGTTTAAAATACAAAGATGACAGCGGGAACCCTTTCCTTACCCGGCGACCTATCAGTTCCCAGCCTGAATCACCATCTGCCACTATCATTCATTCCCACTGCGCCAGGTATAAGTTTTGGATGATTCTCCTATGTCGGCAATTCATACCTCTTTTCATCATTAGTTGAATTAATACATGGATCTTGGCTGCATTTAGATATTTCAAACGAGAGTCTTCTCTAGACTTAATAGAGTTTAGACTCAAATTATATTCTCAAATTTATGCTGCAATTAAAAACTTGAGGAATTATAACGATGACGTGAAAAACTTTGTTTTTTTATGTCGGAACCTCACTCATGACTGCCACCATGGCAGCTTACCTCAACCACCCCCGTCAATACGAAGTTAAACCCTTCCTGAGCAATCGAGATACTTCACAACGTATCGCCTTATATCACATCGCCGGGTTTCTTTTCTGGAACATTTCTCTCGCCATGCTGTCAAATATCACCTAAACTCTGCCATGCGTAAATAAATGTTGGCAATTGAGAACATCTATGTGTCCCATCGCACACTCATCGAGGATACACTGAGTTTTACGATTTCACTAAAAATATGAAGAGGCATATAGCGAGTATCAATAAAAATTGAGGCAACGTAATGCATGCACTACGTTTCGTCCAATGAATCGCGAGCTATAAAATTAATATAATATTATTAAAGCTTTTTAGCATGAAGTATCGTTTCCAGAGGAAAAGAAAGATTAGCCCGTAAGAAATCAAACAAAGAAGAATTTCTGTTTAAAGATTCGCATTACTAAAATATAATATGGTCCTTTTGAGTACTAATCAAATAGCTACTTCAAAATGCACCACCGGTTTTCAACTCGGGCCGCATTTATAAAAAAAATTATGCTCATATCATGCGCGTTACCTTGCACAATACCTTGCACGTATGGCGTAAGAGGCTTCTTTCCACGTCAGGAAGGTAAGCAGTTTAATGTGTCACGGTAGTCAACCCCACACGCTTCTCGTAATTTAATAGAGTGGTTTCGGGACCAAGCGAGACTCGATTAACGAAATCGAGCTGTAATTAATTAAGCCATAATGCAACTGACAACATCCGGCGAGGGTGCGTCAATATTGATCGCATCGCTTATTTGTTTATTGGTATTTCGCCACTGGGTTTACATGGCGCAAATGAGCAATTAGGTAGCACTGATGGTCGATAGTAAATCGAAATATAATTATTAAATGGTAATCAAACTGTATTATTACGATGTCCTTACGTAATAATGTAATTTGCTATCCTTCAAATCATCATTTAAGATAGCAGACCTTTATTTAAAAATGCTCCGTGCGATGAATAAATTCATTATATACATATGCTAATTATAATAAAAATAAATACACACGCTCACTAGAATATGTAGCGACCATTTTCATCTCTTACACATTCACTCTTACCCATGGTTAATAGTTTTATGAGATAACCCGTATATAACAGCAGAAACTGGAGTTTTATATTTGGCCTCAGGCTAATATGGATATTATTATTAAGGAATTCTTTCCTGGATAATTAATAGGCTGCATGGAAAAAGTTGGTGCCGCCATGAATTCTCCTACGCATACCAAAAGCGATACAATTTATATTGAACCCCCTTGCACTACAACGCAGTGGTTGCTCCAAAAATATGTGCTCCTTTGCCTGAATAAGCAAAGAACAGCACAAAACGATATTAATACGTTCACAAACACAAGGTTCAAACGGTCGAAAAACTTTAAGTAGTACTCTCTTGGAGCACGCCACCAACACTAACCGCAAATCCATTTGTTTCTTCCAAAAAAGAAATTTTTCCTCATCAACGAGACTTATCCAAGAGGATGGAATTCTTAATACTTTTCCACATTGGCATTTAAAAATTTTTAGATATTGTTTCTTATGTCCATTCGTAAAACGTGCTCGTCATAAATGATTTTACTCTTCACCACAAAGCTTCACTTTATCAAAAACTCAAACCGTCATTCCCCATTTCAAAGAACTCAAAAACAGATCAGGTGTAGTAGTCATCATACCTTTCAGTATTCACAAGCTCACTCGCACCGATGAGTGGCCCCTGAACGGCCCCTGTGAGCCGCCGTCATCCACACTTGGATTGCTCATACGGGTTTCAAGAGGCAATCGTCCGCCTCTTCTTCAGAATGCGTTAAGAGAGATTCACCTTGAACCCAGTTCCTAGAATGTGAGTTAACCTCCCATTTATCCATAAAACGTTTCCATATCGATAAAAATTATCATATTTTTTTCTCTGAATAATGCCTGATTATTAATTTAAAAGCATTTAAGTGAGGAAACAAATCGTCAAGGTGAGGACTTCACGTAATTGCTCGATACCGCGTCATGACGAGTCAACGGGGAACTCATTATTTTACGTGAAATACAGGGATGTGGATGCTTCCGTTACTTCGCCGACAAATATGCTTAGTTTTTTCCTTTCAATGAAAGATGGGTTAATTACGTTACCGGAGGACAAAAGTTACCCAGGAATAATTGATAATGCTCAGATCACATTTAACTGACTCAATAAAAACTCCTCAGGAATACAAAATCATATTTAAGACGATGAAATATCTTGGTTTAAATTTCCCATTCAAATTAAATCATCAAAAATCTCTAGCCCCTTCCCTCCGTCATTTGCAAAACAAGCAAATTCTAATTTATCATCGTCAGTAACGTCGGCATGTAGAGTTCAAGCATTAAAAGTAGATCAAGAAGGTAATATGTATGGAACATTCCAAAGAGTGCTACCTATCGATGATACATTTTGATTGATTTTGAAGTAGGTTGCTCTCATTTTAGATGGATCTCTTCGTTACTGACCTAAAAATCGACAACTATCCAAGGGATAATCGTACAAAAAGGTAAATATTTTTCAGTATAGTGAGAAAGAATTAACTCACATTGGGTTTACGGAATTAGTTGTAAAACAGATGATTCAAGGCATAAGCAGAGCTAGAAGAATTTCCAAGCATACACCTTTCCTGTTGTACATACGCATATTATACTGCCACATTTATTGATTACAGTATTCACAGTGAAGACTAGCGATGCTATGATGTTTTCTGGCAGTGAAAACTGGTCGAATACGAGTAGAGTAGAGATCCTAAGTGTCTGGAAAAAGATCTGTCTGGAATGAAAGTATGACGATCGTGTCAATGAGCGCACCATAATTCAAGGAAATAGCCTTTCCTTCTTTCTATAGAAAATTTTCGAGAGACATTCACGAAATCCTAACCGTCAACTGGCATGTACTCAGAAAATATGTGGATAATAGTTAATTCGGAAACTGGAAACTAAAGGCATTATTTACTTGTTTGAATTCTTTTAGACGCAGCACCTTAATTCCCCGACCCATGACACTAGTCCCTAGGTCGTTTAGTTAGCTCACCCATAAATTGTTCTGGCTGTACGTTAATTGTTCATTCATTGATCAAAATGCGCCGATTCAAGATAAAATTTGGTTTTCACTCCCGACTGATATTATTTACAAGACGATTGAACTGGAGTATCCTAGTTTTACATTATGAAGTCTCCATGTCGGAAGATGGCAGGACTAATGGACTTAATAGGGCAATGTCAAGAAAAATTTACAATCAATTTTCGGAAAAATTTTCCCCACATCAGACGAATGATGAACATCGAATGAAATAGTTCAAGTAACGAGACCGCGCAGCGTTGAATCGACATCAAGTTTTGGTATGTCTCGTATCTACTTCCTTCAGTTTGATTAATTAGTATTCCAATGCAGGGCTTGAATATAACGGCTAAATGTTCACTCCTGTTGGAACGCGTACGTTTTCATTCTCGCAGGGGGAACGGAGGAAAACGTGCCCGCAGAAGCCAATCTCCAGCACGGACTTCATAGCACGCGTGCTGTCGAATACGCTTCGCGCAATATGCAAATATTTTCCTCCAGGTATGGGTATCATAGCTCCCCCGAACATTTCTGTGGGGCCATGATGCTCTCGGGATGATTGTGTGAACGTGCTACAATGAGTTTTTGTTTGAACACCAACCGGAGAACATTCGAACTCACGCCTATGGAAGGCGAAGATTTCACGAACGCATGTTTTCACCACGAAAAAAAATTTCACGAGACCCATTTGCAACAGAGCCAGTGTATACACCTCACATACGTGACAGAAGTGTGTGATACGTGCAAACAAGCGAACGTCCTTAGAACAGAGAAATTTCGAGAAGGGAACAATACGATTACGGTGGCCCAGTTTTGGTTATTTTTTTAACCTAAGGTGGAAACAAGCTACCCTGAGCAAGGACGAGTTCCTATTTCATTATCGCCAGGCACCTTTTCACTAGTCCATTTAGGATTCTACAATTCTACAAAAATGCTTCTCCGAGCTTGAGACGTACCGAGGTCATCCAAGTTAAAACTTTATGGCACCCAATTCCACCTCAATTTGCAGCAAGATGGCCAATTACAGATACTAACCGCTACTTATATTCATAAACTGTCCAAGGTAAAAGTACGAGCGTTTGTCTACAAAACAAAAGAAATCCTAAAGTATTTGCAACAAAGCAATTCATACTCATATCAGCAATCAATTGGAGAATAAATAAGCAAGATCGTATACACTATCGCTTAACTAAAATGTATTCTCTTCATGCAAGGTACTCGTACTAATTGTGAATGAAGCTTTACTCTTTCGAGCCCTAGAGTACCGCTTTTCCTATCACTTTTCGATGCAAATATTGGCAGTTGGATTGCCCAACCGAGCCACATGTCCTTTTGTATATTATTCGAGTATTAAAATGTTTATCCTCATTTACTTAATCACCTTTCTGCGCAGAGTATCTGTGATAAATAAAACAGTATTCTGTGAAGGACCGTAAATCTGTCCTAATTTTAGGAGTCCACTTTAAGTTTTAGAAAAAGCTAGTAATAATTGAGAGGAAAATTTCAGATCTCATGATTAAGCATGGTTTTACAGAATTACTATGAGTCATATTGTTTCACATCAGTTGTTCTATTTCCGAAGAATGAAAATCAGATATGATGCAATCGTAAGTATTAACAAAAAGAACATATCGCAAATTGCTCTAAATGAATAACTACCCAATAAAAGCACACTAAGCCTGAAAACTTGAATGATTTCTAATAAATTTCTAATTGTTTCGCCTTTTCTTCATCGCATGGCTTTCATTAATCATTTTATTCCTCATCTCTCCGCAGAAATCGGCCAATGGAGATTCTCTCCATCTATTGGACCACAATAATTTTTCAACTACACCACGTTTCAATTGATTCCAAGCTTCTATCCACATCTGCTGTTCTAGCTTAAATGTCACGTTAAAGCGTTCACCGCATTTACGTTTGAAAAAGATATGTTTCCTCATTTCCATGCTTAAAATTTTAGCTGTCTGCATACTTTCTTGTCTTCAGCTATTCCTCTCACTATACCTTTTACTTCTTTTATTACAGATGGTATCACTAACCAGATCGCAAAATTTCTTCGCCAGTCCCACTTTTGTAGTCTCAGTCTCAAGATTAAAACAAAATGTAACTTAAGGAATTCCAAAAAACGAGCGTTTATTTCGCAATCCAATGTCAAATAGTTAAATATAATACGGGATATGACATATTTTTGTAAATAATAAACTGCGAGGAAATCATTCGAAACACCCATGGGGAGCATAGCAAAGTGGTATAGATACGGGCCAAAGGCCACTGAGTAGAAAGTCAATGTTGGAGGCTTGCTTCACAGTTCATTATCGCCAAACATTGACGGAAACTGGGTGAATGGTGAGCGAGTTTAGAATAAATTAACTCAAAGTTATTTACTTAAACTTTCAGCTCAAAATAATTATAGTATGTTGTGCAATACTCACAAGTCTCACGGACTGCTACCCGGCGAAAATGAGATCAAACGCTTCTTACCTGGAAAAAAGAAAAAAGAAAGTAAGGATATGTGAGGAGATCTTACCACTAGGCAAGGAAATTGTGTCTCCAAATTTCTACGTAAATGGCTAAATTATATTAAACCACGCCTTATACTGATAATCCATGCTAATTTTATGCAATGATAACTAAGGAAATAAACCCAGATATACGGACATGGAAGAGCAACAAAACTAAAAAAAATATATACCTAGCTAGTGAAAATTCAAAATGGAAAAATGTTCATGTATAAACAGAGTATTTGATGGAAGTTTCTTGAAGGCAAAAGTATGCGCAAAAGGGAAACAAACAATTGATTCCTTTAGGCAGAGATATTTCCAGACATGAAAACGAAAATTAGCATGCTGGAATACCTTCATGTACACAGTTTAATAATCGCCAAATGTCGATGCAATTCGTTCACAATCATAATGGGGGTAATTAAGTATAGCATCCCCTTTCAGCTGAAAGAATGCCATCCAAGCCCGCAGAATACATCAGCGATTATTAAATAAACGTGGATGTGACAGACGTCAATTGGTTGAAGCATTTTGCGCTAGTATCAATTATGAAGAAAAATGTATTTACTTTTCTAGAATTGTGTGGAAATTTACGAAGTATTTCTCTTAACTACGGATATCAGGTTATAATGCTTGAATAAAATTTATTTTTTTGCTAAAATTACAGCTTTATACAATGTTCATAGTAACACTTTGTATCACGTAGAAAACATTATAATTCACCAAATGCCTTTGCATACTCTACCTGAAAATGGTTCCGTACGTCCTCAACGGAAAACGTATAAAAGATTTAATGGATCAAAGCAGAAAATTAGAAACACCGAGTCTAGCTCTGAGCAGAATGGCTATGAAATCGCCAGTTACATTATTCAAGCGAGTACATGATAAACATTAAATTATTCGCAATTACCCGACAAAAACTATGGATAATTTTCTCAACGTACACGGTTAAATGAGATTACGACGGAGTGAAACGAGAAAACTGCTACGTTCCCATGATATTTAGCAGTAGACAGGGTGAGAAAAATAGTGCAAAACGTGACGCCACACTACATGCTTAATTAACACGTTCTAGTCCTCTTTTGTGCACGAGCACGATAACAATTCCACGCAGTCAACGCAAGATACGTGCGCTAAGGCGATTAAAAGGAAGAGAAGCCCATTTATTTGGTGCGTTAGCTAATTGGATGACGTGATGAAGGACGTGCATTTGCCATTTTAAATTATTAGAATAATATAAAAATATAAATTTCAATGATAATTGCTGGCAGGAAATGCCATTCCAAGGTTACATATCGATTGAGCTGCACGCGAAATCCCTCTGTCGGGAATATGATTGCCTCTTTTCCTATTTAAATATTAATGTTCGCAATCAATCGCTACGCAGCGGCCGCCTCAGAGGGCGAAAATATACGCGCCCTTCTCCTGGGCTGGTTCCCAAAGAGGATCCTTTTGAACGACGGCATCACATCACATTGCAAGCCTTTTTATTAGATGGCAAAGTATTCATAATGTGTTAAATGTAATCACACCATAAGTGATAATATATCAAGATTAACTTTTTTCTCGATCTCAAGTTAATGACATTATTTATTTTGAAGACATTGGTCCAAACATTAATGAATCATGGTTTAACTCTTTCGTCAGCGTTGCGGATGTTTCTTACGCTTCTTCAAGGCTTCATGAGGATAAATATTACATGTCATACAGCAAATACACCAGGGTTGCATAATTAATTTATTAAATTTGGATATTTAATTTAACTATTAAGCATAAAACGATATTCAAATATGGTTGAATTTCGGCATAACATATAATATTACTCCTAACATAGCATTGATGAACAACATAATAATGACCACAATGCAGGCGAAAGAAATTTATCACGATTTTAATGATTAAACCAATGTCTCTTGAAATAAAGAACGATTATGCTACTGGAAAAACTAGCCTCGAAAACACTAGGTTCGATCACAATTTTTATTCTCAAGTCGACGTGATATACTAGTGTTATTGCTAAGTCGAGTGATCATAGAAAAAATATTCAGTGAGAGGAATCATCGATGGACAAATCTGGAAGGTTCCCGCTCCATCGCCAAAAACAAGGATCGCTTGCCTCTGCACAATTAATCACGGGTGATCGTCCAATTTGTCCCGAGTGCTGTTGTCTCCATCATGTAGAGGTAAATACTAAACCTACACATCTGAGTTATCCAGAATTCATGACTTTTACGGCAATATTAAGATAGACTTAAGGAACTTGAGGACAGGTGCCTCTGTAGCCCATCAGGGATGATTTTCACTTGGAGGAACGAGTTCCAAGCAACTGAACTCAATGACAAGCTACATAATCGGCCTCTGTAAGTTCCAAGCAACACAAAGCCATGAATTGTCATTCATAATCACCGTCCTAAGCTATGCCATTCCTAAGAACTGAATGCCAATATAATCGTTTTGCTGTTAATTCAAAGGACTGATTTAATCCCCAAGT
This sequence comes from Ceriagrion tenellum, assembly GCA_963169105.1. Classification (NCBI taxonomy): domain Eukaryota; kingdom Metazoa; phylum Arthropoda; class Insecta; order Odonata; family Coenagrionidae; genus Ceriagrion; species Ceriagrion tenellum. The sequence continues at coordinate 4,286,722 of OY720633.1, forward strand.
GTATGTTGCAAAATTAAATAAGGCAAATTTCCAATCATTGAATTTAACAAATGATGTGGTACGAAGTGTATATACACCACGGTTGAAATTCGCCACGAAAAAATTATTTGACGACCGGGATTCGAACCCGGATCTCCCAATTGCCGGTCAGGTGTGTTAGCCAGTTACACCACCAAGCCTTGCTAGTAAAAAGTTACCTAAATATCCCGCAACAATAGAAATACTAGTTTTCGTACGAACACAGAAGTTGATCACCTTAGTTCTCGGATTGAATTTGGAAAGGTCTCGTAGATAGAGACGAGACCGTCCCAAGTGTTGCTGCCCACATTTATTTCCTGAGCCGGCAAGAGGTTGACAGTATGTTCGAAATTACTCTAACCTGTGATGCAAGACAAACTCTACTATAGTGGTGACTTGTGACGAGTGAGAGTCGAAGACGGATCACTAACTCATCAAGTAGAGGGGGGCAGACGGAGACAATTGGACGCCTCGATTATAGGAACCACGTTTACCCTCAAACTTAATAGGGTCTCAAGAGACTTATTTAAACAAAACCACGGCGTCAAACTAGGATGTGTCATGTCACCTTGGTCATTAAACTGTTTTTTTATGGTAAAATGTGAGTGAGATACGAGCGGGGATAACGTCGGTGAAATGGTTGGAGATATGAATGTACGATTTCTGTTGCACGCAGTTTGAACTAAGTTGCTATCAAAGAGGTCACACGTATTACAGGAGCTCTTGGATGAATTCTACGCAACAAAAAGGAGAATGGATAAGAGGATAAATTCATCAAAGACCCAAGTAGAAGTGCTTGATATGAAGGATGGTTACGATTTTTGAATAAAGACGGGTAAATGATGAAGTAATGAAACAAGTACACGATTTTATCCATCTTGGACGAATGCTTACGAAAGATAAATGGATAGATGAAGAGATTACAAGCCAGTAAAGAGTTAGATAGTATACCGAGAATATCTAAGAAAGAGGGTTTGCCTTCATTTTTTTATTCGAGTCTTCTTCCGGCTGAGTGGTAGGTTTTTGGACAGTTTCTATCTAACGTCACAATTTCTGGCACATAGTTCCATTTTCACCCCAATGGATGATCCGCCATTCGATCCGTCATTATTCCTCATAACGTCTTCCCCTTCTTATTTCGTCCAGAATTCTCATCTTCTTCATTCTTTTTCCCCATCGTTTTACCCCCAATTTCTGTCTTCAACATTCCCTCACCTTTCAAAATGGTCTCCATTCATCTCTTCTGCCTCCTCCGAACCATCGCCACTAATTTCCTCTTATCTACAATCATGTCTCCTCGTTCATCTGCATCGCCATCCGGCTTACAGTCACAATCCTCCTCCAAACCCACGTCTCAAACGCCTTGCGTCCACGTACATCTTCCCATCGCAGTCACCAGGTCTACGCCCCACACAGCGCTAAGCTCCACATCAGAGTTTTCGAGAGTTTAAACAGGAAATCGAAAACTACATTGAACAAAAGTGATCTCTTCCCAACGCTATTATGAGGCAGTGAAACCTCGGTATATCAGGGCAAGCAACAGAGTGGACTAAGTGCCGTGAGAATGAGTTATCTTAGAAGTGCTTGTGAGAGAAATAGGATGAGTAGTGTTAGGAATGAGTGAGTGACGAAAGAAAGCCAGTTGGAAGCTACTTAAATGGACATATATGATAGGAGTACACTTAGTTGGTTTAGCCAGGTTGAGAGAATGGACGCGTGTAGAATAACGAAACAGATATGTTATAGTAGAAAGAATGGTGTGAAAGGAAGAGGTAGATCTCGCAATTTATCAGGGAATGTGGTACAGGAGACTTTAAACAGGAGGACTACTTGAAGTCCAAATAATAGCAAGCAAGAATGAAGCCATACATGAGTGTAATGTGAAGTAAAAGAGCTTTGTAAAACTACGGCATCATGGAGGAAGTTATACAGATCGACAGGGAATAAGGGATCCAGTTCTCTAGGGCCAACGGCGAAACTAAATTCTTTGACTTGGGCCTCCCCGAAAGGAAACGGCGTGACGGTATGCTTGTATGTGTGAGTGTAGGGACACGACGGAAGAAAGGCGGTAGGGGTGAGGAGGAGAGAGTGAACAAGTACCCTAGCGCCTAAAAGGGGCGAGGGAGAAGAGGGAGAGGTGGCGGATGAGAGCGAAGAGACGGGAATTCAGAAAGAAGTGTTCCGAGAGCGTCGGGATGTGGCGGCAGCAGGAGACGAGGAGAGACGGGGAAAAGGTGTATCCGGGACAGGGAGGGGGGGATGGGTGCTCGGTGAGGGAGGGGAACAGAGTAATTAAAAAAACTTCGAAGAGAAGTGGGGAGAGATTGAGGGAGGGAGGAAGATGAGTGCGAGACAATTGACAGCGGACGAGCACTCGCGCGCATTACAGGAGGTCGCCTTCGAAGTGTGTTCAAGAGAGACGGTGAATTGGGACACGTCAGGAGAAAGAAAATGAAAGTGGACGGACACTCCAGTCAATGACAAGTCCACGACGCGTGAAACAAAAGGAAAAAACAATTTCCGAAATGGCCTTTTCACTGCGTCATTATTCCCGCTTAAGTATTCCGCGCAACTTCCGCGAGAACAACCTTTTACTTTCCCTCTCCGAGCATTAACAGTCACTGCCACTTCCCTGTCGATCTGTATAAAAGTGTTTTCATAAGTGCTGCAAACAAATTCAAATATCTCATTACAATACAAGCATATTTGCTCTTCATCGATTAAACAGTTTCTCACGGAAGAGCGTGATATATTTTTATAAATTTTGAAAAAAGAATACTAATGGATTCAAACGTTCTATTGTTCATGAAAAATAATAGATTTATTTCCCACATTTAATGGAAAACGAGGTACATAATAGGGAGCGAAAAGAACTACTACTACTACCGCTACTTATTTAATACTTCGTGGGCGCGAACATAGACCACTCATATGGTGGATTTTTTTTGTTCTACCTTATCTGGAATAATACTTTAAAATGTGTTCTTTATATCATTGAGTTAATCCAAAGCTATAAATCTACGACATTTGGCGCTCTGGCCTGATTAATTTATCCTGCTAACCAAACGATAGCAGACTTAGCGCAAACTGGCAATTTTCAAGAGCTCAACCCTAAGAGACAAACATTTTCTTAACCAATGCGACAAAAAGAACAACCATCACGCAGAAAAATAATAATGGAATTTGAATACACTTCCCGCGATTTTACGCCAATAAACGATTGACCAGCATTTGATTTTTCCCTGAGCGAAAAACCTCATCATTCCGAAAGAGTAATTCAAGAAGGATGCGATCCCACCCAGCATAAGATTGAAATTCATTGATTTACATAACCATTGCACGGCACACATTAGTTGGCTGGCAGCAAGGCTCACGAGAACGATATTTCTCTGTGAAACGCGAGGAGAGATGAGGCCGCAGGGTACTGTTATACAGTCAAGGAAAGTCGAAAAAGATATGCAAAGCTACCTCCAACAGTTGATAGAGATATCTCCGCGGATTAAGAAGAGATTATAACCAACAGACAAAATGAGAGTCAGAGGGGACGTTAATGCAACTAATGTGGCGCCACCACGTCGTAAAAAACACTAGTTCTGGAGCGTGGATGGGAGAGGATGGCGGGGAAGGAGGAGGGGGTGGATGGGAGAAAGAGGAGAAGGGGGAGCAGGAGAGGAGGAGGAGGAGGAAGAGGGAGAACAATGGTAGGATGGCGTGTAAAGAAGTGACAAAGAAAGGGCGGATCTCGCGCGCCGCTGGCTTCCTCTCTCACATCGTGCACAGAGCGTCTGTCTAAGCGCCACAGGTCCCGCCCTCCCCTTTGCAGCCGAGAGGGATGAATGGGGGAGGGTTTGGGATTAGAAAGGGGTGGATTGGCAGAAGGAGACGGAGAAAGAAAAGAAAATGGGGGAACGGATCGGGAATAAATAGGAGGCGAGAACGAAATACAGTGAAAGGCACCACGTGGTAATAATCCGGAACATGATATAAATTGGAATTTTATGTGCAAATAACTTTTGGCAAACGATTTTTTTTTTAAAAAATAAACAAGAGTACCAGGAAAAGACCGTTAATACGTAGTTAATGGCACATTTACCCCACCAGTGATCTACATCAGCGTACTACCCTGCGAGCAACCGCGTTATTTTGTGCCAGGTAGTGTTAGGATATCAGCCGTGTTAAGGTGTAAAGAAGAATGTTATAAAGAAGTGAAAAGGTTGAGTGTACATACGGAGTGTGCTGAATGGAAGCTCAATTTTACTATGGTCACTTATTGTGGGTGAAATGAACGAACTTTTGTACGTATCTGATCAGCAATGTATCTCTCTTATTTTATCACTCCTGTTGGACTTGGAGTCTTAGACCTAGACATACCAATTTTGAATTTTTAAATAAATCTAAGGAAAGCGTGCAGTCTCAGAGTATCTATCGGCTTCCAACCTAACCTAGTTCCTACTGAAACGTACAGCTCTATTATGAAGTCTCTTTATATTCGGGTTAAATGGAATGATATTCGAAATGGATGGAAGAGAAGAAGAGACGATGAAACTAGAGAGGAAGCAGGAAGAAGGGGGAACGGAAGCGAAAGAGGGATTGACGGAGAAGGGGAGAGCGAGGGAAGGGGAGGGAGATGAATGCGAAACAAAAGGGAATGCGGAGTGTTGGAAAGGGGGAGGAGATTACTGCGAAGGGCTGAAGAGAGTGAGGAGAGACATCGTCAAAGAGGGAGGAAGAGGACAGGAGGTGGCGGGGGGGAGGGGGAGAAGGTTTAATTAGTAGGTACCGGTGCGCACGAGGCATAAGCAGACGGAGGGAATACTTAATACGAGTCCATGAGTCGGCCCCTTTTCGCCGCGCGCCGAGTGGGCCCCTGCCTCTCCATTGTGGTGCAGCCTTCCTGCGCGCGCCCACGGCACGCTCACCGCAAATACGAGAGCTTCCAGCGAGCTCCTCCCGAAAGAAAAAAAACCAACATTACGAAGAGAAATAGTAATTAAATATAATACTATGCCGGTACAAAATAGCTCTTGCTCTGCAAGATACGGAGAAAGAAAAACGACACGTCAGGGGAACTTTTCTCTGGGGAAAAGTATCGAACCTCAAGACTCTTTTTGATTGAGGATTTCCATTCAAGAGCAGCGGGAGAACGGATTTGGAAATTAATCTTCAACTGAGGCTTTCACATAGCGATTGATGAGTACTTTTTTAAACACCATTATAATATGCCATGATCTCACAATAGCAATTTTTGTTCACCTTACACAGAATTTTATTTTGAAAATGACATGAATGATGCCATTTTCAAGGTTGGTCTCTTCACCTTGAAAATGGCATTGTTCATGTCAAAACCTTGGTTAAATAAAATTCCGTGGAAAGTAAACAAAAACTTTTATTGTGAGATCAAGGCATCTGTACTCGATTTCCGCAAAATATCTCCTGATACGCCAAACTTTAACCATTTTTAACCATTTAACCTTCATCCCCAAGCCTAAATTTTTTTCATAACATAAATTTAAAAAAAGGCTCCACACCCAGCTGCTTATTACATTTTTTTTGTTTTAGATGACCGGTATAAAGACTGTCATATTAAAACCTCTTTTAACCACCATTGAACTTTCCTCATCCAAAGTCATAATCATGTTTAAGGGCAATACCCTTAAGTCCTCACTGTAAAGCAGTAATTTTTGCAACTGGGGTGTCTGTAAAGTATTCAATTAAATCTTTCACGTAATAAAATAAAGTATTGAAATAAAGCACTTTTCTATTGAATATTTGTAAAAATTCCACAATTCCTCGACTTTTTCTCCTAAAAAACAGAAAGTTGAAAAATTTTTATCATTCAATTGACAATGATGTGATAAAAAATTTACCCTTAAAAAACAACAGTAATGTGGTATCTCGATAATCCAGGAGTCTATTTAAAACTTAATTCGTAATTTCAAAATGATAGAATTGAAATTTAACTATGGGCAATATTTTTTCAATAATCATATTCAGAAATTATAACAGTTAGGAAATCTTACTGATATGGAAGTTTACATAGTTCTCCTCACAACTGCGCCGTGTGGAACCCGTATTTTTCCGAAATAGAAGCGGTTCATCACGAACTCCAAACAATACAAGGGAAACACAAGGAGAGGGGGCGGAGTGCGAGATGTTCGGAGCGACGAGACGAGTGAAGAGAGAGGGAGAGAAGTATGGGGTGGGGAGGGAGAGGGAGGTGGAACATGTTAGTTCACACGCGCGGCGGAAGAAGGCGCTCGCGAAGAGAGAAGTTAAAAGCGCACGGCCACGTGAACGTCGAAATTCGGAGGAGAAAGAGACATACACAAAAGGGAGTGATGCGAGCGCCGTTAAGACCGCACGGATGAGAGGAGAAGCACTATAAGAGGGTGGCCATAGGGAGAGAATGAGTTTTTGTGGGGGTGGGGGGGGGGGTAAAGGGTGAGGGGGTGGAGGAGGTGGTCTTGAACTTGAGACGCACATGAAGCAAAGGGGGATGGAGGAAAAGAGGGTGAGATAGAGAGAGAGAGTGAAATGGTAATGAAAAAAGTGAGCGAGAGGAGGAGTTGGTGAGACTGAGACTGTAAAAAAATAAAATCTCTTGCAATGGCTTTCTTTTTCTTTCCAAGATTGGAAGGAATGACGTAGGAAGGGGATGAGGGCCTAAAGAAAGGTGTGAGGGATAGAAAGGAAAGGGAGGGTATAACATGGCGCTATGTGGCGCGAATGGAAAGGAAGACAAACGAGGAAGTGCTGAGTATGACGTGAGAGGAAAGGAAACTTCTGGATAAAATCCGGGATTGACAGGGGAAATGGCTGGAGGAAGTACAAATGGGGCATGAATTGCTCACGGCTAAGATAGAGGGAAGGATGCAGGCCAAACGGCGAAAGGGAAGAATGAGAATAGGTTTTGTGGACGGTAATGAAAAAGGAGGGAACGTATACCGAGACGAGGAACAAAACATTTGAGGCAGATAGGGTCAGGAGGGCACCTTTCTGCCTCAGCGCTGTCTAGCGTCAGTGCAAAGAAATTTCTCATTGCGAAAATATTACCTGCGTGTCTGAGAAGTAGCATTGGGCATTTTTTGATGCGTATTACTGCATTTTTATTAGATATAATGATAACTTAGCGCAAGCTGATCGAAGACACTATTTGAATAACTTACTCAGCAATCACTATTTATCAGTAGAGCACTTGAAAATAAATTTGGCATAAATGATGCTTAGATTCAAAATAATTCTTATGATACAGAGTATCAACGAAAAGGAGAATCGACGAACAAAAGCGCTAACATCGGAAAGAATAAAGGAATAAACACTGAAGAAAAACGATGTTTACTCAGTCATATTGACTTATACTAATATTCCTAAGACTGATTTTTCCATAAATACTCGTCGGCCGCACGAGATAGGCTCACTTTACACATCAAAGCATGATCTGAACGCAGCAATCATAGACAAATCATTAACAACGCCATTGAATGACACGAGTGGCAGAGATGCTGGAGCTGGGAACTGCTAAGCATGGCTATGTAAGAGATCGACGCTATGTCAAGCAACTTCGGTCATCCGTCAACTACTACAGGGGCCATTAGAATTCCGTAATTTGCACGACTGCTTATACGATACGCGAGTGCCGATCCTCGCCAGTCGAATGCTTTCCGATTGGCGCAAAACGTTGTTACTCCCATTCCCGAGTTGGCAAAGCCACGAAAGAGATGGGGATGGATGGCATGATAGCAGGAGAGGGAGGGGGGGATGCGGTGGGAGGAAAAATAGATGGAACGGAAGGAAGGGGTTGGTTGGGTGGCGGAAAATGAAAGAGCGGGTGGAGGGTGGAGAGGGAGGGGTTGGCTGGAGAGAGCAGCTGGAGGGCAAATGGGGATGAAGGTTGCAACGGAGAGAGGGTGATGACGTCGAGACCGGGCCGGGCCCCCTAAGGAGGGTGGAGTGGTGGCAGGGGGGTAAGGGGGAGGCAGAATCATGATGGTGTGTTCCGTGGAGAGTGGAATGTTAAACATAATGAAACCGGCGCGGTAATGGCGGACGGGAAGGAGATAATGCCGTAATATACTCAGCGGCTGCGCTCGCAATCGTGCACCTGTGATCGCGTGTGCGGCAGCGGCGAGTGGTCGAGAGCTGAGGTCGCGGGCTCGTGATTTACCTGCGACTGAGTAAACTCCGCTCCAATTGCGGGGTATTCCGAATCTACTAATCAGGTGGTAATAGAAGCTCACATACGTATTCCGTTCCCCAAAGCATTTTAAGGTAGCCCGAGCGAGATAGTTCCCTAGTCATAATAGAGACCATATTCGAATTACACGTTTTAATTTCATTAGCTGTAGGACACATCAATTAAATATTGCACTATTAATGGTGCAGTAATATAGTTTTATATGACAGAAATTGTAAGTAATCAACTTAAAATATCTATCTAAGTCGTTAACTTGACTCATTTTTTTCGCGCGGTGCGTTTGAAACACCTTCAAAACGGAAGGTTTTTTGTGATACCCAAGAGCCTACTGCGGTGACAATATGATTAATTTAAAAAAATAGTTGAGAAAGCATACAAACTACATGCTGTTAGTTTTTTTACGACATCCAAGGGGTAGAAATACCTCATTTTGTAAATAATGTCTCTCTGAAGTGAATACACGTACCATTTCCCATGTAAAAAGGCTGATATTTTTTGTCAAATATCTCCGAAAGTAATGCGGTAAGGGGTAGAATTGAGAATTGTTGGTGTAGTTAGAAGGGTGAGATATTTTTCCTAAAAATGAGATCAAATTCATTGATTTCTAGGTAAAATGATATTTCGCTCAAACTACCTTAAATTTGAGGAACAATATCATTCAGAGTTATTTCCAGGAGATTTATATTTACTCAAAATAAAAATATTCCTCGATAATGATAAAAAGATGCGAAGCTTTAAACAAAAATAAACAAATATTCTGTCAACTGACGATGCCATAAAGCGGTGAACTACTTTAAACAAATAAAATATGTATTGTGGATAAGTACATAGTATTTTAGTTTTGAGGTACACGGCCATTAAGCTTCCAACACGAGAAACCTGCTACAGTTGAGGTTAAATACTAAGCACTGATAATTTTGAATGATCGCGAGAAAATCATCAGCCAAATACAACCTCCTCACTTTCTCGTACTCCCTCTTTTGAAACAGCTTCCGAAAACCACTATTTCTCGTCTCAAGGATTTCAACAAGACGAAGGTAAGGCAAGGAGCCTTTTATATAGTACTGAATTAACCTTTGCCGCAGCCTCTTTAGATCACACACTATACTTCATCCCTCATGCTCATCCTCATACCCACCTCATCATTCGGTCGAAATGATAGGACCGAGTAGAGATGAGGAAGAGAGTGCGGATCAAGGGATTTGATCGAGACGGAGGGAAGGTCGGCGGAAAGACGAGAGAGGTGTGCTTCGGAGGATGGGCCGGGAGGAATGAGGATGCATTTGGAGAGCGAAAGGGATTTCGGAGGAAGCGAAACAAGCGGAAAGGGTGCAAGCTGAGAAGGCAGACGAGAGGCTTCGTTCTTATTCGGTCGTATTTCATACGGATACATGTATTCATCAAAATCTACACATCACCAGGCCATCCGCCACCGGGATGGACGAAAAGTGAAATGAGTGGATTCGAAAGTTCTTGAATCGTACTATGCTTTTTTGGAGTCATGAATGCGTGCGTAGGAAGGAAAAAGTTTCGAATTAATAAGGTCGTCAATGTAACTCACCAATTTAGTCCCTTTTCTCAGTTATAAAGATAAAGTAAGTGGTTGAAAGAATGTTCTCAAAGTTACCCAGAAACTCGTGTCATCCGAGTTTTATCATTGCCGCTTATTGCTATACATTCACGCTTACAGATAACATCACCTTCACTGATTTTACACAAAATATCTAGAATATTCGGTGCATTTTCATTCTTTCGGCATTTCTTATTTTCTTCTATCTGATTCCTGTATTACTGGTCATCTTCTATCCATGACAGAAATTTTATTTCAAAAGTTGATCTCTCGTCGATCATGTCTCATGGAACATAGTTCTCCAGATTTTCTAACAATATGCATCACAAACTATGGATAAATTTTGCACTCTTGTGGGGTTGTACTAAGATCTCAACTGAGGGAGATTGGGGAGGGGTTGTCTTCAAAGGTGAAGAGATAATGAAGCCTCCAAAAGAAAAAGCCTTTCCCGACTCCGCGAGATCATGTACTGAAAAAGAAGAAAATTAAAAGATTGGGCTAAAAATAGGGAAAAACAGCATCAATGTTTTTCACAAATGCCTAAAAAACAGTGAGGTAAGTGGCTGATATTTTTGTATTTTTGGGAAGGTGAGATGTGTTGCTTCAAAAAGAGGCCAAGTTAATGGAACTGGATCCTATGCGAAATGGTGTCTCGCTATAACTATCTTAATATCCATTTATAATTGAGCGCACTAATGAGAGGGGCATATTATCTCCGGCCAATGAGGATATATTTCACCCTTCGGGGAAAGGTCCTCCCAATATTTATGATCAGGCGCAGTAATTAAGAAAGGAGAAATGTAAACGACCAAGTCGGACGCAGATCATGTGATTCATCATCCCCAAGTATCTTCATTAGCGACCTCGTCCCCTAGCCAGGAAAAAAATATTTTAAAAATTTATTTGCATCACAACGCTCATCATCCGCAGCGAATAAAGAAGACGATTTATCCTGAGATCGGGCAAAAGATATTTATGGAACTGCTTCAGAAGAGCATTATTAATATTTATTCTTATAAAAACGATTGACAGATGAATTAAAATATATTTAAACAAATTTATCCAAACTTATCTCCTCCATGAGATCTCTTTGACCGACTTTATCTACGATGGAATAATCAGCGAAGATTTTCATACACCACAAAATGCCAGAGGGAGCGAATGAATTCACACAATAAGGCATATTTTCTTCGACTGTAAAATTTATTTAACTTCAGTACAGATTACAGTGCGAATATCAGGAAATCTGATGACCATTCGAGCTTCCCAGCATATAACTGCCCTAATTACTCGAAACGAAAAAAGGGAGTCGAAATGTCTGACTCTTGATCACCAAAACCATGAACTGCTATTGTTTTTACGAATCTGTTCTAATCTGAGGTTATTACATTCATTATCTACAACATTAAAATGATTTTATGAGGGTATATTTCATTGGGTATCACTGCTTCTTCACGACAAAATCTCACCATCTACTTAGCTCCCAGATTTAAAAAAAAATTCTGCATCACAAGTAACTGTATATTGATGAGAATCTCCGGGCCCATCCATCAATCTATTCGACGGGCGATTCTGATATCATTTCTAGCATTAGAAGGCTGAATCTCAAAAGAATTTATTGGTGATTTGAGTATTGATCGCGAACTTGATCATAATTCATTCTCCACTAATGAGAGTCGTTTCTAAAGATGAACTAGAAGTTGTAATGCTGCAATAACAATATAATAGATAAAGAGAATCGTTGCGGGAGTTAAATCGGTAAAATATTTCTCATGAGCAGGTAAAACCCGTACATCATTCTCCTCACTAGGAACATTTTTTGATCGTTGGTGATTCGTGAAAATACCCTAGTTGAAATACTTCCTCCTCTAATCCAAGAAATCAAAATTTATAGGATATAGCAGTTGAAGGTGTTAGCGTACATAATGTGTCACTATAATAGGATATGCATGTTCCAACGAGGAGTAAAATACGTTCAAATATGAGTGCAGGCGCTCTATGTGTGGGAGGGGAAGGTGTAACACGCGTTTTATTTCTTTGTAATGTTACATTCGTTTTCTCCTTCCTTTTTATATATATTTGGTAAAACACCCTTCCTTTAACACCGTCTCACATTCAACTCACTCAACACTGTCTCACACTTCTTTTCCTTCCCACACAATTTCACTACTCCGCACTTTTACCTCCTGACTCGACACTATCCGCAACACATTCTTCCTCTCTTTTTCAACAAACTCCACGTTGCCATGGCATTGTTAATACTGCAAGGGCTGCCAATCCAAGATGGATGGACATGATATCCATTACAAAGGGGATGGAAAAGGTGAGGTGGACGGAAATGAAGACAAACGAAGAAGTTCTTGCTTGGTATAGTGGTTGAGAAAATGAAACTTCTGGAAGAGATTAAGAGGAAAGGTGGGCGGTTAGAAGGGGTAATGAGGGGCGACGGGTTACCTAAGAATTTCATAGATGGAAGGTTGGGTAAGAGGGGGGAGAAGAAAGAGAATAGGTTTCACGGACGGGATGAAGAATGGTAGAACTTGTGCGGGGATGAAAAAGAGATACAAGCAGACACGGCCCTACACACGACAAAATCTGGAGGATTTTTACCAACTCCCAATCAAACCTGCCTTCATCCGTAGATCAACTAATAATAATTTCATTTTTTCCAGATGAATATAGTTTCTCCGCATTAAGATAGTGCGAGCAAGATAGTTCCCTAATCATAATTTATTATTACGGTGACATAAAATTGTTTTACATTACATAAATTGTAAGTAATCAAATGAAAACACCTAAATAAGTCTTAAAATTGACTCAGTTTTTTCAAGCGGTACGTTTGAAACTCCATCAAAATGGAAGGTTTATTGTGATCCCGAAGAATTTACTGCGGACACAATATGATTAATTTTAAAATATAACTGATAAAACACAACTACACAGTTGATTTTTTGACGAGATCTAAGTGTAGAAAATGCCTCATTTTTAATATAAGGTCTCTCTGGAGTGTATACACGTACTATTTCGCATATGAAAGGGCTGGAATTTTTTGGCAAATATCTCCGAAAGTAATATAGTAAGAGGTTGAATTTTTTATGCCAACGGAAGGGTGATATATTTTTTTTAATGAGGCCAAATTAATTGATATCTAGGTAAAATGATATTTCGCCCAAACTACCTTAAGCATATTTTGAATGCAGAATGTATGATAGTGCCTCTGACGAAGAAAGACTTACCAGGTTACACGTGGAAGTTAGCCACCACCATCGAGACGGATCGATTTCAAATGAAGAGCGAAGAGCGAAAAAATGTATAATCATTCTCAGCGGCGATGATCAGCGAGTAAAAGGGAAAGGAGTGAGGGTGGAGGGAATGGGGGGGAGGGGGAGGACGATGAGGAAGGAGCCAATGCGGTGGCAGCGGGGTTCGAGTGGGCGCCGCCCCGAGGATGAAGCCGCGAGTGAATAGGAAAACAGCGAAAGCGTGTTCGTCCTTTTTTCTCGCAGTGAGAGGGAAACAAAAAACGAGTCGCGAGGCGCGCAATGCGTCGAGTGCGTGCTGCCTGTTTTCGAAGCGTGCGTTTGCGACTGGTCCGGTGTTCCCGGGTGGAGTGAGTGGAGATGAAGCAAAAAAGCGAGTGAGTGAAGCGAGCGCGCAGGTGGGGAAACAAAAGACGATCGATGACGCGGCGGCCGCGGAGTCTGATAATAATCGGATGCGCGACGACGGATGAGAATCACTCCCCGCACACAAATCAATCCGTTTTTTGAGGGCCGAGTTTTTTTATTTTGCGAATCCGTTGACAGCAGGATTCATCTCACTTTTCAACACCATCAATCATAAATCGCCGAGCGAGATCTCTTTCCACCGAAATGCGTCCAAGTATAATGCTCAGCAAATCTTTCTTCTTCTAGAAATAAGACCGTTACACTAACTATCGATGAAATTCACCGCCAATTCAAGCGGAATTTAAATTGGTGAAAGAATGAATTCTTAACAGTTCTCCGCTTTTTAAAAATTGAGTTTTCAATACAACCAGTTTTATCGTATTTGAATCAATGTCAACCATAACTTTCATGGATTTAAAATTTTTAGGAGACTACAAAAAACTAAACTACCGTTAAACGCTAAAATTGATCATCCAGTTTCTTATCGGTACGTCTTCAAATCATTATTGGCTAAGAGTCAGGTTCATTTGATTTTCAGCTAATGATATCTTACTAAATAAATGTTATGGAGAAAGAATTCTGTAAAAAGTTTCCAGTGGGTCTTACAGTGCAATTTGATTTTGCAACCGTATATTCCACAGTAAATTGCCAACATTTTATATAATTTAATTAAGATATCTTTTCTCATTTTATTTGTTTAACTAAAATACGTACGAATGCCACCCTTTGCAGAAGACAAAAGGTTAATCTCCTATGTCGAAGACCAAAAAGCCGCTTTTGAACTCCTCAAGGAGGCACATGAATACAGCTTTTAGATCTCTACGGATATAAACCAAAGGAATGGCATTCAAAGGCGATGAAATATTAATATTAAAAATTAAATTAGCATCAAATAAATATTATCAAAATTAAATTATACAGCAAGTAATATCCGTTAACTTTCTAGGAGATATTTCATCATATAGTAATGAAGTAGGTATCCTCAAGGATATTGCCAGCTTCAACATGATTAACAAAGGAACAAAACCCTCCTGCCAGTTCCAAAGAAATCTTCTCATCTCTGGTAATTAATTTGTAGAAATGAAGCTCGGTGAATTAGCGTTGAGAGTGTCTCTGGCCCAAGAGTACTAAGGCCAATGATGGACTTCATTTACCCGAGTACCAGGTTTGCTCTATAAAAACAAGAGGAGAAACGGGGAGGGAATGGAAGTTAATTGATGATGGGGCTCAGGGAATACCACCAGGCATATCGACCGAATTTCCGAACACGGAAAAGAAAGATTTTCGAAGTGACTTTTCTGAGGATTTTAATACGACGGATGCTCGCAAGTAAAACGATCTTCTTTTGTCCTCAATGGGTTCATGAAATGGAGGCACGAACCGAAGATGACATATTAAAATATTTGTTCCGATTATTAGACCCAGTGTGACTTAATGATACTCTAAGCAATAATAAAAAAGATGAAAAATATATTATTTCGCGTTTAGAAGAATATTTGTACGTATGTAATAAAATTTAAAGAAATTCCATAAGGCTAAGTCTCCAGTAAGGTTCCATATTCCATTAAGGGGACGACGACACTGGAAAAATTATCTGGAGGACTCCAAAGCACCATTAAGTATTTAGATAAAAAATGCACAGCCATTCATCATTAAAATAGCTCTGATACCTATTGCGCTCATTTTCAGGCAATGCAAATCAAAGTATGCTGCCTATGAAAGATGTGCTACGGCTAAACCTTCGTGAGTGAAACAAAGACGCAATTATAACATCCGTTTCGTGGAACCATTCCCCTAAGTTAACTTGGAAAACCGTAATCTGATGCTGGAGAATTGAAAGACAAATTCCTGTCATGAAGGTATGCCACATATATGTTATTTCTTTATTCGAGATAATTTTCGGGATTTACTAGTCTGGGGACTTGTTCTCAAGTTGTGGAAGTGAAATACAAAAGGTTTTATATACCATCTCCTCCAAATAGACCCCTAGTGGATATCTTCACAACAACAGGAGAGTCTGATTCTACACATATTTTTCAAACCTTCTCCATGGGAAAATAGAGCTAATAGAGAAATTGGGAATTAGAGAAGATCAAAGTTAGCAGTGTTTTAAAAATTTTTCTACACATCACATCTTAGGCCACTATCTTTGGTAAATATTCAGGAAATATTTATTTTGAAAGTACATGCCGCAATTCGTTAGAAGAAGCTAAGCCATTTTTATAATCTTAAATTTCCTCAAGCGCACACAAGATAGCCGTCTCCAATTCTTAACTATAATCAATAGGTGGAAACACAAAAAAAAATATTCACAAAAATGGCTATTATATTTATACAGTAATATATCGGTAATGAAAGTTTGAAAAGGTAACTACCTTCCCTCTATCAGCAACACTTCGCCCTTGGCATCCTTCGCCCAGCGGCCTTCAGCAATATGTCTCCCTTCACTAACTCTTCTTGCTATCTACTTTGCCGCCACCTAATTTCATCCGCAAGCTTCTTTTCCTCGTATTCAATACCAATTACTTCCATGTTTGTCTCTCTTACCATCCTCCGAACCTTCTCCATCCTCCTTCCCAAATAGCCACTCATAAAATACTCACTCTGAAAGATCCAATCGTCCATTTATCATTGTAATTTAGAGTGAATCGAAATTTAACTCAGACAACTTAAAGCAAGTTAAGTGCAAGACCGAAAAATATTTATCAATACATTTCCTTCGATTTTCCAACATCCATCGAGGTCAAAGACCACACAGCTCCCTCACACACTCTCAGCATGGAGGTGACTGAAAAATACCAGTATTATTCCTTCAGATCCTACGGGTATGTTGCCCAGGGTCGTTTGAAGAAATTTTCCCCAGATGCAGCAAAGAGAGTAATAACAGATCTTTTTCAAATGTTAACAACAAAAGACGATGTGAGTATCGTTTGACTCTTTACTCGTACGGCGTCGGCATTCTTAATTTTCCCATTAACCACGATACTAAAACCGACTAATAGGGTAAGGAGAAATTGCTGGTAGGGATATATCATTACAGTTTAGGTGCCTCCACTTTAATTGTCTGTAAGGAATACATCAGAGATTCTTCTGAGTCACCTAGATATACTATATCACTTTAAAAATACAATAAAAACTGTGCTCCACTAGATATACTCCCATTAGACACGTCATCATTTTACCTGCTAAAACCTTACATCTTTACACGGCTGGCGACCTAACAGCCCTTGCCACACGTCCATGCGGCAGCTCGCAGGGTAGTATGTAGATGTAGAGTTCCCTTGCATTCCGGCTTTGCCGAGGGTGGGTGGATAGGTAACCGTTGAACATTTAGGGCATAAATAAAAATTCTATATGGAAGTCGAAAAAATTCTTCGACCATATTTCACTCAGTGCACCTCTGAATCCGCTGGAATCTACCATTGAGGCAATACTGACGTTACATGAATTATTTACCATTATTCGTCTCATTTACGGCATGTTCTGGCTAGAGTTTTAGGCAAGATATGAGAAATTAAGATGGCATAATATTATAATGTTTTTCCGAATATTAGACCCAGTGTGACACATTGATGCTCTAAGCAATAATTAAAAATATAAAAAATGTATAATTTAGCGTATAGAAGAGTATTTGTACATATAGTTACGGGTTTGGGTAACACAAAAGAAATTATTGCGGCATTTAATTCTGCAACAAACACAATCCACTCCAACATTTATTTTTTCCGTTGTTTTCTAACCAATCAACAATCTCCCTAACAATCACATTATATACACATAAGTGGGAATATTCATCATTTATTCTATCATTACCAATGATTCGTTACAGTATGTAATAGAATTTAACAAAATTCCATAAGGCCCAGTCCATATTCCATAAGGCTAGGTCTTAATATAGCATTTGAATAGCAAAATAAATCGGTATGATGCAGTTCTTTCAGATTTAGAGATCACTAATGAGAACATAGTATGCAAAGTTTCTCAGAAATCTGTACACATACAAGAATCGCACCAACCACCCAAGAGATAAGCGCATCCTGTGGGGGGCGATTAAGAGGTATGAGGAGGAAAAGGGTGAGGGCGGAGAGTCGGTTGAGGACGGAGAATCCTCGGTGCGAAGAAGGGAGAATGAGGCAGAAACAAGAAGGAGAGACGAGATGAGAGTGAGAATTCTAAGGGACAAACTCTCCCTTTTCCATAGCATCATGGCGTGGATAAGTACGAAAAGGAGTGCCTTCGCACCCCTTGGGACCGTACCCGGGGGTTGTTATGCCACCACCCCCTATATTTTCCGTCCCCGATTGTGTTCCCCGCCCACTCGCTAGACGCCAAGGACCTGGAATGGGTGGAGTGGAGGATGATCGACAATCGGGGATTGGGGCGGAGGGACGGTTGAGAGAAGGAAACGGCCAAAAAAATGGGGGAACTTTCGACACCGACACACTCTTGTTCCTCGGCTTGCTCTCGTGGCCGCGCGGGGGAAAAAATAATATCTTCTTTCCGATACTTTATTCGTTCTCGCATTCAACCTCCAATCCTCCATTCCTCCGCCACAAAACTCCCCTTCCAGGGGCACTGCGATCCCACACCCCTCAACCTCGGAACCCATACATCCCCCGACCAACCCCCCAGCTAGACACCCTCTTCCCCCTTCCCGACCTCTCTCTCTTCTCCGAATCGAAAACGTTATATGAAGTGGCATGAAACCTCCCCTGCTGAGGTGACGATCCCCGCCCTTCCCCCATGGAGGGGGGTGCCAAAGGCCCCTCCCGTACACAGACCACCTTTCCTCCCTCTCCCCTTTCTCGCCCTCATCTGCCACCCCTTCCTAGATAAGGAGAGGAAAATAATTCGGTCGATGAAGAATACGGCACTTTGCCCGCGAGCCGAACACGTCCCAACTTTCAGCTCATCCAATAATCGGTAACAATTCCCTCAAAACTGGAGTCCACCCAAAACTCACGCGCCGACACATCCACGTCCATTAATCTAGTTTGAATTGCACACCTTGACGGAGAACCTGCGGAAAGGTCAAGAGGACAGGTGTTTACAGTCAAATCGACCGTGCCGTGACGACAAATATTCTAAGGGATTTGAAAGACCCGTACGGCACATCAGAAATGCTCGCACATGAAGATCTCATTGTAATTTTCTAACTATCCTTACTTTTATATTCACAAGTTTAGCAACAACAACATCAAAGCAAAAGTCCAGAGCGGAAAAATCATTCACCTTGACTGGGACTCGAACCTGTATCCCTTGATATCGCGCCGAGTGATTTTTCCCGTCCCAATAACCTCAAAATTTGGTAATATCTATGCTACCATTTCTCAGCCGTTCAGAAATTGATTACTTATACGTTAGAAAATTCCTCCTATATTTTCTACCACCATTTCTTCCATCAGTTTTACACTCTAACCGAGTGGCACACAGAGACATCGGAAAGGGAATAGCACTTAGTTTGAGATGATATTTTATCCAAGGATACATCATGTCCTTCAGTCGCCTCTAACATGTAAATACGACTCAAGAAACTTCAAAATCAAAGTATCGACATAGGTTTTCATTTATCTTGGCAAACACACTTTAGTCGTTCCGTAATTACAAAATAACTAAACATTTTGACACCCTTGGAACAAAACACGTAATATAACAACGCCACAGTAATCACCTGATCCAAAAAATGTATTGATATCCACCACGCAGTAATTCAGGGCTATGTGAGAGAATTATTGGCATACCGCTATCATAATTTTTTGATCAAAACAATGGTCAACGTTTCATCACAACTTGCACAGAATTATCGTGATCAACTTCCACAACTGGTTATTGTTGTATGAGCTAAGGTTCACTTTTCAAATCAAAACTTCAGATATTATTTATCCAGGTATAAAAAAGGGAGATAACAGAGGTCCTTATCCTACCATGATCATGTGCCAATGTACTTAGTCCTATTTTAACTGGAGTGCAAGGAACATTTCCCTGTTCGAACAGGAAATCAATTATTTACATTGATTGGATGGATTGGATTTGACTGATTGGATGCATTTTGAAACCCTATACTATTGAGTGAGCTTCTATGATGGAAAGTGTTTTAACCTCAACTCAAATCTTTCGCGATAAAGGAACCACTTATTTAGAACTGTGATTAATTCCAGTGAGCAAAAGTTATGAAACAATACGCCACAAGGTTACCTCACCACGCCCAGTTCCATGAATGCAGGGTCAAAATAACATTCACAGTGCTACAGAGACATTTTCAGACCACCAATACGATATCAAAATCTAAATCCCATTCGCCTTCCGAGTGACACTGTCATACTAGCTCGATGCTCTGAATCGAGATTTGAGCACGCCATACGTAGGGCACGTCGCATGCCGAAAAAAACATATTGAATTCACTGCGAGCCTCACAGGTAAGCATCAAAATCATCTACTTCCCCATATTTCTCTCTCTTTCACTCACTCATTCACTCACTGAATACTCGCTCTCGCCCTTCAAGATGATTTCATTCGAAGTGTTGACGTTTGATGAGACCGGCTAGATGGCTAGAGAATTTCAATGCACTAAATATAAGTTGAATACCTAGGGTTCAAGTGATTTCCTATGCTAAGGACGCTGATGTCGGAAAAACAAAAAATAGGCATGGATAGTAGCAACAGATGTTGTGCATTCCCATAAATAATTCAGCATAATTCCGTAATGTTCCGTGAATCAAGTACAATGCAAGGTCATGCTTAAAATTTGCCAAAGTCATTTATCTAGTAAAGGAATGCGGTCTGCTCATAACTGGGAGTTTAACAAGACTTTTCTTTAGTGACTCAACCAAGTAGTTGACATTGAGTAGCATGCATTGCCAACTAATTCGCGAAGGCGCAAATGATCTGCTAAGCCGAATAGAAAAAGGGTGAAATAATAATATTACCAAATAAAATAGTGCCAGTTAATGGCTAGTTTTCGTTCGTTAACAAACGCTAACTTCATCGATGTTTTAAACTAAATAACCACTCATTTAATATGAAGTAACACCATTGATTACAACCAGCACTTGGAGTTCCACGTGTCAACGAAAAGAGTTTAAAGCGAATAATACCCTTCTTAATTTGCACCAGCAAGAGCGGAGGGATTTGAAATTCTGACCTATGACGCACCGCGTGCATTTCCATTTAAAGAGATACCCGTAGTAAGTATATTTATTTGAATGCGAGGGTATTCGGATCCGATAATACTTCCGTCGCCGAAATGAAGCCGTTTGTAAATCTTTCCTCCCTCCGCCCCTTCCAATGTTT
The DNA here is from genome assembly GCA_963169105.1 of Ceriagrion tenellum. Lineage (NCBI taxonomy): Eukaryota > Metazoa > Arthropoda > Insecta > Odonata > Coenagrionidae > Ceriagrion > Ceriagrion tenellum. Next base: position 4,307,462 of record OY720633.1, read on the forward strand.
CCCCTTCCAACAAACCATTCGCACACGCATCCCCCAACTCCTCCTCCCGAACACCGCTCACGCTCCGTAATCTTAGGAACACCCAACCTCCTCCACGCCCCTCAGTTCCGCTCATCTGCATAATCTCACGCCCTCCCCTCCCCACTTTTTCCTTATCCTTCCCCCCACACTCTGCCTCCTTCCCGATCGGTCTCCCCTTCCTTCCTTCGCCTCCCCCCCCACCTCTCTCCTCACCATCACCAGCGTTCATCCCCAACCACATCCATCTGAAGAGATAAGAATGCGCGCGCAGGCTTTTTTATCACGTGCATTTCCCACGCCAATCTGCCAATCCACCTATGTATTTAACAACAGGAAGTGAATTTTATAACTTTTATCGACACAACGGTGATTAGATATTGTTTTGAAGGTAGCTTGAGCGAAAAATCATTTTACTTAGAAATCAATGATTTTGGTCTCATTTTGAAGAGAAATATCTCACCTATCCAATGACACCTAAAATTCACCCCCTTACCACATTACTTTCCGAGATATTTGCCAGAAAATACGAGTCCTTTTACAAGGGAAATGGTACGTGTATGCACTCCAGAGAGAAATCAATGAATTTGGTCTCATTTTTAAGAAAAATATCTCACCCTTCCTATGACACCAAAAATGTAACCCCTTAACAAATTACTTTGCGAGATATTTGCCAAAAAATATCAGCCATTTTACATGGGAAATGGTACATGTATGCCATGGAGTAGGATCCTACTCCGTGATGTATGCACTCCAGAGAGACATTATTTACAAAATGAGGTATTTCTAACACTTAGATGTCGTCAAAAAACTAACAGTGTGTAGTTTGTATGTTTTCTCATCTATTTTTGAAAATTAATCATATTGTCACCGCATTCGGTACTTGGGTATCACAAAAAACCTTCCGTTTTAAAGGAGTTTCAAACGCACCACGCGAAAAATATGAGTCAAGTTAGAGACTTACTAAAAATTTTCATTTAACTACTCACAATTTCTGCTATATAAAACTATATTGTTGCACCATTAATAGTGCAATATTTAATTCATGCGTCCTACAGCTGGTGCTTATAATTCGAATGTGGTCTCTATTATGATTAGGGAACTATTTCGCTCGTACTTCCTTAGGTGAGAAATTTACCCAAGAGTAACAGAAACCGAAGTTCTTTGGCACGCCACAGCTTAACTTTAACTAAGCTTTAAATATTTTCGAAGTAAATAAAAATGGGTACTTTTTTTTGGAAAAATACGACTCCAATAGAAACACTGACCTGAGGCAAGCGGCTACTAGCTTTTAAGATTTTCGATGAAAAATGAAAGCGGGCCTTTTATAGGAAATGTAATCACGTTTAAGCCTCCGCATCAAAATAATTTGTAAGATCAATGGCAAATAACTTACTATCTCATAATTAGCAATAATTTGAGAATATGCCAATTTTCAAGTCTTAATCTGAAATATATGTAAGTTCGGTCATTCCTGCGCCAGTTTCCATTTCCGACCACTGTGTGCCAGGCCAATAAAATACCTGATAGCAATGTTCTACATATTTATTATTTTAAAGGGTACCGACTTCTAACACATCCATATTTACCATACCGTGTTATCACTGATGTTTGAGATCATTTAGTTCCCATAACCCACGCTTACACTGCCACGAGAAACAGGGGTTCCGAGTAGTCTCGCCTAAACAACGTCTGACTCCTACGGAGCTAGTATCCTCGCCCTCCCTCTCTCTCTCTCTCAATCTCTCTCTCTCGCTGGCTTCATCTTCAGCTTATACGTTAAGAGTTACGGTCGGAGAGCTAATTTCCGACCTCATTCACACCTCTGCTCTCTAGACGCGACGATAGCTCGTTTTTTGCGATGATATGTACCTCTCATGATCGGTACACAGTGATTTGATCCCTTACCACACAAATTCAGATACTTCAGAGATGGAAAGCATGAATCACTCTTGATTTAATAAAGGAACCTATGCCATTGATGAAGACGTTTGAAAAATGCTCAATAGGCATCTAGATACAAAACGGAAAACTCAAATATCAGGTATTATTTTGAATATAGAGCAACAAGGCTTTATATAAAAATCCGCATTTGATTCCAAACTTCATTTCATCTCTAGTAAATATCTGCTACCGAAGTAGAAGCCACACAAATTTCCCATATGTAAATAGCATACTGATTCATGACGTGGGGGTGATTATACCGACTGAATAATTAGCCTTTGAAATCATGACTACAGGGTAATCGATTTTGTCAAAATTCCGCATTTAAGATGACAACACTTTGGCACCGATTTCAATCATGTAGATGACATATTGATGGCAAATTTTATGCTGATGATAAATTTAAAAACGCCCTCAGCCAGATGTAGACAGACCCTATTTATAAATGGACATGAAAATAACTACTCACGATCATACAAACGTTTTCATGCAATTCAAATGGACATAATTGCAAACTAATCATTCATAAAATACAGAGACGAGAGAGTTGCGAGTATCACGAGACGGATAGTCAGGGTGCATCACGAAGAGATGAAATGAAAGGGAGGCGAGCTAAAAAGGAAAATTTTTCATTTGCAATCCAAAGAGTGTACGGCAGGCGGGTGGAAGAGAGAAGGGCAAGAGGAGTAGGGGGAGGAGGAGGTGGGGAAGGAAATCTCGGAATTGACCCGCGTGTAATTACGACACGAGAAAGCCCAAAGCCAACCCCCGCCGCTTCTTTTTTTCAATTTCAACGAGGCGAAATGAAAGAACAATGGCGTCTTTCTTTCTCTTTTCGGCAGACGGCCCTCGTGGAGAGCAAAGGGAAGGTGGTGGTAGTGGTGTCAGATACCGAATGAATTTTTTATCTGCGGGGTAGGAGGGTGCGAATGGGGCGAGGGGGAGGGAAGCGGAGGGGGAGAAGGGAGGGGGCATGTGACGAATGAAAAGCCCCACTTCCCCACCCTTAAGACTCCCCCGGCCATGCACGCACGTATATATTTTTCTCGAGGATGACGGTCGGTTGGAGAGCGAAAAACGGTTTCATTTCGACGAATCCCAGAAAGCACTTTCATTTAACGACGTAGGACACCATGGAATAGGGGAAGAGTACAGTAAAAAGAAGAACATGCAGCCGGTAGAGTACAACAAACTCATTTAAATCACCAAAAGTAGTTAGTGTTCCTATTCTCTACCGTTCGATCGTTGAAGGGACCGCAACCTCAGAGCGAGAAACTAAGAAAGAAGAAGAAACTATGAGCGAGAAAAATGGAATGAAGGTAAATCACGTTAGGATAAAAGTGCTGAGATTCCCTCGGATAAATATATCCCGACTTATCACTAATATGGTAGGGCACAAATTGGAATAAGTAGAGCATTCAAATTACTTGAGTGGTACGCTAGAAGAAAATAGTCACAGAGACAAAGACATTAGTGGAATATCGCATACGAAAGAATTATTAAGTAATAGAAGGGACCTCAGGACAGGGACCGTATAAGGACAGGGTAAGGGTATGGAGAAAAGGCTGGTGAAGTGCTTGATATGGTGCACAGCGTTGCAAGAGGCATGAACCTGGACTCTGAGACACGAGGACGAGAAAAGACAGCACGCTTTCTATACGTGGGTTTGGAGGAGAAGGCTCGGTGGACAGAAATGAAGACGGAGGAAGTAGGTGCTTGGTATGGTGGATGAGGAAAGGAAGCTCCAGGAGGACCATTGGAAAACGCTAAGTAGGTGGTTCGGTTGTAAAGGGTGATGAGGGGCGTAGCTTAGCTTAGGGATGTGACAGAGGGGAGAATACTGGGTCGACGGGGAAGGGGAAGACTGGGAATAGGTTTTATGGGCGGGATGAAGAAAGGGTAGAACTTAGGCTGAAAGACAGAAAGAAATATTGCAGGTAAACAATGGCGTCCATTGGTAAAAGTCAAGAATTATTTGTATACATGTACTTACATCCATTTAAATCTACTCTGACCTTCAGACAATTTAATACTGTCAGATCTACAGTTCAAAACGAATGTAAGGCAAGCAGTTTTATCCGAGGAGTTGAGGAAATCCGTTTATGGACTAAGTAAGGAGACTGATTGATATCTAAGTAGGTACATAGGGGGCCTCATGCCGGAGTCGTCAGTTTCCAACAGCGGAATCGGTCGACAATCCCCTGCTATCCACTGAAACCTCAACCTCCTATCCCAAACTCCCGCGGGTGAGGGAAGGGCCATCAGCTGATATAAGTTTGTTAAGTGGAAATATAAAAAGAATCAAAGCCTGCTACTACACAAGAAAGATGAAAATCCCTCATAATTGATGCACGCACTTTAATGTACTCACAGTTGTCCATTAATCTTACTCGTAAACACTCAAACTTATTACTCATTTCAGTAAAGATGTACACTTTTTATTATCAAAAAGAAAACATAAATATGATAATAATGTCATGTTTCCAAATTATCTGGGCATATCATCGATCACCAACTCGAATGAAATTTGCTCCACGGAGAAAGAATCCAAGTGGGATTACTTCAAATGAGAATATCTCAACCTAGGGACAACAAATTTGAACCGTATCTCGGTATTTGGATGACATGTTCGCGAAAGGGAACGAGGTATTAAGGCAAGACGTCGGGATAAAAGTTGTCGAGTGGAGAGCTTTTTAAGCCCTACATTTAACCCTGCTACTACAAACGATAGATAAAAATATCCATGAGAACTGACGCACGCAGTTAAGTTACGGATACATTTCTCAGCCACCCAGATGTTGTTTGCCCATTAATATCGTAATTAACGCAATGCCAGAGGGAAAGGAAACGACAACGACGACATTCGCCCACCGTTGGTGCGCTAAATGGAATGATAAGTCAAAGAAGAGGAAGTGGGAGGCGGGCATGTCGAGGGAAAAAATTAGCATGTGCATGAGGGATGAACTCCTTCCCACATGAAATGAAGTTTGCGGGTGTGGGAAGAGAAAAGACAAGGAAGGGTGCTCGAGAAGAGAACGACGAGATAAGGGAAGGATAGAGGAGGGGGGGGGAAGGATAAAAGATGAGCGTAGAGGTTGGGTTAGGGATGGGGACAGTGAAAATGAATTCATCCGAGGAAGAGGAGGGGGAAGGGGAGAGGTGTACCCGATGGTCTCCCGAGAAGCTTGGGGGAGGGCTAGTAACAACGAAGGGGTGAGGAAGTCTTCGATAATATGGCTGGGCGGGTATCATCAGTGGATATTGCATGGTCGCTGATACCCCGATTACGTTACTGGGGTTGAATGATGGCAAAGCCAGAGGCTCTAACTTACTTGCCTTAACACGATACGTACTTCACCGCACTAGAGATGCTAGAGACCCTTAGTAATGATAACGGGTTCACTAAATAATAAATGAAGCAACAAACGCGCTATTATCAGTAATTTGAAAATATTCAAAGATAGCAGGAGAATTTCTGAATGAATGAAATTGCCATGAGAGAAATTTGGCCTGGACCGGGAATCGAACCACAAACCTTTGGTTTGCCGGAACAATGTGTAGACCACTACGCTATCCAGGCTTCCTAATTCTCATGGCAATTTTGGTGGATACAATAAAACTAGATCTTAGGCCCTTGAGGTCCATCGAGGATGGCAACGCCAGGGAGAGGAGGGCCAGTATCCTTCACCAGCACTTTTGCCGTGCTCAGCCGAGAATTCAGCAGCTCAGCTGAGAATTTTTCTCATGGCAATTTTAGCTCAAGTATCAATAATATCTAGAAATGTGGAGGAGGCTGGAACGGTAATCGAGAGTCATTGAGTACATATTGTAATAACATTTCGAGGTCAAAAGTTGAAAATTAATTCTTAGACCACATACCACGTACACACATCTGTTTATACGGTGGAAATAACTAAATAGTTTGTAATTTTAGTGATTCAAGATGTTCATTATGCATTGTAATTGAGTTGTTAGCGCTAAATTCGAAATATAAGCAAATATCATAAGAAATACGTATTTTTACTCGGTATAACCTCTAGATATTTGTTAGCCACCATTATCATAAAACTAAACGTAATATTTTTAGTTTATGGGAATATCTATACATGTAGAATCGAATTATTTCAAAATACACGGAAAGTGCCGAAATTCTACGCCGTAAAGTAACATTAAATTGCCGGGACACAAAATGGGTAACATTTTTTCCACTTCAATCTCTACACATTGCAAATTAGTTTGCAAAGTTTCTCAGAAAATCTGTGAATAAATGAAAACCACCGTAATGTACTGAATGTATCCTTCTTTGAATGAGGATTCTTTCCTTCTTTTCTCGTTCTCCGTTCATTGACTACTGTCACCAGATTTGGCGGATTAAAGGGGAAATATGACTGAAAATGTATGTACTTTCTTGCCTCACAGTATCTCCATTGCAGTTATACTCTGTGGTTTCAGGCTTGATGGAGTGGAATCGGAACGTAACCAAGTATGAAAAAATATGCAACTTCCACTGCGATAAAATTTATTCCAAGAAGGAAATGACCGGTTTCACATTTTACTGCATCTTCAGGAAAGAAATATCAAGTGTGCATAAGTTTATATAGGCAGGCGGGTGGTAGGAAGGAGGGGGTGGTAAGACGGTGTGACGGACGGAGGGAATGAATTTTATCACAGTGGAAGGTGCCTATTTTTTCCTACTTAGTTCCAATGCAGCTGCTCAAAATTTGAAGCTCTCCGAATCTTCCAAGAGAGGGCAAGTTCTTGAATATGGCTTTCAGCGTCGTTTAATAATCCAGAAATAATCTTTCTTCTATATATATTAATTTTGTAGTGAGTCAAGTCATTCTGCATCCGTTTTGTTTTTTTCTTTGTCAATTTTTGAGCTAGAAGAGTGAGGTTTGGTGCGTTGAATGTGGAATTTGTCTTCATGATTTGGTAGTAGTTTTGGACTTTCATATCTTGAGCGTGTGGCAGGGGGTGTTAGGTCACCAGCCGAGCAAAGGTGTAAGTTATTTGGAGGTGAAATGGAGACATGAATTAAATGGAGTGTATTTAGTTTGTTTAAATAAGATCCAAAAGAGCGGCTGCTTGGGCGTGTGACAGGGGGTATTGGTTACCATCCGTGCAAAGGTGTAAGTTATATTTTTGTGTTGTGGTTGCAACAACCAGATCCTGGGAAACCCATTGACGAGGGAGAAAGGCCAAAAGGGAGAGTGGAAGAGTGTAAAGGTTGAAACAAAAGAAACCCACAGTGCTCTCCTATTTAAATGGCTTTAAAAACAACAAAGGAGAACAGTGAATGAAAAAAAAAACATTTCACCAATGAGCTATGTTTAGACTAGGACACTTACCCCCTGCGGATAAACACCCCTATTCACTCCGTGAGCAGGCTAGCTGCCTGCTAGTAGCTCTATAAATTTCTTCTACCTTAAGATATAGGAATAGTTTGTAAACGAAAGATAATTTGGTAGTTGCTAAAATTTAGGACTAGAAAATTCAATAATCAGGTCAAAAGGCCATACTTTGTTTTCAATGAAAGTCCTTGTTTTTTGGTAGAAATTATACAATTTTACATTTATTGCTCCTGAAAATCCAAAATGATTATACAAGGGACGAAAAATTTCCCTCATTTCCCTCACTCAACCTCCGTAAGTGATAAATACTAGCTGCCAAGTGGCTTGGTGCTCAAAATTAGACACTTTTAAGCTTACTGTTTTTACCATTTAAGGACATGAGTAGGAATTTGGGGAACGAAATATAATGATATGCAAAAGTACAGCATTAATTTAAAACTTGGAGTTCGAGCTTCTTTTCGTCAGAGATATATGGCAGTTACGAATTATCGGAAAAATAAATTTTATGGTTGAAACGCCCATTTTTGAGTTTCGACAGGCACCCAATTGTTAAGAGATCAGTCAACAATGGGGTTTCCATACTATAATTAGTATAACCTTAGGAAAATAGTCTCAAACAATGTTTTCACTCTTAGTGGATCATTACATCCTATAAGCCACTTATTTTTTATAGCTCCTTCAACGGAGGACACGAAGTCAAATAAAAGAAGCAATTTTTGTTCGACTCCAGAACAAAAAGGGTTTATGCCAGCTATAGAAAACTTTCAAAGTTCATCCAACTACAATATTAATTTTAAGTGCAAAAGCTCTCAAACTCAGACTTTCTTTCTTCGAACATTTTTTTTCGAGTCTAAAGCAGTTTTTTAATGAAAAAATGTTGACTTAAAGTACAATTTCGACAGCAGAGAAGTAAAAGTATAAAATAAAAATCAATGTTTACGCTTTGAAATATGTGCAAAATGGCACGGTTTCAGCATCTCTACTCTGTACATATTAGTTTTTGAGGCAGTAATTAAAGAAGAAAACGACTGAATTCTCAAAAATTCGCAGGCGCCATCTTCGAAAAAAAAGGAAGAATCAAAAGAAATGGGATGAGAAAAATTGTTAAAACCATTCCGTTCAACTGCCAATGCATATGAGTATCTGATTACAAAAATGGATCTCTACCAAAATGGTCATTTAGTCGGTTATCTGCGATTGCATCCTTTCTCATGAAATTTAAAAAAATCAAAAATACACTCATTTTAAACTCGTAATCAATAACAAATAGCTCAATGAGACAATTAATTTTATAACTTGTATAATTGAATAAATTAATAATAAATTAATTTTATACCACGAATATCCGATCCTGGAATTTAATGCCATTTTATCCGAAAAAGTTGAATATATTGCTAAAACTCTAAGCTTAATTGAGAATTATCCTCCTTTTGCATTATTTTAACGATAATTAAACAAAATTTATTGAAAAATAGAAATGCTTCAACGAAGAGGTAACAAATTTATACGTGGAGCTCCATTCTATAAAAGAAAATAACATACTTTCGTAGGCACGTAAGAAAGGCATTGAAAAGCCAATGAGCTTCCTTAGTAGGGTCCCATTAGCCCTATGAAGGATCTCAGGTTATAACCTAGGCATCCTTATCAGGGTCCCATTAGCCCTCGAAAAGGATCCGCTGGGTTGAGTGTGTGTGTCTGTGGTGGTCACTGGCGAGGAAGTAACATTCCCGTCAACCATCACAGGAGGGTATTCTGGTGGAGAGGCTGTGGTTGGTCCCTGCTGTGGAATCGCCTTTTCCCACAAACTAACACAGTAAGTGCCGTGTGGTTGCATGTTTGACGAGTGGTGCCATTTTTACGGCCATTGGAGAATCTTTTAATTTTTGCTATATTTTTAATGACAAAAATTAGTATAAGCCCATTCAGTTTCATAAATCATACTTATCTAGTACACCTCTGTAGAAAGGATTTCGTTCCATTCAACATGAGTGACACCGCCCGACAGTCTACCACCGTGGAGAGGAATCCTGCTCTCTCAGGCTCTCGACTCACTGGAACAGCCATTACAAATTGCTTGAGCCAATGCGGTAAGAGCTTTTGTTTAAGGAAGAGCAGAAAGGTGCATCCCGGTTGTGATGATTTATAAATGAAGCGAGCTTTGTGTCTCAGGGAATCACGGCGAATAGGAATGGTTCTTCAAGCTCCATAAAATAAAAAAGCAGCATAGCACTTTCAAGAAGAACAAAACATTGATCCAAAGGTGAATGCATGAAATATGAAAAAGTATTGTAATATCAGTGGTTACTAGTACGTCCTCTTCCCCCACATGGAACAACCCAACCGTCCCAGTTGTACTCACTCTTTCCAATCAAAAGGGAACGAAGATTTTTTCCACTTCGCTCGTTCATGGAAACAATAGGTACTACTAAAAAAAGATGAAAAAGGTGCACCGTAGCGCGCCTGAGTATTGCACCAACGTATAAATAAGAAACACTCAAAACAGAGACGCGGAAGGAGGAGAACGGGAAACAGGAATGCCTATTCCCATTCCGCCAAACAGGCCGAGGGAAAGAATTGCCTTTTCCCTAGTGAGAACGGCGTCACTCTCACTCTTTTCTTTCTCCCTTTTATTCCTCTAGTGCGCTGAAATAAAACCACCAAGAATCTTCATTTTCTCCCGTAGAAATAACAAAAAAAGCGTGAAATAATACCGCAGACATACGAGATCTACCCACTTCTGCGCCGCACCGCGCACTCCACATTTCCCGCCGAGCGGCGCTCAGAGCGTGCCGTCGAAAGAGAGAGCAGTCATCACTGGAGCACATGCGAGGAAAGCTTGTCCTTGCATAGACATTGTAAGAAATCAACTGACTGTTGGTCAATACTCGATTTCCTACTTTAAAAGAAAGGAATTTAGAAATGTCCACTCTGTTATTTATTTTTTTGTACAACACGTTTCGACGCTTTGAGCGTCATCTTCAGGTACAATGTGCTGAAGATGACCCTCTACGATGACTTGTGCCAGAAGATTACCCTCTAAGCGCCGAAACACGTTGTACCAACAAATAAATAGCAGTGTGGACATTTCTAAGTTTCTTTCTATTAAATTCAAGATGATGTTCCACAACATCTTGCCGGATACCGATTTCTTTTCGTATATGATACAATACTACATATGCTTCAATGATACGCAGTAGTAACGAGAATTGCATGGTATTATTATATGTTATAATTAGGAATGAGCCGGCTCCACCTTTTTTCGATTCCGATTCTTTCAAATCGATTCCCGATTCCATCGATTTCTTTTTTGTAATAACAGGTGAGATATTGATATACCAGTAGCGTACGACTGTTATTTAAATGCAAGTATTGGCTGAATTAAAATAACAAAGACAATTAAGTCACTCAAAAAGTATATTTATTAACAAATAGCAAATATATCCTCAGCTTATTGAGGTACATAAAAAGTACAAATTGATAGCCTACACCCAAAATTACTGAGACAAACATGATATGATAACTAAAATACATTAAATATGAATTAAATGTTTCATACTTGAATTAAAAATTACAACACAACAGTACATAGCTATATTTTATAAAGGAAATTGAAAAACAAATAGTTTCAAAGTGTAATAAAATAACTGATTGGTATTTTAGGTTACTACTGTACAACGTTTTTCAAATTGCAGAACTTTTATTGATGAAAATGAAATTTGAGTTAAATAGCTATCGATCTGGAATCGATGGAATTTGAATCGATCTTAGGCGATCAATTATCGATACCGATTCTAAGCCTGAGAATCGGTGGAATCGAGAATCGACATTTGGAATCGACTCATCCTTAATTATAATAAATAAATAATAAATATAAAATAATAAATATCGATAAAATTAAGAATTCACAATTTTCCACAGATACACAAATATAAAAGCTCCATGGTAAGTAAATTCTCGATTCCTCAACTTTTGTGCACACATTTATATAAATACCTGGCTGTATGTCTCTTTATTTTGTTTGGCAAAGATACCAATGTATATAGCGAGACAATGGCTGAGAGTGAAATACACGAATTACCAAATTTTCAGGAATCTTGTTGTTATCTATATTGTATTTTGGCACGAGAATTATAACTGATATTTATTTAAATAGCGAGAATTTTCTTTCAATAAAACTTAATTTTTGCGTCATTGATACGAAGACATTTACTTCATATTTCTATTAGCTCCTGAAAAAAATTAAATCCAAAAGTGGGATTTTTCTGGGATAAACCCTCATTAATTATGAATATTGATGTTAATAAAGACGATTTATGGGGACATAATCATTTAGCCAATATTATATAGCCAATAATATCTGCTTCGAAGTCTCCAACTATATGTCTGTTTTGCCGACATAATGGAATTTATGCTTACTTAGCCCTGCACATCCAGTTTCACGGTTTTTATTCTCGTTAAATTTTCACACGAGAAGGATCCAAATAATGAAGAAATAGTTATGAGACAAGGCGCTGGGAACAGAATTAAACCTCAGTTGTAAACGTGCGCAGGTACCTCGGTGGAAATGAGGAAGCGCAAATTAGAGGATTTTCGAGGAAATTGAGGCAGAGGAAGAGATGGCGCTCCTTATGTGGAGGAGATGAGTCCAGACGGGAGGAGGGGGAGGAAAGACCGCGCAAATATCCGGGGAACTCACTCTCGGAGGCGATGAGAACCTCGAGGTGTCAAACTCAGACTGCGCCGAGGGAATAATATCATGGGATCAGGTGATATGGGAGACAGGGGAATTGAGGGTCATCGGCCCCGAAGAATGACATTGGAGAAATGCAAAAGACATTTCTCCAGGAGATGCCTGTCCGCTGAGCGCTTTTCACAGAAGATTATTAGTTACATTGCCACGGAAATCACTAAAATAAGACAAATACAAAAGGAAGCGAACGGAACAAAACTTACCGGGATTTATAACTTACTTAGAATAACCACTTTTCGCGTAATTTATTTTCAAGCACAGCAGAAACGCTTTATGAGAAATAAACTTCCTTTTAAAGAGAAACCAAACCAGTATAAATTTTCCACTTACGAACTCACCAGGAAACAGAGAATTGCAGTTACAGAAATTACAGTATAAATCCTTAGGAACCAGGCACTAATTCAGAAGATAACAAAATTAATGGTCATCCAACCATACTCTCAATTTTGCTTTTCTCATCTTCCTGAAGCTTCTCCCAGGAAGATAGCTCCTCATTCGTTAAGATGGGACTTTTAAAACCACTGAAAATATTCCAGTTTTATAAATAAGGAAACTGTTTTTCCTAAAATGTATACCCTTAAGAGCAAAAGGGAAGTAAACGAAAATAAACAACGTGCAATATTTAATTCAGGGAAATTCACGCCACCCTGAGGAAAGAAAAATACTATGCATTTTAAATGTCTAGAACTCATTAAACCGTTGTTGTAAATGCTTAGGAAAGACTTAAGAGTCATAAAAATTAAATGAAACATTAATTAAGTTGTTTTAATTCTAAGCGATGCCAAATTCCTTAAAAACTCTTTTAAAAGGCAATTAAAACATAGTGAATTCTCAATACGAATTATCTGCATCATAGATATTTATCTCGTAATTATGGCTATCTTACGGTTAGGATACGAATAGATCAGAGGGAGACAAAATCTTCAAGTCTCCCTTGGATAATTAACTGTTGCAAATTTAAAGACCAAAACTTGCCTTCACGTTCCGGGGATTCTAGGAAAAATATTCTTAAATTCATAAGCATATGGACAATTCTATGTGACCTATTTTGGGTGTCTCCAGGGAAAATGACTATAATTTGAAAATCATTTAACAATGCTTATATTGGGCAGTTGCATCATATCCGGTAGAACCAAATCGGGAACGGAATAAACATGTCACTCTATTACCATCACAGAGATCCAACACCACCACAGAGATCCAACATTCTGATCAATAAAATACTATAAGGTAGCGTGAGTTTTGGACAAAATGCCTTATTTTCATGCGCAGTATTCACACCAGCATCAACAATTTTTACTTCCCCTTTTCCTACTTAGTATTTCACTTGACTTCTGACTATATGAGAGCTGCTACGGAATTCTATGCAAACAAAACAAACAAATAAATGGTACAGGTGGTCACATTCGATTATGCGACACTTAAGCAAAAAGCCTCAAATTCACTACATATTAACATAGGGGTGGACACAATAACAAAACATTGATTTAAATTTACGTTATTAACTATTGCAAAAGGTGTTAGATGAAACTCGCACCAAAATACTTGGCAATGATTTTATAGTTCTCAGTAGAAAATGTATTTGCACAATTGTCATGGACATGTAAAACATCAACTTAGAAATCGGACATATGATTAAAATTCGATAAATCTTAAAAATAAACTGATTGGTAGGGACAATGGATAAAATATTTGAAACGTCCATTACCCCTTGAACTTCAACGTCTTCCCGTTTGTCCCAAATACAAACACCAAACCAATTAGACAGTGGGCGAGGTGTAAAAATTTATTCAACCTCACTCTCTATTACGATACCTCATTAAGAGGAAAATAACTTTTGCAAAGAAAGGTATTAGTAACAGAAGATAGCTGAATACGAGGAGCTAGGAAAAAGATGTGAAGTAGAGGCTGGTGAGGAGCTTGATTCAGCGTGAAGCATTGCACGGGGCAGAAACATGGACACTGAGAAAGAGCGGCGAGAATTAAATCCAAGAATTAAAAACGCGGGCGAGAAGGTGGATGGAAATGGTTCAGTGAAGAGAAAGGAAGACAAACGAGGAAGTGTTTGAAATCGTGGGTGAGAGAAAAATTCTAGACGAGATAAGGGTTAGGTGGAGTAAGCGGCTAGAATTGGGTGATGAGGAGCGATGGTTGGCTCAAGGCCGTGATAAAGGGGAAGGTTGTTGAGCAAGCAGGGAAATTGAAAAAAGAGACAATGTTTGGACCGAATGGAGAAAGGTTGGACGAAGGTTGAAGACAATAGACTCCAGAATTTTGAGATATATGCGAGGAGGTGTAGATGAATAAAGAAATGACCAAATTACACAACGCCCTCATGTATAAAAATCAGGAGGATTCTCTCTGAATATCAACAAAATATACCTTCAACCGGTAAATAACTGAAATGAATGACTAAATGAATATGAACTCTCTGTTCTACAAAAGTTAACCGTCGAAACATTGAAGATATGAGAGAGGAGAAGATGTAGACGCGAGGGGAAGAGGGAACAAGAAGCATAAAAAAAGAGCAAATACCCCCACCTCTCTCTCTCTCTGCCGCTGCGGTAGGCATCCGCTCATAACTCAGCCGCGTCCCCGTTTCTTACTCACGCCAAGATTATGTGAGAAAAATGGAGTGCGCGCGCCAACACAATCGCGAGCAGCACATCTCATGAGTGTTATCAATTTGCGGCGCGGAATGAAGCGGCGACGGGAAGTTGGGGAGATGGGGGGGGGAGAAGATGGGAGGGGAAGAGAGGAGAGGGTGGGCGGGTGAGGAGGGAATGAATTGCGAGACAAAGCGGGTGGGAGTTGGGTAAAAGGGGCGCGTTGTGATGCATTGTGGGAATGGCACGTGAAGAGGACGCATCCGAGTGACGCGAGGGAGGTGAAGCAGGGGGCGGTTTTGAGGGGAGAAAAGCGGGCATTAAGGGCCCAAGGGGTGCGCCAAGAGGGGAGGGTGCGGGAGAGGTTGAGGAGTGGGTATATGGCCCTACCGTTCAGGGAGTGGGGGGACGGCGCGAGAAAATATATGAGTGGAATTGTATTCGTGCTGCGCGGTTTGCCAGAGCTAGCAGCGCTCAAGAGGACTATACATAAGGAGAGGGAGGGGTAGGGTGAGGGTGGAAGGGGTGAAGAGAGGGGAGGAAAGGGGAGGGGGAAGGGGAAGGGTCATTCGCTCAGCCACGGTCAACGATCTCATTCCTCACTCCGAATAAAGTCGTCCACGAGAAGTAGAGGATAGTGAGAGCGACAAATAAATGAGAGTGCATTATCAATTCAAGTGCCCAAGTTAACCATTCAAATATGCACTTTAGTTGCATAATAACGCTTTAATTGTACTCAAAATAGAAAACATTTCTGTAGAAAGAGGGCAATGCAAGGGGAAAAAGTTGCTTAATTTTCTTCGCAGTTTGCCCAGGTCATGGAATAGTACTACAGAAATAGCACACTCCGTCAGCTGAAAGCAATACTAGTTGACTAAATAACTTCCAATATGGTCAGTTTAAATTAAAATATTTTTTCTACCCAAGAGCTAAAAGCTCAAACATCACAAAAATTATCAGGATGAATTTATAATGACTAAAGCTGAACGTATTACAGTCGTGCTACTAATTTCATTAGAGCCATAATTTATAATAATTCAGAGTGAATAGATTTAAAATCTTACTTACTAGTAAGTGAAGTTATCTTTCTTTAAAATCATCCCCCGATATCTTCCAGAATACATGCGTGAGAGAGCTACTGTGGGCTTTATTACTTTACGTTGAGCATGTTTCATTTTGGCAGACCGGCAGCCAAACCATATCTCACGCTGTAAGATACGATACAGGATTTCAAAAAAACCCAAAATTCCACAGCATAATGTGCGAACAAATTTCATTTCATCAACTTAACGCCATGGAAAGAGTATTATGCGACACTCTTGCGCCATGACTTTACTTAAAGCGTTTATTATATTTCCTCTACCGATATATATTCCCTTTTTCAAAATTTTTCATTATGTACTATATGAGCCTATTTATCAGTGTAATTTTTTTATAGTTAAGGACAATGAAGTACAGGAAAAATGAAACATTTTTCTACTACCTTTTTACAGTAAGCAACTCGACGTATCTCATTATTTCATTAAGATATACATTACGTGTGAATCTCATAGGTTTTGAGTTGGCCAAATTCACTCGCTAATTTCCATTTGGTGTACGAAAATGTACTACAGTGCCCTCAACAATTAAGTTAAATAAAAAGATAGTAAATTCACCAAGCTGACAAGAACATTACATCATGACACTGTATCGATTTACGAACTTCTCCATTCAACGCTCATCACGCACAATTTCTTGCATCGAATATCCTGCTTCATATTTCCTAACACGATACAGAAGTCTCGTCTTACATACAATATTATTGTATTTTCCGTGAGAGTAAAATTTTAAGCACATATTAAGCTCGTTTTCTTTCATTAAAGCCATTGTAAGATAACCTTTTACACTGAAAAGGCATTTATTTCCCTGAATGCATTTCGCCTTCAATGCTTGCATTTCTCTCTGATTCTAGGTTCTTCAGAAAAAAACTACTTCATGACAACAACTCTCACGGGAGTTTGCTCACGAGTTAAATTAATCCTCTATCTCTTTCCTTTCCTCTCTCCCTCGACGCCGGGTTGCGGATGTTATGAACTGCCGTTCCACCCTTTCAGCGCTCCCATGCGGCACAGAACTGAAGTTCTGCCACACGCACTCTTCACCAATTGCATGGTATGGCTGGAAATAAAGGCATTTTTGCCTCGAGTGTATTTTGAAAAGAAAAATATATCATTCGTGGAAGCAGGAATTTTATCTGTTGGGTATTTTTCCTCGGTGTATTCACTTGACGGGGGCATCCTGGCTCCCTTCTCTGGCCCTAAGCAGCGCTATGCATTTCCACTCATGAAAAGGGCACGAGAATTAAATACCCTCCGGTTCTCATTCGTACTTTCACCTGCATTGTGGTGTCGGAGCATATTTGTGGGATTTTTGTGAACGACGGAATGAAATCAACCATTTCATTTTCTGGAAGGACAGAATGGAAGAGAGAAAACGAGGATACGGGAGTCGGTTTAAAAGGGAAACACAAAAAGGCAGTAGCTCCAAAGGAGACCACAAAGCAGGTATGCAGCTCACTTTCAAGTTATATTTTTTGTTTAAATATTAACAGCCATATAGATAGATCAAAATTCAATACACTCTCATCGACAGGCACACATGACGAGATATGCGAATACTATCAGTCATTAATATTTTTCAATTAATATAATGAGTCGCTCGAGGTCACGTGTACCGAAATTACCTAATACATTGGTTTTTCACGGTGGTTTCACTAGGTAACCACCAAATCTGAATTGGTTGATTTACGCGCAGGAAAAACAGCTGACAGCGCATCGGATGATGCTTCAAAGAAATGGATAAAATCTCCTCGTACAGTATGTACTAAACCAACGGATTCCATCAAGTCAGTCGATAATGGCTCAATACTTATGAACTCTCTTATACTGCATTCATGAGCCAGTAATTTTACCCATTCAAATGAATAAATTTTAATAAAAGTTCTGACAAAGCAGGAATAGTACCGCAGGCAGTCCAGGATAGACAAAAGTTTTTGAAAAAATTTGCGATTGGATGGTTGCCGAAGCAGAAAAAACGTTAGAGGACCGAAACCACCTGGTCGGATAATTTAAAGGAGGCCAATTCAGAAATAATGAAAGAGATATGTTCGTATAGAAAGGCAAAGTCAATGAAATGCCTCTTATGTTTGTATGTCGCGTTGAATAACAGGGCCGAAACGTGACTCCTAGTAATAATTAAGTTGCGATGAAAGAACAGGATCATTTTACGCCACATATCCGCTATGAATTTCTATTGGCCACTGCCTTCTACTGGTTTCACAAGGTAATATGCAGCGCAGGTTGTTTCCACTTAGTCCTGCAAATTTGCAACTCTGGAAAAAAGGGGGGAGCTAATATCCTTCTCGGATTGAAAAACTCAAAAATAAAATCTTAATGATAACGCCTTTGGACTCAGAGGAAGGCACATGATTAACTTATAATAAAGCATGCCCAAGCAACACTCATATACAGCGGGTGGCTATAGACTATTTAGATGGGATAAAAGCTGCTTCGAACACAGAACAGAGTCGAGAATCGAACTCGAGAACTAATTGCTTCCGAAAATCCCGATAGATCAACAAATAATCCTTTTTTACTAAGGGTAAATATTTTTAGGATAAATTTTACTACGGGTAAAAATAAAGGGAACTAGCATTAGATAGGGAAGGGTGGAGGGCTGCAGGACCAATCTTAAGATTGAACGACCAATAGATGAAATATTTTTCAATATAAAAAATTGGCAAAAATACAAATTGAGGTGATATTTGATAGTTAAAATTTACTCATCACTAGAGTAGCGACGAGTTTCAACTTACATTCGGTTAAATTAACTCTTACATTAAGTACCCAAATAAGCATGGAAAATACTCAACGCATTGCCAACTTACACTCCAGTCTACTTCATTGGAGGAGCAATCATCAAAATCGTTCATCCATGACCGATCACAACGATGTGATTATTTTTCAACGCTTGGGGATGATGTCCTCCTCGGAGTGTAATGACCCCTTCCATAACGCTTTCAAGCTGGTCCATCAATATGTTTTGGAGAGGCTGTGATTCCCTCCACATTCACGCACATATTTGATCACAAAATGAGCTATTAACAAATTGAATCAACATTAGATGATGACAAAATTCGAATGCGCCCGTTAGCAAGTAAACTGTATCACGATAACCAAAATTTCGAACCTTCATGCATTCAATTTTAACATTCTCGTTAACTTAACAGACACTTTGATATCATTAAAGGGATAACGTGAAAAATACATACCTGAGCCACATATCGTTAACAAAATGGAAATGCGGCAACAAAGGGCCAAGTTGGAAACGAAGTCAAATTGAAATAACAATTACTGCCTTTCATCTAAAAATTACACAATTATTATTGAGAACTGCATCATCAACTGCCAACCTGAGCCTCTAATCATTTTTTCGGTAAATCAGAGATACATTCCTAAAAACAGAACTATCATGAATACAAATAAATTCTCATGGGCCTAAATAAATATACAATTTTAATGCGTTAGGTTATTTTAATACAATTTTATTAGTAAAACATATTATTTAATTGATATTATTAATGAATATCCAGCTTGGCATTGAATATTGGTACTCAATGCGGGAGCATAGACGACAGAATATTGAGGAAAAATTTCCATGATAAGCCATTGACTTCCGAAATGCAATTACGAATCCCGAAACCATAAAATAGGAAGAAAACACATAATTCCGACTCCAAATACAGAGCCATGATATACTGTTATTGATCAATGCCCTAAATGTCGCTGAAATGGAATGAGAATCCCTTCTAGTGATTTGATAACGAAACGAATCAAAATCACGCAGAGCAAACGACACAAAAAAACGCACGCGTTGCATTCCACCCAGAATTTAAATGAACAAACCCGGAAACGGGGACGGCGAAAAAAACTGGGATCTATATCAAACCAGTTCCGAGAATTTGATTTATTAATCCATTGTCAGACTAATTTCCTCTCCGCGACGAACCGAGCCGAAGAGGAGGAAGAGAATCAAGTGAGAGAACGCTCAAAGGACGGTGGAGAGAAAAGAAGGAATGATGCAGACGGACCTGGGGAACTTAATAGTTTCAGTGAGTAGCAGCAAGAGGGAGGCGTGAGCAATTCCCTTTTTTTGTTATTCCAACTCGGAAGAGAAATTCGAGGATCAAGGGTGAGAAGCAAGACAAAGAAGGCGCGAGATAAGCGGCTAATTTCCGACCATTAATTTCTTCCACAAAATACACCGGGGTCGAAGGGAGGGGAGGAAAGAGGGTCTGTCCACACTAGAGAGATGACTGCGTCAGAGGAAAGGGATTGGGGGAGGGAGGGAGAAGGGGGGGAGCGGAAGTGAGAATGAGGTGGACTGTAGCAAAGGTTTTGCAGAACATCCGGGAGAGGGATGAAAACACGAGAGAGCGGGAAAGAGGGGGGAGGGGGGGATTAAGGGCGACCGAGGGGACAAGGAGTGGCATAGTCGTGTGGGGAGGCGGTGGGTGGGTGGCAAAGTGAAGAATTGCGACCTGCGAGATGAGCTCAGGAGAAACGACGAATTCTCCCTAATCTCCTCGCTGAAACTACAGCGAACGGCTTCACCTTTTTTTGTATCCCACAACTTGCCCGCTCCCATTGGCCTCACATGAGCGGTGGGACAGGAGAGGGTGGGCGCAATCCATCAAGGGACTATATATATATATATATATCAAGAGTAGCAGCAGCGGCAGGAAATAGCGCGGTGTGGAGCAGCAACGCTTCAGCATTAGGGAGTATTCCCCCCGATTCTGTTGACAGTCCACTCATATTTCCCATGGATCAAAACATGGCGACGTACAGAAATATAAAGAGAGATAGCAATTAAGAAATACAAAATGTAAATAAGGAAGAATAAACGCTAAGAGAGAGAGAGAGGGAAAGGGGTAAACAGGAGGGGGTGTTGGCAGGTGAGGAGAGGAGAGAATTCTGGTATTTGCCTGTCATTATCAGAAAAAGGTAAAGAGTAAAAATAAATATTCCGCCCACACCTAGATGAGTAAAATTCATTTTTATTTTAATAAGGTATTGTACGGGTGAGGATAGATGCCAATGATAACTCCTGTATTTGCTTTAATTACTTTTCGTAATATTTCTTAGCAGGAAAATTATTTAAAATTTTCATTCATGGATTCATGGATATTTAAAAAAATACACAAATTGAAAATATGATTCTCCATTCTTCGTCTTATAAAGAATAATCTTCTACTCCTTCGACTGTTGGGTTAACTAGGACGACAACGTTTTAACGTTCCGACTTAGATATTAAGTTTAAAAAAATTGTACAGTCTACGAAACCTATTTATTAATCTTTCCGACAAATGTTTCGACTTAAGATGTCATCATCAATACTTGTAGTCTATTGTCAAGGCCCATTATCAAGTTACAAGGTACCACAAAGTTACAGCTGAGAATATTAAGCCGACAGAGTAAGTATTTGAATAAAAGATCGAAAACTTTCCAGGTGAATTGTATAAAGGAGTGTTTCTCGGGTATTCACCCAGGTAATAGGCTGCATTAGGGCCAACGTTTCGAAGTGCGACTTGCACTACATCCTTGTCTTCAGCCGTGAGGATAGAATTGAAGTCGCACTTCGAAACGTCGGCCTAAATGCAGCCTACTACCTGGGTGAATACCCGAGAAACACTCCTTTATACAATTCACCAGGAAAGTTTTAGATCTTTTCTTTAAATACTTACTCTGCCGGCTTGATGTTGTCAGCTGTAGCGAATGTCGCACTTCGAAACGTCGGCCCTAATGCAGCCTATTACTGGGTGAATACCCGAGAAACTTTTCTTCATAGAGTAAGTATTATTTTCAAGGCGTTCTTAAAGTACTCAGGCAAGAATCAGATTACCACTGTCGACTTTCCACCTCCCCCAGGACTCGAGCCTTGACCCTTCGAGCCGAAAGCCGGCACTTGGGCCACCACGCGATTCACCCTTCGTGGTGGTGCGGAGAGCGAGGAGAACGTGCGATGTGATGCGATTAAGGTGCGTGGGCGGCACCAAGAGAGAGAGAGAGCATTACACTCGGGGAGTGCACCGAGGGCGGCGAGGTAATTAATCCACATACAGCTTCGGACAGGATGAAGAATAGCCTGGAAGGGAAGGCGTTCTTTTTCCCCGCAAACGCCTCATTCAAAATCAAAAGAGATCAAGGCCATGAATCATCCCGAGAGCTCTTCACGCCGCGGAAACACCTTTCAAAAAGCCAAGGGGAAATTAAGCCGCGGACGCCATGCACTCTGCCGAATAAAAATGAGAAAAATAAGTTACTCCCGAATGGAGAGGTATCCCACCGTCACTTACCTCTCCATTATTTAAAGCAAGCTGAGATCGACATTAATCTGAAATTTATCTCTCGTTTCATGCAAGGTAAATATTGGCACATTCGCAGCAGCAAAATCGTTATTCACTAGGACAAGAAGCTTTTTGTTAAACCATCCCTAAATACAGCTCGTCTTTGTTTTGAAGCAAACCGAATATGCCTAGAACACAAAAGGCACTGAAAATAGGCATTTGAATTCTTCGAAGACTACTGGTAACAGCATTAGCTCACTTCCTCAATTCCCTCGCGCGTTATGCTCATCTGTCAACTCTCCGTTGTGCTACTCTTTATGACTTTACCTTACCTTAACATCATTTTTCTGCCCCATGTGATAGTAGCGGGACAGGGTTAAATTCAAATATGTTTTCGAAAGGTTTCTTAATATTTTGTTTCGTCATTATATGACAGTTGCTTATTTTCTAATTGACCTGCAATATAAAGGAAAATTATGGCGAAGCACTTTCGTTTCTGTTCGCCAATGCCTTTTTCCTCGACGTTTAAGTATATGAAGGAGTAACTTTTAAGCAAAAGCAATGAGTGAGCCCAACCCGGGTCTAATTATTTTATCAAATGGATTCCATTTTATTATCGGATTATCGAAACGAGATGGATTCACACGATACGCGAGAGTTATAACTTCCGGCAGTAAAACAATCGCATGAGACGCCAAGCCAGATTTCCTGTCTCTACTTCGGGCATTTTCGAGTGCGACGGAGGCTGGGCCCCACCCACTCATCCGAGCGGACTGGCCCGTCCAGTCTCAATGTACACCCGCGTCATTACCTCCAATGCCGCAAATGTTAGTCGAGCACATTATAAACCGCCCGAAAGCAACACTATCAGACACGTATCCTCCCAACCCCTAGCGGCGCAACCTAATGGCCGTGGCTCATGAGTGCAACCGACCCCAAAGCGTCCAAAGGACGTGCCGGTGAATGAGAAAATGAGCGAAGAGTGTGTATATAAGGGAGGAGGTGTGTGTAGGGATGAGCGGGAAAGATATCTTTTGTGAAGGGCGAGAGTGTGAGTGGATGCCGAGAGGGGTGAATTAGCCGGGAAGGAACGAGGCGAGGCGAAGATTAATGACAGACGGATAGTGTGCGAGGGCAAAAAATTCCACCATTCCCTCGCTCTTCATTCGCGCCCACCCGCACCCAACTCTCCCTTCCAGCACAACTCGCCCTTCCCCGCCCCGACCGCCGTCCCATCAGGGGCAGGCGGTGCTCCATATACTCTCAGTCCCCATCCCACTCATGCCACGAACCAACTTCGGAAGCAAGAGAGCAGTCACCATACATGCGACAGCGCCAGGAATCTTCACTGCAGCAACCAGTTCGCCGCAATGAAGATTCCTGGAGATACTGTGAAGACCAGATTGTGACGAAACTGTGATAAGAAGATGAAGAAGATACTGTAAAGTGAATAAACTGCGAAGAAAAGATTCCTGGAGATGCTGTTCGGTCGTGCGGTATCTCCAGGCATTTTCAGTGCGGCGAGGCACAGTATCTCCACAAAGCGAATTGCACACATCTTTCTGCTCCCTTTGCAGCCTATTAGTTCTATAGAACAAGAGACAAACGCAATAAAATACACTCTCTACCTGCCAGACGTGTTAGACTGTAACAGAAGCCTAAAAGCTGTTCGCACGTCATGGAAACTGGCACAGATTTACTGGCTTTTCCCAAAGTTCCCTTTTCTTATTTAACTCATCTGATAATATGGGGCACTTGATGTAAAGCTCCCTCAGAACCTGAATAATTTTTCAAAGATCATATATTGCATTATATAGTAAATATTTGAGCTAACGTTGTTCACAAAGACCCTCTGCATTCGCAAACCTAGGCGGCCTATCGTGACTAAGCCCACTAAAGGCTACGAGGTTTTTCAAGTATATAAAGTTTTGCATCATTGCCTATTTAACACACATTTTCATTCACACAACTTAAGGCAAAATTCTCAATAAGATTTCAAAGATACACAGGAAAACGCCGAGATATTAGCAATTGCGGATCAACCGGAGGAGAAGAATTTTAAAGCAAGGACTTCATGTGGGAGAAATAATTCGTCCGCTATGGGATTCAAACTCGACCTCTGCATTCCATGGCCAAAACTTCTTAGAATGTCACTAAGAGAGGGGATTTCTCGGTGGCTGGGCTTAGAAGAAATCGCGATACTGAGGGGTGAAGGCTCAACTCATATTGGCAGATGAAGTTTTCACTGTAAAATTCTGCCACCCTACGTAAGCCTCTACTAATTAATCATGAGCTAGGACGTCTTCTGAGAGGAATACCTTGGCTTAGATAGTTACTTTGCCTTTAAAGAAAATAAAATGGTCCATCATCCAATACCAAGTGTAAATAAATGAAATTAATTTATAATTTTAGACGTAGACACATCATTAGGCTATTGAGTCATTCATGGCAGTAAATTTAAGTAAAATTTACATAAGTTTTAGAGAAATTTCCTTAGGCATATGGTCACGCCAGGAATATATACAATGCATTCCTTATTTAGCGTCATTAGATACTGCACAAAAACGTCCGAAAACTTAAATAAGCTAATTTACAAGAACAGGAATTACACCTTTTGAGGCCTTAAATTTTTTTAAACCATTTCATGAGGTGAGGATTGGATGCACCCTGAGGCACAATGGGTTTGTGAATAACATAATTGTAAGCGCAATAGAGGGAAAAGTCCCATCAGAGGAGGAAGACCCAGGAATATGTTCAAGGACCGAATAAAGAAGAGAGTACATAGGAAGAGCTACCAGGAAGTAAGAGACATAGCATTAGATAGGGAAGGATGGAGGGCCACCGTCAACCAATCTTAGGATTGAACGACCAATGATGAAATGAGATGTTAAATTAATATTAAGGTATCGGTGATTCGAACACTCTCACAGTGGCAGCCCTGTTTCAAATCATCATCAGTGGAGCGAAAGAATGGGGAGGGTTGAGCAGGGAGCTTTTAGAGCGGCGTGAAGCGGGAGGAAAGAGGAATGGATGCCCACTGATCCTCTTCCGCAAAACAGATTACACACTGCCCACAACTTTACACGTGTGTTTTTGCTGCGCTGGAAATCCGGCCGGGGGCGCAGTTTGGACGCTTTTTTTGCGGTGGGCCTCTGATCGTAGGGCGCAGTCCGCCGCAAAGTAACGGTCTCATATTAGCACCCACAGCGTGAGAAACTATCGAAAACAACACTCATCATGAGGAGCAAAAATAATCCAAAAAATGGTTCGTTCACTGAGATATATCGCGGTAAGAAGATGAATATAGAGTTTCACATTTAATTCGACTAAGTTTACATATAATACCGTATAATAATTTCAACGCATTTATACTTCGTGCAAAAGGAAACGTAAAAATGTATCCAAATTCAGTGAATAATAATAAAAAAATCTAAGAGGATTGTTAAAACTAAATAAAATGACGCTGAGTGATAACTAAAAGCTCCGTTATCATAAAAAACATCACACTGAATTATTAGCCTAAATACCTCTCATTTATGTGATAAACATATTTCATCAGGGAAATGAAGATTTCTAATGCATGTGAAAGAGTCAGTTTTCCTCGTCACTTTGTGCGTACAACTAATTACTAATCTTTGCGCGTTCCAAATTTGTTAATATTTCAGTTCCGCGGAGAGTATTGAAAAAAAACTATAGCTGGAGATTGTAATAATTTTATTTCTATAAGTAAAATTACCAAGTACTTTTTAAAAATCTCCAATTTTACAATGACTTCCTTTGAAGTACTATTGCTTCAAACTAACAAATGGGTCATTCCACCACAATTCGACCAGGTGATTGCCCTTGGGGTAATCGATTTCGACCAAATTTGGCAAATCATCTTCATTTGATTACAAAATGAAAACCCCAAAGCCATTTTGTAATCCATTCAACGGTTTACGAGATATTGCAATGTTGTAAAACAAGAATTTCACAAAAGCGTCGTCGCATTTAACGGTATATCTCCGGCAATAAGGAAGATAAAAATGCATGCAATGACTTATTTTAAAGGTATTAAATTTAGAAAGATAATTAATGGATTATTACATAAAATTTAAACAATTAAATAAAGTTTATAACAAATTCAAATGTTCAAATCGATTTTTGACGATGTAGCTATGCCTTCGATTTTCCTCATTTTTTTATATGTTGTAGATACAACCCTCGTCTACAAGTTAAAAAAATTTGGTAGGGGTAATATTTCATTTAAGAAAGAAAAAAAATTTGAGTGAAGGCGTAACGCTGGTCTCCCGCCGCGGCGGCGTCCGGCTCTCGCGCCGAACGTTCAGTAGTCGGTTCTCCAGATCTCATCAGCGCGCTTCCTTTTCCATCTTCTTTTCACCAATTTTAACTGTATACCGACCCTTTGATTCCCTTTACCCATGTCATTCGCTATTTGCTTCCCACTGAAGTGACCGTCGCTTTAGAATCTAGGATTATCGACAACATGCTTAACATCGGGGGCGACCGTGGGCCCACCAGCCGGCTCGGAGAACAATAGACAAACCTCGCCCCGTCTTAGACCTCCAATGCTACTTTCCTCTCTTTCCCTATCTCATTCACCTCGCATACCCTTTATTATGTTCCTCCTAGTCCGTCACTCGGGCACTTTCTTTGAAATGTTGCATAGAAATGCCATTCAGCATCACCGTCGAAATCTTCTTAGTGATGCAACTGATTCATCATGTTGTAACGGTTCTTCTATTGAGCCACAGCACCGTCGGAATAGTAAATTATTCTACTTAAATAATTTACTCTTCTTCGAAGAAAAGTTATCAGTTTCCCTTGAAAGGTATAGAATGCACTCACGTTATGTTCCATACAGTCTGAAATAATAACCAAACTGAAAGGTGCGACTTTATCGCAGGTATTTCTGCTGTAACACGCAAATGGATGTACTGTAGTCTGATCGTTACACCAATGGACCCCTTGTACAGTATCTTGGTGAAGAAAAGAATAATTCTCAGACAAATCGGCCACAACGACAACTTTACGCAATTTCAGATTGTCACTGACATTTTAAATAAAATATAGTTTGCATGCAAGCGATGTAGTCATCCCTTCTTACTTTGGTGGTATTCTCAGCGAAAGCCTCACAAAAAATATTTACGTCCTTGACCTGTGTGGTTAACGCAAAATGATTTTCCTGAGTCCATTGCTTGAAACAAACCTCATCCGTACTTTTTTCCCTGATGTACTCTGAAATAATTTCTGTCATTCAGTCTCTACTCCCACATTTTCTGACGACATCATCACCGTTTTCGCCCTCTTCTTGTGGCAGTGTTTCTGGGTACTCACTCATGACGCACATTTCTAACGGAGGGCGACAGAGTGAGAATTACAGGCAATCCCGATAAGTTTAGAAAAATTTTTCTCCGTTATCCGACTTTATTTTCCCTAATCAAGCCCCGAGGAATTTTAACTTGTAATTCTAATGGATCATGCAGACACATATGGTGTGAGTGCCAGGTTCACCAGCCAACACGCACTCAGGAGGCTTCAAATCTGCAAATTTGGAGAAACCAATCTTTAAATTAGGATTTCTCTCTTAAAAGGCTTCATTAGCTTCCCTCAATTTGCAAAGAATTAACCTTTTCTGATTTACTACGCGCACATTTCCCTACTTTACACTCTTTTTTGCCCGCCATTTCTCTACTAATATCTGGTTCACGGCAGAACTCAATCACCATCAGTTTAGTGTCATTTGAGAGGTATTTGTTTCGTTTCGCGTTCACAGAGCACATATTTCCTTACTCAGATACGTATTTCTTCATCTTTTTGACCAAATACGTCGATGTTTGAAACTCCTGCTTTATCTGTGAATCACTCCAAGATTTAGGTAGGACAGATAGGATAAAAAATCTTTCACTCATTTTCGAAGCATTTAGGAACTTATCCTTCAGCTTCATAATCATTTCCTTGCCATCTTGGTGGAAGAGATCTTCATGTTCAGGAATATCTTCTTGAATATTCACCTTCCCACCAGTAACCTTTTGAAGAGATAATCTCAAAGCAGCAGTTGCCACTTTTAATTTCTTCGCCAGATATTTGCTTGTCCTCTGCAATTTTTTGTTGTTGTTACAGGTGTTTGATCCAGGGATTTTAACGTCTTGTTCAGTTTTCCCAAGCGAATTTCTTTTCCTGGAATGTACTGAAATCCATTGGTTTCATCAGTCCCGCTATCTTTCATAGAACTAACTGATAACTCTGACTAAGAACCTTGAGATTTAATAGCGAATGTAGCACTGGTTGAAGGTCCTACTGCACCATAAACCCTACTCTGATAATCGTCATTTGTGGCGACCTCTGACTGACTTTCTGGCACATGTTGAGAGCAACCTGGATTGTTCTATTCGGCAAAATTTTCTGGCTTGTTGAATTTTTTTACACCCACTTTACATTGAACACAGAGCTTCTACCCTCTATTACAACAGGCACTGTGTCATGGTAGAAATTGTGGAACTCGCTTGTTATTGTCCATAAATTAATCGATAATTAAATTAATATTTCTATGCAAATTCAAGGGGTTGCAGCACCGCTTTTGACGAACCTTGTAGAAGAGTAAATAATCCTTACAATGACGGTTGCACACACTGAGTACAGCATCCACACCACTTTTTAATTCGATCAACTCAATTTCACGAGTAGAATAGCTACAAAAACTCCTCAATACTGACACACTCGAACATTTCTGGTTTAAAGCATCACCAACTGAACATATCTTAATCAACCACTGCAGACCAAAAAATGTTTACTCGCACTGAAACACGCGCTCTCTAAAAATGAGACCAAAGAGAGTTTTGAAACGTCACTGACGGAGGATAGACGGCAACTGACGAATTGCTTGCAAATGCAATAGTTAGTGAGGGAAAAAAATGTCATGGGTAGCTCTTCGCATTTGCCGTTGTTTTTTTTATCAGGAGTTAATATGTGAATGGGTGAGGGTGGGCGACGGCTACTGGGCGCAATGGTTGTAAGGATGTTTCTCAGAACAAAATAAAGGGTAGGTGAGGAGAATGAGATAAGGGAAGAGAGGAAAGTAGCATTGGAGGTCTAAGACGGGGCGAGGTTTGTCTATTGTTCTCCGAGCACGGCCGCTGGTGGGCCCACGGTCGCCCCCGATGTTAAGCATGTTGTCGATAATCCTAGATTCTAAAGCGACGGTCACTTCAGTGGGAAGCAAATAGCGAATGACATGGGTAAAGGGAATCAAAGGGTCGGTATACAGTTAAAATTGGTGAAAAGAAGATGGAAAAGGAAGCGCGCTGATGAGATCTGGAGAACCGACTACTGAACGTTCGGCGCGAGAGCCGGACGCCGCCGCGGCGGGAGACCAGCGTTACGCCTTCACTCAAATTTTTTTTCTTTCTTAAATGAAATATTACCCCTACCAAATTTTTTTAACTTGTAGACGAGGGTTGTATCTACAACATATAAAAAAATGAGGAAAATCGAAGGCATAGCTACATCGTCAAAAATCGATTTGAACATTTGAATTTGTTATAAACTTTATTTAATTGTTTAAATTTTATGTAATAATCCATTAATTATCTTTCTAAATTTAATACCTTTAAAATAAGTCATTGCATGCATTTTTATCTTCCTTATTGCCGGAGATATACCGTTAAATGCGACGACGCTTTTGTGAAATTCTTGTTTTACAACATTGCAATATCTCGTAAACCGTTGAATGGATTACAAAATGGCTTTGGGGTTTTCATTTTGTAATCAAATGAAGATGATTTGCCAAATTTGGTCGAAATCGGTTACCTCAAGGGTCAATTTTGCCAATTTTCTGGTGGAATTGTGGTGGAATGACCCAAATATAAAGAGCAAACGAGGAAGGCTCAATATCTTATACAAGTTTAATTCCGCGCCTCGGACTCTCCCGGGTGCCGAGATACACGCGGAGAACGGGGACAATAGACATCAAATGGAATTTCGTATGACACCAAAAAATATATTAAACTGAGGAAGGGATTACGACGTGAGTTAATCCACTAATCCGTGATCAAGTACTCGAGTGCAGGCGTCCACGAACACCTGTGTATAACTGCACATGATTCTTTTTATTCGTTGGTTAGCACGGAAGGACTTATATTCAGATGCACACTTTCATGCACATAAAGAGTCGCATTAGAGACAAGAGCAGTCGTGAACATACACGATTACACTCGAGCGATATAAAGCCCACGCATTGCCCGTAAAGGACAGAAAAGAGCATACCGCTTGACAGGCAAATAACGCACAAAACTGCGCGAACTTGTTTAGCTAATACCTCCCAAAGACATACGTTAACTGCATTTTTAAGACTTCAAAGCAAGAGTGCCAAAAATACCGGAAAACTTTTAATGTGAATACTTGACGGCTCCTTATTTGGCAGAGAAATGAAATGAAAGAGTATCAGTAACACTAACGTTACAAAGTTATCACTCACTCTCCTCCTTTACTGGCTGCGATTCCTTGCACTATTTTCAATTACTAATACCCTTGTTGGAGAATAAGTATAGCCATAAGCAATTTTTGCCAATATAGGCTTCACGTGTTCAATATTCCAAGCATTGATTTTTATGCGAATACGTAAGTTTTCTACAATGATTCCTTAAATATGGAATGCACATTCAATTTAATAATTTAACAATAAAAGTTATGTCACAGGCAGAAATCTTAAGCAGATGGCACATCATTTAACATCTTCCAACAAATTGACTTAAATTCCTACGAGGCTCTCCGCGAATTACAATATCGGTTTTTATCTTCATAGAGAGGCTACATCATTATTCCTTTGGAAATATATCAAAGGAAATATATCATTATTATAAATTTTAAAATAGAATGCCAATCTATGATGCTCCAGCAAAAAAGTGTCCTTTATTTCCACCCGTGATAGAAAAATGCAACTAAATATTGATTAATTTATTAGCAATGATATATTTAAAGAATAGCAACAGAATTCATAATATTTTCTAAGTTTTGAACATCAGAAAATGGTCATTTTCAAAAGCATAGAACATGCACTGGGTTTAATTCGAAGGAATTCGAGATATAATAACAAAGGATTACTTTGGCTCCTCCGATGCATAAGTAACAAGGGGCACCCAGAGACAATGGGGCAATTGGGGAAAAAAAAGTAGGAGGAGAGATAATGTAGAGGGAAGGGGTGAGCAAGGCACAACCATAGGCACGATGTACCACACGAGGTGCCATTGCAGCGTTTGGCAGAGTTAGGACTCCATCGACTACATTCGCTCTTGAAAGAAGAAAGTGCTTCATTCTGATTTAATTTTGTCGTATGTAAATTTGTAACAGCGTGTTATGTTTCAAAGGAGGTCTTGAAGAGTAAGGAGGAATGAGGTGTATGAAAACTTGTCTTTCAAATTTTCTATCTCTCTCATCCATTATGGTTGGTCAAATCTGCCGAGGTGGCACGGGCTACTAAAAATCTCTAGGTGGTTCCAAAGCAAGTCTCGGATTACCCGTGCACCTTGATAAAAGCCAAACTTTTGCATTATTTCTTCGTTCCTAGGTCCCTTCAATACTGAAACATGAAACTATTTTTCTCAACAGTGTCTTCTAACGAATTCGACTGATGATCTTTCACAATTTCTTCTTTGAAATTGCCCAATTCTGCACTCAAATCTTTCTCCTGTGGGTCCCTCATTATTGATGCAAAGTCTTTGCGCGGCCTCATTAATATAAAATGACATATTTCTCTGACTTTCTCACTGGATATACCAACCGACTACTCTCACGTTTGAGAGTCGTGGCGTTGTGGCGCCCTCGAGAGTGAAAGGTGGCCACACAGACAAGGGGGAAAGGAGTAAGCGACTGGAATGCGTTATCCGGCTTCAAAATTACTCCGCCAACTTTTTGGGGAATTTACGCTTTGAGGTGCAGGAATGCGGGGTGAGAAAAAGAGGAAAATACTTCCAGGGGGAAAAATAATATCACCACCGTGGCGAGACTGAGCAGAGAAAGGAGGAGGGTGCTGTGGAAGAGAAAGGGGAAGTGTTCCGCGTCTGAGCGCTGCTATTCTGACTAGAAAAGGAACGAAGCTCGGCGATTCAGAAGGAAATTTGGAAGCCAGGGAGTTAATGCAAATTTCAGGAAAAAATATGTAACTTGAAATTGAGCTTAGTGGAGAGATGAAGTCTTAAGAAGTTAAAAAGAATTCAAAATACCACTTCGACTAAATGCAAATTGAAAAACACCCCAACGAGATGAAAAATAACACATGATAAAGAGAGAGAGAGAGATGTCAGAAGAGCAACTTTAATTTAGAAAAACAGGGCTTATAACTGATCCAGAAAAATAGACCAAGAAAAAGCCTTGGTCAAGAAATTTTCTACGCCAAGAAATCGAGGAATAGCAACGATACAGAACTAGAGACAAGTCAGGATATTTTAAGTTGTTAATTAAGAATAAAGCGCGAAGCTATAACATCTGAAAACATATTTTACCTATTACACCTGAATTAATGCAAGCGATGATGATGTTGTCAACACCATATTATCTAGAAGGCTGAAGACTGAACAACTAGTTAGGGAAACGAGTTAGTTAATAGGCGACCATAGCTACGTTCTCCCGAACATGTCAACTCAAAGTTTACCACGTCCTTTCCACGCACCCATTTAAATGGTTTGAAAAAAAAATTGAGCCACATTCGTTTTTAGATAAAACGTTTTCAAAAGCCGCTTACATAATCCAGTGGTCGGAGCTCGCTGCACTGAGCCTGTTTAGATTCCTTATCGTTTAAAAAGAGTCCCATCGTATTACACTTAGCATTTTCTTAACGCTATTATATCTCCTGTGCCGACCCAACACGTACCTAGCGGTATTTCTTTGTACTTTTTCCTAGCTTCTTCATTTGACCAATCTCGAGAGGGTCGGATGCCGGGGAGGTAAATTTAACAATATGCCGTATAATTGTTGGGTGGGCTAATTAATTCTTTTTCTGCTATTAGATTCCTTTACGATTTTGCATGATCTAGTGGAGCGTTCTAAAGGCCGTGCAGAAGATAAAGCCAATAGAAACCTCCACCATTAGTCTTCACTTTTATGTGCTCTAAAGTATTTACAACCATTACTCCGTTTGATGCATTCAACCATGATATTAATCTTCATATTTGCACTATTTCTACTATTATATAAGGTAGCATTTTTGCTTTTTGCAAAATTTATTGCTATTTCGTTGACTAATATTCACATTTATACTTTTCCAATTGCAATATGTAGAACGTTACGGTCGCTGTCATTTATTTTCCAATAACGAATGCAGTCATCGGCAAATTAGCGGATATGTAAATCGATATT
The DNA here is from genome assembly GCA_963169105.1 of Ceriagrion tenellum. Classification (NCBI taxonomy): domain Eukaryota; kingdom Metazoa; phylum Arthropoda; class Insecta; order Odonata; family Coenagrionidae; genus Ceriagrion; species Ceriagrion tenellum. The sequence continues at coordinate 4,340,870 of OY720633.1, forward strand.
TTCGTAGAGGTCAATCGCATAGCTGTAAAATAAAAGGCGATAGAGCACACCAACCTGTGGCACACCGGAGGTGACATGTGATTTTTTTGGGTGTAACTTATCAACTTCTATCTCATGGAATAGGAAATGCAGCGCGCGGAAGCAAGAGGTTAACTAAAGGTCTCTCTCTCTCCATTAGCGGGGAATTCATTTCCGTTCCCTTACATTCCCTTCATTTTGTGTTTCTCTCGTGCGCACACAATCTCTCCCACGCGTCAAATTCTCACCTGCCCGCGAGCCGCGAGCCCTGCGCCACCCTCCGCCTGGGCGTGGCGGTACGAAATGAGTAAACATCGTATTTTATTAACTTTTAATCATGGACCAATAGCTGCTTCAGCGCTCCGCAATGTAAAAGTTATTTACTGGCCGGGGGCACTGAAGTGTGGCGCTCCCAACACACCCGGAGATTTTTAATTTTTAACCCACTAAATTTGCTTTACTTGTTGAGACAGCAATTTTTCGCATTTTTCAAGTAAAAAATTCACTCTGAAGGTAATATTTTTTACAAACTAACTGACACATTCCATACTACCCGTTCTCCAAGAGAGGCTTGCAATACCTTTCATGCGTTTCTTTCCAATGATTTGGTAAATTTACTTTAAAAAAATACTCTTCCATTATTCACAGAGCTCTTTCTCCTCGAATCAAAACACATTTTCATTTCCATAACCAAGGAACTACACGTATATAATTATTCTAAGCAGCTTGACAAAATGTTTTTGTTGCCTACAAACGCGTTCACTCAAAATTTTAACAAAGCGTAATTTAGGTTCAACTATGTAATAGTTGGAAATAATAGAACGCTAACCGATAAATGAGACATGACTGTGAAATTATTGCACAAACATCACAGATTAAGGGCACATGCGCATGCATTAACTCGTTTACGAAAGCTTTAAATTGGAAAATACTCTGGTGTTTGGAAGGAGGAGAATGTTTAGAATTTAAGATCAACAACTGACACAAAACACGAGTAAACAAAAGACACATTTATGAGGATTGCACCGAGAATGAACAAAACGAAATGGCCACGTCGTATCAGACATGATTTCAAAACAAGTCCTCCAGTGGAAGCTAAAAACACTGATGTTGTTCGCTTCCAAGTTTATGAAGTGATATTTTTAAAGTAAAGCATTAAAAATATATTTTCAGCAGGGCTTAGCGCCAGTTACCAAGCGTTTAGTTTTCCATTTCCACAACGCACTTATGACGGTCAGAAAGTTGACGTGATAGCACAAGTTTACTGAGCGAGAGAAGAGGGTATCCACGGCATACGCCGCAAAAACGCGAATACCTGTGATTCAATCCAGCGACTTCGTGTGAAGAAACTTTCGGTTCGTTGCAATGCTAGATTTCAATGGAAAAAACATTACGTATTTTTACAAATGAAGGCATCAAGTACCATACAATATTTCTTTATTCATATTAGTGCAAAGCCTACCCTTCTTCATCGCAACCATAAAACCAATTCTCTTTCTGCCCCTTCACCGCTTTTCCAACATCCTTACCTCTATCACGGTCATTAGAAACCCTTCGCATCTCATTATCTCTTCAAGCCACCTACTTTTCCTAATACTACTACTATTACTACTAATACTACTACTTATTACATGATCTTCAGAAAGCAGGAATCAGAGGAAATGCTCTGAAATGGTTTAAAAGTTATTTGTCAAACAGGAAAATAGCAGTTAAGATAAATAATATGCAGAGTAACTACAAAATTACTCAATATGGTGTACCTCAGAGATCCGTATCGGGACCTATATTGTTCACAATTTATGTAAAGGGAGTCTTTAAATCCATCAAGCATGCTAATATTTTACTTTATGCAGACGATGTGGTACTGATAACAACCCACAAAGATATCACCCAGGCTGTAAAGTGCATGCAAGAAGACCTATACAACATAGCAGTATGGTCACATGATCATGACCTAACAATTGACCCTGATAAATCTAAAGGAAATCAAATTATTAATAAAGGATATAAGATAACTCCCAAGAAACTCTATCTGCATGAATATAAATGTTTACATAAAAAGCACATTTCACAAACTTGTAACTGCATCCCTCTGGAACAAGTTTCACACTATAAATACTTAGGTATAACCATTGATCAGTACTTTAAATTTGATAAACATATAGTTAAAATAAATAGTAAATTGAGGAAAGTTAATTACCAGATGTATCAAATTAATACAATAGTCCCAACAGATATCAAGATGATGATGCATTGGTGGAATCAATATTACGCTATGGAATAACTATATGGGGAAACACAGCAAACTGTTATAAGAAAGCTCTGTTATCAACACAGAAAAAAATACTCAGATTAATCTATACAGGATATGACTCAACACGAAGTGATAAGAATATAGGCTCAGCATGCACAGAAATTAAGGGGTGTACCGATCAAAATAAATCAATGTATGCAAAACTGGGAATATTAAATGTAAATGACCTTTATAAATATGTATTGATACTAAATAATTATTTCAACAATACACTAAAGATCCATAAAGATTATAATCACTCCATGGAAATGAGGAATTTGACACATTACTACGTACCTAGATACTATAATAACTATGGTAAAAACCGAATGAATGTTAAGATACCAATGCAGATCAATGACTCACCTAATGATCTGAAGCAAATAGAATTTATTAGAGAATTAAAAATTAAGTTAAAAAAGTACTTTCTGGAGACATCCAAGCACTAATGTTTTGCTTGGGCCATATGTGCATGTTGTGCCAGAGGTTTAAATTTAATAATTTTATGTTTTTGTGATTTTATCTGAGGATGATATTTATGTGAGTGTATGAATATAAGGGTGGCTAAGTTGTATTTATGTTCAATGTATTAATGTAAAGAGATAAATTGATGCAACTGGAAATGCTAATACAAGCACTGATGCTTTACATTTGTCATATGTGCGTACAATGCCAAAAAGATTTAAATGTAATATTTTTATGTTTTAGTGATTTTACTGAGGATAATACTTATGTGAATGTATGAAAATAAGTCTGGTTATATTTTATTTATGTTTAAGTGTATATATGTAAAGATGTAAATTGATGCTACTGGATACGATAATCCTGGAACCTGCTGATAAGCATAATGCTTAGCAGGACCATTCCTAAGATATAACAAATGCCTTGTAACCCATCTAAAGGGAACTATGGACTTGTATTTTGTATTTTTAAACAAATTTTATGTAGAATTGACCCATTTTAATAATTAACACTACTATTAATGCTACTAATCTCACCCAATTCATCCACAAAATCTTTCTGGTATCGTTCATCATAATTCGTCCCATCCTTGTTCTATCTTCTATCACTGAATCAATAACCGGGACTCTTACTAATGTTCACAGAATAAGGAAGCCATTACATTATTCTTGCGCCCGATATTATCACCCAGAAGAAAATTCTTCGCTGTTCTTTTAGATCGGCCACCTTCAATTCCCTCGGCTGGCTCTCCTCCGCCCCAACACATCCAGTCCCACCAGTTTTCTCCCGTCCCGATAATGAAATTCGAGCTTCATCATCTTACAAAAGGAAGGGACAGTCTTCCCCGCCGAGTGTCGCGGAGGCGCTTCTCTGTTCTCCACCTTCCAGATCTTACACGCGACGACAAAAGCATCGGCGGAAGGAGTAGGTAGTGCAATTCCTCCCCTACTCCCTGCGTTCCCACCCTAAACCGTTCTCTGTACGAGACCTCTCTCTCTCTCATTTTGATTATTGCGAGGCAAGTAATTTATAGCTATCGTTTCAATATTTGCTTCCTGAAGTGTCTTTGATATAAAATTTTTATTCGTTCGTGGATGATTTTTTTGGATAATTTTTTTCTTTTCTGATCATTTGTTTCCTACAGTCTCCAAGCTGATTAATAGCTACCAACTTCGGTGTTATAATCGTGATAATTTCTTAGAAAATGGTTCTGTTGTTGATTTGGGCACAACAGTTTTGCGCCATTTTTGTTTTTACACAGCGTAACTTGACGTGAAACATTCCCGAAGGATCTCGAATATTATCGACATTAAATATAAATTTCTTCAAATAAATGACTAATTACTGTTCAAGTTAAAAGCGTGATTTATGCGCCTCGATCTTTATAAAATTGCATTATTTACCTCGTGGTGCAATGCATTCTTAATTAAAGTTAATAGACTTCATTCCCCGTCCAATAAAAGATGTTTCTTTTTTATTCACTCTAGCTCGCGAAAACGAGCGTGTTGTCGAGTTTTCATTGTTGGCGATGGGATGGCTCGCTTGCATGACCTTTGAAAGCGGCAGAACTGGAATTAATTACTTGACCGTATCCGCATAAGTGCGTTCACGGAGGAGATGCAGGTCAAGCGTAATGAACACGCCCCCTTGGCATGATTGGCAAATGATACAAACCAGCGAGCGAAAAAAATTGTTGTCCTGGGATTAAGTTCCGATGGACATAATATGATGGTACTAGGATAAGATTATTTCTGATTGATTAAGAATGTCTTTGACAAAGGGGTGAACGGTGAGTACAAAAGATACCGCGGAAGTAACATCATTGGTCGTTCCGTTCAATCCTAAGATTGGTTGACTAGAGCCCTCCACTCTTCCCTCTCTAATGCTAGTTTCCTTACTTCCCTATAGCTCTTCCTATGTACATTCTTCTTTATTTGGTCCATAAACTTATTCCTGGGTCTTCCTCTGAGGACTTTTCCGACTACTTTACCTTCAATTATGCTCTTCACAAACCCATTGTGCCTTAGGGTGTCTCCAACCCATCTGGTTCTTCTTTCCCGTATGGTGTTCCATTAAATGGTCCTCTCCTCTTCTACTCTTCTACACACTTCATCATTTCTTATTTTATCCGTCCATTTTATCTTCAGCATCCTCCAACACCAGGTTTTAAAGGCTTCGAGTCTGTTATGATCTGCTTTTCCAATGGTACATGCTTCCGATCCATAGAATGCAACGCTCCACTCGCATGTTTTCACAAACTGTAACCTAGTTTGTAGTCCTTTCATTATTAAGCACAACAGTTGTCTTTTTACCGTGAACGTCTTCTTACCCTGGGTTATCCCTCGCATTAATGCCCATTGTATATCATCCGTCCCACGTGATGGTACTTCCGAGATAGGTGAAAGAATTCACTCGCTCTAATTTCTCTCCTCTCAGAGTGACTTCTGGCTTCAGCTTCTCATTTTCCGTATGATAGGATTTTAGTCTTCGTTCTTTTAATGTTCATGTTGTACTCTATGAGAACTTGGTCCATTGCGGTTGGTGACCCATGAAGATCATCGTGTATTCCTGCTTTGACTGCGATATCATCTGCGAATCAGTTTTTTAATTAATTTAAAATTTTAATTTAAAGAAGCAAGATATTTAATTCTTCTCCGTTTACCTTTATCACGCTCAGTCCGATTTCTTTTGCCTCTCTCATGGCCTCCTCCAAGTACATGTTGAACAGAGTTCGATAGAGGTCACATCCTTGTGTAACTCTTGTTAATTTTAGCTTCTATTTGTCTTCCATCTCTCATTCGCAAAATGACAACTTGCTTCTTGTATAGTTGTTATTCTCCTGTCGTTGCAATCTATTTTGTATTATTTCAGCAACCCGAACGTCTCGTTCCACTCAACACTGTCAAAGGATTTCTCCAGGTACACAAATTCGACCTAGACAGTCCACATGAATTGCTTTATTTACTTTTACTCTCAGGCAGAGTATGGCCTCCCATATGACATGAGTCGTTTCAGCATGGAATTTTTGTGAATTTTTCGTCACCCAAGGTAAAAAAATTGTAAATTGCTTAAATAATGAGTTATTCTCGTGTTTTTTCCACTCCAATTCCATTCATCTGCACTCAAAACACTACATATGGGAATACTCTGGAATAATCTGATGCACGCACGCCAGTAAATTTTATTTACGTCGAACACGGAGAGTCAAGAAAATAACTATTTACGAATTTTTTTTGTCTCACTCTCTGCGGATTAGACTCATCCATTAAGTAGAGCAGGATGTTTCGGACAAAGCTGGAAAATATTGTCACGTACATAACGGAAAAATGTTTATTTTTCTCTACAGAAATTTTCCCACGAGACTAATAAAAACCTCTACTATGGGGTAATTTATCACCACTGAAGAGACAGCGAACACAGGAAGCTGGCCACTGTTGGAACGTGGGCTAAGACAAGGGTATCAAGAGGAATATGAGGGGTTATCAAAAATAGCAAGCATGAAGCATTAAAAGCATATATTTTGGTTAAAAGAGCGTAAGCCATCGTCAAAATGATGAAGAATAACCGAAGATATATTTCCCCGGTACGAAAAAACCCACGAATAAGATCATGATAGTCAATAAATCCATCAGCATACTATAATGACGTTGATTTAAAGCCATAAATTCGTAAATGCTAAAATAAGTGTCATTCAGGCCATTTTGTAACACAATTCACAGCATCAATCAAAAATACGCATTTTATCAAAAATAGAACTGATGACATTGTATTATGAGTTGTGCCATCATTTAAATGAAAAAAAAACATTAAAAAATCTTCCTTCTAAACTACGATGAACGGAAGTGAAGCCACTATTATCTATAATCTATACATCAAATCTGTCACACAAAAATTTAATTAAATTACTTAATCATTAATTTACCTGCCAATAATATCATCACTAACGATTGACCAAGCTCTTTGGCGCATATTAAAGGTAAAAAATGAAAAATATATGAATTAATCTCAAAAACAAGGATTTCGTGAAGATGAGATAAGAAACTCTCAAAACCGAGGAATGATATCTCCACCCCGTAATGCGTTTATTCAAGAAATACAGCTTTCTACAAGGGAGAGACCAAATATCAGCTGATGAACAGCAGTAGTAACCAGGTGAAACATACCCCCAGGCAAATCGACAACGCAGTCCGGACAGCCTCCATTTTTTACAAGATATGAGTTGGAGCTGGAGGAGTGAGCTAAGCATAAACAACATCACCCCTGATATCACACTCCTCTATTACGGCACATGTGCATAAAGCAAGGCTCAGTTTTTCGGGCGTTTACCGCACCTGTGCGTGCAAAATGAGGAATAAAGAACCCAGAGCGGGTCTCCGAAAGGGGCCGAAGTGGCGGCGGCAGGAAAAGTGAGTCGGCTGCCCTGCATCAATATCATCGCTCTATTTCCCCTCTCCCGCCGATCTCACATGACGCATAACCACGCTCTCTACCTCACGACGTTTCATTCTCCTGGGCGCCACCCAATTCCCTCCCCCCACCCCACCCTCCCGTCGAGCAGTTTCCTCTCCCTCCAGAGCCACCACACACCGACCGATATCCCCGGCCGCACATAGTTTCGAAACGGTTCCCGTGGTGGACGGATGGATGGCTGGGAGGGGTGCGCAGCGATGTACGAGAGGGTGAGAGCGGGACCTCCCACGAGAGAATTAGGTACACACGACATCCCGGGAAAAGATATCCCCTACCCCACGCCTCTGAAACAACAACCGAGGAAATAAAGCACCATGGGAGAGAGAGAGAGAGAGGAGAGTGGAATGGGAGATGGGGGGTGGAGCTACGACCGAGCCTTGAGGTACCCCCTTCCTCTTCACATCTCTCTCCTCCTCCCGCCATATCTTTCCGGCGCGATGGAAAGAGATGTGCGGAGGGAATTGAGGTGTTGCGCCAATCCCGCAACGACGACCGACCAACGCCCCACCGCGAGGGTTGAAACATCAAACCCATTTCCCTTCCCTCTCCGCCCCGACCACAGGCCCCCCCTGGATCAGATGCAGCGGACCTGCTAGAGGCAGAATCCTCTCCCCCGTCCCGCTATCCTCCAGACCCATCCACCCCCACCTCCCCATGCAACATCTCTTCCTTGGCTCATAAATCTCGCGGTTCAAGATAATCCACTGCGCCCTCCGTATATAGCGGCTCACAACGCACACACCTACGACACGTCCGTACTCTAAGGCACTTCCTTCCATTCCATCCCGGCTAATATCTCTCTATGCCGCACCTCTCAAACCATCGAAAACCGCTATTTCAGCTTCCTATGCCCCTTTCAGCGTCTATTATTTCGTCTTTCTTCTACGTCCCCCAAGCATGCAATAAAAAAATCAAATTCACAGCCAAATTCAGTAGCCATTACATTAACCTTATTTGACAAAGGAAATCGACTGCGAAATCATTACAATTCGCGACTGAAAAAATAAAAGGGTAATTCGCATACCATCCTGAATTTAGTTTCATCCTCCCTCGGTGTTTTTTCTAAAATAAATAAACATCACTATTTACTCATTCAAATGTCAAAGGAACCCTTATTTGAATGATCAACATTTGCTACAATTACTCTCCAGCTATTCACTTTATTGTCATGCCAGAAACTTTGAAGTGCTACAATGTAGTATGGTTCACAGCTAAACACTTGATCATAAAATATCATTCAAACACATACTCTTAATGCTTACACCCAAATATCAATTTTTCATTTGCAGTGGAATGAATCATGGACGCATTGTTCAACTTTTATTCAATTTATACACCTTATTTTCACTAAATTTAATTTTCTGAAGCAATAATGAGATTACCTTAGCCAGCACACACATGGAAAATATTTATTTACAATAATCATTCCGAAAAAGGCCAACGGGTATATATTCATCTAACATGGTCACCGATGTTCAATTTAGGAGACAACTCCCCCGTTGATTAGGCTGACGAGTGACCATTGAGATGACATACAGCTGTGCAGCTCTATATTTAAGCACATCATTCACCACAGCATCAGATCTCCCACCAAGTTGCGTGGTCAGTGACTAAAAAGAGAAACTTCACCCACTTAGGATTCAACCCAAACGAGGCTTTGCCATGAAAATAAAAAGCGAACACCTCCATATAATACAAAACACAAAGGCCTCTGCTGTCAACCCTCCTAAAGAAGGTCTACCAATGAATATGGAGGCTAAGCTGTAAGTTTTCTAACGTAAATTTCCGCGACCAATAATGCATTCAAGGAGCTTACTCGACCTCAGCACCTTTAAGCTAAGTACACATTGCACACGCCAGAGAGGCGTCGCCAAAGAAAGTTATGTCGTCCAGGGAGGGTTTCGTTACCCTTTCAAATGCCTTCCTCGCTTATTCAATTCGCCAGAGTCACTCCCAGACCACTCGTCGAATGGAAAGTAACTGATTAGCGCAGTCAATGGCGGCGACAATGGCGCTCTCGCGATCCCCTTGTAAGACACACTCCGCGTCGTGCGTGGCAATCTGGCCAAAGGACTCTCGCTCGCACCCACCCGACTCCACCCACGCGAAGGACGCCAAGCGTACGACCAACGGCTGGCTCGCTCCAATTCCCTTCTGTACCATTCTCGGCTCCTGGGGAGAGAATATATTCGCATACGTGCACATAAGAGCGGCGTTCGCGACCCCAAGACTCTCAATACGGGCCCCCATCCCCACTTCAACCTCTCCTCTAAAAATACGTCAAAACCATTGTTTTCTAGAGGTAGAGGGAAAGCAATATTATGTATGATTTTACACTTCCCCGGCAAATAGCATTTGTGTAAATTTCTCGGGCTCGCCACCGGGTAAGAAATTCATAGGCAGCCGACGTTTCGGGTTCCGACTCGTTACCCATTCTCAAGGCTACTGATGCGAGCTTGAAAAGACCGTCGAAAAGAAAAGAAAAGAAAAGAAAAGAAAAAAGAAAGAAAAGGAAAGAAAAAAGGGAAAGCAGTGTTATTGCGTATATCCTCGCAGCTTCTTTCATCTATTCAAAATTGTTTTCGGGATTTGTTTCGCGAAGTCCAGTTAAAAAATAAACGTTCCGCTTTTCTTACTGCGAGCCTAGTCAGAGTAATGAATAAAGGCTGGGACACAATCAACGTGTACGTGTGACGCGAGACGTAAACGGGACAACGGGAGACAGGGAACGCAAGTCATCGGTCACAATCGATGTTAACGCGGCCCGGAGTAACAATTGACTAACGCAGGCGCAGCTAAGAGATCAGGTGTAAACAAGTGTGGAAGTAAATAAGTTGTCTTAGCCAAGAGCAATCTTCAACAGTTGGATGTATCTGCCGACAGATGGCTCCCATTCCCGGATTCTCAGGACTATTCTGATTGGTTTTCCGTGTACGGGACACGGGAAGAGATGAAAGTTGCCCATCTCTCGTGTACACGTACTCCCCATAGTACACGTTGATTGTGTCCGTTCGCTATACTTTCCAGTCAGCCATCTTTTCGCGTATTCCCGTTAACGGCTCACGTTACACGTACACATTGATTGTGTCCCAGCCTTAACTCTCCCGATGGAGCTCACGGTAAGAGTAGCAAAACTTTGAGTTTAATAATGAATAACGTGCACAATCCCGAAAGCAATTTTTATACATAAGGAATAAATTGATGCAATTGCTATGAGAAAAATTCGGCCTGGACCGGTAATCAAACCACGGACCTATGGTTTGCCGGACCAATGCGCAGACCACTACGCTATCCTGGCTTCCTGATTCTAATGGCAATTTTGGTGGATACACTGGAACGAGATATTAGACCCTTTGTATCTTGGACTCTTTCCACTGTACACACCAAAATTTAAACGTAGGAAGCCTGGATAGCGTAATGGTCTTCGCATTGGTCCAGCAAACTAAAGATCCGTGGTTCGATTCTCGGTCGAGGCCAAATTTTTCTCATGGCAATTTCATCAAATTTCACCTGCTATGTTTGAATATTTACAAGGAAAATATTTTGGACTGATGACAAGGCCATCCTTTGCTGAGGATAGACCCAACTGCGTTTTTGATATTATTCATTAATAGTTATTAATCTAATAATTTTTACTTTTAAATGCAATGTTTTTGTGCACTTCTCGTTCAATGTGAAATAAAAGTCAGAGTTGATACTGCAATGAAAACATAGGAACGCCATTACAGCCACGTCGAGGACAGCCATGAATAGGATAATATGATACGAGACCAACATGAATAAACATAGAGCACTTGGCACGTAATCAAGGGATTAGGGTTCGAATTACAATTCAAGTGAATGATTTTTCCATTCTGAATTACACGCAAGTGAGTGACCATTAGCGGGAGATTCCATTCAAGTTATTGCGAGGACAGAGCCGCAGTTCTTTTGATCAATAAACAAGGTTTCCGCATTATCTTGATCGTTTGAAACTGCAACCGTCTGCAATAGATTAGTGACATTGAGAATTTTCATTGCACTAACGGTTTACCTATTTGATTGTCATTCTTGAAGTTTGCCAGTGACGTGCGGCTCCAGAACGTAAATCTAACGTGCGGTGATATGGTCACTATTGTCGCTACCTATCCGTATTGTAATGCGAAATCATTTCATCGATCTCCTGGTTAAGTGCTGTAATCGATTTATTGATGAAAACAGGGTTCATAACCACATAAGATTATGAATAAGGCTATGGCGTAATTAAGCGATGTAGAAACCAGTCAATCGCCACATTGTATTAAACCATAGGAAGGAATTCTTCATAGTGCATCCCGAAGAATGAAGTGATCAATGGTGAGATAGGAGAATTGTTCATAAAAGATTTCTGTACATCGTTGTCATTCATTTTCAACCATAAAATTGGATTGAAAATAACAAAAAAGAGGGAAAATGATTAAGCCCAGCTCTACTTCAGTGCCATCTACAGGACGGATGGCGTTGAGACAGCACTTCCTCATCCTAGCCCTTTATTCCCCTCCGAGTCAAATCGAGAAGCCGTCTTCAGATGAGGCGTCGCGTCGGGTGGCACGCAAAGACGTGAAATTGACTTGGTGCTTCCGCAGCCAGCATGGAAATGGATCTCCCGCATCAACTGTGTGTAAACATTTTCTCTCAACTCAGATTGATTGCCAATGGTTCGCACGCTTTCATTCTCACGGAGCAAGTCGAGATTCAACAGAGTTCTGGGTACCGGATATCTCCTCGGCACGATCATGAAACACTAATTGATTCAGCTGAGACAGTCACTTAACAGATATCTTTAGGATGAAAATATTTCGAAGAAAAACAAGCCCAGGATCTGAAAACCCATAGTCAAGCTTATAACAATATATAGTAGTGATCTGGTTATTAAAAGAAAAAGAAGAAAGAAATCTCAAAGTGGTAGAGATGGATTTGTGGAGAGGATCCGCTGTAATACTTCGATTGGATCGAGTTCGGAACATTAGAGTTTGTGAAATTATAGACGTCCCATATGACATTATTTAATAAATAAGAGGAAAGCTGCTACACACGGAAGTATGGAAGGTCAAAGAATGGAAAATGAGAGACTACCGAAACAAATCCTCGTGTGGACCTCTTTGGGGAAAGAAGAAGAACCAGGAGGAGTTGGATGGAAGAGAATAAAAGAGATGAAAAGAGGGGTCTATGAGATGAGCGATGGAATAAAATGGAGCAAAGACCAACGAAAATGGATCTTGAGAACCAGAAATGGCCATATAGCTAAAAAAATCCATTATTTAAACAAATTCGACAAATCAAATGGTAAAGATCAAAGGGATGGTGATTACCATTTATTTATTGGTCTTTCTCAGAAAGATCAGATGCTTTCCCGACCAATGATGTCAGTGAATACTTCTCGAGTTCACCACCGGTCAAACTCTGCATTTCTGCTGACGTTTCGAAGTGCCTAACGTCAACTATCATCAGTGCCTGAATCAAACACGAACATGCTGCACTAACGGTCTCCCTAAGAGTTGGGTAGATGTTCTACGAAAAATATAAAAAGAAAAAGATGTGGAGTTTTTGGACAAATTCTAATTCATGCCATTCAATTCTTATAATTACGAAAATAATAAGAGGGCAAGATGAATGGTAAGTTTGTCTTAAGGTGATTTCTTATGTATGGGACAAATACTGAGTCATAACGAAATCATGAAAATAAATTTGAGGGAAAAATTTATGTAAAGGATGACGATGAAAGATCAAGGACAGAAGCAGCAAGAAAATATTAAGGCATGTTGAAACTAGCAATTATGAAGGAATGGAGATATTATACGAAAAGAGAATGGAGATGAGGCTGCAGCAAACCAACTATCGGACTGAGGACACGCGATTGAGAAAGTTAATCACGCAGCGCTTAAAAGTCATTTTGGGTTACAAAAATCATCACCACTTCATTATTGGATTCTCCACAGTGGCACCTGTTTGGAAAGGATTCCAACAGTTGAAGTCATTGAGGCTTGTTTTTGATAAGTGTCAGAAAGCCTCCGTTTTTTATTATCACCATTATGTAATTTACCGGTAGAGGTAGGCTTCGAGGGACACACTTAGTCAAAATTTTCGACATCATCCTCCAACTCACGGTATCGATGCCCGCATGATCTGAATATAAATGAAGATCGTGATCTTCCTCTTAAAAGAGGCTCAGATATCCTCTCTCTTGATCTTTCTCCGATCGACCAGCCTGACCTCAACCGACTACGTGCTCGGCAAATAAGACTCCGTTCTCACTCCTTCACTCTGCGATGAGAAATACGCTGTAAGTCAGGCGACGGGAATTGCGAGAAGTCAAACGAGCGTCATTCTGAAGAAAGGAAAATCATTGATTTCAATTTAAGGAACTATGTGGGAGAAATATACGTGAATAAACGGTGTTCTAATAAAAGGAATAAGGATACGATAGGGATGGGAACGGTTTAAGAAGGAAACTAATATGACATGTAAGCTTTGAATATACCAAAAAATACTGATGCAAAATGAACTAGTGATTGAAACTAATAGTTAATGTCTACCGCGGAAAAGTGGCGCACAAAGACCCCATGCGATCTGATTAATATGAATCGCTCTCATTATCCGTTAATTTATAAAAATAATAACGTAGTAGTAGAAAGGATCCAGAACGACCGAATAATCAGAGAAATAAATGTAAATTATGCGCAACGAACGGACGAACAAATTAAAAATAAAAACAAGCGCCAGGGAAAATGTCAACAAAACAAAGGTATACAAAACTGGTCCAATTCGCTGAGTTATTTTCATGGCAACACGCAAAGAAAAATCTACGTCAACTGACACACTAATCACTTTTGTACCCAGATACACAGCGAGCGTAGGCACGAAATGAAACATACAGCCATTGTGACTGACATGAATTTTATATTTAACCGCTAGAGTAATGAGATCGAGGATTAACGTGAAGAACGAAGATAAAAATGCGAAAGCAAAACATTACATTAGACTCTGTGTATTATACCCAATTCCATACCCAAGGGAGAGAGAGAGAGGGAGAGAGAGAGAGAGAGAGAGAGAGAGAGAGAGAGAAACGGACCGCCATGGAGCAGATAAGTTCAAATACGAGATACAGGGAGAGCAAAGGGAACAGAGGGGCGGCAGGAGGAAGGGTAGGGGGCAGTTGCCTCCCTCCTCCCACCCCACTCTCTTTCGTACCGCGCGACATGCACACATAATGTCGCTCACTGTATCGCGCCGCGAAGCGTGCCAATCTCCTTGGCATCTCCATCCGTCCTCTCTCTCTATATCTCCCGCTCGGCGCATGATTTACGGTCGCGGGCGCCCGATGCGCTCGATAGTGTTCAAACGACTGACTGACGGGACGAGCATCTCCGGAGAGGGAATGCGACGGCGGCAGGCAGGGGAAAGAGCAGAGTTGGGTACACAAATCACTCGAAACGGCTTCAGGTGGAAGATTTCTCTTATACGGAAGGAAGAATTTTTCTCACATGAAATTTCACTCAACTATTCAACTAGTATATTTTCAAAATATGGAAGCAGAAAAACCGCATGTATTCCAAAACTTGAACGTAAACATATGCTAAAATAACCAAAACATGTCTATTTGATAAATCCTGGGATACATGTCATCCCCAACCGAGTTTGAAAGCAAAATCTGCTAAGGTAGTGGCTAAAAGATCAACAAAATTACTCACTTTGGAAACTATCCTGCATGTTTTTAAAAGGCCGCATAGATCATTTTGTGCCTTTCCCCTCTCTCATTTATATGCATATGAATGATCCTGATGTATGATGTAATTGCAAATTAGCTGTAACTTATCACATCACTGCTATGTTAATAGAAACGACCTTCCCGGTCAATTATCGTAGTATCTCTAATATGAGCAATGGACAAAAATTTAGTAAGATAAGTATTTCGCCGTAATATCAACAATCGTAACATTTAATTGACCTTTAATCGAGACGAGTTAAACACCACGCATCAATACAGTACCATACACTAAATTAGGCTTCGTGGTAGATGCAATAATGTCATACCTGCCGGCACTTACAATTCACGGGCCAGAAATGTTCACTTGGATATCGATTTTGGGAGCTTCTTTAAATTCAGCCCCCTCAATGTAAGCTCCAAAACTTAACTCCCCGAACGCCGCAGCATGTTAGTGAATACGAGGAAAAGTGTATGAATGCTAGGCTCGCGTTCACACCCTGCTCAAAGGTAAGATGTGCGCCAAGGGTGCAGGAAAGGTGCAGTAGGTAGGGCACCATATTCAACCAATGACAGATGGACGGGCGCGGGAGACATGAGATGAAATGTGATGGAAGGCGAGTGGGAAACTAAGAACGATTGATGGAGAGGCTTGGAGGAGGAGAGACCACGGGTTAGGAGACACAAGAAGCATTCCGCCATTATAATCCACAATAGTAGAACTAACAATATGAAATTTGTCTCAATCTACAAATTCCAACTTCACAATTTCATGTTTCCAGCTCTCAATTTTCTCGTTACGGCATGGCACACGTAGCACAGTGATAATGATAAGGTTAAAATTCAACATGAGCGTCTGCAAATACATCTAGCACACATGCCGTTCCAAAAATGCTTTCTCCCCCAGCCACAACCACTCGCGACGGGAGTCAGGATAGTGAGAACAAAATGTGTAATTTTCTGGGTATAGGGTACTATTGGAAAGCGACAGACTTCAGAGGGAAAGGGTTTGATATCGACTCTCCAACGTGTGAATTTCACAATTCACCCGAAGTTCATCGTTTCAACAGAACCTTTATTCAACTAATCCTTTCTTAACGAGTTTTTGAGACTTGCTATGATTGTACCACGCAAAAAAAATGCACTGAAATGAGACGCAATTTCCTTTCAGAAACAGATTAATTTTTATGGAGATATTATCTTGATTAATTACAAATAATTGAGCCGGACTTACTTTGTTTATAACAGGCAACAACCGTGGTACATACTCATTTGAATACACCCCTGCGAAATGAAGATTTGACACTCCTAAGGACATAAAACAAGGACATGATAACAATTGGTGTCAAGATATGTCAAAAGTAAAATATTATATAGCTCACTTAATGTAACTACTTTTCAGAGAGAGGCGAGGAATAAATTAAGTCTCTTCATAAGCTAAAGATGATTTCAAGGATATATGAACTAATGCTTTCCTAGAGTACGAGGTGGAGATATTCCTCTCGGGTTCTCCACTGAGCCAGGACGAAGTTACTATGAACGAGTCGGAAATCGAAATCAGCCTCAAACTGCCCTCTGAAAATACAACATTCGAGTCAAAAATCAAAATGTTGCCCGTTTTAGAAAAAATACTCTAGATTTTCTGCATAGATCGAAGGAATTTAAATCTGAAAATTCACAGTTTAAAGAATCATGAGAAAAAGCTTCATTTTTCCACTGAATTTCATATTCCATACCGTCCTATCCTCTATGTGACTGCAATGTCAATGGTGGAACTTTAAATTGGTTTATATTTTCCTCAGAAGTATCCTTGTATTTGCAAGTATGCGCTCTAATAATTCTTTCAAAGTGGAAAGCAACTGAAAACATGCTATTTCAAATTTATGCCGATAACGACTGAGTTCATTTGGAGTGAAGTCGGCCCAGAAATTATAACGGAAACCTCAGCAATCATGAGATGCAAGAATATTTAGACGAAAAGAGAATAAAAAACTTCAAAAAAGACTCAGACAAGGTGATACAGACTGAAAAAGAGGCCTTTTCGAGGCATAAGAACTGCCTACTAAGAGGATGAGTTTTAGACGACAGAACTCATAAAGATTCTTATGGCTGGATAAAAGCTTGAAAGCTCCCTTAAAAAATTAAACCTCTAACTTCAGCTACTTGCTTCTCTGTGCAACAAAACGATTGCATCGAATTCCACCAGGAAACCTCAAGAGTCGAAAGGCAAGCCGCACGAGATTGGAAAGGATAGACCGAGCTTTTATTCCCCCGTTCCAAAATCGTCAGTAGCTGGCAGCGCCGATTTTCAGCCAGAGTGAATCCAGAGCGGACGGAGCAGACTTCCTTCCCGGCAAGAAAGAGGTGAAAGCAATGAAGGGGGCGGGGCCGAGCTGAGGAATAGGCGACCGGCGGGAGGCTGCAGTTGGAGGTGGGAATACGTCGGAAGAAGAGGGACAGGCAATGGGAAGGAAAGCGGGGGCAGAGGATGAGCAATGGAAACCCATCTGTCTCACTCTTCGTCTTCAAACAACCGAAAGAAATTCATATTGGTGTGGGACATGGTGGGCTACGGAAGAGGAAATTTAAGGTGGCGTGAGCGATTTTTATGAACAGACCTGCATAAAAATTAGCACACGACTTATCACAGTTGATATTCATGGATAAAATGAAAACATTTGCATCCTATTGGTTGAGTCTTGCGGAACTTAAATGCCATTTTAGCACATATCCTTCAGGCATATAGCATGTACATATTTTATTATAATTCGATTATGTACTTAAACATTTCCTTAGAAACGTGAGACAATACTTTCCTTTTTTGATTTATTGACAATTTACAAAATATAGTTTACATGATGCTGTGGCGGGTAATGGTAATGGATGCACTTTCCTTAATATTAAAAGTTGTTACTAAAGAAATATCACGGAGTTACCCTTATTTTACTCCTCGAAAACAACATACTTAAACGTAATTTCGTCTAAATTTAGAAATCTGAGCCGAAAACTCGAATCAATAGAAGCATTAATCGAGAAGAAATATGTATGACATTATTCAAGTGCCATTGCCATTACTGCTTGTATGGTGAGTTTTAAAGCATATTCAGGTTAATTTTATCGAAACGTTATTCAAGATTTTGTACGATTTCCTCGAATAATTAAAATGTGCACTCAATGATCCACGATCACCGCTGCAGCCACTCTAAAAGGGAAGCATCTGCGCGGCTGCGTACCTTCCTAACGGAAATAGTGGACACGCTCGAAAGATGAGGGATGCAGAACGGAAGAGTAAAGATAAAGCAGCGAACCCCACCCCCGACTCTAATATTTTGAGATTCACATATAAAAGAGTAAAAATAACCAGCATATGGTGCAGAGTTAAAGGGTATTCGCGGATATCCTGCATTTCTAATTCCTATATGACCTCATTAAACCATTGTTCGATGATAACTTTGAAAATTTACCATTACCCGCCACAGTAATTGGAAAAGAATCCACAATAACAAAACCAAATTGGTAAATATTAAAAAAAGAAATATTTTCTGTTAGCTATTAGCGCTAGTTCACGCAGCCACGAGCACCCGAAACAGGAGAATCGCTGTCCTACATGGCACACACAACAAATTGGTTTTGTCACCGACTGCTGAAGCCTTGGGAGCGATGGCCAAGAGCGATCGGGCTTAAGATCACTCTAATTTCGAATGAGATCAAAGGATAAACCACACTCTCCAGCTCGTTTTCATTAAGTTATACACCCAATTCACATCATCTCAGTACCCAAGTACCACACGCAAACGGGAACTCATTCACGCTGCAACGCTCACCACGAGTGGTGCGTACTGACAATAGCCATTTTTCGTAATTGCGCTTAACGCTGTATAAGTCATACGTCGGTGTAATTTGGCACCACTGATTCATTATTCCGTCACCATGATTTGCTTACTCTCCTTATCGATATTTTTGCCCTCGTTTTTCCTGTATCACCGTGTTGTTCGGTGGCGCTAAATGATATTGGTAAACAAATATTGTGCTTGCATTATTCTCCCCAGAACGCGGGAGATGAAATTATGATACAACCTCATATCGTTCAGCTACACCTCTCTTCACGTTCGAGCTCCTTCCATAACCGACATACCAAAGCCATCAAAAAAAAACACTAACCAAACAAAGCAACTATGTATACAAAATATGTACCACCATGGATTAAACTATACCACTGCAAAGGATCCAGGAGTTCCCCAACATGTTATAAGGGTAGAGTCATTCGCTTATTGCTCATTTTAACAAGGTACTCAACAATGCAACGGAAAATAGTGCATTGGTACAATCTATATCCATTAATTGTATTACGTACAGGGTTCAGTGATCCACTTGTCGTAGTTCCGCATTCCGTCGCAACTTTTGAGAACATGAAGAGGCAAAAAAGTGGGGACTGCCTGTAATGTGTTGGAAAGTTTCAAGGCAACCCTGAAATGGGACGGTCAGAATAGATACTGACCAACGATCTAACAATATATAGGCTCGATGACAAATGGTGATGATATTGGTGTATCTTAATGCGAGCGAGATAGTTCCCTTGTCATAGAAGGAGACCATATTCGAATTATAAGTTGTAATTTCACCAGCTGTGAGACTCTCGAATTAAATATTGCATTATTAATGGTGCAATAACATAGTTTTACATGACAGAAATTGTAAGTGATCGAATGAAAATATCTAAATAAGTCTTTAACTTGACTCATAAGTTTCACGCGGCACGTTTGAAACTCCATCAAAACGGAAGGTTTATTGTGATCCAGAAGAATTTACTGCGGTGACAATATGATTAATTTTCAAAAATACTTGAGAAAACACACAAACTACACACTGTTGATTATTTGACGAGATCTAAGTGAAGGGAATGTCTCATTTTTAGTATAAAGTCTCTCTGGAGTCCACACACGTACCATTTCCCAAGTAAAGGGGCTGGTATTTTCTGGCAAATATCTCGGAAAGTGATTTGGTAAGGGGTTGAATTTTTGGTGCCAATGGAAGGGTGATATATTTTTCTTTAAAATGAGACCAAATTCATCGATTTCCCGGTAAAATGATATTTTGCTCAAACTACCTTAAGGAAACGGATTTAGGATATGGACGGTATGTCTGTCGTTTTGCGGCGACGGGTCTTGAAGGGGAGAAGGTGTAGTCAGTGGAGGGGGGAATGGGATGGAGGTGGGGGCAAGGGAGGAGAGGGAGGGGTGGAGAGGGGGCAGTTGGGGGGAAGAGACTCGCCTTCCATCTTGCCAAGCGAATGTTCTCTCGCATGGAATGAATAAGGAAGGGGCGAGATTACGCCGTCGTGCAAGAGAACCTCCGAAACGGAGCAGTGAGGTAGAGTTAAAAAAAATGGACCGAGCGAGGAGGATGGAGGGAAGAAAAGAACTCGCGGAACAGAAGGGATGGCACGGGTGGGAAGGAACAGACACATGGAAAGGGAGAGCGAGGAGGAGTGTGTGGGGGTAAGCGGAGGGGAGGGAGAGAGGGGTCGCATTTAATCAGGATGAAAGTTAAAAACCATGAATAAAGCATGCGTGAGGCAGTTACATGGAAGAGGACCGAAAGGAGAATATTTACCCCGAAATTGAATCTCGCCATCTTTTGAGAGGGGTCGCAGATTTCAAGATTAAAATAATGGACGGAAGAGATGGGGGAGGGACGTTGGGGGAATGGGAAGGAAAATCTTCCGCCCCTAAATCCCTAGGTTGCGTTAGGGGCTCCGCAGGCGGCATGAATGGGGGAAGCTAGCGATGGCTGATAATACAAATCGGCCCGCATGTCGCATAAACGGTCAAAAGAATGACGAGTTATGGTTTCAATCGGCCAATAAACATAGAATCAAATATTTACTCCCTCCCGAAGTTTCAATATCTCAAGCTGCCGAGAATGTTTCATATTAATGAAACTCCTACTCAAGCGACTATGGTCAAACGGATTTTACTGTAGTCCTCTTAGAATCAGTAGTATACGAGGAGCCCACAGGGAAAAAAAGGATATTACGAGCCTAACCGCTGGAGAATATATGGCTGAGTGTTTTCATTTGGTAAGAAAACGTTGCATGGATAGAATTTGTGACTTAGTTCTTGTCAGAAAATTTGATGTCTTCGATGATGAAAGCAAAACTAGACATTATTTCTCAAACGCAAAATCAGATGATCAGAAATTGGATGAATTTAACATCTCATCTTTGTGCATACAAAAAAGCGAAGACCAACTATTTTGTGTAACTAATGGCCTCCGCGGGGACTCAGTGAATGGGAGTTCCAAAATAGCTTTCCCAGAGATATGCCGGCGAGAGGGTATCATGCATACAGAGAAATGCATTAGGTGATAAGGGGGCGTCTGTGACAAATTCAGAATAATCTTTGGCTCCAAGAAACGATTGTTTTCGTAAGAAAACTAGTTCTTGAGTTTCAATCGATTTATCAAAAATTAAATAGGAAGCAAAAATAAATCCCAATACCACGCAAGCGATAACAAGAGAATCTCTTAACTGATAGCGAAGCAAGAATATCGAGAATCGCACGGCGGCAGTAAAGCGATTCTTTTATTATGATAACGGATGTCCTCGAAACGAGTATTGAAGGAGATTCAGGAGAAATAACTGATGGCCCACAAAATAGCTCTTAATTTCGCTTTACCATCCGAGGAGACTTGAAGAATGAGGTGTGACTTGCTAGTCAAAGTAACTGCTGCAAGAGCTTTGCCAGATTGAACGGTTTAGCGCAGATTGGACGATTGAGAACTATAATTTCAAAAATCTACGCGAGTCGCAGTTTGGCCGTTTTCACAACTGGATACTGCGTTTTTTGTGCGGGGGCATTAGGAGATAAAATACATAAGATCTGACATCATGAGGCGATCTTTATAACAGAAATACAAATGATCGGTTGACCCGAGGAGCTTGTGTCAACTAGATACTAACAATACTAATAGGTATTGAGGTGGCTATGAATATAATTATATAATTATAAGAGAACTATTATAACCAGTCACGTAAGCGTACGTCTTAAGAGATGAAAGCTAACTGGGACGCTTCATTTGTTTCGGAATGTTTAGGTAAGGACAAATCTTACAATATGAATTCTGAGAAAATTTGTTGCTAAGTGTAATTCCACTCTTAAAAATATTAGTACGTAAAAGTAAATCTAAAGGCGTGTTCTCCTCCTCATTTTCCACCCAAAACCTGATGAAATGCTCGAACAAAGCTACGGTATGAAATTTGTGTAAATAAAGTTAAGGGCCGGAGTGCAAGTTTCTGCGATTATGGGAAAAATCGCGCGCATTCCGTGCGATTAACGGCTTAACTCACCAGGCAACCCTACCAGAAAGTATGCATATTGAGATAAAGTGCAAAATAATTTTGTTTATTCCACAACATGTTATTCATATAGTGCAGCCAGTAAGATCATCATCAGGAACATCTGGCACACTGATTCCCCAACAGGTGACACCGGTTGCTCGGTGTGGATAAAACGTTGTGGAGTTCTAAACAGTTAATTTAGACTTTCTTCCAATGAGAGGGTGTCCCGACAAATTACGCCGAATAAGAATCATTTTTAGAGGATTCGTGACCTCGCGATACTCGCGGCATATCGACTGACAGGCGCTTTCGTCTATTCAGATACAAGGGAGGGCACAGTTGCTCCGCTGCAGACACCGGAGTACCACGGGCGAATCCCGCTCAAGTGATCGCAAGGCTGCGTCAGGGCGAAGGGGTATAATAAGGAGGAGAATAAGAGGAGGATAGATGAAAGGAACAGGCTGGAGAAATGAGATGAGGGGGAGGAGGAGGAGGAAAGAGGAATGGTTGCCATGCGACGAAGAGATAGCCGTGAGCAACGAAGCGGGCTTCGCGGGGCGGGTGAGTGGAGGGGGTGGGGCGTGGAAGAGGGTGAGGGGAGGATCGAGGAAAGAGTGCGTGTAACAGCGTTGGGTGGGTTGGGTCTCGAAGGAATAGGTGGGGAGTGAATGGTGGGGGGGGGAGCGGCGGGAGAGAGGAGGAGGAGTTGGTGGTTGGGGACCAGAGGAAGAAGATTGAGTTACCCCAGCGAGGTGCGCGGTAAAAGAAAGCGGAAGGGGGCAGTGGGGGAGGGAGCTACAGTAAGGGGGTGGTACTCGCGAGTGAAGGGGGAGTACTAAGAGGATAAGGCCTTGAAGGCCTGAAGCATGTCATGCCCCTCTCGCAATGGGCATTAAGGAGGTCGGAACGACTTTTGTTCGTACACAGATTTGCGATAAACTCTACCCACGTGTTATCATAAGTGATCTCAGTAAATAATTGTGAAAAACCTGCATCATACAGATTTGGATTTTCAGCAAATAAATACTATTTTCACGCGTAACATTATGGCACAAAACATGAACATATTTCATATTAAACCGATCAAATATTTAAAAATTTCCCTCTAAACGCGAAATAATACATTTCATATCATAAAATTTCCTGTTAACAAAGATTAAGGTGTCACGCCGAGTCAGACATTCGAAAAAACATACTTTGCATTTATTTTCGTCTTAACTTTAAATACCGCGAAGAAAACTCACGTTATAAGATGCTTTAATAAAGACAAAAATTCTTTTATAACTCTCGTATCATTTCACTACCGCCTGTATGGTAGGCTTAAGAACAATCCCTTAAATGTACTCCTAAATTTTTTCTCGACGAGTTTAAAAAAAATGTAGACAGATGTGCACTAATAGACCCATGACTACCACTCCAGCCGCTTTGAAGTAGACCTCTGGAAGACATGTAGTAGTGAGAGATGGAAAATGAGGCTCAGGGAGAGTGCAGCAACGGGGAACATGAGTGGCTCACAAGCATCTTAAAGAAGCGGGAGAGAGGGAAAAGAACGATCCTTTGACACCTGGAAATGGGTTGAAGGCACAAGGGTTCCTAACTGAGCGTCGCAAGTTCACGCAAGAGTCATCAGATGGCCCCTACTTCAAACTGTATCCAAGGACATTTCCCGGTTCATTTGAGGTCGGAATCTCTCACAGGATCTTTAAGCTTAAAGCAAATATACCATGCAAAGTTAAGCAAAGGAAATATTTTAGCTAACTGTTAATAAAGCTAAAGAAAAAGAAATATATAGACGACCTGATAGAAAAATTAGGTAACACTTTCAGATCCAAGATACTGGAAACCAAATAAAATAGTAAGGAAAAAGCCGGAGAACTCTGACGTTCCCTGAAATAAGATGCTCTCATTACAGGCACTTGATACGAAATCTTGGATGTCTTGAAATGAGATCTTGGATGTCATGGATGGCTGTGAATTTATGAAATAAGTATTATTCAATAAACTTGACGACTTCAGGCGTCACTCTGTGGAAGGATTACACATTAGTATCGGTACTAACAGATGCTTCGTACTTTTCCACGATTATTTAAGAAGTACGACGCATTTCTCAGCTTGCTTCATCGTCAGGTACACCTGTTTATATAAGATTTATGCATTGATTGCTGAGATAGTAATCTCAAACAAGGTCGGGAGCTGTGGAAACAAACTTTAGGGAGAGAAAGCATGGGAACATATATTAAGAGGTTGTGAGGAGGTAAATTTTGTCGGAGAGGAGTGGGGAAGGGCACGGATAAGTCCTCATAGCCCCTTAATATATGTTACCTTTCTTTTCCTCAAAAAGTTAGTTAGTATTCCAAAACCCCCTACTTAGTTTGAGGTTACAATCACAACAATCAATAATTACTCTTTATGTAAACAAGTGTATCAGACGAAGTAGCAGGCTACCAAACGCGCTGTACTCTTTAAATAATTGTAAAACTTTCACATGGATTCTATAATAAGTATTATTCAAATTACAGGTAGCATATAATTTCAGATAGGAGCCATTCTATTAGTTGACTTCCTAAGTAGTTAGCAATATTTCCGAATAAAATGCTGAAATACCGGCTCTTCTACTCCATTATATTAAAACTCGCACGACGGCAGTTAAAAAAATATGAACAATCGGTGGAGTAAAGCAATTTGAACATGAAGTATACGTATTTCGATTGTATACGAAATCCCTCCCTGAGTGATGAAAACAAAGATTGTTTGATGAATGGGAGTGGAGCTAACCTGGCATAAAGTCGAAAGGAGAGCGAAATACGCAAAAGTAAGGTGTGGGAATAGTTCTTTGTGCTCTACCCCCGATTTATACAGCACTGACGATTACACGTGAATCTGGTGCGTTATTTTTTTCTTCCCTTGACAATATTTTAACTCCAATGACATTACACCATCTTGCCGAATAGTTCTTCAGAACAAGCATAAGAAACAAAACGCACGCTAAGAGATTAAGTATCCCAGCCTATTACCGAATAGGGTGACAAATTTCCTCGATTAACTCATTAATTATAGATTCATTGACACTTCAGTACCTATGTTCTTCATAGACGAACGTGGGGGGGGGGAAGATAAAGAAAAATTAGATATTATGATAAATTTTTATCAAGAAGCAGAGTTCTCAGGTTTCCTACCGAAGAATATTGTGTTGACCTGCTTAACGTATTCTACAACGATCTCAGCGTGAATAACCCACCCTGAACATGATTGCAGAGTATGTCACAAAAACGTCGGAGATGATCAACACCATCTGGTTGGAAACTAGAGATCTCTATATCTTAAAGATTCGCCGTGAAACTTAATATCTTACAAATATTTCTTACTTTTAACATCATACAAAGAAAAAGGTAAAAAAATAATTAAAAATGCAACCTCAAAGAGGATCCCATGACTGCAGCATGAAATAGACACCATTTACTAGCACTGCAAATGGTAAGGCAAAGCGGTCAGGCATCGTAGCGGTCGATGCAGTCGTAGTTCCCGGGGGAAATCAGTCAGCGGGAGCGATTGCTAGCCCTGGCTCCTCCTCCACTCCCAAGAGCACCGCGGAGGAGATGGAGATAGGTACTACCGACACACCCACCCACCCACCCACCCCCCAGGAACCCTCGCTCGATCCCACCCACCCACCCATCCGCCGACATCCCCCTCGACAACAAAAGCATTTCGCACGCACGGGAACGCGCCCCGACACGGCGGGGGTTTGCAACCTGGCCCGCGGGGGGGGCCCGTGGACAGGACGGAGGACCGACACCACTCCACTCTGGTCCGCGAGAGCTCGCAAACGATCAGGGAAATAAAAGAAACAGACCAGGCAAGAAAATGGATAGCCTATTGGGCCACGACGGCCTGATATTTTTGCAAGGTAAAATCCTCTCACGGGGCCATCACTCGTAAATGGTCCAATCCAACATCAGTATCAGGCTTAAAGCCTTGTTATATGTCGATTTCATCACATCATAATCATTGTCATCCATCATCAAAATAAACCAATTCACCGATAAAAATTTACACCAGCAAAATGCATCATGAGGGTGAAAAATCAAAAAAACTGATTGAAAATCAATGGTTCCAATTGTCCAGATCCAAAGTTGCGTGATATCACTGCTTCGCAGCAAATTTCCTACTTGTGCTACAGATGGCACGGCAGCGTTGAGCTCATTCATTGCCGTTTTGCACCGGATTGTTTATTATTAGCGTCACTCAACCAGTAGGAACAGGTTAGATGGATCATCTATCCTTTAGAATCCGAAACTACTATTTCCACATTATATTTTTCTCATGGGTTCACTATATTTATCCTCTCTTCCCGGTTACATAGTAGCGACCTTTTCTTCCAATCTCATGCAATATCAACTCCAAAAACTATTCCTGATATGATTTTGCAGTAACTATCAGCCATTTATCACCGGTCTCACATATTTACTTAGCCTTTTTCTGATTTCCTCTACCAGACAACTTTCTCAGGTTCTACCTCAACAGGCTCTACCATGCCCACATTCATTTGTCTTTATTGCAGTCATCGAGCTTACTCCACCTCCTGAAGAATAGAGGAAGCCTCAAATAAGATATAAGAAGAATAAATACCTGAAAATGATGAGTACCAAATGGCTCGGAGAGCGGAACAAGATGAAAAAGAGGGAAGGCAAACGAATTTACTTTGAACGACAGGAAGGAGAAATATAAGCACGAGGGTGTCAATTTACAATTAATTCAGGGATACAGGAATGAGGATAAAGAAAGGAAGATAATATTGATCGCGGAATTTGAGAGGCTTATAGCCGAATTGATGCCAAACCTGGATATCCCCTTAAATTTGATCCGGTCGCATTACGAAGATGCCATCAGCAATCCAAATAAGCCAAAATACCACGAAGAGGCATTTTTATAAGAGTGGACAAGCTAAATCATCGGGTGGATATCATGATAGTATGTAACGCTACAGTAGGGTATGCGAGAGGAATTTAAGGAAAACGGAGACTCACCATGATGAAAACCAAAGAAAATAGAATTAATATAATCGCACCTATCCCAAAAAAGACGCTGTAACATTGATACAAAATGCCTACGCATTCATTAATATAACCTCATGGTTCTGGCTGGTGGAGTTTCCTTTCACAGAGCCACTCTTTGCTTTCCTGAGAATATAAGAAACTTTAAAAACTCTCATACTCAGACTATGCTCAAATCCAAACGGGTTCATATAATACTCTTGGGAGATCGATCAAGGACTGAGATTCTAACTTATCCTGATACACCATATATTCGAGGCGATATATGTAATATTGGACAATTCATTTTAATATTTCTACCTCATCAGGAGAGATGAAATTATCACATAATTAATCAATTTAAGTAAGAGCCGTCATGCTTCACATAACTTACTTTACTTATTCTCATTCAATTGACCCGATGCAAACGTGGTCTTCCGACTTTTTTGTTCCAAGTGCAATACATTTTAGATTGACTTGTACTCATGAAAAATCGAAAGCTAACTCGACAGAAACAGCAAGACGTTTAGAGGACACATGAAAAATTGGACATTTTTTGGAAGAAAACACCTGGGGCTATGTACATGTATTATTACAATGCGAAGGATCAAAAACGTTCCAAGATAGCGAAATTGTATGTAAGTTATTTTTAGCGCGAGTCGGTGAAATGTCCTGTACTTAGTCCAAAATAAACCCGACACAATCTATACTTTCCCGTTGGTCATTTCACTGCTATTTAGATTCAAGTTGGTGCCTCATTGCTAACACAGATAGTGCTTATTTTCCAGTAATATATGAGAGGCTATATTTTTTTGTCAAGAGCTGATGGCAAAGGAACATTCTAATCGGAATAGACCTATCAGGAAAAAGATAATTCCGCATTTTTTAACCTTTTACCACGGAAAGGAAATTCATTGTACCATAAAAATTTCTGTTGCAGGCAGTTAAAAAAAAAATCATTCATTCGGCCCGTGCGTGATTCAATCAACGCCGAGCTCCAAAAATCGCTTTTTTTTAATAAGGTACTGTCGACTGATCAGATTCAAATAAAGTGCTGACATATTGCATTTTTGTTTTATGCACCTCAGTCAAATAACATGACCTCTAAGTGAAATAAAAATGTTAATAACAACACCGATCAAAAATTTCCCCAAAAATAATATCAGGAAATTTACGGGAGGTTCACAACGCATCATATATTTCTGAAATGATAACCAAGGGTGTGGGCCAAGGCTTGCCTCTCCCAGTTTTTGTGAATGTAGAGGTTCATCACTATGAAATAAAATAGGGGAAGAATAATAAAATTGAAGTGTATAAAGACAACTGCAATCCCTGTCCTGCAGTGCAGTTGAACGAAAAGAAGCTTTACTGCAAGACTGAAAGAAAACGGAAAATGCATGACGAATGAAAATCATATTGACGATTGCCAAACACGTCCGGGACACCAACCTTGAATGCAACATCTCACCAAAAACTCTGCACATGGAAGGAAGAAAAAAACTGACGTCTTGGAACAACTTGCAATAATTTAACATAGCCTACTAAAACATCCATTATGAACGCAATCCTCACCGTTACTTAACACGTCATTCCTTCAATAGATACCTTCCCATCTAAGCCTTCCCCCCTTTCCCTCCGGCCCTTCCCCGTCCCTTCAAATCATGTCCTCTTCTAGCAACGCACCCACAAATTATAATTATGTACTTTATTACTCAAACTGTCCACTGACAATGATATAAATGAATGAAAATCAATTAAGCGAGGAAAACTTGATTTCAAAAAAGTGAAAAACTACACAGCATTCAATATTTCGCCATGAATAAGTTTCATCACATCCATCTTCTCACAACATCACTCCTTCTCATTACTAGTTTCCTCTATGTAGTACAGAATTTTCACACCCCTCAAGTTCTACAAAGAAAGTACGGAAGTCTTTGGATTAAAAGTTAAAACGAAAGAATACAAGAGTATAATCGGTTAGAATGAAGTAGTGAACCAGAATACTATGTAACTTAGAAATAAATAACAGCCAAACGGCTGAAGAAACAATAGTTCTATATGATATCAAAATTTCCTGGCGAATCGTATTAATGAACTTCTCTCGCACGAAGGTGAATTTACTGGTATTTTAAGAATGTCAGTTTGTAACTGAAGACGGTGGCGGACTCAGCCAGAAACGTTGGCAGTTAAACACTGTTAAACCTCGCGTGGAGCGCGAGAGAACTTCATTAAAACAATAGTTCTAATTTTAAAAAAAGTAGTATGTCCCTCGACTCAATCCGAAGGTGGAAAGACGGAGGGGGGGAGTTAGTGAGGAAGGATTGGGGAGGAGGAGGAGGCTGGAGGGCAGAGGAGAGCAAAGGGCCGTCTGGATTTCGGAGGACGACGCTTCGGAATTGGGAACGCGATGCAAAGGCACGACTCGTACACTTGCGCACATTTTCCCTCCTTTTATGGACGACGCCTCGGTCGTCCCCGGTGTTAATAACGGCGAGGAAAAGAAAGCGCCATCCACATCACCAACCGGGGAATCTATGTAAATAAATAAATTAAATTGAATAAATAAAGAGCGGCCGAGTCGTGGCGAGAGAAGCGGGCGACTCTCGGATGCCATTAACGCCACCAAACGAGGAAAGGAAGAGTGGTTTCAATGGGGAGTGGGGGGAGGGGGGGCGGGAGTGGAAGGGGGTCTGTGGGATTGGGATGGGTACACATGATGATGATGATGGGAGCCAGCCGCGATGGTGCAGGTTAAAAAAATGAAACAAAAGACGACGCGATCCACCGAGTAACTCGTCCAATTCATCACGCAGCGCGGATTCCTCGCGGGGGTCTGGAAAAGGTTTCTCTCCGACGCTGGAACCTCTCCCAGACAAATGATTCTCTTGGCGCTGATTCGCGTCCATTCCAGGGGAATCCGCGAATCGAAAGCACAACCATGTCCCCGGGAGCATTAGTGGGGACAAATGCCTTCGATTTGCGGACCGGCTATCGGGGCCACCTTCAACCATCAACTTCTCCCACCTTTCACTGCTGACGATGCTAGAAAAAGGGGTAGTAGCAGAGAGATTTTCTATGGCGAAGGAAGAATGGCTGGTTATAAAAGTAGGAGGGCACAAATTGGAGAAAGTAGAGCAATTTGATTAATTTTGTTGTGCGTTAGAAGAAAACTGTGGCAGCAACAAAAGGAGGAGAATAGCGCTAGCGAAATAAACTTTGAACTATGGGAAGGAACTAATGACGGAGACTTGGGGCAAAGAGATAAATAAGAGCCTGGGGAAAAGTTCAAGATGCTTGAGTGTAGCGTTGCCTCAAAGAAAAGAAAAATAGAGTGGGCCGCAGACGATCGAGAGGTTAGAGTGAGTGAAGTGATGGATAAGAAGTAATACACGGAAATTAATACCAGGCTTGAAACCAGCGTTTCAGGATTTCCTTAACATTTCCGAGCAACTCATGGCTCCTCAAACCTTCACCCAACATCCCCCAACCGTAAGTTTAAAATTCACAGGCAACCTTACAAAATCAGGGGAATTATTAAAATAAATTTTAAAAAATTATTGTCAAATAAATGTTAATCAATAATTCCACAGAAAGATGCTTGTATAAATAAAATCAATTTGGAACTCAATACGACCAGGAACACTGGCTGCACCATGAACACCAAATATAATTACTGTTGATTTATTCATAACGTTGTTAGGTAATACAAGACCATCAATCCCATATTCTATCTTCTTTTCTACATATTACGCAAGTAGCACTACTTATACTAGAATCAGCGTCTATTCATCCTATGAGATGAGTTGTAATGTTCATTTAGGATCATATCCATAGTACCCTTATTTCTCCTCTTGTTTTTTTCTCCTAATTTCCGGTAGTCCGAGCGAGATGGTTCCCTAGTCATTATAGAGACCATATTCGAATTATACGTGCGAAATGATATAGTTTAATATGACAGAAACTGTAAGTTATTATATGAAAACATCTAAATAAGTCTTTAACTTGACTCATTTTTTTTCGCGCGGTGCGTTTGAAACTCCTTCAAAACGGAAGGTTTTTTGTGAACCCGAAGAATTTACTACGGTGACAATATGATTAATTTTCAAAAATAGTTGAGAAAAAATACAAACTACACGCTGTTGGTTTGTTTACGACATCTAAGTGTTAGAAATACCGCATTTTATAAATAATGCATCTCTGGAGTGCATACACGCACCATTTCCTATAAAAAACGGCTGGTATTGTTTGGCAAATATCTCCGAAAGTAATGCGGTAAGGGGTTGAATTTTTTGTGCCATAGGAAGGGTGAGATATTTTCCTTTAAAATGAGACCAAATTTAAGACACTGTCTCCGGCGTTACTCTGCGGAACTCCTTCATTTTGATAATAAAAAACACTCGGTTGTTATTCCACACTTTATTGTAAGGAAACGACCAGGGTTTCAGCATGTCATGCCATCTTTCCATCAATGCATTTTCAGCATGTCATGCCATATTTCGCTCAAACTACCTTAAATTAAAGCATCGTCCGTGGGTTGCGGTAGGACCTCCTTTAGGAAAATCATTCAGCCAATAACTGAATTTTAGCAATTAAAGGCAGAAACGGAATTTGGATCCAATAAAGTGGTTCAAAAAGGCTTATGTGCAATGAGGAAGTTGAGTGTTTATGTAAAAAGCTAGCATAGAAATGCTATTAAATGATGCGAATTTGTATATAGGTATTTAAGTTGTGTGAGTATGATCTTATGAGTATGTACGTAATTACGTCTATACATGTGAACCTATACATATTCATGAATACAATTGTAAACCTAAATTCGTGTGTGTGTTTCATTTTTGAGTAGTAATGTGAGATTAAATTCCCTGCATGTGGTGTCTTCTATGATACAAACCACAATATTATTAAACAATTTTATCACTGTATCACTTTATTATCATGTAACTGATAATCAAGAATGAGCACCTGATCTGCCTTTGTCAAATTATTCATAACGGTAACTCCGAAACAGGTTTTCATCTGAGATACCTATATTTCATCATATTGTTTAAAATATCCAAGCTAATGTGGTAAATGTATTTTGTATGGACTAAAAAGATATTATTACATTAGTTGCATGCAAGAGCACGTGAAAAATGGTACGGTAACAGAAGGAAAGGTACAGTTAAAGGTGAGAGAATTGGCACTGCGCACATTGCACCATTGTGACGCAGCAGAAGCTAAGACATTTAAAATATGACAGGGAATGATTGGGTATTGTTCCGTTCGTGAGTTGGCCATTTTCACAGAGCCACAGAGAGTTTCGTACGAATAATTTGAAGCCGAACGTCAATTATCGTCATATAGTTGCACTGAGTGCGAAAAAAAGAGCGACTGACTTGGAGAGTTGAGGAGGGGCGCAGCAGATGTGGGCATTGGACGATCAGGGCGATGACACTCGCCGCTATAAGCCGTACTTAAGAAACGGGATTCGGAGAGGCGGTTACAGAGCGGAGGCAGGGGAGCAAGGAAACAAGCAAAAGCGATTGATTTACGCCGCGAATTAAACAGAAATACGTCTACGACCCCTACACCGTCCCACTCGGCGCGTTGTTGCATCGGCCAATGGGGAGGAGGAGATGTGTGCGCGAGGAAGTTTCCGAGAAAAACCCATTCCCCAGACGACCTCTCTCTTCCTTCATCCACAAGAAGGAAGAGAGAGGGGATACGGGGTTGGGAGGGTGAAGGAATCCCGCCTCCTCTCCTCCGTCCCCCCCCCCCACTAATGGCCGACGGACACGAGATGTGAGAGGATGGAGGTGGGGCGGCGGGAAGAATTGGGGGATGGGGCAGGAGGACCGCGGGGGGAGGGGAGGGGGGGGCATTTTCTTTCCCTCGCACGACGAGGCGAAGGGCCACTCGAGAGATTGATTCCACTGCAACAAATCGACCCGTCACTTTTCAATGTCTTTTTTTTTTCTCCGCACGCCTCGCTCAGGTTTGTGTCCGAATTTCATACATGGATGTACTTTTGCTGGCATTTATCATTTGGGAGAGGAACTTCTTTCTTATTAATGCCTACACTCACGGCTAAAAAGCTTAGCTTGTCTCGGGAACATCTAAGTTAGCTCCACGAACTTTTAAAATGCGAGCTCATTAAAATAGCAACAGTTCGGAAAATGATAATTGAACTAAGGATGAGTCGAATCCAAAAGTCGATTCTCGATTCCACCGATTCTCAGGATTAGAATCGGTATCGAGAATCGATCGCCTAAAGTCGATTACGATTCCATCGATTCTAGATAGATAAATATTCAAATCAAATTTCATTTATCACATCATATTTGTCTCAGTAATTTTGGGTGTAGGCTATCAATTTGTACTTTTTAATCTATCTCAATAAGCTGAGGATAAATTTCAAACATTGCATTTAACAAATGATGTGGTACGAAGTCACTCGCAAGGGTGCATATACACCAGGGTTGAAATAATGTTGGGTTTATCCACCGCGACAGTGGCTTTGTAAGCACGACTTCGCCTCATGTGCTACAATGTAGACTTGAGGCCTGAACATCTAGTTCGCATAAACCCCCCTCGAAATTCGCCTTGAAGGAAGATGGCTTGGCGGTGTAACTGGCAAAAAAACCAAAATATGTAAAATATATTAATGTATGTGTCTAAAAAATACTTTAAACAAAAATGTATTATAAATGTATGTCTTTGGAGCGGATCTCTTTTTTGGCCGTGTATGCTAATGAATATTGTTATAAATTATATGCTAATGAATATGATATTGTAATATGATATTGCTATAAAATAAATCATTGGAACAACACACCTGACCGGCAATTGGGAGATCCGGGTTCGAATCCCGGTCAAGTCAAATGATTTTTTCATAGTGAATTTCAACCCTGGTGTAAGCTGAGGATATATTTGCTATTTGTAAAAAATTTACTTTTTGAGCGACTTAATTGACTTTGTTATTTTATTTCAGCCAATACTTGAATTTAAGTAATAGTCGTACGCTACTGGTATATCAATATCCCACGTGTTATTAGGAATAAGAATCGATGGAATCGGAATCGAGAATCGGGAATCGATTTGAAAGAATCGGAATCGGAATCGAAAAAAGTGGAATCGACTCATCCCTAAATTGAACATAGATGGAGGTAAAGGCTAAAACATTTTAAACTGTGATTTCTAAAGTATATTAACTCCACTCACGAGGATTAATGGCAAAACTTGAGCACTTAAGAATGCTGACTGTCAAGAGAGCCATTTAAGTAAAACCTTAGTGGCGCACTAGACTCATCAACAACAGTAAAATAAGACAACTAATTTTTAGAAACACTAGCTTGAACATTTCTCTCACTTTGAACGGCTACCGGCAAAAAATCGACACCGCTAAATGAATAATGGAAACTTTTAGATAAACAACAAAATTGCGCATAGCCCTCAGGTTTAATTTCATTGCTAAAAATCCAAATCCAACCATATGGCCCTCTTAAATCACGAAATCATTTTCAATATGTAACTTCATATGCCATAAAGTTACAACAGTGACATCAAAACGAGTTTTTAATATTAGGAAACTGCTAAATTATCACAAAATCGCCTTCCAGTTTGGAATTTCCCGTTTAATATTGATCCAATGGCTCCCTGAATATTTTAATAGTGAAAGGGATTCAGGAATTGATTATGAGCAATGAATATGCGCACAATAGTAGCGCTCCTTTAATTCAATGCGGTGTAGCACTAAACACCAAGCAGAAATGCAGCAAGTAGTACTAATAATCAAGTAGAAATGCAGCAATTCGTACCCGCTCAGTTTTTCATGACTTAAAAATAGTTAGAGCTTGAGAGAAGGATTAAAAAATAATTAGCGGTGCGTTATAGTCTAGTATTATTTCAGGAAAAATATGGAAGACGAATGGAAAAGCAATAATCTCCAAACAAAACAAAAATTTCTTCCCGCATAAGCCGAAGCCCATATTCCCAAAAAGAATGTCGCAACGGGTCATTGGCAAAACTACACATTGGTTATGCGAGATAACACGAGGAACCAAACACAAAGGCACGTACCAGTGTCCGGCACGAAATTTATGATTATTCCTTCCCTAAAAGATGATACTTTCCTATTTTTTTTCTATTCATTTATTTTATTTATTTTCTATATTTCCTATTTATTTATTTTCAGCACCGCGAAAATAAATAAATCTTTAAAAAGTTCCTTTTTAGCAAGTAAAATTATGTAATCGAAATTTTTAAAAACAACCTTTTGTCATTATTTATTTATACCTCATACCAATGGTAATGAAATGTGAAGCTAAACTTCCAGGAAAGTCACTCTTTGAGGAGACACGGATGTGCAAATTCACACAGAACAACTTTCGTCTTGACTAAGATTCCACACCAGATCCCCCTAAATGGCGCTGAGTATTTCAACTAACCAAACCACCCTAGTGCTCTCTTTCACCTGAGGGTTTCAGATTAAAGTCGGAGGATCAGCGTTCTAATTCACGACCAGGAGGACGATGTTTCCACCGTTAACTTTCCCCCATCACCAATTCTACAGCTTCCCTAATGCTGCACATGCAACATAAGCAATTTCATAATACTGTCGAAGGTAGGAGATACGTGAACCACTTCTACCGAATATATTTTGCCCGTGAATCATCGAATCACATCCACGCATAGACACACTTTTCGTAGGTGATCCTAGAGCGTAAGACTGGGCTGAAATCAACCGAGGAAGGAAACACGCTCCTAGCGGAGATTCTCCAGGCAGCCTCTTCGAAGGAATATCCTTTACTTAAGGTAGTCCGAGCGAGATAGTTCCCTAGTGATAATGGAGACTGTATTCGAATTATACGTTTTAATTTCACCGGCTGTAGGACACATGAATTATAGATTGCATTAGTAATGGTGCAATAATATAGTTTTATATGATAGAAATGATAAGTAGTTAAATGAATTATCAGCACAAGTCTTCAATTTGATTCATTTTTTTCGCACGGTGCGTTGGAAACTCCTAAAAGGATTGTATTTGTGATACCCATGAACATTTAGCCGTAACAATATGATTAATTTTCAAAAACAGTTGAGAAAACATGCAAACTACACGCTGTTAGTTTTTTTGACGACATCTAAGTGTTAGAAATTCATCATTTTGTAAATAATGTCTCTCTAAAGTGCATACACGTACCATTTCCCATGTAAAAGGGCTGGTATTTTTTGGTAAATAACGCCGAAAGTAATGTGGTGAGGGGTTGAATTTTCTCTCTGGAGTGCATACACGTACCATTTTCTATGTGAAAGGGCTGATATATTTTGGAAAATAATGCCGAAAATTATGTAGTGAGGGGTTGAATTTTTGGTGCCATTAGATGGATGAGATATTTTTCTTTAAAATGAGACCAAGTTCATAGATTTCTAGGTAAAATTATATTTCGCTCAAACTACCTTAATTAGCCTCCGATTATCGTCGCCGGCGCCTCGTGTCCCTCTCAGAAGGGATTCTATGCGGATTTCTCCCGGGACGAGAAATGGGACAGAAATTCGGGGACACGGGGCATCTCTTTTTACTTTTTTTTGGCTGTCTCAACAGGTGTCCGGCGGCGCATGAAGCCTTTAGCAGGAGAGGAAGAGACGGAGAGCTGACGGAGGGGAAGGGGTGAGAAGGAGTAGTGGGGGAGAGGGGTAGGGGCTGAGATGGGCTCCATGTGTGCATGCATGTATATATACCTGTGGATTTTCAAACCACGCGACGTCGCTGTCTCGTCCTCAGACCGATTAATGAGGTCACGACCACGAAGTGACCTCTCGTTTCCCCAATGGCAGCGACCCTTCAGATAGTGCTGTACGGAAAGTCATATCTACACATGAAAGCCCATTTGCCTTTTTTTGAACGGATAAGGAAAAAAAAGGGAGGAAGAGACTGTGAATAAGAAGGAGAAGTGAGATTCAACGGAAGTGGAGGAAGTGTGAAATGATTGATCGCTTTTTACGAGCCCCACTAATTTATTCTAACCGAATACCGTTTTGGCTTATAATGTTATTATCAAAGATATACCTAGATAATAACATTGCATGTCGAAACAATGGTCGGTAAAAATAAAATGGTGTAGCATGTAAAATGTAGGTAACCATTTGATGTGACGTAATTCCACAAAGTTACGCGTGAAACTTCGACTTCTGTGGCGAAAATGGTTCGAAAGTTGATTCATCCGAGAGATAAAAGGCAGATGGGTGCAGGGATAGCGAAACTAGACGCAATTAGAATATATGGTCATGATTTGAGTAAGAGGAAAGCAAATGAGATAGGCAATTCAAACGGAACGAGGGTACCTAGAGAAATCTTCATGGGAGTTCTTCGGAACCTCTGCCGGCTCATTCACGCTTAATTTACACCCGCTTACAACACACTATCTGCCGACGAGTACCACCAAGTTTTCTTGACTTTAAAGCAGGCGATAAAGACAGGAAAGGAATAAGATTTGGGAAAAACAGAGACACGTTAACACATAAGAATAACTTAGTACAAGATAATAAATGGAATGTGTGCTATCCCCCGACGTAGCGGCGTCGGTAGAGGACGACGATGCGATGGTTTAAGGGAGAGTGGGTTAGGTAGGAAATGGGTTCGTGTCAATCATTAACGGTAAATAACGCCGAATGATACGCCAATGGAAGGCGAAATAACATTTTTAAACGTAAAGTATTTCAGAAAGGGTGTGGCTTTCACTTTAGGCGACGAACGATAGACCAAAATAAAAGGTAAAAGAGGAAAATATTAAATGTTAGCTAGAAAGAGACATGGGGCTGAATTCTGATAATAAATTATACGCTACGTAAACATAACGACGTCCTACTAAAAGATAGTGACATGTAGTGCTGCAAAAAATACTATCAAAGGAAAGCTTCAACCACCAAATCAGTCTATATCACAGTGGGAGAGGCATAGCCACTAAGACCAACGTATCCACAAGATTAAAATTTTGTCACTCAAATCTTTATCTAGGTGTCAGCCTACAAGACGATCAAATAGTATAGGGGAAACATTTATCAAAATCATGTAGGGGAAACTTTTATCAAAAATACTTTTGGCGATAAAATGCATTCTGTATAAATATTTTACTTAATACTATGCTTCTTTCTCTGCGTATGTTATTTGAAGACGCTAAGCTTCTCCAAAAATTACACTCACCCACCGCCTTATTTCACTAGCAGGTAAACCATGACTTAGCGTGGCGCACATAACAGCTGGGACGGAGGGAGGAAATAAAATAGCGCGCACGCAAACAGCGACGGGTGCCATCGATTACGCGGGGCGATATCTCGTTCGCACGGGCCGAGGGCGGAGAATGCGGGGAAAGGGGAATAAGAAGAAGAAAGGGGTGTGAGGGAGAAAGAGAAGGGGGAGCCCCCTCTCTCCCACACCAACCCCCACTTTGGTTCTGGGATGAAGACACGAGATGGAGTCATGCGCTCGCCGTGAAAGCATTTGTTTTCCCCGATGAGCAACGGGCCGAAGGAAGGAAAGAAGAAGAAGCAAAGGGTAAGCTCGTCATCCCGGGTGGATTTATGGGCGGCATTAACTTGCGGGAGAGAAATCTCGACACATGGGAAAGACTATGACGATGGAGTGTAAGCAAGGAGTTTCGTGAGTGGACCGAGAACGAAAGACCATCGTGGCGCGTTCGTCATCCCCTCCTGAGATTTACTGGAGGAATTAAGGGCGAGAACTCTAGCTGGGCGGGCAATGGCGCGAGGGGGGAGCAAACTCACCGAAATTCCCAATACGCCGTCGTCTCGTCCCCTCTCCCGCCGTCCCCCGGCACCCGTTCCCCCGCCTCCGCCGCCGCCTCCAGAAGGAGCAACGCCCCCTTGGAGGCTTCGATGACCACCGCCTCCCGCTCCTCGAGGACGGCCTCTTTCTTCACCTCCTCCTCCTCTTCGTCCACTCCCCCCTCCCGCCCCACGATTCCCACGCCCTCCTCCGCCCCATCTTCCGCCTCCCCAGCCGTCCTTCCCCGCCCCCCGCCACCGTGTCTCCCCCGCTTGGCAAACCTGCTGCACACGAAAGAGAAGAGGCGCCGGAGAGCGCCCATGTGCCGGCTGCGTCCCATCACCTCGTCCCCCGCGGCCCCCAGGGACGACAGCAGCAGCCTCCGCCCCCGCCGCCGGGGCGGTGCGGGCGAGGAGGCGAACCCCGGGGGCGGGGGCAGTACCGGTGGGTCCTCGTCATCCGGCGGGGGCGGGTGGAGGTGTCCGTCCTCGGGGGACCCCACGAGCGGCGGGGGCTTCTTGCCGTTGGCGACCCGCCCGTCCGCCGCGAAGATGGGCTCCTCGGACTGGGCGCCTACCCTCCAGCACGAACACGCGGCCGTCTTAATGGCGGTTCCTCCACGGGTGGCGAAAAAAACACCGCGCGCTCGCGTCCTTTACGATGCTGACGAAAGAATTCGTCAGCCTCTTGAGAACGACGAGAAAGAGCCGGAGAAAGCAGAGGAAAATTCACGGAGCGAAATATTACCAAATTTATCCTTCCATCATGTCCAAGAAATCCAAGAACTCAATTCGCCTTCAATCCAATCAACTCATTTCAAAGAAAGGGTGGGGGGGCGCTTAGGATTGCACTGAAGCGGCGTCAAGATGAGTTACGCAACGTCCAGAAGTCGCCGGTCCGACCCGTGTGAGAGCGAGGGACCAGCTTATTTCTCCCGACTTTCGACTCGGGCGAGCTCCTTGTTTTATCCTTGGGAGCGGATTAAGGTCCCGAAAGTCGGACGTCGGAATGGAAGACAAGAGTCGCCGTGAAAGACTAATGGCTGGGAGGGCGGGGCGTCAGAAAACAGGCCCCCGCATCCTTCGAAACCGCTCCCGCTTCTTTGAGAGGCGGTACGGGTATTCCCTGGCGTGCACCCTACGGAGCCGCGGCGACGAAATTCCGGCCGTGCCGTGCATCAATCCGCGTGCCTGCGGTGCACCAAAGTCCCTCTTCTTAGTCACTCTATCGTATTTCACCGACTGACTCCCGAATAGCGCCCGAGAACTAATCGCCAATTTCTCCTCCTCCTTCGGGGTGTAGTCCGGTAGCAGTTTTATTTCAACACCAATTCTTGAATGGAGGTCTCCGAATGTAATCCATTGCGAGGGAAATAATGGTGGCGTCGTCCTCACAGGTGAAATGGCAACACTTCCTCTTCCTTTGAGGCACAGAAAGGGAGAAAGAAGGAAGCGCAATCGCCTTCCTTCGGTCGATTTCCTCGCTTCGAACAACACACACTTAATACCACCGAGTACTCTCCCGGATTGCTCCCGATGAATCATCACTTTCGCGATCCGTTCGGAGAAACATCGTCGGGAGCGGAGGAAGGGGGAAAGATAAGTTGGCGATTGGGAGGGAGTTGTGCGAGGAGGCGGCTAAGGAGAAATCTGCATATCACTCGGGTGCGCCACTTTTTCGGGGAGGAGGGAAGAATGATCGCCTACATCAAGGCGGTCGTGACTTCTGCATCGATAAGCGAAAGAGAGATACAGACGAGATGGTAAAGGTGTTCGCGGGATTGGCGGTTAAAGCGGGGGGGCGAGGCGAGGAGTAGAAAGAAGATACGCTCGGCTATTGGAACGTGGGATGTTGGAGATTAAAATAAGGGTGGAGCGAAAAAGGAATCAGGATTTCATCATCGGCGGTCGAATAACGAACAGGTTACGATCACCCGCACCGTAGACGGCAGCGACGACGGCGATGAGGGGGAAAGTGTACCAAAGGGAATGGGGGCGAGAAGTTTCCTTCTGCTCTGGCTGCCTGTTGATTTAATGCGGAGGGATTGAGGAGAGTGAGGGAGGGTGGGAAAGTAGATTGACGTGAGATTCGGGGAGGGATATTATAAATACGAGCACTAAAAAGAGGTAAAGGTTTTGCGTTAAAGAATTACGGGTGAATGAAAGGAAACTAAGAAAAGAAGAGAGAATAAGAAGGCTATGATCGCGCACCTGTGGTCGCGTGGAGTGCTTCGCGCACTTCGTGAATGAAGGGAGTAAAACAGACGCGAGGTAGAAGCAGATGATGAGGAGAGATCGTAAACACGAAATACGGTCGAAAACGAAAAGTGCGAACACATAAAAGAGACAACGGAGCGAATGTAAATCAAAGATTTTGAGATGTGGAATTAAGGAGGAATTGAGGGAATCTCAAGGAACAGAACAGGGAATCAGGGAAAAGGCTACGATCGTGCAACTGCGGTCGCGGAAGGTGCTTCGCTCTCTTCCCGACTGGTGGGCGTTGAAGAGACGAGAGAAAGAAGAAGAAGCAGGAGAGAGAAGAATGGAGAAGGCGCAATGTCTGCGAGGATGAGGAGTGGGGGGAGTGTAGGAGAGGGAGAGGGAGAATCACCACCCACTCTGTCCCTCTCCCGCATGCCTCGAGGTCACCCACCTCCCCCCCGCTTCCTTGGCCCCGCGGGGAGGTAGTGGAGCCTCAGAGGGGAAAGGTGGTAGTGGAAGGAACGAAGGTGTAAGTCGTCGTCTTACGATCCTCCTCGGAGTAGGAGGAGATAGAGAAGATGCGGCCTTTTCTCCTTCTTTCGCTTCGGAGGGTGCACGACTCCCTGAAATCCTCCTCACAGTCGGCGGGGAAATAGGAGGAGGACGCGGGAGGAAGGAGGAATGGAACAGCCGACCCGGCAAACCACCCGCACTCGACTGCGAAGAGCAGCCCAAGGAGGCGGCGCCTACGCCCGCCGCGGGTGATGGGAAATAATCTTCCACTCCGCGAGGAGGAAGGAAGTAAGAAGAGGAGTGCAGGAGGAGCAGAATGAGGGTGGGGAAAGGGGAAGAGAAGAAATGAGGGAGTAGGAATCCAGAGGGAAGAGGAGTGAGAGATTTCTCTCCCCTAGCTACACTATCCTTTCCGAAAACGCGTGGAATTCATCCGCGAGAACCGAGAGCGCTAAAAATATCGCGAACTCATCCGACCGAATCTCGTGGGCGGTAGACTGTGCAGGGATGGGCGCATGGCTGGCGACGGGGTGTGAGATGGACGGGCGAGAGGGAATGAAGGGAGAGGATGCGAAAATGTGTGTGTCAGCGTGTATCCGTGTACTTCGCTCGATGACACCCAGTGGGACGGAAACAAAGTCGAGCAGTGGCTGGAGAGAACAAGAATAAGGAAATAGATAAAGGATGAAAATAAAGATGAGAATGGTTGATCAAGCAGCCTGGTAGGATGGAAGTCTCTTGACGTACGTCCTCAAGGGAAGGAACGGCCAAGCCGACGCGTTTGTTC
This sequence comes from Ceriagrion tenellum, assembly GCA_963169105.1. NCBI lineage: Eukaryota > Metazoa > Arthropoda > Insecta > Odonata > Coenagrionidae > Ceriagrion > Ceriagrion tenellum. The sequence continues at coordinate 4,383,473 of OY720633.1, forward strand.
GAATGTGAATGACAGTCACCGTGACAACCCCTTGTCCGTAGTCCTCGATCGGTTATTCCTATTCGGGCTCTCCGACGGCCAGTATATTCGCTATTCTTTATTTGCGGTGGCGACGCCACGGCGTCGAGGAACGGGGAGGATGGCGGAGAGGGGGCGGGGAAGGGCATTCGCGTCACGTGGTCGCGTAGGTACAACAGGCGGCGGTGGCGGTGAGCGCGAAGTCAGGGGAGGGGGAGCAAAATGGGGGGGGAGGTAGAGATGGAGGGGCAACCCGAGGATAAGAGGCCGGTTCTCCCGTGACGCGGGGCTCGTTTCGGAGAAAGAAATCCACTCCTTCGTGCACTGAACGACACGCGACACCCAGACGCCGGCAGCTTTTGTAATCACACAAGTGAACCTCAGACTACGACCTCGGTAATATATTTAATAATTTTAGCACGGTCACTAGCTTTACTCGATCTTCCAACTACCTTTCCTGGTAATATTGAACGATGCACTTACTCAATATGAAAAAAATATTTCACTTTCTACACATTCTCTGAGGAAGGATCCATTATCGCCACAACAAAATACTTCTTGTAAGAAATATCAGACTACTTTTTTTGAGCGAAGCATCTGGACAGAACGGCGAGCTATTTTCTGGTAAAAATAAATCATTTTTCACTCACTGAAGCAAGAATTACTTGCTACGATTTACCAGCCTCGGGATGTGTTTTATTGGATGGAGGAGTATGGCCTGAACTGCAGCTACCACTCGAATCACGACCTCACAACGAGTTACCTTACGTAACCTAAAATAATATCATTTATCACAGTGTCTCGTGGCTATGGTTTCGTTTGGCGGGGTCCCTTAGGGAAAACAACCTCTCGTGTCGTATATTTTCCGTGAAAATATTTCGCAACTTAAACATCAGCCATGAGCCGCAATTTTTGTTTTCCAAAAACAACCTGTTTCCGTCACAACTTATGAGTGAAAAAAGGAAAATAAAAAATTACAAGGCCATAAGACTTCCAACAAAATTGTCGACATAAATTTGAAAATCTCAGGCACTTTTATCTTACATTCACTCATTTCAGGACAAACACCAAATATTCGAGATAGGGACGAAAGGAAAAGGCCTCTCTCTGGATGAAGCGTCCGGCTTTCCGTAATCTTGAGAAAAAAACTCTAAAAACAATCATTTATTTCTACAGGGAAGGCTTATCTCTACTGTTGTACATTATTTAGTGCTTAGGCCGGGGAAATCATACGGACATGAATACAATCGATTTGTATCAGTTCCAAAACAATTTGAAATACGTACTGACCGAAGGCAGGCTTTCTTCCGTCACCTATTCATGACTTCTAGAAAAAAATGGATATTTTAGAGGTATTTCCTGGGGTACAGACATCCTTAGATCTCTTTGTCACCACAAGTTCGATTGCCAGGAAGTGCATTACTCAGAATTGTTATGTCTCCTCAGTGTGACGTCCAACCGTCTCAAACTCAAGACTCTAACTCTAATCCAAATAAGATTCAAAGAAACTTCAAATTCACTAGAATGTTTAGCATAAACGATGCACATCAACGTTACGACAGTTATAATTGGAGCGTGATACGAGCCTCAGAGAGGGAAAAAAACGTCAGCCATGCGTGGATCAATAATCCGTGCGTAAGAGTGAAACATCCCGTGGCCTCCACCGCCCCAGAGAGTCCTCACATAAATCACGTCACAACCGACGACACGTAATCCATTCAAGGAAACTCGAGGGAAAGAGATATAATTCCAGTCAAAATCGACACTCGTACACTTGCTCCCTGGGCCACACGTCACATCTATATTACTTCCAGGTAATCGTGTTACACTGTTTGCAAGCGTGAGTCAGCACGGCACGATGACAACCGTCACGGGTGTGGTGTCAACGACAAGAGGCGCGTGGACAAATTTCTCCCAACTCTACGTGCTTATTCTTTGTTCTCTGCATCGTTGACTCCGGCTTTTTTTCCGAAGGAGAACAGAACGGCACGCAAGTTTCGCCTCCGCAGATACAGAAACGCTCGCAGAAACGCACTCAAATATGAGAAGGCAATGGAATTCAAGACGACCACGCAAAGCACGGCCGAGTCTGCACTGGCGGATGATCGAGGAGGAGAAAGGAACCTCGCGCTAACACGAATGTCTGCGGCCTTCCAAGCGTGCGCGCACACAAACACACGCAGACGGGCGGGAACACAAGCAGGCACTCACTCTGTCTCCCCGGTAAACACACGGATATATGCACCCCACTCTCACGGCAGGAGGATGGGCGTCCTCGCACACAAACTTAACAGTCCATTCCCTCTGCACGACGCACTGCCAGCCTGTCTGGTCGGAATTCCGGAAGTGATCGCCGGATTACAAAAGCGGGAGAGAGCAAACAAAAAATAATCGCGGGGACTTTCCCGCTCGAGGCGGGGAAGTGAGAGGCTCTTCCGGGACTTGAGTGGGGATCGCCCGAAGGGAAGGAAAGGAGGAGAGGTAGCAAGCAAAGCAGAGGGCGGGGTGGGACAACGGGGTAAAGGCGAAGGAGAGGGGAGGGTGGAAAGAGTCAACGTCGAGGAGATTCTAAAGAGCGTCCTCTTCTAAGAGTCGGATGAGAGATAACCCCCAAAAAAGGTGACCGAAGGGCTTCAGGGAAAGAGACAAACGCAAAATAAAACCACTTCCGGCGTCAGCCCCTCCGCCCTCACCTCTCCTCGTCCCTCGCCGCCGACCTTCCCGTCGGCCACCTCTCGCCAAACGGATCGCGGAAGGAAGAATGGAGAGAATGTGGGGAGCGGATCGACACGGCGGGACGACCGGGTGGAGAGACGCGGAATTCGGGACGCGAGACACGCGAACACGCGAAGAACGTCACTCACGAACCAGTCATTTGGTAGAGGAAGGGCGGGGTGTAAACATTTATGTATGAGGGGGTGGGCCGAGAGGAGGGAAGGGGGGGAGGGAAGGGAAGGAGGAGGGGAGGTCGGAAGGAAGGGTGTGGCGTCTCACAAGGAGGAGTAGACGTGAGGAGGAGGAGGAGGAAGGCAGGAAGGAGAGCAGACGGGCGATGAAAATGAAAGAAACTCGCTTGCGGCCCCGATGAGAGGCAACCCTTGACTGACTTTCGAAGCGAACGTGAAGCGACCACGCGGGGCGGGTTCGCCTTCTGCTCCTCCTCCAACGTCCTCTTCCACCTCCTCTTTCTCCCTCCCTCCCTCCGATCCTATCCAACCTCCTCCCTCTCATCACGGATCCGTCACCACGGCCGCCACCAACCCACAAAACCCTCCTCTTCCTCCCCCGGTCCCGCTATACCTTATTCATCCTCCCTCCCTCTTCAGTCGACGGCACGGCAGAGAGATAGAGTGAAGGAGGGTGGTGGGTGGGGAGTGCACAGCCATCATCCATCCACACCGAACCAACCAAACGCTAAACTCCCCCCTTCTCCCTTCCCCACTTCCTCCTCCTTCCCTCTCTTTCCCTCCTCTCTCTCTTCGCTCGCTGCCACCGGGCAAAAATCTCTCTCCCTTTTTTTATTCCTCCCATCTCACTCCCGCCACTCCTTCTCCCTTCATCTCGCCCCTTCCCCCCACACCCCTCCGTCCCCCACCGCCCCTCTTCAAGGGCCTCATTCACTTCCACTCTTTTCCCAACCCTCTCCTTCTCTCGCCAGCTCGAACCCAAACCGCCACACAATCCCCGACCCTCCCCCGACCGCCCTCCCCCCCCCCCCCAACCATCCCAACTTACGCACTCGGAACAAACACACGAACACGCACACTGAAACTCCTTCACTCCCGTTTCCCCCCCCCGCCCCTCAATCTAAAACCCATTCCACCCTCCTCACCACCCAACCCCCTTCGCCCACACCCTCCCCTTGTACGCTCTTTCTTCTCCGCCTTTCACCCCTCGCGCCAACCCAAACGCACACCGACTTCCTTCCTTCCCCGAACAAATCTGTACATAACTTAGGTCTATTAGCACTCTCTCTCTCTCTCTCTCTCTCTCTCTCCCTCTCTCTCTCTATCAGTTCCCGGCCATCACGCGTTCATATACTCCGGTCATCCCGTTTTGAAACGTCTTTATACAGTCATCCATTAAACAGCCCACCTCCCCTTCCCCTCCGAGGGCTTGGAGAAAAGATCTTGCCCATTCATAGACTTATTTATCGACACATTTTCCGATGCTTTACAAAATCGAGTAGTCATATTTCTTGCACCGTTATTTTACACAACTGAGTACGTCGTTTGTTTTTATTTCTAAAATGTATTTCATTGAACTGATTGGAGCAGAAAATATATCAGGAATGGTGAAACAGGCTAGTTGTTCCAAGTTAGAACTTCTGGACATGAAACTGTTACACAGCATGAGTACTTTCGCCATCACCAGAACTAACTACCATTATACTACACGACTTTCTTCTTTCCACGAAAACAAATCTCAATTTCTTATTCATTAATCTCATTGGACATAAGATATTTCACAAACAATCAAACGAGTTCAAAAACAATCTTAAAAAGGTCTTCATCTTGGCTTATACTGAGTAGTACAAACTATTACAAAGATTTTTTCTACCTTAGAAGTCTTTTATTTTAATAAGTAAGGATACTACACTTAAAAATTACTTTTTACTCCATTTTTTTCATATTGAGAAGCACATAGGAGATTAGGAATACACGATTGAAGAAGCAGCACGGAAGATTCCGCTGAATTCTCAATCGAGCCCCCAATAAATAATTACCCCCCATTAATCTACCTTTCATTCCTCTTTCAAGCCTCTCCAATCCCTATTCCGCCTCCTCCACCATTTTCTCGTCCTTTTCGCTTTCATCCCTCTCTCAGTTCGGAGGGCGGATGAAATAAAAATATAAATTCAAGCCTCACCCAGATCTCTAAGAGACGAGAGGTTTCACTACCTCTCCCGCGCTCCAAAGAAGACGTTCCTCTCGAATCCCGCTGCCATTCACCACTCACTCCCCCCACTCAAATATCTCTAACCAGTCCCGGGAAAAAGGTCCAAATTTCGCCAATGCAACAAAGAGGAACGTATGTATCTCTGACTACAGACTGTACCTAATTCACTGCTGCCGGAATCAATTCACAACTTGGCAATCAGCCGCATCTATTTCGTTGGCCCGCTTGCTTCTCATCCACCATCCATTCAAGCGACAGTCGATTGAAATTTCCACATCGCCATCGCTCTTTCCCGATAAGCAGACTTCTCCTTAGCGTCAGAAACAATCTCCAAATACAGCTCTTATTTGAAAGTCCCTAATCCGCATAAGTGTATATATACCCTCAAAGAATGTAACATATTATTCACAAGACGAGTCCATTAATGTCCATTGTACGTGCAATATTACCTATACAACGTAACTGGATTTAGACAATCCAAAGCCCTGTGGAATGGTTCCCTAAAAAGCGACATCTCAACCATCACTACGAATACAGCCCTAAACTAAGAAAGAAGCCATGGATATAAGAAATAATTCTCCAAAACTCTATCCAGTGGTATCCGAGATACGGCTTCTGAGGATTGATGAATTCGAAGATGTCTTCCGGGTTTTCCTCCGCCTTTGGCCATTACATAGAAGCAACAACGCCGAAGTTGCAGTTGATTTCTTCAGGCCTGGGAAGTTACCTGAAGAAGCTGACAGCAATGCCGGTGAAAATGTTGTCACAAAAAAATAGACTAACGCGGAGGTAAACCCGGAAGACCTATATCTTCAAATCTACCCTATGGTTATCAAATAGGCAATACCTAAAGAGCGTAAATCAAAATCCTGGGGTAAGAGGAAAAGTAATCATCAAATGATCCACTCCACGCCCAAGAAGATACGAGGATTATCATCAATAAGAAAACGAGATGGAGAGAGGGACAAAAACATATTTGGGATGCAAGAGAATTAACGACGAAAAAATTCAAGGCCAGCTCAATCGAATGCACCTGAATCCAAGGGAGACAAATAAGAAGGCCACCAGTCCTTTTCATCGCGGAAAAAACGGTCCAAATCCAACCAATCGCAGCGCGAACAGACCTCAACCAACGACTACTGCGGCAGCCGCAATTATTCACGTCGCCGCAGCAGTTTAACCCTCGTTGTCTCACTACGTGGACCCTCCCTCCCTCTCCCCCGCCCCCCCAGGTCAACCCCTCTCTTCCATGCTCTTTGACCCATCCATCATAATAACGCTCGCTACTATTGTGCGCTCCTTGCCATCGGCGAGCGTGACCGCGGGGATCCACGAACTCGCAGCTCACGCACACCACGCCTCCTCCACTGCGATTCGTAACAAACCACGTGCATTCATTAGACATTCGCTGCTTCCATCGCCCATTACAGTGCCAAAGTCACTAATTCTATTCAATGACTCCTTTTTCGTGCTTCCGGTAATTTTTCTCAAAGAAGAATTATTCTTGTTATTACGGGTCACAATACATAAATTTACATATTTGCTCATCCACTCCGACGTGTGTGTTCTTCCTTCACCTCCAACATATCAGTGTGATAATCGTATTAAGCATCACCACAGGCTGATTAATTCCTCTTCATCAGATACCGCTACACGCATAAAATGTATTTAAAAGACTACTTTTAAGTAACGACCACTTTTTTTTACATATTCATCATTCAGCGTTTGCATTAAAGGAAAAGCGAGGTTCATTACAGTTCAACTTTATCCCTTAAGGAAAAAGACAGTATCTTTACCAAAGACGCTTGTTTACATTAACGGTATTCACCTTTCACACAATCTTTTACTTCAATTGTATGGCTTAAGCTCAGAATTTCACGTACCTATCTCATACAACACTGGACTCATAGAACACACACCTGCATCAAGACCAACATCATCACTTGTATTGAATATAGGTGTCCTTCTGAGCGATGACGCGATAATCCATTGCAGAGAATGAAGCCGGTGTATTGGTATCATACTGCTTCAAACAACGGTCGAAAAATCCATGCATACACTGGATGAGTTAAGAGCCGAATAAGGGGACATTTGTATAAAACGTATTTCATGATCTGAAAACGTTTGCAAAATATGCACCACAAAAACACACGCACTCACGATTCGGGTTTCCACGAGTGGTCGTCGTTGTCACTCCTTGAAACCCATGTCGTGAGATCGTATATTTCTCGTGGGATTAAAAAAAAAGTTTTTAGCCGACTACGACTAAAACTACGACTCATAATGGAATTCCTCCGAGTGATAAGGAATAAGTTTTCCTGACTATAGTATTGCCTTTATTACACCAGATTAAATATAAAAACGTTCGTATTGCCGACTCGTCACCTCCAAACAAACAACGGAATACGAAGAAACTGTTGGCCATAAACATTCAGGACAATGCTAAAAGAAGGAGACACACACAAGAATACTTGAAGACCGAGTCAACACTGAAGATTATTTTCAATTTTTTTAACAAATCTGACATATGAGCAAAATTCGAAGCACTACCACCAGCGTATTTACACAAATAGAATAACAGTACCTAAGTAAGTATCTTATAATAAAGTGTGAAAATTCATAAAGAAACAGAAACATGATTTTCCAAGATTCACGGCGAAGACAAGAGCGCGTTGCCGACCCCCCAGATGAGACAAAAGAGTTGCTTCCAGCTGTCTAATTGCAAATCCAACCTCCGCCTCTCCAGCTCCCGCCCTCTCTCGACCCCTCCCCACCACTCTTGCCAAACCATCGCCCGCCCAATGAAGTCCTCCCCATTGTGTATCTCCCCTCCCCTCGTCTCACCCGTGTCCCACCCCACGCTGACTCCACTCCAGCCCTTCTTCTCTTCTTCCATTTTTTTTAAACTTTCATTGTGTCTGCCCACCCAATCCCTCCACAGCCATCTCATCACACGGCTCTCATGTACAACACACCTCCGCGCTCTTGCCTCCCACTTCCCACTTCTTCGGCCGCTCCACATCACTCCACCTCCCCTCCTCGTCCCCCCCCCCGAGTTTAAAGAACACACTCCCTCTCTCCCCCGTACGCTAAATCTGCAACCTCCTCATCTTTCTCCGGTAACCTGCTGCGGAATCTGCAAAAACTTCCCCATTTCCCCTGTTCACCCCCTCTCACCACCGTGCGAGCAAGCCACTGCAGGTGTGTGCGAACATGATCCAATGCATTACGGATAAAAGAGAATCGGGAGAGGAAAAAGGGACGAAAGTGTTTTTATGTTCACGGATTGCCTTAATAACGGAGTTGTCTCTCTATATTTTTCCTGTAGTCACTATCGGTTGGTGAGAAGGAGAAATCTTTGTATCAATCAGTTCATATGAGTATCTCCCTTCAATTTGTCATTCTATCAGCTCTGCAGTAGCCTGGAAAGCGGAGTTAATATAATGTATCACATGTCACCCGGAAGCTTGCCTGATCTGATTTTTTTCAAAGTAATTTTAGCCTCGCGAACAGCCTTCGAGTCTTTAGTGTCTCCTAGCCTCTCCAGTCCTTCCATGAACTCCGTCACACGCTCTGTTCACTTGGCGCACTTAAGAAGTGAGCTGCCTCCCTCATTGCGTCCACTCGTTCCACTCTTCAAGTCTCCCTCTCAGAGCGCACTCGTCTTTCGTCGGCGACTACCCTGCCCCCTTTCTTTATAGTCTCCCAATTCGACTTCCCTCCCTCACTCCCTCCCCCCTGCCCTTTCCCTCCTCCTCCCCCACCACCTCCCTCCTCTTCTATTCTTCCAGTCCAATGAGGAAGACTACCCGTTCACCCTATCACCACTTACAACCATTTCCTCCTCCTCAGCATAAGCAAATCCCCACAAGATTTCTCTCGGGCCCAAGAGGGCAATACTTACCAACATAATATTCGTATTCCGAATTCTCCAAGGGATCCAATGAGTATGGGAGGCTTGCATGCCTACATCCGATCCCGACAGCAAAGGTTCGAACCTCGGGAGTGGAGGACAGTTTTCACATTGAGCCCTGATCCCTGCGTGAGCTTTGTTGGGAAAGCACATCCGGGGTAGCATAGCGGACGTCACACGGGGGTATGGGCCCCTTTGGAGCGAGCCGCTTAGAGAACAATGTCGACGCCGGTTTCCTTCCACCCCTTCTCTATTTGCCTTATAATCCTTACCAAGCCACATATCCTGAATGGCGAAAATTACCTCGGACAAATAACCATCCAAACTGAATTTCCCTCAGCATCTGAAGCCCTTCGAATAGATTCATGAATATCCAAATCAAGCTTTAGGGACCCACGTGGTCCCATATGAGAATAGAAGTTTATGCACAGGTGATGCTCCAATCACCTAGCTGGCAAGCCTCATTTATACGCTCTTAGTTTAAAGCAAACATTTTAATCACCACTAGAGACGACGAGAAGCCATAGATAGAAAGGATTAATGTAAACTCCTAGCAATGTTAAGAGTCGCAAGCTAATTTTCTTCAAATTTTGTCCAATTTCTCTGCTCCTTTTTCCAAGCACTCAAAAGCTATTTAACTACTAAAAACCATATGACGTTTAACGAAACCACTACTTTTAAACACGACTAGACCGTATAACAACGTTACTTAGACGCGGGTCAACGGGACTTCGACAATGGTACAGTCCACGATCTCTGGGCGATCAAGCACCTCCGCCCTTCGAATATAATGAACACGAACGTGCCGACACAATGACACAATTGTATTCATCGGGGAAAAAATTACATACTTAATTGAAGCGGTGCATTTCCTTTTGGACTTTGGCTTTGTTTTGATGAGATGAGAGTAAAGTAAGTGTTCAAAATGTAAGTATTAATAATTCATTAGCTATAAAGCATACTTAACACAATCTAATAAACAGAACACTTTCTTTTCACTAAACATTAAAAGTATTGCACGAATATATATATTTATAAAAATTTATTTTTATATTTCTATTTTATATATATATACAAAATTTATAAGAATTTATAAAAATAAATGTTCGACAATTTTTGAGTACACAAGAGATTGGGCAATTTTTTTTCTCAGAATAAAGAGCGTTCTATTTCGATTGCGCTCAAAGCAAGAAAGTTCAAAATAATCGATGTCAATAGGGCAATTTTACGAATAATTCCGTAAAATTCAATAAATACTCTAAGGCCATGTTCCAATTCAAACTGAGATGTTCAAGCAGTACTTATGCTTCCTCAAATCAAGGGAATGATGTCACAGTTTGAAAATTCAGACCTTCACGACCACGGAAGGACTGGTAAGATGAATGTCTAACTAGCCGGCCTTCACAGTCAAGCTAAATCACTATAACGTCCACGATGGCCAAGGTTGCTTATTTCGTGATGGCAAATTTGAATACATACTAACTAAACTGCTATCATCTGCTCAGTTTAAGATCTCCTATCATGTTTCTCCGTAACCTAATACACTTTCCTTTGAGGCGAAAATTTTATATCTCATCGTTTTCATGAGATATGCCAAGGTAAGTGCCAACGTCAGTTATCTGACCGTCGCATTTTTCAACCACAAGACGCCGTACATGCGTTAGTTGTCCGTTCAACTTCGCAAGTACGGCCCAGCATCGCACTGAATATTTTAAACGGATTATAACTACGGGATCATACCTGAATCGTAATCCGGACTTGGTCTCATTCAAATTTCTTCTCGAGAAATGCCCTCATCACCAATACCTCACAAAAGATCCACTGAGTTTATGAATAAAAAAATATTGCACGCCCGAGTATTTGCCCTCTCTTTCCATTTCGTCTCGTTCCTCCCTCCTTTCTCCTCTCTCCCATTTTTACCTCCGATTCCACTCCCGCCGCACGACCAACCTTCTCTCCGCTTTCTTTCTCCTCCCACCGTCATTATATTTCTTCTCTTCCCCCTCCCCGAGCCTTCGCCGACCGACCGACCAGAGCGAAACCTTTCCACGGGTTCCCCAATCCTCCCCATTTTTCATTTTCCCGCCGCGCCCCATTCCCCTTTTCATTCGGAACGCAAAACTTTGGCTCGCACGCTTTCATCCGACCAACCAGCCTATCCCTTTCGCCGACCCTCTCATCCCTCACCTCCCCCCCACGATCTATTCTGCATCCCCTCTCCACCCTCCGTCCTCCCACCCCCAGACTGCGGGCATTTATCTTTAATTCACCTTCCACCGTTTCTCCTCATCCCTCCCTCCTCCACCTCTCTCCCTTTCATAATAATCCACTCCCTTCCCCTTTCCTTTCACTTTCTTTCCCCCACTGTCTCTCCAGCGCCCGTCGAGGGGGTGCCTACAACCACCACCAAGTCTCCCCATCCCTCCCCGCCACTTTCCCTCCCCTTCGACACTCCCCTTTCCATCCCCTCCCCATCCCCCCATTTCACCCACAAGAGTACCGACTACAACGAGCTCCACGGTCTCCCACAGCAGAACGTGCACTCACTATGTTCCAAACATTCTTTTTTTTAAATCTTTTACATCGTCCAACCGCTCTCCCCATTAAACCTCACCAGTGTTGCCAACAATACACCAGGAATTGAGATAACATGATGAAAGATCGCTGGGAAAATAGAAGAAGATAAAATAGATACATCAGTCGCAGGCGAGAAGGAAATATTCCTAGTTTCCTCTCGATAATTATCTAAGGTACGGTAATCATTACGGTCTGGATTGATCAACAATTTTTTGAACGCAGTGATAGACTTTTGTGCTAGCGTTTTCATCATATATGGTAGAGAACCCTAATTTCGCGTTCAAGCAAAGGGTTTTTACCAGCGATTTATTTCAGCAGTAGAAATTGTAGCTTCTGGCGAAACATATTGGGATCTATTCTTGTTGGAAAAGTTACAGTTACAGATTTTTATAAAAATACGGAAATGTTACCTAGTTAATGTATTTAATCTCATCAAACCAACAGTTGAAGCTCTTATGTGGTGTATGGATGTCATGATTATGAAATACACACTTAGCGACTCCTACAAAATTTATTCACTGCCCGGTTTCGGCAGATAAGCCATATTCAGGTAAAGGACTATCCATTACTTGAATAATGGAATTAAAGAAGACATGAAAGTGAAGCACATCAAACTGCTCTCGTGAGCACATGTTAGTACCTTTAGATGAGAGGTGCTATTATCAGCTCAAACGCTCCTAAATGCATAGCCCCAGACTGGCAACGCTGTCCGCCTCCTCAACTTGTTCCCCACTGCGAATCCCCAGACACCGAATCGACGCCGTCAGTCCTCCCTCCCTCCCCCCTCCGTCCCCCTTAACCTCTTTCACATTCCCTCCCTTCTCCACTCCCCCCGAATCCGCAACTTTCCCTCTGAATGTATGTGCATCGAATGTCGACGACTGTGCTGCACTCAAAAAAGGCACTATCCAATCCCATCTCAACTTCCCCTTGCCCAACCGCCGCTCTCCAATCGTCGCTGTGACCCTCGATGAGAGAAAAAATACAAGCGCTGCAATTCTGCATACATGCCCGCGATTCCGCCGCCACCCAGTCCCCCTCCCCCTCCTCGGCTGCGGTGATGTCCTGCCCCCCGCGGCGCACACACCAGGATGGCAGGTGTCTAGGGCGCATCATCTCCGTCGTGGTGCTCGCTCCTACTCCCCCACTGATCCACCTCCAAATACATACCTCCTCCAATCCCCTCGGCTGGCCCTCTTATCCCGTTGTCGAAGGTGGACGGGGAGGGACAGCCATGGAAGAGGAGAGAGCGAAAGAACACGCAGAAAGAGAGAGAGAGGAATGTGGTTTTTGCGCAGTAAAGTGCGTTTTGAATGGATATGAAACGGCTATAGCCCAGCGAGCTCTTTTCCGATCTCCTCCGGTGATCGGTGGCCGAGTGGAAGTCGGGATCCGTTGCTTAGGGTACTGCATCTATATCAAATGCGCATGTTTGGGACATAGAACAAAGTAAAGAAAAGAATTCCATGCTTTTCTATAAGCTTAGTGTAAATCTGTATGCCAGTTTCGATGTACCTCTCTCCGCAGAGATGTCGACGAGCTTCTCCATAGTTTTTTAACAGCAACTTAAGAAAAGTGGAAACATTGTGAAAATGGGACCTGTATAGACTGTTTCACATTAAGGTGACAATGAGAGCCTAATGAAGATCACTGTTGACGAACCTCTCCGGGTGTTAACCTTCAAGGCCACTCAAGCAAGAATTTCCAACACCTAGGGGAATTTAAGAAAATTACCCAAGGAAATTAAACCTGCTCATTAAAACTCTCCAATGTTCAGTGAAGATAATAACTTGCCTTAAATGTTAGCTTTACCGCAGCTGTAGGCAACAATGTGCCAGCAGACTTAAGGAGAATTACAAACAAAACAAATCTCATTACAGCCCATGCAGTCAACTAAAGGTGGAACAATCAATGGCGGTTTGTCTAAGTAAGGAACTTTCACTCCACGCCGAATCGTTACCGGATTCAATTATGAAGACGAGAGATGAGGAACGGGAGGAAACTACCATGATGTCAATCACCAATTACTGGATGCGATTTCTCTTCCCACCTTCTTCCTTTTCATTCATTACCTCCTCCCTCTCATTCTTCATTTTGCGATTGGATTCACAACCCAATCCTCTTTTCTCTCCATCCATCTCATCGGGAGGCATCCAGTCGGAATGAAGAGACAAAGAAAAATAAATGTGATGATTTTTACCCCGAATGAAAGCCCTGAAAAAGCCGATAGGCAGAGTTCTTGAAAAACGCAACAAAGCACGCAATATACGTAGACCATTGAAAATAAATCTTCCAATAACTTCAACTCTTCGAGGAAAATACGACACAAAACGTCAATAAGCTATTGGTTAATAAATAAAATAAATCAACACCAGAATAAAATGAGAAAATGATAATAATTAGCAGTGGTAGGGGTATCAAACGGTATTCTAAATACTAACTTAAACGAATTTCGACTAATCAGGATGGATAAGTTTGGAAATTTCTTAAGCCAAATAGGATTTGGATGGCCCTAAAAGAAATTCCAAGCATGAGTAGAAAATATTAATATAACCTGGGGTTATATTTCTTCAAAGGAAACACTCAGACAAGGCTTCTGAATTGTGGAAGCAAATGAAATATTCTGAGCGAGAACATCCAATCTCGATCAACCTTGACCGAAAAGAAAGACTAACGAAGCATTCTAACTACACGCGCCTAGAAAACGTAGGACGCCAGGGAGACGGATCTTTCAATAACTAACTCCTCGTCATTAATAACGTGTATTATGCCGTTATTAAGAATAAGCTAAAGAAAAAAATTCTTGGTTTTATAGGGAAATATGGGTCACAATGGTAGGCTGGCCAGAATCCCTTTCAATTGCAATGAAATTGTCCACGTACTTTCAGATTTGAAGTTTAAACTCAAATCTTATCAAAGTATTGATCAACTTGGAAAAATAGAAGTCATTTCAGAAACTTTTGCACAAGTTTTGAGTTGGAAAGGTCCTTAGAGCAAGACAGTACAAAGTAAAATTTTCAATCGTCCCCAGAGGAAACGAAGAGCGTCACAACCCAAGGACCACCAACAGGTAACAGAAGGCGAGGTTAAAACCCAGATGTGAAAGAAACAGAGAAATCATACTACTAACCACATCAGGATGTATTTAAAAAAGGCATAAAAGGCGGACAAAATTTGCTCCCATTCAAAATTAAATCCATAATTCAACATTGATTATATCGAGAACGTGACACCTGTAATTGTCTCGAGGAACACATAGTTGGGCGCTCCCTCAGTATCGATTCCATACCAACGGATGGACGCCCATTGAATTGGGCCTGTCATCCAAGGCTGCAACGCCAGCCAAGTGCAAATCCCCCCCCTCTCCTCCCGCCCGCTCTCCCTTCAAGTGATAGCGGTCACAGACTCACATCCCTTAACGGTTCAGCGGTCAACGCAGGCTCCAGGGGGTTGAGGTGACCGAAGAAGAGTTAGCTAATTATTTGCTGTCCATGCATGCGTTAACTACATAAGATACTCTAATATTTTACGTATAGGACAAGAACAACAGTTAAAAACTACAGTAAAACTGAAAGCACGCACTACTGTTGCTTTGCAGTATTGGTATGTTGAAGTGAATATTAATTGGCGACTCGAAGAGTATGATTGATTGATTGATTAATTGTTTATTTTACCTGGGCTAGGTGAGGCTTTGCAAAGGGTTAGCCGTCTCTTCCCCTAGCACAGGGCTCTTTCACAGAGTTTATTCAGATATTAATTTAATTTATTTTCATTTATATTCATTTTGACATCGATTCGTTATTTGTAAGTGGCGCATCCGCCCGTTTGTCGACTGGCTGAACGGCGGGATTCCGAAGCAACGATTCAGCGGTCCAGGTAGGCTACCCGTCTGGTCCGTGTCATCAAACTCCCCTTTTCATTTCTGGATAGGAGCACTACAAGTGTGGTAACAAGACTTGTTGTCTGTAGAAATACAGAAAAGTAAAATTATTAGAATTTACATCTTCTTGAGGCAGATGAGAAGAGCGGTGTATTTAAAAAAGTCGTTTGAGGTTATTAACATCTGTTGGTGAGAACCGAATTAAAGGAATTTGATATATTTTCACACAATCAAGTGCAACCTGCCAATTCCGACGCTATTTAAATATATATTAATTTGTGATATATCCAGTAATATTATTCAATCCGACAGTAAATAAACCTCCCCTAAAACTGAGCTCGTCAGAAATGAGAAAATAAAAAATCACCCGATAAGAGAAAATTATACATAAACAAGCCCTGGAAAGAAAATAAGAGCATAGTTTTAATGGATGAGAGATAGAATATGTTGAAGAAGACAAGGAGTCTGTAAGTACTCAGAGAATCATAGACTGACGCCGCAGACAGCGGAAGGGTAGAGTTTCAAAAGCTGTCTCTCTCCTTTTCATCCTCATCCTCGCCGAGGAGATAGTCATTACCTTAAGGATTTTTCCGATTGCGGTCACTCGGAAGGAGGGGACAGGTTGACAGGATGAAGACGAGAGCGATACTTCCCAATGATCCAGCCTCCTCGTTCGCCTACACGGTCAATTAAACTTCGACCGAGCATGCTCTCCTCCTCCTTCTCAGCGGTTACCAACGGCAAAGGTGGAGTAAATTCAAATTAACATAGAAAAACTGCTTGTACCTTCATCAGCACCCACTATAGTGTTTTAAAATCTTTTATCGAAATCAAAGATCTTTTCCCGAAAAACAATTACCATAGGGAAGAGAATTGAATGAGAATTTTGAAAAACATACAATGGTGTGGTGCCATACGCACACTAATACCGTACCATTACAGATAAAATAGTTATAAAACATAAGTATTTAAGCCGAGTGAATAACGCCTTCTGACATCATTTGACCGTAGCCGAGGGCGCAAGCCCCGAGGACATGGCGGTTAGCAGAGATACCCAAGTTGTACTGGAGGTGGTCGAGCTCACGATGGTATCTATCTATCGTTTATGAAAACTGCCCCTAAACACAAATCGCCAGCATGGACAGACGTTACGAGTTAGACGACTCGAAATGAATCGCTTATTCTTTAATTGTTTCAAATATTTGTAAATTCTTTCCAAGGTTATCCGCAAATTCAGCTTTTGCAGCGAGTAATATCCAGAGATTCAAGAACAAGATGCCACGATCTCAGCATGTCCGAAATATAGGCCATCTTCAGGCAGTTATAGAAAGAAAGAAAGAAAGAAACGTTTATTGCTCAGGAAAAAAAATCCGGAAGAACGAAAATAATAGCGATAACAGTTTACAGGCGAAATAGTTATTCCAAAAAAATGGATGATTCTATCACGGCACAAAGACTTATGTGTTCAATACTTTACAAAAAAAAAACAAAATTATACAATAACATAGAAACCATAATTACATAAAAAACAAATTTGACAAAAAAGAAAGTAAATTATGTTATGTAAATTATGTTCTTATAGACAGCGCAAATGACACCCCGGTGATGATCTAGTACATATTTTCGTGTCCGGACATCATGAGATTTCAAATAATGATCTCATGATAAATAACGCAGTCACCCCACTGGCGAATGAGAAAAGAGCTCAACTGGCTCATAGTCGAGGTAGAGACGAAGCAAGGTAAGGAACCGGCCTCGAACGAGCAAGAACCACGCAGTTGCACCAGAATGGATAACATAAGACATCGATCGGATTATATCTGAAAACCGAGATTACATCACCCCCGTCGTTGGACCTCTATACAAAGAGCTTCATTCATAACTCGAGGAGTTGAGTCAGCCGAAGAGCAGAACATTTCTCGTCGCTGGCGTGCGCATTGGATACAATTCATGTATTCTTCCCCAAAAGTAATAAATAAGGAATGGTTCTCGAGGGCCACCATTTTAGAGACGTTTACCCGGTGGAAGCAGCGAAATAGATAAGATACAAAGCGATGCAATACGAAACGTTTTTCCTAAATAATACTTTTTCACACTGATGCAGGAAAAATAACAATACCAACTGCCGACCATAATTATTTTATGATCTAACGGTCAAGTTCTGTTTGGATGGAAGTTAAATTCTGGACTTTTATATGTGCACGGCCCTATTTACTAATATTTCAGTTTTTATCTCAGCATACTGCCCACCCTTCTTCATCCACTTCATAAAGCCTATTCTCTTTCTTTCCGTTCCTCACTTATCCCACACATACCCTTCTATTACATCCTTCGGTAACACTGTGCCCCTCATCTCCCCTTCCAACCATTTATCTTGCCTCTGCTTCATCTCCTCCGAAGTTTCCTTTTCTCTCCCTCCGTTCCAAGCACTTCTTCTTTCGTCTTCCTTTCCATCCACCGCACCTTCTCCATGCTCCTCCAAACCCACATTTCGAACTTCTATCCAACGATCTATTCTCGTCCTCCTTTCTCAGAATCCACAGCCGATTATATTATTTTTAAAAAACTTTTTTTACAAAAAGCTAAGCGTGCAGGGCCTATTCTTCGGTTGAAAAGATTTTTTTTCTTGAGCATCTAATTAACGCATGTGCTCGCGCCAACTGAGGATAAATTTTGAGAAGGACGCTCAAGTGCTAAACACACCTTTACATTAAATCCTGCTAAATATTAAATCTTGGGTTTAAAAAATGAGAAATGTTTTTTCCAGTCTCGCGAAACAAGTGGAGTTGCACGGTTTACAGAAGTCGTGCTCCCTTTTCTTCCCACTCCATTCTTCCCCTCTCTCTCTCTCTCTCTCGAGCAAGAAATAAAGGGCGAGAGAGAGAGGGACGGGGAATGCGTGCATTTTTTACGTCTTTCTCTTATTTTTTTACTCCCGCGAGGAAATAAATGCATTTTTCTCATGCTTTAGCGTACTTCAAAAAACGGCTCTCACCCCCGTTTCGTCTCGGCGGCGCGCGCCCTCTTACCACCCCCCACTTCCCCCCTCCCCGCGATGAGAGCACCCGGCGACCGAGCCGAAATCAATAGCCACTACTACAAACACCACCAATGGGGCCACCCGACACCAATTCCACTACACACTACTACTCCCAGCTCCCTCCACACACACGCACACACAGTGGAGCGAAATTCCGCTTGAATGGGGCGAGGTTGGAGGGAATAGGGGGGGGGAGGAGGTGGAGGAATGGGAGGCACGTGAGGCTGAGGAGGAGGACATTTCCCCTCGTACCCCGAGTTCGCTCAAACGGAGATGCGAAAGTGTGTGGGGGTGGGTTCACCGTCACGTGGGACGAGCGCCGTGGTGTGAGCTCCCGTCCAATGGGAGATGCTCTCACGGTTCGCCAAACACACAGACGTCGAGAGATGGGGTTTCTTGGGAGGGGAGAGAGGAGGGGTAGTAATGGGGTTGCGCGTAAGGGGGAGGAAGTCATGGCGGGTGGCGACCTAGAGGAGGGAGGTGCAACCCGCTACCTCACCCTCCCGCCTTCAGATGGAGGGCGTTTCGTGAGTCAGATGATCCCTTAGAGAGCAAGAGGAGGCTTGCGCAACTCGAATCCGAACACTGCAACGCGATGTGGATTGGACGCCCAACAAGTTGAAGATGAATGCAAAAGCGACGGATTTCATGGGTCTCACCTCTAATCGCTCTCGATGGTCGGATGCACAATATCAGGCCTCATAGCCTGAGTTGCGATTTCAAGGAGGGTGATGCGACCAGCCATAATTAAAAGAGGAAATTTAGTAAGTCCACTTAAAAGTTCATTTCGCGCTCACTATCAACAAAAATCAGACGACCAGCGGCACTTGATATGTCTTAGACGATCAACCACTGAAAGTAACATTGCATAAATAGAAGCGAAGTCGATCATAATGCAACGACGAGATCTTTAGCTTAGGCAATGGTGTGAGCACCGTCGTTTTCAACAAGCAAGGCTGTTTCCCAAAGGCCCTCTAGGGTCAGGACCATGAGGAGTCACAAGCCACAAAGTTGGCACCTCTCCCATCGTTTCCTTCTGGAAAATTTCACACGCAATGATGAAACAAGAATATACCAGGGACCATTGGAAAAGATAGCTCAGAGGAGGCGACAAGGTTAAAGCATAAGAGTACTAGCTACTACCGTAAGTCTACAATCTGATAGGTCCAGCGGTTCATTCATGGCATTAAATGCCCTAAGAACAGCGTTACCAATTATTATTGTACGTACCTATCTATTATTTTCACGAGATGAGTGACTTAATATTTTTGTTAACAATCCAAGGTGTCACATGGAGTCAATATTTGAAAAAAAAAATTCGATATAATTTCGTCTAAAATTCGTGCCGAAAGCTCTTGTACTCTTATACTTTAGCCAAGGAATGAAACAGAATACAGCTCTTCTACCATATCCATTGTCGCATGTGTGGTTAGTGCCAACGTATACACATATAATTGAAAACATTATGAAAATGCGCTCTCAATAACCTACGATAAACACTCAAACCAGCTTAGGTACGACATATTGCAATATCGCACGGCCTTTAATCCCTATACCGAGGGCGTTGGTAATGACTTGGGTGGTGGAAGTTGGCAAGGGATGGTTTAGCGTGGGCGTGGTGCGCGGGGCAGCACCACAGCCACCGCACCACCACGCCCCGGCTCAATTGCCGCGCCTCTCTCCCTCCATTTCCGCTCTCGCGCCCCTCTGCCACCATTTCCGCTCCCGCGCCTCCGCACCCCGCCGCCGCAAGGAGCCGAAACATCCCAAGAAGTCCCCCTACTCGCTGTCGTAATCAACGCCCCTCCCCCCTCTTCTTCCCCGCTTGATACCCATGATTCCACCTCTCAATTCCCAACTTCGTCGCCGTGGGGGCCGGAGGTGCGTATTTGAAGGTGTAACGGATGGAAGTGGGATTGTAGGCTGAGGAGGGGACGTAGGGGGGGTGGGAGGAATTTAGAGGTGGGATTGGGTATAGGTATACTGCTTCTTGGCTCTTCGCCCGACTATCTTGACATTTGACTCAAGCACTGACCGAACCCACTCATCGTCGAAATAGATTCGAGGAATGTGTCAGATATTTATAAGAACCAAATCATTGAATGAAATCACTAAATGCAAACAGTATTTAAGAACTAAATTCCACAGAGGAAATCCGTAGAGGAAATACTATTCACTTTGACCGGGACTCAACCTGCATTCCTAGATAAAAAAACATCAGTTTCCTAATGACATCTGTAGCCTTTCGAACAGTTCCTTCAAATCCCAAACATCGCTTGTACTTAATTTCTCAATCAACAACCAAAGAACTAAATTTGGCAACAAGGCTAAAATGACAATTTCTTCGATATCCACAGCCAAAATTCCACAACATTGTTTCATATTCAATATTGATAGTCCGAAATCCTATTCGTTGGAGTCTTCTATTCATCTAAGGCAATTACTAAAAACCTTGCTGTGAATGAAAGTTTCACTTCGCCCGAATAAAGAAAATTACACAAAGTTGTTAATATTATCAATATTTAAGCAACTTGCAAATGCCATGAGAGTAGTCACATGAGAATAGTGATGACAATGCCAGATGAGTGTGCAATCTAGGGAGCCTTTAGCATGAGAAACGCGGTACCTGCGGCAAACTTCAACCACCGCAAAAGAGATGTGAAGACGCAATACGGATAGCGACTAGTCATTCACTTCCCATCCTCCGAACGTCCTAACCTTGAAATGATGGCAGTCTGATGTCGTAATCCATTCCAAGTTTCATATGCGATAATGATATTCTGCAACAGCTTCCTTCCTCCTGGACCCAATAGACAGAAACCAAAATGATGAATGAACAATGTGAGAAAAAATCTCGTAAATATCACTCATATATCTCGCAAAAATCTCGTTATCTCTCGTAATATTGTAATAAAAATCTCTCGAAAAAATCACGTAAATATTACTCCTATTGCTTATTTTTCCGCGCACTCGAGAGCACTTCTGTTGGAGAACTGCAATTCACAGATGACCCATGTGGAACTCTTGGCGCATATCATGGAATAAATTTGCTTAGGATTTAATTAGACTGAATACCATTGAGCTACGAAAGGAAAGTCACCAACTTTACAGGTTCCTAAATGCCCTTCACCACTAGTGTTCCAAGACACTTCTCCGTTAAATATCATCGATATTTATGAAACCCACACCTTTGAATAGCACGCATGCCAAGAGTATTCTCTGTATCCTAATTACGCAATATTCTGATAATATTAAACAGCACATTAAAAGGTCAAGTATCAGCGGCAAGTAGAGCATAGAGATGTTCATGGATTGATACGAGAAACACTCATAGGGGCCATACCACAAGAAAAGACACTGGGCATATCAGTAGGTATAGGAATGGTAGTGGGACACATTTTGTATTTCACTGTTATGCTACCCAACATCATTAAATTCCACAAAAATTAATATCTTTTTTTGAATTTTAATGCTTTTAGCATTTTGATAGGGTCTTTTCCAGCTCAGTATTTATTTGATTGGCATCCGGAAAAAAAAAACCTCCCTGTTTATGTAAGTATTCATTCTTCCCATTCTATCGCAAGCAAATATTACAAAGAAGAATTTCCATCGGAGGCGATTTAAGGATTTTTTATAGGATTTTTACTTCATGTTTTATATTGTGTTTATTATTATTAGAAGTATTATTTATTTTATATAATCTGATAATTATTTTAGAGGCTGTAGGAGTGTTTCGCGCTTAAACAAAAGATTTTCTCTGGTAACTTACACGGATTCATCGTATGTATTTGCTTCACCACAAATTTAACCTGAATATGCTGATAAACGTAGCAGTTCTTATGAAGTGACTTAAATAACACGAGGAAGTAAAGATAACATCAAACATGCTCCAACATATCTGTGCCATCATTTAAAGAGACGTTAACACATTGTGATAAGCCGCATTGCAAGCTCAAAGGAATTACCAGTAGGAGAAGATCATAAAGGAACAAATAAGAGGCGTCGTATCAGAGCGGATGGACAGTAGAATTACACATTGAAGGGACACCTTCCAATCACTATTGACCTGCGACGAATTTATTCCGACAAGACTGATCACGGACAATGAGTGCAACAAACGGTCCCGGAGTTCCAGACGTATCCCAAAAATTCGATGTCCAATTCCCTTCTTCGTCTCACATCTTCCTGTCACCCAATGCAAAAAACACCAGAGGTCAAAAATGGAATAATTAGACCCTAGACACCAAAATACATTCTTCTTAAAGAACATAAAACGGGAGGGCTAAAAAATTGTCTATCGTAAACCAAAATTTGTCCAAGAGTAAACAATATGTCTTCGACCTGAAAACGCGGGAAAGGCTCCCAACAAAATATTTGAAGCCATACAAGGCACAAGTGGGAGGTGACCCAGAACAATGAAGAGATTCAACGATAAGAAATTCCGCCAAAGCCAAAAATGACTTTTTCCGTACAGCATTACTTCAACGCTTCCTTCAAACTATATCAAAACTTTTTTTTTCCTTTCGTCCAAAAGTTCAAATTTTAAAATACTCCGTAAGAGCCAGCACAACTACCAACCGACAAAGAAACTCCTAATGAAATGTCACGACTTTTCGTCAGTTGCATAAATTATTTTTTCCGTTAAGTCGTTCGGAGGATGACTCTTTAGCTTTACACTAAACATTCAACCTTAACTCTCATTCATTCAAAGAAAATATGCTACATGTTGAACAAAATTTTCAACTATAATGCATTATTTGGAGTGATAGCAGCCTCCACAGTAAATAATTAAATTTAGATAGCTTTGTTTTGGATTAAATATGCTCAGCAAAAATAATAAAAAACTTAGTAGCGAATTTCCTAAGTCTTAAGTATATTTGCATCCTACAGCCACGAATTCTAAATTTCGACGGCGGTAAAGTCCTGTTGCTTTCGCAGTTCACTGCGTTTTTCTCTAGCTTGTCCAAAGGCCTGGCGAGGGCGCTGCCATCGCGATATAAAAAGTAAACGATTAATTAAGGCGGAAACATGGTTCACCTTTGCAGAATATGCAAAATAAAAGTTTCTCACCCGCCATTGGTGTAATCGTGACCTGGCTTAATGAAAATGCGCCGTGTGCCGTACAACGTTTCGACCACCATTCTACTCCAAGGCATTAATTATGGGAAACACCTGCGGTGAGACCACGAACGCATGTAAAGCTTCATTAGATATTTTGTTTTTAAATAAGGCTCTTAGGCGGATACAGTTAACGCGCTCGCTGGCGCCAGAATGGTTTTGATAATGATTCCACTCGGAGGAGCCTGCACCAACTCAGCTGTGCGGCTCCATTACGGGCACCATTATGTTTTGAGGAACTGTTGTCAACTATCGATAATAAATAAAACAATGAGACCATGCTTTTAACCCTCACATAAATGCAGGACAAAGTTTGTAGCATTAAAAGATGAGAAAAACAACTTTGCTGGCGTATAGATCCATAATCCCGCGCGTCTAAGCGGCCTCAAATGAAATAATTATTCAACTCCTTGCAGAAGGGTTATCAAAAGGACAAATTTTGAGGATGGCCGGACTAGTCACGGAATTGCATTAACAGAGTCAGCCGTACGTGCACATTATGAGAGATTTATCGCAGAGGAAAAGTAATTCGACCAGGACTCGAAGCCGCATCCCTCAGCGTCGCGGCCAGAGCTTCAGTCTGTTAAGTAAACGTGGTGATACATTTGTATGTCCGACAATCTTGAATATATTATTACCTTAACACCAACAAAAATCAAAAGGAGAAGACACCGCGATAGCTTAGCTGACTATTACTGTGGAGGATTTTCTCTGTGGAGGTTTCTAAACCTGTGAAGGATTTTCTCTTTATAAAATACAACAGTTCAATAAAACCAACTATTAGCCGGTATATTAATAATATAATTCGAAGTACGTTAGTTCATTATGAATAGCAGTATGAAAGAATGATTGTGCGTGTGAGTTAATTACAAAAAATACACCAATCTAATTAAGATAATAATTACTTGATGGAGCAAATGTAATATGTACAATTTACCTTAGACCCATTGTAAAAATCCATCTTTTTCTAATCGAAACAGGGAAAAGTTTTTTTTCGAAGGATATAATTAGGATTTGTACATTTTCCTCATCACCCGAAGAGGCCACAAGTCCTTCAACCCCTCCATTCGTTCGCACACACTCTCTTCTTTCGCCTTTCCCGACCCCTCGCCACCTCATGCTCATGTACTGCAATCAGTCTCGCCTGCCAACGCAACCAATAGGTCACGATTTTCCCTCAAAACCCTCCCAAAGAAACACATCACTCCCTCTCCCGTCCACACACCTCCGTCGTATTCCGCATCGCTCCAGGGTGGAGGGGGTTAAGAAGGGGACTGCTTCCCCGCGGATTAAAAGCAGCTCGGAGAAGAGAATAAAAAGAACAGGAAAGGACTGGAGAGTGACAAAGAAAGGAATGTCGCCGAAATTGTCATCGCGTTTCTTTTCTCTCGTTCCCTTCCCCTCTCATCCATCCTTCCCTTTTTGTTCGATGCCCACATTCTCTTTTTTTCATTTTCCCGCACCCGGCATTCCCTCCTCCTCTTCTTTCGCTTTTATACTTCTCCAATTCACGGATGTCCCTCCCTCCCCCACCCTTCTCCCCATTGCCCGCCGCCACAAGCATCGAATCCTCCTTCCCTAAGACCACAGCCATACACGTAAAAAAAGACAGACTCCCAGACGATAATCCCCCATCTCTCCCATAACCGCCCGTCTTTTGTTTTCATCCTTCAAGCCCCCGCTTCTCATCTGGCCGAAGCACCCATTCCTCCCCCTCTGTCTCCACCCTAGTATTTCCCTCCTCCGGCTACTCTTTTACTTCTCTTAACCCCGTACCCAAAAACATGCCACCCACCCCAACCTAAATTCTCCTCATCCACTCATCCCCTACCCCACCACCCCAAAAAAAAACCCCGCAGTCATCCCCGGTAATTGCGCGGATTTAGAGCTCCACGTTTAGCCATAAACTTCCCGAAAGATTCCCTTCTGCTTTCGTCGGCGGTTTTTACGCGCTTATTTAAAAACCCGTACACTTCCCTTCAGTCATTTTTTTCCAATGTTCATCGATGTGCGTCAAAACATTTTTTGTGATGCTCCTGGAGTTTTGGTCTGTGAATACACGGTGCGTCTCGATGTGTAAAAATTTCAGGGCAAGGAATGATCAAGTACTTTTACGGAGAATGACAAATGTGAAGTTTTCTCGGTTTCAGACTGGGTTAAACGTGGCAGCTGCCAATTACTTACCCGGTGTGAAACCCGAAAAATCTTCAGATGATTTTTATTTTTTTAATTTATCTTCACTACCACGAATATAGCACAATGGGACAATTTACGTCGGGTGAGTAACAACGGACGAGACACAAACACCCATGTCCTGGGCAGATAATATTCTACCTAGGCGGGACTCGAACCCGCGACCCTCGGGTTAGGAGTCGAGGACTTACCCCGCCACCACTGGGGCCGACAATATCTCAGGACAATGACTCGTAATCCATCAACCTGAATATAAAATTCAACCACTCCATGGAAAAGCAAATATCGCACAAAAAGACTGTTGAGTAGATAACACAATAATCAACAACCTATTTTTTATTTTTCCCACTCACTAATAAATAAATGGGGAAGTGCAAATACAATGTTATAACTGATATAAGAGCTCTAGAACTAATAATTTCGTTAAAAGGTATACCCGTGGCTATTAACTGCGAGCTGTTTGAATCAGGATGCACTGAAGAGCTCTCCAAAGATTGTTAGCAACGGAAAGGCGGGTGACAAAGAGAGATATTTACCGTTTGAAATAAGCCAGACTTCTGCAGAGGAGTTGTTTCAGTCGATGCTTGGAGACATGAAGGTCACATCAACACGATGTCATTGCATTCCCATACAGAAAATGAACAAAATGGTCATTGGCGAATCATAATTTCCAACCAATGTTTCAGTTCCACAAATACGACGCTTATCACGTAAGGAGTAAATGCAATTATGCAATAACAGCCATTAAGTCTGATTTCGATAGCAACACCAAGGATGCGACCGGCTCGCTGATTGGTAGCTCATCGTCACGCACGTGAATTATTATCGAACCTCCAGGAAGGGCAGCTTGGATTATCTATGGGAAATGAAAAAGAGTGAAGAGGAAATTTCACGCGAAATCAAAATTCGAATAGGAATTCGAAGTACAAAATCCTCAATGGAAGCGACACTGAGGTCCGGTTTTACCACCCACTGACAAGGAATATCAACCGGTTGACAGCGTGAATCGCTCAAAAAAATTATTAATTAAAAAAGCGATTAATAATACTTTTGTAGGACACAATTATAAAACTAAATGCCTCCATCATGGTGGAAACGAATTACTCCAGCCAATTCTGCAAACTACACCCGCTACTAATCGATCAATGTTGTAGCCTTAATGAATATTTTATCTAATACTTTATGCATTTAAGAGCAAAACGAATACGGTATATACGGGTAAATTTTAAGGAAAACTCCATTTCTTCCACTTTTACTAAGTTATGCGTACGGAATTAGCATAACGAGAGTTCTGCACCGAATATTCTGCATCGTTTAGTATTGAGATTATTGCGCGAAAAATAACGTTAAATGACCTGTAGTTTTTACTTGCACTTTTTATGTTAGGTTTATAAGTATGTGAGTCTTCTCAAAATCAGGACCCATATCTAATACAGGATTACATAATAAAATATCTCCTGTAACCGTAATTCGTTTTCACGTTAGTTTTAGGTAATCAAAAGTAATAAATCTTCAACCAATCACCATTCGTTCTTTTTTCTTTTGCCAGAAAATGAATAAGGCATCGCAATTAGTCGAATAGATACATACAACGGTTTCATGTGCACTACAGTGACTTTGTCGGCAACATATTCCTATCTGCAGGATAGTTATCGGCAGCTTGGTAGGAAGATTGAAAAACCGGGTCCAAGTCAAAACTCTCATTCTCTTAGCTCCTCATCCCACACCAACAAAAATCCTCAAATGAAGCCTCATCCCCACACCCCCTCTCCCTTCCTCCCGACCGGACACCGGCCAACCTCATTTTTCACCTCACAGACGTCGGTCGCGACTCAGCGCAAACAATCACACACCAAACAGGGCACGCCCACCGCTTCCACCCTTTCACTTTCCCCCTCTCTTCACTCACATAAAAGGTCTACATAGGGAGACGGCGAGCCAAACAGAAGCATGAAATTGTGAATGAAAAGATAACTTAGTTATTCCACATAAAATTTATTTTAAGACGACCCGGATTTCAACGTAGCACGTCATCATTAGGTACAATATTACAGAAGAATGTTAGCACAAACATACTTGGGGGAGGAAGAGGTGGGTGTGGGAGGGTCGGATGAGAAAGGGGGGGATCTTGAGGGGCAATGAGTCGGATTCTAGGGAGTGAGAAGAGGAATAACCCAATGGAGGGGGAAAAGATGAGATTCAGGAGTGTAATGGGTTGTTTGGGAGGGGAGATTAGGGAAACCCAGTGAGCTCGTAACTTCAGAGCTGGAGGGGGGAGAGAGATGAAAGTATCTCGGAGTGAAAGGGTAGAGTGGGAAGGAAAAGAATGAAAGAAGCATGAAAATTATGAAAAAACTATGACATTTGCAATTTTCCATAAAGAGATAAACTTTAATGCACGATTCGAATTTCGATTCTATACATTATATTTCGGTGAGGAAGTGTGTATCAGAGATTGCTTCTACAACACAAGGTGATGGGGGGGAGGAGAGACGTTTCCCGGGAAACTGAAAGGTCAAAATACGGATGGCTTATCAGCTAACTAACATATTGCCTCGCTAGATACCTGACCAATATCTTATCTCTATTGTTGTCTGATGCGAACACCACATAAAAATACTCATCTGAGTTCACACGGAGAAGACATGGAACCCACAAGGAGGAAGAGGACATATTAGTGAGCCTCACGGTAGTTTCGCTTTCCACCAGACTTTCTGTAATTGATGCCCTGATACTTTTAAGTGATAAATTTCCAGCCAGCTGGGCGTGACTCCCCCAACATATTCTCACTTCCACGTGCATCCTGTACAAGGGTGATTTCTTTGAGCAAGCAGATGGAATACCCATGAACTCCCCCGTCCTCCGAGGTGGCGATTGTTTTCATGGAATATTTTGAGGAATAACTCCTCAACTAAGCTTTTATTCGCCCTGAGGTTTTCTATAACTATGTCGACGATACATTCCACATTTTGCAGCATGAAAAGGAGACTCTCGACAAGTTTCACAACCACATGAACTGCCGGAATCCAAGAATAAGCTACACTATGGAATTGAAGGAAAACTGCCAGTTTCCCTTCCTAGATATACAGGTTCAATGGAAGGCTCGGCTATACACCGTGTCGGCAATCGAGGCACACAAACCTATATCGACACGGCCGTAGTCATAATCATTCCTTGCAACGCTGAGCTGTTATGTGCACCCTCTTCCATCAGGCTGCAAGGATATTGGAACAAGAATAACCTGCCTCCGAAACCTAAATGCCTTAGGGAGTTCCGTCAGAATGGCTATGACGATAAAGTCATCCCTAAAAAGAACTTTTCAACCCTAGGAACGTATGAAACCAGAGGAACCGTTAGCCAGAGCTTGTCTGCCTTATGTCTCCACAATCTCTGGCAGGACCTCTAGAGCATTGAAAAGATACGACATTACGACCATACGCAAGCCTGCAGCCAATATCAGGGACTTTGTTGTACGTGCAAGATCCGAATTTTTGGAAGATTTGTTTAAAGACGACTGGAGTCTAACGCGTTCCCAGTGCGTACGGTAAAATCTACATTGGGGAGACAGGCTGAACCAAAGAGACACGCCTCAAGGAGAATCGGCGGCAAATGCGGCTGGGACAACCGGCGAGCTCAGTCGCAGCAGGACATGGTATCACATGCAGCCATTAAATCACCTTCGATGGTACGAGGTTGCTGAGCCGTTCCTTCCGCTATTTGTACAGAGTGAGGAAGGAAGCAAAGGACATCCGGAGGAAGATGTACAATTTTAAAAGTGACTCAGGTTTTTCACTAAGCAAGACATGCCCACCGATATGAAAACAGTGAAACATTCGGTTAGAGTTACCACCACAAAACACTAACCACTAAAGAGACACCTGAATGAAACAGGCGTAATATATTTTAATCGAATCAACTGGAACGGTTCATTTCCATGCACCTCCGGTACAGCCATTTCACCTTTCGCAGGAATCAGCCGCAGCTCCCATGATGATGAAGGCTACATCGGACCTAAAACCTTTCTCACCCAGACGGAAACCCGAGAGTACTTCATTCCTCTTATCACCTGTCCTATACACCACACGCTTTAATAATTACAACTGAACCACGACAATTCTGATGATAGGTATGTGGTGGATCGGTGGACGGTGGATATTTGCAGAGGCCTTACTCCCAGATAGCCAAGTAGGCCACTTCTATACAATAACTTGGGGCAAAAAATACACCACAATGAATGAATATGATCGGCAATTTATAATTATCTTCATTAAACAGGTGACTGCTTTGCAATTAACTCCCTAAATGAGTAGTATCTCTTATTTTTTTGCGCGACAAACTTATGTCCTCTTCATACGCCCCAATAATCCCTGTAAGTAACAAACTTTCCTAATACAGACATTGCAGAAAACCCATTTACCCTTCCCAGTTTCAACTCTCAAGCTATTTCTCACTAAACTCTCTTATGCGGAGCACAGACTTCTATCTCGTCTCGTTCCAAAGATATCTCATTCAACTCCTCCCAAAGTAACTCATTATTGCATGAGATGCACTCACTTGAACCCTCCACGAGATTATTCTTCAACCTCACCTGAGTCTCAGTGAAATTGTGAATAAAAGTGTCAGTAGTTTTCCGCACTCTTAGCCAGAGCTTGCCTCGCCATGCGCCAATTCCATTTCAATTGCTTTTTTAAGCCATTCGCATTGAGAGGAAATTGGCCATGCGATACGAACAAGGGGAGGAAGAGCACAGACAAAAGAATCGCGAAGAATGCCTTCCACCAGCTTTGTCCTCATCCATTCAACAATGCGGAGGGTAAATGAGAATGTGCGTCATATTGTTCGTAATAAAAGGGCTTCGTTATTCAAGATCAAGTATGTGCAACACAACTGCTGGAAGCTTTACTTCGAACTTTCTACGAATAGCATTAAACCGAATGTCGCTCTTAAACCGAACCAAACACTCTTCGCAACTCGAAATACCTTGACTTTAAATCGGAGCACACGGTATTTGAGAGAACATGACCTTAAAATTACACAAAAAGACGGACTCATTAATTGACATAACTTTTCCCGGCAGCAACATAGGGCCGCGCGAGAGGGGCGTGGTAACAGGAGATACTCCTTTGAAACAACCTTAAATCAATAAAGAATTATTGCAACACTTTTGCACAGTCTTTCCACTTCATTTTAAAACCACAAAAGGAGAAATGACAGAGAGAGGGTGGGACTACAAATACCGAAAGCGATCTCACAAGACACGACAGTTGACAGTAAGAGAATAAAACCTCCCTCTTCTGCTACGCGAGTCTACCATTGTTGCTCGGGAGGCGGGAGAGGGAGGATTATGAGGGTATGAGGGTATGAGGGGTGGGTAATTACATTATGAAGTGGGGAGGTGGAGTCCCTCCCCTTTCTCTACGCCACTTTTCCCCCCACCCCCTTACCTCCCACCCAACCCAACACTTTCCCTCCAAATCTTTGCCTTATTCAACCAGAAAAGGATGACGCTTAAATAGAACATGTTATAAAAAAGCAAACGAACTGAAGATGAAAGAAATTTTCGGAAGGACGACGTGAGATTAACGAGTAAGATTGACATATAGGTGACGATAATAACAATTATTCATTCCCCGTGGGATACTAACCATTTTTAAGATTCCAGAATCAGCCACGGCATTACCTGTAAAATTATAACCATTAGAAACTCAGTTATCATCATTTACCTCGAGAGGCGATACATTCGTAATAATTATCCGTGGAGATTTCAACCTCCCGACTGTATCTTGGGAAACCTAAAATGAGGGGCAAAGTTCAAAGAAGCATAATATAAGCAAGGCCTTACTCAATGTAATTTCAAGCAACTTAAAAACCAAAGTAGATCATGAACTTACGAGAGGAAACAAAGTATTAGACCTTTGGGCTGTCAATCACCCTGCAATTATTTAACACGTCGACAACCTTGAAGGTATTTGTGATCATAAAGTAATTTTTACAACATTGGAAACAACAGTAGAGTCCGCAGTAAATCCTAAATGCAAGGTCTACTTAACTGAATAATGTGCTTTCATATACTTTGGAAAGATGTTAGCGACTTCATTCACGGAATTTGTAGCTACAACAAAAGACGAGAGCACGGAGGTATCATGGAGATATTTTCAGGTAATACTACGTAAAGTAATCGATTAATATATTCCACAAAAATTCAAATGAAAGAGTTAAGAACCTCTTTGGTATAACTATGAAGTACAGCGGGAGTTCAGGAGACAGAGGTAATTGCAAAACTTATATAAATATTCGTGAAGTTATTTAACAAAGCAACGGAACTTGCGACGAGAGAAATTAAGTTAGCTCAACATTTATACATAATACGTACTACTCTACGAAATCTCAGGAAAAAATCGTAGGCAAATTACTAGATGAAAACCCTAAGGCATTATTGTCTTTCGCGAAAGAGCTCCAGGGCGAATCTTCTAAACCACTTCTACGAAAGACTAAGGATGAGAAACTTCTAAGGATGGCACAGAACATAATTCAGTTATTCTTCTTCACTCTTCTTTCGTCGAATCAGAAAATTAGGTGAGTCGGAAAAGCAAGCTGAAGCGATGTTCTTTGATTTCAAGAAAGCATTCGACAAGGTTCCCCACAAAAAGTCATATTCTAATTGCAATTAAGTATATAAAAAATAGTGAAATGGATTAAGGCATTTCTCAAAGATTGCAAATAAAAAGTAGTTACAGATAGTATTAGTTCTGACACGGTTTGAGAGACATCCCATATTTCGCAAGGGAGCATGATCACTTTTCTTCTATTTTATTATTTATATTAATTACCTACGTTCTTGAGTGAGCAGTAAACCAAGGCAATTTGAAAACGATGCGGTCACTAAATTATAAAAAAACGCGGACGTAGATGTTCTATCATTGGACCTAAACAAAGTTCTTTGTGGTACAAGAATTGGGAGCTAGAACCATATCTCGGTAAATACACCGCATTACTCTTCTTGCGGAACTAATCACACCAACGCCATATCTACACTGTGGATGGAGTTAACATAAAGTCTTCAGATAAAGTCAAATACCTTGGAATAACAATTACTTCAGACATATCGTGGAAAACAAACAAACAAAACTTATACCGTCTTGCACTACCTATGTTTCATCAAGCGTGCAATAAGAATACCCTCGGAAATAAAAAAGAAAGGGAAATGCTACAATGCACTGGTCAGGCCACACCTCGAATACGCAGCTACCATTTGGGAACTTAGACAGAAATATCTAGCCGAAAAAATATATAAGTACATAGGAAGCAGGGCGCTATGATGCCTAAACAATTCTAAGAGCGAATATATTGTAATACACAGCTTTTGGAGATATTACATTGGGAGCCGCTAGAGACTCGGAGGCTGCACGCTAGGTTAAGTTTGTTTGATAAAATTTGGTGATTATCTGAGCGACACAGAGAATATCATTTTGACTTCTCACTATACTTCGAGGTCCGACGAAAGCGATAAAATTAGAGATACATTTCCAAACAGATAGGTACAGAAATTTATTCTTCACACACACAATGAGTAGCCATAATAAAAAATATTCACCGATCAAAACATTCCCATAATACACTTCACCATTTCACCTCCCAAAACCTTATCCTTAACATCTTATCGCGGCTTATCGAGTCACTCGCCCATGCGGCGGGTCGCAGGGTATTATGTGGACGTATGAGTAGAAGTATGTTTAACCCCGTAGCCAGTTCCGATATCCTCAAATATGTCAAATAGAGAGAAAACCTCATCGTGTTCAAAGTTTGGCTTCCACCACACGTGCGGTGGCTCTAAGTGCTCCCTTCGCACTGCATAGGTAACATTTTAAGTCCCAGAGTCTTTAATATCTTGTTCCTCAGAAGCTAACAAAAACCCACCGGTAGTGAGGACGCCTCGGTAGCTTGTGGGTAAAGCACTTGGCGTGAAACCAAAGGAACCGGGCTCGAGAGCCAGTCAATTCGAATGACTTTTCCACCGCAAAATTTCGCACTTAAATACCTTCTTCTCTGGAAAAATACATCAAAATAAAAATGCTTGGTCATTCTAAAAGAGATAACGTAAACGGAAAAAAGTAATTGATCATCTCAAACGTTAAAAAAATTCTACCCTTTGGCAAACTTTTGATGATGGTATTGTGAGGGAAGTCACTATCATAACTCTAAATACCGGCCACTTCCTGACTTACTGCCAACCTATTTATTATAGTCAAATACATGACTTGGCACTTAAATAATATTTCTGATGAAATCAAAGGGAAATCCTTCAATCAATAAAGTAATTGTCTGGTATCCACAAAGGAGCTGTTCAGTATATTTTCTCCCCAATGCTTGTTACTTAATGTTAATGTTTCTTTTGGAACCGCCATTTCTCTAACATCACGTTTCGCATGATCTCTGCATAACTATTTTAACTAGTTGTAATACCCATTAATAAAAATTGTTTCTGTAAGTCGGGAGCATACCTATGGGGTAGCACATGTAGGTGAAAGTTACTGGGGCATTATAGATCACGTTGGTAACAACTCACCCAAACACCCGGGAGGTGGCTTGCAGAGAAATGCCTATACGTAGATGTAGGAGCTGAATATCCCAAAAGGCATCTAACTCATTTTACCCAAGGGCAGCAAGACACAGCTGCTTAAAAACCACTACCTAATCTATGACAGTCAGCAGTCATCATCTCCAGCCGAAAATTTCCCGAACTGTCACCCGAGAGTGTAACAGATCCAAACAGAGAAGACTGAAGTAGTGGAACTAAACTATCACATCGATAACTCCAGCAAAATTTTCACATTTGTCTTCCTTTCGGATACTTCATACATACCTACAAGTCGCCGGGAATGGAATACAAGCGCAGAAGGCAAAGGGTGAATACGTAACGTTTTGCCGCGGGTAAAGAGGTAAGTTGAAAGTTCCGGGAAATTGCACCAAAACCAATAGTCCCAAGCGTGCCATATTTCGACAAATACTGCAGCTAGAATGGGGGTGTGAATGAAAATGGTCATTTTCTTCTGTGACCGCATTCAAACTACTTGTCACCCTAAAATCAGATGAATCGAAAATTCAAGTTGACGCGATATTCATTGATTTCAAGAAGGCATTCGGCGTGGTTCCTGACAAAAACTCATATATAAATTGCAAGCATGAGGATTTAAGTGAAAAAAGGTGAATTAGATAAGGGACTTTCTCAGTGACCGAAAACAAAAAGTAGATTGATAGTTTTAGCTTTTATACGGCTGATTTCATATCCGGTGTTCCTCAAAGAAGCGTGATCGGCCCTCTCTGATTAATTATGTATATTTATGAACTAAGTTCTAGAGTTAGCAGTAAGTTAAGATTAATTAAAATTACATTTTACTGTTACCATTAGCCATGAAAAACTTGAAATGCAAGCATAGCATCTCAAAATTTTGCCAGGAGAAGCGAGGTCCTTTCTTCGGCGCACCGCCTCCCCTATCGGGAGCGAAATGAACTTTCCCGCTCGAAAGCAGCGACGTATCCGAAAACACAGCCAACCCTTTTGCCCTTGACCTGAACGCGCTTGGAGCGCTAAAGAATCGCCAGTCGCAGGTTAAAGTTAGCGTGGTCTTGAAGCGTCGAGTGAATAGATAAAACACAGCCATTTAAGGAAACTTATACGTTTAACAGCATATAACATGAGCGCCTGACCACGCGTTCGTTGCGGGCCAACGTCTGCTGTGGCACTATCGCAAATGGTCTTATAGTATATATGGACAGGTGTCAAGCAATCCATCGCAATCAGATGTCCGAAGATACTTTAATTTTAATCAACAACAGCCGACGATCGAGCAGGTATTCCTCCTTTATACTTTATTCTTGGGATTCAGTCAACTCTGGGGTATAACTAGCGAACCGAGTTTTAAATAATCCCGTTCCACGCATGCATACGCACATGAGAGCCGTCACTCACGCGAGGGCGATGAAGCAGGGTGCTGACTCATCGGAACGAATTCAAATGTCACGGCAAGGTTTCATGACAAATGCGGGTCGACAGATTCAGGTCTGCATCGATGTATCACGGGGTGATTTAAATATGGCCCCACATAATGTTCTTTTCATCATCAAGACATAAAAAGGAACTTATGACGGCTGGAGCGGTAATCGTGGGTCATTGTAAATTCATAATAAAACTCTTAGAACACATTCCGCTCGAGTAGATCCGCTTATACGTTAGCACAATGCAAACAGGCAGTAATGGAAATTATACAATAATTGAATTTGAAAGTCTTACTTAATTAGAAAATGTTATGAATTGAGACTTCGTTCCAGTATTTGAAACTCCCGAAATAACCGAAATATTTTGTTTTTGGATAATTTACTGGGGGTAATACCGGGATATTCATTGGAAACAAACGTTTAACAATAAAATATGCTTTATTTAGCATTTATAGGAAGTTTTGCACACATTTAATCGAATTATGACGAGATGCCACGAATGATACGGAATGATATTGGTCGTTAGGCAACGGGTTTTAATGAAAGCGTACTGACAAAAATCCGATTCAGTGTGACGCACTTTTCTTCATTTTAGTCTGCAGATATCGCTAATCAGAACAAATGGTCCAAATTTAACAGAAATCTGTACAAAAAAATCGCTTCTAGCCACCTTGATCATAATGCAGAGGATCATGTTCTTCAAATTCATAAATGAAGTATGGAAATAAGCGATGAATGACCGAACTCCTGATGCATGCTGCAGGTATTAGACATTGCCGCTCAACGACATGGTCAAAGACAATTTACAATCAGTGTATAAGTAAGCATGTATCGATTTGGATACATAGGAATACGCCAACTATATCACGAAAAATTTAGTTATTCGAAACCGACCCAACAACAGCATTACCGACAGAAGAAAGGCCACTGCACTTGACGATTGACGAAGGCATTCAGTTGAGATATAGAATGCAGTCATAGGTGGAATATTGATGGGCAGATGGATATATATGATAGAGTTTCAGGAGTAACTTTGAGGAATTACTGTATATTCATATTGGTAAAAATGAAACAACTCAGTACCGACCATGTTTCGACACTTTTATGAACGAAACAACTCTTGACAATGACATCAAGCGTCGAAACCATAGTTTTCATTAACAGTGTTAAAATTACTATTGAGTTATTTTATTTTCACCAATAATAGGATGGATATTTCATTGTTATACACATTTAATAAAATGGAAGTAGAATGAAAATATCACTTTCTAGATCAAACATAGATTTTAACTACACCGAATCAACTTTAAATAGACATAACTGAACACACCGTGCACTAGACTTGTAGCATCACTTAAATTATCATCGAGTCAAGAAATGAAGAATCGAAAATTCACAAGAGCATGAAAGAAGTCCAAAACCCTTTAGTAAAGTAAGAAATCACTCACATTCTCCTCCTGCTTCGCAAGCTGCCGAAAAATGACAGAAACCTCTTACCTGTGAAGAAAGAAAATTAACAACAACATTAAATTTAGCAAAACTATAAACATTTAAGAAGACAATCAGCCAAATTGAAAACTGTCTTCACAGAAACTCAAAGATTTCAAACACACCGTGAATATTTGTAGATAGCAATTCAGATCACGTTTGAAAATAAAACTTTTAATAGTAAAAATACGCACAAAAGCATTTTGTCGCCAGCAATATAGTTAAATTACGTCCAAAGACGAAGAAATTCAAATAAATACTAAGTTTATATATATTTAGGCTATTCTGTACAATCCTATGTTTATTTTACCTACAACTATCCCAATTGGGACCACTGATGATAAATTTCAACAAAATATCATAAAAGTATCATTTCTTTTATGATAAGATAATTTTACATTTATTTTTAAATATGAGAGCAGTGTTTCGAGATATTTAATTAACAGCATGTGGTAAATATGTGATTCCTTTATGTAGAAAATAAGAAGTAAATACTTTGTCTACTAAAACTTTCTAATGGAACTTACATATCACTTACCTGATGGCCTTAACAAGTTATATATCAATATTCACGCTTCCACTAATCACCAAGGAGAACGCGTAGAAAGGCAGATATGATAATAGGGTATTAAAGGAGATATACACAAAATACCAATACTTACGATCTCAAAGGCGTTCACTATTCGATGAATTATTTACTGTGTCATGTATTTTAAGTCATTTTTCAAATACCTTAAAGAATGATGCCGATTGTTATATGCGGCATTTTATAATTTGATTCATTGTAATCATTTAACAAAATACACCCTGTAGGTCTACTGCCATAGCCAACTGCTAACATTATGAGGATTGATCCATGGAATTTGCCTTTGAAAGCCTTTACTTAATAATATTAAAAATTTGGTCACTACATAATCGGCTATTTCGAGCCACTAAGAGAGTAATCGAGACGGGGAACAGCAACATACGAAACAGCAAAAAAAACGCTGACACTCTTAGGTTGAATTTATTTATCCAAATTAACTTAGCTGTGGTTTAAGTAATACTAGCCATTCTTAGAGTTCAAGAGTCAGATCCTAAAAGTAACATACAGCCTTATTCTAACAGAAACTTAAGATGTATACATAAAATCACATCAATATGCAGTAAATTTACAGAAGTTTTAAAATTTAATCGATAGTAAGAGTCAACAAAACACTATATAAAATCATATACTTTATAGTATTACGAGTCCAAGAGAAGACTTCACTTTTTCCCTCTATTTTCATACTTATTCGGCAGATTATGATGATAATTCTGCCACATGAGTCTTGACGATAAATACGAGAACATTCCACGATACGCGAGTTTGCTTTCAAACGTGTCACAGAGTAAAGTTTTAAATGCAGGCGAATTTCACATCCTCTCTCAAAAGTAATATCATATTTTTGATAGTCACATGATAGTGATTTCATATTTTTCAAATGCCTTTAAGTCCGTGTGATTGGCTCAAACAGTCACAGGAGAAGACCGAATTCGTTGCACATTTTACGAGGGATTTTCATCATCTGATCCATAGAAGCGCAATCCTTTTCAAATTTTATTGCTCAACGATCGCAATAATCCGTTCCTCTTCTAAAATTTACAGCCACAACACGAGTATAATTTATGGTTTTAATATCCAACGCCCATTAAGACTAATGTATGCTGTTTCCATATTAAGCGTGAAAACTCGTTTGACTGGGTCGAGCAGGGGAAGATGCATGCAAGCGTTGACGGCCCCGCGTTACCCCAGGCAAGGACAGACAAGGCGCAAAATACAAATGAGGACTCAAACTTGTGTCCGAAGGCGGGCAGCGGCCCCCGGTGTCATTCACTAAATAACTCCATCAATCGTTAAGTATCATAAATTAGGAAGCTAAAAGTCATTTGCTCTTCCTTGAAAGGAAGAAAAATTACGCTACCCGGTCGAATCCTCAACATCTGTTTCACATCTCTCATTTTCAATTTAATTCTAAAAGAAACATGCAAATGGAAATAATTCTCGTGAACTGTGAGCCTAGTGATGAACATATGACCTAATATTTAAGGAGTTTCGCAGAGCAAAGAACTCAGATAAAATGGGCATAAAAGTAGTTTATGAGCTAAAAAAACCATTTCGCCATACGATCGATGGAAAAAACCCTCACTTTTTCGGCTAAAAAGGACTAATAGAAAATTTACTCACTTCATTAAATAAAAATCATTCTT
Source organism: Ceriagrion tenellum (assembly GCA_963169105.1). Classification (NCBI taxonomy): domain Eukaryota; kingdom Metazoa; phylum Arthropoda; class Insecta; order Odonata; family Coenagrionidae; genus Ceriagrion; species Ceriagrion tenellum. Next base: position 4,422,824 of record OY720633.1, read on the forward strand.
TAAAAAAATAAGTGCTGAAAGTTTGTGTGGAAAAGAAGTGGTAGGAAGAATGAAAGGTGATGCTTGGTGGAATGAAGAGGTGAAAATTGCAGTCAGAGAAAAGAAAGAGGAGTACAAGAATATGATAGTTGCCAAATCTGAGGAAGAGAGTACGAAGGTGAGATTCACAGAAAGAAAAAGAATTAATGCAAAATCGTTGTGAAATAGAGCAAGGAAATAATGCGTGCGGATGAAGCTAGCAAGATGCAGAGCGATTTTGAAGGCAATAAAAAGCTGTTTTGGAAGTGGGTAAGAAGGGATTGGTGAAGGCAGGGGAATGAATGTAAAGAACAAAAGTGGAGAGATCGTGTGGGATGAGAGCAATATCTGGGCCTGCTGGAGGGAGTATTTTGAAGAATTATACAATAATATAATATTGCAGGTGCTGAGGATGAGCCTTGCGAAGTAGAATGCGAGAATGTGATGGAAAAGGAGATCAGTGAGAATGAGGTCAAAACGGCTATGAGATTATTGAAAAATGGGAAGGCAACGGGCGTAGATGGAATATCCAGTGACATTTTGAAGTGTGGGTGCAAATTACTCATTTTCCGGCTGTGTGAACTATATAATTTATGCTTACAGGCTTCTGTTGTTCCGGTGGATTGGAAGAATACAATCATCGTACCATTCTACAAAGGTAAGGGAAGAATGACCGAAGATAATAATTATAGGGCCATTAGTTTATTGAGCATCCCGGGAAAAGTGTTCAGCAAAATTTTAATCGAAAGAGTGAGGAATATTACTTCTGATAGAATATGGGGTGTGCAGTGTGGGATTATGCCTGGGAGAGGATGTAGTGACCAGCTTTTCGCGCTTCAGCAAGTGATAGAGAAATGTATGGGCGCCCGAAAGAAAGTGTATTGTGCGTTTGTTGATTTAGAGAAGGAATATGACTAGAGTAGTGGAATATGAGTAGAGTCCATAGAAAAAATTGGTGGAAGGTTTAGAAGGACTACGGAGTGAATGCGCAGTTATTGAATGCTGTGAAAGCGATGTATGATAATAGTAAGGCAAGTGTGAGAATTAACGGAGTTTTGAGTGATAGGTTTGAAATAAAACAGGGCCTAAAGCAAGGATGCGTAATGTCACCATGGCTGTTTAATGTATTTATGGATAAATTTGTTAGAGATGCATGTAGTGAAAACGACGGTGTTTTGATTGGAAATATAAATGTGCGAGTCCTACTATATGCGGATGATGCTGTTATGATCTCAGAGAGCCTAGATAAGTTTTGTGAATCAACGGAGAGAATGAAATTGAGGGTAAATGCGTGCAAGACTATAGTAGTCGTTTTTGATACGGAGAATGGGGAGAAGAACTGTATGATGAGAGGAAATGTTGAAGTAATTGAACAAGTGGATGATTTTGTGTACTTAGGTAAGATGTTTGCGAAAGATGGACGGATAAATGAGGAGATAAAGAGACGTGCGAATGCTGGAAGGAAAGTGATGGGTAGCATGTGGAGTATATCAAGGAATGAGTGCCTGTCTAAGGAAGCGAAAATCGCCTTGTACAAAAGTTTACTTCTCCCCACTTTGTTGTATGGTAGTGAAACATGGGTATGTCAGGATAGACATAAGAGTAGACTAAGCGCCGTGGGTATGAGTTATCTGAGGAATGTTAGCAGCAAAAGTAGGATGGATAGGGTCAGGAATGAGTGGGTAATAAATGAATGTGAATCAGATGATCCAGTAATGGACATATATGAAATGAGTGTGCTTCGTTGGTTTGGCTATGTTGAGAGAATGGATGAGAGTCGAATATCGAAACAGATATATAAGAGTGAAATGAATGGTGCGAGAGAGGTAGAGGTAGGCCGAGGAAGTTGAGGTTGAATGCGGTGGAGGAAATTCTTAGGAGGAGAAATTAGCAAGAGTCTTAAAAACAGGAGGGCGTGTATAAAGCAGTGTATGGGAGAAAATTAGGCGAAAGAGGTTTGCAAGGATAGGTCAGTATGGAGGAAATTATTGAAGCAGAGTTAGGTGTACAATTATGTGTTCTTGAGTGAAACTCTGTGACTGTGCCTACCTCGGAAGGGAACGGCGTGATAGGTATGTATGTATGTACGTACTAAATAAAAATGCTCACTAAGCGGCATAATGAGATCCAAGAAAAAAATTCGAGTAGACAGGATATTTGACAAGTCTTTTAAAAGTTAAACCATGTTTCTTCTTCATGAAAGTCAACATTACCCACGTTGCATGCCAAGTAAAGATTTAATGGCATTTCATATGCTATAAATTGAAATAAATTGAAATTCAACACGACAAAATCTATGGCAATGAAGCGGTCATCTCCTTTTTAACGAATAGCAGAAGCGGGCTCCAAAATGGGATTTGGCCTGTGCTCATACGCTCTGCAGCGTTCTACGCTGGCTTACCATGACATTTAGAAGAGCTTTAAAGGCATTCATCTTTTTTACTGCACAAGTGTATCGCCTTATAACTAATCTATCTCAAAGGTTTATCGATTGATGGTCATCGAAGTTTTTACGAGAGATTCAAATCACTGAAGGAGAACAAAGATCAAAATAGTGCCGGTACTCTGTTTTGAGCAGCATTCGAGAAGAACAGAGCCAAAACGCTGGTATGGTTTTGTCACACTTTAATATGAAAATAGTAAATATAAAAAAATATGAATGAGATAGCATTGTTGCAAGTCCTTTCAAAGTTATCCTGAAACAAAAATATAGTCGCAAAAAGGAATAAGGGGCTCAGAATTTTCTTCAAACGAATCCATTTTCAATTCCAAATTATTGAAAAGAGAAAAGCAATAATACGATGACAATTTTCCGTCGTGGCGGAAAGGAAGATTTCAATAACATGCATCCAAAAGGGAAAATTTTTGAGCGGCATAATAATCACAGAATCTTTCCCGTTCATTCACTTAATTATTCTACCAGTTAAAGGTAGGTTTCGCAGATAGAAAGAATTCTTCAGATACTCTAGCTTGAACCTGCCTACCTCTAGTATTTCCTTCTTCGATTTGGCGTTCAATCTACCCTTCTTCATCCCATTCGAAAAACTTCTTTTTTCATCTTCCAACTTGCCTAATAACCTTTCCACTCTCATAGAGTTGAACAATCCATCGTCATTAATTACGTACACTTGTGTAACTGCAGAATGGTGTTAAAATTATTCTTCTTCGGAATCTTTCCGGTTGGTTTAATGGATGTAGTGAGAATTAATTAAGTTATTTCAACTACCTTTTTCACGAACTTTTGACTATATAACATTTTAGGAGTAATAACCCCTTCTTTTTCTCCAACTGTAATATTTTTGTAGCTCAGTCATAAACTTAGAACAATTCTGGCTAAAATTTTGACATGATTCGCGCTGCAGAGATATTTCGTGCTAAAAATTTGACACCGCAATTAGTTGCCAAATGTTTTTTGTATCCACTTCCAGTTCGTCGTATTTCATTATTTTTTCGCCTGAGTTTTGGCAATTGCAAGAGAGAGCGGTACAGCAATATATACTAAAATTCTCTATTGGGACTATGTATGGTCAGATACATTGGCAAGTCAGCCATTACGTTTCATCTGCATCTATTTATTCCCTTAAAATGCCGTTGAGGTGTTAGGCAAGGGATGTTAGGACACCAGACAAGGAAAGGGGGTAGAATGGAGAGAAAGATGTGAAAATAAGACGACGGTGAATTTCGAGTAAACAATGTTAAGAAAATTACGCTGTGTTAGATAAGTTTACGCTGTTTTTGTGACAATAACTAATGTTGCAAAGAAGGCAGAAATTTATATATACTGTGAGTGAGGCAGTGTAATGTTCTTATTAGGTCACATCCATCAGTTCAAGAGATATATATTGCGGTGATAACATATTATTTTGAATTCATGTTATACTGAAACTCATCTGGCCGGATATTTTTTCAGGTAATCTAACCCCAGCGCGTAGCATCTGAGTCTCAAAAAGCCGTATCGCACGAGGCACTTTATCGCATAATTTGAAGTAGCATCTATTTTCATAATACGACAACGCGCATACGGAATCAGTGCAGGGGCAATTTTCCCATCACTGAATTAATGCATTCGCGCAAGCATTCCAGCAATTGATCACCATACACGACACAATCATCAATGCAAACATCAGGTACATCAGGTAGCACAAAAAATGATTCCTTTAAAATGGCCTCATTAATTCCAAACCTCATCTTTCCATTAAGTATAAGACACTTTCTTTACGCCTCTAGCAGTATCTAATACTTATTTGCAATCAAAGAATGACGCATCAACTTGCTTTTTCGAATCACCAGATTTTAGAATGTCATAGAGGAAGAGTGCAGGCTGGGTTTCCCAAGATCTACCCTTTCCGAAAGCCGCGATGACTCCAGTAGAATGTCTTGATTTTCCAGGAAGGTCACATTGTTACTAACAAGTATGTGTTTGAGAAGCTGGAAAGATATATATGATAGAGGCCAGTGGAATCCTCGGCTTTGTTCATTTCCTTTTTAATATTGTGATTAAATTGGCAATTTTTATTCATTTACTGTGGTACTTAAACATCGGATAAATAGTTGTTAAATATGATTTCCTGGTGACATATACTGGAGCGTGCTTGTGCCATAATCCTATTGTCTCTGAGACTACATAACTCATCGGTTTACAAATGATATTTGCTTCATGCATGGCATCATGCAAAAGCAGTTTAACGTGTAGGCTACGACGATGCTTATATCCCAACAGAGTAGTGCTTCGCAGTTTTGTTTATTTATTTTTTCAAGAGCACTAAAATAAAATTGCCTGATTATAAGAAATTCGAGATCCAATGTAAAAACACAGGTTGGTTACCATACGAAAAAGGAAAAGAATAAGGGAATTTTTAAATTATTTGGACATAAAAAACAGTGAGTTTTAAATAGACTTGGTTTCTTGCAACCCTTTTTCTCCTATCTCAATATAATCCTAACCCCATCTACTCTCATTTATGTAAAAGACCACATATCACACTACTCTGCAGTATGATAACCAAACCAAATTTCACGCCAAAATTATGGTTTTCCACCATATGCAAGCCCAATATTAACGCTTATGGAAGCCTGATAACCCATAAATGCATAGCCTCCTATTCTACGATCTTGGTTTTGACTTCTACTAATGAAGATTGTATCATACCTCAGAGTTGATGGAGGAATTTGATTGTATCATGCCTAAGAGTTGATGGAGGAATTTTATTGAAGTCCCTACATAAAGGGCACTCCAATATCGATCGCTTGAAGTCACAATCTTTCCACTGAGCTTTACTTTTCAACACAGGTATGGCATGGAAAGAAAGATTCCGCACTAACGATACTAAAAACGATATAAAGGTTCATGACTTTGACCGCTCTTATCCGATGGAAAGCACCTAACCCTACATACGTCGGCACGAATTTGTTTCCATCTTGCCTGGAAGAAAAGAGCCGAAGAATTATTTCAAGCAATACAAAAAAATAGACATAATATATGAGAAAGTCTCGGGTAAAGCAATTTACTAGAAGGTATACTAATGTAAACTCACAATGTGTGCATATCCGTAGTGATAAAATCGAAATGGAAAGGGATTATTTAAAGGGAAATAATGTTTGAAAATAAGATACATATTTATGAGAAAAAATATTAGAAAAATGAAGTTCACTCTACGAGGAGGTCACTGATAGAAGGACACTTATTTGCAGCAATCAACTTACACTACCGTACCCAACCATAAAGTCTAATTATTGCATTGTAATGATTACCGTATTATTCTTCTCGACCTTTTGATATTAATAACACATCCAATATATCGAGTTTAGGTCATACGCAATGAAGAAACTTATCCTCCACCAACGTTTCGGAATTTAATTCTTCCATCATCAGGGCTTGGAAATTCTCACTAGGGTGTTACATCAGCAATCATTATTAGCCTGATAACTTCTGTTTGTGCACTTTAAATAAATATAAACATTGAGCAACATCATCTTGTGCATTGTCATGATAGAGAGGTCTATTCATAGAGGTCTCTATCATGACAATGCACAAGATGATGTTGCTCAAAGTGTTTCTTTATTTAAAGTGCACAAACAGAAGTTATCAAAAGTGCACAAACAGATAAGTCCCTATAAGAAGGCTAAGGGATTAATACATAGACCAAATAAAGTGGAGCGCATAATAGGAGAGCTATCAGGGAATAAGGACACTAGAAATAAGTAAGGTGGGCTGCATTCCGCCAATCTTTGGACTAAACGATCAATGACGAGCGTCACGAGGAGTGATGCAATCACTGACTGACTACAAGAATCAGAACTTCCATTTAATAATAACAGTCGATATCAAGGGTATAAAGTGCCTAGCTATCACTTCCCGAGGCGACCACAAGCCATACCCTCATACATAAGAAGGGAAGTTATATTACGAACGCACTTCCTTATTTCTACCCTCTCCCCGCCCGGCGCAACCAACGCGACCGCAGACGGCAAAGAACCCGCAAAAACCCGCAGCAAGACTGGGAGAGAGCAACGGGGAGGAAGAGACGAGGCAATCCCAGAGTCAAGGACTGCCTCGACAGAGGATGTCGGGAAGAAAGACGACTCGACTCCGGTGGCCTACCTCGACGACCGTCGCAGCCGCCGCCGCCCCTCCGCCCCTACGGCAGCCAGCGACACGAAACCGCCCCGCGAGGAGGAAGGGAAGGGGGCGGGGATGTGGTCGCTGCTCGTTGCGACATGCGATAATAGCACACGCACATGCACTGTGACCCAATTCTACTAATATTGCTAAAGTGACACAAACGAGCACAACTACTTACAGTAAAAACGCGCTTAAACATTTTGTCACGAATGGTGAATTCTCGCGAATCCTTCGAACGAATTGAACCCTGGAATAAGCCAGGATTGTGACCCTATGATGCGATTAAATCAACTAATAGTAAATGAATTTACTTTTGAAAATTTGAATAAAACTTTATTTTGATAATTTATTCTAGCAAAAACAATCACGTGATTTTTAAGCCGGGTTCGTGATGGATATCATGTTAAATTAAAATGGGGAACTGAAGAAAACTTTTTCCAGAGTCAGTGGATTAGCGGTTTGGTAAAGAAACGCAGTACTTACATAAATCGATCAAGACGTTTAGTAAATATTAAAACAAGATAATGAATGACAGCTTCAGTTTAAAGGACGATAGAAGTTAACGAATAAATGGTAAGGTAAGATCTTTTAGGATCCGCAATATCAAGGAGACATAGTAATGAGAGACGATTCTTCAGTCAGTCAACTGGAGAGTTTCAACTTAAGTCGCGTCCACGTCAGTAAAACTTGATCTCAAATGCGTTCTCCGCGTTTTTTTGGCGCAAATTGAAATTTATTTTCACAGAAGTAATTAAGCCGTGCAGCGAGTGTCTATGCTGAAGTTGGGTTGAAAGAGTAGACGGACAGGCAATTGCGCGGCAGAAGGATCCACATCTAGAACTTGAATACGGCAAAAATCCATTATTCTCCATTTAAAAAACTCTGTACGGATCGTGTGCGTTGAATTTGGAATACATATTTCCGTGCGTTGCCACATCAACGTGTACTCAAATTACCGTGCATGCACAACATTTTACGCTGCGCACCGTATTCGCCACAATGTTTCATAGGTGAGAACACGCTGAAATCCAATGCGAAAACACTAGCGGGCATGAAGGCACATTAAAATTCACAAAACATAATAGTAGACCACAGGAGTATTTATTTTAAGAATCGGTTAGGGCTCATATGTAGATCATATAAGTGAGCTAAAAACATAGTGATGGTGCACAAGGAGCATAACCCGATGGTGAAGAGTGAAAGGACGTATATTATTGTTCAATCAATTACCAACAAATGCAGCAGGATACAATGAATTCTCTGCTGAGTCGTGCTCAATGAGTCAGTAGTAAGTGTGTCTAACAGTGATTCTGGAATTGGGAGAAACTGTTTGTTCATATTGTTAACCCGTCCTCAGAGTATTTGTTGTCTTTGTGACTGTTAGCTTTGTAACTATCAGCAACCAGACCTTGGTTGCATATTCCCCTCGGGTCTATTTCTCACAGGCAAGTTTTGATTAGTGTCACTAATTGCCGAGGTTTTCTAGGCAAATTAAAGCTCTTTCCCACAGGAACATTTGTTGCCTCGTTGTAATAACATCAGTTAAGTCATCATATCTTCCTTATTTTAAAAGGTAGTGATGTGATTTTTGCTGCAATGAACTTAAAAATAATTTTACTAAAAGTTTTATTCGTGCACATTTTTTGATATCTCTGAAATAAAGATTGCTATCGAACATTATTTGTTTTTGAAGAATTAAATTTCGGCGAATATTTGAGAGCCATCTGGAAAATAAGATACCGCTAGCATTGATGATAGCAGAACAAGAACAATACATATCTTATGAATGATTGTGAAAAGTTTCAAATCTCCTCAGTTGATATTAGTCATTGAAATTAGGTGTCTTAATCGTGATTGCAGAATACTTCTGAAAAAATGTTTGCGTTGCCACAGCTTGGTACGTAAGGAGTTACGACCCCATGTTGATAGGACAAAAAAAATGCTAAAATCACCTCCCATACCTCCTCCAGAAGTTTTGAATTTTCCTCCTGAAACACCCTCTGTATAATTTAACAAACTCTGCAATGGAATACGGATCACAGTCGTTTTGTCAATGCTTATTTAAGCATGAACAATCAAGGATGTCATAGGTTAGCACCCTGTGCCCCCAGATTGGCATCTCGCATGCACTGCACATTTCAGAGTACACAACCTATTTCCCTTCTAGTATTGCGTTACAAGGGCTTCACTTGGTAAAAAGACGATGGAATATATGCTCCTTAATTCTCCATCAACAAATTTACATGACAATCAACCGCAATTACCGCAAAAATATCCCACCATCACCTTGAAAATTTTCCCTGCTAATACGGTGAGAGGTTACATAAGCAGTGATGAAAATGACAGCCTCGTCTGTACTCAATTATGCATGCAACGTCATCTAAATGTGCAATGTGACATCTAGGAGGCCTCACGCCTCTCCTCTGACCCCTGCGAAAGAGCGACAAGGCATTTCTCTTCCGCCTTGGTCAGCGAAACCGCAAGGCAGCCCAGAGGCCTTGAAATGAGGTCAGCCGGGAGGACGTACCTTTCATCGGAGTCGCCTTCGCTGTCCTCGTCGGACAAGAGGTCGCCCCTCTCGCCGTCGTCCACCGTCCTCCTCCGCCTCCTCCGGCCCCCGGCCATCCTGCCCCCGCTCCCCCCCCATTGCCTCCTCCCCGGCCCATCCACCACATCTTCAACAGCCTCTTCGCCCTCCTCGAAGTCTCCCAGCTCCAGCCCCTCCCCTCCCCCTTCCCACCCATCCACTATTATTCCCACTCCACCTTCCTCCACCACTTCCTCCCCCTCCTCCTCCTCATTATCTCCCCCCTCCCCCTCTTCGGGCCCTTCCGACCCCTCCTCCCCCTGGCATCCTCCCCCCACTCCCGTCGACCCACCCTCTCCTCCGCCATCGGCCTGCGCGGACGAGGCCCCCGTTGCCCCCGGAGGCCTCCTCCTCTTCTTCCGTCGCCGCCTCCGCCTCTGCGGGGCCACGTCCTCGGGGCCGTCGCTGCCCACGTCGAACGGGGGCGGCGGCGTCAGCCGGAGGTCCGTGCGCATGTGGTCCAGGTCTGTGGCCAGCGTGTTCAGCAGCTGTGGAAGGAAGACAAAAAAAAATCAAAATGCGGTGTTACACGACGTCATCAAGGACGAACACCATAATCGGCCATTTATTCTCTAACATACGAATATATCTAAAAACAAGTATTATACGCGCCAAAAATACTAACAATGTCCATTCAGTGAGCGGTCTTTCACAAAACAAACCGCCTAAAGGGGTACATTTTCGTATAAAAATTATAATATTACCCTTTCCAATATAACCTCCTAACTCGCTTCATCGTAATATATTCTCAGATTTATAAAATCGAGGATCTTTTCATAAAAATACGTTTGCCATAAAAGACTATGATATCCCGCAGAGTAAACCCAACCAACATCATGAGAAATTGAAGTTAACAATTAAGCTCCGTCTGAAACGGTACTCCAACAAGCAACCAAGTATCAGTTTTCAACTAGTATTCTCAATCCTACACAAAAACAAGAAGTTAATTGAGAAAATAATAAGAAAGCTATACGCTATGGACCTCCGAAAATACTCACGAATAGTAGCCTGTTAAATTCTATTCCTAGCCTAAAGAAATAATGCATACTATCTAATACAAATTATTATGCGAATTTTGGCACACACTATTTAAGGTTCCGTTTCTTGGTCGTTAATAAACTACAGAAATCAAAGAATTATTTTCGGCAATTTCATGCACTAAATAAGCACCTTGCAATTTTATTGGTAACTGAGAGTCGAACATTGATGGAGTGAGGTGTCACCTTGTGGAAGTTTACGATGTTGACAGTTATTACGAAATGACTTAGAATATCGTAGTACCACACTTTACATGCGCACAGGAATTCAAAGACGATGCAATCGATCGGAACAATAAAAAATTGTGGAATTGTACAAATAGTTTTAGTAATGGTTAATATCGAACATATTCTAAGAAAACTATCCCTCCCGACAAAGCACCACCACGCCCTCAGACACACGCAAATGAAATCATTTCTTGCCGACCACGGTAACGCTCTAGCCACTGCTCCGAATCCCACCTTAATTATAGGAATTTTATCTTTCCTAGAGATAAGATCCTAGGCTATAGGGTGCGATAAACATTACCCTTCACCCAACAATAGGGTGTAAGCTTACGTATATCCAAAGGTTGGAAAGAATTTCTCTGCAACACTCACAGCGTTTTTGTCGAGTAGACAGCCGATATTTCAGGATACACGGAAATTGGACGGATGCCAATGCAAAGGGGAGCAATCCTATATGAAAGTTGTAGCTAGACAGGGTTTTTAGCTTAACAATGCATTCCAGCCTTTAAAAAAGTAATTGAAAGATAATGATGATTCAAATTACCCTTAGTCAGGTACATGCAAAGTAAAAACATTAGCATGATTGGATTTAATTAAAGAAATGAAAGTTCTTGTAATATGCATCAGAATAAGTATGAGAATAGGCATTTATATTAAATGAGAGGTTAGAGGGTATTTTCATGTGGTCTTTACTGTAGTATCTCTATATATATCCGATATTGGAGGATGTAGTATCTCTAATTCATTTCAAGAGGGGTGTATTGGATAGGAGACAGTTGCTATGGTGTAGCATTGCAGAGGACTCCAATCACGAAACCCGAAATGAAAAACATAATGATACAGTCTAAAGAAAGTGGAAGACACCACAATCAAAAATATTTATCCCCAACCAGCCTTCTGAATTTGTCTACGGCTACTTAAATGCTCACGCTGACGAATTTAATGATGGTACTTAAAACGGAGTGTACCCGAAGTAATCTTCTTGAAAATTATAATTTCATGCCAAGAATAACCCCTGAATAATTATAAAAACGAGTAATATTTAATTGAATATCTTACCATTACTATACAACAAAACACACTTGATAGAATAACCACCTTGGGTCCAAGAACTGTAAAATTTTACATCTACATAATACCCCGCAAGCCGCTGCATGGGCGTGTAGCAGGAGGTATTAGGTCACCAGCCGTGTAATGGTGTAAGATTTTTGGAGATGAAATGGTGACATTCGCGGGCAAGAAGCAAAATATTCTCAACAAAAATGAAGAATTCCGTCCGACGTTTTCGCTTCCATATCAATTTTGAGTCGAGCAACAATTTGAATTCCAATGCAAATGCTTCTTCGTGCCATCTTAATATATCTGACACAGCTCGCGTACGTTACATTGCACCCTAAAGAGAGGGGAAACTGAGGCCGCAAATCACCGGTTAAACCGTTTTCAAGAGCTATTGAAGGTGCACCTTGCGGTGGCAAACACCGCTCCCCCTATAACCTCTCCTCCCTCTAGACCCTTAACCTCTCCAACCCCGCATTCAAAATCCCTTCACCCCTCTCCCTATTTGTGCCATTATATCCCCTCCCCCACCCACCCGACAACCGTAACCTGCCGCCTTCCTCAACCCCTCGCCTTGGTTCCCCCCAACCCACGCCCAACTCCTTGCACTCCACCCTGAACTCTTCTTGCTTTAACAGTCCACCCACGGATCGCTTCCCCACATCGTCCCGACACTGACGCTATTATTCGGACCGAAGTTTCGTGGGCCGCCCCCCTCCTTTCGATGCCTCCCTAATGGCGGCCCGCTGACTAGGAACGGCCACCTTCCTCCTGCCACCCTCTTTCCGTCAGGACCCCCTCCTCACATATCCGTATCACTTACCTTCCCGCTCTAACACCCTCCCCCATTCAACGTTTTGGGGAGCGGAGCGGCGGAGTTCCAAGTTTGCCCGTCCCCTTCCCCAGCCACGGCTGCGGTGGTGGGTGCCTACATATTGCATTCGGGGACCACCTCTCTCCCTCGTCGTCCCTTCTCCGAGCCAGGACGAGAAGGGCATGAGAGAGGTCGTTTTAATATGTCCACGGGTCTTACGGTTTGAACTTTGAACAAGCGGAATATGTATACATCCATCCAGGGGGCCCAGAGGAGAGAGGAAGAAAGGAGCCGCAGCAGCGCGAGAGGCGAGGTCTCAAGACAATTCCACTTAAGGAAAGTAGAAGGAGATCGATGGTTTTATCGGTGTCGAACCGAACTTTTCTCTCTCAAAAATCTCCTTTCCAAAAGTTACAACGCGTTTCATACATTTCAGTGAGCCTAGAAAAAGCGCCAGTAATCTCGTAACCTGAAGAAGAGGTAATTCTTACAAATCCAATTCTTTTACCTAATCACTATTATGATTATTTTACAGACAGAATTAAGCAAGTTATAAAGAGACATGACGAAAAAAAAATCTCTTAGTAAACTCCAGACTTGAAGGTCTCAGTCTTAGAAAATGATTGCAAGGCAATCGAAACGGAGGTCGGGAATAAAAGTTTTAAGTGTGGAATTTACTGAGAGATTTCTATTTTTCGTCATGTCTGCGGTAACATTCCACAAAGTTACGCCTTCAACCAATAATTTTATAAGTTATAAACACTTGAAAAGATAGTCGATGTAGAAGAAGTTAGAAATTTCTTGTAGAAAATCAAACTTTGTGTCTTTCAAAAGTGTGGAAGACACAAAGTTAGATTTAATACAATGTCGAACTTCCATCAGGAGAAATCTTATATTTTTGAATCTACTTAGAATTTTCCATCCATAATTCTCTAAACTAACTGCTTTAAAGAGACGTTGATTCACCAAGGAAGTTAAATTGATCGTCAAAAATCACTGGAGGCAGGCTTTTCATGCTTATACGCCATGCATTTCAGATATTTTCCCAATTTTAAAAATCGAACAAACTTATTTAAATACTAGCGGGTGCCAATTCTTAGAGATTTACAATAGCTTATCCATAAAAATTACAACTTAGTCAATTGACAAGTCAAAGAACGTTCCCCGTAGATCAGTTATAACTTTATCGAGCAATATAATATAAACAATAATAAGATTTTTGAATATTTGGTCAATATGAGGATGCCAATATATTGGGTGAAACGTTGGTTGTGAATTAAATACATAAGTTACCCGTAGATTCATTAGTACTTCGACTAATTTTTCTGAGGTGTCTTATAGGTTAATCATTATACTGCTATTGTTATGAACAGAGTCATCTACATGCAGCCACAACAACTATTAATAATTGTTGTGGCGGCATGTAGATGATTCTGGTTATGAATTAACTTGCACGCCAATCTGGAAGTGGTTGGCACTAGTTGTAACAACATAATGCGATGCTTGCGCTCCTGCTTTTAAACTATTGAGTCGCTGTCGCGATAGGAGCGATCGCAGTCAGACACCAAGTACTCTTCGGAGAGTGTAAATGGGAAGCAGCGGGGATGCTAATAAACCAGTTTCCGGAGAAACTACTTTACTTTGCTTATTTATAAACAGCTATTTATTACATTGGTATTACACTTAATCGGATAATCTAGACCTATAGGTTTTTATGCAGTCGTTATACTCATTTACCAATTACTGAGACTTTTTCAGAGATTTGTAACATAAAATTTTCTCCATCAAGCCTCCATAGAATTTTCACAACCTCTGTACCTCCTTTTGTCTTCCAATACTCTCCAACCTTTCCCTGCCTCTTCCATCTTTATTCAGCGTTCTCCCTTCTATCACCCTCTAATCAACACACTTTCGCCCTACAACACTTTTCCTGCCTCCTCCGAATCGCCGCCACCAACTTCCTCTTTCTTTCCATCACACCCAACACTTTCTCTTTCGTCTTCCTCGCCAACTAACTCACACTTCCAACTCTGCTACAACCCGAAAACTAAAATATGTCCCGTCTACGTATACTCTCCATTCATAATAGCAGCTTTCGGATCCCTGGCCACAACTGAGATTTTTACGTCTCTTCTTGGAGTCCCACTCTTCAATTATTTCACCTCAAAAATTCCTCCTTCGATGATGATGTTCAAGATCTGATTCTCCAACGTTAAAGATGGGTTTCATAAAATTTGGCATAAAAACTCAAAATCATACAGGCCATCTTTATCAAACGGCTTTCTGATAACATGAATTAAACATATAAAAATCAATAAAATATATAAGATAAAAACTTCAGGGTACAAAATTTATAGCGGTTAACAGATTATTGAGAACTTAAACCGTTGTTAAAATTCCTACTCCAAACGACGGCTCCAAAAAAAATAAAATTGAAGATAACTTAGAATCTCAACGTTATTTTGATTATATTCTCAATATACGGATGGCCAAGATAGACAAGTGACAGGTATGAATAGCTATAAGAGAAGGATGTAAACGTTTATGGATAGCTATAAAAAAAGAAGACGCGACTTCGACACTATAGCAGGGAGCACATCCAACGACCCCGGAAACGATCTTATTCAGCGTCTCAAAAAAAAAACAAAAAAATACTCCCCTTTAATGGACACAAAAGAACTTTATTACTTACGCTTCGGTGTAGGGAGAGAACCACGGTAAAAATCACACGCAGTTTTAAGTAAAGAGTAGCGCATAAGTTGAGTCAAACGGAGGACCTTTAAAAACTTCTGGCAAGAGAACGACGATTTATAAAGATTTCGAGGCTGGCAGGAGCGTCGTAAAGAATACGCGGAATGCATCCATTTAGATATATATATATATATATATATATATATATATATATATATATATATATATATATATATATATATATATATATATATGTGTATGCATGTGTATCCCTCTGCTCGTTCCCAGAGAGAGAATCCTTCCCTCTTTCTTCTCTCAACTTCTTATTCTTTTCCACCTCCCACCCCCTCCCCCTGGGTGGGCGGTAGCGAAAGAAGAGTGGGGAGGGGTCCCGCGCCACCGCGTCATCATAATGGAGCAATGATTCATTGACACGGGGTGCGGCAAAGAGCGAAGAAGCGGGGGATGGAGCGGAATTTAAATATGGATGGATATGCTAAGAAGGCCGCATACATAAAGGCACGTACATATGTACATACATACGCGTATGAATTCACATGCCTCCTCCACCTCCTCCTCAGCTATATACACACAAATGCAAATCTCCTTGGCTCGCCAACCAATGCATCTCATACTGCCAACTCCTCGCGCACCCACTCTAAGAAGATTTATTTACCAAACACCCGCACACATTCCACCTTCTTCGCTCTCTTTTTTCCTATTCTCCGGCGTTTCTTGCTCCGCAAACGAAGCAGCGCATACTTTACGTGAAATCGGCGAAGGAAAATCTGTTTTCAAGCGCTCAAATCATAACTAGAATTTAAAACGAGGCATAAAAAAGAACGCATTCAATTTTTGCCTGAGCGTCAACTTCTGGTACAATTCACGTCAAACGTTAAATTAGAAGTATCCACGGTACACGTTTTGCCAAACCAGACTTGCCTGCCAATACTAAATCAAGCTTTCAATAGCACTACGACATATTGATTCCAGTAATTTTGTAAACGTATTGCTTTAAGGTAAAAGACGAAGAATGAATAAAAAACATAATTCATTAGAACAAAGAGAAATTTCATTCAATTAATCGGGACAATTAACTATAACTCTACGAGGGAATGGCAAATTTTTCTCCGGGCTCTTTTTCTATTCAGTAGCCAAGGGCATGTAATGATAGTGCATGTTATATAAGAAAACAAATTAGTCCAAGAACATTTGAAAATATAATTTCATCCATTAGTGAGCCTTTGAAAACCTCAAGCATTAATAGTAACTGGATAGCCAATAGTACTAATAAAAATTATAATATATAAAAACTTGTATTAAACTACGTTAAAAACTTTTTCGAATTAAATTCTAGTCTAATAAATGAAAACTGGTGAAATTGATTGCATCCATAACATCTCTAACCAATAACCTGCAAAGAATGAGGTATACGGACACCATACCTATGTAAGTGATTAAACTCATAACTTTCTTTACTGAACTCCGATATATCCCTCGCTATTGTAACTTCAGACTGAACATGTTTCAAAGTTTTTTCATTAAAACGGATTGTGCCTTTGGTTTGGTTGCAAAGGGTTAACTCTAGGCACCTGTTACGCGAAAAACAGCATTAAATTATTATTATGGAGGGTAAGGGGAATTTATAAAACCAATTTTACCTTAATTAATATGTTTCCATCACGAAATTCAAAGCGGCAAACATATCGGAAGTCTATAATTGAGTTAACATACATATCCTTTTTACTAACACCTGCTAAGCTACCCCATTTCTGAACACCCTCCTTAACTCGACATCAAAGAC
Organism: Ceriagrion tenellum; assembly: GCA_963169105.1. Classification (NCBI taxonomy): domain Eukaryota; kingdom Metazoa; phylum Arthropoda; class Insecta; order Odonata; family Coenagrionidae; genus Ceriagrion; species Ceriagrion tenellum. The sequence goes on from OY720633.1 coordinate 4,439,681, forward strand.
ATTCACCCGCGACTTCCATATAGCACACTTTCCCTTCACAATCTTTCTGAATTATACAATGTGCAGGCTATCTATCTTCAGTGTATCAACATCGTAAAACCAAAACAAACCATAGGTAAAAAAGATACTTCAAGCCAGAGCCTATTAAAAGTATACTTTTGAATGCATAATTAATACTATAGTTTTTGTAAAGCTGCAACACATTCCCCAGCATGACTTGCATTTATGCTCCTCCTTCGATGCTTAAAAATATTTGTTGGAAGAATAAAACATTTTACCTGATTGGCATTGCTTCAAATTTGTTTGACACTCCATAAAATTTTAGCTAACGACGTTCTATTCTCCAAGTACTATTAATTAAAGATAAAACATTTTTTTGGCGTAGAGAAACGTTTTTGGCCATACTTTTCGTCATCTTTGCACCAAAATACCCTTCAGAGTATTAACGCAAACGTCAGGTGCTTGATATGCGGGTGTAGAGAAGGATTGAAAGGCTGAGCTGGGTGGCGAGAAGGACGAGCGAGGAGGAATTGGATGTGATTGAGGAGGAGAGGAGGCTAGTGGCGGAGGTTCGGAGGAGGCATAGGAGATGAATGGAGGTCGTTTCAAAAGGAGAGGTGATGTTGAAGAGAATAATACAAGGGAGAATGATGAGGAGGGGAGACGAAAGGAATTATGGACGAAATGAGAAGAGGGAGACGAAACGTGGAATTTAGGAGGGATCTAATGGCGGGTCATCCAAAAGAGTGAAAACGGAACGATATGCCAAATGTTTGGATAAGAACTTACCAAAAACCTACCAATCAGCTAGTAGAATACATTAATTAAAGTGAACCATCTGTATATGCGTCTTCGTTTAATGCATTTACCGTTTCCATTTATTATGCTTTCATAACTTCTAGTCAAACTATGTACCTTTACTTTGGGGTGAATTAGCCATTAAGATTATGAGCTTTTCCAACGGACACAGTAAATTTGAAGATGGCATATATTTATGAATAGTATACTTATACCTTAATTGGCATTCATGATCTCACCAATCAAAACACAAATTATGAACAAACACCTTGTCAGTTGGAGTTTCGAACTTTCTCATAAGGGTGACTCAACATTTCTTTCACAAAATCCCGTCCGTCACTCGAGTGATGCTTCAGCCCACTCAAACCACATTAGACACCGACTTTCATCCGCATTTCTCTATCTACTAAAATAATTTATTCTCCAAGGCAATAGTGTTATACCATTCCCTCGTGATCAAAAGCATGCATTTTTCAAGAAACTGTTTTGATATTCAAAATTCTTACATCCATATTTGATGATATACAGTAGCAAAGGTCCTACTTTCTAAATAAAAATATATCTACACGCATATGTTAACAATTGATACAGCGATTTTCTTGGTACACTCGTGACACTCATCACTAATTCCTTCACTATTTCAAACACTTATTTTATTCTATTTATCTCTCATTTTTTTCTCCATTTTATTGCCATAACTTTAAAATTCTTGAGCGGTTCCATCCTCTCTCCAGCACTTCACCATAAAAAAGGTCTTCCAGGTAGATAGCTTATTGAGATATGGGTTTCTGACTCCTCAAAATTCGAGCGAGAGAAATAAGAAACCTCAGATGAAGAAATGAGATGAAATTGGCATTCGTACGCTCCTCTCAGAGCCGGAGATGTTCAAGAGAAGGGGTGTCGGAGGGGAAAGATGAGAAGGATAAGAAATGAGTGATGAGGACAAAAGAGGGAGGGGAGTGAGGTTTTGGGCCCGGAGGGGGAGGAGGGATCAAAACTGTGGTGTGGGTGCAAAAGGGCAATTTAGAACACGCGGTGAGGCGCCCTCTCGCCTTTTTTTTACTATTCCGAAACCTCGCCATTTTTTTAAACCGTGCCCCCCCCCGAAACTAAACACGTTATGACGAGAGCGGTGGGAGCGGGTGGCGGGTGGGGGGGAGGGGGGGGAGGGGGGGTTGGCAGGGTGATGGCGCGTGGGTTTTTGGGATAGGCCCACCACCCTCGACGCCCGAACCCTCGCACTCAAAGCGATCAAAGCTTGAAGCATACGGTAACTCTGTCCTCAGGGTCACTTTTTTCAGATATTCTGGAAAGTGAAACCCCGAGCAAGGGAAAAAATTTTCCCTAATCTCTTTTATGGAGTTTCCAGACTAGTCTAACTGTAAATCAGCCATGACAGTGGATAAACACTTATGAAGATTTTTCAGATTATAGCAGAAAAGCGTCAATTTGAACAAGATAGTATAGATAAGATGAAATTTAAACTGTTTCTGAGCTGTGAAAAGTCCTGGTAAGACGAAAATAAATAAATTAAAGGAACTATCCACCTATTTCTCTAATTTTTTAGCGAATTTTCGCCGTTATTGAAGACAAAATGCGGTAATTCCACACAATTGGCCCTGCAGTTCGCTCCTATGGCTGGACAATTGTGGTCATTAAATATATATATTTTCGTTAAATAATCGGCATATTTTGCATCATAACATTGGTTTTCAGCAAGTAATCCATTTCATCAGTAAAAGCAGGACTTTTAAATAATTAAAATTAAAAAGTGTAATTTAGGATTCTTTCGACACGCATACGCCAGTACCACCTTAAGGGCCGCCGAGGATGACTGAAGAGCGTGAGATTCACTCGCACCTCATAGCCCAACACTCCTAGGCACACGGTCAGCAAAGAGACAAAGGTTTCAATTGCACATGCGATTCTATTAGCTTGCTTCGGCCCCAACAGAAGCTAAAAATAGGTAACCGACTTACATATGTGATTCTCGTACGAGTTTAGGATTTACGGCAGTTTTAATGTCTCTCTTGGCTTCAAAGCGATATAATTCAACAGTTGAATATCATTTCCTCGCACAAAAAGTCTCTACGAGACGAATATAAATCTCCATCACTGTCAAAATGGGGTGGACATTATGGAGTCAGTCAGTCATTATTAATGACAATTTGACGTTTTCACTTTCCTTTGGTGATTTTCAAGCCATACTACTGAAAATAGACTATTTAAACTTCATTTTATTTTATAGATGTATGCGGTGCAAAAAATAAATGAATGACTACATATACTATTTTAAAACATAGTTTGGAACTCATTCGTTCTTGCCTATTTCCGATTTAAAACCTTAACTTGGCACAATTCCATGCTATCTTCTGATTTAATCTAGAGTTTACGTTATTGAGAATTTTGGGTTATCACCCTTTCACTCTTCATGGTTGACCATTATCTCATTTTGCACAAACAATTCTCCAATGAAACCGATCAACAGCTGTGATATCAAAGCTATCTGGCAAGCAAAAGATTTACACACAGCAGGAGTAACGTAATAATTCACGGTCTTCTTGCCAGCTAATATAAATATAAAAACATCTCCTTAAATTTACTTCTTCATTCTTCTATTCGTACATTTTCACTTCCATGTGCTCAAGAACATCGCAATAGGCGTGTGTCACGCATTTCGTTTCATGAACAAGTTTTTACTAATCACTCCTATTCCATGACTATCCCATCAGCTTGCTCTAATATTTCTGCAGCGCTTGATTGGTCCTTAATACTCTGCAGTCCAATTGCAAACACGCCAAAACCGATGAAATTTAAAGAGTTTATCTTATTCCCCTTGATTCCCTTTCGAATTTTCTCTACTACTAAGGATGCACGCACTTCCTCTCCTTAATGGAAGCCGAATGCTTCTTTTATTGGGTCAAATATATGACATATTTTCTACTTATTTAAAAGACAAAAAAGTACCACCTTAATTCTTAAGGAATACCACCTTTTCCTCGTTGAGCTTTCCACGTACTGTCCAACGGCGGACAGAATGTGGAAAGTTAACGAGGCGAGTCAACGTGTTACTGTATGCCCCATACTGACAGAATACCGCGGGTCAAACTCTGGGAAAGGCTTCTGGGGACGTCCAGTTAATTCCAATCTGAGTGATATTTCGTGACTCAAGACACCATAGAACCGACGGTGTACTCAGCGAAATTAACCATGCATCCACCAAAATACAATTAAGGCCTCTAACGCATGGTCTACGACACCGCTAAAGAGAAAATATTCGTTCAATTATATTATTTCTTTAATTGTACTTACAACAAATAATTTTTGGCAAATATAGAAGAAATTAAATTCCTCCGAACCACCGCCACTAGCCTCCTCTCCTCCTCAACCACATGCAATTCCTCCTCGCTCGTCCCTCGTTCGCCACCCAGCTCAGCCTTTCAATCCTTCTCTACACCCGCATATCAAGCGCCTGAAGTCTACGTTAATCCTTTAAATGGTATTTGGCGCAAAGATGACGAAAGGTATAGCCAAAAACATTTCTTTACAATAAAAATCAAGGCACCCAACCGATTTCGCACGATACCATAACGGACAGAAATGATTCCTTTTCTTAAAAACTCCAAGGTATAGAAAAATATTCCAATTTCTCGATTTACAGGTTGTCTCTCTGCCACACAGAAACAATGTAACTGGGTCTTCACTCTCACAGCACTACAACCAAAACTTGTGAACCTCATAAGAGATATTCTTTCCCACAAGGATAATTTCACAGGCGTTTCGCTCGACGAGTCTTTAATTTTTTTCTCTCGAAGAAAACAAATATATCACGGGGTATTGTCTCTCTCGATATCCCCGACGAAGCACGGAATGGAAATTTAAAAGAGGTTTGGAGGGAGGGGAAAAGAATAAATAAGGCTCAAACGAAGAGCTGACGTGGCAGACCCTCCCACCCGCCCTTTTGTGAGAAGCAAGCGGGAGAAGGACAGAAGAAGGGAGGGAAAGACACTTGAAGTAAGAAGAGAGAGCGAGAGAGCAGATATGAGGTTACTTCGCGGGTGTGGAAGGGTGAGTGCCGGCAGGCGAAGAGGGTGGCTGGAGAGGGTTGGGTTTCGCCGTGAGAGGAAAAGATATTTCAGAATTTACGACAAAAATCCCCCTTTTGGGGATGATGTGGGGACGAGAAGGGAAGGGAAGGGTTGGTTGTGCTCCCCTCCTCCTGGTCCCCCCCCTCGGGTTGGAAACGTTCGAATGAATGAGTGGAAATAATGCAGCGGCCAGGGTGGCTGCGGGGTCGCCCACCCGGGGAGGGAAGGGGGGTAGGATGGCACACTGAAAGGGGAGTTAAAAGGGGATTACGGGGAGAGGTGATATATTTGCGAAGGTGCGGTGGTTGAAATTCTCGTTTAAGATGGTGGTCCTGCGGTAGGAATGGGGTTTATGGATGGCAGGGGATGCGAAGGGTGAGGGGAGTAGAAATGCGCGGTAGATGGCGGGGGGAGGGATCGGTAAGGTGAGGAGGGAGAGGGTGCAGAGAAGAGGGAGGTGAAGTGAGTTAAAAGGCGCGCGGAGATGGTTGAGGAGGAATTATGGAATCCTAGGGGGGTGAATGCTGGGGGTTGGAGATGGCAACGGGGCGGGGCAGAAGGGTGGGGGCAGGAGTGGGGAGACTCAGGATGAGTTGGGTGTGAGAGTTGAAGAAGGGATAGACAGCAAGAGGGGAAGGAGGTGGGTGAGGAAGTCGGCGGGAAACTACGAGGATTGGGGTGAGAGGTTACGACAGAGGGCGGGCATAATACACGCGAGAAATGCAGGAAACTTTAAGGAGGGAAAGTGATGTGCTAAGAATTGGTGTAGGGCTCTTATGGTAACAATGACGGCGAGAACAAGCTTTTAAAGGTGGGATTGGAATATAGGTGGTGAGCGCGGAATTCGATCAGGTGCGAGGGGTAGAATGGGAGAGGGTTCCGAGAGATGGAGGCAAACAGATTAAGCGACTTTGCAGTGCACCAGCTGCGGCTGTTATATTGACCTTGTAAATGAAGTTGAATTCAGTCTCATAAGAAGTGACGTCTAGCGGAGGGATGCCTGCCCAACCGACAACTACTAAGTTTGTCCGCCTGAATATCTAGTAGCGAAGTACTAATAGACGTCCCATCAGGGTTACGTGACCTGCCTGCGATATCGCCACAGCAGACATATCTTATTGATACCGGTACTGTGTGACCAGGCCATTTCGCTCTCCTCTGTTAAATAAATAAGTTTCCCAGAAACTAAGCAGAAATTAATCTCTAGTAAACTCCACACTACAAGACCCTGAACTATCTAACACGCCCACCGGCCGATTTCCTCGGCCCAGTGTCTCTGTATTCTCTAATTTGCTCACTCCGCCAATTGATTCCAAAATGAAGGGGAGGATAACGTCCAAACGAATTTTAGGGAGGTGTCTTCAAGATCTCCTCTCCACGTGCGCCGCGGCGGCGTCTGTCTTAACTCAAACCGAGCCCGGCTCAGAAGGTCATTCATTTCCATGGATTCCGGGCGTTGAGAGCAAAGATCCTACTCTCCTTCTCTTCTTTTGTCACCACGGCGATGAAAATAGTGACGTCGTTATTTCCATCAAACGACAATCACTCATCTCTTCATTTCCCATCCAACGCTTTGAAATGCTCCTCCTTCTCCGCTGCTTTCCACACTGGGATCCGAGAAAATCTCCCGGGGACGTTACTAATTCATCATGCGCGTTCAAAAGCGTCACACGTCATACCTCTCGAATGAATTCCAAACATATTCCCAGAAGTTGATTTATTTCTGGACCTCATTCAAACCAAAATGGAGCATTCACTGACAGAATTCAGTTCGTGATTCCATTCCCTCAGAAACGACGCGTGATGCTGTAAAACCAGAAATTGGCATAGTGCGCGAGCATCTCCCATTAAGATCCTTCAATGACGGATTCATCACGTGAGATGACACTTCATGAGAATCGTCACTCATGAGGAAATATTTCTGCTTTCAGGTGACACCGTAGAACAAGTTGGTTGCCCTGGCTCTAATATCCTCGTCCTGCAATGTTTCGTCGTAGAATATTGGAAAACAAAGGCATTGCTAGAACAGATAATCTATAATCAGAGCTATTTGAAGGTGTGGTTTGGTTGGAGTGATTCAAAACAAAATAGCTCAAGAAAAGAAAATGGAGAAAACCAGGCGATTCATTTAGACAGGCAAAAAAGCAACAATTATTCGGAAGTTCAAGCTCTATCGAAGCGTTCACAATTTCACCAGGGAAATGAGAAAGAGCCGTTTTCTATTGAATGGTATCGTCACCATGAATCTAGACAAGATTTTTCACATTACCAGCAGAAACGCATGCACTTTAATCAAGTACAGTTATTCATTCATGTATACTCAAAATTAAGTCATACTCTATAATAATAATTATGTAATAGAAGTTAATTAAAGATTTAAAAAAGTCGTTACACACAATCTCTCATCCTCATAAACACCTTTTTTTTGAACAATACATATCTTACTCCAATATGATAATTTAATTGAGTCCTTTCTCCCACGTTTCAAAATATTAATCATTACAATGAAATTTAAATCCCTCTTTGATCACTAATGCAGCAAATCTCACTCATTAAAGCCTAATTGCTAAGAAGCATCAAACAGCTAAATGACTGGCTTTCTTTTCACTTCGCTCATTCCCTCCAAATATGCACATACTGAGCTTCAATTTCATAGCCAATTTCGACCAATAAAACCGTAATTATAAGCTAATCTCATTATTCGCACATTAGTTTTCCTCCAATTTAAACTCTATAAATTTTTTCCCTTGTTGCCCCAACGTACATATCAATTGCTCAACGACCCAAGCAAAATTAATCCATTTCATCCTCACGCCAATAAGTCGGCCAAAGTGCTTCGATGCAGCATATTAACTCGCTTTTCGGATATTCATCTCATTAACTTTCACTTTAAAGGAACCCTGCAATCTGCCACTAAATTAATCTATTTTCACGGATGGAAATTATTTTAAGAAACGTACCCTTTCTCCATTAAAAATGCAATTATACTATTAGTCAGTGGGCTCGAAGGTTGAATATAAACATAGATTTCTCCTTTAACTTGTCTTTCATTTCTCATAGTAATACAGAAACCGTGTACCAAGAAAATTAACACTGCGAGGGAACTTGGAGCTGAAACCCAAGATGATCTGACTATTGGGCTGTTGAACTTCATTCGTTTGGTTATAAGTCGAGGCATTTTTAAAGTCAGAGACGAAAAAACGTGTTTTTACTAATACAAAATAATTGTCCAAATTGTAAAAGTCCAAAATAATACTATTTTCAAAGTTCGTTAGGTATTTGTTTTTCAAAGGCCATGGTAAGTATAGGAGGAATGCTGGGAGTGAAGATTGGAGGAGGATAGCCGTGGTTGTTCTATGGCGTCCTCGGGAATGAGTGCTAGGTATTTCAATGGATGATTAGGGTGTTGGTGAGGGATGCGGATTCCTGGAAGGGGGTCCTGACCCTTCTTTTCTGAATGAGAAAGAGACTTCGTGGAGTGGGGAATGGTTCTTTAAAGGGGTATAGTTTACCAGATGTCCACCTTCTTCAAGGTTCTATCGAATCACCAATATCACTCACTTTAGTCAGTCTCACTTGATGGTATTCCATCATTTGAAAATATAAGATTACAACTTTTACTAAAACCATTCTAGAAGAATCTAGACTAGAATCTAGTGGTTTTAGTAAAAGTTGTCCTCTTTATTTTTGAATCACCAATACTTCCCAAACATACGTACATCTACTCCTCTACTCCATCCGGTGAGAAATCCTTACAATATTTCTACATCTCATCACTACATCATTCTTCTCAATTAATGTCTCACATTAATCTAACTATACCTCAACTTCCACGAAACAATGCCCATTAATAACTAAATAACAATCTTTTCACCTTAAGGTGACGCTTATGATCTGAAAATAGTTGTGCCTAGTACATCTACAGTAATTAGATAACAGTGGAAATATACGGCGTTTTTCTCCCACACTTGAACAATTAATACCCACATGGTTATGTTTGAAGCCTTGGAACTTATTAAGGGAACATTTATTACTGTGTTTAAAATTATATGTCTCAAACCACCGATTCCGATCCTACAGGAGGATGAAAGTCTTTCCAATGAGACTCTTCATGCGGGGAAAGGGGATCTCAGGGGATTTTCTTCCACCCCCCACCGTGGAAAGATGCCGCCTTCCTCCTTCTCAACTCCCCTGCAACTCTCACTCCATACCTCCCCAGAGCGCCTCATCCCAACCGCACCATCTCCTTACCCCCGCCCTCCCTATACAGCTCCCCACCTCCTCTCAGAACCTCATATGGAAGCGGTGCCTCCCGGCAGTATATCAGGCGCCCGCTTCCACACCTAACCAACCCTCACAACTACTCACACATATACCTTCCCCCCCCCCGCCTCAAGTTACAGCACCCACCATCGCCATTCCTCCGCCACCACTCCGCGCCCCCTCCCTGCTGCACTTACACCGCCAAAGCCACCCCTACCGTGCGGAGCAATAAGGCGGAACTACCCCTCACCCCTTCCCCCGCACCAATATTCGCTGCCACCCTCCCTCCGCCGCCCCCAAATTGCCATTACTCTCCGCGGCGCCATCAAGCGCATGTGTTCCCTCCGTCGACGACGGAATCCGAGCAACGACGCCGCCTATTGTTCGTGCGTGCGAGGGCGTCTTCCCCTACACCCCCCTTTCCATCCCTTTTAAAGTGGGGGTCTTGAGAGCACCACTCGCGCGGTCGCGAAGCACGAGAGAGCATGGAGAAGAGAGACCTCTCATACTACTTGCCTAGGAGTGAGTATTTGAGTGTGGGGAGGCCTCCCGTTCTTTCTTGTTTGCAGCATCCATAAGGGCGGCTCCACCGCCACCTCCTCTGCGGTCCAGCAAAAAACTGTCCGCCCGAGAGAGAATTAACTAACTAAGGCCATTTACGGATGAGCGCGCGACAAAGGAGCTTCATTTCGGTCGTGGCTGTTCGGCTCACCGGGCACAATATGGAGTGGAGTATTCCGCAAGGGAACAGAATTGGACGGCTTACCTGAACAAGAACTGGTCGCTTGCGCTTAACACTTTCCAGCCACAAGTGTACGATGCGCAGTAGGAATACCGTAAGCCTCAAAAGACGAAGACGAGGTCGCTAGATTATGACGCTTTAAACATCAAGGATCGCCTATTTCTTCCCAGTTGTTCAGCAGAAAGAATTTCCACGAGTTCTCTTTTAATGAGGAGCATACAGTATTTAACACAATACATGCGCAAGCTATATAAAACAGCCATAATGTACGCAGCATTGTTAAAAAATTCAGTCTCTTATTCACCACTTGGATGGCCACTGCCGATTAATTTCGTTGAAATCAATTGAAATTAATGTGAAGAGCTTTACTTTTGTTGGAAATGGTTCCATAGGTAGTTATGTTTGATTTATTAATTAAATACCAATATCTAAATAGAACTACAGGCAATTCACAACAGCAGGCACACAATCATCGTGCCATTAAAGATAATTAAAAATTAATTTACTCAGTTGTATCCTGTTAATTCTACCCTGAGAAATTTAATACCTTTCCTGAAAAAAATACAGTAAATTATAAAACTTAAAGCTGAAAAAGTAAATATCTTCATTTTGCTATGGGATGATGAGTTCAAAAATGAGATCTTTTAAATTTAGACACATTTCTCTTGTATTTGTAAATTTTACCAAAGATAAATAATCTCGACTATCAGACGAAACCTAACAACCAGCCGAATAATGCAACTTCCAAACAAGCTCAAAAATGAGTCCTAAAATATTTTTGGTTTTAGAAATTGCCTAGATAAAGCGTTGGACAAAAGTTGGAACAGTTCTCTGATTACATTGAAAAGCATTGAAGTCGCACTTAGCGACAGAAGAGCAGCGTAGAGGCTACATTATGAACAGCCGGAATTGATTAAATATGGCCCCAATACGAAGGGAGGAGAAGGAAAAAAATGAATGCAAGGATTCATTTTGTTACCCGTTATCTTCCACACATACGCTGAAAAGTCCGTAAAAGAATTTAAGGAAAATGAAAACAAGAAAACAAGAGCGTGGAAAAATAATCAGCCTGTAACAACTGGTCTTTAAGGTGACCTGAAGGGTAATTAGAAGATGTCGATGAAGGAGTTTGAAAGAAGAAATATCTATGCGAAGGGGAGACAGATTAACTACACACGGTTTGCGTCACGACAGGCTCTTGGTAACAGTCTTGGAAGTAGAGATGGGTCGGTCGCGAACGAACGAATCAATTCGAACGACTCTTTGAAGTGAGTTGACGAACGGAGTCGTTCGCGGCAATGAACCGTCGTTCCTTACGAATCGTAATGAAAATAGGCGCAACACCCGGCAAAGATGGGAACTAAATGACAGGCGAGGCCACGAGTCCCCCCACCCTTGGAAGTTTGGGAATGGAAATGGGCGCACCACTCGGCAAAGCAGAGAATCAAGTGAACGACAGGAAGAAACGAGTCCCCCCACTCTTGAAATTTGAAGGCTGAGGGAGGGGGACCTGTGTTCTCGTAAAGCCCGCGGAGAGGGAGGACTCTTGAGTCGTCGAGGAGTCAGATTCGGATTAGGATTCAGATTCAGTTAAGGACTCGGATTCAGATTAGGATTCGGATTCAGATTCAGTTAAGGACTCGGATTCAGATTAGGATTCGGATTCAGATTCAGTTGAGGACTCGGATTCAGATTAGGATTCAGATTCAGTTGAGGACTCGGATTCAGATTAGGATTCGGATTCAGATTAGGATTCGGATTCAGATTCAGTTGAGGACTCGGATTCAGATTAGGACTCAGATTCAGATGAGGACTCGGATTCAGTGATTCCTTAAGGAGTCGCTGGCCTGAGAATCAAATTATACTCAAGGAATTAGTGATCGCGGTGGAATAATGAATTATTGACTATTAAAATCTTGTCCGTTTGCGTTTTTTCGCAAACTTCTAAAAAATTTCCTCGATCTTTGAATAAATAAATTCATAATTCCTTTATCTGCAAACCTACTGATGCAAATATTTAATCAAAATTATAAATTTTACCAGAAATATTTTTTTAACATTTTTGAGTTTGTTCCATTAATGACGGAGCAGAAACTTTTTTCAAAAGAATAGCATTGAAAAAATGTTCCAAAAGATTTTCGCTGCATTTTAGGCGTATGCTTCCGCAACTTTCAGGTACAGTAGCCTACGAATATTTCGATGAACGCGCGCTGTACTTCATCCACCCAAACTTGCATTAGCAGATTTTAGCTCCTCCATTTTTTATATACTTCGATGCATTTCTTACACACTCAAAAAGATGGTGTATAATTAAAAGACTCGATTTCTCGGTTATTTTCGGCGGTGTATACCATTTTTTATAGCGAGTGATATGACTAACTTTTTTGTAGGTTTTTCACCATTTTTAGAAGTCGTACATGTTTCAGCAACAAATATACTTTTTCTCGTCAGCAGTAGTTTTTAAGGCATGCTAACAGAAGCACTGCATAGTGAAACCTGCCTCAGAGGCCACCTCACTAGGGCGGTCTCATCTGTGTGCGATAAAAATTTTCGGAAAATGAATTTATGATTTTTTCAATTAAAATTTTACCTCCAATCAGCGGAAACTTTCTCTCTTGCGGGAGTTATTTCAAAGGCCTGCTGTTGGCCGCTAAATACAGGTTTCACTATATGTTTAAATTAAAGTTAAAATTTATTTCATGAACCACTATAATGAAAAAAATTGAACGAGAACGAGATCCAAGAATCGATTCTTTAGATTGAACGACCGATTCAAGACTCGGTCATTGTATTGAACGATGTTGCCCATCTCTACTTGGATGATAACAATTAATGATAAGCATTAAAAGGGAAGTAAAAAAATTTTAAAACATAAGGTAATGTACGATGAGCGTAAGTGAATAATAACGTAAGAATAAAGCGATCTATAAAACATAAACTAAGTGAAGAGCTACAGCTAATCAGTCTTCGACTCGAAGACTTATGATGAAGAATGACAATTCTTTCAGTTCCAACCGTAAAATTGTACGTATTTAAAAGGGTATAAAATAAATAATTTTAAAGATACGTAATATTATACGTTCTAAAGCTTTGTATACCTACGCTGCTAACGATGAACTAAGAGAAGTAACAATTCTTCTTTCCCATTAAAAAATATCACATAGATGACAAGACTAAACGTCTTCTCTTGCTAATAAAGAAGAAGGGAAAGACAAAATTTACTAAGGCGAGTGATTACTGTAAAATTTAGAAATTGTGAATTGAAAAAAAATCGAAAGTACATAATTCCAGACCTCATTTATCGTCGTCCTTGCGCTATGGTTGAGTGGTGACATCTCAACAACTGCAGCAGCCAGATGAGATGCACTTGGAACATAAAATCGCCACGCAGATGCACCCAGCTCACTAATTTGACAACAACTCGGCGTGGGCAAAGTTGCTAGTCTCCCCCCTCCACGCCCTAACATCCAATGCGCGGTACATCCCGTAGGAGTCTTCCAAGCGGTTGCACCGCACACCTGGCGCCGCGCCGTCCAACGCCGTCTAATGCGAGTGGGGAAGGAGCGGCGGTCGGCGATCACTCGTGAGAGGGGCGCAAGGAGCCCGCTCGTAACATCCGTGGGTAATGGACACAGCTAATTGGCTGCGGCTCCCGCGATCGACCACGCACACCGCGGTCCCCAGTCGCCCATTCGAATCCCTCACCCCCTGCCCGCCTCCGACGATGGCAACATCCTCCGACACTCTCCCTCGACCGCCCCCGCAGAGAGGTTTATTTTTTCTCCTCCCATGTTTCTTGCGCCACCGCCAGCCGACCATCGTCGGAAAGGCAATTGCAGAGGGAGGTAGGGGGCGGAAATTGGGGTGTCAGGCGATGCACGGAATTGGAGGTCACCCTTTCCCCGGTTTCCAGAGAACATCATCTACATGACAATCTGTGAGTAGCAAAAAGGGCAAGGAGCAAGGGTATAAGGAAAAAGACTTGGAAAAACATTGAGGTGAGGGAAAATATATCAGGACATTAAAAGGATGGGAAGATATGTCTTTCTCAATTATTATTATTGAAAACTACCAATATAAGGACGATCGACTGGAACTCAGTGAAGATCCTCTGTATTTTTACAAACGTAGGCTCCTTTTAACGTACGATATATTATTATTTTCTTCACCCGAGCGTACTACCTACCCGTCCATAAAATGTATTATCTTCCTTTCCCTTCTAACCCTTGACCAATAACCCTCTATTCCCTATATTACAGCCTTAAGCAACCCTTCCCCTTTATTACCACTTCCAACCACAACCAACCTTCTCGCAACACCATCCAGCAGTTTCCTTTCCTCAGTAACCATAAGTAGCACTTCCGTGTTTGTCTTCCTTTCTGTCGATCGCGCCTTCTCCATCCACATCACGGATGCCATTAGCTCTTTCTCGTCTTCTTTTGGAGCTAACGTTTCTGTCCCAAGCAACCCTAATGTTTCTCGATATACTGGAGAGTATTTGAGTGCATATTTTAGGCGCAAACTGTGCTTGGAAAGAGAATGTAATACATAGTTCATCTCTCTAAACAAATCACTATTATAGTCAGTTTTGCCTATTCAACACACGATGAATGAAATCATAATTTATGTGAGCCCCTGTCAGTACCTTCACGTGAGAGTTGAATACATCATCCCACTACAGGAACACATGTCATCTTAGTGTTAGCAAAATGTAACCTTCTCAGCTCCCAACCCATCCCTTCGAAACTGCTTTCCATGGAAATTTATCTCCTTTAAGAATTGAATGTTTGCGTGAAAGTTTCCAGCTACACGAGTGAGATCGCAATATTGACTGGACCTAAGTTACACGACATGACTCCTCTACCGTCCTACAATTCTCTCGATCAATCCTTCGGATGGTCTCTTTATTTCACGACAACATTTTTACCTTTTTCATTCGGTTCTGGGGTAATCTCCCGCGGTAGCGATTGACACAGTGCAGATGCAGATAATAGCATGAGTCCAATAGCGAGCTGAAATCTCATTTATTACTTGATCAGGCGAAATCTAACGACGAAGTTTCAACCAATTCGACACACAATTTCGCTCGCACAGGAATTAAAGAATCAGGCAACATTTTGAATAGGTACTTCATTATCAGCAGATATTTTGTATTAAATTAAAAAATACATACAGAGTTATTTCAGTCGTATCTAGTTCGAAAATTCCTCTGCTTTTGGTAGAAATATCAATTTAAATGATAAGACGCTGAATTTAGCCGAAGAGTGGACTTCTTATATGGAGATAGGGAATAAAGCGCCTATATTGTTTCTTTATTACTCTTCAATTACATGATACACATCTTCGACATAATAATTTTTTAGAAAATATAATGGAGGTGAAGGTGCTCGGTAAGAGAAGCAGAAGACGGCCAAGAAAGAAGTTCCTAGATGACTTCGAAGTACGTTGGGATTAAAAACATATGTTGATTTGAAGAGAGCTGCAGTACACAGGGGCATATGGCTGCAGAGACAATGGTTAGCCTTTAGAAGATGATGATGAACAATGATTAGCCAATGACTGTAGCAATATGAATTGTCTTGGAAATTATTCTTTCACAACAAGTGGTAACCATATCATCGGCGAATAAATATTTTGGCAGGCGATGTGGTGAAGGGTGATCGCTCAATTTCAAAATTTCTGCAAACTCGGCAAGAAAAGAGTAACGAGAACTCAAACATTTGGACGGGGAGCCCGAACGCGCCAGCCCCCCGATCGGTGATTCCATCGATGGCCTCAGCTTTTCCCTCGGCCCTCCCCTCACGCCCAGCCATATAACTTTGAATGCGGCGTGGGAAATTGCAGAGGAGAACTTGTTTGCACCCGCCTTGATTTTTAATCACATCGTCCCTTTACTGTTTGGCGTACACAAGCTTCTCTTCAGCCATGCTTGGATAAGCATTGCGTGAAACAGGGACGGAATATTAAAATATTTCATCTGGGTTGCACTACCAGCAAATTAATTTTTCAGCATAGGCTGTGAAGCACGGATCTTGGACCTGCGTTGACAAGCTTTGATGTTGCTGACCTGATTGCGGGTGGGGAAGGGAAGTCTTTCTTTTGCCATCAATTGAGTCAATATCCTTCCATGCAGAAATTCTGTTCAACATATGAACAAATTTAAGAGCATGTACACCTTAAAATTCCGAAAATAAGTGTATTTAAATCCTTAGATAAGGATTAAATAAATATATGATACCTGAAATTTAACAAATATGCACCCAAAACAACATATTCTCTCCGTTATCACCATTTCCAACTCACATCGTGTAAATTTACACTCTGTTGTAATGCCACATTTACAGTAGCCAAATTTTTGTATCATTTAACTTGCACACATAATATTCTTTGCTGGAACGCGATTGAAGAGTTATATTTATGCAGCGTAGATCTTTTGACATAGGATATATGAGACAGATGCGCGATTATATGGAATTTGGTGGCAAGATCAAGAGTGCCATTTTTTCAGTTAATGGGACAGAACAAGGCGCCTCCAGGGATGAATTAAATATTCAAGATATAATATGCACGGGACGCTGAGAATATAATTACGAAACGCACTTGGAATGATGTGAGCAAACTTCACACCCCGTGGCCCAAACCAAGCCTCACTCTCTGTTTCAATCCCCAGATGGCAAAACACAAAAACTGTCGAACAAGCTGAAATGAAACCAAACAATTTTTGAAACTCCCAGAGGCCAAAAACTCTCATCTGACGCATTCTCCATCAGTTTAAAAGTCTAAAGGCGGAAACTATTGTTCTCGTCTTTAAACATTAATATCTCGGGATCGAATTGCACCTGAGTGTTATTTATCTCCACCAAGGGCATGGGTTTTTGAAAATTTGAACAGCGAAAATTTTGCTGTAGGCTAGATTTTCTAAAATATGTAAAAGAACTAACTGGCCCTCCCAGGAGTATTTGAAAACAAATGAATAAATCTTACTTTCGAAACAATTGGCAGAGGGTGACAAAGTATCCAGCGCCCACAAGCTCCGAGGCCTATGTAAACGCTCTGTATGCATCGCAGGAAGTGTTGAACTACCTGCCTCTTTCCCACAACAAGTATCCCAAGCAATGTGCTCGCATCCTCACACGTCGCACTTAACACGCGTGAGCAACATACATTTTACACAGCGCACGCCTCCTCTCAGGGGGTGAACATGGGACACACGACCCGTATGTCTCCTGGCGCCCATATCGACACTCGTCATAGCCGTGCTATTCCACACGCCCCTCTTGCAACAATTACCTCTCTCCCACTCTGCGCATCCCACCTCCACTGCGATCGAAACAGGGGCAACTATTCCTTCACATTACCCTCCTGTCTCTCCCTTGCCTTCTCCACTTCGTGTTGCGACGGTTGAGGTCATTTATTTGTGAACAACTTTGCGAGGAACTTTGCATACGCCTTCTTATTCGAGATATCCATGGATTAAAGTTATAAAATTGTACCATAACGATTTGTTTTTTTGCCAATTCAATACCATTTTAACATGCGACTTAAGGGAAAAGTAAGGAAGCATTTTCAAAGAGGAGGACATTTTTGAGGAGGGAGGGCCTGAGTAGAGACGTAAAGAAAAACTTGGTGAAAACTCTTACGAGGAGCGTGGCACTGAATGATTCGGAGACTTGGACATTGCGGATGGAAGATGTACGTGGACCTAAGGCGTTTCAGATATGGGTGTGGAGAAGGATAAAGAGGCTGGACTGGGTGGCGAACGAGGGACGAACGAGGAGGTATTGGATGTGATTGAAGAGGAGAGGAGGCTAGTGGCGGAGGAGAGGAGGAGGCAGAAGAGATGAATGAAGATTGTTTCAAAAGGAGAGAGGATGTAGACGAGAATAATACAGAAAATAACAATGAGGAAGGAAGACGAAAGGAATTCTGGACGAAATAAAAAGAGGGAGAAGAAACGTGGAATTTAGGAGGGTTCTAGTGGCGGGTCAATCAAAGGTGTTAAAATGAAACGAAAAGTATGCCAAAACTTAGGATGATAGAATAAAAACTGTCCATAAAACCTACTTATAAGATGTTAAAATACTCGAATGATAAAGAAGAAATGGCAAAAGGTAATTATTTGATAATTTTTCCATTAATTACGTACATATTTTTCTCTAAACGCGATATAACACAGTTATTATTATAACTGGTACTAGAAAGCTATAATATACCGCGACCATATTCAAATATTCGATAAAATTATACTTTAATGCAATTTAGTCCAAATATCGAATACCGATCCGAAAGGTTTCGCCAAAGCATGCTTTAATCAAAGAAAAATTAAATATAACTCCTGTACCGCATCCTTTACTCTCTTTACGGTGATTTTCAACAAATAAACAACATCACACATAAATGAAATGTGAATAAAGATTTTTTTTCGGTCTAATTAAAAAAATTATTCGACTATGCAACCAATGACCCACGATTGCCGCTCGAGCCACCTTAAATTCTTTCCATTTCGTTCTAAGCCCCATGATTCGTTCGTCTTAAGTACAGATATCGGTCGGTTGATCAGAAATCTCGTGAGATTTGCTATTCCTCAAACCAAAAGCAAAGAAAAATCATTATTTTCAAATGGTAATGACGCAAACAGGAAAATAAAGAACGAAATATTTCTCCGAATTTCTGAAATGATCTTATCTCATTTTCCTGAGTATTCACGCAAGTGTACTTTACAAGGCAGTACCATACCTCATCAACGGTTAACCACCGCAGTATCTAGCGCCTACTAACGTCGCGTTGCGCCATTTTCAGATTCCAATAAAATCACTGAATTGAGGAATTAATGAGAGTTAGAATACGGTAGGATTACCAGGCCTGCATCATTTTGGTTTTCATGAACATTTACTTGTTTTCCAGTACTTGAGTTCAAAAATCACGATATGTTCTCCAAATTCCGGGGGTTTTAGGGTATTCAAATGCAGAGACGCTCCCAACATCCTCCATTTCTCGGTTTTGTCCCCTCTCTGCTTTAATAGAACTCCAAATTCGGATTTTGGCACAATTCATGAGCAGCAAGTCTTTCGTTCATCCTTTACCTCCCCTAAATTCCTCTTCTGCCATTCCCAACGGCTTGTTTCCCTCCAATTGCATCTGTGCAGTGTAAAAATAATTTACTCATCATAGAGAAATTGTCATAGCAAAACCTCGCCACATAAAAAATATTGGCTCCCTCTATAATCAATGGAAGTCTTATGTTATATGCACCAAGACTTGACCCTGGCTATGGTAGTATAGCTAAACGTCTCCAAATGAAGTCATCCATCAGCATCATTAACATCTATTTTCCCAGAAAGGCGGTTGCAGCGACTGATTTTGGAAGAATGTAACTAAAATTGAATTGCAATCCTACGTAAAAAAATTAAATTGCTACGTTCAATGCCTGAGTGGGACACATTGAAAAAATATTTGAATTCCCACAATCTGAAGAAAAAATATGCAAGATATATCCAAGTTAAATCCAAAAACTCTATACGCACATATGTTAACTAAGGCGTAGCGGCAGTTACACAATTTAAATTAAACGTGCTTCTACGGCTAAGGTGATATATAGGAGGACGATGAGCCAGAGAGGCAAGAGAATAAAGGAAATAATATTTATGAGCTAGATGAAAAAGGATAGGATATACTGTGACAGTAGAAGAAAAACTTTTTACATTAACAAGAGCCTCCATTCGTAAAACTCAAAGAGGATTTATACTGGTTCCCATTCAATCCTTCCCTTGCCGATACATAACTTAATAATATTGATATAAAAAGATTATTCTCTTAAAGTTCCATCACCTTCATCCTTGTTAGGCTAATAAGAGCCTCCATTCATCCCACATTTACAATTTTAAAATAAGTCTTCTAAGTAATCAAAGTTGTGCATTTGTTTATTATGAAAAATTGTATACATCTTAAGGTAGTTATGATAAAATAGTACAGTTTTAATTGTGTTTAGTCAGTATTTATATATTTCAATTACATTTTAGGTTTTTCGGCGATATTTTTAATGTTTTCTGAAGAACCAATGTTGTGATTGATAAAAAAAATTCACTCGTACTTTTGTTTGCATTTGTATACATTTGTTTAGTTAAAAAACTTTTGTACTTATGCTCTTGGATTTAATGCCTTAATTGCATCCTTGTTAATATTTATGTTTTTTTATTACATTTCAGGTTTTTTAGCAATTTTTAAAATGTTTTCTGACTGATCACTTAAGACAGGCAATGGATCACTGGTTAGATATCCATAGCGAGAGTTGCGCGCTCGTTCATCGAGTGGTTCCTGTTAACGGGAAAGGAGTGGTGCGGCGAGGTCTAAGGGGTGTGATAACCGCCTCCTACCCAACCCCTGAATGCTTTAAGGGGCCCTAGCAAAAGACTACTCCCCCCCCTGCCACTCCCTCCCCTTCTAACGAGATTCGCCGTGCAACGACGACGCCACCCAACCCACTGGGTGCGATGGAAGGAGGCGAGCCCACGCAATAATGCACCCGAAAGTCTCGCAGGAGTCGATTGTCTCGTTTTACGCTCAGATTCACACCCTTCGTCGATTCCCTCTTCCCTTCAGCCCCCACGATACACCCCTTTTCCACCTCTTCCAGGGAGCAAATCCAATCTGTTCCCATTTCAATCTACTTCCGCCGCATCCACACACCCCTTGCTCTCTCTTGCATTTTCTCTCCCTTACTCTCTTTGTCACACTTCCTCCCACCTTCACAAACGCCACAACAAGTCATCCCCCATCAATACTCTTCTCAGATAATATTCATAAGGAATCCTTCATTTACCACTCCCATGAATCACTACCGCCATCAGAAATAATTTCATTAAAAAACTATGCATTTTGTAATAATAATAATAATAATGATTTTTATTGAGAACCTGGGACTTTATGTCCCCTATATTCTAATGCAAATACACATACTAAAAAAGGATGATACGAAATTCAAAGAATTTTCTCACAGAGATTAGGACGGGAGTATGACAGCAATGGTACCAATATCAACATGAAACATCTCACAGGAGGCCGTAAAAAAACAATAAGGTAAAATATTGCTGAAGTTACACATAGGGTATATGATAGATACATGTAGAAATCAAAACATGAAATACATGGTAGATAAAAAAACAAGCGAAAAATAATACAACATAAGACCGAAATTTATGATACATTCATCGAAACTTGATACTCTCGTCAATTTCTGTAACCTTATACAAAGTGCTCAAATGTAATGTAAACCATTTAAGTGGTAAGAACAACACAGTACAATATCGAAAAATTTCGACAAATATATTAACATATGGCCTTCAAATAAGAAGAAAAAAAAATCCAAAAGAAAAACAGACAACCTGGAAGTGTTTTTCCACACTAGATGAAAACTGGTTGCGTCAAAAGGAAGGGTAAATTTAAATACATATCATAACTGAAATTTAATTACCTTAATTAGAGTTGAAAAGATGATCGAATATTTTAGATCGAAAGGAATTGTGCTGAGTAAATAAAAGATTATGACCACGGCCAGACTCGTGAGCACTGCAAATTTTTACCAAATGCTTGGGATGAATATTGAAAAGCGATCAGGGTAGTTGATATTTTAAATTATGAACGCAATACTTGTGTCATTCAAACACGGGAGGCTTCGAAAGAAAGGAAAAATTATTTTTGTTAAATTCCAAAACGGATTATTCACACAGTGCAACCGGTTTCACCTATTGGGGTGCAATTGTATCGGACGATTCCCTGACGAGTAAACCAGATTCCACAGCGTGAATTAACCGTTACGCAATTTTACACAGTTAATTATCATAAAATATAAAATAAATTCCACTGACGAACTTCCACTCCAAGTTCCAATTAAGCCGAGTAAATCTGATTTAATGGAGGGCGTAATTAAGTATTCACAATAAGGATTGTATCGTTCCGCAAAAATGTTTACCAGGATTCAATACGCAATCCTCCCCACTAAAGGCAGCGTCAAGTATTTTAAATACTCAAATACAATATAGTAGTCCCTCGCTTTACGATATTAATCCATTCCGGAGGATCGATCGTAAAGCGAATTCCATCGTATGTCGAATTGGCATTATTTCCTGACGAGGAATCGGTTTAAAGAGCATCAGTTCCAATCCACTCAGTGTACGCGACTGAGTCAATGCATACGAAATATCCTGGATTAAAATTATTTAAAATATTTTTAAACCAATATTTAAGACACTATCGATGTTGAAACAAATCGGAGAAATTTGAAATTTTAAAAAGGGCGCGCAAAATCAGCTCAGATCGTAAATCGAACCCATCGTAAAGCGGAGGTCTACTGTACATAATTGCTCTTAACGTCCTTCATCAAAGTACCCACTAATTGCAAACAAAGTCCATACGAAGAAGATAAACATCAATTTCGCACAGAGGTATTGGTGATAAGGAGCGAACAAAAAACGAAAACACAAAAACGAACAAAATAGTACAGTCGTTGAAATAAACTTGCATCAGCAGAACTATTGCAGCGAGCAACAAATCTACGACTGAAAATAAATCAAAACTGTTCCAAAATAAAAATAAAATTCTTTGCGAGAGAAGAACAACTTCGTCACTCGGGTAGAATAGTGAGCCAGTAAAACTGAGTTAAACTCTGAACGAAATCTCCCTCACCAACGATCGAAACAAACACCCAAAAACAAATGAAAAGCGAACAGCATGGTGAAAAATTTCTCCAATTCAGAAGAACACTCGACTTTCCAGCATACAGCGTTCAGTTCGTATTAGGGAATAGAGGGGAAACGACATCTGTCTGGAGCAGAGGCGCTCGAATCGAAAAAATTTGAATCGCTAATTCCATTTGCATCCTCCTCGCTTTGATCCTCCTTCATATCCGTCGCGGCGGTGGCGCACTCTCGCGGGAATCTCTCGAAACGCACAACTGAGCATGAACCTCCCCACTCCCTCCCCCACCCCTTCCCGCACCACACCCTCCTCCCCCCCTCCAATGACCCCTCCCACTCGATTCGACACCACCCGCCCCCCGCACCCACCTGCACCTGCCTCGCACCAATCCCGAATGCCGTCTCCTTCGCACACATCCGCCACGCTCACCCGAGGTGCGCCTGAAAATCTTTTGTGCTCCTCATTTATATTCATTTCTCATCAATTTCATTGCGTGCAAAACTCTTTCCACCACACCAATTCCAATTAAATTCCGATTCGAAAGGGAGAGAGAAAGAGAGGCAGGATTTCGAAGATTCTACTCTTAAAGGGGAAAAGTGGATTAAGTTTTGGAGCTTCCATAACTATAGTGTAACTGCTAATATTCTTGGATTTTCAAGAACTTTTATGAGTAATTTTAGCGACAATACTTTAGTAGTTCACAGAAAATAAAATCGACGTAATTCATTTTCATTCTCGTAGCCTAGCACACAAAAGAACTAGAATGTCTGCCCCTCAAATATCCAAGTTACAATGGTTTCTTTCCGGAGAAATTTTCAATTATTATCAGGCTTTAATTGCCACGATTTTCTTAAGACAATAGGACAATTAATACCACATTTTCGTAAAATGCCCACTTCACAAAGTAGCATTTTGGATCATCCCGTGCTATACTTGAAAAAAATGAGATAAAAAATGCATATCCAACTATCAAAAAGTTTCCATAAATTATTTATTTAGTTCCTAAGTGACCAAATTTTAGTTCACTTTACCTCTCAAATTATAAGTATAATAGCATAATATGGGTTCAGCAGATCCAAAACACAAAGAGTAAAAAGGCTTCAAACTGTAACTACATCGTCACGGAGTGTTCAACTAATTACAAGAGGAACCAATGCCCATTAACTGAAAACTTAGAATTAACAATGATTGCCGGATGAAAAAATAACTAAGATTCTCAGCAACATTGCATAAACTCCACCACCACCAACACAACGAGTATTACTAACTACTGAAATTTCTGATGACAAAAATGGTTAATAAAACGTTGAGCAACGGAATCCGCTCAAGCAAATACTTCCAGAGACAGCAATCAATACATTAGCACAAAATTGCGGAGAGTCCACGGAAATAAAGCGGACACCATAAGGAGAGAAAATGCATTTCAATTTATATCGGCTCTTCCTCAAACGGAAATCTCCACCCTCACCTATCTAAAAAATATGCGGAATGATGACCGAGTAAATAAAATGTCTATGTAATTTAGAAAAATAAGCTAAACGAAATATAACATACCATAAAAATAATTCTGAGAGTCGTTAAAACTCAGGATAGCTAAGATGTATTACTTTAAGGCAAGGCAGAAGTTTACTGGAGGCTAGAAGAGGGAAACAACATGGAACTCAGGGTAGAAAGGATGAGCCAGAACGATTGGGAACACCATGAGGCACAACGAGTTAGTAAAGTGAGTGAAATCGAAGGAAAAATGGAGGGAAGTGACCCAACAGGATAAATACATAGAAAAAATAAGTTGGATATCATATAAGAAAAATAACTACGGAGTAAGGGAATATAGCATTAGATAACGAAGGATGATCGACTGCAGTCAACCAATCTTAGGTTTGAGCGATTGATTAAGATGACCAAAAAATCAACCGTGATCAAAAGTGTACACCGTGACTTACTATAAACTACTTTCTATTTAAACACTTACTTACTTAATTGAAAAAGACTTCCTTTAAAAGTCTTAATCATTTAAAAAAACGAAGTGATACGATATGAAAGACAGCGAGGAATCTCCCTCTGCACCTGAGTAAAAATGCAATCGTCTGCGTTAACCTACACGACCGGAAACATCCGCTGAAATATAAATCTCGCTAAGAAGATGAAATAAATGTAAGAATATTCTGATGGAGTGCGGGACGTCTTCATCTTGGATTCCGCTTCGTTGGCGACCCCTCCGAGGGCTTTCCCTCTTGATGGGCGCTGCCGGGAAGGGGTAGAGGCGCACCTCCTCACGGGAACACGCCGCGGGCGAGATCGCATACGGAGGGGATGGAATACTTTAAGAGGAGAGCCACAGACCGACCATCCATCACAGCTTCCCTCCAGACGGGCACGCCTTCTTTCTTCCCTGCTCCCCTCGGCATTCATCCCTTCCCCTCACTTCTCATTCAAACATCTCGACTCCCAGCCGAATTTTCCCCCCCTCCCCCCACAATACACACAATACTTCTTACCTCTTTGATCCCTTCGCTCCCACGCTCCGTGCCACGCAAACACAGAAGCGCCCGCCCTATTCCTCAACCATTACTAGAGAAAGACTTCTTTCTTCCCACTCCACGGCCTTCACTCCCAAATATCCGCAATGCAGCGGAGGCGGTGGTTCTCAGTCCCATTCCGTTCTGACTCTTTACACCATTCCTGCAAATCTCAATCGGAGACACGGCGGGAGCTTTCTATTCAAGGAGTTGATGTTAGCTGAGATCGGAACGCATCAGTGCACTCAAGCGCCTACAAACGACGGTAAATGCAATGATGTACCCTCGCGAAATGTTATGTAACCAGCCAGGAGGTGGCACTCAGAGGGTGAATAACTGTCACGGCCGATTTTTTTAGTAAAGTTGTTCAATTCCGTCAGATAAGTATTAAAAAACATAAAAATTCATCTCAGAGTGAGTGAAAACTTTGAAGTATGCATGTCTGACCCCCGTACTGGTAATCAGCATACTTGACAAAAATCACGGATGCCATTATCGGCGTTCTTTTGTAGTTTGGTTTTAATCAACTTTGCCACAGATATGGTTTACAGAGCACCTCTCGCAAAAGGTCTATGACGAATGGAAAGATACTATTCTGTTGTGTGGTGAAGAAATCAGCACACTAGACCAAGTGGAAAGCTCCCAACGACTAGAATTTCTATCATACTCCAATCCAATCCCCTCACGCCTTACCCTCCCCCAAATCCTCCTTAGCCCATGCAACAAACTTCTCCCTCCCTAACGAAGGGCCCCCCGCCCCTATATCTCCTTGACAATTTCAGACCACTGATTCGATTGGGTGTGACACAAGAGCGGCGACCTTTGGAGGCGACGAAGATTAAGTTTTTAAGGGAAATGCTGGTAGGAGGAGGGTTCAGAGAACTGCTGAGGGGAACTGATGGCTCACGTTAATTTAGCGTCAATTAGCGCCCTTTAAAGCGTCGACGACAGCGTTGGAATGCAATATGCGCGGAAATATCGCCGAGATGATGAGTCTGGTGTTGTCTTGGAGCGTGGAAAACTCCATGTCGCTCCCTCCCTTCCAAATATTCGGGGGGTGTTGTTTGACTTGTTCATCATCATCAAGAAAATGCCTGCTGGGACGAGTCATTGAGCTCATCATTAACGACAGTTAATACATTTACGATTTTATGAGAATATCAAAAGTATATGAGAAATATAAATGTTAGAAAACCAGCATAGCTGAGAACTTCAAAAATTAGATCATTTTCAATAACACCTATTTCAATCCACTCCCCACATAACCCGATAAATTTTGGAAATAACTAAAGGGTGTGGCTTTATCACATTAATGTTGTTTGATGTAAATAATGTAATTAATGCCTTTATCAAATTACTGCAATTACTTCAAAGTACTTAATGAGTGACTCCCAGTCGCTAATGTAGAGTGATTTAACATATTTGCAGAAAGATATAATCCTGTCAATTACATTCACGCAACATATCTCTGCTTCGTTGACAGTGCCCATTTAATTAAGGGATTCGTATGTACAAGAACAGATATAAAGAAGATATATAACAATGAGCCTATTTTAAAACTCCTCCAAAATAGTTTTTTGAAAGGGGTGACATTAACCATGCCGTGTCTGCATGTTAATCTAGCACATTATTGCCTTGCGTTTAGAAGCACCAATATGTTTTTCAATTGCGGGAGTGCTTTTCAGAGGTTATAGTGGATATGTCTCAGTCAGCTAGCTTTCATGAAGCCCATTTATTCACTAACATTCAGTTTCAGACAGAGCAGCCATTCTGCTAGCCTTTATCGATGCCCTCGATTACAGAAATGAAGCCCTATTTATTTTCACGATTCTGCAGATAGCATTCAGAAACTGTGCGTGAAAATTATCTGCCATTATCACTTACGTTATGTTTTAAAAATCAGTCCCATCAATAGTCAGGAGAGCGATGAAATGCTTCCGTAGATAGGATTTATCTTAGGAATACATGAAATCAAAAGCATTACAACTTAAATAACAGCATCTTGATTCATTTTTCATTTACTTCTCCCATGAAATACTGCTTCCTTACTAGAGTCCAAAGGCGGAAGTATTTGGCGTATATATTCCAATGCCTATGCAAAAACAGCAAGGGGGTTGAATAGGCATATGGACGAAAGTCACTTGACTAACCGTGTTTAGTGATCACCTGAAATATTTCCGACAGATTGATGCAAAATTCTAAGGTATCAGAAAACTAGGCTTCCTGAAATTCCGTGATGTGGTTGTTACCGGAAGGAGACTTTCCCAACCGCAGAAAAATAAACATCACCGCGACCCGGGTTTTATTTCATACTCATTTGTCAAAATCTGGGTCGTGGTGACGTTTTGTCTATCTGTGGATTGTAAGTTTCCTCATGGCAATAAAAGATGGAATACCACACAGTTTATGAAGAACGTATATTAATGTTATCTGGTATGAGACGGATAGATGGTTTGATCTACAGGAAATTACTGACAGTTTTAAACGATTCCTCACTGGTCCAGGCCCCTCCGGATGGACATCGATATCCTTTATTACTGTGTCAGATATCACCTCGGCCGGCAAGACTCCCAAGGAATATGCCGATGGAGGGCCAACCCAGAGCCCCCTTTTAAAGATGAGAGGAATAGAGGGGAGACATCGAGATCTCCAGTCATGCACGCGTGCGCTTTTTTTCCGAGCGGACAGCAGGTCGTCGTTTCGGGGATTGAAACGGGGAAGCAAGGGGAGCCAAAGGGAGCGCTGGTTTCACAGCGATACAGGGTCGTTGAGGGTCGGCACCTGGCGCCAACTTCCTTCTAATGGCCTCTGCCGGCGCCGGATCGCACCTCGTTTCCCAAGTGGACGAGGAGATGCGCCCAACGACGAACGCAGCTCCCAATCCTATCACTCCTTTCGGGCGAATATGAGACGATCTCAACACGCTTAAAACCCCTTCCAATTGCTACCAATGAAGTCGGTTCTCCTTACGTCTCCAACGGTTCGCGAGCTTATTTGGTGGATCATGGAGTTCATATTAATAGTACTGTTATTGAACGGTTAAAGGTAGGTTTTATTGAATTTCAGAGAAAATTCTGCAGATTTCCCAACAAGAAGGGCCTTATTTCCCTCCATTATTTCTTTTCTTATCTCAGCGTACATCCTCACCTTCTTCATCCCAGCCATAAAACCTATCTCAACCTTCCCCTCACCGCTTGCCAAGCATCCCTCCCTCTATCACAGTCTTAAGCAACCCATCGCCCTTAAGTATCCCTTCCACCCACCCACCCTGCCTCCTCCTGACCTCCTGCAAAAGCTTCCTTCCCTCATCCACTAAGCACTCCCTTGTTTATCGTCATCCTCCTCCACACCCACAAGAGAGTGAAATTAAATTTACTTTGCAACTTCCATCTTATTTTAATGATAGCAGTCACGATCGATTTCCACACTTTCGCGCCATTATCAAAAGGATAATATAAATAGTTGTAACCAATACACTAGGGTAGGAATGACAAAGGCTACTTGATTTCCCTCTCAAATGTACACTTTTTCCCTCCATGTGAGGTACGTTTCTCCATGCTTTTGTCAGTTATCTAAGAATGATATATTTCTGTCCTGAAATATCCACACTTAAGACAAGGACCATAGGAGAAAACACTTGGATATTTTTTTTGCGCAGTGTAAGATACAACAGAAAAACCTAACTATTTTTATTCATAACAACGAAAATAGGGCCTCTTAAAGAGGGATGTACATAACCCGCACATTTGATTTGTAGCAGAATACTAAAACAACTAATAGTGCCTTTGGCTCTGTGTTTCCGTAATTTACAGAGACGAGAAATTTCATCAAGAATGAGTTTACATCACTCACCTCAGACGCAGAATCGCATTTATTACCGCATTTTACTCATCTGGGAAGAGACTTATGCAATGCAATAAGTGCTCTTCCATACATACAAATTAAATGCTAAAACACCGTTTTATTAGCGATGATAGGAGTCGATAACTTCACGCTTAGATGCTATCAGGGCTTACCATCTCCAACGATGCGATCAAAGATAGGGCGGGACCCCACCGAACAATGCAGATCATTTTTGACTTCGTATGATAAATGCTTTAGTTCCATACACATGCCACAAGGACACCAATAATGAGAAACACTATTACGGCCTCTAATCGGCACAAAGCACATACATATCACAGCGGGACAGCCAGAGATTCATTAGTCTCGAGATGTCAGTCATCTGTAGACAAAAACTGTTTGGCTTGACCAGATGTTTGTTCAGTCCGTCTTCACATACAATTACATCAAGTCAGAATGGCTCAACAGCCAATAAAGTTATTTCGACTTACCATGAACCTATTTTGTGTCATGGACACACAAACGCATTGTGCAATCAAATAGTAAGCAAACAAGCGATGAATTCAAATAAGTAAGCACCTTCATACCGTAATTATTCAATAATTAACAGGAATTTGATTGCCAAAAAACTTTCACAGACAGCTTATGTAATCAGCAAAATTAGATCTTAACATAAAAATTGTGACTATTCGTCTTTTTTTATGAGTACAAAGTTTCACTAGTCACCATAATAAAGTAAAGATGACATTTAAAAGGTTGGAAAAGACTAGTATGATGGAAAAATACTTATCCCCACATATGCGAAAGTCCTTTCGATTTCAGCTGAATCTCGTACTGGGTTGCGTATGCTCAGCAATAAAACGAGGAAAATTGCAAATATGTACCTTCGTTATCAACACTTAAAATTTAATGATTCGCGACATTAATGAATTTCATTAATTAACGCTGTTGAAACACATAAAACCCTAGGTCGTGAATTAATAACACATACAGCTCACACAAAGAACATTACATCACAAAAACAGCAATTAGCGGAAGGCAGAAGGATCGAAATTAACGGATGGAGCGTGCGAGTCGGAATTCTAATCAAATAAATACCAGAAACCCAATAAAATGTTACAAAGGAGCGTCCAACGTCGACACGAAATTTACGGACAAGTTATAAAATCGCATTAAATGCGGAAACGAATAAAAATAAAATTTCTATAAACATAAAATAAATTAAGCGCAAATATTTTACCGCTTTTCGACACATATGACCATTAGAACGTATCCTACTAATTTATGAAGAGAAAAAGCGAGAAATATAGATTGAATATCATTTATGATTGCGGAGTTATATGATGCCCCACAAGGAACCACATGCAGTGCATAATTTCAGGCTATCTATATATATAAAAACGAATGTATGTCTGTGTGTCCTGTATGCATTACTACACCGTTGATCCGATCTACATGAAACTTTAAGAAGTTGTTGAGTACACTTTCGCGAAGGTTTCAAAGGTTTTAAGTATAAATTTTTTTTAAATTTCGCCCCCCAAGGCCCTCTCAATCTTTAGAATAGTTTTTGCGCAACAACGCCCGACGGGTAAACTAATAATCCTTACCTCAGTTTTAATCCTATCGTGCTGAAATTTTGCCGAGTAATAGTTCAAGGCAGGAGGAAAGTTATCGGCTACTTTAAAATGATTTCAGGGTCCATAAAAGTCCCATGGCCCTTAGGTGGGCCCTTTAGGCGGGAGTCTCAGGGCCCTTAGATGGTTCGCGGTACGTATCGGGTTTTGTGCAGTGGTTTCATTTTTTACTTTTTAAAATTATTTCCGCTCAAGATAGAGGGTTGGTATTTTTTAATTAAATGTCTGAAAGAATGAAGTTTTTAATTCTTTCAATTAATTATCCTTTTCACTTCGTAATTGACGGAAAATTGCGTTTTTAGTTGCAGAAACACATATTTTTCAGTGAAATCAACAATACCATATTCGCTTGACAACCAGATTTCGCTTGGAATTCATATTGCTTAGTTGAGCTGATTAGGAATTCTAAGCATTGGAATTTGTGCATCGGTTAATTATTTCGCTTTTTAAAACAACTTTAACTAAAGATAGAGAGTTGAAATTCATTTTATCGCATATCCGAAAGCATGATACTACTAAAATTAGTGGTATCATGCCCGAAAGAATGAAGTTTCTCTCTTTTTCAATCGATTTTCTTATAAGCATTTTCCTTGACAACCCAATAAATAAACAAAAATAAAATCTTAATTAACGAATCGCCAAGAAACTTTAAGAAGTTGTTGAGTACACTCTTGCGATTGTTTCGAAGGTTGAATGTATAAAAATTTTTTAAAGACCCTCTTAATCTTTCGAATAATTTTCGTGCAACAACGCCCGACGGGTAAGCTAATAATCCTAACCTAATTTTTCAAATACTATTAAATTTAAAAATACGATCTTTATTTTAACCAATGAGAGAGGTTCTTATTTTAACCAATAGAAATTGAGAAACCATTGAATTGTAGTGCGCTCGCCCCTGAAGGTTTCTGAATTATTAAATCCATTTTACATTAGGTGGAGCACCAGTCGTTTCAAAATATTTCTGTTGGCCCGCGAGCTTCGCAAAAAAGCGAGGCGTGGCAATCAAGCAAGCGAAGCAGATCGTTTACGAGTTGCTCAATCACGTCCATCAGAATCATATTAGTGAGACATAATTTGTTTTAAAAGGTGCGTAATTTATTTTTGCTTTATATATGTTTTGGTGCAGTGGTCTCTTTGTTTGATTATTTTTAATTCTTGCATTCGATTTTCGTACAACCCTCGCTTTTTCCTAAAATTGTACATTTTTGCTCGAAATTATTTAATGTTTGTACTGCTTCAGCAAAAGAATATTTTATTTACTTGGAAGCCCCAGCATAGGCATGGAATGGAAACTCATGGCATCGTTTGTACGTTACATATTTCCGTGTAGGTACGAGGAATTCATTGGACTGAGTCTAAAAGTCGTTTAGGGACC
Organism: Ceriagrion tenellum; assembly: GCA_963169105.1. Taxonomy (NCBI): domain Eukaryota; kingdom Metazoa; phylum Arthropoda; class Insecta; order Odonata; family Coenagrionidae; genus Ceriagrion; species Ceriagrion tenellum. The sequence goes on from OY720633.1 coordinate 4,471,636, forward strand.
AATTTTGATTCCGGAAAAGATTTGTGGGTCAAACCATGAAAAGTATTAAAATCAGTGGGGAATTCAGGATGGAGTATTTTATTTTTCAAATTTAGAATATGATCATATGTACTGAAATCAATGAGGTTTTGAAGTAAATTATGGGCTATAAAAGTAGGCAATTGGAGGAATTTTGTACATGCCAATGTGTGTACTTTTTTCATGTTCAGGAATCAGCATACTTTGTAAGTTTTACTCTGAATATTTATTGCACAACCGGTTCAGTTTACAAATTTAAGGCTAAAACTATTGAATTTGTTGAGTGTGTACTTTTTATGTGTGTGCCTGCTAAGAAAGAAAAAGAGGCAATGCAACGCATGCCGGGCACAGCTAGTACATAAATAAAAAAGCCGTCAAAGTGAAGAAATTGCTAGTGGCAAAGTACTGAAAGTTATAAAAAAAGGCAATCCTGCGTCCGGATTCTTTAGACCTAGTTCAATAATCTACCAAATTCAACGAAAGAAACGCACGAAGAAAATGGATGGCGATCAGAAAATTTTTTTTAACTATTCCCAATATCTCTAATAAATACACATCCTGACAACATTGAGCGCGGGAATTGAGGGAGGAAAAAAGGAGGAGGAGGAGTAGGAATACCTCTTGCAAATCCGAGCAGCAGCCACAGTACTTGGGGAAATAATCAAGAGGCGAGAGGTCCCTCCACATTGTTCTCCGCGACATCCAAGCACTCGAGTCACGTAGCAGCGCAACCCCCGCTGGTCACCTATTGACTCATGAGCTACTCACGAGACTCCTCCACGTTTCACGCAAGCGATGAGACTAGGGTGTCGACACTCAACGGGACTCCAAAGACCCCGATGGATGCAATCAGCCACTTGGGTAGGAATGGTAATCACCTGCGGCGAAATCTTTCGTCAACACGTATAAGGGCAGTTTAACACGCAATTAAAACAAAATTTTCACTCATTCATCGCAGCTAAACCGTGCACGCGCGATTTACAATTTTTTGCCAAGTTATCTTCACTTCGACAAGGCTACGCCAAGATATCAACAAATATTTCGCACAGCGACCATAGAGGTGGGACATGATTGGACACAAGCGATTCCAACTGTGTTTCGAGTGTGCATTTCGAGGGCGAGAGAAGTGATTAGAAGGGGAGGAGAGAACATTGGTCACTAAAGTGCTTTCTCCGAATCCGAACAGTCTTTTGCTCGCCCAAACATTTGAAAGGGACAACTACAACAGAGGGGAAGCGCTCCCGATTGCCATGGTGACTGCCAAACAAGGCAAAACGGCTCCCTCGCCACAATTCACCCTCCCGTGACCAGCAACACACACCTGCCTCAATGCCCTCCCAACGCCCCCCCCCCTCCCCCACTTCTCCACAATCATGCTCGCTTCCGCCCAAACTTCGTCTCCACAGCAACTCGCCCACCAACCCACCCCCCCACATGGGGTCGAACCCAAACATTGGCGAGCATACATTTCAACACCAAAGCACCCTCTTCTATCCCACATCCATCTCTCTCTCTTTACTGATCCACCCTCGAGTGACCATTAAAATTAATTAAGTCTAAACTGTTTCCTTCCATACCACTATCCGAACGCAACGTGCCATCCGTATTTAAGATGATCTGAGCTAGACTTTTTCCTAGTCATAATGCACAACATATTCGAATTTATTTTTTTTTATTCAGAAAATGTGAGAAACATGAAATAAATACTGAAATATTAATAGTGCAACAATATAGTTTTATATGCCGCAATTAATTACGTATGCATACTTAAGTCTTTATATTGATTAATTTTTTTCCTCGCCGTACTCTGGAAACGCCCATACAACCGAAGATGTTTTTGGTATTAAGTAAAAACTATAGGGGTGAGTGGTCGACTTCTTTTTAAAAATAGATAACAGTTAATTCAAAATTCATTATGTCACGCTTTAGAAATTCCCAAATTCTTACTTGAGTGCAAATCCGTATTATTTCTCGAGGGAAAGGCTCGTATTATTTGGCAGATATTTCCCAAAGTAGTAGGGTAAAAGGCTGATTTTTAGGCGTCTTTGGAAATGTGAGACACTTTTCTTTAAATTTCGGCCAAATTCCTTAAATTTTGTCCAAAATGACATCTTGTTTCAACTATTAAAACCACTATATCCGCTTTCTCGAGCGATCAACGCCTGTTTCCCAGGAAAAGATGTTACAGGTGATGCTACTCGAGAAAAGTAATTACTGTGACAAATATTAACCTGTAGCAGTATTACATAAACGGGTTGAGAATTGTAAAACGGAAAGAGAATTCTTGGAGAGTGGACAAAGACGTACAAAGTAACAATAAACTAACCAAATGAATGAAACGACGTAATGAAGCGGCTTGAGAAAATTGGATAATTGTATTTACCGTGATAATGCAGAACCGATAGATCTGAAATGCCATTTTTTCCACCTACAATAAGGGACTATAATAGTTGCGATAGATCAGTTCTGGGATACTGAATAGGTTCAATAGGTTTTTCAGTAGTGCTAAAGATCTTAACATGAATTTTAGATACTAACATCGCATGCATTCTCCGGCATGGTATACTCTTGCATGTTTTAGTACCATGTAGTGCTATTTATTTTTCACATTAATAATACTAACCAGAAGTTTTATCTTGAGTAGTGTACTGCATGTTAGCATGTTCTTCTACGCATCACTCTCCTGGTTTCTGGTCTGACTGCGTATCGTTGTCCTGACTGCTTTTGGCCAGCGCCTGGCATTCGGGGGAACGTGCGCGGTTCGGATTTGAACTGGGATGGGTGTTGCATACCTGGTGTGGAATCACTCCGTGCCACACACCCTAGTGGTGGCTTGCCCGGTATTTCGTTGATGCAGATGTAGATAAATTCAAATGAAGAAGTTCATTAATAATCTAACACATTTATCAAGTGCCAGTCCTGACCAATAAAATGAAAACGAGACCAAAGGTAGAGATAAGCCACCATTAGTAAAACGTAATAGACTCCTGGTGAATGTAGCAAGGCATCTCTTGAATTATTCCTTACCTGGCGCTTAAACCGGACACCAACACACCACGAAGACCATACCACTACGACGGAAAATCGCACATCCCCAATTATTTGTGCGATATACATTCCGCACTGATAATGATAACTATTTTATATAGAGACACCAACATTTCCGTGACAATATCAAAACGATGGAGTAGTTTTAGGCACACTCAAAATGTTAGCCTATCACCAGCGAAGACAAAGGCTAATTATAACTAATTATGTAAACCAGAAATATTGGTAGCTTTAAGAAATAGTAAAGAGATTCTCATGCGCGTTGTAGCCGTACAGCATACACGAGTATTACCGAGGGCTTGACATCTAACAGCTTGAAAAAACAATTCCTCGAAAAATGGGAGACAAACATAAAGTATGAAAATACAGCCGTAACTTTTAAACTACAGCTGATTATCTCATGCTTCTTCTTCATCGATGTAAATAAATGAGAACTTGTTTCCTTAAATGGCTATGTTAGAGTTTCGACGCTGAAACTGCACACTCACCTCACATCACCCAAGCACTTCGTAAACGATCCATCATCGAGCTAGCTTGACTCGACGGACTTCCACTGATACACACGCCGCCCATGTGAGAAGCAGCCCTGATAAAATTTATGCCGCTAATCGCCTCGAGAATGAATAAATAAATCGAATAGAACACTAGTTTAGATACAGTTAACAAGGATGTAACGCATCGAGGGTAATGAAATAGAGATACCACATCAAGGGTAATTTATTCCGTGATATCATACTAACGTCACATTCGAAGGTTAATTTTCATATCCCTTTTCTAGAACATACGCTAATGCCAATTTTGATATTACTTTAGAAACTAATATAAACACTGAAAAAGCGATAGTCGGTAAGTAATTCACACCATTATAAATGAAGGTTTTCTGTCAGAAAACGAATGGCGTGCAACAACCACCTCACGACTCATGATTACGATCATTATATAAGGTCTACATCATTAGAAATAAAGTAATTTTAAAGGTAATGTATTATAAACCACGTATAAGTCAACTGTCTCCCGCATCCAGGGTGGCCACTCAGTATCAAGCTGAAATTCCCTGACTTTTCCAGGTTTTCCAGACTACTTTCATAATTCTCCAGACTGTTTGATAATATGTATTTTACGGAATACAGTAAAATCTGGTTAGGACGTTCCTCCTTAGCACGTTTTCCTACTTAGTACGTTGATTTCTCACGGTCTCGGTACAATTGGTCCAATTTACAGGTAAAATTATTAAGTCACTACGTTTTAAATCCTGGCGCTTTCCTGGTTAGTACGTTCAGTAAAATGCAACCCGCAAGTGCTTCTCCAATATAGTTTGGGTAATATAAACAACCGACGCTCTTAACAAAGTTAACGTATTAAATATCAACCCTAGGCATTTTAATGACGATCCATTTGCATTTCACATGTTTTATGACGTAAAACAATGAGCGGCCGATTAGCGGGAGTGTAGTTCTAGAGCGGAGAGTCGTTCATATTGCACATGTTGTGATAGTAAGGTCAGCTACAACGGAAAGTAAGTAAGTTGTGAAGCAGATTACAACTCACTTACTTTCCGTTGATACAACAAAAGAATGATAAATGCTAGATTTCACTGATAACTGATTGAGACCTAAAAAGTTGATGTTATTCAGTGAAGATACCGAGAACACTGCGTAAGGACGCGACTCTTGATGCGCTTTCGACCGCCTTTTGCTAAAATTACTGTCGCAGGTTAATAGCGATCCGGAATTTGCCGATAGATGGCACTGGTTCGATAGAGTGTCTTATTTACAACGAGTAGTGCATTGCAGTGAAGGGATTCCGTAGTGCATACGTGAGGTAAAACAAAGAGAATTTGGTTAAAAAAGGGTTTGCGGAGTTGTTTTGTGCCAGGGTGCTCTAAAGGGTGTTAAGTGATGCTGAAAATTAAAATTTATGTCCCCAGTATCAGGGACATTACTGAGCTGAATTTAAGTAATTTTCTTTTAGCAGTTGACCTAAATCTTCTACCATTTAGTTTTATATTTTATCAATTATTTATAACGGGTATCCAGTTGTTTTAGACAGATTTATTTTCCAAAAGCTCTAATTAAAGAAGTTAAGTGCCTGATGTGTTTTTTTCAACACTCAGAGGAATATTGTGCTTGCTTCCCCATAGAGGTAAGAGACAGACCAAGCTAATGGAGCTAAAGGATTTACGATGATTAGTTGGCTTTGTCATTTTAAGTAATGACATTCATGACGAGTTTCGGCACAATAACCTTGTTTTAATATCTAGCCCGCCGGAAGCGCAATCTTGCGAAGATTCTCTTGGCACAACTGGATATTGTAATGTGGTAGCAGACGTGTTTGTACCTCGAAAATAAGCTTAATTACACTTCTATGTGCATATTTGTTCTTTCGATATGTATTTTACATTTCTTCTATCTCCCACTAAATGGCATCAATAACATCAGCTGATTTCGCTCGCGGAATATTATAAATACGTGAATTGGCATCGAACGACCGGAAATGAACTAGTATTCAAATTAATTGCATTAATTATTAATTCGATGCACTCAATTCCCTTATCTTACATCATAAATTAGAAATTTTAGGGTGGAATCCGGAATACGAATCCACCGATCACATCACCTAATTCTGTACGCCTTCGGTGTCATTGATTTATTTCGCGACGCTTTGGAGAGTTTTCTCGTCGATGGCTCGATACATTAAGTACATAAATCTACTGTCCAATGCCTTCAAGTATTACTTGCAGAATAAATCATCGTACTGGCGGAGAAAAAGGAGACGTAAAAACACGTAGAGTTAGCCCAGAGACGTCTGCTATAAGTCTTGATAGCTAAAACAGCGCAGCCTGTGGCCAAAAATGGAACTTCAATTCTCTCGCTTCCATTGACAACAGAGTCGAGATGGGACTTTTCCGTCCTTATGCAGTGATCTTGGACGATACAATGGAATAATCCGAAGTATACTGTGGTCGCAATCAAACGCGATCTCCTAGCTTATTAAACGAAACTTTTTTTTATAAAAAAATGGTATTTACATAAATGGATATAGTTCATTTCGTAGAGATAAGATTCGATTTAATTTGAAAATAAGTTATCACCTCGGCAACGAAATTTATGCGTCAGGTCATCGTGTCCCCGGGACCGTCCCGTCGGTCCTTCGTACGACCGAACAATTGGTCACTTACAACCCTAGAACGTCGCCTCGAAAGTGAGAAAAATGTTTGGTCTTGCGCAGGGCCGAAGGAACGGCCCTAGATGGACGTAGAAAAATTATATTACGAGACTTTTCAACTCACAGAGTCCGTTCCGACATTATGAAGGGCGAAAATGATTATATTTCATCACAACGAACAAATTAACCTAATGTAATAATAGTTACTATGCAACTATCCAAACAATGATTGAAAAATTACAAATCATTATTATGATGCTCAATGAGAATCGTGAGGTCCCCATTTTCGGCAAGAGCCAACGTTCTTTTAGTCAATTTTTATTCAGGGGAGCAGAGCAGAAAAGACTGTTCACAGTTTTGATCTCCAATAGTTTTTATGAACAAGCGCCTCCTTGGATTCATTCCCAAAATGATTTCGGATTGGTCGAGGCATCATCAGTGGTTATCTCAGCCAATCAGGAAGAAGGAGGGAACTGGAAATTCACTATATAAGGACGGCATTGTCGACGATATCTCAAATGACAGATGGCAAATGGCAAATGCCAGGCCATTAAGCCATCCCGGAAGAAAAGAGTTCCTGCTGACTACAACCTAAAAACACCCTAACGAATCTGCTACATGCTTACACATAGTTGTTAAAATGTATAAAGTTCATATGACTAACCCTGAAGAGGAATTATTTCCTAAAGCGGGGGCTATTGTAATGTATATATTAATGTATTGAATATTATTATTAATGAATGCATGTATATACCATTTTATGCAATAGCAATAAACATCTTTGACTTGACTTGACGATATCTCCACGATCCAGCCAGGACACCGCCGAGCGAGCAACCAACGCAGACCAAGGTCAACGTCATCTTTGACGTCATCATGGAGACGACACCTGGCATCGAGGGGAACCCAACGTTCATCACAAAGAGGAGCGTATTCTACACAGGGGCCGGTCACCATGACGGAACGGCATCACTCATAGGACACGCTTAATCCGAAGGGTGTCTCCCCGCCTGGAGAAATACGGACCACACTCTTCAGAAATAACAAGCCGTCGCCTACGAATAGATTTTTTCAGATTCATCTGCTACAAGATAGGGACAGGGATTTGGAACGATTGAGCGGTCCGACCAACGGTAGCCTATCTTTCGTAACCACTTTCCGAAGGGGTCGCTCCAGCCGGAGAAATACGACCCGAGGTTCCGGCCCCGAGAGAATGCCACCCGGTCTGGGGATAGGGTGTCGAGAATACTTCGGCTGGTACACACAAGATCCCCTAGGCCGCCCCCGACGCACTCGTTGGCCTGGCCTAGGGCCTAAAATTACACCCCTGGCCATTGTACGCCGTTGAACTCTTCGGCAGGCCAGGGCCCGTTTTCAGAACACCGCCCCACGCAGACATCGCAGGGGTGGGCTAACGCAGAACCCACTTCTCACCTGCCACCAGGCTGTTTCCACTTTCCTGCGGGGAAGTGGTCCAATAGGTATACTTGGGTGGGGGGGTGGGTGGTTTAGGAACACTACATGCTGGTCTCGGTACCAGAAGACCAGTCGCGACACCCGGTTGCAAAATATCTTCAGTTTTATTTACATGATTAACTTAAAATAATAGACATTCATCATAATCGCTTTCTTTTGTTTAAGCCTTCTACCCGCGACGAAACAAAAATCGATTAATAGAACTATTTCACCGACCTTTTTATTATCGGTGGGCGTTAGTCTTCTGTATTGTCGGCATATTTTTACTCATTTGTAGCGGACCAGACTAAGCGAACAGCTTTCGTCAGAGCCTAGGATGTAATTAATACCGAAGACTTGATTCGATTCAAAATCTCAGCCTAAAAATTGAGAATCATAATTACAAAACGGATATCCGAGATCACATTCTGCATAAATTTCATATTGGAGTATAGTCATTTTTATAGCCATATGTCGAAAATGTTGAATGTTTAAGATCCCAAACTTTGCAATTTTATCAGTTGTCAGAGTTACTCAAATAATTAGCATTCGCCTGGATAATCATATCGAATTTATTCGTCATATTCATCTAGTCATCATAAGATCAATTATTTTTTTGGAGATTTTTTTATTCTTAGTCTAATTGTATATACAATGGGTAATAGATCTGTTGGGGTTATCAAATTTGATTAACCTAGTATTCGCACTATTCGTAATGCAAATTAACTCAATTTAATTCTTTCCCTTATAATTGTTCATAGGTAGTTAGTGGGGCACTTTGTTAGTCAGATGTTTTTTCGACTTTTCTCGGTGAAGCACTTTCTTTAGTCTTTATGTTTAATATTTCTTATTTTTTCCCACAATGAGGAATTTTTCTTGGAAATTTAATGACGACAGCGTAGTTTTTATTGTTTTACACGTTTAAACCATATTGCCAAAAGAAATACTTGCACGAGCCCCATTGCAAGTCGTCATTGTCGCCAGAACAAAGAAAATTTTGCTAACCAAAAAATTAATGGTGGCTATCTTTTGTTGATTCCATCCCATGAAATATTAAAGATAAATTTGCTGATATATAAAAAGCATTACGAATGCATCTTGTCACGCACATTTATCAATTACCTATGCGTATGTGACTAAAAATACTTAATTAACTTTGTATTTACTGCTATAGTATATTAGTCATTGGCCCTAAAAATGATATAATGTCGGGATATGAGGAGTTATCGGGTTTCATGTTGTTTAACTACACCGATGTTTCCATGACGTAGCCTCCCATTGTCTTTAGGTTTCCATGACGCACAGAGAGCTAATGCCCTGAATACCAAAAAAATGGCGCATCGAGTTCAAATTTATTTTTCGCTTAATACAGTGTCAGGGGCGATGAAATAAAAAGGTATGGTTTTCTTCCAACAATATTCTTAGCGAGGTCAAACCTGTGAACATTTCCAGTATCGCGCTGTTAGCATGCGGGGGCGTGGCCTTTATTCCGGATCTTATTCGCAGCAAATGGAACATTTAAGCGTGTTTGCCGTTTCTTGTGGGAAAATATTAGGCTCGAGTATTTTAAAAAAAGTAATTATCTGGTCCCACATTAGGTATGTTACGAATTAGTTTACTTGAATGGGTATATCTAGCTAAACAAAAAAGTCCATAGATGTCGGATAGATCTGTTCCTTCGAATTATTTGACTCCTTTGACTCTAAAAACTGAGAATCCGAATGGCAGAACGGATTGCCGAGATTACATTCTGCATAAAACTTGCATTAAAATTTATTGATTTTTATAGTTATCCGTCGAAAACGTTGAACGTTTACGATACCTATCCTTGCGATTTTATAAATTATCAGTGTCGCCCAAATCATTAGTATTTGCATCAATCATTTTATTGAATGTACTAGCCAAAGTCCTCCTAAATCCGTCATGTATCCTTAAAATGCCTTTAAAAAATCTAAATGTTGGCTCTGGAGGGTTTCAATTAAAGTGCTTGAAACTGCAATCCTGCATCACTGGGCTGGATGCACTTACGGCGCACAGTGGACCAATCAAGAAATCTGCTCAAAACTCAATAACTAGAAGCTACGTTTATGGTATAGGAAACACTGCAACCTGTAGGTAAGATGTTCTAATTTCATGATTTACCACTTTTAAGGCACCCAAGTGGTATCAGCTGCCCTAGAAGGGGATCAAGCATTGAATATAACTTACGTAAGACGCCGGAATTTGCTAAGTAATTCAATTGAAATCTCTTAAAAAAGAATCATTAGCATAATTAAAGAATTTTTCACATATTACTTAGAAACTAGATTGGTAAGACATAAATAAAACTGTACTCGTTACTGACGAGTCCGATACTTATTCATATATCTATATCAGGCACGTTAAATATTTTAGATCACACTCTTTTTCGTTAAACAAACAAAGTGCTCCCAAATTATGCCTGTACCTGCGGCAAACTTCGGTAATACTGCACGAAAATTTGAAGGCTTTTAAATCTTTTAAATATATTCTGAGTTAGGGAACTATAATTTTTTTCGTATTTATGTTCAGGGAAAATAAACTTCACACGACCGCAAACTCTTCATTTTGATTAGGTAATTTCCGCCAAAATCATGTACAATAAATAATGTAACTTAAATGAAACTTTGTATACTCCACTATGGGTTTATTTAAGTTTTTGTTAAGTTTGTTTAAGTTAAGTCAAATTAAGTTGTGATCAAGTTAAATATTTAAGTTACTATGAATTAATTCCACAAAGTCAAGCCTGGAACCATTTCCTTTGTACAATAAATAAACTTGGCAATAAATGGCCAAATAATCATTACCATCGCAACGGAAAACCAAAGTAGGAAGGCTATATTTACCAATAACTTGACATGAATTGAATGTCAATTTTTTCAATTAGATTCAAAACAAGCGAGAAAAGTGTCACAGCGACCATTGTCCCTATAATCTAAAAACACAACTACCCTCCGAGCACCCGCACGGGCGTACAACAGGGGGTGTTAGGACACCAGCCGTGTAAAGACGTAAGGAATTAGGATGTTTGAAGTGAAATGGTGACATGTATTACGGGAGTGTATTTAGTGGAGCTGAGTTTTAATTGTGATCGCTTACTGAGCGCGGATAGAACCAGTTTTTGTACCTTTCTGTTCGGCAGTGTATCTCTCTTATTTTGTCGCTTCTGTCAGTCCTATATCCTCTAAGTCGATCTGAAACACGCCAGTTACGGATTTCTCAAGCAACTTAAGCGCAGCCTGTAGCCTCCAGTCTCCAGAGAATCCCTTTATCCTTCTAAAAGTTGTGCAACACTACATATTCACTCGTAGCAGTTTTTAACGAAGCTGCGTACGACGAAGCGTGCAACTTTGCTTGATATTTAATTATTTTTTGTTAATATTTGTGACCAGGGTCCCAAAAAACAAACAAACAAAAAAGCAAAAAAACAAACAAAATATTTGCGACGTATGCGAGGTGAGGCCTACCCAGTGTGAAGTAGCCCCTCTAAGTAAAATTATGGTATAAAATATATTTTAACAGTTATGGAGCATCATCTGAATGACATAACATTGAACATACTTGCAAATATTTGATGAATTTTATGACAAGCATATAACTTCTGGAATAAAAACCAATTTCTAAATGAATAGTTCATTGTTTTATTTAATAAAACATTTAGAATATAACTTCAGGAACATGTTTCTCTCATATTCTTAAAAATTAAATCAAATAAAATGTCATGGATAAATAACAACTGGGGAGATAAAAATATATAAATACATGAATAAAGCAAAATAACAGCTTCTAGACTTCTAAATGCTGGTCACGCACACAGGGTGGATTTTGCCGACGAGGCATATAGTCGCGTCGAAATTTTTGCCACCCAAAGGAATTGGTGAGCTTACATAATGAACGGTAAAATCGCCACATAACTCGAGCCGGCTTGGCCAGGGTACGTAATGGATGCCAGATGTGCCCATACCACCGAGCCAGTGCAAAATAACATTTTCTACCCTGAGAGTTAACACGAGTTGAAACGTTCCAGATGAGAGCTCTTCTAGCACTGCATGTATTTTCTCAAGTTTTGCTCCATCGAGAGAGTGATAAAGCTGAATTTATTTCATTTGTATATATTTTTGTGTTACTGCGTAAGGCCGTTGTTACACACACCGGAAAATCCAGAGCTGAGGCCCGCACTAGTTTCAATGTTTCTCAGATGCACAATTGCCCACATGTCTAGTATTCGGAAAATAAATAGTTTTGCTATTTCATCCAGTCCTCTCGTTACTCTATTAACTTGCAGTGCCGAAATCCCTTCTAGTTGCTACTTTGCTCCATTCCTGAAGATTAGCAGAATTAAGTACGATGTTAACGTCGATTGAATTATTGGAGTGTAGGCCTTTTTCATGGAACGAGACTAAGATCCGTTTAACCCTTTCGGTACCAGAGGTGCATTTATATACCTATCGATCTATTTCCTGTTCCCAAGCCCTTCTATTTTAAATGAAATAAAAATCCAGAGGTACTTTCCTGGCACATATTTCTAGCTGTCTTGTTAAATGTCTCCTCAAAAGAGTGTGCTGGGCGCAAAACTTCCCATTTCATACTCCGATGCTACTGTGAAAATTTTGGCCGACAAGCAACCCGCTTTTATAAAACTTGCAGTCGACTTAGTATTTGAAAATATGTGTTCTCCTTTTCACTTATTGTTTATTATAAATTAATATTTATTATAAATTGCAAATATATACATTACCGACATTTACATTACATAAAATACATTTCTGTCCATTATTTAAAAAAATGTGTAAAAGTGTATGTGAGTATAGCAATTGATTTCTTTGAATACTGTCGGTGTTATAAGACGTAAGTAGTTACGTGAAACGAATTTCAGCGAAATATCTTGAGATTAAAATAGGGTCGGACCGATAGGGTTAAAAGACAAACTGGCATACAAAAGGAATGAAGACAAGTTTACAAGTTTTTGGAAGATTATTTACTTGCATTGGATCAGAAGACATCTCTTGTATTTCCGCTGAGGGGGGCTGTCTATCTCGGCCGAAAACGCTCCCGAGGACGTCTACTTCGTCTTCTACCAGGAATCTGATTGCAACTTAAACCAATTTTTTTTGTGCAAGCGCCTACAATATGGGTAGATGTCTCCTTTGAGCTTTGAAATTTGTCATTAACGGAATCGTATACTGATATTTCAGCTGTGGAAAAATGTAAATTTAACGAAAATGAGCATCTCTTCCTGACATTTACGACGGATATTTGTGAATATATTTATACTCACAAGGTAGCGGCCATCAAGTTTTGCTATACCTATAGTCGTGGTTCACAATAGGTTGGCAGCAAATATACCGATTGCTTTTTCTTCTGCATAGTAAGTAAGCCCCCATTGGTTTCTTCTCACCACTACTGGATCGACGGCAATGTCATAAATGTAGCGTCGGTAAAATCCACCCAGTGTGTAACAAGCCATATGCACCTCTTCCGTAGAGGGGAGCATTTCCTGCAAATGCATGGTTGTTCAACTTGGTTTAAGATTTGACAAGCTCTATGTAAACTCAATGATTGTTAATATCGAAATGGCTATCAGCAAAGCGTGACATGTTCAAATATCTAAGATATACCTATTCGTACGAGGATGAAGAATTGAGGAAAAGATGAGGAAGAAGAAGAAAAAAAAAGAAGAAAAAAAAGATGATTTTTCCAGATTTTTTCATTTTCCCTGATATTCCACGACTTTCAGACAGTGAAATTCCCTGATTTCCAGGTTTTCCATTACTACTGAGAACTAAACTACTGAGAACCAAACCGGAGAAATTTTATTCTTAATTTAGTTCACGTTTATGGGAGTTTACGGTTTTTTCCATATATAATTGGTACCAAAGTCGTGAACAAACATTTATTTCGTTCCCTTGTCTGTTTTTAGCATCGCACGGGCAAAACTGAGCTTATAAATCTCAAATCGTCTATCGAAACCTACATACTTCCCCGCGAGTCACCGCATGGGCATGTGGCAAAAGGTGTTAGGACACCAACGACGATAAGGGGTTAGTGATCCGGTTTTAGGAGGTGACGACTCCGAGTCTCCAGTGGCTCCCAATATTTTTTCTAACGAAAGCATTTTTTCACAAAAAAAGTGGCTTTCCTTGGTATTTTGTGATATTGAGGCCAAATATTCCTGTCCAGGGTTTCAAATGCTCACCGCGAATTCGAGGTGTGACCAAAACAGAGCGAAGGCCTAACCTGTCCCTCTCTCTCTTACACTTTGTTATCCGGGGGCCTTCCGATTATACACTTGATAAATACAAGTTTCTTCAAGGTTGTGTCGCATATACTTTGAATGTGAGTTCCCTACAATATTTTTGAAGTTAAGTCAATTATCAGGAATTTGGTATACTCTTAAGTCTTAATGTTCACTCCGCCCACAGCATAGATATGGCGTCGGTGTGATGGTTTCTGTAGGACGAGTATTTTGGTACATTTACAAAGATGAAGTTCTAACCCCCACTCCTAGCACCACGAATGAACTTCGTTTACATCCGATGATAGAACTCATAAGTCCACATTCTTGCTAATTTCGCGAAAGATGACCGCATCTTCTGCAAATAATCATAGCTTACAGCTTACTCGAAACATAGGTCATTTAAATAAATAATGAGTAAAAGTTATCATGTTTCCTTGCGGAATACCTGTTGTCATTCTAACCATTCAGAGCTAATACCATCAACAACTACATTTTGTTAGCGATCATTTAGAAAGTCACGAACCAAATTCACTGTTTTTTTTTAATTAACGCTCTTGCTTGCAATTTGTATATATCTATTTTCATCGAGGAAACTTGCCGAATGCATTATTTAAATCAAGAAACATCGCGTAAACTTGCTTTTTTCCATTCGCCAAATTTGAGGATATTATGAAGGAAGAGCGCAATCTGTGCTTTGCAGGATCTAACCTTTCCTGAAACGGTGCAGACTGCCGCGCAAGAAGTTTTGGTTATTCAGAATGGCCATAATTTTGCTACTAACAAGACATTCCAGAACCTTGCATAAAAACTATGTTAACGATATAGGCCGGTGATTTCCTGGGTCATCGACAAGGGGTATATAAAGGGAAAAGTTTAGTCGAAATAACACTCCTCTTACCTCTCTTACTGGGTTGTGCCTGCTTATACAGAGAATATACATCTAGTAGGTCATCCTCATCACTGCATACCAAAGCACACCTCTCAAGGTTCTCTTGATCCATAGACTATGCGGACTGCATTCGAGTGGAACAATTAACTAGGTAGACTGAATATTTTTTTCAAATTTCAAAAGGGATTCATCCTCCAACTCTTTTCCCCATGGCGTCATGGAGAAAGTTTCACATTTATGACGAGGATCTAATATTGATACCGCAAAATAAATCCAGTTCGTCAGGCGGTACTGCTTTAATATCTTATCCCGAGCAGCTTGATATGCAAGCAACAGTTTTTCACCAGCTTCATTTCTTCCAGGCTTGCTGTCAAGTATTTCCACTATTTTTCTAGCTTATCCAACAACAAGTTAAACGGAACGGTAACGAGTGGAGGGGTAACATAATTTTCTCCTCGTAATTTATTCATCAGAATTTAAAAGTTATTAAAAACAATGGGCATATTTTCAAGCAGTGCCCATTCCGATCTACTGATTTTGAGGCGTTTCAAGTCACTGATACAATCGCATAGGATTGAAATACCTTTCTTCACGTAAAACGATGTTCCAATTTTATCGTCCGTTGAATTCCACCCAGTAAGGGCATCTATTACAGGGTTCAGTGATGGTTCACCTGCAGCTTCGCAAGCGCTACGGAATTTATTTCTTGACTACTCACATTTTTTTAATTAAAAAAAATAAAGATCTCATTCTGACAATAGAAGTTATGTTTTCTTCTTTAAATTCGAAATCTACACCATCACTGTCCATCAATAGAAGATGGTCTTCTGAAACCCCGTCCTATAGAAATAACATTCCCAAAAGATTTTGTACTGCAAGGTTAAGTACATGAGGTATGCATCTAAAATATTGATCAGTGCTGTCAAAACTTAGCATATTGCCGACTTCTTTCATCACTACAGTATTTGCGGAGGTATCATCTACGGTAACTCCTTGCAGCATGTGCTCAAGTTCAAAGAATTATAGGGTACCTAATCATCCTAATCATGAAAAATTCAGCAACATACCTTCCTTTGTGGTTATCATTGGATAGACAGAAGTCAATAACACGAGATTGGTACACCCACTTCTCGTCTATAAAATGAGTTGTGATTCCGTAGTACAATTTTCCATCTATGGATGTCCAGCTATCGATGGTGAAGGATAGGTTGGATTTATTTTGTTACAGCAACTGCAAGACCGTCTCCTGCGTCATATAATAACGGTCAAGCACTATCTTCCGCAACTTTATCCTTTTAGGAAATGTTACGGAAGAATTCAACACCTCAAAACTTTTTGCATATCATCATCATCAAAAATTAGGAAACGGGAGTATTTCTGCGCACTCCAATCAACTACTGCATTTCCGAAGTCATTATATCCATCATCATTCTAAACTCAAAATAAGAATTCTCTCTTACTTCACTTTTTTTCGATAATACGAAAATATTTCACACTAATTGTGTTTTATGGTGAGAGACGTTCGTAATGAGAGACATTTCGTAAAGAGAGACTTGCGAGTCATGGAAATTGATTGAAATCTACAGAATGGTTGAAATTAGTTGATTTAGACGTAATAAACGCATTTATCGCTTTAAAAGATAGGAATCACACACAAAAGAGATAATTTGCAACGTAGCTGCATCTTCACAGCGAATCGTGAAAACAGGAGTTTTTTTATCTGCCACCAATCCATCGTAGCAGTTAAAAGTTGAACAGTCCGCAAACACATTTTCGCGAGGTAAATTGCCCTTTTTAGAAATGACTGAATGCATCTGAAATAGAGTACCTGCTAGGTGCTTGTGGGAAAAGTTGGTTGAATGAAGTTAGAATGTGTGGCTGATGAATTAATGCCGGTTGGATGCTTCGACAGAGGACTTTTTGATTCATTGGATTTTTGGTTAGCAAAATAAAAGCAAATGAAAACGTTAAAAGATAAAGGAAAGCCAATTATTGTTATTCTTTTTTCTCGAATCATTCTCGACACATTTTCTTGATATTATACTAAACATCCTAACCAACCTAGGAAAATATATTACGCAGGAAGAGGTACAGAGTGATATGTATTGTCATCCATCCTTTCGCCGAGGTGATGCCGAAATTCGAAATTGTGGCACCCTTTTCTTCTTAGCAGGAAAGCTATAGGCAGGATTGCAAGTGCCGATGAGCGATATTTTACACCATATACGAGTATAATCCATGGTATTTTTGTTGTAGAAGCGAGCGCTGTAAATTGCTGCTTTAGAAAACAGTAAATTTTTTATTGGATAAGTTTTCTAAAGGTATTTATTGTAGGTAACAAGGAAAAGTAGTAAGCCAATAACCCTCCATTACGTGGCTCCAGAAGTCACGCTCATTTCATCAGAAATTAGTATCGGCAAAAATAATTTTTTTATTGTTATCTAAACTATCGCAGAGTTATCATAAAATTAGCGATAAGAGTCTACTTGGACTTAACAAAGGCTTTTGATATTGTAGATCATCAAATTTTACTAAGAAAGCTAGCAAATTATGGAATCATTGGTGCTGCTCATGACTGGTTAAATTCATATCTCAAGGACCGGCAACAGCTAGTAGAAGTTTCATATCTAACCCATGAATTGAAATATACCCAAGCTTTCTACTCGAAAAAAATGACAATAAAAAATGGGGTGCCACAGGGATCTGTCCTTGGTCCTTTATTGTTTTTATTGTATATAAATGATTTACCCAAAGCTATACCAGATGCAAACTCTGTACTTTTTGCAGATGATACTAGCATATTATTTCAAGCTTCCAATATCACTAATATGATAGAAAAAATTAATAATGTAATGTTTAACCTTGAATTATGGCTCGATGAAAATAATCTTGCCTTAAATACTGAAAAAACAGTCTGCATGAATTTCAACAAAATTGAACCTCCACCAGTTAAACTTTACAATAATTTATCTTTTGTTGAAACAGTCTCTCTTTCAGGTATCCAAATAGATAGATCTTTAAAGTGGCACTCACACATTGACCTACTGTTGTCTAAATTAAGTAAAGTTATTTTTCAATTGCGATTTTTACGAGCAAATACGTGTCCTGATATTCTTAAATGTGTATATTATTCAAATTTTCACTCCTTGTTGGCATATGGTATTATTCTCTGGGGAGGCTCAAGCCAAAGCAACTTTGTTTTCAAATTACAAAAAAAGGGCTATCAGAATAATATTAAATTTACCCAGAAGGGAATCATGTAGGAGTTCTTTCTGCAATTTAAACATACTGCCAGTGCCAGCACTGTATTTTTTGAACTAATTTTGTTTATTAGAAAAATATTTTAAATTTCGAGCTAAATCAAGATATCCATGCTTATAATACAAGAACTAAATGTAATATCCATGTTGAACATAGAAGGTGTGAGCGCAACAGCAAGGGTCCCTACCATCATGGTGTGAAATTGTTTAATAGTCTTCCTAATGTAATAAAAAGTGTTGAATCTATTTGTATTTTTAAAAGCAAACTCAAATCCTTTTTATTAGACACTCCAATTTGTTCCCTCGAGGAATTTTATGACCATTGTAAAAACTTTTCCTAGTACTTTTCTATATGATTTTTTACTTGTATGACATATTCGATATGATTGACAAGTTCATGTTTGACGAGTTCTATGTCTTTTGTAGACCTGATGGGACAATAAAGAATTATTATTATTATTATTGGATTATATTACAAAATTAATACTCTAGGAAAACCTGAAATTTACTCCGTATTAGCAGAGGGTCTTGAGTCTCGTCTTGAAAACGAGACGAAACAGTCTCGAGTCTCGCGGAAACACTACTCATTAAACAGACGTCTCCAATTCCGGCGACGGTAAAAAGTGAAAACTTCCCTTCCCACACGTCAGCTTTTTTTCATCAAACAGTGGGCTTCTGTTGGATAAATTTTTCCATAAGTAATTGAGCCCAGAAATTCGATACTTGAGAAGATTAGAACTCTAAGCGAGAAGATCTTTTACCCATGCTAGGTATCATATATAAGGGCGTAACTATCTTCATTGGCCAGTAATTCCAAAGTCGATGAGATATATTCATTTCACACGAGCGGTTGGGGGGCAAGGTGAGGAAGCTTGTTAAACTCCTCTGTTCGAGAATATGAGACATTATTACTCTATTAACTCTGGTTACATTCATGGGGTCGGGTTACATTCATGGGGACGGAGGCAACTGGTGCCTAACCAACTCCTATGTAAATTCTTATGAAATGTACCTACATATCCCTTTCAAATGCCGTAAAGGTATAAATCATTTTTAATATCAAAGCAAATTTTAAAGTTAGGTTCTTACTCTGACCAAATATAGCGATATAACTGCCATACACAGAAATTTTCGGGAAAGGAGTTCCTATTCCTATCACGATGATTTGGGTCTAAGTTAGGCTCCTGGCAGTGGCGCACATTTTTCAGAGGAAATCTGATCCCTACGTGACATATTTGTGGGGAGACTTTCAACTTAAATACTTCTTCCGTCCCATGAGACTAAAAATTGCGGTTTTCTTAGCGGCTTACGTTGAGAGTAGGCTAATACCACCGACAACGGGTTTCTTTCCACCCTTCTTAAGTTCTTCTTCCCAGTTAAAAACTTCCTTAATAAACGTCAGGCTATACAAAACGACACAAAAGACCTCACTTCTCCCACCTCCCCATTGGACTTTTGATTGCAACAAGACATATGAAGTCCTCCAAGGTCTGTTGGTGACTTATCCGCCATTTTGTCCAATAAAGCTCTACAGTTGAAGATTGGCCCGAGAATTCTCTCACATGAGGCCAGCATGACTCGGCGTTTTCACCTCATAATTCACTTAGGACTTTTTTTAGGAGCATCATAGAAAAGTATGCATTATTTAATTCGTCTGAAATCCGTTCATTTAATCGTGGCGATGAAAACTCAAGCGGATATGATACTACTTTCCAGGAAACAGATACGTATCTTTTCCACTCCCCTTAACTTTCGATATTCCCGCATACCTTGTTTTCTTGGTTCCCCAGCACTGCTTCGAGAAGTCCTCCTAAATCTTCATTTCTACTCTCATCCACTCCCGACCGTCCGCTCATCGGTCGCCAACCCCGGCGCGTGGCACCCTGACAACACCTCCCGAAGAAGGACGTTCTCCCAACCATCGATCAACCACACGGCACATCCCCCGCCCCCTCCATTACACTGCAGACCGCTGACCCCCCTCTAACCCTCCCCCCCCAAAATTCCTCCCCTGCATCATTCCTTTCAATTTCCCTCACCTTCACGGCGACCACACCAATCCCACATCGCCCATAACGGAGTAAGTAATACCCCATTCCTCTCGCTTACCCCATATACTCCACCGAATCGCGAACAGCCATTACAAGAATCTATAGGGGCACATTGTGTTCATAATTTACCGTTTTCTCATTTATTTAGAGCTTTATTACGCAAATAAAGACGCATACCATACAGCACAAGCACACGCACTGATTCGAACAAAACTCATACCTAGCACTAGCATCTACGTGAAAAACTACTTACTATATTGTTCATTCCATGTGAAGGATGGCCTTTAATAATAGCAGCAAAAAAGAGGAATATGAGAACATAGAAGCATGTTGCAACTGATGGGGAAAGACTTAATGGGGTAATAAATACGATTTTAAAATACATCGTACCAATATAAGATACATAAGGATGAACGTAAAAACCAAAACTATCCGAAGAGCTTCGGTAGATAACCATTTATTCAAATATATACTTCTCCAGTTTTTAAAAACTGTAGTAGCAATGAACTTGACTTTTGGGGTCTCCCAATGGTTAAGTTATATGCGAGTATATGTCAAAATATATATATACCAAATATATAAATACCAAAAGTTTCACGAATTGGAGACTGCATAAAGCATGAAAAGTTATACGAAGAAATTTACTCTCACTTTGAGTCTGGTGAAAAATGATGATTGATAATAACGGCAATAACGGAAGGAAGAACAACAAAAAGATAAGTGAAACGCAAGTCAAATTTACAGATTGTATGTTGCACGCTGAGAATCGACAAAATCACCCTCATAGTGTTTTTCGGCTCATCTTCCCATCTCATTGCTAACAACAGTTGATGGGTTTTAACTTAAAAATATGCATAAGAAACAACGTGAGCCTTCACTTGACAGTAATCCTTCATTCCTCTTCACCTCACGCTATAACGTAGAAATTGCCACGAGATAAAATATCCATCCAGAACGGGAAACCAACCAAGCACCGTAAGCTTGCCAAAAAATGCGCGAACCAGCGCACCACTTCAGGCTTTTTCTTCAGGCTCCTCAAATGCGGTTTTCTATTCCTGCCGAAAATTGGACAAAGAAATGCGGAGGAATTCCAGTTGGCTTTTCCTTTAAGCAGTTTCCAAGTTTTGCTGTTGACGACGAACTCGGTCGTCCAAGGAACGTGGACTTCAGGTAAACGATTTAAAAGTAATTTAAATCATCGGAAGATGCAGAATGTCCAGATTTATACGTAATATAAACAATCAATGTTCAATGATTTCAAATTGATTCCGTGGAACTATGCTCCTTTTTACGACTGAGTTTCTATGATCTTCAGCTTGCTGCCAAGTAAGAGATCAAGCGAATTCTTTTTGTTATGCCATCCAAATATTTCATAAGACGCATTAATTTATTACTGTTTGATCATCAGAATCGTCAGCTTGATAAAAAACATATCTATTTGTCGAAACAGTCATTTGGGATTCGTCAAAAGATTTTTTCTCTTTAATGAAAATCTTTGGATCATCACACAAAAATCACAAACAAGCAAATGTTGCCTACAAAATCTCTCCTGCTTACCCAACTGACGTCATGTGCAATATTGTGAATTAATACTGAGTTGAGATAGAATTATACTGTAATGACACACCTTTAAGGTCAGTATATCATTGACTAGAAGCAATAAGAGAAAATTTCAGGGCAACAGAGCAGGATTTAAACCCAAAATCTATATCCATTTGGAGGTACAAGTCAAGATTTTGATCAGTGACTTCCGGTTACCGCTGGCCATTTTTGTGCACCTATTTCTCTATAGCTTTTAAGACGGCCTGTTAAATTTTATCACATGGAAAACAGTTGATCCATGGTTTTCGGAAAATCATTCACCTAAATTTCCGCACGTAGTTCTTCCTTGTTAACTCTTAAATTCCATTAGTACCATAGTGATATTAATTAGACCGCCATTGAAATAGTGTTTTATACCCTACATTCCGAGGAACACCTATGGTCTAATTGTAAGAGCAGAATTCATATACAAATAATTCACCAATGGGATGCTTGCGTAATAACTTTTTTCTCGAACAAAAATTTGCCATGGTAGTGATACTTGAATGAATATCACGAAAAATTAAAGTTTCTTGGATGTAAAATGCATGGTTACGACTTACTATTTAATAGTTACTGTTATTAAGTTTGGCATGATAGATTTTCCAAATTCTTTATTCCCCGAACAGACATTTAAATTCTGGCCTAATGACCCCAATAAACCGAAAATCGTAAATGTACTTGCCTGAACCATTCCATTAGAAGCGTGCCAATTCGGCAAGCCAAAGGTCGTGCGTTTGTAACCCACCTCGTCTTTGATTTGTGTACTTGTGTGTTATATCGTCTTATATCCTGTGATTGTGCTACGCTTACAGTGTCTACGAATATACCTACTGCTAAGACTTCTTTATCTAAATGCCTCTGTCACGTGGAATATTTAATGTCCCTGATTACTTAAGCCACTGTCCAATTTGTTGACCTTTGGATTGTATTGCCCCGCTTGGCACATGACAATGTTCAGCCCAATTTTAATCTCTCAGTCTCTTCGACAGTTTCTTACCCTGTATGGCACTTTGAGCAAGTTCAATTTTTCGCTGGCCAATCTCCAATCAGAAGTCAGCTTTTTCCTGTATCAGTGATCAAAACAAGAAGCTTAGGCAAAACATCCGGGTACGTCCGTATCAGTCATAATCGTAGGGTTTTCATCGATTGTTGAAAAATGCGAACGAAAGAAGTTGTTTCCTACATTAATCGAAGCATATATATTCCGTTGTCTCGGGCGTGACTTCGTGGAATTTGCTTAACATTGTAAATGGAAAGTGTAGCTTAGTTGTTCCACATATATTTGTTAGCAGGACGACCTAGGACAACCTGCTAATAAATATGTATGGAGTGGCTAAGTTGTGCTTTTCATTTACAATGCGAAGCATATATATCTCACGAATCACACTCTTCTATAGTGTATTCAATGAACCAGCGTCTCGCGATATTCTTTTTTATCTATAGAAATGTGATGGGCTCATGCAAGAATCTGTGCACTCTTGTGCCCAATAATGGATCCGATATTGATGCTGGTCGTGCGGGGCGTATCGCCCAATTTTTACCCGATATTGTGCCGCAAATTTTTGCTGATTACTTAACCAATAATTTGGATCTTTTCAAATGAGTTTTAGATATATAATTCGTTACAATAAATTTATCTTGAATGAACTACAATAAATTTATCTTGAATAACTGGAATATAACATTTAAACGTCCATATTGCTAAACATAAAAAATGGCAAAATCGCATTAAAATCGCGACGGGTGGAATTAGAAATTAAACAATGGGAAGGGAAACCTAGTCAAAACAATGAAAAGCCGAGATTTTAGTAAATGGACTAACTTTTTTCTAAATCAGTAAGAGATAGTTTACATACATACATACTAAAACATCACCAAACATAATAGACTCAACAGCTCAAGTAACAATAAATAGTAATAAGTTTTAGTTGACACAATATTGTATAACATTTGACATTAACTAGAAAAAAAGAAAAATATGATGATACTTACACGTGAAATTATGAACCTACCTTAAGGTACACAAAATTTGCAAATAACAGAGTCGACAAATTAAAGAAAAATTTTGATTAAAATAATGAAGAAAACGCAAGTTCAAAATAATGTCAGGATAATATAAGCATTATGAACTACCATTATTATGGCTTACATAAACAATAAATTTGGCGAAAAACTTCAGATAAGTGACACCTAATAAAACTTGTAAAGTTAAAGCTTTAAAAAAAAAATTCCTCCTGCAAATAATAAAGCATTAAAATGACAGAAAAATTATATGACCTGCCCGCGAGTGAGCGAGCGCAGACAGCCAGGTTGCATTAATAGATCATCACATTTAGCCATTAACGGTCAAAATTATTTTGTTCCCAGAGGATATGTTGACATTTTTGTAGTTAATTGACTAAATTGGGCTGGACGATTCGATACTATAGGAAAAGATGACTAAAATTACATCTAGAAACTATCCTGCATGGAAGTGTGGCAGGGGGTGTTAGGACACCAGCCGTGTAAAGACGTGTTTTTTATTTACGCATGATATTTTGAATATGTAGCAGTAGTCTTTGTATCCATTGCATGTTGGAACGATTGACGATAGAATGTTTCTTGGTTATTAGATTTTTAATTGGCGCTTTGCCTGTGTGCTACGCGGGTTTCAATGTAATTTCGTTGTTCTACCGTATCGTTCATGCATGCCTGGTGTGGAAGCACCCCCTGCCACACACCCTTTGGGTGGCTTGCAGGGTATGACGTAGATGTAGATGTAGATGAATAGAAAATCGTAAAAATACCGAAGATGGAAGGCAAACGAGATAAGACAAATGACGTGAATTATCCGTACACAAAGTGACAAGCCTCGCGGACGTGGAATTCTGTTTTTACAATCAGGAATATCTAAGGACAAGGGAAAATGGCGCCACGAACTTTTTGAATGCGATCATATTGAAATTTTTGAGAAATGACTAACTTCAAGAAGCTATCAATAAGGTAAATGGCAACCAGATGAAACTCTAAAATATTCGTTTTCTGGAGATCATGACATTTCTGATAATGATCTCGATAAAAAATCACACAAACTGCTCTATCTGATTATAATACTACTATAATAAACTGTACCATTTCATATTCTTAAACCTTTTCCTTTACACCTTTACGCGGCTGGTGTTCTGAGGCCCCCCTCCTCACGCCCAATTGGCGGCTGCGAGCAGGGTAGAATGTAGATGTAGATCACTGAATTGGTAGCCTCTATATTTTCTCACTCCTCGAGGCTTAACGTGTGGTAACAATCAATAAATTTGACTCTGTTGGCGATGGGTGCGCTTGGGTAAGTTACACGAGGGCAGATCATTCATCTTGTCTCTTTACCACACTCTTTGGGGGGGGGGGGGGGGAGCGGGCGGCGTGTTCGCGGGCTGAGTGGTTTACCTTCTGCGGAGCCTTCATGTTCTCTCTCGCTGGCGCATCGCGCATTGTCTCTCTTCGGCGAGAAAGAATGAGTCTCTCCTCCCATTGTCTGTTTTTGCCCGTCTCCTTTGTCACCTATCCGCCGTGATCTTTTCTTATGAATGCGACCGCGTGTAAAACCATTAATTCATCAAAGTTCATCTCTGTGATCACGTTCCAGTTGATATTGAGGGAATAGGCAAGCTTAGGAAACGATAAATTCGTGTCGGCATCATGTCGTTGTTGCTTCTTTGCAATTTAGTCAAATCTGTGGTCGGGTGGTTTACGTCGATCTGATTTCAGCAATTCAGACAACATTACAGCACGATCTTTTTTGTTCTACTTTTAATTCCGTACGTGCGTTCCAGGTTAAAAATTCCGTTTATCCCGCGATCGATGAGAGATCACAACAGTCGCCAAACAAACAAAATGACTGTCGATGAGCAGTGTATTAAATTGGTTGATTTGGTTCCTCATACTCGTTTTTTTTAAATCTGCAACGCATAACTAAAAGTAATGTATTGTAGGCCTTCTGTATGACTCTCGCATCTCAAAGTGTTTATGTAGATGCAGAATAGATAAATGCAAATGACCGTAGTATTAGTAGCATACTTATAATGTAGTGCATGTTGGTGTAAATTCACCTTTTAACGTGTTTTAAAAGTTAATGCATACATAGTCGTAGCTTGGTTAACTTTAGTAGGGTACATAATATTGCACGTTGGTGACAAATTCACCGCTACTACACACCTCTGAGGTGGCCAGCAGAGTGTTTGGTGGATGCCACTGTCCTTGTAATACACACACAATTATGTCAATGCAGGGTTTTCTTAGTGTTCCCCTATCCATCCGGTCATCTCTCGTGTGTATTCAGGAGCCTTTCGATGGTACATAGTTTTGTTCCGCATGGACTGAATCAGGGGACCCACGAGTACGTCGACTACAATGGAGGGAGAATGCAGCCGCCGCCTCTTTAATGGCCAATACCTCCACAACATCCCTCACCCCTGAACTGCTCCCTTGCACTCGGAGTGACTCCTTGGGCGTCACGCGCCAACCGATCGCCTCGACCACGCCGCGAAGAAACAATAAGCCCGATGGCCGCCCATTGTCCGCGCCGCACGCCCTTCCCCTCCCGACCATTTTCCCCATCGTCGCCCCTGGTGGTTCAGCGAGGACAGTGGGGGAAATTCTACCCGGTAGTGTGGGAAGGCTCGCGTGGTGTTCGGAGGTCTCCGGTCGGGGGCTGGGTGGATGGACCTCTTGCTGGAGGAGCCGAAAGGAGGGGCGTCGTAGGCGGAAAATGCATTGCGGTTCCTGATGGGAGAGCATTGTTGGAATTTCGATAGGGTGGGAGGGAGGGTTGGCGAGGGAAATGGAGGGTTGAAAGGGTGACTAGGTGATCAATCACGCGTGCTGTTGCACAGGGAAATGAGGGAGGGGTGCTGCACTGCATTCAGGGTTCTCGCAGTCCCCCGTTTCGGGATGATGGTGCAATGTCGGTGCCACCAGAGTGACGCGAGGGGGCGTTTGCTTATCAGCGGAGGAATCCCCTTCCCTTGCTTCGAGCTCGCGTCCGTCATCATCGGTTTTTCTCTAGGCATGTTTGCTCTCAGTCATCTCCGTGCTTTTTTTCATAAATGCAGTCCATGACCATGAAACACCGCAACAAATGGCATGAAATAATTGGTGTATTCATTTGGGATGAAAAATTTCGAAAGGAGGGCATTTTATTTGACTACTCTCCTGAAAATTTTCTCTTCAGAGGCGCTTCATACACATCTACATCAACGAAATACCGTGCAAGCCACCACTAGGGAGTGTGGCACGGGGTGATTCCACACCAGGCATGCAGCACTCATCCTAGTTCAATCAGAACTTCGCGCGTTCCTCCGGATGCCAGGAGCAGGCCAAAAGCAGTCAGGACAACGGTACGCAGTCAGACCACAAACTAGGGGAGTGATACAAAGAAAAAAACATGCTACCTTGCAGCATACTAGTCAAGATAACACTACTGGTAAGGATTATTAATGCGACAAATAAATAGCACTACAAGGTACTAAGACATGCAGGAGTATATCATGCCGGAGATTGCATGCGAGGTAAGTGCCTACAATTCATGTTAAAATATTTAGCACTACTGAAAAAACCTATTTAACCTAGTCAGTATTTTAGAACTGATCTATCACAACTATAATGGTCCCTCATTGTACGTGGAAAAAATGACATCTTAAATCTATCGGTTCAGCAGTCTATTTACTTAATCTTACTCCTGTGATCGTGAATGCCAGGCTTGCAGGGTAATGTGCAGACGCAAACGTACAAATCTCTCCCCAGAGCAACCCCAGACGTGTGACTTCAGACATCTACATCTACATATAAGTACTCGAGCCAAGAAATGAGCGCTCATCTCTCAGAAATCCGCATAAGTAACTTCAGCATCAATAAAGCGAAGCCAAGGTAAATAACGTTCTGCTTCTGATTTTCATGAAGGTTCTGATGTTTTCCGTACAAAAAATTCGGGTAATATCTCCTCGTGATTTGAGACAAAACCCTTAAGAAAAAGAAATACGAATCACGCAACAAATTAGATTCTGACTGTGTCTACCATTAAGGTAATTGCTATAAATCATCTTCCAAAAAGATCTCTTAAATGCCATATTATGCATTTTTGCAAGGCGCAGATGCCGCGGAATAGCACTTTAATTACGTCAGCAATGACATCAGGACCCAGTAATAATCATTTTGATTCAATTTTCAATAAAATGTCCAAACACCCAGTCGATTGCTCCGATAGTCTGTTTTCTTTTCCTTCCCGCACGGGTTTATGAATCGTTGAAGAAAAGGCGTTATACTAGCACTTCAATTTCGGTTGTTAAAAATAATTGGGCGGAAAGTTAGTCGTCGAGAAGGACGCGAGGAAAAACAGTTACAATGAGCTCTCTATACTTAAACAGATCTTTTTGTTTTACATCCAAATTTTTTACTCGTAATTGTTCTTCTCAGCAAAAAACTTTCTTGTTATCGTTTTGTCCTGCTATTTATTCGCGAAAAAAGACAATTCGATCATCACATAGCTTTAAGAGGTAAATATAAAGTAAGTTATTAATGTAAGTTATTAACGTAAGAATCCTTGGAGTTCACCGTATTTACCGTAACTGCTGTTATGAAAATAATACACCTCAATGCAGGTAATAAAAAAAATATATATTTTTTTCCAAAATTCGATGATTTGTACATTTTCAAGGCCAAAAGTTTTAAAGCAGTCAGCCATATTATTTTTTCGAGATTCTGCATGACACCATCGTTATTTTGCTTTATGGTTCATCTGCCTATCTACTTTCTAACAGCAGTCATTAGGTAGGGACACAAAAATGTTAAAAATGCCACGCAGTGCGGCGTAAGTGACAGTTTCCAAAATAGGGGAGAATGCGAGGGGTCAGAGAGTGGGTGGAAGGTAGGAATGAAGTGGGAGCGAGAGAATGAATAAGTCGAAGGGGGAAGGATAGGGGGAAGGAGGGGAGGGGAAGGGGGCGTATGAATATACGCACGCACGGTGAGAGAGGGTGACGGGGAAGGGGTAGGGGGTGTGATGTGGGAGCGGCGTATTGTGTCCGCGTGAATCTACATTTACATACCCAGTAAGCCATCTTAAGGGTGTCAGGCAGGGAGTGAAGTATCACCAATATGTACTGCACTGTACCTTGATGAAATTGACGACGAAACCTGGTGAATTTGAAATAAACTTGTCCTTAGGTGACAGTTTGCCCGGGACAACATTGATGTCGACGAAAATTTGCATTAATAAATTTTGCGACTACATAAATGGAAAGATGTACAGGAGTTATAACTGGAATATGTACGATGTGATGTTATCCCCTCCGTCCGTCCGTCCGTCCGTCCAAAATGGCTCTGTTAATAGAAATGCAGCCAATTTGTAAACACGTCCAATGCCGATTAGGAACTGGAATCACATTGATCGCAGAATCCAAGATGGTGACCTTTCTTTAAATCATATTGTAACGTATTATCAGTAATGAAAGAATAAATGATGAATATTCCCACTTATACCGGCATAATAATGTGGTTGTTAGGGAGATTGTAAATTGGTTAGAAAACAACAGAAAAATAAAGGTTGGAGTGGATTATTTTTGTCGTAGAATTAAGAGTCGTAATAAAATCTTTGGTGTTACCCAAACCCATAAAAATACGATCGTGAAAAATTGTTTTCTTTTTATTTATTTCTAAGCCATATCAGTGAATTTCAACTACGCTATTGCCTTGGACGGACTATAAGTGTCAGATAAGGATGTAGGCATTAGGCAGGTATCAACAAACTAACTACACATTATCGACCAATTTTCATTGGCAGCTGTGGTGGCCTCTTATTTTTCGCGGGGAAAACTATGTCATTTTTAACTCCTCGTTTTGCTGTCTCATTTAATAAAGTCTTCTACCGGTATTTTTCATACCGCCCTAAAAACTTACTCTCATTTTTCCCCTTTCCCGCTTACCCATCATCCTCCACTCTATTACATTCGTGGGTAACTCTTCGGCCCTCACTATCCTTTTCAACCACCAACCTTGCCTCTCCCAAACCTCATCCAGAAGTTTCCCTTTCCTCACGCACTATGCAAAGAACTTTCTCGTTTGTCTTCCTTTCCATCCACCTCACATTCTCCATCCTCCTCCACACCCACGTCTTGAACGCCAGCAGTCTATTCTTTTTCTCCTTCCACAGGGTACACATTCCCGACCTATATCACCATATTCCACATCAAACTTCTCATAAGCCTCTTCTTCGTACTCTTCCTCAAGGTCCTCATCATCAGCTCCGTTCCATTACTCAGAGCTTCCTTCGCTAACTGTATTCTCTTCATCACGCCTTTGCTAGTGTTCCCATTTTCTTCCAATGTACTGTCCAAATAATTTAGATGCTTTACATTTCTAGTCTCGTTTTCTAAATGTATTCTTATGTTTAGATGTACCGCAGATTGTCGGGGTTTCGCAGCGTACGTGTATGCCCATGTTGGGGTGCGTGTGCGGGTTTAAGGGTGGAGTAAAGAGCGGGTGGAGAGCGGGGGAGCGTAACTTCCGAGCAATGAGGAATGCGTGCGTTGGGAGGAGGGAGGCACTAATGGCAAACCGAGAGGGTGCGTCGTGCGTTTCCCTCTTGTTTCACTCCCTCGGGGATTGCACAGGCGAAAGAAGGGCGGGGGGGGGGGGGGGGGGTTGCGGAGGAGTTCGCGCGGCACAGGAGGGTTGGGTGAGCAGCAGTAGCGAACGGGGCGGGAGGGAGAGAAGGGGCGAAAATAACGCGGAAAGGGGGTTTGAGGGGAGGGAGAGAGAGATACTACAGAAGAAGAAGAGAAGCAGGGACCCCTTCACCCCACCTCTGGCGCTGGTTTCCCCCGTTTGCGAAGGAGTGGCCGCGACAGATGGACAACGGTCACGGCTCGCCGATCTTCGCTCCGAAGCAAGACACGCGCCGACGCCTAACTTCCCTCCCCCCTTGTACCCCAACCCTCTTTTCATTCTCACATCGAGGGAAACGAAACTGTCCTGCGACAACAAGGTCTGGGAGACTTTTCTCATCTAAAGTCTACTTTCACACTTCACTATTGGTTGTTCAATCCTAAGATTGGTTTACAGCAGCCCTCGGGCCTTCCCTTTCTAATGCTAGTCCCCTTACTCCCTGTTAGTTCGTTTTATGTACTTTCCTCTTTTTGGCCTATTTATTTCTCTCGGGGGCTTCCTCTAGGAACTTTACTATTTATTTTGCCTTCAATTATACTCTTTATATACCCACTGTGCCAAAGCAAATGCCAAATCTATCCGCTTCATTCGCAACGTACACACACTTATATGACAACAAACCACCAGGAGGAATTAGACAAGATGTTTGAAGAAAGCCCAGCCAAAACAGCACTACTGCAATTAGGTAATCTACCGGTAAATGCAGATACAGATATAATGGAATAAGCTCTTCATTTTTACACGTACAGGGCTAAACCTGCCTCAAGTATTTCTTTTTGATCTCCACGGAGTATTTTCTTCCTGTTCCCCACCATTCCATCATCATTTCCTCTGTCATGGCCTTAAGAAACCCTTCGCCCCTCATCATCCCTTCCAACCATCTACATTGCCTCCTCCTAATCTCATCTAAAAGTTTCCATTCTTCGACCACCACACCAAGCACTTACACGTCTGTCTTTCTTTCCCTCTATCTTCTTCCACACCCAAATCACCAAAGCCTGCAGTCCTTTCTTGTCATCCTTTCTCAAAGTCTACAGCCCCAGCCCTCTTTCAGCCCCAAGTAACTCTGCATTGCACATAAAATTCCTCACCAACCCTCTCCATTAACATACATAAATGACGACGAAAAATACTAAGAAAATAAAATCAGTTGTTTGGAGAAAACTATGCCATTACTGCATATTTGGACCATATTCCCTCTCAAAAAGACATAATCGGGGACAATTCACAATATGCCACGAATAACACGGTAAAATTAGTCCCTTAAGGGCATTTCTGCTTCATGCACACACGAAAATATTGATACTATGTAGAAAAAATCTAAGTCGTCACCGTTTCTCATCCTAGTTATTTAAATACCGTTATAAAGTGGGGAAAAATAAGTTATCCCAAGATTTTATTTCAGGGGTTGCTCGAAGGATAATTTTTCTTAACTCCTAAAAATGTCGGTATGAATCAGAGACAAAATAATTTTCGCATGAGCCAAGGACTTTCAAAAATTAGGACAACACAGGGCACCTTTACGTATAAAATATTTCTAGAGTTCTCCGAGGCATCTTTTGAGGACAGACCCCTCCATAACGGAACTATAATGAAAATTTCTGATTTTTCAGAAAGTGTCATCTACTTTCTAGTTAATTCCCTGAGTTTTCTATTGCTCAACATAGCACAAAATTGGAATATTTTCCAGTTATATTCAACTACAAATATTTCCAAATATGGTGGTACGTCGTCAATCATGAGGTGGAAATTTTATTTATTATGATGTTTTTCTCGTCTCATTCCTACGTCATCCATCAGCCCTGACCTGCGCCATCAATCAGCCGAACATGGATCAACCTACTAAGCCTACTAAGTCATTATTTCCCTCGAAATATAGATAGCAGTATTCACTTATAGTACTCCTTCGTTCACTACCCTTCTGGGTCATCAAATTCTCGCCAACTCTCTTCATTTATTAGATGACCTACCTAGCCTTCTCCTTATCTCTTCCAGAAGTTCCAAACCTCTTAGAAACCAACATCTCAATCATCGCATTCTCTCTCCTCGAGGCCCACGTATCAATACTATATAAGGTAACGTCACACACTCGATATAGAATCATATCGCAGCACCCCAAGCCGACGACCTCGTGGCAATCAACGCAATAGGAGCGCCTGATAGGGGAATGTCTGTAAGGGCGGGAGGAAGAGAGAAATTGGTCGGGCGGGGTTCTCCACCCTGCCACCCCCTTGTCCCGCGGTGGGGGATGCTCTGCCGTGGACAGCGTCAGCTGGTGGTCGGGGAAACAGATGAAAGGGGCGGGGGTTGATATTGCACGCGGAGGCCCCCCTCGCTCAACGGGGCTGTAGTATCGCGCGCGCCGATAGGGAGCGAGCTGGCTGCGAGGGTGTTGGTCGACACAAAGGCCACTTGTGCTCCCTACGCAAGCCTCCACAAAGACCCCGGAATCGTTTGGTCGAGAGGGCAGGGGTGGAAAGAGGAGGGTTCGAGGCTGGGGAGTGAGGGGGCAGAGGATGAGGTGTCGCGCCGTGTTTCGCGAGGTTTAACATGCCCCGAGACAAAAGGTCCGCTCGGAGTGCCAATTTAGGGATCGGAAGATTATTCGCAGCAAAGAGGCGCAGATGGGGAAGAGCGGAAGAGAGGGAGAGAGAGAGGAGATGCATGTCCACTTCATGAGCATAGACCATTACTCTCCGATTAACTATGTCCTCCCGCAGGGACCATCAATATTTTTACTCGCACAAGCCAAGATCCTTTCCAGATTGAAGTGGGATGAAGGCGTGATCGCGCACCAATGGTATACATAAAAAAACTTCCACGACGCTGTCACACAGTGATTGATTGGAGTATCAAAATACGGGGAGACATATTCGAATCCGATTTAGAAGTATGTGTTGACTAATGCATAAAGAATTTTCCCGACACAAAACAATCTGTTTCCGGTCTCAAGCAACTAATGTTAGTTTGTGTTCTTCACGTCCACTTTTTCAGCCCACGGTCTTTTGATTGAATCAAATCCAATGGATTAAAGTCAATCGACAAGAAGGATGGTGCAAAAAGTGATGTGGTGGGGACACTATTTCCAGTTTACTATTCTAATATTGAAGAGGGAGTCTAGAAAGCAAAAATAATGCCGCAAGTATAAAACAACGAAATTGGATTTCCACAGAAGAGATGTTAATTGGGATAGTTGGCACACACGTGTTCCACAATAAATTCATTCATGATTATTAAACTACACATTTTTGAGAATATATCACCCTTAAATGACCATCGGGCCCTCCAATCACAAAGAATAATGTGAATAACTCAAGTCACTATTGTTCACCCAGATAAAATGAATGCTAATGAATCCAAATCAATCTCTCTATGTAACGTGCTAAAAGAAAGAGGATCTTAGAATCGTTGTCGTAATGTTTGTTCAAACGACGTAAGCATATTGTAAGCAAGTCATTGTAGGAAATTTACCCTACTCCTACCTTGTTATCAAAACTTACACTCATTAATAAATCACCTTTCAACAACAGTGAAATTTTAGTAATGAAATGTGGTTGGAAATCGCTTTAGTGCAGTTACCATACACAAAAAACCGGCCATGATGTAAAAGGGCAGGTTGCATAAAAATATCAATCTGATCACTGAGACTTAAAGAGATGAAAATCAAACATTTTTAGGACTGAGTAGAAGAATTAGAAAGCGATGGGAAGTTGTCAAAACTCCTCATCCATCAAGGAGGTACCGCGTTCTTCCAACTACTCCAGCTCCGGGTAACTGATAACTCCGAATGAATGAACACGAATCGGTCCACCGCCTGCATCTCTAGGACTCCGTTTGATGTCGATTAAGTGCACTCTAAGTCGCGCCTTGACCCCATTGTACGTCTCTCCAGACCGTGACCCGAATGATTCAGGGGACTTTAACATTACGTTTCCGAGCGCGGTGACAAATATGCGCACTTCGGAGTGAACCATCCTCCATTGCCAATTGGTCATCCCATGAATTCCTAATATATTCTCCACCTTTTCCACATCTGAAGTCCTTAGACATCAAAGTAAATGCACACTGCGACGATTTTTTCTTTCACCACGGCCTAAATTGTGGAGACTCGCAACGCAGCTGTGGCTGAAGTATTTACATTATTAGTAGTTTTTCTTTTCGTACATTTCACTTTATCTATCCTGCTTCGAATCCAAAAATTTTAAGTTTGTGCGCGATAGTATGGCGATCGTTGACATGATATTTCTCCATCTTTTACATATCTTGGATTTACCTTGACATCAGATATATCGTGGGGAACACATATACCAAACATATGTGGCACAGCATTAAAGAAACTAGGTTTTGTTAAACGTATAATAGGAATGTATTCGGATAAAAAGTAAAAGAGAGATGCGACTTCGTTCTGGTAGGCCACACCTCGAATACGCCGCGAGTATTTGGGTCCCTGGTCATAAATATTTAACACAAAAATTAATAAAACACAAAGGAAAGCAGCACGCTTCGTTAAAAACTGCTACGATCGTACATATAGTGTCTCATGACTTTAAGAGGGATTAAGGTGGGAGTCCCTAGAGACTCGGAGGCTACACGCTAGGCTTGGCTTGCTTGAGAAATTCATAACTGATATTTTTCAAAGCGACACAGAGAATATTATCATTACTCCTCAGTACATCTCTAGGTCTAACAGATGCGATAAAATAAGAGAGATACACAGCCGAACAGATAAGTACGAAAACTCGTTCTTTCCGCGAACAATAAGCGTCCACAATAAAAATTGAGCTCCAATAAAAACACTCCTATAAAACATGTCACCATTTCATCTCCCAAAATTTTACATCATTACACGGCTGGTGACCTAACACCCCCTGCCATACGCCCATGCGGCGGCTCGCAGGGTACTAAATAGATGTAGATTTATATTTAGGGATGGCAGGCTAAAGCACGTTTTTAATCCAGGATGACATCGATATATCGAGAAAATTATTTCAGTATTAAATGAATCTGAAATGGGCGAGAATCGGTATTCATCGCCAGGACATTAAGTAGTTCACATTGACTTCCATGAACATCTATCAAAGCTGTAAGACTTCCCAAACGTTTCCTTTCATTAGAGTGCATTGTTTCCTTCGAGTAATGCTTTCTTATTTTTTTCATTTTATTCTCCCCTACTGAAACACACCTGGAATGGCTATCCTTATCCTCATGCGTTACTTGCTTACGAAGCATATCACAACTTTCAAAATCCTGTTTCCCTCAAGATGCCAGTTATATCACCTATTCAACTCTTGTCCTCCTCACCCAAGCCCAGTTCCTATTCGTAAATTTTTCTTTTCGTGCATTTCACTTTATATATCCTCCGTATCTCCACTAAAATAAATCGATGCATTCAATATTATCAATACTAGGTTACATTCCAACAATACAGTAATATTGACATTCTTATCAGTAAAGCCGTTAGACGTAGCTATGTGGTAAATATTGATACGCATACGCAATATCTATCGCTATATCATCATATTGTGGAAGAAGACTTAGTGATACTTCGTCAATGGATGGATTATAATTCTCTGGTGTTGAGTGAAAAAACAAAATTTCTTTGCTTAGATATTAGTAATAGTTGTAATGTTGTCTTAAAATTGCTTTATCATTCACCTAAATGTCTTCGTATACGCCGCAATTGCCCAGTAATTGAACAGGTAAATGAAATTAGGTACTTGGGAGTGATACTAGATAGATTAAATTGGCATACGCATATTTCGGATGTAAGTAAAAAAGTAAGATGTGCTCTTTCAAAGTTTTATTTTATTCGAAACAAATGTCCTATTAATTTCTTAAGAATAAGTTATTGTGCTCTAGTACAATCTGTTCTAAATTGTGATATATTTTGTTGGGGAGGTGCATATAAAAATATATTTAAGCATGTAGAGGTCATTCAAAAAAATTGTTAGAGTAATGAAGTTTAAAAGGAGGTATGAGCATTAATTCCCCTTGTTTGTTGAATTAAGACTGTTGCCCGCCAGATATTTGTATATATATAAAGTGTCAAGATCTTTTTATGTTCGAAGTGGTTATTCACCGCACTTTATTTCCGAAAGGTTTTCTTACCATTTGAGAAGAGAATGTAATGTGTATGTCTGTAAACCTAATTTAACATTGTATAAAAGGTCTTTTCTGTACATGGGTGCAAAGGTTTTCAATGCACTGCCTGAAATTATAAAAAGAGAAAATGTTTTCAGTTTCTTCGTTTAGTTAAAACTTGGCTGTTTACACAAAAAAACATTGATACTCTATTCTAAGAATTAAAAATTGACTGCTTCTGTTTATTAGAGACCCCTCCTATTCCCCACCCCTCCTACCCGCTCCTTCCCCTCACCGCCCCTCCTATACGATTCTTCCTCCTCAATCCTCATTCTATCACTGATGAAGGTGCGGGCGACCCACCGAAAATTTTAAACTTATGAGTTTGCTTTTTATATGTTTTATGTTTAGTGTCACCCTGTGACGAAGTTTTATATTGTTTGCCACGTTCGTGGGATCTTCGCAAGAACTTTATATATATATATATATATATATATATATATATATATATATATATATATATATATATATATATATATATATATATATATATATATATATATATATATATATATATATATATATATATCGCAGGTTCAGCCCCTCTTATGCTAACCTCTATCTTGGGCGGCTTGAGCAATCCTTTCTCTCTGGATATCCTTTAAAACCCCTGTTGTGGCTCCGCTACATTGACGACATTTTTCTTCTTTGGCCTCATGGCACCGATTCTCTAAATACTTTCCTTTCTGATCTCAACAATTCTCACTCCGTCTCTTTCACATCAACTATCTCTAATTCCAATATCACCTTCCTTGATGTTGACATCAAATTATCAGACCTGAATTTTCAGACCTCCGTTCACATCAAACCCACGAATAAACAACAATATCTTCACTATAGTAGCTGCCACCCCTCCCATACCAAACGCTCTCTTCCCTTCTCACTATCCATCCGAGGCCATCGTATTTGCAATAATCCTGAGTCCCTCAATACATTCCTTACCAACCTTCACCACTCGCTCCTCAAGCGTGGCTACCCAGAATCCCTTCTCGCCAAAAAAATCAGGAAAAATTGCCCCTCCTCCAAACCTCATCCCACGAAAGACTCCCGCATCCTTTCTATTTGCACTACATATTTCCCGGTGTTCAGTCTATCAATTTTATCCTTAAAGATCTCTTCCCCATTCTCAAAAACCACTCCTCCACTTCAAAAATTTTCTCCCAGCCACCCTCAATCACATACAAGCGTCCTCCTAACTTGTCCGATTTATTAAAATCCACGACGCCTCTTTCCAAAATCCCTGTTGCCTCAAAACCTACCTCCTCCCCTTGTAATCGTCCCCGGTGCAAATTATGTCCCATCTTCAGTTCCTCCCCTCCTCCCAACTCCTCCATCGCCTCCTTCCCCAACCCTCTTCCCTCCTCTTGCGTCACCAGTAATGTTGTTTACCACCTACAATGTAGGCTATGCCCTTCATTTTACATAGGAAAAAGTTCCACCCCCCTCAATATACGGATTAATAATCACCGTGC
Organism: Ceriagrion tenellum; assembly: GCA_963169105.1. NCBI lineage: Eukaryota > Metazoa > Arthropoda > Insecta > Odonata > Coenagrionidae > Ceriagrion > Ceriagrion tenellum. Next base: position 4,509,669 of record OY720633.1, read on the forward strand.
CAATTGCAAGAACCCAACTCAATCTGCTTCCCTTCCCGTGGCGATCCACGCCTCTCAACACATGAAATCCTTTGACAACTGCTACAATGTTTCAGTTTTGTACTCCCTTCCACCATCTGCTTCCACTATTGAACTTAACTCTGTAGAGCTCTCCCTAATTTGGCTCTATCACGCGTTCCTCCCCCCCGGCATCAATGTCTCTCACTAATCCCCCTCTCCTTCCCTTCCCCTTTCCCCTTCCCCCACCTCTCCCTCCCTTCTATCCTTTACCCGTCACTACCTTCTAACATTCTGACGAAGGCGGTTGTGTCCGCCGAAATATATCAAAATTTCTGTGAGTTTTACCTTTTTTTGTGCTCTATATGTAACTGCTAGTCACGCCTGTGACCTTTTTTTATATCTGTGCACTACAAGTGTTTTTCGCCAAGTGGATATATATATATATATATATATATAAATGCACTTAGGATCACTTAGGTGACGAATATATAAAAGTTTGCCAGAGGAAGGCAGACGACAAACACAGAAAACAAAAAAATGATGAACACACTTACAAAGTTTCTTGATATTTCGGTGCCACTAGCACCTTGGTCGCAAGAGCGAAGACTGAGAAGGAAGGGAGGACTGAGGTGGTAGGAAGGGAGGACTGAGGCGGAAGGAAGGGAGGGAGGGGAGGGACAGGGGAAGGGGAGGAGGGGGAGGGAGAGGAAAGGTGGGGGCGGGAGGCGGGAAGTGGAAGAAATTCGAAAGGAAGAAGTAGTATGGGCAGAGGTGATAGAAGAAGTTAGTGGGATTTATTGAGTCCTGGCGGAGAGAAAGCCTGGAATAAGTAAATGCAAGAGGACTCAAGATCTTTGATTTGGAGTGGGGAGGAGGAAGGGGGAAGGGAGGCGAGAATGCCAACCTTAAAGCCCACCAAAGCCCACCAACAAGCAACAATATCTCCATTTCAACAGCTGCCACCCCTCTCATACTAAACGTTCCCTCCCCTTATCCCTCTCTATCCGTGGTCACCGAATATGCAACAATCCCGAATCCCTTGACCTTTTTCTCTCTAATCTCCACCAATCCCTCCTTCGCAGAGGCTACCCTGAGCGTCTTCTTCAGAAAAAAATCCTACAGCGACCCTCTTCTTCTAAATCTCTCTCTCTTAATAAGTTTCCTCATGATCAAATCTCCCTCTGTACCACCTATTTCCCTGGAGCTCACTCCATCCGTCGCTTAATCAAAAACCTTTACCCCATCCTCTCTGACAACCTAACCACTTCCAAAATTTTCCCCCGCTGTCCTTCTCTCACCTTCAGACGCCCTCCCAACCTCTCCACCCTCTTTAAAATCACTAAACCTCTTTCCAAATCAATCTCCCGACCTACTAAGTCCCTTCGGACGCCGTGCAATCGCCCACGTTGCAAAACTTGTGGCATCCTTCTCACCCAGCCTCTGCCTGATAAATTCCTTGCCGCTCATCTTCCTTCCGTCCCCTCACTCTCCTGCGTTTCCCATAATGTTGTCTATATCCTTCTTTGCCAATTATGCCCTAGTTTTTACATCGGTTTGACGACCACTCCCCTTAACATCCGCATGAATGGCCACCGCTCCAGTTGTAATGAACCACCTTCTATTTCTGTTTCCCTCCCTGTTGCCACCCATGTTTCTTCCCACAACTCCACCTTTAATAATATTTTTAAGGTTGGCATTCTCGCCTCCCTTCCCCCTTCCTCCTCCCCACTCCAAATCAAAGATCTTGAGTCCTCTTGCATTTACTTATTCCAGGCTTTCTCTCCGCCAGGACTCAATAAATCCCACTAACTTCTTCTATCACCTCTGCCCATACTACTTCTTCCTTTCGAATTTCTTCCACTTCCCGCCTCCCGCCCCCACCTTTCCTCTCCCTCCCCCTCCTCCCCTTCCCCTGTCCCTCCCCTCCCTCCCTTCCTTCCGCCTCAGTCCTCCCTTCCTACCACCTCAGTCCTCCCTTCCTTCTCAGTCTTCGCTCTTGCGACCAAGGTGCTAGTGGCACCGAAATATCAAGAAACTTTGTAAGTGTGTTCATCATTTTTTTGTTTTCTGTGTTTGTCGTCTGCCTTCCTCTGGCAAACTTTTATATATATATATATATATACATATATATATATATATATATATATATATATATATATATATATATATATATATATATATAATCTTCATTCACTCATTCACTCAGACCGCACAGCGGCAAATATACTCATATAAATGTTTATACAGAAAGGTAGAAAGAAAGTGGATAGGAACACGTAAAATTTACAAAGACAATGGTGGTGTGAAGATGAAATGATGGCCGATTCCAAACAAAAAATTCGACTGGACCGGGAATCGAACCACGGACCTTTGGATTTCGCGTCCAATGCTCAGACCACCAAGCTACCCAGTCTACTAAGAAACTGCTGGAATCGGCGGGGGGTTTATATGAACAAACACTCCCCAGGGCATGACCCACGAGAGCGGCCAATAGATGGCGCGCGGGCTGCTTATCACCCACCGGCAGAGAAGGAATGACATACACAGAAGGCGAAATGAAAGAATAACTCAAGCACACAGACAGTGGTGAAAGATATAGAACAGGCGTTTCGGGGTACGCTAACCCAAGTAGGTCCGTGGTTCGATTCCCGGTCCAGTCGAATTTTTTCTGCTTGGAATTGGCCATCATTTCATCTTCACACCACCATTGTCTTTGTAAATTTTACGTGTTCCTATCCACTTTCTTTCTACCTTTCTGTATAAACATTTATATGAGTATATTTGCCGCTGTGCGGTCTGAGTGAATGAGTGAACGATTGTATGCCCTGAACGGGTCATTTCCTACTTGGGTTAGCGTACCCCGAAACGCCTGTTCTATATCTTTCACCACTGTCTGTGTGCTTGAGTTATTCTTTCATTTCGCCTTCTGTGTATGTCATTCCTTCTCTGCCGGTGGGTGATAAGCAGCCCGCGCGCCATCTATTGGCCGCTCTCGTGGGTCATGCCCTGGGGAGTGTTTGTTCATATAAACCCCCCGCCGATTCCAGCAGTTTCTTAGTAGACTGGGTAGCTTGGTGGTCTGAGCATTGGACGCGAAATCCAAAGGTCCGTGGTTCGATTCCCGGTCCAGTCGAATTTTTTCTGCTTGGAATCGGCCATCATTTCATCTTCACACCACCATTGTCTTTGTAAATTTTACGTGTTCCTATCCACTTTCTTTCTACCTTTCTGTATAAACATTTATATGAGTGTATATATATATATATCACTCCATCTCTTGAGAAAGATTAAGGTAGTTTGAGCGAAATATCATTTTACTTAGAAATTAATAAATTAGGACTCCTTTTAAAGAAAAATATCTCACCCTTCTAATGACATCAAAAATTCAACCCCTTACCACATTACTTTCGGAGTTATTTGCCAGGAAACACCAGCCCTTTTACAAGGGAAATGGTACGTGTATGTACTCCAGAGCGACATTGTTTACAAAATGGGGTATTTCTAACATTTAGATGTCGTATAAAACCTAACAGAGCGTAGTTTCTGTGATTTCTCAACTATATTCGAAAATCAATCCTATTATCACCGCGGTAGGCTCTTGGGTATAAAAAACCTTCCTTTTTGAAGGAGTTTCAAACGCAACACGCTAAAACAAATGAGTCAAGTTAAAGCCTTATTTAGATATTTTCATTTAATTACTTACAATGTCTGCAATAGAAAACTATGTAATTGCACCAATATGAATGCAACATTTAACTGATGTGTCCTACAGCTGGTGAAATTAAAACGTATAATTCGGATATGGCTTCTTGGGAACTATCTCGCTCGGACTACCTTAATACTGCACACCGATAGAAGAGTCTCTCGAGGTAGTGGGTGTGACCTGTTGGATCAGTTGGGGGACAGCGACCTTCATGACGAATTGAGCTTCGAGTTTTGGTCGGAGAACCTAATTCTCGGCGTTTTTCTATGAGTTGACGCTCATTAGTTGTAGCATTCTCCGTCAAATCGCACATATTTATCGCAGATATTCACAATGTTCTTTCATCCTCATTCTCACAGCTTTGCACAAACATTGAGCTAACTTTCAAAGCAAACTTAATTAAACACCTCATCAGAAAGCACAAATTTTGCTTTGTATTATTCATTTCCGTCATCACTTATCCATAATTTTACTTCAAGAAATGTCGTAAACGAAGCAGAGTCGAATACGGCGGTGTCGAATACGGATTCAAGACATGTCGTAAACGAAGCTTGTCCCAGAAGCTGAGTGAATATAAGATAATTATGATTCATCATTCTGTGACACCTCTTATACATAACACATAAGTATATGATTGTGCAACAGAGGCTAAGCAACTGCTGAAAATACCAATCCCAGATACAATGAAATTGCTACGAGAAAAAATCGCCCTGGACCGGGAATTGAATCACTGACCTTTAGCTTTCCTGGCCAATGCTCAGACTACTACGCTACCCAGGCTTCCTAATCCCCATGGCAATTTAGAAGGATTTGTATGAACTTGGTGCTAGTTGCCTATCTAGAACTAGCTTAATGAACTACGTCAGTCAAAGATGGCATCGCAAGGGAGAATGGACTTCAAGGGAGCCACAGCATGAGGACAGTATCCTACACCAGCGCTAAAACCGCGCTTGGCTCTGTATATCGATTCTTTCCCATAGCAATTTCATTTTATTTCACCGCCGTATTTGCGGGAGGCCTGAATACTTGTATACCAATACCAGGCTATCATTAAGTACATCTAAAGTTAGCTCAAGATTTTCAAGACGCGATTAAAGAACATGATTTGTAATCCTTTATACGGGTCGGCTTAAATGGAAGAATGAATGCATCTACTAGGTACCTACATCCCACGGCCGTAGGTCTGTCTCTCCTGCCATAATTTCATTCTTTAGCTGAGCATGCATCGTACATGCACTTTTCATCGTATCCACAAAATCTATATTCTTTCTTCCCCTTCCCCGCAGTCTCCCCTCTTTTACGGTCCTTAGTATCACTCCGTCCTCCATCATCAGTTCGACCCACCTATTCTGTCTCTTAATTTCTCCCATCAGTTCCTTATCCTCACCCAGTACACAAAACACTTCCTCATTCCTCTTTCTTCCCGTCCATCGCACTTCATCCATTCTCCTCCACACCCACATCTCAAACAATCGAAAAGTAGTCTCCTCCGCTTTCCCAAGCTTCCGAGTTTTTGCGCCGTGCAACGCCATACTCCATGCGGGGCTCTTCGTCAATCTTCTCTTCTCATTTCAGTACTGCACAAAGCCCGTGTCAACTAATCCCTCAGGTATACGAACGTCTCCTTTAATATCGCTATACTCTTTATGTATTAATTACAGCGCCTATTTTCTTTCAACAACTGAAGATTCCCACTTGTTACAGTTACTGACTTTCTATTTTGAAAGTCAACCTCGCTTTCTTTGACCAATGAATCCTTTAGTATATATAATTAATATTCATTCAGCTTTTTCCAATCTAATTCATAATATATCTAGCAATGCCTGCAATACTCTGGGGGGAAAACGAACTCAACGCCTCGTCGTCAGCGGACCTAACCGACTTTGTCGGCTACCCCCCCACCTTTCTTCTTATATCTAACTCTAACCACTCCTCTCTTACCATTCCCTCAGCATGAACGCTAAAAAAACAAAGGCAACAACGGGCAACGTCGTATTACGCAATGACCTTTTACTGCCTATCCTGATTCTCTATTAGATATCCTGATTTGTGCCCTATGGGTCAGAAAGAGCTTTCGAATCAGTCACTTCTCCAATGTAAAATAAACTTATACACTACACAATATCTCCAATATACAATATACTTTTCCTGCTCCTAAATAATATCATATATCGGATACATTTGGACGCTACAGCCTTATCAAATTGAAGATGCTCTAGCTCCAAAACAACTCTAATGCCTAGTGAGACAGAATAAACGAATTTGGTAACGTCACCATCAATCAAGGTTGTGTCGGAATGTTAATGTCCTATAATTCACGTACGTTCAGATCTTTCAGCTGAATGGATGGCGTGTATTTTCGCAATGGAGGAAGGTGCGATTTTTAAGAGTTCATCATTCTAGACAGGTTAACACGCAAAGAAAAAAAAGAGCATAGCCAAGTAACCAAGGCATCATTTGGGTGGAGTGATGCTCTTCAGCACCCGGATTTGAAACAGGGTATGCATGGCGACCCCGTTCATGTATATACATCTCTCTGCATTCGATCTAGGTTCCTTTCGATTGAAGATGCAATGCTTCGGTCTTTCTCATGCATTGCATGTTCCGGCAAAGGAGTCGAATGAAGTGGAAGACTTCGGAGAGGTCGGACTGGAGCAGCATTTCGAAGAGAACCGGGTAAGTTAAAGAGTGGGAGAGGGGCGCCAAGGAGAAGCAGGGGAGGTCAAGTGAAGTTCAAAAAGGAAACGACAGCGACATCTAACAGAATATGAGGGCGGTGGGAGGGTTCGATGCTCATGGAGCGATGAGGGTCAGAGGTCAGCGGCGAGAGGCATGGCCGGGCATATACTTCCCCCGTCTAACTCCGAGAGACGCTCCATTAAACAACCTCGGTCCAGCGCCACCGCAGCCGTCGCATTCATCTCTCAGAGAAGAGAGGAACGCCATCTGACGAGCGGGAGTTAGGACGAAGGCACTCACGCCTGCCTTCGATTCCCTCGAACGACACTTCCATGCTTTTAGCCGGATTGGCGATCGGTCTCAATGATTCATAGCGCGCAATAACAGTTCTAGAAAACAAAATTCAATCGCTGAGCACGAATTTGGTCGCAAGGGGTTCGAAGGCAGAAATATTTGGCAAGGAAGGAGAGGAAAGGGAGTTGCGGGGGAGTATTGAAAGAGCATGCGTCTGGAGCAGGTTATTATGATGGAACTTGATGTACAGGCGAAAGGAGAAATAGCGGACAACCATCATTAGGGTGCTTACTTGAGCAAAACAATTACTGCGCGAAAATGTATGCGATCATCTCTCTAAGGTTGTCCTTATGGACATGTTGATATAAAAACGAACTTCCAGCATCCCTGGAAGACCTGTGCCGAATAAAAAGCTACATTTGAATTATAGTAATGGGATGTTTTGTAGGATTATATCGGCTAAACATTTTCAATTTATGCATAGTATCTATATTATAATTAAAATTTAATATATTTACGATGTTCAAAATACACCATGGTTTTCAGTTTACTAGCGGATATTTTCTTTTCAATGATTTCTTATTGACTGAGAACCAGTGAGGAACTGACGGAACCAAAGTCTGCAAGTACCGACGGCCCATGTGCATCTCATTGCGACACGTCTTGGCATGTTTTTCTTGCAAGTTCACGTTTGATCCGGCTCCAGTTGGATCCGGCTCCGATCTCAATAAAATAGACACACACTAACAAAATTGGGGGTAGAGCGTTCAAAAGTAGTGAAGTAGAAAACTAAGACTCCGTAACCATCATTCATAGTATGATGGGGGTAAGAAGTATGTAGGGGAACTGAAGAACGTGTAATCGGAAAGGACGCGCTCGCCTGAGCCACAATGTGCTCATATTGTCATGAACTGATTAATTAATTAAAATAAAAGAGTTAAAATTATTCCTCGAGCAAGTTAATCATGGTCTAGGAATCGTTTAATTGTTGAAGACGGGGTCTGAGAACGTATATCATCCTCCATTAATTGAAGCCTATTAAATGACGCAAATTCAAATCCACAGGGAAGTTACTTGAGGATAGCGTTGGAAGAAAGTGAGCCTAGTGAAAAATACATGCTAGGAGGAGAAGGGAGCTAGCTAATGAAGAACATCTGTAAATGATGATAAAGTTCAATGATAGAGGGGAGCTGATGACGGTCAACTACGTCGAGGATACAAAAAAGAGGCCGGTGAAGAGCTTGATATGGAGTGTAGCGTTGCAAGGGGCAGAGACGCGGACTTCGATAAGGACGACGATAATAGGCTGCGGTCGATCTAGATGTGGGCGTGAAGGAGGACGCGCGGCGGACGAAAAGGACGACAGACGAGGATATGCTTAGTGTGATGGGTGAGGAAACTTCTAGATGAGATTAGGATGATGCAAAGTAAATGGCTGCTAATGTGGGTTATGTAGTGCGAAGGGTTGATTGAAAATATAATCGAGGGGAGGATGTAGCGCAAGCGCGGCAAGAAAGTGTATGGGCTTCAGGGACGAGATGAAGAAGAGTAGGACGTCCACGGAGATTATGATAGAATTACAAGAGATATGTTTATCACGAGTAAAAAACTTGAACATTTTTACTGATTGACTTCTGTTTAAACCAACATTGACCAGTAAATAAATAATAATAGTACTTGACTGTGGGTACTCCGGATATTACATAGTTATCAAATTATATTTAATAGCACACGGGTTGAAAACAGGATGTATTACGACATTGCGACTCAAGGTGTAGCGAGGACGTGACTTTTCGCTGAATTTCTTATCGGGATATTACCGCACAGGTATTCCATTCGTGGAATGAAATACACCAGATGCTCGCGAGGAATAAAATCCGATGAGCACTCGATGAGATAGGGCATGCGCGAGGAAACGACGAAGGAGACAAAGCGATCGTTTTCCACGGCGCCTGCGCGACGACGACGCGCGCCCTTAAGAATTCACTTTCCTTCGCACGGCGACAAATCATCCATCCTCTCTCCACCAAGATCGAAGCTCTCGAGTCGGAGAAGGGCCGCATGGAATGGCATCGCTCCTTTAACAGGCAAAACAACTGCAGCGTCGCGCCATGCATTCAAATCGCCGATAAGTACTGGCATTCGGAGAGGATTTAAAGTACCCGATCTGCTACATGGGTACATATGCATGCATGCATACCCGGAACTCCACCTTTTCAGTGCGATTGCCAAGTAAGCAATATGAGATACATGTAAGTCCACTAAATCATTTATTTTATATTTCATTCGGAGCTCACGCTAAATTTGTTCCATTTGTTCATGAAATACTTAGCGTTTATAATTAATGCATGCGGATAATGAGAAATTGAAGAGCATATCACTTCAGAAATCACGGTATGCTTGACTATTTTTTGGAGGTTGATGGTGACAATGGAGCACTAGAAGCGTATAATCGCTTTCACGTTACAACGCGTTTGGTACAGATCCAAAATTATGAAATTCTAACACTTGCCCTGTTTTCCCAGGTCAATATTTCCACTTTTCCCGGTGAAAACGTTCGTTCTTTGGTTTGCATATTTAAGTATGTGCAAAAATAGCAGTAAAACATAGTAACGCAAGTTCTACAGGGAAATAGAGATGCTCAAAAACGGAGAATCACTACTATCGTTCTAGGAGGAAAATCGGCTTCCTTTATGGTGGTATTATTCGTAGGTCATGGCAATGAAGGCCAAATATTAACCACCTCGAATTTTAAAGAGATACAATATTTCATCTTTCTCTTAATGAGTGCAACTAACAAGATCTTTAAGTATACTTTCTAGGCATATTCAATCACAAAACTCGAAATATGAGCTTAAATTCGGACAAGAAACTAATAGCTCTATATCACTTGTATTTTTTCTCATCGTGATAGGAAGCACACTTCTGTCCTATCAAATGTTAACCTAATTTAACGCTTGTTTCTGTTATTACTTATGAGCTAAAGCTCTCAGAGTTAAACAAACAAGAAGTGTTCCCATGTTATGCTTGAAAATATCGTCCATGTAAAAACTGTTAGAAAAACTTGTGAATTTCCGTGAAAATGTCCACTCCTGAAAGAGAGTAACTTCTGGAAGGTACACTATTTTTCTAATAGGCATTAACGGCTTCTCACAAAAATGTATTTCTATTCAGCTATTATAAAATAATCAGACCTTCAAAGTTAAATTTCTGACTATTGCCTAATTAAACACTGACCATTTGTTTTGGTGTGTGTCCCATTGCTTGATCTTCGTAATTTTTTATCAGAAAATTTGGTCAGATTCCTCGTCGCTTTCACGGATAAATCGACATCTGCACTATGACGTCAGGTGCTGAAACTACAATATAATTTATGTACATACTGGATCAAATTACTGTGTCGAGTGGACTCAATAAGATCTGAACAGACGCATAAAAATCAACATGCGGATGGTACTAAAATGCGTCAAAGTATAATGAATTGAAATAGTAGTAAAAAAACATTCAGCTTTGGCGCAAGAGCGTTTAAAATGAAATCCGTCCAGGAAGGAAGGTAAAAAATTCATTAAATGTTCTTGGAGGGGTTCTTTGCGGAAGATCACCACTTCTTGTAGACATTGAGAATTCTTCAATTTTAAACACTTGAAATACTAGTAAGGGCGATTGTGCAAACACGATGTAAGTCTCATTCTCTAGCTACGGCATAAAACAATGAAATATACCTTAGGTTTAATGTGCTTTCATTTTAAGCATACAAGTTTTGTATAATAACAGTTATACAATCTTAAGTACATGTAAAAGCATATAGGCTCCATTTAATCAAAAAAGTTGAGCATTAATAACATCTTAGCAAGCTCCGTAGATTCGAGTGCTGGCGGAGTCAAAGCACTGCGGACTACTCTCGGGAACCATTGCAAAGAATTTTATAATATGCGGGAACAAGTACTGGAAATATCTAATTATTTGCAGATAGTAGCTCAAAAAGATTACGTAATCCTCGAGATTCGTATCCAGACAAATAGTCAAAACCACCAAAACTTCATTAGTTTCACGGGCGAAAGAAGCAAAATAGAATCAACAGGCGGCGGCGAAGAAGCGTTGATGAGGGCAAAGCGACCTGAGAAAGAAAAGAAACCGGCGAGTAATTGACTATAAATTTTCAAATTACTAAAACACTCGCGCACAGTCACGCGAATCTAGAATTTTAACTGCCTAGCGCGGAGAATTAGAGTATCTATCTGCTTACTTTCACGTTAAATTACGTTGAATTATTAAAAATCAAATGAGAAAGTCGAACAAATAAAAAAAACAACTTTTAATGATTTATAATACTCATTGGAAATTGCATCCTAAACTGCATAATTCTCCTTGAGCAAACGACGAAAATATTACAATTGAAAATTATTTACGACCCATTAGGTATTGGGGGATTTACGGAGTGGCTCAGGAGAGACACATTCGACTCTCAATCCGAGTGTAGCAGGTTCGACAGCAAGCGACGGCAAATACTTTCCTGATTTTGGAAGAATATATGAATGGAAAAAATCTGTAATGAGACAGCAAGAACTCTCTAGACCCTAATGGCTACCCAAACTAACCAGCTCCTCTTTTGACAGACAGCAGTCTCAATAAAATGACCGATGGAACACAAAAAAAACCGGCCGGGAATCAATTGGCATAGTTTCGAGAGAGAATGAAATTCACGGAATCGACCAAAGTATTGCAATGAATAAGGCAATGGCAAACTAACACATTAACCTTCTTAGAGCATTTCGTCATCCAATCTTAGGACTGGTCGACCGACGATGAGAACCTTTTTAAGACTAAAAAAAGAAAACCCACACCGTTTACGATTTATATTTTGTTTTCTTTTTAACAGTGCCCGCTGAAGTCGTTCAACTGTAGAGGAGCAGCAAATTCCGCCAAATTTGGTAGTTACGGGAGAACGTGCTCGATCGCAGTACAAAGTATGTCGGTTGGATGGCATGTGAGCGCAGGCGATTGGACGCGCAAGCAGCAGAGAGAGACCTTCCAGAAGGGAGCGGTGCGGCATCCCTTGACTGAAGGGAGACGGAGAAAGAGCAGTAGTGATGAGGAGGCAGGGAAGGGATAATTCCCTGAATAACCCACCGTAAACAGCCCCACTTTTGCTCTCGGGTGGAATAAAGCCAGCCTTACGACACGGCCGTAGGGACACACAAAACCATCCCTTCTGGGCCAAAATAAAAAAAGGAAAAAAAGGACAAACGGAGAACTCTTTGCTATAGTGTTCGCAGCCATCCACTCGCCTATGTGGCGCAACTCGTGCGAGGGACAGAAGAATGCAGCCGCCCGTTATGCGAGAGGGAAGAGTGTTCCGGAGTCAAATTGTACTTTTATTCCCCACCACCCGCTCGCCCGCCCGTATGCCCGCCACCTACATCACATGACTTTCCCCCCCCACCGGGGTAAACTACTCCCCCCTCCTCATCCTGGCTGGTGGGTAATATCCCACCAACAACCTCCCTCTCTACCACCAAAAATGGTCGGAAGATCCCATTCTGGGGAGTGAAGAAATAAAAAAATACCCCCATTTCTTTTTCTCTCTCTCCTTCTCGACCCCTCCCCCTGCTCCCTCTCCTTGAAACATGGCGAGCATCCTTCATGCTTTATTCCGCTCGACCGGTGAATACCTTGACGCTCCCCGCACCATCCCTCCCTTGCTATTCTTCCAAAAACACCCACAACCAAACACAGCTCCCCTGGACAGAATCCACCTTTAGGACCGCCACCATATCTCCCAAAGTGCCGCCTTTAAAGAAAGGAACATCAAGGAAGAAGGTGGGGGAAGGGAGAGACAGTGTGACGCACAGCCTCCTCCTTGAGGAGAGGAAGAAATCCCAAAAGGCGAGAATCCGCCGCCCAGTCCCTCGCAATTCCTCCTCCTCTCTCCAGCACTGCCCCTAGGTACTCACCACTCACCCCCTGCCACTTCCCCCACGAGTGCCGTTCCCATGGCGACCTCTATGGGCGAGTGGGGACGCGGCGAATAACTCACTCAAGCGCCCCCTTGACTCCCGCACACATAGATGCCATAAAAATAAAAAAACACCCCCAGAGCAGGTTTCACCCCCTCATCGTCGTTCTTTCTCACACCCCTTCAACCTTTGGTTCTCCCTAGGGAGAGGACACTGTTCCCACCTTTCTCCACTCTCCCCCAACCTCGCTCCCTTACATTCACCCCATACCCTGGTCGCCCACCGCGACAAGTAGCCACTGCCCCGCCCACCTCACAGCCATCCTTTCATTCCATTCCGTTCGGACACAAACACACGAGAGAGAACATCCACCGCTCCTCTTCCACTCATTCCACCACCAAATTCCTCTCCATGTCCTCATGACACCCTTTTATTTATTTTTTCAATTTTATGGAAGCGTTTAAATGCAGTATAAATACCATCGCCATCATTTATGACCTCTCCCCATGCATTAGAGCCCTCCACGTGGATTTTATTGAGGCCACCACAAGCATCACGCCGGGTCCTTATTCTACTGCGAGTTTTTTGTAAAGAGCCAGCTAGGGTTATATATCTACTTGGCCAATGATTTTAAAATGCCCCTATGTTTAGCCTATCTCCTTAAATATCCATTAAAAATATAAGTCATTATGTGGGGAGTCTATAAAGATGAGTCGCATTTATGAAGACGAACGATATCATTGAAGGTTTTAAAATGTAATTTCTAATGTATTAATGCGTCTAAGAACCAACAAGAATATTAAAAGCATGAAAAGCCTTGGCCTGGATTTCTTTCATCGGGTTACCTTTCAAACGTCAATAATAGAGATGAAAGAAATTATTCATGGTAGTGTATTTGAGGTAATACTAAAGAGTGAGGGATCGATTAAGAAAACTCATTAGAAAATATCACAGAAAAATATTTAATCATACAAGTGAGTATATTTGTCCAATGAATTTGATAATTTGCAGAATTGAGCTGGCCTATTTGTTATCTAGATCATATATCAAACATCGAGAGAGCCAGTTTTTTACTGCGTCATACGCGAGCAGAATATCAACGCTCACATTATGACGTCGCGTCCAAGGTATTAGCGCAGTTGCCAGAAATGTAAACACGTTCAATCTCATTTGGGGAATGGAATAACGTAATTGAAGAATCCATACGGAAAGCCTCAGTTCCTTTCATAAGATAGAGAAATAATTGTCAACTATTCACTTCTTTCAAAGCCTAATCGGGTTATTTCAACTGTGCTTTTGTCTCGGACGGATTTGACCCAAAGACATTCCCACGATCTTGTTCATAACTAATCTTGTCTTACAAATTAATGAGAAGATTGCCAATTCAATACTTGTACCTATTCCTGGAACAGATAGGAAAATTGCTGTGTTCCTTTTCCTGTTTTAGAATATTCCGCCCATGCCCAGCATAACCAATATTTCCTAATATTAAGAAGATACATATGTTGATGATGATGGACTGCCGTAAGTTTTACTCGATATCATTGGAGGAAATATGAGAGAGAGAGAGAATTACTCCTGAGCACTTTAAGCAGACGTATATCTCGGCTACCAGTCGTCTCGCTCACCCCGCTCTCCTTAATTCACTCTTGTCCAATCCAATTGCATCCTTTCTCCTGCTACGGCCAAGAGGAGACGAATCACCGCAATCAGTCCACGGCTAATTAAAGTTCCCACGGAGGAAATTGGGGGGAGAAGGGGGCAAGATTGGAATGAGTGGGAGAGGGTGAGATGGGAGGGGAAGGGGGCTGATCGCTCCAAGGAGACGACTGCCAAAGTTCTCGCCGCTACTCAACCCCAAATGAAACCAAGTCATTCCTTCCAAGGATTACCCACCACTGGCACAGCCTCAAAACCACTTCCCCAACCCAACTACTCTAAGCACAAACCCTTCCTCCTATAATCTCTCCATTGGAGCAAAGTCAAAGAGATCTCGTTAACACGAATGGCGTTCGCGCTTAAGAAAATGAAAACTTACGGATGAGACAAGCTGCATAGTAATATGCGTGGACATTTTTCATATCCTCCCGCGAGAACCATTCCTCCTCCAACAAATGGTCAAGCAGATTAGCAATGCATCTACGTAAGTCACAATCCAATCAGTAGGTTAGTTAAAACAAATGGTGGGAAAATTTTTTCTTTCTACAACAACTATTAGTTAGTTGGATGATTTCAGATTGTGATTGCGAATTGGTCGATACATTGTCATCGATATATCCGCCAATCACGAGTAACCATTCTTTCTAAATCCACTATAAAAGGATGGCTTTTTCACCGTCATCTCCGAGTTCAAGCGAAGACACCTTCGGCACAGTACACCACACGGACGAAGGTCTTTGACAGCCTTGAGACATCGCGTGACATTGACCGCTATCACCATCGCTGACTTACACGAGTGAGATCCATTAAAATTGGGATATTGAGCAAGGGGCCGTTTGCAATGGCGAAAGGATGTCTTTGCTAGATCATCCATGGCCCGCCAGCAGAGCAGAAAGGAAAATCTTCATTTCGACGTATTTTTCAGGTTCATCAGCGGTGCAATAGCGACAGGGATTTTGAAAGTTTGAGTGGCCTGACCCACGGTAGCCAATCAAACCACTTCCACTTCTCGAAAGGGACTACCCGGAGATCTAAGGCCCATGGTCCCGGCCCTGAGAGAATAGCTTCCGGTCTGGAGGCTGGGGGTGGAGAAAACTACGGCAGGTACATAAAGAACCTCTCAGCAGCTCCAACGCTGAGGTTAGCCTTCAATTAGAGGAAGAATAGGTATGCAACTCATTGGTCTCGTCACGAGACAGCGAGTCGTGACACTCGACCATTTTACACCGATGTCCTTTTAGAAGTAATGCGTAGGTTGAACGTGATCATATTTCGGGATTTAGCACTCGAAAAGAGATTATTGACGAATCATCTTTACTTGGTGCCTGAACTGCCATTTTGAAGCCATTCGAAGATTTTTGAGATTTTTGAGACGAAGAATGGACCCACTGCGCGTGGGTAAACTTAAACATTCAGGCAACTAATTATCTTCATTTGTGCTGAGTTTCATTCATGAAATGGCACGACCTTTTGATGCCCAGGGAATTTCTCGTCACCTCCTCCGGGTGAGATATCCCACACCCTCAACCCTAAACTCGAAAATTCTTAACTGTTACATTTGCTAGGTAAATTTTTAGCCGTGAGTTATAAGGTCAGCTATTGATGGGAGGTCATATGAGGCTCTCTCATCAAATAAAACAATGTCAACTTGCACAAGGTAAATAATTTGAAACGACTTCCAGTGGGCATGAAACGCGTAAACAACACGCGAAGCTCCATTTTTCGCAGACGATGGAAAGATCCACCTTAAAGAAATAGACCTACTTTTGAAAGCAATGGTACAGATTCGTTACGGAGTATAGAAAGCATGGGTTTAGCATTAAATGTTAGTTCTATTCCTCACATTAGAAATTAAAAAGAATATTTTGATAAACAATGCTGGGTAAAATTTTCTCTTTATTTAAAAGTAATCCAATTAATGTATTTTTGACCCGAAGAATGTTATAACACACCGGTACTCAACTCACTGAAGATTGCCGGCTAACATAACACCGGCAGTTTTCCATAATTTCCCATTCCTAATCAAGACCACTCCCACTTAATGCTTAATGTTTTTAATGCTTATTTTGTTGTATATAGTTTTTGATAATTTTTGTAATGCTCTTAGGGGTGATGTACCCAGAGCAAAATAAAGTATTCTTATTCTTATTCACTCACCTCAGCCGTATTCTGCCCTCAATTTTAAATGCCTTTTTTAAACTAACAATAAGTTAGATATGCTAATAAATACTTACATCAACTTTCCCTAATTGACATAACCCAATCCGACAATACCTGTAACCATACTACTCCGCCCAACGACGACGTGATCTAGTCATGTTTTGTTTCTATTATATAATCTGGTTTATGCGTCTGCTCCTTGCAGTTCCCGTCAAGGTCATATGATATATCACCCCCGATCGTTAAAGATGAGTACGAGACGAGTGGACTGCGTTAAAGTGGACAAAAGCGAAACTAGGATTATTTTTACATTTATTAATCCATCCACTAGTGATAGTGCAATTATTTAGTTCTATATCGTGACCTAAAATGCAATAATATGTTCAAATAATTCTCATTTAACTAATTTTAAGGCAATCTATAGGAGCACTTCGAAAGGATCACTCGTGCGTTGTAAATGTGAAATGTACTGCACCAGTTATCTCAGTGCTATCCTGCAGATGCCGCATGACGGTGGCAGGGGATGATGGGATACCAGCTGTGCGAAGGTGAATACGAGAGAGTTATATAGAGGGGAGACGGTGAAGATAATTTTGAAAGTGT
The DNA here is from genome assembly GCA_963169105.1 of Ceriagrion tenellum. Classification (NCBI taxonomy): domain Eukaryota; kingdom Metazoa; phylum Arthropoda; class Insecta; order Odonata; family Coenagrionidae; genus Ceriagrion; species Ceriagrion tenellum. The sequence goes on from OY720633.1 coordinate 4,526,724, forward strand.
TTCGTGTGGTGCTCATTTTATATTACGGTCCGTTATTGGGCGCGTAACGAACAAATTTTTGTACTTATTATTTTGTACCTTGTTCGGAATGTACCTCTCTTTATTCATCGCTTCCTTCGGACCTAGAAATGTAGTGCGGCGTCCAAATGATATTATATCACGCAGAAGCACTCCTGGGCTAAATTTCTCAAATAAAAAAGCCTAGCGTGTAGCCTTCGAGTATGTAGCGGCTCCGAACCTGATCTCCCTCTAAAATCTGTTAACACTCTTTGCTCCCTCGCAGAAATTTTCAACGAAGCGCTCAACCATGCAGTATGGGCGAATACCATTTCTAAAGGCTCGACGCGATATTGAGGGGTCTGGGTTCGAATCCAGGTCCAGACGAGTGGTTTATTTCAATGTGAATTTTATAAAAGTGAGTGACCATGAGCGGGTGACTCCGTAAAAGTTACTGCGCTGTCACTTCGTTAGATCTTCGAGTTTGTGCACATAAACACCGTTGCGTATGTAGTTGGCTTTACCTCGTGGAGAGTAGCACTGAGCGCTCGCACACAGGTACGTAATCCATGGCGTTGAATGCACGGTACCTGTGAGGTCAACAAATTTCATAAAGTCTCCTTGAGAGTCACATAGAAATAGAACACCTGGCTAGCTCTATTGGTTAGAAAACTCGGTGCTAATGTAAGATTTCAGGCTTTCTTGGAGAATGCTTAGGATAGGGAGCTCTCGAGTTTCCAATCTCAGAGTCTCAGCCCAGGGGGGTGTTTTTGAACCCACTGGAAATAATTTCGAGTACGTAACCAAGGAGTCAGGTGGTACAATCGCGAAGGTTACAAGATTTTGATACATTCAAACCACACGTAAAAAGCTCACGCAACCCGCAAGATCGAGTTTTTCTCGTGGGAATATAGAGTTGACTATCAAGATTGGAGACACTATAAACAATACATCAGACACTTAACTCATCCCTCCGTGTGGGTAAAACTAATGAAAAACTCCAATAGTTCGTTGTTGTACCACGTGACTCCTTATTAACGCGCTCGGAATCATTAGGAGCGGTCTGAAACACAAGCTCCCAGGCGAATGATTTTTTTCTCACCGTGAATTTCACACAAGAGTGTTACCAGGAGTGGATCACTCCGTTAAAGTTCCCGCACGGCCGGTTCTCCACTTCTTGGGTACTTCCAAAATACCCTAAGATATGTCTAATTTTTTCCAACTCCTCTCTTCTTTACTCAATCACTGCCACCAACCGATGGATTTCTCGCAGCCGGGGGAGGGGAAAACGCTTTCGTGGAGCGAGAGACAGGGAGGGAAGGAGTGTTCGGGGGGAAAAAGGTGTGGGAGGGTGAATTGTTAGCGTGGCTAAAGAGGGAAGCAGGCGATGAAACGGAAGACGCGTTCCCGACTCGCGGGGAAGAATCGGTATTGGGGAGAGGACCTAGGCTCAGGGGTGGGGGTGGAGGGCGAAAAAAAAGAATCGCATTCCGGACGATGCGCCTGCCATACGTCTTATTTCTCCCCTTAGCCATCAAGTATTCACTTAAACGATTTCTTCCCTCTCAACCCACCCCGGCCCCCATACTACACCAATCTCGCCGCGAGAGTGTCGCATCCAGCTGGGAGAAGGCTATGAGACAGACTCTGATGCCATCAATTCTCCACTCTCCTTACAGTCGGTCGATTCATCGAACCGAATCTCCGGAGCGTCTCTCTCTCTCTCTCTCTCGAGCGATGCATCGAAACGCTAAGCAGTCGACGAGGTGAAGGCAATACTTCGGTCTTAATGCGGAGGAGGGGGTTGGGATTAAAGGGAGAGTGGATGGAGGGTGGGTGAACCACCGCCGGAAACGCTAAGCAATTCCACATTCTTCTTACCGTTTCCGCAAGAGCAATAAAAGAACCCGACGGAAGGAGGAGACTTTTACGAAAAAGAAATTCTGCGGAAAGTACTGCAGGCCCGACAGGGGTATTTGAATTGGAAGCAAAAGCGTTTATCAATGACCAGTTTTCCCCTTAATTTAACAGTGCCTTTGAATTTTACTCCCTTTAGTCGATGAGTAGCAATAATTTACAGGAATTCGTTTAAGGAGTTTCCAATCCGTTGCCGCATATCCCCTCAACTCCATTCCCATTATTGAGACCCAGCCCAAATTGACGCTACCGCCAAAAGGCACAGGTATGTGTAACAAATACAAATTGCAAACTCATCACCATCTAATTATTGTCGCAGTGCAGCTCATTTGAAATTGCATTGGCTCCATCATATTGGCATTTCAGGTTATGCCATCCGGTTACTCCGAGGGCACATTGAAAAAACCGTATTCCTGCACGATGATGTAGTAAGTTTGTGAGTTTGAATTATGAAAGTAAAAATGTTCTTCAGGAGAGAGCTAAGAGTCCAAAACTAATGAAAGCATTGTATCACGAATACATATCCATGACGAATGTTAATGCAGTAATCTGATATAGAAATCCATCATTGCCAACTAGCTTACTTGACCAATGTTGCAACTAAAGGTGCACCACTCCTCTCACTTTTAATCAGCAGCCATATTTTATCCCCACGAACGAAAAATGGCCAGAGAGAGAACGAATATAATCCCAAATTTCAATCGGCTACAGCAGAAGTGCAGGAAACATCGACCACTAATTGAATATGGGTTCTGAATTTATTGTTCTTCATATTAATCACTCTACCGGTGGAAGAGTGATAAAAAAACCACATAACTTTTTAGATACTTGCGGCAATGACTCAAAGGGAAAAATTTAGCTGTTAAATTTTATTGGTGACAAAAAAATCCCGAAAAATGCCAAAATAATTTAACAAAAAAAGACCCCTATTGATTCAAGCATTATGCGCAGGCTTTCAACCATTAGCGTCTCGGCGGGAATGGTGCGGCGGAGAGGGAAATGAATGAAAGCAAGGGAACCCGCAATCCCACGCCACCCATGAACACCTATTATGTGAGATTATTTCGAATTATTTTTAAAACTAAATCGGCAGCAGGGTGGCAATTTTCGCAAATCCCGCCCCACGCGAGAGAATGGGCATTTAAATTGCCCGGCCGACCACTAATCCACGAGGAGAGATACATACACATTCGTTACATATGACGCGGACGCAGATCCACGCCCATTTATCTAAATATATGCGCTTGAGCTCCGAACAGATTAGCACCCAGAGCCGCCGACCAGATAGGGGGATGGGATGCAACGGGGATGGGGGTACCGAAATATGCATTCACTTTAAATGCAAACCCCTCCCACACCCGAGACGAAAAGTATTAATGGCAGCGGCGGCAGCTAAAATGGAACCGATGGATGAATGCGTAATGAATGGCGGTTACACGGAATCCGTCGCGAGAACGAAAGTGATCGGAGATAAGCCAAGCGGTCCAATGGAGGCCCAGCGAGACGACGCATGAATCAACCGGATATCTCATCGATATTAATGTTACTGCCGTCTATTTGTTTCCGCCGACTGCAGTTTTCACGCGGTGCACTCTTTAAGGCGATCCCATCGCGGCTGCGAGAGTCAATACGAATTCTAAAATTACCTCTTTTTCCTCTTCTTTCGATAAAAAAGGTCCTGCCCAAGCTGATGCGTTAGTAACCAAAATAATGGTACAACAGAAAACAGATTATTCCATGAATACATTTTTAATGACCACATTATTCCAGCCAAAAAAGCAGACTTCAGAGCAATTTCGGTGGAATTACCATATATTGACTTCAATTGTGTGCGTAAAAACAAATACTAAATTTCCTTTTCATCTTCTTTCTTTTGTCAAAAAATTCTGCTGTAGTTGATATCATGCGTTAGTAACTGATGGTTTTATTAAGGTAAAAATTAAGGTAAAAATACATATATTATATCAAAAATAAATAATTTAAATTAACCATTTTTTATGGCCTCATTCATCGCATCAGTCAGTTTATAACTCAAAATACCTGCCGTAATAATTATTTGTTTCATTTTGAATCTATTGTTCCTTAACTTCTAAAAAACAATTTTTCGTTTTTATTTACTTGCTATAAAAATAATTTGTCCCATAAACAATTCTTGCAATTTTGAATATCGGAAAGCCAAAAGATCCAAGTTTTCAACTATTGCAATCCGTTAAGCACAGGTTAAGATATGTCGCAAAAGTTAGATTTGTTTGCTCCAAAACAGTAAATTTAAGCTCTTATTCGACCAAATTTTTTCTATTATTTGAAAACCGTAGCAAAGGCTTGGAATGGGAACGAGTAGCCAAGTAATTTACGCCTCAAATTGAATAAATAAATAAATGTAACAGATATGCGTGAGATATAAGTTGGCACACTTTGACACAAACCTTTCCACGCGAGTTCATCAACAGAAGTAGTATTTCATGGTGGAATTTGCTTTGGGAGGATCCATTTGATGCTATGCAACATATTCAAATTTTCTTCTTTCAGTCGATTAAAATTCAGCACACACTACCACTATTTCATCTTAACAATCCTATTCCATATAAATGATTCCCATCAGCACGATATACGACAATGGAGAATAAATAAACATTCAACGATTTGCAGTCGATACCACAGTCGATGCAGGAAATCGTGATGAAGTTCAAAGACGCCATGGACTGAGCTCTTCAATAACAGCGCACAAACAAATTACAAGACCTGCATAAGAATAAGAAATGGAGAAGTGAGGAGAGGAGTAGAAGGGGAAATGACCCTAAGTAACACGACACAGAAAAGAACTGGATGGAATGGGCGCACCCTGAGTTACTGGGTTTAAGAAGAATGTAATTAAAGGATAAATAGAGGGAAAAGTACTAAGAGGAAAGCCTAATGATGAATATATAGGACAAATAAAGTAGAACGTATATAGGAAGTTCTACCAAGTTAGATGTGGAAGGATGGAGGGCTACAGTCGACCAATCTTTGGATTGCGCGACCAATGAATAAATGTGGTGTTAAATTCATATTAAGTGATCGGTGATTCGAGCATTCTCAACCCTTGGCATCCCTGTAACCAATAATAGGATTGAAGCGACACCAATCAATATTAGGATTGAACGACCGATGATAGACAATTCAGTTGCCCCTCAAGGCTTCACCAACCTCATGCTCTGAAATTACGTGCGCGTCAAGTACAATCCTCAAGAACGCCCGTATCGAAATGTGGTGTGGGAATTAGTAGATGTGAGCAGAGAAAGCGCCATATGACTTCGCGGGGAGAAAGATGGTTCTCGGAAAAGGATAAATCGAATCTTTTCCATCCATTCCAGTAAGCACTGATTCACCAGTCTCAAAAGCGTCATTAACTGGCAGAAAGAAGAGAAAAAGGAGCGCTGAGAGAGGGTGCGTATGAGAGGGAAGAGCGCCCTTCCCTGTCGCGTCGTCGCAAGGATAATGACTTGAAAGGATTCGTCACCAAATTACGCGTCCCTCGAGAGCGAGCTAATTGCTTTCGCCAAAGGGATGGGGACCGAGGCGGCTGAATGAATGATCTTCATATCTTAAGTGATATAATACCTCATTTCATTGCCACCCCCACCCGGTCGAATGTTCCCCCACGTCAATCCTCCCGTCCTTATCCATCTGAGACCCTCCCTCCATCCTCTTCGAAGCCATGGCAACCCTCCTTTAGGATGTGAGATCGCTCCATCCCCACGCACGACCCCCAAGACCAAATTCTCCACCTGCCCCGAGAAGAGAGACGTACCAAGCCCGCTCTTCACAAACCCCTTTTCAAAGCCGCGACTCCCTCCGGAGAGCACATTCACCCCTCCGCCCCTCTATGGCGGGTTCTCTCGGGAGGGCAGGGAGGAACGGGGGTTGAGGGAGGATAGAGAGGGAAGACGCTCTATAAATCAGGCCACCAATCCCTTGAACACCCTCCTTCCCCGTCTACACCCTATTTTCCGAACGCCGTCCCAGACAGGGGAGAGGGGGAAAATTCGGGACCCTGCACGAGCCTCCTTTTCTTGACCTCCCTGCCCCCTCCTACCCATTTTCTTCCCTTTCTGCCCCTATTCTTCTCCTTTAATATGGTATTTCATTCGATGGATAGCTATGGGGAGAGGGGAGAGTCAAAAGTGGGCAAAGTTGTGGGAGGTTATCAACGAAAGAACGAAAATGATCAGCGCTATGTAAAACTAACACAGAACAAGCACATATAGTACAATACATACGAATTTCCTAAACTTGAAAATAATTCTTAAAATAAGGAACCAAGGTCAATTTTAATTACGGAAATAACGTATTTGCAAAGTTTTAAGGCTTTGTCAGCTCCATGTCACAAAATAAATAATTATACTAACTCCGCTTTACCCTCCTATAATGATATCCTGATTATCCACGAATAAAGTTGCATTATATGGGAATGTTATTACTCCAGCCGTAGTAGTTCACAATTGAAATAGTAAGAACACACAGTTTCATATTTACCAGAGATATATACTTATATATATATTTTTTTTTCAGTATACGGATAACATGAAAGGCAGATCACAAGATCAGCATTGGTCTGGAATAGTCCTGGAGAGCAGGTGGAATAATTGGGAAATCCTTCCCAGATCCTCTTGCGCACTGACGTTGAGAATGATAGAGACTCAAGGGCTATCTCCATTCGTTCAGACCATCTACGATGTGAACATGATTCTTAGACCTCTTTATTCACACAAATTTTATACAAACAAAGTCAATATCTTTATTCTCTGAAAGCAAAGTTAAATCTTGTTTTGGCTACAGATATCAGAATAATTACGGGATCCAGTATAAACAGTAAAAGGTAAACCAATGTTCCTAAATTGTAGACTGTGTTAAAAGCATGAGGAATATTTTGCTTGTCATTATTTTTTGAATGTTCTCATTGTAAATAGTCCCTCCATTCCGTCTTTATGGAGTGTGTGCACATTCTGTACAGAACAATCATTAAATTATTGTAATCTACTTGAAAGAGAAGGTTCTAATATATCATCGTAAACAACCTCTGGAATTTTGCAAACAGAGACCTAAGTGAACCGATAATATTTCTATCTTCCTGTCAGCGTTTGTTCTTCCATTCTTCATCCCAGCCATAAAACCTAGTCTCCCCTCCACGATTGACCAACATCCTTCCCTCTATCACACCATTAAGCAACGCTTAAACTCTAATTGCCGCATCCAACCAACTACATTGCCTCTTCCTAATCGAATCCAGAAATTATCTTTCCTCTCCGGCCATACCTAGCACTTCCTCGTTCGTATTCCTTCCAATCAGCACTTTCTCCGTTTCCCCACACCCATATCTTAAAAGCCAATAAATAATTCTCGTCTTCTTTTCTAAGGGTACACGTTTCTGATCCGTACAACGCTATAGTCCAACTCATCACCAGCCTCTTCTTTATATCCTTACCTAAGGTTATCGTCATCAGCTCCCTCAAGTTACAGAACACTTCTTTCACTAGTGCACTCCTCCTCGTAATACCTTTACCACTACAATATTAGACAGCGAAGAAATTAAAACAAAATCAATGATTCAACTCTCAATAAGCTCCTTCACGAGCCTCACCTCCGTCAATCACACCTTCCCCTTCCTCAAAAGCCAAAATATTCTCTCCTTCACGTCCCCCTTCCAAGAGCCGCAGCTCAGCCCCCAAGCCCTTCATTCCAGGCTTGAAATCCTCCCAGACATTCAACATCCCCAAACTCTCCTCTCCCTCAATTCGCTCCCGCCATTCATACGCGTCAATTCGATCTAATCCCTCCACTTTCCACACCTCGCACTCATCCTTGCCATGGCGAGGGGCGGTCTTAAAAGCCTCCCCTCTTCCTTCCTGTTCAACCCCTCTCCTCACAACCCGCCCCCTCCATCGACGAAGGGCCCTCCCTCACTTTTACTCTTCCCTCGCGCCCTTCCTCACTGCGATTCTCATTCCGCCACACCCTCAAGGCCGCCAAAGGGACATATGAATATATACAAGTGTATATATGTGCACCCTAAAGGGCAGAGACCCTTCTTCCCGCTCCCGACTGGATGTCGCTCACACAAAAAGCATACCCTCACCGGTGCCTTCCGTACTCCCTCCTCCGCCCCCGACATCCACCCACGAGCCCCGGCCCTGACCCCTCGCACTTTCCGACTCCCAAACCCCATTCTCTCCTCGCTTCAACCAAACCCCCCCTCTCTCGTAAAGACTACCCTTCCCATGCCACAAGCCAACATGGTAGGTCCCTTACTCTCACCCATGGAGCCCAGGTCCTCAGCCTCTCTTATTCCCTGAACCATTCCTCACCCTCTGAGCGAAATTCTCGCCCGCCCGCAAACCAAACAGCCATTAATCCTCTTACGCCCTGACACACTCTACCTTAATCCCCCTTCCCCGTCATCTTATGCTTCTTCCCCATGCACGTGGGCGCATTGAAAGTACCGGCATCTCTCCACTCGATCTCTTCTCGTCCCCATCAGCGACGTTAATCATTTCAGTATTCTTCCCGCTAATTGGTTAGCAGCCTATCCTCACACCGACCTCTTTGCATCCATCCCTTTGCATCATTCATAACTTTTTATACCCGTATTTTTCTAAATACTTTGATGAATTCCTTCCAAGGACTATCTTTGATCTTCTTCCTATGCCTTAAGCGACTCTGAGAATTTTAGTAAATAACTGTAAGAAAAAGTTATACTCTTTTCCGATTTATTTATTTCATACGCGCACTAAAAGTGTATCTCCTTCATAATTTAACAGTGAAGCCAAATTGGAATTCCTGTCCCACATTAAAATGAGCAGGTCTGACTGCAGATATCCCTTGTGGTGTCAAGCGGTTTCCATATCGTCGATTAAATAGGATGTGGACTCCATCACAAGGAGATCGCGGCATTACATGCACCACGTACCAGCTTTATCTCATATTTTGAGATTCACAGAGGCTTGGATCGCCTGAGCAGCTTATTCGGCAGAGCACTTTAAGTGAATTCGAGGGATCTAGGCTCGAATTCCGGCAAAGGAAAATAATATGTTCGATAAGCATCACGCGCATCCACAATTAGCCTGTATTTTAAATACTACATATAATACCAATAGGTAAGATGCATAAAAACTAAAAAATTTGATATTTTTCACTTATCAGGAGAGAAGAGTTAGGGGGAGAATTGTTATCATCGAGATTATTAATATAACTCGAGTTCCACTATGATGGGTCATCTTCTCCCTGGTGAAGTTATGAGCACATAGCAGGGAATATCTTCAGCTCAGAATCAAAATGCCGGCAACTGGTGATTGGCCGTTACTAGTAACGCACTAATAGTGGCCCCTAAATAATCGGTCCACCGGAATCTGTAAAACTGGAGGAATTGGTGCTTTCATTTATCGGCGGGAAATTCACTCTGCAACTTTGCGTTTCCATCTGAAATTAAGGTGATGTATATTATCTTCGTGATGATGAAAATGATCTATCTAATTTTTCATTTTAAAGCCCATAAGAATGTATACATATATCGAGTAACATAATGACAAAGGCCAACCAGCAGACGCGATTCACCAATTTTGATTTGATAGCCTTGGTTGGGAAAGGTATACTCTTCCAGTAGAGTCTTTCGCCAATAAATGATTTTAGTGTTTGTTTATTCTTTGAGGGAGTAATATTGAGTGAAACTTATTTCCATTGGTTGAAACAAACATTTGTGCTTCATTAAAAATATCTGAGATAGTAGGCAATGTCATTACTCAAGAGATGAGTATTTCATAGCAGTGAAGTATTCAAGACCTTTCAAGACTATAAATCCATCGTTAAGTGATTTCAATGACGTCATATCTATTCAAGAAACCTAGATCATTGATCATTGAAAGGAACTACAAGAAGAGTCAAATAGTGTGAAATGGGCGAAAAATATAGTTTCCCCTCCTCCAAATCCTCAAAGCTATCGCAGTATGGGGATTTGATCCTCTTGAACTAAGGGAAACGCATTCCGCTCGGTTCTTCAAAACGAATCCGATTACATTTTCTTCAAAAGGTTCCACCTTTGAATGAATGGGTTGGCCCTTTTCTGGCCCCGCACTGCACACATTTGCTGAACCGCAAATTCTTCCTTCAGATCGTCTCCAGCCGCTATTCACGCGGCCACCAACTCATCAGACAGAAATTCCCCCGCTCGCTCCCCTGTCCTCCTCCTCCCCCCCAGTTGCAGTGGAATAGAATTCTTTTGTCCGTCGTCCGCTTCATCCTACCCCATCCTCTCTACACCCCCCACTCCCTAATGCCACCCCACCCCCTTTACAGATACGGACACAAGAAAAAGCGAGCACACCAGGAAGACACGCGCGCGCCATCTATCCCTCCCCAAGGTAATCATTCGAAACGGTATCTAAATGGACGGGAAGATAACCTAACGTAGCCAGTCCAGCGATTTAAGTATATTGTTTGGCATTTTTATTTAGTTCATTTTTTAGGGCAGTTTCCGAAACAAACATTCCGCAACAGAGATATAGTGGTAGATATGTTATCTCACGATGACCATGAGATAACATATCTTCCACTAATATAGCTCTGATGTGGTTGAAGTCAAATCCGGTGTTCCTCAAGGAAGCGTGATTGGCCCTCTTTTATTCATCATTTACATTAATGACCTAATTTCTGGAATTAACAGTAAGTTAAGATAATTTGCGGACGATACAGTAATCTACCGTGAAATAAGCAACGCAGACTTTGAAGTTCTGTCATCTGACCTTAACAACGTTCATTCGTGGTGCTAGGAGTGGGGATTAGAACTAAATATTAGTAAATTCACCACAGTTCACCTCCTGCAAAAGTCATCACACAAAAGCCATACCTACACCGTGGGTAGAGTAAACGTAAACTCGTCAAATACAGTAAAATATCTTGGAATTACCATAACTTTAGATATTTCGTGGGGAAAACACATACAAGACATATGCGGCACAGAATTAAAGAAACTACGTTTTGTTAAACGTATAATAGGAAGGTCCTCGGATGAAAAAGTACAAAAGAGATGCTACTTCGCTCTGGTTAGGCCACACCTTGAATACGCCGCGAGCATTTGGGACCCTGGTCATAAAGATTAAACCAAAAGCATTAACAAAATACATATAAAAGCAGCACGCTAAAAACTGCTACGAACGAACATATAGTGTTACACAACTGTTAGAGGGATTAAGGTGGGAGCCTCAAGAGACTCGGAGGCTGCAGGCTAGGCTGAGGCTGCTTGAGATATTTAGAACTGGTGTGTTTCAGAGCGACTCAGAGAATATTATCATGACGCCTCACTACATTTCAAGGTTTTACAGATGCGATAAAATTAGAGAGAAACTCTGCCGAACAGATAGGTACAAAAATTCGTTCTTTCCGCGCACAATAAGCGACCACAATAAAAACTAAGCTCCTCTAAATGCACTCCCAGTACATATCGCCATTTCAACACCAAAAACTGTACATCTTTACACGGCTGGTGACCTACCACCCCCTGCCACACGCCCATGCGGCGGCTGGCGGGGTAGTACGTAGATGTAGATGATGATCATCTCTCATGATCATATCTCATGATGACCATCATGATGGTTAAAAGACATCAAAAACTTAAGTAATAACCCTAACCTAATTTTAATTTTTTTCTACCTAGCTACCATTAAATAGCTACATAAACTGAATCATGACACCTGTTGGTTTAACCGGAAGATAGGAAAAATAACCTTATATTTTCCAAAATTGTTTAATCACATAGTTCATCCGATTTTGCCCAGTTCGGCACCATGAGGTATACTAAATCCATTCCTTTTATCTGGTATACTGGATCGTACTTGGTGATCAAAATTTCTTTACGAATCAATTCCCCCATGTTATGCTGAATAACATTTGCCTTATTTAATAATTTCATTCATAAAATAAGTTTATTCTACGGTTATTCTCGAGTTATTGAACGCCGATGTTTCCCACAGTCCGTATGGTCAAGTGGCCGGAGTAGGTCCATCGAATTTTTCCGTTTTAACCCTCGGTGGATGTCGTTCTTAGTGTCACTTACCCTCCTCAGAATTCCTTTTACTGTATAAAAGAGAAAACAAACGCAGCTGAAGGTGGTCGGCCGTTTACGAGTATCCTGTCATTGAAGTGAACTAAAAATGAGTAAATGGGGCAATTTTTCAACATAGAAATATTTAGATAAGAATGAGTAAGTCTATTTATTCTAACAATAGCATGATTTCGGGGGATCTTAAGGTAATCTTTCTGAGGCAAGAATATTTCCTACATATTTCTGATCTGTACATGTCTGATATTTTTAAATAAAGAAACCTTCACACAAACTTATAATATCCATGAAAGAGGTACCTTAGAGGAAATTGGACCTCATCTTCATATTCTTTCAGCTGGACTAAGAATGCATTCAGCCCAGGGCGCAATCAATTCGAGGAGAGGGTATTAGAGATGCGTATTAATATAATTTTAGATAACAGGAAAATTGACAGCTTGATTGAATATTAAGCAGAGCGGAGCCACAGAAAAAACTTGCAATGCAACCTCAGTAATTCTGAAGGTTTAACAATGAGAGAGAAAAAAACTCAATATCTTTAGACTGCTATTAATTAAGGCCTGTAAAACTAGATTCAACGCTTAAGGTAGTCCGAGCGAGATAGTTCCCTAGTCATAATAGAGACCATATTCGAATTATACGTTTTAGTTTCACCAACTGTAGGACACATCAATTAAATATTGCATTGCATTGCAAGAATATAGTTATATATGACAGAAATTGTAAGTAATTAAATGAATATATCTAAATAAGTCTTTAACTTGACTCATTTTTTTCGCGCGGTGCGTTTGAAACTCCTTCAAAACGGGAGGTTTATTTGTGATACCCAAGAACCTACTGCGGTGACAATATGATTTATTTTCAAACATAGTTGAGAAAACGTACAAACTACACGCTGCTAGTTTTTTTTACATCTAATTGTTAGAAATACATCATTTTGTAAATAATGTCTCTCTGGAGTGCATGCATGTACTATTTCCCATGAAAAACTGCTGTTATTTTTTGGCAAATATCTCCGAAAGTAATGTGTTAAGCGGTTACATTTTTGGTGTCATTAGAAGGGTGAGATATTTTACTTTAAAATGAGACCAAATTCATTGATTTATAGGTAAAATTATATTTCGCTCAAACTACTTTAAGAGCCATCTCCAGGTCCAAATTTTGTTTTTTTATTAATTATTGTCCATTTATGCTATTTTATAGATAATAAGATGTATGTGGATCTGGAGAAGTGTAGGGAGCCCAACGTAGGGGTAATAGCGGAAGTAAGGATTGGAGAAGGAGGAGAAGGGAAGAGTGGGGGGAGGTAAGTGGCGGAGATTTGGGGCTAAGTAATGGAGTTTCGGCCTTTCCATGGATGATTTGGGTGAGAGTAAGGGAGTCGTATTCCCGGCAAAGGTTTCCCTAAGTTTCAGGGAGAATTCGAGGAGAGGGGATTGGTTCTCAAAAAGGATTTCGTTTATCAGTTGTCCTTCAGGTTCCCTCGAATTGCCAATTCTTCCCATTCATCCATCTACCTCCCCTACCTCTAGCTACCCGGTGTAAAATTCCAATAATGCAATCACAAAAATGGATCTCCTCCCACAGAAATTTGGTGAAGTTAGATTTCGTTATGTTTCAATAGTGGAAACACTGACATTTCTTTTCTGTTCTTTAATTGAAGAACCTTTCAGTTAGGTCGATATAAATTGGAGTGCAATCGCTACATTCAAATTAGCCATACTCCACTATTTTTGAACTCTTTACTTACGTCTTTGGTTTATTCAAGAGATTTCTGAGGTTGATTTTATTATTGAATTTGTAATCGTAAACCCATCCTTAGGAAAACGATTAGGTACCTATTTTTGTGACACCATTCCATAGCATGGCAATTTATGCCAGCGCTAATTATTTTCCTTGGCGTTGACAAGATTAATCATCAGGTTTCGTTTTCTGATGGAACGTTTGTCGAGTAAGATTTGCACAATGCTTATCCTAGTATTACGGTAGTCATTTATAAATGTTTTAGAGAGAAAAGGTTTTTTAAAAATAAGCATCAGTTTTAACTCATTCCAAGAAATGGTTTTTACGAACAGCGATGGATATTTTAACAATTGGCAAGGAGTTAATCAATACTAATTGCATTTTTGATGCAATATGAGCCGCTTGAAACAATAAAAAATGCTTATGTAGCTTCCGGTAGCTGCTGCGAGGACAACATTGCTCGAAATTCCTCCAAATAGGGTCATTTATGCCATCGAGTGATTAAGAAGACGTGAATATCCTGGCCATCCTCAGCTTGTAGCCATTTTGCAGGAGTATTTGAAAGAAAACGATATTAAAGCATTCATCATCGTTTCAAACCGGCAGTGTATCATTTATACGAGCGAATTATACCGGTGATGGAAATAGTCTGCCAAAGTAACGGGGCAAGGATATTATGGGTGATAAAGGCTCCTTAAAATGCGAGCGTATTTTAGTTTCCCCGCTGAAAGTGAGCGAGTGAAGTGCGATATCGTTCGGGGAGACTTGAACGGCTGCATTGTGGCGGCAATGGAGGAGGGGTGGCGGGGGATGAGACTAATAACGGAACACGATGATACTGGCTGGCGCTTGCATTAGACTCCCTCCCTAACGAGTGTCTGCGTAGAGTGGGGGAATTGGAGGGAATGGGAGGGGGGAGAGCGGGAGGGATGTAATGGGATGCGAGGGGAGAGGGCTGGCGTGGATCACGGGGGTCGATGTTGTGGCTCTCGGTGGAAGCGCGCGGAGGGAGAGGACGAACCCTTGACAGCCGTCGAGTTCTCATCATTAATATCGGCGGACTGCACTCGCGCTAGTCGAGAGAGGGGGAAGAGGAATAGGGTTGGGATCGAGGGTGGGGGAAGGGGAAAGATTGCACGTCCCCGGAGAGATGGGAAAGCGCTCCGTATGAGGGGAAGGAGAGGGGTGTTTAAGGGTTTAGGGGGTGGGAGTGAGTACCCATATATACACCCGAGCCACCGCTTTCGCGACCTGCCAGCCTGATGTCCCTCTTTCGCTCGGATCTCTGGGCTTGGCGTGTCATCACACGCGTTATTAGCCCCGTGACAGTTTCAAACCGAAGGAGGGCACGCTGTCGGACACAACGCTGTGTCGTCCGCTAATCGCCCACAAGACCCCCGTCTCCTTCGCCGAGAGATTTGGTTCCTGCCTCGCAACCCATCTCCGACAGGAGAAGGACGAATTGTGCCTTCCGTTACAGACGTCAAAACGAGACGACCACTATGAAGTTCTACAGTTTCGCATCAAAATTTGCCGAAAAACGAGGAAGAGACCTAAACGAAATCAATTGGATTACATTGATACAATCAGAAAATATAACCACAGTAAGTGCAATGTATGATTTATTACTTGGTTGCTTTGATCATCGGACGGCAGGCTCGAAACGAGAGATGGTCTTAACTTGTAATCCAAGAGGTATCTCATTCGAAAAAGCAAGGATAAGGTGAAAAAAGCATTAAGCAAAAAACATTTCCGGTAGAGGTTATTGTTAAGGCTTATACCGTCCTCATTTGGCGATTGGGTAAAAGAAAATAGCGCGAATTTTAAAAGAAGCAGAATACCAAACATCCACAATACATATATAGGAATGTAAAAACTACAAAGAGAACACATGTAAGTTGACGTCGGAGTTGTGAAATGGTTTGCATTGCAGTTTTATGCGTAGCTCTCGTTTCATTAAATATTAAAGGCCAAGTGAAAGGTGTCCGCCTATTTTTAATAGAATACCTAACGCTATAGAGTATATACTTCCCGACAATCTATCAGAAAAGAAAATTCGACTAAAAACTGGTGAGAAGGAATCAATAAGAATATACTAATTAAATATTTTGATACTCAAGAGTAACTCCGAGTACACCAAAAATACAAATCTCAGCCGCTCATTGCGATACATATTTGAGCTAATTTTAAACATGTTTCTCGCAATATTTAAGCCCTTTTCAGAAAAGCAGAAGAAATGACAAACCTTAATAATGGTTTGTGTTTCTAGCAGTATGAATAAATAATTCAAGCATTTGATGGGCTTAGTCAATATTTCTATGCACAGATAAAAATAATGCCTGTAGCAGCTGTCCCACGTTCAGCTTCACTTTGAGGAAGTGAGAGGGCAGAAGGAAAAGTACTCTGCGAGATAACGACGAATACAATACAAATTGGAGTGAAAAAATGAAATAGGCACATTAGGCATCCGAGTGTCTTGTGTTATAAGGGCACTTATTCCATTTTATTCATAACTTTCAATAGTAAAAATGAAGCCAGGAAACTACGTGTAATCGGTTCCGAGGAAAGTCTGATTACTGCAATTTTGCTTGTTAGTAGGACGTTCAAAACACAGGGGTGCGATGTGAAACTCATGCTTTGTTAACCGCTTCATGGAAATGTTAGGAGGAATTAATGTAGACGGGAATTCAAGTCTCGCGCAAATCTGTTGGTAATTTAGACGAACGGCAAGTTTCTGGGTGCATCTATCAGCAAGCGTCCTTACTTTCTGGAGGCAGAAAATTTAATTTCAACATGTTAATGGATGGGGAAGCAGCATAAGGCGGCGCAAAAAAGATTCAGACAAGAATTATAAGTAATTTGTTTTATTTCTTGAGCTTAATTATGGCAAACAATAGCTAGAGTGCTTGAAAAGAAAAAAAATATCTCTCGGGACGGAAAACAGACAAACTCAAGGAGTGAATCTGGGATTTCCGGGAAGGAAATGTCGCTGGAGGGAGGGGTGGCCATAAAGACACTCATTGTTCTTTAAAGAGACTTCCCACAGACCACTACTTTTTCGTTATTATTTCCGAAAGACAGTGGAGCGGAAGAATACGTTTTATTACCGCTCAATGGAGGTTTGTTTTAAAAAAGAACGCTTCGAACAAATTGGTGGGGGGATTTTTCTGGGCGGAGGAGGTTATTTTAATTCTCTTCCCCCAGCACAGAAGGCTCCGCCGCCGCCAACACTCATTGCGGTAGCGACCGAGATAAATTGGATTAGAGGTGAATTGAGTTTTCGTAGCGAATGGATTACGAGGATATGAAGGAAGAGGAGGAGGGAGGGAGGGAGGGATGGGGGAGGGCTGACGGCAAGAAGGGAGGAGGACGTGAGGGCATGGGGAAGGGAGGATTTTGGGAGGAAAGCGAGTTGGGGGGGAAATTAGTATGGGGTGATGTAGCGGTAAGGTGAAGAATGGAATGGGAAGGAAATGGGCGGGAGAGGGTATTAGAGAAACGTCTACAGTGAGTAAACACCTGGAGAAAGAAGTGAACATGGAAGATATTTCTCCTTCAAAAACACCAATGAATTCTATGAAAAGGGCACAAGACATTTCCGCTCTTGCGTCACTGATTTTAATCAAAAATAATTTTTCATAACGAAATAATTCGACACTTCTATGCACTTTACAGAGGATATTCTTTAGAATTCCTCTCGAATGAGTGCAAAAACTCAAATATGATAATTATTTTAAGCAAAAAAACTTAACAACGCGGTGGGTAGCACGGTTAAGTGCACAAAAGACGATTGGAATAAAGTTCAAACTATATATGACTAAATATAACTCGATCGTATTCTCAAGTATCCAAGGACTAGAGTATGTCCCACCGAGGCCGTATAAGTCTAAATAAACCATAATTTTCACATATTGGTTTATTATAAAAATTATGCTTTCACTGACGACAGGTCTCAGTAAAAAAAGTAAATTGAGGTAGACTTGTAGTTAATTAATTACCGCATTTTGACTTCGATATGTACAGTTATAGGAGTTAATTACCAATAGCTGTAATATTAGGTTGCGGGTGATAGTTAGGAGCCTATGTTTTATCTCCATTCACGTCCCTCAGGGTTTTCTCTCCTAATCAACATTATTCCGCGAAAATGGCATTAATACTTGACATTGTTAAACTATTTTCCCCAGTATTGCACTTACTTTCATTAAACGCCAGATTATTTCAAGTTCATATTGAGAATAAAGAAGGGTTAGTAGGTGTGACTTTTCATACTAAAAAGATGACGTTTTCCTATGATTAGCAAGATTAAGAACGAAATAAAAACAATAATTTTGCAGTTAAACCACCTAAGAAGTCATTTTTGTAAGGAATTATTGGCTGTATTCTACTACGACACATTTGGTGCATTTTTTCGATATAACTCCTGTATCTGTGCAATTGTGCAGTCGAAAAAATTACATAGTCTTACAATGGTACATATCTACAGGGTATCATATGTTTGTGGAATTACGCCGCCTGAAAACCATAGTAGATTTTTGTTAATTTGTCATTAGTCGTAATTTCATTGACTTTCATAGTGTAGTGTAATTCATGTTGGCGATAACCTACCCGCTGCCAAACACACTTACGATTTCTTGCAGGGCGTTATGTAGAGTGATACACGCTGAAACCTGTTTTAGATAAAAGAGACAGGTACTATCGAGTAAATCACGCTAGAAGAGCGATCTTTGCCTTCAGAGGGTGAACCCCTGCAGGGTGTGCTAGCGCCATGATTTCCAGGGGCAAGCGAGTGACCCACCCACTCCTTGCCTCAAGGATAACAAACAACTCGGGGCGCGCTGAAATATGAGCATGGGTGGAGGGTGGCCGGGGGTACTCTGGGTGGGTGGCGGGGGTCAGCAGGGGGAGGGGAGTCACACGCACGAGTGGATGAGGACGAAGGAAGGGAGTGGGGGTCGGACGACGACACCAGAAGGGTGACCGGAGGAGAGATAAAATGTTTCGGGCGGAACATGGGAAAGTAAGAAGTTGGGAGATAAGGAAGGAGGGTTGCGGAGAGAGGAGATCATCGCGGAGAAAACAACAACACAATATAGTGTAACTCACCCACCTCTTTTGCCTCTCTTTGCACACGCGAAGAAGTGGTGATGAATAAGCCCGGGTGATCATAGTCTAATGTTCCGCTTCCATTAATTCCTCACGGAGTTTAAGGTAGTCCGAGCGAGATAGTTCCCTAGTCATAATAGGGACAATATTCGAATTATACGTTTTAATTTCACCAGCTGTAAGACACATTAATTAAATATTGCAATATTAATGGTACAATAATATACTTTTATACGACATAAATTGTCAGTAATTAAATGAAAATATCAAAATAAGTCTTTAACTTGACTCATTTTTTTCGCGCGGTGCGTTTGAAACTCCTTCAAAACGGGAGGTTTTTTGTGATACCCAAGAACCTACTGCGGTGATAATATGATTAATATTTAAATATAGTTGAGAAAACATAAAAAATAAACGCTGTTAGTTTTTTTATGACATCTAAGTGTTAGAAATACCCCATTTTGTAAATGTCTCTCTGGAGTGCATGCACGTACCATTTCCCATGTAAAGTGGCTGGTATTTTTTGGCAAATACCGCCGAAAGTTATGTGCAAAGGGGTTGAATTTTTGGTGCCATTAGAAGGGTGAGATATTTTTCTTTAAAATGAGACCAAATTCATTGATTTCTAAGTAAAATGATATTTCGCTTAAACAACCTTAAAGGCCGTCTTACAAGGGTAACTGCTATGCACAATTAGATGCAAAGAGATTGCAAGAATACGGGTACGGCATTAGAGCATTATTGGCCGTTTAATCCTAAGATTGGTCGACAGCAACTCTGCATCTAATACTAGTTCCCTTACTTCTGGTACTTCTTCTTAAGAACATTATATTCCGTATTCGGTTAAAGTATTCATACCGGGGTGTTCTTTTGGGGACTTTTCTCTTTATTTTCCCTTCAATTTAATTCTTCACACACCTCTTACACCCAGATTAATAATTCATTTAGCAAGATCTATTATGAGTTCATCAACAATTGGCAATGAATCAACGCGCCTTTATTTAGCTATTAGTATTAAAAAGTTCTTTTTGGGTTGACGAAAACGCACCTTTTGATTTTAGTGATAAAATACGACGGACAAGAATTGCGACTATGAACATCTTGTTCAAAATGCCCTGGAATTAGGGACCAAAGACTCGATGAAAGCCTGAATATTTAGTCAAGTAAGCCGAATACTGTAGCAAAGGAAGGGTGCGATCTTTCCTTCTTCGGCCTCATTGCGTGGGAGAAGTTCAACGTACGTGCAGGGAGGGAACTGACCCCATTTGCTTCCGTGCAATACCTTGAAGTGCGCTGGCAGCGGATAGACCACTAATAGAGGGGCACTTGAAGATAGTTATGACTGAAATCAGAGCTGCTTGCTATAGAGGAGGTACTCGATACAGACTGAGCACGATCACGGCCGAAATCAAAATCCAGAGGATGTAATATGCCAATGACATGAAAAAAGGAGAGCATGCTAATGCGTGAAGAATACATATATTTCACTCATGAGAGAGACATTTAAATATTAAGCTTTTGTGGAATATATCTGAAAATTTCTTTCTCAACTTAGGAAGCTAGGGCTTCAAGAGAATGGTAAATAATTAAACATTAATTAAACAATACATAATTAGATTACAAAACTTATAACCAATATATATATAATACTCACATGGTTGTAATCCAATACATCTCCTTGCTTGTAGATGAGGAAATTACCCCCAATAGCTCAGACACAAGACAAAGTGACTGCAGGTGTTAGCCAGGGGAGCCGAATTATCTTCACTAATCATAGGCTTATGACAATATTATAACGCTGATAATTAAAAAGAATCGACCACAATAAAAATGTTTTCAACTGTATATTTCATTTTGACTGACTTTTTAATAAATAATTTGATCACTCATTGAGACGCTTCTACATCAAAAGGTGCATAACTAGCTCCGCTTAGGAATTGTCACGACAGTTCATTTCCATAACGATATTAAATATCATAAGTTATTTCCACCGTGCTAAGACGGATTTCTCGGGTTGGTTTTGACCCAAATCTTATCGTGGATTCGCGAGGGTTTAAATTAATCTTTTTTTATTTAAATTATGCTCAATATCAAAAAACTTTAGAGTTATCGCTCTGTTCGGCTTTTATGATTTAACCTTATTTTTCAAGATCAATAGTTCAATATTGGCAATTCATTTTATTTTTCAAGAATTTTTCATTTTCTGGCGTTTATTAGTTCGTCTTCCTATCCCATTTCAAACAACAGTTTTTGAATTTTGCAACGAAAAAGATCAAAATACCACACTAAGAGGCGTCATATTGTCATCGATTTATCGATTCATCGCCATACGTACCAATCTATCACCCTCTTTACCCCAATTGAATGAGGAATCGACAGCACGTTCACATGTCATTGTATGTATCGCGGTGATGTTCAGCATCGGAGAAGTCACGGGATGTCCCGGCATGTAACAGCACGTTTCTTCTGCTAGCGTCAACGAAATTTACGGCCTTGTCACAGCAAAAAGAAAGAGAGAGGCATATCAACATGAGAGATTCCGACCACTGACGAGGCGATAAGGCTTTCCCTTATGAAATATCTTCAAAGTTATCTGCAATATGACTCCTCAAATCAATACGGCCACCATATTCCAACAGGATGGTAATGATGTCGATAAGGGCAACCAAATATATATTTAGGGGAAATGCGATAACAGTACAATGCGATGGAGGGGAATAGGAGTGTGATGCTCGGAAAATATCTAAATGCCTGCCTGCATTCACTGACACCCAAACAAGAATAATTTTTTAAACAAATTTTCAATGACACCTAGGTAATGTAATCATCTTACACATTATAACGTTTGTTCACCATCACCCAGCTAATTCCTCATCAGTCAAAGAGTCAACTACCATCTTATTACCGTTCGAGTATCTTAACTTTCAGGGAAAATTCCAATCGCAGTACCTCAAAATTTACGACTTCAGACATCATTTTATGGAAGAATCTTACGCTAGAATCCATATTGAAAAGATGCTTAGTACTTGGTAATTGTGGAAAAGTACAAAGCAACTTTTCATAATGGATTCTAACGCAGTAATTATAGTGAAAAAATTATTTCAACAAGTATTATACATATTTATTGCAAAGTAAAGGAGTTACACGTCCTTATTGTGGGTTATCTGATAAAAGAAATTCACAGAATTTTCACATTTTAATGACTGAAATTGTAATCTCGCATTGGTTTCGAAGAAATTTCAGTCTTCTATAAGGAAGAAAGTCACCCGAATTACTGGGAAACCTTTCTGCAGTGGGGAGAGGCCCGGCGTGCGCAAACCTGCCAACTTCTGAAAAAGCAAATGCAATAACACATTATGCTGTGAAAGCGGCAGCGTGCCGAGGGAGCGGCCAATTGGATAGTCTTGCCTATTTTTTTAAAGTCAGTCAGTTGTACATGATTTACATATTCACAAATCAAGTAGGAAGGCATCAAGTAATACGTACTCAAAAATTTTGTTGTAAAATCGTGGACATATTATTCATCAAAGATGTGGCCGATTTTTGCTAGAGTTCTCACAACGGTTGCCCATCCCCAGCCTATTAGCCGTCAAGATTTCAACTCTTAAAAATTTACAGGGTCAAGCACAATTTTTCAACGGGGATAATCACCTAAAAACTATACACTCCTTGCTGGAAACATGGATTGAACGCACATTCACTAATATGGTTACGGAGGGATAACCACCGACGTTTCCTGACGTGACAGACACGCATGGTGGCGGTCAAAAATGGCGGTCGGCATGACACACGGTGGCGGTCAAAAATTTGGGCTTTTTCAATATAGTGTAGCCTATTATGATGGCCAGACATTGACGGCGTCGATGATGGGCGATATTTTGCGTCGTTGAGCCCATATGACTTTATAACTTAACAATATAATAACTGACCTTAGAAAACTTTCTCCGTCGTTAAGGTCAGCTGATTTTACTAAATTTTACTTAAAATGATAACATTCACTTAGCATTCTTTTTACAACTCCGTTTGCAAAAATCATAAATATTCGGCGTTTATACTCCAGTGAAGCGTAATATGTTCCACCTTGACGGTAATACGTCAGAAAACTGAACGCCACAGTCCGTTAACTCCACGTCAGAGAACGTAGGTCGTAATTCCGTCCTTAGAAAAGATTTAGCTTTGTTTATTTTTATTTACAGAATACGTGAAAAGATAAGGTTACAAAGGAAAAAATTAGTTATCAGATAGTTTTCACTGTTTCCCTTATTATAATACATTTCATCAAACAAGTAGGGAAGAAATCTCCCAACTTACTTCAAGGTGAAATTTTATTTTCTTTTAGTGCACTAGGCACCCTCAGTGGACTTCCCTTTGAAATGGACCTTTCAAGTGTCTCCCTTCCATACAAATGCATTGCGCACCAAGTTCAATCGGAAACTTAAAAGGCAATTAAAAAAATCCAGGCAGCCACACTTTCCAGCACTAAAACGAAAGCGGGACTTCATTCGCGTGCGCGATAGCACGTCATTGTTCTTCTCTTCTTCTTCATCTTCTTCTTCTTCTTCTTCATCTTGATCTTCATCTTCTTCTTCACTTCAAAACTTCATCACGGGTTTGGCCGGTCAAGTTTTCCGATAATGAAAGTACGTACGTGATACTCCCGAGTAAATTGATTTCTCAAACTCGGGTGCCGTCCCGGAAAGCAGCGGGAGAGCCTTTAAATTACTCCGCCATTGATAAGATGACCTAGTCACCATGGCAATCGCGGTCGGCTGATCTCCCATCAGCCGCTCAGGATTACACGCTCCCCGGCCGCCGTATCTCTCTATATTGAATCCGGGCGGTAATTACTTCCGCACCCACTGCACCCACGCCCAGGAGCGGTTACGTGTCGCTCTCAGCACTTGGGAATTGGTTCGACATCACCCTCGAAAATTTGATTTTTTAAATTTACTTTTTAAATCGATCACTACACTAAATAGAGCCCCCTTTAAACCCTGGGAGATAAAAGAAATCTACTTTTTATGATATTAAAGAATCGCTAGTCTAATATAATTTCAGTCATTTATTTTTTCTAACTCTCTCTTTAAATTCAGGGAGTTTTTTATGGCATTTAATCCAAGCTTTATTATGCTAAGTACAACATTTTCTCAATGAAATTATGTCGGTGACATAACTGGATAGGCTACCCCATCGAAATACTTCAGCCTATGTATCCGAGAGTTAAATGAAATTAAATATACTCAAGGTAGAAGTTAAATACCATGCTTGCAAATAATTACATCGCCTACAGATTATTGTAATTTTCATTGGACGGGTACCGGATAAACCGAAAAACTCTAATTGGACATCAGTATACCATTACTCTAATTATTTCATTGCGTTATCTTTTGCATATATAAGCGAAAGCAATTAAAAATTTGACGAGCATTCATAATAATGACTATCATTAGCTGAGAGTTTGAAAATTTAACCTTCTCATAGTAGCATATCCATTAGCAAGCCACGCTATTCACCTTGCGCTTGGAATTGACGTTCCACCCAACTAGTCCTGTACACACCTAATCGCGCCCATGCCTTCTACAACACAACGCATGACGCCAATGACCTACACTATGATACGTAGAGAATATCCTCCGTATTACGAGATTAATTAACCTCAATTAGGCGGCATCACGGTTTCATTTAGGAGTACGGAAATCATAGAGAAATAAAGTGTTATTAGTACATGCTACCTTCCATATATATCCGTTTATGCGTATCGTAAAAAAAGAAGTCAGTTAGGTAATGGATCGAAGGTGTAATTTATTTAATTACTCCCGCTCCTGAAATTTAGAAGATAGCCAATCACTGTCAGTGTTATTTCTTAGTCATAATAACCCCTAAGACAAGGGGGACAAGGGGAGTGATGCGTCTCAAATAGCCTCTCACCTCAAATGCCAACCTCACCTTCCCGTGGTATCACCTGTGTAAACTGACGAGGAAATGGCGACCGAGTGACTCCCGGTATAAGGAGTCCCCCCATTACCAAGTGCCAACGGTCTCGTAGAGAGCGGAAGAGCAGGTAATGGGATCAGGCCACTCCAATGTCCTAGGGGTAGGAAACTGCCCCTAAAAGCGGAAGACCTTGTTGGGAAGGCAACGGTATTGGAATGCAGAAGGCAACGGAAAACCAGTGTATTAAAGATCCTAAGGATATTCCTTGCATTACACCATGATGATGGCTTCTTATGCTAACAGTAAATGTTTCGGAGGTAAAATAGCTTCCCAGTCGGATCTCCGGGGGAAGCAACAAAAGGAGCAACATCGAAACAAAGAAAAGAGATTGCGAATAGGAACGTGGAATGTAAAGACTATGCTACAATGGGGAAAGCTGGAGAACCTTAAAAGAGAAATGGAAATGAATAAATTGGATTTGACAGGGCCGAGTGAAGTGAGATGGGATGGGCAAGGGGAAATGAGGAGTGATGGAGTCACCACATTCTATTCGGGAGAGCAGAGGGGAAAAAATGGAGTGGGAATAATCATGAGAAAGGAAATAGCAAAAGAGTACAAAAGGTAATGTATGTAGATGATAGATAAATAGCGGTAAGAATTGGAATGGTTCAGAAGGATCTACTCATTATACAAGTGTATATGCCGACATCAGCTTATGAGGAAGAAGATATAGATAGAATGTATGAGAAGATTGAAAATGTATTAGAAGAGGAAAAGGGCTGCTGTAAGGTGATTATGGGAGACTGGAATGCTGTGGTTGGAGAAGGCGAAGAGGGAACTTTAGTGGGAAAATATGGTTTGGGAGTAAGAAATAAAAGAGGAGAAAGATTAGTGGAATTTTGCAGAGAGATGAAATTGTTTATAGCCAATACATGGTTCAAAAATCATAAAAGGAGAAGGTATACATGGATGTCACTAACAGAAGATCGTTATCAGATTGATTATTTCTTGGTTGAACAAAGATATAGGAATGCAATTAAGAAATCAAACGGGTTGCCGGGAGCTGATATCAATAGTGACCATGTCCTAATAAGGATGGAAATTCAGCTAACATTGAAGAGAGTGGAAAAGGCCAAAGTAGCAAAGAAATGGAGCCTGGAAAAGATGGAGAAATGGATAGGGAAGATATAGGGGGAAAACTGTCTAAAGCAATTACAAAAGATTGAAAGGGGGAGGAGGGAAGTGAAGAAATTTGGATGAGGATAAAAAATTCTATAGTAAGTGAAGCAGAAAAAGAAATAGGATACTATGGAGGAATCAGAGCAAAGAAGCCATGGGTAACAGAGGAGATGTTCAAGAAGATGGAAGAAAGGAGGAAGTATAAAAATAAGAATGGCGAGCAAGAAAGAAAAATGTGTCGAAGGTTGAATAATGAATTGAAGAGGGAAACTCAAAAGGCAAGAGAGAAGTGGCTTGCGGAAGCATGTGATGACATAGAAAACCTCGAAAAGAAAGGAAAGTATGACCTGATGTATAGGAAGGTAAGGGCAGTAACAACTGATAATAGGAAAATAAAGAGTAAAATGAGACAAATTGAGAGTATAGACGGCAGAATTATGCACATGAGAGGAAAGAAATACAGAAAGATGGACAGAATATTTGGAAGACCTGTATGGCTCAAAGGAGAAGCCAGTGGATTTGGACTTGGAGGCAGAAGAAATGGTGCCACCGGAAGATAGAGGTTATTCAGTGTTGAAGAGGGAAGTAGAAAAAGCAATTGAAGAAATAAGAAAAGGGAAGGCAACAGGAATGGATGAGATCCCTATTGAATTTTTCAAGTGCTTAAATGAAGAGGGTATGCAGGAAATTGTTAACATGTGTAACAAAATATATCACACTGGTGAATGGCAAAAAGATTTTGTAAGAACAGTGATGGCACCAATTCCTAAGAAGCCTGGTACACGGAAATGTACTTAACATAGAACGATAAGCCTAATTACACATGCAGCCAAAATAATGTTGAGAGTTTTGAACAGGAGATTAATAAGAATAATGGAAGGAAATGTAGGGGAGGAACAATTTGGTTTCCGGAAAGGGAAGGTAAAAAGGGACGCCATTGGCCTGCTAAGAATAACTGGAGAAAGGTATATAGAGAGAGGAAAAGGAATGGCGCTTTGTTTTATTGATCTGGAAAAGGCTTTTGATCGGGTTGAATGGAATAAAATGTTCGAAATTCTAAAAGAGAAGGGGTTGGTATGGAAGGAGAGAAAACTCATTAGAGAATTATACATGAGGCAAAAAGCTGCATTAAAAATAAATGAGGATATGACAGAATGGGTGGATCTTGGTAGAGGAGTAAGGCAGGGATGCTGTCTGTCGCCAACTTTGTTCAATATATATGTTGAGGACATGATCCATAAATCTTTTGATGGGAGAGAGGAAGGAGTCAGCATTGGAGGTAGGAAGATATGAAGTATAAGATTCGCAGATGACATGGTAATATTAGCAGATGATATGCAATCACTTCAGAGGTTGATAAAGGTTTTGGAAGAAGGGATGAAGGAATATGGGATGAAGATAAACCTAGGAAAGACAAAGGTGATGCCAGGAAACTGTGAAAATTATACGAGTGTGAAAATAAATGAAGGTGTAATAGGAAAAGTGAAAAGCTACCGGTACCTAGGAACGATGGTGACAGACGACTGGAGAAGTATTGCAGAAATAAAAGCAAGAATAGCAATGGCAAAAGAGGCCTTCAGCCAAAAGAAAAACTTGCTATGCAATAAAAGCCTGGATTTGGAGATGAGAAAGAGACTAGCTAAATGTTATTCATGGAACGTTTTCATGTATGGATGTGAAGCGTGAACATTAGATAAGAGGAAAATGAATATAATAGAAGAAGCTTATGAAATGTGGATGTGGAGAATGATGGAAAAAGTAAGATGGGTAGATAAGATGAGAAATGAAGAGGTTTTGAGCAAAGTAAAAAAAGGAAGATCGCTCCTAAAGGAAATAAGGAAAAGGAAAGGTAACTGGATGGGTCATGTGATGAGAGGGAAAACTATAATAACTGTGGCACTTGAGGGTTCAATTGAAGGAAAGAAAAAGAGAGGAAGGAGAATTAAATTGGCGGATCAGGTGAAGAGCATCAGCTATGATGAAGCAAAGAAGGAAGCTCGGGACAGAAGCGGATGGAGACAGCAGTGGTGTACGGGACCTGCCAGCGGGCAGAACACCAGATGATGATGAATAACCCCTATCAAAGCACCTATTGCCCATCGCGAATGTGGTTTCATTTATATCAAGGGCCCTTTCGGTGAACGGCTGTTTGGGACAGGTTTATAAAATAAACAGTACAATGAATTTGAAAGCATTTTATCAAATTTTTTGAAGAAATCGCACTCTCGCGCCGAAAAATGACTTTTGATGGAGCGACGCACGCTGGCGAAATGTTTTTTAACCTGCCAGTTAGCAGAATTCTGCAAATAAGCTACAGTCAAGGCGAATGCTTCAACTAAATTTTTTAAACTCATTCAAGCAAGAAGTATTTAAACACTTATGCTTTTCATCACAGAGTAATGATAAGCTTTTAAGTGGGGACAGTTGACGCAATGACATAAAATTAACAAACTTAGTTTCACGGAGGTCCTTATCAACGTTCTGCCGTTGCTCATCGCGCATCAACTTCGCTCTTATCTGTATTGTTGTGCGATACCAAGAGCTTAGGTTCTGTATCGAATGGAAGGCATGTGCGCCGTTGTGCAGCAAAGTCATAAGAGCACTGGAGCGAATGGAATGCTCCCATTATACGACGACCAACACGCTAAACACAATGTTAAATCACAACGCACCGATTCAGAATACGTTTTCAAGAACTGGTCACCACAGGGAAACTCAAGCGCCGGCATTTGAATCGCATACCACGGCCGCAAAACAGATTGGCCTCAAGAGCACTCCGCCTCCCTCAATTCCCTCTACCTGTCACTTCACCCAAAGTGGCGCTGTCAAGTCCGCACGCACGCCACGAGAGGCCTCTAGTGTCAAGCTCCATTTTCGCGCATCACCGAGCGGGGACGTCGACGTATTGTTGCGTCACTGACGAGGGGAGTCAGGGGGTGGTGGGTGTGTGTGTGAGAGAGAGAGAGAGCGACCGCGTAAATTCCAGAGGATGTCGAAAAGGTCGCAGCGGCCGGCGTCCGTCTGTCCCTCGTCAAAATGTCGCCGGACGGAATGCGGATGGCGAGCTCGCGCGAAGGTGGCCGGGCCGCGAAAATCCCGACGCCAGAAAGAAATTCGAATGGCCGACCCCAACCTCCCCTTATTCCACCCCAACCTCCCTTATTCCACCCCATGCCTCCCCCCACAATATTTTCCTGCTCGAGGGGCGCGTCATTGGTTTCCGCTCGAGTGAGAGTATAAATTTCACATTCATGCGGTTAGGACTATTGCATTGAGCACTTCCCATGCCCATGCATTTATGCTCTCTTTTGTACGATGTAAAAAGTATATTCATATATTTGCTCAACATTCAGATTACATTGTTAATTGAACAGGGAACACTATAAAGCTATAAAAGGTGAGGGCGAGGGGTACTATGGCCGTACCCTATCCTGCATACAAAGTATGTCGTCCAGCCCACCAATTTTCTTGAGGTTACTTCATCAAATGCCATTGTTCAATATTTGTTTAAAACTCGAGATAAAGATAACTCTGGGGCATTCAGGTAACTAGAAGTTTAAACAAGAGTAAGTTATAAATCCGTAATTATTTGATTTGAGCAAGCTGATACCAGATTACAACAGCTGACATTACTTTTTAATTTACTAGTGAGTTGCGAACGAAATGATAAAGATATGTTGAGTACTTTTGGCATAAATATGGTGGTTTTTAATATGAAGGAATGGGTACTCAAAAACAAAAAAAAATGTTGAGTGGTAAACATTAACGAAATACATATTTTTTTGAAAATTAACAGCCTTTTCAATTATTTAACTAAAAGGTGAAATAAAACAACACCGGTTGAATATCTCTACTAAAAAAGAAATCGTTATACCGAAAGTGCAAGAGTACGAAAATTTCCCGATGAAAATATCTCCTACTCACAATAATCACAGACCCAAATGGTCCTCAGAAGGACTGAATTTTCCATAGAGCAATATATTTTGCAGCTAGATTTACTCATTGGAAAATTTCGAATAACATAAGGGATTGTGAATCATCACGTTACTCTTGACCCAATTATTTCAAAAAGGCGAACCGCACAGCTTGCTGTCAACGCCATCACGATTATCGTAAAATGACCAACACGGAAACCGCAACCAAAGATTGTCCGCGCAACATTATGTTACAGAGAATTTTCTTGCTTATTTTCCATCATAAATTTTTTGGAATTCCCGATTCAAATGCTGATAGGAAGTGAAAACTAATTTTGTAAATTTCACAAAGTTTATTATCACAGTACAACCAATTTCACCCGTAAGGTTTAAATAAGCAAAAAAATGTAATTTTCATTGTATCTGATAAGGCTTGATATAAGTAAATCCGATTGCACCTACGGTAAGTTTTTCTACCACATTTACGGAAAAAAGTTTTGCACTCATTCAACAAAAGAGAGTTCCACAAAATTACTTCAAATAACATATTTTTTACAATCGGAATATGTGGAAATAGAAGTGATAATGCCTAGGAGAGAGAAGAACTATAAAAATGGCGAGCGCAATAACGACGCTATCAAAGGTGTGCAAAAAAGGCGGCTAAGACGGAAGAGCGTTCCCTTAACTCTGCTGAACATGCACAATGGAATTAGAAAGGCACATTTCATCCCATCTCAGACGCGTGGAAAATCATCGGAACAAAAGAGAGAAGTGAACAGAATGTATAGCTATCGGCCAGGATGTTCAGACCGCCGAAGCGACGCAGTGCAGCGGCGGTCAACCGAGGAACGGTGCAACCGGGGGCTTTGACAAGGGGATGAATCTCGTAGGCCGCCTTCTCGAGGTGAAGGGTGGGTGGCGTCCGAGGAAACGGGGCGGGCGGGAGGGGGGGGGGTGTGCGATCCGATTCCGGAGAGCAATAACGGGCAGCCCACTTCCCCAACCCTCCCACAGGGTTCCCAACCCCTTCCCCCTCCGAATCGCCACTCTCCCCTCGAGGGAGGCAAGGGAAGGATTCCTCCCAAAGGATCACTTCCTTCTCGAACCCTTTTCCCCCTAAAAACCTCTTGAATTCAATCCCTGCCTCTGTTAACTTCTTCCCTCCCACTTACTCATCATACTTGTCATTTCTTCACAAACCTTCTCCTCTTTCACCACGGAAATGGCTTTGTATCCAGGAAGAGTTTTCGGCGAAAAGAATACAAAGTGATGTGGTTTCAGGGTGGATGTGATGGAACTTATTCAGAGATTAATAATTAATTTATAGCATTATTCTACTTTTTTGGTTCATTTTTTGATAAACGATCAGTGTCAATGTCCCCACATCACTGCCAAGAAAAAGAGCTAGTTGAATTTTTTTCAGCGAGCAATAATAGCTGATTGTCTGACGATGATGAAATCATGGGTCTGCATTTGACGTTAATTACTTGATTTATTCCGAATCCCTAAAGTTTACGACAATCCGATGTATGAGCTTTTCCTTTTAAAAACAATTATACACCTGAAAAGATGGATAAAAATATATATAAATCGCCAAGTTCAATGAAGCATCGAAGTATAGCCTCATTTACGCAAAAAAATCCTATATCCAGGTGATTTTCACATAGAAAAAATATACCACAATGTAATGTAAGAAACTAGGTCTTGTTAAACGTATAATAGGAAGGTCCTCGGATGAAAACGTCGAAAAGAGATGCTACTTCGCTCTGTTTAGGCCACACTTCAAATACGCCGCGAGCATTTGGGCCCCTGGTCAAATAGATTTAACCAAAAAAATTAATGAAATACAAAGGAAAGCAGCGTACTTCGTTAAAAACTGCTGCGAACGTACATATAGTGTCTCGCAACTTTTAGAGGAAATTAAGGTGGGAGCCCCTAGAGACTCGGAGGCTACACGATATGCTTAAGTTTGCTTGATAAATTCAGAACTGATATTTTTCAGAGCGACATAGGGAATATTATATGCCGCTCTGAAAAATATCAGCTCTGAATTTATCAAGCAAACTAAGCCTAGCGGGTAGCCTCCGAGTCTCTAGGGACTCCCACCTTAATCCCTCTAAAAGTTGCGAGACACTATATGTATGCCAGTAGCAGTTTTTAACGAAGTACGCTGCTTTCCTTTGTATATTATTAATTTCTTTTATTAATTTCATTAATTATCATGACTCCTCACTACGTCTCTAGGTCTGACAGATGCT
Source organism: Ceriagrion tenellum (assembly GCA_963169105.1). Classification (NCBI taxonomy): domain Eukaryota; kingdom Metazoa; phylum Arthropoda; class Insecta; order Odonata; family Coenagrionidae; genus Ceriagrion; species Ceriagrion tenellum. The sequence goes on from OY720633.1 coordinate 4,558,859, forward strand.
TTAAATAAGAGAGATACTCTGTCGAAGAGATAGGTACAAAAACTCGTTCTTTCCGCGAACAATAAGCGACCACAATAAAAATTGAGCTCCACTAAATACACTCCTATAATACATGTCACCATTTCATCTCCAAAAAACGTACACCTTTACACGGCTGGTGACCTAACACCCCCTGCCACACGCCCATGCGGCGGCTCGCAGGGGATTATGTAGATGTAGATGAATTTTGACTCCTCGATGTACATGAATGCGGCCCTATTAGGCTTCTCCCCTTCTCCCCAGAATACGTCCAATCATATACTTTTCAAAAATATGGAAACATGGTCTACACATCGGAATTCAAAATACGTTTAGAGCATACGTTAAGTTACACATGGAGCGTTAATTTTTTTTATATTTTCCATAGAGTTATTCCCAGTCAAGCATGATGAAATTTGATTCAATTTATAGAAATAAAACTTTCACTTCGTTATCGATGAATTTATAATTCGCCAAATTTGTATATTTCGTAATAATGCTGTTTCAGCATAGAAAAACATAAACTCGAGTAGAAACCGTCAATATAATATTCCATTATCCTGTGCGGACAAATTAATCTTATTTTCTACGGTTCGTACGTATGTCGAAAACGAAATGACGTAGATTTTCTACGATTTTGTCCGTAATACCGTAGGGTATAGTATATTCCGACAAAATATCACCTTCGATCTACTTTTTTGACAGTCAATCATCTAACTTAACTCAATGTCTCCACCTCAGAGGCGTTCTTTACTCTAAAACACCCCTAAAGCATTCTTTACTTTGATTTAATGCAAAGAAAGTCATGTAGTATCACTTAGTTTCAGGGATATGTTATGATGCGCAAGTTCTATGTATCGTAATTTTTTTTCTTGCAGAATTCAACTTTAGCATTGAAAAATACTACATTCCCTCAAGTAGAATCCATCTTGATAATAGACATATTCCTAGGAATCGAATTTTCTTCGACTCGTACACATGCCAAAAACTAGATGACATGAATTTCCTATGATGCTGTTACGTGGAGTCATTCATAATTTTAAGTCCAAAATGGAAAATTCAGAAACATCTGTAATACCCTTCGTAATCAAGTAAATACTACCGTCAAGCTGATTCATTGGTAACCTTTAATCCGACTATTATCTATGTCTCCATCTAAGAAGCATGGCACTCTCAAAAATGCTTACATTTTGACAATAGGCTACCTACTTGAAAAGTCCTTTATTTTTCTCTTTGCATTCATATGAGCCTCAGATTCAACAATAATGTCGGTGATCAATTTCACCAAACGTTTCATCAAAAGCACGTAATTTTGAGCAACTTCACGAATGCTATTCCAAAATTTCGCGAATTCGAAAGGAAAAAAATATTCGCACGGAATAATAAAAATATGTTTTATATTTCCTTTCGTTCGGCATTTGTCTCAAATCTGTGTGATTAATATTTCTCATTTAATATGCAAAATAAAAAAATACAAGCGAATAAAATGAACGCAATATTTTCTTACTGGAAGGAAATTTGCGGTACGACATACAGAGGGACTTTTCTTTTCATATTAAAAACCAGAGTAACCCTCCCTCCCTCCCTCAATGGATAAAATTTTCCTTAAATATGAATTTTATAGGGCACCAAATAATTATTTCTTGCTCAATATTTTTATCAAGAAAAAATGTAAAATTTTCTTGAGTAGAAAATGTTACAGTAATATTCGAATCTCTTCGAAAATAAACTCGAATAATGCATCTTAAAGACGTAAATGCATGTTAATTTGACGTGAGTCATCAATGAAAATTTTGTAAATTACCGAAATAAGTGCTTTATCTCGTAAGCGCTAATGTAAATCTGGGGGAGCAAAAATGGCGGAACGCGTTACAGTTTTAAGCATTAACCACCATCAACATAGGAAGCGTCCTCTCGCTCTACCTTTTTGGTCACGAGCCAATTTACTTCCTATTCATTCATGTGAGTCACAGCTTCAACAAAATGTCGGTATTAAAGGGGATGGGTCACAAAAAACGCATAATTACCCGAGATTTTACGAATATTTTTTTTGGCGTTTGTCTCGACTTTGTACGGCCAGTATTTATAATCTGGAAGTGCAGAAGAAAAGAGTAATTCGAGCGAATAAAATGGCCTCCATACGCGTATTTCCTTACGGGAATAGATTTTGCGGACAGACACACAGAGAAACGATGCAGAAATTACTGATGCTACGCAAACATTTAAACACCCTAAGGCATAGAATGTTCACTGCACCACGCTAACTTACAAAAAACGTAAGAATACCTTCAATGAAGAAAAAGGTTGTTTTCTTAAGATTTACACAGGGTTCTCCTAATATTTTTCTCATCGTTTATGGCTCGTAAAAAAGAATTTCCAAGGATGGGAAGAGCTGCGTGTGCGAGAGGCTTTTCAAAATTCTGTTATTCAGGAGGAAGTTTTACTGGAGCATAGTGGGACGGATGACGAGGAAGTTTTACCGGGCTTGCCAGGAGAAATGGAGAAAGATTCAAATGGAACAGTAGTAACTGTATGAAGAAGTTACACTGAGCTCGTAGGTAAACAAAGGTTATGGGGAAAAGGAGCGGAAAATTAGATGAGCTAGAACAGGAGAGAAAGAGACGAAGCATTCCGGGCGGTATAAATAATTGTTTAAACTGTCAAAAACTGAAAGAAGCTCATGGAATCAATGGAATGAAGGTTGCTTTTTCACTACAAAAGAGGCATGATCTATCCCGTTACAATAGCACGTATCAATTCTCAATGATACAGTGAAAAGCATTCTCTACATAATATGTCTTTAATTTATGCAACTTTTTGTTACGATAAGAACATTCATATTAACAGTCATCATGTATAACACGCATTGAATCTGCGGTGGAATTAGGAATTGAATCTAATGATGAGATTGGAACGTACAATACCTGTAAGTAACTTCGAATAAGACTCCAAAATAGAGATCGTCGATGCTCTTAGAATGAACATGTGAAAAGATAGGAGTAAATGAAACGGAGTGGAAAACTTCCAAAAGAAAGTCCAAAATTAACGAAAACAAAATGCCAAACTTTCAAAAAGCTTAATCTCTTTTACAATGAAACATAATCAGCCTTTATCAATCAGATTAGCCAGTATTTTTTCTATGTATTCATAATGTTAATAAGATAAATAAATAAATAGATACTTCGCTCGTCGTTCCTTTAAACCAGGGGTGGCCAACCCGCGGCCCGCATCGCCCGCGACGCCCGCAGCCATGCCCGCAGCCTAGCACATATTTCCGGCCCGCAAGATACATCACACTTTAATACAATAACATTAACACAATAATAACAACTCATTATGTTTCAATTTTTCACTCCAAAATAATGTCTATAGTGGGTCTAAATCTAATATAGGGATATATAACTTTATATGCGGCCCGCGGAGTTATGATGAAATTCCAAAGTGGCCCGCAAGATCATTTTGGTTGGCCACCCATGCTTTAAATTAACGGTCAACCACTGGCGCTGAATACTTCAGCGAATCACAACGCCTTCCTCCAGGACCGGAAAACGACGGAAAAATGAAAGACGCCGTCCGTTTTCGCCACGTCTGCTAAAGTTGATTGTAATGCCGCCGTAGCAGAGAAATGTATGGACCCTGATTAATATAGATATTCTGTCTTAAAGGTAAATCTCTGATTCCCTTCCCGAATGTTCTCCCCCTCAGAACGACGGAAGGTGGAATCCGAGCGAAGGTGGACCATTTCGACCCCTTCGCAAGGTGGGAGGAGTGTGCTCCTATGTGCCGCACCCTAGGACGGAGAGAGATAGCAAACACCACTCCACCCACCCGCTGCTCCTGAAGCAGAGCCAAAACCCCGACCGCCGCCCCCGAGGGCCTCCCTCCCCTGGTGAGCGAAGAACGAGGGTTGGTGGGGGGTGCAAGTGAGCTCACAGGGTGGTTGCCCTTGGAATCGATATACGCGGGCGACGCGCCCCTTCCCCCGTTCCACCCTTACGAACCCTGTCTCCCTCACCCCTCTCCTACTCCTCCCCCTTCCTCTACGCCAAATCCCCAGACTCTTCTCCCGAAATATTCATCCCACGGCACGTAGAGAAAGATGCACAGCCAATGCGCGTGAAAGAGGGATTCTGGTGAAAAGATATAACATTGTAAGATCATTTAGATCTCATTTAAAGATAAGATTGATCCAAAATAACAATTACGGTACATGATTTAACTATTATTTTATTAGCCACCCTACATTTTGAATCCCATTGTTAAGATGGCCCAAGAGACCGAATGAATAATGAAAAATCGGAAAACAAAGAAAACTTAAGTGCAATTTTCTCATTATCCGCAAGCATGTAATATGAATTTGATACAATGAAATAATTTATATCACATAAATGAAACAAAATATTGGTGATTTTATGTTGTAATTAAGTGCTGCAGATAAAGAGTAGAAACGCTGTGACATCCGTATTAAGATAAGCTAACCATCCGTAGAAAAAAATAACCAAATTTTCAGAGAAACTCCTTATAATATAAATTCATATTATTACCTAAAAATAATATTAATCCACGAATATCAAAAATGATTTTTCTTCCTTTATAGGCATCTTTAAGGATCAGAGGTAAAGCTAATTTCTCTGTAGCCAAAATATCATGTCAGAATTGAGTAACGTCTGGTACACAATATGATTATTTCCTGTACTAGTGTAAAGTCAAGTATGGCCACTTAACTTGCCTTACTAAGATCCTTATAGTCCATTTCTATGCTTAAAATAGATTTTAAAATATTTGAGAGAAAATATACCTTTTATCAAGTATCAACGTCCGTTTCACGTGGATTAGCTAAGTGTGTAGCCCCCGTCTTCCATACTCCCCCTCTTCCATTCCCCCCCCCACACCCTTCCCCTCCCTCAAAGTCTCCAAACGAGAATACGCACATCCCGCCGGCCATCACGGGCAGACGTTGCCCCTCCCACTCGCCACCGGCCATTCCGTTAAATACTTAAAAAGTCGGAAGAGGAGAAGGAGTGGGAAAGGGGCGAAGGGTCAGAGCGGACGGCAGAGGAGGGGGGAGGGGGGAATCCGAGGAAGTGAAGGGATGTATACAAGGTTCGAGAGGGGGACGTGGATAGGGTGCGTGGCAGGAGGTGAATCGGAGGAAAAGAAAAAAAGGAGGAACGTAGTGGGGAAAAATGGAATAGCAAATTGACAGTTGGCGCCGCCACCGACGCCGCAACCCTCCCGAGTTTAATTCCAAAATCCTTTTGTGGCGTTTCCACGAGAGGTAAGACATGTCGAGTTCTCGCAAGATATAAAGCTCAGGGGGTGGCAGCATCAACAAGCGAGCTGTAATAACATCAAAGTCGACCGCTTCCATCCTGCCGATGGCTAATTTGGGAATTTGGTCGAAGGAGGGCGAGGCAAATAGAAATAGAGTTGAAAATAAACGGTACGTATTGAAAATACAATATTCGGGCCTAATAGGATAACCATGAGGGCGGGGCCACGGCATGCGGACCAGCCAAAGAGCAGATTTGCGTCTAGGTTTCATGCGAGAACGCAAAGCGGATGGGGACGAAAATCTATCCGGCACCCGTTCGATAAAATCAATCTTGGTTATCCATGAATATAAACACTTCCCTGTTTTCAAAATACACACTTCTAGCTTTAGTTCTCGTAATAGAAGCATTGTTCAACTTATGAGAAATCAAGGTCTTTCTTTGAAACTCGTTCTGAATTCAACCAACACTTTTCCCTTCGCTCGCCCACCGGCTGTAACTCTGTTCTCATTACAAAACAAGATACATAATCTGGTAACACATTGAAAAATAAATTAAGTTAGGCAATTCATAGCCAGCGACAATTAATTTCGTGACTCTGAAAGTGATGATAAAGGAAACTAAGAGAAAACATCACCTCTAGAATCAAACGATTTACGCAGCTCCCAATACTTGCTAAAACCAATAACACAACTATGAAAGTTACTTCCATGACGCACAATATCAGGAAAAATTTCCCCCCTAACTTGGGAAAAATTTCCTTACCTACAACACTCTCTGCACCCGAGCACTTAGGCACCAAAACGCACAAGGTGCATCATGCAGTACGATAGCATGAAATTTCAAAACGCACCACAGAGAAGATAAGCAGATGAAATTATATAAAGTTGTTTTAAAAGTAACTAATAATAATAGGTCCTAATAATATAAGTTGGGAATGATAATCAGAATGCGTACTAAATATTGACGATTGGACAAAGTTAGGTAACAAAAGATAATTCGCAGTAGTTATTCTTTAAGTCAGAATTTCGCATCTCTTGGTGCCATTCTGTATAGTAAACACTGAGTTAACTAATTGGTTGATGACATAATCGTTTCGGCAGGTAAGATGCAGCATAAAATCTGTTTTCGATAGTTATTTCCAGGAAATTATTATAATACACTGTTGTTGAAAGCAAATTCCATTCTAAAATTGACCATAAAACAAGTATTTATTCAAAATTCGCGTAAATGAATTCGCTGAAATGATCAGCGCCGTATGGGATTGAGGAAGACACCCGCGGGGTTTTAAGCGTGCTCAAACACCTGCTAACTCATCGCGAAATTGCTAGGAGATATTCGAGGATCTGGAGAGGAAATCTAATTTCTGTTTCTTATTATGCAGATATAAATTTACAATCGAAGTATTGAGTATCGCAGTATTGAGAGCGACGGGGAAATAGACGTCCCTCGTAAAAGACGAAGTTAAATAATTTTTTCGAAGTGTTTCGAGCTTTTTTTCAAGTCAATACTCGCAGTTTGTCCTTTAATTCAATTTTTCCGTCTCGAATTTTCGTGGGGCAGGTGAACGAATCAAAATAGGGATGCCGCTTCTGATTTAGAGCGGCGAACCCACATTGATTGATTTCAGCGAACCGTTTCGGGGAAACTTTGGCCTTCCCCCTCCTCCGTGCTATCTTTCTACACCCCTGCTTCCTTTCAGCACAACCCCCCCGCCCCGCCTCCTAAACCCTCGACCATCTCCACACTCTCCCTCCTTTCGTACAGAAGTAGTCACCTGATACCCCAGTCGCCATCGTCAGGGGAGGAGAGCATCGGATTCCTGCCCCTCGATTAATTAGCGCTACTTTTAAGCATCAGAGTATCACCCCACTCATCCCCCAATCCCTGAGGGTATCACGGCGCTTCCATCTCACCCCCCGAAGACATCCATCCGCCTCTTGGACCACCCGATCCACCAGTCCCCCTCCCTCCCCTTGTCTACAAAAATTCCGCCCACCCCCAGCGGAGTTCTCCTCCTTCATTCCCTTTCGCCGCAATATCAACACGACGCGGCGAAGGAAGCTCCTTCAAATTGAACGTAATTAAACTCGAAGGAATTCATGGAGGTGGGATTTTAAGTAGAATGAGGAGAAGGGAGGGGGAAGGGAAAGAACCCTCGAATTCCTCGAAGAAGGGTTGATGCGTCTGAGGGCTCGGATGTTGGAGGCATGGCACACGCAGGAATTTGACAACGAGAAGATGCCGTAGCATTTAGCAGATGCTCCGATTTCGACAATCTAGGCGAATTATTGAGACTGATTATATATTTCAATGTGGCACACAAGTTATGTCGTGTTTTGCTGAGAAGGAAAAACTATGACACTTGATTAGCTCTTGTAACATGTATATGTATTTATTTCTTTCAAACAGAACATTGAATTAGGTAGTCTGAAGGTAACGTTTACACCTAGTCGATCCACCTTGGTTCCACGAGTCTATTCTCAACGCCCCGCAGCTGAAACCTTCAAAACAAAGAAGTCATGGCCAAATCAGGATGTCTTTTATAATAAAGCAAAACCACTTATGGTAGCATTAATATTCTTTTCAAATTTAATAGATAGTTTATTTATCCTAGAGCTTTAATATATGGTACCGTTTGGTCAGGGCCCTGCCTCCAGCGCCCTTATGCCGCCTCGTTGTACCTCTTCGGCCCCCATTTGGGGCGATAGCGCCCATTTTGCTAACCACTAGTGTTCAATGTACATAATTTAAAAGTCACATAAAACATGGGATTTTAAACACAAACATGTTTGAAAAAATTGCAATTCCACAACAAAAATATTGAAATTTACCTGAAACAAACCATTAGTAGATTTAAAATGCCGCATTGCCTGTCTGATGCGTGACATACGTAGCATGATTTAATTTTTTAGCTTTTCATATTTGAATGTAATTACCTTTTAATTCTTTGCTGGATTCAGGAAAAGTATTCACAATTTCTTCAAGAAATGAAAGCCAATCATTTATAGTTATGCATATGGTAGTTTGAGCGAAAAATCATTTGACTTATAAATCAATGAATTTGGTCTCATTTTAAAGAAAAATATCTCACCTATCCAATAACATAAAAAATTCTACCCCTCACGACATTACTTTCGGAAATATTGGCCAAAATATACCAGCCCTTTTACATGGGAAATGGTACGTTAATGCACTTCAGTGAGACATTATTCACAAAATGAGATATTTCTAACACTTGGATGTGGTGAAAAAACTAACAGCGGGTTGTTAGTATGTTTTCTCAACTATTTTTGAAAATTAATCACATTATGACCGTCACCGAAAATAATATGTCAAGCTAAAGACTTATTTAGATATTTTCATTTAATTACTTACAATTTCTGTCATATAAAACTATATTATTGCACCATTAATGATCTAGATGATTCTTCATCGTGACCTCTTTTTTTTTAATATGAAGTTATTTTCCTGGAGATCGTAGGTCATAATTCATGTTTAAACTGCTACTCTTTCACCAACGCTTCGCATCTTTATTTATGCTTCATCATCTGGGCTTACAATGAAAATTAATAGTTGCATTGTATTGTACATCAAATGAATCCAGTTTACAATTTAGGTATTCAGTTTTATAAAAAATATGTATACAAGTGATTTTTGTATTACCTCAGAGAGAGTTCCTTTGGAATTACTTTTTGTTGATACCTTCATAGCTATTTATTATTTTTTTGTCAATTTTTATAAATTTAGGAGTTAAATAAATCGAAATAAAATTAAGTGTTGTTTTTATAATATCAAATTATAATAAATTTTACTTAATTTGGCGATGTCTGTTCTTTTATTGTCCATTAATAATGCAATATTTAATTGATGTGTCCTACAGATGGAGTGAAATCAAAACGTATAATTCAAATATGGTGTCCCTATTTATGACAATTGGGGAACTATCTTGCTCTTTACTACTTTAAAAAAGAGAACTTTGCCACATTTATTCTCAATTGGCTTAATTTAAAAATTATGATAATTATTCCAAACTCTGATAGGTTTCCGACATTCGTCGCTTATATGCTCTCACCCTTTGGCCTGGATAAACACATGATAAGGATTGGTTAGTCTATACTATCTGCAATAATACTCGCACTCGTTCCGAAAGCGAGGTTTATCATGTAGTGTTTTGGTACCATACATATGTTTTCTACTGATTCAATTACACACGTATATACAGATTTTATTCTTAACGAAAAACTGTACATTTCTCAAGTATATAACTTTTGTTACAAATATAGCGAAAACAACATATTTCAACATAATTTCGTTTAAAACCGTTCCAAATACCCGAACACACGTTTGAAAACTCTAGCCATAACATGCTCTGAATAAGGAATAAAATTTAAAAAATAACTCTTGTACAACCTCCATTCACGGTGAATTCCAACAAATTAACCGTTGCAAATAATGCAGATGATAGATGAAACGTGCTCCAAGAATTTTCTTCGACTTGGCTAAAAATATGTATGAAAATTAGCACTCTATAATCAACAAACATGGCTCCAGCCCCATAAAGTCGTTTGTACCTGGGGGTATTAAAAAAATTAAACATTTTTACACTGTTTCAATTAAAAATTTTGAAATATTTAAATTCCACTCATATTTACCTACTGAGTAACTCAATTACGGACCACGACAAAATGAATTCATCCGTGATGCAAAGAGAGCACACTTTTGAATTCATCCGCAAAAAAACATTATGAACTTCGAAACCTCGGCCGACATTAATTTCTTGATGGCGAAGCAGCATGGCTGGAGAATTTGGAAGGAGACGGAGATGAATGAATATTCTGGGATGTTTGGAATATAGAAAAAGAAGTACGAGCACAATAAGAGAGCAAAAGGAGAAGCATCGGGAATAGAATTGAAGTAATAATATACCAGGAGCCTACCCTCAGCGCTAAAACACCTAATCATGACCAATCATTCCAAAAGAGTGTGAACTTATTCTTCTCATTACATTATAGACAACGTAGGCAAGTGGACCGTTTCTGCATAATCAACCAGATTTCATTTCCCCCCCGAACCCGTCATTTCCTCAACCCATTCAAACATTCACCTCGCAAAACCACGCGTGGACGATGAGCGTGAGGGACGGGAGACCGTCACTCAATTGCAGCCGCCGAACTAACCAAAGGGCGGTGAACGGCGCGCGTGTTCGGAAGAGAGTAAAATACGGTATTTACTTTCAAAAGCAAACATCATGTCAATAAAAGTGACATATTATCGTATGCTGATGTATCATTATTGCAGTTATCATATTTCTAAAAGAGGACCATCCCAGATACGCTTAATCTTACGTTGCACTATCCACAATTAATATTCAAACCCCAGCTCATATTTTCTAGGCTGGCTAGAACGTTATCACTTTAGGTGTACAAGGAAAGAAACAAGAGGAGCACGCCTGGAAACAAAATTTACCTTCAGAATCATCGCCAGAAAAAAAACAGATGTAAATAAATTCATCCTCTAGCAGATGACCAGCAAGTTATAAAAATTGGGTAAGATCCCCCTTCGCGATCACAAAAAATTGAAATTTTCTCGTAAACCTAACTATAAACTTGATGAGATCATCGTAAACTCAAGCTAACCCTATGCATATTTTATTTTAAAATATTCGCATGCAAACTCTCATTCACATTAACTACGTAAAATTTTCTCCGGACATTACATATTATCTAAATGTTTTATGCTTATATGGGCTGAGAATACAAGTTTTCAAAAAGGCTGGAGTTCCTGATACCCACAGAGGGGTGACCCATTGGTAAATTTGGATAAAATAACTTTAATATGAAGATGTAACTACTAACAACATAAATGATTCTTCTTAAAAGGCTCAACTTTTTCCCTTTGAATGATGGCCAGAGTGACGCCACTAAGCCACACGTCGCAACGTCTCTGAGAAGTGGGGGCGCGGAGGGTGAGCGATGGCTTTAGCGGGACAAAGTTGATGATGGGGATATGAGCAAGCAAGGGAGGTGTGGGCGGAGGGGAGGCAGGGGGAGGGAGGGGGTTGAGAGGGAATGCCGGGAGAAGGCGGGGAATTATAGCTTCCGAAGTAAAATTGCGCGGTGGGCTGGCGGGCGGGTGGTTAAGGCTTTAATTGACAGAGTGACGCATTCAGAGGTCTTGTCACGGCATGCGACGGCATCAAGAGGGTAAACAAGAGAAGGGCGCTCGGCGGAGAGGGAGGAGGAGGAAAGCTGAAACGCTGAGCGCGCCCCCGCGCGGAAGAGACAGGGGGGAGGGGCGTGCCGGGAATTAATCGCAATTGTCACCCTCTCTAACCCAAAACCACCCCTTAAGAGATGGGGAGGCCTCTCCCCTATCCCCTCCTCCCCTTTTATCAACCAATCGGCCTCCCGCCCCGTGCGCCCGTGCGTGACTGACCAGTCTGTAAACATGCGCGTCGTGCTCCGTGAGCCGTATTCGCAGCACGGGCAGACGGGAGAGTGACCGCCAGACAGTAGTGCTCACGCTTATCCCGGACCAACTAAAACCGCTGCGCTTCATGACTCGAGAATTTCGTGATAATCAGAGCGAGGGTGAGCGAAGACAGAGTATTTTTCAACATCGGTTCCAGAAATTATGGATAAAGCTAGGCCAATGAAAGCAATAGATAAAAGAGTATGAGGTGCAAGGTGAGGAAAGGGAATCGGTGACCGAAATTAGAAAAAAAATCAATAGAAGAGCAAAGAGTTTATATTGAGAGGTGATATAAGTTCTCTATAGTGATGGAAAGTAGAGGACGATGCAAGTGATACCGAAATGAGAAAAAAAACGGGGAAGGAGTTTTCGACGGAAGAGATACAGAAGAGCTAGAGAGAAACCTGATTACTCTATGAAAAACTGACATTAAATGACTGAACTCAAGTCCAAGGATGATGCCTAGTAGGGAAAATGTAACTAACTATAATGAAAATAAATAACTCATGAACTTTTGCGTCGCTATTTCTGGGGGTCGCTCCCTGTGTAGCGAATGAGATACAGGCTCCCACAACCTTCACACAGCTCCTTACCCAACCATTTAAGATTTGGTTCCTATTGGTAGAATACTATCACGATATTCCGCGTGGCGTTTATCACAAAGCTCCGTCAAACAACATAAACTTGGCATATCATCTACGTTAAATGGCTTCTAGAGCCATCTGATTCCCAAGTATTCAGGATCCCGTATTTTCCCGGGTAAATCTTTCAAGTTAGAAGAGCGCCGAAGCTCCAAAGACCCACTCCCTTATTCTGTTCGTTTCTTGCTTCAGGGATCCTATAAAATTCCGTTTTATTCATTGACCTAGCATTTGACTATGATTTGATAATCTGAAAGCAGATCAAACATCTGGTTAGCATCTTATGTGTCACTTCATACGAGAATTAATACAATCATGGTACAGAAATGCTCCCCTCGAAACGTACAAAATGAACAGTCCAACTCAATGGGCAGCCCGTAAAGAGTTCGCCAGGAAAGCATCAAATGTCTCATTAGTCGGAGTTGCACGTTCTGGCTCAGTGTGAAACGAACGTATGCAGGATAAACGACGCAGTGCAAATGAAGGGATGCTTGTAACGTTCTGAATACGTACGTATTTTGCATGCATATTGCTGCAACAGCACTAAAGAGAGTTGTCGCGCAACGTGCACTTGAAAATCGAATTCCCCACTGACGGTTGAATTAACGGCTCAAAAGATAGAAAGGCAGATGAAGGGCAATTAACACACGTCAGTGGGCTAAGGAAAAAATTACAACAGCCAGTCGGTAAAAAAAACACAACGAAAGGGCGACGGCGAGCGATTGAATTCTCAGTGGAGAAAAAAAATGACAGACGCCGGTTCGAAGTGCGCTAATTTGGGGAATTGGGTTTGAAAGTGGAAGCGGAGACTAGGGTTTTAGAAACTCCCGTCACATTAATTGAATCGCCTCTGAGGGCATCAGGTAGCATTCGGAAGGGCACGAAGAGATAAGCGGGGTGCAAGAGGTTAATTGCGTCTGATCTTGTGAGGGAAGACCGGGAAATGGCGCAGGCAGCCTATGTGCTGCCACGGTCAGTAGGCGGGAGCCGGGAAGACGACCAAAGAGGCATGGTCACTAATGCGGCTTTAATTCAATCAACTGGGCGAAAGGAGGACTCTAAACGTTACACGTCCATTTCCCAGCAGAAGCAGGTGTGGCAAACCGCGTGGTCTACCCTGCAGTTGTAATTAGTCTAGGACCCGGGAAAAATACAGTTCACATGGGTAAGTTCTAATTTCTAAATTCCGTCCTAGCTTTATACTGAGTAATAAATCATGGCCAGTCAAGTTATACTGATAAAATGTTGATCGATAAGACAGCAACTAATCATGAACCTTTTCCTTCACAAATGTGAGGGAGATATCGGAGAAGCATGAACACATAACGGGGACATAGAGATTAAACGTGCTACTTGAGCCGGAAATGAGTTTAGATTTTAGGGAATTCTATACTGGAAGAAAATTATCCAGCTTCAAACATTATTGAATTCAGAACTATGGATTAATTTACAATTTTCCGACATCAAAAGATAAAACGGAATGAATAATTGCGTCGACACATTGGATATTACAATGGATTCATCAAAATAATTTAAACTTCATGCATAAATTCATGAATTACGAGCATTTACGGCATATTCATCATTATGTGGCTGATACCATTGTTGGATTTTAGCACGAATTCGGTCGTTTCCCAAATTAATGATATATCACCAATCAAAGGCGCTCGTTTTTATGGTAAAGTATAATGCTAAATAATGATTAGTACGCATATTCAATTAAACATGTGCGCCAATGAATAATTTAAGGGAAAAAGTTTTAGTACTTGAAGTTTGATTATTTTACGAAGCCCGTCATTCCTGTGGCAAAGGCACAAACAGAAACTTTGATGAATTACATCGGCTGTTAAGGGATTCATTAATCGGGCGCGGCCATGCGGCGAACAATACATTACAAAGCTAATTGAATGCATTACAGTTTCCTGGAGTACGACAAATTTGAAAGCAAGATGGTTTTAAAGAAACCATGGCTAAACAAATTATCCTCAGGCTCTTAATATACGATGCTCATACTTTCCATTCATAATTTAATCGAAAACAGTAAATAAATCGACTAAATGTATGTCGTTTGTCCGTTCGCTTATGTGTCACCGTGGGTGTCTTTTGTCAGGTGAGGAGAAGGTGCCACCACGCCGAGTTGACAGGGATTCCACTCTGAGTGCAAGACACATTCTGACCAATGTGTGACAGGAATTGGGAAGCGCGCAGTTGGCTATGCACATAAGGGGAAAGCCCGTGCAATGTAAAAATCCTGATCGGCCAAGAAGATCGATTTTAATTCTACGAGGCCTACGTGTCTGAATTTAATTCGCGTTCGAGCGAAGTATTCTACTTATCCAAACTTTTCCTTCTAAATTGAACACAGATGCATGACTCCAGCATTTTCACTGTATGACGCACAGAATGATAATATTCCTGCTCACCGGAAGACGATTTCCCATTCAGTAGTTACAATTCTTAAAACCATTTTTTTTTATTTTTGTGTGGTTCCAATTTCCACTTAATACATCTCTAAAAGTAATTTATGACATTTTTTAGAGGCGAGGACATATATCCAAGCGGGACTCGAACCCTCGACCCCATGGTTAGCAAACGATGATTGACAATATTGCCTCTAGCCAGCCATTTCTGATTTTTCGTAAAGACGCCCATTAAAATCCCTCACTATTCATTCTAAATAGTTATTTGAGGCGTTTGGTGGACAGAGCAGAGACCTTCGCAGGCATTAATATATATTTAGATCAGAAGAGTGTAATACCCATTAATCAATCACAGGCTCTGAAATTTGAGATAAATACTCCACATTCCATGAGCAAACATCACTTAAAACAAAAGACTGCTCATCCGATTTAATTCCGTTTAACATACGCGCCAGGGTATGGGCGACGGAATAGGATGATCGCAAAATTTCAATTAAGGGCACTAATGAAAATCAAACCTCGGGACAGGGACCCCAGGCCGCTACCACGGCTACCTTTAAAAATTGATCAAAGGAAGGCAATGACCCTTGGCCGGCCGAAGGTCAAAGTTCACACGAGTTCAACTTTGTTTCCGAATTTGTTTGTGGTTCTGAATACACTCTAGCCGCAAAACTAATACCTACGAGCCTTATTGCCACGCCCTCAGTTGCAGGGGCGTGGTTTTTTAGGATGGCACGCATAATACGACCGTAAATGCATGCATCATCACAAGTTGAAAGAAAAAATATTGGGTACCCCGACGGGAAATACAATACATAACCAAGAGTGATTTGATGTAAATCTATCCACTAAACTTACATTCAACGCCTTATAACAACTCACGCCACCTATAAACATCTAATAATTTCCTATGTGTGTTCATTTTTAAGAGTAAATTTTTTACAGTGTTATATCTGTCCTCAGCAACAGAAAGAAATAAAAACCATCATTGGCATCAGCGCATCAAAAAATGTTTCCGGAAGAACAATTAACTGTAGCAACCATGAAGCAGCGACGTCATGCATTCCGGTTAAACAGTGGCACAACGGTGCTATCCCCAGCCAAAGCAGTGAAACGTCTCAATGACACATCATTTCATATGAGTATCAATTAAAGAAAGGTTGACTTCGGTGAAGGTATTTGGGGCACAACGAGAGAGAGAGAGCTCATGATGAAGCACTCGAAATATTGACGTTAGTCCATTTGGCATTGCCGATTTCGTAAATTAAATGCAATCACTTCGATAATCATTAAGAGGCCTCTTTAAAATTACATTCCATAATTCATAAGCCTGAATGAAAGAAGTCAGTTTGAGCTAGATAACACTTCAAAATGATCCGATGAGTTTCGCCTCGTTATAAATAACCTCTCTTCCACGGCAATAAAACTTCAGTTAGACTGTATAGCTCACGGGTTTCCAACCGGGCGATGGTGGTTTGCGGCACCGACGTTTCGAAGGACGATAGCAGACTACGCCTTCGAAACGGGTGATGGTGGTTTGTGGCACCGACGTTTCGGAGGACGATGGCAGACTACGCCTTCGAAACGTCGGTGCCACAAACCACCATCACCCGATTGGAAACCCGAGAGCTATACATTCCGAGCATTCGCCGGGAAAGACTTATATCTTACAAAACATCAGTTATTTTTTATTGCCGTGTTTGTTTATTCCCGTATGAGATCAACAAATTTACCATTATATTTTCCGAGATATTAGCCAAAAACCATTAAAACTGAGTAACTTATAATTTCCAGATGTAGACAAAAATTTAACTGAATATAATATGTATTGCTTTATATACAATAACTCACCGCACTATTCACCACAATAATATTTACAGTATCACAAAAACAGCCTGTTTCAAATGCGTTTTAAAAGGATCCCATAAAAAGGAATCATCGGCTTATTGGAATTTGTTTTTCAAAGAATATTATGAAACTTGTTTGGTAAGATGCAATATTAGGGAAGTCTCACAAAGCAAAAAATGTGAAACTGCGAATCAAAAACTGAATTCGATAATAATGAGTCACTAAGTTAATCATATATCTGTAAAAAGCACGCAAAATATTTCAGATTTCACCATTTCTTTACTTAAATGCACTGAGCTTCATGCACTACTACGGAGTAGCGCCCTAATATAAGTAAATCTTAAGTAGAATAGCTAAGATTGGCTTCGCAAATGTAACTTGGAGATAAAAGATAAACTAAATTCTGCGAAAGTGGTAATTGTTATATTATACTTCATTCATTCAATTGGCTCAATCACAAATCATAAATGAACATTTTTAAAAGTTTTGTGAAGATTATGTGCAACAATATCTGAAAAAAAAATTTAACCTGTACCTACAGGTTTACTGGAGTTTTCAGATACATTCGAATAGAGTTTTTGAAAAAAATTGCCTTTGACATTTGAAGGAGTCGATTTGATGGTATCATCGATAATCGTGGCAAGGACAGGAATAAAAAGGATTTTTGCCGGAATCTTCGATGGATGAAAATGATTACGACGAATAGTATTTATACTTTCCATTTTTAACATTTTGTTGAACAGTTACTTTCGGATCGTCATCTTTTATACAATATAAGTTTCAGCTTCATATAATTACTCAACTCATTAAGGAATTCACATTTAGTGATGAGCCCGTATTTTTATCCGCGAGATCTTTTTCGTGATATCATATGAATAGCCTCGGAAATCAACGGATGAAAACTTTTTCAAACTTCAAGCTATAGTCACTGTCTTATCCCTCATCAAAGGTCTGGATTAGTCACATTTCACGTTCATGATCGATGACTTAAATATACCTAGGGCAAAAAATTCTTCTTATTGAACTTAGTACTCATTATTGCGCTAAAAATATTGAAACCAACATCTTTTACACCGGTGAGCATTATTCATTGTCCGAGACCATATCATGTCCCAGAAACGCATTGTTTTTCATTCTACCAACTTTTGTTTATATATTACTAGCTGTGCCCGGCATGCGTTGCATTGCCTCTTTTTCTTTCTCAGCAGGCACACATATAAAAAGTACACAGTCAACAAATTCAATAGTTTCAGCCTTAAATTTGTAAACTAAACCGGTCGTGCAATAAATATTCTGAGTAAACTTACAAAGTATGCTGCTTCCTGAACATGAAAAAAGTACACACATTGGCATGTACAAAATTCCTCCAATTGCCTACTTAAATTTGAAAAATAAACTACTCCATCCTGAATTCCCCACTGATTTTTATACTTTTCATGGTTTGACCCACAAATCTTTTCCGAAATCAAAATTGGTCCCTAAACGACTTTTAGACTCAGTCCAATGAATTCCTCGTACCTACACAGAAATTTGTAACGTACAAATGATGCCATGAGTTTCCATTCCATGCCTATGCTGGGGCTTCCAAGTTAATAAAATATTATTTTGCTGAAGCAGTACAAATATTAAAGATTTTCGAGCTAAAATGTACAATTTTAGGAAAAAGCGAAGGATATACGAAAATCGAATGCAAGAATTTAAAATAATCAGACAAAGAGACCACTGCACCAAAATATATTTTACGCAAAAACAAATTACGTACCTTTTAAAACAAATAATGTCTCACTAATATAATTCTGATGCACGTGATTGAGCAACTCGTAAACGATCTGCTTCGCTTGCTTGGTTGCCGCTCCTCGCTTTTTTGCGAAGCTCGCGTGCCAACACTAATATTTTGAAACGACTGGCGCTCCACCTAATGTAAAATGGATTTAATAATTCAGAAACCTTCAGGGGCGAGCGCACTACAATTCAATGGTTTCTCAATTTCTATTGGTTAAAATAAGAACATCTCTCATTGGTTAAAATAAAGATCGTATTTGAAAAATTAGGTTTGGATTATTAGCTTACCCGTCGGGCGTTGTTGCACGAAAAGTATTCGAAAGATTAAGAGGGCCTTGGGGGGGGGGGGGATCGGCGATATTTAAAACATTTTTATACCTTCAACCTTCGAAACCTTCGCAAGAGTGTACTCAACAACTTCTTACAGTTTCTTGGCGATTCGTTAATTAAAATTTGATTTGATGTTTATTTTTGTTTGTTTATTTGGTTGTCAAGGAAAATGCGTAAAAAAATCGATTGAAAAAGAGAGAAACTTCATTCTTTCGGGCATGATACCACTAATTTTAGTAGTATCATGCTTTCGGGTATGCGATAAAATGAATTTCAACTGTATATCTTTAGTTAAAGTTGTTTTAAAAAACGAAATAATTAACCGATGCACAAATTCCAATGCTTAGAATTCCTAATCGGCTCAACTAAGCAATATGAATTCCAACAGCAATGACCAAAATCTGGTTGTCAAGCGAATATGGTATTGTTGATTTCACAGAAAAATATGTGTCTCTGCAGCTAAAAAAGCAATTTTCAGTCAATTACGAAGTGAAAAGGATAATTAATTGACAGAATTAAAAACTTCATTCATTCAGACATTTAATTAAAAAATTCCAACTCTCTATCTTGAGCGGAAATAATTTAAAAAAGTAAAAAATGAAACCACTGCACAAAACCCGATACGTACCGCGAACCATCTAAGGGCCCTGAGACTCCCACCTAAAGGGCCCACCTAAGAGGGCCATGGGACTTTTATGGGCCCTGAGATCATTTTAAAGTAGCCTATAACTTTCCTCCTGCCTTGAACTATTACTCGGCAAAATTTCAGCACCCCCTTGGGGGGGGGGGAGGGGGGGCGATAATTAAAAAATTTTTATACCATAAACCTTCGCAAGAGTGTACTCAACAACTTTCCAAAGTTTCTTGGCGATCGGATGAACAGTGTAGTAATGCATACAGGACACACAGACATGCATTCGTTTTTATATATATATATACAGCCATATTGAATCCATTAATTAGAAGTTTTCACTTATTATTTTGTTTTTGATACTAGGTTTGTAAATAGCGGCCTAAAGTATCCTGTTTACTAAACTTCAGACTAATGAAATAAGTTTTTCATACTTTGTCCAACTTTCGGAATTTGGTCCCATTTTGGGTCGCACAACCCAAGGGGCCACTGTTTATCTCCTGGGAGTTTTCTCAGCCGCCTCAAAATTTACATAGCTGTGCTTCCAACGCTACCGAGATATTACCTCACCTGACCGAGGCTATACATTTTAATTTTTCTGATTGCTTTCTGAAGTGTATGGTGCCATTCCGGACAGATCAATATAACATCTGTACATCATTAATAGATATCCGACACATACCAATAAAACATCATAAAAACAACATTTTAGAGAAAAATTGATGCATTTCTTCTCCTATTCATACCTTTCCACGAATAATGTCTAAAATTTAGATAGTGAATATTTTCATGCAAGACCATCCCTGATTACAACTGAAGTCCCTTCCCCGTCGCACAACAATCGCTCTATCAGATCGCTTTCTCCCGCGGTCATCGTATCTGTAATAATATCCCCTCCCTCAAAGAATACACCAGCAATCTCCACCACTCCCACAAAGATCGCCGGTACCCAGACAAACTTCTATTAAATTATATCCTACCCCCAGTGCCAAGTTTACCCCCCCTGAATAAGACCCAACAACATGACCAATCCAACCTTGTCACAAAATTCTTCACAAATATATATCAACTAATTATTTTGAACTCCCGCTTAAGAAAATTTTGGGCAGATATCAGTCGTAGAATCTGTCTTCATTATTAAGCCGAATGGTCAAGTGGTGTGATTCGTTTAGGGGGCCTTATGACGTCGTTAGAAGCACATAGATCGGGTACCATCAACTTTTAAAACCTTAAAGTTGACAACTTCGTGTTTCATACGGCTAACGACTAAAACAATCCAATAACACAAATTCACTCTGCTTTCTCTGTTAATTTTAATAACCTGAGGGAAGATTTCTAGACGTTACCGAATTCATCAATCAAATCTTTTTGAAGTGGGTCAAAGTTGATTCTTGAGTAATAGAAGTGCGACGCTAGTTAAAAGTGATTATGCCTTATGAAGGCATTTTAATTGCATGAGTCACACACTCGTGTAATGAATACAGATTTTTATGTGTGACTTAACTGTTTTATTCTTAATTCCACTTTGACACAGTTGAAGTTGGTAGATTCAAAAACAGTATTACATTCAAAACTGTTCCGAGCTGTATTCCGCGTTTCGCAAAGGCATATCGTGTAAGCTGCTGAATGAAATGAACCCTGCAATTCAAAATCCACTTCGAGGGAATTCTACCACGGTCACAATAATTACAGATATCCAATGTAAACAAGAAATGCATGAATGAATCCATCTTACTCGTAGTTGGAAATAAACGAGACTAGACTTCGCTTTTTCTTTTTTTAAAGTCAATCTAATTTACTTTATTTTCAAAAGATGCAAGTATAGCATATCAGGCCAAATTCCATCCAAGTTACTTCGTTTTTATTCGTCTATTCTTCATAACCTCGTGACTACATCCCTAGAACGACATAGTTATGAACCTTTATTCATTACTCTGGCGGATGTACTCTTCCCCATCCATATTATCGTTCAAATCCTCCCCAGAGCGGTCATTTTTAAACTATTAGCATTCAGCATACATGAATAAATAGGCTCATTACCCAAACGGAAGCCAAAATGCATAGGAGATCGAGATTGATGAGTAATTAAACTTCTATATCCATCAGTTAAACATTTCAAAAAGTGTCAAGTCCACATATTCACACATATTAGCATGCAAAATTGAAGAAATAGATATAATAAAGTTTTCACGTTTAATATCCATACAGGCAGATAATGAATGTTTACTTACTAGAGTAAAGCACTTAAAATATAAATTATAGCAATGAGCTAATATTGTGGAGAAAATATAGAATTCCCGCCGAAAAAGGGAGAACGATAGTCAAACCGACACTCTACCACCAAGATAAACAAAACATTATAACTACCCTCGGGGGTCAAGATGAAACCCACGCGTTTTGAACTCAAGAGCTTAAATAAGAGAGCTTTTGAGATAACAATCCCCACACCGGAGGGAAAACATCCCCGCCTACTCAATTCCTCCGCTTAAATATTGACGCCAGCATCCAAACAATGCCCCAAAAGTCGCCCCAAATGTGAGCTCGAATGCCAGCATCAAGGCTATAGAGGGGAAATATGTTTCACAGCATTGTTTCCACGTGCTTTCCGTGTCGTTTTGATAGCTCGAGAGGAGAAAGAACCTTTACTTATGTCTTCTTCCTTCTCCCGATTTTAGCTATAGAAGACCGCATCTTATATTTGGTTATGTTTTTGAATCGATAGTTTTCGATGAGAATATCGTGCATTTAAGGAGTGCCCTTGACATATCAAACACTTCATCGTTCTTCACCCTGTCTTGTACATTTCTCAACCAGATTTTAATTTCGAATGACTAAATCCTTTTAGATAATAGGAGGGACAAGATGTGGAGATTATTTTCAGAAGTTTTGACACTGTAAAACAGAAAATGGAATTTTTGGCAATTTTGCCATTTTGCAAAAAAGTCATTTTTGATTAAATTTAAAACTAAGGGAATATTAAATAATATACAAACAAATAATAAATATGCTCAGTGTGTACAGATCGAGGATCCGAACGAATGTACGTTGAAAGGAGAATAAATTTGTAAAGGAAATAATTTTTTGAAGTCATTTCCAGTAATTTTAAGCTAACAATATAAGTAACAGTCAAATATTATCACTTAATATTAAATTAATCCAAGGCAATACGTTACTGTAGGCAAGGGACAGCAATAATGCAGGTTGCACTTACCTGAAATAAAAATTAGAGGAAATTATGAATAGATAAAGACAACTTCATATAATATACATATATTACACTGGTCAACAAAGATTTTGTCCTAGAGACGTTGTTGGGTGATCTTAGACGTATTTTTCGTGCTGATTCCGAATCTGTGCTTAGATTCTTTCTATCACGTCTAGTTTCCTTAGGACAGCTGAATGTATGTTTTTGCTATAATGAAAGTAGTAATTTATTTCATTTATATATCGTGATAGCATGAGCAGGTGAAAATAAAACTTTCCTGTCAAAACATGTTGTCCTACGGTGTCAAGCCTTCCTATCCTGTCAAAACATGTTTAAACTTGCACTATCCTATCGTTTTGTTCAAAGCAATGCTGAATCAGCTGCCACTTCACATCAGTATGTGACTAACCGTTGGCGCGTGAAGACGTTTGTTTTTTCTCTGAAGACGGTTTGAGAATTTTGTTGCTCACAGGAAATTGCAGCTTATTACATTGTAATTGTTGTGAAGTGGCTTAGCTTTCATCATGCCTAGACAGTGCGTGAACCACCCCGATGACTTTTGTTACGTGTGCGGTGAAATTACTTTCAAGGCTCAAAGGCGGAACATTACTCCCTTTTTGAGACAGTGTTATAAACTTTATTTTGACTGTCCATTGGGTGACCAGGATAAAGGATGGGCGCCTCGTGTGGTTTGTAGCACCTGTGTAAGGCTTCTCACTGGTTGGACTGAGGGAAAACGTCATATGAAATTTGCCGTCCCCATGATTTGGTGGGAACTTAAGGATCATTTTTCATTTATCAAATGATTTAATGGTAACATTTACAAAAACCACAACTTAAAAAACACACACACACGACCCGGGTTTCGACGCTTGATCGTCATCTTCAGGTGCTTTTTAGGGTTTTCAAAGTCTTATATATAGCTTGGTAGGAGGGGGGGGGGGTTTGTGAGTAATAGGGTTAGGAATACCACAAAGTTAAAAAAGAACTTGTATTACTGATCATTTCTCAGACTGTTATTTTTGTTTAACAAAAATTAAAGGAATTACACCTAAGTCAAAACACACATTAAAATATCCAAATAACCTGGAATCAGCGATACGACCGGTCCCTCACTCCGAAAATTTACCAGTGCCGGAACCACCGGAAAATGTTAATCTTAGGGAAGATTCAGAAATTAATCAAGAATGTGAGAATGAAGGATTCGAAAACTCGAAGGACCCAAATTTCGGACCGAGTACATCTGATGGACCTCATTTTATAACGCAAGAGGATTTAAATGATCTAGTGCGCGATTTAAATTTGTCCAAAAAGCAGAGTGAAATCTTAGGATCACGATTAAAGGGTTGGAAATTGCTGGATCCAAATACGAAAAGTTCTATGTATCGATCTCGCCATGACGAATATAATTTATTTTTTTCTCAAGAAAACAACCTTATTTTTTGCAATGATTTTCTCTCTGTTATGGACACTCTTAATTTTGAATACAACACAGATGATTGGCGTTTGTTCATTGATTCCTCCAAGGTCAGTTTAAAGACTGTTCTCTTACATAATGGAAATGAACTCCCCTCGATACCGTTAGCTCATGGAACTGACATGAAAGAATCTTACGAGAATTTGTAGTTACTTTTAGAAAAAATTCACTACGAAAAATATAAGTGGAAAATTTGTGGCGACTTTAAAGTAATTGCAATTTTACTAGGCTTACAGCTTGGCTACACGAAATATTGTTGCTTCATCTGCGAGTGAGATATCAGACACAGAAAAAATCATTACTTGAAAAAAGATTAGCCAGAACGTAAAGCACTCGTTCCTGGATCCAAAAATGTCCTTTTTCAGCCTTTGGTCGATCCGAAAAATATTCTTTTGCCACCTCTACATATTAAATTAGGACTTTTTTAAAATCTTGTGAAAGCCATGGACAAAAATGGTGCTGGTTTTACTTATTTGAAACAAAAATTCCCTAAAAACAGTAAGGCAAAGATCAAAGAAGGAATTTTTGTTGGGCCGCAGATTAGGGAAGTGCTGAAGGATTCGGAATTTCAACAGCAATTGAGTTCAACGGAAATAAGCGCGTGGAACGCATTCAAAAATGTAGTTGAACATTTTTTAGGTAATATCACGGCTGAAAATTATCGCGATCTGGTGGCTAATCTAATTAAATAGTACCAAAAAATGGGCTGCAATATGTCTTTAAAAATTCACTTCCTCGACTCACACCTGGACTTTTTTCCACCAAACCTTGGCGATGAACACGGTGAGCGTTTCCACCAGGATATTTTACACATGGAAAAACGGTACCAAGGAAAGTTCAGCAACATGTTAGCAGATTACTGCTGGATACTGAAAAGGGACTTGCCAGATGCTAAATATGCGAGAAAATCCTAAGTAAGTACCCATTTTTTCACATTTTTTAAATTCACGATTTATTTGCTGAAACCCCCTTGAACTCCCATTTAATCCGGTTGTTCTAAGGAAACTAAACGCGATAGAAAAAATTTGAGCCCAGATTCGGAATTAGCACGAAAAATACCTCTAGGATCACCCAACAACATGTCTAGGACAGAAAAAAAGTTTTTTGTCGACCAGTGTTATTTACTACACATACATCCCACACTGTACGGAAATGACATGTCAATATGACTTAGGCATATGATGGAATTATCCGAATGCTAATTTTTAACTCTTGTACTCCATTTATTTGAGGAATCTCACATTGAAATTCAATTCACTATGATCTGAAAAGGTTAATTCACATGCACATCAATGTCACATAAACTCCACATTTTAAAGTATAACATTTATAATCACCTTGAAATACAAGTCACACGAGAAAACAACAATCATCATGAGGACTTTGCATGGACTTATTAAGCAACGTTAATGCCATTACTTTGACAGATCTCTCTCATCAATTTTTTCGTCTAAGATACTTAACATGTACCATACTTAACATATCGCTTAACATCGAAAAAGCCCAGTAAGCCCCATCACTTAATGAAAATGTATAAAATATTATCATAGTTACATTATCGGCTATGATTACGTTAAATGGCCTTCAATGGAGCAGAAGCAGGCAAAAAGTAGGAAGATATCGAAGAATACGTCGGTGTCGGTGGATATATATTAAAATATGAGTAATTCATGAAAATATCGAGTCTTCCAGGATTATCGGAGATGTGAATTAAAGTTATTCAGATGCCAAGGAAAGCCGCATATAGCAGGAGGTTCATGCATAAAACCTCTGAAAGATTTGGCACGGTGTTGCCACTAAAAGAGTTACAAAGAATGCTTGACAAGTGGAGGGAAGGGAGAAGGACACAAAAGCAAATCAAGAGGACGGAGTGACCAAAGAGAAGCAGATGACTGAACATAACTTTGGAGATGAGAGTGGAGGTGAAGGGGGGAAAACGGACAGGTATCCTGGACAGTAAATACTACACCTGCACACTACCCACAGGGCAGCCACAGAGGCGAAGGGCAAACGTTTTGTTAGGACGAAAGCCACAAAAAAAGGAGTGAATAGGTTAAACAAATTGGAAGAGGGAAAAGACAAAAGCAAGTTACATGACAACTATCACTATGTTTACCAATGATCTCAGATCGATCTGAACTCTGACCGATCTGAAAGTTCCAAAAGAGCCGGCTCAGATCAACTGGTTTACCAGCACGCAGCCATTTCGTCGCCTCAAGTTGCAAATCGATAAAGTATCGATATAAAAACAAATTCGACCATATAAATTTTCGATTGGACTACAAGGACCCAACCAAGAAGTAACAACACACTCACCTTCATAGCCAGGCAAACGATAACACTGCTGAAAAAAGAAGAACAAAGTACTCTGAAGATCTACACGATTTTCAGCCGGAAATCGTACGCTCTCAGCAGAAATCAGGTCCAAAACTGGTATTATTCACTTTCATAAACGTGAATTACGTGGCGAGCCATTCAGCAAAGAAGTCACGCGTATTATTCTACGCGGACTAAAAGAAACTGAAAAAAATGACTCTGCGAGATGAGGGAAGTGATGGTAAGGAGTGTGTGCGTTTGATGGGTCCGCAGGAACACTTCTCACGAAAGGGAGAAACTCATTAGAGGGTTTTCCTCGGAGAGCGGAAGGAGGCTAATTATACATTCAGCCAGCGTCCTGACCGCTCGTCATCTGTTTCTGACGAGAGAGGGACGACATGGGTGGGGGAGGAGGGAACCCTTTAACCCTGGAGAGTGAGAGAGAGAGAGGGGGGGGGAGGGAAAGGGAGAGAGCCAAGGAGTGAGATTAAAGGGCTCGGTCGCCCTACTCCTTCACTGGTTCGTTGGCCGTCGGGGGCCAAGGGGCGAGGGTGAAGAGAGAGAGAGAGGAAATATGAATTTTGAATGGCCATCAATAAAAGATTAAGGCCATGAAAGGGGGATGGCCTATTGATTCTGAGCGATTCATCGGAGCGCAGCAACAATGGAATGTGGAACGCGCCTACGCCAGCTTTCCGTGGAAAGGGTTATAAATATGAAATTTGGCCCGTGGTTAGCGAGATAATAGAAATGAAATGTACAGTAGCAAAGTTTTATGCATAATAATGACCAGCATACGATATGAAATCTACAGATAGCGCTGTATGTACACCATTTGATGACAAAAATTAATTAAAAACCTCTGGACCTCTGGTTAACATTTTTATGCGTGCGCCAGTTTTCCTTCGCATAAGATGAAAAAATAGGACAGTAGCTAGAATAGCCCATTTCACGAAAAAAACAAAATATGCTATAATTCCATTAAATGAAAACCAATCACTAACGTCACTTCTAGTACCATATCCCTTGAACGTTTTATTACATTCCACATTGATTTTATACACATTACATACTGATATAGGGGATGACCTATGATTATCAGGACAGTTTGCCTTCAAAACTTATCAAATAACGGTCACGGTTATATCTAGATACTTTCTCTAGTTGTATACATCCATATTTCGACGTGCAAGAGAACATGTCCACATCACAGTATACTACAAAAAATAAGATATTACGTTTAATGGTAAATATTATGTCATGTCTCAAAACCCTTCGATTACCAAATATAGTTTACCGACGCTCTCCCGACACAACGTAGATGGAAAACGAACATTGTTTCTTTTGGGAAGAGAGAAACAATTAAAACCACTTTCCCCTTCATAGGAAAGAGGGTGGTTCAGGAGGGGGATGACCATCTTGGGAAAGGAGGGATGGAAAGAAACCCAGCGCGTCGCATTAGCGTACTCTTGATGATAGGAGAGGGAGGGATTTAACGTCCCATTCGACGAACTCAAAGAACTTTCCACATGATTACGGATCGGGAATACACTGGAAACTTCCATCATTTCTGGTATTCAAACCTGAGCTCTGGGGAAGAAAACCAAGATCTTAACTCTCCACACCCAAACAAGCATCGAAAAAGAATGGCTAAAGGCTAAGAATGAGAGAGGCAATCTTCAGTAGGCAGGGTCACGAGAGATTTGAGTGAGGAACGAGGAAAGCAGATAAAAACGCATTTCAAGTGTTGGAAGGTGTATGTACCTCCCCTAACGTGCATCCAGCACAGGCTAACGATCTAGTTGAGACACTTATCCGAAATAGGTTAAGGATGTTCTTAGATACTCCAGCAGCATACTCGAGAGTATGATTGCCTTCATCCAATCGGATATAAGGACGAGTAAGCAGAGAGATTAACCTCACCAAAGTACGTTTGCACGATCAATTTACAGTTAATGACCTTCCATTAGGAAACGGAGAGGGTTAGGAAATTGGGCAGAAATTAAGTCTCCGATTCAATCGCATTAGAGATATTCTTAGAGTACATCCCGGAAAATGCAGCAACTTAGGGTTGCCTACTTTTAATGCATACTTTGAATCGGGATTAAAATACCACCTACCATAACATTCTTCTTAACTATATCCATCAACTATTACAATCGTGTCCTGCGAGCGGGGAGCCGTTAGACGCAAACGCTAAAATCTCACCCTTCCTATCGCTGGCAGCACAAAGTTTTCACCACTCTTGTACTAAAACGACTTCCATTAGTGTTAACATCACTAAATGACAATTGCTAATGGAACTATAGAAACTAACTAATGGAATTATAGAAATGTATGAGGCCTCAATAAAATATCGGACTCAATCTCAAGCATAAAAATTTTTCTAACTGATAATAAATGATAGTGGATAAGTCGTTTTGCAACGGGAACGAATACAATGAGTGCGTGGGAATTAACCTGATGCCTTAAGTTCGTGTATAACCACAAAATATAGAGTTAAACTCAAAACTGCCAAAAGTATTAAAATTAGGCTCAACGAAGGGTAATGAATGTCACAATTATTCCTAAAATGTTCCAGATGTAATACTTAAAATAGGAGAAGGCAAATAAGAATGCAAGAGAAACTGACCCATAAAATATCTATCACAAAGAATAAAGAAGTAAATTATTGGATTTTCCACCTGTCTAATAATGCGAAGCCAGTGGGTTTCTTTACGATCTTTACGATGTCTTCAAGCATGCCACAGTCCTCAACATGCCGAACCACTACGAGGACAGCAATCAGTTGTAGAAAAGAGATGTATTTGACAAATTGTTCCATGGCTACTTGGAATCGGATGTTTGTGGCCAAGGATTAAATTCTGCCAATTTTGTGCTGTGAAGCTATCCGTTACATTTTCCTATTCAGAAGCCTTCTCCGAGAACCTGATCCTGAGATAACTAGAATACTGCGCTGTACAGCATATCAATTTACCATTATATTCTGTTGATTTCCAATTTCAGGATGAATACAGATGAAATATATCAACTATCTAGTATCAGGTATTAATCGAGCCACTCTTTTAAAAGAAGGTTAATTTAAACTCAGAAAAATTATTTCTTTCGCTGCCGTTGACCAGTTCCCGTTTCCAATAACTAGCAAGCAAGAATGCTAGATAAAGTCACTTTTATTTCTTCGTCGACATAGCTCAAGATGCGACATGATCACATCTTACATGACACTTTCGAAATTCTAAGAATATATTCTAATTATATATATTTACAACTGGTACCAATGAAAATGTTAATTCTTGAGATGTATGACATAATTTTGAAGTTGTGAGCTCCATATGTAGGCTATACAACTGTCTGACAAGGAACCGAGGAAAATATAACGCAGAGAACCCAGATGAGGATGTATCAATGTCCGTGAAACGTAAAACATCTGATAGCGTCAAGGTCAAGTTCACGAAAGGTAGAAGGGGTGAAGAGTGAGCGCGAGGATATTTGGAGAGTTTACGGGGAATGAAGAACGTTCACCAAATCGACACCTGACATTTGATATCTGGAGTCGAATCATGTCGTTAACAGCCATAGGTATTTTTTTCCCCAAGTTGGCTTTGTTCCCTTAACGAGATGATACTTCTGGTAGTTTTACTCATTAAGATATTTGAATAAAAAACAAATGCAAGAAAAACTTTTGCCTCTTATTTTTGTAGAGAGATCTAATAAATAAATTCATCTCCCTCTTATTTCCTATCACCTACATCCCTTCCAAGTAGGTGAATGTACACGACACAGGCCAGAAAAATCGAGTAATGCTTAGGTATAGGATTGGCGCGTCTCGCCATATGCATTACGTTGAAGTCCGTCGTGTATTGTAGAGCCTGAGACTTTTACCGAGTAATTTCTACTTCATGGCCAATGAACCAAAATTTCATGAAGTTCAACTTTCTCATATGGGTAAACGTCTACTAAGAACATCAACGAGTACCAACAAGCAAAAGCGCAACAAATCGAGCTCTGGCGAGAATCCACTCTCCTAAGCGTCACTTTCACATGTCGATTATGGACAAGAGATTAACGAACACACATGCGGAAGGACAATCAAAATATCATTTGAAAAATCCGTCGCCGCATCCAGATCCGCACCCATAATCCGTGGCTTGATACGCGAGGCGTGAGAGCGGCAGCATGCATGGGACGCACAAGCGGATTCCCAGAGCGGCTGCGCCATCTGTTGTCGGGCGGCCGGATTACATCGCGGCTCAACTCGTGCGAAGAGACGAGCGGTATCGCCGTTCCCTTCGCTTCAGGCTTCAAATGGAACAGAGCGCTGAACTAGATGCTCATCGAGGCGAGCTAATACGAAAAAGGAATTGTATATCCCATTATTAATAGTATCAGCGATGCTCTCTGTGAAGTAAAGTACCGATTACGTTTTATGCAGTATTTTAGAAAACATACACGAAATAATTAATCTTTCTTCCCACCAAACAAGACTTTAAAGTGAAAATTATGGGTAATTGACACACATACCTTCCGATGAATCACATTTGCATTACTGATGAGTGTTGATTGTTCATCCTATCGCGAAATGTTGAAGATAAAATGCTCTATGGTGGAGGAGGAGATTAAGTTACTCCTGTTGGTCGAACAAAACTGATTATCAGTTAAACTCACCATCAATCAACAAATCACTAATAAATCCTAATTAGAAGAAGAATTTAACTCACAATTACTCTCAGAGGCAAAATTTTTCCATATAGACAAGGAATAAGAGAAAAATTTCTCAATATGGATATTTTTGCTATTTAACGAACGGCACAAACAACGGGTAAAAATGATAGGATTACGGCTAAAAAGGTGTTCTAAAAATCATTGTTTTGTCAGCAAATAAATAAAAACAGACTACTAACCATAGGTAGCTCTATAAACCCGGAATTATTCTGATTAGTGCCTGAAATGTTGAGCAAGGTAGCTACGTTATCGCACAAATACAGACATGTGGGCCAACAGGATCCAATTTTAATAGCATTCTCCGCAAATCATTGAAACACTCAATCGAAAACATCCAACTCAATACTTCGCAATATACTTTAGCGGAATTTAAGTTAAAATTTTCCGGTTAATACATGTTTCACAGTTTTTCTAGAGAGTAAGTTAACAGAATTTGCACTTTACATACTCGCATTTATATCCCTAAAACATACAACATCTAAATTCCAGCAAACAAGCATTCTTTTAAAAACTTTCACATAAAAACGTCCTCTTTAAATTTATCAGATGAAATCTCATCATATGGTCGGTTAGGCTTTCGCAGCGCTGTATTGCAGGTACTTCCATGGCTTCCGGGTTTTGATAACGAAACGCAGCGAAACCCGGAAGCCATGGAAGTACCTGCAAACTGAGGAAGTATGCTGACGCTGTTGATAAAAGCAATGACAGAAAATGTTAAGTCAGTAAAGCACCCAGCAAATAACTAATACAGAGGGCGGAAAAAGAGGACGAGGATAGTCGAATTCTCTGGGGAAACACGCACGCAAGGCGAGAGCCGATTGACAGCAATCACGATAGGCCGTGAGGGAAGAAAGGGCAGGTGCAGCAAGGTGGAAAGGAGCAATGGAAACGGGAAAGGAGGAGAAGAGGGGAAGAATGCAAGAGGAGCCGCTAAGATCACTTCCGATACATATTCCACGTACAACGATTTCCTGTGAACGGCGTCTCTAAGGGCTTGGTGAATATACGGAGGTGGGGGTGGAGTTGGAAAGGGGGTTGGGGGAGTAAGGGAGAGGCGGAGGAGGCTCCAGCGCACAATACCCCCATTTCACCCTCGGGGAACACCGCCGCCTCCCTCACAAGGACCTCGCGCCGTTCAGGGATCTCGTCGAACGATCTCACGGACCCTTTAACTCCCACGAGCGCTTTAATAGAGGGCTGCGGCGCTCTTCGATGGACGAGGATCGCGAGGAGGAATCGGGAGATTTGGGGAGGGATGGCTGGGCCCGGAGAAAGACGCGGGGAAAAGAGAGAAGTATAATGGGGGGAGGGACACCGTCTCCATTTGACCTCCTCTTTACTCCCCCTGCCCGTACAAAGAGTCGGTAGAATGTTGGCGATGACTCCATGCTGCGATAAGGGAGTTGTGTGCAATGAGTGTGCGCTTGGCCGAAAAGGAGCGCGGGGTCGACTTGCGACCCCTGAGAGTGGGAGGCACACCCGCGACCATGAATGCACCTGTGAGACACGATGACTGGGTGACGCTACAAGGGCACTGACCTCTGTGGCGAAACAGTAAATGTATCGTGCGCGTGGGTTGTACTAAAGGGTTAATAAATCTCACTATATTAGGAAAATCTATGAGTCTCATTTCCTGAGCTGATCCCTCCCTCCGGGAAGACGGTTATTGTCGCCAATATCCCCCTCAAAGACGAGCGGGATTTTACAAGTCTCCTTTAAGGTATTTAGAGCGAGGTTCTTCCCTACTAATAATGAAGACCGTACTCCAAGTTTATCATCAATTTTAGCAACTGTAAGAAGCATTACGTATATATTTTTACATTGTTGAAGAAAAAAATTTATTTTAAATCAATGATTTTATCCGTAATTGATAAAATATACATGAAAAAGGTTTTAACTTGGCCCATATTTTCACTCCGAACCCTTAAAAACCTCAAAAACGGACGACTTTTTTGCGATTCTAAAGAAGGTACTGTGACGAGTGATTGATTTTTTCCAAATAGCTGAGAAATCATTCAAGCTACGCATTGTAAAAGTTCTGACATGATCCTTACGCTTAACATTTGTCCCTTATAGGAAATCTCAGTGACGTCCTTGCCCATACCATTTCTAATAGAGAATGGCCGGAATTTTATTTACCAAATTTCTCGAAATGAAAAGAGATTAGTGTAATTTTAGGAAAAAGTAGTACGATATTTGATGATTAAGAAAGCTAAGGTATTTTTCTTGGCGATAATATAAATTCACTGATTTTTATGTAAATAATGTCTCAATTAAAATACCTTAAGTTGACGACGCAATCGCAGCGACGATTCACTATTCGAATGAAATCTCTCAATGAAGGCGGAATTCAGAACAGTGGAAAAATATTTCCAAGTACTCTATGGATTATTGAACCATTAACTATGAACTATTTTGAATTATTTGTTAACCATTGGGAGGAAATGTGCCATTTACGATTTGTCATTATACCAGTTTAATGTGATACTTTTGGATGGACGTACAATAAACACAGAACGCTAGTCATTGTGGATGAAAACGAGGCATTTAGCATTTGGGTACCACGGGCTTCAAACCAAATACATGCAACGATCTCATATAGTACTGCGCATGACTACCATGTAATCTCAGTCCTGATCAGTTAAACGCTAATCTTTCACCGTTAGCCGCTTTCACACGTGGATGAAAATAAACGTGGATCCGTTACATTGACAAATTATTTCAATCAGTAAAACTGATAAGCGTCTCACACCTTACTTAGGCCGTATTTTAGAACAATTTAACTTTATACGGCACACGCCATTGTAATAAGAGGAAAAATTAATTTACAAAAATTAAATTAGCAAAATGTTCTTAGGGAGTAAATGAACTATTGTAAGAAATACCATAATATCGGGCGCACCCGCTATCGCTTTCCCAAGGAAACTTTTGGATACCACAAAACCTATGGACATCGAGTGAGTTACTGAAGCGAGGTTTTAGTGGATGATACAAAATTCCTACACTGTAATAGGATATGCATGGTAATTCAAATACAATAATTTTTTTCTAGTAAGAAATTTCTGTAATTGCTCATTGATTTGATCAGTAGAAGTAGTTCAAAAATGCTTATTTATTACCAAAATTCAATGGACACCGTATTGATTCAAGATTGTGCTGACAATTTTCTATGAACTGTTGATAAATTTTCACTAAGAAGAGAGATATTTCCAATGGAAACTTCGGACGCGAAGTGCAGACTATTCGTAGAAAAACTGCATTTTTAATGTATTTTCTAATTCCGGAAGACGATAGGTATAACTAAAAAAATGTTGATAACTCTCTGGCAGTTAATCGAGTGCTACTAGATACCGAAAGGAAATTATTTACACCAACCTATATATAAAAAAATAAAAGAAGAGAAAATGGGAAAAAAACATTCATATATTTTTCCTGTGGAACATAAGCTGAGCATTTGAACACATGGTATGCTAAGAACATTTAAATAAATTTTTGATAGACTGCCAGTGCTTCTATAGAGAAAGATCATTATGAAATCCATTTCATTTGCAGCCAAATTTGAAGGCTTGATCGCAAGGAGTATGCGAAATAAATAAAGAATATAATTCCGCCTACTTATTGATTAATTATATTACAGTGTAACGGTGATACTTCTCGATTATTTTTGTTAATCGCAAGCGAAAAATAGTAATAATAAGTAGTACAGAAAAGGCTGAAAACGCAAAAAAGTTTAACCGTAAGGTGATTGGAGCAAAGTTTATGAAAGGGAATACTTTCAGTAACACGTATAGTTTGCATTAAAAAGCTGTATTTCCTTCACTATCCCCAGGAAAAAATTAGTCAAACATATAGAGCAATTAAAAAAGGAAAATATCCCACTAAATGGTTTTACAACATACAAAGAAAGATATCTCAGGAAATAATTGAAGAAACTCTCCACGTATCAGGATAGTTTGACTTGATTGACCCAAGGATAACAATGTAACCAGGGTAGTTTTATTCTCCCGTACGCTCTGCTGAGGAGTAAAAGGAAAAAGTGCATGACATTTCACGATACAAGGGAAAATACTACCCAAATGGGCAGAACAAAAAGAAATCCGGGTGAAAGGTATCATTGGCAAACTTCCATGGACGGCCTAGAGAGCCTTTTTGTTTGAGTTCATTCCACGGAATCCAACTCTTTTGCAGCTCAATCGTAATGGGCCTACGAAGCGAAATGGCTCGATATCGATGATGCTGGCAGTATCGATTACAGCATTCGTGCCTTTCGTGGAAGACTCAACTACTCCCAATCCCCTCAACTGGAGATAAGACGAGTATATGCAGGATAGAATTATTTTCCCTTGGAAGGACTATTTTTTTAAGTCTTCTCGCCGTCAAAGAGAGCTTGAATTTGGTAGGAACTTGAAACTCAATGAAACGTACTCCCATATCGAAGTCCATTTGGCCTCAAACGCCCATTTTCCTATCTCCAATAAAAGCATCAATTATTTTTACAATCCGAAATCGAACACCATAAACGGCGGAAAAATAACAGCGAGAACAGAGCCATCCTGTTCCTTCATAAATCTAACCATCGTTGGACGGCAGAACAAACTGAATGCATTGAGAAAGAAACAAATTGTAAATATTGGATGCACTGAAGTCAAAACGTAGAACATTTACATTTCCCAGATAAATTTAAATTTAAAATAAAAAGGAAAGCAGCGCGATTCGTAAAAAACTGCTACGAGCGTACATATAGTATCTCACAACTTTTAGAGGGACTAAGGTGGGAGCCCCTAGAGACTCGGAGGCTACACGCTAGGCTTAGGTTGCTTGAGAAATTCAGAACTGATATTTTTCAGAGCGACATGGAGAATATTATCATGACTCCTCACTACATCTCTAGGTCTGACAGATGCGATAAAAATAGAGAGATACACAGCCAAACAGATAGGTACAAAAACTCGTTCTTTCCGCCCATGATAAGCGATCACAATAAAAATTGAGCTCCACTAAATACACTCCCATATTATACATGTCACCATTTCATCTCCCAAAAACTTACATCATTACACGGCTGGTGACCAAACACCCCCTGCCACACGCCCATGCGGCGACTCGCAGGGTATTAAGTAGATGTAGATAAATTCACGAAAAACATCACCACGCAGTCCCTACGAGCTAACACCAGATGATTAACAGTCACGTACATCAAGATGTGCATCAGTTATCCCAGGTAGTTAGAATGATGAAGACCACAAAAGATGGAAAACAAAATTAAGGGTTATGGCTCCTTTTTGCATTAGCAAGATAACTAGAGGGACATGCCTTCCGGTGCCTCTTTCGCGTGTGTGCATCGTGGTAGACGACATGTATCGTAAACGTTCCAGTTGGCCTCACTGGATCTGAAAGAATTGGAATACAGTTTCGTACTCCTTGTAAAGCCTTAGTCAGTCCGGAGCTGAATTTTATGGTCGCGCATTTCATTTCCAGTATTGAAATATACATTTCCAAGATCTAGAGAGCGCATAACAGTTTTCTCTGTTAAAGTTTTTTGGAGCTTCCTTTACATGGCAACTGATATCATGTAATTAAACTCGAGCTGTATGCATGAACAGTGGCACTCAGCAGAAAGAAGCAGATTTGGATGAAGGATTTGTTGACGGTGGATCGCCATAGTACGAGCGCACATAATACGCCAACGCAGCCGGTCTAGTAAGGGCTGGTTGGTTACCTGAGGAGGTGCCCTATGATTGTAAGGTTCTTCTGCACGGCATCGGTAATTCCGAATCTCGACCGTGACGGAAATATGACGTCACAGCCACAAAAATTTCATATAGAGCCACTCCAAAGTAAAATTTCGTCGGGGGTTTTTATGTCAGATCCACAGATTTTTTCGAGCTTTGACTGAGTAGCCTTTACTGAATAAAGAGCTAGGTGTCTCATTCAATAAGGAATATCGGAAAGGAGGTTAAGACGGCGGCGTTACGTAATCCTCGGAAAATCCGTGAGTATGACGTCAGAGACTATAACAATTCTCAACTTTTGAATGGCCCCATTTGAAATTTTCAAGGCTTTGACGTCAAAATTGCATCACTGTTGAGGTTCAGATATTCCAAAATCTTACGGAATAACCTCCTGAGCTCTGTTACACTATCGCAGACTGCTAGGTAGGCAAGGTGTTTTTTGGAGAGGGGATGGTAGAGATAAATCTGGCGTCGTCATTACCCCGCTATTGACAAAATGCACCAAAGAGACAACGATTTAACATCCAATCTGACGGACGGGCGGACCCGCTCACTTTCACGCGGGATTTTCGCAATGAAACGGCCAATTCGTGTGAGAGAGAGAGAGATGATCCCAAGGGAGAAGTGTAAGCCTGACGTCACGCGATAAATCGATCGCTATGCGGTGAACGCGAATCGAGTTTGGAAAAGAGTTGAAAAACGGCGTTTGGCGCACGCGGTTGCGCGAGTGCGGCACATCGACGCCATCTCCACGGCCGCTATTGGAAATGTTCTTGCGATGAAAATTGATTAAAACACGTTACTTACTTTCAAAACATACTTTCTATAGACGGGAGGATATATGGACAAAGAAATGACAAAGTAAGTTCAAGCTATGAAAATTGTTAAGCCAGTATAATAATTTATCAATAAAATATTAATAAAAAGCTCGAGAATGATGTATCACGAAGTTTCATTCGTCATTTGTAATAGGGATCATGAGCTTCAGGTCATTCAATAATATGAATCGAGCATTTAATGACAATTTGTACTCCTACTGAATATTAAACCAATAGATTCAGACTACTACGTACGAACGAGGAATACATTCATTTACACGTAAGAACAAGGGGCGCACTGAGGTACTTCATCTTTTATAGAATAGTCACAAACCGAAAGACATTTCACGCGAACTTTTAAGTTCGTATGCCATTAATTCACAAACGCGACCCGGAGTGTCAGTACACCGCAAATATCTCCTAGTGGTGGGTCGCGGGCAACGGTATGCTGGCACTCAACGTAGCCCTTTCAGAAGGGATCCTAGCTTGAGTCGAATAGTGAAAGCGGGCCTAGGGTATTACTTGTGCTTATGCTACAACAGAAGCTCCTAGATAAGTTTTGTGAATCCACAGAGAGATTGGAATTGAGGGTAAATGCGTGCAAGACTTAAGTAGCAGTTTTTGATACGGAGAATGGGGAGAATGGCTGTATGATGAGGGCGAATGGTGAAGTAATTGAACAAGTGGATGATTTTGTGTACTTAGGTATGATATTTGCGAAAGATGGACGGATAGATGAGGAGATAAAGAGAAGTGCGAATGCTGGAAGGAAAGCGATGGGTAGCATGTGGAGTATATCAAGGAATGAGTGCCTGTCTAAGGAAGCGAAAATCGCCGTGTACAAAAGTGTACTTCTCCCCACTTTGTCGTATGATAGTGAAACATGGGTATGTCAGGATAGACATAAGAGTAGACTAAACGCCGTGAGTATGAGTTATCTGAGGAGTGTTTGCGGCAAAAGTAGGATGGATAGCGTTAGGAATGAGTGGGTAATAAATGAATGTTGGTTAAATGCTCCAGTAATGGACATATATGAAAGGAGTGTGCTTCGCTGGTTTGGCTATGTTGAGAGAATGGATGAGAGTCAAATATCGAAACAGATATATAAGAGTGAAATAAATGATACGAGAGGTAGAGGTAGGCCGAGAAAGTTGTGGTTGAATGTGGTCGAGGAAATTCTTAGGAGGAGGAATATTAGGAGTCTTAAAAACAGGAGGGCGTGTATGAAGCAGTGTATGGGGGTAAATGAGGCAAAAGAGGTTTGCAAGGATGGGTCAGTATGGAGGAAATTATTGAAGCAGAGTTAGGCGTACAAATATGTATTTATGAGTGAGACTTTGTGACTGTGCCTACCCCGGAAGGGAACGGCGTGATTGGTATCTATGTATGTTAGTTTATAAGATGAAGAGGCCTCTTTAACTGCCATCATTCACCAGTTTGGCCGCTTTTCAAGAAACGTAATATTCTTTATAGATTCATTTTTCAACAGTTCCCATACTTAAAAAAAGGTTCAAGTATATATAATATTATACAGTACAATTAGAATGGTCATGTTTGATTTTCCCCCTTCAAAATACCTGTCACTGAACGGTTCTGAAGATATAACATCGTCATCAAAGATCGAACTGTGGTTATGATGCTGTAACATCAAAACCGGTCAGTTAAATTAACGAGTTATCTCCTGGTAACGGTAGGTTTAAATGGAAGCAAAAAATGATCCTTTTGATTATTACATATGGAGGTCCAAAATTGGTGTAAAGTTTTCTTTTTTTTCTCAAAATAGGTCCTAATTAAGTCTATTCATGCCGTCCATAAAACCTATTATTATTCATCACCTCCCCCTCTTGCACAACATCCTTCCCTCTATCACACTCTTGAGCAACCAACACTTGAGCGTCCATTAGTCCCTCTTCCTGCACCAGCATCTTGAAAGCCTACATCAAAAAATAAAGGAGGACATTTCACTATGTGGCTTATTCTTCAACTATATCACGAGTCCACCAAGTAACTTCGCCTACCATCATTCCTAATTTCTCTTTATAATATACCTTACGTCGCTATGTCAACGCAATTGCAGTATCGGAAATACAAATATTCTAATAATGGTCCACTAAATAGATTTATTCTTTGCGACCCGGGTTTCGTCACATAATGACATTTTCAGGTGACGACGACAGGTTAGGTTCAGGTTGATGAGATCCGGGTCGTAAAGAAGCAATCTTTTTATTAGACCATTACTAGAATATTTTGATTTCCGATAAGGAGAGGTCCCACAAAGTCAAGCCTTAATTTATTAGCAATTGCAGTAGATGGTGAGGTGAGATAGACATATTATGATAATAGATTTGACAGCCTCATCGCCACATGCCGGTGAAGTAGTCCACGAGGGGCTTCCTTTTCGTTTCCCCGTCTGACGGACGATGTATCGGAATAAGAAGACATAGGAATGAGCCAGGAGAACACGTACCACGCGGGAATCACGCGGATATGGAGTGAGAGCGGGGATTGAAGAGGAAAGGGGACGTGTGGGCGGGAGGGAGGGTAACGCGAGCCGACGGAGACGAATGCCTCCGCGATGGAAAATTCGGTATTCAGGGGCGACGGCACTTCCGAGCGCCCCTCACGGAACGAGAGAGGGAAGGAGGAGGGTAATGCACGGGTGCACGTGCTCGGAATTCCCACCGTCCCCTCGTGATAAAGACAGAGAGAGAGAGAGGGAAAGAATGAGGGAGAGAGAGAGAGAAGGAGAATGAGCGAATACATTCCGCAAAACGCGCGCGATGCGGAAATGCAGAATTTTAAGAAGATGAATGTGAGTCTGGAGGACTTTTGAATTTGAGTGGAAATAAATTCACTGCATTTCCCAA
Organism: Ceriagrion tenellum; assembly: GCA_963169105.1. Lineage (NCBI taxonomy): Eukaryota > Metazoa > Arthropoda > Insecta > Odonata > Coenagrionidae > Ceriagrion > Ceriagrion tenellum. The sequence continues at coordinate 4,599,413 of OY720633.1, forward strand.
TACGAATGTTTTCCTGTTGAATTTAACGCGTGAGAGAGAGAAACAAAACCACTAAAAGCCTCAGAGTAAGGCCTCGACGAAATACTCAAATATTACTTTATGAAAGGCATTACTTGCGCATTCACGGTACGGAATAACAACATTGCTCACTCGTGAAAGTGGTGTTCATGCCCCTTTCAACACACTAATTCTCCAACAATGACCAAAGGGGAGGCTAACACTGTGTTTCACATTCGTGTAAAAGGCAAAAACACAATCACAGCAAACTAGAGGAGCCGTAAGACTTAGTTTTGTAAAATAATATGCAAAGTAAAATATCTAATTGACGTCTTTCAGAAAACAGATATAAATAAAACACACGACTAAGGCCACAAATATGACAGATGATAATAACCAATTGCTCTCTTCGCTGATTTTAGGTTTCTTTTACAGTCCCTGAAGTAAATTTTCCGTTTCGCTACTCCACCACACAAAGTAAGTTGCCCTTCAAAAAATCTCTCTGAAGTTATTTCTTAATTCTCCACCTCTTCATCACGTTGAAATCTATTCTATTTTCATGTCCTCCGCGCTTATTCACCTCTCTCTCTCTCCTATTCTCTCCATCCTATTTCAAAAGGAGCCATCTTATTTCAGGAGGAGTCTTGAACTCTCAAAACGCCCTCTTTCCGTCAGCCTCCGAATCTTCGCCATCAACGTCCTCACGTCCCCTACGATTATTTACGCTTCCTCGTCCGTCTTATTCTCCGCATAGCAACCTTATTTCCTTTCTTCGCCACGTCCAGTAGCATATACTTTCACTTTTTGTTCATTCTCATAGAGTATACTCCAAACCACGACGATTGCATTCCGCCTCGAAGAAACAATCGCGCCCTATCGTCTCGCACCTAATCCCAATCCAACCCACGATATTTGCAGCGTCCTCTTCACCGAAGCACCTGTCACTTTCGCCAAACATCGCCCCGTAACTGAAGTCCTGTCCCTTTCACCCCTCCTTAGGACGACCCGTAATCCCACTAAAAAAAGAAACAAGGAAACCGCCGCTGCCGTGGTTTTCACCGTCCATCCCTCCCTCCTCTCCCCCGCCGCGGTGCGTCCCCTCGACCGTAACCAGATCGACCCTCCCTCGAACCGCCACGCTCGGGGTTACAACCCCTCAAGGGGTCCTTCGTCCACCTCTCTTAAGTGTATTCCCCTCCCACGTCGCGCCACCTATCAGTTCGTCTCTTCACTTCCCACCGACCATCCTTCGTCACTATCTCCTGGCATCCGACATTCCCGCCTTCATGGTGGTTTGAGTGATACTTTCCCCTAATCATAACGGAGACCACATTCGAATATTTTACTTGATAATCAATGTGGAATTTCTCGTCCATTTCTATACTTATGTAACAACAATGATTCTCGAGTTGTGGAAAAATAATTTATATTACAATGCCAACGTTTTAACTTCTTTAAACTCGGTTAAACGTCCGCTTCCATCTCACAGGCGAAAACATTGTTCGCCAACTTCCAGTAAACTCATCACCACAAAATTCAGGTCACTTATAATTCCAACCTTTTGCATTTGTGCAATACTTTTCACCTGAGCCGTATGTTGAAAGCGCCTTCATAAACGGATTTTTTTGTGATTGTGTAAAAATGGCAGTAAGTAATTGATTTATCCATTTGAAATACATATGAGTTTATACGGGTCACACAACGTTACATATCCATATCCACACGAGATCCATTTGTCCATAATTTATAATTTTTTAATAAAATCTCTCCGGTGATTCATTTCATGACTCATGAAAAAAAATAACGGTACATTTAGGCAAATGACAAAAAAATAATAAAGAGGCAGATATTTTGCTATCATTGGACACATTTAATATCTTTCTTTGAATTAAGGCCATTTCAATGAATTTTATGTGAAACGATATCTCGCTCACACTACCTTACCTTAGCAATGCAGTGCCGACATCTTCAACCACGCATAGAAGTGTATCATTGATGTACCAAAGGTGTGTAAATATTACAATAATATTAAATTATAATTAAAATAATTACAAGTCCGGTATGTGGTAAGTTAACAAGATGTAATTCCTACATCCGCTAACTCCTGAAGATGTTGGTATTTCGAGTTTCCAAAGCGATGGTTATTAACGTTGGGACAATAATTTCATCCTCAAAGTCATCCATCCCTGCAAGCCTTCGCAAGGATGCCTCGAACTCCTTTTCACAACAGCAAGACCCAACACCCTCGCACAATTTTTTTTCTCTCCTCTCGGTTCGTCCTCCGCCTCTTCATTCTATCCATTTATCCCATTTTCTTTTTTGCCGTTAAAAATGATGGAAGGAAAATAATACACACTATTCCACTCCAACTCTTATTAAGTTGATCGATTACGACGATTATCGCATCAGATCGGAGAGCGGGGAATCATGGTAGAGACAAAACTAGGGCGAAATCGTACCAAATGTGTTGTTTCCATTATAATTTCCATTCTTTCCAATATAATCCAGATGATTAACGTTGATAACTTACAATTAGTACTGCCTGATTCAATTAAAGTAAATTTTATTCTTCCACCTCCGATTGCCCAACACCATCCCTTCTATCACGGCCTTCAGCTTCCCTTAAGCAACTGTTCTTACCACTTGCTCCACTTCCTTCCAATCTCATCAAATAGTATCCTTTCTTAACCCAATAACATGTCAAGCACTTCCTCGTTTGTCTCCCACACCATATTGCCCCCAATATAATCTGTACGTCTGTCCTCAGCGTCCAGGTTCTCGCACCGTACTCTGATAACAGGATACATCTGCGATACAATAAGAGTATGATCATATCAACACCGCTCTTATCGCCACAGACTATAATCTTCTCCAAAGTCGCTTTCATCGTAATCGTAGTTCTTATCGTTTTTATGTATTAATAATGTCCTTTTTTCCATATACAACCTCCTCCTGAACTCCAACATAGGGTCATTGCACGAGCTCCAGGCGAGAATGGAACTGGAGTCATAAACGCAAAGTTTGGCACTGTGCTCCAGATCTACCCACGATCCCTCTTTCCCCACCCACTACTTCCCACTTCCTTCCTATGTATCCAATTAGCTGAACCCAAAAAGCCACGATCACAATGTTACGATAACAAAATTGATCCAACGGATTCCGAGTATCCTTTGGCAGGAAGAACAGGAAGACAATTGAATTAAACATGTTCAAACAGGCGCTTCCCGCTAAACTTTTTAGCATTGAGGCCATGTGTCGGTCGAGTCATATTTTGTGACGATTTTTGCAAATAATATTAAAAGTTAAAACTTTATTCTAAAAAAAGATGGCAGAATCGAGAAACAAGTCCAGATAATTTTAATAATGCTAATTTCAGGTTTGAACCACCATAGGAATGTATATGATACCGAGTTTCCGAAACATCATTACCATTTTTAATTTGGATAACGTATCCCGATTTCCCTTCTTCCAAATAAATGCATAATAACTCTCGTATCTGAGAGATCAATTTTCACAATTAGCAGTTTTTTGGTCTGCAATCCGCTTTCCGATGCATTGCTTGTGTGAAGAAAGCAATTCCAAAACGTTAACCAGCAAATGCGCTTTATATCAAAATCTGGCGGCAGATTCTACGACTACATATAATTTGTTTATAATTTGGCCAACGCGTCATGTGTCGGTCATGATTTCCGAAAGTTTTAACATATCCTCTACTTAGATAGAATGTAACGAGGCAAAATTTGGCCTGGGTTTTTGCTCACGACAGTCCGATTGTTATAGTCAATGTTCAAAAAGGTATTCATTGCGTATGTAACGAAATGCCAATGATATATTTACGATGCAGCGATAAGTAGTGTGTATCAAGTAAATGGGATAACACGATAATGGCATCAGGATATGATGATTATAATCATTAAGTGATCTAGCGGTCAGAGTAACTTTTGAAGGAATTAAGTAATAAAATCACCTCATTTTTACAAATAGAGGCCCTTATGAACCTAAAAGTCTTTTTTTCATCTCATCATTTTTTTCTCCCGTCCATTCATCATCCCGTCCATTAAACCTACATTCTTCCTTCGTCTTCCCCCTTGTCAAACATCTCTCTCTCCCCCTGGTATATATGCACCCGTGCGAGTGACTTCGTACCACATCATTTGTTAAATGCAATGATGATTGGAATTTTGTCAATTTCGTCGTTTTAATAACGACAATGTTGGGTTTATTCACCGCGACAGTGGCTTTGTAAGCACGACTACGCCCCATGTGCTACAATGTAGACTACAAGCCTGAACATCTAGTGCGCATAAACCCCCCTCGAAATTCGCCTTGAAGGAAGATGGCTTGGTGGTGTAACTGGCTAACACACCTGACCAGCAATTGGGAGAGCACGGTTCGAATCCCGGTCAAGTCAAATGATTTTTTCAAAGCGAATTTCAACCCTGGTGTGTATGCACCCGTGCGAGTGACTTCGTACCACATCATTTGTTAAATGCAATGATTGGAAATCTCTCTCTCTCTCTTTATCACCGCCTCAAGTAGCCTATAAACTGTAATTCCCAATTCCAACCACCAACTTTACCTCCTCTTAATCTCATTCAGAATTTTCCAATTCACCATACCAAGCACTTCCTCGTTCGTCTTCCTTTCCGTCCACCACACAATCTCCATCCTCCTCAAAACCCATATCTCAAAAGCCAGCAGCCAATTATGTATTATTTTCTCAAGGTCCACGTTTCTGTTCCATTCATTGCGACACTCCACATCAAGCTCCTCACTGGCATCTTCCTTATATCCATACCCAAAGACCCAGTTGATTACTAAATGCTTCTTTCGCAACAGCTTTTCTCCTCCTAATGTCTATTCCGCAATGCCCATTTTTTTCAAGCGCACTACACTGCAATTTATACATTAGACGCAAAGAGAACTGATGAGAGCATATGCGTCCGCTGTTCCTACACTAGCACTCATCCATGCGGCGAGGGACAAGTTGAGCTCTGGGACGTCCATTCATTGAATTTCGCCGTATTCCGTGCACGCAGGCAGTCGACCTTAGCATCCGTGGGCCCCATTCACACGCACTCTCTCCGTGTCTCCTTTCCCAATTCCTTCCAAAAATATAAAGTGAATCACATTCCCCAAGACGGAATGTCTTCGGAGGATCAAGCCATATGCCAAGAGGGACGAGGCATTGCGGATTTCATCCGAGGCACGTATTCGCACGGTGGCGTCCGCAAGAAAGGGAGGGGGTGGTAGTGTGCGTGTGTGGGGGGGGGAGGGGGAGAGAGACGAATTGGAGGCGCGGAGGAGGATTGGTAGACGCGAGAATCCTCATCAACCTCTCGCTCTCCATTTTCCACCTCTTTTCCGCACCACGCATATCCCTCCGGAAGAAGGAATGGCAGAATGTCGACCCAGAAGAGCTCAACTATTCCCGTTTCAGTACGTATTAACTTGATAACATCAAAGTTCACTGAAATACCGGGATATCTATTTCTTCCGTCCTATTCTTGCACAAAAAATTTAGAGCTTTTCATTAAATCTAATATTTGTGCCCCAGTCAAATTAATTGGTAAGATTGTAAGACAGTCCCAAGGGTTAAAATTTAATTTAGCACCTTATGAGATACGAATCTCATCCAACATCACTTATTTCCCATGAGTCACGCACGATCTGTATTAGCTGCATAGCTCTCTATGTAATATCTCTCTGATATTCATGAAAAATTCAAACTAAATGTCATTGATCTGGGATCATCATTTCATCATTAAGATTTCATTTATAACTCATGCACCTAACCCGTTGCACATTCACTTTTCGAAGTTAAAATTTTCAATTTCCACCTGTAAAATGGCGAGGTAACTTGCCATAAATGTCTCATATAGCATATTGAGTCATATCCAACATCGATAGCAAGATGAATAATCGGGATTTGCACATTAGCGTGATTTGGCCTCGAGCGAAACAAGGATCGACAATATAAATCTAAGAAAACATTCCGCGAAGGCAACTTGGTGTGTACATACACCATATCCACCTTTTTAGTTCCAACTAGAACGCTGGATAAAAAAACTACAATTGAAATGTGGCAAACTCATACGCAAATAAGACATAGTGGACTTCTTCAGATACTTCTATATTCTAGCTAATTTGATGCCGGGCCGGGGCGATGAGCCGCGAGTTGTCCTGCCATGGGACTGATTGACTGCGGTCAAATGTGAGCAAGGACGATCCATTTATCAAACCGAGTGACGGCAAAATTCGACGGGTGGATCTCTGATGTTGGTTCCTCAACCTGCATAGCAACGGTAAACGCTGATATTAATGTTTTAAGAGAGGGGTACATGCATTCCGCAATAAAATAGAGAGTATTGGATATTCGAGGTGGCTCTGACTTGACTGAGTTGACACCAATACTGAGGTACTCTTTTTTATTTACTCAGTTTAAAAAATCCTGCTGTCACTGATGAAATGAGTTACCGATTGAAACTAAAATTTAGGTACAAAATACACAGATAATGCCACGAATATGTTTTAATGAATACATTTGTCCAGCCACAGGAGGCGACTGCAGCGCCATTTGCGTGGATCTACTGCATTTTGACTTCTATTCCGGCATTGATTCGCTAATAACTTTTAAATGTAGGAGGTAAGATGCCAATATTTTACTTATATTCAATTTCCCAGGACTTAGTGTCTCTTAAAAAGTTTTAATTGAAAGCCTGAATATAGCTTCTCGTTCAAATTGACGTTTTTTCTGCAATCTTAGCAATCTCTATAAGAGCATAAGTTAAAATCTCCACTTTAAAGGCTGAATAACTGGAAAAATAGCCAGGAAACTTAATTTTATTTTAATCTCAGTTAATGAAACGTACTTCAAAGATACTTTATTAAATTTTTCATAAAATCTAGAATAAGTGACCTTCATTTCAAGCCTGGTTTAATTTCACCAATAACTTACACCCTGTCAATAATGCAAAATAATCTTATAACCTACAATTACATTCCAGGAATCGAAATGATCTTTATAACCACAAACTTAACAGACAGTACTTGACATAAACAGAGAAAAACAAGGCGGATAATACCAACCAACGTCATATCCAATTCACCGAAAAATTTGAAAAAGTAAAATATTATGAACATAAATCTCAGTTTATGATATCATATTAAAGTAAATTATCAGACCAACATTCGGGTATAATTTATATCAACGTATTCGCATGAAATTTAATGAAGTGGCTCTTCAAACTTCATGAGTTTTCCACCGCTTGCTCACATTGGTTTCCTTTGACATAAAAAGAAGTTTTATATATCCTTTTTAGACGACGAAGGGTATAAAGATGCAGTTTGTTATAACTTTCTCTCCAAGGAAATGAATCAAACGGTCTTAATGGGAGCATTAAGCCTCGGAGAAAAAAAGGTCCCCTTGCGACGCCGACTTTAAAAGCGTTCCGCGCAGCAGAGTCTCCGAGGAAAAAATAGAACATCGAACGTCATAATTAAATCGATCTCGGGCATTTACCGGATCGGCGTAAATCAGAACGACTTGAAATTTCAATTTTCAATCTCCGCAACTTCCGACCGCACATCAAAAATAAAAAAAGGAGGGACATAAAACGTTAAGAGCTGCAAGAGGCAATAGATAATTAACCTTTTTGTATTTTTTTTCCAGAGGAGGAGCAGGGGATAGGGGGGGGGGGGGGGGTGGCGTTGGAATACATTAAAGTTTAGCCAGCACCTCCCTGCTTGGAATTCACCGGGGGTGCTTTTTTAAAATTGCGACGAGGGGGTGGGCGGTGTAGGAGGGGAAATGATGTGGGGGGTGGGGGGGGAGGGCTTGCTTGTCACTATTTTTGGGGGGGAGGAGGAAGGGGGAGGGGCCGAAGGGGTGAAAGACGAACAGGAGGGGTGGTGGGAGGTTGGAAACTTCCATGCGAACGAGTGCAGCCGAGCGTCGGCACACACCCAAAGCTTCCCCCCCCCCGCACCACCCCTCCCCGCACCATACTGCTCCCCAGACCCACCACCAGGGGACCCAATATTAGAAGGGGCACGTCAGAGGCACATCGCTGAGGACGCCATTAGTAGGGAAGGGATGTCCGAAAGTAGTATCCCCATTTCACCCCCAACTCTCTTCAACCCCAACCGAACCAGACCCTTCGACCGAAGCCTCGCCGTGCCAACCCAATCCCGCCCCCCCCCACCGCCTCCCCTTTCCACGAACCTCCGAAACCGACACGTCAAGCCCCTTAACCACCCCGCAGGCCATCATCCCTCCTCTCTCTCCCCTCAACACACTCCGGGCCAAACCAGCAGGCAGCCACATTGGAGGAGGGAGGAAGGGAGGGGGGGGAACAACCCCCCTTCCCACAGCCGAGCATCCCCCTCCGACTCACTTCACCCTTTTTACGAACGCCAAACATTCTTCCACAACCCAACCCCTGCCACACACCACCCCTCTTTAAGCCCGCTGATCTGTCACGCGATAGACCGCTAATGCAGACGGAATTTCCGGAGGATTTATGCGAACACGTAAAGTGTAGAGGGAAAGGGGTTGGTGCGCAGTCGACGGTGCGTGCGGGAGGTGGAGGGGTGGGAGGGTGGGTTTCCGAGCGACGGCGGGGGCGGCGGGCGGTGAGACATCGGAGGGAGAGAGGGGAAGTGGCCGGGGAGGGGAGGGGGGGTTGGAGCGGCACGACGCGTGGTCTCGCGGCGGAATCCCTTCGGTGTAAACACGAATTTGCCGCGATCGGTGGCTGGGGATCTATGCGCCGTCGATCCATCACTCACGCGGAGCTTCAGCGATTGTCTCTTGAATGGTGATCACCGAAGAATCGGGGAGTGGGAGCACTAATGCACTCAAAAGACAGACATTTACTCAGTGGTGTCTAGATTGAGAGACTTTTCACTCGCGTGTACTTCACTAATGCAAATCAGCGTGGAGAGAGATAGCTGAGCACTTATGAATCCCCTTACCTACCGGCCACTTCCCCTCCCTCCGATGTCCCAGCACAAAGTGAAAGTGCCCTGAAAACTAGACGCCATGGACAAAGGTATTACTTTCCTTCTCATAAAAGTAATACATATGGAAAGTTCTTGGTTAATGCCATTATGTTATGGAACTCTTTGCCTACGAATATCATCTGTATACGCACCATTTCAATGTTTAAAACAAAATTTTACGAATACCTGATGAAAAAAGCATACAATTAAATGTTTTTTATATGTATCTTTGAGACACATAACTGTTTAAAATAACCAGCGATCTTCTCGGTTGTATTTTACTTTTGTTTTGTATTGTATTTTATTATTTTTGTATATTCTGTATAGCGTTATTTTTTTTCGACTGTATCGACTGTGATGTAATCAAAAGTTATATTCTGTATTTGTTCTTAGGTGGTCTTGCCACAGAGCAATGAAATTATTATTATTATTATCATGAATAGGCGTCGACATAGTGTTCATATCAGTTCACTGACACCAAATTCGACTGTGGAGTACCCATTCTTTTTGACCGGGGCTCGAATCCGGATCTACCACGGTGACCTACCCCCCAGTGGATTTTTGATGACTACAAAGGAGCATTGCGGGCTACTCCGTAAAGGTAATGCCACTTCTAGTCACGGTATCCTCAAATATATCGGTAAACAAAAATTGAAAAGAAGTGTGGAAATGATTCAAAACTTGAAATAGGAAGCACATACCCAGCACTTTAGCGTCCGATTATATGAGAAACTACGAGAAATACATGAAGGCGTGCAGGTGAAGTCCCATCGGAGCAAAATCCAGAAGATCAGGAAGAATGGGGGACACAAGAACATAACGGACTGCTTATTACCTTATTAACGGATGAAGTTTGGGATATGGAAGGTAGAAGAGCTGCGGACAACAAATTTTCCGATAACAACTAACTTCACACGAATACCGAACTCCTCCTATACCCTCATAAGATAGTACTTCCCTGACAAGGAATCGAACAACTTATTTTAGACGAGCGTTCCAACTCTACTAAAGCTCTCACAAGAGACTTTGGAAATATTAATGCAATACTGTATTGTAATAATGTACAGAACAACAGTAATTATTACGCGAGTTAAACTGGATAAAGCTATTGGCTACGGAAGGAAGAGAAAAATTTTGCGAAATTCGGAAAAAAATTTTCTTTCCTCAGCAAAGGACAAGGGCGAGAATACGCAGTGTACCATCCAAATGCCAGTTTTATAAGCTTTGGGAAAGATGAGTTATACAGAAAGTAAGTATAATTGTATCAAATACAATGTACTTTGGCTTTCAACATAATTTGTATCCAAATTGCTGAGTAGTATGGCACGTTTTTTTCTGACTTCAAGGAAGTATGATCTGTTTTCTTGACGGTCTTGTTCATGATCCACTTTTGCCACGCTTGCTATCGTCTAGTGAGTGCATTATCACGTTCCTAGTGTCACCAGATTTCTTTTCTTTCTAGTCAAGAAAATTATCATTTTTTTGTTGTTTCAACTCGGGAATCTTTCATTTATTCCCAGTTTTCTAGGTGTTGGGATCCCAATTTTTTTGTAAATCTTTTATCTTGCTTATGTTTGTCGGCAGCATGTTTGATGATTTCTGTTTTTGGTTCAACTTTGATATTAGAAAGATAGTGGTCTGATTCCAACAAGAATTTGCTTACTGCTTGGACATTTTGAACTTATATCAGGATTTCCTAGATGCTGCCACGTGATCTATGTGAAATTCACCAACTGTGGGATTTGAGGAATAGAGGTTTTCTGATTCCTGAAATCCAACTTTATAGGGATAATTGCGTCAGCTGCTTTGTGGAGTTCAGTTAGCCTTCGACCATTCTGGGTTGGATCTCTTACATTCGGGGTAGTTTCTAGCTATAGTTCTGGATTTTCCTTATCAGTTTCTTGATGCATTGGAATCGCTTAGTAAAATTTCTGCTTGGTTCTCTGAGATTTTTGTGATAATATCTTCCAATACTTTCCAGGACTTGTAGGTTTCTTCTCCACTTGTTTTATAGGCCTGGATAATTGATGCATGACATTTACTAATGTACATATATCCCTGGTAGGTGTAAAGGAGAAAGTAAATATGCTATCATTAATAGACTATAAATCTACTGCGACGTTCAAAATTTAGCAGTTGGTTATGAAGGCTGCTTCTAAGTACGGGGTATTTTCTATTACCTTTATATCAATTTTTCTATTAAAAATTCTAAATGCCTCCAGCCTTTACATGTCTTTTTTATTTTGACGAAGGAGAATTTGAACGTTTCACTTTTAAAATTAATCTATTATACTTTGAAAGTAGTTATTCAATTTCATCCTGAAAAAAAGCATGGAAAGATGAAAGGAAATGGTTCACATTCAAAGCAAAAGGAACCAAAATGAATGCCGAATCTCCAAAAATCAGCAGGTTAATGAAATTGCTCGCAATATAATCCCGTAGAGTCAAAACCCCTATCCTTTTAGGAGCGATATCCCCGTAAATGCATACACACACTTCCACTCCTCCCTTTTGAATTCCCATCCCGAAGAGCTTTGGTTACCAAGTTGCAGGGGGTGAGACCGGAATCACCTTCCGTATTGCCTTTGGGATTAAACCCTCACCAGGGCACCTCCTTAATGAGCCTCTTGACCTTTTGGAGGGGCGTTCTCCGCTCTGAATGCCCCGCGACCTCACAGGTATCATCCCACCCTCCTCTTCCAAATGTTCGCCCCTCAAGGCTTAGCACATTTAATCCTGCAAGGCTCTACTATCAAAAGAACTGAGGCCAGCACAGCTGAAGGACGCCGATTAAGTAGGTCAGCAGTCTACATGTTGATGGCGGGTTAATCTGTTCGGTCCCGATAATCCAACAACGCAAAGAAAATAATCTCATACCTAGTAATTATAAACCGACAACTTATTAACAGTTTGACATAAGTTACTGAAAAAACTGAGACATCTAATCCACATAATTGTTTCTGGCGTGTGAAAACTTCAAGTGCTCATTTTCAATGACATTTAAATCACAGATCTTACACAATGGTCATAATATCAGTTTCCAGCCCCCCATTTTCATTCAAGGAAGGGAAGTACGTATTAGTACGCATTTCCACAATTAATTAAATAATTCTTACTTCCCACACTCCAAATATTTTAGCTATGCCACTCAGGACTCATCCAGCATATTGTGACTCAACTTCACTAATTCGTTTAAATTAACGCAAGATAAAGTTTCCGACGGGGAGACGCCTAATAACATCTTATTTACCTCTTAATTTAGAGAATCTACATAGAGTATTATTAGCAATTCTATTCCTTTTCCATCTTGCCGGCCTCGGTGGCGGCGGGGTAGAGTCAAACCAAGGTCGCGGGTTCGAGTCCCGCCTGGGTAGGATATTTATACCTCACTGGGCATGGTTGTGTGTGTTTGTCCATATATTATACACCTAGTAATTGGCTTCGGCTGTTAGGTATTATGAAATTCTCCTCACAAAAAGGTCTTTCAGAACATACACATTACCCTCCTGAATTGCTTTCAACACAAGATGCCATATCCGTGACTTTTTTTCAAAGTCCGTCAGATTGTAATTCATCTTTTTGTATCCATCATAATAAAATCTCATTCATAATCATAATAATTTGGAGCATATAGTAATGCTAAAAAAATAATGCTTCTTTCCTAAATTTACTTTTTCGCACTCCATTGACATAAATTCGCGCACTTTTTTTCTAAATTACAACCCTACCCCCAAGCATTTTTATTTATAGGTCCAAAATGTTTTCAATTGTATGGAAGAGGTCATTCCGATAATTAACACATACCTTCCATTCAAATGTCTCCACTAGTTTCTTACTGCACGAATGGGATAATTTTGATTTTGGCCCGTGGCTAATTTGAAAGGTGTACCGGGACGATTGGCATGGCGTCAGTGTGATATGTGATTTTCAATTCTCGAGGATCAGAGTCAGATTTGAAGGGCTGTTTATAATACATGTCACTAAAACTATGCAAGGGAAAAGGAAGACTTCACAAAGCATTTCATACGACTCAGACCAGTGCAATCCCCAGTGGAGAGCTTCAAGAGTGGACGGAGTGATCCGAGATCGCAAAAAAAGGGACATTGAATCGCAAAGGCGCTCCTGTGTCTCAAAATTATTTCATTACGCTCGCTCGAAACGACGCCTCTTTCTTCTTTCTTTACTCCCTCGGCCTTTCTCCGCGAGTGGCCGAGTGGCTCCAACGAGCGACCTTAATTAGCACTAATGCACGGCAGAGAGGGCAAGCACACTCGCCCAGGGCGACGATAAGGCTAACGCCACCGATACACACCCAACGTGGCGCCTTTTAAGCCTCTGCCCTTTCGAATCATCCCTTGAGGCCTGTTTGACCAGTTGACGAGCGAGGAGCTAACGAAGAGGGGAACGCCCATTCCAACCCCTATCCTAAATCACCTTTACATCGGAAATACAAGAAATACTTGGAAAACCAAAAACTCGGTGGTGCTGGAACCCGAATTTGGCTGGAAATAACAATCACCTCACATAGATGCACAGGATGTCAATTTTTTAAACAAACAGAGGGAATTAAAAACGTATCCTTCTGAGAGGTCTAAAAATAGAGATTTCTACCCTCTCGTATTTTTCTATTTATCTTTCTAATGCTTAACGTAGAAACTAAGGAACAGGTATTGATTGATATAGACCCCTGGCATTTGGAACTTACAAAATTTTTCGTTTGAATAAATGGATCATTATTAATAGATCAACACAAATGGTGAAAATGGTGAAATGAAAATTTAGTACAATTGTATCTCTCAGGAGGATTACTCAATATTACAAACACGCAAAATATATCGCTTTGACAAAAAGAAATAATAAAAAAACAACGGTTTAACGTTGCTAATTTCCATATGAGATGCCTCTACCAAATGTTAGCTCGGAAAGGTTGAGCCAAACACGAACTTATATACGTGACAAACCTCATTGTGACGCCAGAGACAACGAGAAACGCTTTGATTTTTTCTTCCTTAGAAACAATATTTTGACATAAAGACTTTCTACGTCGTACGAAATTTAAAGCAAATGACGCACCTGTTGGAGGAAACTTTCCATCTCATACACTACAGTTAAACGGGCTAACAATGGTTTACGATGAAACTCTTTTACTCGCCACATTTTAATTTGCCTTTATCACATTCAATTTTGTTCTCCAGCACCAAATGGAGGAGTGATACTCCGAATGAAATTATTATTAGGCGTAGGTATTTTAAAACGCCGAAAAGAAGCAATTAATGGGATGCAGGGGGTAAAATCACATTCAACAAAGAGAACACAATGGGGACCCATATTATCTTTAAACATAAGTAGAGAAGGTCAGTGGGTAAATAATTGAAAACATTTATGCTACATACAACAGCCTCCGAAGATGTCCGACGCATGCCGAAGCTAAACGGTAACTTCCACAGCTTAAGGCGTTAGGGAACAAGAAATAAACTAAAAATCACACATAAATGTTAAAAGATTAAAAGTATTATGTAAGCTATTTAGTATTCCTGATTTTGCGCTATTTACTCATTCAGGCGTTGCTTTATTCAATAGGAGGGTGGGATGAAAATTAATTGGGAGGCGGTAAGATGAGGCCAGGCTTTTGAGTGAATGGTTACATATACATATAAGTGTTCTTATTAGACAATCCATTTATTGGATTTGAAATAAACATTGACGTTAAAGTTAAATTTTGGCATAATTTTCAGTAGTATCCTGTTTAATCATGCAGTCTCTGGTTTTAAGGCGTAAGGCTGGTGGGGTTGGGTAAAGATCTGCGGAACCAAACTAGCAGTGGCTCGATAAAGTTTGGAAAACACAAATACAACACATCAAACCCCACTGAAAGCTTCAGCACCAACAATAAATGAACTCTTGTAGCAGTAGAAACACAGAAAAATTACAATCTAAAATTTTAACTATATTACCTTCTTATACCTTATATTATTATTTATTTATTTTTACCATCTTGAGTAAAAACAGGAAATGCTTCATAAGGAGAGCAAAACTAAACTAATTCATGTCTTGCTACGGTATTTTCTATTTGCTTAACCTAATTTCCACATGGATAAAACAAGGCGAATTGTCGGATACCAACAGTTTTGATGTTAGGTTATAATTCTACTTTGGCGGCGAACTCGACGAAAATTTTTGGAGATGAACCCATTTGATAGAAAAGCCATCAACGCACATTACTTGAATATTTTAAATACTTGATTGATTTTAGGATGACTTAAGAAACATTTACGACGAGTCGGAGAGTTGAAAGTCACTTAAGCTAATCAAGAAATAAAAATCAAGAGATAAGCTAAAAAAGAGATAAAAGAGATCGTTTTAACGCTGAAATATTTTCCCACAATACAAATCAGTTACATCAGCAAGACGGCCGATGACGCTCAGATTCGATTCCGTACTAATTTTCACGAAATATAGTCATAGGGGAACGCGGAAGCATAAGTCACAGTTGATGAGCGTCATGAAAGCTGAAGAAGGCCAATATTTTACGACTGAAAATGAACGCAGCGGGAAACTTGGAGCTTATCCATTTACGCACCGACGGTGGTGACGCTTAAAGGGGGATGACGACGCGGGGCAGTCGAGGATAAAATTAATCCCCAGGATCCACCCCCAGCCATCCCGCGGGCTCCCTCCTCCCATAAGCACCGGTAGACATGACGGGCCGATGTCAAATTACCTGGACACATCCCCCCTTTAGCACTCGATGATCCGGGCCTAATTGTCGCGTCAGTAACTTTATTCGTGGATGTTATAAAAAGAGTCTCTTCTTTCGGTGGAGATGGACCCTCTCAGTCACTCACCGGCTGTTTGAACAACCCCCGCTCATCATTCAAACCGTTCTCCCAAACGGTACAGTGTACCAGTTTGCCCACCCTCCCCATTGGTCACTGCTCGATGGACCACAAGGGGGAGGAGATATGAGACTCGACGATAGACGCCAGGGGCAAGGGGAGACAGAATAGGGTGGTGGTGAGTAGAGTAACTACCACCGCCACTCCCTCGACTCCATCAAAAATGCCAACGACCCACCCCAGGCTCCGTCACAATTACCAATGACTGCACCCTTTGGACACTGTCACTCACGGCCATCCACTCCTTTTGCCCTCGGATCAGCCTCCTCCGCCAATGTACTATCCATCGAGCTCAAAATATTATCCAACCTCCCACTTCAACTATCCCCTTCAGTTCACACTGGTCCATTTAATACCAGTTTAGTCCGTTTTGAGACTTCAACGAAGCGGCACTAAGCGAGCATACGCCGAAAACAGCCGGAGACGCTTCGAATGGAGTGCTCAGTAATTTCTTTTTCGATTATTTTTTACTTACGCCTAAGACAATAAAACTTATAATTATGCCAATGTGGCAATGGGAAAATAAAGTGATGGCTTCAATGACCGTTAAAATAGTTCAATTAGTGGAGCTGTATAAGTCATACGTGGGACTCACGATACATTTTGAATGTTTCAGGTACCAAAAATAACCACATTCATGTTCATTAAGATCAGTTAATTGGCCTCAAGGATAAATATTTCACACCACACCTTAAAAGGGAGTACTTGAAGAGAACAAGTATCCATCGAAGTGGAAAAAGCTGGAAATCAATGGGTATGTTATTTAATCAATAGCGGAACATGCCAGATTAATTTTTAGGAAACACACTTCACGCCGACACACGATTCATTTCTTACACTTACGCTACAAAATCCTCGTTTCTGATCTCCCAGGTACCCTCGATTCTTCACTGCTCAGAACTTCTCACGTTTGAGCTACAAATATACAAAAGAAACATTAAAAAACGAATCAATGTCATCGGAAAAATACTGATTCATCAATTATCGATGAGCTCCCTTACACCAAACTAAGAACTGACTTTTAAAAGGGAGCAGAGCTATCAGCCATTCATTAAATTACCGCAAACGATAAATATACTCAAGTACGATAAAATATTCTGGACAATGTTTGCAAGGCGAACTATGCATGTGAACCCTTTCCTTTGCTGGTCTTAACCCATGGCATTAAACAGCAATAAATACCATGCCATTAAATGGCAATAGTGCATGTTTAATGATCTTCACCCCCTGCCACACACCCTCGTGGTGGCTCGCAGGGTATTACGTAGATGTACGTAGATGTAACCCAGCAAAATTTTTAAAGGTGGCATTAGAATAATGGTCAACCAAGTGTTAAGTGGATGGAGTCAACCTTTATCTCCGCTCACCATTCAGGAAGAGCCAACGCAAATACACTTTTCTTATGGCCCGCTATAATATCATGCTAATTCGACATCATATGGAAAAACCTTTTATCTCTAAAATGAAAACGTAATAAAACAGTATCAAACCCGATATCCATTATAGTGCTATAAAGAGCAACAAAAACGACTATCGCTATCACAATATGATATTGTGTAAAATGTGTCAACGTGATATAGATATTATTAGAACAATATGTCCAGTGAAGACAAAAGATAGGTCTGGTTAATGTATTACACACGTATTTTGGTGTATAACCAGGCCATCTATTATACCAATAACAAATAAAACTATGGACATTAACAGCGATTACCTTATATAATGAAGAACTAACTAGTCACTAAGACCGAAACTGGTTCCTCCGCAGGAATCACGCTAGATCTAGACAAGACAATAAATAATAGGCCAATTAGCGGCAATCGCAGGCATCAAAGGAAAACAAAATAAGAGAGACATAGCACCAAAATCGGAAAAGTAAAATGCATAGGGATCGTCCATAAAGAATTATGCAATATTTTATAGAACGGAGTCTGCAATTGTTAGTTACTCAGGAACTTAATAAATAACCGCGAGAAATATTTTTTCTCGATTCGCCTTCCGATATATATCTAGGACATCTCACACTCCACGGTTTTCCTTTCACCTACATCATTTACTATTTTTTTGGAATGGAGACCAGTAAGACTAAAATTTAACCCAATGTTCGAAAAATGGGTAGTATATGTATGATAAGACAAGTATAGAGCCAAAAGCTTTTAGAAGTAATTCTATAAGGAGTAGTCCGCCACATGGTAGCACAAGAATAGAGCCAAAAACCATAATGAAGTTTATTCTAAGTTTTAGCCCAACAATTAAACGTCCAAACGACATCAATGCGAAGTTTAAGTGAGTGTAGAGAATGGAAGAGATGGAATGGGGAGTGGAATGGTAAGAGAATTTCAGTTCCCAGGTTAATGCGGGTCAGTCAAAAAGACAAAAAAAACACCAAAGGATACATAGAGAGAGGAGAAATAAAGAGGGGATGAAAGTAATGCATGAAAGCAGAAGGGAGTGTGAGGCTGGATTGACAAGAGGTAAACTTCATTCGTGCTCCAGAGATGAAACGTTCAAGAGGATGAACGGGAATACAGAGTACATAGTGAGAGAGTGAGACATGGAGAGGAAGGAAAGAGGAGGAAGGGAGAGAAGAGAGAGAAGAAGAGAGGAGTCACTCGAGGCAAGCAAAGAGCGGATGCAGCGGGTCGGCAATAATTGCCTCATTGAGAGAGAGAGCGAGAGCGCCAGCATCGCATGGCGGATTGCGAGGAAACTCGGCTCGCGGTTGGAATGAGGAGGTCGAGTGTGCGTTGTGTACGCTCGCGTTTGCGTGCGAGCTAGAGAGAAAAGAGGAGAGACACGACCGAAAAATTAAAAACAAATAAATAAATAAAACGCGGCAGCCGCATATACGAGAACATACGCGGAAAGGCGGTGAGAGCCATCGATGGGGAAACTAGAGACCTCTAGAGGGATAATATCTGATTATACGGACGGCGGAATTCAGCGCAGAGGCGAGTCGCGCAGGGTAGAAGTTGGAAATGTTTGTATAAAGAGCGAAAATTTAAAAAAAAACCTACGTTAGGTCGAGAGGGCATATTGAGCAACATGCGGACGCATTCACGTTTGGGGTAATTGAGTTTTTTCATAGCTGAATAAACTTTATCAGTTAAAAAACATAAAGGGTAACGATAACGAAATTAAAGGACTGATTCAAACTCATTGAAAACTCATAATTTTCTGAATTCACAGCCTGGCTTATTGCCGCGAATCAGAGAATATTCATCGTGAAAAAAGGGAAAAAAATATACTTTGATGATATTACATCAAGCCTTTTTTAAGTTCGTTAGATAAAATTGGATTATAATTTATTATGAGAAAATATTGCTCATACGAATAATTAATAACACTTAAGTATAAATATTAAATACGTATTAATTAAATTTTCCATCTATTTTCAAGAGACTGTACATATCGAGAGGATCCCTATATATTTCCCTGATAATAACTTGGTAGTAAACGGAAAAAACGACACTTTTCCCGGGGAAATTTATCAGTAACTTTTCAAATTATGAAGAGCAGGTATTAAATGTGTCTTAAGCCAATAATATTGCATCAATAGCCTCAATATTGCATCATAAATAAAATGTCATCAATGCTTGTGTAATGAGGTAACTTAAGACCTAAAATGTAACAAATCACAAAATTAAATCCACGAGATAAAAAATAGGAAAAAGTATCGGAGGATTCCTAAGACTTAGTAATCATATATCATACATACATATAAAAATGGAGATGTGTTTGTAACAACTGAACCGATTGACCAGATATTGTGCTTGAAGAGTGTTTTTTCGGGAAGTACCTATAAGCTATATAAAAGAGACTTCGGGGCTCCAAGCACCACAGGATTCTAAAAAATAACCCAAAAATTAGTGTTGAGGTTTCTTTTTTTAATCATAAAATTACTTCAAATTCAAACATGGCGGGTGAATTTTTCTGAAGAAATTGCCATGAGAAAAAAATCGGCCTGGACCGGGAATCGAACCACGGACCTTTGTTTTGCCGGACCAATGCGCAGACCACTACGCTATCCAGGCTTCCTAATTCCCATAGCAATTTTTGGTGGATACAAGGTAACTAGAGCTTAGGCCCTTGCGGTCCATCAAAGATGGCAACGCAAGAGAGAAGAGGACTTCAAAGAAGCCACAACCAAGTGACCTGGATAGCGTAGTGGCCTGCGCATTGGTCCGGCAAACCAAAGGTCCGTGGTTCGATTCCCGGTCCAGGCCGATTTTTTCTCATGGCAATTTCTTCAGAAAAATATTCAGCACGGCATATGTGCTGGTGAAGGATACTGTCTCTTGGTTGTGGCTTCTTTGAAGTCCTCTTCTCTCTTGCGTTGCCATCTTTGATGGACCGCAAGGGCCTAAGATCTAGTTACCTTGTATCCACCAAAAATTGCTGTGAGAATTGGGAAGCCTGGATAGCGTAGTGGTCTGCGCATTGGTCCGGCAAACCAAAGGTCCGTGGTTCGATTCCCGGTCCAGGCCGATTTTTTTCTCATGGCAATTTCTTCAGATAAAATTACTTATAGTCAAAATATTGTTTTGGAATAGCCATAAAAGGATGGCCAAATGTACGCAAAATTGAATTAGAGCGATCAATTTTGTTGTATGATTCGTATTTGCTTTCAACTCCCGTTTTTTTTTTTAACTTTTCAATTGCTCTTTTAATTTACTTGCAATTAAGATAAAAATTGAAATTATCATTATCGCATGGGTAAAAGTACGTAAAATTTTATTCTACATACTTGTTAATCTTCCCCTCGAAAACTACATACAGAGTAACCTGAAATATTGGAAAATTGTGCATGTATACTAACCCGAACAATAAGCTTTTCTAAAATGTGTCAGTGCCTCATGGATCAAAGAACCCCAAAAAAAGGGCCCATTTAAGCACGGGAATCAATTAATGGGGTCCCTTTTTTGCCATTTAGAACTGAATTGCATACAAGATATAAGTTTGTCAATTTAACTATCGCATGTAATATAAATTGCAAATCTTGCAACCGAATTGTCAATTTAATTATCGGATGTCAAAATGAATACGCATCATCATACTTGCAATAGATTTGGTTTAAGGAAGAACCTTCATTCTAGGCGTGTTCGATTAACCTACCATGATTTTAAGATATATTTTAAAGGAAGACTTCTACTATCGATTGGTGTAGCAATATTAATAAGTCATTGGTCATTCAAAAAAGATATAATGATTTGAATGAAGTAAACTTTAATGCCCAAATACATTGACTTAATTGAAGTGAGATGGCATCTATTCACAAAACTTTTTTATGTCAATTTCCACCCAAATAATATTATTCAAAACTTATTTGGTATGTACGAAACACTAAGGTACCATTTATGTTATTTCAGTATAGGTCATCAATACTATAACATGAATAGTTAGGCTAAAATAACAGATTTCTGGTTTTTGTTAGAGCACATAGCCGACAAACTGTGATGAATGTGGCATCATTGCCGAGGGAAACTGCTGCAGTTGAACTAGTTAACCAATATTTAAATTTTAATGTACATCAAAATATGGACTTTAATCATTCATCGTTCGTTCAATCCTGAGATTGGTTGACTGCAGCCCTCCATCCTTCCCTATCTAATGCTAGTTCTCTTATCTCCTGGTTACTTTCCTTTTTATTTGGTCCATGAACTTATTCCTGGGTCTTCCTCTGATGGGACTTTTCCTTCTATTGCACTTACAATTATGTTCATCACAAACCCTTTGTGTCTCAGGATGTGTTCAATCCACCTCGTCCTTCTTTTCTCTGTATGGTGTTCCATATTGTCCTTTCCTCTTCTACTCTTCTGTACACTTCATAATTTTTTCCCTCCATTTTATCTGCAGCATCTTCCTCCAGCACCAGATTTTCAAGGCTTCTAGTCTATACTGGTCAGATTTTCCAATGGTCCATGTCTCCGATGCATAGAATGTGACTCTCCACACGAAGGTTTTTACAAACTGTTACCTGGTTTGTAGTCCTATCTTCTTTGAGCACAACAGTTGTCTTTTTCCCACGAAAGTCTTCTTAGCTTGGGCTATTCTCCGCTTGATGCCCGTTGTACTTCTTCCGTCACATTTGATTGGTATTTCCGAGATAGGTGAAGACATCCACTTGCTCTTATTTCTCTCCTCTCAGGGAGATTTCTACATTCATTTTCTCTCTTCCGCATACTAGGATTTTAGTCTTCGTCTCACTTATTTTCATGTTGTAAATTTGGAGGAATTGGTCCATGACGTTTAGTAATCTTTACAGATCATCGCGAATTTCAGCTATGACTGCGATATCATAAGAATTTAGTATAAATTGCTAAATGTTTCAAGCTTGAAAATAAGTATACCCTCCAGTTTGCTTGAAATCATGATTTCCAATTTTACCGATATAGCTTTGGAGGCTGGATTCAGTATAATTACTGGTTTTCGTAACGTGATTAAAGCTTCAGTATAACGCAATTACTGTAAGATTTTTCCCGAAAGAGTATTTGCACGCAATGTGAAAATTATGAAAGACAGCTCTACACCAAAATTTACTCATTGCATTATATTTTGTATATCTCAAGAAAAGAGTACTTTGAGGGGCAGGTTCCTTCTAAACGCTGCGTATTTACATAAAAATTACGTTTATAATACCAAAAATACTAATATTACTCCGATTTTAGCATTAAATTATTTAAACCAAGATATTTAATTTGCTATGAAAAAAATCATTTGACTTGATCGGGATTTATACCCGGATGTAATGGCCGGTCAATTTTTTTTGCAGCCCTATTTTTCCCTATTTTCAACCCTATTTTTCCGACTGGCAATGGAGATATCTGGGCTCAAATTCCCCTATTTTTCCCTATTTTCAACCCTATTTTTCCGACTGGCAATAGAGATATCTGGGCTCAAATTCCGGCCAAGTCAAATGATTTTTAATGGCAAATTTCAACCATTGGTGCATATGTACTCCTGCGAGTGACTTCGTACCATATCATCTGCAAAGGCAATGATTGTAAAATAGAATATTTCCTTGGCAACCTATACAATGGCTGTAAACGGGAAATTTCCATCGGTTACTAATGTGTTTTATTCATTTAAATGATCAAAAATGGCTAACTTTTATGTGAGTTTTCGGTTTTGGTATTTTGTATCACAACCTCTCTATGTGGCGTAAATGGATTTTACATAATATTACATAATTGAACCCGTCACATTGATTCTAATAATTAGGCTAATTAGGCACCATCTCGTATGCGTAGTATATTATTTGCGCACCGGTATACATAGTATCTAGCATACTACATGGAATTTTGCACACTGCTTAAGTCCCAGGGTACAGCACCTATTAATTTATTATTTAGTGCCAGAGCTAAAGAGCAAATGTGATAAGATGATTCATAAAAAAATGCATGCTAATAATAATTTTTACCACTTGAAAACTGAAAATCTTTAAAAATTTTATTGAAATTAATAATCGCAAAAATTAAGCATTATTATTTATACTACTTTTTTTAAACTGAACAATTTCAATAAAATTGGGTAAAAACGGACCATTTTTTACTGAGCATGAAATTACATGATAAGAAATAGGAAGTTACATTCTATTTTGTAAATAGAACTACTATAAAATACCTCAATATTATCCCTCCCGTTTAGGATCAACGGGAATTTCTGCTAGTAAATCAATAAAAGTAACTCGCGTTGATCATCAAATTAGGATTAAGTGTTGCTAAGCACAATTCTCTGATATTTCTAAAGTCATCGTCATCAGAATGTTTCAGTTAAAGAGCTTCTGGGCAATATGAAAACAATAGTTCCTGACAATTAATGTTTATTATGGTTACATAAATTTCTTGCTCACATTGGTACCTCAGGATTTCCACTATATTAAACTATTTTTTTCTTGAAAAACTGACTTATCAGCTACAATATAATAATTGACTCTAAACATCAGTAATGCCAATGAAGAATAAAGCCTTACGTTGGAAGGACGTCACATAAAAGCCCTCTCCATGCACAAGCATGTTCCCTCATTCCTCTTTAAAGAAGAACAAAGGTCATTCCAAACTGCCATATGCAAAACGTTATCTCCAGGAAAAAAATTATCGTTACACGTAAAATTTCAAATATTCGCTTTTGTTTTACGACCATGCTTAAAACCTAAAAACAAATATGTTAGCGCTGGCCTCTGGAATTAACATCAATTTAAGCATAAGTGTAGTACATCTTTGTTTGAACCTTTCAACATAATTATTTTGACCGCAGGCGAAACGTACATTTGCGAAAAATCTGGTGATCGACATGATGCGTACCAGGCTTTTCCTAAAAATGCAATCATTCGTTCAAGTGGGAATCCTTTATCTAAGAAACCTAAAGAACCATCATACTGTAGAAAATTGCTTATTTGAACATCACAGTAAATAATTTTCAAGAGAACAGGCAAGGCAATGGTTGTGGTAAGGTAGGTATTGTGCCCTCAGCGGCGGATTTGTCCAGGATGTGTACCAGAGTGGAAGTAGACGATCTCGCCTACGCTGCGGCAGAAGCCAGTTTTAATAGGGCGTTTTCAGCCAAGGTATACAGCTCCTCTAAGCTATCTCGTTTTGATCACGAAAACTACGCGAGATATGACTCTCGATTTCTTTTTCAAGGGAGACATCCCGTAGGAGCGAAAGCGAGAGACGGTGATAGAGACGAGGCCAGGATTTGCTCGCAGGGACCCGTTCAAGTGTTCCCCAAATAAAATAAAGTTCACGAGGGTATGTATTTATACGAATGAAATTGGGACCACTCGGGCACACTTCAGTCCTTTTTCCCCTCTCTCTATCCCCTCAATTCGATGCTCTCTCCCTCTCTCTCTGTCCGTCTGTCCCCAGAGGGTCGAGCAGGAAGGACGAGGATAAAGGCGAGCCGGGGGAAGTGCGGTCCATCTGCACTTTTCCCATTACAATCCGGATGGAAAGGACAAACTAAGATGCTGTTGGGTGACTTGGAAAGGAAAATAAGGATAGTTGAAGGGAGAGAGAAGAGGAAAAGAACACGGGAAAGGGCGAGAGTGTAGAACTAAAACAAGACGAGGAAAGAAGCAAATGATTTCGGAGGAATCTAACGAAAGGGGTCAACATTCCGTCAGTGAGAAACTCTTTAGGCCCAGAAGCCGCAATGGTTGACATTTCAAAATGAAAACATTTTCCTTCATGAAGGAAATGCTAAACGTTGACAATTTACACGTGTAAATTACTAATTTTCACAACACAACGGTTAATTTAGTTGCTGAATTTATAAAATCATATACGCACAGTATAACAATCTTTTGAAAAAGTTACAATAATAATATAAAAATGTACAACAGTAAAGAGGGATCACCATTACGGTGGAAACAAGTCGTGCCTACTAAAATAAGTTGTCATTTCGGGACAGCAGAATTTCTCAGTGGAAACAGCGCCTGGATTTATGTAAAGAAGCATTTTTGTAGTGCGTACAAGTATTGTGGGTGGCTCGTACCTAAGGATGAAGCTACTCCACGATCAAGGATCAGCCGCAGGGGACGGACGGTTCCGTGACATCTTAAAACACTAAATCGCACACTTAAACCCATATTACCATAAAAATAGGTAAATGCGACAAATATGACTGAAAATCTCTCAAAAAATCATTATAAAGGGTACTTAGATAATTTCTTCGCACTAACCCCAATTATTTTGTTCGAATATTATTTTATAAAAAAACGGAAGTCTAGGCCAAAGCTTTCGGCCATTGAATTATCTCCATCTGCAGACAAAGGAATTACCGGCCAACGTTGAGCGATCAAAAAAAGGAACTAAGATATATTTATAAATAATATGACTCAAGATAATGGAAAATAAAACGTTGGGTAAAAACCCAGGAAATTTGGAATTCCAGAGAGTGAAAAAGACGGCAGAATATACTTTTTTGATAACAAATCATATTCCATGAAGCAATGGAATACGTCTACAGAAGCAGCAGTGATTTATTTATGATGGAAAAGGACAGCGCACTTTACACCAGAACATAAAACAACGCTATTTCACCACTGAACGTGATGAACGAGTGACGTGGAATAGGTACCTAAGTACCAGAAAAGATAACTAAGGTAAAAATATGTTTCAAGAATGTTTTCTTTTAAATTCGGCTCTTATTCTCAGCAACACATCCTGCGCGGCGTCCATGATACCAAAAAAGATGAAAACTAAAACACTCAGCTCCGTAGAAAATATACTGAATAAAAGAGACATACCGGCATTTTAAACCACCATCTACAAATCTTTCACTTAAAAAAGCGTGGCAGCAAAAGCATTTGTCCCATAACCATATCACATTATTACATTAAACACATGATGGTTGAATTTCCCAACACTAAGATGGATTATTCTGAATTTGTCACTAGCCCAAAGTTATAACGTAGGATGTGCCTTAAATCTCATATGTTCAGAGCCTTTAATTCTGATGAATCGTGTTTCACGATGACCTATGGAAATGGCCACGCTGCGCAGTTACAACTTGCAAATTACAAAAAGAATTTTAAATAACACTGAATAATTTTTAACACTCCCCTTTCATTTAATTAGAACGAGTCAAAACACTACGGGCCAGTAAGTTTGTTTTTTTTACTCAAATATTTTGTTCCGAAAATTCTCTCAGACAAGTCTGGCACTAAATTGTCGGCGACGACCGAAAATTTGAAAGTGACATTGCGCAGATTGACCAACGTTACTCGTCCGCACTGCGCGCGCTATCCTTTGTCCAGGTCCAGTGCAAATTAACCTGATTTGGAAGCTCTGGCTGTATCGCATTCAATCACGGTTCAGTAGAAGCGGGCTGGCGGAGGAGGAGAGGCTCAGGAAAGAAGGCGGGGAGAGAGATGGAAGGAATAGGAGAGGCATTGAGGGAACCATTGGGGTGGGACAAATAAGATTTGGGGAGGTTTGGCGGGTGGCCATTCAAGCACCCATCGTTGAGGGAGGAAGGACGAATGGTGCATGCACACCGCCCTCCCCGCGAGGATCTCCTCAACACATTTGGGGGAGCTGCTCCCAGCACATCTCACACTCTTCCCTCTCCGTCTGATAAATTAATTAACCCCGAAAGGGTGTAATGAGAATGGCAAATGAACGCCCGAGCAGTGGACAAAAGAGCCCCTGGCCACCCTCATTCTTCCTCAAGACTCCTTTCCCGTCTGTTAGAGGAGACGAGTTGGCTCGATTGGCCGAACTTTCCTCTCCTTCTCTCTCCTCTTTCTCTTCGTTCCATCCCTCCCCACACATTCGCCTGCTTACGCTCCCTTTTCCCTTCATTCTTCTCTTTCAATTACATTTTTGAGGCCCCAATACAAAAAAATCGCCCATTTGGATCGGCCCCGCGCCTCATCGACTTCCCGTCCATCCCACTCGGCCACTCTCGTCTCCTTTTGTGAGAGATCTCCTTTTTCCAGCGAGCAGGAAGGCTCCAGTGAGGAGAGTCCCAACGGTCCACCCACCGCACTCCAACGCCCCACCCCATACTCAAAACCAACCACCACACGCACTGAGTTCGCACAACCACCGCCAGCATCTCACGAACGTCGCTGCTCCACCCTACAAGAGCCTCCCTCCTTCGCCGCCCACCTTCCTACAGGGAGAAGGCGGCCTCCACACGTTCCTCCTTTCCTTCACTCTGCTTCCATCCATCCGTCTCCAGTGCCAAACCCTCCCCCTTTCTCCTCCTCAGTCTTTTTTCACTTTTTTGCTCCTTCCTCTCTTCCCCACTCCCTGACTTCTTCCCTCCGTCTCTTTTCCACCTCCACCTTCTTTCCCCAAAGAGAAGGCGCGCGGAGAACGTCCGACCACTTTGGTGAGATTGGCGCTAGGGCGGGTGGGTCGGGTAGATTGGGGGGGCATGAGGCATGGAAGGGGGAGAAAAAAAAGACTAACGCCGTCCGCGAAAGATTCGTGCGAGTGCGGAACGTCTTCCTCATGCGTCGCCCTCCCCCAAAACCTCCAGAAGGGTTATCCGTTACGTGTAGTGATAATATTAGGCTTTTGAGGTGCTTCGACAGCGGCGGCCATATTATAAGCTACTCTGGCGAGATATTATTACATGAAATAAAAATTAACGGAGCCAGATATAGTGTAAAACGATTGATCGAGTTATTCTGAATATATACACATACGATCAAACAAAAATTAGAATTTTAAGATGAAATGAAATAGGATCATACTAATGCGTGACTTTTTAAACAAGGATAACACCCTCCAGGTTGTCCCAAAAGACCTGACTTTTGGTTCCCCTTGATTTTATGTCTCTAGAGTATGACTACTCGTAACCATCTTTCTGATTCAGGCTTAATAAAAAGAAAACATATCTTATAAAATAACAGCGGTGTAGGATTACAAATAAAGAACAAAACACTGAAAATACTGTAGCACTTGAATAAACAAACGCGGATAAGTTAAGAGAGAGGCAGCATTTTCTTGATCATTTACGGTAGGGCATTGATTTCGAGGCATTGAGGTAAGAATTACACTGCGCTATCAGGATGTAAATTTCATTTTAACAGAAATTAATGAATACATTAGCCTTAACCTATCCCGGAGCAATCATTCTCCACTTCACGCGTGCACAATTTGAGAGCTAGAGATTGGTGGAGCCTAGAAGGACGACAGAATCATCTAGATAGCATCAAATTCATGTTCTTTAGGCACCATAGGGAAAAGCTATTGATATGATACTTCTATTAGAACAGCAAGAAAGTTAGTTGTCCCGTCGGTAGAATTTACGTGACTACGAGTGCTAACTGGTAAGAGGGTCGCATGGAAAATTAGCATGGTGTCACTTATTTGAGATTTTATCGCATTCACTATCGCCTGCGCGAAATAATCAACCCATAAAAAATACCGTATACAGGTGCAATAGCTTCATCATCATAAGAAAATATCGCTTAAAGTATTTAATCTGCCAAAAATACCAATGCATAATCAGTCTGAACTATCAAATTTTAATTCAATGATTTAGATTTCCCCTAAAAGATACATATTACGTTCTTCATACACGATTTGGCTGAACATTAATTTGTAAAGTTTTGATAAACATCATTCCCTTTCAATAACATGGGAATTGCTTTACAAAATAAACGAAAATCAAAAGTTGGCCTTTGCTTATCGGACAGTTTTCGCGCATTCTGATCAATTACTTTGCACAGTAAGCAAACTTACACGTGCAAACTCCATTCAGTGAAAATCAATAGAGGGCGGCAGACTTTGCAAAGCTATTTTTCCCAAATGACGTAGAGTGTTGAACAATATTAATATATAATACAAACCCCTGGTTGGTCGAAATCGGCAACACACCGCTCCTACTGCTAGGGTAAGAATCCAAACTGCTTCAATTCAAAACACGAAGAATCGCTTTAAAAGTATAGGAGATGGGCGTTTCCTCGAGCATTGAGGTGAGTTGAGGAAGTATCGAATTCTCTGAATGGCTGTAGCAAGGGGATCATGTTTCTGTAGCTTGCAATGACGCTAGACTCTTTATGTTTTTCATTAGGGTCCCTATTTTGCAATGACTCGGCACAGCATAAAAAAATAGAGAAACCTGCGCATCAGAGTGAGGAAATCTTGTATTGTTGCATTGAAGTTATTAATATTTGTCACCGCTGCGGCGACAAAACATCAATACCGTCGAGGTTAGAAGACGTCGAGTCTTGTCCAACTCAGGGAACTGGTCGAAACTATTTCAGTGGGAATCGGAAGTAATACGACACGAGTCAGCATGCATCGATTGAGATTAAATTGAGGATGATAGCAACATGATCGCCTTAACGAGCGAATCGAATCTTCCCGTCTCAACCTTTCGTGCTTCATCGCTCCGGACCACGCGAAGCCTTCCCCTTTTCAACCCCCAAGGCTCCTTCCTCGCCCACCCACCGATTTCCTAAGGGTGAACCCTCCCCCTCCCTGCGCTGCGCTGCCTTCCCCCTCGTTATCTCAAGATGGGCCTCTCTTCTGCTCGCCCTCACGCCTCCCTCATCCCCACCAACGCACCACTCTTCCGCCCCTCCCATTTTCCCTCTCTCCCTTTCAGAACGCTCTTCAGATCCCTCTTCTGTCCAAATTCCTCTCGCATGCTCCATCTTTTCTCCTCTCAACCGTTTTCACTAGAGAGATAAAGAGTTTGCGCTCCCCAGATAACGGTGAGTGAATATAGTGCTCTTGAAGTCTACAATAAAGAAGATCTCAGCCTTCTAGCTTCGCTTTTTTTTATTTCGCTATTCAAGTAACACGCTGTTTTAACTTTGCGTTTTTCCAGTTAACTATATCCCCTGGCAAACATATACTTCCTCAGCGCTTATTCTCGGCTGCCGCACCCACAGTTTTTAGTCTAAAATCAATTTTTAGGCTATTTGGTATTGGCCTCTGAATCAGGAGTAACACAAAGTCATATCAATACGTAAAACTGAACAACTAGACAAGCAATAAGATAATAGGACAATTATAAACTCGGCGAATTCAGGCGTGATTTAGTAAGAACTTATTTTCAATGATGAAGGGATCCATTGGTATTTTTCCACCGTTTCAAATAGGCTTGTGCGATGAACGAATTTGCCCATCGAGGGTCGATGAAAAAAAAATCATCAAGATATTTCGGTTTCGATGATTGTTATCGACGACGATGAGTCGATGAATTCATCGCCATCGATGAGTCGATGAACTCACCGACCTCGATAAGTCAATGAATTCATTCATCGCCGACAGAAAGGTGGGGATAAGCACGGGCGGGCGACGCAACACAAATAATTATCATCTAATGGGGATGGATTTATTAAATCATCTACATCGGTGAATTCATCGATTCATTGACGGAAGTTTATTTATCAACTCATCGACTTCAGTCAATTCATCAACTCATCGACGTCGATGATCGATGGCATTCATTGTCAACGACGCGGTTCATCGCAACGCCTTGACTAAAATCATCGTCAATGAATTCGATGAATCGACTCATCGCACAAGCCTAGTTTCAAACACTTTGCGTAGTACTAGTCGAACCAAATAAAAAGAATTTAGTGGGAAAATGCCTTTTACTATTAAAATTTATGACACACCTAAAAAAACACACCCTTTACGCCTTACGCTTACGAGAAATATCTGCATCTCTCTTGTGCTATCTTTTCCACCAAACGCGAAACTCACATAGTTTGAACGAATTGACGCAACGGTTTTCATTCTAATGACGTAGAAGTTTAATGCTCTCTATAAGAGAAAAGAAGACTTAGGAAGATCCAATGAGGACTTAGTTATCAAATAAAATCCTTCCGTGAGAAAGAGTGTGAGCTTTATTAATTATTTATCGATTAATTCGTTATAATCAATGAGGAAACATCTTTGTTCTAATACACCATTAACATCTTTTAAGGGTCAATGCACAAAATATACCAACACTTTAGGCATTTCTGTAATAAAAACCTATACCCAAATTAGAAACGTCATTTTGCTCTTAAACCAAAGATATAATTCGGCATCATCAAATCTCTCACGGTGAGTCGATCAATGAATAACACATGTATTACAACTGGTGGCCAAGGTAAGTGTCTTGGATTTGAGATTAAGTTAACATGGCATATCTATAGACCAGTGCTATTTAACTGCTAAGCAAAAACCATTAACCGTAAATATCCCTGCAAAAGTTACGGCAAACATGCGCACTCACCCTTTCCAAGAACTAAATTCGTCAAAATTTAAGCCAAGTGCAAGGATGATAACGAATAACCGCGTCAAGAAAGGATATAAATGAAGAAGTAGTCCTTCACTCATACAGAAGCCATGCACGACGAAGAAGCGCAACTTCGGACACCGTGGGGGAAGAGAACTCCATCGTGCGCTCCCAAACGGGAGAACAGCCGAACTCAAGAAACAAGAGAGAAGCGCCCGCCCGTCTGCACTTGTTGAAAGAACCGGACTACTTTCGGACTTTTCCGCAGTAACTACTCGGGGAGAGAAGCGCACATGATGTTACTCCGGAATGCCTCGCCGCCAGGGCCAACTTGGCCTCGGCACTTCTGCGGAGTTGACCCAACGGCAGTGAGCGCACGAGTGGATGGAGACTAATAAAATACACACAACCCCCTCTCTTGCCGGCTTTCCTTTGCAGCCTCTCGTCTCTTCTCTCTCATGGGGGGAGCCCCAGTGAGGGAGATGAGGGAAGCGGGGGAGGAGGGGATGAAGGAAGGGGGTTGAGGCGGCAGAAGTAGAAGCAGTATTAGGGGAGTGCTTCGCAGTGCCATTGCTGGTCGCTTGGAGGCGCTTCAGACAGGCGAGCGTGTGCGTGGCGAGGGAAGGGAAATTGAGAGGGAGAATAAGGAGCGGCAGTTTAGGCGGTGCTTCTCGCATGGGCGCCGCTGTTTCGCCGGGGAGTTAATAGGAGTCGCTAGCTGCAAGCGGTCCACTATAACCACCCCATCCTTCCTACACCGACCATGTCGTCATCATTTCCCACTTCCTCCCGGTAAACCAAAAGGAGAGATGAAGGGGGAGAGAGGGTGGTGGTCGGGCTTCCCTCATGCGCGTTGCATTTCCTCCCCTCGCCATTTCGGACCAAAAAGCAGAAGACATCCCCTCAAAACGAGCAACTTGAGTGGAGGCGTTGTAGCAACTATGAAGCGCCCCCAGGCCTACTTCCCCCGCACCCCACACACAACCCTTAATCCGCCCCACCCCCCCTTCATCCCTATTTCCAGCCCCCACCACCTCCCTACTTCCCCTACTACCGCCGCCGCACAGTGAGTAGCACTTGGATCTTTTTGGAGTCAAAACCTAATAACTGTAGTAAAACATGATATAGGGAGATACGCAGAGAAGCATTATAAAGATGATGCGATGCAGAACCTAGGAAAAATAAAGTGACATTAATATTGAGCTTTTAGCCGTGGCAATTTACGCTAAATAATCATGTTTCCGAAAAAAGTAGTTCATCTATGCTATTTAAATAGCATGCATAGAAATATATATTTTCTAGCGACAGTAAAAATTAGTGGTCATTCACGGTTGACCATAAAGGTTACTTTTATAACTTTATAACATACAGGATGTGTTTACCATCAAAGTCTAATACATTTTTCATGCATAGTTATCAGGAAAGAACAGTAACTCGAAAGTTATGAGCCATACAGAAAAATACCAATTAAAAATATTTGTAGAGGTGAATATTACCCACAAGTTATATAAATAACCAAACGAGGAATTTACCGTCGTTGTCATCGCCGCTGTGAATAGTGTTCCCCTGCATGCTATTAAATGCAACTTACTTAAGAAACAATTTTTCCAAAATTCGGTCATTCGACCCTCATTTTAGAGGTCAAAAGTTGAATTATATCCGAGTCTCTTAATTTTTCCTAGATTCTTCATTACATCATCTTCATTACGCTTTTTGGTCCATCTTTCTATGTTTTATCTAGTTATTAGGTTTTTCCGCAAAAAAAGATCCAAATGCTGCACTGTGCGCCACGAATCGCCCGTTCCGAAAAGAGCGCAAAATATACCAGATAGAACTGTGCTGCGATGAAACGGGCGCCCCATCACGCTGAGAGAGTCCCACAACCTATAAAAAGTCATCTCCAAGGGCGCCCATCGCCTCCGAGTCTCCTCCACGAATTCCTCACCCTGGCGCCTTTCCTCTGAGGATCGTCTCATTGGCTCTTCCATCTACCTCCATCCATGCACAGGGCCCCCGGGGAGGGGGGTAATACGGAGAGACACTCCTCGCTAAACGGACTCACTTTCGGAAGCAAGGATCAAGGCGGACCTCTCGGCGCGAAAAGTTCTTACGGGGATAATCATTGTTTTTTTCAATCCTACGGTCGGATAAGTGCACCCCCAGATATCTACCAACTTGAAGAAAATTCTAGTGTACCAAGTCGCAGGTCCTTGACGAAATCGGGACCTTCAGGCGAAGGGGTTTGAACTGGATGGAAGAGCTTGGGAAGAACGGTTGCGTTACCCGTGAACCGACCGGCGTCTTTGTTCTCATCCACCAAATGATGTGAATGTGTGTGAGAGAGAGAAAAGATAATAAATGAATCCTCCGCTTTTTTACGGACTTTTTCCGCGTGGACATATTTTTATGTGTCGTCCTCGGGGCGGATTCGAGTGATTCTTTCCCGCGGACTATTCTCGCGCTTTTTCACCAATTCTGTTAAATCCATGAGTCTATCCCTAATCTTTCTCAGGGAATTTCTCCTGTTATTTTTACGCCAATAATTTTTCTACGAGTCAAGAGTGTTCAAGGTATATTCTATGCAGATTAATGTTGCTGTCCTTACGAGAGCATAAACATGGAGGTCAATGTATAACTCCTAAACTGAAAAATGAAATGTAATGCAACATTTTATTTTTGTATTCGAGAGCCAGAAACTTTGTGAGATATTGATAGGAGTATATTACATGACACTACGAATATTTATTATTTTCAGTATTTTAATTTACAAGATTAATACAAATGTTTGAATGTTGGTTTTAACTTTTTTTTAGTTCTACAAGGACCATCTCACTACGTAAAATTCATACCATAAATGAAACGGAACGTACACAAACATCCAACGGAATGCACGTAAAATATATCAAGGCGGATGAAATACGCGGAATGAAGGG
Organism: Ceriagrion tenellum; assembly: GCA_963169105.1. Classification (NCBI taxonomy): domain Eukaryota; kingdom Metazoa; phylum Arthropoda; class Insecta; order Odonata; family Coenagrionidae; genus Ceriagrion; species Ceriagrion tenellum. The sequence continues at coordinate 4,633,941 of OY720633.1, forward strand.
CATGATCCTGTAACCACTCGTATTTACCACCTTGGCGGATGACTTTCCATCTTATTCTCATTTCTGCCAACGCATCCCATACACCCTGTGTAACTCGAAAAAATACCGCGGTCTTAAAGCGCGTCACCATTGAGGTAAATGGAGAAGTGGCTTGTTATGGTGTCCAATACTTGAAGCTGTTTCCTGGGCGTAGCCATTACGCCATCTTTAATCACCCGATTTACCTCGGCCCTTACGGGCTAAAGACCATATTTCGCAATTCTGCGATTTTTTCCCTCGATAACTCCCTTGAAATCATGATACATTTTGAAAATACATTCTTCATTTACAATTTTTTCGTGTATTTAATAAAACAATAATCTGTATTCCCGGCTAAAAAACAACGCAAAATCAAGTAGAATCCATGACTCCAAGTGACTAATATATAGGTCAGAAGTTATTTACCTAAAAGTTTCAAATTAGCTTAAAGTTTCGACAGGAGGTAGATATTTTAGCTTGATATCCACTAAAATCCATTCACCCGTCCGTGCTGTCTAAAGGTAAGGTGTAAAAAGATATGGGGCTGTAATAAGGTGAATATTTCGTTTCCCAGTTAAAGTTCGATGACGTCGTTTCCTCTCCATGTATGTACCTCAATGCACGTAACAATGGGCATACGACTTCAGCGCCCACGCCCACTAGCGCCACCAATGCCTCCGGAACTTAAGCCGGTGGAAATAACTGTGGCAGCGCGAAATAAATCTCAAAGCTAGCAAATGCAGAGTCGGCACACTGAAATTTACGGCTCAAGGCGGTAAATAGGAGGCAGTTCCTCGGTGGGAACGAACGGAGGGTAGGGAGATATTGAGGAAATACGCAATGCGAAAGATGAGATTGGGTTTTGTTTTTGCCAGGGTGCGAGACTAGAAATTGTGAAATGGCTCGGACGCGCGATACTCGGGAGTGGGGAGCGGCTCGCTTGCCAAGACAGCGCCTCCCAACGAAATGGACGCCGTGGAAAGCGAACGCGAAACAGACTGGATCAAACAGATAAACAGGAGCAGAATAAAATTTCGCATTACCGTCGGACAGATTTCATGAACGCATACCACAAGACTACGGCAACAGTCTCATATGTGCGTGCTCCATCGTATCACTGCTATAAACACTACCGAGAGTAAAATAGACGATTGATCACAAAAATAGTTTGCGCAGGACTTAAGGATCGTCCTTCATAACTCGGAGTAACTTGGCTTATTATCGCTTCTAAGACGAAAAAGTGCGGGAAATTTCTAACCAATCACTCAGTTCCAATGCCCAATCGGTCTCGCATTCGTTGATGAGGCCAATCGATAGCGTGAGTTTTTGTAGCATTAGTCACGGGGTATAGGTAATAGTATAAGCAAATGAAATGTAAATATAAGCATCGAAATTTCTACTACCTGTGATTGTAGTCAGCTCCCCGCAAACAGCTAATTTGAGGTGCAGGATCAAGAGTAAATAGTGCGTTGGACTATAGAAATGTAAAATGAAAAACTCGCTAAACAAGAGAGGGTTATTTCGCACAAACTTGATCAACTTCCCCGCATCCAATTTAGTTAAAATAAATCCGATAGCAGCTTCCCAACAAAACCACATTTTAAATATAGTGGCTTGAGGAGATATCGAGTTTAGCAATCGACTGCTACTCGAATATCGATGGAGCGGAAGGCCATGTTATTGATGAAAGGCCGTTAGCAAATTCACGGCAGGCGGCAAGACAGCAGGCGATGCAATTAGCTGGAATTAAAAGACAGTTAATCCGGACACCATGCAAGGCTACGCAAAGTCGAGCCACGCCGCTCAAAGTCGCTGTGAACTGACAGACGCTTTTCTTAAGGACTAATTTCTAGCGCCGCCACAAGGTATGCCAATTTACGCCGAATAAAGTTGATGGGTACAGGGTCTAGCACCATAAGTATTATACACACACGGTTCTGGATTATTTGCAGTTAAGAAAGTAGGTGTTTCAATTTACGTGCATCAGGTAATAAGGTATCTACTTAGAAATTTTACTGACGGAAAACTTAAAGTAGAAGATAACCAGATACGCTCTTCTCATTCAATACGATAAAAACATTTATTACACCCCTGAGCACATTTTCAAAAACCTTGGATATTGAAAAACAGTACAAATATGTAATGGCAGTATAAAATGAACCGAAATTTGCATCTCACCCCTATCCCTAAGGAGAGTTCTCAAGAAGTAAAACGAGGGGAAAGAACAAATGGAATGTTCTCTTTTACAGAAAAGAGTTCAACATCTTAAAAGTCAGATTTTTTTTAATAGCACGATATAAAGAAGTAATAGACTTTACTTTGCATATTTGCGCTGGATGAGGTTGGATGTTTACTCACCAAAAGATAAGGTGAAGTCTCTGAATTGGTCGGCGAGACATCCTCCCAGCTCATTTCCGCGGATCAATGGTGTTTCATTCTGAAAAGAAAGAAGGCAAACAAAATTTGTGATTGATTTTGAACTTGGTCGGCAAAGAAACACATAAAACGTAAAATAAGCTACACGATGATGAAAATTCATGCCTAAGGATATCCAAAGACGCCTTGTGGATCCAAGAAAAACTAATATTTATTCTTAGGCGCCTGACAAACCTCATCATTTCACCACTTCGCAAATATTATATGATCCCCAATTTGTTATCCCAAAACTCCATTCCAACAGCATTTAGTTATTCTTGGGATTCAGAGCAGTTTCGTAAATGCACTAGTAAAAAGAAAACGGAAAAATGATATCATCTATCCGTCACTTCAATTGATAAAGTACGATAAAAAATGACATTCCAAAAGGAAAGAGTCATAACTGTGCCTGAACTGAAATGTAGTAAACGCCATCACTACGAATAATCTACTCTGGTCTAATTTCACTGCTAAATATTGAACTCAAATAAAAGTTGCACATAGAATACTCTTACAGAACATATTACATAATGTTATTTTGATTGCTTCCTTCCTATAGAGCAGCAATCATTATAAATAGAGTCATAGTATAATTTTCCAAGGATAAGTTTTGGTATTATCGTACGCATTTCTGAGTACATGAGAACTCAAAAGAGTTGCTTAGTTTCAGGATAAGTTATTAGTGATTGAATTCGAGGCCTAAACAGCCAGGGATAATCATTAATCGTGTTTTCTGACATCTTTAATGCAAGAGTAATAACACTAGGTAACTGTAATGTCACCGTAAGGAAGTCAATTTATTAGGTCGTAGTAAAAATATCGAAGTAGGAAAGTAAATTGTAAGCAAAGATAAAAAGTTAATATTTAGCGGTACATCTGCGTGCTGGACGCAATAGGAAAATATCATGTCACCCTGCCTTCCTTAACTTTGCTGTTAAATATTTATTTATACATTATACATTATACAGGGTTTTTAGTCACTCATTTGCAAAATTAAAGGGTACAAAATTTTCCAAATGCATCAGCATAGAATTGCGTAGATTAAAAGTTCATGTTTTCAAAGAAACTAAATTAATCAAGTATTCAGAGTCAATTTTATGATTTACTAAATTCGTGAGAAATTTAAAGTGACAGAACTGTCCTCTTTGACTAAGGTACGGTAGGTTAAAAGAAGGTCTTATTTCCTTATAAGGTATGTCCAAATATGAGTCACCCAACTTATATCCTATCATTCTGATAACCTTTTTTTGTAAATTTTCAAGTCTATTAATATAACCTGCATAGAATGGAAACCAAACTACAACACAGTACTCTAAGATTGAACGAACCAAGGATTTACATAAAATAGCAATGATTTTAGGCTCAGTAAAATATTTGGTGTTTCTATAGTATGAAATCTATAAGTTTACAAATAATATCAATGTGATTATGAAAATAAGAGGTCGGAAGCCATGGTGACACCTAAATCTTTAACACAGGTAAGCCTTTGAAGTGGTTTATTGTCCATTCAATAGTTATGTAACTAAGTCAAACATTCATTATAGATTACACTTTTGTATAAAAAGGATTAGGCGGGACATCTTGGATGTTTGCACGAAACAATCACTACTTGCCACCAAATCTTTTAGCCTGAGAATAGGATATTCTTTTTCCATTGTCTTAAATAGAATCCGTGAGAAAAGAATATGCATATAATTTAAGAGAGAAATACATAGTTTAAAGCAAAAATTGGCTTGCGATAGTAATAATTCGGTCATATACCTGCGTTTTTCAAATATTTGCGCGAGACACCAATTCGCCATCCGGCACCTTATACAGCTGAAAAAGCTACGATTAAAGAGTAAAAAGTAACAAATGTTTCGTACTATTCTATTGGATACGGCAGGAAATACGTACCGCGTGAATATACCTAAAATTAACACAAAATATACTTCAACGAAGGAATGAAAATGAAAACTCTCCTCGCATACCAACCACAGCCTTATTATCACGTTTACGATTAAATAGGTAAAAATGCGAAGGTTTAACACCCAGCAACTTAATTAACGCCACAGACTCACTAAGTACAAACAGCTAATGTGGGCCAGGAAAATCAATGGACCCGTCATTTCATAAAACAATGAAATTACAACCGAATGATACAATGCACCAACGAAGATTTTAAGCGGCATCCAGCAGACGAAACATACCACATCGAAAAATTTAGACAGTGGAAAGTCGTGCAACCAATTAATAATGCCACCCGTCTCTGAAAAGAAGACCCCCTGAATGATCTATAGACACACCCAGGATCGCTGACGGCAAAGTATGAAGTCGTAATTTTTTCACTCCAGCTGCCCTCAAGGGTTGTAAGCTTGCTTTCACGTTTACAGGAGAACCCTGAAAGGTTCACATGGCTGGGCATCATGAATTCCCATCATCATCTTCAGCCGAGATCAATGAAAGCAAGACCTGTAACCTTATTCGCGGGAGTCCGCTCATCAAAATTAATGGGCAAACAAGGTGGCAGTCTTAATCACCGCGTCGTCACGCTGTTTGCAGCTCGTTTGAAGGCTATGGACGCGTTCTTCTATTTCTCCCGGCAGGGCGACGCTGCTGGTACCACCCACTATCACCCAAGCTGCGTGCATTCCACCAATCAAGGTAGAGGGATGCACGTTCCAAGCAACGTGAGGTGCCTTGTGTGGAGCGTGGCAGGGGGTGAAGGAAGTGAAGGACCCCAAGATGAAATAGAAATGCTTCGAGTATCCTTCAGAACGATAGGCTACATTAATAGTTGGCAGTTGAGAAGTATCAGAAGCAACGGATCTACGCATCTCATAACTGTCGGTACAAACTAAAATAGCTGCGTATGAGACTTCTCACTTGATTGGTCAATAGGTAGTGCAGATAGCCAGTTGATCTACTCCCTCATGCTTGTATTATTTTCTTCTACCTACTATTAACCATAGCCCACGCAAATTTGCGGTGTAACTCTAGCATCCATTTTCATTCATGCAGTGGCCAGTAACGTTAAAAGAAATAGTCATACACAGGCAACATGCCTGAAATGTAGCAAATATTCGTAAAATTGTAGGGTTTATTGAAATGAATATTTATGATAACTCACCCCCCGTCACAAACCTCGGAGGTAGCCCGCAAGAAACGAAGATGTGGAATATAACTGTCCGAGGATTCACACGTCTTTTACGATTCATACGTTCCTCTCATAGCAAATTTTAAGCCCAGGCGACGTTACATTTTCATTCAAATCAATATCCAAAGGCCCCGAAACTTGGAGAATTCCGTAAGATAAAAGTGTAACGGATTGTATAACAAACAAAATGTTTTCAGAAATAAGTAAAATTAGAGCATAGCAAAATCCGAATGATGAAGAATCCGACGAATGATGAAGAATCCGACGAATGATGAGGGACTTGGCCATTATAATTTGGCACACATCTAGCGCTCTCTGTCATGGGTTTCCCTGGAGTCAATCAAGGTTATGTGAGAAATTATCCGAATGATCGCTCTATTCAGTAGTTTGGAATAAGAAAAATTAAAGAATAGGAAAAAGAATAAGAAAAGGAAGGAAGAAAAAATAAAGAATAAGAAAATTAAATGATAGCGGACTGCCGTTAAATGGCGATTCATATGTCTGTTTTCCCCAAAATATCTTTTTTACATTCCCCCATGCCATTTTCAATTATTGAAAACAATTTTCACTATATTTTATAGGCAATTAAACATCAATCGTATAATGCATGACCCATAACAGTTTCTCATTTAAACGAAATCACTCCTCTTGTTGTCTGGAACGGAAATAGTGGGACATTATATTCATATTTTTTTCAATCCTTTAGGTAAAACAATCCACCAATTTTGATGTCAGTTAATCTGTTGATTCGTAGGATATCAGCAAATTGGCAGTAATAGACATGAACAAGATGCTTTAGAAATATATTATCAATTAATACCTAAAATTAGGCATGTTATGACGATAGTTTCCGGTGATGTTTTAGAAATGAAATTTTAAAAATTGAAGTAACTTATAATATTGGGCTCGGGATGATACCTTGATATTTATTGGTAATATTTTCAATAATTATAAATATATTATTTTACCTTTAGAAGAAAAACTGTAAATAGTCAATCAAATTACGACGAAATATTTGTCGTATGCTCTAAGGATGGAGGAAGGTTTGATAAAAGAATTAGAGCGTGTGCAAAGGAGATCCGCCAGATTTGTTAAAGGCCGTTATGATAATTGTATAAGTGTTACGAGTTTAATAGAAGAACTAGGATGGGAATTACTATCAGAACGCAGGTTAAAATGTAGGTTAAACCTTTTAAGTAAATTCCAAACCGATTTGTTCACAGATGACGTTAGATATATATTAAGAACCCCTGCGTATTATGCTAGGTTTGATCAGATTAACAAGATTAGAGAGATAGATTGTCGTACCGATAGATTTAAAATGTCATTTTTCCCGCGTACCATAAGAGAGAACAATAGGCAGCATAGCAAAGGGATAGGTAGGTGAAATATAGTTAGAGTAGTCTGTAGTGAATGATGCATGTAACAACAACCAATAATCCCTTTCTTATTTGTAGATACTAACCATCTAGCTGCATGTGATCCTATTATCTAGCATGTCTCCATTAAATATCCTAGTTGCATGTCAATAGTGCATGTTTGGTGATCTTCACCCCCTGCCACACACCCTCGTGGTGGCTCGCAGGGTATTACGTATATGTAGACGTAGATGAAAGATAAGTGTTCAAATAGCATTGCATTCCGAAAAATCAAATCGGTATGATGCAATATTTGTTCATTTTTCTCAGTATCACTGCACAAACACAAGAACACGAATAGGGATTCTACGCAAATATGTGCAGAATCAAAAATCTTTCCGACTACTATAACTCATAACTGAGGTAACTTATTAGAAAACACTATACTTTGGTCTAGTAGATACCATAGATCGGCCTAAATGCCACCCAACAGAAGGGCACTCCAACAGTAGTCGAATCAACGTCCCATTGGACCATTAAGCTCGCTCCATTTGACAAACATCCGAAAGGTGCCCGGTTTCCCGAACGATAAACACACGTGTATCACCGGCCGTATAATTAGACGGCTACATGGTGACCGCCACTGCGACCCAGAATCAATTTTTCATCGCGAGAGAAATGTATAAATCATCAGTCGACATCAACCGCTGCCGCCGCCGATGCCGGTAGCTTTGAGCATTCCCTGGTTATTTCATTGGGCATTATTGTTTCGATGCATGTTTTTCACCCCCCCACGAGTATGATAACAGAAGTGCAGCGGTTTTCCGATGGCATTTCGAGAGAATATTATGGGGGAGGGGGAGTTATGTTTGCGTGGATTTATGACGACCGGTCGAGGGGAGTTGGGAGAATGAGGGAGACACAAAGAATTTATGAAAATTGCGCGACGTAATTTATGGATGAGTTTGAAATTGCGCCCGCCGGGAGGGTGAATTTTAAAAAAAGGTGTGTATAGAACGCGTGGTGTCTACATAAATGGTTTCCCTAGGAAGAAGAAGAGAAAAGGGCAAGTGGGGAAGGGATGCGGAGAAAGCATTAGAAGGGAATTAGGCTGCAGAGGAGGATATAAATATAAATTTTCCGCGAACGATAAGAGACCACAACAGCTGCCATTAGAGTTATAATAACTAGGATCATCAATAGCTAGCATTGCTAGTTAGTTGATCTACTCCATAATGCATAAATCCTTTTCTGCTACCTAGAACTAACGGAACGTCTAGCATATTCCCTGTACAATTCTTGTATCTCCGTGCCTTCATATAGTTGCAAAAGAATCAATACAAATAGGCCCTCTAACATTGGTAGCATACCTATAGTAAAGCGCATGTTTAAGAAACTTCGCCTCCTGTAAGGCATTGCAGGTTTTTGCTATTGCACAAGTAGTCGATATATTAAATTTAAAAGGGTATAAAAATACGCGTGCAGGTGATAACTCATCCTCTCCCAAGCAACCATGAGGTAGCTTTCAGGGTATTATGGAGATTTAGATATACATATGGCGACGCAACTGCGTGAGAAGGGGCGAAGCGGAGGAAGAAGAGGGATGGTGGTGAGATGGCAGTTGGCTGGGAGAGGGCGAGGTTTCGCGGAGTAACGGTAATAGGAGGGGAGGGCATTGGCGGTCCCTTTGAAGTGACGGCGGGGATGAGAGTGGAGGGCAAAGGGTAAAGAGCGACGAATTCTCGGAAAACGCTTGGTTGCCGATGGCGGCGTAGGCAGGCATGACAATCGATGGCTCAGTTGACTACAGCGCCCTTCAATGTCTCAGTCGAAGCGGAGTACTTCCATGCTGCCGAGTTATTCTCCAATGATTGCGACCAACGCAATGGCATGGAGGAGGGTAGACTTTACTTTTGAAGGCAATGGCATGGAGGCGGATGCCATAGATGGAGGATCCAAAGAGATGCATCGGGACGCCAAAGGCTCTAGCAACGAGAATCATATTTACTAAAAACTGGATGTGGAATTAAATTAACTTAAAAGACAAAAAAGCTGTTTGGGAGTCAACGAAAGCTAGAAAAAAATAAGGAAAGTCGAATACAGTCCACCGTATTAATATATTTTACCTCCAAGAGGGCCAAAATAATTGCCAGCGCGAGGTTTCATTCATAACCGATAGGAAACTCAGTTAAAGGCAGTCAATAAAGAACAGGTGAGTGATGTGATTATAATCATTGAGCTGAGAGCATATCCAATGAACTTAGTCATGATCCAGGTGTATTTGCCTACCTCTAATAATATAGAGGAAGAATTAGATGATGTACACGATGAGATAGGGGTAGTAATTGGCAGTACACCAGGGAGTAAGCGCTTAGTAGTTGGAAATTGGAACGCGGTGGTGGGTGAAGGGACAGATGTTCCGAAGGTGGGCGATTATGGACTAGAAAGGAGAACTGTCCACCGCGAGAAAGCAGTGAATTTTCCGTATAACCGTATGTCCAAGGAATAACCATATATCACAAATATATGGTTCGCCCATCATCCTCGGCGCAAGAATACTTGAAAGAAGCCCGGAGAGACAGAAAGGTTCAAGATAGACTGTGCAATGGTTTCCCATGATTCAGGAACACCTATTTCATTGGATTAAAAACTCGCACACCCATCCAAAGACTAATGTAGACTTAGAGCTGATCAAGGGCCAATACATATATATCATTGGGAAGGGAGCATGTTCGTAGACTTAATGCGTTGAAGATAGTGGTTTGGAGAAGGATAGAAAGGGTGACCTTGGTGGTGAGGATGAACGAGGAGGTATTGCATATGAGAGAAAGCCGGCCGTGGAGTTTCAGAGAAGGTAAAAGAGAAGATGGTGGATGTTTTGAAAGGACAGAAAATGTAGAAGAGGGTAACAACGAAGAGAACATTGGGTAAGATTGGAAAAGGAGAAAAGGAGGATAGGGATTCTGAACGAAATAAGAAGAGGTAGACTATTTGATAAATATAAGAGGGACCTTTGTCGGCAGAAGGGAAAGCTAGATGACACATAAGATTTTGGATGTTAGGATAAGGACTGTCCAAATCCCTACCAATCAGCTGGTAGAATTCTGAGATGAATGAATGATGCCCATCAGACCGCCAGCCTCATCCAACCAGCAATATCGAAGAGTATGATGAAATTAGTATCACAAATTGATTTTATTACAAATGTAGGCAACGTTTCTCTAGCATCTGTGTTCAACGCACATATTCATGGCACACCAACGGTGAACTTAATGTCATTACTTCGACTAAAGAATGTTCCAAAATAGTGATGAACTCTGAAGGGGTAAGCAATTTATTTTCCCCACATCATTTCAGTAAATCTCCATCTACATTCAATTATATTTAACTAAAGAATAATAACTTTTTGAGCAGTCCCCAGCAAACGTCTTCTTTTCTCATGTTATAATTAAAGGGGATTTGTGAACTAAATGTCACTTTGCATCGACTACTGAAGAGCTGCTCCTTGTCTAAAGCCAAATTGTACGGAAGTTTTCAAAGCTAAGTCTTCAACATAACTTTTTATTAATTTTCCGCCGATTATTATATATTTAGGAACAGAGATCTGATTCGATGAGGTTTTTCTGAATACTTTTTCTTTTGTATAGGAAGTATTCTAATCTTCCTATATCGCGGACAACAAAATATTTCCAACTTCATGATGATAGTTGGAATTCCCTCAGTAGGGGAAGAAATACAATGCCAGAAAAGTTTCACGCAGGCATCTCGTGGGAATCTTACTCCCGTTCCCTTTCGTTAATATCGGTCTTCCTTGGAAATGCCCATCGTCCACCCTCGGACCATCTTCCAAATGAAAGCTCTTGAAAACCCGCGAGATGCCCAGCCATACACTCTTCCCCCACGCCATCCAGTCAGTCTCTATCTATCCCTCCCCCTTCTCCACGACGCACGCCCACGGAAGATCCTCCCCAGTAGAGGGAGCGAATCTAACCCCCCAACCGCTTCTCATATCAACCCCTCCAACCCACCGTAATAGGGGACCACTCGCTCTACGCCTTTTTTCCCCCTTCCCCGCCAAATCCCTTTTCCTCCCCTCCTGAAGACCCAAAAACGGCACAAGACCCAAAATCTTCCCGGAAACCCTCCCTCTCCACTCCGTACTCCCCTTGCACCACAAAAAAAGAAACATCTGCCGGAGCCCTCTTGGAGGAATTCCAAAGATTTGGCGATGCCCTTGAAGGGGTTAAGTTTCGGCCGAAAGGGTATTAACTCCCGGCCGAGAAGGGCCACTCCACTCGCAATAAGCGATGTGTACCCTCATCGAAAGATTTCCCGGGCCTCCAAAGGGTCGTGACCTGGCAATCTCCCAGATTATGTGCCGATGCGATTCAAGGATCTCGTATTCCTCGGCCCACGCGTTGCCGCAATAACGGATTTAAGCTCCTGGGAGCATTCCATTCTCTCGGTTAGCAATTCACGTTCGAGGCAAATACCACACTTGTGGAAAACCTGACCAAAACTTCTAATTGAAAATAGAAACGAGAAATTGCAATGCCACTCCAAGATGAAAATAGTTTATTTCTCCGGAAATATGATTTATTCATCAAGGATGAATGATATCATTGCAATTAAATTTGGGCTAAAGGAGATTCACAATCGTGCAATTAAAATGCGGTTCAAATGAGGTGTACATGGAAGGCTAAGGAGAAGTGGCAGGTACTGTAGTCGTAACACACTCACAGGATATATCGGGCAAAATTTCAGTTCACATAAGCACCCAAATCTAGAACACTGTGGGTTACGAATCACGACTTATGGTTGGCCCAGCAAGAATCTTCGAATCGGATTGTAGAGGCCAACGTATTTCAGACTCTTTATTTCTCACAAGGCAGGCTCCTTAATATCGCAGTAATATCTGCTAACAATCTAATTTGGAAGCAAAATATGTAGTCTAAAACATTTTACCGATGAAGAACAACTAGGGAGCTTACAGCGTAAGAACTTCCTCACGTACCTCTTGAAGTCACAGTCATGATATCAGTAATGTGTCTTTGGAGCGAGAATTTTAATTTTCGTTTGGAGAGTACAGCATTTGAATAATCTATTGTAACTTTATCTAAGCGATGATTGCGATAAATCTTCTAAACCCCCTTTCCTCACTCTTGGGAAAGGACGCGCTAATATTTGCCTATCTTCCTCTGAAATGATTATTTTTTCTGAATACCTTGGACTCTTTATTGGAGACCATGTCACTGCCGGAGAACCAATAGAGAATCATGCATGATACCAAGAAAAATTACTTATATTAATATGTCACCTTTTGTTGCCAAAGATAATTTGAAATACTTGAATTTATTAACTGACCGATTCAGATTCACCATCACAGATTTTACTTGGAATGGTCAACTGATAAACGATTGAAGAATTAACATCAACATATGCTCCACTACTAAATGATGATTAAAAAATTTGAGCCTTTGGTCCATTTACGGTCATTAAGGCTCAAATGCAAACATCATATCGCAAAAAATATTTCTGCTGCTATTAGAAGTCGTAGAAATTTTACCCTTTCAATTGCTAGGGAGATTCAGCCTGCTTGTCATGCAAATTTAATATGAAATCTTTTTAATGGCTGGTTGTAATTTTAAGGCCTAGTCACAAATGCAAAATATTAGATGTGGAATTGTACAAATATTTCAAGTGTAGTTTCATTGATGATCCAGATAAGATAGAGCTACCAAAATGGATCGATGTCATTGGAACTCTATATAAGTTTAAGTTGGTTTTAATAATAGACCATGCAAATGATCTACCAGCTTTTGGCATAATCTGTAGCGTTATAGGTATTAACTATGAAGAAGTCCATCAATGAAACATTATTAACATTGTCTTATTTAGCATAACTATGGACGTGAAGGATATTATACTGAAAAAATGTACTAGTGTACGAAGTATTCTGATTTGATACATTTCTTTCCAACAGTGATTAGACCAGCCCCAATGGACAATTAATGAACATGTATAAGTATGATATATACTCGAAATCTGGTTCCAGCATAAGCAAATCAAATAGTTACAATTATCTTAGTTTATCCTCATGAGTACATTTAATAATGCACAATTTTTTTCTAATAAAATGTGCTAAAGGTACTCGATGAAGTATTTCCTTGTGGCCAAACTTTAATTTGAATTCACCTTCTCAAATTACTCTCAAGTCTGGATTGAGACTTACAGCTTTAGCTCTGTAGAAATCAGAAGAGCATAACTTAAAGTCATGTAAAAGCCGGCACTAACCTTCTTAAGAGGAGGGTATTCAAAGTCTATTGATAAGATAACATTTTCTACATTTTAGTCACATTTCTTGCCATGCATTTATTACATTTCCTGCACGCATATTCGTGCTATGACAAACTTCTTAGCAGCTTGAGTCATTTTGATTTATTTTACTAAATCAATGTCTGATCTAATCGAAGACATCTAATTTATGTAGAGTATAAAGTTGAAGCACTGCTTTTTCCTATAATATCAAATTTGATACATTATTGTCACAGCCAATCCAAGGATAGGTACGTCGTTTTATCTATATTTATAGCATATGTTATAGATAAATATATAATATAGTAAAGAAGGAAGATCGCTCCTAAAGGAAATTAGGAAAAGGAAAGGAAACTGGCTGGGCCATGTGATGAGAGGGAAAAGTATAATAACTGTGGCACTTGAGGGTTCAATTGAAGGAAAGAAAAAGAGAGGAAGGAGAAGAATTAAATTGGTGGATCAGGTGAAGAACATCAGCTATGATGAAGCAAAGAAGGAAGCTCGGGACAGAAGCGGATGGAGACAACAGTGGTGTACGGACCTGTCAGCAGACAGAACACCAGATGATGATGAGTTAAAAATGACTTATATGAATTTTTAAATATCTTGAAGATTTAAACATTCCTTATGTCGTTTAATTTGCGAGTTAGTTAACATTTCTGGTGAAAATGTCATTTTGATTCCATAAAAATTTATAAAATGATGGTATTTTGTAGGTAGGTTGTGGCAATAATGTCTCATACTTAATATCAAGAGCTTCACTGCTTCAGATTTGATACTTCATTAACTCAAAATGTGTTTGATTGGTTCAGATATTGATTTTCTACTATATATCAAAATGGCTCAATTTTTTTGATAAATTTGATCAGATCTTGGCCTTCAAACTTGTTGAGAAATTGTAATGACAAAGACTAGTTTTTAATTGATAAATTTTATCACATAACCTTGAATACTGAATGGGTTCAGTAAACTAAACATAAAATGCTGTTTTTTCTTGATAAATTTGATAGTACATTTAGGTATTATCCATCAGATATTTTTACTAAACAGACTTAATAAAGAGAACTAAAAAATTTAATGTTCCACATCAACTGTACTCTTTTATAATATTCATCAAAAAATGATAATTTCAATTAAAATTTTTTCAGTGCGGGTCATCTCTTTCAAATTTCTTTTTTTCCAGCAAAAAATCTTCAGGATAAAATCGAAAAGTCCCCTAAAAACTTTAAAATTAAAGCCAGTCCTGCTTTATATGCATGAAATTCTGATTCCCTAAGGCTATTGCTAATTGCATTGCTCATATAATCTCCACACGATGACATTACCGTAGTTCTTCGGATATTTTGGCAGTTAGGTTAGCACAGTCGGCAATTCCCTCGCCCTCAAGTTCCCAATTTCAAAATCACAGACATTGGACGATGGGAAAGAAAGGAACCGAGAGAGGGAGGATGTGCAAGACCCAAGACTTCGAAGATGACTCCTTTGGATTCACGTGGATATATTGAGGGGGCTAGAAGGGTGGCCCCTTTCCTCCCCCCAGGAATTTCTCCCCCGGCAACACTCACCCTCTGCACAGACGCCATGCGAGAGAGAGATACAGAGAAATATTCGTCGTGCGGACGTTCGAAGGGACACTAGCCCTCATCCCCTCCTCGCAGTTTATTTTTTACGACTCCCGTGACAGAGCGGGGAAGAGGGGAAGACTGTGCCCCGCGGCCCCATCAGCATTTACCCGCCCGCCCCTTGAATAGCCACCCTCAGTCAGTTGCTTCCCCTCTCCAGTTCACTTTCTCGGCTCCACTTTTGGGTATAAGTCTCGCAAAAGTTCCTGACGCAGCGAAGTGGGGGACTTTGAGACATGAGCTACTGAACTTAAGAAATCCAGCGAAACGGGGGAGGAAGCTTGTCCTGTGTGGATGATGATAAAACCTCTCCTACTGCGTGATACATAAATCATGGTCTCGTGGCGCTGAATCCAATGACGATGAAACTCGGCCATTTCAGAGAAACTTATGTATTTAACAGAGGATAGCGAAATGGCTTTGTCACACGTTATCAGTTGAAGAAATGGGTCTTTCGGGTTATCCTCCATGTCGGTCCATTATGCTAGCCTTAGCGCTATGGACCGACGCGGAGGAAAACCCGGAAGACCTACATCTTCAAAACCATCACTCCGCGGAAGCCATCACGCGGACTTCACATGTTAACCGCGTCAATGCGGGATGTCTGCGGCAATATCGCAAGCTGGTCATATAATAATTAACAGGGGTCAAATAGTCCTTCGTAATTAAATGTCCCAAGCGGACGTTTAATTACGAAAAAGACGGCTGACGTACGGGGTCGCTTGACGTCACACGTACAACCCCATTAAGCTCCGAGCTCCAAGGAACAAGCGTTTCGAGAAGTTGATTGATTCACCACTACCAGGCCATCCCACATCAACTAGTCTCGCAATGAGGCCTCAAGATAGAGCACTTGCAAATAAGTCATGGCGCTACGTCATTTTAACCGCCTGCCTAGCGAATGAGAATGTCTCGAGACTATTTTACGGAGTATTTCCTGTTTCCTTTCCGATACCTCGCTCTCTTCCCCGTCGCCTTTTCCCTTCAACCCCTCCAGTTCTACCTACCTTCCTTTCCTCGCAAGTCTTTGCCGGGAACTTACGTGGGAGCTATGCATCACCCGACAGAAGAGGCACCTTTGGTCTCGCCTTTGTCGGGCAGGGGGAAGGGGTGTAAAGCTTGAGAGGGTGAACTTGAGAGACGCATACAGGGACAGATACCAGAGACACCTCCCATTGTCTCAACCCTCGCTGCTACTCAGGCCGGTCCATTTCATACTGGGGTCTAAATTAGTAGACTACTATTTGCATAATCGCAAAACCATTTTCAAGTTAAGACTAAGATTACTAAACATTTATGACGAAATCATTGTCACTAGCATAAAAATCCCATCTCTAAATCAACTTTCTTCCTAAGCGACATCAAATTTTGCTCAACAATCAATAAATTTTAATTCGATAAATTCATCTTACGGCTTTCGAGGGGCATAATTGCAGTTTTGAGCCAACAACTATATTACAAAAAGGCATCAAATTCAATTTACATATTCTATTCTTTTAGGATTAAAAATTGTCGTTAAATACTACATATAACTTTACGATTCTACCCATATCTCCATTTTGCTACCAGTAAAAAATGATATACACAGACCTCACTCTGAACTGATCTATTCAAGGGAATGTTTTGAGGGACAGGGAGGGGGGGAATGACGCGTGTCTGGTGTGTTGAAGGGGGGCCGGAAGTAAGCCGAGAACAAAAGTGAAATATTTTGAGGCTACAAAAGAGATTTCGTTGTTAAAGCACTGCCTTAATGGACATTTTCGATTCTACTATACTTAAACGTACCTCCAGCGATAGAGTACCTTTAAAAACAATAATAAGCACTTTAAGGTGACTTTAAGATGGCCATTACAATCACCACACGAAAAAGGTAGAGTTTAGATCTCGGATAAAGGCCAGAAGAGAATGCGATAAAAAGCTGTCCCGTCCTTAAGAAGTGAGTAACTATGGCGAGAGCATAAGGTTCTCTGCGAGGAAGGCACTGATTCTGAAGTACTTGGGTGTATTTATCGAAAGGGAAGGGGATGGGAGAGGTCAAGAGACGAATAGGTTTTAAAGGCGATAATATGGCTGGACCCAAAAATACAATCTTCCACCGCTCGAGAGGAGCGGAGTGCAAGGGGAGGGGAAGAAGCAATGACGAAGGCCCGGAAGAGACAAAGGAAAGAGCACAGTCGAAGAATTTCCGTGATCCCATTCGTCGATGGGACGCTTACCGATCCAATGACATCCACAAAATGGCTTTCCATTCCTGAGAGGCAAGTAATGGGTTTATTCGCTTGAAGCCATTTTTTTCGCACTTCCGGGTACCCTTAAGCCATCCGCAGCCGCCGAGAACAGGTACCGAGAACAGCTGAGGCGAGGAACAAATTTCAAAAGCCCATTACATGGATTGCTCCGGTAGTAAGACCAAAGAGCCATTTCACACGAGCCTCAGAAGGATCGCCTCCTTTGCATTTAAACTGGGGAGGCTAGGGCGTATGCTATTATCACTATTTGAATAAAGCCGCTTTTATAAAAGAAGAGAAGGCAAATAAAACAGAGGTGCACACGCCATAGAACTATTAAACCTATATTACTAACTCAAAAGACGTTTAATTAAAATATAAAATAACTACCCACTCTAATTTCTTCGCTTCCAATACGCCAAAGCTTTTTGCTAGTTAGAGGAGTCAAAAGGCTGATCCAATATTAACTTTTGACAGCAAAGGAATGATAAGAGCACTGCCAATGCAGAGTGCGCTAATTTAGAATTGAATACACCCAATTACGCCTAACTCCTTACACGGGCACAAATGCGTTTTTCTTACATTCAATTGCAATAGAGCGATCAATCACTGAAGAAAATACAAGAAATTAAAAGGGGATCATCACTGTCACTTGAGATATGGTGAGAAAGACTATTGTTATGAATGAAGACTGATAGGCTACTGCCTATTATTGAAGTAACATTGTACCAAACGTGCTCCGGCTGAGGTACAGTAAAGTTATTGTATATACCTAATTATGGCTGCATGACAGCCAAAACAAGTGCTGTGCAAAGTTTGCAAAACGAAGTGGAGAGTACAATGTCAGTCTATGTAAATGACAAATTAGAATGGAGAATGATGTGAAAGTAAGGAAAAAGCTAGAATAAAATATTAGGAAATGAAAACTTTATTCAGCAAGAAACACGGAGAGAAAGAAAATTTTGGAGAAGGTAAAGCGACGAAATGGAAACACCACAAAAAGAAGGGGAAAAGGGACCGCAAAATCGCAAAGGTGAGGACGTTACTGGGTGACTAAAGAGGACCAAAAATGAAGGAAGATGCTGGGGAGATACTTCCCGAATAAAAAGAGGCACAGGAAAGGTGAAAGGAGCCCGTGGAGGGACTATAAGACGGATACAATAGGCCAGAGATCGGGACACGGGCATTAGAAAAGAACACTCTCGGAACAGGACTAGTGAACAGCGAAAAATATAAGACACAAAGAGAAATTAAGGCTAAGAAAACTGAGGCAGTATACAGCATATCATCAATGGCAAAAAAGAATATAAAATACAATGGAGGGGCAAGATTTTTCAACCTTAACGGTAGGATAGTTAAGGAGAGAGCATGACAAGAGGACTTTGTAAAAGCAATTATGATCCATTTACAGAAGAAAAGGAAAGTATCAGCGTAACTACAGAACCATAAATTTAATTTCTCACGAGGCAAATTTAATTTTTCATTTTCATTCGGAATTTCTCTCCAATCGGTACCAAATCCTTCAGCGTTAAATCTTTCACTGCTTTCAACTTTTACCTTCTTCTTTTAGTTATCGCAATAAAAAAAGAATTAATTAACTCCTTGCCTCCATAATTGAATACAAAGAATCCGTTCCAATTTAAGCGTCATCGGGGTCGATACATATTAAAGTTACGGCATCTTAGTACGATTCATTTAGTGCTTTTCCTCAGGTTCACTAGAAATACCTTTGTTTTCGATGTTCGCAATTAATAGGTATGCAATTATGTGGTGGCTGAGAATCAAATGCACAATTATCTCAGAATAGGAATCTTTGTATAAGTACATCACCTGATAAGGACTGAAAGTCGCGGAAATTCCTCCAGACTTTCTACACTTGTAGGAGCCTATCTACCACTTGCATTTTCCTTTACACCTCAGCAACCGATAAACACTTCTTCATCCCGTCTATAAAATCTATTCGTTTCTTTCCCTCCCCCTTTTTCCCAACATCCTTCTATCTCCGCCTAGAGCAAGCCATCCCCGTTATTTCCTTTTCCAACCACTTATCTTGCCTCTTGATCTCATCCAAAAGTTTCCTCTCCTCATCCAACATACTAAGTATTTCCTCGATTGTCTTCCTCACCGTCCAACGAACCTTCTCCATCCTCCTCCACACCCACATCTCGAACGATCTCTCCCAAATCTCTTTCTCCTTTCTCAGAACACACGTTTACACACCATACAACGCTACACTACAAAACGGAATCATAAGAAAGCAGTCTTTTTTGCCACACCAAACCGGAAAGTCGTTTTTCTGCCCTTACTTGCGGGAAGAAAGTGGCGCTTTTATTCTCTGCATAATTCACTTTATATCGAGTTTGGTAATCCTGGGAACGACCTATTTACACTACTCAAAGTCTAATACATCTTAATAAATAAATAAGTCAATTAGTTTCATTAATAAATTCAACTGGGTTTTAACTTATTAGTATTACTAATAAAGTAAACTGGATCTAAACATGAGTTCATTAGAAGATTACTGGAATGTTGATGAAGAATTCGATGGAGAATATGGTTGGAAAGAAGGAAATATTTCAGTAAATTGGTTGATTGAAAAATCAGCTGATCGATTAATTAGGCGCTATGATGGATTCACTTAATAGATATCAAATAACCGTTCATAATTGGTCATAATTTATGGCCCAGTAAAAAACATTTATTCAAAAAAAGAATCGCGTCTCTAAAAAAAAACGACCAAACTCACCTGGAATCATACGTGAAGTATTGACATATTTAATGAAGATTTTGAAGGTTATAAACTACGATGAAAATACTTGTAGGGACTTCCCGTTCATTTGAGGTAAGAAATCGTACATGTAACACTGGAGAAAAGTTGGACATCTGAACCCGCATTTTTGTATATCGCGGCACTGCCACGCGGTTTGTAAAGTTTTATTTCGCTCCCAAGTTACGCAATATACAATTATGTTCCATAAAAGGCATCCTTTAATAGCTCAAGAAGTCACAGAGTGGAGGAAAATGCTAGGGTCCCATGTGGAGCGCAAGCCACGCCTCACCACCTCGACAATCGGAGAGGAAGGAGACCAACAAGGTAGGAACGGCGCTTTCCACGAGAAGGGACGAGATCGGAGCTTTTTTTTAAGAGGTCGAATGCACCCTTGCGCTTAGAAGGAATGTTCCCTTGACCGGGGGAACGGAATGGGGACAACACGTAACAGGAATCACGTGACTGGAACACTGGTTTCCCATCTCAAATCCCTCTCGCATTCACCTCACCCCTTCCGCAGCAACAGACTACTACCAACCCCCCCACACACTCACCCGAACATCCCGAAACTCCGAAATCGACGGCGAAGAATTTTCCCCCGGGTAGCCTCACAGCGACTAAAGGAGGGAGGAGGAAAAGGATGAGAGCGAAGACTCAAACTCTTCTCCGTTCCGCGCCCTCAAAAACCCTCTCCCTCCCAAAACTCCCCATCCCCGTCATCCACTAAGATCATCCCTTCCACCCAAGAGCAACACCCCATCCCTTCAGATGTCCGCTTTCCTCCCCCTTCGTCCCCTCTCCCACCGATACCGTCCCTCCCCCCACTCCTCCAGCCTCCGCACACAGGAGTAAACAATAAGGACGTCCCTTAATCCAATCCCCCTCCCCCTCTCTCTCTCCCGGTCCCCCCCTCTCTTGCCCGCTCCAGCGACGGGAGGGCAAGGATGCAGGTCGACGGACTTTCCTTTTGACGGGGGCGAACAAATCCCATCGCCCCTCCCAACCCCACCCCACCCCAATCCGCCCGTTAGGAACAACTTCTTCCCCCCCTTTCACTTCAATCTCCCCACCCCAACCCCTTTTGCAGCCCACACTGCCTCCACCCCATCCACTTCAACTTCGGCTCAAAACAAATGGTGCAAAGGAAGTTTGGATACCTCCGACTCAGCCACGACCACTTTTTAATCAAACCTTCTCCCAAACACACAATTGCTGACAAGGTTGTTTTAAAACCGTTCAATTCTGAATACCTCCCATAATTTTTGAGTAATTTACCGGTAAGTGAAGGTAAGTGCCTAAAGGTAAAGGGTAAGAAGGTAAAGTGATTCTGGGTATTTTATAAATGGAGACCTCTATTAATCTTTAAATTTTCATTCTTCATCTCATCGTACTCACTACCCTTCGACATCCCATCCAAAAAAGCTAATCTCTTTCTTCCACTTCGTCGCTGGCCCAGCATCATTCCCTCTCTCACAAGCTTAAGCAACCCTTCACCTTCCATTACCTCTTCTACAGCCTCCAGCCATCTACTTTGCCTCCTTGTAATTTCTTCCAAAAACGTTTCTTTTATCCGACCATGCCAACCATTTTCTCGTTTTTCTTCCTTTCCGTCCATCGCACCCTCAAAATGAGTGAACTTCGAATTAATGTATCATCTGGAATATATTCGTTTTTGCGATATTTCATCGCTCACTACATCCAAATTCAACGACAGTCGAAATTCTAACACGGGAAAATAGACTAAACCAATCTCTAGAATTGGTTGCAATGGAGAAAGGGACAGTCTGACGGCTGATATTTTGAATCAGGTAGGAATTAAGGCTCGGGTTAAACGCTGACCGTCTCAATGAAGTTTACATTTTACGGCTCCCAACTTATCAGTCAATGATCATCCAAAGCAGAATACCCCTCCACATTGGAGAGGGATGTAAGTACCCAAGTCAAGAAACGGAGGTATCAACAACTGATATTTAATTTGACACCGAGAGGAAGACATCCCCCGTCCATATCTATTTTAATGATATATTTCCGAGATAGATTCGAAATTGTGAATTTTGACCATCGATTATCACCAAAGCCTCGCTTAACTCCTTCTTTACCTGGTCGTGGAAACATTCTTATAGTCATTGCATCTAAATCATTAAGACTCAGTCATTAAGCACAGTAGAAGCATGAGTTTGAAAATTTTAGTAAAAGGCATCTACTTCTCTTAGTAACTGAAAAGATTACCCAAATTCCAAAGTAACAAAAAACTTCGAATATTACATCATCTATGTTACATATATAGTAAATATGATCATTTTAGCAAATAATGTATCCAATTTTTACTCTTAATTTTTATGAAATTATGGAATCAGCGGCAAATATGTCAGATCTACATAAATATTAACTTAGGGTGTTATGAATTTCGATCACTAAAAATAAATAAATCAAAATACGGATAAATACTAAGGCAAAATTTTTTGCATAGATGTCTCGTTCCCTCTAAGCGGACCGCAGAGCTATTTTATCCTCACTTCATATTTCATTTCATTAGTAGTGATGCGCAAACAAATCAAAGTCAGGCGGGTATTAGCTTCCATTATACTGCCACTGCATTTCCAGTCATAGTACGCAATATAATTCAATTTTCACAAAAACACTTGAGAGCTACGACATGTAAAATATAGCTATCTCACCTTAAACCAAATGTGGATATAACAGAGATATTCGGAATACACAATGCGGATGGGCAAAATTCTGTTTACACAATTACTTAGAGGTTATTTTTCTCTCCGAAGAGTCATAAATATGAAAATGACACTCGTTTATTTTTTCCATCTCGGGAAACAACTTCCTCAAACAAATGTCATAACTCCCCATAAACAATAGTAGATTTGACTTTTCAAACGCTTCCTGGACCTCCTTTCCGTTTTCTTCCTTGGCCTATAGTTCCGGCCCTTACCCTCTGCCTTCCTTTCCTTCTCAATTTCCCCACTCTTCCTTCGGCCATTCTCAATCTGAAAGCGAGCAATCAAAATCTCATTTCCTCAGTCGCCTGGCAAATTCCGCTCGAGGCCCTCCCTTGCGCCCCATTAGGAGACCCGACAAAAAGAAAATGACCGTAGAGCTCCCACTCACTACCCAATTGCAGTGCGTCTAATAAATACATCTACATCTACATGATACCCTGCGAGCCACCGTATGGGCGTGAGGCAGGGGGTGAGGTCACCAGCCGTGTAAAGGTGTAAGTTTTTGGGAATGAAATATTGACACGTATTATAGGAGTGTATTTAGTGGAGCTCAATTTTTATTGTGGTCGCTTATTGTTGGCGGAAAGAACGAGTTTTTGTACCTATATGTTCGGCAGTGTATTTCTCATATTTTATCGCATCTGTCAGACCTAGAGATGTAGTAAGGAGTCATGATAATATTCTCTATGTTCCTCTGAAAAATATTAGTTCTGAATTTATGAAGCAACCTAAGCCTAGCGTGTAGCCTCTGAGTCTCTAAGGACTCCCACCTTAATCCCTCTAGATGTTGTGAGACACTATATGTACGCTCGTAGCAGGTTTTAACGAAGCGCGCTGCTTTCCTTAGTATTTTATTAATTTTTTTGGTTAAATCTTCTAAAGACCAGGGTCCCAAAATCTTGCGGCGTATTCGAGATGTCGCCTAACCAGAACAAAGTAGTATCTCTCTTTGGCTTCTTCATCCGAGGACCTTCCTATTATACGTTTAACAAAACCTAGGTTCTTTTATGCTCCGCCACGTATGTTCTGTATGTGTAATCCCCACGATATATCAGAAGTTAAGGTAATTCCAAGATATTTTACTGTATCTGAAAATTTTATGTTTACTCCACCCACAGTATAGGTATGGCATTTTTGTGATGACTTTCGCAGGAAAAGAACTGTGGTGCATTTGCTGATATTTAATTCTAACTCCCACTCCTGGCACCACGAATGAACGTTGTTAACCCTTTAACGTCAGGTGTGCCGAATTGGGCACATACCTCCAGAATCACAGTGCCTCAGTAACCATGTAAGTTATTCCACTATAGCCCATTGGGACGTTTTCGGCACGCTCATACCTAAATGCTAGGCTATTTTGAGAAAAATGTTTTTAAAATGAATGGGCGTGCTTTAAATTATCTCCCTTGATTGGGATTTGGAAAGAAAATATTTATTTCTTAAGTAGAAAAATTGTTGTCCATAAAGGGATAAGGTCCGATGACAGAGCTTCAAAGTCCGCGTCTTCGCTCATTTCACGGTCGATATATTAAGTAAATAATAAATAATTGATGCGCGTGTGAATCTCACGACATTTACAATCGTGCCAGTAACGAAATTTGAACATTCGGACAGATCTTTCGACAGAACCAGGAATAAAGTCTCAACTCAAATTATCCCAGTATTTTCAAGTGAGCTGAAACTTTCCGCTTTCGAGGTACGAAGTGTTCTCCTTAGAGCAATACGATGTTATCGATTCAAATTCGAGGACAGCTAAGATCGGTAGAATAAGTTTGACGGCATCCATTCAAAAATGTACCCAAATATTTGCCACGTAATGGCAATGAAAATAATGAATAATTTTGCCAATTTTCCAATAAGTAATGAATACTTTTCTTTAGCTATCGACATGCACAATATTCACACTCAATGACCATGTCCTAGTATATCTGGTATAAGAATAAAGTGACCGGAAAAATTGAGGAACGTAA
Source organism: Ceriagrion tenellum (assembly GCA_963169105.1). Taxonomy (NCBI): domain Eukaryota; kingdom Metazoa; phylum Arthropoda; class Insecta; order Odonata; family Coenagrionidae; genus Ceriagrion; species Ceriagrion tenellum. Next base: position 4,658,505 of record OY720633.1, read on the forward strand.
AGCACTGTTTCACCTTCAATGTATTATCAGCAATGGAGATTAATCATTCTACAAAATCCAACGCTCTACTTAAGCGATATCTGGATAACAGTTCAAGAGTAAGATCCTCTCTTCTGCCCGATTCCCGGTTGTGAAATATCTGCCTGAAATGTTCAAATTCCGCAACTGGCACGATTGTAGATGTCGTGAGACTCAGACGCGCATGAATTATTTGCTAGACGCACAGCAATGAGGTCGTGAAGACGCTTCCCCAGCAAATACATTCAATGAAGACAATACGGGTTTAACGCCGAGCTTAAGGTAGTTTGAGCGGAATATCATTTTACTTAGAAATCAATAAATTTGGTCTCATTTTAAAGAAAAGTATATAACCCTACCATTGACACCAAAATTTTAACCCATTGCCCCATTACTTTCCGAGATATTTGCCAGAAAATACCAGTCCTTTTACATGGGCAATGGTACGTGTATGCACTCCAGAGAAACCTTATATTAAAAATGAGGCATTCCCTACACTTAGATCTCGTCAAAAAATCAAATGTGTGTATTTTGTGTGTTTTCTCAACTATTTTTTAAAATTAATCACATTGTCACCGCAGTAAATTCTTCGGGATCACAATAAACCTTCCGTTTTGATGGAGTTTCAAACGTACCGCGTGAAAAAAATGAGTCAAGTTAAATATGTATTTGGATATTTTTATCTGAATACTCACAATTTCTGTCGTTTAAAACTATATTATTGCACCATTAATAATGCATTATTTAATTCGTTTGTCTCACAGCTTGTGAAATTAAAAGGTATAATTCCAATATGGTCTCTGTCATGGCTAGGGAACTATCTCGCTCGCACTGCCTTAACTCTGCATTTCTACCGACATCCTGAAGTCCACCTCTGATGATGATGGACGACTCGTACGTCGAAACGTCGGAGGCAATGCGGAGTTTGATGATGTGGAGAATCCGAGCAGTCCTAAAGTTAACTTCACATGCAGTAGACCTTTATTCGGATTGGACATTTAATTACGGTTACCTCGGCACATCTTGATATGAGAAGGCTTACAGGGACGCCAGGTTTCTGCCTGCCCTTCCTTCACACCACGGACATTTCTTTTAAAACCAACCAACCCGCCCATCCTAAATGATGCAAACTGCCCACGCTGTCGGCAACCTCTACCAAAAAATCCCGAGTAATTCTAAGATCGTCAAGGTAAGTTCAAGGCCGTTCTGATGATTTCGTTTTGTTGAAGGTTACTAGCCTTCCGCAATAACTGGTATGGATATCGCTTTCAGATCATCGAATAAAATTTAGATTAAACCTTCAATGCCAATTCCAATCCAGTCAATGTTCATACGATGTCAATATAGTTTTAAAGAAACTAAAATATCTGGTATGGATACCGCTTTCAGACCATTGAATAAAATATATACTTAACCTTTAATGCCAATTCCAAGCCAATCAATGTTCATACGATGTATAGATCAGGAAAATAAAATTAGTGAACCAGACAGCAGATTACACACGTTCAAAATGTTATTTTTCCATTTTCAATGCCCAGTAATGCAAAGTATATTAGCCGTGTTGATCAATAGGAAGGGCAAATAACTAATTAGTCAATTTTCTCTCTCATGAATGTTTCTTAACTGGCAACGTTATACTAGCATTAGGTTTCGCATGCTTCCTTCGCGAATCTGGGATCTCTCCGCGTTAATTAATTTCAAAATTCATTAAAACAAAGAGTTTAAAATAAATGCGACTTTTAAGCAGGTTGTTCGATAGTTACTGTGGCTTGTTTGTTGAATTACTCCCTAACTCCTGTATTCTCAACTGCTACCTGGTGATAACACCAAGCCGTGGATGTCTGCGGTATAATCCTAACATATCTGCGCATTTTCTTGCTTTTATAAAAATTAACAGAGTAACGAACCTTTGGGATAGCTTGAATTTGAGAAAGTTGGCCTTCTAACAAATGTAGCAGGTTTTTGCTGATGGATTACTAGTTTTAGTCACATTGGCTAGAGAAGTGTATAGTATAATGCATGTTAATGATTAATCATCCCCTGCCACACACTCTTGAGATGGCTCGCAGGGTATTACCTAAACGAACGTAGGCGTGGCTGTTGTTTCTGTAGAATACCTATAGTTTAAAAGAAGTTGTGCGACAGTTGATCTTTTGGCAAGATTTGCAGCGTTTTGCTGATGCTTGATACTAGTCGTAGTTTCGTTAACATTATTAGGGTACATTGTAATGCATGTTGGTATTTGATCATTTTATTTAACTCGCACCCTGGCACACACCCTTGAATTGGATTATATCAATGCACGTGACTAATCAACTCATCAATCCAAGAAAAAATAATTACACGTTGGTAATGGATACCAGAAGCTTCAAGATAGACGATCCACTAATTCCCACAAAATTCAATTTCACTACTAAAATGGAAATTCTAAAAACTATTTGTGATTCAATTAAATGCAATGGCATTCATAAAATGCATCGCATATATCAGAGTTTTGAAAGACGTCAAAAAAAAAGAGTCATGGATTTAGTGATAAGAGACAAAATTCGAAGGTAAATTTAAGTCAGACGTTAGTGGTACGTTTTCTATACAAATGCCAATGTTATTTCAAGTTTCATTAAAAAATAAACTTTAAAGGAATGGTCTTTGTAATGCTCTTGAAGCCTAAGAATATGAGAAATAAGGCTTACTCCAGTCCGCCATTGATTCTGCTCATTGGCAATGAATGTCTACTTCTAGCTTAAATTCGCATAATGAACCTCATACGAGAGAGTCAGCTGCGCTCTCATTCGAGTGAGTCATCCGCGCGAGAGGAACGCGACACGTTGTGCGGTCAAGAACACCGAGTCGCATCTTGCCACGCCCGAGATTTCCGAACACGTCAAGAACAGAGGGTCGGTACGAAGCTGGCCAAATTGAGCGATTCATCGCAGATTGGGCGACTTGAGCACTAAAAAAGGGGCTGAAAGTTAACAAAATGTGACCAGTTTGCGCGATTTCACGGACAGATCGTGCGTTCTTCGGGCAATAGTAATTTTCAGTTCATATTGTAGAATTGAATAAAATAACCTTTATATCTCCCACACAAAATTTATTGGTATACAATGGATGAGATACTTGGCGAGGCGAACAACAGCTGAGGTCATTTGCGCCATAGGGAAGAGGTACGGAGGAAGGGTGGATGGAAAACCGGCGTCGGCATTAGCCTGCTCTTAACGAAAGGCGCCAAAGGGACCATGGTTTAACGTCTCATCCGACAATCGGTACTCAAATGACCAGTTTCAGCACTTCCGTGTCTATATAAGAGGGGTTATAATAATTACTCCTATGAAAATGACGTGCAAGTGCTGAAACCGGTCAGGAGTGTGGCAATAAATTTGTGCGAGAGATATAAAGGTTATTTATTTAACACTACAATGTGAACTCCAGATTCGACAAAATTAACTCACGTATAATAGAAGAGATAGTAATTTACAGAATGGAAGTAAAGTAGCTGACATCGTTTGGCGATCTTTAAAACAGAGAAACGATTGATCGGTTGACCCGGTGAGCTTTTGTTAACTTGGTATATGCAGTGCTACTAGCTAACCGGATGGTCATGAATCATTTTGTGAACTAATGCAACCTATCTCGTATGGGTACGCCCAATGACATGAAAGCTATTAGTAAGTTTTCTTTCGTTTCGGGACGATAGAGATTTAGGTCAAATGCTACGATAGAAATTTGCAGGTGATCGGTTGTGAAGTAGCGATTCCATCATTGAAAGTAAACCATTTAAATGTATTCATTCGTCATAAGATTGTGTAAGCCATAAAATATATTGTCAATTATAATGGAAAATATATACATTGCCATAATAATTAATAACATTGTGCATATATATATATATATATATAAATATATATATATATATATATATATATATATATATATATATATATATATAAATACGTTGATGGATTGGAGTCAGCCATGCGGCGATGAACACACGATGTGGATAGGATGGAGGAGATAGACACACAAAAAAAGAGACGATCACACTTACATAGCTAGCTTTCGGAACTAGTCCGTCTTCAAGGCGTATCACGGAACAAATGTCGTGTGCGCTGGTGAGGATAGGGGTAGGAGGGGCGGTAGGTTAGGGGAGTGGGGATGGGGGAAGGGGAAGGGGTTTTTCCCAGCGGTTGACGAACGGTTCTTGAAAAGGGGAAATTTTTACCAGCTCGTGTCTTGGCCGGAGAGAGCGGAAGGGGTCGCAGTGAGGGTGGGGGGGGGGAAGAAGGAAGGGAAGGGGGTAAATGGAAAACAACGGGGAGCGTGCGATTAATGTATTTTATTTAATCCGGGCGCGGCGTACGATTTTAGCAACCAGATTATGGCCAGCTCCTTCTGGCGCACTTCAATTAACGGGGCGTCCGGGGGAAGGGAGATCAATATTGCCACCTCAAAGCACTTGTCAAAGGACAAGCCATGCTTCCGCACATGAGTAGGGACGGGGAAAGTGGAAGATGGGTCTTTACAGGTGCACCGATGGTTATTCATTCTAATATTAAGGGGTGTAATACATTCGCCCACATAAAAACCGGGACATAGTTTACATTGTAACACATAAACTAAGTTGTGGGAGTCGCAAGAGCCGGAGGCTTTGATGTCGAACGGCGTCTCTGTGTTAGGACTCTGAAATGAGGATAGGGGGCGAAACATGTTGCACGTTTTGCACCGTGGTTTGTTGCATCTCTGTGTGGTGGGACGGGGAGTGTCATTCGATGTACCCTCTCGCGAAGAATTGGAGCGAAGAAGATTGGCTAAGTTAGGTGGACGTCTGAAACATACTGTGGGGCATTTGGGTAGGAGATTGGCTGTCGATCTGTTAGTATCTAAAATTGGGAATAAGTCTTTGAGGATGGTCTTGAGTTTTTGGACGCCAGGAAAATATGTGATGTGAAGATTTAGGGCGTCCAGGGGGGTGTCTTTTTTACGTGGGGTGAAATTAGCAGAGGAGGGTAAAATACGTTTTTTTAGAAGTGGCTCGGGATAATTTCTATTGGATAAAGAATTGTGAAGCTTATCAAGGTATTCGTGAAGTTTTTCTTTGGAGTTGCAAATCCGGTGGCCACGGATCGACAGCGAATAAGGAATTGAGTGCTTAGTGTGTTTGGGATGGCAGCTGTTGTAATGCAAATACAGTTGTTTGTTGGAGGGCTTGATATGGACCGAAGTCTCAAAGGTGTTATTATTTGTGATGGAAATGTCTACGTCGAGAAAGGTGATTTGAGAAGGAGAAGTGGCCGATGTGAAGCGAATGGATGAGAACTGATTTAGAGATTTGAGGAAGTTCGCTAGGGTATCCTCGCCGTGGGTCCATATGATGAAAATATCATCAATGAATCTAACCCAGAGCTCCGGTTGTAATTCCTGGGTGGCGAGGAAATCACTTTCGAGCTTTCCCATGAAGAGATTGGCATAAGAAGGGGCCATTCTTGTGCCCATAGCCGTTCCCTTGGCTTGAAGAAAGAAACGCCCATTGAAAGTGAAGGCGTTGCGTTTCAGAATGAATTCAACTAGCTTGATAAGGAAGTTGGTGGAGGGAATTCTAGGGTGATTTCTTCTCGAAAGGAAATGGGATATGGACTCTAGACCTTCATGGTGAGGAATCGAGGTGTACAATGAAGTAACATCCACCGTAGCCATGATGACGCTTTTGTTGGAGGGAATATTTACTGCTTTCAGGATGTCTAGGAAGTGATAGGAATCACGAAGGAAGGAAGGGAGTTTAGCAACTATAGGCTGCAGGTGATAGTCCACGAAGGCCGATATGCGCTCCGTTGGGGAATTGCAGTTGGAGATGATAGGGCGTCCGGGGACGCCTTCTTTGTGTATTTTGGGAAGGAGATAGAAATACGGGGTTTTGAAGTGAGTGGGCGAGAGAATATTGATGTCGGACTTGGACAGTCCTTCATCTGGGCCTGTTGAAATTAAGAAGTCATGTATTTCCGCTTGATACGCCGCAGTTGGATCCTCTGTGAGTGGGAGATAGGAAGAAACATCACCGAGTTGTCGCATTGCTTCGGCGACATAATCCTCCCTATCTTGAACCACAACGGTTGATCCCTTATCCGCTTTACTGATGGTAATGTTGGGATTGCGGCGGAGGCGACTGAGAGATGACAATTCCTCTCTGTTAAGGTTTGGGGCAGGAGTGAGGGAATTGAGAAATTGAGGATCTGACACACGATTTAAAAGTTGGTTGCAGAATACCTCGATTGGGTGATTATTGGCCAAAGGTTTAGGTTCATAGTTGGATTTAGGACGAAATTTGTTGATGGCGGGGTTTAAATTTGAAGTGTGGCCGTCGTTTTGTTTCCAAAAGTGCCGCCATTTGAGGTTTCTGCAGAAACTGATGACATCCGAGAGTAATTGTATATGATTGACTTTGGGAGTCGGTGAGAAAGTGAGTCCTTTACTTAAAACCGAGACATCATTCTTAGTGAGTGCAGTAGAGGAAAGGTTGAGAACATCTGACTCTTGCCCTCCGTCAGGTATGGAGTGGCCGTGGGGTGGTGGGGGTTTGTATTTAGGAGGGGTTGGCGGCCCCTTGGGCGGCGCCGGGAGGTTGAATAAGGTGGCGAGATCTGGCCGTTCCGAGAGGAGAGGCCGGGGAGGGGGAGTGGGGGGCAGTATTTGGGCGGGAAGAGAGATACCTCTCGCTAAATGTGAAACGTATAGGGCGGATAGTTTCTTTAATAATTTATTACGGCGAAACTCCTGTTTTTTCAGCGTTACAAAAATTATATTGTTAATGTGCGTAATATACTCCGGAAAAGAGCAGGTGATAATTTTTATCAAAGAGAGCCAATTCTGAATGTGGAATTCTCGCATTGAAGTATACTGGGCCAGGAGTACCCGGGTAAATGATAATGAAGTTTGAAACTTCAGTTGATAGATTGGATAGCGCAACTGTGGAGGGATAGCGTCAATTGGAATTTTAATGGTGAGGCCATTGGGGGCTATTCCCATTGAAAGGCAGGAATTTAAAAAGAAAATATGATCATTGCACATAGATATCTTTCGGGAATTGAATTTGACTTGGGAAATCCAATGCGCCAATGATTGGTTCATAGTCACGATGGTGAGTGGGAGGAAAATTAGGTGGGAGGTGACGAGATTAAGATGATATGCCTAGACACGATACTGGAGTAAAAACAAGAGGGAAAGTTAAGAGAAAGATGGGAGGGTTTAAATAGGATAAGGAAAGACAGGAACAGCGCACTTACGTAGGCGTAACGATGAAGAAGAAGATGAGCAGCGGGCAGCAAACAAATACGTTGATGGATTGGAGTCAGCCATGCGGCGATGAACACACGATGTGGATAGGATGGAGGAGATAGACACACAAAAAAAGAGACGATCACACTTACATAGCTAGCTTTCGGAACTAGTCCGTCTTCAAGGCGTATCACGGAACAAATGTCGTGTGCGCTGGTGAGGATAGGGGTAGGAGGGGCGGTAGGTTAGGGGAGTGGGGATGGGGGAAGGGGAAGGGGTTTTTCCCAGCGGTTGACGAACGGTTCTTGAAAAGGGGAAATTTTTACCAGCTCGTGTCTTGGCCGGAGAGAGCGGAAGGGGTCGCAGTGAGGGTGGGGGGGGGGAAGAAGGAAGGGAAGGGGGTAAATGGAAAACAACGGGGAGCGTGCGATTAATGTATTTTATTTAATCCGGGCGCGGCGTACGATTTTAGCAACCAGATTATGGCCAGCTCCTTCTGGCGCACTTCAATTAACGGGGCGTCCGGGGGAAGGGAGATCAATATTGCCACCTCAAAGCACTTGTCAAAGGACAAGCCATGCTTCCGCACATGAGTAGGGACGGGGAAAGTGGAAGATGGGTCTTTACAGGTGCACCGATGGTTATTCATTCTAATATTAAGGGGTGTAATACATTCGCCCACATAAAAACCGGGACATAGTTTACATTGTAACACATAAACTAAGTTGTGGGAGTCGCAAGAGCCGGAGGCTTTGATGTCGAACGGCGTCTCTGTGTTAGGACTCTGAAATGAGGATAGGGGGCGAAACATGTTGCACGTTTTGCACCGTGGTTTGTTGCATCTCTGTGTGGTGGGACGGGGAGTGTCATTCGATGTACCCTCTCGCGAAGAATTGGAGCGAAGAAGATTGGCTAAGTTAGGTGGACGTCTGAAACATACTGTGGGGCATTTGGGTAGGAGATTGGCTGTCGATCTGTTAGTATCTAAAATTGGGAATAAGTCTTTGAGGATGGTCTTGAGTTTTTGGACGCCAGGAAAATATGTGATGTGAAGATTTAGGGCGTCCAGGGGGGTGTCTTTTTTACGTGGGGTGAAATTAGCAGAGGAGGGTAAAATACGTTTTTTTAGAAGTGGCTCGGGATAATTTCTATTGGATAAAGAATTGTGAAGCTTATCAAGGTATTCGTGAAGTTTTTCTTTGGAGTTGCAAATCCGGTGGCCACGGATCGACAGCGAATAAGGAATTGAGTGCTTAGTGTGTTTGGGATGGCAGCTGTTGTAATGCAAATACAGTTGTTTGTTGGAGGGCTTGATATGGACCGAAGTCTCAAAGGTGTTATTATTTGTGATGGAAATGTCTACGTCGAGAAAGGTGATTTGAGAAGGAGAAGTGGCCGATGTGAAGCGAATGGATGAGAACTGATTTAGAGATTTGAGGAAGTTCGCTAGGGTATCCTCGCCGTGGGTCCATATGATGAAAATATCATCAATGAATCTAACCCAGAGCTCCGGTTGTAATTCCTGGGTGGCGAGGAAATCACTTTCGAGCTTTCCCATGAAGAGATTGGCATAAGAAGGGGCCATTCTTGTGCCCATAGCCGTTCCCTTGGCTTGAAGAAAGAAACGCCCATTGAAAGTGAAGGCGTTGCGTTTCAGAATGAATTCAACTAGCTTGATAAGGAAGTTGGTGGAGGGAATTCTAGGGTGATTTCTTCTCGAAAGGAAATGGGATATGGACTCTAGACCTTCATGGTGAGGAATCGAGGTGTACAATGAAGTAACATCCACCGTAGCCATGATGACGCTTTTGTTGGAGGGAATATTTACTGCTTTCAGGATGTCTAGGAAGTGATAGGAATCACGAAGGAAGGAAGGGAGTTTAGCAACTATAGGCTGCAGGTGATAGTCCACGAAGGCCGATATGCGCTCCGTTGGGGAATTGCAGTTGGAGATGATAGGGCGTCCGGGGACGCCTTCTTTGTGTATTTTGGGAAGGAGATAGAAATACGGGGTTTTGAAGTGAGTGGGCGAGAGAATATTGATGTCGGACTTGGACAGTCCTTCATCTGGGCCTGTTGAAATTAAGAAGTCATGTATTTCCGCTTGATACGCCGCAGTTGGATCCTCTGTGAGTGGGAGATAGGAAGAAACATCACCGAGTTGTCGCATTGCTTCGGCGACATAATCCTCCCTATCTTGAACCACAACGGTTGATCCCTTATCCGCTTTACTGATGGTAATGTTGGGATTGCGGCGGAGGCGACTGAGAGATGACAATTCCTCTCTGTTAAGGTTTGGGGCAGGAGTGAGGGAATTGAGAAATTGAGGATCTGACACACGATTTAAAAGTTGGTTGCAGAATACCTCGATTGGGTGATTATTGGCCAAAGGTTTAGGTTCATAGTTGGATTTAGGACGAAATTTGTTGATGGCGGGGTTTAAATTTGAAGTGTGGCCGTCGTTTTGTTTCCAAAAGTGCCGCCATTTGAGGTTTCTGCAGAAACTGATGACATCCGAGAGTAATTGTATATGATTGACTTTGGGAGTCGGTGAGAAAGTGAGTCCTTTACTTAAAACCGAGACATCATTCTTAGTGAGTGCAGTAGAGGAAAGGTTGAGAACATCTGACTCTTGCCCTCCGTCAGGTATGGAGTGGCCGTGGGGTGGTGGGGGTTTGTATTTAGGAGGGGTTGGCGGCCCCTTGGGCGGCGCCGGGAGGTTGAATAAGGTGGCGAGATCTGGCCGTTCCGAGAGGAGAGGCCGGGGAGGGGGAGTGGGGGGCAGTATTTGGGCGGGAAGAGAGATACCTCTCGCTAAATGTGAAACGTATAGGGCGGATAGTTTCTTTAATAATTTATTACGGCGAAACTCCTGTTTTTTCAGCGTTACAAAAATTATATTGTTAATGTGCGTAATATACTCCGGAAAAGAGCAGGTGATAATTTTTATCAAAGAGAGCCAATTCTGAATGTGGAATTCTCGCATTGAAGTATACTGGGCCAGGAGTACCCGGGTAAATGATAATGAAGTTTGAAACTTCAGTTGATAGATTGGATAGCGCAACTGTGGAGGGATAGCGTCAATTGGAATTTTAATGGTGAGGCCATTGGGGGCTATTCCCATTGAAAGGCAGGAATTTAAAAAGAAAATATGATCATTGCACATAGATATCTTTCGGGAATTGAATTTGACTTGGGAAATCCAATGCGCCAATGATTGGTTCATAGTCACGATGGTGAGTGGGAGGAAAATTAGGTGGGAGGTGACGAGATTAAGATGATATGCCTAGACACGATACTGGAGTAAAAACAAGAGGGAAAGTTAAGAGAAAGATGGGAGGGTTTAAATAGGATAAGGAAAGACAGGAACAGCGCACTTACGTAGGCGTAACGATGAAGAAGAAGATGAGCAGCGGGCAGCAAACAAATACGTTGATGGATTGGAGTCAGCCATGCGGCGATGAACACACGATGTGGATAGGATGGAGGAGATAGACACACAAAAAAAGAGACGATCACACTTACATAGCTAGCTTTCGGAACTAGTCCGTCTTCAAGGCGTATCACGGAACAAATGTCGTGTGCGCTGGTGAGGATAGGGGTAGGAGGGGCGGTAGGTTAGGGGAGTGGGGATGGGGGAAGGGGAAGGGGTTTTTCCCAGCGGTTGACGAACGGTTCTTGAAAAGGGGAAATTTTTACCAGCTCGTGTCTTGGCCGGAGAGAGCGGAAGGGGTCGCAGTGAGGGTGGGGGGGGGGAAGAAGGAAGGGAAGGGGGTAAATGGAAAACAACGGGGAGCGTGCGATTAATGTATTTTATTTAATCCGGGCGCGGCGTACGATTTTAGCAACCAGATTATGGCCAGCTCCTTCTGGCGCACTTCAATTAACGGGGCGTCCGGGGGAAGGGAGATCAATATTGCCACCTCAAAGCACTTGTCAAAGGACAAGCCATGCTTCCGCACATGAGTAGGGACGGGGAAAGTGGAAGATGGGTCTTTACAGGTGCACCGATGGTTATTCATTCTAATATTAAGGGGTGTAATACATTCGCCCACATAAAAACCGGGACATAGTTTACATTGTAACACATAAACTAAGTTGTGGGAGTCGCAAGAGCCGGAGGCTTTGATGTCGAACGGCGTCTCTGTGTTAGGACTCTGAAATGAGGATAGGGGGCGAAACATGTTGCACGTTTTGCACCGTGGTTTGTTGCATCTCTGTGTGGTGGGACGGGGAGTGTCATTCGATGTACCCTCTCGCGAAGAATTGGAGCGAAGAAGATTGGCTAAGTTAGGTGGACGTCTGAAACATACTGTGGGGCATTTGGGTAGGAGATTGGCTGTCGATCTGTTAGTATCTAAAATTGGGAATAAGTCTTTGAGGATGGTCTTGAGTTTTTGGACGCCAGGAAAATATGTGATGTGAAGATTTAGGGCGTCCAGGGGGGTGTCTTTTTTACGTGGGGTGAAATTAGCAGAGGAGGGTAAAATACGTTTTTTTAGAAGTGGCTCGGGATAATTTCTATTGGATAAAGAATTGTGAAGCTTATCAAGGTATTCGTGAAGTTTTTCTTTGGAGTTGCAAATCCGGTGGCCACGGATCGACAGCGAATAAGGAATTGAGTGCTTAGTGTGTTTGGGATGGCAGCTGTTGTAATGCAAATACAGTTGTTTGTTGGAGGGCTTGATATGGACCGAAGTCTCAAAGGTGTTATTATTTGTGATGGAAATGTCTACGTCGAGAAAGGTGATTTGAGAAGGAGAAGTGGCCGATGTGAAGCGAATGGATGAGAACTGATTTAGAGATTTGAGGAAGTTCGCTAGGGTATCCTCGCCGTGGGTCCATATGATGAAAATATCATCAATGAATCTAACCCAGAGCTCCGGTTGTAATTCCTGGGTGGCGAGGAAATCACTTTCGAGCTTTCCCATGAAGAGATTGGCATAAGAAGGGGCCATTCTTGTGCCCATAGCCGTTCCCTTGGCTTGAAGAAAGAAACGCCCATTGAAAGTGAAGGCGTTGCGTTTCAGAATGAATTCAACTAGCTTGATAAGGAAGTTGGTGGAGGGAATTCTAGGGTGATTTCTTCTCGAAAGGAAATGGGATATGGACTCTAGACCTTCATGGTGAGGAATCGAGGTGTACAATGAAGTAACATCCACCGTAGCCATGATGACGCTTTTGTTGGAGGGAATATTTACTGCTTTCAGGATGTCTAGGAAGTGATAGGAATCACGAAGGAAGGAAGGGAGTTTAGCAACTATAGGCTGCAGGTGATAGTCCACGAAGGCCGATATGCGCTCCGTTGGGGAATTGCAGTTGGAGATGATAGGGCGTCCGGGGACGCCTTCTTTGTGTATTTTGGGAAGGAGATAGAAATACGGGGTTTTGAAGTGAGTGGGCGAGAGAATATTGATGTCGGACTTGGACAGTCCTTCATCTGGGCCTGTTGAAATTAAGAAGTCATGTATTTCCGCTTGATACGCCGCAGTTGGATCCTCTGTGAGTGGGAGATAGGAAGAAACATCACCGAGTTGTCGCATTGCTTCGGCGACATAATCCTCCCTATCTTGAACCACAACGGTTGATCCCTTATCCGCTTTACTGATGGTAATGTTGGGATTGCGGCGGAGGCGACTGAGAGATGACAATTCCTCTCTGTTAAGGTTTGGGGCAGGAGTGAGGGAATTGAGAAATTGAGGATCTGACACACGATTTAAAAGTTGGTTGCAGAATACCTCGATTGGGTGATTATTGGCCAAAGGTTTAGGTTCATAGTTGGATTTAGGACGAAATTTGTTGATGGCGGGGTTTAAATTTGAAGTGTGGCCGTCGTTTTGTTTCCAAAAGTGCCGCCATTTGAGGTTTCTGCAGAAACTGATGACATCCGAGAGTAATTGTATATGATTGACTTTGGGAGTCGGTGAGAAAGTGAGTCCTTTACTTAAAACCGAGACATCATTCTTAGTGAGTGCAGTAGAGGAAAGGTTGAGAACATCTGACTCTTGCCCTCCGTCAGGTATGGAGTGGCCGTGGGGTGGTGGGGGTTTGTATTTAGGAGGGGTTGGCGGCCCCTTGGGCGGCGCCGGGAGGTTGAATAAGGTGGCGAGATCTGGCCGTTCCGAGAGGAGAGGCCGGGGAGGGGGAGTGGGGGGCAGTATTTGGGCGTGAAGAGAGATACCTCTCGCTAAATGTGAAACGTATAGGGCGGATAGTTTCTTTAATAATTTATTACGGCGAAACTCCTGTTTTTTCAGCGTTACAAAAATTATATTGTTAATGTGCGTAATATACTCCGGAAAAGAGCAGGTGATAATTTTTATCAAAGAGAGCCAATTCTGAATGTGGAATTCTCGCATTGAAGTATACTGGGCCAGGAGTACCCGGGTAAATGATAATGAAGTTTGAAACTTCAGTTGATAGATTGGATAGCGCAACTGTGGAGGGATAGCGTCAATTGGAATTTTAATGGTGAGGCCATTGGGGGCTATTCCCATTGAAAGGCAGGAATTTAAAAAGAAAATATGATCATTGCACATAGATATCTTTCGGGAATTGAATTTGACTTGGGAAATCCAATGCGCCAATGATTGGTTCATAGTCACGATGGTGAGTGGGAGGAAAATTAGGTGGGAGGTGACGAGATTAAGATGATATGCCTAGACACGATACTGTCGCTTCACATCGGCCACTTCTCCTTCTCAAATCACCTTTCTCGACGTAGACATTTCCATCACAAATAATAACACCTTTGAGACTTCGGTCCATATCAAGCCCTCCAACAAACAACTGTATTTGCATTACAACAGCTGCCATCCCAAACACACTAAGCACTCAATTCCTTATTCGCTGTCGATCCGTGGCCACCGGATTTGCAACTCCAAAGAAAAACTTCACGAATACCTTGATAAGCTTCACAATTCTTTATCCAATAGAAATTATCCCGAGCCACTTCTAAAAAAACGTATTTTACCCTCCTCTGCTAATTTCACCCCACGTAAAAAAGACACCCCCCTGGACGCCCTAAATCTTCACATCACATATTTTCCTGGCGTCCAAAAACTCAAGACCATCCTCAAAGACTTATTCCCAATTTTAGATACTAACAGATCGACAGCCAATCTCCTACCCAAATGCCCCACAGTATGTTTCAGACGTCCACCTAACTTAGCCAATCTTCTTCGCTCCAATTCTTCGCGAGAGGGTACATCGAATGACACTCCCCGTCCCACCACACAGAGATGCAACAAACCACGGTGCAAAACGTGCAACATGTTTCGCCCCCTATCCTCATTTCAGAGTCCTAACACAGAGACGCCGTTCGACATCAAAGCCTCCGGCTCTTGCGACTCCCACAACTTAGTTTATGTGTTACAATGTAAACTATGTCCCGGTTTTTATGTGGGCGAATGTATTACACCCCTTAATATTAGAATGAATAACCATCGGTGCACCTGTAAAGACCCATCTTCCACTTTCCCCGTCCCTACTCATGTGCGGAAGCATGGCTTGTCCTTTGACAAGTGCTTTGAGGTGGCAATATTGATCTCCCTTCCCCCGGACGCCCCGTTAATTGAAGTGCGCCAGAAGGAGCTGGCCATAATCTGGTTGCTAAAATCGTACGCCGCGCCCGGATTAAATAAAATACATTAATCGCACGCTCCCCGTTGTTTTCCATTTACCCCCTTCCCTTCCTTCTTCCCCCCCCCCACCCTCACTGCGACCCCTTCCGCTCTCTCCGGCCAAGACACGAGCTGGTAAAAATTTCCCCTTTTCAAGAACCGTTCGTCAACCGCTGGGAAAAACCCCTTCCCCTTCCCCCATCCCCACTCCCCTAACCTACCGCCCCTCCTACCCCTATCCTCACCAGCGCACACGACATTTGTTCCGTGATACGCCTTGAAGACGGACTAGTTCCGAAAGCTAGCTATGTAAGTGTGATCGTCTCTTTTTTTGTGTGTCTATCTCCTCCATCCTATCCACATCGTGTGTTCATCGCCGCATGGCTGACTCCAATCCATCAACGTATTTGTTTGCTGCCCGCTGCTCATCTTCTTCTTCATCGTTACGCCTACGTAAGTGCGCTGTTCCTGTCTTTCCTTATCCTATTTAAACCCTCCCATCTTTCTCTTAACTTTCCCTCTTGTTTTTACTCCAGTATCGTGTCTAGGCATATCATCTTAATCTCGTCACCTCCCACCTAATTTTCCTCCCACTCACCATCGTGACTATGAACCAATCATTGGCGCATTGGATTTCCCAAGTCAAATTCAATTCCCGAAAGATATCTATGTGCAATGATCATATTTTCTTTTTAAATTCCTGCCTTTCAATGGGAATAGCCCCCAATGGCCTCACCATTAAAATTCCAATTGACGCTATCCCTCCACAGTTGCGCTATCCAATCTATCAACTGAAGTTTCAAACTTCATTATCATTTACCCGGGTACTCCTGGCCCAGTATACTTCAATGCGAGAATTCCACATTCAGAATTGGCTCTCTTTGATAAAAATTATCACCTGCTCTTTTCCGGAGTATATTACGCACATTAACAATATAATTTTTGTAACGCTGAAAAAACAGGAGTTTCGCCGTAATAAATTATTAAAGAAACTATCCGCCCTATACGTTTCACATTTAGCGAGAGGTATCTCTCTTCCCGCCCAAATACTGCCCCCCACTCCCCCTCCCCGGCCTCTCCTCTCGGAACGGCCAGATCTCGCCACCTTATTCAACCTCCCGGCGCCGCCCAAGGGGCCGCCAACCCCTCCTAAATACAAACCCCCACCACCCCACGGCCACTCCATACCTGACGGAGGGCAAGAGTCAGATGTTCTCAACCTTTCCTCTACTGCACTCACTAAGAATGATGTCTCGGTTTTAAGTAAAGGACTCACTTTCTCACCGACTCCCAAAGTCAATCATATACAATTACTCTCGGATGTCATCAGTTTCTGCAGAAACCTCAAATGGCGGCACTTTTGGAAACAAAACGACGGCCACACTTCAAATTTAAACCCCGCCATCAACAAATTTCGTCCTAAATCCAACTATGAACCTAAACCTTTGGCCAATAATCACCCAATCGAGGTATTCTGCAACCAACTTTTAAATCGTGTGTCAGATCCTCAATTTCTCAATTCCCTCACTCCTGCCCCAAACCTTAACAGAGAGGAATTGTCATCTCTCAGTCGCCTCCGCCGCAATCCCAACATTACCATCAGTAAAGCGGATAAGGGATCAACCGTTGTGGTTCAAGATAGGGAGGATTATGTCGCCGAAGCAATGCGACAACTCGGTGATGTTTCTTCCTATCTCCCACTCACAGAGGATCCAACTGCGGCGTATCAAGCGGAAATACATGACTTCTTAATTTCAACAGGCCCAGATGAAGGACTGTCCAAGTCCGACATCAATATTCTCTCGCCCACTCACTTCAAAACCCCGTATTTCTATCTCCTTCCCAAAATACACAAAGAAGGCGTCCCCGGACGCCCTATCATCTCCAACTGCAATTCCCCAACGGAGCGCATATCGGCCTTCGTGGACTATCACCTGCAGCCTATAGTTGCTAAACTCCCTTCCTTCCTTCGTGATTCCTATCACTTCCTAGACATCCTGAAAGCAGTAAATATTCCCTCCAACAAAAGCGTCATCATGGCTACGGTGGATGTTACTTCATTGTACACCTCGATTCCTCACCATGAAGGTCTAGAGTCCATATCCCATTTCCTTTCGAGAAGAAATCACCCTAGAATTCCCTCCACCAACTTCCTTATCAAGCTAGTTGAATTCATTCTGAAACGCAACGCCTTCACTTTCAATGGGCGTTTCTTTCTTCAAGCCAAGGGAACGGCTATGGGCACAAGAATGGCCCCTTCTTATGCCAATCTCTTCATGGGAAAGCTCGAAAGTGATTTCCTCGCCACCCAGGAATTACAACCGGAGCTCTGGGTTAGATTCATTGATGATATTTTCATCATATGGACCCACGGCGAGGATACCCTAGCGAACTTCCTCAAATCTCTAAATCAGTTCTCATCCATTCGCTTCACATCGGCCACTTCTCCTTCTCAAATCACCTTTCTCGACGTAGACATTTCCATCACAAATAATAACACCTTTGAGACTTCGGTCCATATCAAGCCCTCCAACAAACAACTGTATTTGCATTACAACAGCTGCCATCCCAAACACACTAAGCACTCAATTCCTTATTCGCTGTCGATCCGTGGCCACCGGATTTGCAACTCCAAAGAAAAACTTCACGAATACCTTGATAAGCTTCACAATTCTTTATCCAATAGAAATTATCCCGAGCCACTTCTAAAAAAACGTATTTTACCCTCCTCTGCTAATTTCACCCCACGTAAAAAAGACACCCCCCTGGACGCCCTAAATCTTCACATCACATATTTTCCTGGCGTCCAAAAACTCAAGACCATCCTCAAAGACTTATTCCCAATTTTAGATACTAACAGATCGACAGCCAATCTCCTACCCAAATGCCCCACAGTATGTTTCAGACGTCCACCTAACTTAGCCAATCTTCTTCGCTCCAATTCTTCGCGAGAGGGTACATCGAATGACACTCCCCGTCCCACCACACAGAGATGCAACAAACCACGGTGCAAAACGTGCAACATGTTTCGCCCCCTATCCTCATTTCAGAGTCCTAACACAGAGACGCCGTTCGACATCAAAGCCTCCGGCTCTTGCGACTCCCACAACTTAGTTTATGTGTTACAATGTAAACTATGTCCCGGTTTTTATGTGGGCGAATGTATTACACCCCTTAATATTAGAATGAATAACCATCGGTGCACCTGTAAAGACCCATCTTCCACTTTCCCCGTCCCTACTCATGTGCGGAAGCATGGCTTGTCCTTTGACAAGTGCTTTGAGGTGGCAATATTGATCTCCCTTCCCCCGGACGCCCCGTTAATTGAAGTGCGCCAGAAGGAGCTGGCCATAATCTGGTTGCTAAAATCGTACGCCGCGCCCGGATTAAATAAAATACATTAATCGCACGCTCCCCGTTGTTTTCCATTTACCCCCTTCCCTTCCTTCTTCCCCCCCCCCACCCTCACTGCGACCCCTTCCGCTCTCTCCGGCCAAGACACGAGCTGGTAAAAATTTCCCCTTTTCAAGAACCGTTCGTCAACCGCTGGGAAAAACCCCTTCCCCTTCCCCCATCCCCACTCCCCTAACCTACCGCCCCTCCTACCCCTATCCTCACCAGCGCACACGACATTTGTTCCGTGATACGCCTTGAAGACGGACTAGTTCCGAAAGCTAGCTATGTAAGTGTGATCGTCTCTTTTTTTGTGTGTCTATCTCCTCCATCCTATCCACATCGTGTGTTCATCGCCGCATGGCTGACTCCAATCCATCAACGTATTTGTTTGCTGCCCGCTGCTCATCTTCTTCTTCATCGTTACGCCTACGTAAGTGCGCTGTTCCTGTCTTTCCTTATCCTATTTAAACCCTCCCATCTTTCTCTTAACTTTCCCTCTTGTTTTTACTCCAGTATCGTGTCTAGGCATATCATCTTAATCTCGTCACCTCCCACCTAATTTTCCTCCCACTCACCATCGTGACTATGAACCAATCATTGGCGCATTGGATTTCCCAAGTCAAATTCAATTCCCGAAAGATATCTATGTGCAATGATCATATTTTCTTTTTAAATTCCTGCCTTTCAATGGGAATAGCCCCCAATGGCCTCACCATTAAAATTCCAATTGACGCTATCCCTCCACAGTTGCGCTATCCAATCTATCAACTGAAGTTTCAAACTTCATTATCATTTACCCGGGTACTCCTGGCCCAGTATACTTCAATGCGAGAATTCCACATTCAGAATTGGCTCTCTTTGATAAAAATTATCACCTGCTCTTTTCCGGAGTATATTACGCACATTAACAATATAATTTTTGTAACGCTGAAAAAACAGGAGTTTCGCCGTAATAAATTATTAAAGAAACTATCCGCCCTATACGTTTCACATTTAGCGAGAGGTATCTCTCTTCCCGCCCAAATACTGCCCCCCACTCCCCCTCCCCGGCCTCTCCTCTCGGAACGGCCAGATCTCGCCACCTTATTCAACCTCCCGGCGCCGCCCAAGGGGCCGCCAACCCCTCCTAAATACAAACCCCCACCACCCCACGGCCACTCCATACCTGACGGAGGGCAAGAGTCAGATGTTCTCAACCTTTCCTCTACTGCACTCACTAAGAATGATGTCTCGGTTTTAAGTAAAGGACTCACTTTCTCACCGACTCCCAAAGTCAATCATATACAATTACTCTCGGATGTCATCAGTTTCTGCAGAAACCTCAAATGGCGGCACTTTTGGAAACAAAACGACGGCCACACTTCAAATTTAAACCCCGCCATCAACAAATTTCGTCCTAAATCCAACTATGAACCTAAACCTTTGGCCAATAATCACCCAATCGAGGTATTCTGCAACCAACTTTTAAATCGTGTGTCAGATCCTCAATTTCTCAATTCCCTCACTCCTGCCCCAAACCTTAACAGAGAGGAATTGTCATCTCTCAGTCGCCTCCGCCGCAATCCCAACATTACCATCAGTAAAGCGGATAAGGGATCAACCGTTGTGGTTCAAGATAGGGAGGATTATGTCGCCGAAGCAATGCGACAACTCGGTGATGTTTCTTCCTATCTCCCACTCACAGAGGATCCAACTGCGGCGTATCAAGCGGAAATACATGACTTCTTAATTTCAACAGGCCCAGATGAAGGACTGTCCAAGTCCGACATCAATATTCTCTCGCCCACTCACTTCAAAACCCCGTATTTCTATCTCCTTCCCAAAATACACAAAGAAGGCGTCCCCGGACGCCCTATCATCTCCAACTGCAATTCCCCAACGGAGCGCATATCGGCCTTCGTGGACTATCACCTGCAGCCTATAGTTGCTAAACTCCCTTCCTTCCTTCGTGATTCCTATCACTTCCTAGACATCCTGAAAGCAGTAAATATTCCCTCCAACAAAAGCGTCATCATGGCTACGGTGGATGTTACTTCATTGTACACCTCGATTCCTCACCATGAAGGTCTAGAGTCCATATCCCATTTCCTTTCGAGAAGAAATCACCCTAGAATTCCCTCCACCAACTTCCTTATCAAGCTAGTTGAATTCATTCTGAAACGCAACGCCTTCACTTTCAATGGGCGTTTCTTTCTTCAAGCCAAGGGAACGGCTATGGGCACAAGAATGGCCCCTTCTTATGCCAATCTCTTCATGGGAAAGCTCGAAAGTGATTTCCTCGCCACCCAGGAATTACAACCGGAGCTCTGGGTTAGATTCATTGATGATATTTTCATCATATGGACCCACGGCGAGGATACCCTAGCGAACTTCCTCAAATCTCTAAATCAGTTCTCATCCATTCGCTTCACATCGGCCACTTCTCCTTCTCAAATCACCTTTCTCGACGTAGACATTTCCATCACAAATAATAACACCTTTGAGACTTCGGTCCATATCAAGCCCTCCAACAAACAACTGTATTTGCATTACAACAGCTGCCATCCCAAACACACTAAGCACTCAATTCCTTATTCGCTGTCGATCCGTGGCCACCGGATTTGCAACTCCAAAGAAAAACTTCACGAATACCTTGATAAGCTTCACAATTCTTTATCCAATAGAAATTATCCCGAGCCACTTCTAAAAAAACGTATTTTACCCTCCTCTGCTAATTTCACCCCACGTAAAAAAGACACCCCCCTGGACGCCCTAAATCTTCACATCACATATTTTCCTGGCGTCCAAAAACTCAAGACCATCCTCAAAGACTTATTCCCAATTTTAGATACTAACAGATCGACAGCCAATCTCCTACCCAAATGCCCCACAGTATGTTTCAGACGTCCACCTAACTTAGCCAATCTTCTTCGCTCCAATTCTTCGCGAGAGGGTACATCGAATGACACTCCCCGTCCCACCACACAGAGATGCAACAAACCACGGTGCAAAACGTGCAACATGTTTCGCCCCCTATCCTCATTTCAGAGTCCTAACACAGAGACGCCGTTCGACATCAAAGCCTCCGGCTCTTGCGACTCCCACAACTTAGTTTATGTGTTACAATGTAAACTATGTCCCGGTTTTTATGTGGGCGAATGTATTACACCCCTTAATATTAGAATGAATAACCATCGGTGCACCTGTAAAGACCCATCTTCCACTTTCCCCGTCCCTACTCATGTGCGGAAGCATGGCTTGTCCTTTGACAAGTGCTTTGAGGTGGCAATATTGATCTCCCTTCCCCCGGACGCCCCGTTAATTGAAGTGCGCCAGAAGGAGCTGGCCATAATCTGGTTGCTAAAATCGTACGCCGCGCCCGGATTAAATAAAATACATTAATCGCACGCTCCCCGTTGTTTTCCATTTACCCCCTTCCCTTCCTTCTTCCCCCCCCCCACCCTCACTGCGACCCCTTCCGCTCTCTCCGGCCAAGACACGAGCTGGTAAAAATTTCCCCTTTTCAAGAACCGTTCGTCAACCGCTGGGAAAAACCCCTTCCCCTTCCCCCATCCCCACTCCCCTAACCTACCGCCCCTCCTACCCCTATCCTCACCAGCGCACACGACATTTGTTCCGTGATACGCCTTGAAGACGGACTAGTTCCGAAAGCTAGCTATGTAAGTGTGATCGTCTCTTTTTTTGTGTGTCTATCTCCTCCATCCTATCCACATCGTGTGTTCATCGCCGCATGGCTGACTCCAATCCATCAACGTATTTGTTTGCTGCCCGCTGCTCATCTTCTTCTTCATCGTTACGCCTACGTAAGTGCGCTGTTCCTGTCTTTCCTTATCCTATTTAAACCCTCCCATCTTTCTCTTAACTTTCCCTCTTGTTTTTACTCCAGTATCGTGTCTAGGCATATCATCTTAATCTCGTCACCTCCCACCTAATTTTCCTCCCACTCACCATCGTGACTATGAACCAATCATTGGCGCATTGGATTTCCCAAGTCAAATTCAATTCCCGAAAGATATCTATGTGCAATGATCATATTTTCTTTTTAAATTCCTGCCTTTCAATGGGAATAGCCCCCAATGGCCTCACCATTAAAATTCCAATTGACGCTATCCCTCCACAGTTGCGCTATCCAATCTATCAACTGAAGTTTCAAACTTCATTATCATTTACCCGGGTACTCCTGGCCCAGTATACTTCAATGCGAGAATTCCACATTCAGAATTGGCTCTCTTTGATAAAAATTATCACCTGCTCTTTTCCGGAGTATATTACGCACATTAACAATATAATTTTTGTAACGCTGAAAAAACAGGAGTTTCGCCGTAATAAATTATTAAAGAAACTATCCGCCCTATACGTTTCACATTTAGCGAGAGGTATCTCTCTTCCCGCCCAAATACTGCCCCCCACTCCCCCTCCCCGGCCTCTCCTCTCGGAACGGCCAGATCTCGCCACCTTATTCAACCTCCCGGCGCCGCCCAAGGGGCCGCCAACCCCTCCTAAATACAAACCCCCACCACCCCACGGCCACTCCATACCTGACGGAGGGCAAGAGTCAGATGTTCTCAACCTTTCCTCTACTGCACTCACTAAGAATGATGTCTCGGTTTTAAGTAAAGGACTCACTTTCTCACCGACTCCCAAAGTCAATCATATACAATTACTCTCGGATGTCATCAGTTTCTGCAGAAACCTCAAATGGCGGCACTTTTGGAAACAAAACGACGGCCACACTTCAAATTTAAACCCCGCCATCAACAAATTTCGTCCTAAATCCAACTATGAACCTAAACCTTTGGCCAATAATCACCCAATCGAGGTATTCTGCAACCAACTTTTAAATCGTGTGTCAGATCCTCAATTTCTCAATTCCCTCACTCCTGCCCCAAACCTTAACAGAGAGGAATTGTCATCTCTCAGTCGCCTCCGCCGCAATCCCAACATTACCATCAGTAAAGCGGATAAGGGATCAACCGTTGTGGTTCAAGATAGGGAGGATTATGTCGCCGAAGCAATGCGACAACTCGGTGATGTTTCTTCCTATCTCCCACTCACAGAGGATCCAACTGCGGCGTATCAAGCGGAAATACATGACTTCTTAATTTCAACAGGCCCAGATGAAGGACTGTCCAAGTCCGACATCAATATTCTCTCGCCCACTCACTTCAAAACCCCGTATTTCTATCTCCTTCCCAAAATACACAAAGAAGGCGTCCCCGGACGCCCTATCATCTCCAACTGCAATTCCCCAACGGAGCGCATATCGGCCTTCGTGGACTATCACCTGCAGCCTATAGTTGCTAAACTCCCTTCCTTCCTTCGTGATTCCTATCACTTCCTAGACATCCTGAAAGCAGTAAATATTCCCTCCAACAAAAGCGTCATCATGGCTACGGTGGATGTTACTTCATTGTACACCTCGATTCCTCACCATGAAGGTCTAGAGTCCATATCCCATTTCCTTTCGAGAAGAAATCACCCTAGAATTCCCTCCACCAACTTCCTTATCAAGCTAGTTGAATTCATTCTGAAACGCAACGCCTTCACTTTCAATGGGCGTTTCTTTCTTCAAGCCAAGGGAACGGCTATGGGCACAAGAATGGCCCCTTCTTATGCCAATCTCTTCATGGGAAAGCTCGAAAGTGATTTCCTCGCCACCCAGGAATTACAACCGGAGCTCTGGGTTAGATTCATTGATGATATTTTCATCATATGGACCCACGGCGAGGATACCCTAGCGAACTTCCTCAAATCTCTAAATCAGTTCTCATCCATTCGCTTCACATCGGCCACTTCTCCTTCTCAAATCACCTTTCTCGACGTAGACATTTCCATCACAAATAATAACACCTTTGAGACTTCCGTCCATATCAAGCCCTCCAACAAACAACTGTATTTGCATTACAACAGCTGCCATCCCAAACACACTAAGCACTCAATTCCTTATTCGCTGTCGATCCGTGGCCACCGGATTTGCAACTCCAAAGAAAAACTTCACGAATACCTTGATAAGCTTCACAATTCTTTATCCAATAGAAATTATCCCGAGCCACTTCTAAAAAAACGTATTTTACCCTCCTCTGCTAATTTCACCCCACGTAAAAAAGACACCCCCCTGGACGCCCTAAATCTTCACATCACATATTTTCCTGGCGTCCAAAAACTCAAGACCATCCTCAAAGACTTATTCCCAATTTTAGATACTAACAGATCGACAGCCAATCTCCTACCCAAATGCCCCACAGTATGTTTCAGACGTCCACCTAACTTAGCCAATCTTCTTCGCTCCAATTCTTCGCGAGAGGGTACATCGAATGACACTCCCCGTCCCACCACACAGAGATGCAACAAACCACGGTGCAAAACGTGCAACATGTTTCGCCCCCTATCCTCATTTCAGAGTCCTAACACAGAGACGCCGTTCGACATCAAAGCCTCCGGCTCTTGCGACTCCCACAACTTAGTTTATGTGTTACAATGTAAACTATGTCCCGGTTTTTATGTGGGCGAATGTATTACACCCCTTAATATTAGAATGAATAACCATCGGTGCACCTGTAAAGACCCATCTTCCACTTTCCCCGTCCCTACTCATGTGCGGAAGCATGGCTTGTCCTTTGACAAGTGCTTTGAGGTGGCAATATTGATCTCCCTTCCCCCGGACGCCCCGTTAATTGAAGTGCGCCAGAAGGAGCTGGCCATAATCTGGTTGCTAAAATCGTACGCCGCGCCCGGATTAAATAAAATACATTAATCGCACGCTCCCCGTTGTTTTCCATTTACCCCCTTCCCTTCCTTCTTCCCCCCCCCCACCCTCACTGCGACCCCTTCCGCTCTCTCCGGCCAAGACACGAGCTGGTAAAAATTTCCCCTTTTCAAGAACCGTTCGTCAACCGCTGGGAAAAACCCCTTCCCCTTCCCCCATCCCCACTCCCCTAACCTACCGCCCCTCCTACCCCTATCCTCACCAGCGCACACGACATTTGTTCCGTGATACGCCTTGAAGACGGACTAGTTCCGAAAGCTAGCTATGTAAGTGTGATCGTCTCTTTTTTTGTGTGTCTATCTCCTCCATCCTATCCACATCGTGTATATATATATATATATATATATATATATATATATATATATATATATATATATATATATATATATATATATATGCACTTAGGATCACTTAGGTGACGAATATATAAAAGTTTGCCAGAGGAAGGCAGACGACAAACACAGAAAACAAAAAAATGATGAACACACTTACAAAGAGTCTTGATATTTCGGTGCCACTAGCACCTTGGTCGCAAGAGCGAAGACTGAGAAGGAAGGGAGGACTGAGGTGGTAGGAAGGGAGGACTGAGGCGGAAGGAAGGGAGGGAGGGGAGGGACAGGGGAAGGGGAGGAGGGGGAGGGAGAGGAAAGGTGGGGGCGGGAGGCGGGAAGTGGAAGAAATTCGAAAGGAAGAAGTAGTATGGGCAGAGGTGATAGAAGAAGTTAGTGGGATTTATTGAGTCCTGGCGGAGAGAAAGCCTGGAATAAGTAAATGCAAGAGGACTCAAGATCTTTGATTTGGAGTGGGGAGGAGGAAGGGGGAAGGGAGGCGAGAATGCCAACCTTAAAAATATTATTAAAGGTGGAGTTGTGGGAAGAAACA
The DNA here is from genome assembly GCA_963169105.1 of Ceriagrion tenellum. Classification (NCBI taxonomy): domain Eukaryota; kingdom Metazoa; phylum Arthropoda; class Insecta; order Odonata; family Coenagrionidae; genus Ceriagrion; species Ceriagrion tenellum. Next base: position 4,684,455 of record OY720633.1, read on the forward strand.
TGGGTGGCCTCAGGGAGGGAAACAGAAATAGAAGGTGGTTCATTACAACTGGAGCGGTGGCCATTCATGCGGATGTTAAGGGGAGTGGTCGTCAAGCCGATGTAAAAACTAGGGCATACTTGGCAAAGAAGGATATAGACAACATTATGGGAAACGCAGGAGAGTGAGGGGACGGAAGGAAGATGAGCGGAAAGGAATTTATCAGGCAGAGGCTGGGTGAGAAGGATGCCACAAGTTTTGCAACGTGGGCGATTGCACGGCGTCGGAAGGGACTTAGTAGGTCGGGAGATTGATTTGGAAAGAGGTTTAGTGATTTTAAAGAGGGTGGAGAGGTTGGGAGGGCGTCTGAAGGTGAGAGAAGGACAGCGGGGGAAAATTTTGGAAGTGGTTAGGTTGTCAGAGAGGATGGGGTAAAGGTTTTTGATTAAGCGACGGATGGAGTGAGCTCCAGGGAAATAGGTGGTACAGAGGGAGATTTGATCATGAGGAAACTTATTAAGAGAGAGAGATTTAGAAGAAGAGGGTCGCTGTAGGATTTTTTTCTGAAGAAGACGCTCAGGGTAGCCTCTGCGAAGGAGGGATTGGTGGAGATTAGAGAGAAAAAGGTCAAGGGATTCGGGATTGTTGCATATTCGGTGACCACGGATAGAGAGGGAAAAGGGGAGGGAACGTTTAGTATGAGAGGGGTGGCAGCTGTTGAAATGGAGATATTGTTGCTTGTTGGTGGGCTTGATATGGACAGAAGTGTGGAATTTAAGGTTACTGAGGGAGATATCTACATCCAGAAAGGTAATTTTAGAGGCAGAGATGTTAGAGGTGAAGGAGACAGAGGAGGAGGAGTTTAGGGAGGAGATGAAAGAGTTAAGGGAATCAAGGCCATGTGGCCACAGAAGAAAAATATCGTCAATGTAACGAAGCCAGAGAAGAGGTTTAGGAGAGCAGGACGAGAGAAAAGATTGCTCAAAAGCACCCAAGAAGAGGTTAGCATAGGAGGGGCTGAAACGACTACCCATGGCACAACCTTTAGTTTGGATGTAGAATTTGTTATTGAAGGAGAAAGCATTATTAGTAAGTATAAAGTTGGAAAGGTCAAGGAGAAAATCTGAACTAGGGGCGTGAGGAACAGGCCGCTGGTCAAGAAAAAGACGAATGGCGGAAAGTCCTTCAGAGTGAGGAATAGAAGTGTAGAGAGAGGTGACATCTATGGTGGCCATTAAGATATCAGTCTGAGGGGAGTGGAGTAGATTGGAGGCGTTCAAGAAAATGATAAGTATCTTTTATGTGAGAAGGTAGAGAGAGAACAAAAGGTTGTAAGTAGTGGTCAACGAAAGCGGAGATGCGTTCGGTGACAGAGTTATAAGAGGAAACTATTGGGCGACCAGGGTTGTGAGTCTTATGGATTTTGGGAAGAATGTAGAAATTGGGGGGGCGAGGGTGTGGAGGGGTGAGAAGAGATATATCATGGGAGGAAAGACCTTCGTTGGGACCTTTTTCCTTGAGGAAAGAGGTGATGTTTTCCAGAAAAGTGGGGTTGGGATCATTTTGGACGGGCTGGTAGGAAGAGGCATCCGACAACTGCCGGAGAGCTTCATTTAGATAGTCAGAAGAGTTTAGTACAACTACCGTGGAACCTTTGTCGGATGGAGTAATGACAATATTAGGGTTGCGGGTGAGGCTTTTTAGGGCAGAAATTTCGGAGGGAGAAAGATTGGGAGTAGGTTTGAGGGAGTGGAGAAAAGAGGGTTCAGAGAGTTTGGAAAGGAGAAGGTTGGTGAAGATTTCTAAAGGGTGATTCGAAAGAAGGGCTTTGGGCTCATATTGGGAGGAAGGCTTAAATTTAGAGAGAGCAGGGTGCGGGGGGTTGGAGGAAGAAGAAAGAGAGGGCCGCGTTTCCCAGAAAAGCTTCCATTTTAGTCGTCGGCAGAAGAGAATGGCGTCGGAGAGGATGGAGATAGGATTGATTTTGGGAGTGGGAGAGAAACTGAGTCCTTTCTTCCAGGGGTCCTCTTTCCAAAATCCCTGTTGCCTCAAAACCTACCTCCTCCCCTTGTAATCGTCCCCGGTGCAAATTATGTCCCATCTTCAGTTCCTCCCCTCCTCCCAACTCCTCCATCGCCTCCTTCCCCAACCCTCTTCCCTCCTCTTGCGTCACCAGTAATGTTGTTTACCACCTACAATGTAGGCTATGCCCTTCATTTTACATAGGAAAAAGTTCCACCCCCCTCAATATACGGATTAATAATCACCGTGCCAATTGCAAGAACCCAACTCAATCTGCTTCCCTTCCCGTGGCGATCCACGCCTCTCAACACATGAAATCCTTTGACAACTGCTACAATGTTTCAGTTTTGTACTCCCTTCCACCATCTGCTTCCACTATTGAACTTAACTCTGTAGAGCTCTCCCTAATTTGGCTCTATCACGCGTTCCTCCCCCCCGGCATCAATGTCTCTCACTAATCCCCCTCTCCTTCCCTTCCCCTTTCCCCTTCCCCCACCTCTCCCTCCCTTCTATCCTTTACCCGTCACTACCTTCTAACATTCTGACGAAGGCGGTTGTGTCCGCCGAAATATATCAAAATTTCTGTGAGTTTTACCTTTTTTTGTGCTCTATATGTAACTGCTAGTCACGCCTGTGACCTTTTTATATATATATATATATATATATATATATATATATATATATATATATATATATATATATATATATATATATATATATATATATATACACACATATATAGTTCTTGCGAAGATTCCACGAACGTGGCAAACAATATAAAACTTCGTCACAGGGTGACACTAAACATAAAACATATAAAAAGCAAACTCACTAGTTTAAAATTTTCGGTGGGTCGCCCGCATCTTCATCAGTGATAGAAATTCTATCACTGATGAAGGTGCGGGCACTCGTGAGTTTGCTTTTTATATGTTTTATGTTTAGTGGACCCTGTGACGAAGTTTAATATATATATATATATATATATATATATATATATATATCGTTCATCCATTCACTCAGACCGCTCAGCGGCAAACATACTCATATAAATGTTTATACAGAAAGGTAGAAAGAAAGTGGATAGGAACACATAAAATCTACAGACACAATGGTGGTGTGAAGATGTAAAGATGGCCAATTCCAGGCAGAAAAAATTCGACTGGACCGGGAATCGAACCACGGACCTTTGGATTTCGCGTCCGATGCTCAGACCACCAATCTACCCAGTCTACTAAGAAACTGCTGGAATCGGCGGGGGGTTTATATGAACAAACACTCCCCAGGGCATGACCCACGAGAGCGGCCAATAGATGGCGCGCGGGCTGCTTATCACCCACCGGCAGAGAAGGAATGACATACACAGAAGGCGAAATGAAAGAATAACTCAAGCACACAGACAGTGGTGAAAGATATAGAACAGGCGTAAAATGTTTATACAGAAAGGTAGAAAGAAAGTGGATAGGAACACATAAAATCAACAGACACAATGGTGATGAGTATATTTGCCGCTGAGCGGTCTGAGTGAATGGATGAACGATTGTATGGCCGGAATGGCTCATTTCCTACTTGGGCTAGCGTACCCCGAAACGCCTGTTCTATATCTTTCACCACTGTCTGTGTGCTTGAGTTATTCTTTCGTTTCGCCTTCTGTGTATGTCATTCCTTCTCTGCCGGTGGGTGATAAGCAGCCCGCGCGCCATCTATTGGCCGCTCTCGTGGGTCATGCCCTGGGGAGTGTTTCTTCATATAAACCTCCCGCCGATTCCAGTAGTTTCTTAGTAGACTGGGTAGCTTGGTGGTCTGAGCATGGGACGCGAAATCCAAAGGTCCGTGGTTCGATTCCCGGTCCACTCGAAGTTTTTCTGCTTGGAATTGGCCATCTTTACATCTTCACACCACCATTGTGTCTGTTGATTTTGTGTGTTCATATCCACTTTCTTTCTACCTTTCTGTATAAACATTTATATATAAACCAAGTTGCCAAGCATCATGAGGAAAATATTCTTCCACAGAATACAGTGTTGAAAGTTCAGTTGAATCATGGGTTTATCACAGTTTTGACTTTAGTAGTGCTAGCCAATATTGCTGTCTCAAGAAAGAGTTTCAACAATTTTATGCCTAACTTTGGTATAGAGTTTGCCATTTTTTTAGGAAGCCTGTCCTAACCTGGACAGGTTTCCTGAAAGACGATAAGTAAGAGTGACTGTATTTCTCACATTTTTCCACTCAAAGCCTGACAAAATGAAATTTGGGTGATGCAAAGTAGAGGAATACAAGGCTCTTCGATTTTGGGCGACTAGAGTGCGCGTTTCGTGCGATTAGGGACATATGCTCATTTGGCAACCCTGGGCAGGAAAAGAACTGTCTCTTTTTATCTCTAGACGTCTGATCCCTCCACCATTGCGCAGGCACGGTTCCCCGCGCCCCCCCAATACATGCACTGAGAGAGAGAGAGAGAGATAGATTGATATGTATGCCCGCACACACACGCTCTCTGATCCTCGTCTCTGCGAATTAGCGGTGAAAAAACCGGTGACCCACATGGCACGAGCGTATCACACAAGGCGGCGGCAGCGGCGCGACGTGGAGTCAATGCAGGCAAAGAGAGTCGTCGGGAGGACGGCGGAAGCCCTCGGCGGAGATATTTATTACGACTTCCCTCGGAGACGGGGGAGAAGAAATCCTCAGGAAGACAATGAGTGAGAGGGTAATATGCACCGCGAAAGGGGGCTTTTAATTTCTCCCGCAACCGTATCACTCTGCTCCAACGTTCTCCTTTGTCAGTCTGCGGCCGAATAGATTGGATAATGAAAGATATCATTCATTCACGAAGTTCAAACTGAAGTTTTTATTGGATTAATTTGCGCAGGTCAACTCCCTTCCAAATGAAAGATATTACGCGAGAGCATATCCTGTCTTAAAAGGACTTTAATGGGTAAGCTTCCGCAGAGATCACAGGTAATTTAACTATGGACTTCGAGGGCGGGCCTCTGTTGACACACGGGCCAAACGTATGACTTGTTTCGGTCACGCAAAACAAGTCCTCGCCAAATCAACTGTCAATATTAAGGAGACACAATTCAACGCGGCGTAGACAGTCCCGTGGTGTATAAGCCAGCCTACTTCCGAAAAAAGTATAGTTCTCAATAGAATATTAAGCAAGATAGGCTATATAGGCAAAGCGGCTTTGGGCTCAAAATTATTCTTTCAATTATATGAATAGGTATAAGAATTGCAATCGCAGTTACAGGTTATATACCCACTAATACTTTTTACAAAAACTTGGCATAATTTACTTTCTCACTGAGTCAGTTTTACATGATTTGAGTGATCATATAAACATCAAATATCAAGATATCAAATAATACGTCTCCAAAAATTGTGGTAGGCTCGTGGAAAACATTTGTGACCGATATTTAGCCCATTTTGGCATGCACTATTAAAATTGTTGCCCACCCCTGGTCGATATCTTAAGCAGCTACACTGTAACAAACTCATTCAAAAGATTGGACGAAAATTTAGCGACAAATCTCAAATGTATTTGCTTCTGCATCAATTAAGCTAAATCCGCCGCAATCATAATCTGCTAATTAATAAAGGCTTGTTTGTCTATACTCCCTTTCCTTGCAGCACCATTTTAACTCGCATGACTGACTTAAGCGCTTGTTTTTTGGGAGACAATCTACGGCACGGACGAATAGAGCAAGGACTTCCAGTCTGGTGGAATGTGTATTCGAGAGAAAAATGAAATTCAATGGTGACAGTTCTTATCAGGTCCTTCCGCACTCAACGACGGCGCTGCATAAAAATGGTGACCTGAAAGACACCGATACGTTTTGTGGGAGGTCAGAGCCCTCCCGACAGCGACCTCTCCCCAACTCACCCACGCCTCTTGCCACCCCTCCCACCGTCCCCCCCTCCTGAGGCTGTCTGAGAGGAGAGTTCTCCTTTAACTAGCCGCATTCGTCGCCCGAGCCACACCCTACCACGGAACGGACGGCAACGCGAACTGGACACTTTTCTCTCACGCAAGAACATTATCTCTGAAGGCCGCTTTACACGGTACATTTTAAGGTACAAACGAATGTACAAATTCCTTCATGAAGGAAATTGCACCGTGTACAGCAGCAAATTGTATGATTCTCTCAATGACTTAACGGGAAATAGAACCTGCTCTAATTCAATTTGGTGTCTTGTACATTCTATGATACATTCGTTTGTACAATAAAATGTACCGTGTAAAGCGGCCTTAACACCGCGTCTACACTGACAACTTAAGTACACATTTAAGGCGAAAGGGGTGATCTTCGTTTATGTACGTAGTCGTTTGAAACTATATAATGTAACTATGCTTATGAGTGACACGCGCAGATAGAGTGATAAAACTGCATTTTACTTAAATGGATTTTTCGGTATTTAATGCTATTTTAACACGTAGCCTAGTGGCACTTGACATCTGTTTTGAAATAATTCGATTGCATCTGTACGTTAGTATAACGACGAATAACAATTAGAAGGTACCATACAGAGTAAAAAAAAATACATATGATTTTGGATAAAGTTCAAATTCCACATCGGAAACCTAAGTCATAACAATGCTTTAACTAAGGCGAAAATTCAAAATAAAATTCATCGTTCTTGTTTCAACATGATAGTTGATTTCAATCGAATAAACATTTGTCCTTAAGTAAGATTTGGCCCAAGAATTATTTTAGACTTACCTTCTAAAAATTAATTAAAATGTGCACTCAATGAATCAGGATTACCGCTCCACCTACCCTAAGAGCATATTTGAATGCACTATTCATTTATGTACAATATTTTAGATGCCCTCTCACCACTTACATATTGAGTGCACTTAAGTGGACCCTGGGACCCCTATTTAAACGGACTTGGATGATATCGACAATGTTCATTATATTCTTGGTCGAGACTTCGTCATCGATAAATCGAGGTGTCGCGACAATAATACTCATCACGCACGCGTTTACTCATTTATGTGAGCAGTCGGAGCGCGTTTTTTACTTCTTTCACATTTTTATACGCGGTTATACGCATCAAGAAATGTCTAAAGTTACTTATTGGGCATGTAATATTTGCGCGATGCAGATTTCTTTACATTAACATTTGGTAGAGCTGTGGTAAATTTAATACCTACACGTATCCAACGGAAGAGGATTTTCGATGGATATACGATCGATCAATCGTTAGATTGGAGGTGTAGACGCTCCCCTGAAATTAAATTCTGCATTTAATTCCAGCATACCTAAGTACACCTACAGTGTAGACGAGGCAACTGGTGTTGATTGTCCACTACAAGCGTACGATCGCATCCGCCACAAGTTGGGCCTGAAAATATTTATATCATTCGTCGGAGTGAAATGAATTCATGTGCACTGCCCATGGGACTGATTTGGAAGACTTGATGATACAGACTGGAATAACGGCAAAACGGACGCCCAAACATACAAACGTGGGGATAACCTGGAAACGGCCAGGTCACGATTGAGGATTGTTTAATTCGTATCATCAGAGCTCTATGTCGTTAATTTCAGAGAAATAGTGAGATGTAGAGTAATCGTGGAAAAGTGATCAGGAGAGAACATAAATCAGTTTAGTTAGCCAGGTCCTGATGATGCCCAATTGGAATGCCGGCGAAACGGTTGTCCATCAAATGAAAAAGCGAGTAGAAACCGAAAAGATCCAGTCAAATAAACACCGCGGAAGCCTTCGTAGCAACCCTTAATTCCACTTATATCACAGGTTAATCGATTTTCCCATCAACTACATTGCTCGCTTTTTTTTCGGAGGGTAAATCCAGGAGGAAGCACTCATCATGCGCGACAAAACAGCATTAATACGATGAAGTCGTCCAACGTCGATACTTAATTCAAGGAAGTAAAATAAATTTCTGAATTTAACTAACCAAAAACTCTACTTCAAACGTTTCTTCAAAGCAATAAAATCTACCAATGATCGTAGAAAATTTACACGAGTTCGGGAAAATAAAGTGGCAAATTTAGCCTATCGGGAAATAAACTGGGAGGCGGTAATTATCTTTCTGCTCTGTCAAGACTCATGGAGGACGCTACCGTGGTAGACAGACTCAGCTGAGCATAGCTTTTTGGAAGAGTCACGAGCATAATAAAATTCTTCCGTAAGCCGCCAGGGAATTCTCAATGTGCCCTAGATCTTCCATTCCATGAGCATCAGGTTTACTCCGTGACCCAAAGGGATCTTCATGTTCTTTCTCCGAAGCGTTCCAGAAGGGAAGGACGGCTCTTTCATTAATCAAGCAAAGAGAGAACGTTAATACTGATTGTCAAAGCCATAAATCACCCAGCAAAGGAATGCAAAAAATACTAAAGGCCTCATATAGACTGACAGAGTTGAGCCTTGTCGGTCCCAGAGAATTTTCACTCTAGGCACTGGTTTATTAACTCTTATTATTTCCAAGACGGATGAAAAATTCGCTAGTTATATAACCTGGATTATAGTCGTAATTTCATTGAATCAACCACATAATTCAGTGTAACCTATAAGAGGCGATAATTACAAGTTCTTCGTGAAGGTTCTCAAAAACGAATTGAGACGATCAAGGATTATGCGTCATTCTAATGACATTGTGGCAAAAGATAAAATTTGTCTAGAGTTAAGTAAAACGAATGAAATATAAGAGGAAATTATATTGGCATCTGGCTTCCAAAATATCTTTTTAACATAAAATATCTATTTATCGTTTAATCTGAGACAAAGGAATCATTTACATCATACCACTCTATAACTTACCACGAGGAAAAAAACATATGAAACGTTTAAAAAAGTGAAAGTTATGCCATAAGAACGCGAAAACCACTACGCTACCGAGGCTTCCTTCATTCATTGGTTCGGCACATCAAAAGAACCGCAGTTCGATACCCATAGCAGGTGTATTTTTTCTCCAGATAATTTCCACGTACCTCATCGATGTGATTTGCGGCACATGACAATATTTCCTAAATGAGTTGGCTTTGCATGGACTGAATGACAGAAAAATAAACGCTGAAAACCGCGGACGGAGCCGTTGAGATGAGAACAGTTTCTAACAGCTTGTTGGTGTTCTGTACAGAAGTGGGGAGACGGGAAACAACCCCCACCTCCCCCTCTCTCTCCACCTCCCCCCGCCGCTCACTCTCCCTTAACTTCTCCTTCGATCCAAAGGAACGATTAGAAAAGATTTATCACTATAAATATCAGATGTTGGCGTCAATGCAAACTCAAATATTGACTCCGTTAACAACGACTCGTCGCTTAGGACACATATCAGCGAGGTATATTAATCACTCTTCCAGTTATGGCCTAATGGATATCTCTCCATGTAAATTCATAACTGATCTCTGTTTCATATAGCATCGATAGAATAAACACTTCCCGGAGCACTAGTATTTCGCAACATTTGTTTGGTTAGTCCCAAGTAACTATTTCCTATGAAACACTATTTTTTATAAAACCAAAGTTGCCCTTGAGTGGTGAAACGATTGTTTCATGTAATTTTTATTCATCACGTTCTCACAGAAATATTGTTTTGTTTATTCATCGTCGTTCCCAAAATTTTGGGAGACTGCGACAGCCGATAGCGCCTTGTGAACACATCACAAAGGCTAGGACACAATAGGCCTAAGGAGTGTTTGAGTCCCCGTCTGACCCGTTACTTCCGCATTAATTAAAAATTTATGACAACTATAATAAGAGGCTTACAATGCAAACATGCTTTACAATTATTACACGCATATATTTAAGTTCCGCGTTTATCGGCGTGGCAAAAGTCACTCGCCACAAGTAGCTTTTACATCAAAAGAAGAAAGCAATCACAATGAAAGAGCATTTTAACGAGGCTTTCCTACTTAGGTTTCCGCAGCTTCACGGCATAGAAGTGATAAAAAGAGATGGTCACGACCTAGTTCTAGCTTTAAGTTACCATTTTAAGGCATGCTTGCAAGACACACGTAAAAGCCGATCTCGGAGTTTCTATAAGTTCACAAGATGACTTTACATTGAACTGGAGTGAAGATGAAGGCTGAGGAATGCACAGAATTGAAGAGACGGACTCCACTGGGAAAGTTGAACGAAGCAGAAGTATTGAGAACCCTCAGGGACTAAAACAGGACAAAAGTACGCATTAAAGTCGGCGAGAGAGAGAGACGCGGGGTTCCGGAGAAACGGGTCGTCCCCAATAATTCATCCCCCTTCTGAAACTGGGACTGGGACACCGTCGTGGGAATACATTCACTCCATTCCATTTCATTCTCTCGCTCCACAGCTTCCCTTCCCTCACCCTTCCATTACGTCAGGGCGGCGCTCAAATTTCACCACTGCCTTGCGGTACCTATATTAGGTACATCGCAAAAGGCGCACTTTATCCCGTACATTAAAGCATTACGCGATATTTCGTCGAATTTCGTACTCCATCGCATAACGTCCAGATGTGATAGCTGTAATCGCCCGGATTATAATATCGCAAAGAATTATATGCAGCATACAACTGCCGGTACAACCCATTGTTGCACGGTCCGATCAATACCCCCGAAAAATTAACCGCGTTCTCCTGTGATATCGGCTGAGGATATGATTACATGATGGTGATATGAGTTAACAGGCGTTTATCTATTACCGATGAGTACCTAATGAGCGTTCAGCGGAAAGTTCTCAAGGACTTCGCAGCATTAAAGTCTCTCAATTTAACATGATCCTTCTCTCTTGACAGTGAGTGCTATAGAACAGCCTCCTTAATTATTGTTAAATAAGACACTCTATCTTGTTTATACTTCGAGTCTAAGCGGGAATTTTCTTACTGGCCATTATCACACAATAGATAAATTTATCCGTAAAGTTCACCGTAATAATCAATTAAAAACGCGTTACAACACCTAGAAATGGATACACACCTAACGACTACCAATGAATCAATTTGATAAATTTAGTAGTTGAACGTTTGCACTAACACTGACGGAATCCAAGATAAAGTATTACAGGCATTTTCACTCATAATGGTGAGAACCCATTTCAAAAAGTAAAAAGCATGGGTTCAAAAGATAAATTTGACAAATGTTCTTAGACGGTATGAATGAAATAAATGTTCTGACCCTTCACAAATTCTAATCACCCAAATTCACTTCGGAAAAGAGGGTCGGGGGTAAGAGACCAAGCTTTTCTAATGGCTAAGTCTCCTAAAAAATGACGCGTAAAATTCTTCCTCGAATACAGAAGCCCCGAATCAGAAGAAAGTTCAAAAGGGACTCGCAACATTGAAGTCCATCATTAATAACGTTTTCTTTAGAGTCTACTGACTTAATTATTAAGCTGAACGAATCAGTAGAGTAGCCACATGTTTGAGAAATAATTTTCTTCCACTTATAACCATATCTGCCAATCACAAGTTTACCGAAGCCACATTCATGATTCATACCGATGCCACATCTCAACATTGGTAAATTTATAAGAAGGCATTTTTTCTACAAGACCGAAGGATACATATGCAAGGAAGTGATAAACGTTCCGCGAAACTCATGAACACAGCTTATCTCACTAAGTAAAAAGTGTTTTTGCAGTATTTTCCAAAACTGATGGTCATCGCAAAAATGTTAATATTGTCAAAAATAAAAAAGTAAGAATCCAGGCTACGAGATTTCAAAAATAAGGAAAAAAACAATTTCATGGCTGCCACTCATGATTACGGTAATACTGCGTTCAAATACAATCCATGACGGATGCACTTCTGTCAGAAGAAATATTTTCCATGTTTAGGTATTAACTGTCCAATAAATATCTTCGAGGCAACATTTATTCGATTCTTAATTTCAACGATCACAAATTACATTTGATCTCAGCAAAGTAAATTAGCTATATACAGCATTTTCCTCGATGTCATACTAAAAGAATAACGATGGCGGACGTTACTTGAATGCACACACTGAATACTACTCTGTGATGTTGTCCGATTGCTCTCTGCTGTGTTATTGACGCTATTATCCGAAGATTCTTACCCAGAAACTTCCAGTATTTCCTCCCAAAAGCTATCAAGTGCCCGGCAAGGTCAACGCATAAAAGTAGGCCAACGACAGGAATGACAAATATTAACCCGACTTCGTGGACGAACATAAAATGGGGACAAATATTCCAGGGAAACGAGTGAGACCAATAAAACGTGACTGGATCGCATTCGTCGAACAAATGTTTCCCTCGACTCTCTAACTGATTCACCAGTGATCCTCCGTCATCCCAATCCGAAAAGACAGCTATGTACCTGCCCCTTCACTCTTGCTCCGTCATTCCCTCTTATCCCTCCCCTCTCCGGGCGGTCCCGTCCCCAGCGGCGCCGCCTTCCGAAAGACAATCGTCAACTCGTATCAGTCTTGAGACGCGCAAACAACTTCACGGTGCAGTTTCTCCGAACTCGTCTCTTAGCCTCACATAACCACTTCCACTATTCTTCTTCCTTTCCTTCTCCCTCTGTCACCCTCCCCTCGATTCACAAGGTGATCATGTGTGTCGCACACGTGTGAAGCACATCCAATCATTACTTTCTGCGATCAAACAATATTACAGCAGGGGAAACATTTTTAAGGCAAATATAAAAGATTAAATGATTTATTGAGTAAAGGACAAAATAAAACCAACTTTTAATCACCAACATTACGATTAATTAATTAGTTTTATCTGGTCTGTGAAATTAACGGAGTATAAACATGAACTGAGTGATATTTCTCCTTACATTTGATCGTAACTAGCAGAGTTCAATCTTGAGAAAGTAACAGACAACTACTCGCTCTGTAAGTAGTTAAACGCAATCAGCCTCCACACAACATTTTATAGAGTGGATAGTTGACGGTGCCATAAAAATAATATTTCGATGTAGTACACTTCACAGCCCCGATGAAACCAATGAAGGTGGAACTGGGGCGATTAAAAAATGAGTGAAAACCAACTGCCCTCGACCTAGTAGTCTCGAGCCACCACTTAATATTACAACAAACCAACACTCGAGAAATAATTAACACTTAAACGTGTGTGGTCAAGAAAAGTCCCTTATTGATCTGGTAAATATAAACGCATTACTTGAGCCTACTCTGAGATCGAATTTAAGCATTGGGAAGAAAAATTCACTGCAGTTCTACTGCGGTGGAATACAATCCTACAAACAAACCGGGTGACGCATATCAATTTATAGCGGAGGCAATTTTCCTATCTTTCTTCGTTCATTCGCACAATCATTCAAGCAAGTTACCGCTTTACAAAATGGAATTAACCCTTCACTCATACACTTAAGTGCAGTGAAGTGCCTCCAGTAAAAATGCCATAAATTGTGGCCCATAACATTATACTCCACGTGCAACATTATATAAGACATTCTATATATAAACTACACTTATTGGTCTCATAATTTTAATTTATGGACATGGAAAATAGGCCTAGACGTAATACAACGTGAAATGGAACCAAAACATAACATCAGATACTCTCCTTTCGGCATGGCCCAATGATAAAGCAGACTTAAATTATACAGTAATAACAGGAAGAATTAGCATGATAAACGAACGCTAAAACTGGAGACGCCTTCTTCTTCGGGGGAGAAACTGTTACCAACCGAATGCTAACAGACATAGCTAAAAGTCCAAGAAGGGAAAAAAAGAAGCAAAGAGATCCTAAAGGAGAGACTACGCCGAAAAAGGATAATTTATACCTTGTCATTTTACCAGGAGTATATTTAACAGTAGACCGTCCGGTGAGTTCAGTCAATGTCCTCAAGCATGACAAATTTCACGTTCACTCCGGATAGACCTTGCAAATGAGATTATAATAAGCCAGTTATTGACGATATGAAATCATTTAATTCAAAGAATAACTTTTAGAAAAATCGCTCATTTAATCACACAAACTGAGGAACACCATAGCTAAAAAAATCAATATTCTCTTAAGACCTAGTCAGTGCATTATGTCCTTCAAAAGATAATTAAAAAGATTTGATTTATGGCCCATAGCAAGATGAACGGAACGACTTCGAAAACCACTCCATTCTTTCAATATTTGCTGTTTGGCTCTCCATTTCTTACGTCCTCATAATCTCCTCCCCTTTTGCCATTCCATCCCTGGTCTCTATGTCACCTCCCCCTCCCTCTTTTTAACCCTCAACCCTCACCCCACCAACCCGCTTCTAATAATCCCTCCTTCGAAAGTTTTCCTCGTCCCTTCTTCACACATCACATTCAAAGGCACACAACCCAGGAGACCATTATATGACGAGAAATATCAGCCATTTTCTTTATTGATGGTACGGAAACGCACTCAAGGATGATTTAGTTAACAAAATAAGGAATTTGTAACGAGTGGATCTCGTCATAAAGTGCCCAGTATTGTAGTTTGTATGCTTTCTAAGCTATTTTTACTAATCTACATAATACCCTGCGAGCCGCCGCATGGCCACGTGGCAGAGGGTCTTAGGTCACCAGCCGTGTACAGGTGTTAGTTTTTGGGAGATGAAATGGTGACATGTATTGTGGGAGTGTATTTAGTGGAGCTCAATTTTTATTGTGGTCGCTTATTGTTCGCGGAAAGAACGAGTTTTTGTACCTATCTGTCCGGCAGTCTGTTATTTTATCGCATCTATCAGATCTAGAGAAGTAGTGAGGAGTCATGATAATATTCTCTGTGTAGCTCTGAAAAATATCTCTTTTTCTAATGCATCAATATTCGCATAAATGTATACAGATTTGCTTAAAATCCTCTGGTTTTGAAGGAGGTTTCAGCTAAAGGCATCAAAAAATAAGTCAACAACTTTAGAATATGAATGCATAATGAATTACTGGGAATTTGGGGAATTTAAAATTATGTTTCTCCACTATGATTGGAAAGTACGTTTTCTTCAAGAATCTAACAGAGGCTAAAGTTTTATAAACAAATTCGAACGTAGTGTCTCTTTTGAAAAAAACATTGCTATTACTACCGTAAATGGATGGGAACTAGCAGGATTCATGCATCTTACAAAATAAGACTAGAGATTTGTAAATATTTAAAACAGAATCCGCTCAGGTATATGTAGAGCCGAGCCGAGTTTTGGAGACTTGAGCTGACAAGCGGTGAACACCCGCCGTTCCTAACTCCAACTGCAAAAGACGCGTCGTCGCGACGGCTGAATCTCATATTTTATTAAATTTTGTAATTGATGGTGAATAGTGGCCGCTTTACATTATTTAGCGATTACTTCTGAATAAATGGATTTATAATAATAACTTTTAAAATCCACTGTTGTCAAAACAAACATGAATGTTGCTTTTGACCACAGTGGATTGTGAAAGTTATCATAATTAATCCATTTAAAATGGAATTCCACAAAGTTAACCACAGTTAGCATTTCATTCGTACTTCTGAATATTTCTAATTTAAGAAATCTAATGATGTGAAACCATACCATTTGACTAACATAGGTCTTCATAGTCACTCAGAGAAACCGGCCACCTGGTCGTGGTCTTCTAATACAAGGAGAACAATCCTAAAATGCCCGATACGAAGAACGAATCATGAGAACATACATGCCTAAGTTTTTCATTTCTGTATAGATATGATGGCACAAGTTGAAATATTATTATTCTATCGGCAACAAAATGTATTACTCAGGGCAACGTTTTTTTCGCGCTTCACTGATTCCATGTTACGAGAACAAGGCCATATCTTTTTATCCTAACTAGCGACAAGTCAATGATTCTCACACGATGTGTCTAATGGAAAGAAGTCTCGGCAACAGATGTTTCTCGGCGCCAACAAACTCATTTCTAAGAAGAAAGCAAAACAATCAATTCCATAAATCGAACGTGTTATAGCCACACCCGGACTGCAATATAACTTCAATATTTTGCATACGGTACTTTAATATAATAGAAATGCTTCATAATTCATTGGTAAACGCTTTCTCCAGATGATTAAACCGATAATCGATCAATGAAACCATTTTGATACCCTATTTAGCTTCGGTAGGCCTATAATCGTTCCACATTAGGTATATTGTTCCACAATTTTACAGGGCGTTAACACCTTAGAACTACTCTCTTCAAAATCTGTGACCTAATTGTTACGGAAACTTTTAATTCTTTTAGAATCTCAGATATTAAGCTGAGAATTTGAATGGTTATACATATTGCCGAGGTCACGCAGCAAGAAGCGTGAATTAAAATTTCGTGACATAGATACTTATGGGTCGTTTAACGTTTACGATGTTTTATAGCGCGTTTTTCACAAATATACGCCACCTAAATAATATATATTCGAGTGGATATTTTTCTGAATGTATTTGATTGATTATTATTAACTCGTCTGAATTACATTAGATATTTAGCTTAATCTGTGATAAGAGGGTTTTACACGTGGCATGTAATGTGACATTCTGTTAGAGCTAACAATGTTCATTTCATATTGCATCAATAGAAGCGGTGTTTGGCATGATCACATGTACTAAAGCAAAGGCATGGGTTGGAAGAGTTATCCCCTCTCCAATAGAATTATTGTTTCTCGTCGGATAGCCAAAAAAATCCTGCTTAAAATTGCAATAACGTGCACCATGTGTAATGGACTTTAGTTAACCGATATATTTGAAATCGATTTGCGGATAAAATTTTACTTTAGTTACCCTGGATCCACATAATCTGTACATCATTACTCAGAGAATTAGCTTTTTAGGGCCAAGTGAAGTGGACATTTGAATTTAATAAATCCTTTACCTAGCCATAGCTCTATGTCCATTTTTATAGATAAAGCCCAATTTATTAACAAGTTTACTTAATCTTGCATCTTCTTATTTTAATACACTTACTCTTGGAATCACTACAACATAGGCAATTGTTCATTTATTTTCACATGTACACCAGACTAATAAAATATAAGCTATCATTAACCCTATTGCTATAAGCCGTTGTTGCCAAAACAAGGAGTATTTTTGCCAACCAATAAATGAATGAAACGCATCTTTCGCTCATTCCTCAACATAAAATGAAGAATATTACTTGAATTTAATGGCATTGAAGTTATACTTCGAATGGATCCTATCATGCACATTCATCATTGGCAGGCGACTAAAATGCCTATTAAGCATTGTATTCACCTCAATTGTGTATTTTTCTTTATCCCTAAAATGACAAATTGTCCGGAATGGAATAGTTTTCAGGTTTCCTGTCAGGTAATAATGTTCATCTGGACACGCTTCTATGATAGTCTTAGCTCGTCTTCAAGGTTTCCATGACATGCAGTGGAGCAAAAACTATTCCAACCAAAACCCCGGATTTCAAAATTGTCGGATTAAGTTCAAATTATTTTGTGTAGGTACAACGTCAGAACCGAAAAAATCTGAGGACATGCTTTTTCTTCTTACAATGTACTCAGAGACAACAAACCTGCGAAGAGAGCCTGTAGAATGCCAGGCTCCATTATTACTGAAGAAATAATCAGCTGGTCCCATATTATGTGCTGTGAATTTGATTACGGTAAGGCTTCCATCCAATTATATAAGAAAACCGTCCAAAGAATTTGGATGCATCTGTTACTTTGAGTCATATGACATACATATATTCTCTAACTTAAAAAAAATAATAAGAGCTCCTTTACGTTTCCGATATAAGTGATTGAAACTGCAATCACGCATCGCTCGGTTGGGTGCAATTACGACACACCAACATACATAGGCGGAAGAAAAAACGATATCAAAATCTCAGTAGTGAAAAACTGGTTAAGGTATAGGACACATTTCTTCTGTCGGTAAGATTTTCTAATAATATAATATGCCATTGAAAATAATAAGACAAAAAGCGTGTGTCTATAAACTTCCCTGCGAGCCGCCGCATGGGCTGGCGGCAAGGGGTTTTTGGACACCAGCCGTGTAAAGGTGCATCATTCATGGGACATGATAAATCGAAGTAATGTTTTGGAAAATTAAATTTCTCTAACCGTAAGTTTTTTCGTAGAGTAACGCAAATTTCCTTATCAAAATGATGTAGAATATATCAAATTTGCAATCAACCACCAAATCGTCCTTGCCATAGCAACTGATTTCCAAGATAGAATATCCACAACTGGCTTTGCAGATGAAGCTTAGGGATAAAGGTAAACTAAATGCTACAAAAGTGGTCAGTAAAATTTTGACCTTGCAATTAGCAAGATCAGAAATCGTGCATTAACATTTTTAAAAGTTTTGTGAATATATGATGTACAGCAATACCCGATAAACTATTTCTAACCCGTATCTATGAGTCACATTAAGTATGATCCTATTTTTTGGATCTGCAGCAATTTATTTTACGAAAAATCTTGGGAATCAAAGGATAGAAAACTTTTTCAGACTGCGAGCTTTAGCCGTTGACGTATCTCAATCCATAGGTCCAAATCTCCAACTGCTTATATTAACATAATCAAGTTTATCGTATAACCATATTTCAATTAGTTTTCCTTGGCAGTTGAACGTTTGCACAAGAGATGGCAGTGCAATATCGATACTTTCGGCACCGGTACTCCGAT
The DNA here is from genome assembly GCA_963169105.1 of Ceriagrion tenellum. Classification (NCBI taxonomy): domain Eukaryota; kingdom Metazoa; phylum Arthropoda; class Insecta; order Odonata; family Coenagrionidae; genus Ceriagrion; species Ceriagrion tenellum. The sequence goes on from OY720633.1 coordinate 4,702,989, forward strand.
AGTACTGATTTCCAACAGTGCTCGGTAGGACCGAATAAAAAAAATAAAATTACCCATTATTACCGAATGGTGATATTCCTTGTCTATCCCTACCTGGATCTAACAGCAGGTCATCGATAGGACCCGAAACGGAACGATGAGCCGGTGGGATAGACACTGTCCATAAACCTACCAATCAGATAGTAGAATACTCAAATGAAAAACAAGGATAGCTTTAATTAAGATATCCTTCTTTATATACTGCTTCAATGAAAAACATTTTCGTATAAAATACCCGTTTAAAAGTTTTCATCCGAATTGAATGTCTAAATCAATTATGTTTTAAATTATTCGCTCTGACACACGCGTCACACACAAAAGTAAATCGCATTCAATATGAGTCCTGTATATATATCACTATACTAATGTCTATATGCTTGAAGCTTTGAAAGAGCAAATCCGTTAAAAAATAGCTATTCCAACAACTCTTGAAACTACACTGATCGGTAATTAATTAAAAAAGTAAAAAATGAACTGTTCAGGGCCTACCATTTGACAGTAAAAAGAGCAAATATTGCAATATTTACAAGAAAATGCAAGCTGCAAATCGCTTTAGCCAATAACTTTCTCTTATTCCAATTTTATATCCAAGTTTACTTCAATCACACAGAGAAAATCTAAGACTGCAAAATGTTGGAATTTACTTAATGGAACGAAATTTTCTCCCAGCAACTTAGAAAACACCCACTGTAATTTTACCGATGGAAAAAATGGACTAGAGTAAAATAAGTTCAAGCAAGTAAAACAACAAATATAAAATCGATTCCTAGTTTTTCCATCCATATTCCAAAAATGAATTTCATAGTTTTATAGGAACAGTGAATTCAAATAATGCTTCAGACATATACGGTCAAGATATTCTGAATGATGTAATAATTCTTTCCTCTGAAATAAATTTCAAGTCCGTATCAAGAATCAGTACCGGTCGACAATCATTGACATTAGGTATACTATCGTCTTCACACCAGGTGTCACTCTCCAGCACCTCAGCTCGTATTGCAATAGTTTGAGCGTTACATAAGAGGAGGGCATACGTAAGATTACTAACCGCTAGACAGCTCACCATAACGATCGAAATCCCTGTCTTTATCACGGTGCTGATGTTTCTTTGAAAGTATTTGCGAGATACGCTCCCCTATTTGATTAGCACGCGGGCCGGATTTCTCCGGGCGGTTGACTCATTCGTGTTCAAGGTACTCCATCGAGGATACTGATTCGCCTCGACTTTCAGCTTCTCGATGGAATTGCTTGGCTATATGCCCATCTCGAAGGTGTTTCCTTGTTGACATGAGCCTAGAGAATATATAGCAATGGAGTGCTTATGTGACAGTTTCCTAGCTACTTCTTGGGTAAAAACAGAGACATTGCAGTTCCTTCACGATTGTATATAACAATAAAATCTGAAAATCCTGCAGACCATTCGATTTATTCATTAAAATGCGTTTCAACGCCTTTGAGTAATCCTTAGGTACATACTGCAGAAGTCTGACGTACGCACCAAAGATCATCTCGTCTGTTTTCTCCATTCTATGGACTCACCTGTCTAACTACCTCTTCTATACACTGCAGGACTATTCATACTCCCCCTTGCTCAGCAACGTATTGCCGTATACATATTAAACAGTAACAATCCCACATTTTCCACTTAAACAGAATAAACGTTTATCACATGGTCAACGTATTGGTTCATTTAGGTAAATGATATCTAGTTATTTAGATTTTTAACAAACTCTTGTTTAAACGCTATCAGCAAAAGTCTATATAACCAGTCACCTCAGGAGGGAAGGTAAGTCACAGTTAAATTTAAATCTGAAAGGTGGTGATTAAAAGCGGGCCAGACTGTGAGACTGAAGATCTTAAGACTTGAAAATAAAAAAGCAGTATAAATGGCACTTAGGTATTTTAAAAGAATTAAAGAACAAAGATGAAGTCCAATACACTAGGAAAAAAGGGACACTTAAGTTTTCCGAAAAGAAAGGATGACATAACTGGAGCCATAACGATGCAAAGCAGTGCAAAGCAAACTTTAGGAAAATAACTCGAAGGAAAAATTTGGGGTATATTACATATTATAAAAATGCAAATCGTAAAAAAAGAGTATTCATTGATCCTATTGGAACTCAGCTAATGTTGGAAAGGAATTGATATTGTAACTCACGCTAACATAGAGAATCCATAACATAAGAGACAAATTCAATCAAGGCGGGGTTCAGGATCACTGATTTCAAAGTAGAGCAAAGACAAAATTAATCAAAGATGAGATGAAATCGCAAATCTCATTCACGAGATTCGGGCAAAGAAATCGAAGAAATCTCATTCCTCAAAAGGACGATGAAATACGTCGCCAATCATCCAGAGAACACAGATGGAATCAGATTCGCGCAGGAAAGAAGTGGTGGAGGAAGAAGATTGGACAAAGGCATTCGGGCAGCAGAGAACGTCAAAAGTATAGGGAAAGAGAAAGATAGTGGGGGATTGTTAGGAGATGGAAAGAAGACATTTGGAAGGGACCATTTCAACATTTTCCATCGACAAGGACGAAAACTTATTGAGCGGCGGTAGGTAACTAAAAAAATCAAATTCATGGAGAGGAAGAGAGAGAGACGACCTTCTGAGTTTTCTTCATTATTGGAGGAGATCTCCGGCAAAGAAAAGAAAATAAAAAATAAGAACCGAACCGCCCGTCCGGTCCTCTGGCTGAGGCGAATTGGGTCGAGTCGGAAGCAATTTCTTCTCGGAAGAAGAGAAGTCGAAACGGGGACCGCTCTCGCGACAGAATGTCTCAAGACGGAGGAGACAAGGAGGGAAGAGGTGGAGCGGAGTAGGGGAAGGAAAGAGGAGAGAGAGGGAAACATGAGGTGCACTGTGGCAAGACGTAAGCGGGGAATGACGCATTCTAGTCACAGCAGCTCTCACTCTGGTCCTCAAAGGCTCCGTGGGTGCTCTTCTCTCTAGTGTGGTGGTTTAAGCGATTTTTGATTATTCACAGATGTGCGTGAGATTTTGCATACAAATTCTCATCAAGATATACACATAGAGAAAGTGAAAAAAACCGCGTCAAACCGACTCGGGTTTTCCAGCACACCAACGCTATTTTAAGCCTCTGATTAACCCGAGATTTCGGATCTCGGGCGCGAAGAACCGCGGGCCGATACATCGGCTATCTATAGAGTCAATTGCCGATTTACAATATTGAAGATACTAGATGTATTTTTCAAAATATTATTACAATCAAACAACAGGTACTGCCTTTTTTCAAATTAAAACATCCAAAAAAAAATTGATATTCTCATGAGTGTCGACATAATATTTTAATTTACTGAAGTGTTATATTTTTTATAAATACTGACGGCATACCACACTTTTGCCACTCAGAGAAAGCAGCACTAGGAAGGGAAGCACAGAGTTTTATGTCATTTGATATATAAATCGTAAAAATTGGATTACAGAGGCACAGGTTTTCCTCTAAACACGGGATAAAACATTTCTTACTATGACGATTATTGCTTACAAATATCAAGGTGTCAGAATGAGTCCAATACTCGAGAGAAGCATCCTTTAAATAATTTCATCTAATTTTCGAATACCACGCCTAAAACTCAGAAGTTGTCACAACACACTTTAATAAAGGACAAAAATTAAATATAATTCTTCTATCACTGCAGATACTACCTACATGGTGAGTTAAAACGCATAAAAAGACGTACTTCATGAATTATGAAAATCGAAAATTCTTTTTATCTTCCTTAAAAAAATACTGACGTGAGCACTCAATGACCCGCGATTACCCCTCCGACAACCTTGAGCATTAAGAGAGCGTGTTCTGAGTATTTTAAACGAAAGAAATCGCACGCCGTGACTTCGAAATATAATATATGCTCACGTCCGGGCCGGTTCCATACAAACGACGGAGCCGCCTCGCTTGAACGAAACTGACCGCCACTTTCACCATCGTTGGGAGGTAATCCTGACCATACCTAACGATTACATCCTCCGAAGTTACAAACATATTCTCGCGGAGACAGATTCTTCAGGCTAAGCATTTACAACAATTCCATCTGAAAGAAATCCTGGTGACTTTCACGTCTACGATAATCCAATTCAATTCATCTAATTCACCCACTGATACACTCCAACCGTTCAAAAGCGCGCGGCATGATGTGTCGGACAATCAGCCATGTTTGTTTTTCATTGCATGAAAAAGAAAAACAATTCCGTCGTGTCTATATGCTTAGGGACGTTTCTGTTGCGGAAAAAACTGCTCCACGAAAATTATGTGGAACTCTTAAGACCAAATCTGTGATAGCAGTATTGGTTGTGTCACCGAGGTAGGAAAGGACCGTAAAAATATGCTAGAGTCTGCTGAGCAATACTGGAAGTCCCTATTTTTTCAGGTTTTGGGTGGTTTCAGGAGATGTATACATCATACATAAAAACACGGCCACGTGAGAGCCAATGGCCAGACCACTTGACTTCAGAGCTGGCTATTTTGGTTGAATTCAATGATACATCTATGATAGAAATCACCCTCAAACGAGATTATTCTCATTTTCTCCTAGCACAAACCATGTAATATACAGCTCAAGATAAAAAATTATCAATATTTTCTACAGTATGAAACCAAAGAGGTATTTGCATATCACGTTAATTCCAAGCGGCAGTGACTTCTAAGGCCTCGACTGCCCGCCTATTATACATCAAACATATCTCTTTAACCATTATTACACTGGCGCCTATGATCCTTACACAAAATGAATGAAACTAGCTTAAATATTTTTAAATAGACTTTCCAGAAAAGGGTTTGGTCACACGGAAACTGAGAAAATACTCCTCTGTATATATTTTTAAATTCCACGGTTAGAGCAAAGATAGATTCTTGATCGTCCCCTTTGTTGTCAGAGGTTTCATAAACATTTTTCGAAGATATACCCCTTTATTTTTTTCAGAAAAAGTAAATTACCATCAATATCACAACATATGCTGTAAACAACATTATAGAGATCCACCCTTATTAATAATCGTGAAACACAAGTTCGAAGCTTCTTCCCTTCGAAGTTCCTTTATTATCTTCCGATTTTCAAAACCTGAAAGTTCCTATCTCAAACCATCACCAGCCATGGTACCAATCATTTTTTTTTTAAATAAACACTAAAACATGCACGTTCGGGCTGTGGTGCGTTTATGAAATACCCTAGACAAGTCAGCTCTGGCTACTTAATAGCAACCCTACCTCTTGCAGCAGTGAAGGCTTTTTAAATTCTTAATGACCGACAGGGAGAGACGCGAGGCACCGAGGCCTCTCTTCGAGGTGCCGTGTTGAATGAGTGACACCTACGAGCCCTCTTTTCATACATTAAGATGCTCCATGTAAAGAAGTTTCGGGCATCATTCCTCAGCACTTCGTGATGGGAGAAACAATGTACCTTTACACCTTCTTGCCCCGCCCGTTGCTACACTTATGACACTAAACGTTTTAGGTGATAGTATTTGATACCATTTGAGCTGCATTATAATATTGTAGTTATGACAACGTTGCGCTAACATCAAAACTGGCCATATATATATAATACAGAGTGCAAAATCGCCAAGCGTTCTTTATTAACGGAAACATCTAGTGCAATCAAGTTCGACAACAACACATCACCATCTGAGATGCACTATAAACTTGTATCTCAGAAAACGCGCTAATGTCGAAACAAGTCATTCTACACATTTAATATTGCGCGACGAATTACTATAAGTTCTTTTTTACGCAAAGACCAAGAGCAAGCAAGTGAGGATACTGACAACAGTCCGTCCATGTTTGCGGAGTAACTCTTGTATCTCGGTGCATTTGCGGAGCAGTTAGGAACATTAACATAGACAATCTAACAATGGTAGCAATCCTTTTATATTTGCGAAGATCAGAATATATCTCCTCCTCGAGTATCAGCAGGTGTTTGCTAATGCATCGGTAGTCGTTGATACTTCCAATTAAATAGAGTTAAGTGGAATGCATGCCGGAGATAACTCGTCCCCTGCCACATTCCTTTGAGGTGGCTCGCAGGACGTTATGCAGATGTAGAAAAGAATCCATTGAAAAAGTTTACATCCGCGAAGAAATGGCACGTGAATTCCTCATGGCTAAATGAAGCTAATTCTCACGAAAACTTCAAGGTAATGGTTTCGAACGATATTTTAAAGGGAGGAAACTTCTGCGAGGACCTACTTTCAGGAGAAAAGTTACCAGCAGCTTGATGGGAGTTACCGCTTCGAGGGAGGGGGGCGCAAGAGTGGATGCGCGGAGCAGAAACACAGTGACGCCATTCACGGACGGAGTTGGACGAGGAAGCGGGGTGAGACATAGTACAAGAAAGATGCAGGGGTTTAGGGATTTGTGGGGGTGGGGAGGGTGTGTGGATCTCGTAAATCACAGCCAACGGCGGCGACGCTAACACACACAAACACGACGTACGAACGCAAGAGAAGACGACGACCGTGGAGTCATCTTGCGGCAAAGAGAGCAATGAGGGAGAGAGAAACGGAAGTGATATGGAACTGCGGCAGAAGTAAATGGGATGGGATGAGGTTCGAATGTGGGGGGAGGGGGAGGCAGAGCGAACCGAGGAGGTCCATTGTTGGGATTGCAAGGGGGAGAGAGCGGGGAGAGAGGGATGGAAAGGTAAACGGAAGGAATAGTAAATCCGGGAGGTGTGACAGGAGGGTGGGTGGAAGAAAGAATGGATAAGGCGGGGCACGATGGGAGGGGGTGGGTAGGGGTGGTTAGACTGGATTGGGAGGGGAGTAGCGAGCGTCTTATGCGGAAGGAGGAATGGGAAGAGTCGGGTGGGGGGAGGAGGAGCGAACCAGCCGGTGGCGGCACCGCGGGCCCCTCTCGTCTTTTGTTTGAAGTGATTTAGACGCGTGATACATCAATCCCTGAATGCGAGCAAACTAAAGGGAGCCTGACGTCTCGCCCTGGGAACAATCAAGTCCAGAACTTTTCTTTCGGGGCCGAACTCACGCCGGAAAGGACGACGGAAGGTAAACTGACAGCGGAAATGCTTTTCCGGAGAGCATCGAAACGAATACTGCTCTGTCGAAGCAAAATAATGTTCGACTCGCATTAGTCCAAGAAAAAGGAGTCGATCGCATTCCGTGGGGCCGTGGATTCCCCTACTCTCGCCCGGCCGCTTGTTTCTCGTCTATTCCAGACATAGTCTCTCACATGGGGAAGCCTTTGGAACTTCAAAGCAAGAAGCAATCATTTCCAGCATCGTTTTTCGATCACATTTTTCTTATTTACAGGATATCTCCGAAGATTAGGAATCTATGGTAAAATGCCGACTTATTAGGGGGAGGTTGACAATACATATAACACGTAACCACATAAACACTAGAAGTCACCCAAAGGGGAATAATAAGGTTACCATCATAGCGCTAGTACCGCGCTTTACACCCATAATTATCACATAGCAATTTATGCTTACATAAAATACAAATTATTATCCCAAGGTGTTTATGAATTGCTGAATAGATTATATTATCCACTTACTGCTTGGATCATTTTGCTCTTTCTTGGACCCTTTCAATTGATAAGATTATGTAATAAAACAATATTCATAAAAATGTACAAATGAAAATCAAAGCCGCCATAAGCGAGAGAAAATTAACTTACAGGAAAAAGTAAAAGAGAGGTGCTACTTCACTCTGGTCAAGTCACACCTCGAATACGCCGCGAGCATTTGGGACCCTGGTCATAAAGATTTAACCAAAAAAATAAATTAAGTACGAAGGAAAGCTCCTCGTTTGTAACAAACTGCTGAAAGCGAACCTTTAGTGTTTCACTGCTTCGAGGGAGGAGCCCCTAGAGACTCGGAGGCTACACACCAGGCTTAGTGTACTTGCAAATTTCAGAACTGGTGGGTTTCAAAGCGACACAAATAATATTATTTTGACGCAACACTACATCTCTGTGTGTGACAGTAGCAATAAAACAAGAGAGATACATTACCGATCAGAAAGTAAAAAAAAATATTCGATCTTTCCACGCACAATTAGTGACCAAAATAAAAACTATGCTCCACTCAATGCACTCCCATAATACACGTCACCATTTCAACTCCGAAAACCTTATCTATTACATCTGTAATCGGCTGCTTCCCTAGCTAGTATGTGGATGTAGAAAGGATGTAAAATTTACTACGTGGTATTATCGTTTGAGACCGGAAATAGAACCACTGACTTTCTGCCTGCCGGGCCAATTCGTAGACTACCACGGCACCGCACCATGGCTCCCTACAACTTGGACATAGATGTTAAGTTCTTGCATTACCACGTTTGATGGATCGCAAGGGATAAGAATCCCAGATATATTCCAAATTTCCGTGTGTCTTAGGGAGCCTATGTGCTCAGATCTGCGCTTCTAAGATCCGTGATCCGATTCCCGATGCAGGCGGATATATTTTTTCTCGAGGCCACTTCTACATATTTCATCACCGTATTATCGACAGATATGAATGTATGCGTATTTAATGGGAGAATACGATTAAAATATGTGATTGTACTCACTCAAAGCCACAAGAAACAGGAAAGCGAGAAATGAAGCACGGAAGTAGAAGCTATGTAGACTCACATACCTGAAAAAACACCAACAAAAAAATTATCGATAAGTAGATCAAGTATTTTTTGGGATAACATTAGACATTATTAAAAATATGTTGACATGAGTGGAGTGCGAATTTAAATGAGTAGAGCGAGAAAAAATAGGTAAATACATTATAGATAGCAATTGGTAGACGATATTAGATGACTTTTGGATCTCTTGGTTTTGAAACAACAGTAACAATTATCATCACTTGGCACCTTTCAGCTATTTCCATAAGATTCCAGCAATTAGTATTTGTATTTCAATAACCACACTCTAATTATGATAAAAATAATAGAGGGCACGACGTCTGGTCAAAATACATGTGTACACATTTTAAAGCGACGGAGTAAACTGAAGTTTAAAAAGTACAATTGGTAAATGGAAGATACAATTTTAATGAGAAAATTATTCTCAGATTAATTTTATGTAGGTAAGTTTCAGAGAGGTTTCGTGTCTCACTTCAATTACTACATACTGCACCAGAAACGGGAATCTGTAGCAACTGGTGTGGAATTCACCCTTGTGATAAAAAATCTGATGAATCGCTACATAAAACAAATATGAAATCGATTACTGCGGAAAAATTAAATCAAGGATGGTAATACCTGGAAAAATAGTTGGCTAAAATATCTCAAAAAGGAAAGTACTCATAGAAGAAGTACATCAATAAATACTATTTAATTCCTTCCGCAAACAGTCGGGTAAGGTCCTTCAAATGGCAGAAACTTAACAACATCTGTAATCTATCGATTTAAATGGAACAAATTTAACACTTAAATATCCATCCTTTAGAACACTTATTTAGAAAGGTTAGCTAGCAATAACAAAAACACCAAAGGAGAATTACATATGAGAGCAACACCACGCGATTCCAACACTGGAAGATAAGATTTGAATTTCTTGAGCTCGAGTTCACCTAGCAGATATCAGGGGCATCGACAGGATACAAACCAGGTGCTCTCTGATCCAAGATATGATATACTCAACCTCAACACAATCCAACATCGCATAGCAACAGCAGGCAATTTTAATCGCAGGAACAATATAGAGCACTCGATACCCAAAAGTTTAATCTTCATGGTCTCCTGATATGGGATTATGATATGTCATAAAGTTGATGCGCCCCCTCACACTATATAGGCAGGAAGACATCACGAGAATAAGTAATATGCTCTTTTTGTCCACAGTCAATCATCTAATTCCACTATCACCTATACAGGTGCTGGATTCAAAAATGTTTCATTATAGATGATATATTACGACAGGCTGCTCGTGAAACTTCTTCGGCATTTGGCGACGAGCAAAGAGATTAGCCAGGGTGTTCAGTCCGTCCAAGGTAATAGGACTGTTGAAACAAACTGATTATCCGTATCATAACGTAAACCGTATCATAACGAAATGAAAACGAGAAAATGTTTTCACGATCGCCTGACTTAATCAAAGGCCTCCATCACGAATTCTTCGATCACGTGATTCCCGTACCCAAACGGAATCGGAGATGGCAAATTAGCTGCATTTCTAACTGTCAACTGCGCCATCATCTTGGCCGAACTTTTAAAGGGAGGTGGAGAAGAAAAGATGAAAAGGAGGCGTCAATGCATAAATAAACAAATAAATCCCATACTTGACAATCAAAACCCTCGCCGTTTGAGAATTAAAAGCGGCGAAATTTTTCACCTTTCGCCAACGCGACCCCCATCCCGTTCCATCCGCCTTTAAGGACGACTAAACCAGTGATAATTGCTTCCTCCCCCCTCTCGAAAGTCTGCTTTTTCAGCGCCCCCACCCACCACAGCCCTTCCCTCACCCCCATCCCTTCCATCTTTATATTCTTCCGCCTTCTCTCCTCTCCCACCTATTCTCTCATTCCTCTTCCTTTCCCGCCTCCACCCCATCCCCTAACCCTTCAAAAGTCTCCCTCTCCGACAACCTCGTACTTGCGCTCCCTTCAATTCTTTCCGCTTCCTTCATCTAATTACGTGTTTTCTTTTCCCTAATTTGGGATTCTTTTGCCTTCTTTGGGGCCGCCTCTCGTGGTGGGGGAAGACGGAGGGTGGCTAACTATGGTCTGGGTTCCAGGGGTTCAGGGCCGGGTTTCGCTGACAGGACGTCTAAAGAGAGAGGTGGCTATGGACAGGGGCGGGGGCTTTGGGTTGGGGGGGGCTGAAAAGAGGAACACTCCCCGCTCTCTACACGCCTCTACCGCTTTCTTCTTCTGCTCCAAGAGACTTGAGGAGGAAGTGCAAAGAAAAGGGGTGCGGAGGGTGCGAGGTTGCAGGCAGGCTGGGAGGAGCAAGGGAAAGCAGGCGAGGGCAGGCGTCTAAGTAAGGCTTTTAATGCTCCAGAGCAATCTTCCACCACGAGGACCTCTTTTTTAAACTGTTTTTTCCGCCTTTTGTTCCAGAAGAAAACTTTTCCTACATCCACCCTTTTCTTCCCCTCGACTTGTTCCATCTCGGGTGTCCTGGGAACGGAATATCTCCTCCGACAGGTGGTGCGTCGGACGCCTTGCTCGGCAAAATTAAATATGCGCTCCGGGCGACGCCGGAGTTCAGTCGAGCAGAATGGCGGTGACGGACAAAATACAAGAGGAAAGAATTGGAAGACTGCATGAACTTTTAACAGATCCCTTAGTCGCATTCAAAAGTTAAAATTGTAAGTAACGCGTTTATCCCCGTAGAACAACGCGCAGTCGCAGTTCTCTCTACTTCAATTTTTAAAAAGTTTTCGCTGCACTCGAGAGACCGATATAGCTGGCATAAAAGTCATTTAACTGGAGTATTCCCAATTTGTGATATTTGCTGCTGACTTGTTTCCAGCGAGAATATATACAGGGTGAACTGTCAATCGTGAAGTCACAGTGATTTCCCAGGGAATCTAACTCCAAGAACATCTACAAAATATCTTTTAGGCTTTTTTTAATGCCAGAAATAAGCTTTTGAAAATTCAGTTTCAGGGGTAACTTTGCGAAAAAAATGGCCACATTCAATCTTAAATGGACTGAAACCAAGTTTCATGTTTTTCTTTTCCTTTTCTTCTAAGTCTTCACGATATATTTTCAATTTTTCTACCTTTGAGACACCGGGAGTAAAGATACATCCAGATAAACAAGCAATTCATTTCAAATAAGGAAATATTGTACCCGTGAACTACCGAAAACATAAACAATAATATGAAGAACATCATGCCACAGCATCAAATAAATTATGCTCACAGTGTGAGTTATAAATGAGATCATAATTTGGCAGAAGTCGAAGAATCAAGAAAACACCAAACTGGGAACTGTTACGAAGGCAACAATGAATCAGCACATTAATTACAAACACTTAATCCATACAATTTGGTGCGGCAGTGGTAGGTTTCAAGATGGAAGACCGAATGCCCATGCATTAAGGCTCAATGAAATCTCGGCTCCACATTCCCAGAATAGGCTGTGGCTCCCAAGGGCAATCAGGTCCCATACCAAACCTGGGGTTCAACAGAAAGAAACGACAGGAATCATCTTAATTGCTACATTAGTAAAAGGGTTCCAAATAAAAAGGTTCCCCAGCGCTCTAGTCTCCGGTTACTATTGCCAACCTTAGTCAGCCATAACACACATTTAGCTGCAATTAAAAAAATTTCCGTTCACTTAACTCAAGCCAAAATATAGAATATTTTTATTTGTTTACGCTCAGCATGTAGCACCGGCATTTATGAAACACTATAAGATAGAATTCCAATTGAATTTTATCCGATGATACTGTCAAAAATATGACTAAAAATAAACTTGACTGTGAGTGCCTTCACTTTTTAGAAGTATTTAATGCCCTTATTCTTTACAAAATACAATAATTTGTACTTTTTCATAATATACAAATGGTATCACTACAATGATATTTGTGCCTATAAAATTTATTAAATACTGTAAAAAACAACATATTATTTACTTAACTATGTCTGCAAATATATTGGCAAAGTAACCAGATTGATATAATGGTTCCTAAAGACATCAATCCTATTCCTTCGCTTTTAATTTGCCCCATGTCTTGCCGTCAATGGTCTCTGTCCAAGCTAGAGAGGTTTGCCAAGGAGTCTCAGCTCTCCAATCACACCGTTCCATTCCCCACCATTTAAGTCCACTGCTCACCCCACACTCCACCTCCCTCCCCCTCTCCTCCACAACAATAATAATAATCCCCCACGTCGTCTCATCCTTAGGGGAAAGCCGACGGCCGGGATCCGCGTCTCCATTGTGCGACGGAGAGAAGGAGAGGATTTCTTTTTAATTTCCGCCCCCGCCTTAAGAGTGCGTGCGAGCGAGTGCTCGAGCCACCTCCTCCCTCTCGTTCCCATTCCGTTCTTCCTCCATCTCCTCCTCTCCCAAACTTCCTTCATTCTTTCCCTCCCTACATCCCCCGGATTCGAGGTGAATGAAAAAAGCACCTCCCCGAATCAGCATCACAATGAGAAGGGGCCAAACAAGGGGTGGTTACACGGGGAGGGGGCTATATAAAAACCACCCCTCTGCCACCCACCTTCAATGACATTCCGGGACATCCCTCCCTGGGGACGATGGCCCGTCGAAAACTTTTCCTCACTGTCCCCGGCCCATCCCTCCCCTCCCTCCCGCTCTATCGCACCGCCCCCTCTCAACCTTCACCGGCCCATTCCATCCGCACCGCATCCTCGATATTCTTCCCTTCCTGGATAGGATAGGATGCTTGGGGAGGCAACCGACGTCTAAGGCCATTTGTGCCATAGGGGATAGGATAGGGATGAAGGGTGGTTAGAAACCTGGCGTCGGCATTAGCCTGCTCTAAACGTAGGCGCCAAGGGGACCACGGTTTAAAGTCTCATCCGACAGACGGAGTACTGCACTTGAGCGCCCTCCACAAGACACTCAAGTATGGATCGGGTTTCCTCTGAAAAACATCCGCAGGGTTTTGAACCCTGGCCGCCCGTGTGGTAGTCGAATACTCTAGCCACCACATCAACCCGATCCCCCTCTTCCATTCCTCCGAAATGAATTGCCACCATGACGGATGGACTTTACACAGCCCCTCGCTTATCAATTCTCAGCCATAGTGGGCACCAAAGTTGTCATAAACTATTATAAATGGAACTGTAATATTTATCCTTCAGTTTGAGATGTTTAGTCCACCATGAAGAGGAAAAGAAGTAGATTAAAATAATTTCCTATTAGTAGAAATTACTTTTACTCGGTGACTTAGAGGTCCGCATGATCGGTTTTCCTTTCGATTTCACGTACCAACCCACAAAACGGTGATATAACTTTCATTTCCTCCTTGTTTACCTTTCTTTATCAAGTACTCTTATAGTAAGAGTATGTATACGCGGCTGTCAGAATTGTACTCTGGAATTTCAAATGAAGGAGGCCTCCATTGTCTAATTGTGTTACTTTATTCATCTCCCAGTACGTCCTACCCTTCTTCATCCCGTCCATAAAACCTATTCTCTTTTTTCCGCCTCCCCGCTATCCCAATCTCCTCTTTTATTACACCTTTAAGCAACCCCTCGCCGCTATAATTTGATCTCCCCATAACCTTATCCGGAAGTTCCCTTTTCTAACCTATTACCGTATTGTAACCGGTACTTTCACGCTTGCCTTCCTTTCAGTCCCCAACCATGACATAAATGCGTAAAATCTATTCAATAAATTATAAAGAACGGCGGAACAGCTAGCTGGAATTAAAATATTTCTGATGATTTTCAGCTAAATCTGGGCAGAAGTGCAATGCAATCATTCATGGAATGAATTTTGAAATTGACATTTTCCCCCTGATACACAAGTGAATCCCTAAAGTCCTCTTCTTCCGAATGCTCTTCTAATCACTGCAATTTCACTCAATCCTACATTTATACACATTCTGTAGAGGTCCAGGCCTCATCCGACCACTTTACTAATCATATTTCACGCTAGAGCTAAAACCATTTTTTACACCCGAGCCTCTTCATGCGCTAAAGCACTGATTCTTCGGCGTAAAATAATACATATTTTTAAAGAAACTGTATCGTAAATCTCATCAATGTTGCGAAACTATCTCCTAGATAAGTTATGCATAATAGTCTCTGAAAAGGAGCTATACTATTGGCAAAGAAAAAAGGTAGGTCAAGCTCTTTTCGTAAACTTCCTCCAACAACAAATCAATTAATCAAAACTAGAATGACATGCATAGATGCATAGACGCTTTAAATGCACGGGATGAGGTTCCGGCGATGCATGAAGCCTAAAGATTCGATGGCAAGAGGTTAAAAATCGATCAGAGGTCGTAGCACCGCTTTTCTTTATTCTCCCTTCCCCGCGACCTGATTGATTTCCCTCAATAACGAGCAAGGCAAACGACACTCAAATCATTAGTCCCACAGAGAGTCTGACAGCCAACCACCACGCAGGGAAGAGGAGGGATGAAAAAAATATCAAGAGATGAGCAAAGATATATCTGCATGCATGCCAATGGAATACGACATGACGAATGAGCATTGAAAATAATGCTTAGTATCAACTCGTTAGTAAAATAAACTATAGAACGAGAAAATAAATTGACAGCGTTTGACAGGTTTTCAACAGAGCTTTTAGAAAAAAATGATGGTCCAGAAATTTTGCGGAAAAAATAGATCGTCAACGAATGAAGGAGATACTCATTTAAATTACGCTGAAGACAATAACAATGATTTAAGAAGGAAAAATAATCTAAGTAACTGTTACTAATGACTTAATGAGTAACAATCAACATATTATGAGAGAATTATTATTCCTGAAATCACATTTTCTGGCCCAATTATCTTAAGCAAACTAATAAAGTCAACTGTGGTAACTAACGGGATGATTCCACTCTTTAAAGAAGCATGTGCACACGAAAAATCTGAGAGTAAATTGAAGGAATTCGCTAAACTTTAGTGACACTATATGAGATTGTTCAATAAATTTTGCAATACGAAAAATTTGAAACTGATTTGGAAACAAAAATAATCAGTTTAATATGGGAACCAACAATTGGAGATCAATATTATACAACTCCAGACAATATTTATGAGAAGTCTATCATGGTTGTCCATAAAAGCTTGTAAATAACACTACACAAAAAATAAGTACCGCAAATAATATGTGAACTCAGTAAACCTCCAGAGGCAAAATAAATTAATTCACCCTCGCGATAGTGCTTCTTTAAGGCATTTTCCATCCTTCTCTTCCCGGAAAATGACGCTACATCTTAGCACAGATCACTCAGCTCTCGACATCTCTACCACTAAATCGTCCAAGATAGAAAAAAAATCCAGAATTTTGGCGACTGCCCGAAATTTTTCCCCACGGCAGATGTCATTACAGAACGGAGCTAATGATGGGAACGGCTATCAGCGACCAGGGATGTGAGGGATCATTTATTTCCACAGTGAAACGAGAGACTGCTTGAGAAAGGAAACACTGGGAGAAGGAAAACACACAGATGGTGAGACGAGAGATGAGGAGCAATGAACGAAAAACACGGGGAAAGTCGGAAACGGAGATAAAGAGATGGAAAGAAAGAGAAGTCATGGGGATAGAGAAAGGGAGGAAGACGAGTGTAAGGAGAGAAAGCCTCTCTTAATTGGATGGATGGGAAAAGCAGGGCGTGTCATGATCATGAGCCACCGGCACAGCGACCAACGCTCTATTACTGCACTCTAAGGTGCCAAACGGAATGAATAGAGAGGAATTCATGAGGCTGAAGCGGTAGTAAAGCATGCGTCATTGAGGGTATGTTCTAACAATTTTTTGTGTAGCTAAAAAGAATTTCTTGGATTCAATTTCATATAAGTGCATAGTTCATACGGCAGAATTCACCATAGAGGCAGTTGTGGAAATTATAAAAGATAAGGTCTCAAAATGAAATTAATGGTTGAAGGTGTAACTTTGTGGAAGATTTTCGCAGACATGACGAAAAAATTTCTTAGTAAAATCCACACTTGAAAGTTTATTCCCAACCTAGGTTTTGACTGCACAGCAATCATTTTAAAGGTGAGTTACACCTTGAAAATGATTGCTATGCAATCAAAACCTAGGTTGGAAATAAACTTTCAAGTGTGGATTTTACTAAGAAATTTTTTCGTCATGTATAAGGTCCCACATTTATTCCTCAATGAAAGTTTGTTGCGACCAATTTTCCGGAGCGGCATTAAAAATTTAGATGAAATCTTAATGAACCATTTATTTTTTTTTAATATTGAACGTCGCGTTTCATGAAGATATTTTTCGCTGCCTTTTTAATAATAAGCAATGAATTAACTTGAGTTGAGAAGGAAGTCTATACAAATATAATCGAATTATGGAAAAATACCTGCAATTTTTTCACTTTCATCGCTCGATATCACTAATAAGAACAGGTAATCAAATTTTCACGCAAATCTGTACAAAAAAAATCTCTCCTATTACCTTGAAGGTAAAAGGAGGGTTCTCCGGCTCCCGATCCTTATTTCGGTATACCTTTTCTCCTCGCATATACTAGTCTACATATCTGGGCATTCATTTGTTCGAAGCAGAGGAAACATGAAAGACTTCTACCCTCCTCTTTCGCGGTTTGCGCGCCTCCCAACACGGAAATCCGCTACCGACCGGCTCCGACCCCCAGGCGCCCCTTTGACCCCCCTTATACTCCCCGCTAAGAGGGAGAGAGATGCTGAAAAGCCATTCGGGCGCTCCGATCCGCCCTTCACTCCTCTCACCCCCCGCCCTCTACCGACGGGCAAACATCACGAGCGAAAAGCTATTCGTCTGGAATATTTCCATGGAATCTCCGCATTACGACTCCAACGATGGCAGAATTTCCCTCATAACTGAAAATAATTAAGGTGGTTATATTCTTACATTTTTTTCAGTTTTTCAGGAGTATTTTCAATTTCTCTTTTACGAATTGGAATCATCTGACAAAGGCCATAGACCTCATGCGTTCAAAATATATTCGATCAATTTATTTTAGGCGTAATCTGATAATATAGTCACTGCTCGAAGCGATAACTCTGCTAACGTCCCTTCAACATTTTGATGACTGTAGACTAATATCACTCGGAATTAAGAACCAAATTAACGGGAAAAACGATATAAATTACAATAGAATCTTTTCATTTCTTCACTCACCATCCAAGGGAGTCATGTGAGTCTCAACGACCGCTTGAGCCTCATTCTCACACGAGTCGACGAGAAACCAAGGCAACCATGCAAAGAGTCTTTTGAGAGAAAAATAGCTCGAACCACCTTACAAATCTTATTTCTCGTCCATGCCTCCCCAGCATGCAGGAGCCCACACCTGGAAATACGGATAGAAGACGGTTAATTTCGGGCCAAAGAGAACACGTAAAATCATGGCTGCGCCTCTAAATATCACGCCCACAGAAATTAACGGAAATACTAGAAAATCATGAATTCTAATCATCGTTTTTGGAAACTCTTCAACATTATGGAAAGTCAAAAAAATATTCGCAGAGGCAATTCCAAAAGAATATGATGTCGCGTCATGCTTCTTTTATCCTTGCAGGCCACGGGTGCGGACAAGAGTATGACTATTCTGTACATAATACCCCTCAATCCACCTCGAAAAGTGAGTAAGGAGTAGGATTTTATATACATGCCCATGCATCGGTGAAATGCACATACTTCAGCTGCACCTGATGGCTTAAAATTTCACCTATTTAAAATCTTACATTCAAACATTACAGTCAACCCCGGTGACGCCAGGATATAGCCTTCTCCTGCTAATCAGAAGGTCACGACTTCCGAGTACTGCCTGAATGGAATTTATTACAGCTCAGGACAAGGGTGTTCGTAGTTGATATTTGTTGATACACAGATGTAGAGGGGCAGGAGAGCTACTATTAGAATAGAGAAAAAAAGTAGATTAAAAAATTGATTATAATAAGTGAAAAGGTACGCCCTGTAAAAGACAACACCCAAATAACCATTGTCATTGAGGATGAAAATAAATTCTCATAAGGATGACAATGAGTCTGGCCACATTCACCGAGAGAGGGAACGACGAGGGAAAATAAATAAGAATGATTCCGGGTTATCTCCGCAAATCAACTCAAAGGGACTGCTGAGTGAGTCAGAGGTTCGCGAAAATAAATCGGAATGTGCCAAAAGACGTCGACGTGGAACAGAAGCAAGGAGTATAAAGCGAGCAGCTTTCTAATGCACCAGCGAAGGGGTTGCTCGGGAGAGGGCATCGTCATGGTGCGGCGAGTGAAGCACCAAGCAACGAGCGCGGCAGACGCCAAAACTGCCAGCTCCTCCATCATCCCATTCATTTACCTTCCCCCACCTCCAAAATCCACCGCCCGCCCTCCACCATGATCTTCCTTTACGGTGAAAGGGAGGCGTGTTTGCGAGGGGAAAGGGGGAGGGAGGGTCGAGAGGGGAGGGTGAATGCAAGACGAGGGAGGGGTTTGGAATTAAAAGGGGTCGGAACTGGAGAGGGGAATTATTTCCTCAATGAGTCATCGCAAACCCTTTAATCGCCCCATACAAGTACCAAGGGCGACAGCAAAACCCTTCTGCACGCATCCACACCAAAACCACGGGAACCACTGCGACCCCTTTGTGACGCAACTCGCAACCCCCCCGCCGATCAACCCCCTTTGGTTTTCCGACCAATCCACCGCTTTGGGTGGATGCACGAGGGAAGTGACTCCCAGTCAGTGGAATACCTTCTCCATTTGGCCAAACACTCCTACCTCATCCCCCCAACCAGCCAAAAAGCCCCATCGACACACCCCAGCGAGTTCAACTTTTTGGTAAACGCACTTGCATGATGAAACGCATCGGTAGGTTATACTCAAGGGCATGGCAGCATATAAAACCACGAGTGCTCAACATTAATGCTAAACGTATATTAATGCAACTACAACTTGAAAACAATGAAATCGAACCTTATCAACTCCGACAATTACTCATATTTGGGAAGAAATATTGATCCGAATGTTAAAAAAGAGATTTGAGTATATTATTGCATATTCTTAATAATTCTTACATGAAATAATTTAAGAATTATGAAAAATGAAAAAATTCATGATAATTCAAGTCATTCGATTCCCAAAAATACTGAAGCTTCCCTCGATTGAAATTTTCACAATTGACAGCTATAGGCGATAAACAGTTCCAATGTACAAGTATGCCGCGTGTTTGGCATAACCCCCAACATTTTTTGACACCTGCTGGTCACTTTTTCAATGCGGAATAAGTGCTTGCTGGCGGCGATGTCCTTATATACGTAAACAGTAGAAGGGACTGAATTTAAAAGCTAAAATATTGGCTTAATTGCCATGAAAAAAGAGTAACATATAAATAAATAAAAAATTAATGTGTTAATTTTTGTTCATGAAATACTTTTTGTTTAAATACATTTTCGTCGAAACAGACGGACCTGTACCTCAGCAGTTTCCCGAGGGATACACGTATTTCTAAAATTGCTTCTGCCCGCAACATGTGCCAGTTAGTGGAGAACGTACATATAAGCTAGCTTGCCATCTATTGGCCCACATCTGAAACACTACACCCATCAATATACTTATACTCATGCACGCGTAGCCGTTATATTACAGCAGATTATTAGAACTGCTTTTGGCACGGGAGGTGGAAGAGGTATTACATGAAGGAGAGGGTAGATGATAGCGGATCTTTTTGTCATACCTTCCCTATCTAAATCAATAATGGGTTATTTCTAATTACGGACTACAACAGCAGCAAAAATTTATTTTTCCTGGAACAAATGACCAGCGGGGATCACGAAACGCTTGTCAGAAACGGCACCCGCCATACCCCCAACAGTTTTACAACTCATCATGAGCCGCAATAGCTACAAACAAGAAGAATTGAATCGATGTCACAAGAGTCTTTCGATAACACTTGAGGGTAGAGTCCGCGTAATAGTTGAATCGTTTGCAACAGAGCCGGGCATTACTCAAATATGGGTGATCAGAAACTGAAAATCTAAAGAGAGTTGGACTGGGGTACAGAGCTTCATCAATCAGTCACACAGGTGCTATAGAGAATGTTGATTGTTGGCTGAAACTCAAAAATAAGCGCCGAGTAGGCCCACATCGTTGAGCAATTGCCTGCATCACTTTCGCATCGCACAGAGCAGCAGCTTTCTCGATTGCCGCTTAACCCCATACTCCCCAATCCACTCCCTCGGGGAGGTCTCTGAGGCGAGGGGCTGCAGTGCACGGTATGGACCACAGAGCACAGGGTATTTAGGGTTGAGTGGGTGCGCATGACACACAAAGGGGGGTCAGGGAGTGGGAGGACATGGATTGGCCGGATGGATAGGTAAGTACGCCGACCGAAGTGCACTACTTCGGACCCCACCAACGACCTTTCGAGATCCGAGGTGAACGTGCACTGTTCCCAGCAAGACTGGCAAACATCAAATCCTGAATACACTCCGAGCCCTTACACACCCGCATCCCCATGCAAGGCTAATCGATCAGTCGACTAAAAGCCAAATAATTTATGTTTTTACCATCCACCAACTCAAGTCATTACAACTTTCGCGGATCATTTTCGTAACAAGGACTATTCCGTCTTAGGAATCACCCACATCGGGATTTATAAATGCCAACGTTTTTTCAACTTTGCCAGATACCACCAAAGGCTGATTGAATCAATCGACCGTTCCATAAGAAGTATCCACTTCTCAAGTACGAAGTCAAAACCGTAACAAACCGTAAATGTAAATCATGGTTGGAATAAATGAACGAAAAACCAAAGCTGATCTACTTTCCGAAGGTATCAACTTCAACCGAAGGTATCAAATTCAATAAATGAACTCCCTAACACTCCATAGATGTGATCGAATCGCACAACTGGAGTGATAAGTCTTTACAATTTCTATCCCTCTTTCCCTCTCTAAATCTACGCTATATCGAGGACCACTATTGCTATCATCGAAGCTAGGAATTGGTAAGGCACAACGATTACGATGCCTCTCAGGACATAATACTTTTTAGTATAGATCTAACTTTCACTCGCTGGTAGCTGTCTAACTGTAAGGAAATGGAGTTCTGTTAAATATACGTACAAACCTCGTAACTGAAGTTTTTTTCCCAAGTAGTATTTGCAAGGACGCACTTGCAATAAACATCACATAAGGGACCCACATGAGTATGAATCGTTAAGCAATTTAACTCACAAGTACAAATAAACTCCACTAGATTAGTAAAACTTCCACTTCCAACCGCTTCTTTCCTACATATTTTCACATTGACGCCCTTCATAAATTGATTTACATTGGTCAATTCCATACAAGGCCACTTCAAGTATATAATGAAGATCATGGGCGACAGAGCGCATCCTCATCGCACTTCTTTTCTCACTTCGGCTGCCTCATAAAACCTAAAAATGTTTACAAGTTATCGCACCCATTGGTGAGATAATTTGTTTAAAAATAGAAACGAAGGTGACAAATTAAGCCGCCACAAATGAGACAATTTGCTGACAATAGGGAACGATCCTACTTCATGAAAAACAACGGTAAATGCAATTGAACATAAGGATATCTGTATCTAGATAGGTAATCTAAGAACTGCTAAGTAAGGTATTTCACCTTGATATGGGGGAAAGTTTTCTCTTCCACAGAGCAAATATCCTTTATTTTTAACAAATCTCTTCATAAAGTCCGCACCTATTATCACAAACAAAAAAGAAGCATACAAAAGACATCGAGCAAAGCATATTAAAACGGAAAACTATGAAAATCCTGCTCCCTGCGAAATAAAGTCTAATGACCTAAAAAAAACATCCATAAGAATCTTCCCCACTGCAAATAGTAGAGTTCAGTGAATGCCTCCGCAGGGAGAACTGCTGTGTTACAGGCATCTCATTTCTCTGAGAAAAAAAACCTGACACCCAGCAAAATTGAAACCATAAACTACCCTCGACGCTCTTCGTTGGCAAGATATTACGGGTCGAGATAAAATAAGTAACAAGCCGAGGATCCCAATCTGAGAGTCTCACGTTATTTCCATTTATTTCGGACTTTGACAAAAGCTACCATTTAAAATGACGACCGGACAAATAGAAACGTTCATATTCGTATTCGCCGCATTTCCACTCGTTCTAGCGAAACGAAAAAGAGAAACTGTTCAAAGGTGAGATGGTCGTAGGAGGACAAGAGAAAAAGTTAAGAGTGCAGCGATGCTTTAAAAGGTAATAAAACTCGCCCTCTACAAACAACACAGCGAGGAACCACTGAAGAAGATGCATAAGGTAATAAAAACTAAGGAGTGATGAATGGGAAATCATAAAACCTAATGCCTCCGTTCATTATCCCACTCTCAAATCACCTTATTACTAACCAAGGATGGAGAGGGCGGGATTATGCTCACCGGCGGGAGAGGGAGGATAAGAAGAGGAGAGAGAGGAAGAGGGGGAATAGTGGAGCGTGAGAGGGAGTTGTCGGGAGGCTTGGTCCAGAGGTATGGGAGGAGATGAAGGGGTGGAATCTGTGCAGCAGAGGAGAGGCGTGGGTAGGGGAATGATTGTGGGAATCGGGATGAAGATTTTCAGGTGGTCTTAAAAGTGGTCTTGAGAGAGAGAGAGAGAGGGTGGAGGGAGAGAAGTAAGCTTGCGGTAATGACGCACATTATTCTCCTGAGATGACGTAAATGCCTCTCGAGGGACGGCGTAAGGAACGCATTCGGAATAGTAGACAAATCAGCAAGGATCTAGAGTTAAGGATAGACGGATGGGCATCCTGGAGAAATGATTTTTTTTTTAAATATAGTTTTCGCAATTTTTTTCATTTCACATCGATTTTCAACGTCGATTAGGAGAGGCAGCCAAAGCCAAACGATTACGTCGCACAGGATAGAGAGGAATTAATGCGTCAGCTCTAAATTATTCTATTTCCCATAAAAATATTAAATCCGGGGGCAAAACTATGAAAACTCTAATCACGGAGTGTTTGTGAACACCAATTTTATCGAGCAATGTTCAAACCAAGAGTCACAAAGAGATTCGATAATGTTAGCTTCCGGTACGTAGTTATTTTTAAAGATTCAAATAAATTACCTATTTGTTACATCAATTCACAGTGCTGCATACTTTTAATTCGACTACATTCGATCTATCTCTTCCCATTCTTTTGCTGTCCACCAAACTCTCCTTTAAAACAGCTTTCATCACTCCATCGCCTTAAGATACTTGTCCCATTCACCAATATCCACTAATAAAAATGACCTACGGCAGAATTTTGCAAAATTTTGCGACACCCCTTGGTTCAACGAATCTATACCGTGCGTCCTCCACCGCAAGCTGAAACATCATTGAATGCCTGACCAAATCATGAAATACATCAATAAGTTAAAATATTGGGTCAGAACCAAACCTCCAGCGTCCCCCACCCCCAGCACCCCCTAGTATCTTTTTGCCCAGCACCGCCCAGACAAAAGCACCGACCACCAGGGGGGCGAAACCGCCTACTATGGGAACCACTGACCGACAGCATACAAGACCAGGCGACAAATTTCGATGAATTGACCATTTTCATGGTCAAAAGTTTAACATTAGCCGCTTTAATATTCCGAGATTCTCCATTAAATGATCTTCACAATGTTTTGGTTTCTCTCTATGAGTCTTTTACAGTGATGGTTATTTGCTTTGACCCTGAAAAGATCCAAATCCCATTCACAGTATGGCGCACGGTGACTTCCCCTCCCAGTGGATAGAGGTCGCACCGCGTAGAAAATCCAGTGCATCCATTCGAGACTGAGTGAGACCGAAAAAATATACAAAATAAATTAGTCGCTGCCGTCGTATCAAAAGCGACCTTGGGGCGTGAGTTCACGGAACGGAGCACATCTGAGTCATCGGAGCAGCGAATCCACACGGGAAGCTTCCTTTCGCCGTTTCGTGCCCTGGCTAGGATGCATAAGGAGAGAGGGAATGACAATCGGTGGCTAAAGTGGAACGGTCTTTCACCACAATGTTACCTAGTCCTAGCAAAAAAAAAGAAAGATGTACTTGTATAGTGATCGGCAGTGTCCACGCCACCCATAAATTTGGTGTAGTTCACAACGACTTTTGGTTTGACTACACTCTGGATTTCACTACTACCACTTACCCTCCTTTCCACTCCCTCCGTTTCAGAAGTGTCCCAGGTGCTTAGTAACGTAACCACTCTTTTGCCCTTCCATGACAGGAATAATGTGTCCTTGTCTCTATAGGCAACCAACTCTCCTTTTTTCCGCCTGGGTTTTTTTATTAGGGCTTGGTTGTCTTTCCTGTTGTGCATCAGAGTCCCTGTCAAGTGGCACTTATATTTTAGCAACTCCTTAGCAAGTGTTGCGCTTGTGTAGAACCTATCAGTAAATACATGGAATCCTTGAGCTTCAGGAAGAGAGTGCTTTAATCTGCCATACAGTTCTAGTACAATTTTGGAGGTAAATGGCAGATTAGACAGAACTAAAGTAAGGAACAAAAGAATAGGTGTTGCCACATCGGGAATCTGCGAGGACATAGATACGCATCCCCCATTACGTGGGCTTTATGGGATTGTACGTAATGAAGCGCACCTTACCCTTGAAACCCACAACGGACTCATCAATGACTATCTCGCGTCCTAGACAGAATCTCTTCCTGAACTTTCTTTTCTGGTTCTCGTATCATTTATCCCAGTTTTTTTTCATTTTTTCAGCTGTAGCATCCCAAATATTTGCAAAAATCTTTCCCTTGTGAAGATTTCCCGAAAAAATGGTACATGAGAGACGAATTCTAAGGACCAATAATCCTGTATATTCGGATGATGAATAATACCCATGTTCAAAATCATGCCAAGAAATACCTTCATTTCCTTCACGGTGACATCAGTCCAATTATTCCAAGTTGATCTCTTAGCTAGTATCCTATTTTGAAGTTTACTCTGTGCATAGATATTTGTCTCACTGGCGATGCTCTCTATCAAGGCTTCTGTAAAAAACAACTGAAAAAATTTAATG
This sequence comes from Ceriagrion tenellum, assembly GCA_963169105.1. Lineage (NCBI taxonomy): Eukaryota > Metazoa > Arthropoda > Insecta > Odonata > Coenagrionidae > Ceriagrion > Ceriagrion tenellum. The sequence goes on from OY720633.1 coordinate 4,728,625, forward strand.
GGGGATTAAAAATTTAATTTAATTTAATTTAAAAATTTAAATAATTAAAATTTAAAGTTTAACACAGTCACCACGAACCTGTGGACCAACGCACACTAGTCCAGTGGAGAAAGGATACCTTTTCGGGGATTGGTCATTCACACTGACATCATTCCATGTTTGCATTAGTTTTTCACTTTGAATATCATCGTCATCGCTTTCGCATTCATCCACACTGTCACTAGAATAAACAATTTTTTGTCGTCTTTTACATTAGTTTTGTGCAACTTGGATGTCACTATCACTGTCACTTTTCTCCAGCTTCTGATGGAATCGGCGATTCTTCCTATTTGTAGGTTTACTAGGACCGGCGACAGGTTCGGTTTGTGTAGACTCCTGATAATCAAAGAATCCACCTTCGTCACTAGTACTACTTCCGGAGATATCTTCATTTCCTAAATAAAACTCATCGTCACTACTTACATTTAGAATTTCCTCAACAGTTTTGCTAAACTTTTTCATGGCCAACAGGGAAATGAGTTCTGTTAGTGGAACTACGAACGACTGCCTCCGTGATGGAATTACTTTCCATTTATAAGATGTCATCAAGGGAGTGTGTTGAAATGGTGAAGAACCAAACGTGCACAATGTACACAAAATAATCTGGATAGAAATGACTCATTCAGGCAGCGAGCGTATCGCATGCAGTGTGCGCTCATGAAATAATACGCACATAATCAAAAAGTATCTATTTCATCTACGCTCAGAGGGGCACGTAATCAAAAAGTATATACTTCATCTCAAAAGTATCTATTTCATCTACCCTCAGAGGGGCAGGTAATCAAAAATTATCTATTTCATCTACCCTCTGAGAGGCAAGTAATCAAAAAACATCTAATTCAGCCAAGCTTCTCCGGCCTTCAAAAAGTATCTATTTCATCTACGCTTAATGAAAAAACATCTGATTCAGCTAAGCTCGCCGGCACTCTGAATAACGATAACCTTTTGCTCTTTGTGTCAATATCACACTTTGTATACAAATGTGGCTTGCTCAGAAACAGATGATAGCAAGAACACTGCCTAAATGATAGTAAGAGATAAGACACAGTGAGTAGAAGAAGGAAAAAAGTAAAAAAATACAACAAAATAGAAGAAGGCAAACATTCCAATATATGATATTGGTATGAGTAACGTTGACAATTACTCGATGAAACAAATATTCTCCGTTTTCGGAATAATTTCGGGCAATTTGAAGGATAACGAAAATGATCAACGTGGGTTCAAAAATTAGCAGCGAGGCCCGCCATGACCAAGATTTCTCACGGGTGATGCTCTAAATAAAATGTGATATTATGAAATAGACTACAATTTATACTCAACCAATATTGCCCAATCAAGCTGTAGATTGTCAGAAAATGTATATACATGTAAAATAAAATGTATAAAAAAATGTATAAACAAATAAAATGAGAATGGAACACATTAAATTAATTGAAAATTGTGCGACACTCGACACGCGAGTCAATAGTGAGCTATCCGATGTCGAGTGCCACTCGATACCCGAGTGGAAAAGGCTATTAAGAAAAATGAAAGATTTTCTCGCTCGAACTGTCTGAGAGCCACTGAAATCGGCAGAAAAAAGAGCTCTTTTTGACCTAAAATGCTGCATAAATACTTTCATCGTCCCGTTATGGCGAATTATACTTTACGATGCTCGATGGCATATCAATTAGAGATATAAAAAATACCAATAATTGGCTTTGCGTTGGCTTCCGACAGTTTATACATTAATGCTCAAGCATTTGGATACTATCTCCAATCATAAGGTACTACAAATGTTTTAATAGTTTTAACTACGGATTTTTTTGTAATCTCTTTGTGGGAACACGCTACATTAAACTTTTTCTCTGGACATAAAATAAGCATCGCATAACCTTTCTTTCTTCCATTTAGATGGTGTGTCATTCCGCAACCCTCGCACTGTTGCAAAAATGCTTTTTAACTCGAAAGACAAATTTACAAGGTTGGCTAAAGTGGAGGGTATAAATTCAAATGTGATGACTGTGCAACTCATACATCGGTCCAACAGGATGGAAAGTTGAAGACAGAGTGAAAGAACACAGGAAACACTTTGTAAATGGTGGTGGAAATTCAAAGTTAAATGAACATCTATGCACAGATAACCATTTTAGTGATTTTGATACTGCTATTTTACATGTCACTGACAAGGGTTCTAAGTTGGATTTTTTTAAATAATTTGAAATTGTAAATAGCCAGTGGGGAACAGATGGCCAATTTATGTAATGGCCATCTGTTCCCCACCCATTCCCCCTCCTTAACATAAAACTTCCCTCTTTCCACAACGGACAACCGTCCTCGTCATCCTTTCTGTTCTTGTTTACCTACAAATTAACCAGTCTGCACCCAATTGTACTCATCCTTTCCGCCGCCTTTACGTCACCTCAACCAGCATACCTCCACGCCCCCCCCCCCCTTCTCCTCTTCCCTCTTTTCCTCCCTCTCCCTCCACCTTTACTATATATATACTCAGCCACTCACGTCAGTTGCACCTTGAAAATGGCACTCAGTTGCTGAAACCCGGGTCGGTTTTAATAAATTAGCGTGGAATTGACCAAGTTTTATCTTTTCAATATTAAAAACTTCCAAAAAGTAACGCCTGAAACAGTTTCGTTTGTTAATTTCAAATTACTAAAGCGTGCACTCAATGGCCCACGATTACTGCTCCAGCCACATTACGTGACGGATCACAGGGCGAGGGGCGCGAGGTGGCGAGGGGCGCGAGGTGGCGAGGGGCGCGAGGTGGCGAGGGGCGCGAGGTGGCGATGGCGGGAAAGAAATAGGTTTTGGAGGCGGCACGCGAGAAGGACCTTGCTCAACTAACGAGCCGCGGGACGCCCTTGGGGACAAAAGGGGTTCGGCCGACGGGGGGAGTGGAATGGCGGAGGGACTGGGGTGGCCCACGAGGGAAGTGTGTGTGTGTGTGCGAGGACGATGGAAAGCGATCGGAAATGAAGGATACGGCGTGACTCGAATGCGATTGGCCGCTTGTTGCGTAGCAACGGTCGACTGGAACCCTGAGACGGATCACGGGGGCATCTAATTTACCACCGAGGGCTGTAGTGAATAATTGTCACCGTGGCTACCAGGATATCCGAGGCCCAACAAAACATCCTGTGTTGCGAAAACGAGTACGCATGCTTATTATTTCGAGAACACGGATATTAACGCAATTTAACGCCAAGAAATATTTACCCTGAGAAGAAAGCGCGTCATTTCATCCTAGAAGCGATCATATTCTTATCCGAGTGAGGAACGCGACCAAATCATTCAACGATTCCTTCTGCGATACATCTATATCTACGTCATACCCTGCAAGCCACCCAAAGGGTGTGTGGCAGGGGGAGCTTTCGCACCAGGCATGCATGAATGATATGGTAGAACACCGACATTACATTAAAACCCGCGTACCACACATGCAAAGCGCCAATTAAAAATCTAATACCCAAGAAATATTCAATCTTCAATCGTTCCAACATGCACGGGATACAAAGACTACTACTACAGATTCAAAATATCATGCATAAATAAGAACATCAATATTTACATCATGCATAAATAAGAGAGTAGAGAATATAATGAGAAAGATTTACTGCCTGCCTATTGTCAATACTCGAACTATTCATGACGACGATCGCAGCTGTTATGGTCCCGAATGGTACGCGGAAAAAATGACATTTTATACCTATCGGTTCTACAATCTAGCTCTCTAATTTTATTGGCGCGATCTAATCTGCCGTAGTACAAAGGGGTTAATAGTATGTTTTTTACGTCGTCAGTAAAATTATTTTCCTGAAATTTATTTAGGAGGTTAAGCCTATAATTTAATCTACGGTGTGATAGCGATTCCCATCCTAATTCTTCTAACAGTCCAGACACACTAGCCAACTTATCGTAGCATCGTTTCACAAACCTCGCTCCTCTTCGCTGTACGCGATCTAACTCTGATATCAACCCCGTTTCGTATGGATCCCATACACTAACAGCATATTCCAGATGAGGCCTAACGATTGAAAAATAACAACGTTCTTTCACTTTCTCATCACATTTTCCGAGTACTCTCTTGATAAAGCCTAGCTTCCTATATGCTTGACCGCATATTTCCCTAATATGTTTTCCCCAAGATAGGTCGTGAGTAATTGTGACCCCTAAGTACTTAACAGACTCGGCGTGAATAATTTCCGTATTTTTAATTCTGTAAGCCCTACCTGGCCTATTTTTCTTTTTCCAAAAGCTGACTGCTACGCACTTTTTTATGTTTAGTTCCATCTGCCACTTTTCGCACAAAGCATGAATACCAAGTAGGTCGATTGTTAACGAGTCGCTATCTTCGGAATTGTTAATATCCCTATACACAACCGCGTCGTCTGCGAAGAGTCAAAGCTTACTTTTAACGACGTTGCTAATATAATTTATGTACGAGAGAAATAAAGGTGGACCAATTACACTTCCCTGAGGAACACCCGATGTAACGCTGTTTGACATGATACCGTCTATGACAACCCTTTGTTCCCGCCCATGTAAGAACTGATGAATCCAACTAATAATGTTTTCATCTAATCCATAGGCTTCTAATTTTGAGAATAAATTAATGTGAGATACCTTATCGAAAGATTTCTTAAATTCGGGGAATATCGCGTCAACTTGAACATTATTTTCACCCGAGAGCAAGATGTCATGAACGAAGAGGGCCAATTGGGTTTCGCAAGATCTACCCTTTCGAAATCCGTGTTGGTTATTTATTAATAATTCCTCACCGTCTAAATGACTCATAATGGAGCTTACGATTATGTGTTCAAATACCTTCCACAAAATGGATGTGAGAGAAATAGGCCTATAGTTACTAGGGTCTTCCCTGTCGCCGCTTTTGAATATAGATGTGACATTTGCTACTCTCCAGTCCTTAGGCACTACGTGATCTACTAAAGATTTGGTAAATATTAATTCTAAGTAAGGCGCTATGTCTGATGCCAATGTTTTATATACGCGAGCAGGAATTTGATCTGGACCGGGGGATTTGTTGGGGTTCATATTTTTTAGCTGCTGTTCTATGCCGCGACAATTTATAATAATTTCAGGCATACATGTTTGGGAACGAACTGCCTGCGGATCGAAAATATGTGGTGTATAAGTACTAAAAATGCTTTTGAAGAATGAGTTTAACGAATTGGCTTTTTGTAGACTGTTGGTTAGCTTTTCCCCTTTGACATTCTTAAGCGTGTGTACTGTTGATTTATTTCCTTGACTGTCCCTAACATACGACCAAAATGCCTTGGGATTATCGTTCAATTGTTCTCCCAGTATTTTACTTTTGAAATCAGCTAATGCCCTTCGGCACGCTTTTTTTGCTAAGAGTTTAGATATTTTGTAATTTTCAGTTACTGTGTATAGTTCTTCGGAGGATTCGTTTATTTTTGCCCATTTTAACCTAGCATGACTTGTTCTCTGGCGCTTTAATGTTTTCCTAACCTCCGCGTTATACCACTTAGGCCCTGCATTGGCTATTTTCCATTGACTCGGTATGTATTTGCCATTGATCGTGTAACATCGAGGAAAGTATTCCAGGAAACCTCAGTATTACAGTGATACTTATTTCTTGAAAATTATTAAATGAATTTTGCAACTCTCGTTTCATACCTTCGTAGTCAGCCTTATCAAACAAGTAGATTTTTCTTTAGGGATTATGTTTATTGATCATGCTCACGGAAAAATTAGCTTTAACTATCTTGTGGTCGCTTATTCCCTTATCCGTACCTATGTTTACAACCATGTGTGGAATATTTGTCGCTAAAAGATGAAGTGTATTTTTCCCTCTAGTTGGAGCAGTGACTAATTGATGTAGTGAGTGAGATGTGAATGTATACAGGAGTGACTCACAAAGGTCTTTGTCTTTCCCCCCAGTGATAAAACTGTAAGTGTCCCAGTCTATGGACGGAAGATTGAAATCCCCACCGATTATAATATGACAGTCGTTTTTTTGAGTGGTTAACTTACTGAGGTGACTTTCGAGTCCTAATATTGAGCTTACATGGGTATCTGGTGGTCAGTAATATGCGCACACATAGATTGTTTTTGCTTTAGGATTTTGAATAGAGCACCATACGCTTTCTACCTGGTCGTCGAAAAATGACTCCCTCCTACTAATATAACAATCCTTCACTGCAATAAAAACTCCTGCCCCGGTCCTTTCCACTCTATCTTTTATATAAACTGTGAAATTTTTCGGGAATACTTCATTATCTGCGATTTCGTTACACAACCAACTTTCCGTCCCTATAATTAAGTCTGCGTCAGTAGTTTCAATTAGATGGTAGAAGTCAGCTACTTTATTCCTTATGCTACGGCAATTTACTACCACGACAGAAAAGGATTTATCAGTGAGCGTATTCCCGGAAAGTGTATTCTCATTACAACTCGCTTTCTTAGGTATATTCCAAGTTACATTACTGCTATTTTTTTTAAACTGGCCTCTTACTGTTCTCGTTAGACTTAACACTTCCTTGGATATTTTTTCTATTAAATATTGTTCGCGATGGTACCTGATTCGACCCACTAGCTGACCTACTCTCTGCCCTACCCTCTATCCTAAAAAAGGTCTACAGTGATCGAGTATGCTACTCGCTACACAGCTTACCTACCCTCCACCATGGCCTTGAATAACCCATTGCCCTCATCACCCTTTCCAGCCACCTACCCTGCCTCCTCCTGATCTCATTAAAAAGCATTCTTTCCCCGGCACTCATGGAGTTTCACACCCGGTGGAACTACTATACATGTCTCGCCAGGAAAGCCTCAATTCTTACTTTCTTTCCTCACTCATCATACCAAGCACTTCATCGTTTGTCCTCTTTTCCATCCCCCGAATATTCTCCATCCTCCTCCGCGCCCACATCTCGAAAGCCAGCCGTCTATTCTCTTATCGTCCTTCCCGTAAGTGCACGCTTCTGGCCTTTGCAACACCATTCGACAGCATATATAAGGTTTTTCTTTCTGCAATCACAGTATGAGAGCTCATGCGTAGTGTATGAGTCAAATGTAGTAATGGACTGCACAGAACTAAATTTGTCCGCAATAACGTCATTATCAAGAAGGTACGATACTGCACTTGCAAAATTCCGTGAAATGAACCAGCTTCCCGTGGAAAAAAAACTACAATACGCTGTACAGATATTTTTTTCTATACAATATCAACTGTAGAGCTACACTTGCCAAATAATCTTGACCAGAATGAGAGAGGTAAGTGGATTGCCAAAGGACGCCAATGGAGGGAGCAAGCAGGTATGACACCCCAAAATATTACAACTGGCAACATATAAAAACGATAGCATTCCTCAGGGCCACGAGGGGATGAAAAAGAGTCTCAAGCCACTGTAGTCCAAGATCGAATTTTATGATGCTAAAATCTCGTGTCACCACTCATGCAGGGGACATCGGCGACCATATCCTAGTGAGAAACGCAACCAAATTATTTATTGATTCCTTCTACGATAATATTACCGTAGAACGAGAATAGAACACTAAAAAAATCGAGCACAATTCATCCAAATTTTGTTTAAAAAAATGATTGCTTTAAATTTCAAACTAGGTCCAATTTTTCAACTCGTGGGTGTAAACATTGATAAACCAGAACGAATACGAAAACAGATTTATTTTTCCTGTTCTAATTTTATTCCCCAGACGGGTGTTCGCGCGACAACTGCATCGCAGTCAAAACTTCCACACACATCACGCTAGTCTGACGATGGATACAAAACCTATTGGCCAGCTGACGCCTGATGTCACGCCAAGAGGCTTTACCCACCTTTAACAAGTGATTTTACGTAGCGTCACGCCAAGAGTCCTTCCTCGGCACCCTCTCAGAAAAGAGGAGAGAGGCCATCTCACGCCACCAAAGGCACCACGTGGGACTAAAATACCGCCATTAACACGTTAACTTTCCAATAATTACACCTGGAATGTCTCTCCTCATTCGTACTTCTTAGAAAAAGTCTCTCTCATCTTGAAAGAGAAAAGGGTGAATGAAAGAGAAAAGGGTGAATGAAAGAGAATGAAAGGGTGAATCGGAGCGTACACTCTTTTTCTCCACTCTTTATGCATTCACAGGAAAAAGTGTCACTACTGTCCAAACTGAATTCAAGTAAAAATTTGGAAAGCTAAAAAATAAAAATATTCTTTTCCATAGCGACTAAAGAAATGATTCCCAACGTGGGAGCTACTGTCTCATTGGCGTTACTTTCATCTAAGTGGGCGAATTGTAACATAGAAAGACATGGAAAAGCTGGATGCAGGGTCCTGACCAAACGATACCATGTATGCATGACCTGGAAGGAATCAAGTATCTATGAATTAGATTTGAAATAAACATCAAATAAATCATGATTGTTTTAGCTTCACACATATTCTGGGTGGTCGCTCAAGTATCAAGCTGAAATTCCCTGACTTTTCCAGATTTTCCAGACTACTTTCACAATTTTACAGACTGTTTGATAATATGTATTTTACGGAATACAGTATAACTAGTTAGGACGATCCACCTTAGCACGTTTTCCTCCTTAGTACCTACGTTGATTTCTCATGGTCAATTGGTACAATTGGGCCAATTTACAGGTAAAATTATTAAGTCACTACGATTTAAATCCTGGCGCTTTCCTGGTTAGTACGTTCAGTAAATTGCCGAAATGCAACCCGCAAGTGCTTCTCCAATATAGTTTGGGTAATATTAACAACCGACGCTCTCTTGTTAACGTATTAAATATCAACCCTAGGCATGTAAATCCGATCCATTTACATATGACATGTTTTGTGACGTAAAACAATGAGCGACCGATTAGCGGGAGTGTAGGTCTAGAGCGTAGAGTCGTTCATAGTGCACGTGTTGTGATAGTAAGGTCAGTTAAAACGGAAATTAAGGGAGTTGTGAAGCAGATACTTTGATAAAGAAATTCCTCTATCGTCAAATTTCGCTACTGCTTTCTTCCGTTGAAATCATAATAAATTCAACATGACATGACTTTGAGGGCCAACTTAGAATCCTACAATTCGAGTGAATAATATGAGATTTGAGTCAATTTTCTCAACCTTTGATGATGTATAAAAAGAGGGAATGCCTGCGTAATAAAGACAACCATTTCTTGGGCTTGAGAGAGATAGATGACAGTAATAAATGGTGCATAATCTAAGTGAGAGTCGTAAGTTTCATTACAATAGTAATAGATAAAGGAAAAACAACTGATTATTCAATAAAATATGTATCACAGAGGATAATGAAAGAGTTGCACGAGTATAAGAACAATCTATTCCTGTCTACAATCTGCCATAGGAACGGAGCTAGGGATTAAAGAGTTGTCCATATCTCATTTAATTACTTCGAGAGTTAGTGTGTTTTACAGATCATATTTTTAAAATCGAGAGGATTCGAGAGGAAAATGATGTTCTCCTTTAGTAGAAGGATGAGTCGCCTTCTCATATTAAAGCAGTGTGTCATTTTACTGTGGCTTTAATAAGTCTTTCAGCGATGCTTTTCTTCGCTGGAGGAATCAGTGCATCATCCGCGGTCTCTTATTGTTGGGAAGGTCATGTAGATCTTCCATGATAGCGATGGGCTGCTTCTAGCAATTTTGCTCAATTAGCGGCCGCGACACTACCCGCGCCAAATTGTTTGCCGCTCAAGGTAGCAAGTCTAATGCTCCTCTGAAGAACTAGCTGATTATCCCCGGCAGGTGGATTGTCAAGGGCTCCGGTTTTCCGTCCCGATCGATTTTTTTCTGCTCGAGCATAGCGGTCGCACGAAACGATGAGTTTTAGTCCAGACGTTAGCACCACCCGACTCCTATGAATAAGTGATGCGAATCGTCCGTTCAGGGGTTTAGCATCTTATTCCACCAATAATATCGAAGCGCAATGAAAAATTATATTCCAAACTACTTTCATCATCTCCGAGGCTTTGTACAAAGTATTCGCAAGATAGGAAAAAACTATAATTATAGATAAATCTCATATTGATGAAGATAATAGTGTCGTGTCCCCGGAGCCGTCCCGTCGGGCCTGCGCACACCCGAACAATTGGTCACTTACAACCCTAGAACGTCGCCTCGAAAGTGAAAAAATGTTTGGTCGTGCGTAGGGCCGAAGAAACGGCCCTAGATGGACGTAGAAAAATTATATTAAGACGATTTTCAAATCACAGAGGCCATTCCGACACTGAAGGGAGAAAATTATTATATTTCATTACAATGAACCAGTTAACACAATGTAATAATAGTTACTATGCTACTAACAAAACAGGATGACAGAAAAATTACTAATCATTATTATGATGCTCGATAAGAATCGTGAGGTCCCCATTTTCGACGAGAACCAACGTTGTTTTAGTCAATTTTCATTCAGGGGAGAAGACCAGAAAAGACTGTTCGCAGTTTTGATCTTCAATAGTTTTTATGAACAAGAGACTCCATGGATTCATTCCCAAAATGATTTCGGATTGGTTGAGGCATCATCAATTGTTATCTCATCCAATCAGGAAGAAGGAGGGAACTGGAAATTCACTATAAAAGGAAGGCATTGTCGACGTTATCTCCACGATCCAGAAAGGACACCGTCGAGCGAGCAACCAACGCAGACCAAGGTCAGCAACATCTTTGACGTCATCCTGGAGACGACGCCTGGCATCGAGGGGAACCCAACGTTCATCACAAAGAGGAACATATTCGGGCTGAGGACATCACGGAACGGCATCACTCATAGGACACACTTACTCCGAAGGGTGTCTCCCCGCCTGGAGAAATACGGACCACACTCTTCAGAAAATAAGAAGCCGTCGCCTGCGAATAGGTTATTTTTCAGATTCATCAGCTACAAGATAGGGACAGGGATTTGGAACGATTGAGCGGTCCGACCAACGGTAGCCTATCGTTCGTAACCACTTTCCGAAGGGGTCGCTCCAGCCGGAGAAATACGACCCGAGGTTCCGGCCCGGAGAGAAAGGCACCCGGACTGGGGATCGGGTGTCGAGAAGACTTCGGCTGGTACACACAAGATCCCCTAGGCCGCCCCCGACGTACTCGTTGGCCTGGCCTAGGGCCTACAATTACACCCCTGGCCATTGCACGTCGTTGAACTCTTCGGCAGGCCAGGGCCCGTTTTCAGAACACCGCCCCACGCAGACATCGCAGGGGTGGGCTAACGCAGAACCCACTTCTCACCTGCCACCAGACTGTTTCCACTTTCCTGCGGGGAAGTGGTCCAATAGGTATACTTGGGTGGGGGGGTGGGTGGCTTAGGAACACTACATGCTGGTCTCGGTATCGAAAGACCAGTCGCGACACCCGGTTGCAAAATATCTTCAGTTTTATTTACATGATTAACTTAAAATAATAGACACTCATCATCATCGCTTTCTTTTGATTAAGCCTTCCACCCGCAACGAAACAAAAAATCGAACTATTTCAACGACCTTTTTATTTTTGGTGGGCGTTAGTCCACTGTATAGCATATTTTTCCTTATTTGTAGCGGACCAGACTAAGCGAACAGCTTTCGTCAGAGCCTAGGATGTAATTAATACCAAAGACTTAATTCAATTCTAAAACTCAGCCTAAAAATTGAGAATTAGAATGGCAAAAGGGATTTTCGAGATCACACTGCATAAATCTCATATTGCAGTATAGTGTTTTTTATAGGCATACATCAAAAATTTTGAATGTTTAAGATCTCAAACTTCGCGATTTTTTCAGTTGTCAGAGTTACTCAAATAATAAACATTCACCCGGATAATCTTATTCAATTTACTCGTTTAATTTAGTCATGAAATTGTCATAATAGTAATTAATTTTTTTGTAGATTTTTCATTCTTAGTCCAATTGTATATACAATGGGTAATCGATCTGTTGAGGTTATCAAATTTGATCAACCTAGTATTCACACTATTCGTTATGCAAATTAAGAGAAATTTTATTTATTTCGCTTATAATTGTTCATCGGTACCTAGTGGTGCACTAGATTAGTCAGATGTTTTTTCGACTTCTCGGTAAAGCACTATATTTAGTCTTTATAATGTTTATTATTTCTCATTTTTCCCATACTGAGGCATTTTTCTTTGAAATTTCATGACGACAGCGTAGTTTTTATTATTTTTCACGTTTAAACCGTATTGCCAAAAGAAAAACTTGCACGAGCTCCATTGAAAGTTGTCATTGTCGCCAGAACAAAGATAATTTTGCTAACCCAAAAAAAATGGTGGCTATCTTTTGCTGATTCCATCCCATGAAATGTTGAAGATAAATTTGCTGATATTTAAAAAGCATTACGAATGGATCTTATCATGCACATTCGTCAATTACTTATGCGTATGCGACGAAAAATACTTAATTAGCTTTTATTTATTGCTATAGTATATTAGTCATTGGCTCTAAAAACGATATAATGTCGGGATGTCTGGAGTTCTCGGGGTTCCTGTTGTTTAACTACACCGATGTTTCCATGATGTAACCTTCCATCGTGTTTAGGTTTTCATGACGCACAGAGGGCTAAAGCCCTGAATACCAATAAAAGGCGGATTGAGTTCAAATTTATTTTTCTGTTAGTATGGTGTCAGGGGCGAAGAAATATAAAGGTATAGTTTTCCTCCGACAATATACTCAGCGAGATCAAACCTGTGAACATTGCCTGTATCGCGCTGTTAGCATGCGGGGGCACTTCTAAGCGTGTTAGCTGTTCCTCGTAGGAAAATATTAGGCTCGAGTATTTAAAAAAAAGTAATTATGTGGTCCCACATTAGGTATGTTACGAATAAGGTTACTTGAATGGGTATATCTAGCCAAACAAAAAAGTTCATATATGTCGGAATGATCTGTCACTTTGAATCATATGACTCATTTGACTCTAAAAACTGAGAATCCGAATAGCAAAACGGATTGCCGAGATCACATAAATCTTGCATGAAAGTTTAGTGATTTTTCTAGCTATCCGCCGAAAATTTTGAACGTTTACGATACCTATCCTTGCGATTTTGGAAGTTATCAGTGGCGCTCAAATAATTAGTATTTGCCTCAATCATCTTATTGAATAAACTCGCCAAAGTCCTCTATATCCGTCGTATATCCTTAAAATGCCTTTAAAAAATCTAAATGTTGGCTCTGGAGGGTTTCAATTATAGTGCTTGAAACTGCAATCCTGAATCGCTCGGCTGGATGCACTTAAGGCACAGTCTACTCAAAACTCAATAACTAGAAGCTATGTTAAGGTATAGGAAACACTGCAACCTGTAGGTAAGCTGTCATAATTTCATGATTTACCAATTTGGCACCCAAGTGATAACTGCCGCCCTAGAAGGGAATCAAGCATTGAATGTAATTTACGTCACACACTTTTTTTGTTCAATAAATAAAATGCTCCCAAATTATGCCTGTACCTGCTGCAAACTTTGGTAATACTGCACGAAAATTTTAAGGCCTTAAAATACATTCTTAGTTGGGGAACTATAATTTTTTTTCGTATTAATGTTCAGGGAAAATAAATTTCTAACGACCGCACTCTTCATTTTGATTAAGTAACCAAAATTTCCCTGTCGAAATCATGTACAATAAATAAACTTGGCTATCAATGGTCAAATAATCATTACCATCGCAACGGAAAACTAAAGTAGGAAGGCTATATTTACCAATAACTTGACATGAATTGAATGTCAATTTTTTCAATTAGATTCAAAACAAGCGAGAAAAGTGTCACAGCGACCATTGTCCCTATAATCTAAAAACACAACTACCCTCCGAGCACCCGCACGGGCGTACAACAGGGGGTGTTAGGACACCAGCCGTGTAAAGACGTAAGGAATTAGGATGTTTGAAGTGAAATGGTGACGTGTATTATGGGAGTGTATTTAGTGGAGCTGAGTTTTAATTGTGATCGCTTACTGAGCGCGGATAGAACCAGTTTTTGTACCTTTCTGTTCGGCAGTGTATCTCTCTTATTTTGTCGCTTCTGTCAGTCCTATATCCTCTAAGTCGATCTGAAACATGCCAGTTACGGATTTCTCAAGCAACTTAAGCGCAGCCTGTAGCCTCCAGTCTCCAGAGAATCCCTTTATCCTTATTGTGCAACACTATATATTCCCTAGTAGCAGTTTTTAACGAAGCGTGCAACTTTTCTTAGTGACCTTAATGACCTTAGTGACCAAAATCTTAGTGACCAAGGTCCCAAAAAACAAACAAAGCAAACAAGCAAAATGCTTGTGGCGTACGCGAGGTGTGGCCTAACCAGAGTGAAGTAGCCCCTCTAAGTCAAATTATGACATAAAATGTATTACAACAGTTATGGAGCATCATTTGAATGCCATAACATTTAACATACTTGCAAATATTCGATGAATTTTATGACAAGAATATAACTTCACGAATAAACACCAATTTCAAAATGGATAGGTCATCGTTGTATTTATTAAAACATTTAAAACCTAACTTCAGGATTAGTTTCTTTCACATTCTTAAAAATAAAATCCAATAAAATGTCATGGGAAAATAACAATTGGGGAGATGAAAACATATATATGCGTTAATAAAACAAAATAACAGCACGATACCTAAATGTTGGTCACGCACACAGGGTGGATTTTGCCGATGCGGCATTCAAAGGAATTGGTGAGCTTAGATAATGAGCGGTAAAATCGCCACATAACTCGAGCCGGCATGGCCAGGGTACGTAATGGATACCACATGTACCCATACCACCGAGCCAGTGCAAAATAACATTTTCTACCCTGAGATTTGACACAAGTTGAAACGTTCGACATGAGAGGTCTTCTAGCACTGCATGCATTTTCTCAAGTTTCGCTTCACCGAGTGAGTGAGTGATAAGGCTGAATTTATTTCATTTGTATATATTTTTGTGTTACTGCGTAAGGCCGTTGTTACACTCACCGGCAAAGCCAGAGCTGAGGCCGGCACTGGTTTTTATTGTTTCTTAAATGCACAATTGCCCACGTGTCTAGTTTTCCTGGGTCGGAAAATATATAGTTTTGCTATTTCATCCAGTCCTCTCGTTACTCTATTAACTTGCAGTGCCGAAATCCCATCTAGTTGCTACTTTGCTCCATTCCTGAGGATTAGCAGGATTAAGAATGATGTTAACGTCGATTGAATTATTTGAGTGTAGGCCTTCTTTATGGAACAAGACTACGATCCGCTTAAAAGACAAACTGGCATACAAAAGGAATGGAGACAAATTTACAAGTTTTTGGAAGATTATTTACTTGAATTGGATCCGAAGACGTCTCCTGTATTTCCACTGAAGGCGGCTGTATGCCTCGGCCGAAAACGCTCCCGCGGACGTCTACATTGCCTTCTATCAGGACCCTGCATTGCAACTTAAAGCAAATTTTTTGTGCAAGCACCTACAATAAGGATAGATGTCTCCTTTGAGCTTTCTAATTTGTCATAAATGGAATCTTTTACTTATATTTCAACAGTAGAAAAATGTAAATTTAACGAAAATGGGCAGCTCCTCCTGACATTTAGGACGGA
The DNA here is from genome assembly GCA_963169105.1 of Ceriagrion tenellum. NCBI lineage: Eukaryota > Metazoa > Arthropoda > Insecta > Odonata > Coenagrionidae > Ceriagrion > Ceriagrion tenellum. Next base: position 4,744,195 of record OY720633.1, read on the forward strand.
TATTTGTAAAAATATTTATACTCACAACGTAGTGGTCATCAAGTTTTGCTATACTTATAGCTGTGGTTTGCACAAGGTTGGCAGCAAATATACCGATTGTTTTTTCTTCTGCATAGTTCGTAAGCCCCCATTGGTTTCTTCGCACCACTACTGGATATGGCAATGTGAAAAATTTTGCGTCGGTACAATCCACCCCGTGTGTAACAGGCCATATGCACCTCTTCGGTTGAGGGGAGCATTTCCTGCGAATGTATGGTTGTTCAACTTGGATTAAGATTGGACAAGCTCTATGTTAACTCAGTGATTGCTAGTATCGAAATGGCTATCAGCCAAGCGTGGGATGTCCAAATATCGAAGATATACCTATGCGTACGAGGATGAAGAAGAATCATTATTTGACTTTTACAACAAAGATGATTTTTTCAGATTTATTTTTCATTTTCCCTGATATTCCACGACTTTCCAGACATGATGAAATTCCCTGACTTTCCAGGTTTTCCAGAAGTGTGGCCACCTTGATATTTTAATCCAGCTTTGGTCATGTACTACATGATTTCAAAGCTTACGGTTTGGAGGTATTGGGTAAAGCTTTGTGGAATCACGGTGGCGGTGGCTCGAAAATGGTAAGGAAACAAGGGACTAGAGCATGGACATTCCTCGCATCTTAGGAATAATATTAGGCAATAAGGACGTTAGGTGGAAGACTGAGTCCGTAATCTATTAATTCAGTTTTGATACGGCAAAAATTCTGTACACAAAGTGAAAAAAATACGAGAGAACGATCTCCGCCCTGGAAAAATGATTCGGAATTCACATTCAGGTTGACAAACATGTTAAAAATTTTATTCTATCGTAAAAATATTTTTAATGTAAAATTTATTATGTACTAAAACTCATTTTCGTGATGGTTATGTGTTTCTTGTTGTCCCGTTCTCGTCACCTTAACATAAGGTGTTACTAAGGCTCTTCAAGGTTAATTAATTAATTAAGGGTGCGATCTCTTCTCTCAAATTCATTGCCGTATATACCAAATTTTCCGCCCGATTACTTTTCCCGGACCAAGGAATTTTCATTCGTCCTAGAGTTTGTGAAGTATAACTTCACCAAGTCTTTTCCAAGTTCAATTATAATGACTAACTTGCTGCTGAAATTGATATTTTACTGACCTTATTTGCTTATTTGGTATGTTCATTTCAAGCGGCTTAAATGGCGTAAACTTCGGTGTTCTTTTGTGATCCTGAATCCTTCGTATGAATGCTACTGACGTTAGGCCACCACAGGATACTTAAAAAAAGTCCTTGACTTGGAAAATACCGTTAGCAGTTCAATACCTATTCGTTATTTGGACTTGAGAAGGAAAAGTGCAGGTTAAATGACACATTTAGAAACTATCACAACGTTATTTTTTGCAAATATGTAGGCAATTAATCGGGGGTAGTTACTACGTGTGGTAAAAATATTGAAGGGGATGTTTATGGAATCCCTGAGGGTTTACCTCGGTGGTCATTACTCTAGTGTAACCTCTTTGTTTTTCTCCTTAATCTATGCATATTTCTTACAGTATCGATATGATATTCGTTTTTCTGGAGTCCATTTTGCAATATCATTTAGGAAATTATAAAGAGCTGAATTAATTATAATTATAACGTATTTAATAGTTAAATAAATACATTTTTAAATTTGTCAACAAGTCACCGAGTTTCAAATCATGTTTCCGATAAGAAGATCATTTTCTTATTTTTGTTCCACCACATGATTAGAGGAAAGATGACCAATTTTTCTCCAATTTGAGAGTGGAAACGCCGTACGGCAACGTTAGACCAATCAGGGGACTTTACCCTGTTGGCATCGCGTGAAGGACTTAGAGCGCGGGAGAGATTGTTTGCCATAACCAATGCATAGGAAGAGGTTAGACTGCCAGTCAAGCGAGCCAATATGATCTTTGCTACAAGCGAGCGAAGAATACAATGCAGTGAAAAAGATAGAAGTGAAACAAATGCGAACCTATTTGATTTCTTTCATTGGTGTCAATTTTAAGAGTACAGTATATTCACTCCTTTTGTTACGATAAGGAACAGGGAGGGAATTTCTTAAGCACGATTGCATGTTAGCTCCAAAAGCTTGAGCTGCCCACACTATCACTGAAATAATTTTTGACAATAAATACGTCGCTATTCATATCGAAATAGAATCACCAATATTATGAAAAAAACGTGGATTTAGTAATAACTGTTTTAACCATATTTATGTAAACATGCTGATTTGGTCATGTACTCAATCATCTCAAAGCTCACTGCCGGCTGACTGTAGATGAAAGTACCACTGGCGCTGTGGGCAGGGATAAAAAAAGTTAAAATTGAAAAAATACAGAGAAAAATAACTTTCGGGTATTAATTATTAACTTATGAATGATATAGTTCGAAAAAATGTAACAAGGTATTTCTAAAATCGAGGAAAATCGGATACATATATGAATGCGAAATTCAAAATACACTGACAACCGCTTTTTCCTCAAGATAGATTTGAGGAAAAGGAAATCGAAGTAAACACAAGGAAAGAAGATGGCATAGTTAACAGAAATTGTTACCTGAGTGGATGAGTACATGAAATTAGCTTTACAAATGAATGTACATAATACGGTAAGGGCTACAATACGATGTGCGGTATGGGACAGTTCTTTGCCAAGAATTCCCTATACTCACTACCGGAAGTAGTTTTGAAAAAGTGCATATTGACTTTGCATGTATGGATCTCCTAACACAATACAATATTGCTCAGTACGCATTCAAGAAAACCCGTTAGTTCAGGACAAATAATAGTTTGAAATTTGATAAATAATTAAATGCCATGAAGTATGATTTACTTTTTTTTCCCGGTGAATAAAATAGAGGAAGTCTTCTCGGGTCTTCCACCGGGATAAGTTTTTTACTGCCGACGTTTCGGAGTCCGACTCGTAGTCCATTCTCAAGGCAAACGCCCAAATTAAATAACATGTTTAACCTTAAACCTACATAAACCTTATTCATTGGAAATGGTTCAGGGGGCATTAGGCATAAAAATGAATGGCAAGAATGTCTTTCTAAATACCTGAAAAAATAATAGTTTCGATTCAAAGCCCTCCGCCAGTAAAAACGGCAGACTTCTTTCACTCAGAACGAAACGTTCTCTCACTCGGAATACATCTTTTCATTTCTAGTCGCTACAGCATACCAATACACCCAATCACTGACAACGCCTGCGAGAAAGCGGAAAAGGCTAAGGAATAGGAAGGGACCGGATCACCGGCTCCGAATTCTCCACGCGTTCGGAGCGAGGCCTATCACTTAAGCAATCGGGTCGCGAAGAAATCCTCCCGTGAGTCATTTCACTGGAAATTCGCCGAGAGAGCGTATGACTCGCCGGCGGAGACGACTGACTGTCACATACATATTTTCCCTCGCAAGGCAAGTGAGGGCATTCCTCTTTATCCTCCCGGAAGCGAAAGAACATTGAAAAGATCTATTACGGTGGCTGGAGCGGTAATCGTGGGTCCACGAGTGCCCGTTGCAAACCTTTTTTGAGTAATTTAGAAGTTCGGGGACCATATATCACTTGATTTCATCTGTTTATACGTTGTTACGTACCACACAAGCAGTAGTGGACATAATATCGAAATTATAGTTTTATTTTATACATAATTAAGGAATGTTATGGCAATAGTTTTGGCGCGGTGTTCAAAATTTAGACAACATTTTATTGATGTATATTTTTTTCCTAATATTCGACTCAGCCGGACAATTTGATTACTTTCATCGGGAGTGTAATAAGTCATGAAATATTTCGCGTTTGAAAGACACTATACACAGGCAATGGAATGGAATCGAATGACTATGTCAATTACCACAAGGCGATTATGTAAAACAGCATTGAATTGCCAGAAAACCACATAGGTACGATGAAGTTGCACGCATTTTTATCAATACATATGAAGAATGAGATCGCACATTCATAGGTTTACGCAAATCTTAGACAAAAATCGCTACAACCACCTGAAGAGTCGAGGAGAAGAAACCATAAGCCTATTTCCAAGTTACCATTTCCACGATGAATGTTTCAAAATGTTCACTCATAAGCGGAAACGAGTACGCGGGGGTAGGTCGCCCTTAATTCCAAACACTTAAGAGTTTGACATTTATAGTCCAGTTCTGCGAAATCGAACACAGCACAAGGAACACAGCAAAGGCCAGAACTACGTGAAACTACTCCAAATCGAAGGCCCTAGGTATAGAGACTTCGGATGAATAGCTCACTTTCAGTAACGGAATTTGGGATACGAAAAACGTCTTATCATATCCAAATTCCTGGTCTCTTTTACACCAACATAATACTAATGTGAACCACTTGCTCCTGTGAGTCATTAGCGCTAAAAAAGGCGAGGCCTCATTTATTTATGTAACAGCACATTCGGAAATTCGATAATGTATTCTACGCAATGGAAGCTATAAGGATGAAGACACAAGAGAAAAATGACCAGTAATTTGTACCTTCTTGTAGTGAACTTACATTTCACATGGGACCTTTGGGATAGATGCGGGTAAAGTAAAAGAACAGACATTTGGGAAATAACGCATAGAGAAAAATAGATTCAACAATCAAAACTATTGATTTCGGACCAGCATAACGATGATAAGATACGATTAGAATCCAGTGATTTGGAATACACGAAGAAAACAGCAGACATCATGCATGCAACTAGGGTCACACTATTACCTTTGGCCAAGACGGCCAACGGACAAAATGAGGTTAAAAAGGTCATATTATACAAGGCCTTTTGGGGCAAGCCCCCTCCAGTGGCACGAAGGGCTGTTTTCTTCAACCATCGACCAAGGCAATCTCGATGACACACCGTCCTCACGACGTGAAAAGATATCACCCGTCTCAGAGCGATCGATGGGATAAGCGAATACAAGAAACGGCACGGACTCACGTAGGACTACGCATCAGTTCTGAAGACAAGACCGTCCTCCCTTGCAACTCAATTCCAAAATAAGATGATTAAACTCTGCCATTTAGAAGCGATACAACGTAGTGGCCCATAAATGTGGGCATAATCTAAATTTTAAGGCAAAAACAATTTTTAGGGGGATTGTGACACTTTACTCACAGGTATGTTATGCAAAATATGAAATCATAATCAGAATACAATTATTAAAATCGCTATTAATGGGAACGTTTAATGAGCGCTAGGAATTGGATACATCTTTAAAATATGACAAAATTGTCTCATATCATCAATAACATAACAGTTTTTTCTTCTATGAAATTTCAGCAAAATTATATGTGCGTCAGGTCACGTTATTATAAATCGCACGAGCAAAAAAGCGGAAAATAAACATTATCTGAGAATAACCACTTCCCACTCACTAGGTTAGCAATTTAAGCATGAGTGTGAGTACTTGACTTCGTCCTTGAGACGTTCAAGCAATGACAATCGATGCTCAGTGGTTTTGGGTGCCCGTGAAGCAAAATTGTTGCAATTTTACATTCATATCAACGTATCACTTTAAAATTAAGCCCGGAAGCGATAGCATTAATTACCATTCTTACCCGCGAAGATATAGCTAACACTAGGATGAATAAAAAAAATCAATGGATTCGTATCCTCATTATTGCTGACTGACTTCCTCATTCGGGCCTTACTTAAGCAAAACTAATAAAAATAATTAACAGTCCACCAGGTAAAGCTCAAGAGTGAAAAAAAAAATTCTGTAGGCCTACGACCATTTTTCAAGCAACATCAGTGAAGTTCAGCTAGAAAATCTTCTTTGGTCATTCACCAGTTAGATACGTTAATCAATTTTCTTCATACTTATTCTAAAGTATGTAGTTGATATTCAAACAAATACCTGTCTGTATCCGTACCAAATACCTAACATGCATACCACCAAGTACTAGCCCCTTTTTACTAAGTAAAACTTCAAGGGGTGTTCAAATGAAAAGGTATGAAACGACACTGTGGGTTTAATTGAAGTCTTTATTCAAAATTAATCATCAGAGGCCTGAGCACAACTATCCCACTGTTTCATCAGCTGAAGGATTCCCTGTTCCCAGAATTCCTGTGACTGGGACAAGAGTTTCCACTGTGTCCTTCAGTTTGTCGTCCGAGTTGAAGCGCTTCCCTTTGAGATGTGTTTTTAGCGGACCAAAAGGATGGAAGTCGCAGGGCGACATGTCCAGGCTGTATGGTGGATGCTCAGGCTGCTCCCACTTGAACTTGGCCAGAAAACTGCGAGTGACCCAGGAGACGTGTGGACGCGCGTTATCGTGGAGCAGAATCACTCCCTCCGTGAGCAGCCCAGGCCGTTAGCTCTTGATGCACTTGCGTAGGCTATGGAGTGTCTCACAGTACACGGCACTGTGAATGGTTTTTCCGTGCTCGAGGAATTCGATGAGTATCGGACCTCGGATGTCGAAAAAGACAGTGAGCATCACTTTGCCTGCTGAGGTCACAGCTTTGAATTTTTTAGGGGGAGGTGACGACGCATGCGTCCATTGCATGCTGTCCCACATTGCCTCTGGCTCGAAGTGATGGGACCTGCTCTCGTCACCGGTGACGATCCGCTCCAGGAAAGTGGGGTCTTCATGATACAGGAACAGATGTTGCGATGCTGGCCCCATATGCATTTTTTTGCGGTTAGCTGAGCATACTCAGAACCCACTGCTCGCACACCTTCCGGTAACCCAACCTGTCGTCCACAATTGTCCATACTGTGTCACCGCGTCAATTGGACGGAACACACAAGTGCCTGCTTCTCTCCCGCATCATGTGCGGGCGCTTGTCGCTTGCGCACAACCACGCCGGACACTACATTCGCGTCCCTAGATGTCTCACTACGTTTTCCCAAAGCGACATACTCAAATTTCAACCGGTTTGGTTGTTACGACGTTTCGTACCTTTTCATTTGAACACCCAAATATTAAAGGTCAGTATATTTTCCAGGTTTCCGTCCATGTAAAGGACGCATTAGAAACTGATCTTCATAAACATTCCGTTATATTCTTTTCGTTTCCCTCGTCATGCGTCACAGTTGATTCCCAGCTAATAATAACAAGCTAGGTAAAAACTTAAATAAGTTTATGGTACCCTCGAAACTCAATACCAACGTAAAATTCCAGAAAAATGCATAGGTAGCTGAAAACCATGAAAGTCACAAGGCACAGGATAGACAAACTTTATTGCCATGGTGAAAATTAAAAAGATAAATTAAATTAGAGGAAGGAACCAACTCACAACTGATGGTATACACGCTGAGGAGTGGCGATGGGCCAGTTCACTGTTCTTTTTGTCATCCTTGATCGACAATATGTAGTAGCTATTTTCTTCTTCTAGAAAAAAATCAAATGTGAAAAAATATTTCCCAGTCCTGTAGAATTGTTTACCCCTAATTAATAATCCACAATTGCAACGTGTTTATAGAGGCTTGGAATTAGGGTCGATGAACAATAAAATCTGGAGGGATAGGATTTCATTTATCTCAAATCTCAACGTGTATATCACAGCCAAGCAGCGAAAACTTCCATGGACATATTTCAGAGGCAACATGCATGTTATGCTCCTTATCAAGTTCATATCCCTCGTCACAAACTTCCCCCAGGCAACCTGATTACATCTTCTCTCCGAGCATAAGACTTACTCATCGACCTCGGAAGGATCACAATAGGAGTTCATATGAAAAATATATGTTAAAGGAAAGCTCTCCTTGGACTTCGAACAAATAAGGATGGGGCTCGAATTTATTACCAGAAATATATGGGTCTCACAACGCTAATCATACGAAAATTCGATAAGGATATATAATGGTGAGAATTTAAAAAATTCATTGGCAGCAGTGGCTTTAATTAGTTCGAGCTATAATGGTCTGTTTTCATTTTAAGCAAGCAAAGAGCAAAAATCAACTTCAGCTATTGTATGGGCTCAGCCAATATGTATCACATTAACCGCTGGAGGCATTACTCATACCCTCAATAAGATTTCAATGAGTTACAATGAGTTCGTTGAAAAAGAACTACAGAGGCACAAAAGCCTTCAAGAACGATTGCGCAATCTTTGAATAATTCCGTACCCAGGAAAAAGAGATAAAAGAGAACAAGGCTTAAAATGATTGCCTCAAGTAAATAACCAACCGAGGAGAACTGAAATGTTGAACCTGAAAACAAAATGGAGAGCAGTTCCGTGAGATTAGATGGGAACCTTACGACCTCTGACGTAAAGCGTAGCGCGGAACGCATAAAAAGCGGTAGCATGCCCTCTCGCATCCGAAAGCGAAAGTTCTTTCGGACCACCGCATCTCTCCCTAAAAAAATAAGCCCGCACTTCGCCCGACATCCTTCTAGCGCCGCCTCGCACGTACCTTCGCGGTCCCTCCTCGCCTTATTGACCTCATGCTCCTCTCTCCCTTCCTCCCTCCATCGCCTGGATAAAATATCTCCTCAAGGGGCGAACATCTTACCTTTCTGAATTTCACTACACTAGACGGCAGGGTTATCTTGAAATTTTAGCAGCTGTAAGAGGCATAATGTTATGTATCACGACAAATTTTATAATTTACCCATTGTTACTAGCCGATCTACCAGCAAAGGTAATTTTAATGGTACTCAAATATAACATACGACTGAAATTCTCAATACTTACATGAATTTATCAACGTGAGTCATTAAACTGACTCATTTTGTCATGCCGTAAGATTAAAATTTCCTCAAAATAGATACGTTGCATACAAACTGCCCTCAACTAAATTCCAGGCGAGATCTAGGCGTTAGAAATTCCTCATTTTTAAATTAAGTCTCTTACCTAGGGGTGCGACCGCGAGCTTATCCCATGGATAACGACTTTTATCTATTGACATCTCGAAAACAACTAGTACAAATAATATTGGCAGTTTCAAAGACATTTTTACGGTATAGCTGCATACTTTTGCTATCATGGGTTTAGTGGCTGATATTTTGATATCTTTGGCAACATTTTTCTTGAAATTAAAGTAATTTTTGTAAATTTCAAGAGAAATGATATCCCACTCAAACTGCCTGAAGGGAGCTCTCAATCTCGGCTGAATGCGTAACTGCAGGCCGTTTGTACGGAAATTGAAGTACCTTATCTTCAGCATGAAGGCACTGTGGTTCTCACTTTTGTTTTAAAAAAAAGATGAATATTAGCATCCATTATGCAATGCAGTACATTATAAATTACATTCAGCATTTGCATTTGCAACGACAAGGTGTTCACACTGCCGGAAAACTAGGAATGGATTATGATGACAGAAGAATAATTTACCACCTATACAGGAAGCAAGTCGTCACAATGTGAATGAGAGACAGAAGTCAGATAGAAGCTAAAATTAACAAAGGAGTAATACAAGAATGCAACCTCTCTCCATCACTGTTTAACATGTACTTGGAGGAGGCCATGAGAGAAGCACGAAAAGTTGGACTGAGCGGAATAAAGATAAACGGAGAAGAAGTAAACATGCTCTGCTTCGTAAATGATATCGCAGTCATGGCTGGAAATCGCGATGATCTTCAAAGGTCACTAAATGTAATGTACCAAGTTCTCCAAGAATACAACATGAAAATAAGGAAAACGAAGTCCTATGATGCAGAAGAGAGAAGCTGAATGTAGAAGTCACCCTAAGAGGAGAGAAATAAGAGCGAATGGATTCCTTCACCTACCTCGGAAGTATCATCAAGTGAAACGGAAGAAGTACAAAGGACATCAAGCGGAGAATAAGCTAAGAAGGCGTTCATGAGAAAAAGACAACTGCTGAGCTCAAAGAATATAGGACTACAAACCAGGAAACGGTAAATGAAAACATTCGTGTGGAGCGTGGCACTCTATGGATCGGAAGCATTGACCATTGGAAAAACTGACCAGTAAATAATAGAAGCCTTCGAAATCTGGTGCTGGAGATAAAATGGACGGAAAAAGTAAGAAATTATAAAGTGTACAGAAGAGTAGAAGAGGAAAGGACCATATGGAACTCCATACAGAAAAGAAGAATCAGATGAACTGGACACGGCCTGACACAAAATGGCTTTAGGAAGAACGTAATTGAAGGTAAAATGGAGGGAAAAGTCCCCAGAGGATGACCTAGGAATAAGTTCATGGACCAAATATGGAAGACAGTACATACGGAAAGACACCAAGAGGTAAGGGAACAAGCATTAGATAGGGAGGAGTGGAGGACTGCAGTGAACCAATCCTAGGATTGAACGACCAATGATGTGATGACTTGTCAAAGTCAATACGAATGGATGTAAGTACGTAAAAGTCATCTAGATGTTAAGACGAGCAAAGCCTCGTCAACTAATATTTCTTTTTCCTCTTACTGCTCTTCTACATCCCGTCCATTTAGTCCATTTTCTCTCTTCCCCTTCCACGCTGACACATCATTCTTCCTGTGTATTACACCCTAAAGTAACCCTCCACCGGTCATTGCCTGCCCCAACAGTGGAGCGACATCACATTACACAAGCACGAAAACATACATTCATACTTTCCACAGAAAGAATGAAATGGATAATAAGCTATAGACGACGCTTGCGCTCGTGGAATACGTTGAACTATGACGTTGCACGTTAAGAGACAGTGAAAGATTATTGTTACAGGAGTTTTCTAAGATGCTTCGTTTCAATTACTACATTCCTACTAAGGTAACTCTCCACTTGCCAAATGCTAATAATGAAAATATCGAAAATATCTATCACAGTATATCCCCTTTCTAGGGTTGAACTTACGAGGTATTTTGTCCATCTCAGTGATTTATTTATTCTGAGAACGCAAGTTAGGCAACTACCTGGTTAAGTTGAAACTATGGGAAAATACCATTGAACCACGGTAAACGGAAAGGATCATCATTCAATGTCGGCCACCCCGTCTGCACACAATATTTAAGAATTCTCTAAAAAATTAAATTTCCTTCCGGGGAGTGTAAAAAATCTTGGAATATCCGCGAAATTTATAAAACTTTCATTGGATAATGTGAAGTATGAAAAAGGTTTTTTTGCGATATCGTTTATGGATGAATACGCAAAGGGATAATTCATTACGGAAACTTGATTATGGAGTAGAAGAAGATTAAGCCAATTCAGACAGCGGGTTTTCAACAGATAAATTCCTATTCATGTACATACTCATATCATTTCAACTGCAACATTAAAAATAAATTCAACTGGTAAATTTGAAAGTAAATACTTCACAGTTGCGCGCAGACCGAGATCACGAGTTGGACAAACATTCTCGCTACGATTATGATTAATAATACCCATGCTACAGGTGAGATGCCGACGCTATTAAATATCGTTTGCACATATTTATTTGAACTTGTAGGTATGAAACATTGCTAAATCAGGGTGGCTACTAGCTAGTTGCTGTAAAAATTGTATGTCACTGGCTAGTGACATTCAATTTATACTTTCCCTGGATGTACCAAGCATGCCGACCAATAGATCGCAACGAGATCATCCATTATTCGAGTATCATTTCAGCTCCATTTAAACTTTGCTCAAACCTGGAAAATAATGTTTTCCGTACTTTTTTCCAAAGGAAAGTACTAGGCCATACTGAGTTATTACCTAATACAGAGTGTTTTTGTTGGTCATTTACAGATACAGCACGTAATGTATCTAATGTAGAAAGAAAATATCTAACGTAGAATCTATTAAATACTTAGGCGTCACCATCACTGAAGACATGTCATGGGGGAAACACATCAGGGAAATAACTTGTGTAGCAAACCGTGGATAAGGATTCGTAAAAAGGGTTCTAGGCAAATGTGATGAGAGAGTACGAGAAAGAAGCTATTTTACACTTGTCAGGCCTCATTTAGAATATGCCGCTAGTATATGGGATCCGTACGAGGAAGGTTTGATAAAAGAATTTGAGCGTGTGCAAAGGAGATCCGCTAGATTTGTTAAAGGCCGTTATGATAATTGTATAAGTGTTACGAGTTAAAAGGAAGAACTAGGATGTGAATTACTATCAGAACGCAGGTTAAAATGTAGGTTAAACCTTTTTAAGTAAAATCGAAACCGATTTGTTCACAGATGACGTTACATATATATTGAGAACCTCTGCGTATTATGCTAGGTTTGATCAGATTAACAAGATTAGAGAGATAGATTGTCGTACCTATAGATTTAAAATGTCATTTTCCCCGCGCACCATAAGAGAGAACAATAGGCAGCGTAGCAAAGGGATAGGTAGGTGAAATATAGTTAGTCTGTAGTGCATGATGCATGTAATAACAACCAATAATCCCTTTCTTATTATGCAGATACTAACCATCTAGCTGCATGTGACCCTGTTATCTAGCATGTTTCCATTAAATATCCAAGTTGCATGGCAATAGTGCATGTTTGGTGATTTTCACCCCCTGTCACACACCCTCGTGGTGGCTCGCAGGGTATTACGTAAATGTACTGCTGTTGGCTGCAGTTAGGCGGCAAAGCCATTGGAATTTACAGCAGTAGTGTCCTAGTTGGAATGGCTACTCGCACTAAAGCAATATTAATTCGTTAAGTCGTCTCTTAGAAAACCTATGAAATGTCGCCAAGCGTGAAAAAGTATATTGTAGACTTAATTAAACGAATACCACCCTTTGCTGGAAGAATTTCCTGACTTTTCCCTGAATTCTCCAGAAATGCAAAAACTCCTAAAAATTCCATGCTTTCCCGTTTTTCCCAGACGATCGCCACCCTGTGATTCCTACGTCACGAAACTAGTGATTCACCAGGGACAAATGCATGTAGTTGGAACGCAGGTTGGTTGTGAGAGCTAAAATAAACGAGGTAAAATGTAGGTAATGGAAACGAGGCATTGGGGGTGGGTGGGTGTTGGGGCACGTGGTGTGGTGCTGGGGTGTATTGGGGTGTGTGCGGAGTCGGAGGCAGTTGGGGGCGGCGAGATGGGCCTGAGCTCCCACTCGACCGCAACACTCCCCCCTCCATTCCGCTGTATTTTTACGGCCAAGAGGAGCCGCCGTAACCGCCCCCCTCCCGTCCGCCTTCAAGGGCATTTCTCCGCGCCTAAATTATTCCCGGTGGGGCAAGAACAGGGTGGGAGAAATACGGGGGTGAGGAGAGGGAGGATAAAAATGACCCTGGAAACCTCCGCCCAAGTGAGACATATCTTTATTCCGGGGAAAATGAAACCAACTCATGTTCCGCTTAACAAAAGCAATGTAGAGAGGTCAACGAATGAATGAGCTCGACATGGAAATCACTGTCACGATGTCCAACTCAAGAGGAAACGAAAATACAGTTGCGTAAGAAGAGCTTCCTAATTATTGGGGCAGTAGCGAGAGGAAAATATCCAGGAAAAAACATTAGGAGTAGAATAGCGTCAGCGATGGAAGCGTCTAGTAATGCAAGGGAGCTATAGACAGGAACCCCGGGTAAGGATATGAAGATTTGCTGGTGAAGGGCTTGATACGGAATATTGCCTCGTACATGGTAGAAACCTGGACTCTGGAAGTAAGGAGGTCGAGGATAGGCCTTACGCTTTTGAGATGTGGTTGTGTGAGTGACGTTGGAGATAGTGCAGTGAAGGGAAAGGAAGACAAGCGAGGATGTGCTTCGCACGGTGGAATGAAACCTCTGCATGATATCAGGAGGGAAGGTAGTTGGCTGGAAAGCGTAAGGATGGCTTACTTAAAGGTGTGAGAGAGGATAAGGTTTTGAGGAAAAGAAATAAAGAGAAGAGGTTTTTATGGACGGAATGAAGACGCGTAGGATGAATGCGAAACTTAAGAAAGAAATAAAAGAGGTAGATATGGCTCTTCCAGGACGAAAATATGAAGGATTTCATACAATGCTTCATAAAACCTACCTTTACACATTATATTACTTTAATAATGATTAAAGCAAACAGCTCATAGAAGATACAACGTCAAATTTTGTATTCCTTCCACCTTATCGATCCCTACCACCTTCCCTTTTCTACCATCTGATTGAAACTACTGACGCAGACTTAATTATAGGGACGGAATTTTGGTTGTGTAACGAAATCGCAGATAATGAAGGATTCCCGAAGAGTTTCACAGTTTATGCAAAAGATAGAGTCGAAAGAACCGGAGGAGGAATTTTTATTGCAGTGAAGGATTGTTACATTAGTAGGAGGGAGTCATTTTCTGACGATCAGGTAGAAAGCGTATGGTGCTCCATCCAAAATCCTAAAGCAAAAACAATCTACGTGTGCGCTTATTATAGACCACCAGATGCCGATGTAATCTCAATATTAGGACTATGAATTCAAACTCGGTAAATTAACCACTCAAAAAAACGACTGTCATATTATAATCGGTGGGGATTTCAATCTTCCGTTTATAGACTGGGACACATATAGTTATATCACTGAGGGGAAATACAAAGACATTCACATCTCACTCACTGCATCAATTAGTCGCTGCTCCAACAAGAGGGAAAAATACCCTTGATCTTTTAGCGAAAAATATTCCACACATGGTTGTAAACAGGTACTGATAAGGGAATAAGCGACCGCAAGATAGTTAAAGCTAATTTTTCCGTGAGCATGATCAATAAACATAATCCCTAAAGAAAAATCTACTTGTTTGATAAGGCTGACTACGAAGGTATGAAACGAGAGTTGCAAAATTCATTTAATAATTTTCAAGAAATAAGTATCACTGTAATACTGAGGTTTCCTGGAATACTTTCCTCGATGTTACACGATCAATGGCAAATACATACCGAGTCAATAGAAAATAGCCAATGCAGGGCCTAAGTGGTATAACGCGGAGGTTAGGAAAACATTAAAGCGCCAGAGAACAAGTCATGCTACGTTAAAATGGGCAAAAATAAACGAATCCTCCGAAGAACTATACACAGTAACTGAAAATTACAAAATATCTAAACTCTTAGCAAAAAAAGCGTGCCGAAGGGCATTAGCTGATTTCAAAAGTAAAATACTGGGAGAACAATTGAACGATAATCCCAAGGCATTTTGGTCGTATATTAGGGACACTCAAGGAAATAAATCAACAGTACACACGCTTATGAACGTCGAAGGATAAAAGCTAACCAACAGTTCACAAAAAGCCAATTCGTTAAACTCATTCTTCAAAAGCATTTTTAGTACTTATACACCACATATTTTCGATCCGCAGGCAGTTCGTTCCCAAACATGTATGCCTGAAATTATTATAAATTGTCGCGGCATAGAACAGCAGCTAAAAAATATGAACCCCAACAAATCCCCCGGTCCAGATCAAATTCCTGCTCGCGTATATAAAACATTGGCATCAGACATAGCGCCTTACTTAGAATTAATATTTACCAAATCTTTAGTAGATCACGTAGTGCCTAAGGACTGGAGAGTAGCAAATGTCACATCTATATTCAAAAGCGGCGACAGGGAAGACCCTAGTAACTATAGGCCTATTTCTCTCACATCCATTTTGTGGAAGGTATTTGAACACATAATCGTAAGCTCCATTATGAGTCATTTAGACGGTGAGGAATTATTAATAAATAACCAACACGGATTTCGAAAGGGTAGATCTTGCGAAACCCAATTGGCCCTCTTCGTTCATGACATCTTGCTCTCGGGTGAAAATAATGTTCAAGTTGACGCGATATTCCCCGAATTTAAGAAATCTTTCGATAAGGTATCTCACATTAATTTATTCTCAAAATTAGAAGCCTATGGATTAGATGAAAACATTATTAGTTGGATTCATCAGTTCTTACATGGGCGGGAACAAAGGGTTGTCATAGACGGTATCATGTCAAACAGCGTTACATCGGGTGTTCCTCAGGGAAGTGTAATTGGTCCACCTTTATTTCTCTCGTACATAAATTATATTAGCAACGTCGTTAAAAGTAAGCTTTGACTCTTCGCAGACGACGCGGTTGTGTATAGGGATATTAACAATTCCGAAGATAGCGACTCGTTAACAATCGACCTACTTGGTATTCATGCTTTGTGCGAA
The DNA here is from genome assembly GCA_963169105.1 of Ceriagrion tenellum. Taxonomy (NCBI): domain Eukaryota; kingdom Metazoa; phylum Arthropoda; class Insecta; order Odonata; family Coenagrionidae; genus Ceriagrion; species Ceriagrion tenellum. The sequence continues at coordinate 4,760,178 of OY720633.1, forward strand.
AAGTGCGAATGGAACTAAACATAAAAAAGTGCGTAGCAGTCAGCTTTTGGAAAAAGAAAAATAGGCCAGGTAGGGCTTACAGAATTAAAAATACGGAAATTATTCACGCCGAGTCTGTTAAGTACTTAGGGGTCACAATTACTCACGACCTATCTTGGGGAAAACATATTAGGGAAATATGCGGTCAAGCATATAGGAAGCTAGGCTTTATCCAGAGAATACTCGGAAAATGTGATGAGAAAGTGAAAGAAAGTTGTTATTTTTCAATCGTTAGGCCTCATCTTGAATATGCTGTTAGTGTATGGGATCCATATGAAGCGGGGTTGATGTCGGAATTACATAACGTGCAGCGAAGAGGAGCTAGGTTTGTAAAACGATGCTACGATAAGTTTAGTAGTGTGCCTGGATTGTTAGAAGAATTAGAATGGGAATCGCTATCACACAGTAGATTAAATTATAGGCTTAACCTCTTAACTAAATTTCAGGAAAAACATTTCTCTGACGACGTAAAAAAACATTCTATTAACCCCCTCGTACTACGGCAGATTAGATCGCGCCAATAAAATTAGAGAGCTAGATTGTAGAATCGATAGGTATAAAATGACATTTTTTCCGCGTACCATTCGGGATCATAACTGCTGTGATCGTCGTCATGAATAGTGCGAATAGTGACATTAGCTAGACTGTAGATCTTTCTCTTTATATTCTCTACGTTCTTATTTATGCATGATATTTTGAATCGTAGTAGTAGTAGTCTTTGTATCCATTGCATATTGGAACAATTGACGATAGAATGTTTCTTGGTTAGTAGACTTTTAACTGGCGCGTTGCATGTGTGGTACGCTGGTTTCAATGTAGTTTCGGTGTTCTGCCGTATAATTCATGCATGCCTGGTTTGGAAGCACCCCCTGCCACACACCCTTTGGGTGGCTTGCAGGGTATGACGTAGATGTAGATGTATATAGATTTGGAGGATTTTGACTTACTTCCTTTTAAAACTACCTTGACAGGTAGATAACCTAATAATAGTAATTTAAACTTGGAAAAAGAGAGATACTTACGTTGAATTTACTGCACGCAGAGAAGAGGATGGCCGGGGTTAGAGGTTAACTCCCCAAAAGGGGGCAGCAGCCTACTGCCCCCTCTCTGCTTTTCTCTTCACCCCTTCCCCCCACCCCACGCTCGCTCCCCCAACCAAAGGGAGCGAGTACGCGATGCTCGATCGAGGGGGTAAAAAAAGGTACGTTTACGGCCGGTTTCGTTTGACGTCATGAAATGTGCAAGTGGGCCCACGGCTGGAATCGCCCGCTATATTCTGACGCCATCGTTCTTAAAGGAGACCCCCCGGGCGGCGGATTAGAGAGGGGAGGGAGGATGGGGCGGGTCAGACACGTGGGAGGTAAGGACAGGGTGAAATAGGGGTCGGAGGTAAGGCGACGGATGTGCCACAGCTACCTGCCAACGAGACTTGTGAAATGTAACCGATTGGTTGATTTACAACATAATGCTTGTTTCTCAACCAGCAGTGTACATCACATTTCATATACTTCCGGCACGACTCTGGCATTTCAGTGCGTTTATGCAGTTGCTTGATGCGTTAATAAAAGTAGTCCCTGAAGCATTGATGGCATACCTTTAGTGTACGACAACGATTCCCTAACTTTCTCGAGCCACCGCTCCCTTTGTTTTACAAACTTATATCCAACGCCCCCCGGCCGGGCTTCAAAATCATAGCCTACATGGCCAAATCAAGATGATTATGAATATAAAATTAAAATAATTATGATTAAATTAATCTTATTCCGAAAATAGTAGGTGCATGTTTATTCATCCGAGAAAAAGTTAATTATAACTATCATGGTTTAGCCATGTTGAGAGAATAGATGAGATTCGAATGACGAAAAAGATATATGAGAGCGAAATGAATTTTGCGAGAGGTAGAGGTAGGCCGAGAAAGTTGTGGTTGAATGTGGTTGAGGAAATTCTTAGGAGGAATATTGGGAGTCTTAAAAACAGGCGAGCGTGTATGAAGCAGTGGATGGGGGTAAATGATGCAAAAGAGGTTTGCAAGGATAGGTCAGTAGGGAGGAAATTATTGAAGCAGAGTTAGGCGTACAAATATGTATTTATGAGTGAAACTTAGTAACTCTGCCTACCCCGGAAGGGAACGGCGTGATTGGTATGCATGTATGTAATTAGGATCCATCTTCCACCATTCTACTCCTACCCCTTGCTTCTTTTTGCCACCCCTCCCTCAATAGGTTAACCGCCCCCCAAGGGGCGATAGCGCAAATTTTGAGAACCACAGGTGCTGGCAAGTTGTTAAAAGTTCACCATTTAACAAGTATTAACAAGGTTTTGCCAATGTTTTAATTGTCGAAGTTTCGTTAACTTTAATATGGCACTCTGCAGGGCATGTTGGTTATAACGGAACCCATGCCACACACACTTGAGATTGTTTGCAGGGCATTACGTGGCAGTAGATGCTGTGTTCCTTCCCACCGTCGCTAGTCAAATGGCAACGAAAGGGCTCTCTAGAGAAGTTGAGATCGGACACAAACGTACGGACGGGATTCCTACCCTCCCTGCCCTTATATAGGAGGCGGAGTGGGGAGGGGGTCAATGGGCGGGGTTGTGGGAAGGACAGGGTTACGCGGGTTATACGTTGTCTCGGCCGAGTGTCGCGCGTGGAATTCCCAACTCTCCTCGCTTTTATGTGCGGGACGACCCGTTTATTTTTTCATCGGAATTTACGGAATGGAGTTCCTCGGGCGCCTGGAAAGGGAAAAGGATTCGAAGAGAGAGAAAGTAATTGTGGGAGGAAAAAAAAGAACATCGCGAATCCATTCCCGTCCCTGGACCGAAATAAAAAGAGGAGAGAACCACTCGCCCCGTGTCACCGGAGGAACTCTTCGAGATGCCCATTCGGTGAATTATAAATGTACGACGGAGAGGTAAATAAAGGGGAATGGAAGATAGGCTAGAATTACTTTGCCATATATCTGTGCTTTGCGACTCGGAGAAACATAATTATGTACCAATGGGAATTCGATTAATGCACTCCGTGTAAAACGCCAGCTAGAGATAGAAATGGTTTCAGTTGGTATATTGTGTCAGGTAGGAAAGATTTGATAAAAAAGAAAATGGAAGCATGGTATATCACGTACACAAATATGGGCTAACACGCAGAAATCGCGATCATTAACATTACCATAGAAATTCACAAGGAATCAATCACATCCCGAAATTTTTAATTTAACCATTACAACGAAAGACATTCTTCGTATCTCTAGAAGTAGGAAATTTTTACCAGAGATACGGTCTATTTTAGATTAAAAAGACCGTGTATAAAAAAGTATTTTCACTCGACATTGCACAATATTTTGATTATTTTATTATCAACGATAACATTCCAAAGGTTGTACAGCGACGAGAGGTTGTACAGGTTAACATTTAACTTAACATCATTTAAAAATTTTCGATATCAACTACTAGTTTTTTTTATAATTGACCTTAAAGAAGCATTCTCCTTTCTTCTTCATTCAAAAAAATTGTCGTTACCGAATATTAAATAACTTCAAAAGTGGAAATGATTGACGTCTTCAAAATCATAATCTTGTATTTGTAGTTTAGTTTTTTTTAACCACTTCATCTTATCTAAAGGGTAAACTAGTTGACACACGTATTTTATTGACTCAGCGAATAACTAATCGCCGCTTATTCGAGAGAAGAGTCAGTTCATTTTTCGGACAAGGAATGGGAGGTTGGAGAAAGTTATCAGGATAGTAAAACAGGCAAAAATCGATTAGATATGGCAGAAAAAAATGAACATGTGAAAATTCTGCAAAAGGCTGAAAACAGCAAGTGAATGAGATAGTTAAAACTGGTGGGCTGTTGAACGCTTCGATTGCCAGCTGTGTACTGGAAGTACTCCAGGAGGAAAGGAAGAAAAATCTTTTCATTTATCGGCATTTTCGACCGACTATGGTGAGGTAAAATTTAATAATGAGATAGGAGTTGTTAAAAGGCAGGAAAAGGAGTTTTGGAAAAGAAAAATATTGGTACGTCCATGGCAATGAGCAATAGTTTCTGGAGGCCATGTTTTATTTACCATTCATTGCCGCGAACCGTAGAGCACCTGTGATGGCAATTACGTTGTCCAGGCTGTTTTCACGTGCGACACTGCCTCATTCCCTTCCCCCCGCATAAATATCCCTTTTTATTACTCACCCATTCTAAAAATGTTCCCTCCGAAGTTGCTCTCTCCGGTTTATTGGCCCTATAAACACCCTGGTCACAAACCTCGAACAATAAAGCTTTTCTAACCTAAATCCTTCCCAGAGAGTAATTGTCTAGTACGTAATCGTTTTAAATAACAACCATTGTAATCGTTTTACAACAGTGTTGGGTGTTGCGGCCAGGGCCGCAAAGGGAACTCATGTTCGACACATTTTCTTTCCTAATAAACCCAGAGTGAGAGCGGGAGATAACGCAACTGAAACTATGCCATTGAAATGGGAAGAAAAAGACCCATGGGAAATTTAGGAGTCATGTTAGAAGTGCATGAAACGATAAGTTAAGGGAAATGTTAAAATATAAGGAGATTGGCTTTATTTCCGGACAGAAAGCTTTTATCGCGAAGAGGTAGTAAAAGAGAAATTCATGATGGAGGTAATTATGGGAATAAGCCTTCAAACAACCAACCAGAATACGTGTAGGTTAAAATTTCTATCACGATTAATATTAGTGATAAAGAATTCAGCAGTATTTGCTTAGGCTAAAAATATAATGCAATGTAAATATCAATCTTCCGAGAGTTAAAATGGATATTTTCGATGACGAAGAGTGACAAGAATTAAGCTCTTCATTCAAGACCAAGAAAATGATATGACATAAAGATACCTCCATCATCCTATTAGGGAGATGAAATGGCTGCTGGGTATATATTTTTGCACTGGTGGTTATATTCTACATAAATTTTTAGCGCTGGTGTCACGATCATATCTGGAGCTATATTTTTCTTAGTGAAACGTGGTGAAACCTATAAAGATTAGCCCATTCTCTTGAGCCATCACCAAATAAAAATCCATTATCGAGGATATTTAACAATAGCCATTCCCATTTATTACGGGCCGAAAAAACTATAGAAGAAATGAAGGAAACACTCCGGGATTTAAAGGAAAAAATCATAGACATAAGCAATAAGAATTTCAAGGGGGAAACTTTCCTTTAGCTTTAAAATGACTTGGAAAAAGTGAGAGATCCGAACGGAAATCTGGGAGAACCAATGTATAAACAAAACGTTAGAAAAAATTAGCCAAACTAACTCAACAATTCTCTTAAACAGCAAAGGTAACCTTATTTATATCTCAATGTATCCCTCCCAACTGCTATAGCAACGATAAACCTTCCAAGTAAGACCAAAACCAAACCAAAAATCAACGTCCATGATATTCCGATTTTGGATTCTGCCGTGATTCATTATGAACGTAATGACCCGAGATCCAACCGCCGGCCACTTTCTCAAGGGAAGAAAGAGCTGCAGATTTCGATACAAAGAAAGGTTCCAAAAGGATCGTATGTGTGTAACTTATTTCCGAGTTCGGCTGACGCTCTTCATTTAAATGTCTCTCTCACTATGTGCACTTCACTTATTAAGAGAGAAATTAAGATGAAGTCGATCGATCGAAAACATCCGAATTACCACACTAACGATCGAATTCATCCAAATAGTGGTAAGTAAATGAGTGAGTCGACTTATAAGGAAGTTAAAGCGATTTTTGCTGGTGTGCAGATTCGTGTGAAACATTATATACAGGTTCTAATCAGTATTAAAAAAGGAAAAATGGAAAATACAATCAAACCACTTGGTTTTTTGGCAACTCACTGCTAATTCCGCGCGTAATCTTATTGTATAAACATGACATATATTTCGTAATAATTCAATGAGTTTTCTTCAAAACCCGATATACTTCGTTTCTTAATTTGACAACTTTTACTAATAAATGTCAAAATGACACGCTGATTCAAATATAAAAAGGTTTATTTTTATGTACAAATTTTCAGTATAATTTCGTTTACATTTCGAATCGCGCGCCGAAATAATTTGTAAATAATGGGAAATCGAGCAAGCAATGGGTAATACCTTTTTAGGTACCCATTACCACTAAGGAAGATAATCTGGTAAATAGTAATAACTTTAACGGAATGTAGACTTTAGGGCTACGTAAGGTTAAATTTAATGTTAACTTTAATGAGACTGAAACTCAATTACTAAGCAAAATAAAGTTTAGCCATAACATACATCCATCAAGGAAACAAGGAGAAAATAAAATCTTTGACCATTTCCACTACTTCATATACAAATAGTTCCAGCCATAAGCAGATGGTCCACGGATTTTTTTCGACTTATTTTTTTATTTTTATATGTGCACCCAATGACCCGCTATTACCACCTCAACCACCATAAGAAAGGACCATCATTTCAGGCATGCCCGATAGCATACCATGATTTTTAACTTAAATCATAAAGTAAGATTGCCACAATCGAATGGAGTAAAAATATTACTTAGTCATCGGTTATTTAACGAAGATTTACCGGTTAAAATATTATGTATTGTTACGCAGAAATGCATTGTCTTAATGGCAGGTCGATGGAATCCCTCCACATAAAAAAACTCTATTTCTGCTATTTTTTATTGAATAGGGCACACTTTGTTTTCCACAATGAATTTAATAACTTGCAACCATGGTTTCGACGAATAACGTCATCATCAGGTGAAGATACATGACAATGACGTTAATCGTCGAAACCGTGGTCGCAAGTCATTAAATTCATTGTGGAAAAACAAAGTTTACCCTATTTATTCAAATGTTTTGCAAATTCCACAAAGTATCGTCGGAAACCACCAACTTCCATTTCTGCGAGAATAATATTGTTCGAAAACTTGTGACACAAGCACTATATATAAAGGCACTTAACATATTTTTCTCAGCTTAGGTCATCGATAATGTAAAACGAGAGTTTATATTTAAATGATAGACTTCTGCTTTGGGTCAGAGCACATAGCCGACATACTGCAATGAATTTGGCAACGTTGCCAAGGGAAACTTCTGCAGTTTACTTTGATTAACATAGGTATATTATTCCAATAAATACCAAAATTAAGCATTTAATAAACATTTTTATAGCCTGAAGGTAGTAATACCCTTCCCTTATATCAGGGGGGGGCCAACCCGCGGTCCGCCTTGAACATTTTTCCTGCCCGCGAGATTCACCAAATGCTAATACAATAACTTTAACACAATAATAATAATTCATTATGTTTCAATTTTTCACACCAACAAAATGTCTATAATGGGTCTAAATCTAATATGGGGTCATATAATTTTATATGCGGCCCGCGGAGTTATGATGCATTTCCAAAGTGGCCCGCAAGATCATTTTGGTTGGCCACCCTGCCTTAGATCGATATAAAATCATGTCGAAGTGGCAATGGGGGCTGGGTTTAGTAAATTTTCTGATTTTGGTGACTATAAAAAAGTTTCGGTTTAATGCTTTGCCCTATGAAATTTTAGCCGAAGCATGATTTACATGAAATTAAAAATATATACATATACAACGCGCAGCAGTTCTAAATTTACTCATTACAGTAAATTTTATTAATCTTAAGAAAACAGTGCTTCGAAGAGCAGGTTCCTCATTTGAAGCAGCAGTTTAAAGCGAAGGAGGAGGGTGTGAGCCCGCCTCGGGATACTGATGGGTGACGAGAGGATTCAGCGCGGCGCGAAAGTATAAAAAGACCGCGGGTCGTGCCAAGGAGGAAGTTGCGCGGTTCCGCGTTACAGCCTCGAAGGTCAACGGAAGCTCCTTCGAGCCGCAATACGCGGCAGGAGCGCGCGGAAATGAGGAAACGTGAGAAAGCCACCTCACCACATAATGCGAGTCACTCACTCGCCATTATCGATCGAAACTATTGCGAGATCGAAATTTCGTCAATAGAATCAAAACTTAAAAGAGTGGGCGGCACGCTATCATGCTTTGAGTGAATAGTGCATTTCAGGCAGAAGGGGTGAATGACAATTTTCTAAGCATTGCATTGAACAAATGAAATTAGGCTTAAATTATTATGGCTTGATTAAGTAACTGGCTACCTCACCGGCAATTCGGAGATCCAGGTTCGAACCGCAGTCAAGTCAAATTATTTTATTTAGACCGAATTTCATCCTCTGGGGTAAAGCAGGAGTGAAATAAGCTCTCAATCACACAAGAAGAAAAATATTTTCTAACGCATGCATAATGGTACAGAAATGATAAAATTCAATAAAAGAAATACAATCCTCTGAGAAAAAAAGAAAATTACTTATGTAAAGGATTTATTCAAATCAGCCCACAACATCAACTGAGTTCACAACCGATATCATAGACAGCTTATGCACTTAGAATATCCCAAATATGCCTGATGATTAGCCACATCCCTTATATACTTAGACGCAGACGAAGGTGATACTTAAATGAAAAATTACTCCGTTACCGTGAGGAATTGCTAGCATTGAGAATTAAGTTAGTCCAAGCGACATAGTTCCTTAGTCATAATACAGACCATATTCCAATTATAAGTTTTAATTACACCAGCTGCAGGACACATCAATTAAATATTGCATTATTAATGGTGCAATAATATAGTTTAATGTGACAGAATTTGTAAGTAATTAAATGAAAATATCTTGATAAATCTTTAACTTGACTCATTTTTTTCGTGCTGTGCGTTTGAAGCTCCTTCAAAACGGAAGGTTTTTTTGTGATACCCAAGAACCGACTGCGGTGACAATATGATTAGCTTTCAAATATAGTCGAGAAAACATACATACTATACGCTGTAATTTTTTTACGAAATCAAAGAGTTAGAAATACCTCATTTTGTAAATTATGTCTCTCCAGAGTGCATGCACGTACCGTTTCCCATGTAAAAGGGCTGGTATTGATTGGCAAATATCTCCGAAAGTAATGTGATAAGGGTAGAATTTTTTGTGTCATTGGATAGGTGAGATAGTTTTCTTTAAAACGAGACCAAATTCATTGATTTCTAAATAAAATTATATTTCGCGCGGACTACCTTACGTATGCAGGACTACGACTGCGCAACCTTTGGAGGAGCCGCTGGCGAAAATGACGAAATACAAGCGTTGAAGAAATTCGTCTCACGACCACTGGAGGCGAATAGCAGTGGGAGGGGTGGGTGGGATGTGGGGTGGAGGGGAAGGGGTGGAAGGCCGGTGAAGGACGTTGGCAAGGCGACGAGACGTGAGAGGAGGGGGCGCCGCGAGTGCAACGGCCTTGCCGCACCCTGTCTCACCCGCCCACCTCCCCATCCCCCTTATCACTCACGGAGGGCGGCGTGATACGACAGATTGGATGAGACGAAAGAGGTCAGCAAAGTAGACGAAGAAGACCCGACAAAAATGTCTAAGTTCTTATTCAGGGTAGCTACTGATATCCAATTTCCAAATTCCCTGACCTTTCCCAGACTTTTCCCTGATGGATTTACCAATTTCCCTGACCGGTCGCCAAAATGTGAACTATTATTGGAATATTTTTTCTGCTTAATTTAACTTTCTACGGCAGCTTTAAGTTTTCTAAATTTTCTAATCAAGTCTCGTACTTTGCAAACTGCAAGCATGTATTTACTAGTGTGCTCCAGCTACTTCTTGAACTGAGTTTCGGAAGTTAAAAAAAACGCGAGGTAAAATTTTCCGAACAGTATAGCCTCGGATTCCATTTAATGAGCGTAATACATTGTGATCACGATTTTTAACATAACTAGGCAAATATCGCAATAAGGATACACAAAAGGGATACATTGTATATATACGTCTGATTCACAACTAAATAACTAAGATTCACAACTGAATACTCCACGAATTGATGGTGCTCATTTCATGCACGTCAGCGACGGACGTTAGTTTCAGTTGGTGAAATAAATGGCGGGAAAGACTGGTCGATAAACGTAATGGTATAAAAATAACGAGGATTCCTATTCCAGTTTCTCCCTGACTGTTACGAGAATTCCCTGACTTTTCCAGAATTTAAAAATTCCCTGTCAATTCCAGGTTTTCCCGTTTTTTCCTGACGATCGTCACCCTGTTATTCTGCGAGGACTCCACGCGGTCGAAGCTAGGAAAACCCGTAGGTGCTACGTCAAAGCCTCCGTAAAAAAAATATTTTCATTGGCCCTATTTGAATATTTCGTCGCAGGGACGAAAAAATTGAGTCACTGTAGAGACTAGGTAATCCCGAAGCCATAAAGAATAACCCCGGGAGGGTAATTCTCGGCTTGGTCTCAGGATTTCAGTCTCTCGACAGTGGCGAAACATTTACGTCACAGCTATGACAACTTCAAATAGGGCCTCCCAAAAAGGTTGAGATTTTTCGGGGGGTTTGACGTCGGATCCAAGGATTTCCCGAGGTTCGATCGTGTCAAGTCCATGGCGAACAAGGTCCCGGGCCGCCGCGAAATCCGACCGAAGGCGGTCACTCGGACACAAACACGAGCATAGGACGGAGACAATGCATTTCCAATGAGGCGATTCCAGTAGCTAGTCCTTTTATTCAATTCAACACAACGGGCGGGGGTTTTTCCCGAATCCTTTCCCATTGAGAGTGCGATCCATTGAATAAGCCTCTCCTGGGGCGACCCTCTGGTCAACGAACAAGGGAGTGCTCGCATGTTCGTCGCTTAGCGCGAATAAGACTAGCGCTGCACAGTGGCCTGACATCGAAAATAACTGGCCAAAATTCTAAATACCCTTTTTTTCACTACGGAAGTTAAAACTTTACGTGGCCGATTTCGATTGATGGTTACAAGTGGCTTCGCATTCACCTTCTCATGATTTCTTCTTATAGAAATTAGAAGCGGCTCAAAGGTCAATAATTTTTGTATAAAAATGCCCCATCTTCTATTTTGCCTGAAAACCTTCGAGTTCAAACTATTGAAGGACCCCTTTGATTTAATATAGGGAATAAAAATCTGGTATATCTATTTAACATCTTATTGGTCGGAAATTAATGTAATTTGTCGGTCATTTGGCGTACCGCACATTCGAATTTGCAGAGAATATGGCTTGACAGTCACGCCGCGCCCCCGACCGACCCGACGAGTAACTACACTACTGTTTTACCCTGAATGAGGACAATTGCCACGCACGGGAGGTTTAAGAAAAGGGCATTCAAGAGAAGATACCTAACTCAACAAAAATAATACGTACCTATTGTGAATCAAAAATGTGAGTAGGTACCTCTAGCAAATGGTAATTTAAGAAACAATAAAGGAGAATGACATGTCGATACCCAATATCCACGTATTAAAAATACCGATCAGTAATCTTCATTTCACATTCTTTCTTCCTCTTTGGAGGAACTCCCATACCAGTTCATCAAGGGATTCAAATTCAAAAATAATTTAAACTCCGCTTTTTTATTAATGCTATGTTTTCCAAATCCGGCAGTACATCTTAGTTAGCCATATGCCATTCTTTCTTTAGCGAGAAAGAACGAACCATAAAAACCACCAGTATCATGAAATTCACAATAAAGAGAAGATACTAAATGACAAAGTGTCACTTGAAATCCGTTTCGAAGAGCAAAATTGTTAAGACGAGTAGACAAGGAGCTAAAAATGAAACCGCACCCTGAACAATCCCTATCAACTTATATGAAATGACAATGCACAAATAAACCCTTAACCAGTGACATGCATTTCTTGTCACACAACCAGTGACGTGCGGTTTGGGAGACCGCAATTATTACTTATTAATAAAATATTTTATGATAATTTTATTGTCTGCCGATTTAGTGATGTGAGGCCTCACAGACCGCTCATTAAATTCAAACTTCATATTACAGAAATACAAGATAAATTTATAAAATCTTGCGGATGCTACATTCTCATTAGAAGAAAATATGAAGGTAACAAGAATTAAAGACGTTTTTGAAAATAATTGTTTGAAAATATTCATAATGAAAAATGTCAGCGGTCTGGCAGACCGCACGTCACCAGTTAAGGGTAAATTTGAACTAAATCTTTCACCCGAGGAGACAAGTGTACGTTAATGGTATTTAACCATGATACGGACGCGTAAAAGCGTACTCATAACACTCACTCAATTGAAAACTAGGCAGATCGACGCGGTTCAGCGATGAAGACCAGAAAACAAGACATCGTCAACAGCTGAGTCTTACCTGGAAAACAAAGAAGCAAGATTTAGTTCAAATAATCTAAAATTGCGGGAAAATGTTAACTAAGGCTATACACTAGCTTAAATTATAACTACAGCGACTCTTAAACAAATAATTTCCGTCTGTTTAGTACCCATTAATAAGTGATATCAGGGAAACTAATTCAGATAACACGGGGACCGAAATCCCAGCTTTAATAGCGCAAATTATCATATACATACGACGCATTTCGCGAAGAACATATGAGAGTGAGAGTGAAGAGCGACTTCTTCACAGTCACAAAGAAAACTACCTTCAACATATTAGGATATTCGTATTATTTTACAGTATAACAATAATGATTAACGATTCTTCAAGGAAGGCACGACGAAGATACCAATTGAGCTTCAAGTTTTTACATTCCCAAGAATGATCTTTAAAATTATCGAAATAAATCGACTTTTAAGTAACTACTCACCTTCCATGAGGACCAGAGCTAATACCAGTAGCAGTTCTGATCCACGGGATAACAGTAAAACGTCGAAGAAGGACCAACATGGTGAAAACTGTACAGAGGTTACAATGGATTTTTATTGAAATAATGTTCAAAGAAGCTGTTATTAGCTTCACCATATAGCTCGCAACCACACGCATTTCCGCATAATATCCATGCGTAACTACAAAATAAGTAACCTATTCACCATTAATCTGAGGAAGGCACTACTCATCAGATATGAACTCCACCAATCTCAATGTGGATGTGAGGTTGATTACGCTGGGATTAACAGCCACGCACTGGAAATAGTACTCCATTTTAATCGGTGGCGTTCAACAATCATGGGTATGCCATGAAACAAGGGGCCCTAGTTGTCCGAACTACAACCACTGAAACAATTTTAGATTAACTATCTAAATGTTATTTGATGTCGTTTGAATGACCTAAATATCGTCAAGTGTATTCGATCAGGATTATAAGAAGATACTGAAATGCAGGAATGGCGCGATCACAGAAAGTACTTCATTTTCCGAGAACTTGCGATCCGAACAGACTAGGATAAAAACTACTTCCTCCGAAGAATCAAGCACCAAAGGAAAAAGTATTTTCATCGATGACAATCACACACTGCAATTAGAGGCATTTAAATGGATTAATGAGTAGGATGTCTCCAAGCCAAAGGCATTTTTAGGACTTACGCTTTGCTACTGTCTCAAGAAAACTCTTAAAATTTCTCACCTTCGTTCAAGAATAAATCACTTCGTGATTTTCCTCACTTTTTAACACAATGGAACGGTTTTGCTATTATAACATCATTAGAGTTCGAACCTCATTTTTCATATTTCAAACTCTGATGGATGATGTAATAATATTGAAAACGGTCATTCATACTAAAGAAGGGTGAAAAATTGAAAAAGATTTACATTTTAAGTATGTCAAAGTTACTTCGCCAATATTCAAGTGTATCCTACATATGTACAATTTTTCTCTAGACATGGTCCATATCTTTCACCTTTTGAGGCAAGCTATAATACTCTATAGGTTAAGAGAGGCAAGGTACTTTGACAGAAATGACAACAGCCAATGCACGGGAGGGTTACCTGGCCAATGCTATCATATTGAAAACTGAGCGATCGGAGAAGTAATTAGAGGGTCAAGGAAGAAGATAAGGGTCTCTTCGCTGCGACCGGGAGGCAAGGGCCAAGGTGCCCCAGGGGCGGAAGGGGTCCAGCAAGAGGGTGGATCCAATGGAGGGCGGCCGTATTTGGAGGGGCGCGAGCGGTTAACGCCCCCTCTCACAGGAATCCTTCCATTCCCACTTGAACTCCCCGCTCCGTGTCGATGCGCTCTCGGGCGATTGGTTTCGAATAAAAAATCGGATGCAGGCGGGAGAGGGGTCAATGGCTCCCGGTTAGAAAACAGATTATAAATAAACGGCTCCCTACACGTGCCACCGATGCAGCAGCTCTCGAAGGAATTTATCCCCCACACACAACGGCGTTTTCCTTCGAATTTTTTTCTGAAATTCCACATACCCACTTGGGAAACCTCTTCAGGTTAAACGCAAAAATTTCACACTAATCAATGAGAAATGGTTCTAAGAATAATGCAGAGAGAACGCAACGGGTCATTCTTGTCAAGTACTTGCTCCGCAAAATCCCGAAAGAAGCTTTTCAATAATAATCACAGCATCGCCTTGGACAAACATGTAAAGCAGTACATTTCTTATCTCAAGCCACTGAAATTCTTCCTTGGTCAGACGCAACTATTGTTTGTGTTCTGTCTCAATCTATTTGCTGCCAAGATAAGAGTCTCTATTTCAAAATTTCCACCCAACGATCATTACACTAATAGAAGTAAGAATTGACAGAAGAGTAAGACAAGGATGCAACCTCCCACCAGAACTGTTCAACATGTACTTGGAGGAGGCAATAAGAGAAGTACAAGATATTGGATTGAACGGAAGTAAGATCAAAGGAGAAGAAATAAGTATGCTCCACTTCGCAGATGGTATCGTGGTAATTGTAGGAAATCTTCAAATATTACTGACCTAGTTCTCCAAGAATAAAACCAGAAAATAAACTAGACGAAGATTAAAATCCTGGTATGTGGAAGAGAGAAATTGAACGCAAATGTCATACTGAGGGGAAATAAATTAGAGCAAGTAGATTCCTTTACCTATCTCGAAGTACCATCATATAGGACGGAAAGAGTTCAGGACATCAAACGAAGAATAGCCCGAGACAAGATGGCGTTCGTGGTGAAAATACTACTTCTGTGATCTAAGACGATAGAAATACAAAAGATAAAACGATGTGTGAAAACTTATTAGTAGAGCGTGGTACTCTACGGTTCGAAAGCAATGACCTTTGGAAAAAACACACCAGAAAAGACTAGAAGGTTAAGAAACCTGAGCCTGGAGGAGGATGCTGAAGATAAATGGAAAGAAAAAATAAAAATGATGAAATTTACAGAGGAGTAGAAGAGGAAAAGACCATAAGAAACCCCACAAAGAAAAGAAGAACCATAAGGATTGGACACACTATGAGGCACAAAGAATTACTGGAGAAAATATAGAAGAAAAAATAGAGAGAAACATCCCAAGATAGACTCAGGATTACACATTAAGACCAAATTAAGAGGAAATTACATATGAAGAGCCATCAGGAAGCAAGGGAACTGGCCAAAGATACGAAAGAATGGATGACTGCGGTCAACCAACCTTAGGATTGAACAGCCAATAATAATGATCACTACACCATTTGTGGAATATCCGAGTATACTTTTGGTTTCCATCCCAATACTTCTTATTTTAGACATTAAACTTTTATTTTTCTACTTTGGCCATTTAAAGTTTAGTTTTCTTTGAACTTTCCACGGGCTACTTCACATTTCCGATGCCTTCTTTCTTCCATTCCTCTCTAAGACCACACATTTCAACATCCCAATATTATACTTATTCTTAAGTTCCTGGTTTCATAACTCCTAAGCAATGAGTTCCATATCTAAAGGTATTTCCACCTCGAAACCTTTTACTGAAATATTACACCATTTTTGCACTTTTTTATTTTTATGAAGGCTAATATGCATACACGTATGGTTAAAAAGAGAATGGGAAAAAAATTACGACTCAAACAAAAAAACAATGATGGCATTCAAAATATTTTTAGCCGATTGCCCATACACGAGAAAACCACCGACATGGAAAAGGTTCAAAATATTACTGCTATTACTAGGTGATCTAACGGTTAATGTAGGTTTAAATGGAAGTAAATTGGTAAAAATTCCCTACATTTTTACATTTACAGGCCCGTGTCTACCAATATTTCTTTTTACATTCCCGCATACGTCAACCCTTCTCCATCTCGTTCATAAAACCTCATAATCATAATCTCTCCATTCCCCTTGATACGGCCTTGAGAAACACATCGCCTATAAACACCCCCGCCACCACCTTGCCTCCTCCCTATCTCATCCTAAAGCATTCGTTACTCACCCACTGCAATAAGTAGTACATTATGATTAAGATACACACGGATAGGAAACATAATACTTTAAAACGGCGAAGAAACGTGAACTTCATCAGGGGAAAGAGCAACCAAGAACGTTTGAAATGAACGCAATTTGGGTTAGGGTTTAAGATCTGGCTTTTATTTAATATGAGTGTTGGCCAATCATTTCTCATAATCGTAATGAATACTTGTGGTAACCTAGGAACTTATACATTCCAGTCATTTACATTATTAATATACCTATATAAATGGACAGATAATCTCGTGCGAAGCGGTTGGTTCGAGAAATGAGTTCGAAGAGGGAAATTGGAAAAAAAATAAAACTGCAAGCGACGTGTACAAAATGGGTCCAGAGGGGAAGATGAGAGCTCGCCATCTCATTTATCGAGAAATTCTAACAGTGAGGTCACTTCCCTGAGGCCAAATATAGTCTCGGAAAAGATTTCCCTCGAAATGAAAACTTCGCCAGAAGCGGAAGTGGAGTTACGAATTATCCGCTTCGCGAACACCCGGAGCCGCCAAATTATCTCAACTCCAGTCTTTGAAACTTCGAAACTTCTTACAGCACGACCAACTAAGTCACTTCCATTAAAACTGGATTCTAATACTGCCAATCATGAAGCAGCAGTTATATTCCAGGAAGTCACTTTTATGAAGAGAATTTCCCATGAAAAATCGAAAATAAAAGCCAGAATTGCATTCACAATGACATTTGAATATCATTTAAACTTTAACGTGAATATAGAGGAACATACACTGAGAAATTCTATTTTCATTGAATCAGAGAAGAAGGAAGTATCAAAAAAACTATTTCGAATGCATGAACAGTAAAAAATAATGCTTACTAGAACATCCAATGAAACTCATTACAAAATTAAAAGGTGTACCTAATATGATAAAGTATATTCTATCATAATAATACAGATTCCATTAGCCTTCACTTGTAATTGATCACGATTCTGCGGATGAAATGGCAATCACTGAAGGAGAGCACATTCGACCCTACAATTACAACCAGTCTTTAACAGCGTCACTTACGCTAGCTGAATGCCTCTCGGGTGTACCAAAAAACGTTTACCTTAGAGATGTAGAGACCTTCGCAAACAATATCTAGACAGGAAATTTGGGTATTGCCGAGAAGATTAGGGACTCGACCGCTTGTGGGTTGCATGTGATTAGGTCAACGTTGGCGGTTTCATATGTTAAGCAAAAGTCAAAGCTCTTACGCTGTCACTTGTTAACGCGGTGTCAACTTTCCCGAGCGTCTCTCAACCACTTTGTCATGGGTGCACAAATCGATGTCTGATTAGGCCACTGAGAGCTAATAAGACTCATATCCTTGTCTTTTCTCACAGATTTTCGGCAGGGGTCGTACTGAATATTTCGCCAGTAGAAAACTGCAAATGCTTTTCTCTGTCATTCAGCAGTCTGACCTTAGTGAACGAAGAAAAAATTTTTGATATCATATTTCATAGCGAATTAAATAAGCCACATTCCGTCAATACAGTCAATTTTAAATTAATTGTTAAATTCAGAACAGGTGTGTTTCAGAGTGACACAGAGAATATCTTTTTGACGCCGCTGACCATCTCTGGGTCCAAAAGAAGCGATAAATGAAGGGATATGCACTGTCACAAAATAAGGAACCATAATAAAAACTGAGCTCCACTGTTAACACTCTCAAATTACATTTAACCTTTTCACCTCCCTACAATCTTCCCTTTCAGACCTTTGAATGGCTGATGTCTTATCACTCTTTGCCATACGCGCATACGGTGGCTTGCAGAGTAGTATGTATATGTGAAATACTGAAACTAAATAACTTAATGTATCGAAGGGTATTGGAAAATCATCAATGAACTTGTAACCAGAATTTAAACTAAGAAAGTTATGTCGATATATTTCCCTGACTTCCATCTTTACTTCTACAGTTGCACATAATTAATTAATCTTTGATCTGCAAATACGGGTTGGAATGAGAGATCGGAGATCAATTATTCCATCTATTTTACTTAGGGCACTTACTGGTATCCTAAGGGAATTGTTTAAAGATTCACGAAGGAAGCCAAAAATTCCAACGCTGGGAAAATGAGCCAGACCCACGACGTGCGCCCGGCGCGGCGTGGCTATCGGGAACATTCGGAAGAGGGCTTGAATAAGAAGCAACAGCCGCGATGGAATCTCGACGAATGCAGGCTGGCAAACGAGATGACTGACGGGAAGCGATGGAGAAATTCAGAGCAGGGCGAATACAAGACGTTCCGGTTCATCTATTACGTTCAACAAAGATGGAAGAGGGGCAGCGTCTCACATAGTTCGCAAACAGAAATATGATATTGAATTATGCTAACACTTTATGTCATTGAAATATCCTACATTAACTCTTTTCAAGGGATGAAATTCTGCAGAAGTCAAGGCAATAGTAAGCAACGTGCAAGGCTAATGGAGAATGGTTATCTAACTCTCAGCGTGCTTACTTTAAGTTCTCTTAGCTCGGGAGATATTTGTACCCATCCTTCGAGAATCACCGAGAATTTATTTCCCTGAACAAATGTTTCCACTATATTAAGATCAATTTTCCGCTATGGGTAAATAGTAATGTGGAATATTTTGGGTAAAAATATTTGGGCTGCTGTATGCAACAACAATGATTAGGATTTTTGCGGTGCTATAAAATTAAGTGAAATTTAATGGATTTATTTCGTAAAAAGAATTTAGAATAACCACCAGCTTCAGAAAGTGTCTGACAAGCTATAAGCATTGGAAATTCCTGATCTTTTAAAATAAAATTCTCTCTATTGAGCATATGCGTACAATTCTCCATGGAAATCGGCTTCTATATCTCGACAAGAGGGGCGGTAAGTCACTTATATTTTGATATCGAAAGAAATATGAGATATTTTTCGTTGTCATAACAAGCCAAAAATTTATTGAATTTTTTGCGACATAATATTTCGCTCACACTACCATGAAGACATCCACAGATTCGGAATAACGTAGACTTAAAAAGTAAGACGATGAAGAGTTTGTACGTGTCATATCTTTTCCCTGCTCACGATTCTTAAACATGCTATACCACCGCTAAGCGTGCACCTGCCAGTGGATTCGGTCGAACATTGAACCTCCACGCGATTATTCGGTGATTCTGGAACTCAGGCGGACACGGACGCGTCCGAATCTGATCCTTTATCCGGAAACGCAAGAGGAGGAAATGGAGATAGCTTAAAAAATAAAATAAACACACGCGGAAAAAAGAACGCGGAAAATAATGGAAGACGGGAATTGGACGAGAGGGCGAGAGAGAGGGTGGAGGGGTGGGGAGGAATGGAAGGTAGAGGAGGAGGGGGAGAGGCGAGGAGGTAGGGAGGGAGGAACAGGAAGGGGGTGCGAGGGCACTCCGGGAGCATCGGGAATTGGAAAGCGAACGATTTGTATGGAAGGGCCATAAATACAGAGGGCGCGGCGAAGAGGAAGGGAGGGAGAGAAAGGGGCAGGAGGTGGCGCAGGACGGGTTTATTTCTAAGCTCGCAGGGTGGCGGTGAGAGGGGAGGTTGAGAGGAGAGGGTAGGGGGGGGGACTATCGTGGGTGGTAAAAGGGAGAGGGGGTGGGCGAGAGGGCGCTGGGAAGGCGTGTGAAAAATAAATTTGGCGCCCTTGGAAGGAGAAGAGAGTGAGGATAGGATAGAAGGAAGCGAACACAAAGCAGAACATAAGGAAGAGGGAAGATAAGATGAAGGAGGGGGCCAATACAGGAGAGATAGAGAGAGATGAGGGCAATTAAGTGGGATAACAAGTGGCATAATGGCAAAGCACGCATGACAGCAAGACGGATAGCAGAGATTAGCATAAACCAGTGGTTTATAAAACCTTTTGAGACCTGTGACCATTATACATATGTATCACCGAATGCGGGCTTGAAATTATAAGGCCTGAAGAAGGGCATAGTCCAAGACATTTACAGAAAAGTATATTTTTGAACAATACTAACAAATGCACATTAATAGATAAGGGCTTTCAAATTCCAACAAAGATGAGGCATTTAAATAATTAGACATGAGTGTATCGTTGCATGAGGCAAAAACATAATCTTGGAGAAAATAATAATAGAACAGGCAGCAGTTTTTCCAGGTAAGGGTGTGGAGGAGATTGAGACTGAGCGGTGGGCGGAAAGGAAGACGAACTAGAAAGTGCTTGATATGGTGGACGAGGAAAAAATTTTGGATGAGAATCTGAAGGAGGTAAAGAAGGTGAACAGAAGAGGTAGTAGGGGTCGATGGTTCGCTAAAAGACCGTAATAGATGGAGGGGCGTTGGGCAAGCGGGAATGAGGAAGAAAGAGAATATATTTAATGCATGGGATGAAGGTTAGGGTATGCCACGGTGAAAAAAGAAACTTGGTGGACAAGGCCACGTATGATAAAAATCACGACAATTTTTACTCATTTCCATCTATCGTATCTATTATTTATTTATCTATTTTTCTTATAATGTTAGGAGAACGTAGGTTGTAATAGGCTGAATGGACTGGAAAAGCTAATGAGTGGCAATGGGATGCTTATGGCCGTGATTGGGTGAAGGATATTTGGCAAACTGGGAAAGGGAAGAGAGAGAATAGGTTCAATGGATGGGATGAAGAGGGCTGGGACGTTTTCTGAGATGACGTAAGAAATATTATCGGTAAATATGGGCCTCTAATTCTAAAAATAGATAAATGATATATAGATAAGTGGAAGTAAATAAAATTTGTCTAAATTTGTATTAACCATGGCCGCCAATATTTCTTTTTTTTTCATCTCAACATTCCCAGTTTGCCAAATATCCTCCACCAAATCACGATATTAAGTAACCATTTGCCCATTATTACCATTTCAGTCCATTCAGACTTCTACCACCTACTTTGCCTCCACGATCATACCGCGAGGAAAGCCAGAAGAAAAACTACCTTAAGTAGAACAAAGCGTTTGAACATAAGCATAGACTTATGAGAAAGAGATTATATTTTACATATAAAAATAAAATATAAAATAATGCTATGATAAGTTTACTAGTTTGTCTGGATTGTTATAAGAATTGGGATGAATCGCTATCGCAGCGTAGATAAAATTATAGGCTTAACCTCATAGATAAATTTCAGGAAAACCATTTCTCTGACAACGTAATAAACATACTATTAACCCCCTCGTACTACGGCAGATTATATCGCGCCAATAAAATTAGAGAGATAGATTTTAGAGGCGATAGTTATAAAATGTCATGTTTTCCGCGTACCATTCGGGACCATAACAGCTGTGATCGTCGTCATGAATACATCTACATCTACGTCATACCCTGCAAGCCACCCAAAGGGTGTGTGGCAGGGGGTGCTTCCACACCAGGCAAATATATATATAGTGCAAATAGTGACATTAGCTAGACTGTAGATCTTTTTCTTCATATTTTCTACGTTCTTATTGATGCATGATGTAAATATTGATGTTCTTATTTATGCATGATATTTTTAATTTGTAGTAGTAGTCCTTGTACCCATTGCATGTTGACCGATTGGCGATAGAATGTTACTAGTTAGTAGATTTTAATGGGCGCGTTGCATTCGTGCTACGCGGGTTTCAATGTAGTTTCGGTGTTCTGCCGTACAATTCATGCATGCCTGGTGTGGAAGCACCCCCTGCTACAAACCCTTTGGGTGGCTTGCAGGGTATGACGTAGATGTCTAGATGTAGATATGCTTCGGAGGGGATCCACCAAAGAGGAGGCACCATCACGGAGAAGGGGTTGAAGGGAGAAAGGTGAGAGAAGGAGAGAAAGAGAGTGATAGACCAATAAATATGCGGAGATAAGGCAGCGAAAGAGAGAGAAAGATAGAGAAGAGGGAGGTTAAAAAAAGAGGAGAGGGAGAGAGGGCAATAAATTTGCAGCAAGCAGGAGAGAGAGAGAGAGGGGGGGGGAGAGCGGGTAGGTATCGAGGTTTTGGGCGAGTCTGCGAAGGGGCGATATGGAGTGTGGCGGGGAGTAGCCCACGGCAGTAAAGGCGATAATGATGGACGCGTAGCTGAGAAAGGGGTTCCTCGAAGGAGGAGCAGGAGCAGTGGGGGAGCTGCAGGAGGGAGGGAGGATGGATGGCTCCCTGGAGGGAAATAGGGTGGCGCGAGGGGGCAGGAGGTTGGACAGGGTTCGGGAGTCGGCGATGGAGGCGTAGGGTTAAGGGTGAAACGATGGCGAGGAGAAACATAAGAACGTGTAGATTAAGAAGGAAAGAGAGAGAGGGAGAGAGAGAGAGAGAGAGAGAGAGAGAATGAGAACGGGAGAGGATTTCCTCGTCGTCGCCCGTTGCTCGCCCGTGGTGAGTGTGTACCGGACGGCGAGATGGACGGCCCGTCCGCACGCACCGCTATTCACTCCCATCCGCCTTCTTCTCGACGAAGGAGGGAGACCACACTGCCATACGCCCCCTTCCAGTGTTCATAAATGCGTTGGAGAGAGAGGATGATGAAAGGACAACTCCGCTCAAAATACTAACGCCTCACGGCACACTCGGACTACTCACGCCTTAAAATGTGAAGAGGTATCGTGGGTCACTGATTTGAGTGCACATTTCGCTCATTTTACAAGTTAATCAAAACAATTTGGTGCGTGCGTTGGAACTCACCATTCATGCAGTTATGAATATGATTCAAGAATCACATAATTTTTTTAATTTCTTTCCTTATGTTATGATTAGCGTTCTCTGCGCGGTATTCGAAGTTAAGATGAAATCGCAGTGAAATAAGTTATTTCCTGATATTATACTCGATGTGACTCCTTGATATTGGTAAGTATTTGTTATAATTAGATGAAATTAATTATTTCACGTTTAGAAGAACATTTGTACATATGTAATCGAGTCATATTAGGAAATGTGTAGTGTATGCCAAGGTTTCATGTGCCACTTTCTCCAAACTTCCTCAAACTATAGCCTCAAAGGCCTGTTTTTGGCTAATTTTGACTTTCATACTGCGAAAATCTTCATATTAAAGTTATAGCTGACATTCGGATGCTGTTTCACTGAGGCGATATCATTAATTCCACCATCCACGTAAACGTTTTCTTTCCTAATACAATTCGTCTTATGACATTCTAAGTGAAGCCATTTTCATTCTCCTTCGTCCGTGAAAATAGGCAGGGGTTGGTTTCGCAACATAGAGGGCATTGTTTACCGCCACCAATGGAATTCACATAGTTCCCTTCAAATTCTTAGAGCGCTTTGATTCTAAGGAACTAGGCCTAAGTTTTTTTTAAGAATGGGGCAATTTAAGATATTACAAAACAATGCCCTCTTCACGACAAACTTCATACTTGAACACATTTCTTAGATATTGGAATCGGAAATATAAACTATTGAACTCGCAATAACATCTGAAGGAAGATGGTCAAAAAAATTCGGCTACTATCGAATGTGAGGGAGGATTAGTAAGCAGTATTCTATTATATGGGGTAATCAGAATCCGATAATTCGGATTGATTTTCAATAACAAGGACCAAAATTTCCGATTGTATTGTGAATCAACTTCTATTCATAACAGCTTTAAAAACCTTCAACATAGCAGGAGGACTAGCCAGAACTTGTGGAATGATATTTCTAACAATATAATAACTCCGCCTGGGGCCATCTCAAATTTGCTAGCCCATTTTGTTATGCCCATTCAGCTTATTAAGAAAGGAGAGCATTAAATAGATAGCTTATTTGTCACCCCTTTCCCGTAAAAATGTGCCCAATCATAAATCATTCCTCTCATTTTTCAGTTCCACGAAAATTCTTAGAAACAGACTTCAGGTAACAATCGGTTCACCAACCATATTTAAGGTATCATAAACTGTTCTCCTAGCATGAATGCTTTGTTAAAATTTAGGAAGAATAGTTCAAGGCTAGGAATTCCTGTCCCACTACTATTTTGAGGGATGTTCACACACTGTGGTTTCAGGCCTGATAGAGTGGAAACGGAACATAACTACAGTATGAACAAATGAGGAACTTCCACTGTGATAATATTTATCTGCTGATGCCGTAAAAAGCGACACCGGTCGTAATAAATATTATCACAGTAGAAGTTACTCATTTTTTTCATACTGCATTTGAGTGGGGTGTTATCCATAATAGAAACTCTGTTTCAAACAGTACTGAATTTAAAATAAAACCTAATTATTTCCCGGCGAATGCCATGAGTAAATTCTTCTCGGGTTACCTACCGGGTCAAAGCGCCTCGCCTACCGAAAACGTTAGCAATATAAAAACATTGACCCGAAACATCCTCTTACCCTCGGGTGGGTGACCCGAGAAGAATTTACTCTGAGTACTGAATTTGCTAATATACATTCATAATCGTCCCCGAGGGGGAAAAAATATTTCGCAAACTTTTGAATGAGGTCTTAAGCCTATTTACGAATCTGACCATTTAGTCTTACAATATCTGCTAGTAAGCAATAATTTGAACTTTATAAACGGAAACTGCCGAAAGTTCTTCATAACTATAGGAAAATATTCCATTCAACCACCGTTCATAAAAATTAAAGCATTCGATAACCGTTATGCGGGATAAAAAGCTGCCCAATCGTTAAATATTCAGATGAAATTTCCGGAGTCTATTTCGAATATATGAGAATAACTTCCTGATGTAGGACAAGAGCAAGTTCCACCATTATCGATGTTTTAGACAAATTGATGCTTTTGGATTAGCGTCTTATTAAGCGATGTTCTTAAAAGTCTGATGCTGTTGACCTTTCAATCCACAGTTTCACCGAAAAGTGAATGTTTTTCACCTAAAGTTCGTATTGAGGTGGGCTTGGAAAAATGTCGAAAAATTTTCGAGCAATTAACCTCGCCTGAATCTATCAGAATTTTCGCACATTTACGCAGGGGCAACCTCACCTCATCACGTCACGTACCCGGATAAAAGTTAAGGCACGTAACGACGGAGTTCCACCCGGGACTCAGATGAGGGAGCATGAGAAGACCCCAGCGCATCCAGACGGAGAATCAGGGAATGAGCTTCGTGTTTCATGCAGGCCCGTCCGCCCGTATTTGCGGAGCGCAGGTACGAAGGCGGCGGCGCCATACTGTGGCGTTTGGATGTCGTTTGCGTCAAAACCTGATATCCGTAGTAAAATTAAGAGATAGGGTTTGAAGCAAACGGTTTACGAAGGTGATGAAATGAAAAATCCCGGAAAAATAAAGCGGCTTAATAATTATGAATTTTCGGCCTTGAGAAATGAAGGTAAAATTATCAAATTATGGACAGAAGTAGTTTGTGCAAGTTTCTTTTTAGCCCACTGAGGTTTACGCATTATTTATAGTGGCAGTTAAAAGTACAGTGAATTCCGCGCCAGTCTTTAAGTAAATTTAAATAAAAGTCCAAACTTTCACTTAGTTCTAAATCATTTAAATTCTCTCCTCGAAATTGATCTTCACAGCACATAACTTGCGAGTTAACGATCTATATTGCTACTTTTTCAGGTAAAAGGAATATTATATCTTCACATAAACTAAAGAGGTACATGTAACCAACAAGGTATTCACATGGTCTAACGAGAAATTTACGGTAGTTTTCATTGCAACTGTGAAAATGCCAATCCCTATGCGCGCAAATAAAAATAAAACTTGGAAATCTTATCTACTTTTTTCCAAAATTTGATGATTTGATCACTTTGAAAGTCTAACGTTCTATATTAGTTAAGTCACCATATTTTTCTAGAGTCTGCATCACATTATCTTCATGATACCCTTTGCCTCATCTCCCAATCTCAATTCTAGCTCAGTCTTTAGGTTTTGACTAACGAAAGATCGAAATCCAACACTGTCAAAGCAGTGGTACCATTGCGGTGGTAGGAGACGCGGGGAGTGATATCGCAACAAGAGGATGGCAGTTGCTAAAGCGCCCCCTGTCTTATCGCCGTCACGCTCGAGCGACGTCCCTGCGAAGAAGGAGGGCAACAGCAGCATAGGCGGCGGCAATATTAAACACGATCGCCTCGATGCGCCGAAGAGGAAGGGCAAAAATGAAAGGAAAATTTCCCGACGGCGCAGTTTGCCTAAGATCGTGATAGGATCGCGCTTATTCGCCACCAGCGCTCTCGTGTGTTTGCACAGTTTGAAAGTGTTTCCCCATACATAAAAAAAACCGCCTCTCAAATTCTGCGATACACCCATCAAAACAAAAAACCGATGTGATGGAAAAGGTCTGTCTCCATAATACCCACATATCCTGAGTAATAACATGTACCTATGTGCATAACGCAGGCGACGTGCCCGTATTCATTCTCTTTCAATGAAGCAGGAATACAAATATCATACTCTTCGCACGGACATTTCAGGCAAAGATCTTCCGACACGTTCCCAGCTCATTTGCGTTGGACTCGTTTGGATAATAAAACCCATTAATTTTGTAAACTGAGGCCAATACATTCTGCGATTCTATTTTTTCGATTAAAATTCATTTTTTTCAACAGCGGTTAACAGATGTTATTTGAGGAATAATTTAACTCTAAAGTTAAAAAACAATTGTACTCTTCTAACAGTACTACGCGTATACACCGCACAAAATATCCCCAAAGACGGAGGTTGGTATGCATATAAAATAGAGAACTGAGACCTAGGATCGAGTGATTAGAGAATCCATTGCTCTGAGACCTCGGTTTAAGGTAATAACTGTGAACTACGGCGTGTGAAATCATTCCACTCATTAAATATCTCATCCTATTTATGAAAATCCTTACAAAACATGATTATCGTAGAACAAGGATAAATTTCCAACCCATTAGTAAACAAATGACTACTCAAGAATACAGGAGATGGACGAGATTGTTCGTAAACATTTGTATTATTGGAGAAGATGATTACAACAATAAAAGGCACATGGTGAGAAAACGGAAGGATAGGAAATTTTTACGATTACCTCGTCTTCTCTAAGAGAAAGAAGTGAATGCTGGTTTCTCCTTGAGACCTTTCCCAACGCACGAAGCAAAGCCTTCCCATCATCTCCTGAGGCACTCCTTTAAAAAATTAAGGAAGAGAAAATTGCATCTCAAAAGTCAGCGGTGCGAGAAGATGGATATATCCTCAAAAGCCACCAGAGAGAAAAATCGCCTTCGTTCCTCGCGACCATATAATCCATAACGGGATTCCACAGTCACCGTCTAGGCGCTCACACCTCGCGGCATACGCCAGTGGCGCCGCCCACGGTGTGCGCCACAAGTGGCGGCGTTCGTTTCTTTTAAACTTACAGCCACTGCATCGTCAGCCGGATATCCGGGGAAGGCTTTCCTTAGGGGTTACAAAATTATTGCTGTCCGGGAGACGCGTGTGTATTTTGAGACGATTGTCCGCGACACACGGAGATCGTGACAAATGCCCAAGACTCGAGAAGTAGCCGGAAAGAACTCAATTCCATTGTGCTGACTGCGCCTTCCGTACGACCTCAGGAAGAGAGAAGTGATGCGCCACCCATGTGTAAACCACGTGCAACTGACATTTAGACAAGGTTCCTCACGAAAACTCATTCATAAATTGCAATCATGCGCTGTTAATAGAAAAATAGTGAATTGGATAGGTGACTTTCTCGGTGATCACAAACAAAAAGTAGTTATTGATGGTTTTAGCTCTGATATGGTCGAAGTCGCATCCAGTGTTCCTCAGGTAAGTGTGATCGGACCTCTTTTATTCATTATTTTTATTAATGGCCTAAGCTCCCAAGTAAGCAGTAAATTAAGATCATTTGCAGAGGATACAGTTATCCACCAAGAGATGAGCGGAGACGCAGAATTTGAGGCTCTGTCATCGGACCTTAACAACGTTCATTCGTGGTGCCAGGAGTGAAGGTTAGATTTTATATCAGCATATGCATCACAGTTTACTTCCTGCGAAATTCATCACATAAATGCCATACACATATGTTTGACAAAATATTTGTAGAAAAATACTTACACCTTTACACGGCTGGTGACCAAACACCCCCTGCCACACGCCCATGCGGCGGCTCGCGAGGTATTATGTGGATGTAGATGTAGTGCAAACGATCACGAATTATTCGATATCGGAGAATAAGGATGTATTAATATTATACATTATGAATATAATTGTACCTTCCTTTCAAATAAAAACACAAGATTAGAATTCCGAAATATCATCTTTTGTCTTGATGTTCTTTCGTTGGGATAATCGTGATAAGATTACGTAAAAAAATTTAAAAACTCGTACTCAAGTCGTACGCCAGGAGTCTGACTTAAACAGGAGCACAATAACAAGTAAAAAATTCAAAACACTTGGCCGCGCCAGTATCTTCTATTACTACCATTTCCTAACCGATTTCAAATCTCAAACCATCAATTAGAGCCGGATGTCTAGAATTACGCTAACAGTATAAGTGTGTTTGAGCCATTTCAACGTCATTTGCGGAAGTCAGTTCGGCGATGTCGCGCAGTCAAAATTTTTCTACAAATATTTTGTCAAACGGAATCGAAAATTATGGCACAGAGAAGAATATACAGTTTGATTTCAAGAATTTTATTTCTTGATAGAGGACTTGGAATAAAATTCCATATCCCCCAAATTCTACCTCTCAAGACTGCCACACGATATTCAAACCCATTTGGTAACATATTGGTCTATAATTTTCACAGAGGATCAATGGCTTTACTTTAGATACGCACTTTATGTAAGGTAGATCAGCAAGCGGGGAATGTACAAAAAACAGCGTCATAAAAATACCTTAATGAATTTATAAATCAATGAATTTCCGTAGTGAATGAAAACTATTGAATGCGATAAGGTAGGGCAAGCCTATTTATGCATAACCATAAACTTAATTTCCTTATTAAACCTTTAATTTCCTGAGATCAGAGCATAAAGCAGACATCTATTTGGATGCGGGCTTCAAACTAAGCGAACGATGATCCCGCAATATATAAAACCCTCTTATCATTCCTAGTTTCGACGACTGTACAGAACTAGCGCAAGTGCAATGATTAAGGCTCTCTCCCAAGATGACTTTGGAAAATATGTCCACGGAAAGTCAGTTTGGCAACAGCGCGCGGTGGCACGGATTGATGCACGGAGGAATGGCAATGAAGCGGAATACGTGTTTGTGGAAGTCGGGGATTTTTGGGGGGGAAGAGGAACTGATAGTGGCGACAAAGGGAAACAGTTGAATGCAGGTGGAAGAGTCGATTGAGATGCGCCATTGGATATCGATGGCCAAGAGCTTCCTGTTCTCTTGGACGATGGACACGAAGGGAGAGAGAGAGGGTGAGGCATATAATTTCGGGGGAAGACGCGGCGCGGGGACGTGGGCTTAAGAACTTTTTTTTCAGGACTTTTACCATTCTCAACACATGGGAAGGAAAGTGTTGCTTTCGAGCCAAAAGTAAGAATTTCAAAATTCATGCAGACACTCACGCCTTGAGGTCCCCTATGAAGGCACGTTGATCATTCATGCATCCAAGTGCAACCCCAGTAGATCTCGAAATGTGTGTGTGGCTTGGGGCGCTAGGATAACAGCCGTGAATAATGGAAGAGTATATATAGTTAAGTATCACTTTCTAGTCAAAATTCGGCGTTTCTACATGTAAACGGATATATATGTCTCGAGATCCCTTATGAAGACGCGTTAGGGAGTTAAGCATGCATAATCAGCGGGCGCGAGGCTAAGGGTGTAGGGACATTGACCATGAAGAAGAGAGGGGAAATGGGAAATAAATTAAGGGAGAGAAGGGGCGGTGACATATGATATGATGTGCTAGAATCTCGCTTTTTTCCATAGTCACTGATGAGTACCAAAAGAGAGAAGTCTAGTGCATTCATGTTCCACAGTAAATCTCTGTCATAATGCCACTTTTTCCGTTCGACAGTTGTAGAGAGGGGGGTTAAATAATGTAATGAGGCGTAATGTGAGCTATTCTGGTAATCTTAAAATTGCGAGGAACTTTCGAGTTTATAGTGATTTTCAACCCCGCTTTTCTATTTGCTGTCAAAATTTCTTTAAGCCTTGTTTTCCAGTAACATAATATTAGACACACTTTTCTATCAACGTCTACATAATACCCTGAAAGCCACTTCAATAGAGGGTGGTAGCGGAATGACGATAATACTGATGCGTTAAATCCATCCATTTTAGATGTACAAATATTCAAGGAGTTGGGTGCGACTTATGCAATCGTCGACATTCTTTCACCAACAACTATTTTTTATTTATTACTTATAAATCAAAAACTGTAGTCTAGAGTGAAACTGAACGTCTTTTATTGAGTATTCTTCTTCAACGCATATCATGTCATTCGGTTTCATTTCTCTCGACATATCTACACCAGAAAAAAATCAGTCAAAATGATGCATTTAGAAGTAAATACGAAAGACGAAATCTACCACCAGGCCTTCGATGAAGTGAGCGTAGGAAAGTTTCCAAAAATAACAGTCGAGAGACAAGCCATTCTTATCAGCTGTCAGTGCATTCCGAGGCGTACCGGAAGATAAACAAGAGGTCTTCGAGAGGAGAGAGAGAAGCTTCCCAAGCAGATGGACTCGGTTAGGCGACGCAGAGAGGAACAGAGGGGAGGGAGGCAAGGGAAAGGGAGGATAGGGGGAGGAGGGGGTGTGGGAGGGTGAGTGGGCGAAGGAGATAAATGCAACGAGGGAGGGAATGCCGGCTAAATGAACGCGGAGAGTCGGCGGAGAGGAGACTATAATAGGAAGACGGCGGAATTTATTTGAAGACTTTTTGAGTGTTGGGGACCGAGGAGTCCGACTAACGCCCGAATGCTAAAGTATGAGACGGGGTCACGAATGATATCTCAATCACACATGGAGGGCAATATCATGATGGTCATCATTACACGAATGAACACTCAATGCAATGGGAACGGCCTCTCTGCCCATTCATTAGCATTTTGCCTTCATGCATATGCACTTGAAAATGTTTTTTCCACTGTGATCCTCAACGAGTACAATACCTCACAACAACACAATACATTTCCAGTTATTTCTTTTAATTCCATTCAACGGTCGTACAATTCTAAACTTGGTTGACTGCAGTCCTCAAATATTCCCAATCTACAGCTAGTTCCCTTACACCCTTCTATTAGTCCTTCACTTTCTTTGATTTCTTTAATTGTACCCTCTTCATTTGGCCAATGAATATATTCCTTGAAGCTTTTACCCCGAATTTTCCTTCAATTATATTATTTACAACCCTTTGAGTAAAAAACCTGCCTGTACATTCAAAAAACAATTTTTCTAAAAAAATACTAAAAATTTACTTATTTAAAAATGTGAAAACAAAATATCGTATGCAGGGTATGGGAAGTGATGCGTTATATGACACGACAGAAGAGGGTGAATGCAAGTTCTCGGTGGAAGAACGCCTTAATGGAAATTTGTCTAGCACATAATTAGATGCATTAAAATTTACATGTAAATAACGGTTAGGTGAGACGGAAATCCAGTTTGACAGCTCAGTTATGTGTGACGACAAGTATGAATTTCGGGAAGCATGTGCTACAAGAGGAAATTTCCGCCTCTTACGGAAAAAAAACGATGCACGAAATAACCCTCGAGGCGTCAAGAATGAAAGAAGCGATCAATGTGGGAATCTATCGAAAGGACAGGGACTCTAGGAATGATGGGGGTGAGGGAGGGGGATAAAAACCGCCCCTCCATTCCCTCTCGCAGTGTGTTAAGGAAGTGATTGCAGGCCAGAGGGACTGCAGGCCTTCCGAATCTTCCCACGCCAGAGCGCGTTCTTTTGTTTCTCTGGGGGGAGCAAGCGTGCCCCCCCCCCCTTATGCCCAGCACAGCCGCGCCAACACACGGGCAGAGAGAGAGAGAGAGAGAGTTGGAGCAAGTTGTGCACACTATAAACGAACCGACACGGAAACTCCATTGGAGCGCGAGAGGGGGTTAGTCGGGGGTCAAGCAGAGAGTCCGGGGTGTGTCGGCGGGGCATTGACGAGGAGATGGGGAGAGCTGTCGTGTTTTGCAAGTGGCGCGCTCTGCTGGCAACGGAGAGCCGGAGAACAAGCGAGGTCGATTGATTCACCACCACTCTCTCGGCTCCGGATGACGTGTCGGCTGCCGCCGCTGCAATCTGCTCACGAGGGTAAATACGAATGCGGATGTGTCGGAGCTGCTGGCAGCCGTTCATTCCAGCCACATTCCCAGACTTCCGCGAAACCAGTTCTCGCCGCTAATCACCGAGCGCGAACTGTAACTCGGCCGGAATCGGTAGGAAAAAAATCCATGGAACTTGTTTTCGAGCAAATTGTAAATATATTCCAAAACAAATGCCAGGAAAACGAGTAAAAATCCCTCAAAAGTTACCGACGTTACAGAATATTTTCTCTTCACTCCGGCTTGGCATGCCAGCACCATTCTAATACTTGAAAACTGGTTATCACCCAAGTTAAGAGTTCCTTTTAATACTTCAGAAAATGATGCTACGTCGTTAAAACTTACTAAATTTAACGGAAAATTCAATTTCCCATGAGCTTGTAAGGAAAACAGCATTGTGTTCCCAAAAAAATCAAATTAATGAAAAGAACTTAGTTAGGTTGCTCATTTAAAAATCCCACCGAAAATCATTCATTTCCAAAATTCACGGGCCTTGAGAAAAAATAACATAAAATTTTCCAAACGTCACTTGGATGGCACAAAAATTATCCCCGAATGACAAGTCCTGCAAGTATAAATGTAAACGAATAATGGGGAATAAAAGAATAGTCGGATGCAATGAGTTGAGCAAAAGGGCCGACTGATGGCGTCCCTGTGTCCATACCCATTTTGTAGATGAAGTCGAAAAAAAATTTGACCTGTACTGATACTAAGGCCAATGTAACAGGGGGATAGAATCACCAAGGAATCATCAATCATTTCGCATGTCGAGCCATTATCGAGCATGAACCAAGGGAGTCTCGCAGGGTACCGAGTAGGGTAGGTTTCAGTGAGAGGTGAAAGCAGAAATTGATCAGAGACAAGACATAACTCATGATAACGTAGGTTAATGGCTTTATGCCACTATAACACACTTTTTTCTGAGTTCTTACAACACATCCTAACGCATTCCTTTTCATTAACGCCTAAACAAACAGTACCAAATACAACATCCTGTAAGATATTTCTCAAAAACCACTGACTAACAGGTGCTCTTTAATAATAGAACTCGTCAGCCTATAGTTCTCCATACATACAATTAGAGTTCGTTCCGCATACGTTGACAGTATGGAATCTCGTGGAGATTTAATGCCATTGCAAATCTCTATGAGGCAGAAGTAACAGTGATATCAATAGGAGCAGGGAAGGTGACTCTGGACAATGGCCGATTAATTTCTGAAATTCAAGGAGTGTTCTAATAAGCTAATATTATTCCATAAAATACCTTAATTTATCTAGCGCGGCGTTGGAAATTGTCACCTCCTATAGCCGGCGGGTAATCACATGGCGCTTCAGTTGGTTACAGTGTTCCCCAAAAGGCAATTATGGTCTACCCTGTCAACAATAAGTGGAACGCATTATACACCTTATGTTTACATGTTTACTGTTTCTAGACGTAGAGAGTTGACCATTATCGCATAATTTCAACGAGTCATTACAATGCTCCATAAAACAATTACTCGTAACAATCGTGCCAAGGCAGAGAAGATGAACTAAGAAGAGCCCAAACTTTTACGAGGTCACACCGTGGAGTACTACTAAAAACTAGGGAGAAAGACACTTGAACACAGGAAGCGAATCAGCGATGTGACGAGGGTGAGTAACCTAGGCGACCCAATAAACAAGGCGCACGCTCATGGAGGGAGGGAAACGGAGACACTTAAAAAGTGCCAAGTTGAGGATGATGGGGGAGTGGGCGAGAGAGAAACAAGGAGGGGGGGGGAAGTAGGGATGAGGTCACCATGTCCGCCCCGCCCGCGGGGCAAAAAAAAAACCTCCCCTCCCGTCTCGAGGCGGAGGGGGAGGCTGGAAGGGGGTGGGGTGGGCGAGCGTCTTTAAGGAAACATCCCTCTCGGGCATAAGGGGACGACAGAAAGGACAAAGAAGAAAGATCAGACGCAGTTGCCGCCGCCGACGCTCCGAGCGTCTGAATTTTTCGTGGACGTAAACAACGAGATGAATACATTACAAGTCTTTCAGTCGCAAACGCATTCCACCCACCGCATCGCATGCCGCATTCATGAAATGCAATGATTACACGGATACGCACGAATTTGACTAAAATTAAGATCTGATCAGCCACGGAATGGAGAGCCTGTTTGGAACAAACTTAATGTCAGAGAAAGCGATCTCCAATGAAGTAATACTCTACTTATAGGACTTCAGTTTCTATGTCAAGTGATAAGTACGTCAATTCTTACCAATGATGACCACCAATGTAATCGTAAAAACTGCTTCGAGCAAACATATAGTGTTTCACAGCTTTTAGAGGAATTCATGTGGGAACCCCTTGAAACTCGGAGGCTACACGATGGGCTCAGTTTGCTGGAGAACTTTGGAACTGGTTTGTTTCACAGTGACATAGAGAATATTATCATGACACCTCACTACATCTCTGGGTCTCACAGAAGCGATAAAATAAGAGATACATTGCAGAACAGATAGGTACAAGAACTCGTTCTTTTCGTGCACAATAAGCAATCGCATGAAAATTGAGCTCCACTATAAATATATATATATACTAAATACACTCCCATAATACACGTCCACATTTCTCCTACCAAAACGTTACCCCATACATCTTTACACTGCCGGTGTCCTAACACCTCCTGCCAGGCTGCCACACGCCCATGCGGCAATTCACTGGGTAGTATGCAGCTGTGGATGTAGAACATGGGGTGGGATACTATTAGAGATTTCCATCCATCCAAGATGCTCAAGTTAGCGCTCATTAGAACAAATCGGCTCGCACGATCGACGTCGAATGGAACGATGTGCATCAGCGACATGTTTCGAGACCACCTCGTAGGTGGTAGCATTCCATGGTTGAACTACAGTCACGGCCGAATCTTTAGTGAAAAGTCGTCGGATTCACTAAAGTTGAGTAGGTATTTAAAAACTTTACTTCTTATCACAGAGTAATTTAGCGCTCATCAATTTGCTCCAGATCTCTTCCTCATATTAGCGCTTTCTAGTGCGCAGGGTCTGTGACGAAGGCAAATTTCGATTCGCGATTTATTAAACATTATTCATTGAATTAAACGAAGTATAATTTGAAACTAATATAACTCTGGCGGCAGCTGTGACTCCATGAGATACAAATATTTTACATAGGTTTAAGTTTTATCTATAGTTCACCAAATGCTCTTGCGTTATTCGCCTTTCTACGAATGGAACACAAACGGAAGTTCATTATGTCATTATCAACAGCTGTTTCGAATGAAGCACAGGAGTATTGTCACGATGATTAACTTATTTTTTAAAAAATTTGAATGGGATACTCCAATTGACACAAAATGGTACGAATTGGATCTACAAATGGTACAAAATGGTACAAATTTTGGATATATGATGCCACCTTATTGTCTCTAGTAAAGTGACAATTAGTAAAATTATTTTTTCATATTTCCCACAGCATTGAAATATCTGTTTATAAACGCAATTACTTACATTTTTCGTTTAATAAATTTTTCATTCTACACTAGGAACAAATTTTGTGGCTCGTAAGGACAAATTTACCAGTATCCCAATCGATAACGCGATGGGTTAATTCTGATCCCAAGAGCAACGTTCTTTCATAATCAAAATCGGACATATAAACTAACACATGCAAATACACAATCATTTGAAGAAGGTTAAAATCGTTACTACTGTACCCTTTATTGACAATAGAAAAAGGTATCGAAGAATGAGGTGCGTTTTGAACTTTTTCCTTTCCATTCCCTCAAATGATATTTTCATTATTAAAAACTTGACATTCAAACAGACTTTCCATACTATTTGCTTTGGCTGGGCTCCGACCTGCTCCAGCTCTCGGTTTCCTTTTTGAGCCCCATCAACTAACAATCACCACCAAAAGTCGAGAAAGAGGGGCAGAAAGCTTATACAGAGTACTTATCCAGAATCCAACATTAATTAATCCACTTACACTAACAAATCTCCGACTCTTCTCCGCTCCCCATACTCCTCGATCTTTTACCACTCATTTTTCCAATCATTGTATTTCTACTCTCAATTCGCATTTACATCACAACATCTCCACAATCCGATTTCTCGAGTGTCCTTCATCCACAGCCCCGCCCATCTCCCCCCTAATCCATCCCTACACAATGTGAGACAAGACTGAATCTTGAGACTGGAATCTTTAAAAATACTGCCACCGTTCATGAAGGCCCTTGCTGATGAGATAAATACGCCCTACTCAAAACAGCCAGCAGGAAGCACTTCAGCACCCTCTTTCTGAATGATGGGAGAAGGCTTGAAGTGGCTAGGTCCCGTTTGACACCAACAAGAATTTCTTCTCACAGAACATATCTCCTAATGCATATTAACGAACATTATAACGGTATCACTTCGAATCATCCAAATATAAGAATATACAGAAATATCCTTTGGAGCGATAGTCTTTCATCTATTTTCATAGTTATCATTTGATGCAACACAATTCCATAGACATTCGTGATGCACAGATTTATACAAGCGTCGTACTCTAAAGCGAACATCATTTACGCTTGGTATGATTTTCCACACAAAATTAGGGAGACGTGGGCCATTGATTTTATATTACCACTTATATAAATTAGCAAACCAATCTCTGAAACTCGATTAAATACACTTAGTTGTTATCCTCCTCAAAATTTTTCACCGCGGTAGTCTGATTGCGGATTTCAGCAGGAATAATTATGTTAAATGGTACAAAATGGCAAAGCAGCAAATCATTTTATTGAACTTCATTCAGAGATTCCAGAATGCAGTTCAAAAAAGGCGCTCAGGAATCACATCTCAATACGGGTCCGTCCAATATAAGAGCGAAGTTGAAACAAACAAGACTTTTTTTTCACGGTCGTGTGTTTTAAACAAAGGCAACCATCATGGATTCTTAGGTCACATGATTCCCTGCACCAGACGCCAGTTGAAGTGCTTACCAATTGTCCGAATTTCTGCCTACTGTGCTATTATCTTGGACGGATTGGAAATAGAAAAATAAGTCCCAAGGTGTTCATGGGATAGTAACCACGCAGGGGACAGAATACCAATAAGCAAGACACGACCGGCCCTGCGTCACGGCGCAAATCTAATTCTTCATTTGTGACGATAGTTTTACCGACAGAGGTCTTATGTAATCTCCCAAGCAGTTCTCAGGAGGAAGTGGTAGAGTTCACGCGTTTCCAGACCCAAGGGATTAAAGCATGCAGAGGAGGTTCGGCCCCCACCTCGACCGACCGCCGTGACACCTGACTCAGTGGCGCGTGTGCGTGCGATAACAAGTGAATATCGTAGAACCATGGCTCTGCGCACCCGGCACTGTTCTCACGCGCTCGTTCGAGCGTCCGATTTCTGGTCTTACCGCCTTCGTCCGTCCGGGGATCTGTTTCACCCCCTTCCGCATTCCACAGAAATTTTATTATACGTTATAACGCCTCCACCAGCACTGTCCGACTGGTATAGCAGAACCCTCTCCGAGCGCCAGTAACTCCACCTATAAATGTGGTAAATCTGACTATGGCGCTATGTACATATTTTAATAAATATTTTTGAAAAAAGCCGTCTTAATTATTTAATTTTAGGGTTCTGCGTTTTCAGGAGTGCTTTTGTTGCTAAAACTATTAGTTAACTACAATTATAACGAGAAACAGTTGACTACGTCAGACGCAGCAGACGTTGTACTTGCACTAGTTTGAAACAACGAATTTCTAAGTTATATTTAACGTGATAGAAATTCTTGGAATGGTGAGAAGGAGTTGAACTTCACAGGATATCAAAAGAAATCCTTCTAAATGCGCAATTCTTGTGCCGTTATTGGATGTCAGTCGAAAGGGTGTAGGTTTTTCCGATTTCCGCGAACATTCGCCAGGTATGGTGTGGCTTGTGGTTAAATTTGGTTTGTTATAAATTATCCTATCATTTTGTGTTGTCAAGTTTTCTACCCCACATAGTAAGTCTCTTACGAAATTGATACACTACAGTGGCAGTATATAACACAGATTTAAGTTTAAATAATAACCTTGTGTTCATCTTAGGATTCCTCCGTCGAAAATACAAACACAGTGGTATGATATACTTTTGTCTTGTTGTCATCTTCGAATGATTGCAGAACGTGATTTAAAAAAATAGTTTTCCTTAGCAAAAACCTTCCATAGAGAATTGAGGTTTTGATTTGTTTACATTTCATTACTCGCCGGAAATTTTGCAGGTAGTGTGCCTTGTGTTAGAGGAATAAGAAAAGACTCAGCGGTGACAGTGGAAATGATGGGAGCAGGAAGAGAGGAAATTCGTGAAAAGGGCGTACGGAAGTTGTGCAAGAACAACATGTACATATTCTATCTTTTATCACATTATTTTCATCTATGTCGCATCATGGTGGATGTTAAGGTTAACTACGGGAGACTTATGTATTGCTTTGATAGTATGATGGTTTTGGATGTCGAGTCTTGATTTAGTTTCCTATTGGCTACGATATTGATATTCCTGGAGATTATTTTGCTCTGGTGGTCCGGATCATTGTTCATTTAATCTTTTCTTTGCTTCTTTAGCAATGACATAAGTTGCATACTCATACATATAATTCGCTTTTTACTTTAAATGAAACTTTATATTAATGAGTGTAATTTTTATGGTCAAAGCATGTTTTGTTCGGAGTATATGAAATGAGTTTTCTCAAGTTTTGGCGACTGAAGTTATTTACATTGCATGCCAGGTTTTTGGTTGGGTGGTATATTTTCCAATGGCTGTGGCTTGTGCTTTTCTTGGTTGGGGAGATGTGGCCTTTCATTGTCATACCATGGTGAAAATAAAATGTGAAAAAAATATGCAGACAATGTTCATGCTGGTCTTTGCACACTTTTTGTACACTTTTTCTGAATATTACCATGTACAATCTTTACACACTTCTTGCACATTTTTCATGCACACCTCTGGCACACTTTTGTCACTGTTTATGTATAATAACTCTTTTATTCATTGCCACTATATGTCTGTATACGATTGTGAATAATGATGTTTAACTCAAAATAACCTATGATGATTATTGAGAAACCACACCTTATTTTCATTTGTAAGTGGGACAACAAATTCTTGGTAAACAGTTTACCATTTGTTTTAATAATATTAATTATGTACATAATGGTAGACCTTCGTTACACTTTCTATTTCCTATTTGTTTTCTTTAATTTCATTAAATGTTCCATACCTCACATGCATACTTGAGTCACACTTAAGGAATGCTATTCACACTTTTTGCTCATTTACATGCACTCCATTTGCCCACTTTCAGCACACTTACTTCACACTTTAGGTGTTACAAATCACACTTTTGTCATTGTTTCCATGCTTTTAGTACACTTCATGCATACTTTTGTCGCTTCATTCACATTTTATTTTCACCAGGGTAAGTATATTGTGAGTGTTGTTCAGTTTCAATATTTGCTAGCATGGTTGCCCAAATGAAGTTGCATGCACAAGCAAGTGATGGTTTTACTCTGGCTGTGTGCATAAACTCTTGTGTATGTAGTGAATTGAGCAGTTTATGTTGGCTATTGCTATGGTTGTGTTGGCACGTACACTGTGGCATTGGCTCCACTTCAGGGATTCATGGCACTAATTCTTTTTTTGCATGATATGTTGGATGACACCAGAGCTGAACAATGGTGAGAGTTCTGTGGCAATCCAAAATTGAATCAGTGAGATGTGGCAAAGCTATTTGATAATTTTTGCATTTGTGAGCAGCATTCTGAATGGAGTCAATTCATTAACAGCACCTTGACTCGCTTCAATATTAATATACTGCCAACCCTTTTCTTGCCTCTTGGCAAACCAATACCGTCTGGTGCTTCTCAGCTAGCCTATTCTGTGAATGTGTCTACCCTAATGAATGAAGATGCTTCTACTTCCACTTCTCAAATTCTAGCTTCTTTGCCAGGTGCTAGCAAGCTGTGAAATTACATTTGAAGACTGTTCCTCACCAGTGTCAGGTGTCCTCCTTATGCATACCCATTGCCCGCTAAGTGATTAATTTTGACTTGCTAGCTTATGCTGAGCATGGGAGAGATGTAAAAGAAAAAGTTGCCTTCTCCATTGCACAAGTTGCAATTAAGCAATTTTGTTTAACAGATTGAGGAATTCATGTAGACATCCTAGAATGCTTTGATCCTTCATAATAAGAGCACGTCTTTTGGTGGGGACGTAAACCTGTGGGTCCCCTAGGCATTATTCGTTAAGAGCAGGCTAATGCCAGTGCCAGGCTTCTCTCTTATCTTCCACCTTCTTGTCCTCTATGATACTCTTCCTCTTCCTGTAACAGTCATTTTTCCCTATTTTCCCTTCCTGGTTCTAACCTTTACGTGGTGCAAGGGTTTGTGACTTCCTGTGCTGAACTGGCTGGAGCTAACAGTAATTCCTTATGTAAACAGCAAAACCGGGAATCTCTAAGGATATGAATCCGACCAAAGGTAGCCCACAATGTCTGCTCCTCAGTGAGCTGGCTGCAAACAGGAATTTGACCCCTATGCATGACCCATCTGCATGTGTATGCATATTTGTGCATGAATATTTGTGCATGTCTTATTTCTTTTGATCAATTGTTCTGCTCATCAGAGTAGATGTATGTCATATTTATTTGTCAATAATTGTGTTTGTTATGATGATTTTGCAAGCCAACTACAAAAAATTATTTTCAATTGTCTGTTTCCCAGATACATACATACATTCATTCCAATCACACCGTTCCTTTCGGGGGTAGGTAGAGTCCACAAGTTTCACTCATAAATACATATTTGTACACTTAACTCTGCTTCAATAATTTCCTCCATACTGACCTACCCTCGCAAACCTCTTTTGCTTCTTTTACCACCAAACACTGCTTCATACATGCCCTCCTGTTTCTGAGACCCCAAATATTCCTCCTAAGAATTTGTTTCCCAGATTCGTGACTATTTAAGTTATTCACTTATTTGATTACTGGTTGTTGCTTCACTCATGAATTTGAGGTGGTAATGTTTTTCTATTGTTGCTTTAGGTTAAATGTTTCAAATTTTTCATTGGAGTTCATTAATCTGTCAGAATTTGGTGGTTGTTTACATTAAAAAACCTCATCTTCTTCAGCTATTGGAATATATAATTGTGGCAATGGTGATTCTTTCATGACGACATTTAGATTAACTGTCTTCTGAGTCAAAATTTATTAAAAATGCTTCAAGTACTTTATGTCATTATTATATTGTTCCAGTGGCATTAATATTGTGTTACTAAGGTGTAGTACATGTGTGTATTTCAATTTCCATATTTAACTTTTAATGGGATTCCTCTATTACTGCAATGTTTTGTATTATTTTCCATATCTTTGGGTTTCCACAGTTTAATTTAGCACACTCCTTGGAACAGTGGTTGGTAATTTTACAGCAGAAAATAATTTTCATTTCAAATTCTACCTATTCTTTCTAGTTTCTCTGGTGTCTGTGTACCAGGAACAAACCTATTTTGGCTATTTAATTTCATACCTCTCGATTGAATTTGCCATATATCTTAAATTAATGCTGCAATTATTTTTTCAGAGGCAGTCGAGGATTTACCCTTGATGGGGAAAATTTTGAATGCTTATTGCTACAGCCATTATATCACTTCCTCATGTATTTATGTGTATTTGACTATCTATTAATTTACTTTTTATGCAATAAATTTTATTTTTTATAATAACAGTAATTAAATTTCTTTACCCTACGTTTCTTCATCATTGAAATCATGAGAATTTAGGATTTGTAGGTGTTTCAGGCATTCATATGGGATCAAGTTATCAGGTATTTCTTCCAATTCTTGATGATAAAAGGATTTTTATCTTAAATATGCAGTATATAAAGCTATTTTCAGAATATTTTTTGCTATACCATTATTCAATGTCATGGAGATTAATCAGGGACATTTAAAATGGTCAAAAAAATATAAAACTTAAAATATACAGTAGTGAACCTCGCGGATTTGAATTTCGCGGTGACAAGTAACGCCATCTATTATTGTGGTAAGCAGTTAGCACCCCAATCAAAGAAATATAACGTTAAGTTGGCACTCCCTGGCCTCCACGCTTCCTTCGTTTCATTCGTCCGCATTGCCTGTTACTTTCAAGGCTACCACTGATTACTATCACTCACTTTTTACACAATCAATGGGTAATCATATTTGTGATGTAATTGACACCACAATTAAAACTATCCATATGCAAAAATATCCTTCTATGAAAAAGAGTGGATTAATAGATGAATCCCAGGTCAATAATCAGGTTTCACCACACTATGAAAACTGTTTTTGAACTATTACTTGCCTGACATGTTGACATGTCTGAAAGAAACCTTTGAGAGAAAATACAATATTCTAGCGAAAGAAATAAAGTCATTTTTACAGTAAAATTACCCATAAAACTTAAATATTGTCCACAGAAATACTCTGTTTCGCTAGCAGTTTTATTGAGAGAGATAATACGATACCTTCCCATTCGAATTTGCAAAGGCCAACTAATCATTCATCGCTTTCAAGGACAGTCCGTGTATGGAAGCATTTCTCGAATAATGAACGGTTTATCATTGTTTTATCCGGAATAATGAACGGATTATCCGGTCGGGAATGAGATACACCGCGAGATAATATTGGATTCTTTATAGTTTAAATCGCGAATTGAGCGTCTCGATCACCAGAACTAGTATAAAACTTCTAATATCAGTACGCTTCGGTTATAGCACGGTTTGAAAAGTATAATGCAAGAAAAAAACAATATTCTGAACATCTGAAAGGATTTCCACGCCGCAAACGCAGTGGAAACCACCTTTCTATAAACGCCGAACTGGAAGTGTTATATAGGGATACAGATGCAGGGGATACGAGTGCAATGATTGGAGCGCGAAGAAAAACACCTTAAATTTACAATGTCGAATAAGTCTCAAAATATTTCGCGCAAGCGTTCCAAAATTAAAGTAAATCTAACACATGAGATCTCAAAAATAGGTTTTCACAAATTGTTAATAAATATTATAGAGATTATTTTTATGAAAGTATGGACTTATAGATACCCATTAAGTGAGAAAAATAAGAATATTAAGGAGAAAATACTTGTACTATTTCCCAAATGATTCTTTAAAAATTATAATTACACGTAGGCGCAAGATTACTACAATAGCCAAGTTAAAAAATTTGAATCCTTATGATTTGTATCACAGTTATTGAAAAATCTGCCAAAATGTTACGGCTTGAGGAAATTAGATTAAATATATTAATTTTAAAAAGTATTAATGATTCAAAATCACATAAAAAATAAAGTAAAAGTTTCGCAAATTTGTAATAAATTTTAAGACTAATTTCCTCGATAGGAACGTGTACTTAAGTGGAGATGGACAAGGTATATCTATCTAATTTTCATATTAAAGGATATTCCACGGTCATTCAATATACGCTGGTAGATATTACGCTGAATTTTTTTAAGGGATCACCTTGTCACGCTCTAGGTCGAATGGTACAGTCATACGGACACCAATACATTTTTATGCATAGGTATCGATAGCTATCACGTATATACGCGCCAATTTTAAATGTGCTGGAATCATTAGTCCATTCATATAGATGCTAAATACGTATAAAGCTTTGATTGGGGACTCGGAGCCCACCAGAGCCTACCTATACGAATCGATGTGGCGTGCTTAAAAAGGATACCGTGTTAAAGTCGTTGAGGGCACACAAATTGGTTGGAATACGAAGTACCTTAACCGAA
Organism: Ceriagrion tenellum; assembly: GCA_963169105.1. Taxonomy (NCBI): domain Eukaryota; kingdom Metazoa; phylum Arthropoda; class Insecta; order Odonata; family Coenagrionidae; genus Ceriagrion; species Ceriagrion tenellum. The sequence goes on from OY720633.1 coordinate 4,804,313, forward strand.
ATATCACGGACATTTGTTAATTGGGATCATTTTAATTGATGTAACTCATAATAGACCCGATCAAAATTTCCCATTGATATCCATTGCTCAGATTGTCAAGGAATAATACTATTGTGGGAGTTGAAGAATTATTGGTATTTTTTAGTTGAAAATGTACTTTTCATGCAAATACATAACATACAAAAAAATAGATTGCAAGATGTTACATTTGCATTCTTTCAGATATCCAATAACCAAATTTTCAACCCTATATGTTGATTGCAATTTATTTTGTAAAGGCAAAATAGGAAACACATGCAATGGTTCCAGAGCTTAAAAGGTGCCGATTATTGGGTCCTTTGGACCTCAACACCCTGAGACATTTATTAAATAGTCTGCTGCACAAGTTAGCATGTATGCTAGAAACATGCAAAATTTCAGATCAATCGGTTCAGTAGTTTTTGAGAATAAGCATAACGAACATATAGACACCACTGCATTTTTTGCGTAGCGTAGGTAAGCTAGAAAAACCTCGGGCGATATATCCCGTTTATAGGTGTTCCTCAGGTCGCCAAGGCAAGATGCTACCATTGAAATTGGAGATGAATCAATATTTTCGCAAAATAAACATAATTTTTAAGCAAATACGGATCGTACAATAAAGTTGATTTCATAAATTAACTTCTGCCTACTTTAAGTCATTGAAAAGTGAGAGCTTCAACTCTTTACCTTGACTATAAATAATATAAAAAAGCAAAAAACAAAACCTATGCAAAAATCTCCAATTATTTTCTTATCGAAGATACACTAATGACCCGTTCTATGTTCTGAGGCATTTTATAAATAGTCTATAGCTCAAGGCGGCACACGAGCAAGAGATAAAAATGACCTGTACATCATTGTTATGAGATCCCATTGACACGTTTTGATTCAGATTGGACAGGCACACAGGCTTTCACCACGCAGTTTCATGTACTACTGTAGATAACTGCCGAGTATCTTCGCGCAAAGTTTAAAGATAGATTTCTCATTAGTTCATTCATTCAGTGACATATTAGGAAGTAGTACTTGTGGACCTAAGAGGAGCGTATTTTTAAGCTTTCAAGAATAGAATATATACTTGAAACCTTTTTAATGACTATGAACTGGAAATTTTACTACTCCTCTGCATACTCAAACTAGATCCTAATTCGCAAACACAATTATAAATTCTATTAATCCAATGTATTGTACCCCGTAAATCGACAAGTGTCTAATCAGTATTTCACCATAAGTGCATAGGGGCCGGATCTTGGGCCGCATTAGACCCAAGTGTAATGGATTCGGTACATTGGTAACGCATTCCCGACGGAAATTAATTAATGTGCACGATTAGCCCCTTGTGTTGCGCTCCGTACTTTCTTAAAAATCATGTTTTTTGACGAAATTTTTCAATTGCATTTTTCATCACTGATCAATCGAGAGACTATCTGATAACTTTTTCTTCATTATTTCGACGGATTGGAATACCACATCCCGTTCCCTTTGTGGCGAACATATGATCACCCTATGTTCTTAAAGATATTAACACATTAAAAAATTTCAAAAACGGAGACTTTCTGGGTGCTTTGTACGCGGCTTGAAATAGTTTTATGTAAACGTTTTGAGCTTTACAATGAGTTGATATATCATAGGGTAACATCTATCTTTCCTTTTCTCTAGATTTTGACTCAGACCGATTTAACTATTGACCTCAGCGCGTTTGTGGGGTCCGATACGCCAAATTGCGCTTGGCATAAAACACAGACCCTCGCAGTTTCACATTTGAGAGGAAATTGAGTATTTACCGTTAGAGTGATAAAGGAAATAATTAGTAAATGTATTGGCTCCCCATTATGTCAATATTCTTCAATTTTGAGTATTTACTCATCAATTTCCAACCAAAAGGAAGAAAATAAGCCTATGAAAAGAACTGAGGGGTAATAAACTTGCATTCTTAGGAAAAATATATTAACGAGATAATGATTTTAATTGAAAAGTTTTTATATGAATTGCAAAGAGTAAATCATTCTGAAATCTAGTTTTATCCTGAAAAATTCATAATTCCAGCGCAGGACTAAGCAGAGATTCCAATGCTTATCGTATGATATCGGTATTTTATTCACATCCACCACAATCATCGAAACTCGAGCTGTGCTTTTTCATTACACGCTTATCCCACATCCCTTTATTCAAGGTCATTTTTCACATATGCTTCATTTGGTAAAAGAACGAAGTCCACGAAGAGTAAAAAATTATGCAATGCCCATCGCACCAATATTAAGCCGCAGGTATACGAATAACTACCACTTTTACTTATTTGAGGGAAGATGCTATTAAGACACGAAAAGTTACCAACCTTAAAGTAGGGCAGCAAAAACTGAATTACACCTCTTTGTTTTCATAATTTCTGTCAAAAATGTTGTGGGATTTTTCATATGATTAGTGAGAGAAAAATTTCTTCACTGGAGAGAAAGCCACTTAATTACAAGTAATGTAAGAAACTCGTATATCATTAGTTAAAAAGGAGAGTTTATTATGATCGGAAAATTGTACCCAACGCTTCTCCTCCTACGTATTGTAGAACAGAAATTGAATGACTTTTTACTGAATCTTCCGCTTTGTAAAATCTACTTTAATTTAAAAAATAATAAATCTACTCGCAATATTAGAGATATGATGCCTCGAAATACGAATGCACGAAGTTAACCAGGAGATTTAAACTCGCGCTTTGCCTGTAGTCATTGGATAAAAATATCCCTTGAGAAATCAATTTACAAAACAATATGTTTTCTTTATACACTAAAGAATCAAAAGATGTAAACGTAATGTTGACGAGTTGTAGTTAAATAAACGAAAATATACCACGTAAAATCGTCATTGTGAATGTTTCTTGCTCAGTTTTTATAAAAAATTGCCTATTGTTCATTTAAAAATATTTCAAACCTGTTCTCGTCCTGCGCATTTCTGGTAAAATATATCGAATATGAAGTGATTCAAGACCAACCGTGAATATAAAGGGAATTTTAACAGTCCAACTTAATTATTTTCGGCTTCGGAGCATAGTGAAGGCTTTAACTAATTAAAACAATTACGAGGAATACGTATTATTTTAAAGTTACGGATGGTAAAAACTGAAGATATTTTGCAACCGGGTGTCCCGACTGGTCGTTGAATACCGAGACCAGCATGTAGTGTTTCTAACACCCTAACCCCACCCAGGTGTACCTATTGGACCTCTTTCCCAGAGAAAAGCGGAAATGGCTTTGTGGCAGGTGAGAAGTGTTTTACGATTCATCAGTCCTTATATGTCTGCATGGAGCAGTGTTCTGTAATCTCAAAAAACCAATGATGGTATTTCATCTAATTCCTTCATTTGATGCGATAAAAATACATATATAGCAAAACAATAATGAAATTACGACAAAAAATGTATATAAAGAGAAGACACAAAATAACCTCAGATGTTAAACAACTGAGGTTCCAGAATTGGGGGACCTTTAATGTTGTCTACTTATTCCATTATCCAAGTTTCCCTTAGTGACCATGTCGTCGCTGACAATGATTTGTAAGTGTAATGAAATACGGATGTCATTAATAGGAGCCAAAATGGCTTTCGTACCACCTATACTCTATTTTTTACATTAAATCACATTCAAATATTAAATACTAATTCACATGAGAGTGACGGGAAGCAGAGTGAATTCAAGTGGAAATTCAGCCTCCTAGGTCATATATAGACCCAAGTATCGAGTTGGCGAAAAAGTCGTGGAAAAATGTGATGAAATACTAATAGCTACGTCAACGTTAGTTTTCATAGAGAATGAGAGAGGAATTATGGTGAGCCACTGGAGGTATTTTCATCGCCGAACGATCCCACACTAGTCAGAAAACCGATCATAGTAAGTGACATTTTTATTGATCAATTTAAATCCAACTGGAGCGGACGACCATTTAACGGTAGGATCTTAGAAACAAGTTTTTTTCACATACATGCATTTCTATCATTGTGGAATGTTAACTGCGGTCGCAAGACCGCATTCCAAGTGAGAAAATAACCGACCACCATTAATACGGGACACGGGGAGATTGGCGACAGGGGAAGCCAATCTAAAACTCAACGTAGACTCTGCATACCATGAGCTTCTTGCCCCTTGACAAGAGGAGACTATTACTTCGAATGTTTCCATGCCCCATCACTGCGTTTATTCCCTGGGCACATTTCTATACAAGTGAAGCGCTTCCTCGTGAAAAAAATGGTACTTAGGAAACGTGAAAAGAATCTCCACTCAATACTCATATGAGGTCGTGTTTGGCTATTGGCGCCGTGAAAATTGATATGCCATTATAATCTCATCAACTAAAAGAATATTCTAGTTAACGTATGCTCCAGAAATAATGATTTCATTTCACTCAGGGCCTTGTCATATGGTTTTCGGAACAATGTCTCAGTCAACACTTTGTAGATTCAGGTGTCATGCTATGGCGCAAAAGATTCTCGACATTTCCGACACGGCACGAAGATGAAGCGAATGAACAGTAAATACGTTAGTTCAAAGCTGGCTTCATGTCAGCATACCGAAAACAATGAGTGAAATAGATGGAATATGAGGGTTTTCCTTCAAAAAGCATTGTCAACACCGTGCATATCTTTGTGTACTCTGAGAAAAGCAGACAAGGAGCGGGGAGAAAGGAAGAACTATCATTAAGAAATCCTTCTTTCGACGGCATTGTGAGGATTCACGGAGCAGAAAACAACGCCGTGAAACACGACGCAACTCGAGGCGAGATAAGAGAACCCTTCACTTATCTTCCCTTTGTATTAAAGGTCTCGGAATTTAAAACAGGAAGTGTTGAATTTACCTCAAGACTGAAGAACAAAAGATAATAAATGATAAAACTGGGAGAAAATTATTACGATGCAAAATATAACCCAAAGCTGGTTTTCAAGCAGCAGAGAATGTAGTACTAAGTAACAAACGCTTTCGTTGGAAAGGCACAGCAAGAAAAGAGGTTGCGAGATTGTATATATACAGAGATATTACCGATAACAGGGTTCATTTGTGCTTCAAAATATTAAGATAGTAACTAGAGAATTATTAAAATTTTGCCTTTGCAGTTGCCTGTGGCAATGTATATTCGAGCCCAGTCCAAGAGGAAATGATCCATTATCTTCATTTGTATTTCCCAAACTATTAGCACTGGTAATAACGGTCATAATAGTGTCTATGAATTACGCAAGCCAGACAAAAGGCTGAACTTCATTATAATCAAACCGACCAACTCAGTGTTAATGAAGCAATATCATAGTAAACGCCCTTTAAAGCCATGGATAACAATATAACTATAGCTCAAGAATAATAAGGCCAAACTCTTTCCTACCGCTTATCAACCAAAGGGAATCAAGTTGCTATGAAATCACTGTTCCCCCGACGGTAACATGGTCAAAGCACCCCCAGAATACTTGCTCCACATTCCGTATACTAGAACGCAGAAAATATCTCATTCTATTTGCAAATCATTCTTTAAAACTCTCAATCTCGAGGCAAATACGTCACACCGAAATGAAATCGAAGAACTAGGGTCGAACTAGTTTTTTGGCGCCGGCATAGGCAGACTAGAAAATGACTTCACACGCAGCTATTCACGGAAGAAGTGACGTTACAGGATTTATCCTCGCGGTAATTGGCTAATTTACGGGCCATATTGTCTAACAAGAGCGATCCTTTATCAATCATTCGGGCTAAAAATTTTGTTCCCTAAAATCCTCCCAAAATTCCTAACGAATTAAGGAGCTACGGCAGCGTGGCGGTCTGCGCATTGACCCGTCAAGACTAAGGTCTACTGGTTTGACCCCAAGTCCAGGTGGATTCTTTCCCGAGGAAATTTCCTCATATATGCTGACGTCTATACTGCAAATGGGAAAAACAGTGCAAATATTGGAATCGCAAGGTTAGATGGAAAGATAAAGTAGCAGGAGGCCTGAGAGAGAACAAGGATGGAAGGGCGAGGAAGCCGAAACAGAGAAGGGGAGGAAAAGATTAAAGAAGGGAAATGCCGATCGCACATTGCAGAGGGAGTGAGGCAAAGTGTAAGAAGAGGAATAAGATTCTTACGCCAGTTCAGGTAGAATGAAAAATATCTCCAGTCTCGCTCCAGCTTGGAGAATGGATACAAACTGATCGATAAATATTAAAATATGGTCGACGTATCTCTTTCGATTCCATGAAATACGGAAGTATGACGCAATGAAAAATAACTAGAAGAGAATCTAAAGACTTCCATTTATTAATAAAATAATTAAAAATTTCACCAACTGATGAAAAGGATGGAGTACATTCCGATTTCTCTCTAACACGGGTAAACTCTAATTCAAATGTGAAATGGAAAACACTTCACCATCCACCTCACAGCAAACTTGTTCATTGTAAGGTCGCTTGTTCAGTGCGCGGTTTAAAGTATTTAATCATGAATATTTTTTATAGAAAGACAAGGGTTCACCAACTGGCAGACGGTATATGGCAGTATAACATAAATGATCGAGAATGAAGGGTAATGAAGAGGAAAAGAGTCGAAGGAGCGTTCAATTTCGTTTCCCATCTAGACGCCAGCGATGAGGCGACAGACAACCCGCATAATACAGAGCGATGTTTGCGGCTCGATAATGTTTGTCTCTCTGAGGAGTTTTTTGAGGTCGAGCAAAAACCAACAGATGGGCGATAACTTCCGCATTCTAAGTCACTCATCGGGTCTAATAAACCACTCGATTACTACGCATGGATCCCGTCACTCTGACAGATAATATAAAAGGAGCGGTTCTTTTGACTGGGGCACTTAGCGTAGGCCGCAGAATCAAAGGAGTCCAAAGACCTCTCGGCGCCGCGCAGCGGAAAGACGAGACAAGCAAACATCAACTCCCCGTCCATTTACGCGCAGAGAGTGAGACCTATGAAAGGACCATACCGCACTGTTCTGCCAACATAAAATGTATTTCTCCTAGTAAATCAACACGATGGAGAAGAATAATTACTTTTTGCATCTTCATAGAGGGAATATCTAGAATAGGAGTCTAGTTCAAATAGCAGAGTTTAAGGTAACTTGAAAATCTGATAAGATTTAGCTGCCAAAAATCATCATAATACCATCAAGAAGACTAGACACTAATGTGCAATCCATTTTACAATATATGAAAAAACTCTTATGTAATGCACACTCCCATTTAATTTATTTTTATAAATATAATTCTCTCATTCATTCATTCATCAGGCAGCAATCCGAAGATTGGCTTTACGCAGCTCTCCACTCAATTCTCTTATTAGATTCTCTATGAGATTTTATTTCCTTAAAATCTGATAAAAATCATTTTCCACTTTCAAGAGCTCAGGATGTGAAGCTGGTTCTCCCAATATTACACCTCGCTTTACGATTAAAAATAATATTGGGTATATGTATTTCGCATCAGGTAGACAACCAGAAATGTTTATTTCTCGGAGTAAAACGAGACGCGTTCAGAGACGAGAGTTTGTTAATTAGATACATGTGAATGATATAAATAACATGGGTCTAATAAAGAGATACTTGGTTGCATAATTTTGTAACCATGAAATATTTAATCCAAGATTCACAACAATCCATGCCAAAAAAACACCGGCGGATGATGACATATAATATGATGATACGCCTGATAATAAAACAAAACGAATCACATGAGACTCCCAGAAATATAGAAACTTCGCCAACAAATGCAGTCTTCCCCATTTGCAGGGAAGGAAGAAAACTAACTAGCGAGTAGTGTTCGTCTTACATACGATTCCAACAGGAACGAGGAAGTTGATGTCGAACTACAACAACATAGTATTCCCTTCGCTCGGCCTACCGGAATGGACCCTTTAGGCCACGAGAGTGATTGAGTCGAGGGGAGAAGTTGCCCTCCTCTCTCCCCATCTAAGGAGACCCAACGCTAAGAATGAGACACAAGGGTTAGTTGATTGATTAGAACGACGAAGTCCATCCATCTCCTGCCGCTTACAGCGATGAAGGAACTTCTCATCAAACCACACCCTCTCTCCCTTCTCGATCTCCCTCAAAGTCGACTCCAACACAACAATATCTTCTCTGTCTCTCCCTGTCCCCTCACTTTAATACCTATAGTAGAAATCTGTATACACTGAATGAGCATAATTTTAAACATATTTCCATTGGTATATTGCTTTCTTTTCATATTCCGGTGTCAACATCATCTGGAAATCTTCGGCGTGTAAACAGTTCACACCGTGCAACGCTATCAAATTCTTATCTGATGTAAATTTATGACTACAGAGCTTAAAATATTCAGTTGATACTACTTACTATACGAAAGCGATGTTGCCAAATGTATGCTTCGTGTACTCGCTTCTAGTTCACGAAGGCAGCCGTTTCCAATTCTCCTCAGTAAAATTTGTATTCAACACTTAAAGGGACTCATTCGCATTTAGTAAGACTCCCAATTATAGCTTTCATACTAAATAGCACTGTGATAATCCTTCGGGTACTATCGGAAACATCACACCTTCGACCTTACGGTGATTTATACAGGAAAAGAATCTCAATAAAAGCCTACACTTCCAACTAATTGTAGAACACTCCACAGGAATTTTTACGAGACATATATTGTACTCCGAGAGACTGTGTGCTCTACAGCTTTCATATGTGTCCGTAGTTTTCAATTTCAAAAATCTTTTCTATTTTCACCGTCTGATTTCACGGCATTATATACTATCCGTTTACTTCACCAGCATCCTCCGCTTCTAAAGCCAAATTTTGGAGGCTCCTAATCTGCTGTGGCCAGCATATTTATAACTCACAAAAAATAATATAGCTATCTACTGCATCTCAAATGGTCCACAGAGAGATGTACTTTGAAATATATTATCCACGCCCTTTTCGAATCTTAATCTGAAAAATTATGTGTTTCATCGTTGCACTGCCATCAGTGGTAATCAAGGTACTATTTAATATGGTAGACCATTCCGGTGGGCGAAAATGAGCACCGTCAGCGCATCTACGTCAACTGAATTTTATTTGGTGGCGCCACTATGAAATCTCTCGTATAAATACAGGAAGTTTCGTCAGTTTTTGTAGCATTGAGGGCCAAACGATATATGATTCGTATATTGTACACAGGGATCTGTTAAACATGTCCATCGTTCAGGATATGACGCTAAAATTGTACGTCAGTAAAATCACAGCAATCGCCAAGAGTTTTTAACAATCACTGAACGCTGTCTACAGAAAGTCAGATCTTCTATTTGACGCGTCTAATTTGACTTTCCATAACCGATGCGACACTAGTGTTTACTATCACATATTCATTGTTTACACCTCTAATTGATAATTCCATGGATGGTAATACATAAAAACATGCACGATCGAAAAAATGAGATATTCATACAGCTCTTGCATTCTTGCTCTTCTCAAGATTTTTAAAGGAACCTAATCGCACATTCTTATGTTATCCCGCTTCTTTCGTCCTTGCTTCATGTGTACAACATTTGCCACCATTGACACATGGATTCACCAGCAACATTAGCAAAAATCCATGCTACTGCCAGTAAGTTAGGCATTAGCGTATTTTTGCTTCTACAGTAACACAACACCAATTAGCTCTGGGCTTCGGATATTCGGCGCACTGATAGTTACCGACCATAGCTGTATTATCACAGTATTATTTTGCACCTTTTATTTTCTTTTATTATAACATAAGATAAAGCAACAGGATGCGGTATAAGATATAAGTCACAAAGATAAATGTTTAATAAAACCAGATTTTATGTACCCGGTTAAAGATACACATGAAGGATTACACATGGGTTTACTTGATGCACAAACCGTATTTTCGCAAAACGGATTTCTGCAAACTACATAACCTGACGATCGGATTTCACAAGTAATGAACTTACACGTGCACTACTTTTCCCTTCTCGTCCGTTGACCTTCCCACAGAGCACATTTTCACGTGATTATTCATATGTTTTAATTCATTATACTTACCTTTCATATTCTTTGCACTGTAGTAATATTAACTCCTCTCTCAAGTCATTATAAACAACACCATAATTTACAGTTATCTAGCAATAAAAACAGGACCATTATGATAACAATCATAACAGAACTATGACGGAAGTATAATAGGACCATTATGGAAATAAAACGGTTACTAATACGGTTATCTCTCGTTGTGCATGGAATTTCACAGAATAGTCCCCATTACTGGTATTCAGCTCCACGAGTTGATCAAATATCAGGCTTCCGTTCCCAGATTGCAAAAGCTTCAAATTTGTACAGGAGTGAAGAGAAAGGAACTGGTGCACAAAAACCGTGGGCAGAGCAGTGCAGCATGCAATACCTTCCCATCACGAAGGCTTCTTCTTCGCATATCGAATGTTGCTCCGAACGCAGTGCATGAATGAGGATTTCGAAGAACACTTAAAGGGCCGTTCCCACGCTGCTGCGTCACGTGTTTCCCGTCGTGCACTTCGAGAGAGCGAGGTGAGCATCGGACTACCTTCGACGGGAGTAATACGAGAAGTTTTCACTTTCCGCCACTCATCATACTCGCGAGCTAAAGTCCACGATATTGAAAGACCGATTCGGATTACTTACAGGCGCCTCACGCGAAAGGCGAATGGGAATCGCTGTTTGCGGCGAGACTTTCACGCACTTGACCCCGAAAGGAAACCGTAAATACATCCTCCACCAGCCAATTTTCTCAGAGAGATGGGAAGCGTTGAAAGTTCAACATGAGTTAACGTGGCTGGAGCGGCGAATAGTGGGTCATTGAGATGGCGTTTTAATGATGCTTAAAGTGAGTCGAAAAAATATTCTACGGACACATATTATTAATGTACTTCTGTTTTTGCGGTGTACTCAACATGCACGTAGTAATGGACATGATTCAAGAGTCATAGTTCAATTTTTTCATTAATTAAAGCAGGTTATAACTTCAGTTTTCAGTGCGGTGAGCCAAAATTAGGTGTAACCTCAAACATAATGTGTTTTCGTGTTTAGAAGAAAATATGTAAATATTTAACTGAGTCACTACCAACTATACGTCACAGGCTATTAGGCTACATAAGTTAAATGGATTAGAATTGCCATACAATCAAATCCGTATGGTGCAACTTTTTTCACTTTTATCCGTAGATAATATAATCTGCACATTAACAAATATCGCTCCAAATATTTTTTACCAAAACGAGAGCGACCACGGAATGACGCTTTGCACGGAGAGAAGTGTGTGTCATTGAGACCACATTCTAATAATGTTTAATGTAGGTCGAAAAAGATTCTACTACCACATATTATTTTAGTACGTCTGTCATTTTGTATTTAAGTACCTTTCATGGACGACAATAATTGAGTCTGATGAGTACCCTGCTCATCCTCAATGATCCACCGAATACAACGACCACATCTATGGCTCTCTTCCCCGCCACCGATCCCAAACGACCTCGCCGTCTAATGTTGGGCCGCGGGAGTCGTTTTAAAAACCTTACAGAGGGCGCAGGAGATGAGCACTTAAGAGTCATCCGCTTTCGAGAAAAGCAGAATAAAAGGTGATACGATAATGGAGAGATCAGAAGCGAATGATGGTCCCTGACTCAGTAATTACGCGTTGCTAATGACCTCCAGATTTTAACGCACGCGAAGAGTCGAATGATTAAAAAAAAGTTGTAAAATAAATTTTGAAAAGTGAGCGAAAAATGGAGGTCAGCCACTCCTACGTGATTGTGGCGTCATCAGGAGAACAGACAGGACTGCGTGCTGAACTACAAGCATCACAACTTCGATTATAAAAAGTCATCTAAAAATACTATTGAATATACAGTAAGAGACGCCTGAAAATATTAAGTACATCCAGAAGTCGATATTATCTTCTACAACTGTCATCTCATCAAGGAGAGTGAGCTCACAGCATTGGACCCAAGCACATACATTGTAACCACGATGACAGTACCACACAGCCAGCATAGTTCACATGCCATAATCTATAAGGCCTCGGAATTACGGAGCCTAAAAAAATAGAGGTTATTTTACATGTTAGCCTCGTTAAATTCAAGCGTTGCCGTTTAAGATTTGAGATTTTTCTAGTCTATGACGTCACGCTGACGGCATTATCGAGGCCAAATATGTCCAGAATAAAGCCTTATAACTTAGTATTATTATGCCAAAACTCGTTTGCATGTAAAACCCACAAAAGCACGTTGGGAAGCTAAATATCCTCCGATTCCCATAGCAACCGAACAGCACCTTACGTGAGCTATATAAGTGACGTTCGCACAATCTCATTTCTTTTGATAGCCGAACACTTGACATTAAATCTGCGAGAAACTAGGCCAAAAGTGGCGACGAAAGAGAGCTGGGGAGGAGAACACATCTTCATCGGGATGACGCAATGAGATCTTCGGGAAATAACATGAAAGACGCACGTAAAATAGAGGCACCATATCGCCCAAACTGGAGAGAGAAATCGCTGGGCAAGTGGATGGGGAATAACAATATCTGGAGGGGAATAGCAAAGCGAGATGATGCTCGTCCGACCTTGCACGTAATAGGGGGGGATGGGGGCGAGATAAGGAATTGGTAGCTCAACATCTCGTGTATAGCCACCAAATGACCTCACTCACCTCCCTCAACCCTCTGGAAAAATAGGAATTTTCGTGATGACCTCGGCGACCACCCTAGTCAATGGTCCTCCGAAAGGAAGCGACGAGGTCGGCTCTTCATCTTCATCGGAAGATCGCATAGGATCGAACGATCGGATTTTACGACCGAGCGGATATCCTCCATCCGATTGTTGCCCCTAGCAGTTTCCGCGAAGTAATTCGGGACAAAGAAGAGACCAGCATGATGGCTAAACTGAGGCATCATCTTGAATTGATTTTTAAAAATCATCTGGAGATAATCGGCGCGGGACCCAAAATTTTCCTTGGCTATTAAACCTCATTAAACCTTTATTCTCTGAGTTAATTATCCGCCTCTACCCGCCACTGTCATGTAAGGGCTAATCTTTTTGGTATATGTACATAGCTGATTAATTCATAGTAAAATATACATAATGTACAATGACAAAAACCATTAATAAAACAAAAAGCCATTTTGCAAATAACAGGGACAGTTGGATTGTTTAAATGAGAATTAAAAAAACACCATATTAAATGAAGCACGTTTATTTGAGTGTGAATTATCCAACATCACTTCACATTAGGAGACAATATAATGCAATACACTTCCTTTTTTGTTGGTATGTCTCGTAACAATGTGCCGCACGACGTACAACATTGCGGCGGGTCGCGATAAGAGCTGTACAGGAGTCACAAAGAGCAAGGGCTAATTTAAACTGAATAGTTATTCAACCCAACGACTGAGTATTCGTATCCATAAAACGAAAATTTTTCCGTAAAATAACAAGAAATACGAATTTACTTGATCACACACGGTAAAGAATAAATATTTGTAGAGAAAATTGAGGGTCTTCAATTAAAGGTCTTAAATTAGCGCACTTAAGCGATCTATTGTAATATGTTGGGGTATTTATAACGTCGTCAGAAAATACATTGGTTTTGAATTAAGAGAAAAGATTGTAACCTGCCTGGAGGTATCATTTTGCGGGTCAGCAACAGTCACGGCATAATCCTTAGTTTAAAGTTGTCCAATTCGCTCAAAACAAATAGTAATTTAAAAAGGAAAGACTTTTACTTGTGATCAATTAAAAACCTAGCAATATCTATGTTTGACGCATTTATTGAAAATGAGCAAACTTCAATCACGAATGCCATCACCGACGTTATTATGACGTAAAACGCACATGATCTTTTCCTCCCGCTGTTTCACATATCCAACCTAGTTGCACAGGGTCATTTATGAATGGAAATTACGCTGTTGTGGTGCGAAGTGATTAGAGCGCACTAGAGCGTATGAAAGGCGCTCATTAGAAACTGACTTTATTTCGATCCGTGTAACACAGAGGTTATGGGTAGAAGAGGCAGGTGAACCATAATTCTTGAAGGCGCTCTCGCCGCGACTATGCACCCGCTTCCGCGCTCCGGCACCGACACCCCAGCATCGAAGACACGTGCATTCACGCTTCTCCGATTTCCCCTTCGTCACTATTGCCCGTGTCTCAAGGTGGTTGGGGTGATTTTCGTTTATTTACAGATTCAATCGACCGCTAATAATTAACATGCATGGATAAAAGCGAAATAAATAGCATTCTACATAATCGGTTTCTAGGCAATTCGACGCGATTTTAATTCGTAGCCTGACGGCATTTCGTATATGGTTCGAAATAATTAGATGACATACTGAGATATTTTCATCTAAACGCGAAAACATAAGTTTCATATTTTTACAATGATTCTTAATTTAATATCTAGGTATCACGCCGAATAAAAAACTCTTATTCATATACCATTTTCGCTTAAATTTCGTATTCCGCGACATAAATCAACTCAAAACAATTTTTTTATTGAGACGACTTTTAAATATAATTCTTGTATACTTTATATTTTAACATACGTAAAAATAGAAGTATTTAAGTAAAATGTGGTCCACGAATTTTTTTCGACCTACTTGAAAAGTTTTAAACAACACTCAATGGTCCCCGATTTGCGCTTCAACCGTTTTCAAGCGGCATCTAATCCGATCGCCCACTAACACTTTTCCGGGAGATCTCGCCAGAGCCCTAATTACGGATCCTCCACGCTTTTTCCGGCTCTCCTTCATAATGAGCCGTCACCCGACGGAGACGAGCCAGAACCGCCAAATTTTGGCAGCGGGAAAGAGTGAGGGGTGTTTGTGGTTTAAAAAAAGACAACGCCGCCCTCACCGCAGCCCTCACTCCTCCCCCTCGCCCCGATGGGACCAAACGGCATCACTTTTCTCGCGGCGCCTGCCCGCGCGCACGATTCAGGGCTTATCGACGAGGCGAGCGCCTCTTCGTCCTTTCTACAAAGGGCCAAGTGCGAGAAGGATTGATTGGAACTCATCACATAACTAGCCGAGCGTCGGCAATGGAAGGGTGAACGAAAGCTAGCGCCCAGAAGGAATAACATCGGGAAAAAGTAACGCGATGAACCCGGTTGAGTCACAACGATGATAAAGTTCTCTTAAGGTAGTTCGAGCGAAATATCATTTTACTTAGAAATCAATGAATTTGGTTTCATTTTAAAGAAAAATATCTCACCCTTCTGCTGACACCAAAAATTCAACCCCTTTGGAGGGGATCAGACCTACTATTATGCTAAAAATAAAAGGGGAGACGTGATTGACGCTATAAATTTACTGTCTTGATTCGACAACACGTTCACCAGTACTTTGGGGCAGCCTTAGGAGGTAAGTTTTCCTGATTTCTGGACTGCGGCCTTCGTTCTCGCTCAGCAGCCTCACTCGCCCGTTTCAGCCGACGAAGTGCTCTGGTGCATCATTGACTCTCCCTGTCGAACTTCTGTATGCGCAGCGTCATATGGCCTCCCGCGCCGCTTGTGTTCACTTGAGAATGCTTGCTTGGAAAGCAAAAGCGTGAACATCCTTACCACATTACTTTCGGAGATATTTTCCAAAAAACACCAGCCCTTATACATGGGAAATGGTATGATACACTGAAAAAAAAGTGCATACGCTCTACTGCTAAAACGGATTGGTGCTTTAGTTTTGCTGAATCAGCAGATTTTATAGCTGTGGAGGTATGTAAGATACTGTACAGTCAGTCGCATTAAGCTGGGTACCTGTAGATTTATAGCAGACGGTGTTTAGATGCACAGCGAAATGATTTGGTTGGTAAGCTCATCCGGTGAGCTGTACAGACTCGCTTCCAACTTGAGTCACGTGACTCGGCTCGGTCGCTTCTTAGCGGACCTATGGTTGTCTCATTCCGCCATTGTTTCTTTCTAGTGCAGAGTGAACCACGAGGTCAACATCGGGAGGTTCACCTCGGGTGATAACTTGAAGCCATAACAGAGATTTCAGGCGAAAATACCAAAGATACCGGTGGAATTGCTTTTCTCAAGTCTGGCGGATGCGACGTGTAGTACTGTTGCTGGATCAAGCTGAGCTTTTTAATTATTTGCTCTTAGTCTATCAGTGTGTTGTGGTACTTCGTAGTGCTTCATGAGTGTTTTATTCAACGAAAAAGGAAGAGCTAGTGAGATGATTAGTGTGGTTTTGAGCGTCGTAAAGTGGTTATCACCTCTTCTTCATCTCGTTTTATCAGTGCTATGCCTCACAGCATTATTAAGTGCATAAATAGTTGTGTTTGTATGGACTGTTTTTGGGGGTAACGATTGCATTTTTAAAAATCATTGGACGTTAGTGCTCTTTATTTGTGTTTTTAGATGATTACTCTACGAGATAAGAGCCCATTTTAAATAATGTGTCGAGGAGGAAGCCTCGTAAACAATTTACAAGTGCATATTGGTTTTCGTGACTACTGCATCAAGTGACGTGCTTCAGAGTAATAAACTCGAGTGTATTACTGTTTGTTGTCGTAGAAATATGTCTTACATTGATATAAAGACGTACCATTGTTATCGTATTGAATTGTAATGATTTCGCTCAGGTAATGATTGTAATTGCGAATAGGTTTACATCAAAGCGCTGATATGTTTACATTCTGCCGTAATTCTATTTCGTTTCGTTTTTGTTATGGTTGCAGAACGTTGTTATGGTTCACGCAGAAAAATGTTTTCTTCCAGTGCTTCAACAGTGTATCGCATCATATTTTATGTTTTATCTTGTAAGTGGATAAGTTAAATCAGTTTCGTTTTATTTTATGCTCAGAAAGGATTCATGAAGGGACAAATAGGTATCCAGATTAAATAGTGACAATGTTCGCTGTACCGTGTGCATGTTCGTTTTTCGTTTACAGAATGATGGTTAGTTTGTGAATGTGAGTATTTTTACATTTTCTGTGTAAATGGCAGATATTATCCATTAACTAGAGGCAAACATTTTCCATTTTGAGTGTTTTTATATTGACGGAACGGTGAAAACCTCAAGAAAGTACTGTGATTGTTTGAGTATAACTGATACCTTAATTTGGTGCGAGTGGATGGAGTACGTAAAACTTTGATGTGGTGAAGCTGCAGTGTGTCCAATTGATTTTATGAACGATCTGTGCAAGTTTGTGGTGTATTACTACGTGTGGCAAAAATAAAGTTTATAACAAGCACGTATTCCCGATTTTTCTATACATTCAGCTTCATTGTTTCTAGGGCAGTCGCTACCTACAATTATGTACTCCGATACGATAGTGGCGATAATAGCATACTAGGTTAGTAGCTCGGTGGAAAGGCTCTAAGAATACTATTTTTTCGTATGCGAGTAAGATCTCTTAGTAGCTGACTAAGTTAGTCACCTACTAGCACCTTTTTGCGGAAATCTATGGATACGGCCGTACGGGTCTATGTTTGACGGTAAGTATCAACTGCGAAATGTTTTTTATTATTTCCTACTAGAACTCTTCCACGGAAGAAATTTTTAAGCAAAACGTATTAAATAAGTTAGTAGCATGCGTTAGGTAAAATATTTTTCATTCCAGTATTGAGATATTTTTCATTTCATGTGATTAAACTTGTTCAAAATTATCCAGTATGCAGCCAAGTGTAATGCTTTCAGATTTATTGGACATCGCATATACTACTTCCATTTTTGTGATGCACAGGAAAGTTATTTTTTCTGAAGAAGTATTTTATGTATAAATACATACATATTCGTAATATACCGTAGACCAGCTAGAAATTTAACAGATTATCGGCAATATATCTAGCTAGTGGCTAATCTGCCTAGCTGGTGTTATATGCGAAGCAATCGGTTAGCTACTCCATATGGCTGGAGAGCTATACCGTATTGCCGTCTTCCTAGAAATATCTATTTAGACGGATTAGATGGCTCTGCTAGAAATTTCTCACTGTATAGCTACACGTCTAGCTGTCCCATATACTGCTAGATATTCTGGCTATACCGCTAGAATTATAGCTGTACAACCAGAGTTTTTTCTCAGTGTAATGCACTCCAGAGAGACATTATTTACAAAATGAGGAATTTCTAACACTTATATGTCGTAGAAAAACTAACAGCGTGTAGTATGTATGTTTTCTCGACTATATTTGAAAATTAATCATATTTTCACCGCAGTAGATTCTTGGGTATCACAAAAAACCCTTCGTTTTGAAGGAGCTTCAAACGCACAGCGCGAAAAAAAAAGTCAAGATAAAGACTTATCAAGATATTTTCATTAATTACTTACAATTTCTGTCATATGAAACTATATTATTGCAACATTAATAATGCAATATTTAAGTGATGTGTCCTACAGCTGTTGAAATTAAAACGTATAATTCGAATATGGCCTATTATGTCTAGGGAACTGTCTCGCTCGGACTACCTTAAAACACCAAAAAGTATCAATGGAGATTGGGCAGTATAGACTGTGATTTCGGATATAATCTGAAGCATAAATTATAGAGGGATTTGACGGTTTCACGGTTTGGTGTAAAATTTTGCTGCGGGAGAGATAGATAAGTGGAGCGTTTACGTTCACCTTTGATTTGCAACAAAAGTTGCCCAAAAATCGATAACAATGCATTTATTCATCACTATAATGAACAATATCCAAATGCAATCACTAGCGGTATAGTAAGTGGTGTAAAATACTAATTTACTTGCAATAAGCAATTCTACATTGTTTTAACAGCCTTTCCAGCTAACATGTTTAGAAAACTTATAAAAAAATATCAGCGATGCAAAGGAACCATTGCATTTGGTAGAATTCATAAAGAAAGAAATGGTATGCAGCCTAACATCTAACTGCAAAGAAATCTCCTTTTTCACAAAAGTTCCTCCCAAATTACTCCATTTCCAACAATTAATGAACACAAAATTTTAGACACCTAACACCTGCACCCAAAGCATAGGAATGCTTCTATCAAGGTTTTCACCAAACACTTATCACTTCCATTATAATCGCAGATTTTCTTCAATTATCGTGCTAAATTAGCTCTCACAAATAGTTCGATCTTAGGCATAACACAGGTATTTTATAATAAAATGCGAACGACTTATCTAACGTCCTAATCCGTATGTAAACGAAACGGAAAATTAGATGCACAATATCTTTATTAGGTGATCTGCGTAATAGAAATTGATTTAAGCATGTGCTCCATGCACTCATATAATTCTTAAGTCCTAGGGTTTATCGGGCCATTAAGGAGGAAGAAAAACACTCTTGTGATTTTAAATAAGCAATTAAAAGTGCCACTTAAGGGAATATATTGCCGTGATGAAGTAGTAGTTACGGCCGCCGGGATTAAATATGTTTAATGGAATGGCAAAACAAGGACAGGCTGATCAAGCCAAAACGTATATAAGGCGGCCACAAAAACCTTCTCACCACCTTCGACCTGAAGACGGTAGCAGGATGGCTACCGGAACTGTTGTCGGCCAATGTCAACGTACGCGGTTGGAAAACCCGAAAACAAGGAGCAGTAATGGTAAACGCCGCGGAAACCTTCGCGAGAATGTATGATGGCAATTAAGGGAAAAAAGGCATGCAGGCTTGGGACAATAAAAAATATGCAATGTCACAATCGATGATTAAGACATTATATTGAGTACCCAGAGAGGTGACACTAAAATTGATCTATTGAACAAAGAAAAATAAAGAAAACTATCTGCACTTGGCTCAAGCTGGCTAAGTTTGGTGGAATTCAGAGATATCAAAAATTTTAATCCTATTTTTAAGAAAACATTGAAAATTCAGAACTGAGCCATTGTAATTAATGTATTATCAGCATCATTGTTCTCATGAAAAATTATTACAATAATCCTTAGCACACGAACCCGATAAAGGAGCAAATATCATAGCCTAACAAATATATTTCCGTTAGTTGCTAAACATTTACATTTCCCTCAGACTCAATATTATGAAAGCATATTACATTAAGTATGATCTAGGTTATATAAACATCAATTTTAGGCCATTGTGTAAGCCTAATCACCCCGAAAAATATATGAATTGGTAACAAAATGGAAAGCCCCAGCTCCAGGATTTCTTAAATGCCTGAACGTTAACGAGTAAAAATAAATTTACGATGCGAGTCCCCCGATACGTTAGCACAGCACTGACGGGACCTCGCACCCATTTCCTGTAATAGATGAGGGCATTTCTACGATTTGGAGAACATTAGTCGCAGTTTTAATAGTTCCTTTCTGTGTGAGCAACCAAGCACAGAATCCAACGACGGAGTTCAAAGCTCCGTTCCAAAACGCGCCGTTCCCATGATTACCGCTCGTTGAAAACACTTTGGGTCGTGAGACCGCGCTCTTGCGCCGAGGAGACAATGGGCGGCAATTTAAATACAAGCGGCTGGACAAACATGTATTTTATGGCCACGGCACAGAAGGAACGCACTGCCGTTATCCATTATCTCGGCCCTCGTGGCATCGACTGACGGCGACACAATGGCTTCCCATTCAATGAAATGACTCACTCGCTCCTCCCATTCTAAACGGTCGAACGACGGAATGCACAGCAGTCAGCTCTGGAGCGACCACATCCCCACGTGCAGGTGCAGACAAATGAACGATACAGGCGAAGCTAGGTCTCTAAAACTCGAGTGAAACGAATCACCCTCGCCCTTTGCAGCCAATCGGACGGGATTGCCAAAATTAGCTGACGATTAGCTGAGTACAACCAACACTCAGGTGCCATGAGTTATAAATGATTGCATCGGTCAAGCAAAGGCAACACGCTTCATAAGGCATCATCCCATTCATTTGAGAGAAGTAATCGCCCCGATCACAGGTCTTTTACAACGTCATATCATTATCACCAATTCCTTATGGACTTAGAAATGTCAGAGGACCTCCCAAGGTTATTCAGTTGTCTCTACACAACTAATGCGCCACTCAACTCGAGGGCTTTTGCATGAGATAAGGAGTTTCTCTTGGAAATCCAAGGTCTTCCTTCTTACGTCAATAAAAACCTATGGCACCTCAAAAGGCTTTTCTTGAGAAAAGTAAACAAGAGGGATTTTAGATGCTCACCGCCATCAGTTCGAAAAAACACGTCCCCGGCTCAAGACAATTAGTTTCTTAAAAGCTACAGTTCACAAAGGCGAGCGAAAGAATTTACGCAAGCTATAAAACTACGCGAAAAAAATTTCAGCAAATCACATGTTTAAAGAATGCATTATGTCCATCATAGGTATTAGCCTAAGTTTTAAGTTTTAAAATCTAAAACTAAAGGTCTTAATATTTCAAAAAAAATAAAAATAAAAAATATATCGCGTCCTTTACCCTAACATAAATGCTATTACGATTTTTCTACGCAATATCAATGACTGAAAAGGATCCTCCGTCTTTTAATGCGTAATAAGATCACGGCACGAACAATAGGCAGGAAATTATCAACAGGAAGACGATTTTCTGGAACGGCAAGCCGAGACATGGGCCTTCGGCTTCCTAGGACGAAACCAAGGTATTTATGTTACCCTGGACTCAACAGGAATTCGTCTGAAATTCAAACATGGTGGGTGAATGTTTTGAAGAAAACGCCATAAGAAAAATTCGGCCTGGACAGGGAATCGAACCACGGGCCTTTGGTTTGCCGGACCAATGAGCAGACTACTACGCTATCCAGGCTTCCTAATTCCCATGGCAATTTTGGTGGATACAGGGCAACTAGATCTTAGGCCCTTTGCGGTCCATCAAAGATGGCAACGCAAGGGAGTAGAAGACTTCAAAGAAGCCACAACCAAGAGTCAGTATCCTTCACCAGAACTTATGCCGTGCTTAGCCATTTGAAATTCAAACATGGCGGGTGAATTTTTTGAAGAAATTGCCATGAGAAAAATTTAATGTAAATTTTTCTCATGGCAATTTAAAAAATAATTTTTCTCATGGCAATTTCTTCAAAAAATTCACCCGCCATGTTTGAATTTCAAATGGCTAAGCACGGCATAAGTTCTGGTGAAGGATACTGACTCTTGGTTGTGGCTTCTTTGAAGTCTCCTACTCCCTTGCGTTGCCATCTTTGATGGACCGCAAAGGGCCTAAGATCTAGTTGCCCTGTATCCACCAAAATTGCCATGGGAATTAGGAAGCCTGGATAGCGTAGTAGTCTGCTCATTGGTCCGGCAAACCAAAGGCCCGTGGTTCGATTCCCTGTCCAGGCCGAATTTTTCTCAAGTTCATTCATCATGGCAATTTCTTCAAAGGAATTCGTCTCTTTTCCCTGAGGTCGCAATAAGAGTCCTTTGAGATATTCGGTTGAAATATCCTCACAATTTACAGTTAACCGTTATTTTGAGAAGTTGGAAGTAAGAATTGGAGCGGCTCTCGCGGCTGCTTCTAAAAGATGTTATGATATTTCAAATAACAATAAAATTACTCATACATAAAAGTATTCTGCTGTTTAAAGGTAGGTTAAATTGTTAAGTCAGAGGTAACCCTCCACATCATCAACACTTTTTTCAGCAGTTACCGTTGACACGCATTTCCAAGGTGACAACGCCATCATCATCATCATTACTTTTCACTTAAGCCACTTGCAAGGCAAATAACCCGGCTTCCCTTAACGGTTATGTTTACTCTCCACTAGTCGGGAATCCCCGATCGGCCGCGACTCATGAGCAAAGTGACGCGGCAGCCAGAATATGGGGAGTGGAGAGGAGGAGAGGCAAAGGAGGAGTAGTAAGAATGAGGGGAAGGTTGGGGGGGAGGCAAGGGGTGGATGAGGTCCATTTCGAGTGAGTGAATCACTCGCTGCCCCCAGAGGAGGGAGTGGGAGGAGGAGGCGGGAGGTTTTACAGACGAAGACCCGAGCGGAACGCCTCGAGAGAGAGAGGGAGGAGCGTTTATTTTTAAGATAGTCCGAAAGAGATAGTTCCCAATACATAATAGAGACCATATTCAAATAACACGTTTTAATTTCACGAACTGTAGGACACATGAATGAGTATTGCATCATTAATGGTGCAATAATATAGTTTTATATGATAGAAATGGTAAGTAATTAAATGAAAATATCTAAATAGTCTTTTACTTGACTCATTTTTTTCGCGCGGTGTGTTTGAAACTACTTCAAAACAGAAGGTTTCCTTGTGATACCCAAGAACCTATTGCGGTGACAATATGATTAATTTTCAAAAATAGTTGAGAAAACATACAATCTACACGCTGTTAGTTTTTTGCGACATCTAAGTGTTAGACATTCCTCATTTCGCAAATAATGTCTCTCTGGAGTGCATACATCTACCATTTCCCATGTAAAAGGGCTGGTATTTTTTGGCAAATATTTCGAAAAGTAATATGGTAAGAGGTTGAATTTTTGGTGTCATTAGAAGGGTGATATATTTTCTTTAAAATGAGACCAAATTCATTGATTTCTAAGTAAAATTATATTTCGCTCGTATTACCTTAATAGTCTTCCAAAGAGGAAGAACGTGAGATAGAATGGACGCTCCGTTAAAACCATTCCCAGGCAAATCCGACCAATGCCCGAGGATTCTGATTCGGTCATGGGACGACATTAAAGGGTAAACCCCGATTCCGCGCTGCACTTCCCAGATTTCGCGCGCGTCCCTCGTCCAGCAAAGGAGGCGAGGGCAACGCCATCAACGGACAAGAGGGAAGCTGGACCCTGTCCACGAGTAGCAACGACACGATTTTTTCATCGCATTCCGTGGTAAATTAACAAAAACTAGATCTTTTGTCACGATAATATTTACACTTTTGTGATCCATAAAAACGCAACACAACGTTTCAATCAAAATATTTTGAGAGAACTCACGAAAAAAGTGTCATCTAAAAAAGACTAAAAAGAATTGAGAAGTTAATGAGAAAACTAAAACTATCATTCTCATTTATACAACAGCCTGATGTATTTATGCCAACAAGCTCTATGTCAAACGCAAAAAAAATACAAAAAGGCATTTTAAATATAAAAAGTTAGTCATATGGTGTCACCTAATTAACATCTGCGAACAAATAACCCATGATGACATGAAAGTAGAGGAGATAACAAATTCCTCTCCATCCTCCGGAATAACTAATGACGGGAATTCGCCTCCGAATCATTATGAAAACAAAGCCGAAGGTAGACGGAAGCTAGAAGTTAACGCCAAAGGCTAGAGCACTTGGTGCGATACAGAGGGCTCCGAGTTTGAGTGCCGATCAGGACTAATTATTTGTTCTCAATGGAACATTCCACTTATGAGCATTTGTGGGTAACTCCGTGAAGGTAATAGCGTGGCTTGCCGTGGTATCCTCAAAATGTGTTAAGCATCAAAGTTAGTTGTAAAACGGAACCTAAGGAAAGGTTTTCAGAGGAAAACTGCAATATTCTCCTTCATTATTACGCACGACTAGTTCCACCAAACTGCCCTCGATACTATATAAATTAGTCATCTGAGAAGATAGTTCCTCGTCCCGCCCTTAACCATTGAGTGCGCATCTAATCTCACCCGTTGGCCCCTAAACGACTGAGGAAAAGATTAATGTTCACAACGGTAGGCAAGCCTCGTTTCATCCAATTAGGGACTCTACACTGTGCGAGGGCGGATATTAATTCTAAAACGCTTCTCCGGAATTTTCCGAGCAATCAAACAAAAACAGGAAAAGAGGAGGCCCCATTCCTTGTCGTGAGATGGCTGAGTCACATCCTTTGTCGGAGAAAATGATTCACCGTTTTGGTAATCAATGCACGCGCACACCTGGGAGCTCTCTAATCTACGAAAGAAAAAACTCGACGACAACGCAACGGGCAAGCACAGTCTTCCATGACAATTCAGATAGAAAACACCCGATAAACAATGGTTTGCCGAAGGTTAGCACAGAAAACTGGCCAATGAAAGATATCAAATCTCAAAGGCCATAGCGTCAAATCAGACGTTTGAGGTAGATTCGGTCTCACTAGCAGACGAGGGTCATTTCTAACCGTGTTGCCAAACAGGAACAGTCTCGAAATTCAAATAACAGCGAGTAAAGTAGGAAGTGAGTTTCAAAGAGACAAGTGATAATAAACTCTTTCATTTTAAGTACAACATGCGTTGTCTGAAACAGTCAACCTATCTCTATGAGATATTTTATGCCTTCAAAGAGAATTCCAGTCGATGAAATACACCATGTAAATGAAAAACTCACGTTAAGCGATTAGGTGTCTGCCAGAATGCTCTTGGCACCAATTTTGAGGATGAATGTTATGGTAGCAATCACATGCACTTTGCGGCCACTTCTCAGACATTCAATAGTTATTGTACCAAAAATATTATTCAATAAATAGCACAGGAATCGTGACAAATTTTATCGCGTAAAATCAAAAAAAGGTTTGATATAGATGACTAGTGGTTTAAAATAAACAAATTTACATAGTTGAGAAACATGAAACTGAGTCTAGCAAATCGATCGTTTAGAAACACACAAGATCCGTCCGTCACAATATCCGTCACAATGTCGGAAGAGTCGCTTTCACTGAATGGAGGTAATGAATAATAATCACGAACTCAAAAATCCATCTAGAGATTGACTGGTTAGGCGTCATCTATATACATTACCATAAAATAGCCAAATTTTGGCGATAGTTTAGCTTAGATAAATATTTCTCGGGTTTGGCACCGGGTAAGGCTGTTTAAGGCCAACGTTTCGATGAGAAACTCACTCATCGTCATCAGGGCTAAGACTGACTGCCGAGTTTGGTCCACGCCGGGTTTTTATACTAAGATAGCTAATGGACGGCTGAGGCCCATCGTTGACCAGCCGATTCAAATTTGGCTCAGGGCGGTTGGAATTTGAATTTTATCCGCGACCGTTTTATTTTATCAATCAACGGACTCCATATTTGGCTGATGCTCTGCCCAGAGTCTCGGTTAAGCTTTTTCTCCTCGAGACGTATTTCTATTGCCTCTTTTACTAATCGATCCCAGTATCCATAAGATCGGCATAGGATTCTGGCGCCGTTAAAATTGATGGAGTGCGCCATATCGAGGCTATGCTCAGCTAAGGCCGATTTTTCGGGTTGAAAAAGTCTTATGTGCCTCCTGTGCTCCGTAATTCTGGCTTCTACCGTACGTGATGTCTCTCCAACGTAGGCAAGGCTACACTCACAAGGGATGTTAACGAGGGCAGTACCACCGAAACCTAATCTCACCAAAGAGGAAAGAAATGCACTACACGCCATCCAACGGGATCCTGAAATCGTTATTTTCCCCGCTGACAAAGGGAACGCAACAGTTTTGATGACCACTGAAGAGTACCACAAAAAAGTTAATGAGATACTTCAAGATGGGTCCTACAGAGTGCTCAACAGAGATCCTACGGATGCTATCGTGAGGAAGACTTCCGCACTCATCAAAGACACAAAGTTGGAGCCGGAATCTAAATCCAACCTTGTGGTGAGGGGAGCCGTTCCACCAAGGTTCTATGGTCTCCCAAAGGTTCACAAGAAAGGTATTCCACTCAGGCCCATCGTGAGTGCTATCAATGCTCCAACATACAATCTAGCAAGATATCTCTCTTCCGTACTGTCGCCTATAGTTGGGCATTGTGAGCATCATATAAAAAACTGAGCCGAGTTCGTGGAGACACTTGGAGGTATACAGCTAAAACCTTCGGACATCATGGTGAGCCTTGATGTAGTGTCCTTGTTCACCAGAGTCCCACTGGAAGACACTTTTAAGATCCTAGAAAGTAAATTTGACGAGATGACAGTTAGACCGTTCCGACATGTCCTCCAATCGACCTACTTCCTTTATGGCGGAAAATACTACGAGCAAACGGATGGAGTTCCTATGGGATCTCCTCTCTCTCCGGCGATTGCAAACCTCTTCATGGAGGATTTTGAAGAAAAGGCTCTGAAATCGGCTGCACTTCGACCGAGGTATTTTTTCCGGTACGTGGACGACACTTTCGTCATTTGGCAACATGGACGGAACACACTGGATGATTTTTTGAGTCACATGAACCAGCAACATCCGAACATCAAATTTACTATGGAGGAGGAAATAACAACTGCATTCCTTTTCTCGACATTCTAATTCAAAGGAAACCTGATGGGACCCTTGGGCGTAGTGTGTATAGAAAACCTACTCACACTAACCTTTACCTAAACGGGAAAAGCCACCACCATCCCTCCCAGAGGCAGGGCGTCTTGACTACCTTGATGCACCGGGCCAAAATGGTAGCTGACGCAGAAAATCTTTCCACTGAATTGAAACATTTAAAAACTACGTTCAAACTTAACGGGTACAGTGACAGAGATTTTCGTTTGGCCTTGGAAAGAACCATGAGACCCCCTAAACCAACGAAAGAAGATCACGAAAAGCCGTTAGGAAGATCCTGCATTCCCTATGTTTCCACCGTCTCGGGGAAAATAGGAAGAATTTTACATAGGCACAACCTACAGGTGATCCATAGACCTCCAAAGAAAATTCGAGATGGGCTCGTAAGAGTTAAGGACGAACTTGGCCTCAGAGTGCCTGGAGTGTATAACATCCCTTGTGAGTGCGGCCTTGCCTGCGTTGGAGAGACATCACGTACGGTAGAAGCCAGAATTACGGAGCACAGGAGGCACATAAGACTTTTTCAACCCGAAAAATCGGCCTTAGCTGAGCATAGCCTCGATATGGCGCACTCCATCAATTTTAACGGCGCCAAAATCCTATGCCGATCTTATGGATACTGGGATCGGTTAGTAAAAGAGGCAATAGAAATACGTCTCGAGGAGAAAAAGCTTAACCGAGACCCTGGGCAGAGCATCAGCCAAATATGGAGTCCGTTGATTCATAAAATAAAACGGTCGCGGATAAAATTCAAATTCCAACCGCCCTGAGCCAAATTTGAATCGGCTGGTCAACAATGGGCCTCAACCGTCCATTGGCTATCTTAGTATAAAAACCCGGCGTGGACCAAACTCGGCAGTCAGTCTTAGCCCTGATGACGATGAGTGAGTTTCTCATCGAAACGTTGGCCTTAAAAAGCCTTACCCGGTGCCAAACCCGAGAAATATTTATCTATAGTATTCGCCGGGAAAGCCTACGATCTTTTATCATAGTTTAGCTTATTAATTCTTAAAAAGTACGGCATTAATATTGACTTTTTCAAATAAACTCTGCGTCGAGAAGGGCTTTAGTTTTCACCACTAGAAATTTCGAACCGACACGCTGCACCCAGCCATTATCACCTACGCTTGGTAACAGGCTTCAAAAGAACCCGGAAGTAAAACGCAGTCTAAGATCCCTTTTACATGTTTATTTCCAATAATTTAAGAAGAGTAACAGATACTCATAAATAAACATTACGTCGTAAAATGATCATTAAATCAATTAAGCGGCAACCAATTAAATAGATTGCCCCATTTATGCAACAAAAAGATTGTAATTTTACATTAGACGTAATAATAATCAATCCATTGCATGTCAACCAAGCCTCGATCACAAAAACGAAAATATGCATCACTTACCCACGAACATTCCTGCATATTTCTAGCATCACTTGCCTACTTAACCAATTATCTAGGTTCGCGAATACGGCAAATAATCTAAGATGATATTCATGAAAAAGGGATTCGAAAAAGAGTAAATATTTAAAAACCTAACACTCGTGTTGAAGTAATTATGTTTGTTAGCTATACACTGCGCCACACGATTCTATTGAAAAATTGGACATGACAATGGAGAGAACGCTCCTTACAAATCATCTAATGACTGTTCTTCATATTTCATTTTTCACCTCCAATTATAAAAATGAGCTCAATATCTTAATAGTATTAGGTTTTAATTAAAATCTCCACCAGAGTAGCTATCAAACCTAGAATACATAATAAACTTACTCCATTCAACGTACCCCCAGAGGAGGAATCATTTAAGAATAATGAATTGAATTACACATATTTTGGGTATTTTAAGAAGGCTAAAATAGGACCGATAAATATTTCCAAGTGGAGTTATTCCGAACAGCAAAGAAGTACACAATAGGTAAAACTAAAATAAGGAAACAAAAAACAACTCCAAAAGGTCTACACCGCCCTCTTTCGCTACCCACATTTGAAATGAGGAACGAATGACGTCAATTGGGGACTAAGAATGAATTAGCAAGTCTTTTCAAAATAGAATTGAGTCCTGCGGGAGAGGAAGAATATCAAGGGGTGAGAGAGGAAACAGAAGAAAGGCAGAGGGCGAAAGGGGAATCTTGGCAGTCACTTTCGGAGGTGGACAGGGATAACTTGGTTATGGAAGGGAGGAGATAAAGTTTAAGACACCAGTGGTCATCACCATATGCAGAATCAGCACTCAACACATTACAAAGGATCATATTCTTCAACAGAGACCGCAAAAAAAAGGTAACAAGTCACCTCAACTGGAAGCAAACAAAGGAATTGAAACAATCCGATTCATAACCACAATTACAAGCGAATTCGAGGAAGAAGACACTTTGCGGTACAAGCAGATATAGCGTTATTTCTGCTTATAAATAAACGTAAATATGGATTTTCTTAAGTCATCGAAATCGATGAAAACGTGCACGTTAACCCAAAATGCTGGTTAAATTTAAAACAATCACACAACACAAAACTCCAAAAATAATTTGTTTCAATAAAAATTATATAAATATCAACGTCTCTACCGCTTAGGTCAGGAGGTCAGACTGTGAAATGATCAATAATAGTATGTACAACGAAAGATCCATTTTTAAGCAAAATTAAAATATCCCTTGCTGAGAGGAATTCTGCGAAAATTTAGCACCAAAAATAGTAAAACATTTATGTAGCACAAGGGACTACGGAAAAAGTTAAGCCAGACTGGAGTCCAACTAAGAAATTACTGGCAGAGGCAGAGTAGCGGTGATTTGTAGACTCGTGGACTTAATAGTAGAATAGCTAGTTCCCAGAACAAGAAGTTGTAACGCATTCGGAAGCATATTTCACGTTTTTCGGCTAATATTCGGCTAATTGCCCAAATAAGCCTAAGAGTACGTAAAAATATAAAATTCCAGCGTGAGAGGGCGATATTTACGATGAAATGAAAGATGAACATATAAAAAAATACCAGCCGTTCCAATTTCGCGATATGTTTGCACTGACACCGTCCAACGTTTTCCCACTCCGTGCGAGTATCCGACAGAGAGCGCAAAAAGTGTTGCCCACAAATACCCAATAGTAGGAACGCAAAGCTAGAGTAAGAAAATCCCGCGCCATTTGAACGCAGCGGAGGCCAATTTCGCCAGAAAGAAATAGAATAGGGAGGAAGGAAGAGGAGGCAACGGGCTCATTTCCATTGAAATGATTGAGTCGACGGAAATACTGCCAGACGGGGACACCTTGGCACAGTTTTAAACGGTGAAGGGAATGAGGAGTGGGAGAGAGGCAGGGCTCTTTAAAAATACCCCTTTCGCGCCGCCTTGCCCTCCTTTGAAACCCTTAATATTCCTCGCTACGTCCCCCGACCCGCTCCTTCCTTCCCTGCACCCCTCACCACCTCACCTGAATTTATATTCCTCTCCGAGATGCCATCCTCCTTTATCGCCTCATTCCCCTCTCCCTTCCTTCCTTTCTCCCCTCTCCTTCTTTTGGGATCCCTCTCGGAGAGCAGCAGCTGCCGCTTCTTCCACTGCTTTCCATGCGGAGGGGGAGTTTGTCGCCAATGGACACCGTCCAGATTCCGGCACCTTTTAGTTCCGAATCGATTCGCGCCACCTTGCGTGGGCGGTGCGCGAGGGATACGGAGATGGGGATTGTCGGCCGAGGAGGTTATTCCACCATGGACTCGGGAGTTCCGAATGTCAACAGCGACGAATACTTTACGTCACGCACACGAAAATGAAGGCCCTAGGTAGAAAGATCTATAGCTGTGTCCCAATTCGCCATTTAGGCAGCTAAATCGGCAGATTTAGGGAGGACGCCATCTTGAAGTGTGCCCCAATTCGTTAGGCATCATGGGGGAGCGGATTTAGGTGCCTTTCTCGGGGGTGAAATTTAGGGTAGATGGAGTTTATCCTAAATCCGCCCCATATAGAATTTCCCATCATGCAAAGCGCTGCATGCGTCGTGCAAGGAAACTCATACCCAAGGAAGTAGTTGAAAAGTGGCAGACATGGCCGGCAAGTATTTTGTCTGCAAGTGAAAGAATTCTCTACTATTTCGCAACCCAACACCCGACTACAAAGGAAAAATTTTACTTAGTACACTTAAAAAAAATGAATTTAAATCCCAGAACACCTACGCAAACTTAAATACCCCGAAAACTAAAAACTAACGAATCTCCAACAACGAAATGGATGAAAAAATGTTATTTCACTTTCCAAGTCTCACAACACATACAAAGGTAGCCACAGGCGCCAAAAATGTCTTAATTTCAGGTTTCATTTGTTTCATTCAGTCCTTTATTAATTACTCATATATTTTTCATTTGTTTCCAGCTCGGTAGACGGCAACACTAGCGAAGGATGTCCCAAATCAAGCTCCCTTAGCGAAAGGCCTCTAAATATTTAGATAGCTAACCGTATCCTCCCTAATGCCTAACGAATTGGGACACGGCTTTAGGCTTTCCCGGCGTACGTAGTCGCTGAAGGTTATTCGGGCTTCCCACCGGGTCAAACTCTCCATCTCGGCCGACCTTTCGATGAACGAGTCGTCCATTGTCATCAGGGCATGTTTTGCATCGTCAACTGGTCCGGCTTATATACCGGTGGTAAACGATGCAAAACATGCCCTGATGACGATGGACGACTTGTTCATCGAAACGTCGGCCGAGATGGAGAGTTTGACCCGGTGGGAAGTCCGAATAACCTTCAAGGCCCTAGGTGGCCCGATTACCGTCAAGACACTTCCCGAATGCCATTTAGTAATAATCTCCATGTAAACGTCGTCAAGAGATCCTGCAGTAATAATTTTACCAGACCAAGTTTAGAGGTTCGTCCATAGCTCCTGTCAATAAATATTCATAGAGCCCGTTTGGAGCAGGATGGCGTTCCTACCGGTACCGTAATGCCTCATGAAAGTAAAAAACTCATGACATGCTGCGTGGGAACCTAAACTTTTTAGCTCGTAGCAAATTGCCCACTTTCAGCCCCTTTAGAAATCTCTCTTAAAGCAGGACAACGCGAAACATCCTCAACCCAGTACGTTGACTTCATTTATTCTCGATTAAGATTATTTTTTACAGAATAGCAACCATCATGGAGTACATATTGCTCTACCGTTGGTACGCAGAGTTTAGTTTGATTCCACGCACGAAATCGCGTGTCGATATATCCGACCGAGTTGTTGCTTCTGCTGAAGTCCAACAGATCTTTACAACCCCTTGAGCTTCTAATAACGAAAAACATCCGTATATGATTTGTACTGTCCCGCGCGATATTAGTGTCTGGCACGGTGAAAAACTGCGTAGTAGGAAGTAGGCCAACTAGTATTTGATAGGGAAGAGTGGAAGGCCGTACTCAGCCAATCTTAGGAATGAACGACCGATAACGAAGACTAAGCAGTACTACTACAAGGAAGAGAGAAAATAGTGGCATCCTGTTTAATATGACAGGAGAATGTTTTGCAAGAATTGAACATCACAAGACAAATTCACGATGGAACATAATTTTCAATTTTGGGCACCAGCTAAACACATAATGCTCACTTAATAAGTGTATCAAAAATTATTTTCCTGAGTTTGTTCGTTTTCTCACATCCACAATCGGGATCTGATACAGTAAACATCATTAAACAGTGAGTGGAATGGACATTGCCATCCTATCCCCTACCACGCACACTTAAGGTGTCCAGCAGGGTATGTTTAATTAGACGTAGATTCGTCAATGTAATGAAACTACGAACTGTACAATTAGAGATCTTGTAAAGAAGACAGCCCGTCAAAAATTCCAATTATTTAGTCTTTACTCGCTTCAGCAAAGTTTTTTCCAGGGTTGTAAGAATATTGGTACCGACGCCGCCGCCTGATAAGAAAAAAATTCATCTTTTAAGTAATCGGGTCGAATAAAAACAAACCTCTCCATCAATGATTAAATGAATTACGGTCGAGTAATCTTGTTAAGCAGGCATCAATCTCGCAAGCTGATTTCTGTGAACTTCGAAGAAATTTCACCGTGATACATGTGGATGATTATAGTCGCTAGAATAGTTGGCAATGCTGCCTGCCTGGTGCCTGGTGTTCTTGCCTGGCAAGGAGATCGGGTCACTTGATCTATTTTTATTCTTCCGCGAAAAATATCGAAACGAGGAATTCTCCTCCGGAATCTCTGTTCCCGAGGGAAGTGAGAAATCCTTCTGAGGCAGTTTTCCTGGAATTCCGCGGCTCTCTCCCTCCCCTCTCTTGTGAATTCAATCGCTCTTCGCTGAAAAGCAGGAGCAGAGGCTTTCTCACGTTGTGAACGTGTTTCGTTCCGTACTTCCATCCGTGAACTGTCTTGTCCGTTAATTGGAGCATTGGTTATTATAACTGGTCTCCAATTCACAATTTCGAGAACAAACTTAAGGTTTGGAAAGCATAACTGTTGAAGATTTGCTGAGAAAATTTCAATACCCAACGAATGAAAATTTGGGTTTGTGTAGCGGTGATATGGCCCAGTCCGAGACAATAGAGAGAGAGAGAACTACAAAGAATGGTACACAAGATCAAAAGGAAAGGAGAGAAACGTGGAATGAAAAAAGGAAAAAAAAATGAAGTATCCTTCCAACAATCACCACTTTCAGACAGAATCGCTTGGATCTGTGGTGTTTCTCATTGTTTAAGCTCTGGAATGGCTCTCGGTTTCTTGAGACAAAGTCGTCTATGATTCATGCAGTTATCCAAGATTTTTACGTAGGCATCCGAAAGTATTTAATAAATTTACATCTTCACCAGAAACATTGGTTGAAATGAAATGTAAATTATGCACTCGAATTCTCATTTCCTAAAGACTTGAGCGACAGTCATGTTCCTGAGTAAGTGACCTAATAGTACTTCACTGAATGTGCTCTCCATCTTTCGCATTAGTAGACATGTGTTGACTGTCTAACCAGAAATCAAATTTCGGTAATTTCTTTCTCCGAAGTTTTTTCCCTAGGGCCCGACTAAACAAAACTAGTATTTATGTCTCTAATAGTAGTAACAGAATCTGCAGAAGCGCTCTAAATTTCTGCTTTCGAGCTAGTTACCCCTTTTCGTCATTACAATACTTACATAACTATTCCTTTCTGGTAAGGAGTGATACCAGAAACACGCTGCACAATAAAATTTCAGATTGGACATCACTAAGTTTTACTCACTTAATTTCACGATGATTTTCCACCATATGTCGCCAGACATCGTTCAATACATCTAAAATGTAATGCTCGTACACATAGATACGAGTGACATTAGCATTTATGTTGATAAAAATGTTTTAAAGTTGATCTTTTTATTATATTTAAGGCTACAATAGTGTTTCGATGAGAAAATGCCTACATAAAAATATTTTGCCTATTTTCAATAAGTACTATTTGCTGTGGCTCTACTTAAAACCAGATTTAGTTACCCCATTCAAAGGTACCAAATGGTTAATGAGGTCTTTGCAATCATTCCAATAGCATTTAGCCTCTTTTCTCTGTAATTTCTCCTTCCTCTCGATGGATAATTTCGACGGTTGTGAATACATCTTAATGTTTTACCGAGTGTTTTGAGCAACTTCATTCCTTTCATCTTTCCTTGGTCCGTACAGAGGGTTGTTCATGTCCTGAGATGCTTCGTGGGCCAAGGGGGATGGAGGAAGGGGGGGGGGAGAAGCGAGAGATGGATACGGAATGGATGGGGGCGTACGAACGCTCTCTTCTTCTCCTCTAACCCTCCCTCCTTCGATACGGGCCCTCTCCTTCTTCCGCTGCACTAATTGACGGGCGGCAAGGACGGCCCCCTGCGTACCCCCCACTCCAAAACCCCCCTTGCACGCTTCTGGCTCTCTCCCACAACATCATCTCGTAGCCGGAGCCGCCCCCCGCCCCGTCCAATCCCACGAATTCCCAGCGGGCTTAATTGCTCCGCCAATTTAGGACTACTTCTGCTTTTCTCCGGGGACGAAATCTTGTTATTTCAAATAATCCCACACTCGATTTATCTTCTGACACTCGAGAATTCTTTCCACAACGGTCGATATTTCCGTGACTATCGACAAATTTTCCCTTAGCTGTATAAAGTTCAAGATGTGATGTTTTAGAGGTTAATTTAGCTCCCCTTACGACTGTTATTGATAAATTTACACAGCTTTCATTTGGAATTTTCGCGATCCGGATAAGGCAATAGTTTTTTGCCATAATTCAAGCAATGCAACCGTAAAATTTCACTTTTTCAATACCTTGTAACTGTGCTTTAATGCTTGCGGCAAAAACTCCGCATTCCTCAGGGCATATTTCTCTAATTGTGTAATTTATTAACTGATTAACGATGAACCAAAACTTCCATATCTTAATTCATTTCCAAAATTATGAAGGTTTTTTATCTGAAATATTTCTATCCTGTTGCTCGAAAAAACAGACCATAGGTTAATTGATTATCGAGTTGCCGGGGCTATGGATTGGCAAGCTTCACCATTCCTTAGAAGTTAAAAACAGGAAAAAATGGACAGCTGCAAAATATCTTCCATTAAATCTTGGCCGAGTCAGTCCAAGCCCTGTCTCTTCCCCATACTGTTTCACTTAGGTGAGCGTCTACAAACCGATTCCGCTGGCATTCGTGGGTCAGCAGGTGACGTGGCCCTCCAGTTAGCCTCTCACGATCGAAATGTTGCGATTCCACATCGAAGTTGAGGGTTCGTGACGTCGTCCTTCCCTTTCCACTCTAAAGTGGGCAACTGGCTCTTTTTCCTCTACAGGATATTCCATCACGAATGTGAGGTCAAAACAAATATTAATTTCAGCTTTTAATTTAATTCGTTTAAAAAGGCCAGCTTTCGTTGATGAAATGCATACTAATTGAAAACACAGAGGTATAAATTAAGGAGATTATTCTGTGAATAGATTTTAAATTATCACATTGATTACGCCATATATGCCAGCTTCAGGGGTACTTTAATGGGTTTTTCACATTTTAAATTTAATTATCGCAGTAATAACACGGTGAATTAAGTAAATGTGAGTTACATTTATTTTATTTATTGAAAATCACAGGTGCTTTCACTTCTTGAAATATGGCATTAGAATTCGATAGAAATAGTAGTATAATGCCCGTGTATTTCCCACTGTCGCAGTAAACTCCATGGGATTTTAAGTTCATTCTGCGGAGGAAAAAAAGCGTGGAAAGGTAGAATATTTCTTTTCACATCAGATAGGTGACGCGTCTTTATACAATTTCAAAAGGTTTATAATGAGGCGAGAGTATCCTGAACGCCGGAAGTAAGGTAAATAAGAAAGGGGGATTAAGAGAATAGATTTTTTTAACCAACCATAACCACCAGAATACCTCAATAGTAATATAAAAACAATTTTACCACAGGGAACACGAGATTTTCACACACAACTGCACTCTCACAATTCTTTAAAGCTGAGAGTGACTGTTTACAAATATTGCTAGTCTTCTAAGTTTAAATACTTAATTTTTGAAGGAAATAAAAGTATATACATACATAAGCAAATCAGGCTTAACTTTGTGGAAGTAATTGATATCCATTTCAAAATGAAACACAATGGTAGCTTTCCACACACATTTTTATAACAACCGACTATGGTTTCAGCACCTAGTACCATTATCAAGGATAAAACCATCAAAGACCTTGATAATTGCACTAGGTCTGTTGTTATTAAAAATCTGTGTGGAAAGCTACCATTGTGTTTCATTTTGAAATGGAAATAAAAGCACCCGGAATACTAATTAGATGAGATTTCTCCAGTTTTACGGCAAGGCCACCTGAATTCAGTCGTCAAATTTCACCGTGATCTCACGAAAATGTCACATTGTCCATCAGACCTCGACTTCCCATCTCGTTCCCAGCGTCCTCACTCCCTCTTCATTTCCCATCACCTCGGCGTTCCACGCGCAGAGAAGCGATCTCTACCGCTCTCGACTCCTCCGGGGCGGGGTCCCCCCCTTCCGATCGCCGTTCATTCACCGAACCTGCAAATATCACTCCCCTTCCCCCCCCCCCGCTCCCTCCTCAACCATCTAAGTCTCTTTTTTTCTGTTTGTGCACATTTCCACAATTCCTGATTTATACTATTTTCATTGAAGAAGTTTAAACTGCAGAACTCCACACCCAATTCCGTTAACTAGGTAATATTTTGTTATAAAAACATTACAAGGATGGGAAGTACATATTATTACAATACATTAGGTAATATTTTCCTCCAAATCACCCCCCATTTCTGAACTGTTGTCTTTAGGTCATTAATGCTGGTATTTATTGTGCTTTCCATTAATGAAATCGATATTTATTTACGTATTACACATTATTTTTTCTGAATTAACGTATTTTATTTTCACTATAATTTCCGACGCCGGCTGTTTGCGAACATGTTTATGATTGAATCAAAATTAAAACTTTTCCCTCGCCAAAAAATATTGTATGAAGCTCTTGTAGTCCCAAATGGAACGCCCTCATTTATTTGGGTTCTCAAGACAGGAAAATACAGTTTCTTCACGCTTGTCATTAGCATAACGCTTCAAATACTTCTACTTGGCCCCTTTGGTCACACGCAATTTGCCAAGTCTACACTCCATTTCTAAATAAATACGCTGCTTCAACATTCATGGAGAAACGGTTGGTATTCACGGTTTAGAGCTGTATCCTTGACATGTCCCGACAAAAATCAGTTCAACGAAATATTGTCCATGGAATGTGGATGCCAAACCACCCGGGAAAATATCTAAAGCCCGCCGCATGATAAGGTACCAGTCGGTTGGAGCGCTGTCCTGTCGGGAACGAACAAGGGGCTGCAGGAACACCTGCTGAGGAAAAACCTATAATTCCGGGAAACTCTAGGAATTCCACTCCTAATGATTAGGTAGATGAGGGGACAAAGGGGTCTCATCCCCCAACATCGAGTTCTTTACACATCTCCCTTCATGATCATTATGGCTTGAGCGTCCCACATTTGGTTGACAGGTTGAGCCTTACAAACGGTTGCCAAACTTACCCAACGTTTACACATCTCTACGGCACGAATGCAACCATTTCTATCATCGTGTTAAATCTAAGTAAGTTCCTTGAGAGAACAATCTTGGCATATTAGATTACTCCTAGATGTACATCTAGTATCCTAAATAGCACGATGTTCATTTTTCATGCAGATTTGGGCAACATTGTAACCATGGCCCGATATAGATTTTCACGGGAAACCAATCTCCATAAGAGGCCATTCTGTCAACTAAATATGGAACGCTGTATGACACTGCTAAGCGCCCTGGCAGTGGAGGAGGTGTCGTTGTGGGGGCGAGGAATGAATGTGGACGGAATAAGACGGAATTAGAGGAATGGAAGGGGTCAAGTGTGTGAGGCGGAGAAGGGGGCCGCCGATAGATACGGATTGGACGCGAGGAAGGATGGAAGGAGACAGGAAGAGACCCTGTCATCTGTAACCCCTCACCTCTCCTTCCGCTCGGCTCCAGCGCTCCGCCCTCCAAATTAGTATTCGGAATCCGCGTCCCTTCGAACGAGCATTTGCGTTCATCTCTTTTGTATTCTCGCTCCGTTTCGGGGGCGGGGGTCCGAGAATCCACTTCCCCGTTCCCCTTACCCGCCCTCCGTTCCCTCCCAGATCCTCCTTCACCCTTCTTTCCCTTAATTCCTTCCTTTTTCTCTCCTTACACCCCCTACCCCGTAAGACTCACTCCTGCTCAATTAATCCCTTCAATCCTCCCCCCAATAGTCTTTTCCACGCCCTCATCCATGACAACGGCCCTCTCTCGCATCTCCGATGGGCTTTAGACGCTCGTTCTGCCTCGACAACAGCCACGCGCTTCGCCAAAAACCAGCGAAAAACAAAAGCAAGACGCCTTGCGCGGCTGCTGCTACTGCTGCTTTTACGCGCCTTTGCCCCACTTCCGGCTAATTGGGCGACTCTTGCGCTGCGGGCGGGTGGGTGGAGAACTAAGGGGGTTGAGATTGAGTCCTCTTCAAAATAGTATGTATCCGTGCAACCGTAGAATCGAGATATCATTTCTTAAAAAAAAATTCAACGAATTTGGCCTAATCATAAGGAAAAATAACTCATTTTTACAAAGATAGCATAATATCAGCCACTACCCCATACATTTTATTGCTATTTGCTGAGAAAAAAACGAACATTTTCGACTGAAGATGGTACCGGTATGTATTGCAGAGGCACTTCATTTTTAAAATTGAATATCAAACGCATGTATCTCGTCAAAAACCAAAATGTGTGTAGTTTTTATTAATGCTCAAATATCGTTAGCAGTACGTGATTCGATGGTGGGAGTTATGATTTCAGAATCGCAAAAGGTATTCGGTTATGAAAGCGTTTTCACTGTACGGCGTGAAACAAGTGAATCAAGTCGAAGATGTGTGGATGAGTATTTAGTGATTGCTGAGAATTTCAGTCATATGCAACCATATCATTTCGTCCTTAACATTACAAAATTAACGTCAAGCTTTCTACCATAGCTGTATTATAAATATTAAATTAAAACATGGCGTCATTATTATGACAAGGTAAGAAATCTCGCTCAATCCACCATAAACGTAAAGTACTGGAAACATCTCCTGTCCTTCTCTTCCTCTTTCCGGAGGTGCGATTCCTCCATCTCTCGCTCTCCCTCATTCTCTCGTGCGCATCGCTCTCTCTCTTTATCGCCTCTCCTTTTAATTCGGTTTCGCGGACTCAATTAGGGCGCAAGCCTTCCATCTTTCCCTCTCCCACGCTCCCAGTCGTCAACAGCGATCGGGTTGGAAGTCCTCTTACTTCCTCTCTCTGTCTGACTCTCTCCACTCCCTTCGTCGCCTCCGAAATAATTCTCCTCGTTATCCCACTCGCCTCGCCCCCATCTTAACAGAGTCATTCCTTTTATCCTTCATGAATCAATCGCACTGGCGAGCGAATTAACCTCCTCATTTGAGAATTGTTCTCAGTTTAGATTTAGAGAAGTAGATACCCTCCGCAAGGGTACTGATTTCCCGAAATAAGAATACGCAAAAATGTTTTCTCATCCTTCAATATTTGTCGTTTCCATTACAACTGAATATCTAAGCTACCTTGGCAACGAAAATATATCACTCTTGAAAAGAGCTTAACAAGATATTATTTTACCTTTGCAACATACAGGTACGACTGGGAAGGAACTTCATTAGGGACATTTGGCTCCTTCACAAAAATATGTATCTTTGATTTCGTTCTGTATATCCAAAAATTCTCCATGGACCACTGAGTAATAATGAATGAATTATCTGTTCCATGCAATACGTGGAGGTACATCATTTACATCCTTTCTCATGACGCACGCCGATTCTGCTTATAAAGTTAGTAGAAACACTAGTTAACTTCAAATTTAATTAATAAATTTAAATTATTGTGTATGTTATGTATTATTATACATTTTCAGTAATGCTCCTGACTACTTAAACGAGGTACAACGCAACAAAAAATTCATAGTATTTCGTTATCATTTTTTTAAAT
This sequence comes from Ceriagrion tenellum, assembly GCA_963169105.1. NCBI lineage: Eukaryota > Metazoa > Arthropoda > Insecta > Odonata > Coenagrionidae > Ceriagrion > Ceriagrion tenellum. The sequence continues at coordinate 4,844,922 of OY720633.1, forward strand.
CTTCCCCTGACTATTTTCCTTGAGTGCATAAGTATGAAAAAATGTGCTGGCATTACTGCTTCGAGTTAGAAAGGCTTTATTTTCGTGGACCGGTAGCTTCTCTATGTAGGATATAATATAGGATATGGTAAACTTTGCAGTCAAGGTGTTGAAGTTAGCTCCGATCAGACGAACATATAAGTGCCGTTCAGCGCAGACAAACGACGATCAATGGAACGTTGTACTCAGGCGAAAGGTTAGGTGGCCAGCCGGTTGGTACCACTCATCAGGTTTACTCTAGTCACTTCACAAAGTATGTGTGTAGTTTTCGGATTCGTTCAAAGTAAGTATCAAAAGCTTGAGCTGTTTACCACAGAGCAATTAAAAGCTTGACAAAACACATCTGACTGCCTGAGGGCTGTCTTGAAAATCAATATAAAATCAATGGTCGCGGCTGCGATAATGATAGGTCTTTCATGTTCGTAACCATGGGAAGAAAAGTATTTTGTCAGTACTTTTATTTTATATGTACTTACACAAAAGTATATCTCTGTGACGCGTTTCATCACTTAACGGCATCGTTAGGTGCAGAATCTATGCACAAACGAGGCATGGAATAGATAAATGAAATTGCACACACAACATTATTGTTCGTGGCCATTACCAAGCAAAAACAGAAGGAGAACAAAGATAAAATCGCCAATTCGAGGATCTCATTAGTGGAGGTGACGTCAACACAAAGGGCAATCGATATCCGAATGGCTCGACACTGAATGTGATCCCTCTCCCACATATACCCCCACCACACCCGCATAAACACGGCCATTCCCAAAATACACCGGATATATAAATAAACACATGAATGGAATTTGAAAAAGAGTTCGACACCGAGGCCAAAAGAATGCAATGGCAAACTCTTTAGAGATACATTTAGTTCTCTCACTTGGGGTGTACAAATTCAATTCGTTGAGTAAAATTTAATACCTATAAGTCTCAGCTAGAATGACAATCAAACACTCAGAATTCATCAAGGAGTCACCACTGAAATCAAAACACTTGTATCCTTCCACTACTTTTGCACTCTCTTTTTCTAAAACTTGTTAAAAGATACACGTACTTTCATTTCAATAATGAATTCTAATACTTAAAAATGTTAAAAAGTTTAAAAGAATTTCCCCAAAGTGAATCCTAATACATTACGTAACATATAACGAAAAGGGATATCGAAAAAAATGATTTTATCGAGAAATTGTAAACGCAAACTCCACTATATATATTACAACAAGATAAATGACCAACTTATGGGAATTCTCCTGGCATCGAGGGTTAATTCGCTACTATTAGCGACCTGCGAGAATACTCTCTCACAGACTTGAGCATGAGGAGTTAGCAAAGTAGTTCAAGGTTTCCCTATGTTGAGAGTCTCATCGTAAGATGAGTTCCTAACGATATTATAATTTATGGATCTATGTCATAACACAAACATCCGTGGGAGAAAAACAACAGATACGTTCCACTGAAAATAAATTGTGCCGACTTCTGCAAGTTCCAACGACATTTATGTTGCAGTAAATACAAAGCAACACCACGCATCATCTTTTGTACAGTCACTTCAAAAAGTATCGCGACACGCTCGACTAGCGGATCTTATCAGTCGGCTGTCGAAGCTCGAAGTACGTTGGCTATCCTGGGCCGTCTCTGGTAGCTATGAGAATTTGCAGGTACACCTTTCATTTTCCATGAGACAAAGCGCCAGGTTAAGTGGGACTGCATTATGGGAGTGCTCTCGTTCAGAGGAGAGGACAGACTTGCTCCTAGAGTGGCCTTGAGGATGTATTCGGTTAAAGAAGTAAGAAGGGGAATGTGGTGAAAAGGCAATATTGAATGGAGTTGAGTGATTATGCGAAAGAAATTGGGGGAAGGTAAAACAAAGAAGAACCAAATGCACGTAAATACGAGCTCCAACCTGTGCACGAAGGAGAATGGGCACTGCTATCGACTAGGCTATGCGAACTGGTGAGCCTTTCGTGCATTACAGGCTGATGTTTTAAGTTGCCCGCCAAATGGAAAATTATGATATCTATTGACTCTTGACTCGGCGCCCGCCTCTCACCAAGCCCACCATCAGAGCGCGCTGGGTTGGGCTGGTTTCGCGAAGAGAAGCTCTTTCCATTTTCGTCTTCGTAAGATAACTGCCGAGTATGATTACGATGTCTCTGGGTTGCGAATGCCCTTCCTTCCCGCAGTTTATTCATTTCAAAGTCAGCTTTCCAACGCGGACGAAGTCGATAGCACTGTCGGTGTTTAGTCCCACTTGACTTAGAATATATATCGTAGTGTGCCCGACGAGTCTCATAGTCACCGAAGACCACCCAGGATGGCCAACGTACTTTGAGCTTCGACAGCCGACCTATACGAACTACTAGCGTAGTGTGTCGCGATACTTTATGAAGTGACTGTACATGTCATTAGTAACTGCTGTTATTAGTTTCGCCGCCATGTATTACGGTATTTGAGGTTCTAAATGACGGACACGTGTCTATCAGCTTAAAAACGTAATACTCGCACAACAGATGCATCATGCATGGTGGCCATTTTTTTCTTAACCCACAATCACAATTTAATGTTGCTTAAGCGAGATACCTTTCCGCGCACAATTCAACGATTTTGGTCGCATTTTGAAGAAAAATATCTCACCTATCTGGAAATATCCTCAGATCAGCCACTTATTATTGCACTACTTTTCCAGATATTTGCAAAAATTATAAGCGATTGTCCATTGGCTAGGGGTTACATGTATGCACTCCAGAGAGACTTATTTTTAAAATGAGTAATTTTCATCGTCTAGATATCATCAGAAATTGTGTCGAGTGTATGCTCAGTCAACAATTTTTCAAAATAAGTCAATGACAAGAGAATGTTCACGAAATCGCAGAATGCATTCTGTTGTCAGAGATATTTCACCGTTAGGCGTGAAACATATGAGTCTAGTAAATTACTTAGGTAAATATATTTATTTTATTTCTGAGAACTTCAGTCAAGTAAATCTATACTTTTGCTCCATAAATATTTCCATCTTTACTTCATGCTTCTCACAGCTGCAGAAATAAAAATTATAAAATTTGAATATGGGCTGTATTACGACTACAGAAAAATCACGCATCAAATACCTTATGAGTGTTTATAATGCGAGGTAGGCGAAAAGATATTTACGTCATCTATGGATATGGGAGAAGCGTATATAGAGGTGCCCGGAAGAGGAAAAATGGGCTGTGCATAATTATGCAGAGTAAATGAAGGCATTCCTCATCAGGGTGGCTACTGATATCCAATTTATAAATTCCCTGACTTTTCCCTGATGGCTTTACCAATTTCCCTGACCGATCGCCAAAAGGTCACCTATTATTTGAATTTATTTTCTGCTGAATTAAATATTCCACGGCAGCTTTTAACTTTCTAACATCGTCTCGTATTTTTAGAAATGCAAGCATGTATTTACTATAAGCTGGTGTACTCCAGCTACTTCTCGACCTGAGTTTCGGAAGTGAAAAAAAGCGACGTAAAATTTTCCGAACAGCATTGCCTCGGATTCCTTGTGATGAGCGTAATACATTGTGATCATGATTTTTAACACAACAACGCAAATATCGCAATAAGGATATACAAAAGGGATACATTGTACGTCTGATTCACAGCTAAATAACTAAGATTCACAACTGAATACTCCACGAATTATTCCATGCACGTCAGCGACGGACGTTAGTTATAGTTGGTGAAATAAAGGGCGGAAAAGACTGGCCGATAAACGTTATGGTAGAAAAATAACGAAGATTCCTATTCCAGTTTCTCCGTGACTGTTACGAAAATTCCCTGACTTTTCCAGAAATTCGAAATTCCCTGACAATTCCAGGTTTTCCCTGACGATCGCCACCCTGTTTTGCTGAAATCAAGAGAAGCATGACGATTACCGCGCTGGAGAAGGGAAACTAACTAATGAGGTGGTAGTTTGCTCGAGGCTCTAGTTCATTCGAGCTAATTTCTATCTTCTTCTAAATCCACCGTAACTGGCTGATCGCTTTTATCAGTACTACCGTTTAAAAAAATAACCCACAATGTACACGACTCACCCGCAAGTGTTAAATGTGTAAAAAATCTTCCGGGTTGGGAATGTGCATGAATTGAATTTCATGAATAATGCGAATAAATGAAACGGAATGAACTTCAAATTCAGAAATCGACGGTCTTTTATCGTGTTACCTCTTTCTTTCTGCACTGACTTCCGCTCATAAGAACAAAACTAATACTGGCCCTGAAATGACCGGATCATATTCAGAATGTACGATTTTTATTCCCGACTCAGATATTGACTTACGGAGTCATTTTCAAGGGTACAGATATACAAGTCGCTTGGGTGGAAAGTGAGCCCTAATTGTACCCAGTGATTCACGTATTTGTGCCATAGAAAGTGACTTTTTGGTGACACCCGAGTCAGGAATAAAATACATAAAATCTGAATGTGGATTATACCAAGTTAGTGATTTACTCCATTAGCCCTTACTTGACGGCTATAATATTTTTTATGTATGATGGCGACATTTACTCAATGGTATGCCATTTCTTTCACTATTTCGACCTACTTTGATCTAGATGGCTCGTCCCAATATCTTTTATACTTCCCGAGTTTCCGGAAAATGTTTTTCTCTGCCCACACAATTTTGTTGCACCATCGTCAGCCAATGGGACCACACCCGCACCGCTTTACCCTCGTTTAACATGGAAACAAACAATTTATAGACTCCTGCTGTCCGCACAGATTCCTTAATATTCTTAAGTGATCAAATCTGTCTCCCCATTCGTTTAATCCACAAGATGCTATTGGCTTTACATCATGAAGCAACAAAACCAATAGCAACTTATGGATGCAACGCTTGGAGAAACATTGTTCATCACTCAAGATTATTACGGAAACTTGAAGCTCAAAGAGCTTCATCAAGCCTCATCCCAATCATCAACAGCTACAGCACTATGAGTATCGAAGCACTGCACGGAGTAGTAATAGCCTACGAACCTCTAATAAAATACAATATCAACGTGAAAATTCCCATGGACTAGTCTAAGTAGAATGCTTATGAAGACTTAAATTTTTTGAGGAATTTACCCCGGCGGGGTAAAGTCCTCGCCACCTAAACTGAGGGTCGTGGGTTAGAGCCCCGCCTGAATGGGTTTTTCACCACCCAGGGCATGGGAGTTGTTCAAGTTCTGTTGGTCCGGTCCCTGGAAAACCTGATGACAGGCTTATCAGCCAATTGGGATTCCAGGGACATACAGGCCAACAGAATCGTTCGGGAAAAAATGGAGAATACACAAGGGGTAACACGTTAAAAAAATTAAATGCGGAAAGTAACAGAAGACGCGTGGACATAGGATGAAATCACAAAAAAAGACAATTTCAGGGTGCATTCGAGCATCGATAGCAGAAAGAACACTCCATTTCATATTAGTAGCACTTTTGGACAAACACTCACAGGCCACGGGGACTGTAACCACTATCTGAAACGAGTAGGAAAACACACAAATAGAATATACCCTCGGGGTAATGTTTCCATGATGCCAACGTTTTGGCAAGCGTCCCGCTTACCATCATCAGGGTTATGAAATCATTCTTATTATAATTTTGGCTCCTCCGAACAACCTTTGAGCGAACGAGCATTAACTCTTTGAGTGCGATATGACGTGATATCACGTCATGGTTTTCTTAACGCTGTGGCTAATGACGTTATATCTCGTCATGGTACAGTGAGTGCTCCATCTTTCACTAGGGGGCCTAGTAAAAGTTCCCTAGTGAAAGCTGGAACTCTAACGGTACTCTTAACGTGATATTACGTCATCAGTACCAGTGTAAAGACATCCATGACGTGATATGACGTCATGCCGTACTCAAAGGGTTAAAAAAGGTTCATACTGATTGGGTTCGCTATATGATACTTGGTAGGCCGGTTCAATTATTCGCAGCTGTGTCTTCTCATTATCCCTCCGAAGATGTTTTGCTTTCCCACGATGTGGCGTAGAATCTGCGCGAGGATCGCTTCGAGAGGTACAGCGGTGGAGGGGAATAGAGCGTGTATTTACTTGCTCACTCTCCCACTAAGGTCGAAGGATCGCACGCGGCGTGGGCACGAGCCCAAATGGAAGAGAGTTACTCCTCAATGAGTTGGGAGCCTCCCCAAATGGGAATCGGCCGGCGAGAAGGGATAGGGCGTGCGCAGTCATGAGAGGCGGCCGTGTGCCTGCGCCGGGTGTTGGGAACGAAGAGAGAGGACGGTGATATTGCTGAGGGGCCAAGACGGAGGGAAGGGGTCCATCATTCGGATGAGATTACGTCAGGTAGTCACCCGGGCGGAGGTGAGTCTGAGAGGCACCTGATTACACTCGGCCCCATAAGTGATAAGAACATGCTACAATTGAACGCAAACCCCTTTCCTCCAGCTCTACTGCATTCCTCATTCTAAAACAGCGTCCGTTACGTATTCTCAACACCTCAACGCTCATCTTCCGATAGCTTTGATCCAGCTCACACCCAAACCTGACCCAACCACATCGTCCCCCATATTCGCCTTCGGCTTCCTTAAAAATATAATGCACCGACAAAAATCAGGAAACTTTCCCTCCTAACACCGAGTTAAAGGGATCGTAAGTGGAACGCAAAGGCTTCAAATAGGCAATAAATAAAGACTGAAATAATTTTACACGATAGATTTTACCATTTTAGGTTGTTACACGATTCAATTAAGAAGAAATAACCTACGTTTTCAAAATTCCTCCATTTTTTCACCAAAAATATATGCAATACAAAAAAATATATACAATACAAAAAAACAGCTATAACCAATTATTAAAAACAAATATTATCGCGGAGGCGAATAAACTAGGCAAATAGAGGTAGTTAATTACCATAAACATTATTATTAAAGCAAATTTTGCAAAAAATAGTCATTTTCCAAATTTCTAATTCCAAATAATTCCAAGGGACAAGGGTTGGGTGAAGATAAGATTCACACTGTCACACATGGTTTCTCAAGTAATAAGCCACCAAGTAGTAATAAATATCGCGCATTTTTATATAAAGAGGAACTGATTTAAATATAAGAACAAATTCATTTAAAGGGAAACGGAATAGACGCTATGCTCAAATAGTTTATAAATAATTAAATGCACCCTATCATTATCCACCTGATAATTTTGGCCGGAAATAACACGAGATCAATAAAGGTTACGACATGGTTCAACAAGCAGTACAAAAGATATTCCGGCAGGAAAAATTCATCACTTGACCACTAAAAATTCTAAAACATCCGTTAAAATCCACCCTGCCACTTGGGGAGAAAAAATCTGCATACTGACCGCCCGGTGGGCTAATTTTTTCGACACGTCAGTGAAGTACATCACGAAGAGAAGGAATTAATATAATTTCTCTGATTACATCGAATTTGCAACAAACTCCACTTTAAATCCCGTTTTACACGGGGCACGTAATTGCACAATCTGATGTATGTACGAACGTGCATTGCGTAGAGTAAAGCGTTAAGTTGCAAGAACGCATGCACGAATGCATGAACGCTAGATGACAAAATGGTCCCTACTCTAATTCGATTATTATTATACGACAGATTGAGAAAACAATGAATTTTCAAATTGAGAAATTTCGATCCCCGTGTAAAACGGGCTTAATTATCTGAAGTGAAGCAACTCAGTACTCTTGCGACCCGTACTTCCTTGAATCTTCCTCCTTAGCTTTTGCCTTGGGGGACGGATGCACTTTCTCACGAGACATCTGAGTTGAAGTAGGAGATGGAATGAACGGAATCCACTCGGCAGAAATGGATTGTTTGCAGTGGGCGTGGGAACGGGAGATGGGTGGAGGGCGGGAGTCAGACGGAGAAAATAGGAGGGGAGCGTGAATAATAGAAACGAAGGGAAGTCCCGGAATCGCAAAACTTGGAGAAAAGCGCGAAGGATATGGCGAGGGGATATAAAATGGAAAGGAAGTCTCCAAAGGCGCCCCTCTTTAATGAGTTCCCCAGCACAAACAAACATCCCGATGAATGTTTCAGCGGCAAATATCGAAAGGTGCCATTCGATCCGCCAAGGTATAAGTCCATAACAGAAGCAGAGGGGACCGTTATCCAACGGGAAGTGCGGATTTCAATCAGATGGATTGTTTTCAAACGCTGACACCTTTCAAAGAAGCATAAGGAGTATATCAGCATTAAGTGAAAATGGCATAAATATTACTTTCAAATCCAAGACATCAGAACACCAGGAAAGCCCGTTTTTCAGGATCTAAACATCCTCACACAGCCAAGTCTGAATATATTTTACCATGCTCTGTTTGTAGAGAAGCAACCTTAGTATTTTACTACAAATATAGATAGATATTGACAGATATATCATGAAAGCAGCTTAAGAATAAGGAATTAAAACATTGCCAGAGAGTACACTCGTACTCCCTCTCAAATGTATATTTACTCTTGCACAGACCTTGAAGCGGCTTCTAAATGAGAATCTGAAGAAAAAGTTGACAATGCTTTTTTATAACATCAATTTTATTATATATAACAATATAACAACAATAAGATTTTAATCTAACAATATGAGATGTTATGTATTTCTTTGTATGATAAGAAGATGTATTCACTTCAGTAATGCCAATTTTTTTGCCATTACATTCACATTTAATTCTTAACTTGTTTTATGTCTACTATGAATTTTGAATGAATATATTTTATAATTATTATTTTGTAAAGTTTACGGGAATCAGGCCAAACATTAATACTTTGGTAATTCGTAGACTACCAAAAGCTATGTAGCTATTTACCACCCTACCAAAGCTATATTGCAATATACCACTTCTTCAGTCAGTATTTCGTGCATGAATAAATCGTGACAATAATATACGACCTATGCAGACAATAATTACTGATATTTATACAAAAGAATTGCTGACATTAACTGCAAACAACCACTCCCCAGCAATACAAATACACACAAACTATTCAGGAGCACAAAGCCAATGCAGACACCTAATTTTCAAGGAAAGTTAATGGTAAATATACAGTCTCGAAAGAAAAAATGTATTCATGTACTTCACAAACATATTGAGAATAAACTTCACTTCCTGTTCGCTAAGCACAAATCCAAACGGCTTGACTCATCATGATGAGGCAGGCAGTTTTTTTCTCTAGAGTGCTGGAAGGATGAAGCAACCAGAGTGACGAAAACGATCAGACTAGACAAAAATCCAATAAAAAAGGATATTTTTCGCTTTTCCCGCACCGCTAACATGTTCAACAGATTTGAATTGAAATATACCTTTGAAAAAAGATTATTCAAAATTATTTATGATTATAAAAAAGAAAGAGTATTCATCAGAAACTCAAAAATAATAAACAATTTTCAATAAATTAGCATCATGCACGAATCGCTACATATGGCCAAGGATTAATACGTCGGAATATAACAGCAAGAGCATTGAAGCTTATAGAGCACATATAAGATAATTAATTACATATTTGCAATTTTAGGGATAGTACTTATGACAATTGATGAAAAACTTTTTATACATACTGCATCTTCTACGCGTAATACGCCGCCAGCAAACATTTGTCATCGATCTATGCTCGAAAAATTGTCGATGCGAATTAGCCATGCGCCTATATTTTAGTCTAATGCAGCTTGAGTCTGCTGACATGCAGCATGCTTATCATAGAGGGGTTTATTGAAGAAAAGGAAAACATTTTGCCTTAAATTCATTTCTAGTTTATCTGCGATGTTTATCCATCGCATTCAAAACTCATTCTGTCGAAGCATTCCGTCGAAGGCAAAACAAGGAAAACGTTCGCTCTTCTGAAGCCGCCTTTAGCTGGTCTCGCTCGTTTAACTAACGGCCTTGGCGGATATCTACCCGAAGAAATCGCACGAGAGAAGGAAGCGAGAGTCCGGTGCAGCGGGCGAGCGTCGAATACACATTCTCCCTTAACTTTCTCACGAGCGCACGTTATGTGGCAACACCGTAGTCGCCAGCCATCCCAGGTATTCATCCACAAGGGAGGGAGGCTACTGGCGCGAAGCCGAGTTCTGTGCCCCGTAGAATCAACACCCCCCCCCTCTTCTCACCCCCCTCCTTATTCCTCACTCTCATCACACACGCATCAACCACCCTCCTCCTCCACGATGTGATGCCTTGACTCACCCCCACGACCTCTTATCACTTCCCCCCTCCTCCTCCTCTCCCCTCCCTTCCTCCCTCCACTTCTGTCCCTCCTCACCCAACCCATCACCGCTGCCTCCGTCGCCCAAAGAGTCTTTTCCCTCCTCCTCACACCATGCGACGAATAAAACCCGGACCCAGACCCGAACGAACCAGGACCAAAGAAGGAAAAGATCGCCGGCTGGCCGAGCCGTAGGTTAGCAGTTGCACCGAGGGCCCGGGTTCAATTATGGCGCCCGTAGTCTCAAAGCATCGCTCCCGTTCCTCGCATGCTCGTCAAAAAGTAAGATAAGATGAAGGTCGAAGGGGCAGGGAAACTTGGCGAATGTATTTGATTTGGCGGAAAGATGATTAATATAATCAATTATTATATGATAAAGCGCTGGTTATGCAGTCAGCCCAGATATAGTTTAGTTAACAAGTGGGCTTGAAGCCACTCGGAACTGACTACAAGAAATCTAAAGTAAAAAGATAATTTGGAAAATGAAGTATTTTAAGCCTAACAAAGAGTCGGTGAACAAACATGTCTAGCATCGATTCTATTATATAAAAATTATGATAGGTAAGCTTTCTAACCTGCAATATGTTTCAAACAATGTCTTTAGCTTAGCACTGACTGATCACCAAATGAATCGATCGTGCTGTGATGATAAAGATTGACAACACCATGTTCGGAAATAAAAAACATCGCATAAAAAGTACATAAATTTATTCAGAAACGTGTACAAATTAGTAAAATTTACTCCAGGAACACTAGCTTTTATTGAACCGATGGTTTCAAATTGGGTAACATTTTGGGTTTGTTCATTAGTTAGTCAACTTTAACTGATTCAGCACAATCGATTGCTTAATTTGCACTATCAACCTCATAATGAAATCAAATTATGTCTCTAGATAACTTGGATGAATACACTTGAACTGAAAACGTTGATAATCCTCGGTTCATATGAGCGAGAAATGCCGACTACTAGTAGTTGTAGTAGTAGTAGTTCTAGAGTTCATTCACCTCAATGATCAAATAACACGTGCGTTATATTGATATGCATTCCTAATTACAGACTGCCAGGGATACCATGGTGGAAAGGCACGATAGGTCGACTCCAATTCGTCATTGTTATGAACAGCTGTAATTTAACAGGGAAGTAGGTAAAATGAAAGCTTCAAATGTTAGGGTGTCTGTTTCACTGATCCCGCTGCAAACGACAAATGACGTTGAAACTTCGGCCTCCCTCATAGCTTCAAATAGATATTTTCAAAAAATTACCGCCAGAAATAAATGGAGATAGACCTTTTACCCGTCTAATTTCTCCATTACAAACAATACGAGGAGCAAGAACTATTAGAACAGACCAACAGAGCAAGACAAACGGTTCTTAATGCAACTATTTAAGCTTTTTTAAAAATACAATTGTGTCAACGTAGAATTTACTTAAATGTTTTAGGCTTCATTCCGTAGAATATTTAACAAGTAATATTAACAATTGAAATAAAATGCTGTATACTTCTTAATTTTCTCTCTTAAGTTTATTTTAAAAATTGTAAAAAAGCTAAATTTTTTTACTATCAAGGAATATTACATGACTTAATGAGCCACAGGAATGCCTAATGAACATATGCATCTGCAAAAAGGAGCATTGAAGAGCTAGTAAGTTAGTATTGGAAACATAAGAACGAAAAAGTAGAAATGGCCCGAAATTTTCTCGCGTTACTTCGCCCTACGCACTACGACAGAGACTTCAACGACTGAATGAACCATCACCACATATACATTCCCATTTCATGGTAATCATCTTGACCACGTCCATTCCTGATTTACTGCTTCTTCCGCCTCTATCCTCTCCTTCCAATCCGTCCACTACCAAAACACCCCCACCTGTAAGGCCTCATTTTATCACTACAGCGCGAGTATAAGTTTCCGACTTTCTCAGCGAGTGTCGTCGGCGAGGTTATGACGATAAGTACAAGGATATCGTCGAGGCTCATAAACTTGTCAGTAGCAGCGATTCACCGCTATCCTCGTTGAAGGTTCTGGTGACCATCAGAGCCATACCGAATACGCGATAATGTTGTGCCTTCGGTCTTCCGATGCTTGGCAAAGGAAGTGAAAATGAGGGGAGAATATTTCAAGGGATTAGACCCGACACCCGTGTGTTATGTCTCCGACTAATGCATTCATCCATAAAGGAGGAATTTCCACAAAGGAGGAATTTCAGGCAGGCAATTTTGGCTATCTTTTTTGCGTCGCCTTCCTTCGTTCCTGTCCTCAGTGACAAGCTCCCCTGACGCCCGGAAAGAGCTTCGGGCGGGTGAGAGTAAAGCTGACTGGAAAACCGACACCATCGGAAAATCGAAACCGAGTCCGGAGCAGTAAAAAAAATCCACTCTCGCATTCCCACATGGTTCCTGAGAGAAAAAAGTCGAGCGTATTTGTCAGGCTGTCATAAGGCTGGTACAAAAGCGGCTCAATTATTGGCATTATCATGGCCCAGTTTTCTTGAGGCGAGGAAATAATACACCGCCCAAAGCTATCGAGCTCCATAGAATGCAAGGTAGGCACCATGCGACGCCCTTCAGCAGGCGTCGAGAGGCCGAGAAAAAATTCAAATTAGTGCGTGGGTCAAGATAACACTTCCCTTGATTCCCAACCTACGCAAGTTTGAGTCTGACCTACATCGTCGTAGAATGAAAGATAAAATACTCTGGGACTTTCGTTCAGAAACAACTTAAAGCTACGCCTGTAAATGCATATTCCTAAAATTTCTGGACTATCCTCTCAAACAGGTATCAACCGAAAAGAGGTATGATAAACATGGATAGTAACACAGAACACAACACCCTTCGCAAGCCCAACAAGCCTTCATGCATGAAGATAATCTTCGTCACGAAAGGCAGGGCAGTTCATTTTCTTGCACCGACTGCTATATGACTTGAATATCTGGCCACCACAGACACGCATCTAGGAGACATTGGATGAGAAGGTACAACTTGGCTGCACCCATTTTTAAATTAGCGACTCTCCAATTGGTAGCCAAACTCTCCATTCAAAACGCTGGAGATTCAAATTTTATTTCCACATCACCAGGAAAATATCACCGGAAAATGGGCCCTAATAAGATGAAATACGCTTATTGAACCTTCAAAGGTAACAAACAGAAAATAATATGCATATATAGAATGTTTGTCACAGCTGATTATGATTTTTTATGGAAGACGATTGAGAGTTGGATTGTACAAACTATAATTGCAAGAAACATGCAATAAACCCTAGTTTCAAGTTGGTACGGTGGCTGCCGCGGTGATTTATTGAGTTTAGTCTATTCGGGTCTTTCCCGCGTTGCTTCATTTTAACGGACAACAGTTTCGCTAACGTTACAGTTAGCGTCGTCAGGTCCTGAATAAGCTGCAGAGATTCATGTTCCTTTATATACCTAACGCCTGAGCTAGTCAGGCGCACGTTGATTGGCCGGCTGGACCTTTGAATCCGATTGTTCTAAAAGACGTTTGAACGTAGATGAGAGAGGATAACCGCCTTCCCTGTTGAAATTTTCTTGGTGTTTGGCTATTTCAATCGCCTCTCGTATTAGCCGAGGGAAATATTTATTTTCTCTGGCGATGATCTCACATTTTTCAAAGTTAATGACATGGCCGGGTTCTGACCAGGCGTGCTCTGCCACCGCGGAATGGCGAAAATTTTTCTCTTTGGTCGCCCTTTGGTGTTCCCACATTCTACAATTTAGGGATCTCCATGTTTGGCCGATGTATGATTTCCCGCAGCTACACGTAACCTCGTACACTCCTTCGTAAATTTCAGACGGGTGTCGATCTTTTTCGGCTTGAAGGAGGTCAGTGGTCTTTTTATCGCTTTTGAATCTCGCTCATGCGATTCTCTGTGAAGTCCCGGTGACGTATGGTAAAAGAGCGTATGCCTTTGCCTTCTCCTGAATTTCGGCTTCCCCGGTTCTCTTAATGGTCCCATTACGTTTTCTGTCTCCCTTACATGCGATTCCATTCTCCAGTTGTCGGCTATAACCATTCATTTTGAGCGCAGTCAGGAGGTGCTGCTTTTCTCTGGCGAGCGAGTCTGCATCCGAGATGGCATATGCCCTGTTAAATAAGGTTTGGATGACTGAAGCTGTTTGGCCAGGATGATGGTGAGATTTGGCATTCAAATAACGGTCAGTGTGCGTTTTCTTCCTATATACTGAGTGTCCTAAACGGCCATCCAATTTCTTGGCGACGAGAACATCCAAGACGGGAAGTCTGTTATTTACTTCAATTTCCATTGCGAATTGAATGGAGTTATTTTGGCTGTTTAGGTGTTGTAGGAATTTGTTTAGTTCTTCAGTCCCACGTGGCCATATGACGAAGGTGTCATTGACATATCTCACAAATAGTTTTGGTTTCTTATCATGAGAATCCAGGGCTTTCTGTTCAAATTCCTCCATATATAGGTCTGCAGCTCTGCAGTTCATTCAGGACCTGACGACGCTAGCTGTAATGTTAGCGATACTGTTGTCCGTTAAAATGAAGCAACGCGGGAAAGACCCGATTAAACTGAACCCAAGTTTCAGGTTGTAGGTGTATGTTAAATATGATAAGTTTTGAGAATAAATTTAAGTTTTCCATAATCGCTAATTCGACTTTAGGAATACCTGCCTCTTTGGAGCATCCTGATTGTCTTATCTTCTTCAAAGGCTATCCCGTATTCATCTTAATATTTTGGCTTACCCGTCTCTCTTCGCAAATAAGTTCTCTTTATTGTACCTATAATTTAATTTTTTGTCATCTTTGAGGTATGCCTCCAGAGCGCACTGTGAGAAATCATGAAGTGGCATAGGTTAATGTAGAAGTTACATGAATCGAGTGAGTGCGGTAAATAACTCCGTTTGGGGTGTTTGCGGTCGTTCAAGGGTGAGCGAAATGAAGGGATTTGAGTGACTGAATAAAAGCGTTTGTATTAGAATGGTAATTTTTGTTCACGGTGAATCATTTCCTTGGTGACCATGTCCGCGGAGAGAAGGTCATCTTGTTCGCGGATCACAATGATTGCGTAAACTCACGGAGCCGTCTCTTTTTCCTCTTTTTTGCGACGCGGGTGTCCCCCGTGTCTCCAGCATTCCCCCCCAAGTTGGCCGTCGGCCGATCGGCAGTCGAAGCGACGCGCGCGCCGCAGGAATACTTGGCGAAGTGGAAGCCCTCCGCTTGATGAGTAATACATGTACCTGATTCGAATGTATTGAGCGATTTCTCCTCTATTGCAACTGGTCAAAAAGAGGGTTTATTTTTATTGAAGTATTGCTGGAAATGGCGGACGGAGAACTCTAGTACAGTAGAGCCTTGCTTAACCGAAAAAATGGGTGCGGAACATTTCGTATAACCTGTTTTTCAAATAATGTACAGTTAGTATTAAACGAATTATTCGGTGAAAGTACGTACTACAATTTTTTGTTTAACTCTCTTACGTTTCAGTGTCAAAATCTCAACTACGCATGAAAAATTGTTTATTTTTTTCAAGGAGTTGACGTTTTCTTTTTCACCTATTCTTTGCTACGGTTTTAGGCAGCCGTATCTCTCCGTCTATTGCAGTATTTGTCCATAGTTTTGGTTTACCCGGTTTTTCGTTAAAGGAGGCTTTATAGATGCTATATATGCCTGACTAGCTCAGGCGTTAGGTATATAAAGGAACATGAATCCCTGCAGCTCATTCAGGACCTGAAGACGCTAGCTGTAACGTTAGCGAAACTGTTGTCCGTTAAAATGAAGCAACGCGGGAAAGACCCGAATAAACTAAACTCAATGAATCACCGCGGAAGCCTCCGTACCAACTTGAAACTAGGGTTTATTGCATGTTTCTTGCAATTATAGTTTGTACAATCCAACTCTCTATCGTCTTCCATAAAAAACCATAATCAGCTGTGACAAACTTCATCAAACTCTCAAAAACTTTCGAAATATCCCACAGGATTCACTCTTCTTTTTTTTATTTGCGCATTGAATATTTGTGAGCTAGGTCCCCAATACCAAAGGATGTAATCAAGATGAGACCAACCTCGAAGAAAGAGACATTATAAAACAAATATTACGTCTAAATAAAAATCGACAAAAAATCACAGCCACTCCACATCAAAATATTATTTGACAACCAAGGTTTCACCGATTTACGGCATCATTTAGTCATATGAAGGCACATAAAACGCAACACAAACACAAAAAAGCAACACTGACGGCGCAAAGAAGGCGAAACCTAAATAGTTTAGCACATCTTTAAATGAAGAATTTCGGAGTTGATTTTGTCTTTTTTTCATGATGGACAGATTCCAACTACGTACAGCCAAAGACAAATCTCCATTATTCCGTCCGAAGATCTTCCCAAAAATTGCTTGTCAAACCCCAGTGCCTTTAAGGTAGTCCCTCCACACTTCCGAGCAAATTCTCCCCAGGACAAGCCTGACGTTATACCGCGGCAAATGGATATGCGGAGGAGAGAAAGATGATAGCTCCTCAGGATATACCAACGAGATAGGCGGCATAGTTCGTGAGAATACTGCTCCACAAAGACCTCGACAGAGAGGGGGGGAGAAAGGATTGGGGAGGGGGTGGAATATGGAGAGAGGGGAGGAGTAAGGGGGCGTGAGAGGCTGAGGCCGTTATGGGAAAATCGGCCGGAGCCGACGAAGATTAATGCGGGGGCGGGAGAGGGAGCGAGGATGTACGGAAAGGGTGACCCCGGAAGGACGCTCCACGACGGGGCAGCGGGGGAAGAACCCCCTCCATTCCTCTTGTAAAAAGGCGAGGCCCTTTGTCCTCCCCCCCCTCCCTCCCTTCTTAACGCCCCCGTCGAGTGAGTGCACCTCACAGGGCCAAAGGTTCCTTCACCTCCCCTGCAGTTAAAACAAAAAAAAGCAGTCACCTTGACCTCGCCGCGACCAGACGGGAAGGAATGGGATGGAATTGAGGAGAGAGTTGAGTGTATCAGAGACCGACCGCTCCTACATCCCCAGAGAGGACGCCGCGGGCGGGAGATCGAGGTGAAAAAAAGACGTAATAAAAAAGCAGAAGGGAGTAACACCAGAAGTTGTGGAGGCAGCATCCGGCACCGCCGAAGACCACCTAAGGCCCCGGAGGTACACATTCCTTCCACTTGATTATTCTTCTCTCTGAACTCAACTCAATTCTCAGGCATCCTCTCGAGTGAGCGATAAACTCCCGCCTCTCAAATCCTCCACCCGAATGACAACTCATGCTCTTCCAGTTCGTCAGATCTACAACACAGATGGATAACCGTAAGAAAGTATGATTCAGTTGGTAGGCGTAGTGATTAAGATGTGCGCCAATAGATGGCAAGCGCGCTATCATATACGTTCTCCAGTAACTATACACGTATCATTTAAAACAAATAAATACATTTTAAATAAATCAAGCGAACTGTCAAGGAGATGTGTATGTAATTCTTTTTAGAACTGTCAAGCCTTTAATCATTTTTTTAGGCACTAAATAACAGCCTCACCTGTCTCAGCCAGTGTTATACGCAAAGAAATCTTTGACATTCATATATTGTTCATCATGGTTACAAATATTGTCTTCGATAAATATAAAAATACCGTACATTAACTTCTAAATAATTATTTACTTAATTCGTTACCTTTTGGCTATTTAGCCAGTATTTTCGCCTCTTTCAGCAGATTTTCAACTTGTATAGCCATATTCAAAATACCGACAGGTAGTATCCACTGATATATGTACTTTAAGGCAAGGGCACGGCGCGTAACGTAATCTTTCAGATTAAGTCGCGCTGTAACGAAACACCTCGACTCGCTATGTTCATGAAATCTGTGGAAACTTCAAATTAAGGGCACTCGGTATGAAAACATATCATTCCCGTCAGGTTCCGTATGAGCCAATTAATGTGGTTCTTAAATGAGTTCACTTTAGCCACATCCCCAAACAAGTCAAAGTGACGACAGGATCGCGCACGGGGCGATACCAAAATATGGAAGTACCAGCAAACAGGACGGAGACCCGCTACCTATTAAGGCCACCACATTACGCCAGCATCTTGAAATCCAACCATAGTTTTTGTCATTCCTTCGCCATAAAGATCAACAGAACTTGAGTGGAACAGTGGCATGTTAGGTGCATTTAGTCACAATAAATAAAGTAAAATGAAGATTCCGTAAGTTACCAAAGCGCGACCCCACTCCTATTTCCCGGTAAAATTAAAACAAGGAGTAGTCAAAATTCAGGATTAATTCTAGCGATGTTATGCTTCCTTTCTTGGGCCAAAAAGTGAAGCGAAAAGTTGTGCTCATTTTCGTGGCGATTATTATCGAAATAATTCGTCACCTCAGTGACAAGAAACAAGACTAATTCGTAATAAAGGAGTTCAACGGGGGGCAGTGCAATCGTACCGCCCGATGCAATTTCCAGCTATTAATGCATAGCCCGATTCCTATTCTCACCTCCATGCGGTGAACATTAGCTAGTAACCTAAGCAGCCCTACCGAAGACTGGGAACCAACCCCAGCGGGAATAAGGGTGAGGGCTAAAGAAGAAGGGAGAAATGACCCACCGTTGGGCGTTCAACAGACGCGACGCCCAAACCCTGGAAAAACTCATTTGTTTACAAAACTCATTTGAAGCTTAGGATACAGGATGGGAAAAGTCAAGGAACAACCAAACGGAAACCAATGGACAAGAATCTGAGTGCATGGAACAGTAGAATTTAGTACAGAATTGGTGCTTTAATGGAAATGCCAAAGGAAGTAAGAGATGAAATATTATTCTTCTGGCAAAGTAAGAAACCTAATGTAAGCTTGGTGATGCATTGGACACTCTCACATATTCCCCAGAGGTAAAGACAACAACGGGCATGTAGCTGCTTTCATAGAGAACAAAAGATTGAAGAAATCTTATAATTTTATCTGATATGTGAAAGAATATGACTTCTACGACTGAAAACAAAATTCTTCAATTTATGCACTGTAAATGTCCACGCTGAAACTGAGGACAAAGATAAAGCCTCCTCAGAAAGATTTTACTACAAGCCTAAACTAGATTATGACAGAGTAACACCCATTGATACCAAACTAGTGACTAGAGATCTCAATGCGAAAATGAGAAGGGAGCAAGCACATCACGGCATAGTTGGTAACTACACATTACACACTGGCAGTAATGATAATGAAACTCGTGCGATTTATTCAGCAAGCTCCTGGCTCGTTAAGGTGAATACGATACCATGACAGGTTATAATAAAATAATAAGGATATATCGCTAAAGTACTGCATTTTATTATGAGTGATTATATCCTAAAGCAAACGCAAGCGATGTGATTACTAAAAGCGGATTCATGTATACAGCAATTTACGCTCATCTAAAGTTTAATCAAAGAAAAACTTTCATGAGAGACATGGCCAAAGAGTGGAGAGTGCCACTTTGCCACAAGTTAAGCGATGAACTGTCGGGACAACACATCCGCTCGACATCATCACTCCCGCAGGAAGTCATTTACGAATCCGTCTGAACCGCCACGCTCTGGTTGGCCACCGCCGCGAGTGTTTCATTGGCCTCGACTTCAGGGGAAACGGTCTCGTCCCTCTTCGACTCTCCCATGAAGTGGAGGTCGCTGACGAAACACGAATCGCAACTTCGCCAGTTGAGCCACGAGGAGAGAGAGCGGTAATTTGTACGAGGTGTCTGTTCCGGAAATAGCGAGTATACATTGACCCAACGGCTCAAAACGGGAACAATACACATTCAGGAAATATCAAAGAATACTTGACGAGACTTCTCCCCCACTAATGGGTTATCCATTCCGAGAAGAGGAGAACATAATGCGTGTCTTGGGGACGGTGCACTACACGACAGAAATCAAAATGATAACTCTTTAATTAACACCAGCAACTTATATACGCTGCTAGCCAATTCCATGACTCTCAACGAAAACTCAAAATAATGCTAGTTTTACCAGAAAAATGTTCTCCGTTCTGATCCTTGCAGCTAAAAACCAGATAAGTACACCTCTATTCGCAATTAAATTTCCTTTATCCACTTCAATCATCCGCACCATAGACCTAATAAACAATGTTTGAGGACTTTTCCGAACTTCTAATGAATATAAACTTCGTCTAATACAACTGGAATCATAGTGAAAAGAGTCATGACAGGATTAAACTAAGGTACTACTAAGCACTAAGGCACGCCCAGCCAAGTCTATAAAATCATGTCACACAGCTACGTTCACAAAGCAAGTTACTGGCTAGCACGAAGGAACAGGGAGCTATATTATATATATATATACCGAGCTTAAATTTTTCAGCAACACCATTTCACGTCTGCACTCCAGAGAAACCGAAAGATGGCTCATAAATTATCATTACAGGGACCTTTAAAGGAACAACTTAGTGGGATCAAATTTTTCCTTGTGCACTTACGCTCGTTCTTCCGGCCACTGTTCTTTTGTACATAATAATAAGAAAAATCCATTGCGGGTCTATGGTAAATGCCACCTTCCGCAAATCGGGGTAAGTGCTCATTCCAGGAGTCGAACCAACACCACCGACATTTTCGTAGCGCCGGAGCAATTTCGACTCGCCAGAGGCCGTTGACAAGAGGTTATCGGGTATACAAAAGTCATGTAAGAGTGTCACGGCGCTGTGCGTTCTTGGGTGAGGTGAGGAATAAAAAAGGATTACAGGAGAGGAAAAAGAAAAGGGGAATACTTAAGCATCAGTTACCTTTAAGAATTTTAACACTTTCGTCAACACAACAAGTATAATAAAACACAACGTAACAAGTTTCGTCAGGAGAGGATTTTTATCTGTCGTAATATAGCGTACAAAATCTAGTATAAACTAATAAAGATGTATCTTAATCTTGTGCTTTAAAAACGCACGCTTCTTAAAGCTTATTAGTTAATTCATAATATTATCTCAAGTTATTATTATCACTGGACAGATAGTATAGGATAAGAATTTGTCCTGTAATAATATATGGATCTTCTACTGGGCGTGCTCCGATTCATGTTAGTAAAATAACTGTACTTACTATTCCTCAATTATTTGTTGAAGATATTAAATTTAGAGAATGCGAGGAGTGAGAGCGGTTGACAGTGGTTAAGTTCGAAGCGAACAGATCTCGGTGCATGGGCATCATTTCGTACAAACCTGCCGTAACGTGTATTTTTAAATTTTCTGCAGACGTTGGACGTGTCTTTGTAGCGGAAGGCCCATGCAGCGGCGTAGGAAATTATAACATTTAATTCAGCTTCCACCACTGACCGAAAAACCAGTAGTTAAATCTTGTGGTTAAGAGAAAACGAGCGTTTTTAGAGACATTGAAGGTCCTGGAAGCCTTGCCTTACTCACCATTTCACTCTCATTCCATTTCAAAGTTATTTTTGATTGAGAGTTGTTCCCAGGTATTAGGTTTTGTTCGTGAAAGGAATGTCCAGTCACTGTATTTCAATTGGACCATCTCCTCCCTCAAAATACGTTCCCTAGAAAAGATCATCAACAATCCATTCAAACACTAAATCCTCTTTGGATCATTTTTCCATACATTGAGGAGACAGAACGAACAAATATGCATACCACGCCATTCCCTTTCGGGGAAGAAATATTCACACAATTTAATACTTGCCGTCTTCCCAATAAAACTGGCTCCCCGTTGTCTTACTTTACTCCATGATGCCATATCCTTGAAAACCACTTCCACTTTCCTTACACTTACAATACCCCGGGATGGTCGATAGGGAACGATTAAAATTAGTAAATTCGCTTCCTAATATTTGTTTCTTAATTTGCACTCAATTGGAACTAATCTGATGTTTCGAATGCTTCCCCCATGGCTCTACATCTACATCTACATAATACCCTGCGAGCCACCACGAGGGTGTGTGGCACGGGGTGAAGATCACCAAACATGCACTATTGACATGCAACTAAAATATTTAATGGATACATGTTAGATAATAGGGTCACATGCAACTAGATGGTTAGTATCTACATAATAAGAAAGGGATTATTGGTTGTTATTACATGCATCGTGCACTTCAGGCTACTCTAACTAAATTTCACCTACCTATCCCTTTGCTACGCTGCCTAGTGTTCTCTCTTATGGTACGCGGGAAAAATGACATTTTAAATCTATCGGTACGACAATCTATCTCTCTAATCTTGTTAATATGATCAAACCTAGCATAATACGCAGGGGTTCTCAATGTATATCTAACGTCATCTGTGAACAAATCGGTTTCGAATTTACTTAAAAGGTTTAACCTAAATTTTAACCTCCGTTCTGATAGTAATTCCCATCCTAGTTCTTCTATTAAACTCGTAAACCTTATATAATTATCATAACGGCCTTTAACAAGTCTAGCGGATCTCCTTTGCACACGCTCAAATTCTTTTATCAAACCTTCCTCGTACGGACCCCATATACTAACGGCATATTCTAAATGAGGCCTGACAAGTGTAAAATAGCTTCTTTCTCCTACTCTCTCATCGCATTTGCCTAGAACCCTTTTTACGAATCCTAATCTACGGTTTTCTACACTAGTTATTTCCCTGATGTGTTTCCCCCATGATATGTCTTCAGTGATGATGACGCCTAAGTATTTAATAAATTCTACGTTAGATATCTTCTTTTCTTTGATGCAATAATTATTCCGGGGAAAGCCATTCTTTTTCCAAAAGTTCATTATCGCGCATTTCTTCAAATTTAATTCTAGCTGCCAACTATCACACCAATCATCAATCGTATCTAAATCCTTAGCTAAAGACTGACTGTCCTCTTCATTCCTAATTTCCTTATCCACTACTGCATCATCGGCAAAAAGACGGAGCTTGCTATTTTTTACTACTGCATTCAAGTCATTTATGTAGAGATCTAGCGCCACTGTGAGTTCTACATCTACATCTACGAAATACCGTGCAAGCCACCACTAGGGTGAGTGGCACGGTGGAGCACTCTTCCCAGTTCAAGTCATCCGAATTAATGTGGTTGCATAGTAAATGCAATCCATAGTAAATGAGCATAAGTAATGTCTGTAGCATTGGTAGCTCACCCATAGCGCAGTGCATGTAGATGAAAGTTAAACTTTGAAAAGTTTCTGCAGGTTCTTGCAAATGCATTAACAGTCTTAGTTTCCTATACTTAATTGGGGTAAGTACATATATACATCCTAATTTCCACGCAAACACTTCTCTGGCACCCCATTCCCACTGCATTTAGCCCGCTATTAGTTTTAAAAGCAGAGGTCTTAGCCTATGAAATTGCACCTAATCCGGATGCACGCAGGTTGCGCAGCCGTATAATAGGTACTGCCGGGAGGAGAGAGATCGCTTTAGTACACAGCGACTTCGTCTTCCATAGACAGACACTCATTCCTAGACATGCTCCACAGCCCACACAGTACCGTCGACTTGCCGACCGGCGCGCGACGAGATGAAATGAAAGAATTTTTCACCGTGGGCAATGAAATCCTTCCCGCGCGCAAGGGATACATACGTGGAATAGCGCCCCAATGCATAACGACATGGCAACGCTGCGAGTCGGGGATGGCGAGCAAATTGGAGTGAGGGGGGGGGGGTTGTGCGAGAGGGGAGGGGCGGGTGGGGGGCGGAGTCTGACGTGACTCGGTCCGCGGGGCGCTAACAGACGTAAGATCTACTCAGTCCCCAGCCCCTCCTTCCTCACTTTTGACGGCCACGCATCCTCGTACGTACACAAAAAACACGCGATAGGAAAGAGAGAGAGAGTTGGCAACGCAAAATGGCCAATTATTTACGCGAAAAGAAAACATGCGGGATGACTTACTTCTCTCTAAGCCACGATATTACCAAGTACATACCTCGTATCAACAGGATGTCCTTGCTTTCTTGTCAGGTTGCGTTCTACCTAATTGCGACGAAAAGCAGACCACATAATCCAATACAAAATACACAGAATAGCAATAGAGTATCGTTAACTTTATCGCTAATACATCTACGTTGGGTGTGTGGCACCCAAAGGGTTCTTTGGGTGGCTTGCAGGGTATGACGTAGATGTAGATGTACGTTACCGACACCGACATTACATTAAAAACCGCGTACCACACATGCAAAGCGCCAATTAAAAATCTAATACCCAAGAAACATTCTATCTTCAATCGTTCCAACATGCGTCGCGCCAATAAAATTAGAGAGCTAGATTGTAGAATCGATAGGTATAAAATGTCATTTTTTCCGCGTACCATTCGGGACCATAACAGCTGTGATCGTCGTCATGAATGGTGCGAATAGTGAGATTGGCTAGATTGTAGATCTTTCTCTTTATATTCTCTACGTTCTTTTTTATGCGTGATGTAAATATTGATGTTCTTATTCATGCAGGATATTTTGAATCAGCATTATTAGTCTTTGTATCCTTTGCATGTGTACGATACGATTTGCCTGTTACGATTGACGATAGAATGTTTCTTATGTTTAGTGTCACCCTGTGACGAAGTTTTATATTGTTTGCCACGTTCGTGGAATCTTCGCAAGAACTTTATAAAAACTGCGCATCGCAGATTCCTTTCTCTTCAAGCTGCTTCTTCAGTTCCTGAGCTGTAAGTCGCTACAACCTTTCTCAGTGTCCTATCCTCCCTTCACCACTGTTTCTTTATTACTTTCCTTTAACCTTTGACATATCCTGGTCTCGTTCTTCTTATTTAGCACATCCTTCCTATAATGGCTGCCATTGACCCGACCCCTTTTTGGCTTCGTAGTATCAAGAAACAAGCCCTTCAACTAGCCCAATTTACTTGCCATACTGAGTTTATATCTTCTTGCCTATTTTTAGGAGTGATTCCCAATGGGCTTCTCATTAAATTCCCCTTTTCAGGAGTGCCTCCTTCACTTCACCCATTCTTTCATAAATTCATTTATGAACAATCGTTCACCCTTTGTCTGTTTGTTCTCTCCCAATATTTATCACTAGTTCACAAGTATCAATCTAATATCCACTCCCTTATTAATATCATTAGCCTCTCATCCCCCAAAAATCTTCCGTATATTAAAAGATGCCTACAATCAGCTCAAGACTCTCTTTTCCTCCGACGCCAGAAATCTTACAAAAAGTTGTCCTCTCTTTATGCTGCATATCTTTACCATGGCGTCTCTTTGCCAATGCACGTAACTTTCCCATCCACAACTCCACCTCCTCTTTTCCTCTACAAACCAGATCTAGCCACCCTCTTTCATCTCTCTCCACCAGCCCCTTCTACCACCCGGATGTTTCCGCAGCGAACCCCCCAGTTTAAAGATTCTTCCTCGACGTTTGATTCATCCCCTTCAGAGGAAACTCCCCTAGATACGACGCAACAAGAGGTAGTCAACTTATCCTCCATGCCTCTAAGGCCAGCTGAACTGTCTTTGTTAAGTAAAGGTCTCTCTTTCTCACCAACACCCATAGTAAATCCCATTAACATTCTTTCTGACGCTATTAATTTTTGCCGTAATCTTAAATGGAAGGTTTTCTGGAGTTCCCAACCCTCTAACCCAGCCAACTCCAACTCAATTCACCCCGCTCTCACCGAATTCAAACCTCCTTCTTCTTTTGAACCCAAACCCCTTCCTTCTAATCACCCAGTTGAAATTTTTGCCAACCAGCTTCTTTCTAAAATTTCCAACCCTTCCTTCATTGAGTCCCTTAACCCCAAACACAACCTCTCTTCAGAAGAAACGGCGGCCCTCAAGCAACTCACCCACAATCCCAAAATAGTAATTACCCAAGCTGACAAAGGTTCCACGGTAGTTATCCTTAACACCAATGACTATGTAAACGAAGCCCTAAGGCAACTTTCAGATACATCCTCCTACAGGCCTGTTCCCTCAGATCCCACTCTTGATTTTGCTAATAAGTTAACATCGCTCCTCCTCCAAAAAGGTCCAACAGAAGGTTTGGCTAAGTGTGACCTTTCCCTTCTCTCTGCTCCTCACCCCAAAACCCCTCATTTCTACATCCTTCCTAAAATTCATAAACCTAACATCCCCGGCCGTCCAATTGTTTCCTCCTACAGTTCCCCTACTGAACGCATCTCGGCATTTGTTGATCACTATCTGCAGCCTCACGTTCATGCCCTGCCCTCATTTATTAAAGATACACACCACTTTCTAAATTATTTGAAAACTGTCAAACTTCCACATAATACACCACTTTTGATGGCCACTATAGATGTCACTTCCTTGTACACTTCCATTCCCCACTCAGAAGGTCTCCGTTCCATCCGTCATTTTCTCAGCCAACGCCCCACTCCTCATATACCCAGTACCGACTTCCTCTTACAACTTTCTGAATTTATTCTTACCCACAATGCTTTCTCCTTCAACGATCTTCACTACCTCCAAACAAAGGGCTGTGCCATGGGAAGTCGTTTTAGCCCTTCTTATGCCAATCTTTTTCTTGGTCTTCTGGAAGAGAATTACCTCTCCCAAGCCCCTTTTAAACCCCTTCTGTGGCTCCGTTACATAGATGACATTTTTCTACTTTGGACACATGACATCGACTCCCTAAACTCCTTCATTTCCTCTCTCAATGACTCCTCTTCTGTATCATTTACCTCTACTATATCTTCCACCCATATAACCTTTCTAGATGTCGACGTAGCTTTATCAAACCGTAAATTCAGTACTTCTGTTCATATAAAGCCCACTAATAAACAGCGATACCTTCACTTCAGCAGTTGTCATCCCGCACATACCAAACGTTCCCTCCCATACTCACTTTCTATCAGAGGTCATCGAATTTGTAACAACCCTGAGTCCCTTGATTGCTTTCTTTCCAAGCTACACCAGTCTCTTCTTCGCAGGGGCTACCCTGAATCCCTTTTAAATAAAAAAATCCTTAGAAAACCGTACCAAACTAAATCCACTTCTTGTCCTAAGTACAACAATATTTCTATTTGCACCACTTTCTTCCCAGGCGTACAGTCCCTAAAACATCTCCTCAAAGAATTATTCCCAATACTTTCTAGCAATCCTGCCACTACTAATTTATTCCCTAAATGTCCCTCTGTTGTATACAAACGTCCCCCGAACCTGTCTGCTATATTTAGAGCCACTAACCCCCTCCATAAATCTTTGAATATTTCCAAAGCTCCAGCCACCCGTTGTAACCGGCCAAGGTGCAAAACTTGTTTAATTCTAATTACAGACCGATTACCCAAAAAATTCGTTAATCGTTATCTTCCTTCTGTTACCTCCCCTTCCTGTGCCACAACAAATATAGTATATATCCTTATTTGTAAATTATGTACAGCTTTTTACAATGGGCTCTGTAGTACCCCCCTCAATATTAGAATTAATAATCACCGTGCTTCTTGCAATCCCTCTTCAACCATCTTCTCTTTCTCTGACCCCACACATGCTGCCTCCCACAACGTAAGATTTGATGACTGCTACAATGTAGCCATTCTGGCTTCCCTCCCGCCCAGAGCCACTATAATTAGTCTGAAGACTTTAGAACAATGTTGCATCCGATTTTTTAACGCCCTCTGTCCACCTGGCCTCAACCGTTCCCATTAATTTTTTCCCCCACTTTTCGCTGCATTCTTTCTTTCTCCCGAATAGGTCTTTGGCTCCTTCCCTCCCCCCCCCCCCCCCCCCCTTCCCCACCTTTCCTACCTGCTCCCTCCCCTCACCGCCCCTCCTATATGGTTCTTCCTCCTCAATCCTCATTCTATCACTGATGAAGGTGCGGGCGACCGACCGAAAATTTTAAACTCGAGAGTTTCCATTTTATATGTTTAAGTTTAGTGTCACCCTGTGACGAAGTTTTATATTGTTTGCCACGTTCGTGGCAAAAAAAAAAAAAAAAAAAAAAATATATATATATATATATATATATATATATATATATATATATATATATATATATATATATATATATATATATATATATATATATATATATATATATAACTGCACTTAGGATCACTTAAGTGACGAATATATAAAAGTTTGCCAGAGGAAGGCAGACGACAAACACAGAAAACAAAAAAATGATGAACACACTTACAAAGTTTCTTAAGAAACTTTGTAAGTGTGTTCATCATTTTTTTGTTTTCTGTGTTTGTCGTCTGCCTTCCTCTGGCAAACTTTTATATATATATATATATATATATATATATATATATATATATATATATATATATATATATATAATCGTTCACTCATTCACTCAGACCGCACAGCGGCAAATACTCACATAAATATTTATACAGAAAGGTAGAAAGAAAGTGGATAGGAAAACATAAAATTTACAAAGACAATGGTGGTGTGAAGATGAAATGATGGCCGATTCCAAGCAGAAAAAATTCGACTGGATCGGGAATCGAACCACGGACCTTTGGATGTCGCGTCCACTGCTCAGACCACCGAGCTACCCAGTCTACAAAGAAACCACTGGAATCGGCGGGGGTTTATATGAACAAACACTCCCCAAGGCATGACCCATGAGAGCGGCCAGTAGATGGCGCGCGGGCAGCTTTTCACCCACCGGTAGAGAGAGAATGACATACACAGAAGGCGAAATGAAAGAATAACTCAAGCACACAGACAGTGGTGAAGGATATAGAACAGGCGTTTCGGGGTACGCTAACCCAAGTAGGAAATGACCCGTTCAGGGCATACAATCGTTCACTCATTCACTCAGACCGCACAGCGGCAAATACTCACATAAATATTTATACAGAAAGGTAGAAAGAAAGTGGATAGGAACACATAAAATTTACAAAGACAATGGTGGTGTGAAGATGAAATGATGGCCGATTCCAAGCAGAAAAAATTCGACTGGACCGGGAATCGAACCACGGACCTTTGGATGTCGCGTCCACTGCTCAGACCACCGAGCTACCCAGTCTACAAAGAAACCACTGGAATCGGCGGGGGTTTATATGAACAAACACTCCCCAAGGCATGACCCATGAGAGTACCATATATATATATATATATATGGTACTCTCTATATGGTATATATATCTGTCTCTCTTCGGCCATCTTTAAGAGAGAGAGAGAGAGAGGCGAAATAAATAAACACATTCTCCTGACGACGTTCTCAGTGTGCAGAACGAAACGTTGAGTCAATTTAAAATGCTCAATAGGCAGCGGGATACCCCGAAAACTTTAATACAGTAAAGAGCCGCTGCGAAAATCTTCAAACAAAAAGTAAACCATTGTTTCACGACCGTATTATTGAAACAAAAGCCACAGTCATTATTCTCCGGTCACGTGATATCCTTCCCATCGACCGATGAATGAACGAATGAGACAACTAATAGCGTACGAGGACTGTCTGTTTTCAATCGTTCGCTATCTCAACGATTAAATGTCTCAATAATTGTGGACTCATACCGAATCAATTCGTTTCAAATTGTTCAAAAATTCAAATCAATCAATTCGTTTCAAATTGGGGTCCTGGCTTCGATTAGAATATAACGGAGCCATAATATGTCAATTCTTTGCGCGGATAAAGTTTCACACCTTTGTCGGTCAACTTTTTTCGCTAAGAGGTGGTATTCAAATATTTCTGTACGACGCCAAGTGTATTGAAATATAATAGAGCACACAGAGTTCAACAATCTAAGTCTCGACTAATTAACGCAAATAGATTTTAAACATTTTGCTGTAATCAGCTAGATTTGATATCCTCGAAGTTACACTTCAGACCTTCGCGCTTACTGAGGAATTCCGCGAAAAAAGATAACAGTTTTTCTGTTTTAACTGCGAGATAAGGCCGTGGTTAGCACTAAATCGATGCGATTTTTAATTTTAAGGTAATGTCAATTGTTTCTCAAAATTTTCAACGGAAATCTGAGTTTAAAAGTAGACAATAATATGTTGAAGCGATATAAAACTCAACCAATCCTATGTAAAATCTCGAGCGAGCTTGTAAAATCATAGACAGAAATCAGCGATATGGTGTAAAAAAAATCCCAGCCCCACCATTTTATACTGTTCAGTAAAACATCAAATCAGAGACATTGTTGAGACAAAAATATGCCCAATTACCAACACAAACACTAATCAGCATATGATTTAGTTTTTTCTCGACGTATGATGCTAATGAAGGGTTTACCACCAGGTTAGATAATTGTTGGCCGACGTTTCAATAGCAGGCCAAGGTAGCCATCGTCGGCCAACAATTACCTCACCTGGTGGAAAACCCGAGAAGACTTAATAACTAATCAGCATTTTAACTACCTTTAAACTCGATGAAATATACTAACTTGGCAGGGAAAAAAAGAAAGTAAAAGTAGACGCTTGCAGAATCATAAGATTTAGATAAAAGCCACCACGTAGGAACCTTCGGTCACGAGACTCACTTCCCCTGAAGACATTGAAAGTGTTTACTGATTGGCTACATCTCCAAAGGTCAGCTGTGCTATTATTTCGGGCAGGATTCGTCCGTTTTCATAGCGACCTTGTTAAAAAGGCAACGAGACACTGTCTAATTGTCATACAGAAAAGTTCCACCGACTAAGGTTTGAAAATGATTGCAAGGCAATCGAAACCTAGGTGGGAATAAAAGTTTTAAGTGTGGAATGTACTAAGAGATTTTTCCTTTTCGTCATGTCTGCGGTAGCATTCCACAAAGTAACGCCTTCAACCATTAAGTTAATTCCACCGACTAGTATACACAGCCTCCATCTGACAAATCCCCTCCCCCTTGCCAAAGTCACCCGGCCCTTCTTACCCTTCCCCGACCACCGGGAAGACTCCAACAGAACATCGTCCCCGACGCAATCCTCTCTTGCCTCGGTCGTGAAGCGCAAGGAAGGATGAGCCAAGGACGCGAATGACCAGAACAAATAAACTCATGAGGAGGAACCAATAACCTCCATCGGGTTGGGTTCCCCATCTCTACCGACACTTCGATGGAAGGCGTTCTACGAGAGAAGATAAGTCTTCCATCAAAATGTCGGGAAAAGACTTCACCACGGACTTCAGGAATGTTGAGACCTGATATCGAAGTAGTTGGGTTTAAAAACTCTATCCTTAAGGGCTGTTCAACTGTGATGGGTGAAGGCGTATTTCTTTATTCAGTAATCTCGAGGATGGGATTACAAGTCCGAATTGGATAAAATCCTTGGCAGGAAAAAAATACGCCTCCACCAAGACGACCAGACCGGAAGGATGGAGTAATTAAACCAGACTGCTTCGACACCTGGGAAGAAGCAGTCTTCACGACGATGGAGAAGTCTCCCATCGAAGCGTCAGCAAAGATGGAAATGCGAAAGCTAAGCAAAGGGGCACTCAATTACTTTGATCTGAAAATCAGCTCCTCTTTTTTTCGGCACATAAAAAATCTCCAATTAGAATGAAAAAATATCAAGCTTCAACGTTTCCTCGGCCTACATAAAGAATTTTGGTAAACAGTGGAAAAATTCAAATAGCAGCAAAAAATGAATGTTGGGGGAATCATAGATACATTTTAAAAAGGGGTGAAAATTATAGTTGAAAGGCCGACAAGCATATTTGTTTTTCGCACTAGGAAACGTTTATGGCCCGATAAAATGTGTGCCATAAAGTAAAGACTCAAACTCATTGTAGGAATCAAGCTCACAGTCATTCATGCAGTTTAAGAAGTCCACGGAAGCATTAAAAAAACTTAAGCGTTAAGAAATATTACGCAGCTCTTGCATACGCTCTTCCGTTTTTTAATGCAACTGCGTCGCAAACACGTGCTTACATAAGATGGAAGACGCATCAGTGGCATTCGGCAAGAAATGGCGCCAGTGAGAAGCATCAGACCCGCGGCGAAGAGCGAGGCGAGGCACATCATATGGTGGGTGGGTGATGCGCCCTTTCCTCCTGGCGCACGACAACCATCGAGAGAGGGGAAGATGTCGACATACGCCCTCGGCCGAGTGAGCGGCCCGGAAGCTCAGCTTCAGAAGAAAACAACTCGGGCACACCGAATCCTCACAGAAAATTCGACACTCACGACTGTAGAGTGTCAGCCTAAAAGGTATACCAACCGCTGCTTCAACGGGCACACTTAATAATTGCAATTTCCAGGTCACTCACCTCATAACTACTTTCCTCGACAGCCGAGGAACCGAAGCAATAAAGCGGCAGCTTTCGACAACCAGTTTTTCATTTCCTGGAGCGCGATCCATTCTATTCCGAGAAATCACAATGCGGGTTCATTTCAACAAAACAATAATTTATAGGAGCAGAGTCTTACTTAAATGTTGCCAAGTCCCTCCAATCCAAGCGCGAGCCTTTTCTTGCTCAACGGGAAATGATATTGTTCTTGCATGGATTTAGAGGGGCTTTTGATTATTTGTTCATATTTTGTCGATAATAAATTTAAGTACACTATAACAGACACCGAAATGAAGTAAATGACAACGGCAACAGCCAAATGCATACACATTGACCATTTGGCGACTTATTCTAAGAGTACCTTACGACTTTTAGTAGATGGATGGCGGAAATAATATGCGCTTTGAGCAACGAATGGTGGTGGACGGATGCTTTGATTGGTGGTCGAGCAAACGACCACCAATTTAAATATGTGTTATGAAACGGTCCTTCTCCTTTGAATTCAATAATTATTCGAGAATATATATTTTACAGAACTTTTCGATCGTCATAGACAAACAGGGTCATACACGCTTTCCTCGTCAGGATTCCGCCCGGGTAATCCTCCCGAATCGCTTCCCCATCACTACCTCGGCAAATCCCATGTCATAGCGGAACCAATTTCATTTCGTTGAATTTCAATTTAAATTTTCAAGAAGTATACTCTGCCCTCAAAAAAGCCACTGAAATAAGAATTTCAGTCACATTTATTATGGCATTCTACCATTAAGCCATCACCATCACGAAATAATTTGGGTATTTCGTAAAGGATAAGATCTAGCCAAATATTCTAAGTTTTTCCAGGTAGCAAAGTTATAAAAGTACATCACAACCAAATTGGGAATCATAAATGTCCAAATAAAAGAGAGAAAATCTTTCTCAACACGTAATAGACCACGCAGAAAGAGGTCTCTCTCATAAGTTCTACAATTATCAGCATTGAAGAGCTAAAAGTGATTCTTTTTCGTACAACGCAATTTTTCATGATACACGAAAGATATTGATAGCATGGTTTGACTGTACAATAAACTATGAACACGTGGGAATATTCTCACAGGCGCTAACAGATCGATATATTCATTCCATTTATCATCATAACGGAGCCAGAGACCCTTCCGAAGGAGAAGGCATCCAAATGGGACTTGGCCCGAAAGGCCAAGAAATGAAAATAGACGAGGGTTTCAGAGCAACCTAAATTTATATTAAAGCCAAGGCTATCTATTTAAAAACAGTCTCGCTCCCTTTCGAATCGTAATATATGCATTCATAAAACACAAATAAGAGCCACTTGACACGAGCGAGCTCATTTCAGCCCGCTCGGATAACACACCCTCATAGGAGAAGAGAAGAAAGGCCAAGACTACACACGCTCTTTGCTTCCGAGTAGAAATGAAAGAAGCCTTAATGCTCGTAGTTCACTCTCCACTCTCCCCCCCCCCCCCTCTCTCCACTTTCCACCAATGCTTTTTGCCCTCTTCAACAACCATTGGTCATTGGCTTTCTTCCCCCCCCCCTCCTTCTGTCCCTTCAGTATTTAATCCCGGCTGTCCTCCCCTTTCGTACACTTACAACCCCGTGTTGCAAGTGCTTTTCCCTTCAGCTCGCTGAAGAGGGCCACCTTGTGGCTGAAATACGCGTATCCGACGCTCACCCTCGTTTGTTTCTGTGTGTTTTTCTTTGACCACGCTCTTTTTGAGCGATTTCTCCCAGAAGTTGGGCCCGTCTGTGTGTTGTGACTGAGTGTGATTGTGGTAATAACCAGGCATCCTTAGTAGGGTCCCATTAGCCCTATGAAGGATATCAGGTTATAACCCAGGCATCCTTATCAGGGTCCCATTAGCCCTCGAAAAGGAT
The DNA here is from genome assembly GCA_963169105.1 of Ceriagrion tenellum. Lineage (NCBI taxonomy): Eukaryota > Metazoa > Arthropoda > Insecta > Odonata > Coenagrionidae > Ceriagrion > Ceriagrion tenellum. Next base: position 4,879,131 of record OY720633.1, read on the forward strand.
CCCAACTGGGTTGAGTGTGTGTGTCTGAGGTGGTCACTGGCGAGGAAGTAACATTCCCGTAAACCATCACAGGAGGGTATTCTGGTAGAGAGGCTGTGGTTGGTCCCTGCTTTGGAATCCCCATTCCCGCAAACCAACACAGTAAGTGTATTTGTGGTTACATGTTTGACGAGTGGTGCCATTTTTACGGCTATTGGAGAATTTTATTTTTATCTATCATTAATAAAGACTCACAACAAGGATACCAATGGGTTTTCTGGTACTCAAAGTAGTCATTATATTGAACAAGAAAGCAGGGTGAGATAAAATATGTTTTGATTCCAATAAAATTCCAATTCCAATAAAATTCCAATTCCAATAAAATTCCAATTCCAAAAAAAATTCCAATAAAATCCACAATAGCGATTTTTTTCTATGACCATTCGTGTGCAGATCCAGTTTTAATAAAGATTATTTCGAAATATATATATATATATATATATATATATATATATATATATATATATATATATATATATACATATACATATACATATACATATACATATATATATATATATATATATATATATATATATATATATATATATATATATATATATATATATATATATATATATATATATCCACTTGGCGAAAAACACTTGTAGTGCACAGATATAAAAAAAAGGTCACAGGCGTGACTAGCAGTTACATATAGAGCACAAAAAAAGGTAAAACTCACAGAAATTTTGATATATTTCGGCGGACACAACCGCCTTCGTCAGAATGTTAGAAGGTAGTGACGGGTAAAGGATAGAAGGGAGGGAGAGGTGGGGGAAGGGGAAAGGGGAAGGGAAGGAGAGGGGGATTAGTGAGAGACATTGATGCCGGGGGGGAGGAACGCGTGATAGAGCCAAATTAGGGAGAGCTCTACAGAGTTAAGTTCAATAGTGGAAGCAGATGGTGGAAGGGAGTACAAAACTGAAACATTGTAGCAGTTGTCAAAGGATTTCATGTGTTGAGAGGCGTGGATCGCCACGGGAAGGGAAGCAGATTGAGTTGGGTTCTTGCAATTGGCACGGTGATTATTAATCCGTATATTGAGGGGGGTGGAACTTTTTCCTATGTAAAATGAAGGGCATAGCCTACATTGTAGGTGGTAAACAACATTACTGGTGACGCAAGAGGAGGGAAGAGGGTTGGGGAAGGAGGCGATGGAGGAGTTGGGAGGAGGGGAGGAACTGAAGATGGGACATAATTTGCACCGGGGACGATTACAAGGGGAGGAGGTAGGTTTTGAGGCAACAGGGATTTTGGAAAGAGGCGTCGTGGATTTTAATAAATCGGACAAGTTAGGAGGACGCTTGTATGTGATTGAGGGTGGCTGGGAGAAAATTTTTGAAGTGGAGGAGTGGTTTTTGAGAATGGGGAAGAGATCTTTAAGGATAAAATTGATAGTCGGAAGCCAATCGGCAGCTCTCAGATACGTCCTCCTATTCCGTAGTCCCCAATGACCCCAATCCCGGTTTTCAAGTTGAAATTATCTCCTTCCTCCAAGAAAATGGGCCTTCGGAGGGTCTATCTTCTGCGGACATTTCCTTGCTCTCCCCCGCTTATCCGAAAACTCCTCACTTTTATATTCTCCCCAAAATCCACAAACCTAACAATCCTGGTCGACCTATTGTTTCCTCCCGCAATTCCCCCACGGAAAGAATTTCGGCTTTCGTCGACTATTACCTCCAACCGCTGGTGTGCGCATTACCGTCTTATGTGAAAGACACCTACCATTTCCTCCAAATCCTTAAGTCTACCCCCCTCCCTGCTGATAACCAAATCTTAATGGCCACAATAGATGTCACCTCACTCTATACTAGTATTCCTCACCCTGAAGGTTTGTCTTCCCTGCGATTTTTCCTCTCCGAACGCCCACATCCTCAGCTTCCGAGTACGGAATTCCTCTCTAAATTGACGGAGATCATCCTCACTCATAATTCCTTCGCCTTCAATAAAAAATTCTACCTTCAAACCAAGGGCTGTGCCATGGGTAGCAGGTTCAGCCCCTCTTATGCTAACCTCTATCTTGGGCGGCTTGAGCAATCCTTTCTCTCTGGATATCCTTTAAAACCCCTGTTGTGGCTCCGCTACATTGACGACATTTTTCTTCTTTGGCCTCATGGCACCGATTCTCTAAATACTTTCCTTTCTGATCTCAACAATTCTCACTCCGTCTCTTTCACATCAACTATCTCTAATTCCAATATCACCTTCCTTGATGTTGACATCAAATTATCAGACCTGAATTTTCAGACCTCCGTTCACATCAAACCCACGAATAAACAACAATATCTTCACTATAGTAGCTGCCACCCCTCCCATACCAAACGCTCTCTTCCCTTCTCACTATCCATCCGAGGCCATCGTATTTGCAATAATCCTGAGTCCCTCAATACATTCCTTACCAACCTTCACCACTCGCTCCTCAAGCGTGGCTACCCAGAATCCCTTCTCGCCAAAAAAATCAGGAAAAATTGCCCCTCCTCCAAACCTCATCCCACGAAAGACTCCCGCATCCTTTCTATTTGCACTACATATTTCCCGGTGTTCAGTCTATCAATTTTATCCTTAAAGATCTCTTCCCCATTCTCAAAAACCACTCCTCCACTTCAAAAATTTTCTCCCAGCCACCCTCAATCACATACAAGCGTCCTCCTAACTTGTCCGATTTATTAAAATCCACGACGCCTCTTTCCAAAATCCCTGTTGCCTCAAAACCTACCTCCTCCCCTTGTAATCGTCCCCGGTGCAAATTATGTCCCATCTTCAGTTCCTCCCCTCCTCCCAACTCCTCCATCGCCTCCTTCCCCAACCCTCTTCCCTCCTCTTGCGTCACCAGTAATGTTGTTTACCACCTACAATGTAGGCTATGCCCTTCATTTTACATAGGAAAAAGTTCCACCCCCCTCAATATACGGATTAATAATCACCGTGCCAATTGCAAGAACCCAACTCAATCTGCTTCCCTTCCCGTGGCGATCCACGCCTCTCAACACATGAAATCCTTTGACAACTGCTACAATGTTTCAGTTTTGTACTCCCTTCCACCATCTGCTTCCACTATTGAACTTAACTCTGTAGAGCTCTCCCTAATTTGGCTCTATCACGCGTTCCTCCCCCCCGGCATCAATGTCTCTCACTAATCCCCCTCTCCTTCCCTTCCCCTTTCCCCTTCCCCCACCTCTCCCTCCCTTCTATCCTTTACCCGTCACTACCTTCTAACATTCTGACGAAGGCGGTTGTGTCCGCCAAAATATATCAAAATTTCTGTGAGTTTTACCTTTTTTTGTGCTCTATATGTAACTGCTAGTCACGCCTGTGACCTTTTTTTTATATCTGTGCACTACAAGTGTTTTTCGCCAAGTGGACATATCGTTGCGCTGCAATCATCCTGTGCCTTCCCTTCTTCGGCTGTGCCTTCGGATCCTGTGCCGTGAGTCACAACCGCCTTTTCAGTGTTCTTACCTCTTCCTTTCACCACTGTTCATCTCCTTTTTCCTTTCTTTCTACCAGTCACTTTTCCCTAACCCTTTCTCCCATCATGACTGACATCGATCCCGTTTACTCGTGGATCCGCCGTATTAAAAAACTATCCTTCAAGCTGTCCCAATTTACCTGTCACACGGAGTTTCTCAGTTTCTGTATATCCTTGGGCATATTCCCTAATGGTCTACGAGTCATTGTCCCACTTTCTGGCCTGCCCCCCCAACTGCACCCTGCCCTTCATTGTTTTTCTTTTCAGCAATCCTTCCTACTATGTTGTCTCATCCGAGACAAATATTATGAGCTGACCATTTCATATCAAAAATCAATCCACTCCCTTATCAACATCATTTCGGCCTCTGCTCCAAATTCGCTTTCCACCGTCAGCAAAATTCTTAAATCTTCTCATCGATCTCTCGAACTTCGCCGATTTAAGTCGTTGAAAAAACTGTCCTCTCTTTGTGCCTCCCATTTTCGCGCTGGTCTTTCCCTTCCTCTCCGCTTAACTACCCCCCCTTCACCCTCTCCTCCCCTGTACCTTTTCAAACCTGACCTGGCCACACTTTTTAACCTTCCTCCCCCATCACCATCTTGGAACCTATTAACTGGAGCGGTATGTTTCTGTTTTCATCTTAGCCGATGTTCAACCCTTTTCATTTCATCAATAAAACCTCTTAAGCCCCTTCCCCGCTAACCCAACATCCTCCCCCCTAACACGCCCTAAAGCAACCCTACATTTACTCTTCCAACCACCTACTATGCCTTCTCCTGATTGACAAACATCTTTGAGGTGGCTTGCAGGGTAATATGTGTATGTATATAAAAAAAATCTAATCTCATCCAGCACGTCCAAGTGTGTCTTCCTTTCCGTCCACCGCACCTTCTCCACTCTCCTCCTCACCTCATATCGAAAGCCTGAACCATACTCTCGTCCTCCTTTCTCATATAGGAAAATGAAAAAAATCCCGCCCGATCGTAAATTGTCCCCATACATTCAAGTAAGGCTTGGGTAATGCAACACCTCCCTTGCCTCAAACAAATCCAGCATCCGTCATATTGTAATGACGAATGATAACTAGTATTCCGTAAAGGGTTTATATCAGTTCACACTTATGACCCGGAAACTAGGACACCCATCGTGGAATGGAAAAACTACAGCGAACTTCTGCTCCAGACTCTACTGTCTGCTGAGGTAGAAAACTGAACTCGCCCAATCTCTTCGGTTCTGACTCTCAAACATGACGAGATTGTCCAAATGTTTCGCTAAAAGCGATCTCTGCGAGATTATTTCCGGATCTTCTTCACCCGTCGAAGAGGTGGGCATTCATTTTGAAGGCCAGTGGAGCACCACACGATCGCCCAGGAGGATACCGACAAAAATCGGGTTTTGGCATCGAAAGGTTTTATTTCTCGAAAAAACTTACCACGACGCAGAGAGTTAGATGTGTACCTATTAAGAAAAATATACATTTATGTGGCGTAAAATTCATAATAATTTCGACCATTTACAAAGTGAATCGCTAAAATACTGAAGACACCAGCAGAGGGATACACGCCTTGGGCTGTCATTTGTCATTTTCCAATGCGGCAGGCCACGCGGACATGGCTGTAAACAGACACGCGGTGGCATTGGTGGTGATGAGGCCAGGGCTGGATGTGCCCACTGTACCAAGCTATCCACTTAAGAATATATTATGTGATCAGTTAATAATTAGGGAAGCTTAAAAACATTCCACTATTGGTTTCTTTTCACTAATTGCCACATCACCTGCATGGATATTGGTAAAAAGTATACTTGTTATATAACTCGAAAGGGGTCACTTCAATTTTTCCAAATATTTGAAGAATCGTTCAAAAGAGGCCGCGACTAAAGCTTTACGCCACACCTACATATTACTCTTCACGCAAACTCAAAAGTGTGCGGCAGGGGGTGAGTTATCACCAGTATACACAGCATCCACTTTGGCGGCGAGTAACATTCACGGATACGAGGAAATGACATTACGAACCGTTTGGCGGCGGTCACAATGAATGCTATCATTAAGCAGATATAGACTGCGGAAATGACGTACAGATAAAATTCAAGCACATATATTCCCCTCCTGGATATTATCATGTAGTTTCAGATAAATATCTCGGGAAAAAGAATCCCACGGCGTGGACAGTGGACAGGAAAAAAAAGTAACTCCGAGACGGAGGAGTCAATGAGCCGCGAAGGCGCGTTGTTTTCGGGAGGATGGAATGGAAGGTTAACGTGAGTGAGGTACTCAAAATGAAAGGAAGTGGGTCGCGGCGAATGATTGGATCGAGGCCAAGAGGTCCTTAATATCGCCCCCTCGCCGCAAAAATCTCAACAGGAAAGGAAAGCTTCCCAAATTCACGAACCGAAATACCCCCAGGGGGAAAGAGGGGAAGGGGAGTTACGACTCCCTCGTCATTACGTTTTATTTTTTTCCTCACTACGTGATTCCATTCAATCTCCTCAATTTCCATCCATCCGTGACCCCAAAGAGCCACAACGAAGCCTCAAGTCACACACTTTCAATCCCGTCACTCCCCAAGGAATGAGATACCCCCAGCAGATCCTCTACATAGTTCTCTCATTTCATCCATGGCGACCTAATGACAGTACGCAGTTGTCTATTAATAAATATTTGTTTTGACTAGTCTAGATGCTACAACACCTTCCACATCGAAACTGGTCAAAATAAATCTGTTCGCACTGGAAAACTACTGATGTTTTGCTTCTGTCATTAATGAACGTTTACACAAGTGTTATCCAAACTTTTTCGAGCCACCGCAAACCACAAACCATTCCCCAGCGTCCCCAATCATAAGCTAAGCATAAGCAAAGTCATGAACTACACGACCAAAATAAGATGTTTATAAAAATAAAGCTAAAAAAATTACGATTAAACTAATGTTTATTTCAAATCCTACAGAGATTACTTATCTCCGGACGTGTATATTCAGTAAGGACCCAGCCTCCGGCCTACCCTTGCAGCCCCCTCAGATGAAAGCACCGCCCTCAAGGGGTGGTAGCGCCCACTTTGGGACCCACTGGGTCGCACCTGAACTTCTTTTATAAACACAAGCTACCTCTTCGACGAGGGAACTTCGAACAGCTGTAAGTATTGAAGGAAGTGGGTTAAAACAACACTAATATAGACATAAATGACGTGCCTTTATGGCAACAATTCAATCCTTGTAATATAAGCAAGAAGTAAATGCCAGCAACTTCGTAAAAGCTAACCAATTACCTGCCTATTTTAATGAACAAAAATTAGTTTTTGGTCGATGATCGACTTAAACGGTGAGGCTACTCATTAAACAGGGCACGGGGATATGTCACTTAAAAATACCGAGTTAGAACTAACCGTTTCTTATTTAGAACGAAATGTGATTTCCATGAAAGAAGAAGAAGAAAGAAACAAATACAGGACACACCTCTCCTAAGGTCCACCTTAACTTGAACCCGGGACCCACCGGACCATTTCACCGACGCAAAATCCACTGCGCCATCGCACAATACCATGTATTCATTCATTTATTCATTCGTACCGTGCGACTTACAAGATGGAAAAGTGCGGCAAAGACTACTTTGGCTGTTGTTGGATTATTCCTACTGCATCATATTTTGTTGACACTCGGACAAAATAGTTACTTGAAATGAATCTCAAGACTTCCCACCATAGCATACGAGGCCCACTTGCATAGAAACAATTAGCATTTGATTGAGCACCGACGGGTACCATACAGGCGCAATCTTATAAGTGCTCATGATGACATCAAGGAACCATCTCTCCCAAAGGCATGAGAAGAGTCCACCACGGATGGGCTCAGGAGAGGACAGATTACGACTCGTCTCCGGGGGACATGTGACGTCACATCCGGCCCTTCCTACCTGAATCGGTCCCTCGATTTTTTTCTAACGTCCCGACACCATTCCTGACCGAGTTCCTCTCTCATTTCCCATCGTTCAACCCATCCACCCTCGATCTCCTCCCCCATGAGAAACCAGACTCTTCCCCTGTCCCCACCCCCTCCCCGCCCCCGAACGCCCAAACGGGAGGCGGGCCGCACTCAATAAACAACCCCCACCCACGCAAGAGCATCGCCCATGGAGACGACGCCAGCTGCCGATCGGCTCACCCGAAGCCGTCCGAGGTGCGGTCGTCCGAGGATGCAACGGTCGGGCGCCGCTCCGTCAAAGGCGGCGAAGAGGGCACACATCAGATGACACACGCGAATGAGGCTCAGAATGGATAAATTGGGGCGACACTGCGTAAGTTATGGACTTTCGTTACGAAGAATTGGTTTTCCACTCAAAAGGTCATCAATCCTTTGACAAGGTTCCCCACTGTAAGTTACTCGCGAAGTTAGCATCATTCTGGATAGACAGTAATATAGTAGACTGGAAAGGAGACTTCTTACATGAACGCGTTCAAAGGGTGGTATTAGATAGTGTCAGCCCAGGCGAAATAAAAGTTACATCGGGTGATCCCCGGGGAAGCGTGATAGGCCCATTTTTATTTCTTCTCTACGTAACCACACACCCTCGTGGTGGCTCGTAGGGTATTACGTAGATGTAAATGACCTGAATACAGTAGTAAAAAATAGCAAGTTCCTTCTTTTTCCCGATGATGCAGTAGTGTATAAGGAAATTAGAAATGAAGAGGACAGTCAGTCTTTAGCTAAGGATTTAGATGCGATTGATGATTGGTGTGATAGTTGGCAGCTAGAATTAAATTTGAAGAAATGCGCGATAATGAACTTTTGGAAAAAGAATGGCCTTCCCCGGAAATAATTATTGCATCAGAGAAAAGAAAATATCTAACGTAGAATCTATTAAATACTTAGGCGTCATCATCACTGAAGACATATCATGGGGGAAACACATCAGGGAAATAACTAGGGTAGCAAAACGTAGATTAGGATTCGTAAAAAGGGTTCTAGGCAAATGCGATGAGAGAGTACGAGAAAGAAGCTATTTTACACTTGTCAGGCCTCATTTAGAATATGCCGCTAGTATATGGGATACGTACGAGGAAGGTTAGATAAAAGAATTTGAGCATGTGCAAAGGAGATCCGCTAGATTTGTTAAAGGCCGTTATGATAATTGTATAAGTGTCACGAGTTTAACAGAAGAACTAGGATGGGAAATACTATCAGAACGGAGGTTAAAATTTAGGTTAAACCTTTTAAGTAAATTCGAAACCGATTTGTTCACAGATGACGTTAGATATATATTGAGAACCCCTGCGTATTATGCTAGGTTTGATCATATTTACAAGATTAGAGAGATAGATTGTCGTACCGATAGATTTAAAATGTCATTTTTCCCGCGTACCATAAGAGTGAACAATAGGCAGCGTAGCAAAGGGATAGGTAGGTGAAATATAGTTAGAGTAGCCTGAAGTGCATGATGCATGTAATCACAACCAATAATCCCTTTCTTATTATGTTGATACTAACCATCTAGTTGCATGTGACCCTATTATCTAACATGTCTCCATTAAATATTCTAGTTGCATGTCAATAGTGCATGTTTGGTGATCTTCACCCCCTGCGAGCCACCACGAGGGTGTGCGAGCCACCGCGAGGAATATTATATTATCAAATATGCAACATGTGAGTATATAGCAAGTATGGATCATTAAGCGGTGAAAATATACATATGAACTGTTGAACCATCTTATGATTCGGCTTCCCAATAGTCCCACGACAAACACTTCAAGACTAACGAGTCAAAATAAAACTAATTGCCTTAAGGAATGGGCGAGAGATAAAATATTTTTCGGAGCTCGGTCATGACAAAGCCGATAGCTTCCTCGGGAATCGTGCTTAAACCTCACGAGGGATCGTGGAACAAAGGAGTCACATGGTGCAATAAAGAACGGTTCGAGATACTGGTGACTTTTAACCACTCCCACGGATAACTTAAGACTTCTTGATATCTAGTTTATTGCATCTCCATACGCGGAATTCAAATCCATCAACAAGATTCATGCGAGAATAACTCCATCAGGAAGTCTGAGCGAGATTTTTACGAGAAGTTTTTATATATAGGACACGATATTAATAGGTACACCAGACAGAGGCACGAATAGCCTGATATTTAGGATTATTCGGAAGCCTTGAGAATGGACAGCGTGTCGTTCTCCGAAACGTCGCGATGCGCCGGGAGAGACATAAGCCCATGACCTGATCCAACTCCTGAGAATATTTCCTTTGATGGAGGGAGATTCCCGACGATGACGGAGGCGACACCGAAGACGATTGGCAACGAGAGATTCGAGAAGAAACGAAACCGAAATCTGAAGCCATCAGCGCGGTAAAAACAACCACACGAACCACTGATACAAATCGGAGATTAAATGGGGTGGATAATACATAAGCGGGAAAGGGCGAGCAAGAGAATAAGTAACTTTGACGACGGGGTGAAGAAAGGTAGAAGAAATGTAGGGCTGTGTAAGTAAGCTGGATTGTAAAAATAAATATTAGCGATAGGTCCGTGCACAAGTAAAAATCTAGAGGATTTGAACTCACTTCCATTAAAACTTATCTTAACCGGCAGATAACATTCAGACATACATGCATACCAATCACGCCGTTCCCTTCCGGGTCAGGCACAGCCACAAAGTTAAACTCATAAATACATATTTGTACGCCTAACTCTGCTTCAATAGGTAATTTCCTCCACACTGACCTATCCTTCCAAACCTCTTTTGCCTCATTTAGCCCCATTACACTGCTTCATACACGCCTTCCTGTTTTTAAGACTCCTAATATTCCTCAAGCACATTCTACCACAACTTTCTTGGCCTACCTCTACCTCTTGCACCATCCATTTCACTCTTACATATCTGATTCGTTATTCGACTCTCATCCATTCTCTAAACACGGCCAAACCAACGAAGCACACAACCGAACCATAATAACTGATTAACGACAGTCAGATAGGATTTTCGGATTTAGAAAGACGATAGAGAGGAAGGTCCCTTTTGAGAATGCACCTACCAGCCTCCCACCCCCGCGAGATGATCGGTTAATAGAAAAAGATGAGAGGAACAAACTTCAATGCAAGCAAGGAAAGCAATTAATCTATACCAAAAGAACAAGGGTTTGAGAATAATACAATGCAAAATTCAAAGTACTCCCTCTCACAACACAAAATTCATGGAGTTTGCAGTTAGAACTCATAGAATGATTAATTTCAGATTCTACACCGTACAGAACAGATATTTTGTGTTCCACCGGTAAAGGTAGGTTATGTTGAAATTCAGTAAAACTCCTCCAGATTTTTTAACGCTTTCAGGGTCTCCCTACAGCATTTCCTTTTTCTCCACAGCATACGATTTATCCTTCTCCGTCCCGCCCATAAACTTATCCTTTTCTTCCCCAACCAAACTTCCATCCCTCAGTCACAGTGTTGGGCGACTCCTCGCCACTTATCACTTCCTCCGGCCATCCACTCTGAATACACCTGACTTCATTCAGATGTTTCCTCTCCTCGCCCAGCATACTAAGAACATCTTCTTTAGCCTTATACAGGATACTTGAAGAGCCTTCTTATTCTTTCTTTAGCCTTCCTATCCATCCACCGCATCTTCTCCATCCTTCTCCACACCCACATCTCGAAAGCCTAAGGCCTATTCAAGTCCACCGGTCTGAGGGTCCACGTTTCTATACCATACAACGCCACGCTCCAATTTTTACATGCAAATTGATCCCAATGATCGAATTACCAAACGCGAGACAACTAAAATACAACGAAACACACCCATTCCGGATGAAACGTTTTGCGTCGAAGTCGGCGAGGGTTTTCTTTCCCAAGAGCGCTCTTCCCATTCATCAGCATACTACCCCGCGGGCAATCTCAAAGGTGTGTGGCAGAGGGAGGATTATCACCACATTAGAATACATAATACCCCATTAAAGAAAATGTGACTACGACTACTGATGATTTAGCAAAAACCTGGCAATACTACATCTACGTAATGCCCTGGTCAGTCTACTATCCCAATACAAGTCTGAAGGTGCAATTTCACAAACATGCGCTTAACATCAGATATTGTACTGACGTAAAACAGTTTTATTAATGATTAATACAACTACATAAATGATCAATGGAGCCATTCGTGTGATAATCCCATCAATTGCACCACTTGCGCATGTGGCGGCGAAAGCGTGCATCGTCTGGATGTTAAGTGAGAGAACCAACACAAAATCACTTGTGCACCAACCGTTCAAAGGCAAAGTTTAAAAATACGTGTTTCCCTCACGATCCTTTATCTCCCTCCAGAGTACAATCAGGACGATAAGATGTCTCCCCATGTGTGGCCATCATCTCAGAGCAGCGTTGAGAATGCCAAAGCACAAAAGAACCGCGTCTACATCGAAGCATGGCAATTTTCCTTGTCGCATTCGAGCACACCTGTAACATTCTTCATATCGCGAGGAGGTCGACTCGCGCCCGCGGGAACAAGGTTGCCACACTTCCGAGAGAGAATAACGCGACCCGCCGGGTCGAGAAAGAGCGATGTGCCCCCAAACGGTGGGGCCTTGACCGGATCTGGATCAGCTGGATGGGACGGATTGGGGTTTCCCACTAATGTCGGGAGAGGGCGAGGTGATAAAGGGGGCGTGGGGAGGGGGGGGAGCGAACGTCACCTCGCCATTTCACACTGCCCTATCGCAGCAATGAAATCTGGACGGAACCGGAAGCGCGAGATGTATTATTCATTGAGCCCAAAGCGTGCAGGGCTGAGATAACAGACCTAAAAATGTGTCTTCATGCACATGATATGCACACACTCACAAAAGAGGTTTTTAAGGTTCAGATGTTTTCCAGAATGAAGGAATACCACGAATCCCCTTTCATAAACTTACATCCGCCTGAGGCGGTCAACCTCATCATTAAAGGTCACAAGCCATTCGTTCACCACCTACGGGTGCAAAACTCTGAACCACACTACCACACACTACCCTGCGAGCCGCCGCCTGGACGTGCGGCACGGGGTGTTAGGACACCAGCCGTGTCAAGATGCAAGGGATAAAGATAAGGAGAAATGGTGACGTGTATTATGGGAATGTATTTAGTGGAGCTCACTTTTTATTGTGGTCGCTTATTGTGCGCGGAAAGAGCTCGTTTTTGTACCTATCTGTTCGGCAATGTATCTCTCTTATTTTATCGCTTCTGTCAGACCTAAGATGTAGTGAGTCGTCATGATAATAGTCACTGTGTCGCTCTGAAACACTTGAAATGCTCAGAGAAAAAAAAGTGCTGCAAATAAGGTGGATCTGTATTCCAATTGTAATGTAAATGGACTGGAAGTGCGCTCACGACTGTGCTAGAATGGAATTAAACAGTTCAGTTGGACATATTTCACAGTATTTTTGCAGTACAGTTATTGCAAAAGTCTACTTCAAGCTCTGTAATACTGTTTCAGTATAGTTTTAACCACAGATTCTACACTGTAATGCAGCACAGTTTCAGGACGGCCCTCTGCGCAATTCAGTATCTACATTACACTTCCAGTGCAAAGCATCCTTAACAATTCAACCACAGTACTGTCCAGTACAGAAGGAAGGACTATAAATCGATCGACACTAATGTCGATAAGAGCCTGGTAGCACAAACCAACACACAAACAACTAAGTCACTCATTCTGGGCGCCAATATGTTGAACACCATCTACTTAAGCAATAATAAGAGGGGACCGTGGAAGACAGGACGGCATTGCACCGACCAAGAAAACCAAAGAATCCATGCTCGAATCCCGCCACCGAATAAACGGTAAACGAAGCTGGACTGGTTACTTCCGGCTTCAAACAAGAGTCTTGGGTTCGAAAATGCGAATCAGCCCAATTAGATATAGTGCGAAAATCCGAAATTTCATACCGGCATTTCGATTACAGATATAAACTAATGCTTTATGCGGAATAAAAACATGGCCAGGCGTGAGACTACTGAAAAAAAGTTTGAGGGAACAAAGAGAATATCTTCGTCACCCGTAACGGCCGATTCACAGGAGTTACTTTGTTAAACAATTTGAAGGATCATGTTTTCACATTCATTAAGAATGCAGGCTAGGAATTTGAGCCGGGACTATTTTGCAATCCTTAATTTGCACAGTTTCAAATATAAACTAGCCTTTCGTCAGTTAATACGATGCAATTTTCAATGCACATCCATTCATGCATCAGATTGAGCAACATTTCCCTCGTGTAAAAGAGCCATTGTAAGAGCATATGCTCGAGTGCCAATATGAATTTCGTCAGAGTCAGATCTGCTGACAAATATTCCTTTGAATATTGCCACATCGGTGCGGTGCCTTTTGTACATACCTCTGCAACAGAAACAATAGAGAAACTGCCGGCCCCTCCACAGGTTGTCTCGCCTCCACTCGGAAGGCGCGTTCCGAAGAACCTTGAAGTGACAGCGTAAACTCCCTTCTAAGTAAATCCAGAACGGCACAGTGAAAACAAAGATGAAGCACAATTAGATAACGGAGCACAAATCACAACAACACGAACTGTCACCAAAATGGGCACGAAAAGACTCAAACTGTCGCCAAGGTGAAAACCTAATGAGGGAAGGATGGAGGAGTTTGATAAAAATGGTCCAGGTATTCCAACGGGAATTGAACGGAGATGACAATGCGGCAAAACATTAAAACAAGCCACACGCGGCGACCACAGGGGATGCTCAAACCCTTCTCAAAACAAACGACGAAGCAATTGTATCCTTCTGAGGACCAGTTGCACCCGAATGGGTCTCCGGGTCGAGAAAACACGGATACGAAGGCACCGTTGCACAAGACACAAACAAAACTTGGAAAACGACGGAGAGAAGAAACAAACACTTTTCAAGCCTCGAGGGTCAGAAAATGCTCTTATCCAAAGTATTCTGAAACTCTTTCCCCGTCAGAACACTTTCACGACGAGCAACTAAAGACTCGGCCTTCCTCGCAAGCACACACTACACTGCCCTCTTTCCCTGTACCGCTGTTGAGTCAACTTCCAGAGATTTCCCCACGTGTCGGCGACCGTCGGCGGGCCGAAGCGATGCGGCGACGAGGCCGGAGCGGTAAAAGACCGATCGGGGAAGTCCCACGGGGCACGAGTCACGCTTAGAGGCGGTCGAAGGGGGCGTGGATTAATGCGGCGAGTGCATCAAGAAACTTCCTCCCGATGATAATGGGAGAAACACAGGAGTCAATCCTGACGGCACTCGTGAACTCTCAAACTTTCTCACACGCACGAAGGTAAGAAAAACAAACGGGGAGTAAGTGCGAGGGATATCGCGAATTGCGCACGATGACGTCACACGAACTCCAACAATGAAGACGCGCGCAGGCGCGCACGCAAACGACACGCGTACAAGAACAAAACACACTCTTCGTTGCACGCGCGTAGGGCAGAGGAGAAGACGGAACAAAAGTGACGACGTTGACGGCGGCGGAGGCCGGTGCTAACTCTTCCCGTGAGTTTTCCGTCGGCGCCCGCCTGCCCACTTTCCGTGATGAAGCGGCGAGCACAACTGAAGTGAGTGAGTCGGAAATGTTTGGCCTGTTTGTGTGTGCGTGCGTGCTGGTGGCGTGCAGAGTCGCCGGGCAGGAGGGGGAGGCGAGGAGAAAGAAAGAAAGGAGAAGGAATGGCTCTCCTCTCTTGTATATACGTATAGTGCAGAGGAGGCGAGAGGTGGTGGGGAGATGAGAGGGGGGAGGGAGGGACAGAGAGGCTGTAGGGGGAAGGGGGAGGAGTGGGAGAGGGAGGAAAGCACTGGCGGGGCAAAAACGTGTTCACAGTGAAAGAGAGTGAGTTTGGTGAGCGGGGTGAGGTGAAGGGCAGGGGGTGGAAAAGAACGAGAGTGAAGTGGGTTCTGGGAGGGGGGGGGAGGAGGTAGGCACGCGAGAGGAGTGAGGGAGAGCGAGTGAACGACAAGGTCTATGGAAGGGCGGGGAGGGGGTTGCTCAGGAGGGGCAGGGCGGCGTTGCCAACTCTACGACTTTCGTGGACTCGTCAGCTCCCGAGGCGGGCGATTTCGTGTGTGGGTTTGCCGATCCGTGGCTCTCACGGTGCTGGTTGGTGCAGAAGGACAAAGGGGCATCGCCCCCACCCACGGCTACTCAATGGATACTGATTAGATTCAAGAATTTTTTTAGCTCATTAACTGTTGTCTAATTATGGGGAGGAGATCGATCTATTCTTAAGGAAGGAGTAATTTCAACGCGAGCATTCAAATGTTCCAGCAACCTGCGTTAGAGTTAATGATTTTTTAAACTTCATTCGCCTTCACCCACTGAATTGCCTGTCGCCGCAAGGTCATGAAACTAGAATTATTCAGCTTTCGGATGACGACGGCTCTTTCTTTCAAGGCAACTCAGGCCGATGAAATGAAAAGTATAACCTAATGTCTAAAGTATAACCTAATGCAAGAAAGTTGACCACCGATAAGATGGCAGGTATAAAACGAGCAATTAAATTCTAGATATCAGTAATTATCTAAACAGACGATATCAAGGATAACAAAAATTGATATAGGTAACGTATAACCCGCCTGTCACACAGCAGCAGCATGCTCATTCTTCGCAAGCTACTCTTCTGATTTCTTGGATCAATTAATCGGAGTCTATCACAAGTCCTCCGCAACAATTAATAACTTGTAAGAGGGAATGAATTTCATGAATGTTCCGGTACGTACTGCTCTCTTATGTGAGTAATTTCTCATTGGCGGCCCATGTATACATCTACATCTACGTAATACACTGCGAGCCACCACGAGGGTGTGTGGCAGGGGTTGAAGATCACCAAACATGCATGTATAAAGGTAGTAGATTCCTCCATGGTAGACAAACACATATATCGAAACTTATCAATATCTTTTATTGATTTTATTTCTACGATAGAATACCGTTACACATTGAGAGTATTTCTACCCCTATTTCTACCTAGTATATATGCCTCTTCTACCATTAGAATTAATGCTGAATAACGTAAGGTGGGGTCCAATTCCGAATAAGACACATTAATTTCGGCAGTGCCACTAGCAAAATATAGAAACAGGGAATCCACAGGATATATTCCCGTCCAATTAAGCCTCCGATGACACGAAGTCTTAGCTGAGGTAAAGGCAATAGAATGACATTGTAAGGAAACCGAAGCCATGCAGAAACCGCAAAGGCACTAAATAGTTATTACATGGTCTCCAGTTTTCTTTACTGGAGGCTTAGGAGTAAAACCTGGTATCAATGTTTTACAGCGACTGATAATGTCCGGCGGAATTTCTGTTATGCTCTTCTCTAACCAGTTTAAAACCTTTACGAGAGAACATCGATATCTAAAATGCATCGGTTGCCTCCGCAGTACCTCATTATCTCGCTTCAAAATGATGGTAGTGCATGTAGTTAATTTGTCGCAAACATTTTATCAACAAAAATCGCAAAACATAACATTCGGTATTATCATTCAAGGGTATTTTCCACAGTTCAATGGTCCTTTTTCGCTAGCATGTATTTACGAGTGACACAAGCGCTGCTGCTGGAATGCTTGAAAATGAAGTCTTGGTATTCGTCACGCGGTCGTCGAAAATGATTTTGAAAACGTTCCATTCAACCTATCTGTTCCTCTAATTTCGCTGAATCATCCCACGACCTTGCAGAGCATTTCTAACCAGCAAAAAACTTGAACCTTTTGCTCGAACACAGTTGGGGAAAATCGAATTCTACGGTAGACAGTGCATGTTCATTCCGAGGAACTAATTTCATCCTTCCGTCGTAAGTCATTTCTAGGCAGAGATAGCTTATGTCGATAACTTCATCAATGTGTTGATTTTGAATTATGCAACAGGGTTTTGGATATTATTCACAATAATAACTAATATGGTGATACTTTTTTGTAATTACATCACCATCATCAAACGAGATTAAACTAGTTTATATACTTTGGAAAGAAATGGAGTATTTTTTCAGCAAAAAATTTCGAATATTTGTTGGAAAGATATGTTAATATGTATAGATGAAATTTCACTACATAAAGAACTTAATATACACGTGTAAGCTACGAACGTTTTCCTAGCTCACGACAAGAGTCAAAAGTGAATTTGAAAAGAGGTCCCAGAATATCGCCACTAATGAAAATTTTTATTTAAGGCGGAATGGTAGAGGTCTCCCTGGGTTCAAAAGATGATACATTGATTTGACTCGGCAGTAGCTTTCATTTCATTGCTCGGTTGGCGATTTAATTCGATCCCCGGATTAGCTAAACAGCTCCACGATGTAAACTCATTATTCTTGAACTGAGCTTTAATGTCTTCGTGATAATTAGCACATGTTCTTGCCTGGGTGCTCTAATCGAACAAGTAGGTGTACATTCAACGGCCCAGAGTGAGACTGCAAAGGCACAATGTGTAGATATAAATTCGACGTATTTCCAACTTCCCTCAATCCAGCCGCAAGGAGATATTCTTACGTCGGAAAACCGGTAAATGCTCCGGCAGCACTGGATGGGAGGGACTGGGGGAGGGGAGGGATGGCGTGATTGTACGGGGATTGTACCTAACCATCGTACAGTGGGCTAAAAACGAGAAAAACCGGCCAAAAAAGATATTTTAACTTTTACCTTGAATAAGGTAATGACATATCACGATTGTAAGTATAATTTCCAAACCATGTATTCTCTAAATCATTTATGCAATGATTGTAGGTAAGCGTGTATCTTGAAATTGACATCGTATTGTGGAAACCTGGGTTTTCACAATACGATGTCAATATTTCAATACTCACTCTTGCACGCATAAATGTCCTGTAGTCATTAGATCAACATTAACTGGAGTCAGAGTTTGATACTTTGTCGCACCCTTTTGCTCTGAAATCTGATGCTATTTCCTTTGGTTGTGTCCCAATATGTGGCAATAAATATTTTGTGGAAATTTAACAGAGTTCTTTCATTTTGAAAACATGATATCTGTTACCGATTCCTCAGGGATTCCCCTGATTCGTTAAACTTTATACTAAAAGAGATTATTTCTACTAGCAGACATGTTTGAGATTTAGAAAAAAATGGTCAAGAACTTCAAAAGCCGATTTAACGAGAAAACTGTTAGATGTTTATTCATCTCTGAAGGTTACGTACTCACATATACATTCCTCAGTCAAATTACGTGTAAATGCGCGTTTCGTAAAATCGGTGTGGCGATTTATTGTTTTTTTTTATTATTTGGACAACTTTACATTCAACAATGAAATATGTTAACACCACGAATTAGAAAATAAACTTACGGCTATCGATGATTCTAGGTGGAGATATTTAGGTATATCAAATTAGACAGACGATGATATTGGAAGCAAAAAATGTGGCCCTCTTCTTCCCCAACCCCAGTTTCGCTCCGCTCACTGCGGACTCTAAGTTAGCGGCGGCTCCTTAGCGTTACGAACGCTAAGGAGCCGCCATGAGCGCGGAGTTGAGATGTGTCAATTTTTGACTTTGTTTTAGATACGACGAGCTCGATTAAAACGTAACAAAAACCATAATTTGTACACAGTAAAGCATGATAAGTAATATTTAGAGATCCGAAAAGCAATTCTAATGACCACCATTTGACCCTTTTCTGGAGATATTTAAAAAGTATGGCCCATCACTAGTAATAAGATTCAGATGAAAATACAATTTTGCTATAACTTCCTTCACTCTCATAATATCTACTCACATAATTATTTGTAGGTAATTCTTCGTTGTTACTCGTCGGACTCTAATCAATCTGTAAACTATTGTAGTTAGTTATTGGCATCTTCTAAGTTCTTTGCAGTCTGAGGGAGTTTTTTTTTCTCTTTACTCTCGGATAAATAAAGGGGCGTGCGGGCATTCTCGATCACTATCATGTCCTATTTCATAAAACGATTTCCCTAGATCGTGAGGAAGTAATCGTTATATTTGCTACCTCAGGATCTCGATATTATGATTTGGTTTTGATTTGTTACACAGCATGCAAAATCAAATGGCAATAAACATACTTCATTGACTAGTCTTGTCTGAAGGTCATGAAGAGACACTATTTTTCAGTGTAATCGTGGGATTTTACGTTTTCCACACAATGACTAATGAATACGTAATCGTCATCTGCATGCATTTCTACTCACATCTGTAATGATTTTATATACTCCCAACATTATCTATCAGTCTCAGGTATGAATTACCTTAATAAAATAAAATTTTGTGCAATGAAAATTAATCATCCCCAATCCATCATTACATTTGATTTTTTGAATGCCTATTCCGACTGTCTTATCGCTTGAACGTTAGGAAATTGAAGGTAAGTAATTCTTTTAAGGGAGTTAGTACCATCTATTCTTGTCACGTCCCATATATTATTCTAGGATAACTCCACATAACCATATTTTAATATTTACATTTCGAGAATAACATCCCAAAAACATAAGAATAAATGCGTCAAAACAGCTCAGAATCTCCTTTTTGTGGACGTGCAAACCACTTCTCATGTCGGCTGACGATATTGACTCAGATGAATACTGTTAATAGTTTAATGCATTTATGTTATTTAAAATTAATCGTTAACTTCATTTTATGCATCATTTATTTAATATTGGAAAGTATTTTAGGCAAATCATCTTGCAATTAAATTATAGTCCTTAAACTTACCTTTTTTTTAAATTGCCAAGGTGCAGTAAATCCGCTTTTAGAATTTATCGTTTGCATCCATTTCGCATTTTTGAAAAATCACCGGGTCGATCTGTTGGCTCAATATCGTGGAATTCATGTTTGGGAGTTTAGGATACTTAATTGTAGAGATATCATTGCTGTAAATTGAAAAATATGGAAGCTTTGAATTTTGGTAAGGATTGTTTGATTTCAGCCCCTCTGTGCATCGTGCAACGGGACGGTCCAATGTGAGTGGGATGGGTGATTCAAGGAGGTGGGGATAGGAGAGGGAGGGAGAGAGGGAACATGAGAAGTGAATCCTTCGCCCTCTTTTGTGCGTGCCAAGGAGGAGACGAGTCCCCTCACAATACGCCCTCGAGGCTGTGGCCGGGCTGGTAGGGAGAGTTTGGGGAGGGAGTGATGGCACATCGGCCGCTCTGGTAGTCGAAGAAAAAAAGAATTCATAAGAGGCTTATACTCCGTGAATGTGTACCGCGTCTGTCCAAGGATATCTTGCGAGGGCCCTTGGAACCGAATGCTTGCGACTGAAGACTTGAATGCGTGTTAGTAGTGAGATAGTGAGACAAATCTTCTAGTCCTTATCAAAATGTCCCAGTATATATATATATATAAATGCACTTAGGATCACTTAAGTGACGAATATATAAAAGTTTGCCAGAGGAAGGCAGACGACAAACACAGAAAACAAAAAAATGATGAACACACTTACAAAGTTTCTTGATATTTCGGTGCCACTAGCACCTTGGTCGCAAGAGCGAAGACTCAGTCTTCGCTCTTGCGACCAAGGTGCTAGTGGCACCGAAATATCAAGAAACTTTGTAAGTGTGTTCATCATTTTTTTGTTTTCTGTGTTTGTCGTCTGCCTTCCTCTGGCAAACTTTTATATATATATATATATATATATATATATATATATATATATATATATATATATATATAATGAATATATAATATATATATAATGAATGCATAGAATTTTTATTTTTTTAAATTTATTTTTATTTATTTGAAAAAGTCCCAAAACGGCGCAAAGGCTTTTAACATTAGATGACTACCAAACAAATAAATTATAAGCATTAACAAAATGTAAAATAATAACAGGCATAATGACAGAAAATAGAATAGATACAGAAGAACATGAGAAAGTGGACCGGGACTTAGCGATATGTTAACAGGGTAGACGGGACTAATTTGCAGACCTGGTTAGTAAGGAAGGATTTGAAATGGGAGGGTGGCGAGAAGAGGCATGATAGCGCGGGATATCCCGTGGCCAACTGGGTCGAGAGTGAATCGGACTTTGCACGCCTCCTGTATATATATATATATATATATATATATATATATACAGGAGGCGTGCAAAGTCCGATTCACTCTCGACCCAGTTGGCCACGGGATATCCCGCGCTATCATGCCTCTTCTCGCCACCCTCCCATTTCAAATCCTTCCTTACTAACCAGGTCTGCAAATTAGTCCCGTCTACCCTGTTAACATATCGCTAAGTCCCGGTCCACTTTCTCATGTTCTTCTGTATCTATTCTATTTTCTGTCATTATGCCTGTTATTATTTTACATTTTGTTAATGCTTATAATTTATTTGTTTGGTAGTCATCTAATGTTAAAAGCCTTTGCGCCGTTTTGGGACTTTTTCAAATAAATAAAAATAAATTTAAAAAAATAAAAATTCTATGCATTCGACTGCTTAACGAATGGCATCGGCAAGTTGGGCGTGAGGCTCACTGAGCTGAACGGGAGTGACAAGAATAATTGGGTCTCGTCACTCCCGACCCGATTCTGGAGGATTTTATAGAGCTTCCGCCGTAAATCTTATGGTTTTATTTGCATCGTTTTTGCTTTACATTCATTCACTTCGCCGCTCTCTCTCTCTCTCTTTATTTTCCAATGTGATCAGAAAAGTGAATTTGTAATGTCTACTTTTGAGGTTTACAACAACGTCCTTTAAGAAAAAGAGAACATTGATTCTGACTAGTTGTAATCTCAAATGCATCTTACAGTGAAGGAATCGAATGGAAGACAGATATTTTCTAAAATAATGCATTCGTGAGTGAATGAATATGTGAATGATTGTTGGGCACATGTATGTATTATTGCTCAATTATTGAACTAATAAATAAATACTTTTGGAGGAAACTTGAATAAAGACGGAATTCTGATGGCACGGTACTATTGGTCTCTATCTCTGATTTCACCTTTTACTTGGCTTTCCATGACATGGCTCTTAAGTCGAATTTAAATTCATTTTCTCAAAAACTAAAATAATGAGCCCATAGGAAGAAGGCCATCTTATCTCATGATAGGGAGAATTGATTCACGTATCGTGTGCAAAGTTATACACCCTTGGCTACATACTAGGCATTCATTATGTAAATCCATTAAGATACGCAGCTGACCGCTTACTTCCTGCACGTTATACTGTAGCCATTGAGATTCCCTGCCAGTTTTCAATTGTTTCACATACTTGGAACATAGTTACTGCGGCATCAACATTGATTTGAATGTGACCTATGACGTGCGGTAAAATCAGATCTTCTACCAAGCCCTATCAATTCGTCGCTCACGGAGGACCTTGTGTCTCGCTCCTCACAGTGGTGAAGGGGGCGGGCTGTCCCCGTGACGCCTCAGGATGGCCCCTATCTCATTGAGGGGTGTGGTTCGGGAGAGAGGGTGGTAGGGTAGGGGAAGCCGGCAGCTGCTAGCCGAGACGGAGGACCTGAAATATGAGGGAGAGGGGGCAGGTCGCCCGGACGACGGGAGAGTGGGATGGGCGGGTTGGAGGATGGAAATGGAAGGGGTGAGAGGTTTGGTCCAGGCAGTGTTTTGTGCGTCAGGGGAATGCGGGAGAAGGGGTGTACTAAAAATGATTGGGTGGGAGAGGGTTGGTTGGCGTTGGAGTGATGGAGGGAACTAACTCAATGCAGCGGGGGGGGGGCGCAGTGGTGAGATGCACTCTTGTTTATACGGGTGGGAATAAGATGTGGAAAAAACATGGCCGTCGCCCGAAGAATGATTTAGTCGGGGAGTGACATAATAGATGGAATTCGGAGGAACCTGGGATGGGGTTGTTGACGCCGCACACCCCTGCCTCCTCGTAACCCCTCAACTCCCCCGCTCGTCATCCAATGCGTAGGCTGTCGACGGAGGAATGTGTTCCAATGGTCGCGACCTTTTAAGATTAATGTATCCACTGCTTTGTGAGGCTATTTTTCCCGTTACCGTAAGCCTGCGCCTACGAAATCAAACTGGAAGAAGTTCATGCGTAGAGGGTCGAAATCGAAGAGGAAAAACATCAACAATGATGTCGGGATAATTGAAAGGGCGGAGTTGAAGAGCAATGCCATCTCGTTTTACTTCAGTATTAATGGTGACGCCTCACAGTCGCTGCTTACTGACAGAAACCTCCACCTAGAGAAAATATGTAGCGATGTCAATTCTGCAGCCAAAGCTTATCACTATGTTAACTCGATGAATTTTTCTTCCACTTTTGACAAGGTTAAGTACTTGTTAATTTTGTGTATCATAAAATAAAACAAGATTCTTGAAGTCTTCTACAGTACTTCAAACCAACTACCATATTTTTGTCTCACTTTTTTTCCTTCTCAGCTATCATAATTTCTAGTATCCTTCATGAGTTACAAAATAATATGTTTACTTCTTTCTGCATCAACCAGTAACCTACTGCAACCCTAAGTAATATAAATATACCTACATACTCCACCATAGAAGGAAAATACTTACTTTTTATAGATAATACGTGTATAAATACAATTTTATTGATATTTTATGTCTTCTTCAAATTTCTGCATCAGTTATTGCTAAACGCGTGTGATTAATGTTCATACATGCCTCTGTTTTTAATAGTTAAGTGGAAAGTTTTAAAAATAGTTATGCATTCATTACGTTTTCGCACTCTAGTTATCCTCATTGAATGTATACTTGTTCATGTATTCAATCTGAAGAAACCTTTCTGTAAGATTTTACCTTGCAAAAGAATCCATAATTCTGGAGACACCTCAATGAAGCGGCCTTATGGTGGGTCGCCGTCGCAATGCATGTCGATTTACATTCCCCTGGTTTTGCAGCTAAGTGTTTATTTTTCGCCCAGGAGTATGAGGTATTTTACAAGTTATTTGAGAATAATAATACTTTTATTGAATTTACAACCACTAATCTCTTGGTTCCTCCAATTATAAGTAAACTAAGTCTTTGGTTTTATTTACTGCACGGCGTTTTTTTAATGAATCAATCTCACTCCAGCTACAAAATCAGCCATTATATGATTCAAATGCGATTTCATGCGATTCCAAATCAATTCATAAAATGAAATTAGGGTTTTTCAAAGTATCCAGGAGGATGAAAACGTTTATGCATCATAGATAATTTCTCATTCATCCAGCCTGCTTTAATGGCTTTATCGTGACAAGAACAGCCTGTTCACATCAAAGGAGAACTCTCAGCGACTGATGGTTCTCTTCTTTGAAGGCTGAGTCAAAGCGAAGACTGTTGACTGGCGTCAGATGAATACGCGATACCCCAGAAAAGTAATGCCGCTCCGTGATTACGCATTTACTGAGAAATTAATGACGGATGAGGGCGCTATTTACGACCGATGAGTGGAGACAGCAAGGGGTGATGAAACATTTGGAATAGGAGTCGATGGAGAGTAATGGGGTGGAGGATTGGAGAGTCCGGAAGGAATATTTTCAGAAAAGGCAGAAATTCAGATATCAAAGAGTGTTAATGGATGCAAAGAGAGCATCGTACTTTAGGTATATTTTAAATTTGCCACCCCAATAAATGTATAATTAATATTAGATCCACACATTAGCTCATTTACAGTCTGCGTAAGAGATATAATGTTACTTTCTTCTGGTAAACCTCGAATTTTAGAATTAATGGATATGGGTCTGACAAGAAATTTTTTCCTTTCCCAAAGGTACTCAATAAATCCATCAGGCTGTGCTGATGTCTCCATGTTAATTTGACAATTAAAATGACGACCATAACAAAAAAATGCAAAAATTACAGATGACTGAAGAAAGAGGTTAAAGAACATCGTTCAACTGAAAATTCTACTTTATTGCAAATTACTTTCACTAGCAAAATTGGATAGCCTTGGAAAATGGCTTCTAGATGGTAAACAATCTCTCATATACGTTTTCCGTTGGCTTATGCATGGCATGGGTGTATCAATGGCGTTTTGGCTATTTTGCCAATATTTCAGCCTATTTCTTCGAGATTTTTGACTCGTCTGTAAATAAAAGTGTAAAAAATTGCATCATACTGATATGTTTTTTTTTGGCAATTCATTGGCAAGGTTGATGCTATTTTTACACGTTAGGCTTAGGGATAAATTGTTCATACTTCGTAATAATTCAATTATATATGTCCAATTCAATTCTAAGCGTGATATTATGAATTTATTATAGTTATACTGAGTGCTAACAAATATAACGGTGTCACGCCGAGTTCAAAATTCGAAAACAACGTATTTTTATTTAATTTCGTCTCAATTTCGAATACTACACTGAAGAGTCTAGTCATAACATACTTAAATCAAGGAAAAACAATTTTTACAATCATTCACGAATAATTTTTATTACTGCATAAATGGTGTCTTAACTCAAAAAGATGCACTTAAATAAAGCGTGGCTCAAAATTGTTATCCGAATTACTTAAAATAATATTAAAACGTGCACTCAACTACCTGCAATAACTGCTCCAAACACCTCAAGGATGGCGAAGGGGAGCAGCAGAGTTGCCGGCTCTGAGTATGAAGTTGTTTATTCCATACGTTACCAACCCCAATATCTCTCTGGAGCACTTTCCTCCCCTCGTTCTCCGTCAGAACAACCGTCCTATCCGTTCCTCCCCTCGTTCACTTTAAACAAGCATTCCTCTTCTTCCCTCACGCTCATTTCATGGTTAAATCATTGGTATAGCTTTGGCGATCCAATCGCCTCGTTGGTGACTTTGGTAATTGTCTGCTCCTTCCTTCCGTCGTTCCTGTACGGTATCACCGACAGTAAGAGTGCTACCATCACCGCCACTAGGCGATACAGATGTCGGCGTTCCAGACTAATCGCTCTTATGGCTCTTTTCTGAGGGGTCGTATTTTTAAATATGGTCGTTTGAGTGTACCATTCATGCGGTGCGGTCCTCGACACCCGGATGACGGGGGTGTTTCCCCCCCCCCATTCGCGGCATTTTGGGATCTCCATCTGTCCCTCTGAGGGTGGCAAAGGAGAGATGCGCTTGAGGGTTTGGTGCAAGGACCCTACTGGTTGGAGAATTTGGTATAGCCCTGGCTTTGAGCCGAGGAGTGCGTTGCGAATCTTTGATTCATCGGGAGTTCCCGCTGGTCGATCCGTGAAAATCGGAAGGGAAGCCTTTATAATATCTAAAAGGGCTTTCCTTTCCGTGGTCGAACAAAAAAGAGGGGACAAAAACTCGTATGATTCCGCCTTTGCGCATTAACAATATCCGTCTCTGGTTGCCGTGGACCATAGATCAAAATTTTGCTGAGGTAACAATTCGTCCCAGTTTCTACCGGGGATCACCACCTGCATTTCCTAGTTGGAAAAAAATCGATTACCTGCGTATGCACAAGCTGTAAAAATGTTTGCGAAATCCACAGCGTTCCCCACTTCATTTCAATCCTGAAATTAACTATCTTCCTTAGAATTATAAAATATGACCTTATATTTCATTTCCGTATTTCCGGTCTGAGCTACAGGTTTTGTCTTTAAAGAATTTATATTGCTTTACATATAGGCATTTTTTCGCGTATAAGTTGACGTAATAAATATATTTTGAAGATAATGCCAAAATTTGAAGGCTGTGTTTCCTTAGCAATTCACTCGGACTTCAAGAGGCGCAAATGACAGAAACAAGAATGAAATGTCAAGGAAAACTATAATTTTCTGCTAAAAGAAATTAGGAATCTGAATCACCCGAAGCTTCAAAACGGGGATGATGCACTTCTTTAGAAGGTTATTGTTGCCCCATTTTGCCTCGTTTTATTTTCAGATGCACTCGAGAACTAGACAAAGTAACGCTCTTGCCTTATTAACTGAAGTTCTATGAATCGAATTCAGCTTCTGATAAGAATGATGGGCTCGTTTTATGACTCATGCATAAGAATAAATGGATACACAAAAAATTGAAAGTTGGAGGATTTAAAATCTAAGTATACTTCCTAACTTTCCATTTTGATAAAAAATACTCATTAGAAAAATGTATTTCGGCATTAGATGCAGCTACTCTCTCTGGATGCCGGACTAGATTCTATTTCAACTCAGCAAGTTAAAATTGGAGACTGCACGAGACTATTTTAATAAGCCGTATTTTAAGGTAAAGAATGCAGTCTTACATTCTATGGAAGAAAATATGAAATTATAGTATTTTTAAAGAAAATTAGGTATAAGGACATGAATTTGAATATCACATTCTTCCCAATTATCCACGTGACTCTACTCGCGTTCCAACCCCTCAATCCTCTCTCCAAGCCCACGACTACCGTTCCCATTATGATCCATCGATGTTTGCATCTGACTCTCGAGTTGAAATTGGAGCACTTGACGTGATTGACAGCCTCTCATGGTTGTCAAGGGGACCAAATATTTACCTAGATTTTGACAGCCTTCGGATTTAATAATTAATCAAATAAACTTTAACCTAAAATCTGCGAGAAGTAGACCAACAGAATTTAAGAGACAAGACCATTAAATTTTCAAATAGAGATTGGACGTAGCGGTAATATTTTTTCGCGTACTCAACAAAGCGTACCATTCCCAATACTATACTAGTAGAATTACATCTCAGATGAAAAAATAACGATTGATCAATGAAAGTGCATTCCGATTGGTGCACCTGAAATTAGAAAAATAGGGTCTATGGCTTGGAAATGCCTAATGTTTTAAAACGTCTCTCTGTAGTGCATAAGCGTACCTCTCACCATGGAGAACGGTTTCTATTTTTCGGCAAATATCTGATAATGTAGTAAGGTGAGTGGCTGATACTTTGTTATCATTGGAAAGTATAAATGTTTTTCTTTATAATGAGGCCAAATTCAACAAATTTAATGCGAGGTGATATCTTGCTTAAACTTCCTTTATTTGGCGAGACTGATTCGCACGAAAGACACGCGATTTTGCCCGGCTGCGGGTTATACACCCGAGACGTGTCCGTGCCATGTCCTCGCGCTTTTGTAGATGCATGCATACATTTGTGCGTCGGCGAGCGTAGAGTAAGTGCCCTAACGTCCTTCCACGAGCAGCTGCCACGCGTCGCACTCCCTCACAACCGTCCGTCGAGGGATTGGTGCAGCCAGCCCCAGTCAGCGGGGCTCGGAAATACTTCTTCATTGGGGGGGGGGGGGGGGCGAGTCAGGAAGGGGTAAGAAAATAACGCTATATCCGGATCGCCGGGCCGCGAGTCGAAAACAAAATAAAGAGCGTAAAATACTCCCGCTCGCATGTAAACTCTTGAACTCGTATCTTTAAATATTCTCTCCGAGAGGGGGATTGTGGAGGGGGAATGTGAGAATGAGAGGCGACTCGGGTGCAGAGGAGCACGCACATCCCCGTCGACGGAGAGGTCGACCGGATGCGGGCACTTCGTCAGTTAGCGCGGGCACATCCCGGCGGTAATAAAACAATTGAGAGGCATGGACGGGACTATTTATTACAATTAGATCTGTTCACGACTGCCACGAATTCTACTACTTCATGGCTTTAATTCATCTTCGCGGAGGTTCGACCGCGACGTGTTTGTCGAAATAAATACATACTAAATTCAAACTTTATTGATATGAAAAGTCCTCCCTTAACTGACGACACGCTATTGAAAATCAAATTTTAACTATCAAACACGCTCATTATTCCACGAATATTTATTTGATGAATAATTGCCATTGCCATAGAATCTGGCTGCAGTCCCATTTCTATCGAATGACCCCATTTTGACGCCAATTTTCGCAAAAATTAGCCTATAACTCAAATCAATAAGGCGGTAAGATATATCTACTTTGTTTTTAGTCAATTTTTGACAGTGTTTGGTTTTTATAAAGTTTTTCGTGAAAACGGCATTTGCAATGAGCAGAAAAATATAACTCATACCCAATTTTTACATTCTTGCATTTAACACGATGTGTTTTTGAATTCAATTTGAACGAAAAATAGCGTGGATAAAATTTTGTTGTTCAAATCACACAGAGGGCAGAATTTCCAAAAGTAGTATGCGGTATGAATAAATTGGAGCTCTAATGTGATTTATGTCGATGGAACCACCTTAATCGTTCAGTATCGACGAAAAATTATTATATCATCTCTTGGAAGTGGCTCTCAAGGAAAAGCATGCCAGAAAAAATAAATTCCATATGCTAATCGTTTCACTTGGTAATAAACTTAAAATATTAAAGGTGAGTATTGCCAAATTCAAAAGTTACATTGAAAATATGCCAGAGCATATTCAAATTCACATACTTTATAATTATTGAGACATGTTTGAATCAAGGGTCGTGGTGAACAATAAGTATTGATGAGCAGTAGACCTACATTACTGTCAGGGATAGAAGTTAATCCTTCTATCCCTGATATCAAGGAATTCCACCTAGTGAGGTTTGAAACCATCGTTTACATTACTGTCAATAGCACCATTAAGAAAAGTCGGTAGACTTTGCTATCGGTAGGATGACTTTTGGAAGGAAACAATGATGGTCAGAAAGCCAGCGTCGGTAATAGATCAATCGTAACTAAATGCGCTGTGTCCACTGTCAAATACTCAATCCGGAGGGCAAAGGGCGGCATCCTAAGTCCTATAAGTCAGGCACGGGAGTAGGGATTCTGGTGAAATGTTTCTACCAATGCCGATCCTGCTATTCAAACTCGGGTGGCACGGAAAAAAATATGCTCCTACAGTGCACACACACACAGTCTTGATCTCTACAATTAAGATGTCTGTCTCGATGAAAATCATTTTGAAAACCCTTCCTAGTGGAGATGTAAGTGTTATGGTAATTTACATTCCGTTTCCTTTGTCCTCTTTCAACGGTAACAAGGATTTGTCGAATAAAATTGCGTTCAACAAGTGAAATGGACTGATTGTGCAAGAAAATTTTCCTATCTGACATGCATAAATAATACTTCAAAGCTCTTTGATCAGCAGTTATAAATCAATGCACTTCCATGCGGTGTGAGCGGCGCAGAGTGGGAGGAGATCGAAAAAATAAGTCCAAACCCCAAAATTTTATCATATTTGGAATTATGTGATGGTTGACCTATTACCAAAATATCCATATGGCAAGACTATAACGATTTTCAATTTTGATGCATCCGTAAGATTAGAAGAAGCCGCTTTAAGTCGAAAGAACAATCGTCAAAAAACCCTAAAACGGTATTTTTCGTGAAAATCGCATTATTATTTTTGCCCATGTAGCGTTTTGATATATAAATTTAGATTTTTAAACGCACGCTCTAAATTTTGACACAAATCTGAAGAGTTTTGCAACTGCTTTACCTCTAAAACTAAATAATTTGGAAGGTCAAATACCCTTTTTGGGACTAGATTGAAGAGCCGAACTTCTTCTTCTTGGCTTTAATCCTAATTATTTGGGGTCAGCTTTTTGGACTTTCAGCTTCCAGCGTGCTCTATTCAAAGCCGTGTCCTCTTTGGCACCAATCTCCAACATATCCTTCTTCACAGACTCCATCTATGTTTTACTTGGCCTTCCTCTGCTCTTCCTTCCCTCCACCTTCAGGTTGATTACTCTTTTCCCCAGATATTCACCGTCTCGTCTAACAACATGGCCATACCACCTCAACCTGCACTCTTTCACCTTTTCTGTTATTGAAGAGCCGAACGATAACACGAAAATTTCTGCTAGGAAAATATGAGTACATGAAAAAAATCACATACAAACCACTTTTTAAAACTAAATTCCATGATTTTTCTATAAATGTCAAGGTAAAATGTTGATTAATAATGCAGTGACTTTAATTTGCTTAGAATATTACCCGTTACAGTATTTTCACAATCTATTTTGGTTTGGTTTGACCCAAAAAATATATCCAAAATGCTAGTGTTCGCCACTGGAGCCCTAGCCTCTCAAGCGATCGGACGAAAAAAACAAGAGTTCCCAGCGGCGATCCTCTCCTTGTTTCCTAGGGTTAGAGTTCAAGGGGTTTGGGGGAAGGGATTGGGAAGGCGAGGAGTTGTAAGTGGTAGCGAGGGAAGAGGAGGGAGAGCTTGTGACGTGAAGGGAGAAAATGCTGAGCGTGTGAGTCCTCGAGGAGAGCGGAGGAAAGGGGAAAGACAAAGCAGCGAGCGACGGAGGCGCCGTCTATCTCTCGCGGTCATCGAGAGCGGACGAGTGCGGCGTCGATTGGAGTGGGGAAGGGCGAGAGGAGAGGTGCCCAGGGGGTGGGAGGTACAAGGGAGGACAGGGGTGGAGAGGCATAGGGTCACGTGAGACTATATGGAAAACAGGGTGAGGAGAGAATAAAAATCTTCGGGAAAGGGGTCCGATGGATGCGAGGGGGGCGATAAGAACACGCGGAAGTCTCCCGTGAAAGCGGGAACAGGATCTTCAGAATCTGCACCTCACTCTGCAAAAACAATTCAAGGGTGTGAGGCAGGGGGTGAATTTTAACTAGTCTGCACCAAATGATATGTAACAGAAACTATAGTAAGTCGGCACTAGTAGGTGGGCAGATATGTAGTGTACTGCATGGTAGCATGCTCTTCTACGTATCACTCTCCTGGTTTGTGGTCTGACTGCGTACCGTTGCCTTGACTGCTTTGGCCTGCGCCTGGCATTCGGGGGAACGTGCGCGGTTCTGATTTGAACTGGGATGAGTGCTGCATGCCTGGTATGGAATCACCCCGTGCCATATACCCTAGTGGTGGCATGCACGGTATTTCATAGATGTAGATGTGTGGCAGGACGTGAATATTCTACCATGTTCACTGATCAATATGCCACAAAAGTCAAAATATTGAGCATTAAATTAGTTTGAGGGAAATATCACCACATAAAGATCGACGAATTTCGTTTCATAAAAAATAATCCAATGCCTTGGACCTAAACACGGGGGACATTCCAAAGAATCCTAAAGCTGAGCTGGTGGGAACGATTCCCTACGTTGACCGGTAGATAATCCAATAATAAAGAAAAAAAGATCTAATTTCTCCAAAGTTGGCTAAATACCCGCCCATAACCATTGTAATTTTCGTAATATCCGCGAAAAATGCCAGCAATTTCATTGGAAAATGATACGCGTATGCACTCCAGAGAGTTTTTTTCTAAAAAATGAGTTTCCAAGGAATAAATCTCTTCAAAAATTATTCAGAAAGTATTTGGTTTGGATTCTCTACAAGTTAAAAAAATCAATTGCTCACCACAGGAATGTTTACAGTATCATCAAAACCTCTTCAATGTGAAAAAGTTTTTATCTTGTGGCATAAAAAAACAAATAAAATTTATTCCTTACATATTCATCTACATCTATATCTACGTAATACCCTGCGAGCCACCACGAGGGTGTGTGGCAGGGGATGAAGATCACGTGTGTGGTTCATGTGTGGTTCATGCTCGAGAATTTCAGGCTTAGAATACAAGGTTGGCGTAATTGATTTTTTTATTTACTTCGCGCTCCTAACTTAAATTTTGAAATTATACCCAGTACAATCAGAGTGTCTTCATTCTGTCTATTTATACATATTATCTTTGCGAATACGTCTAATTGCAAGAGGTTTAAGGTAATATGAGCTTGATTTTTCCCTCGTTAATATTGAGACCATTTTCCAATTTTATTTTTAAATTTAATACATTTATCGTTTTTTTTGGCGATTTAACGTATAAAGTGATAATAAAGGAACGGAAGCGTAACTTTTTAGAAATTAAGTTAGAACACGGTCTCTAATATGACTGGGGGAAAATCGCGCCCCAACTATAGAGCCTTCCACATGTAGCTGAAAGTAAGAGCCTTATGGTGAACGCTGTTGCCAAAAGGTACACTCAGTACTGTCAACGATTGCCCATGTGTACAGAGTTTTCCAACGCCAAACAAGTTTCAGTAAGTTACTTCCAGGAAAAATATTTACATATCAGAAAACTCCTAGATTTTTAATCAGTATGCTGCAGAACACGATGTCAACAATCCTGCAACTCTTTGCAACATCACTCCTCCGGCTTAGTAGCTACTTAAACGAGAATCGAATACTTATGAGAGCCCATACTGACAACCAAATGTCAAACGACCAATACCTTAAAAGCACTTACAATAACATAAATATACAGAGATACTGGAGTAAGTAACACAAAAAGTATGCGAGACAGCTGACAGTATGTACTAGGATGTGTGCTATGTAATTCTAGTGTGTGTACTATGTGTGTCTGGATTGTTAGAAGAATTGGGATGGGAATCGCTATCACAGAGTAGATTTAATTATACGTGTAACCTCTTAGCTAAATTTCAGGAAAAACATTTCTCTGACGACGTAAAAAACATACTATTAACCCCCTCGTACTACGGCAGATTAAATCACGCCAATAGAATAAGAGAGATAGATTGTAGAACCGATAGGTATAAAATGCCATTTTTTCCGCGTACCATTCGGGACCATAACAGCTAAGATCGTCGTCATGAATAGTGCGAATAGTGACAATAGCTAGACGGTAGATCTTTCTTTTTATATATTGTCTACGATCTAATTTATGCATGATGTAAATAGTGACGTTCTTAATTATGCATGATATTTTGAATCTGTAGTAGTAGTCTTTTTATCCCTTGCTTGTTGGAACAACTGACGATAGAGTGTTTCTCGGTTAGTAGATTTTAATTGGCGCGTTGCATGTGTGGTACGTTGATTTCGATGTAGTTTCGGTATTCTTCCGTATAATTCATGCATGCCTGGTGTGGAAGCACACCCTGCTACACACCCTTTGGGTGGCTTGCAGGGTATGACGTAGATGTAGATATCCATGAGAGCCCATACTGGCAACCAAATGTCAAACGACCAATACCTTCAAAGCACTTACAACTACATATGTACGGAGATACTGGAGTGAGTAGCACACAAAGCATGCGAGACAGCTGGCATTATGTACTAGGATGTATGAAAGCTAGTGGTATAGCTTTGAGAAGAAGTGTAACGCCTTGGTGTTTTCTTTGGTAGCGCTTTATTTTCCGGTTCCCTAATACACTTACTTTCTCCTCTCTCTCCTCTCCAACAATCCCCTTTCTCCAAACTTAAACAACTCCCTCACAACCAACAACGACCATACAAAATAAACAAATTAAACATTAAAACGCAAAAACAAGAAATAAGAGAAAACAAAATACACAAAATAAACAATAAACTTATTAAACATTTAAAACACAAAAGAAACAATAACTCGAGGATAGGAGCGCGGAGTAACAGAAGTGAGACAGAGGGGGAGGGGGAGATGAGGGTGGGAGGGAGAGGAACTGGGAGGGGCGCAGTGGGAGGGAGGCTTGCTCTCGAAATCCCAGTCTCGCAACGAGAGGAGATTTCCATCCGGTTGGTGGCGGAGGGGGGGGAGAGGGAGGAGGGAAGAGTCACGTGGCCAGAGGAGGTGGAGTGGACATTCGGGAGGGGTTCTCTGGGGATGAGTCACGGACTTCCGCCTCGGGGAGCAGCCGGAGGGAGGGAGACGGGGGTGGGGATGATGGGCAGAGATCACGAGCCGGGCTCGGCGGGGGTGGTCGTATTGAGTTCTATAGTGGGGTTGGACGTGAGCTGGGCCCATCTTCACGGGATGTCTCCACCCCCAATAATGCATACGCGAAAGCAGGGACAACGAATGACGCGGGGAACGAAGTGCCTCGTGCCATTGATTTCACTATTTTCAGGCCCTTCCGGAAAGCTTTTTGAAAAAATGCGTTCATGCGAGAGGATCTAAGCTCCGGGAGAAATCCACTGCTCGAGGGAGTGGAAGAGCTCAGCCGTTCATTACGAGAGAGCTTCTTTTATTATTTTTAATTAAAAATTTTCCGCACTCATTTATCACATTTCCGCAATAATTGCAGAAACAACACGTTAGATTGAGAGCCATTCGTGAGCCTTGGGACGCAATCAAATATTTGTAAAATGTTATATTACCTATCTGTAAATTGTTTTTCAGGTGCATCTAAATTTTGACGTAAATGCATATTTTCCATAAGTCTACTGCGTAGATTTATCAAGCCAATATGTTTCGGGATCAGCAAAGCGCTCCGAAAATACAAATTTGCGCGCAAAAGTTACCCTGATGGCACGGAAATAGAGGATTGCATACCAAATCTGGGAGCACAATTTGCGGCTCAGATATTCGGCAATGAGTGCGGCTGCACGTATTTGTGAACACTTAATCTAGTGGAATCTAATCTCCTTGTGAATATATTGACAAGTATCGATAGAAGTAAAATGGAGATTATATAAAGCAATAACACAACCGATGGTATTAATAGTGAGGTGAGATGTGGAAATTAGTCCAGAACGTATTACAAAAGTTAATCTCATTGGATAACATGAAGCTATGATGCCATGTTCTCACAATAAAAGTTTTGGTTCACTTTCCACAGAAATTTAATTTCACCGACCAAGGTTTCGACGTGAACTATGTCATTTTCAAGGTGAACAAATACTTTTATTGTGAGAACACGGCATCTGTACTCCCTTTCCACTGGATATCGCCTGATACGCTATATTTAATGAAACTATTATATATCTTGGATCAAATTTATGACGATAGATTATGTGATGGAGGTAGGTTTAAATTTAAGGAATTTTTACCGCACTAAGTATGGTTAAACATTTGGTTCATCTTTCCCTTGATAATGATGAATAGAAATTGAGATCAATCGTAATGTAGAACCTATGAAGAACTGAAACAGGTATTTATTGTCACCATGCTTATGAAGATGAATTCTTGAGAATTAAAAAGAATAGATAGATGCGTGGCATGTATGAATGAGCCGTACACAATTGAGATATTCAACAATGGACACTTGAGATGGATGGGCCATGTTTTAAGAGAAGACAATTGATCATTACCAGAGCAGACATGAGAAGTCGGGATAGAGACACTGAGTACGAGGACGCCTGGGACTCGTACGGAAGAAACAGACGAGGAAAGATCTTGGCTTGGCTTCAAATGGCCATGGGAGTGAGAGTTTGCGAGCAATCTAATGAAGTGGTAATCAGAGTTCGCCCGGTCGGATAGTCGCTTGTCACTTTTGCTGAGTCATCTTCTGCGTATACGAGGATTATCGTTATCAAATGCCATGCTTCTCAGAATTGGCGCTATAAGGGTCATATTACAAATGTTCTATTTTCCTGCAAAAATCACCAATGTTAAGTTAATTTTTCCCATTATGCGAGTTTTGAAAACACTAATTTCCGTATTTACTTCATCGTTCTGTACTTTTGCGGATTATATTTTATTCGCTATTTTATTTAAACCGTTTTGTCAGAGAATATGATCTGTGACGCCCCTTTCCGCCATTTTCTTCAGTACTGCTTTTCAGTAAGTTACCCACATCCTTTTTACCTCAACAACTGCCACCGTTCATCCATACATCTACGTCATACCCTGCAAGCCATCCAAAGGGTGTGTAATAGGGTGTGCTTCCACACCAGGCATGCATGAATTGTACGGAAGAATACCGAAACTACATTGAAATCAACGTACCACACATGCAACGCGCCAATTAAAATCTACTAATCGAGAAACACTCTATCGTCAGTCGTTCCAACGAGCAAGGGATACAAAGACTACTACTACTACAGATTCAAAATATCATGCATAAATAAGAACATCAATATTTACATCATGCATAAATTAGATCGTAGACAATATATAAAAAGAAAGATCTACCGTCTAGCTATTGTCACTATTCGCACTATTCATAACGACGATAACAGCTGTTATGGTCCCGAATGGTACGCGGAAAAAATGGCATTTTATACCTATCGGTTCTACAATCTATCTCTCTTATTCTATTGGCGCGATCTAATCTGCCGTAGTACGAAGGGGTTAATAGTATGTTTTTTACGTCGTCAGAGAAATGTTTTTCCTGAAATTTATTTAGGAGGTTAAGCCTATAATTTAATCTACTCTGTGATAGCGATTCCCATCCCAATTCTTCTAACAATCCAGACACACTAGTAAACTTATCGTGGCATCGTTTTACAAACCTAGGTCCTCTTCGCTGCACGCGATCTAATTCCGATATCAACCCCACTTCATATGGATCCCATATACGTCTACGCCATACTCTGCGAGCCACCACGAGGGTGTGTGGCAGGGGTGAAGATCACCAAACATGCACTATTGACATGCAACTAGGTCATAATATATAATGGCAGCGTATTCCAGATGAGGCATAACGATTGACAACGTTCTTTCACTTTCTCATCACATTTTCCGAGTATTCTCTTGATAAAGCCTTGCTTCCTGTATGCTTGACCGCATATTTCCCGAATATGTTTTCCCCAAGATATGTCGTGAGTAATGGTGACTTCTAAGTACTTAACAGACTCGGCGTTAATTATTTCTGTATTATTAATTCTGTGAGTCCTACCTGGCCTATTTTTCTTTTTCCAAAAGCTGATTGCTACGCACTTTATTATGTTTAGCTCCATCTGCCACTTTTTGCACCAAGCATGAATACCAAGTAGGTCGATTGTTAACGAGTCGCTATCTTCGGAATTGGTAATATCCCTATACACAACCGCGTCGTCTGCGAAGAGTCTAAGGTTACTTTTAACGACATTGCTAATATCATTTATGTACAAGAGAAATAAAAGTGGACCAATGACATTTCCCTGAGAAACACCAGATGTGACGCTGTGTTTGACATGATACCATCTATGACAACCCTTTGTTCCGCCCATGTAAGAACTGATTAATCCAACTAATAATGTTTTAATCTATCCCATATGCTTCTAGTTTTGAGAGTAACTTAATGTGAGGTACCTTATCGAAAGCTTTCTTGACATCGAGGAATATCGCGTCAACTTGAACATTATTTTCACCGGAGAGTAAGATGTCATGAACGAAGAGAGCCAGTTGGGTTTCGCAAGATCTACCCTTTCGAAATCCGTGTTGGTTATTTATTAATAATTCTTCCCTATCTAAATGACTCATAATGGAGCCTACGATTATGTGTTCAAATACCTTACACGAAATGACCCAGTGAGAGCAGTGGTCAAAATTTTCAACACGTGCGCCAAGATGAAAGAATGCCTCCATGCGCACAATTTTATTATATTTTTGGTGGAAACTGAAAATGACACTTTTCGCCACAGTTACCACCTTTATTATATAGTCTTTGTCATTTTGTTAAGGATAGACAAAATCCTTTACTGGTAAAAAATAAACAAAGCCACAACAAAAAATAACAACCTGCCATACTAATTGCTTATCCAATTAACGGCTCCACTTCTCTTTCACAACTGTTCTTTAACTCGAAGTGATTAATTCTCATTTGTTGTTAATTCCATTTTTGTGCACTAGTACGTAATATGGATTCAGAGTGGGATTATCATGGTATGGGATTCATTCAGTCTTACAGTCGAAATTAAAGAACATTCCAAATTTTTCGCGTGGAAAAATTCTTAAATTGCAGCAATTTTTAGTTGAGACCTCCAGGGCACTCATTATTTCGTTGAACAATAAAAAAGATCAATTCTCGGGAGAGAAAACTACATAAAGGTGTTTGACCACAATGCTGCCAGTTGTTATAGACTACCTCCTCGTAAATCATCTACGCAGCGATATTTTCGAAATTGTTAGGGCTATTAGGTTTATGATATGCTCATTTTTTCCCCAATTGCATACCATTAGACTTAAGGTAAATTACAATAATAAGCATACTAATTCAATATTGTATATTGATAAGCATTATATCTCACTATCTGACTGACAGGTTTAATTAAAATATATATAATTAACAAATCATTATCCCCCTACGTCAATGCAGAAACAGAGCATCTGGTGCTATTTACATCCAATCATTTTAAACACTAAATTCTTGCTGTCTCATTATCATCTGGTTGATCAGCAAAGCATGACCTAACATTCCTGAAAATCAATTTCTGAATTTGATTCTCAGGAGGTTTATATGCTTGAGTTTACTAGGATATCGTGCACAACAACAAACAGTCTTAGTCCTCCCTAGGCCTCCTTAAAATATCGATGAGCCTATTACTCTAAATCGGGAACACCCAATGCTCACACAAAAGAACGCGTACGTCTACATCTACACACTACCTCGCGAGCCGCCGCATGGGCGTGTGGCAGGGGATGTAAATCACCAGCCGTGTAAATATGTAAGGTTTTGGGAAGTGAAATGGTTACATGTATTATTGGAGTAGCGTAGCGTCATTATGACTCAATATAGACAAGATAGAAAAAAATCATGATTACTTTGTAAATTTTCAAGAGAAGTTTGGATTAAGAAAATACTACAATGATATTATCAAGGAATTTTAATTATAACGCATTCATCAGAACAACTGACACAACTTTAATGGTAAATAACTTTCTTGACAGGCCAAGTTGCATCTCCACATTTAACTTTGTTGCAAGAATACTCTACGCAGCATAACGAAATGATCTTTAAAAAGGTTTCACTGCAATAAAAGCTCACTTCATTATATTAATTGACTTATAATCATGAGCAAATTGAGCATCTTTTTCTCTTTGACCTCTCCCCAATGATGAGCCTGGATTTTATTTTGAATGTTCACAATTTGCTCTTAAAGCATTTTAATTTTCATTCAGAAATTTCTATGAATGTTTTTGTTTCCAAAAC
This sequence comes from Ceriagrion tenellum, assembly GCA_963169105.1. Taxonomy (NCBI): domain Eukaryota; kingdom Metazoa; phylum Arthropoda; class Insecta; order Odonata; family Coenagrionidae; genus Ceriagrion; species Ceriagrion tenellum. The sequence goes on from OY720633.1 coordinate 4,919,171, forward strand.
AATTGAGAAGTTAATTTCTGGTGGGAGGATTACCTAAATTGTTTAGAAACTCATGGCGTGAAATACGTTTGCTTTTGTTTTGGCCCTCTCTTGGTTCTGGATCTAACACAACAAAGTTGATCACCAGAATCAACTCGTATTTTGTCGGAATGATGGAACAAAATTATTTCAGGGAGGAACAAAACTGTGTCTTAAGACAAAGTTATTTTAAGGCGTCCGCCAAGCCACCACAATATCGGTCACCTGCGGTGTTTAAATGGCGAATAACTTGCCAAAATCTGGGTCGCGTTGGGCCGAAAGCTCTCTGACAGAGAAACGGCTGAACTATTTGGAATCAACCTACTCTGGGAAATAATGTAATATGAAGTAGGTAACCAGATGACAGAGCAACATCATTTTAACATTTTTGTATGACATATAGTCAAAGACTAAGCCTTCGGACCAATATGACCCGAAGCGACTGGTCAAAAGTTAGTCCTTACGGCTTGTTTGGATAATCCACCCAACCACTCACCCTTTTAGTGGCTTGTAGGGTAGTATGTAGATGAAGGCAATAAAAACTGAGAGAAAAAATGCAAACTTCTTAGACATAACAAGTGACACAATAACCCATTGAAAACAAGAATTGGAATAGAAAAGAAATGGAAGACTTAAGGAGGAAGACCAAGGACGGAATGTATTTGGAAACTTGTGAAGTACACGAAATTTAAGAATTATGTAGGAATAAAGTGGTTGGCTGAGAGGTGAGTCGAGTGGGAAGCTACTGCACGCCGAGCTTCGGGTTGATGACCGCTGATGATGGTGTTGGCTTGGCTTCAAAAGAAGCACTCTCCATACTGTTAGAAATACAATTAACTTCATCTCTAAACTGCCAATCTGCATGTAAAATAGTGAAAAAAATATTTGTTACGTTTACGTGTGTGCTTTAATCGCTTACAAATCGGCGATAAGAATTCATAAACAGTAGGAACGAAATTCCAAAGAGGAAAAATCATTCACCTTCAAATATAGAATCACCATTCCATCAATTTAGGAAAATTGAAAGCGGTAAATACCCCACAAAATTTGTATTAACCACGACGGCTGGAGTTGCCTATTGATAACATTGAAATCGATAGAAAGGGGAAGATGAAAACGATCCGAACAGAACGAGAAGGGAAGAAGAAAGGAGGAAAGAATAGGAGCTGTAGTAGAAGACGTCTCTATACATCAAGAACAACGAGGAAAAAATATTTTTGTGCATCAAGAAAGCAATAGAAGGGAAACAATTCATAAATTTTATAAAAAACAAAGTTTGATAAATAAATTTAAATTAATAAGAATCTAAACGTTATACCTTACGTAAATGAGGGTTAAATTTTTTCATGTACCCCAGAGTTACTATAAAAAATATAACAATAAAGAGAATATTCCGTTCAACTCTTGTTTGAGGGAGATCAGGACATATGCATGTTTCTTAATTTATCAGATCTGGAAGAAAAATTGGATCGCACGCCCGCTTCACTCGTTGAAGTCTCCGCATGGCGAAGGTTACAAACGGGTGCATCGGACCCGTGCATCACATCCGCCGAAATTTAACACACCGAAAAACTTTTTTCAATTTTTAATCGCATTGAAAAAATAATATTTCTATTTTACGCGTCCTTCATTAGTCAGTTTTAACCGAATGTAAACATATTCTTCCAATGTTTTGGCCATGAAAAATTGAGAAAACTAACAGGTTGCCTCCGCTAGATTACCGCAGATATCCATTGCGTGAAACATTACAATTGAGTCGTCAATCAAACGTAAGAGTTATAGGTGACACCATGATTGCCGTCTTCTCCCATTGCTTGATTTTTTTTAGTAGAGCCCTTCACCAGTACAAGTTAATTCCAGAATTATGTCGGAGAGAGCAATGTTAAAAAATAGTTCTCAGCGTCACTTAACATGGGAAAATTCACTATAAAAATTAGTACCTCGTGCTTTTAATACAATGGAGCAAAAGCAGCACGACCAATGTGGACTTAAGGGCGATCAGGGTATACCTCGCAAAATTTGCATTAACCAAGATGGCTGAAGTTGCAGATTGATAACATTGAAATTGGTAGAAAGGGGAAGAGGAATAAGATCCAAAGAGAACGAGTTAACTTACAACTAAGTTAAATCTTTATTTTTAAAAGTAAAGGATCATTTGCTTTAGGAGGATTCTCTTAATTTCGTGCTGAATTTTAAGGGTTATTTAGAGTATATTGTTGAGCAATCATACCTTTGTTCGAGATTGAGCGGCTGAACCGCTTTTTAATAGACAAGTTAAACTAAAATATTGGAAAAAATATAAAAATCAATTCAAATACAATTTTCTCTTTGGAATGATAAATATGGGGCTCGACTATGAGTATTGCTGAAAGTCATCGTGATACATTTTTGGAGGACTTATGATATTAGAATATCCTGTAGTTAAAAAATAAGTGTTACGCGCATTATGAAAATTATTGCCACTGAATACACAGTAATTTCAATCTGCTAGAAATTGTAATTGAAAACATTTTTGAAAGGATGTTTTACTTTCAATTGATAACTTTTTTCTGAAGAGATTGTAATCAACTCCAACTACATTTTTTGAGTAATTTAACCAATGAACACTGATTATAATACGCTGCCCACCGATTGATCATTGTCATAATTAGGTTAAAATAAACAGTAAAACATAATAAATGAACTGTTTCAGTCCTTGCGGAGGAAAAAAACAGCAGGAATTTTGACATGCATCCTTGCAAAAGTCCCGCTGTTGGAAAACACCAGTGCACGGATGAGGCGAGAAAAGCCAGCAAAACCGACTGACCGGGAAGCTAAGGATTACCCTGAATATTACAATTGCATGCACAAAAAATGTGTACAGTTTACACCATGCAATTATGTAACAGGACTTAACTCAAAATACAAAATATAATTTTTCAAGGCGTAAATAATTTTTTAAAGTTCTAGGGTTTAATGAATACGAGGCACAGCGGATTAGATCTGCTGTGATCAATAAGCCTAAAAGCATAAAAAAATGAATATACAAACTTTATGCAAACCAACTCAAGATATTTTGTGATTTTGTGTTCCTAGATTGACAGATATGAAGATATTCTTGCTCTAAACACCACCGGTGAAGATGAATAAATACGCATGCGCCTAAACAAAATGTAATAAATACGTGAGGTTCTCTGTCACATAAATTTATGGCAAAGAGGAACCAACAAACATTTTGAACAACACTGATGACTAGTACCGAGGATGGAGAATTCTTCACGAATAGATTAGTTTAAAGAGTCAAATATTGCATAACATTTTTTTCTAATTAATGCAACAGTGCCGTTGAAAAATCTCTAATTAAATTTTCTAATTTACCAAATAAATATATTTAATTTGATATTTGAATAAAATAGATCGAATACATTGTCAACCATTTTATTGCGCGAAAATTCAAGCAACATAAATGACGGATAAATTACATTCGTTTATAATGATTACGCTTCTAATTAGGATAAAGGCAATTTTTTGCCGTGAGCGAATTTTGAATTGGCCGATCAACAATGGGTCTCAAGTATAAAAACCCGGCATGGACCTAACTCGGCAATCAGTCTTAGCCCTGATGACGATGAGAGAGAGTTCCTCGTCGAAACGTTGGCCTTTTATAGCCTTATCCGGTGCCAAATCAGAGAAGATTTTACTGATATTATTTGCCGGGAAAGCCTACGATCTTTTATCAACGCTTTATGATAATTGCTTGTCCATTGACCCTTCTCACAAAGGACCGTGTTATTCTGAGACAGAGTCTATATATGCCACTTAGGCAATCGCAACGACTTGACTTTAGTAGGGGGCTTGTTTAACAACAAATAAGGACAGCCAGGACTTTTTACTGAGATCAGCGAAAGATGATAAAAATTAAACATCTTATATAAACTGTTTTCAGTCAACCATACCAGGTGAAATGTAACAATAGTTGGAAAAGGCTTCCTGAAAGGTCAATTGGCAAACCGATGTTAAGTCATTCATTATAGGTAGTCGGTTCTGACGCAAAAGTTTCCCTTTTAACTCCCATCAAGTTTAACCTCTTGACGCAATTTAAAAAATTTGACTGCGAATAACTTCTTATCTCACAAAAAGTCAAGAATATATTATCAATAATGTCATATTCCCAAGATTAAATACTTTCAACGAAATAGTTACCTAATAAGTAGGCCAAAAAGTTTGAGCTGGTCATTATCTGAAATAATTGTCGGTTAAAAAGCAAACATTATCTCAATTAATACTTTTAACTATGAGATCAGTGTCAATTAGCAAGTGAGTCCCGAGCTCACGACCTTTGGTCGGCCCAATATGCATGCTCCGAATCGAATGCTGGGGGCAAATATATCTCTGCTCATTGAGTTAATACCCACTATCATAGAGTATACTCTGTGCCACTATATATGCCTCTTCAGGTCGCGAAAATGTCTTAACGACCTAGTTTAGCCAAAAACTGAGTAATCCAGATTATTTATAACGATGGTGATAATATTAATAATGCGTCTACATTGCGGGCGAGATTGAAAATAAGGCAGTCTCATTTTCCATCTCACTTCAAATGATGTACAATTATGGACGCTATGAGACGAGCAATTCCTCACGGAGCTCAGGAAGTTGCTCTCATGGTATCAATACCGATTGGTGTCATTGAGCGAGAATATAACCGCTTAAACAGTAAATCATACAGAAAATATATCATAGCCTTATAGATACTAAGACGTAATTTAGATGATTAGGTAAGCGCATTATTATTTACATAGTTCTTAAACTAGTTTGTCACGAGACCTTCAAGAGTCTCGTGGCGGTAGTCTCGTCTCGTCTTGAGTCTTTTTCGTGACAAAATGAGTAAGTCTCAAGTTTCATGGCAATACGGAATAATAGTAAGGGGCCAGTTGACAAGGTCGGTTTCATTCGCGAATGGTTTAGCGGTGGTTTGTCAATTATCGAAGGGATTGCGAGCTCTTGTAGTTGTATAAAAACTTCGTGGGGAAAATGAGATGAAGATAAATCATAAGGAAAGAGAAGTTATGAGATTCCCTGGAGCAAAGAAATCAATACTTGTCATTAGAGTTGGAGGGAACAAACAGTTGCAAGTAGAAAATTTTGATTGTTTGGGCAATACGCTGTACATGAAAATGAGCGTAATGGCAAAGACATTGTGAGGTGAATAGTGTTAGTGAAGGAAGCGTTTAGCAATAGGAGGAAGTTGAGGACGGGAATCTTTAGTTGAGATAGAGCTTGATATGGAGTGCACAGTTGCATGGGGCAGAAATGAGGAATCTAAGAAATAAGGACAAGAATAAGCTTTCAAGATATTGTTGAGGATGAGGATGGAAGTGAAGACAAACGGTGATGAGCTTGGTATGGTGGGCGAGAAAAGGATACCTTTGGATGAGATGAATAGGTTAGGTAGATGATTGGGAGGAGTAATGAGAGGCTATGGGTCTCTCTAGGATATATCAGAGGGTAGAATGTTGGGCAGGTCGGGAAGGGGAAGAAAGAGATTTGGTTTTATCGACGAGATGAAGGATAGAACTCGCGGAAATGAAGAAAGAAATACTAGAGTTGGATAGAGGCCTGCACATGAAAAATTCGACAGAATTTTTACATACTTCCATTTGAACCTACCCTGACAGTACATTACTTTATAACTATAATAAACGCAATTTACGGCATTTACCACAATGATTCCTCCTCGACAAAAGCTACGCTGGAAAGATTGCGCGTCAATGGATCGCATCATTTTCCCTCGCAAGGTACGCCGATTTGGTCGCGAGCGAGAAAAGACCGCGCGGCAAAAATTAACACAAAGACGAAATTCCGCTCGCCCATGGGAGGGGTGGAAGGATAAAGGCGCCACCACGACTCAACCCCGCAGCTCCCCTCTGCACCGTCGAGAGTCTGCACTCGGCCGGGGGCGCCGCGGCAGAAGAGGGAGTAGTCGCAGTTGAGCAGGGCCCTGCCGCGCTCTTTTTTGTCCGCCCACGCGGCGCTCGAAGGGCCCATCGAGGAGGACGACAGGAACCGCGAGTATCGAGGGAGGATGGGCCTCTTGTGTGCGCCCTCCTCTCCTACGTAGGGAGGAACTTGATACAGACGCGGAAGGGGTTGGGATAAGGGGCGGTCGGGGGTGGGGGGGAGGAGGGAAGGGGACAGGCCGGTGGAGTGGTGTATGAAGAGGGATGTGCTCCGAAAGGGGTTTCCGAGAGGGATCTCTCGATTTCTCGAGGCTTGCTTCTCAAGTTACCGGCAAAGGAATCCCGGTGTTCGTTCGGTGGGAGGAGATTTGGGTGGAGTGGAGTGAGGGGCATGGAACAACTTCATCCCCCAATAACTCGAGGGCGCCCACGAGATGGCGGTAAATTGAGATGAAGGGGTTTGCTGAAGGCGGGAGAAGGTCAGAGAGACTACGAGGGAGCAACCGAGGAGCATTTGGGGTGCAGTATCAAGGTGGAAGAGCAAGATCGTTAGATATCTCGATCGTCACCTCGAAACTACAATAATGTACCAAACTATTTGACTATTATAACACTGTAGGTTAGATCCACTTTTTTCAACAGCAGTTTCCCTTGGTTTTGAAATAGTAGTAACTTCTCAGTAAGTTCATCGGCGTTGAACTTTTGTGGAAGACAACAGTGTGTTGGTCTTAAATAAAGGTGATTATATTCTTAAATGTGATGGTTTCTTGTAAAGCCACGTGTAAAGTTACGTATCGATCGTACGTTTAAATTTTAGAACATACTTAAAAGCAAGTAGAGTTAATGTGAATGATAATTCACCATGGTAGAGAATTGGCGGCTCATTAATGTTAATCCTCTGCTGCCAATATTTTATGGGCTACCAAAAACTCATAAAGTTAATATTCCTATTAAACCGGTAGTTTCGCATGTCAGTGCTCCGTCCCACATGCTAGCGGTTAAGTTGAATGTCTCAATCAGGCAATGTTGGTATTTTAAACCGAAGCATAGCATTATAAACACAGTCGAGATAGCAGAGAAATTATCTGGAGTAATTCCTTCCCTAAATGCCTAACTTGTTTCCTTCGACGTCACTAATATGTTTACCTCGGTTCCCGCGGCGAAAGCTTCTGCCTTGAACTATTAAAAAAACTCACCTGTGGCTCGATGATCTAAAAGGACATCAAGAACCTTTTGAATATGTCTTTACATAATTTTTTCCCTTCAACAGTGGAATTTAACCTACATAAGAGTGGCCCTGCTATGGGATCGTCCCTATCCCGTATTTTAGCCGAAATATATATATATCCCCTATTTTAGCCGAACACAGTCTAGTGCTTCAGATACGTATATGGTATTTTATGCTTATGGACGGATTCCCTACTCTAATTAGATAATTTAAAAACTTATTTAACTTTTATACATGATAACATTAAATTTACTGTAGAATATGGTGGAGATACTATAATTTTTTTCAATTATGAGTTTAAGTAAGGATTTCATCATCTACAGAAAAGAAACTCACTGATGTTTTTATTTCTAATGAATCATCCCACCACCATACTCACAAGCTGGCCGCATTGAGGTGTATGACTAACCGCTCAGTACAAATTCCTATGATTTTCCAAAATTTCCGAAAATAATAAATGATAATCAAAGCCATAGCTACCCGCAATAGCTTCAACGTTAACTGCCTTGACAAGATACTAAACCACTGTCGCTCTAAGAGAGCCACTCAACTGCTGACCTCTCTACCGACAAATACGAATAGCCCTAACCGCTGGGTCCAATTACCGTTTTTCATAAATAGTTCCTATAAATAATAGAATGTTGGTCCAGTTGACAATTTTGGTTGTCATTTTATGACCCTGTGACGTTAGAGAAAGTTTTATTTCATTCTAAATATTGCTATGACTATGCAGTCAGAAGTGGAGTATATAAATTGAGTTGTGATGACTGGTATGTCGTACATCGGGAAAACTGGCCGAAGTTTTAAAGACAGAATAAAAGAACAGAGAAGAGGTTTTTTTAATGGGAATAACAAATCTTGATTTGTAAACATGTGTGTTGTTCAAACCGTTTTAGCAATTTTGACACTGATATTTACACTGTTCTGAAGGCCCTAAATTAGATTTCCTGGAGAAATTTGAAATAGTCAATAGAACGGATAATGTTTGTGATGATGTTTTATTTTCAACTGACTCACCTTTGTTTAATTTACGTCTCCCTGTGACATACTAACCTTTAGTTTGACCTCCACCTCCACAAGAGTCTATTCCACCTTGTTGTTCTGTTCTCCTTCCCTCCTATCCCCCCTAATTTAACCAATTGCGTCACCATGTATCATGTCCCGACCCTTACCCTCACCTCCACTACCCCTCCCATCCCCGTTCTCCCTCCTTTCCTTTGGCGCTGGTATAAATGCAATATGAGAGTTCGAATTTTTTACCTTGGTAATGGCACCAAGTGTTGAAACCATGTTCGGTTATTCATTTCATTAAACAAGAGTGGAAACTTTTGACTTTTGAGTTGACTTTGAACTGAGTTGACTTTTATTCCATTATAGAAATTAAATATTATTATTTTTTATTATTATCATTCAAAATTACATTGCAAATAAACAAATGCCTGGTGGCAATGAAAGCAGACATGCACATAAAATGATCTGACAACATAATTATATGAAGAGGGAAAAAAAGAAAAATATATTAAGAATGGATTAACTTAAGTTGCACTACAGAAATTAATTTTGTCTTAAATATTCTAAACATTTACTTCTAAATGACTTCAAGGTTTTGGGTAAGGGCTGAAAAAGGTCATCAGGCAGCTGGTTTCTATCATGTATAGTACCCCTATTTAAAAACGAGTGCTTGGCTTTTGTTTCCTTACTTTTATTTTACATGAGTGGTCATTTCTACCTTAATAATTAGGTCTCTCCATGGTTTCATTTGATTCTTCCCTGCCCTTGTCTCCTGAGACAACCCTGATTACTGCACAGAGCTTGCTGATTTTTCTTCTTGTTTCAAGAGAGTCCCACCCCAAAACTTTTCTCATCTCCGTCACGCTGTCAGTTCTCTTGTGTCGACCTAACACGTACCTGGCGGTCTTTCTTTGTACTCTTTCAATTGTTTTTATTAGCCCTAACTCATGAAGATCCCACACCGTGGTACAGTATTCAACAATAGGCCTTACAATGGTTGTATTAGCCATTTCTTTTGTAGCCCTGTTGCTTCCTTTGAGATTTCGCATGACTCAGTGGAGCGACTTATAGGCTTTTCCTACAACATGGTCGATGTGCAACCCCCATCTTAGGTCTTTGCTCAAGTATATACTCAAGTATTAACAATTTTTGCTAGCTTGGATCGTTTCTCCCATTAGCTTATATAACCTAGCCAGACCTGTTGTACTGTTAGAGAAAGTGATATTCGCTTTTTGAAATATTTATTGCCATTTCATTGGTTACTATCCAGTTTTCTACCTTTTGCAAATCGTTCTGTAAGACGTCTCGGCACACTCATCGTTAATTTTCCTATAGAGTCCTATGTCGTCGTTTTTTTCCTATGCAGTCGTCAGCAAATAAACGTATATCCGAGTTGATACAATCGGGGAGGTCGTATTGAATAATTTGAACCACCATCTATTGTAGCATTATAATTATAGTACTCAAGAGAGTAATTTAAATTTACATGTATTGTATCTTGTATGTATAAACTAATATCTGGAATATCTATAACAAACTAGTAATCTTGGTTCTGATGATACAACTCATTGGATTTGATTAAATTAAATGACGTTCTAATCATGGAATTCCAAGAAACGGAAACGAAAAGTAACGGCAAGTAACGGAAACAAATTTATTCGATTTATGTGACTGAACTCGATGCATTTGATGAAATTCAGATGAAGTTGATACTGGAATGATGTATCTTCCACCACATAAAAAAAACATTTGTAATTTTAGCTTGTTTATTTAAAACGACTCAGAAACTTGTTGGAAAATTATCTTATGAATGATTGCTCTAATTCTCCCATCTTTTGTAAGGCAATCCTACGTCTAAGCGTTGCCAATCTAGCACAAAAATAACTGATTGTTCTACTTCTCCCATATAGAATAATACTCTTAAAGCTCTCAAAAAACCTGAAAAAGAAAAGTAAATGACGGTATCTATGTAGAGTTGATTGAAAATTTCGATATACCATACACACTCATTACATTGTTTTACCACGGAGGACGGCGAATTTAAGTCACACGAGCTATAAAGTAATACACAATGCTCACGAATTTATTGGCTCTCATTACAGTGCGTGTTATCGTCCTCGCTTCGTTCGGGCGCTAATTTCACGCCATGCCACTGCGAGCCACTTAAATCACTAGTAACGTAACGCACTATTAGTACTAACATTATCATTTAGCAGGGGTTGTCTTTTCTATTCACATGAGATTAGCTATAAGTTCTTCGAAACGTCGAAAGATAAGGAGCTGCTAACCCGAAGGTATGCCCGAGATCTGAGATTAGCTTTGTTAATCACCTCATGAAATAATTATGGATGAGTAAAAGCTGGGAATATTAATTTAAGTTTAGTTTGGAAGATGCTTTTCTAAAAGCCTAATCGTGTATTCCATTCTCTTCAATACTGAATCTAATGTTCTATTGCTGACGGTAAACATTAGTCACAGTGCTTCCCACAGCATCAAAAACACTTTCCATTAACGTTAAAGTATACATAATGCATTTGAGCTTTTCACAGATGGTAATCAGGACCTTAGTTTCATTTTGGTTTACGTCTTGACAACGCTTTGACGTAATATGAGTTGTACACTTCCTTTCTTTTCCTTCCACGCCCTTAGTTTGTCAAGGGATTGGAATAAAAAACTTATATGCAAAGGTGTATATTTTGGTCAAACTTTTTCTTACGATTAAATTTTCATCACAAAATACAGATTCGAGACCATTTCGCCTTGCCCTTTTAATTTAGACATCTACTTCCTGCATTGCATTCTCATAACGGTCCTCCAGCAGCGATAATCCGACGTGGGCCACTTATTACGGCCCCGCCTCTCCCCTGATCCACTTCGCCCGGTCGGGGGCCTGCACACGCGGATCGTCCGAAGGAGACGAGACTCGCATGGCTGCTCCGCCGACACGGCGTTCTTGAGAAGACGCAAGGTGCAGCACGGGTTGTTAATTAAGCACTCTCCGCTGGAGCCGAGGCGAGAGGGAACCTCTCCGTCGCAGCCGACCCGTCTGCCGCCGGTCCAAGTCCCGGGCTTCCGCCTCAATGAAGCTGGTACGCTCCTCGCCCTCAGAACGGCTTGGGGGAGCGGGGTCTCTATCAAAGGAGATCTTAATCCGCTTGAGCGATCACTAGATGCACGCTCTCCGTTGGCGAAGCGCGAGCATTAGAATTTTATTATTTATTCCGAACTCATATAAATGAAAGATTTAGAACCTAAACCATCAAACAAATTATTTAAAGAAATGGAGCAGATTAAAAACACAAAGATACCTGCATTTAAAAAAACATACATCGCCAAGTTGAAGAAAATGTGTTGTAATATCATATATTATAACAAAAATTTAATTTGATTTTGATGTCTATTTAGATTAACATATGAAATATGGAAAAATTCAATTAAAGCAACGAGATCAACGTTATATAGTTTAAATTCAGAAGTAAATCTCTGACATGAGCAAAATGTGTGCATCTAATGCGCAAAAATATGATTTCATACTTGTTAACGTTATTTTGAACTATTGCATTCAACCTCACAAACCTAAATATACTTTTGAATCGGTTGAATTGTTAAAAAAAATGCAAAATTAATTTTAATGCAGTCCTGAAGAAGCATTAATAAATACGCGAAACCTTGGCAAAAGGAAATCAAATAAATATCTGTCTCTTCGAACTATTACTCAGGACAAAAATTATTATTTTAAATCAGGAAATGATAAAGAGTAACCTGATTATTAAAATCTTTTTTATCTGGACACATGGGTCCATATGAAATACGGTACTAATGCCCTAATGCCGATGCTTGATGTGCTTCCTTAGGGCTAAATTAAGTTTCACAATTCATGCTATAACAGGTTTAGATATTTCAGTTTATTAAATTTATTTCATAAATTGATTAAACATATTGGCATTTTTGTAACTGTATATAATATAAATCATTTGGATATTAACAAATTTAGCTGAAGACTAATCAATTATTGGGGCATTCAAAGGTAACGCAACGAAGGGAAACAATCCTGTCCAACTTCTCTAATGAAAGAAAAAACTAAGATTTATGATTTGCAAGATTACGTAAACTAAGTATTATTATTTGATTTATGATTGATCATGCCTACAAAGCATCGGCTCCGGTGCATTTTTATAATTCATTTTTAGACCCAGTCAAACACTGGCTTCCAGTTTCTGTTAATGTCACTTGAATATCAGGGTAATAGTATGGACATAAAGATTAGTAAGGTTAAGTTGACGAATGCGAATGCTGTATAGAATTTGAATCACTGTCACTTCGTTGTAATTCCTACCGCCTGCAGCACCGTGGGAATATTCATCTTTTAAGCCACTCCTCCATTTCCGAGGGAATGTTATTTCCAGTAATATTTTGACAATAAAACTGGCAATTAAAAAATAAATAACTTGATCTCCGGAGATTTAAATCGTAGATCATCAAGTACCTTTAATTTTCATTATTATGCTCTCTTATCATTATTACGGTTGACATGGGCTGACTTCTAGTCCATTATATGATGAAATTATCAGCTGAATATTCTTCTCCTACACCTACAGTAAAACAAAGGATACATAAAATTAGCAGACCAAAGGCGTATAAATTGAGAAATCCTTTTTCCTTAGCAGAGTGGAAGAAAACTTTGAGCTTAATGTATCAGGACTTAGATAACAAGTCAATAAATCGATGCTTGCATTCTTATTCCCAAGAGTAAATGAAAAATTTCCTTCAATTTTGGATTTAAAAACATCACATACATCAAGCATCAATGGTGGCTCGGTGTGTAAATAAAATGTCATAAAAAAATGTGCAGCTGCAAAAATCATTTTATTCACACGCTGCTAATTCTAAGTAAGATCAAGAGATATTATTATCCATATTTTGACATTGACAGCATATACTTAGCGGTGCCAATTTCTAATTGTACCCAGTAGTACCGAAATAGAAAGCAAATATTACTTGGTATTACCGAATATCGGTGTAATTTTGCCCATCCCCACTGAGGAAGTAACAAATCGCCTTCCAGAAGGTCAACTCCGAAGTGGCCACTGGCCTCCGCGGGTCATTCCTCGGCAGCGAGGCGTTGCACCCCGTCGCCTCCGCGAAAGACATTTCCTGCCCCCAGGGGGGAGAGGGGTGGCCACTATTACAGGAGAACCATACATTACTCCGGCTGGAGTGCTTAACATACGCCCAGCTGCCTTGATACCACTCCCCCGCTCCACGCTCAACAACTCCGCGGCGTAACGTAATTCTCCGGGTAATTAAATTGCGGAAGGAGTTGTGTGAGGAGAGATGGCGAGAGGGTGGGAAGGAGGGCGGTTGAGGGGAGGGAGAAGGGGTGGCCAAGCAGGGATGCCACCTTGAGAGTAATTCAGCGAGAGAGGGTTGCTAAGGGCCAGGAGTTGAAAGTATAAGACATTCATTCGAGTATTCTACCTGCCGACTGACATTATTTCGGCAGACCTTAGGGGCCGTTCGAGTATTACGTAAGAGGATTTATGCCATAATTGACGCCATCACCTCCCCCTATGTAAGACAATGTAATATTTTCCCAACCTCCCTCCCTCTCAGTATTACATAAGACGTTAGATATTAAATCTACTCTTTGTGAAATGCTCGCTTTGGTTCAGCATGGAGCTAGCTAATCAGGCGACAGAATAGGAGCATTGGTGTAACGGTGAGATTACGAAAAATACGCCATTAACGAGCGGATCCTCGATGCCACAGCTAAATTTTATTCGGAAACGATTCAGTGTTACAAGATGGACAAAAATCTTACGTAAATTGGTTCTAGACCCCCTGCCCCCCCTATATAAGACAATGTAAGATGATCCCAACCCCCCCCCCCGTCAAAAACGTCGTACATAATACTTGAATGACCCCTTATCCTAACGTGCTAATTTCAGGCATATCTTTCCGTTTTCCCTCCTATGGATGTTCCGTAATCGGATCACTCATAAAAGCCTCGTATTGTCTCCCTCTTCTTATTTCGTCCAGAGTTTCCATCCTCTTCCTCCCTCTTTCACCTTTCCCCAGCGCTCTCTCCTCTATTACCCTCATCTACATTCTCTCTCTTTTTAAAACCTCCTCCATCCACCCATTGTGCCTCCTCCAAACCTACGCCACTGGCTTCCTCTCTTCTTCAACCGTATTCAATGCCTCCTTATTCGTCCTTCTCGCCATCCAGATCACCCCCTCTATCTTTTTCCAAAGCCACATTTCAAACGCATCAAGCCTCTGTCCATCCCTCTTTCACGATTACGAAGTTTATGTACGAGAGAAGGGCTGCGACAGAGGAAAATGTCGACATTGTCTTATCATTCTTTCTCAACGCCTAAACGCTTATAACTTTCGTGGCTCTCTTTCGCCACTTTATCAAATTTGGCACATTGAAACAGAGTTTTTTAATGGATAAACAAGAGGAAAAACTTCCAAAGTGGAGTGTTTCCCGCGGCTGATCTGTCATAAGCATTCTTAGAACTCACAAACTACGATATGATCTTGGAAGAATGAACATCAAAACAAGTCTATCTTTATATATTGTAACGGACCAACCCTCCCGACCCGCAACATTTAGGGAGAACAGCCGCACACATAGAGATCCGCGTTTTAACCCAACATGGGGCATACTCCACGAAATCCAAAAATAAAGATTAAGGATCCCCCGAGGCGTTCGATATTCAATGGTCAACTCTAGGGAATGATGGGAACAAAACTTCCCAGGAACTGGGACGAACCACAACACTGGTAATTTTGACACAACTTTAATGCACTTAATGACTGACACAGTGAACATGGCAAAATTTACGGTGCATGCGCAAGAAAAATAACACAATAAGCGCACACGGCGTTCAAAAATTAAACAAGACAAAGAAATGACCAAGTAAAAACATAATAATTACACTTATGATCATGAACGAATAATGGGATGATGACACAAAGGTACTATGGATGACAGTGATACCGTATATGACATGCAATTGACATACACTTGAAAAATTACACTTTATGATTAAATATGACAGGCTCCCGTATCGCAAGAGATAGAGCGGGGAGTTAAATTGAAACAGTTCTCCAAGCACAAGCCGCAATAGGCAGCGATTTAAAACAAATGACTTGAAGGCGTCACACAAGTAATGGAATTTAGGGTGGAGGAGCTTAGGGTTGCCTCAAGAGTCTCACAACACCTAAAGATTCCTATAATTGAAGCAGCTTTCCCACGAAAAAGGGGGGGGGAATATGGAGAGTCGTTGTCGGCTTACGTGGAAACACCAGATGAATTGACGTAAGAGAGGAGCGGCTGACATTGATGCACCAACTCCCGGGCCGGCAGGATGCACGATGGCTGGAAGTGGCTTCTGGCCTCTAGTGTCCGCCGAAGACGTTGTGGTCGTGGGCCAATCTGGAGACACTGCAGTTCACAGGCATCCACCCACGCTTGCATTAACTGGCAAACGAGTGGTCTATGGCAGCTCTCCTGACTCGCGATATATCACTGACTCTCTCTCTCTCTCTCTCTCGCTTCTGGTTTCCCAAACGGGCATAACGACCCGCCAACAGCTGTGAGTAGATTCTCCTCTTTGTGGTGTGCCCGGGCCCAATATATACCCCAATCTTGGAGGGGTGAGGCGTCCGTGGGCACACAAATGGGGGTAGGGGGGGGGTAAAGCTGGGGATTCCCCTTCACTGGCAGTCGAATGACACTTGCAGTGGCCAGCATTTGTCATCTCACTTGCATGGTCGGGAGGAACATAGCCTCCGGCCCATCACTCACTCCACTGACCTTGCCACACTCAACCTCTGAGTGTGGTTGGTCCCGTTCAAACCGACACATAAAAGGGGAAGGGGTAAAAAAAAACAACGTGGAAAGAAACACGAAACGCGAGGGGATCCTTCAAAAAAACATGGGACGGTCAAACCGTTACCGTCACAATATATACTTAATTCTTCTGTACGTGTGTATGTCACTGAAATCCTAAACAACTGGACCGATCTTGATGAAATTTTTTGTGTGTATTTGAGTGGGTCCCTGGATGGTTTAGATTCAAATGGACGCAGTAGGTGGCCTTGCGATCGGGTTCTAGGAAATTTTTTTGACGACACTTTTGCGGCGACCGTAAATAGTACCATCATCTTCTTCGGAGGTTGATTCCTTTTTCCGGGTTTTCCGCCGCGTTGGTTCATGCTTGGGGACGATATTTCGCCGGCTGTCCTGCTGGCTTCCTCAGGTCCATGTAACCTCCCGTATCGCAATTTAGCCAACAGGCCGTGGTTTCGGGTTCCCTCGGGTGAATCGCAGGAGGAATACACGGCTCACAGCAGTATTTGAATTTACCGCCCTGCAGCGGATATGTACAGTGTCTTGTCATTAGTTGTAAGACGGTCGCGCGAAGCCAGCGCGATCAAAAGTTTTCTTGGTGAGGTAAAGCAACCTCATCGGGAGAGAACTCACTGAACTATCATCGAGTACGGACATCTCAACGCTGGATGCACGGAGCCAAGCCTGGCACCAGCTGTAGCCATCTAAGAGAGCAAGAAGAGGCTTCCGTCGAGTAAGAGCGAAAAGGTTTCGTTCTCACACAACGCTAGCAGCAGCGAGTCAGCGGACGAGCGGAGAGAATTGGGGGGGGGGGAAGAGAGAGACGTCCTACTTGTGGCCTGCACTGTTCGCGAGACGCCAGGTATCCTGCCTAGACGGTACCCATTTGGCGGACGACACATCGCGCCACGTGGCAGCTGTTTGCAAGGACCAGGGATTTCGGTCTAAGCAGCGGGCGTCCAATTCAACTCTTCATGAGTATACGCCCTCTAACCCACTCCCGTCTGCCGCGATCGTTAATTGATCGCATACGCTCCCCTGTTACCGTTGGTGGTGACTTCCCAAGTGTCGTAAAGAAGCGGAATCCCCATTGTCAATGAGTGATTTCCCCTTTCGAGAAGAGAGACCTCTATCTTCCTAACGTCACTTGATCTCACTGCATCAATCATTCCCGTCCTATAATTTTTGCTCACGGACTTAAAAGCTTATTATAGAGGACGTGGAACATGTAATGTTGGTATACCCAAAGAGATTGTCACCAAGTTCAGACTCTCCTTTCATTTTTGTCATTTTTCTTGTAAACATTAGAATTAGTCGAACTCATTAGGATTAAGTATTGCTAGCACGTAAATTTAAGGGTTCATGTTTCATTTATGTTTCACTCAGTCATTACGCAAAGGGTTATTATTTCTATGTCTTTATTATCAAATAAATCTACGCTCTAGTGTCAATGTGAGTCGTGTCTTTCCATCCAAGTGTCATTCCAGACCCAACGACCCGCGCGATAATCGTCGCTGCCACTCACCCGTAAAAAGACCCCTGTAAGATTTGTCTCAAAATTTTTATTAGTCTGCTGATTGAGGAGCTTGGCCACGGTCAACTTCAAAAACGACCGGGAGATTCCGTGGGTTACGCAGAGCGTTCCGTCACAATATACATAGTTGGAAAGTCTCAAACTCCCAAGAGAAGAGGAGGCGGCGAACCGAGATCGGAGCGACGGTTTCCCGGAGAGCGCACTCGCCGCTTTGTGTGAAAAGTGCAGCGGATCAAGCTTGCACTCAGGGTGGTTTGGGCAAGACTTTTCCCAAGCTATAGTAGAGGCATCAAACGATTTTTAATGTTTGATTTCAGCAGCTATAAGAGGCATGACGTAAATTTTGTAACATAAATGGCGCAAAAATATAGTTGTATACGCAAAAATATAGTTGTACTGAAGTTCTCAGTAATTAAATAAATTCATGCATAAAAGTCTTCAATTTGACTTGATTTTTTTAAACACCGCAAGGTGAAAACGCCGTCACATCTGAAGGCTTTTTTTTGTTATTCTGCAGAACTTACTACGGCGAGTCCAGAATTTATTTTTTTTAATAGTTAGGAAACAGAAACTACGCTCTGTTAAGTTTCTGATGAGGTCTAAGCACTAAAACATTCCTCATGTTTTTGAAAATAGGCTCTCCAGAGTACATATTTCCCATGGAAATGTGCAGGTTATTTTTGGATAATATCTCGAAAAGTATGATAGTGAGAGGTTTATATTTTATTGTGATTGGGGAGATAAGATCTTATTCTTTACAGAGGGGCCAAATTTATCGAATTACATGAGAAGTGATACCTCACTCTTAATACATTCCACGCCGTAACTCACTCGCCTTTACTTTACTCGCTTTTACATTACTTCTACCTCCTCTCTGCATCACTTAGTTGCGCGAACAAGGCAAGGAGGTGCACGGTGCCCTCTTGCCGCCGAATGAAAACTGAGGGCTCGTGTCGGCGATGGAGTCCGCGGACGCCTTGCATTACTGTGGTTGAGGCGACTTTTTGTGAACGCACAGATTTGCGCGAAAATTTGTACAAGTGTTTATATCAGTGAAACGTGAAGATAAAATGCATAGAATAAATAATACCAATTTGGCTTTTGGCGATAAAATGTTATTTAACACGCAGATTTACGGTTCGTGGCACATACTTCCTAACAATTTGATTATATATGCACAGATTTCCTCCTGAGCATTCAACAATATATTTTTATTGCCATTATTCTAACAAATATTGTGTGACGCCCTACAATATTCGGAAAAAATGTATTCAATTGTAACTCAAGCATTAAGTAAATTAGGCCATTACTTAAACTTTACTAAGGGAAAATTAGCTTTCTGCGTGTGTGATGAAAGGTTGGCGGGACAAGAGAAAACGTACGGGTGGATCGCTCATGTGTGAGGCATGTTGATACACGATATTTCAATCGTCTAATATTGATAAAAACGACCTTGGAGAAAGGAGACGGCAGACCTATTGTGGAGAGGAATGCATTTAATTGTAAGCCGCTTTTCTCATAAAGGAGAGGTCGGACCTGGGCGGCGATTCCATTTTTTACCATTTTCTTTGCTACTATTACACCATTATCATCATATCTCCAACTGCGTCTCTCTCTGACTACCTCTTTCTGAAGACCTAAAAATATTGGTCAAGTCGTGCTATTCCAAGGTTATTCTGCACCATACGTATTTAAAAGCCTAGGCCGTTACTTTAACTTTCCCAAGGGAAAAGTGGCTTTCTAAAATTTGTGAAGTACTAATGCGTTCATAAATATTCACCTTTATACCAATCAAAAGTGGAAAAACTCACCGCTATTGTTAGTAAAAACTTCCATGTATACGAGTAATAATGCATCACACAACTACCTTTTCCTGAAGTAGAAGTGTGTTGAGATCTTTTGGACAGCCGAAGAGCGAAGTTTTGATACTCTGCCCTTCTTTGATCCATTGAAAATATGACGATAAAAAACTTCAAGTGCAAAATTTACATTTCTTTGATACTAAAGAATACCATAAAATAATTCATACGAAAAGCAACCGTCTAAAGTAAATCTACGGAAGGCACCTTGTCATAAATGAGAAATTAATCGTTTCTAACTCATGTGGCCTTACAATGAAAAATAATACCGTAGACAGTTTTTTTCAGTATGTCCCCTAGAACCTACACGTATTATCATTTCAAATTTCCAAAAGTGTGGAGAAATGCAACTCAGATTTTAAAAATTCTCAATTCTTGCGAAAGTGTATTTCCGCAAATATAAAATATCTCTATCTTAGTATCCAAACTATTTTTACACCTGCGAGAGTATAAAGAAATCTAAATTTACATAAGCAGTTAAAACGAAATTTACATTTGACATAAGAAAAACTTCTGAGTTTTACCCGATTTTTTGTCACTCCTAAAAATAAATGCAAAACCATGAAATCATATGCCTTAATGAGAATAAAACGTTTGGTTCACCGTGGAGTTTTAATATAATATTTTGGCGCTACAATAGGCGAGAAATAAGGACCAATATCTTTCAGATGGGCATCTTCACTTTGCATTATACTTAAAGCACCTGTAAAAAAAGTGGGATAAGTGGTTCCAAATGGGTTCAATTAACAGATCTAATTATATACCATTATGTGTCCCTTAGTTAATTGATAATAAAAGATGTCCAGCGGACAAGAGCAGTGATGTAGGGATGCGATGAAATGCCCTTAAGAGGAAGAAATAGAGGCTAAATTACGTACAGTTTCATTTCTCAGTAGCTTCACGCTTCGTAGAATACTAGTCGATTGGTGCCATAAACTTAACCAATTACGGTAATTAAAGCAATCTGGTGACGTCCGTTGTGAAACCTGGCACTTATAACGAGCCTCGATGAAAAACTTTTACTAGTTATTTTCGGGGACTTGCAATCCAAGGAGGACACTTGGGATGGAAAAGATGAGGCATTTTTTTCAAAACTATACGGTCACAAAGTAATTTTTTTCTGCTCTAGTGGATTTAAAACCCTTCGGTCTCTCTGTGTTAGATTAATTGTTAAAAACGTAGAATGATGCCACTCATTAAGCCTCGGCGTAGCTATTTGCCGTCTAAAGGTGCCATTAGTCGGCTTAGTTAGAATTCCACCGATTACGGTGTGCGGAGTCCAATTAGTCGCAGGCAAGCGATTAGGCCATTTAAGGACTGGAGCACTATCAAAGCGCTGCCATCTACGGAAGCCTTAACTCCATCGCCTGTCACAGCTCAAGGGGAAGCAAGGCATGACGGTCCTTTGTCCGGAAGACTGGACATTATCCGTCTCTCTCTCTCTCTTTTTCTCCCCAATACCCACTCACATTCAAATTACTCAATTTAGAATAATTACGGTAATCCTTTTAATCGAGTCTTCATTTTCCGTAATCTTATATCAAAGATATAACTAAAGGAAACCCATTCTTTTTTTACTTAAAAATGCACTCTATCGCAGTTGAAAAGTGCCATCCAAATGAAAAACTCAGAAGTTGAAGTTTTGAAAAAAACACATAGATGGCTATGATAAGGAATATCTTGTAAACAGCCCAATCCATCAATTGGCCCAGCGCCCTTTGACAACACGGAGTTGATAGAGAAAATTAGCAGCTGTTGGAGGATTACATTGAGATATATTTCATCCAATAAAGATAAAATAAGTCTCAGAAGAAAATTAAATAACGCAGCTTTCATCCGGAGCTGCTTGTTATTTTACCTTTGGTATTACTTACCATTTTACTCAATTGACGCTTTGCTTAAAGATAATCGGGAGTTGAATATCTTTACTTTTTTACTATGCTTTCCTGTTAATAAAACCTTTTTCCAATATTTTTCATTTAATGCAGTTAAATTAAAAATTTTAAAATTCGGCAAAAAATGCTGTTTTTCTTGTATGAGCCGATAAGCAGAAAGTGAAAACGAGACAGCTATACTTCAACGGACGCATTAAGACTTAATACACTGCCCACGTTCCATTTAACTATTATTTCCGTACCCTTACCCACTCTCTTAGATTTTCTATTTCAAACTTGATGTCACGTAGTGCGGTTCCAATTCGTTAAGAACATCTGTGAGACGTGCACAACGACTGGGGGAAGGAAGGAAAGATTTCCATTGTGCTTCCTGATTCGCCCTGAAACCCTCGGCTACCAGGGGTTTTAGTTGTAATCAAGAGTTTGTTCATATTGTACCGCGGTGCAGAAACGAAGTTCGACTACTATTTGAAACGATAGTAATCGATTCAAAGATACTCGGTGTATTTTTATTACAGCAACTGAAATCGTTACAATGCTGTTTGGGAAAAAATCGGGCGTGCTTAAGCCCGCACAATGGAGGTGAAAACTTCTTCGCAATGTCAGAAAATCAATAAAAGTAAGTTTGAATTCTGATACAGTCCAAAAACTGCGATTCTGTTATAAATGAATAAGGGTTCAAGATAATGAGTGAAAATGTGGATATATTACAAAAATAATTTGTATTTATTGATTAGGATTTATTGGTTGTGATCCTTATCATAGACCTTCGAGACTCGCAGTTACAATTGTATATGGTACCATTATGATTTAATAAGAATCGAAATATCAGAAAATTATAATTAAACTTTTTACCGTCAGTATTTGATATAACATATAAAATATTTACGTATAGTATTATCATGGTTTAAAATTTAATCACCAATGTCAAGGCAAAATGTTAACATGGATAAAATGAACATCATCAAGTATAAATATAATATCATATACATTCTAAATGTAGATTTAAAAATATGTTTTGATCAATTATATTTGATTACCTAAAAAATTGAAGCATAAGACGCATACTTGCTCGCTATAGAAGTCAATCCACGTCTGTTGATTCAGGTATTAGGCGTATTAGGTATGAAGTGTGCGTACAGTTATACATGTAGATAATATTCATTATTATATCATTTTTATAATCAGGAAAACGCGTAAACAAACAACCACTGAGGCAGCTCTGGTCTCTTAGGAAATTAAAACGTTGAAATTTGTACTAGACAAACGGAGAAATGTACTTCAGGTGCTCTCTCCGTAGCATCCTAATGGTGATCAGACCATCAGTGCAAAAAAACATGACCGCCGGTGTTTGAAATTGAGTCCCAATTGTTTGAATTCAATAGTATAAGCCGCCACGCTAATACCTTTAAAGAGCAATTTTGGACTCCTAAACATAAAATTGATAAGCACACTGCCCTCGGATGGAAAATAGTAGTTCCAAATAAGGAAGTGTGAGGGCGGCACGCATCGGAGGAAGGTGCGGAAACCTAGGGTGCGGTGGCTGTCTCCAAGGGCACGCGCGAGCCCTTATAGCGGCGATTCCGTTTCCCCACTCCAACTTCCCTCCCTCCTTTGAGCGGAAGGTCTTCTTCTTCACTTTCTTCCTCTCCCTTCAGCCCTCGCCAAATAATAAGCACCCTTCTCCATTCCTTACCCCCCACGCCCCCATCGCAACCCTATCTCGACGCACCCAACTCCTCCTAGCGACTCTTTTGTCTCACGCCAACTCGACTCCTGCACCCGGCCACCAAAACCCTTTCCTCCGCTAAGAAGAATATGTACTTATAATAATCCCGCTCAGAACAGCGTGCCATTATAGTCGGGAGTATTCCTCCGCTTTGAGCCTTCGGAATGGGAGGGGGGAAGGATGGCAGAAGCCCTTTCCTTCCAGAATCCACGGTCCGATGGACACTTCACATTCGATCAGCCGCCCCTCCGCCTCTTTTCCTCGAGTTTCGGAAATGCTGCGGAAGGGCGAAGGGAGTGGGGCGTGGTGGAGTGGAGGAGGCGAGGGGGTTGGGTGTGCATATGAAAAAGAGAGTAGGAGAGGAGTAGGAGAGGAGTGGGAGGGGACGGAAAGTGGGTGGAGGGCGCTTTTGAAAGGGGTTGTCGCTGGAAATAGAATACGGGAGAGCAAAACTTCCCCCATCGCTCTCATGTTTGAGGGCTTCTGCAATTTTCTTCGGGCCCCGAGGAGAATCTTAAAGCCATTCGCCCGGCTGGAAAAACAGCGTTAATTAGCATTTCCGGGAGCGCCTAAAACGGAACAGCTGACGTAACATGCTCGTGTGAATCGCGAGATTCCAGAATGAAATATCTCGACCCTCCGAGCTTACCAAAACATCTCCATTTATCTCAAAAACCTCACCGAGTTTTTTTTATTCTGCTGAAGTCTTTTATCTTATACTGAGGCAATAATTCGGAACGAGGGCCAAGTTATTTGACAAATCCAACACATCAAGAACGCATTTAAACGGAACATCGACAAGCGCCCAGTGAGAAATGACGGATATTCTATTTTTTTTAATACGCAACGCCATTAGATCGAATGTGAGTCTCTAAATAAAGAGCCATACAAGTTACTCATAACTGCAGTCAGAGCAGTAATCCTCAAATAAATAAGCATTTCGTCTTCCAAACTTTTACAGTCGCATTCCCGACAGAATTCCACACTCTCTCGTCATTTTTAAGGAGAAGATTACGTTTTTCCACGAGGTGAGCTCACTACATTTCTATTCAAAATAGCTCATTATTATACCTTCTTTTGCAAACTTAAAAAAACAGGGAGGAGGTGAGGAAAGTAGAAGTTTTTGTGGAGCACAAAGATGGTGAAGATAAGAAATTACCTATGGAAGGTGATAAAAGGGACCTAAGGTCAAATTAACCAAAATCGTGCTGAGAAGTGGGGCACATACGTGCTACAGCGGCAAGTGAAACGTTGGTATTAACAATTTCGTTCTTAAAACCTCGAAATGAGACAATAATTTGATTATTGAATTCTAGGATAAAGAAATCGGCTTTCTTAAAATAACTAAATATCTGCGTAGGCTCGGTAATGAGAATATTTCACCTAATGGCCAATTGGGTAAGATAATACACCGTAGGGATGAATGAAACGGTTCTTTTCTAGCAAATGCCTCATTTTAGAAAATTTTATCAATGGATTAATCCATTGACTCATGAAGTAAGCCGATACAATTAGGATTTAAGATTTGGGTTCTAGCTCAGAAATATATATACTGCACATAAATGCATGAGTATCTAGGGCGTCATGGTAGAGGAGAATAACCGTCAAATAAGAGAGTTAAAAATCTATTGTCACGGGTTTTTTGAGGATGCGGTGAATTGAGTGAGGTTGATTTTCACTTTCCTAAGGACAATTTTTTAATGTGTATCCAGCTCATGGGTTCTTTAGACGCTAAATGTGTGCATCGGATAGGGACAATGCAATAGTTTTATATAATTCTGCCCCTTGGCTGGTAAGGCAGTCATGTAAAAGAAGCTTAGAGCAGCGCACAGGGTCAAAATGGATATAACCTCGATAAATTGAACTGTATCAGGCTATACTTGGTGGAAGTTGTCTATATTCATGTTGAAAAAAAACACTTGGTAATCTTACGGATTTATTTTCAATAAAAAGAGTTAACTTTAAATTTCAAGTAATATTCTGTTCTGTATTTGTAAGAATACTGTATTATTCCTTCCTCTTATCTCCCCCATTCCACGATTCAATCCTCCTCAATTTCCTCCTCAATTCATTCCACGGATTTATTTGCTCCAGCAAATAAATCCGTGGAAGACAACCAAGTGTTTTTATTCAACGTGAATATAACCTCGATAATTTCGTAAACTTCTAAACACAAAAAAGTTATAAATATGTTGTTCTACTATGGTCTTCATTCAATCCATCAGGCTAAAAGATATCCCCTTTAATATAAGAAAAAATCACGATGCCTCAATCAAAACTAATCGCCGAATACGATAAGATCAAGGGCGGAGTTGACCTGCAAGGATACTATTGTCTCCAACAACGGTATAGAGATTCGGGAGAAAAATAGCGAATTAAAATAATATTATGGTAATTGAATATTAGCATGAGCAATGCATGGCTCCGAGCACGTAACTACGGTATAGCAATTGACGCTCTCACATTCCGCATTGTCTCCATAAGAAGTGCGGTTCTGCCCTAGATACTGCCCGTAGCCAGTCTCCCGTTTCCCAGGCCTTGCGTCTTTACTATGGAGGACATTGAGTTGCAATAGTGTAGATTGCTTTGGGGATGTGCGAGGTGAGATGGAGGGACAGCGGCGACTATTACATTGAAAGTTACAAGGTAATCTAAAGTCGGGGAGATTAGAGTCAATGTG
This sequence comes from Ceriagrion tenellum, assembly GCA_963169105.1. Classification (NCBI taxonomy): domain Eukaryota; kingdom Metazoa; phylum Arthropoda; class Insecta; order Odonata; family Coenagrionidae; genus Ceriagrion; species Ceriagrion tenellum. The sequence goes on from OY720633.1 coordinate 4,944,925, forward strand.
AGTACTGAAGGAGAAACTAGGGAGAGGGAGGTATTCATTGAATTGGTGAGCAACATCATATTATTGGTTGAAATGAAGGTCCGCCCGACGAATTTCGTATTGGTTCAGGTGTAAATATCAACAAGTAATTCTAGGGGAAGAAGACGTGGATGGGATATGTGAGAAACTTGAGGAAAAGTCCCGGGAAGGAAATCGTGATCGCAATGGGCGACTAGAATGCATTGAAGTATTGAAGATAGAGAGGGATGGATTTGATGTGGGAAATTATGGGTAAGGGACAAGATATAACCGTGGCTAGGTGAAATTTGAAGAAGAAATAAATTAGTAATAGCAATCACTTGGCTTTAACATCACTCTAGTTGTTGCATTGTTATTGCGAGCAAATATTTGCATTTAATCTAAATGGGAGTCCTTCATATCCATTTACGATCATCATATGATTGCATATTGCGTATTATGACGTCACAATAAACAACCTCGTGAACCAATAGTACGCATTTTTCACCATGCCATCGGTGGCGCTGTTTTCGGGGCGGGGAATGAATGGGAATGAGGAGATCATTCCTAGGCTGCGGCAGAATCCAGAACTAATCAGAACAGTTTTCGGTGGAGGTACACAGTCCCCGTCAGAGGTTTTTTCACAGATGCTGTACAAGTATGTGGAGATCTTCATTTTTGACGACTGGTGACGACTTTTCGCCGTGTCCGCACTAATGCCCCCGAGTCTCCATACGAAGAGGGGAGTGCGAGCGACGCACGGCGAGACAGCCGTCCGCTGACGTGAGGCAGAGAGAGAGAGAGCCATGAATGCGGAATCGCGGGTCCATTTCCAAGCACGTCCATTGGGCGGCCCATGGGCCGTGGTATGGTCCTCGTTCCGCAACGAGTCCCTCTCAACCGCGCGCGCTTAAACGCGTCGTTCCCTGCATTATGCGCGTCCGACAGGTTTAAGAAGAGGGTGCACACGGGCATGAGCGCTCGTTCACCCTCGCCAACCCCATTCCCCGCCGATTTCCAGTCCGTCTCATTATGTGAGGATTTCGGCCTGCAACCATGCCATAAGAGAAAGGCACCACCCCTATCCCCTCTGCTTGCATACAAGACATGCTCCCCCCTTCGTCTTTTTTCATTCCATTCATCCATCCAACCTTAAGTCTCCCTCTCCCACCCCATAGGGCAGACCTTTCGCACGCACTCCCTACCCCCACTCCCACTGACGTCTCGCATGCTTAACATAGTTTCAGTGAGACATCACGTCGCATTAATATTCGACGTATTTTTGCCTCATTATAAGGTTGTCAGAGAGAGATTTTTCCCTAGTTCGTAATAATAATCATAAAAACGGGATGGTAGGATTTTATTTTAATTTCAGCATCTGTAAGAAACATAAGTTACATGTGCAATTATTAAACAGCGCAAAAATATGGACTTATTCGTGTGTAATTCTCATTTATTATATTAATGTATCTACGCTAGTAAGTAGATAACCCTTACTACATTTAACCATACATATATATGGTTAAAAAATACTTTACTCATTTTTATCTCGTGCGATGAGAATGTCTTTGCAACAGGTTTTTTGCGACTTTAACAAAAATTACCACGAATAGTAATTGATTTATTTTAAAGTAAAAATTAATTTTTTTTACTTAAAAAGGGTAGAGAAAACTTACAAACTACTCACATTAAACATTTACGATTATATTAGGCGTTAGAAATAAAAAATTATCTCCCTGGAGTGCTTACGCGCACCAATTCCCATGGAAAACGGCTTTTGTATTTCGGCAAATATATCAAAAAGTTGTGCGGAAAGTGGCTACATTTTTGATACCCTTAAAAATGTGAGACTTTTTCCTTTTGAATGAGAATAATTCACTGAGCCGTATGTAAAAGGACATTACCTTATAAAGAAAACGATCACATCTCTCTAATGAGAACAAAGTATCATCCCCTAATCGTCATACTTATAAAAATATTTGTCATAAAAACTGTAATTTTAAGTGTAAAATCGTACGGTCATGCTTTCTAGAGGTACTATATTTAAAAAACTGAAGAATTTCCAACACATAGATCTCGCCAAAATGTTACAGCGCGTAGTTTATATGCTTTCTCAACTATTTTCATAAAAAAATAAATTAACCACTTACCGCAGTAACGTTCAAAGAATCGCATTACGTGAAGACCTACGGCGCAAAACAGAAGAGTCAAGTTGAAGACTTGCGCATGTAAGGCAATAGACAAGGTTCCTCACAAAAAACTCGTTTATAAATTGTAATCATGTGGAGCTAATAGAAAAATAGTGAATTGGATAAGGGACTTTTTCAGTGATCGAAAACAAAAAGTAGTTATTGATGGTTTCAGCTCTGATATGGTCGAAGTCACATCAGGTGTTCTTCGGGGAAGTTTGATCGGCCCTCTTTTATTCATAATTTATACAAATGATCTAAGTTCTCGAGTTAGCAGTAAATTAAGATTATTTGCAGACGAGAGAGTTATGTACCGTGAAATGAGCGAAGACGCGGACTTTGAGGTTCTGTCATCAGACCTTAACAACGTTCATTCGTGCTGCCAGGAGTGAAGGTTAGACTTTAATATCAGCATATGCACCACAGTTTACTTCCTGCGAAATTCATCACATAAATTCCATACCTATACTGTGGGTGGAGTAAACATAAAAATTTCAGATGCATTAAAATATCTTGGAATTACCTTAACTTCTGATATATCGTGGGGAACGCATAAAAAATATGCGGAACAGCATTTAAGAAACTAGGTTTTGTTAGGTGTATAATAGGAAGCTCCTCGGCTGATAAAGTAAGAGTGATGCTACTTTTCTCTGGTTAAGCCACACCTCAAATACGCAGTGAGCATTTGGAACCCTGGTCATAAAGATTTAACCTAAAAAATTAATAAAATACAAAGGAAAGCTGCGAGCTTCGTTTAAAACTGCTACGAACGGACATATAGTGTTACACAAGTGTTAGAGGGAATAAGGTGGGAGCCCCTAGACACTCGGAGGCTACACGCGAGGCTTAGGTAGCTTGAGAAATTCTGAACTGATGTTTTTCAGAGCGACATAGAGAATATTATCATGCCTCCTCACTACATCTCTAGGTCTCACAAAAGCGATAAAATAAGAGAAATACACTGCCAAACAGATAGGTACAAAAATCTTTCTTAACACTCCCTGCCATACTCCCAAGCGGAGGCTCGTAGGTTATTCTGAAGATGTAGATGTAAATGTATGTTTAGTTTACAGAGAATTTTATCAATTTAAATTTTTGACGTTATTAGTGTAATATAACTTACTGATTACCATCGCTAAAATTTAAAAATGAAATTTGAATATGGTTCTGTTGTAGCAGAGAAAAATATCGCATGAACTACCCAAAATGGACTCCTTACCTCAACTTCCCGCTTCTTCCCAGCCTCCCCTTCCCCAACCCACACTTGACAGATTTTCGCTACCTCCCTCCTACTACGCACATGGAATGGGGTGTCCTCTCTTGAGAAATGAAGCAGTCTCCCTTCCTTGGTTTGAGAGCGAGCTCTGCGTGATCGCATGGAATCTGAGGATTTAGTCGAGAAGGGAGCCCTTAGCCTTTTCGGGGAGGGTCGTGCCTCCCTTCCCCCTTTCTCAGGGTTCGCAGTGGGTTTGGGAGGGCGGTGAATGGATTTAGGATTCGGGGCGTGGGGGTGCGGTTTCGCAAAGGGTGGCGCGCGCCAGGAGTAGCAGCGAGGGGTGGGCAGGGTGGGAGGCTGTTGTGCCGCACTCCGCTTGTGCATAGTATGTCTGTGCTGGCGGGAGTTGAATGAAGATCTCGGAGGGGAATAGGGAACCGAAAGGGGCTGCCCCCCTCCTTACGCCTTCTATTCTCTATCTCTAGGGTTCCCCTTTAATTTAAAGGACTTCCTTCCTCGCACCACCTCCTCCTTCATGCCTCAATTCCCTTGAATTCTCCCTGAGCGATTCGCATTTTCGCCCGTTCTGTTTTGATGAACAACGCCTAATGCAAACAATGCGGCGCCGACGCGTGCCTTGCTTTCCAAACTCGAATGCGTCCCTCGAGCCTCTCCAGATCCGTGCATGATCAACTTCAGTTAAAGAAAGTTTTATGCTCTCACTATTACTTCACTTTCCTCTGTATGTATGGATTGATTTACCCAGAGCAGAGCAATTATATTAAGAGCCTAAGTACTTATCTATCTGTCAAATATAAGGCTATGCGTACGTACGTATGTTTTAGTTTTGGGGAAATGCTTCTGGTGTGCGCAAATAGATGGGAGGCTAGCTTCCATATGCGTTATCTACTTCATTTACAGGGGGCGGGCGTGTGAATTTTACAAAATACATGCATTATTCTATAAAAATAAATTTAAATAAATGAAGTGAATTCTAACGGAGATTTTATGTTATTTTTCCGAGAACTGTCCAGCCTTACATAAATGAATTTCTAAAATACGTCTGCAGAATAAACTACGTATTTTGTATGTTACCTTGGTGCAGTGCAGTTCAACAGCGAAAGCAGGGTTTTTAAAGACATAAAGATAAAATTAGTGTTTTGTTTATATTGTTAAATTGGAGTAGGGCACTGCGACGACAGTGACGAATCATGAGTGTGTGTTATTCATTTTTTTCGTAAGAGACGAATAGACTTCAGGGAATATTGACCAGCCGCCGCCTCCAACGTGCTGCGCACGGGGGGTTAGGTTTTGTGCCAGGCACGATCTGCCAATGAGGTGTAAGTTTTAGAGGTGGGAATTTCGGTTCATTTTGTGGATTCGGTTCATGGGATTTGATTCGTGGCAATTATTTGGTTCTTTAAATCGTTCATAATGAACCGAATGAACCAAATCCACGAGTGAATCTCGAATCCGTGTGAATCTCGAATCCAAGTGAATCTCGAATCCGTGTGAATCTCGAATCCATGTGAATCTGTCGACTTACTGTATTTCAAATATTAGTGTGCGAAATAACAAACAAAAAATTGAAGTGTGATGCTCCAATTCGGAAACACAAGACCTTTGACAAGGTGTTTCAAGGGTATTTACAGGGTTCTTATTGAACGATTTGGATTCGATGGATTTGAATCTTCCACACAAATCGTTCATATTGAACGATTTGGATTCGGCGGATTTGAATCTTCCATCAAATCGTTCATTTTGAACGATTCGAGTGGAAAACGTAGATTCAATTCATTCGGTTCATGCCATTGAATCATTCATTCTGAACGATTCATTCATGAACGACACGGCTCTAGTAAGTTTTATTTAATGTTCAATAAACTAAAGTATTTCTTTGGTCGCACGCAGTCTCTGCGGAAACTTTGGAAAAGGTTAAGGATCATGGTACACGTCATACGCATGCGTTAGTCGCGTCACTCTATATCACCGAGTGCTGATTCATTGAAAATGCCCTACTTTTAGCAAGGCTGGTGATCATTTATTTCCAACAGGGTTATATCAACTTTAAAATCAAAATTTTGCCACATTACCTCATTATTTATGTGCCTGAAGGGAAAGAAGGTATCTGCTTTCACGCAACTGTGATGATGGAACGTCTAGCGGCAGGAAAGCGTATTTACTGAATTATCGTCCACCTCCTTTATTTTTTTCTTAAAATGCCGACAACCCATTAAAAAAACTCACGCTTAGAGTAGTCACACATTAAATTACCGTTAATCTGTTTCAAGGGGTGGTTACGATCAGCGATGCCTGACGTGACGGAAAAGGAGAGTAGCTTTCAGTTTTCCGTTGACTTCACGTCAAGGAAGTGTGTAATACAATTAACAGGCGTGTCTGCGTCAATTGTTAGCCGTTTTTATAAATGGAGTAATAAGCGGTTGCAAAGTAGCTAATTTTTACATTATTTTAACAAAATGTTAATGATTCGAAATACGTATTGGCTAATACTGTGATATGTGGGTAAAACATGATGCGTTTTAAATTTTAAAAGTGAAATGGACAAAGTGGAAATGAAACTTAGTGAGAACTGATCAAGAATCGATTTGCTGACGTAGACGTGGAGTTACGGAATAATTGGACTTCCACATGATTCATTGATTGTCCCTCGACGGCACCGTCAACGTCCCGTTAACATGATAATTTACGTTAAATTACAATCACTTCGCGATTGCCAACGTCCGTCTCCGTCTCGTCGTGGAAGGTTGATCAAAATTACGACACATACCAGCTAATCTTCTCAGCTTGGGCTCAGAGTGAGTAAGACGAAGACGGTGTATACGGTATGTGAGTATGATGGCAAAAAGCAAGCCAGCTCCGTTAACATCTCGGGAACACCTGTGGATAAGAAGGATTCTTTCAGATACCTGGGTGCTGCAATAGAAGAGAATGGAGGCCTTGACCTAGAAATTAAGGACAGGGTATCTGCAGCCTGGTACAAATGGAGGTCAGTGACAGGTGTGACCTGTGACAGAAGGATGCCACCTAGGTTGAAGGGTCAGATATACAAGACCATCATTAGACCGGTGTTACTCTGTGGAGTTGAGTGTTGGACTACTATGAGTACACATGAGAGAGTATTACATGCAAGTGAAGTGCGCATTCTGAGATGGATGAGTGGGGTTACCAGAGCTGACAGGATTAGGAATGACCACATTAGAGGGAGTTTGCGAATTGCACCTACAACAGAAAAGGTTAAAGAGCGCAGGTTGAAGAAGTACGGCCATGTTGTTAGACGAGACGGTGAATATCCGGGGAAAAGAGTAATTAACCTGAAGGTGGAGGGAAGGAAGAGTAGAGGAAAGACAAGGAAAACATGGATGGAGTGTGTGAAGAAGGATATGTTGGAGATTGGTGCCAAAGAGGACATGGCTTTGAATAGAGCACGCTGGAGGTTGAAAATCCAAAAAGTTGACCCCATATAATTAGGATTAAAGCTAAGAAGAAGAAGAAGACCAGTTAATCTTCTCAGTCCTATTTTCCCATTGTAAAAGCTGTAGGATGGGGAAGAATAGGCAATGCGACCAACGCGGACTCATACAGCCCATGGGGAAGATCGTGAGTAAGTGCATTTCATTGAATAACCATTTATTCATAAATTTTTATCTTATGCATAGCACTTGATCAAGCTTGAGCCATACGATGCCATAGTTTGTGATGTTATCTGTATACTATAATGCTTTAATGAGACAAACCTTCCACGATTGCCTCGTTAGTTAGCATCAGTTGAGGACAAACGCTGTTCGTAATTTTCTTAATCAAGAGCATTACCCAGAGTGACACCCTTCGTCACCACCCATCCTCCCCAGCCCTCTCTCACCCCCACTCGCACCTCCGATGAGGTTTCAACCGACCCTACCGATCCGCCTTTGGCAGTCCCTCGGGGCGTTCATATTCCCGTCGACTGCACCAGCGTCATCAGACTGAGCGAGATTCTCCTCTCCCACCCCCCCCTCCCAAATTATTAATATGGTCGCACTCCACAATCGATGCTAGAGAGGCACTGAAATACGTTCGATCAGAATGCTAGATTGAAGCTGATCAAATTTAGCCTTCTCTATTTGACAATAAAGACACTATCTCTCGAGCACTGTTTTGTTTAGATGCCAGGCTCCAATATTGGAACTTTCCGATTCAATAATACCGAGGGAAACGAGTCACAAAAAGTGATCAAATTCCTTAAAAGTAAGAAGTCATATCTGTTTATAAGGTTGGGAGGTCACAAAAGAGAGCATATCGGGCAGTTTACACATTTGGTGGTATTTTGGTAGAAAATGCCTTAAGTGGTAGGGGCAACAGATGTAGAATTTTCCACGCTAGAGAAGCATTTTAAAAGAGAAGGGAATTCATTGGAATGGGTCTGGGAAGGGACGTCAAGGGACGGTGAAGGGACTGGGAAGGGACGGTGAAGACTCCTAAATGGAGCGTGGTGCATTATGGGTCGGAAACTTGGTCATAACGAAGGGAGAGTGTACGTAGAATTGAGGCGTTTAAGATGTGGGTTTGGAGAAGGAAGAAAAGGGTGAGTTGGGAATTACGAGGAGTGCGAACTGGAAATGGTTGGAGATGAGAAAAAGCTGGTGGTGGAGTTTTGGAGACAGCAGAAGGGGTGGATGGAGGACGTGTTGAAAGGGATACGATGCCAAATGGATGGGCTGTAAAAAAAGTTTTTGCTCGAATTGTGTTTTATAGATAATTACTTGAAATTTACTGTAATTGAAAATGACGATGTTCTAGTTAGAGTGTAGGGTGACTTCCACTTCACTCGGATAATTCTATGCTACAGTCATATATCCAACTGGCATTATAGAAGCTCCTGGAATAACCCTGTAAAGTCACAGGAGTTAAACGAGCAAATATGTGTAAGAATAAAGGAGTGCTTTTCACTAGAATAATGAGAAGAATAATGTTTAGAGGAGTATGGGTGGTGGAGTAACCCATACAGAGGGTAATCCCTGGGCCGAAGGTTTGCAAATAATAGGAAAATGGATGAAGAGATTAAAAGGCATTCGAATTTTGGAAGAAAAGTTGGTTGTATGTGTAAGATATCAAGAAATATATATATTAATTTTTCTAGGGAAGAAGAAATTGATGCACATGGGCATATTATGTTCAAGTGTGGTGTAGACCATGCAGTTGATGTTGAAGTGCACCTCTTAAGTGTCCGCGGCAAAAGAAAGATGGATGGAGTTAATAATGTGTACGTGATGACAGAATTTGAACGGTTGCTCCAATAATGGGTATGAATGAAAGGAGAGTGCATCGTTGGTTTAGCTACATCGAGAGAAGAGATGAGAGTCAAGTAAAGTAGAGTCATACACATAGAGTCAAGTAATATAGCAAATTTTTGATAAGGGAGAGAATGGGGTGAGAGAAAGCGGTAGGCTGAAGAAGTGATGGGTGAATAAATGAAAAATCAACGTGGCTTGGTATTTTCTTTCGCACAGTTTCATTGCATAGTCTCGCACAGTTTCTTCAGGAGCCATCTTCACCTGAATTTGTCACCCATACAATGAAACCGATCATTCAAAATAATACTGTGCGGAAAAAATTTCCAAGTCACAAGGTATTTCATAATGTATTACCATGAAGTAGAATCCGAAACCATGGAATTTTAGGTAGAATGTGGTGGAAGAACCATAAGACGATTGAAGTGATTTTAGTTTTTGCGAATATTTGCCTGAAACTTAGCTCTACTAAGTACTCTGATTAGGCATATCTTTTTAATAAATGCGAAAAAATGTTATCATGCCGATTTATTTCCTTTGCAATTCATTGCTATTTTAAGTCGAATACAAATGGCACTGGACATATATTTTGTAAAATAAAACGACTACATGTGAACAGATTTTCATCAAAAGTGTACAATGCAACTAATAGAATCGGAATTGGTGTACAAGGACGGGGCAGTAGTGAGGAAATTATAAAATCTCTGGCGACTTTCTGAGTCTAAGGCCGAGAATGAAACTCTTTTGGCTGTTCTTTCCACAAAAGAGAGATATATAAATGTTGTGAATGTTGTTTTTATTACCTTATTAACTATTTTATCGTAATTATGCTTGTTTTATTACATCAAATCATTTAAAATACTGTCAGGGTTTATTCATAGTGCATTTTCAAAGTGGTCGGATAGTTATAATTTTGCAGGAACATCATCTTGAGGAATAAAAGGTTATTTACTAAAATTGACATTTACAACGCATTTAGAACCAAAATGTGTGCCCATAGCGATATTTCTGGAAAGAAGCAGAAGTGAACTTACTCCGAGCAAGAATGGTCGACCCTTTAGCAACAGCATCCAAAGATGTGGCTGTTGTTGTTTCTTAGGCACTATACTTCGCATAAGAGTATGAGCCCCGCGCGTGGATTCAACACTTCTCTTATGAGCTGGGATTGGGTACATTCTAGCGAGTCCCCTCATCCTCCTGATCCTCTTAATAAAGCGGGCTACTGGTTTCGTATCATTTATCCCCTGCCTGTAAAGGAAAAGGTTGCCGTTTTACATGGTAATGGAGAATGAAGAAAATTGGGAAGCAAAGGAAATGTGCGGTTGCGTGAGACTCCCCGACACGAGATTCATCCGGTGGAGTCATTCCAGGGAAGCCTTGTTTAAATATGCTAATGTAACCTCCCAAATTTCTCATCCCTCCCACTCGCCCAATATCTGATCTCCTTGAAGCATGAGAATAGCAAATTTGAAAAGCAGCAACTCGGTGACCCACTATATTCATGAGACACTACCAGAGTGCCTTATGAATGTAAGTGGGTTTGACAGCACTTTGATGAATGAGGGAGTATTCGGATGGTAATATTTAAGGCTTTTGTAAACTACGAATTTAAACCTTGACCCACATTTTCCTTCGCCGTGTCAGCTACTATAGCACTTAACTGTAATTATACCTATGGAGTGGCAATGCAATAAAATTTAGGAGCTAGCTCTAATGAATTTAAGAATTTTAAAAAGCATGTAATGGGAGTACCAAGCGCCCACTATCCAAGATATGATTCTTAAGATACAACGTAATTGAATTGGTTATCCCAATACATAATCCAAAAGGATTTTCCAAATACTGGCCATTACAAGAGAGTGAAGAAGAAGAAGCAATCGGGCACTCAAGGAGATGAAAGGTAAGGTTATGTTTTGGAATACCAAGTCTAGTAATGTTTTTCCTCTTTTTGCGAAAGGATAAAGTCTAACAAAGATACAACCTGTCGGTATGTTCAAAAGTTTCTCATTTTTTCGATTTTTCTTTTTTCTGGATGCCGTATGATGCAAGAAATGAACCCAAAATTCCGGCAAAAGGCTAGGACGACTTCAATGCTTTAGGAGTTTTTAGTGGAATTTTCAAGGTTCTCTTGAGTGCAAGACAGGAAGACAACCAAAGGCGAGAAAAAAAATTTAACTCATCGCTACCAAAACTGACTACAAATGGGTCCACAATACACAAATTACTCTCGCGTTAATGGTAAAAACAAGTCACTATTATCAACAAAACATTCCCCCATTATTTCCAATGTAGTGCTTTTATTAAAATTTTGTCGAAAAAGTGTCCAGAAAATTCTTGAATGGAAATGGTAAAGTTGGTTTTATTGGTTTATTAACATTGGATGCTTAATTTTTAATTCTGCACACCGTTTTAAACCATAACTTTTTAACCATAAAGACCGCCTTTAAAACCGTATAGAAACCAAGTATTTTTTCTCCGCAGAATTCTGATACTCTTGCCTTCTGATACCCAGAATATGTTCTATATTGAAAGAAAAGTGGCAAAATAATTCCAATATGTGTATAAATGCAATTAATGGGTGAATAGATAACCCTAATTTCGCAAAGCTCAAAAACAGGAAAAGTTGTGTTAACAGTAAGTGATAAACAAAATTATCAAAATTGAAAGAAAAAGCGACAATTGTTTTAAAACTATAGAATGGTATTAAATCGTGAATCAGTGAAAAATTATCGGTAACAATTACAAAATTACTATTATTAACATTGAATATTGTTAAAAAAAAATAGAAGGTACTAAGTTCCTTTCGTGAATGAAACTAAAACAAATATTTAATACGAACGACGATTGTTTTCGTTATTGTTTCGCTGGCGTTCGGAAAAAAACAAATTGTTAAAGCGATACTTGGCTTCATATTTTTAAAAGAAACATTGAACTTATTCATGTTCACGCTTCTACCCTACGACCCATCGTAAGTGCTCGCGCCAGTCTAGCTCTGGGTGTCATCGAAACGCGCAAGCCCTTCCACCGCATCAAAGTTGTAGACAGAGAGAAGGGATTTCAATAATAAAATTGCATAAATATTTTTAATGACTAAATCCTGTTTTGACACATGCTTAAGAATTTGATCACCACCTGTACGACAGATGGTCGCGGTACAAGGATTAGATGACGTATTGAGGCACGGGGTACTTCATTACCGAGGTGTGGACACTGACGGGGTGAAGACAGACGAGGGAGGGAAGGAGATGCCGCGCGGATGGAGATGGATTTGGAAGACCCCGAAGCGATGGAGAGGGTGCGCAGAGGGCAAGGTTAACCCGCGGATGGTTGAGAGGACGTGTTGGGGAGAGAGACGGGAACGGCGGCGAGGGGTCGCCAAGACGCCTCCTCACAATCACCCTCGTTGGGGGAAGACACGGGCGCGGGGTGCGGTGCGAGGGACGATGACTCAGTTTCTTGCTCGGCTGGGTTGAGCGAGAGAGGGAGACCTTGTATTGAATCGTGTTGGGATCATAGGGTTGAAGGGTTGATCACCTCCGCGCCATCCCTCTGCCCCCGGGGGTGGTGGTAGAAGCGCAGTTGAAGCGGGGGGCGAGATGATGTTTGATTTGAATCGCGCCCCACCACCCTCACTCAACCCTGCATCACTCGCACTCCCCCGTAGTATGGAAGGGAAATGGTAAAACATTCGTCCCTTGAAGGAAGCAAGTATGCGTGTTGGTTGTGCCTTCTCCATCCCATTTACTTCCCGCCTCAGCCCACAAACCCTGTACCCATTTGTCAGAATCAAGCTTACTCTGTAGCGCACCAGCTTTGCATCTCATCGATATCATTGCCACCGCCGAAGAATAGCCTTGCATACAACTCGCGTCACTATATCTGGTAAAATATTGTCACAACAAATGTGAAATAATATCTTCTATTATTCTTCTTACTTTATGCTGAGTGGGTTCCAACGTACTTCAATGAAATGTCCAATGAAATATTTTATTGGCTTACTTGAAAGTTATTATAATTACCACTTATTGACCGCTTTTACGATTATGCTCCAACCTCCTTAATCTAATAGTTCAAAGGCATCAGCGGTAGACACGTGCCAAAGAAACAAAGTCAAAGAATTCTCATTCGTTCTCGCTGATGGCTGTTGCGCTATCTTACGTTCAACGCTGGAATGTAACGGTGAAGTTGAAGTACTGAATAGTGAACCGCGGGCACTAAAATAATTAATTTACCATTAAGGTATAAACTGCGACACAAAAACTTCGCGCTATGATTAACGGTCGAAAGTTATTTAGAGCATTCTAATGAATGACGAATATGGAGAACTTTTCCTTTGAATACTGTTACTTATAAATATACTCACATCCTCAAAAATTTCGAAGAGAATACTCTTAAATCAGTGAGGTTCCATGTGTAGGTTGATATTACTTTTCAAGGTCTAACGGATTCTATGAAGTGATAAATATGGTGATACGTACACATGTAAATCCAACCATTACGCCAGATTTTTCGGAGTAAGCCAAGTCAACGACTTTAATAATAGCCGTTTTTCCTGAATACTGGCTCTCTTATCACAATTTCCGGCATAACACCCTGATTTCACAAACCGCTTTTGCTACCCTTACAATCAAACATTGCTTTATACACGCTCTCCTTCTCTAATGATTTGTTATATTCCTACTCTTTGGAGTCTCTTCAATTGCATTTACTTTTGATTTTCACCGACTACCTCTCCCTCTCACACTACTCGATCCAATATCTTACTTATTTCTGTTATTCGACCCTCTTCCTTTCTCTCCCCACATGGCCAAAAAAACGAGACAAACTTCCTATACACGTGTCCATTACTGGAGCATCAAATTCACACTCTTTCATCATCCACTCATTTCTTACCCTATTCATCCTACTTATCCCCGAAAACACTTGTCAGATATCCCATTCCCTTGCATTTAACACACTTTTATACATAGGTATATGCGGTACACTGACATATCGGGACGCCAATATGCCGGAAGTTTTCTTTAATTGGTGAAGAGCACTAAAAAATGGAAGAGAGGATTTCTAAGATCGATGGTCGGGGATTTCAATCACGCCTTTGCTTCAACTACGCACGAGAAGCGCTAGTGGAGTAGGAGGATGAATCGATCGAATTCCAGTAAATTGACACTGTTATCTCGCCGCTCAAAGCGAAAGGGTACGGACAAAAAACGTATATAATATAGAAATAAGATAATAGTTACTTGTATTTTGATATCTCATCACTGCACTTTATATACTACTCACACTCAAATGGATTATTTTTCTTTTGGTGGATGCATCTCAAGAGAGTCTTCTTTCCAATGTAAATGGGTTTCGGGTTTCTCGGCTCGAGTCCTTCCATTGGGCGCGCCCCGGCATTGGGCGGTTTACGTACGGATGATTACTCGCAATACTTTTGACTCCTGCCAAAAAAGCGTAGAACAACGCTAAACTTGCTTCAAATTGATAGAACTCCTTAGAAGTGAGGAAAACTTGCTAAGGAGGAGGACTTTACGAGGAAAAAACAATGTAAACTCTACGGCTGAGTAACTTCCCGGAGTTGATGAGAGAAATTTTATTATTTTAAAAAGTAGAGGCCGTCCGGCGCGAAAACGGACGAAAACTTTGGCTTCCCTCACTCAGCGCGAGGGAAGGCATTTCATTTCTCACCTAAGATGGAAATTCCTACCCTTCCTCCTCCCGCATCGTCCCCCCGCGGCGTGAAAAAGAGGAGGTAGCGCAATAATTTCAGAGTTGAGTCCGTCGGGGTCGAGTAATTATGCAAATTCTATGCTGAAGGGATATACTAGTGGGAAGAGAAGGGGCTGAGTGTTAGAAGGTGATAAGGGACTAGATGGAGCAGGCTCCCAAGGGGCGTTCACCGACCACCTTCTCCGATGATTTGACACAGGAATACCCACTCCAGTGCGACGACCCCATCTTCCGGTCTCATTGAATCCATTGAGTAATTAACGGCGCATCGTTCTCCAACTTGGCGGAGTTGGACAGTGTGGACGATCAAGAGACGGGTCGAATATTAAGGTTGTGGGTCAGTACAAGGTAAGAGTAAGGAACAGTCCACCAATACTCGGAAGGATGAGGGTGGGAAGAAGGGCAGATATGTCCTTTCCGTAAGCCCCTCGGTGATTGCACTCATAACAAGTGCCGCGAATCTCGTATTGTCATCGGAAATCAAAAGGAAGGGAAAAAGTAGGGTGAGGATAGTTTGGAGAACGGGATAATAGGAATGGTATTACCAAAAAAAATAACGCTCCAAGCCAACATAAACGCCGCGATCTCCACCACTTCCCACGGGCAGCCCTCTCCAAGCTAACTGCCACCCAAGAAATGACCTCTCGTCGAATATACACTTAAATCGACACCGATGCCACTCCACGGCCGGAACGGCAATTAGATAAAGAAAAGCAGCCTAACGGGAACGTTTGAAATTGGCAGCAGCAATCAAATGTTTCAAATTTGCTCGATAGGATCAATTTTGACCTGACTGCATTCATCTGCGAATTAAGACTGGGTCCAGTTGCAATAAAATATGTACCTAATGGGTAAGAAAGTGTTCACGACAAGGAAAACTACAGTAATGAACAGTGATGGTATTCTGAACAAAATGTCTCAAGATATATTAAAACTGTAACATGGATCTTTTCACCACATGATTTGGAAACTTGATTTTTGCGATAAGGGGATGCACATCCACTAGGGTTTGGAGATGTCGAGATGGAGAAGCAGGAGAGTGGCAAGTAAGCACTGGTGAAAGAACGATGGAGAATGTTGAGTTTGCCAGGTCGAGTAGGGAGAAAGAGAGGGTGAGAATTTCGGGGACGAATCAAGAATAGACAGAAGATTCGAGGAAACCAACATACCCATGTGCAAAACAAATAGTTACCCTCAGAAACTTAGAAATATCCACAAACAGCCTCTGCTCTGTATTGGGATTAATTCCCACAGCAAGTATTGTTCAAACGGAAGGATTACAATTGCAAAATATTTCCCAACGTACGCTATTATCGGCTTCACAACCCAAGTTTTTTTGCGATCCTGCAAAAGTTAATTCGGTGGATGATCATTTAATGTTTTTAAAGTTAGAAATCAATTATAACTACACTCGGTTAAACTTCTTACGAAATAAATGTTAGAAGTGACTCATTTTTAAATACGGTATTTCTGGAGAGCATACCCGTACCATTTTTCATGAATAATGGGTCATATTCTTAAGCAAATATCTCGAAAATAGTGAAATAAGAGGCTGATATTATACTAAAATTGGTAAGGAGAAATGTTATTCTTTGTGATCTAGCTAAATTCATTGAATTCCAGGTGAAATTATATCTTGCTCATTCTATCTCGAGAGATATCAAGAGAAGGCATTACATCAAACATGATTACATCATTCGCGGCCAAATATGAGCTCTCTTACCGTTTATTTCCAGCGCTCTGTAACTGTTATTCCCTTTCTTTCGCCGTAACTCATGAGGTCACGAGATCTGTGAAATCCCTACTCTTCCTGCCCATTACATATTATTGAAAGAGTGAACAGACAGCAGGGGCCATGATCGGTGGGATTGAGGGCGTGGTCCATTATGAGGAGGAAGAGGAAGCAATAAGCAATGGCATGGTATGCTAAGTAGGCAGCGGGATAAGGACAGGGCTTCCGTCCACTATGGATTGGAGGGATGCTGTGGGGCTGAGGTCGCTAAATACCGTAGACCTGTGCACCTTCGTTCTTTCAGAGCGATGGACGGGGAGGGTTTAAGGGTCCAACCTCCGTCCTTAATATACTTTGCCCTCTCCGCCTCCGCCCCTCACCATCGTCGTATGCGTGGGGGAGGGTTTCGTGTTGCGGGGGACAAAGCTTGGAGAGGCAGAGGTGTGGGTGGCGACTTCATCCCGGGCGCTCATTTCGTGCGGTGCCTTCAATTGAAATCGTCCGAGGGATGTGGGTGGGTGTGGCGGGAGGGAGCGGGGCGTGGAGGGGAAGGGGCGATGGTGCGTGGTGGTCGGGGATGGGTGCGGCAGGGGTGCGGTCAGCGGCGGGGAGAGAGGATCAACGTGCTCGTAAGTAATTGCTATGTGCGCCGCGGGGTGGCAGCGATGGCCTATGCGCAGTGAATTAGGTTAATGCAGGGAAGAGGGCGAGGAGGGATTTGGCAAGGGGGTTGAGTGGGAAGGGAGGGTGCAAATGGAAGGGGTGAAGAGAGGGTAGAAGGTGGACGATGGAGGAACGGGACAAGTGGAGGTGATTGGCGGTGAGTGACAGGATTGGACGATTGGAACTCAGTTCCTCCGAACTATCCAATTTTTTTAAATTCTGCCCATGGACCACCCCCAGTTCAAAGGTTGTGAGCAAATGCTATGTCTTTCTATTAACCACTCTCGCAAGATTCAAAACATTGCCCGCCATAGCTTTCACCTGTTGCCATTGTGGACCTTAGCGTCTAGCCACCCTTAGATACCACCTTAAGAGCTAAATCTAAGCTAAGTCCAGCACTCCACATTTAATTGACAGTTTGAGCCTTAAAGAGAACACTGTAGTCAAACTTACTCTTCGTGTGCTCACCTCCTGGCCACGTAGGTGACTGTTTTCAATGCCGTGGTAGAATTTTTAAAGTTATTCTAGGGAAAAATATTTACATTGCAAGACTCGAAGAGCTTCAGTCAATACCCGGCGATAGCACTACGTTACGGTTCCTGCTGCTATTGGCAACGTCGCACCTTGGGATAACGGACATTTACATGGGCGACATCTCCGTAAGAGCCCAACCTCTCAGCCTAATGTGGAACGGACAAATTATGTTGTATGGAACTCGCACGAGGTGTGGGTCTATCCAGGTGCAGTCACTCCTTGTCAAGTTAATCCTAAATCACTGTGCACGGTGCACTTTTGTTTGAAGCAGTGGTTCGCGCTAAGGTATTTGTCCTATAATTCTTTTTGACCGCGAGATTACCTTAGGAGCCGGGTATGGAGGATCTTATGCTTTAATGTGCCTGTAGGGGTAATTGTGGGTCATAGAGTACACATTTTAATACTTTTGCAAAAGTAAATTGAAAACATTTTGAACCACATATCAATTATATGAGCCTGTTTATGTGCTGGAACTCACCAAACAGGCACTTACGGAAATGATAGAAGAACTAAACTTTGATATTTTTTCCTTAAAAAAAGAATGTGATGACAACATTTTTAGCGCTTATTAGAGTATAAGCGAGGTATTTGAAATTTATATGAAATCACATTGAAATATTATATATTTGAATATTGTAATTGGCGTGACACATTGATACTTGTGAGCAGAAATTGTAATAAGAATCAATGTATTTTTTGGCGTTTATAAGAAAGTCTGTGCATAAGAAATCCGAAGATTCCAGTGAAATCGAGTGGAACTTGAACAAAATGAAAAAGTAAAACGCGCAATTTTGCACAAAAATAACATTTACCTCCGACCTGGGTTTCGACGTTGATTCATCATTTGCAGATGATTTGTAGATGATTTGACATGTGGGCTACATACCAAAAATCATTGCAATGCCAAGGAAACAAATCGATATAATGAATTTTTCCCTTATCATTAAATGCCGCCACTAATGAGAAAGCAAATGCAAAAATTCATGCAAATCTGTTCATGAAAAAAAATCACTTCAATCACAAGTCTTTCTGCTGAACAGTCACAAATCGGACGTATCCGTCCAGCCAATCTCGGCCCGAGTCCTCACCTTCGCGTCAGCTCTCTTTTTTTATATTATTTTACCCACTGCTAACTATTTCCGGAAGAGCGAAACGTTAAGATATATGATGACAGATAACATTTAAAAACGTTGCATACGTGTGTTTTGCGGCTGACGTCCAACACATCAATGACAGAGTATTGAAGCAACTGCCTGACCGCCGATATTATAGAAAGAAGCCTCGATCATGGAGGAAAAAAAGCCCCGATGAAACGCTATATTAAGAAGAGCTGCTGATTGAAATAAATCCTTCCGCAATACCTCCGCACTTCCTTATGCTTTGAGTTGGTGCGACGATTGCGCTAATCCGTGAAATAGTCTGAGAACAAGGTTTATACCCCAAAACCCGACAGCAAGATAGCCACCTTTCCAGCTGCAGCATAGACGTCAAGCTCTCAAATGGTTCCCTCAGAGGCAAACGGGTATTCATTCTTAAGATTGCCTTCGTCAGCGAAGACAAACGGAAGCCTTTCACACTCCGAAGACGCCAAGTCGCCGTCGATACGACCATGAACATAGCTCAATCCATGCATCATCTGTGACGTATTTGTATTAGCCAGTGCTTTCTCATGGCCATATGTACATGCGTGGCCTTTTTTAACATGAATTCACAAGCCCTATTTCCAGGTGATCTCCATTCGGAAAGTAGTAAACGATGAGGTGTACTCCAAGAATATTGTGTTCAGTGATGTCCATCGGATAAAAACTCTTGTTTTCTTAGCATTACTTTACAAAGTAGCTTTTGTTTTTTTTAAGCAGTCGTGGTTTTTCCTAAGCTATCGAATCAATCTATCAGCAATATTGATTCTTCCTGAAAGCATATTTTCAAAGTAAGCAGACCTCGTTTCCCTCAATGATAAAAAATTTTGTTTTTTCCTCCAATTTATTCCAGATGGTACAACTAAGTAAACTCGCTGAGTTCAGCCATGACTTAGGGGAAATTCATTTTGATGGTGAAATAGGACTCTTGATATTTTTCTGAGATTTATTTTATATGGCACAACGAGTTTTGAACCCTAGGCGTCGTCTTTAAGTATCCGTTCTCTTTTGTTAGGGCTCCGGTTGTGGCAGGGCCTGCCATACTAGCCCGAAATTATAAATTCAGCCTCCAATTAAGCTCTCTTTTGATTTAAGGGGTAGAAATAGTGTTAATTTTTATATTTTCATAGAATATATCCACTTCTGCGGGATCACATTTTCATTTTTATATTTCGTAAATAGAAATCAGCATTTTTTTCTTTTGTGTACAAATCTCCAATTTTGGCTTGACTCCAACTCCCCACCCCCATTCCGTATGGTACCAAGGGTTCCTCTCGTGTACCCTTTCATCCTCCATAAGGGGACATAGGGTGGCCAGGGGAGTGGCAACGCCTTAAAAAGGGAAAGGACGTAACACACAAAAAAATTAACTCCTTTACCTCCGACACGTCCCTTTCACGGACAAGAACGACCCTCGGGAGCCATTCGTGCCACTTCGCCCTCTGCCACCGCCTCTATATGCGTCCCCAGACTCCACCCATCTCGCCAACCCGCCCCTCTCCTCTCCCGACGGTAATCGCTATTAACCCTTTTTCACCGCCGCCCGTCGAGATGTCAGAGGGTCAAGGGGGCGACTGCGAAAGGGAAGAGGGCGGGCCTCGTCTCATTCAGGACGAGATAACGAAGGCATTTAGATCAGAGGAGGGGAGAAAAGGGTTTTCTCACTCCTCTCCCTCCTCCCCCCCCCAACACCATCCCCACGTTCCACGGAAATCTTCCCCCACCCCCTCACACCCTTTCCCTTCCCCCCGTTTTATACGGAACCCCTCGCTCCACACCCCTCTCTTCCTCTCCTATTTTCTCCTCAACGGAAAAAGTCAATCTTTGATAAATAAATTAAATAATACAATGCAAAATTTAAAATAAACATCACGATATGATTTTTGAAAACCCTGAAGACTGACCTGTTTGGGGTTCGCATAAATCCTACTTTGCAATTTTAAGCTATGCATGACAAGTCACACTTCATATGCATATATTTCCATGAAAGCAAGTAAAAGAATTGGTACAAAAATGGCTTGAAAGAGACGTGATCACGTATCAAAAATCCTCGTCATCGTCTCAGTTCACCTCTTTCGCTCTTTCCTTCCCCCTCCATAAAACCTCTAGTTGTATTATATTTCTTTCTCCTCGGACCACCATTTTATCCTCCCCTCCAAGTATGAAGACTTTATGTTTAAGCGATATTTTTCCATGTGTATATTAAAAACCATATTCGAATATTTTTTATTTCGGCGGCCGTAAGAAGCATAAAGTAAATATTATTTCTTAATGGAGCAAAAATGCTCTCTAATTAATTGCTTTCTCAGCAATTGGCCAAACATGTACAAATTAGCCTTTAACATGACTCATTTTTTCCACTCCGTACGGTGAACAACAGATTTTTTTATGATCTGCGAAAATTGCTACGGTGGATTATCGATGTACTTCTTAAAGTAGCTCAGCATACACGCAAATACACACTTTTAATTTTCTGAAGAGTTGAATACTTCGGATAATCCTCATTTTTTTATTAAGTCTCTCTGAATTACATAGCGTAACATACTCAACAGTATTTATTTTTTTGGGATCATCTAAAAAAATGTCGCCGTAGGTGGCTGATAATTTATACCTGGTATAACTGGTAACTTTGGAAAGGCGATATATTTTAAACAATTAGAAATTTGTTTTTTGAGATGCGCTGCTTGCTGCCCATTATTTGTGTTAAAAATGGGCAACACGTAGATGATTCCGAAAACAATTTTGATAGGTACAAAGAAGTAGCAAGAGTCTTAGAAGTGTTGAGCTAAAAATGGGCAACAATAGATACTGTTGAATATGGTACGCTACGTAATTCAGAGAGACTTAATTTTTAAAAAAAATGAGGATTCTCTGAAGTATTCAACTCTTCAAAACGCGAAATAATTGACTATTATACACATATTGATTCATTCCTACAGAAAGCAATACCATTCGCATTTATTTGAGTTCATTTTTCTGAAGCCTGAGAGCCATTAGTGACGATATCAACAATACGCACAAAAATAAGCTGGCTTTAGAATTGCCTTGCACTTAAGAGTAGGTAAGCATCACACTGTACTCTCTTTCAGATTTTTCCGAATGGAATTCATTTCGCTTAGTTTACTCTGCAACAAAAGCATCTTTTCCAAACCGAAATGAAATTGGAACCACGAGTACGTCCTACTAAAAATTTCCGTGAATAGCAGGAAGATTAATGAATAGTATTTTACTACGACTCCTTCCACCCGAAAAGCACCGGAGTGAGGCTCGGCGACGCGTGAGACTTCGGAGTGTGTTTGACGGCCGCAAGAGAAAATCCCCCTCATTCTCCTCTACATTTCCCTTCGAAACTACACTCTCCTACTAGTATTATTTTCATTAATTCACATAAGAGAGACGGGGGGGAAAGGGAAATGGAGGACAAAGAATAGAGAACTCTTTAGCGTGACTCCCTCCTTCTCCCGTGACTCCGTGCGCGAATCGGCGTGACGCGCGGGTTTAATTGGCCGTGACACAACATCAGCGGTACACTCTCCGAAAAATGCACCCTCGCCACGACTTCCCCTTGCCACCGCAATCTGCTATCCCTCTCCCTCCCTCCCTCCCTCCCTCGCCGCCATCTCTTGTCTTGTACTGCACGGGGATAATAGAACGAAGGAATAATAAAGAGTGGTCGGTGAGAATCGGGAGTTGAGGCTTCCGCACGTGTAGGCGCTCTCTCCACAACCATAATCACCCTCATTACAGGCTACGCCGACCCTATGATCACTTCTAGGGGAAAATTAAATCTTCAAAGCAATTCAAGTTTTCATTTTATTTTTCGTATGATTTAATGCATCAAAAGAAATGAGATTTCAAAGAGGTAAAAAAATATGAAGTTATTCCAAAGAGGTTAACTAAGAAAAAAAATTTAAGATGTCAACTTTTACAAAACCACTCGATTTGACCAAATCGAGTGGTTTTGTAAAAGTTGACATCTTAAATTTTTTAATGATGGAATACCACCAAGTGAGACTGACGAAAGTGATTGAGGTTAACTAAGGGTCGCAAAGCTGGCTCGCCTACATGTGGTGTACGCTTACACGCTAAAGGAACAAGCACTTCTCTTGGCACATTGATTTCCTGGTCAACACACATCATCTATCCTTCGAAGCAATTTTTATGGTGTGATGGAATTGAATTAGTTCTCCTCATTATTATTTTGTCATCTGGCGAATGGTGACAAATTTCGAGGAAATGGAGAAACCCGAAAGTGAAAAATTTTCCAACATGCAAATAGAAAAATCATTCTCATTCCTCAAATCACCGAACCTGGAGGCGTCGATTTCGCACCGATTGCTATAGCTACAAAGCAACCGAGGCATTCTCCGCTGTGGATATTTGTGGGTTTAAAATGATCAAGGTATACAAGATTACTGTACACACTATATAACGAAGTAGCCCAAAGCATGCACTAGGCGCCACAGGTCGCAATTTCAAAGCCAAACTTTGAGTACGATGAGGCGATCGCTCTTTCTCACTTTTTTCGCACTTGTGGCTGGCCACTTAAGTTCGCCATTCAGGGATAGTCCGTTATGAAATATACAGAGGTGTCAGTTATAAATATTATTAGCTCTTAGTACTGCGTAGCAATATTTACCGCAAATCAAGATTATAATTTACTTCAAAAAGAGTTGCCAACCTTAAACGATTAAAGACCTTTGCTACGAGTTCATCTATGCCTGAATACCATCAGGTCAAAAGTAAAGACACAAAAAGCCGATAAAAATACTGTGAGCTCTCAAGTTGTTCCGGAAAAATAATTCATTCGAAGGAGAACTCGGTTTGGAAGGATACGTAATTCAAGGGAGATGGCAAAACGTTTTCCTGCACTTTCTTGCTGAAACTGGCGGCACTCCTTCGCCCCATTCGTTTTTTCTCGCACACACAGGGGGCAGCACCAAACAGAGGAGACATCGACGCTCAATCCACGACTAGGTTGCAAGAGCACTCTTTCCCTTACAATCACTAAAGCACGTCACATTCAGAGATAACCGGCAGGTCACTCGCCCTCCTTTACCCTCAACGGTCGCGGCTCGACCAACCATCCCTTAATACTCCCCTCTCTTATCAGCCAACTCCGCCATCACACAGCGCCAAGGCTTAATTACCCAAACATTACAGCGGCACAAACATTCTTGTACGACATCGACAGTGACTCACGATACGAACTGAGTATTCAAATGCTGTAAGGTACTCAGCCTCGACGACATGTGAATACTTGGGCCACGATAATGTTATGTGATGCTATGCGATGTAGGTAAGAAATATTTCAACACAATAAATAATACAATGTTCACTTTTCTCATCAAAATATATTAAAATTGGAAATTAATTCATTTACATCACGCATCGACGAATTGACACGACGAGATACGATACACTCTTTACGTCAAAATGCGATATTCGAATTCTGATACCGCACCGAAGCCACATTTCGAGCCCTTTACCTCCGTCCGTGTAATAGGGGAACGCCTTTTACCCTGTTCTCTCCCCTTGTCCATGAAACCCTTTATAATAATAATCCATCTCTCGATCGTCGTTGAGGGGATTCCTTACCCTGGCCCACCCCTTCTCTCTCTCTCCTGACCTCGGAATCAAATAGGAGAGGAGAGAACGAACCCCTTGATGATCTTCCTCGCACCCCCTGCCACTTCCCTCACCCCAGAAACCCCCTGAACACTCTCACCGTTCCGACCAAAATCCCTGAACCCCTTCCTCCTCCTCCTCCCTCCCCACCACATCTCGAACATCCCCTCTCCTCAAAACGACCCAATTTAATTACTATTTTAATTAACGGGTGCATAAACGTGAGGAGGAGGATCTCTCGCCATACATCCCTCCCTTCGGCCTCTTCGCGTCTCTGTTTCGGGGTCTTTGGCGCGGTAGGCGAACCCTCGGGGGCGAGGGGGAGGAGGATACGGGGAACGACAGGGGGGCGGGGACGGAGGGAGGGGCCTAGGATGCGGGAAGGGTTTGTATCAGAGGTGGAGGTTGCGGGAAAAGGGTCGTTTAGTATTGGTGAGACGAAGTGTCGAGAGCCGAAGGGGTCGTTAGAGACTATTGCTTTGCACGGGAATGAGTTAAGGGTTTTGAGCACCAGTTGAAGAAAAAAAATCTCAATAGCCTGTTTAAGGAGGTTCCACCACGACTGCGTTAGTCAGAGAAAATGCTAAATTCCTCCTCATTTGTTTGATTAGAATAAATCTGATTCCATTTATAGGATGGGCTATGCTTTTAAAAACCAAAACTAAGGTACGAAATATGAAGATAAGTCAACACATAAAATCTTTTAAAAGGGGACTTTTCCTAACCGTAAGAAGCGACTGAAACGCTATTCCTATTGAATTAATTTATTTTAAGTTCAATCATAACAGTAATTTGCAAATGACATGAAAACAAAAATAGTTAGACGCCTTTATTTCCTTTTAATTGCAGTTATCGAGAGTTTTCAGTACTTGAAAAGTTTTCCGAGAAAATTCGATTTTTATAGAACGCCAGCAGCTAGTTTCTGCCTTAGTTAAGAATGATCCAATATATTTCAGCTCCAATGAATATACTATCGAACGGGTGTCCATACATAGAACCATCAGACTTATGCCAGAAGTGGATGAAAGACATGGTTCTGACGATTCAGGTTTTGTTCAGAGGACGGACCCTCACACTAAAGATCAAAAAACCATCGCCAAAAATTCCTGAGTTTCAATTGAAGATGAAATTCTAGTGCAATCCTCTCCAAAATCATGCAAAGCGAGGGCATCGGCCGTCAAGTTTCGGCACCGCTGTAAGGGATTGGCTGAAGTGAAGGTAACTTGCCTGGAGGGTAGAGGGTGGCCGGTCACGTAACACGTGAGGCAAATTTCCGTCGCAAGCCTCCTTCCGGAGGCTCAAGTACTTCACGTGTTTTCCTCACGCAAATTTGCCTCACTGATTTTGTCTCACTGAATCTCCCACCTATCCAACCCACCCCGAGAGGCAATAGGCGTGTAGCGAGGGATCAGTGGTGTTAGATAATTTATAACCTCCGCCTACTCGAACAATGGAGGAGGACTGCGGTTATTGTCGATTTTCTGGAAAGTTTCCGGTGGTCAGTTGGATTCCACCCGTCGATCCTCAAAATCCTAGCCTTCCCTCGACCCACGACGGACTGCAAAGCCCGACCGCTCAGCGGGGGAGAGGGTAGAGGAACTTGGCCACCTCGAATATATGTATTTTAAACTTACCAAAATGCTAAATACAGCAACAAATAATAGATGCTTTCGCTATTGTTATTACACGATAAAACTTGTCTTTTAAATGACTTTCTACGATGGTTTTTAGGGAACCAATAATTTTCGAAAAAGCGCGTGAGCTCAAAGCTGTAGTAGCTTCCACCCATTCTTCACTTCGGCCGCGATAATTCAACCTACGTAACTTACAGCTGAGTGTTTTATGGTTACTTTAGCATCATATTCTGAATTTAAAGAAATGATATAACATTCATTTTAGAGAACTCCACCGTCGTTCCTGAAGAAACTATTTCGCGTACACGAATACGCTCGTGAAATCAGAATTGTATAATTTAAGCCATTCGTTGGCAGCACAAGTTTAGGCCAAGAAGAATTAATATTATCTAATGATAAATAGTATTCCATTGCGAAAGAGAAAGCAAATGAACAACAGTTGCCTCATGAGTACGATAATTAATTAATTCATGACTGTTACCTACACTTGTGTTCACATTTGCAGCCCATCAAAAAATTAATGACCCAGCTTCATAACAATTCAAAAACAAACACTTCTGATTGGCAGAGCGAATAATCCGTGACGTATACAATCCGTTAAGTGTAATAATTTCCAATCTTCTACGTTGTTTTGCGTTTCGTTAATCGTAATCAAGGAACGCATGAGTAACCCGATAGACTTATTTTCGATGAGTATATAGAATCGCGCTCGGGAGCACTGGGCTCTTTCGATGGGCACTGGGCACTTTCGATGCTGATTCATCGGAATCTCTACTCTCGATTCTGATTTATCAAAAACGGAAAATTGATTGATACAGAATACAGCCTGATTATCGAAATCGATTCCATTTCGGATACTTTTATACAATTTCAAGCAAGCTGAGTTCAGGTAGATTTTCAGTACTAATACAAGCAGCGTGTATATTGTATCACGGTATAACATATTACTAATATTCCTGAAAGTGGAGGTTAGCGCATTGAAATAGTGAAAAAATTGGCGATTATTCAATTTCATCTGTTATTTTGACAAAAGGTGCATATTAGATGCATATAAGCAATTAATAAATATCACTTTGACCTCATGCAAACTTGGAGTATTTTCAAGAAAAAAGGTTTAAAAGTTACATGCTCAAAATAACAGCAACAGTTTGATTACTTCAACCTTGAAATGGAAACAGCACAAGTATATGGATTTGTAGTAACAATAAAACTATTTTTTCAATACACGAGTAAATTTAAAGATAGAGGGATGTATCCTTACTAATATATAAAAACGTACTGGTATCTTTCTGTCAGCCTGTCACTCAATCACGCAACAACTACTGGACCAATTGAGCTGAAATTTGACATGTAGATATAAAATATATTTGGTCATAAAAATAGGCTATTTTAAAAAGCCCTAAAAACCCCGAAGACCCCACCTGGAGGTCCATGCTAAGCATTGGGTTCGGTGCAGTGACTTCATTTTTTGCTTTTTAAAAGTTCTTTTACTCAAGATTCTCGATTATGCGCTATCAAAAACGGAAAATCGATTGTTACAGAATACAGCCTGGTAATCGTAATTGATTCCATTTTCGAATACTTTACTGGGATTTTTTTATCAGATGGCTGAATAAATAAAGTTTCTAATCCACTCAATCGATTTTCTTTCACGTTTTGTATTTGTCTGAAAATTGTGTTTTTTGCTGAAAACCTCATATTTTTCTCTGGAATCAACAATACCATATTTCCTAGACCAGAGTTTTGATTTTCAAAGGATATTCACAATTCTCTAGCATTAAAATATCACGTTTTTATGCAGGCCCATGAGAGCACGAAGAAAGAAATTTTGTATTTGAAGGGCTCAGAGTTCCAAGGGCCCCATGATAGATAAATATATAAAGACTGTTTTACAGGATGCTTGTATCAGTACTGAAAATCGAACTGAACCCAACTTTCTTGAAATCATGTAAAAGTATCTGAAAATGGAATCGATTTCGATTATCAGGCTGCATTCTGTAACAATCGATTTTCCGTTTTTGATAAAGCGGAAATGAGAGCAGAGGTTCTGAAAAATCGACATCGAAGGTTGGGTAATCAATAAATTCCATGCATATTTACAACAAGTATTCTCTTTAATGTCTATTCTCAAAGTAGCTAACATAAGGGCATATATATGAGAGATCACTTACGTAGTTAATGATACACATAAAGGAATTAAATATACTGCACACGCAATAAAATGTGCCAGATACTTACGTGCAGAGAATAGTAAATGTAATAATGCCTCTGTTGCTACAATAAACACAGCCTAGTTAATTATCGTTTGACATTCAGATGAATTGCACGTAGTGGAACCGTCTGCCTCTCATTATGATTGCGAACTGTTTTTTAAGACCGATTCCCACATCATAAACGTTACGAGTTATTTATATATGTTTAAAATTGTTAAAGTGCGGTTAACTTACATTCACTCAATTATCGAGGTGCCTATTCAAGACTCTCATTGGCCGCTTTGGCATCCCTACCTGAACCTTAAAATATATCCATCAACATGCCTAATAGATAAAAGAGTAACTTTTCGTAAAATTCTTCTATAACAATGCCTTCTTTGCGAGAAAGTGAGCCCTCGCGAGAAATAAGACAAAGATTAGGCTTGGATGCTCCAACGCATGCCCACTAACGATCTAATGAAACTCTGGAGAGCGGCACGCGCGAAGGGAGCAGGATGCTGCAAGACACGCTTCCCAGCGTCATTTTCCCGGTGTCCGGGTTTGATACACCTGATTTCTATGACAATAAATGAGTCAAAAGGGCAGATTCTTCAAGTGGTTGGCCTTCAATTGGAAAGCCACTTTTCCACGCATGAACAACTTTATGTGGCTTGCTCCCGGCATTCGAGCGGCAACAGCCTTTTTATCAACACTCCTGAGGGAAAAGCTGTAGTCATAGTGTATTAGCCTATTTTCTAATTAGTTGATACAGATGATTTAATGATGATCAGTGTTTACAAAAATCAAACGAAAAATAAAATAAAAACAGAAATACAAATAGATTTATCAAGAAAAATGGGAAACTGAATTGGTCAACTCCCCGTGGTGTTTCTCTGGTTATACTAAGAACTGCACAAATTTCATCCTAACCCAACCGACGGATGGGTAATCAGTTATAAATGTGGGTCAGTTATAGACTCATCTGTTTCGAAACTTCAGTTGGTTTTAAAATGGGGGAAATTATAATGATGCCACTACATACTTCTTACCCGAAAGATGAACGGGAAAATCTGCTCAATGAAGGACATCCGTGCATGAAAATCGGCATTTGCACTAAGAATCACTATAGATTTTTGATTTAGTAACCGAAAACAATGAATATGGCTACCCTTTACACCGAAGGCGCAGTCCGGGAGACGGAGGATTTATAGGTCAAATAAACATGGCTGTTGCGGCAAAAGCTCCTTTTGACGTTGTCAACCGTTGGATTGTACCCTACTCTCCGATTCTGATAAAGATACTCATCGCACATATAAGCGTTGTGTAAGGCAACTGAATTGAGCCATCGAAGTAAATATATATATATATATATAAATAAAGCTTCGTCACAGGGTGACACTAAACATAAAACATATAAAATGGAAACTCACGAGTTTAAAATTTTCGGTGGGTCGCCCGCACCTTCATCAGTGATAGAATCTATTCTATCACTATTCATCAGTGATTCTATCACTGATGAAGGTGCGGGCGACCCACCGAAAATTTTAAACTCGTGAGTTTCCATTTTATATGTTTTATGTTTAGTGTCACCCTGTGACGAAGCTTTATATTGTTTGCCACGTTCGTGGAATCTTCGCAAGAACTATATATATATATATATATATATATATATATATATATATATATATATATATATATATATATATATATATATATATATGTACACAAGGGAAGCGATCAAGCTGTTAATTCACTCAGGAGAAGGCTCGAGAGAACCGGAGGGACGAGGTGATCTATGAGCCTTGGTGCTATTTAAGTAGTAATGAGCCTGCGTGGCCCAATTTTTGGTTTGCCGTGCATGAAAGAGGACCAACAGTCACTCATCTCTAAGTGCACCTGGAAAACGGTCAGCGTATCTACTACAATGAAAACAACGTACAAGGTAGGTTACGAACTCCTCAAATGACCGCGCTGACTGTATTATTCAGGCTTTTGGGTTTTATTATAAAATCAGTTCAATGCTTTTCACACATTCGCATTGTTGAATTTCAACGGGTACCTTCCGATGGTATTCTATAAAAATTTAGAAACAAATAAATTTATTTCAAATATTTATTTCGTTACCTTTGTAAAAGTCCCTCTGACTGTGAGTCCCCGGAAAGTATCAGGTTTCATTGCATTCATGTAGGCCAAGGACTCTGAAGAGTTTTTGCAGTTTTATAAGCATCATCCGACGCCCATCGTAAAAATGGCAACGCTGCGGTCGGACAATTTGACGGAGTGACCCGTAAATGATAGGCCATCTGCATGCGTGCAGCAAGTGATTCCGCCTGTGCCTTGCAGAGAGGAATACACTTGATATCCTCTATCAGCGATCCCTTAACTCCACCATTCACACCTGTAAAGAGGACTATCAATTACTGAGTGTCCGCGGTAAATATTCTTAAGCTGAAAAAGCGGGTGTCAATATTCAGTCCTGTTTCTACCTCGTTTGCATCCATTGTCGTTTCAGCTGGGGCTGAAAACACAATCACGAACAAGGAGCGTGAGAGGTGGTCGAGGAGAATGATATCAGGATTGGTCGCCTCCAACTGTCTAGCGGTGGTAAATGAGTAATTCTACCAGAAATAATGATCTCCACGATGGAAAATATATCTCCAGGGGTATAATGGGCAGCACAGATGTATCGTTGCTGCTATAATTGTGTCGGAGATGGAAGTATCGGCACGCCCAGCATCTCGTGTCCACAGCTTCCTCCTTGAATGAAGACGGCGGTACATAAGTGCGTATTTGACACCATCCTGGCACGCAAGAACGAAGCCCTCGGCCTCGGGATTTCGACCAGGTAGTGTAGGAAGGCAAACTTTAACTTCTTCGATAGCCCGTTTTTTCCATGTTTCGATAGAAACAATCATGCATGGGCTTATCGGTATACACCTTGTACAAGGCGCTCTGCTCAGCTGTTTTACTTCGAGCTTGAGGACGTCTACTTTTAACAACAGAATGGATGTGTCTTCCTCGTTACCATCGGATGACAAGACTTCAAGTCCAGACCGGTTACGTCCAGGAGACATGCGACTCTCTCGGTAGACTTGGTCGATAGACTGCTCACTTGGGATCTCGGTAAACAACTTATTCTCAATTTTTGGTCGCATTTCCAAAAAAACAACCATAGTTATACTCAGATAACACTACCTCCTTCTTCTAAAAAACAAAGTGAATAGAGGATTACGAATCTGAGAGTAGCAAGTGAGGGGATACAAATACAAATTCTCTTCGCCTATCCGTTCCATTATTCCCTGAAGATTACCACCTTTAGACCAAAAACTGTTCATTTCTTCCATTACTGCAACAGCCTAAATTTTCATTTCTTCACTCATATGGTAGCATTAGATTTAAATGGGAACTTATGCCAAAAGCCTTTTGTGTCATAAATCCAGAGAAAAAATAGTAAATTACAGTGAGACTTTGTAGGGAATATTTCTTACCCAACCATACCGTGAGTGATTCCTGTATTGTAATTGAATTTAAAACGTCTCACTGAAAGTATTTTTTCAATCCTATGCATCAAAATTATTTTATTATCCTCTTAAAATTTAACGAGAGCCCCCTCAGAGTATTATTCATGATAAAACAAGTTAAAATGCAAGTTCGAATGAAAGTTCTTCACGGCTATTCTTAGATTACTCACCACTAAATATCAGTAAAAATTAATTGGTGATATTTTTTGCGCAGGCATGCACTGTTCTAGCATCTAATTACACCAGTTTGCGGAAATAAAAAACGATACCGAGGAATAATGTCAAATACTTCTTGCATAAGTCACGTCATAATTTGTTCATTATTTTAGGAATTTGAGTAAAAAACTAACCTCATTAGTAAAAACAATTGGGCTTCAGGAGTCAATACTTTTTATGCTGGACGAAGACGAGTGAAGCAACTTTGGAGGAGATGACAAAAATGTCTGTAGTCATCGATATGTACATTACATTCCCAGAGTCGGTGACAGTACGTTTTACTAATTTATGGGTATCGTAGTTCATTCTTCTGACACCAAATGCATTAGAGATTAAGTTTGCCCCATCTTACCCGTATCTTAATTCCTCCTGTCCGAGTTAATGAGGGGAAATGTTTATGGAATATTGGATAAATTCAGATGCAACTTTATGCCTAAGTTTGTAGAAAAACTTGAATATAAATTCACGACTGGATTTCAAAGATTCCAGGAGTATGAAGGCAACAAGAGTTGGTGTACGGAAGGTTATCAAGTGGATTAGGTACAGGAGTATAGAGAGAGCCATGCTCCGCTTCATTGATGTTTGAGTGGTCACAGTGGAGAGTGTGCAGGATAAGAGAACAAACATAGTGCGAAATGAACTTCACAAGATGAAAACGGAATTCCTTTTCAGCAGAAGATACGAGGTTGGTTTTAAGTCCGCGGATAACTAATATCCAAGCCAACAAGGCAAAAGACTACATTCAACACTATCTTCCAATACCCATGACTAGTTTTAACAAAAGATAATTCCAAAAAACTCCATTCTAATTGAAGTATATAAAAAAATGTAAAATGGACATTGTGAGTGTTCGATGAAACCGTTCGAGAGGGGAATGTGGAGAACATATACGATACCGACCATTCAATCAGCGCCATCAATCAATCGACGAAGTCGTATTTCTCCTCGCGGCGGCCGCCCGACGTGTTTCCCTCCCAATCCAGTGACACTTAATGCGTGGGAGGGGTAATTGGAATAATTGGCCTGTCATCCTCCGAGGGTAAAGTGGATGACATCGTCTGAGTTTTATATTTTTCAACGGTTTATTTTCCCGTCGTTCGTGAGGCCTCCCGATAGGATAATGAATACGACTGATCGCGGAGGGGAGGGAGGCGCAGGAATCTGGGAATGGCAAACGCGATTAAATGGGATTAAAAGGGAAAAAAGGGGAACATTTATTTTTCGTGGTAGCGGAGAGGAGTGCGTTGAATATTTTCGACCATTCCCGGCCGGTGGCGCGCGGGTCGATTCGATTCGGGCGCGCTGACCGCAAGCTGTGCGTCGCCCGCTCCTCTTCCGTCGACCGATGGAATTAAAACAGCAATCATGGCTGAGGAAATGAAACGGAATGAAACGGGATTTTCTCAGGTCAAATGGACGCGGTCAAATGGTGTATGGCAAATGTTTTTGCTCGCTCTCCTCCAACATTCGTCAACTTCCTATCGATTGATTGGGCAGAGTAGGTAGAATTGTGCGGAGTGGTAGTCTAGTGGATCGCGACTATGGAACGGAGGGCCTCGGGTTCATATCAAGGCAAAGGCATTTGCACGCCTCCCCTCACTCGTATTGCAAGCAGCTGATGGAAAGCTTCCTACGAAAAGCCTTCGGGACAATTAAGGAACTTGGCTCCTTGAGTCTTAAAATTTGTAAATATTATGCCTATAGGCTTTAAAAGGACAGTTCTATCATCAAATGACAGACTTACCTTAAAATTGACCACAGATATCAGGTAAAATTAATTTTACCTGTGTTCTAGGAACTAGCCAAACACTCTGATGTAAAGGAAAATCTGATAAGACTATACTTTCAGAGCTGAATTATGGAATGTGATGCAAGAAGTAATAGCCAAGTTAATCATAGAATGTAGAGCAAAATTAAATTCAATACTGAAGTTCCCAATCACTAGTACAGAAGATAATAATGAAAAGAAGATCTCAATATCATACCAAAAGTGATGCATACAGAAACTAAGTTACTAGATTAGTGAGGACAGAATTCTTGTCAGCATTCGGTTTCTGACTATTAAACTGTCTTTCTTCTTTCACTCCTTGTGGCTAGTGAAATGGAAACAGTTTCAGGAATTCATGACCGGTTTTTAACCAGACAAAAGAAATTAAAGAGAGAAAAAGATCATGTCTCTATAGCGCACTTATTTAAAATGTGACCAATATAAAAAATGGGTTGGGTGAGCTTTTTTGCAATCTTTAATACTTGTACGCAATTTTACTGCCACCCGATTCCGGAATTAGCTCATCGGCCTTCATAGACATTTTCAATGGCACGTGGTGATTGCAATGTGAAAACATAATATAATGCATTGATTCTCACACCCTCGTCGCTGAGTTACAAAGGAGGGCGCATAGAATCCTAATCATTGGATCGTTGGGCGGAGCGCGACACGTTTTTGGAGTGATGCGAGGGGTCTTTAATGCCATTTGAGAGAGGCATAAGATGTGAGAAATCTGTGTAGAATATCTTGAAGTAATATGCACTTGCCTCGATGAAAACAAATGCACTGAGCAAATGTGAATGCGACCGACGCGAATTCTTCCTCGCCATCATATGCACCGCTGCAAATCAACACCTTCCCCTTCATCCCTTCAATCACCCTTAGGTGTGCTAAGTGACTCGCGAATTTCATCCGACGGAAAGTAAGTGGGTTTCAGTGCTGTACAATTGCTTCTTATGTGACACGGAGCCAGAAGGCGGATGGGGTACGAAATGGGGTTTCATTTCCACCTACGAAATACCGTGCAAGCTAAGGAGTGTGACACGGGGTGATTCCACATCAGGCAGGCAGCACTCACCCCAGCTGCAATCAGAAACGTGCACCTTCCCCCGGCCTTTAGGCGCAGACCGAAAGCAGTCGACTAATCAATGTGCGGTCAGACCAGAAACAAAAAGTGTGCTACGTAGACGAACATGCTACCATGCAGCACACTATTTAAGTTACAGCTTCTGGTTTGTATCATCAATGCGACTGATGAATAGTAATATAAGGTACTAAATCATGCAAGAGCTATATCATGCCAGAAATTTCATGCAGGGTACGTAGCTAATAATGATATTAAAATATTTAGCACAAGTGCAAAACCTACTTTATCAAGCGAGGATCAAAGTATCCTAGAACACTTATCGCAACTATATTAGTCCCTTACTGTACCTGAATAAATGACATTCTAAACCTATCGATTCTGCAGTCTATTTCCTTAATTTGTTGCCTGTGATCGTTTTTATCATAATAGTTTGTCTCCAGCAAAATATGTTGAACGCCTGGAAAAAAATAGTCGACATCAAACTTCCGTAGAAGATTACATCTACATTTTTTCCTTCGATTAGATAGGGCTCTCACCCAATTTGTTGGGTCTCTGTCCACAAGGTCTAGAGGGCAGGGTACAGACTGACAAGAGTTGAGTTGGTGCCGATCAGGCGGTTAAATGTGAGAGGTGCGGTCTGAGCAATCTTTAAAAGAATGGGTGGGAGCGGGGAGGAAGGTTTACGATGTTTCTAAGTGTAAGAAAGGAGGGATTCCTATAATTAAAAACTCTCGGGACACTGGGTGAGGGCGTGCGGTGGAAGGGGTAGAACAAGTGGGTGGGGTTGAGGTAAGGTGTTCGGTAAAATTGGAGAGAGCGGAGAAGGATAGTGTGTATAGGCACAGTCTATGTGTCTCTGCTTGTCTTCTCTTTTGAGAATAAGCTTTACTACTACGCTCCAGCAACAACCCAAGCTCCTCATGTAGCTCTGTCGATTCTCATGGTCAACTGTTCCAGCTCCTTAGCTATTGTTGACACTTTCAGGGAGAGGCATATCTCATAAATTTGAATTAGCAGGTGAAGATTGACATAATTGCGAAATATTTTCCTTGAACTTCGCGTGCACCTACTCGCAGGTTCCTTTCATCCACACGTCCACGTCTAGAATGAAGAGGTCCAAGTCTAAGAGTTATTATTACTCGTTAGTATAATATTGTCCCTTGTTGACTTCCCTCGGTCTCAAAAATACAGAGTGAGGGAGTGGCACGGAGTAGTCTTCGTCGTAGTAGCTAACAGTTGTCACCTTCTATCTATCTTCTGTTGATCTGGATGGTACTTGAGTGTAACGCCATCGGATATAGTAATTTGGCCTACCCTGACTCTTCACGAGTCTACAGACTTCTATTTCGTCATCTTTTGTATCTTTTTCCATCGCTAACGTCAACGATTGTGTTTTTCCATATGGGGGTATAATTGTGAAGGACTTATAGACATCTGTACATGTACCATCTTACGAAATTGTCATAGGAGATATAGGAGGCGGCGCACACTGGGACCAAACGCGGATCTGGCTCCACTAAAGCCATTTTTTGTAAAGTGTCAAAGAGACTTGCATTCTTACGTATTCAATAGTATAAGGTTCATATAAACCGGAAATGCGACAATTTACTCTCTTTTTTAAATTATCTCATATATCTTTTAAAGAAAACTTGACACATAACGCTTTTGGAATAAACGCCGAAGCGTACTGATAGTTCCACTCATTTGTAGAATTTATACAGCCTTAGTCATTCCAAAATAATGATTTTACGACGTTGGTATGATAGTATAGAATACACATAGGTGCATGTTACTTTTTCTACCTGAATAAACTCTGGCGCGTCTCCCTTTTTGTAAACATGTGCGCGAAAAACTTAAAAACAAAATTTATCTTGACCTACAAAAAAAGCCCCACTGAGCCGCAGCGCGATTTTATATGGTAATTATGCATGTAGATTTATGGAAGCTTATAGAAAAAGAATTAGCTGCCTGCAGCTGCCCAATAGAACGTTATGGCCCGAAATTCACTATCAAATGCTGCTGGCAGAAACGTGGCCCAGTGGTGAGTTTCGCTTGGCGAATGCCGTGACGGCAGGCGTACAGGTTGGGGAGTATGCTGTCATTCTGGCAGTCTAATGGCGACCATAGGTTACTTATATATGCGCTGTTGAGCCTATACCAATTTGACAGATCGCGCTGGAACTTGCCAAAGCAAGCAAAGGGTGGATGAATGGTATTCAGTCTCTTGCCTGCTGTGCTCGCGTAAGGTAGTGATTTTCAGTGTATTGTGCAAACCGTAGCCAGTGGTGCTTCCTGTCAAGACCTTCGTCATGTCTTCCACTTATACAAAGGGTTATTTCTTTCATGAGATGATGAAAGAAATAGGAAGAAATGCGCAGGCAACCCGTAACGCGTCAACCCGTACCACATCAACGTATCCGTCCTCGAGTTAGACCTTTATCTGGCCAACTTTATCAACAGCCACGGTGAGTACCTACCCCAAGGTGTGCAAGTAAACGGGCAACCGACACGTTCTCCTTCGAAATGAGGTCCTTCCGATCAGAAAAGGTTTTCTCGAGTAAATCAATGGAGCGTCTCCTCCATTATATTTGACAAAAAGTATTAGGTATGTACTGAAAGATTTTTCCTTTCCCTATATATGGATACGATATGTGATACTAGTATTTCTCAGGCTCCAAAGAGCTGACTAAGGTGCAGAGAAAGGAGCTAAAAAGATACGTCAATCGATTTTGCGAAAAAGTGGATAGAAAATGGCAAACGTTCAGCAGGACACTGTCGCGATATATGGAAAGTAATGCGGATTGGCTGAATTCGCACACTGATGTCTTACCATCCTGCATCGAAGATCATTTTCCTTCCCGTAAGTTTATGATTTGGTTTGACAATACACTCCTATCTATCAATTGATCAAAATTTTTCTCGATATAGTGTTTTTGCTTTCCCTTTGAAGTTTAATACCATACAACCCTTAGCAGCATGTTCCTCGTTGGTAGTCGGACGCCCTCAAAAAGATTTTGTTTCCTGCGCTGAACGTGCCAAGCGGAGGAAAGCTGCTGCTCTTCTTGATGAGACCAGCACGTCGGAATTCACTTACGCAGTTGAAGTCGGTCTTCGTTCTGAGGGGAGGGAGAACGCAGATCGTCTAGTAGATGAAATGATGAACACCACGCCCCAGAGACCTAACAAGATACTGCATGCATGGAAGGAAAAATTGTCTGATACTAGCAATATAAGTGCTTACACGGAGGATGAAGCCTTATCCCTGTATGTTGAGACCAAGGGCGCTTTGGACAGAAATGCGGGTATATATCCTTCTAACAAGCGAATAGCCCAAGCAAAATCCAGATGCTATCCCTGCAAAGATAAGGTTACTCTCACAGAATCCTATGCAGAGGTTAAACTTCAACCTTTACTAGATCATACTGTGGAACGCATTGTTAGAATTGTTGAAAATGACTTGGTTGCTCCGCTGTCTTCCGATGACAATATTATATTAACTTCAAAGTGGGGTTTCGATGGGAGCAGTGGGCAGTCCGAGTGCCAGCATAAGCCATTGGAAGAATCGTCTTTTAGTGATAATGAGCTGATTTTTGTGTCTCTAGTTCCACTGCAAATGTGTGTGATTGAGAAAAAATCATCAGAAAAGAAAACTCTGTGGCAAAATCCCCGTCCTTTTTCAGGACGATACTGCCAACCAATCAAGTTACGGTATGCTAAAGAAACGGCAGATCTCACTGTGGTAAAGAAATCAGACATCGACGAGCAGATAGAGGTTTTGCATCCATCTAAGCCGGAGAGTAAACCTGGCATATCCTTATCACATTGCTTATTACCGACCATGGTTGATGGCAAAGTCGTGGACGCGAACGCTAACGCGAACATCCTCTCAAGCGTGTAATGTCTGCAATGCAACATCTTGTCAAATGAATGACATTGACGAAATGCTGAAAAGGATGAAGAAGTAATCGCTTATTGATGAAGAAGTAATCGCTTATGGTCTTTCCACACTTCATGCATGGATAAGGGTATTTTAATGTTTGCTTCACGTGTCTTACCGATTAAAAATACAAAGATGGCAGAAAAGAGGCATCGAAGAGAAGAAAATCGTTGAGGCATGAAAAAAGGAGATTCAGAAACAATTTCGGAGAGAGATGGGAATAATTGTAGATCATCCTAAGCAAGGTACTGGATTGTCGAACCAGGGAAATATGGCTCGAATACTCTTTTGAGATGCAAGTCTCTCATCCAGGCTCTCTGGAATAGTTGAAGGTCTGATAGGAAGATTTGCATCAATTCTTCAGGCACTGTCAAGTGGGCATGAAATAGACGTTACAAGTTACCACGATTATGCTCTAGAAACAGTAAAGTTGATTGTAAAGCTGTACAACTGGTATTATATGCCCACATCGGTTCATAAGGTCTTGGTTCACGGCGCAGACATCATTGCAGCCGCTACTTTACCCATTGGGCTGCTGATTGAGGAATCCCAAGAGGCCCGCAACAAAGACTGTAGGAGATTTAGAGAGTTCCACAGCAGAAAAATATCCCGAACTGCAGCGACTGAAGATCTATTCCACATGCTCCTTGTGACGTCTGACCCTTTGATAGCATCTTTTAAAGCACTTCCTGCGAAATATACCCACAATCTGTCGCAAGATGCCCAAAACCTACTGCACCTACCTCAGGAACGTGAAAAGTTATCTGACTCACGTGATGATGACAGTGCCGGTGATAATGATGTGTTTTTTCCAAAACTCATATAAAACTTGTCATTTTATTGATGTCTATAAACAATAAATTAGTAACAATCATACCCCTGCTTTTTCATAGATATTGCCTTGATCCTACTTGCAATTCAGATAAATGCATATTTTCATAGCACCAACAGTAAGCCAAAGGTCGTACGAAAACTGTGTTGGAGATCAAGTAACTAATGAAAATACACGAAAAAGGGTCAATACAATAAAATGCAGTGTTTTGAGCTCGATGAGTTCGATATAAACCAAGGAAGGAATTTAGTTCAGCCAGATCCGCGTTTGGGCCCACTGTGCGGCGGAGGCACATCCCATCATCGCCTATGGAGCATGCACCCCTTCACAGCTCGACAAACGAGGAAATAAATGAAAGGTGGCAGGCGACACAATAACTTTGACACTATAGTGCTTGAATTTCAACGATATACTTAATATTACGAGACCACGTCTATTTTTCAATAAATCATGATCCATCTCAGAAGTGGCTCCGATGTGGTTGATGTTCTTGATTGGGACGGAACAAACACCAATACTGGTCGGAAGGGCAGTATCCTTCGAATATTAGAGGAATGAGCAAGAAAACTGATGCTATGGGCTGTTTACATTTTGCATTTCAGCAAACTGACATCCTGAGCTCTCATCACGCATATTCGCGGCACTTGTTCAAGACCCCTTTATTACACGCGTGCCATATATTTAATACACTCTGACTATAAAAAGCTCGAAGTGGTGTCATTTAAAATAATTCAATGTGACACCTCATTATAGTCCAATAGAGCTCACAAAACTAAATTAGGACCTCAGGTAGGTACTTAGTCGCTAGGCAAGTATTGCTGGAGCAAGGAGATACGCAACGACTTGATTGTGATGAATTTACTCTCTTTTCCAGCCCCAGTATGGGGCATCCCTGACCCCTCAGAGACATATAACTGGCGTATCGAGGCTTGATTGTCTGTTTTCAATTTAAGTGGCACCTTCTTACCCAAACAATGATAGCTTTAACCGAACTAAAATTAATGACGACTTTGGTGTTTTCGATCGAAATTTCAAAACCTTGAGGCAAAAATTCTGACAGAAGATATTATTTGACTGGGAAAAAAATTATATCTGTGATGTATACGAGAATGGGCGACTTTTATTGGGTATTGCATTTCATTCCGAGAAAAAAGTCACAAAACGACCCACCCTGTTGTCTACTGAACCTATATCTATTTAAAGTAAAAACTAACAGGACTAGACTCTGTCCAAGGTAATAGATCAGTCAATATTTACCACTTGCTTATTAAGTAATGAAAAGTAAAAATTTTTCATAATCGAATGATTTGAAAGTCCACCATCTTCGGTTCTTCAGTCACGTGATTCCCTTTTCCATAAAGCATTGAGCATATTTACAAAAAGACTGCATCTCGGTCACGTGCGCTTTTTCTTGCGCGGAGTCCAGTCCATATGCTATTAATTATTTGCATAAAACTTGTTTTTCGTCCAGATTAGTATGGAGACATTTTTTCACACAGGAAGAGGACTTCCGATTTTGAAGCTGATCGTTTTCCGTTTTGGGGGAAAAAAAGAGACGAAATAAAGACAGCGAAGAAATGAAAACAGAGATAGGAAAGTGAAAATTTTGGAATATAGCAAAGTTCGTAGAATACTCAGCTCGCCTCAATCGGAGTTGTTTACGAATTATCGAAATGGTTACTAGCGCCAGGCTTTTGCTGTGACGTCACTGAAGTCTTCACAGACAAGCCCGTGTGATAATAAAAAAATATTTTAATAATTTGTCTTTATTTGGGCGCAATTGAGACTGAGGCAGTTCCTTCTTCCATCTTACCCCTCGTCAGAAAATGCATGAAATAAGTGTCAAGAAAGACATCCATTTGCGGAAAAAAACGTAAAGAGGTGATATCCTTGACGAGGAAACCCACCCACGGCAGGAAGACACCCACACATAAAGGAGATCGTGAAAAACTTGCGAAAACCTACAAACAGATGACGCTAATGTAACGCCAATAAAAAAACCATGCATGAAGTGCACATAAAAATATAATAATATTAAATGGATAATAAGTAAATCTTCATCTAAAGTGTAAAATTAAACAAAAAATAAATAAATATTAAAAATAAATACAAGAAATAATAAAATAAATGAACAAATAAAATAAAGATTAATGCATAAATAAAATAAAGATAAATAAATAACGAGCAAAAATAATCGTTGAGTAAATCTAAAATTAAATACTGAATCTTAAAAAACGAAATAGAATAAAAATAGTTATGCATTATGAAAAACAAGTTTTCACAGCAGTTTTCAGTTATATAAGATAAATATTCTGAATAGAAAATAACACTATCAAACTAACTCGTCAATAATGGATGACTAAGAACAGTATTCATTTCATCCCATTCCGAAATTCAAAAGAATTTTTAAAAAATAAAACTAAAGTGTTCGAATTTGTGGAGGGAGATAGTAGTGCTAATATGATAAACCGGTAGATCGTGAAGTGTTTTACTGATGTACTTTTAGGAGTGTCTTGTGTAATGTCCTTTTAAAAGATACGATGGAAGAAGCTTCCCGCAGGGTACGACCATGGTTATTCCACTCATGGCAGGCCATCAGAGTGAATTATTTATGGTAAATGACCGTTCGATGATGAGATATTACCAATGTTTCATTTCCTCACGTATTTGCTTCGAGGACTTGGTCCAATGTTTTGAAATCGTCCGTCAGGTAGTGAGGAGTATTTGCGATTAAAATTTAATGCAATAGAGAGGACGTATGAAGTTTATGTCTGTCGCTAAGCTGTAGCCAAGATTGTTTATGCAGTATGAAATATGATCAGATTTCTTTAGATTATATATGTATCTGACACGCACTTGGAGCGAACGCTGAAGCTTCACTAATAATACCGTTTGCTTAACTTTATGGTTGAAGGCGTAACTTTGTGGAATGTTACCGCAGACATGAGGAAAAAAAACTCTTAGTAAATTCCACACTTAAAACTTTTATTCTCGACCTAGGTTTCGATTGCCTTGCAATAATTTTTGAGACCTTTGAAAATGATTGCAAGGCACTCGAAACCTAGGTCGGGAATAAAAGTTTTAAGTGTGGAATTTACTAAGAGTTTTTTCTATTTCCTCATGACTGTTTTCTTAATCGGTTCTGTGATTTACCCTTTGTATTACCACTCTTTTGATGATTTCAACATTTATTACAATCATAATTGCATGAACTCTTATAAAAAGACTCGCTGAATAAATATATAATCGCGTGACGTCAGTGAAATCACGCGGTAGGTTAGCCAATATCGACACGGATCGGTAAATTGTATTGTTTACAAGTTTTGAGGCAACCTGTATATTCTGCGGACCTTGGGACTTTGGGGCCTTTAGGTGGAGATATAGAGGAGGGAGGGAAACAAGTGAACGCGAAACTTCACGCAGACTGGATCGAGGAGAGGATTGGCTCGGGAGAAGGGGAGCATTTAGCGGTTCGGGAGAGGGATGGGGGTGTGGGTGTGGGGGTGGTAGGGAGGAATACTAAATAGCAGCCGTGATCGGAAAGTAGGGGGAGGAGGTAACTCCTACTCACGTGACCGCACCCAACCTGCCACTCCGCGCCCCCCCTACCCCCTCCCCCTCAATTCGGAATCATGACAGCCAATCTAGTTTGCGGCGAGTCTGCGTGGCGGCGCGCCGGTCGACCGGATGGTAAACTTTCGTCGTTTGAATTCAAGTTCATTAGGGACTTAAACAGCCGCGGTGGGGAAAACTTCATCAGAGGGGGTTTTCGCGTCAGCGTCCGTGATTACGCGGAGCGCGCTGAATATTTTCGCTCTCGCGTCGAGTGAACGTAAACATCCTATGCCACGACTAAGTGCGCGCCCGATTGGAGTGTTTCTTTCTGACGGATGACTAGTCGGAGAGCAATCGGGAACATACATTCGCGTCCTCTCAGCCGTGTCTTCAATGAGGATAATTTGATAACAGTATTCGACTTCACTCGAGCAATTCTGCTGTGACAATGCAGAAGTATATACTATTATGGTGCGGAATTTTTCGTGTTCTCTAAACACCGGATGGCAATTAAGAGAGGAAGGCTAATGGCAAACTTTGACCACGTAGGTAAGTTTAGAGTAAAATTTGGTTCAGAGCCATCGTAACCAATATTCGATTACCCTTGACAGCCAAATGAAAACAGTATTGGAAGGAGAAATAATAAGGAAGAATTATAGAAGAAGACCGAGAATGGAATACATGGAGCCAATCAGAAGGACATCAAAGTAACTGGTTATGCAAGAACGGAGCAATTTGCAGAGAGGAGGGTGAATTGGAGAGCAGCTGCAAACTAATTTTCGGAGTAATCACAAATGATGATAGAAGTTTAAGAGAAATGCATGTCGCATCATTCGTGAAAATACTTTGGAGAGAGCAAAAATAACTACGGCCAGAGAGGAAATGAACCGATTTTCCGATAATGTCGCATTTTTTCGTTACGAATTATTTTGTCGTAATTTAATCTGATTAAAGCCAAACCGTAACTAAAGAGTGCCACACCACAGTTGAAAAACGATTCAGGAGATTGGACCTATGATTAAATTAGATAACTTGTCAACTGTATCCTTTGACGTCACTCCCGCATCAAGTTACGTTGCAATTTGACTCTCTCAAAGTTCGTTGCAAATTCCAACCTTAGCGGTAAGGATAATTCTTCGCGCCAGATAGTAGGCAAGTTTAAGAAGGCTGTGGCGCTGGAACTTCTTAAGAGTTTAAAGGTTGGAAGGCACAAACTTTGGCAAGAGAAACATGGAGAGGGGACTGGATACGTTCGAGGGAGTGAATCATTCTGGGGTTATAGCTGTTTAAAATCCTTAGGCGCACGACAATCAACCATTTATAAATTATCATGCTGTGAATTAGAGTTAATTTAAACTCAATATGCATATATGCAGCACTTTGAAATTCTCAACAACAGCTGAATCATTCTGGTAGTTTTTCTTTAAGGACTGCGGTTGACAAAATCACATCTTTTGCATTTCCCTGCGCAATGACAAAGAAATCATGGAAGAGAGAAGGTGAGAGGAAAATAGTTGTAATCTGGAACTTAAAGAACATAGGTGAGTGAAAGATGACATGAGTTTAAATGAAAAATAGAATTGCTCTCCAATTTGGGGGTGCCATGAAGCTGGATGGAAGGCTCTCAAGAGGTAAATTATGAAAATAGAAAAGACCGTGATTTAGTGAAAATTAATGATTATATTAAGCCAGCGATGCATACATTTAAAGTTACAATGAAATGG
Organism: Ceriagrion tenellum; assembly: GCA_963169105.1. Taxonomy (NCBI): domain Eukaryota; kingdom Metazoa; phylum Arthropoda; class Insecta; order Odonata; family Coenagrionidae; genus Ceriagrion; species Ceriagrion tenellum. The sequence goes on from OY720633.1 coordinate 4,989,507, forward strand.
TAAATCTTGAGAAACTCTACACTATTTTATTAAATTAGAACCTTTAACAAAGTTGCTCCTATGTTCTATCACTCAGTCTTTAACTTTCCGTCCTGTTTGACCAATGTATAAGGTTCCACAGTTGTCACATTTGAGTTTATACACTCCACCAATGTCCAGCCTTGCATATTTGTCCATCGAGTTAAAAAGCATTTTTCCAATAGTGAAAGGGTTGCGGAATGACACACTGCGTGCTCTAGAGCAATGGTTCACAGACTTATGAATATATTCATGTCTCGTGCTAATTATAATGGAGAACTTTCGCCGATAAAATTAAATACCACCAGGGACGGATAAAACGAGGCGTGTGCATCTAATCTGACAAAAAAATCATAGAAAAAGAAGGCAGTGCAATTTTTAACTGTTCATTCCCCAGTAAAATGTGAAAAAAGTTGTATACACTGCCTTTCATTCATCGTGTTTCTCATAAATTACATAAACTTATATCAGACAAAACACGCTATTGTAAATGGTGGTGAAAATTCAAATTTTAGTGAACATTTATGCAGAAGTAATTATTTTAGTGATTTTGACCCCTATACTGTTACGTGTTCATGAAAATGGTTCTAAGCTGGATTTTTCAGAGAAATTTGAAATTGTAAATAGACTGCATATTTTATGTAATGACCATGTATTCCCCACTCATTATTCCCACCCAAACAAAACATTTTCCTCTTTCCACAACAGACAACCGATTTAATCATCAAAACTGTTCTTATATAACCATCTTCACGCAAAAACTTCGGATCAACCCAACTTGACTCAACTTCTCCGCTACCTTTGCGTCACCTCTACCAGTAATACCAAAGCTCCTCCCCCCTCATCGTTACTCCTCTTCATCACTTCCCCTTCTCGTATCCCCTATTTTTCCTCCATCTCCTTCCACCCTTACCCGTATTTATACTCAGCCACTAAAAACATCAGTACCTCAAAAATGGCACTCAGTTGATCATGAATATCCAAAGCTTCTACCAAGTAATAAAAGAAATACTTTTTTTGTTGACGCATAGCATTGGCATAAGTAATAGTCCAATTTTTGCCTCTTGCCGAATTGCATGAAATAAAGAGTCACGTTTCTTCCTAAATTTTGAGCAGGGGAAATGTCGAAGTGAAATCCTTCCACATTTATACCATTTCCACAATTCAGATAAAACTTTCACTAAAATAAGGAATGCTTTTTCTTTTAAATTCGATGTTCGATCAGACCAGTGGTTCCCAACACGTGTGAGGCACGCGTAAACCAATGAGGTACACGCTGACTGGTACGTAAAAAAATAATCTTGCGGCGGAAGTGAGTCTTTTGTATTAATAGGTGCATGAATATCGAGCATAATTGAGATTCACTGGCTAAAAATGCATGTAAATTGGTCGCCAACGGGTCAAATAATTAAAAAAGGGTTCTAAACTGTTGAAAGGCATTAAGCAAGTGGAATTGACAGCATTTGGAACGGTTAAAAGATGTGGAAATGCTTTAGTCAAGAGCGGGAAACACAGAGCATATATCCACCGGCCGTGAATAAATCATTAATTCCGACAACAATACTGCTTGATTCGGAAAGCCCGTCACTTCCGATCGACGTCAGCGTCATTCGCGTCAGTGGAAGTGGGAGTGGAGGGGAGGGTGGGGAGGCAAAGGGGTGCGAGGGTGGCAGGAGAGGGATGGGAGGCCGAGACGCAAAGGCAGAGGGCGTATCCCCACAAAGAGAGGGACTCACACAGATGGAGACCCCGGAATCCACCATCGCCGTCACCGCCGCCCCTTTAAACGCATGTCATAAGAGAGAGAGAGTCCGTTCCAATTCTCCCGCGTGTTGAAGGCAGGTTTAATTACGAATTTTTAGGGTTTTATTCAGTATGACCTCGGGATTATTGAGCCTCGGCTGAATCGAGATTTGGATGTCAACCCCACGAAAGACACGACGAAAAAGAAAAATCTCTTGATGACCTTTGAAAATGGTTGCAAGGCAATCGAAACCTAGGTCAGGAATAAAAGTTTTAAGCGTGGAATATACTAAGCAATTTTTCTTTTTCGTCATGTCTGAGGTAACATTCCACTAAGTTACGCCTTCAACCATTAGGTTTAACTCCACGAAAATTTCAAATAGGGCTATGCAAATTTTGAAATTTGTTGGCGGGGGACTGTGACGTTACATTCATGGGTTTTCCGAGGTTTGACCTGACTTCTTATTAAATAAGGCTCCACGATGGTTCTACGTTATGGACTCGGAATATTGGAGTCTCGTCAGTGAAGAAATGTTGACGTCTCAGTCACGAAATTTTCAAATAGAACCTTTTATAAACTGAGGCCAATCGGGGACTTTCACATCCTATCTGCGGACTTTTCGAGGCTCGGTCGTGTCGAGCACTTACTGAAAAATGCCCCTGGGGGCGTTGACTGAAATGAAGCTAGTAGTTTGACACTTTGGGAAATTTATGTATTTTAACGTAGGATAGAGAAAGCGCTTGATCTTGCATTTCCCGTTCTAATATGGAACAGCATCTCTGTGGCAATGTCACAAGTAGAGGTACAATATAGAGGAACAAGGATCAAATAGTCCTTCGCAATTAGGCGTCCTTGGCAGACAAACACAGCAGTTTACGATCGAATAGGTATCCCTCCGCTGGAAGTCACACACGGAACTCCATTCAACTGAAAGAACTCCATCCGTCACGCGAGCAATTCAAGTCAAGAGCCTCACGGCAAATTCACTGCCCTCACCCACACGAAAAGCCACCTTTCTCCGTCCCCCATACCTCTCCCTACCTCTCTCCCCCCCAGAGTCAAAGAGGGACGCCTAAAAATCCCACAGGGCTGCAACCGGGGTGATTATTCCGGACGAGTCAATCCCCCGTGATTAAGGCTTCACGGCGATAAGGCCCGACTCCATCGCTTCACTCCCTTGCATTGGACCCCTGAGGGGGTGATGGGGGGGAGAAGGGTGAAGCTACGGTCATGGCGTACCTAGGGGATGGACCTGAAGCAAGGGAGAGGGGGTGTGGTCAAATGCCGTGGCGCCACTTGATACCCTTTCCCTCCCTCCTCTCGCCCATGGCAGCGAATGTCTCGCAGCAAAGGTATTCAATTTATGGGGGACTGGCGAAAGGGTTAGTAAACATACTCTGACACCTACCTCGGGACATCCTCTATGATGAAAGATGGAAAAACTTACATATTGAACTGCGGCGTTCATCTGCGATCCTGTATGTAAGAGTTAATCTCGAAGCGTCTGGTGAAATGAAGATGGAACTCAGCCATTCAGAAAAATTTAGGCATTATGTTTCACTATGGTGTACACCTTATGTTTGTTACACTTTATCTGAACTAGCGCCACCGAGAACCGCTACTGTTCGCAGTTGTCTAAGAAATATTTTATCCAACATATTTTATCGTTAAGTATTTCATAGGTTTTCGGCTTAGCATGTAATTCCAAATAATCAACATTTCACTTTATAGAAAGTTCCGCCTTCAAAGTTACTCAACATTCTGAGAATTCCAGAGCTCAAGTTTCAAACTCGTCCAATGCGAAGCACCAGGAAATATTGCTATTCCTTCCGCTTGACGTCACACGAGGAATTGAATTAAACACTCATATCATGTAAGCTCCTAGCGACTTGAGAACCCTGGGGCATTAGTCAGTAACCGAAAAATCTGTGGCGTCATAGCCCCTAACAAATCTTGAAGCTTGAATGGCCTTATTTGAAATTTTCAATGCTATGACGTCAAAAAATTTTCACTTAGGAGACTAGGAAAATTCGAGGACGTACCGAATAGGGCACCATTTTAACTAAGGCCTCAGATATTTCCTGCTTTGACGATGTCCCTAGATTTTTGTCGGCCAAACCTTGGAAAATTTTATAATTAATTGAATGATCAGATTTGTTGAAATTGTAACGTCACATTGAGGAAATAGTTGAGGTTGAGTATTCCCTGTGTTTTTTTTCAGGAAGGAATAAGTGTTCCAACATCAGTAAACAGCAAAGTTGAAGCAATTCGTACTGAAAAAACTACTGCTGTAATTTTGCTTAAATCGGTTGGCCTTATTTGAAGGTATAGCTTCCTGAATTCAATGGACTCGACTTATTTAATGGACATCAGCTTACCAATCTTTGCTGCAATTATTTGCACAAAGAAAGTATGTTATCCAGCAAAGTTGAGCAGACGTTTATCAACCCCTGGAATAAACTTTACTAGTATATTAATTGAATGATTCCACTTCCTCAATCCCTCTGATAACTTCTAATGTGCCATAAGCGCTAACAGAGACAGTTTTTCGACAGCTGAATCCTAGACTCCAAGAGAAAAACTTAATATTCTTCAAAAAACTCAAATCAAAACAATCTTGTCATTGTGTCTGGGCCATTAATACGACGAATTGAATTACTTTGTACCAAGTTTTACTGACTTAAAGTATTTAAGTTCAATCTTTGTCTCTCGTGGGAAATCATAATCAGGTATGCACTGGGGCCCTTATTCCACGAGGCTGGGGCTCCGACGAGGTGTGATATAACGTGAGGGTGAGAGCAGCAGGTGAACTCAATGATCGCCTTGAAAAGAAATATCCACACGTTTTCGCCGAGAGTCGTTCAACCTTGTAACTTACACACACGACTATACAGAATATATTTTTTATCGAACTTGTGTCAGTTTTTTTCGAAGTTAGGTTGATTTTCAATTTAAAGCAATGATACTGCTGAAAGGTAGTATCTACTTTTTGACTCTATTTTTTGGCACTATTTGACGCCATGGACATACACAACTGAGAGTCAAGTTCGTCACAATTTCGGGGAAAATCTTTGAAGCTGCAAAAGGTTGGGCTAACACGTATAACACTTATCCGGTATCAGTCTAACGGAGATGGTTTTACTTTTTCCCGAATAGATTTAATATAACCAAGCATTTCAAAATGCAAAATTTTAATTTTTCACTGATGTAAATTATAAGTTTATGATAGCCAACATCAGTTTCGGCTGATATGCCATCCTCAGGTTGGCCAAAGTAAATTTATTTTGGTTTCTTAAAATAAGTTACCAATTCTGACTCATTTCATAGCTTACGGGAGCAAAATTAGCCCGAAATAAATCGTTCGTTCGCGATCTTTATCGTTTGAACGGATGTTATTATAACAATAATTCGTCAGCAACCACCATGGAACATTGCAGGAGCGTACACGAAAACGAATCAATCCGGTCGCCATCATCGAGACTCCTCCCTTAGCGATTCAAAACCCATAGGAGCGCAAAAAGCTCATTCCTGACGTGCGAAGGAAGGAACGCTTGGTCGCAACAAGTTCTCCTCATCACGAGGAGGTCCTGCCGCCGAAGCATCCCTCCAACTACTTGGCAGAATGAAACCGAAGAAGAATTACCAAACAAAAAGAGTGGGAACCGCGGAGTCTAGGGCTGTTCCCTCATGTAAAGGTGATTACATGCATTCAATAGACTCTTCCATCGCTGAACCCACGCCGCACTCATGGAAATCTACTCTTGGCTGCCATGGCGCACGAGGGCATCTAATCACTCAAATGGGTTTTCCATCGCCGCACACTTCATTAGTTTCCGCAATGAAAAGTTGGAAGCGAGGAAACGGGCGTGGAGAATGGGGTTCGAGGGTAGGCAGGACCCCATCCCACCGTATATCTCCAACCAGCTCTCTCTATTAGCGTCCTACGACCCATCTCCCTCCCCCATTCCCATCTTACAGGGAGCAGTGATGAAATAAAGTACACGCCCCCTTTTTAGGGCCCGGACGAAGGCAGGCAGGGATGACGGTGGGAGTGAAAAGTTCCTTCGTCCCCATGGGTGGCGCCACACACGGGCCCTTCCTCACACGCGTGCACTCTACCAAAAGACCCCTACCATTCCCTCCCACCCCCAAGACATAATAATTTTGCGACATCTCCCCAACACTCCCCCTCTCCTGTATTCCCTCGCCCAACCCTCGGCCTCCTCGGGGAAAATGCGTAATTTTTAATTCCCACTTCGCATCTTGCTCCAAGGAGCTCTCGTTCCGCCTTCATTCACCCCTCCCCCATTATCCAGCGCCCTTAATCACACCACGTCACCACCACGCCTCCCCCTCATAGCCCTCCCATCCTCTCTCCACGTCTCCAGTTGAGTCAAGTCCCAAACTCCCCTTTGCCGTCCTAGTTCCCCCCCTCTGCCCACAGTGCACATCACCAAATCTCCGAGGAACCTTAAATAACTCATAAAAAAGTAACCCCTCGCGGGTGGAGAGGGGCTTGGTTATACAAGCGTGGCGGAATAGCGCGAGGGGAGGCGGCAAATCCTATTCTGTCCGTTCGTATTGGCGCTCCCTGAGCAGCGCGTCGTCAGAGCCCCGCGGGTATACGGGCATTCAATCAACGCAACTCCATCAAAGGTGAAGGGGAGACAAATTATCGGGAATTTTTTTCCATTGACGCGAGTCGACCTTTGATATGAAAGTCTAAGTTTTTCCCTCCACAGTATCGTCAATAGTTTTGCCAGTGGAGTGATAGAATTCTCGCACAACGTACCAGAGCAAATCACCTCTCGGTAAGAAACCCCTCCGGTCGAAACTGCATTAATCCCGCGCGAATCGCTAGGGATTAATCTTTATCCTGCCGTTGCTTCCACGCTATATTAGAGCCCACTTTTCGGCACGTCCACTACCGTTTCCCATGATCCAGGCAGCCATCTTAGCCTTATCTCCCACGTCATATGCTTTACTAGTCGGCATTAATGGTGATTAATAGTTTTCTGCTTTATTTTAATGGTCAGGCAATACTCAGGTGCGCTCTAAATAAAAAAAACATGAAAACTATGCCCTAAGGAGACGACAAACCTTAGGAGGGTAAACAAGTGAACATTTTCAAACATATTGTCAAGCGCATATAGAAAAATGTTTAAAAAGTAAAACATATAAATTGTTCGACAACGGGCACGTTTCACTGGTACGGAGGCTTCCGCGAGGCGAGGAGGCGGAGGATCTATTGAGGTCAGTTTATTCGGGTTTTTCCCAATTTGCTTCATTTTAACGGACAACAGTTTCGCTAACGTTTCAGCAAGCATCGTCAGGTCCCGAATGAGCTGCAGAAATTCATGTTCCTTTATATACCTAACTCCTGAGCTAGTTTCATTGTTCTGTACTTCTTTAGGTTTAAAGTACTTCGACAGCTCGCAGAAATATAAAAACACACAGCGGATTCCGATTTCTATCAGCCAGAGACGAAAATTTCACTGGAAGAGGAGTGAAATGATGAGGAGATGAGAGGATCATTGAGTGATTCCGCGCTACCCCTCCTCTCTTTCGAACGAATGAAATAAAATTCTCAGACTGCCCACTGATTGCCAGACAAACGCCAGATGTGGTTTTTGACGGGGAGTCAGAGAGGAGGACGAAACGATAAAATGGAGACGAGGCGATCCATTGAGTGAGGGAGGTCATCTGCCCGCGCGGTCAGAGTCGCAAATCTCTCGCGTCTGATGGAAGTGAAGGGGTTGGCTAGAGGGAGGATGGACCCCAGAGGGTGAGAAGGGAGAGGGGGTGAGGAGGAGGAGGGATCGTATGAACGGAAGGGGAGGCATGCGTCATCAGGACTCCCATTGATTGATTGCTCTCGCATCGCTGGACCCATCGCCGCCGATTTCGGCCAGATTTGAGAGGTGACGCGGTCAGGGAATAAACAGCCATGACGTCCGAAAATAAAAAGGAGGCTGGGATTTTTTTCCACGCGGTGGGAAGATAGACTTGATGCGGCGTTTTCAAGTGGCACCACCCATGTCGTGGCGGCGCCGTGAAATAAGAGGCGCCACTTGAAAGGGTCAATAATTATCTATCGAGGCTAAAAATGTAGGGCAAGCAGCAATTTATAAAAAATAATATACGGTTACACTATCGCATCAAAACGACTCATTTCGTCTGTTATACATTAAATCCATTTTTACTTTAGAGCCAAAAAAGCAGCTCAACGAATTATACAGAGTAAAAAATTACATGAATGATTAGTAATTAATAATTTATAGAGAAGAAACTACCAATTCAAAAATGAATAATTAATCCAATTCCAAATTCACTTCAGCGAGAAAAAATTTCGATTGGTGAACTTAGAATCTGCCAGGCATTGCATATCCTTCGTTCACGTTTGGTTTTAACACTGTAAACGTTTCTGTTTTGTTTTATTTGGAACCAGGATTTTGTCTTTTAATTGCCCTTCATTACAAGAAAAAATGATAACAATGATTATAAATGCAACTTGAGGCCACAAACTCTCACTAAATTTACGAAATTTTCCTACTTGATTGATAAGGAGTTATGCTTAACAATGTAACTGATAAAATGAGCATAAGTTAATTGAGCACGGAAAAAAGGTGGTTAGACAAACTACACACTGTATTATTAAAATATGAACCTACAACACATTTGATTTCAAATACTAAACAGCGTAGTTAGACGCGCTAAGTTAGAATCACCACACTGTCTGACAAAATCGACGTACCTGTCGAATGAGAAATGACCACACCTCCCTGGTAAAACTGACAGACCTGTCTGGTTAGGAATACTGGAGTTTGCACTGTGCAGTGAGGCTAGTCATAAATTGATTTACCTCGTCATAAATTGGGAGGGATTCAGTGAATTAATGCATGATGAATAACATTTTATTAAAAGGCACATTTTCAGACAGCCAAATTCACGGGTAAAGAAAGATGTGGACCTTATTTACTGCATATACACCATTCAAATAACCAAAAATAAAATAATGAAAACTATATGCATAAGTTTAAACGGTTAAAGTATTTGGCAAAGGTTTACTAAATGCAATAAGTTTCATATTTTAAAAATAATTATTACCATACCTCAATCATCACCTCACGTTGGAAGTGTCGTAACTATAGTTTTCCTTTCATATTACAAATTTTCCGAGTCTAAACTACATATTACAGTGGTTGACTCAAATAACTGGGTTAAAAATGCTTAGTTCTCTCAAACTTGAGAAGAAATGAGTATAACTTAACTAAAAGACTCGCCGATGTCTCGTAAGTGCCGTTAAAAGATTTATAGCATCGAGCTATCTATATTCGCAGGCAGATTTTTACATGGACTACGACGCGACTGCGGATTACCAGCACGCACAAGGGAATGATTTTTTTCTGCCAGGTAGGCTAGAGGTTGAAGAGGGGATGGCAATAAGAAGGAGTAACATCTCCTCAATGGTCATATTGCATGAGAGACGCTCGTCTCACATATTACGCCACATCACCCTGGCTTCAAGAGTTTCAGTAGACCCTTATATACCCCGAGGTTAGGTTCCCTGAAATCGTCGCGTCTTGTGAAACAAATATGAGACGGAGGACATCGCTCCATCTGATCACATAACGTTTAATTTTGCTCTTTAACTACCTTATCTATTAGTCGGTAGGTTAAATGACTTCATAGTTGTGCATTCTTAGCCGGAGACTTTATCTTATTTAATTTGGAAAGGCGTCAGATTTAATCAAATACCCTTTTTAAAACAATAAATTTTTTCTTCAATAAATCATGTAAGTACTATAGATCACATTGCTAGAGTGTTCTCGCAGAGTTCTCAGTTCTAAGTGTTTCGACAAACATGTTAAAAAGTAAACTTCTGCACGACGTTATATGCGCAGATTTTGATGAAACCACAGAGAATGGAATGATCATCCATTTCTGTTGACTTCTCATCTCTCGGACGAAAGAAAAATTAAATCCAGGCTGATTGTGCATTCACAAGATCAGATACGGAATTCAAATAAATGGTCAAAAAACACACCACTTATCTTCAGATTAAGTAGAAATGAATTCTGCTCATAGTAGCTGATCCACGTCAGACTTTAACTTACATTCTAAATAAGCATTGAGACTAACTGGCGATGCAATAACCCCGGAAAAAGCGGAGTGATGCTTGAGAGCGAGAGAAACGTAAGAGTGATACTGACAAACACGTCTTTCCTCGAAAAGTTCGCAGAATACGCACAATTTAACTTCATTTGTATGCAATATAAAAGTCGCCACCGCCAAAACAGAGCAAAAGTAGTTAGTTTATCGTAATAACTATCATGCATTACGATCTTATTTACTCACAATTCTGTTATAATTCGACAGATTTACTATCAAGTTTTGTACCATATCCTTTACATCATGTAACAAATTATAATGGTACGTGACTCAAAAGTTTGTTCCAAGAGCGGTATCTTTAAGCGGGTCTTACCGATAAGAACGATCGCGTCTTATAAAGTCAGCCATATGATTATGACCGCGTTTTATCAAATTGCGTCTTGTGAGACCGAGATATGAGTGGGTTTGCCGTTCAATGTTAGAGAGCCTTTCCCGAACGCCGTGGGGGAAACGGAAAGATGGGGAGTATGAAGTGGAGGTGGGGAGCCCCCAAGTGGCCACGAGGGAGCTCCTGGCTTACTAAGTTGGCTGGTTTAACCCACCAAACAGCAGGAATCCAACTTGCAATAGCTGTATTTACCAGACAGTGCCTGGTATTATTAACTACAGTCGGGTAGTTTTAATGAGAATCCTCTTTAGAAAAAAAGGGGGTTTGAACCACATGCTTTCTGATAATTTCAACAGCTCTTTTTCTTTGCATAAAATGGTTGATAAGCCATTGCTCTAAGGCATCTTATTTATGGAAGGAAAAAAAATAGCTCTTTTGCTCCCTGCTTAACGTCTTTGGTTCTCGGTCCTCATATATTGAATCCGGTTCAAAGTTTCCTGACAGCGGAGCTATCTGTAGTCGAATATTGTTCTGATGTATTCAACTGTCGGCATATTTTCTCCTTCATTTCCCACGAAGAAATCACCACTCTCTATGGAACGACGCATATGACATCCACTTTTGTCTTTTGAAAATTAACATGGAGGAAAATTAGATAAGTAGTATTTCTTACTCAATAATTACGACTAACTTTTTTCTACGAACTACTTTGTTAAACGTTTACCATATTTAGCCTGTGGTTTGTAACTCAATTTATATCTTTCAATGAATCAGTGTAGTCATATGTGGACAATGGGTCTACCTTACAAGGGATACTTGTGTTAGAAGTGACTGCTGATGCAATTTGACACCTACTTGAGGAATGTGATGTGGATATTTCAGGCAAATCATCGAGTTTCAAGGAATACAAAGAAAACTGTGACAAAAATATTGGCTAAAATTCAAGTGAGGATGGCGTGCCAATTGCTGAATTGCTTCATATATATTCAAAAAGTATTCCTTTGAAAAATAAAACATGGTTCCAAAATTTCTAGTTCAGACATTCATAATCAGAAAAATAATTATAATAAAATGGTTACATTGTGTTTTATAATTTAAACTTTAAGCAATCAAATCAATTTTTAATATTGAACACCGGTAAAACATCAAATAAATTCCTATGAACACTTTTCCGTGAAATTTAAGACTTATATATTCTTTAAATCGCTTAAACAGATGTATTTCCCATTGATATAGTCACTGAAGTATCATCAAAATTAATGAAAGATTGGAATTATTAGACAATGAGCCAACCATTGCAATGGAATACTTTTTCCGCACCCCTCCCCTCTCCTTTCCGACAAAATTTCCCCCTCAACTTGATATATGGTCGCCTGCTTTCCCTCGCTAGAGTTAGTCTACCAAACCCCCCCCCCCACTTAGTTTGAGGTTACTATCAGAACAATCAATAAATAAAGCTTAAGTAAATAAGTGTATCTGACGATGCAGCAAGCTGAGAAACACCTTGTACTCAAAAAATAATTGTGGAAAAGTACAAAGCATATTTTAATGTGAGTTCTAACAGTATACTCTTCTCTGTTTTAAAGTGTGTTTTATTCAAGAGATTATTTTATGTTTACGACAGAGGGATTGAAGAAAGAGAGGATTAAGACTGACTGAGGACGACTAAACTTCGCTTTCTCGGGCCGTGGGGTCATGGATCTAAGAGTGGACGGACTGAGATTGGCGAAATGACAAGAAGGAATAAGTGGGAGGGGAGGGAGGAAGGGGTGGGGGCGCGAGATGCTCTGCTGCGAGTGGGTGGTGCCACCTCGTGGCGCGCGCCCACACTTCGCGCGAGGGTCTGACGTCCAAGCCATTCGTCAACTGTCGCGTGTTTTGAAGGGCATGAGATGGGGAAAAGAAGCGAACGAAGGAAAAATAAGAAAAAAGAAGACGAAGACATCTCCGGCCCACGCCATCTTCACTCTTTCGTTAAAAGCGGATTTAGTCGGCACGACAGACTCCTTGGGTGGAGGAGGAGGAATTTACGAGGACTCTGCTGAAAGTGGACGGCAGAGGGTGCACGTCAATTTTTTTTTCAAACCCATTCCTTCATACCGCTGCCACTCCTGCTTCGTCCTCTCCGGAGTTCCAGGGGAACGCGAAGTGGCATCCCCGCTTTAAACCTGCCTGGGAATTGGAAGGAAAGACGGGACTCACGAAGCACATCAAAGCTTGCAGTTTCTTCAGTTTGTACAAACTCAATTCAGACACAGGCGAATAAAAGTATGAAATACAGAATGCTAACCAGATCATGGATATATGTAAACAATTAAAGTTATTCCATTGACTTATTGCTCCTCTTTTTTCGATTTCTCTTTGAGAATTAATCTTTCTTTTATCCGACGTCATTACCGCATATATTCTATAATATCGGTAAATAGTAGGTCATATGTGACCTATTTATAGTCCTGTACAGTCTTGTCTATGATTTTACCAATCGCGGGGAGTTTTTTTTCACCTATCCTTCATAAAAATACCTAATTTCCAATATTTTATTTATTTTTTTAATATTCCCCGCTCCCCTCCTTCATAACAAGAGTTCCTATTCCCCTCCTCCCTTCTACTCTCTTGCCCTACAATCTTCTCCCAATTACACTGCCTTCAACTAATAGAACATAATGAACGTTTTACATGGTCTAAGTGCTTGAAGTGGAAAGTACATAGGAAGAGATATCAGGAGGTGAGGGAACTAGCATTTGATAGGGAATTGTAGAGGGCTGCAGTTAACCAATCCTAGCATTGAACAACTAGTGATGGTCAAAGTGGAAAAGTTTATCAAAGTGTCAAGATATCAAAAATGAAGAGGCTACCAAGAAAAATTTCCACTCTGTAATCACCAGTTGACCTGGACGAGAGTCGATGACCAGCGCCTGCAAGCTCTTTAAAATAACAATAAAAAGGAAAAGAAAAAATCTCAGGTGACTCACATATGTATGGGAAGTGTTTATGATTTTTTTAGATCTGACACAGGACATAAGAGTAGACAGTTTCAATGCGCGACTTTTGATGAGAATTAGTTACAACTTTTGCAAGAATACGATTAAGAGCGTCCATTGGCCATTTAAAAGTGCCTCCAGTGATGTATCCTTAAGGGATATGCCAAATAGATCACATTCCATTGGTGTATCGTTTTAGAAGAGCAGATAAATTTACAGATGGCAATTATTATTCTTGATGATGCTATTATATATAGATCATTCACTGTTATGTTCGTTACAAATATGCAACTAAATTATTCTATAGTTGTGGAGCTGAATTAATCTAGTAAATTCAGCTAAATCTTCTATTTATCTAAGCATATTGTGGCATAGCTAGATATTTTTAAATATTTATATGTATTATAGAGTGAAACGATTACTGTCTAATAGAGCTAATACTTGTGTTTTTTGAGTTAACATTTTCACCATATACTTCCGAGATTATAGCACGAAAAATAACGTGAAAATTAAATTATTTCTCGCACATCATATCTCATACATTCAATCAATTATCTACGGTCAAATTAGCTGTAAGTTAAAAATATACAATCAATTCATAAAATTTGAGTAAACACACATTTATTTAAAAATTGCCAGAGAAATTTTGAAATGCTCATAGTTTAAACGAGAAAATATCAGGGATCTGCGACATTGCGGGAAAATGCAAGATGATGAAAAAGGCATTAATTTTTCCACTGACTTTTTTATTTGGCACAACTAGTTTCAACACTTAGGCGTCATCTTATGGTACTGAAGATGACGAAAGGTACTTTAAGATAATGAAAATGCTTGAAACATATGACGCTGAGACTAGTTGTACCAAACATATAATTATGTGAAAAAATACCAAGACTTCTTTTCATTATTGATGATACATTTACACAAAGTCAGGCCCGAATATGCCAAGATTATAATTTGAAATATTTAGGCACTAGGTAAATCTTGCGCCATGGAACATATGGTAGATAGTTGTTTATGCAGTCTCATAGTCCTCCTCCTCCTGCCGCCCAAACTATCACAAGAACACCAACTATTTGATCGAGCGTGTACGACGGTGAGTATACCCTTGACTCAAGGAGGAACAAACTCGTATATGGATTTAGAGGATGAGTGCGTCATAATATTTTTTGGCGTTGCGACGCCGTGCTTCGAGGAACAAATCACCAAACGCGGCGGCGCTAAGTAGGAGTTTTTTGGCGGGATGTGAGGAGGCGGGTTTGGGGGGGAAGAGCTTGGGGATCAGACGATATAGGAGTAAACTTTTCGATGAAATAATTCATAAACGAGTCCATTATCTCAACTTTTATGCCGAGAATTCTTCGTTGGCTCGAACAAGAGGTCGAATTATTCCGCGCGAAAAAAATAAACCGTTATAATAAAAAAAGACAATGTGGGCGAGTGAAGAAGAGTTAAGAGGAGGAGGTAAAGGAGAGGAGGATGCAATTTTAATGAGTCGGGCCGAGTGAGAGAGCGATTTGGTATTCCCGTGTGGACGAGTGAATTACGGCGCTCTTATCCTTTATGGCAAGAGGGGCGAGCGGGGTGAGCGGGAGGCGGGGGAAGGCGGAGATACGGGGGAGGGAGTGGGAGGGAAGTAGAATGGGGTGGAAAGGGGAAGTGGTACTCTCTCTCCTCTCCAGCGAACAACACACTCATCCTCTTGAAAAATAATTCCGAGGGATTGGGAGGGGAGATGGGGGAGTGAGTTGGAGGAGGACATAAAAAGGGAAACTAAAGGTTGGACATGCGGGGTAGACGGAGTCGGGACGGAAGGTGAATGGAGAAGAGATTGGAAGAGCATGGGTGCGTGGTAAGACCGTCAATCTACGGAAAAAAATGAAGGAAAAACGGAATTTTGTTCCATCTGTACTTCTGTTCGATGAATAATGAACGCAATACCATATTACGTCGATAAAGAGCGGTGTTAACATTTGGTAAAACTAAAATATCTTTTGTCAATCAACATCAATGCATGAACATGAGTCCTGAATTTTTATGAAAACCTAGAATCTATCAGATTCCTTCACATGCACAAGTAAGAATAAAACAACAATATTATTTCAATGGAAGAATTTTGTTACGTAACACTAACTACTTGTAAAAAAATGACGTATATATTAAGCAATAAATACTGCTCAGGAAGTATTCAAAGTAAATAGAGCAAGAAAGACTTTTCATCGAAGAGGTGGAACGGATTATGATTTCTACAGTGCTGCCTTGTCTAGGTGTGATATAGTCGATTAAATGTTAGGAAAAGATGATGGAACATTTAGCGAGTTCTCTTCAAACGATGCCTACCTTGAGTGCGTACCCCGATATGTTTGCCGTTCTGCATGTAATCGCTCATTTTTTATGTATTTGACAGGCCGGTAAAGTAATCGCCGTAAGACAGAGTGTGTATTAGTTTCAGACAATTGTTTTTCCTTTGAAATATTTTGCCGATGCAACGCTTTCTGCATTGTCAAAAAAATTAATAAGACCAGATGTAGTAGGATATGAAAAGGGTAATGCGGGAAAGGAATAAATGGAGGAGCCAGAAAAGTGTTTTTGAGTAGTTCTGTCGACAAATAAAGTTTGCTTGAGATGAAAGGAGACGCTGGAGAGGCATACGGGTCCTAATAAAGAGCCGCGACGACTCTGGAATTCCCTTGAACAGAGGAACACAGGAACGCGAGTCTGCGTTCTTTTACTTTACATCCTTGAGTATTTTTTTCTTTTTTTTCCCCAAAAACCGTCACGATGGAAATGGTGAGGAAATTCACTCACGTTCAGCAAAAAACTTCTTTTTAGGACTCAGTATTGTCCGCGCCACTATCAAAGAATTTTAGGACATCAGCACATTCAGCGCAATGGAACTCATGATGCTTCTAAATTCGGGAGTGGAAAAGAAGAGGAATACTTAGAGATTACTCTTACTCGTAAAGTTCAAAGAATTTTGCAGATATAAATGTCATAATATTTTAGGCACATGGTAGATATTTTTTATTGCTTGACAACTTATTTGATAATTGAATAAAGGCAATATACACTTACATATGTGTTTGAAAGACCATTAGTTATAGGATCATTAGGGGCGACAATTTTACTCCAACTTCAACGCTCCCAGATCTGGCCTGTTAGACCACTATGTCTGCGTAATTAATTATCGAAATATGTAAATCATGCATGAATTATGCTGATATACAAACCAGAGGGTTGTCATCACAGTATTTTCGGCTTCAAGTTCCATATATCCAGGGGTGCCCACTTCCAAATCCGTTTAGTTGAGTATATCACACAAATGCAACAAAAGCACTCACCATACGCAGAATTGTTCAAGAACATTAGGTTACTTTGTATCAGTGTTGTTTACTAAATTATGCGGCGTAAAATCTGGAAAAAGTTTTAATTTTAGCTCTTAATTTCAACTTTTGTGAGAGGGCCTCTTCTCGTATTCGTAGAAGCGATTAATGGAAGGAAACCGACAGATGAAGTCATTTGCACAATTCACGCTTACATTGGGTATGTGTACAAAGTACGCGGGGTTGGTGTAAGTCCACTCTAAAAGAATGGTTCCCAGGGGTTAACAGTTTTACGCCTACTCCAATGCTTCCAGGTCTGACCCTTTAGCCTGTAATGTCTTCCCTCTTTTATGCTGTCCGGCGTTTTTTCACAACATTCCAGAGGAATAGCTCATTTGAAACCCTCTGACGAAACAAGGTCTACTGTGGAAGCGGCAAAACTTTTTCAAGCGCAAATTACGTAACTTTTTTACTGTACTACACCTTACCCCAAAAAATATTCCAACCCAAAGGTTTTTACGCCAAAAGCACCCACAACATGTTAGGGCATCATGGATACGCAGCGCCCCTCTTTATTTCTCGGTTAACAAGAGGTCCGCACTATTGAAATAAATTATCTCAAAAGGGTTTTCGCTTGATTTTCGTGAGATCATTAAATGATACTGTATGTTATCCAGGACACGTAAACATTCCTAAGGATTTTATATACAGGCTATTTTCGTTATCTACGGCTACTTAAATAAAACTTTCACTATGACCGTCCCCAAAGAGGTTCCGTTGTTTCATAAACAAATGTTTTTCCACATTTCGTGGCACAAATCAACTCGCAACGTACGAATGATATCGCTGTCGCCGATTGTCGCCGTCGCGTTGCCTTTCTATGCCTCTCTCACTATATCTCTCCACGGGCGTCCCTCCGGCAACTCTCCTACTCTCATTCGCATCCCGATTATCACTTCTTATCGACCGATGTCTTTTTGCCTCGGATTCTGCTGATTCAATCAGGTTTTCGGGCCGTAGTCATTGATTTACGACGAAGATGGTGAAACTGACTGTTGATAAGAGTCCAAATGAAGCAGAGGGCGAGAGGACTAAACTCGAAAATGCGCGGAATCCAACTTAAAACGACCCCTCACGGATTCCATACCTCAAGCCGGGGATTGCCCTAAGTTGCGAGCCATTTAGCGGGCGGAGTGGGGTTTTAGACTCTACGTTCCCATTGGATTATGTAATGGACGGAGCGGAGGCTCCCACTTCAGGTATGAATAAACAAGTAGTGAGTTCATTCGCGCATCTTAGATTCCTCTAACGCCGAACGAATGAAGGAATTTATGGAGTAATTTTTATGAATACGTGATACTCTAGCAGGTATTTAAAAATGACAATTGTGTGTTCATTAAAAAGGATAAATGAAGACATGTCGGAAAATGAGTCATTGGATAGTTTGGACGTACAGACGTGCCTCAATTGCCGTTTAAAATGACTAAGACGGAGAAGAAAAGAAGAAAGAATGACGTACATATTCTTCATAAACCAACTTAACCATTCACATCTCAAACTTAGCACAAGCAATCCTGATATTATAAAAGAATTACGTTTAATCAGTACTCTTCCTTTAAGTTCAATCTATTCAATGACATACTATCTATGCATATTCGTTTTACAAAAAAATCCGGATTTTTCTGACAAGAACCAAAATCCTTTGTATTTGTTAAAATACTGTTTTCTTCTTGGACTCTCTTAAACTTTAAATGCTTCTCTTCACCCGCTCATCCAATCACTATATATCATCCCGCTCGTTTCCACCAAAAAACAAATTTATTCTCTTGTATCCTGCACGTTATGCTATACTTATATCAAGACTGTGTTGCTGTTTTCCGCATCGCATCATGTTAAGGCTAGTAGACCGAGACAAACATTAGTTCCTAACAAGAAAAATATAGCTATATTTTGATATGAAAGTTCTCGCACCTTCGTCTATAAATAAAAAATTCTAAATTATTTCGCATGGCCAAATATATACCAAAAACACCTCAAAGTTTAATTCTAGGGATGGTTTTAATCTTATCACAATTCGGAAATGGCTCTTAGCATCAGCGGCAGATAAAAAATTAAAAAAAAAACGGTGTTCTTAAAAGAAATTTGTATCGGACCAACAACCGAGCAACGGTCAAAAGAGCATTAAAAGTTTTGCATGAAATGATCGACATAAATTTTGTAACAATAGACGAGCGAACTTGGAAATGAAGATGAGAGAACCATTGATAAGGATAACCTTGTACCGGAGATCCTTGACGGTGTAAGAGAGTCATAACAAGAGTTGAATGCAAGGAAAGCCAGGTATGTGGATAACATACCTTTAAAGTTACTGATTAACTTAGGTGACAAGGAAAGGCCTTCCTTTTTTGGGCCTATTCGTAGCACCTAAGGGGAAGGAATTTGACCAGAGAACCTCTTAAAAAGAGGGCTGATGCCTATACCGAAGGAGGCTTCAGAATGAGAGAAAGTTGGGAAAAATATCCTGATATTACACAAAGCCAAAGGTTTGCTTAGAATAATTAATCTAAGGTTTAAGAGTAGGACACATAACTACTTCGACGATGACCAGTTTGGTACCGGAGCGGGAGGGCAACTCGGGATACGATTGCGGTAATGAGAACACTCAAACAAAGAAACACCGAGAGTAATCGCAATTTTTTGCCTTTTTTGTGGGTTCGAGAAGGCGTTTCACAGATTAAAGAGGGAAAAATAAGGCAAACAGTGATTAAAACAGGAGAATATTGGCGTAATAGGAGACACCCTAAACTTACACATGGCTCGTGGGGCCCAGGTAAGGGAGACTGACGATTACTGAGACTGGTCAGTTATAGGTGACAGAGAAAGTTGCAGATGTCCATTGTCCCTTTAATTTTCCACTCATATGCCGAGAAAGGGTGAGAAAGGCATGGGAAGAGTTAATAGTAGGAACCCAAGTAGGCGGCCCGCTAATAAAGTCGGTTAGATTCGCAGACGATCATCGAGTGCATTGTAAACTTTATTAGACGAGGTTAAAAAGCATTACGATAAATATGAAAGGAAGGTAAATCGTGAGAAAATAAAAGCAATGAGATTCTGTTGGACGAAGAAAACGAGGCTGCTCATAAGAGGCGGAGGGCGGGTGGAGGAGGATGATTTCATTACTTTCATAGTACGCTATAGTAAAATGAGTATAGTAGCAAAGATATACGGAGGACAATAGCGTTAGCAAAAGAGGGATTTAGTAATAGAAGGGACCTGATGACTGGGGCCTTGGAAAAGGACGTATAGAAGAGGCAGGTGAAGAGCCTGATATGGAGTGTGGCATTGTATAGAAAGCGTTAGCGTTGCAGAAATGTCGACTCTGAGAAATAGCGACGAGAATAGACGGCAATCTTTCGAGGTAAGGGTGTAGAGGTGGATAGAGAAGGTTCGGTGGATGAAAAGGCAGACAAAGGAGGAAGTGCTTAGTATGGTGTTTGAGGAAAGGAAACTTTTGGATGAGATCAGGAAAGGGCAGGGTGGGTGCACGTAAGAAGCAATGGGCTGCTCGAGACCTTGACAGAGGGAAGGGGCTGGAAACTATAGTCTTCAGGAGTGCAATCAGGTGAGCATTCGTGGAAGCATTCTGGAGAGAATTCTAGGAAGCATTCATAAGATCATTCTCCGGAGCATTGAGAAAAGCATTTGGGGGAGCATTTTAGGAGAAGTGTGCGAATGAACAAGATATGTGCACATCTCTGGAGGAGTCAAAGAAGTCAAATCCTAAACCCGACCTTCCCGGGCAATCCCGAAGCAAACCCCAAGCGCCGTCCTCACCCACCCTCATCCCTTCCCGACCCACCGGTGAGTCCTCGCCGAAAGCCACCCCCAACCCCGTGTCCCTTCCTCCACCCCTTCTCCCCTCCCCCCACCGCCCCCGCCACCTCCTACATCTTCCCCTAACCACCTTTCCGGAAGCCTCTCTTTCCACACGCCCTCCCTCGCACCGTCGTGCACCTCTTCTATCCCTTCCCTGAGTTTTAACCCTCCGCGCCAATATTGACACTGGGAGTTTGTCTCCGTAATGAAGAGAAGCGCGGGGAGGAGGGATGCGAGAGAGGGGAAGGAGGTATGGGGGAGACAGACGGGTGACTGAACACTGGTCGAATGGGGGACGGGGGACGCAATGAGCTAGGGTGGGGTGGAAACCAAGACGACAGCCATGGGACCAAGTGTGCGCTAGATAAATATACATGTGAGTGAATGTATATAATAATGGTCAATGTAAACATGCGAACATTGCAACATGGAATTATTTATTGTTTTCATCACCTCCAGCGAGACTGACATTCCCGCATTCCCATTCAAGAAAAGCAATGGAGACGTAGAATGGGGTTTTGGCATGAATTTCTTTTTAACCTAACCATCCTGATAATTGAATGAAAAATGAAATAAATATAATTTTCTATTGTGTAAAGGACATGTAAAAGTGGTAACATTGAAAGGAATACTTATAGCTCAAATATCGAAGATACCGGCGGCGGCGGCGGCGGAGTTTTCCGCAGGAGTTCTGCTAAAGATTTTGTACGTTTAGCATATTGGCATTTATTTCATTTTAAAGCATGCGATGGTCCCTTTAATAAGAATAAATGTTGCTCTTTAAAAAAGCAAAAATACTTAACTTATTATTTATCAAAATATTTCAGTAAGATATTTCTGAAGAAGGGGATTCTCTTGTACTTCGCAGAGGCAGTGACTTTGTTTTAGTGTGAAGCAGCAATTTTTTCAACTTAAGAAAACTCAATCTTATTTCAGATATTTTGCTGTATTTTAGCGCATCGCGTTGTATTTATCAAAGATTCATGTTTTACGTAAGATGGTATTTCTGACTGGCTCAAAGTTGCAGACTTAAACTAATTATGTCACATTCTAGACTGGTATTCAATCCCCAAAGGCTGAGGTCGTCCCACCTTCGATTAGTTCCAGTTTTGGAAGTGACATGGGAGAAAAGGGCATTGGTGCCACGTATTCATCTCTATATTTAGGTCTAGGAAAAATTAACCGGAGTCTGTTCGAAATCAAAATACCCTTAGAAATGAAGAAAAATTTGGAAAGCAGAAATAATCAAATGATAATAAAATCATTAAATCGCCTCTCTGTAAGAAATATTAATGGGGAAAAAGCTGTGAGAACTATGACTACCTTCAGGACATTCCCTCAGGACTCACTCAAGTGACGGACAACTTTGAATAATTTTTCCATGTTCCTGACATAAACAGAGGTAATCATGGCGTAAATGTTTACGTGAGTGTAAATTAAAATGGAAAAAAGTTGATACTTCAACAGATAAGATCAATTTTAGGAAATTTTGTAGAGATTTTTCATTATTTAAGGAAAAATATTTTGAAGAGAGAGTTTATTTTCAAAATTTGAAGAAGTAAGACCTAAATAATGCCCTTTTCTAGAACTCTAGGAAGTTAGATGATATGCGTTTGTCTCGTGCATCAAAATCAGCGTGTGTGTGTCAGCGATGTGTCAGCGATCACAGGAGAAAAGTTGTCGTTACTATGTCTGGGAGAAATCACGTAACTAACGTGTCAAAAAAATTATAAATCAGTATTGCAGAATAATCCCATGACAGAAGGCAGCTATTTTATAGTATCCAACAATTAACTACGACCCAGCAAAACCTGACAGCCTACGCAGGAATATTTTCGTGGAAATATAATAGCCTGCATTGCACTCTGGCGATTTCACTAGTGAAGTTTTAATCCACCTAAAATTTTCTTGAAACTGTAGCTGATAAGATAAAAAGACTTCAGTGACATAATTACATTACTTAAAAACAATCTGAAAACCCTATAAATTTTTAACATTGCACGGAATTAGGCTTCTTCTTCTTAAGTCATCTACCCAAAGGTTGGTTGGCGGCAGTTCTCCATACTCTTCGGTCCTGTGCCATTCTTTTCAACTGCACATAAGTGGAGCAGCCTAACTCCTTCATTATTTGGTCCATAAACTCCAACCTAGGCCTGCCCCGGCAGTTGGCTCCCTCTACAGTGCCTTCTAAGATGGTGGCCAGCAATGTTTCGTGCCTTAGTTGGTGCCCGATCCAGATATTTCTTCTCTTTTTCAGTAGTTTCAGCAGACAAGGAGACTCCCCCACACGTTTGAGAACCTCCTCGTTACTGATTTTGTCCACCCAGGGAATCTTTAACATCCTTCTGAAACACCACATCTGGAATGCTTCCACCCTCCTCTCTTCTGCCTTGCCCAACGTCCAGGTCTCACTTCCATATAAAAATATGCTCCACACATAAGTTTGAAGAAGGCGTTTTCTTAGGTCTAGGCAGATATTTCTGGATGTTAGGAGTTTCCTTTTTTGATAAAACGCCTTCTTTGCCTGGTGAATTCTACTTAATAAGTCTCTTTTGCTCCTTCCATCGGCTGTTATTTTGCTTCCCAGGTAGGTAAACTCCTCTACGTTCTCTAATCGCCTGTCCCTTAAATACACTTTAGCTTGTCCCCCATACTTGCTAACCTTAAGTACTTTGGTCTTATCTACATTAATGTTCATATTATATCCTGCTGTTAGGATGTCCTCCATTGCCTCAAGTTCCTCGCTCAGATCCTTTTCGCTCTCAGCCAGTAGTGCAATATCATCAGCGAACCTCATCATATCCAGTTTTTCTCCATGGATCTTGACACCACCTAGCTCCCCTACCTTTTCTCTCATCTCATCTAGAGCTCTCTGTATGTAGTAATTGAAGAGAATCGGTGATAGGGAGCATCCTTGTCTTACCCCTTGCCTTATAGTTGCTTCCTGCACATGGTCTCCACAGCGCACCACTGCCTTTTCCTCTTCATATAGGTTCCAGATTACTCTCCTGTCCTTGTATTTAATTCCTGCTTCTTTCAGCATTTGGAACATTGGTGCCCAACGAACCTTGTCAAACGCCTTTTCTAAGTCTATGAAGGCCACAAATGTGTCTTTGTTCTTTCTCAGTCGTTTTTCTATTATGGTTCTGAGCGAGAGAATAGTTTCGCGTGTCCCTCTTCCTTTTCTAAATCCAAATTGATCATTGGATAAAAGTGCGTCAATTTTAGGTTCAACACTCTTCAGTATGATGGATGTAAGTATTTTGGAAGCATGCGTGACAAGGCTTAGGGTGCGGTATTGTTCACATTTTTTCGCCGAATTCTTTTTCGGCAGGGGGACAAGGATGCATTTTTTGAAATCATCTGGAAGATTTCCTGTTTCGTACATCGTCTGGACAAGATGGTAGAGGGTGTCTGAGGTCTGTTCACCCGCTTCTTTGATCAGTTCTGACGGCAGGTTGTCGATGCCTGGGGCTTTTTGCTCTCGTAGTTTTGTAACTGATAAGTTAAATTCGGATCTCATAATTGGGTCACCTCTGTTGTCATCTTCAACTTCGTCGTCATGTTCAAGAACAGAATCTTTGGTTAGAATTTCATCTCCATATAATTTCTCGAGGTATTCTTTCCAACGTTTTGCTACTTTGTCTGATTCGTACAAGAGCTTTCCATTTTCTGCTTCTATCGCACATCCCTTTATTTTCTTCTGACCAAAAAATGCTTTAATGGATGAATATGCGGATTCCACATTCCCATTCTCCATCATCTGTTCGACTCCTTTACATCTCTCCTCAAGAAAAGTTTCCTTTGCTCGCTTGCATTTTCTATTGATCTCATTCCTCACAGCTCTATAGAGGCGTTTTCCGTCATCGGTTTCATCATTCTTGAGGTCTCTTCTTTTTTCCATTAGGCTCAATATTTCCTCTGTAACCCATTCCTTTCTGGCTTCTGGTCCTCTCTTTCCCAATACTTTTTCTGCTGCCTTAATCAATGTATTTTTTATACCATCCCAGTTTACATTAGTGTAATTTTCTTGTTGTAATTCATTCATGCATCGATCGGTCTCTTCTTTGAGCTTATTTCTACATATTTCATCTTTGAGCTTTGGCAGGTTCCATTTGATCATTTTCTTATTTTTGAGTCTTTTCAATTTCAAGACGGAATCACAAATGACTATGTTGTGATCGCTGTCAATATCAGGACTAGAATAGCTTCTGCAGTTCTTAACTTGATTTTTATACCTTTCCCTGGCTAGCATAAAATCAATTTGGAAACGCTTTTGGTCGCCAGGTGCTTTCCAAGTATATCTTCGCCGAGAATGCTGTTGAAACATAGTATTAGCAATGGTGAGTTTGTTCCTGGCACAAAACTCCACGAGTCGATCACCTCTTTGATTCCTTACTCCCAAACCGTATGATCCTACGACGGTTCCTTCATATCCCTCTCCCACCACAGCATTTCAGTCTCCCATAATTATGAGGTTCTCACTAGCCTTTATATCACAGATCAATGTATTTAACCTATCGTATATGTTCTCCACCAATTCGTCATCATGATTGGTTGTGGGCATATACACTTGAATTATAACCGTGTCCACTGGCTTGGTTTCAAGTTTGACTAAGATATACCTTCCATCTCCTTGTATATATCCCTTTTAGGAATTAGGCTAGGTACATGTAATTGCAGGTTTTTTTAATGACGCTTGTGTGTAACGGGGCAGCATTCCCGGTATGCACTGGAACTACGACCAAACAGCAGATGACTCAATCCTTACCATTACCTCCCACGTTTCGAGGACTATGAAATCTCATCGAACTATATCATCATATCAGACAGTGTCTGGCATTCCACCTCAACAGTGTTTCTTTTGAAAACAGCTCATACACCACTTGAAATCTAGGTCTCCAATGATTAAAAATGCCATATGTTACTGAGACGGATCGGTATTTTAATAGTAAAATAATAAAAATATCCTGAAGGTTACTCTTCTCATAAAAGATCTAAACAAGCCAGCAGAATGGCATTTTTTCGCCGCCGAGCTTAAGTTCCTCAGCCGGAGGAGCGCTCAAAATGTTGGCTACATAAGCTAGCTTTCAGTTGCTGGACGATAATCAAATTCAAACACCTCTTTAACTGTTAAGCTGGGCCAAAGAGGGAATTTTAAGGATAGAATTTGGCTTTGCTGAGAGAGAGAAAGTGGAAAAAATGCTGCAATACCTGTGATAAGGTGTCATCAAGCAACTCGCATAGCTGGCATAAGGGAGTTCCAGGCCCCAATATCATATGCTAATGGAGAGTTGTTGACAAAGAGGATGTAACAATACAATCATGAGGCAACGGTCATGCTTATTAGCAAAAACGGGGTCTTATTAAATAAATTTCCCTAAGAACATCATTCCTTAAATGGTAGTATATAATAAGTGTTTCGAGCCCAATCTCAGGGAAAACAAACTGCCTTCCGTTGCCTAAGTTTTCAACGAACACAATCATTTTCCATTGTGATTACCGTTCATTTGATGGTTTTAAACCCATGAGCATTATAAGCTCTCCGTACACCGTTACACTACAGCGGTGAATTGTCAGAAGAATTATAGGATAATATACATACTAAGTTTTCAACTTTTTTAAATAGCTGTTATATAACATTCTAAATAACAAATATAAACACTCAGTTGTTCATTGCATGATTTGTAATACTAAATACAAAGATCTGAAGCTAATCACGTAGGCCTGTGTCTTGAGTACATGTCTGCTGCATGCTAGTTTCAGGGAAGAGCCCGCCGAGGTAAGCGTGAGGGAAATGTAAATGCTTAAAAAATTTCTACCAGCGCGTTTATGAATTGGCATGGAATTTCTTTCAGACAAGTTAGTTATCTATGCACAGATTATGAAAAAAGTTTCGGCCAATTCTGAGACGGAGTATTTAAGAAACATTACTCAACTAGTCTTTAAACTTATAAATTGAACAAAATAGGAATTTAAAAAAACATTTCGTTATAAATAGCATCTTTAATAAGAACTAAGCTTAAAAATGAGGTATATATCGTTACCTAAAGAGAGCTAGAAGCCGAGATCTAAGTAAAAGTATGATTCAGGACTCGGTGTTTGCCTAAAATGTGAAAAAATTTAAATACGTATATATAACAATTATTTTCTCAAAAAGATTTCAGATTACATCGTTTGAGCTAACTTGCTACCCATACACATACACATGCTACCCATACACTGACACACATACACATGCTACCCATACACATACATCTGAGGAAAATCTGGGAATATAAGGGACAGTCGTTCATTGAGTTGAGATGGAATGGCACATATGCTTATTAAGTAAAAACCACGTTCATCATAACCCGTCCACCAATTCTGGGGTAGTTTCTACGAAATTTGTGCATACTATGGAATTAATGCACGGAGGTGGCGTGAGGATGTCCTAAGATAGGGCGGAGAGATACAGGTTTGTCT
Source organism: Ceriagrion tenellum (assembly GCA_963169105.1). Lineage (NCBI taxonomy): Eukaryota > Metazoa > Arthropoda > Insecta > Odonata > Coenagrionidae > Ceriagrion > Ceriagrion tenellum. The sequence continues at coordinate 5,016,414 of OY720633.1, forward strand.
GCGTAGACTCTTGTAAGGCGGCAGCTGATAAACGGGGAGGAGTTGGCGACGGATAGCAATGTAGGGCGATAGGACGAGAGTAGCCGAGGTGTCTCGGAAGGGATTTAGAGGCGTAAGGCTTCGATCGTAATGCTGATTTGCAACTCGCCTCCTCTCAATACTATTCAATCTGGATTTAGCTCCCGGATGAATTAATGTTCTTGAACCGAACTCGGGCAATATCGTCGTTCTCAGGCTCATTTTACGCTAAATTTAACTGATCCCATACCGCGGGCAGTTTGAAATAATATTTCCTCTCGTAAGGCTATACAGAAAATATAACATAATTTAAGAGAAACAATTGCACTTTTCCACAAAATTGCAATTTTGTGGAAAAGTGCAATTGTTTCTCTTAAATTATGAATAACTTCCACGATATCTCGCCTGAATCTGTTGAATTTATTAGAAAATATAACTTTTAGCTTTGGTTCTCCGAATAAATAGAACGAATCTAGTGATGATGAGACAAGATTATTTTGTGTTTTTGGACTAAATATCGTGTATCAGGTTTATTGTATATCAAACTCATAAAAACAGGTATGGAGAATGAAAATTGTTAAATATTGAACGTTTTACATCTACATCTACATCTACGTCATACCCTGCAAGCCACCCAAAGGGTGTGTGGTAGGGGGTGCTTTCGCACCAGGCATCCATGAATGATATGGTAGAACACCGACATTACATTAAAACCCGCGTACCACACATGCAAAGCGCCAATTACAAATCTAATACCCAAGAAACATTCTATCTCCAATCGTTCTAACATGCAAGGGATACAAAGACTACTACTACAGATTCAAAATATCATGCATAAATAAGAACATCATTATTTACATCATGCATAAATAAGAAAGAGGAGAATATAATGAGAAAGATTAACTGCCTGCCTATTGTCAATACTCGAACTATTCATGACGACGATCACAGCTGTTATGGTCCCGAATGATACGCGGAAAAAATGACATTTTATACCTATCGGTTCTACAATCTAGCTCTCTAATTTTATTCGCGCGATCTAATCTGTTTTAGCTTCAATAAAGATCATAGAATAAAAACTATTTTCCTAAACCCCACACCAGTTTATGTCAATCAAAGTCATTGATATGAGGCATAACTTCGTAATAATCAACATCCCTTACAATGGATATTTACAGACTGAATCATATTCTTCCCACTTCGCTATAATCAGTCTTAATATTGTACAATGCAAATGTAATAATATATTTTTAAGTAAGTCATTGCAATAAATAAAGCCATGATTTTTGAATGAAATTAAATGAAATAGAATTTCAGAAACGCTTACATAACGTAATGAAGGTAAGAGATTTCATTTCTTTGACTGTATAATATTCGAGGGTTAATTCCTCTCCTTAAATGATGGCAGCAAGTCTAGACTAAAAAGGACACTTGAATTTCAAAGTGATAACTGGACGATTGACGTTAAAACTTATCTAATCGGAAATATTTTTCTAACCTATTTAATAATTTTAAATGCAAATACTACTCATGGTAACATGGGAATCTCTGAAGAATACTTAAGTTTTTGTTAAAACAACAGGATTGGTGTTTGATCCCGAGTTATTCCAAAATCAAATTTTCTCCGACCGATCTCGAGTCAGAACCGTAATGTTCAATGAAATTAGAATTCATTAATAATAAAGTGGATTTGAATTTCTGGTGCTTGAAATGTTGTCTGTTGCCTAAATCCCAGTACACACAACACAGAGAAACCTACGTTTTACTTGTGAGAAATTCATGGTGGATGGGAAGCTCAGCTTATTTCACCTACGGTACAAAATATCAAACTCAGAATAGACTCAAGCCCATTCGAAATACATTATTTCCATCTTTTTTTGTTTTTTGATCACAAAGTGCCTCAATAACGAAAGTCAGTGCATATGAATGAATGTTTGTTAAGTTTCTCCAATGGCGTACTGAATGAGCACGACCTGATGTCGCCGTAATAACGATAATCATTACGATTCCACTGGTCGGGATGCATTCCATAATCCAAAGGGGGGAAAAATTCGAAGACCTCCATCCCAAAATGAAAAATATTTACCCACCCTCCGCACTTCTCTCTCAACGGGTTTATTGGAGGGGCATCCGCAGCCCTTCCGCCGGCCCTTCCGTAGCCCTTTCTCTTCTTCCCATCCTCGCTCCACCTCCCGTTCCTTCCTCTATTCATCGCCCATTCGCTCCCTCCTCTCATTCGCCCAACGCTCCAACCCATAACCTCCCCTTTCTCTTTGGCCTCGGGCGCCGTCCACTCCCCCCGCCCTCCCACCAGCCCCTCCCTCATCCCATTTGCACCGCACCACGCGGCACCACACTGCCATCGCCACCACCGCATCCCACCCTCCCACGTCGAACGCACTTTTGCCCTTCGAAAACCTTGAAACCTCTCAAAGCGACGCCTCCGACACAACCTCCGGCAATTTCCTGGTTTTAAAGCCTTCGCACTCTCCCCCTTCATATCCTCCCCTCCCTCCCACCCCCCACCCCCGCCCTCCGGAAAAGGGATCTAATCATTCCTCACTCTCCCTTCACGCGCCCAACATATCCAACTTCCGATTTCCCTCCCCTCCCCACGCCCCCCTCAATAAGTTTCCCGTCGCCATTTCCCGGCATGCCACTCCCCATTTCTCTCTCTCTCTCTCCCTCTTTCACTCTTCTCCCGGCGGCAGGGAATCCAGAGCGAGGTGAGCCACGCATGCTGACATGAAAATTTCTTTTTAAAAAATCCAAATGGAAAACTCAGCATAGTTGACCGGTAATCATTCCTCAGCGTATTTAAATTTTCTAAATCATAGTTATTTTTTTTAACCATTCTGAAAAAAAAAGTATTTTTCTTAACAGAAATATCCTTAAAATTCACTAAAGAAATGATTTAGGAGACAATTTTCGGCTTTAATGATGATTGCATCAAAACTGCTGGATACTAGCATAATACGGTTTATATAAAATTTACCCCGTTCATCTTTAGTCTCCTTTTCCTAATTCCCTCCCACCTCATTGCTGGTGTCCAAAAACCTCCTGCCGCACACCTCTGCGGCTGCTCGCAGGGTATTCTGTAGGTTTAGAGGAGGATGCCATTGACTCTTTCAAATAATTAAAAGCATGAAATGCAATTCTTAACCTTATACCGGGTCTCCTCAAAGGAATTCGTTGTCTCCAATAACTCTTAAAAGTTCTAAGAGAATAGGGCTTACGTGGAAGCCGTGGGTGCCACGTGGTTCAGTGTCAGAGTCTTATACTCCGGAAACGAATCTCGGTCGTCAATTGCCACAAACCACAACCTCAACAAGAGGCTTCAAGGAACTCTCATAGTAATTGCATTCGATGAAATGAGGAAATCAATCCGTCAAATACAAGAAGTGAATGCATTCAACGTGAGAAAGATCCGATGGTAAAAAATTATCGCACGGTATTCAAAAAGATGAATGCTTTAATTTTTACGCAGGATTAGCCTCTATGAGCGCAGAAGGGAGATCAGTTATTAAAGGCCAACTTAGATTTCACTTCACAATAATTCTGTGGGCGTGTGACATTACGTATTTTTGGAGTATGGAATTTCTTTGAGACCCTATACTTCTTTCAAGGAAGCTCTACTTATCGCATCATGTAGGAGCTTCTCCAATCGGATTATGTAGGAGCTATAAACTAGTAATTACTAGTACTTCAGAGGAGAATCTCTCGTGAAACGCAGTGTACTACAATACCGAGCTACAACTCCCACCAAAAAAGGCTATCAATATCATTATCATCTACATCTACATATTACCCTGCAAGCCACCTCATAGGGTGTTTAGCAAGCCACCACATAGGGTGCTTCATCAACATCATGTCCTATAGTGCAAAATTAACTTTCATCAACATTCGCCACACTATTGGTATGCTACGAGTACTATAGAAACTATTAAATTTATCTATAATGCAACTAAAAAAGCGTAATAAAGAAGTCATGAAGGGAACATGCATAACATTGTGTTAGCACAGCGCGGCAGATTCAGAAAATGTATTACAGAGCACATAAATTAATCAGATACACTAAGTGACAACCAATTTTAAAGTCTTCAGGCAGCCATTATGGTCTTTTATCAATCGCGGGAAATATGACATTTAAATCTGTCTGTTCTACAGTCTATTTTTTTGATTATATTCTCATGATCTGAATTGCATCAGTTCATGCGTGTACTTGAGATAAAATTTGTGCAATTTGACATGAAGTTTAAAATAATTCAATGAATATCTTGACATAATGAATGGAATTTATTGAAGATTAATCCTCAGGGGAACAACACTCAAACTCGAGTATAAAATGATCTTCGCAGCTGCTTTCCCTTGGATATGACTGTTGCCACATGGTAAAACGTTAGTGTGATAAATAACATCAGAGAGAAATCAACACATTTACCTCATGTTCCCAAGGCCAAGGTTCCAAACATAAGCCATGCACACAACGCATTTCAAAACTGGAATTATCGTTCACTAGTTTCACAGAGGAGCACATTTTGAGGAACTGTAATTCATTGCGAAGACGAGTCAGCAATCATTCAGCAAATATTCAGCCCTCTCAAGCTCCACAGAAAATGAAACAGCACGTTGAATGGAAGTGAAAGCTAAATGACTAAATCACACTGTTCACGATGAGGGCAATTGTAAGTAATTTGTATTTAGTGGAAACCTTAAATAAAATGCGGTGATGTTGTACTTCCATGTTATCCACATTTAGTAGTTAGAATACGTTTTTAAGCAATGTGTAGTATGTCGTCTACTAGTAGCGCTGACGAGACCAAACATATTCTTTCCATTTTTCTTTTCGGAATTTGGCCGCGCCGTTTTTCTCCGACAGCGTTTTTTCACCGTTGTTTTTCAGATCAAAGACGCCTCAAGGATAGGAGGAGAAACGTCGGAAAACAACAGCGCAGCCGAATCCTGAAAAAAAGATGGGAAGAATACCTGCTCGCCACGGAAACCTGAAACAGAGACTAAACATAATTATTAGAGCACTTTTGAAAGTACGTGGCACAATTCACTCTCTCAGAAATGATAAAAATCACATCCCTTGTTATTATTCATATGAATTTTCTCCCTTTTAAATGATTGTCAGCACCTGCGAGACAATTTGCACTTTTGTAATAATAATCCCTCATATTTGGTAGTGTATTGTGCAATAAGCTCTTAACTTGGAGGCATTAAATAACTTAGGGAAAGTATCCAATGCATTGATCTCTGCTACAAATTACGCTTAATTCTATCCTTAGTAGGAACAAAAAGTTCGCAACTAATTCGGTAATCACACTTTAACGTGGCATTTACTCTCGTGCTTTATTAACGAAGAAGATCTATTGATAGTGAACAATTGAAAATGTAATAACTCCTCTGACACAAGTGCATTACCTCCTTCTTAAGTTTTCCATAAATTATGAATAAATTGCAACAGGAAGAATGGCCTAAATAATCAGCGCAAATGGGGGAGTTTAGTAGGAGACGAAGGGGTATAGGAATGTATCTTTGGGGTGAAGCTACTTAGATCACGGAATACGAGAATGTCAGAAATTTGAGCTCGTTATAATAAAAAGGAAATATATCTGAATTAATCTCCATAAAATTTCGTTTCATTCGCTTCAAAGACAACGATTAGAAAATCAAAGCAATGAATGGAATCAAAGAAAAAGAGAGATTCGTGATCTTGGGAGATGTAGTTGAGAGTAGCAAGCTGAAGAGTGAAGCAGTGGAATTGAAAATCAGTCAAAGAAAGTCTCTTGGTTTCTCCAAACGAAAACTTGGTCTAGAAAACATGAATGATATTAAGGTTGTATTTGTTGCGGTCAACGGCTGCAGAGGCAAAGCAAAATCGTTGTAATAATCCACCAGTCATCAGTAGACTATCCAAACCTATGGTTGCGACGCCTAACGGGGTCATATGTTGCATTCATGCGGGTGGTATAAGTGAGTGTGATTTAAAATTCACAATATACTAATTAATCAAATTAAAGAGAATTCCAATATGTCGATAAAACCATAGGAAAATGACTCCTATGCATGCATTTAGGTCATTCTATTGATCTTAGACCGGCAATAATTAAAATCGTGTTACGAAAATCTCACAATTGTGTGAAATTCACAGTGGAATAATCATTCTCCTGGACTGGGAATCGAACCCAGATCCCTCGATTTCGCACCGAGTGCTCTATCCAATTAAGATACCCAGGCGTCCCAGGCAAATGATTTCTCCGCTGTGAATTTCACACACTTGTGTGATCACCAGCGGGTGACACCGTTGAAGTAATTGCTCGGCTAGTTTCGTGGTTCTTTGAAAATGAAGATCTCACTTTATGAAATACTTCTATAGTTGGAATAAGAACACACTATTGTATTTTCAACTGGTATAATAGTTTAAACACCACCAATTTACGGCTATTATGCCATTTTCAGGTTTACAGAATACAATCTGTCGCTGTTAATAAGTAAAAAGGAGATTGGGGAGCCCTGATCCTTTTTACCTCTTAACAGCGACAGACCCGACTTTTTTCATTGAATACTGTACACCTGATGATGGCATAATAGCCGAAGTCAGTTGTGTTTAATCTAATAAATCAGTGGAAAATACAAAGTTGTGTTATCCTTTCAACGGCAGTTTTTACAAGCAGCAAGCAGTTTTTAATTAATCTTGCATTTATATTTCAGTCAGTAAATCATTGCACTTAATTATTAGTTGTAGATCTCCTTTCGCAACGATTTAGAATACGTCACGAACTCCTTCTCCATCCTGGATTGGATTTGATATTTGGGGAGACGACCGACGGCTAAGGTCATTTGCGCCATAGGGGATAGGTAAGGGAGGAAGGTTGGATAGAAACCCGACGTCGGCATTAGCCTACTCTTAAAAAAAGGCGCCAAGGGGACCACGGCTTAACGTCTCATCCAACAGACAGAGTACTCCACTTGAAGTACCCTCCACAATACACTCTAGTAGGGATCGAGTTTCCTCTGAAAAACATCCGCCTCTGCAGGGATTTGAACTCTGGCCGCCCGTGTGGTAGATGAATACTCTGGCCCCTTCTCCATCCTCCTATGACTACAAATTCCAGGGTAATTTCTTCAAGGCAACTTCATTTCCTGCATTTTCCCCAAATAATATAGCAGTCAATGCGCCATACAGACTCTTGTCTCATCTTCTGCAATCTTTGAGGCTCATACGCCGTGCATAGCACAACCTCACTAAAAATGACTTAAAATTTTGAACATAAACGCAGCACATGGCGAGGTCACACGGTAACTCTAGAGCTAACTTCGTGCTCTAAAGGGACAATCAAAGGGACAATTGGGTGGAACAGGGAAGGATAGCAGGTTGAAAGGGAGAGAGACACGGGGATGAAGGCCTGTGTTTAATGTTGAAATTGAGAGTAAAGTGAGTATCCTATAACCTAACATAAATACATAAATTATTCCCTTCAATTGTCTCAGACGGAGTGGTAAATTATAAAAGGATTGTCATAGAGTGAGCTTCCCATCAAAGTTTTCTGACGCAACGGAAACGAAAGATAGTGTTCACGAGGTTTGTTGATTTTTATGTAACAGAGCCAATTATGATGACCAGATTTTGATAATGTAGTCAAAAGACAATAAGCAAACTATGTTCTAGTCATATTTTTCCACCACGGTACGTTATTGAATGCCAATCAGAGACGAAAGCTTTTTGAATATTTTATACATTTCATTTCTAGGTCGTCCATATTTCACTTTACAGTGGAACATAGTTAACCTTCCTGAAGCACTCTTTTTCAGTTGGTGAGTGAATATATTTTTTTAAATATGAAAGTTAACAGTCGCTTCGCAACCGTTCACGACTCCGTTCGGAAAAACGGTAAACAATTGGCGTTGGTTCACCTGTCAATCGCAAAAATGTCCTCCCTGACTGGAGGACGACGGAAAACTAAAATCCGCCATCTGGTTCATTCTCGTCAGAAAATGTCAATCTTCAACCTCCCCCCTCCCTAAAACACTATTTTCCAACGGAGGGACGTAAATCATCAGCAATATATTCTAAACGCATCCTGAATGGTTCGCGAGAAGGTTTCAAAAGATAGGTATTAAAGGTTTCCAATAATGGCTAATGATGCAAAATCTTAAGCATCAAAATTTAAAAGGACATTTTAAAAGAAGTTTCCTTTTTGTGCACAAAAGGGGACTAGAAGACATGGCTACTATATGTCATAAATAGGTCGGCAAGTAGTCAAATATGCGGACAGGAATTTTCAAGAGCCAATATTAAGTCTATCTAATCACGAACGAGGCAAATATTAATCATAATACTCTCTATTTTCGCCAACTTCACTTTATTATATGTTATTTAGTTAGTTTGAAGGGTAGTATGTACAAGCATCACATGTGATCAGGCACCCTCAAAAGAGACCGGGTAGACCGATGATGGCGAACCTTATGTGCTGGGTGGGTCTAAATAGTAAGAGACTAGCTTAACTTGGAAGCCGTGTCACATCTAGAAATTGGTATCCAGAGTTATGTTATATTTTTAGCCCTTGTATTACAATAGTTATATTTTAATATTTATTATTTTAATTGCAAGTTACATTCCAAATAGGCACATGCCAATATATTTATTTATTGAAAAAGCAAAATCAATTTATTATTTGTATTAGACACTTGGTTTTTGGTGAATTCCATTGGCTAAATCATTAATTGTAGGTTGCTATTGCGTGTACTGCAAGCTCAAGCACCAGATAGTGCGGTATATTATATGATATTTAGATGGAATTTTGTTAATTTTTAAACAAGTTTTACTTTAAAAATTTGAAATTTAATTTTTTATTGTATAAGTTATCATCTCAGAGCATTTTTACTTTCCTTGGGCGATGACTGTCCGCAAACAATGCGATTCAGTCAAAATGTCTTGGAGAGTCACCTTTGGCACGTGTGTCATAGGTTTGCCATCACTAATATAGGCACAGATGCAGCAAACCGAATCACTGTGATATCTTGAGAAGCGCGCAAAGGCAAAGACTCCTAGAAACGTCCTCAATCGGAAGCAGGTTTTGTGGAGAGCATTTTGGAAGGAAGTCATGGAGCGGTGGAATGAGGGAGATCGGTGTTTGCAGTCGTGCAGACGACGATATATATGTATACGAAGAAAGAGAGGGACTTTCACTTCGCCGAATGCCAGCACAGCCGCCCTTCATTTATCCTCTACGCCACCGAACTCCCTCCCCATTGCCTGCGTCGTTTTATTTGAAATAAAAAAAAGAGTTATCCCGGGATATATTCTGCGCCGCCAACCCGCCTTACTCGTTCGCTCCCGCACAGGTATTATATATCCCTCCCGTCCTCTGGCACAACGCTTCTCCCCAGAGGAGCTTCGGAGCTCTTTTCACTGTGTGTCTCGCAACGCGCTGAAAAATGGATCTCTCTTTAACTCCCCGAAAGGATTCCAAGATTCGCGGAAAGTGGTTTTAACCGCGCAGGGAAAGGAACTGATATTTTCCGCGCGGACGAAGATTGAGCGAAATCGCTCTTTTTAAGAAGGTATGCATTCCCTTAAGGTAGTGTCAGCAGGCCCTTCAACCCTCGCCCCAACGTAAGACTGACTCTCACACGCGTCGAGAGGGCGCTCTCCCATTGACTGGCGTAAACGCGCGGAGATATCCGTCATTCAGGAGCCTTCATGCTTGTAAGGCGGCCTCACTTGCCTCTGAGCCATATTCCGCCTCTTCATTGTGCGTCTCCAAGTTCACCTCCCTGAAGGCAGAAAGAGGGAGAGAGGGCTATCCTCGCGAGGAATGAAGCGGTGTTGACAAACGCTCCGACGCTTTTCCTTGAAAATTGGACGCCGTAATCCAACTTCTTGAGCCCCGTGATACCTTTCAACCTTTCACTCGAGATTAAAGTATTACCTAGATCAGAGTAGGGTAACCTTTTCCAGGGTACGCGTCAAAATTAGCCAATTCTCTAACGCAAAATGTTTGGAATTACCGATCTAATATTTTGAGGACACATAATTTGGTACCTTGACACAAGATTCGTATGTGATTATATAAATCATTTATAACACACAGAACGATGAATATTAAAACAAAACAATGCAACTGATCGCTCCTGATGCGTACCGCCGCTTACATAGCCTAAGTAAATAGAATTTGACTTATTTTTTTCGAAAGTAAGCTGACATGTACTTGCCTGTCGCTGAAACATGTCCCCTAAATATTGAAAATGAATTTGGCCAAGACTTGATCCGCGAGTCAGAAACATGTCATCGGCGAGCCACGTTTTATACCCGTGCCAAAGGTTGACAATTCCTGACCGAGATCAATACAGTTTTCTTACTGAGGTGCATAGGTGAGAAGAAGACATCGATCGCAATTCATCTTCTATCCACGAATGCATGACGGGATATCGATCAAAAGCCCCATCCTTAATCGTTTTGTAAACGAATTCAAATGGAAATGCATATAAAAATAAAATAATTTCTTCTCTATTTTCATGATATTCTAAGACAACTAAATGAAATGTGTCCCCACACATTACCAATACCAATGTGAATTAAGAAATATCTCACATCATAAAATATATGAATAACTCTAGTAAAGCAGTGATCTTCTACGTAGGCATGGTGAAAACAATCCAGGATTTGGGTTATTTTAGGCACACCAATGATTATTACAAGAAAATTATGGCATTAAGCGCGAACAATAAGAATAATTGGTAATTGATAGTAATATCTCTAGATATGCCTAGAGGCATTCCATTTCAATCCCATCGGAATAAATTTTGCAAATAATGGACATGTTACATACATGGGACGCTTAAGAAAAACACGGATTCCGTGGTATCAAAGATTACTTCTCCATAACATTCAGTCTGTTTTCTCTGTATTCATTCAATTGAAGTTACCTGAGCGGTAATTAAATATTTTTTTTCTTCTTTTTCCTTCAGCATTGAAGAGGAAAATGTAGGGACAATTTTATATTATATAACTATAAATCAAAAAAGCAGTTTTTGAAGTTAGATTGAAAGTTTTTAATCGATTAATCTCTGATGATTAAATCGCCCATTTTAAAATGATTCTTCCCTCGTAGCTATACATTACGATGCTACATTTGAAAGCTTTTTCCGATAAGAGAAAACATATTTATTGCAATGAAGACAATTTATTTTGAATCCCAAGATCAAATATTTTCCCTGCAGAGAAACTGGTGGAAGGGATATATCTGTCGCGGCTCAACCCTCCGCGCACTGAAAAAATGATACGGAACATTTGTCTGAACTCGCTGAACAGAGCAGGAGATTGGCGCTCTGCAAGCGGGTTTCATTAGCTCCGGAATGCGTAATGGATGAGGCGAATGCCGGCAAGGTGTTCCTCCCGCATGCTCGGAATTTCTGAGCACACGTCTTGTTGTCGCACGGAAAAGGGTGCGACTCACCACTTCTCCCTCTTTACCACCGCCACCCGTCCAAACTCGGGGGCCTGTCCTCCCGGCCCCGCCCCCTTTCCCGCCCGTGTCAATCTGCGCGCCCCCGATTCCACCAGTCTACCAAAACCCGCTCGTGCTAATCGTGGCTCGTCTCATTCTGCTTCCACCCCACACCATTTGCCAAGCATACAAATAATCGCAAATTGTCACTCGGCTTTCCACCTCGGATGAATAGAAACAGACACGTTTTTGTGATCCATAAATAAGATAATATTACATTTTTTCGACTCAACATACACCTATCTAGGGAAGAATGCGTGCGCAGTTTAACAACAGGATTTGGGTGCATAAAATTGAAATCACGTGACGTCCAATTCACAGCTAAAAAAGAAAATATAAAAGCATAAAAGATAATAATCAGTGCCTATCGATTGTCATATTTTTGTATGAAGCTCCAGAAAATGTAAAAGTTTTTTTTTCTAAATCCACTTTTTACATGAATTATTCTCGAAAAAGGGAAATATGAAGTAGTATCCTTCTTTAATAAAGACTAAAACAATTAAAATGTCCATGATCTAGCGTTCTCAGGTGGAAGGCATGTACTGTAGACAACAACAGCCTTTGAAAAAAATCCTTTCAGGAAAATTTGAGCGATGGGTCTCTACTCGGGATTTGGGGACTGCTGTCGTAAAGGATACAAAAATGAATCCAATATTTTTCCTGAACTGTATTCACATCTCCCAGAGCTTAAGCATCGGATAACCAAACGCATTAATTGAAGGGAGAGAATTTTCAATACAGGGCCAGCCTGTTGTGTAATTGGAAATGTACATGTAAAGATCTCTTCCTGACGAATTTTCTCACGAAATAAAACGAGTGATAGCAAGTGAACGGACTGTTAGCTATATTAAAGTACATAGTGTAGCAAAGCCGTATAGTTGCGAATAGCGCAGGCAGTCCGCACTTTTGGGTGGACGAGTTAAGCGAGTAAAATAACTCATTTATTAATACAAGATAAACAGGAGGTAATTTCTCGAAAAAAAGCATTACTCTGGTTACTAAGGAAAAATGTTATTGTTAGAATTTGAGAACAACTAATAAATATGTCATTGAAAACATAATTTTTAAACAAAATCAACGTGAATAACATAATAAATAGTAATAATTAAATATTTTATTCTTTTCTGACATCCGATAGTGAAAATTTAAACCCTATATTGTGATTCCAAGTAATTTCAAAAAGTAAAAAAAGAAATCTCTGCACTTATACCAGTGCTTTTCTCATGAATGAATATATATTATGGATTGTTGACTCGTCGCTAAAAACTTTTGTCTAGAATTCCGTATTCAAACAAATTTTTGGATTGTTGTGCTGCCTAGTGATGAAAGACGGCAGTTAAAATGTAAATACAGTCGACAGATTGTAAATAAACACGTCTTACTGGTTGCGGTCACAAGTAATCATAATGCAGTTGGTAAAAATGTAGTACCATACGCGGGATGTAATAACACACTTTTTGAATATCGTCTAGTCTACAGATATGTAAAATTCCTCTCCAAAATTTAATTACATAAGTGCACAATTCACTTCTCAGTGCTTCGTGAATATCGCTATATGGAAATTTAATAATAATTCGAGATGAAAAAGGTGGAATGAATCAGAAGACGGATACAATATTTTAAAACCAAGATCCGAAACTATCATCTATGGATAAGGAATTGCGTCAATAACTATCATTTTAGCCTTCGTTGTATGTTACTTCCTACTCTAAAGACGGGGGGAATTAAAAAAGCGATAGCAAATAAAGGAGTAAACTTACTCCTAGGTCGCACACAAATAGTCTGTTACCCATTAACATCGACATCAATCTACCTGCGTCTATCTATGGCCATCATTGCAGTGCAGATTAAAGGGAATACACTTATCGCCGCCTAAAATCCTATTTTGGGTCCTCGTAGACGCATACCCTGTCTTGCAGCCTGGTACGATGCAAGTTCTGTTTAAACAAGGCATTCTAAATTCTTTAATTAAGCCTAACGGGCTTAAAGCATTCAAATTTGAATCAGAGTCTGGCAAACATCGGCATCGGCTCACGATGGACGTTTCATAAACCTCTTACACACTTCCTGTAATAGATATTTCCTCTCTAGCATTTACAAATTAACATTCACGTCACAAAAATAGCAAGATGTTATTCAAAGCATCAATTAATTCATATCTCCTCGATCGTAATTGAATATTCACCACAGTCTCACGTTATCAATAATTAACAACGTTTACTTACGATTCAACTGAAAAGACCTTTTTCTAAGTGGCGCCAAGGACTGGGTGAACTAAAAGTAGAAATTTAGGCAACACGTAGCCTAAGCAACAATTCAAAACATTTAAATCCATAATGTATGTTCATGGCTTTTCTCATAGCATTACAATAGGGGCCACTTTGGGGCCCAGGGGTCCTTGCGGCCGTGGAGTCTTCGGCCCATGGATTCCTCGTACTCTACATCCTTAAATACCGAATCTAAGGAGAAACTGTTCACAAATTTTCGAGAAAATATTTACATGCCTTTAAGCAGAGGTAATACAGATATAATTAAGCGCGCGTTCTTTTCATAAACGCATGCTCTTGAGCGTGTTTTAAGAAATAACGCGCGCAGTACAGATTAAGTGACCATCTACGGTACGGATAACCCTCACGCTATACGGAATTTTCCCAGTTTATATGATAAAAAAGAACTATTATCGTTCAATTAAGAAGGAAATTCTGCAGAGGAAAAATCATTTCTTGAAGCAGCTTCTACTACGTGAAAAATAAGATAATATATTCAACTTATCTTTCGTACTAACAAAACTGCTAAATACTTCTTGCTATTTTCTCTTCCGTTGAGAATCCACGGACAGTTGGGCATTAATGCAAGTTTATTTATAAAGTACTTTGTTTTAGTCAAGTATCTCGTGTAATTTTCATGCTTGCATGAAAATAAGTAAGTCATATCTGATCTGGTATGAATCTGAATGGTAGTACCTTAAACATGTACTATTCCCATAATTATTCATAAAAATTGCTCCAAACTGTCTCACCCTACGAAATATTATATATAATATAAGAGATTTCCCGTCGAGTTGCTCCATTTATAACAAGGAGCGGGAGAGGTGGCCCAGGGGGTTATTCTGCAGGGTACTAATCGACGCTCCACTGGATTCCGCCACCGACAAATCCAAGCGGAGCATGAGTGTAATAATGAGAAAACTATTGGTCCCATCAATACGTAAGTGTGATTAAAAAAGGGAATTGGCAGGCGATGCCTACTTTCATCCAAACATTGGATATTCATTGATTTTCAAGGGAACTACAAAACCTTTATTCCAAGTGACATACAAGCCGGAACTTAAACTTAACTGATAACAAAATGTAAGTACTGAACTTCTTTATTTTCTGATAATTTACGAACCTCTAATAGATGAGATTAAGTGAGTTTCTGATGAAAGGTGATGAAAATAACTGATGCAATTCTTGTTTTTATTATGTTTCCAGCGTACATAATGCAAGACGATGAGTTACACCCTCCTGGGAGAGGATGGAATGTAAAGTTTCTCTCCTCTCTCAAAGAGTACACCACTCGGAATAGCGACATGTACATGTGGCAAAACTTCATGCTCCCTCCGCTCGCGAAGAGCGAAACTTCAGAGAAACTTGAGGAGTCCGTGGACAAGGGAAATTGAACCAAGGGGCTGGAGGTCCTTTCCGAGGTCCTTGCGAGAGAACATCTGCAGCCCTGCTCGATCATCAACGCTCTATTCATTCCTACTGATCTCAAACTCCTTGTTGAGTACCACCTATATTTTCTATTGCCATAGATCTCAAGTTTTTCTCAACCCATGGATTTTCTATCTTTCTTTTTATCAGAACATTTCACTACTTTTAGAGGACTTAGGTTGTTAACCGCTGGAGAATCACAAGCTATACGCTACTCTTAGCTTGCTTGGGGAATGCAGAATCATTTCGGTGTTACACACAGGGTATCTTCATGACGCCGCAATGCATCTTTGGGTCCAACTGAAAACATCAAATGAGAGAGAGAAATTAAAAAATAAGTCGAAACAAAAATTCGTTCTTTCCACGAACGATAAGTGGCCAAAATACAAACTGAGCTTAATTCAATATACTCCCAAAATGAAATTTACCTTTTCCCCTCACAATTATCCTCCCTTTCGCTACTTTATACGGCTGGTAAACCTAAAACCCCTGTCATACACCCATCAGGCTGCTTGAAGGATAGTATGTAGATGTAGCAAATATATCCATTCCCAAGAGTGAGCGACATATTTGAGGCAACCGAACATTCTCTATCATAAGTATTAATGTTAGCCAAAGAATTGAGAAGTAACATGTGTGTGTGTGCAGACATACTTCTAGAGGAGTTTTGAATGACAATTCAATGAAATGGCATTCTTTTTTTACCCTGGTTTTGCAGCACACACACATATAATTGCTCCATATCCTTCTCCTTAAAAATTTTACACAGCTGGATCCTAGTACCCCCTGCCACACGCATTTGCAGCGGCTCGCAGGGCAGTACGCAGATGTATATCGCCCTCTATATTACCTCAAGTTCTCCAACTTCCTCCCACGTTCTACATCTACATCTACACTCTACCCCGCGAGCCGCCACATGGGCGTGTGGCAGGGGGTAGTAGGTCACCAGCCGTGTAAAGATGTAAAATATTTGGAGGTGAAATTATAACATGTACTATGGGAGTGTATTTAGAGGAGCTGTTTACATTGTGGTCGCTTACTGTTCCCGGAAAGAACGAGTTTTTGTACCTATCTGTTCGGCAGTGTATCTCTCATTTTATCGCATCTGTCAGACCTATAAATGTAGTGAGACGTCATGATAATATTCTCTGTGTCGCTCTGAAACACAAACGTTACTTACCCCCCCCCCTCCTCCCAAACCCCCAGCGTTGCCCCCGTCCTACCTTCACGGTCTCGGACGTATTTACACTCCCAATGAAGGAGTGCGCGCTCACTCTTCTCGCCATCTCATCGCCCGCTCTCGAGCGCCGCGAAACGTGAAAAATCTTTTTCCCAACTCCCTAAGACCTCGCTTCTCTCTCCTCTCCTCTTCCATTCCCATGCTTGCCATCCAACACTCTCTCTCCCTCCCCACCGATGCATATGCATGCATAGAGTGAGGGAGGATGACACAATACGACCACCACGGAGAGGAGGTTTGCGTACCGACTCATGTCTGCAGCGTGGCGTGTGCGTAGTATTTGATTTGACGGCGGAAGGAAAGGCGGCGGAGGAGGAAACTTCAGGAGAGGAGAAGGAGAGGAAGGGGAATGGAGGAATGATTGAAAGAGGGAGGAAATGGTGGAGAGATTGGAGGCAACGGCAGATGAGGGTGGAGTGAGGGAGGGTCAATATGCGGACGGAAAAGGGATGTGTTGCACGCGTGCACCACTCGGGATCGAGGATTCAGGGACTCGAGGAGAGAGGGTGGGGTGGGAACGCGTGTTCATCCCTCTCCCCCACCTCACGCATTCGCCTCCTCGCCAAATAGAATACCATGAAAGACGTTTCGAGCGAAATGAGTTATGATTCGAGACAGTAATTTTCGACCGGCAGAAATGTGCTCCCGAGAAAACGGCTTCTCGTCACACTCCCTCTCTCGACTCGCCGCGGCAGAGGTAACCTTCTTCACACCTCTGTCATCCGTCGAAGATTCTCACCGAAAGTTGGTTGCAAGGCACCTACTGCATCAGGAAAATTAGTAAGTAAATCGGTTCCTAGTAAAAAAACATTCAATCCTACTATCTAACATAGGGAAGGATGAAGGAAAGGGAAGAAGGTCACGGAGTTTGGCACCCAACCGCAAATTACAGTTGCTACACACGCTTTATAAAACCTAGTTTTTGTAATTATTCAAGGGATGGTCAGACAAAACCAACAACTTATGTAAAATTCACGGCGAAAAAATCATTCATCTGGACTGGAATTCGAACCTAAGCCCATTAAGCCCGCGGTCACGTAAATCAGGTGTCCGGATGCAGATCCCAGTTTTGATGAAGACAAAGATTTTATTCCCACTGTTGGAGTTGCCTCAAGTAAACTCAAGAGTCCAACACAAATAATATATACGAAGAGTTTTTATACACATCCGTATAAAAACTTCGTCACAGGGTGACTAGAAAAATATAGGACACAAAAAAGAACATTCACTCGATTTCAAAATTTTCGGTGGGTCACCCGCACCATCATCAACGATAGGAAGAATAAGAAGAATCATTCTTCTTATCACTGATGACAAGTGCGGACAAGCCACGAAACATTTTGAAATCCAGTGAATGTTCTTTATTGCGGTCTACGTTTATCTTTGTCACCCTGTGATGAAGTTTTCATCGCTGCCACTTTCATGAAAAGTTCTTCACATTAGTAAAGGTGACGAGTGGGAAATTATGTAATTTAGAAAAGACAAAGAAAAGGAGAATATGACAGTAGAAGAGAAGTTTCTAGCATGCGTCGGCCTGTCGATGACTTGAGATAAATAAGTGTAGCGATTGATTTGGAGATAATGGATATTATTACAGAGAAACTTGAGGTTAGTAAACGATGCGTGGCCCAAGAATACACGAAGAAAATGTGACAACCATGTCATTGTTAGATTGGTTGAGGAAAGGTTGTCTCCTTCAAAGGTTGAGGGAATAATAAAAAAGGTTGAGGGAAAGAAGTCTCACTCTTTTAAAAAAGGAACTCACTGCTGCTAAAGCAGTGACGATGATTAGGAAAGTTTGAAAAAACTTCGGAGATTTTAATGAAATGTGACATACATAATGGAGCGCACTTTCAGTAATCATCAACGGAAAAAATGTTTAAAATGAAAAAAAAGGGCCGAGTGAAACTCTCAGCATAAAATCCTACTACTGATATCTTAGTCTAAAAGTGAGTAAATTTTGCGAATGTCTATACGGAAGATTGTTAATCATATTCTAGGAGTCAAAAGATTTTCTTGACTGCATCTACTTTCGAGCACTGAATAATTCCATTAAATTCTTTCAATTGAATCTTTCGTAGCACTCTTTCGGAAGCAGGGGATTTTCTTGTCACTGGTAAAACATAATCAAGTGTTTCATTTCATCGCAGGACAAATGCCACGACAATGGAACATCCTAAACCACTCAAGTAGCCGCAAGCCGGACGAGGAGTAGGGAAAATTACAGGCTACAAGCTCCCAAACAAGACACATGCACCCAGGAATGAAGCATTTGCCGAATCGAGATTTTACAAAACCTCCCGTCCAACTTGAAGCGAGTGCAGGTCCTTGAAAGAGGCATTTGGACAGGGCCGGAACCAAGACTTTGTGAGCATTTGTCCCGTCGCAGTTCCTGGATATCAAGAAGCAAGGCTGGTGTGTCAACCAGGGTTGGAGGGTTGGTTTAAATAGCGATACGACGGCGAGGCAAAGTGAGCGATGATTACGTCAGAGAGTGAGAAGAGGAGATGGTCGGAGGACGAGGGGCGGAGGACAACTCAGGGGGAAGGTAATGATGCCAGAAGGGGCGGCGAGGGAAGGGCCCTTGGGACCCTGGATTCGTCCACCGGCACGAACACACAATCACACAAACTCATATGCCAGCCCCTTGGCTCGCACGCGCACATACAGAAAATACAATCGAATACCGGCGGCAGGGGCGCGCGGTGATGGATGCTGGGAGGGAGGAGCGGGGGAGGGGGGAGGACAAGAGGGAGAATTGGTGGAAAAGCGGGGAATTGGGAGAGGGCCGTAGGTTTTAGGTGGAGGAAGGGGTTGAGTGAGGCTTAGGGAAGGGGTGGATTTTGAAATGGAGAGCCGCGGAATAGGAAATGGAATTCTGGGAGATGGATGGTGTTCGGACGAGTGGGGAAAGGGTAAAGGGTGCGATGGAAGGGAGGAAGAGGCGCAAGTCGAAGGAGGATTTGGAGGGGATTGGCCTCCCGCCCACACCCTCTGATTTGCAAGAGGACCCGCGCGTGGTCCTCTTCGCGGAGGCAATAATAACGGATGCTTCCTCACATCTTTCCCTCAGGGGTGGGCGCGGGAAATGGGAGGACAGACAGACGGGTTGGATGGGGGAGGGACTCACCGACGCCTTATACATACAGAGAGGGAGAAGGGGTTGAGCCGAATGAATGGATGGGTAGGGTTCGAGAGGGCAATTATCCGACGGGAGAGGAAAGAGATTGAAAAATGTCGCGAGGGAGAGGTCTCCATTAACAGCAGCCTGCTCCGCTGGAGAAGAGATGTATATGGGTAATATTGGAACCGACGAAAAAAATATACTTTTGGCGTTCGTTTTGATTCCGACGAGGAAAACGAAAGTTTACAATTCAAAGTTATATTGAATGTTCAATATGTACATTAATTTTGTCCATACTTGAAATCATAAAGTTTCATTATTCTTGGTGTCATTGGTTTGATCCTACATGCAAAGATGAGGTCACATTAATTGTGTCAAAATTGCTGACCTGAAGATTATGTGAGCCAATATTAGAAACGAATTCCACGAATATTATCTGCTCAATATGTATGGTACATCGTATCAGTTACCATAGAGCATCAATTTCATGTTCAAGGGTTCCAACTATGCCATTAAGAATAATTTCTGCTCCATAGAGTATCCTGAAGCTGTTTTATTTTACCTACCTGTACCAGATAAATAAAAATATCTATTCCGAATTTATTGGCTCTGTGCCATGATAAAAAGGTTGAATCTCTTTACAAATGTATTCCCTACATAGTTTGACCACATAGCCTCTGCTTTAAAGGAAGACTTCCCGCTATGTACTCCGGCTTCATCTGTTATCGAAGGGATGAGCGGCGGCATTCATCGCAGATGTTGGGGACAAGTGTGGAGCCCAAAGGAAGCGGCGCGGCGGAACAGAGCTGACAACGATGGAAATTGGTTTTAAGAACTCTTTCAATGTTGCCGTAATTGCTCCCAAAAGATTAGAATAAGTTAAAAGAAAGGGGAAATTAGCAAGGAGACACCAAGAATTTAATGAATGAATGAAATTATCACCGAAGTTAATGTAAAACACAATGAAGAAAGAAACCGTGAGTCGAAAAAAGAGTGAATAGTAGAAGCACTACAAACTCCTGAAAGATTGGTGGTGATCATACCACTAGAAAGTGGAGGTCATGGCTTTCCTCCTGACAAAATTTCCAAATATGAAATACAGTCAGATCTCAGCTTGGGTGTCTTGGGAAGGGCGCTGAGTGAGTCGACAAATGATGGGTTGTTTTATGAGATGCGGGGTCCTTTGGAGTTAGTGAAATCTTGGTAAACTCGAAGACGGAGATGAGGACGTCGAAATCCTCATAACAAGCGAAATGAGATGAACTGAGGCAGAAGCATTACCTTTACTTCAGTTTGGGCTTGAGGAATGAAACGCTAAAATGATAAGGCCTTAAGAATTTTATAATCAGGAAAATTATTAAGAGGCTGAAACACTTTCAAAGAATATCGGTGCAGAAAATGCACATGGTCGATTCCTACTGACGAAGACAATTCCCAAAATTTACAAGTTTCTAAATTGTTACACCGAACTCCAACAAATAGACATAGACAGAGATATGTTCAGGAACCAAGCTATGAAGGAGCTACTATAACGCTGCTGATGTGAAGAAGATGAAGATGGAACGGAGAAAAGTATAGGAATAGCGAAACTTGGTGGCATTAACAGCGGAGAATCTTAAATCAGTGAGGGTTTTTCAATTATTAGTGATCAGTCAGCAGCGCCGAAGGACTCCAGGATGAAGCTTTGGATAAATCCTCGGTCCCTTAGTCCAATCTCTCGCTCATGTTTTACTTTCCCTGGCGTCATGTTCTTCGTAAGAGAATGTCAAAAAGTTTTGCTAGACCTATAGTGACCTCGACCCAGTAGCAATGGAAAGCCTTCTACATTACCAGACAAAAATGGAAAAGTACTTGTTAGATCGGAAGACAAACACCCATCCAAAATCCAAAATAGAAAGTTACCAAGTGGGGATATTATAAGAAAATCGGAGGTCAGCACTGAAGACAGTTGAAAGACGACGGTCACTGAGGTTAGGAAATTCGTGGATCACGACGGAGATCAGAAATTTTATTCCATAAATAAATAAATTCAAGAATCCGAAAAGCGAATGTTAGACTTCTAAGTAGCAGCAGCTAAGAAATTAAAAACATGAGAAACATACATCTACATACTACCCTGCGAGCCGCCGCATGGGCGTGTGGCAGGGGGTGTTAGGTCACCAGCCGTGTAAAAATGCAAGTTTTCGTGAGTCGAAATGGTGACGTGTATTATGGGGATGTATTTAGTGGAGCTCATTTTTTATTGTGGTCGCTTATTGTTCGCGGAAATAAGGAGTTTGTGTACCTTTCTGTTCAGCAGTGTATCTCTCTTATTTTATCGTTTATGTCAGACCTAGAGATGTAATGAGGAGTCATGATAATACTCTCTATGTCGCTCTGAAAAATATCAGTTCTGAATTTATCAAGCAACCTTAGCCTAGCGTGTAGTATCTAGGGGCTCCCACCTTAATCCCTCTAAAAGTTGTGAGACACTATATATACGCTCGTATTAGTTTTTAATGACGCGCGCTGCTTTCCTTTGTATTTTGTATTTTTTTTTGTTACAGCTATATGACCAGGGTCCCAAATGCTCGCGACGTGTTCGAGGTGTGGCCTAACCAGAGCGAAGTATCATCTCTCTTTGACTTATTCATCCGAGCACCTTCCCATTATACGTTTAACAAAACCTAGTTTCTTTAATTCTGCGCCACATATGTTCGGTACGTTCTGTAGTCAATTCTCCAACTAAACACACACCGTCGAAACTCGAGTGCTTTGCTATTCCCACTCTCCTATGCCATTTACCGTCTGTACTTCAGCATTTTACATGTATAGATTTTCTGGTCCAAAGAACGCGAGGCTGGTCATAGAAGTAGGAGAGGAAAACCGGAGCGATTACAGCAATTTAAGCACATTATAAATATTGTACGGTATACTTACAGACAGCTACGGCAGTGGAAAATAACTAGATAATTTTTAAGAATTTAATGATTCCGGTACCGAAAATATATGACAGAACTGACATAATTGCTTTTTGCAAGGGTGCTGACCTCACAATCGGGCCTGTACTACATGACATGAAAATTACACGTACTCAAAAAAATATTTTTACAGTTATTATATCTTTGAAGCGACATTACCCTAAATTGCGCGGAAAAAGTGAAATAAAATGTCGAAAGAATGACGATTTACAACATATTTTTAACAGGAAGATTATACCATCTTTTCAGATTAAACTTTTACAAATCATTATTAGAGGTCGCGATTGCAGAAGGCAGGCACTTGGTGGTGGAAGGAGAGGCAATCTGTAGAATAGGTGGTTCAATCAGCATGCAGGTACTGGCTGAACATTTATTGCCCCAATAGCCCTATCATCCTCGCTGAAGTAGTTCTGCTATTGACAAGGCACGCCGAAATCTATTTCGATGGCCCTAGACTCTCCCCCTCTCCCACCAACACATATGATGAGCCAACGCAATGGACCATCCCATTCTCCCTTCATCCACAATTCTCCCTCCGACCGAGAGCAACATCAAAAACTTCCCCCATCACATGCGCACATTAACAACCCGGGCACAAGACTCGGGGAAAAAATTCATTCACATTCCGATCCCGTAATAAAAGAAAACGCGTGTTTGTTCGAGGCTCGGAACACGGCGACCCCATCTTGTTGCCCACTCCGCCGCCAACGCCGCCAAAAGTCGTCATCCTCCCAAAAAGAGTTAGAGAGAGAGAAAGAGAGGGGTGACAAGTTAGACGTGGACGTGCGCACTGCAGTGAGTACATACACGGGCCGCTTGTGTCGTCAGTCGCGCTCACTGTGCATAAAAGCTCGCGAGACGATAGTCAACCCTCCAACTGAACACACGCCACTGAAACTCGAGTGCTTTGCTATAACCGCTCTCCTATGCCATTCACCGTCTGTACTTCAGCACTTTACATGCATAGATTTTCTGATCCAAAGAAAGCGAGGCTGGTCATAGAAGTAGGAGGGGAAAACTGGAGCGATTACAGCAGTTTAATCACAATAAGTAAAGGCAATCGAAAGATAATAGCGTCAGCGAAAGAAGCGTTCAGCAATAGGCGGGAGCTGATGAAGGCAGCCTCGGGTAAAGGTGTATAGAAGAGCCTGGTAAAGAGATTGATATTAAATTTGTCCATGCATGGGGCAGAAAAGAGGACAAGGTGGAAATAATACGAAAATAGGCTGCAGGGTCTCTAGATATGGGTATGGAGGACAATAAAGAAGGTGAAGAAGGTGGACTGAAAAAATACAAACGTAGAAGTGTTTCATATGGTTGGTGAGGAAAGAAAACTTTTGGATGAGATTAGGAATAGGCTAAGTAGGTGGTTGGACGAAGTAATGAGGGGCGAAGGGTTGCTTAAGGCCGTGATTGAGGGAAGGATGGTGGGTAAGCCGGTAAGAGGAAGAAAGAGAATAGGTTTTATGGACGGGATGAAGATGAGTAGGTTTTGCGTTGAGATGAGGAAAGAAACGTTATAAGTTAGTAGAGGCCGACATTTTTCAAAATTCAGAGGATATTTACTCACTCCCACTCAAACCTGCCGTTAACGGTGGATTACTTAAAAATAATAACATAACTCAACGAGCAACCGCAGACTACGACGCCATCCATGATAAAGGGTGGGGATAGGAAAATGGAGCTGGAAGAGGGAAAGGACGAGATTGAGATACATGCTTACGAAGTGTCTTATTGCCTTATCGTCAGTATCTCACTGACATTTTGTCGTTGATGTAACGAGGTTACTCATGTTACGAGTAAAGAGGGAAATTTACCCCATTAGTTCGACAATTGTAATGTATTTATATTGTAATATATTTAGACGGAGTTACCTCTGGGTTTTACGGGCCTTAAATCTATTGGTTTACTGTGCCAGCCGTCTTAATAAGAGTTACTTTCAGACAGCCTCCTTCATTTCCCACAGCCTTTAATACTTTCAGCCATTTTACCCTTCAAGACAAGTGGCCCTGCCAAAAGCCAGATTGCTTCCGATGGGAAAATCCCTAACGCCCCAGAGTTCCAGGAAAAGGAGTGTCCCGGTACCAAATCCCGGCCCTAGAAATAGCTAGGTATTCCAATTCTAGATGGGAAGTGGTTTCCTCATCCTCTTTACACCATCTGAAAATTAACATATCCTCAATCCCATGCTGAGAACGAGCTTCTTCACTTGATAGTGGTCGGCTAGCAGTCCCATCGTCTATTCTCAAATAGCTTGCATCTAATGACAGAAGCCCTCTATTGGTTCGGGATAGTAAACATTAAATTATATGGCCGTAATCAGAAAAAGTGACACAGTGTAAGGTTAAAACAGTCTCCTTCGCTTCAGGGAGATACTCGCATGACCACAATTAGTCTAGTGATTCTGGCCTGTTCTCCCCTCGGCAATGCCACACAAGGTTTGCTCGTAGCAGAATTTAACGAAGTTCTCGGCATTTCTAAGTGTTGTTACATTTATTGCATTAAATATTTATTAATAGGGTCCAAAATTATATTAGCTTGAACGAAATATGGTGTAATCAGAGTGAAGAGATACCATTTCATTTGAGATCCTAACAAATAATTAATTGATAAATCGTGGCCTCTTAAGATAAGTGGCACCGCAAATGAATTGCATTAGTAGTAATACATTGTATTACCTACTTACTGTGTCTGAACCTATGGTGGTTTCCATGAATTTGAATTTATTTGCTAAATTTTTATAAAATGCCTCCATGTCATTGATAAATATTACGCGGTTGTGATTTCTGTATTGGCGATCACTGTCGGTAATCTTGCGGGCCAAGAAGTTTATGAAGGACCAATACCACGCACTAAGATACATAAGTGTCATCTATGGCATAAAAATAGTAATAGTTTGAAACAGTTGGCAACAATCTTCATCATTTAAATCTTTAAAATTCTTCAACACACGTTTCATGGGTGAGGTCAGAGGTCACCAAGTGCTAGTTGCATACCAAGCTGATGTCAAATCAACACATCAGGGTAAATCTGCATATTGCCCTTCCAGCTGCCAGAGGGGCACTAGGTAATCGGCGTTTGTGGGATGTTAGGATCCAAGCTATCAGAAACGAAAGAAATGCTGAAAAAGAGAAGAGACAGAGAGAGAGAAAACACTCATCTCTTCGCATGCACATATTTGCTAAGAGCATCCACATTCGTCGTTCCCGTAACTTTTACAGCGTTCAAAGTAATACTTTTACGGTGAAGAGTAAGCCCTTTCCTGCCCCCCCGATACACGAGTTGTAGGATTGGATATTGGGTGAGGCGACCGATGGCTAAGATCATTTACGACGAGTGGTTTTCTCAGAGATATCTACTATCTAGAAGATGACACATTTTGGGTTTTAATTAGCAAGCTCAAAAGAGACCTTGGTCGCATTGGAACCCTAAACTTCTTATAGCCGAACGTTCTACCCACAAGAGACTAAGGTCAAACTTCCGGCCGAAGAAATTTAATATACATGAACTACATGCGTACTGATTCCGGAATTTACCTTGGAACTTTCTTACTGCAAACACCTCTTCTTGAGCCTTCACGGGGTGAAGACGAATAAGCGGTCTGATAAGGAGAGCTAAATTAGCCATGACGGACTACGAAAAGTGATGCAAAGTAGCAATCTTTAAGTGCTATTTGTGGGCACAAGTTCATAAATGCCATGAAATGTGTATTCCTCACCGATAGAATGAGGCTTAGAGACATTAGAGGTGGCGGGAATGCAACATGTAATAGAAGCTCAAAAATCATTCACTGATTGTAGAGAAATACTTTACAACTTAGAATTTAGAAAGGGTTCCACCATCAAAATATCATTTCTTATATATTATTTTCAGTTCAAGCACAGCAGAGTGATCACAACAATTATGCGTCACTGATGGTAAAGTTCACGCTATAAGAATGAAGCTGTGGTATTCGTGCCCTCATCTGCTTGCTTCAGTGGATGAAACTTCTTTCAAATCTTCTCGCTCTTAAACATACCATTCACTCTCCCTCGCAAACTACTCTCCCTTCGTCCCTCCACTTATACCGCGTGGGGAATCGGTCGACCTCTCCGCTCAGGCATGATCGTCTGATCCTGAAAGCAAGACGCTCAACGCCATTAAACATTCATCCACGGCGCTGGGTGAATGGAGCGCGAAGCGAGATAAGACAAGGAGATGAAGTCTGGAAGAAAAGGGTCCACTAGCGCTTAAATGCGAGGGAACACTCCGAAATGAATAAGGAATCCGAAATCATTTCATCCAAGAAAATGTGTGATATATGCCTAAAATGGATCGGAGACGGAGGAGAAAATGAACGGAAGGACGACGGTTTATTCATGGGTGAAGAAGGATTCTTTCCGAAGGTGACCGACAACTGAGATCTTTTGCGCGATTAAGGAAGGTCCTCAGGCCTTCAAGTGAAGGATCAGATTCAGCAAAAAGGAAAGGCGGTGAAAACTTTGGCCTCGACATAAGACTACTCTCGACAAAAGGCTCTACTAAAGCCGCAGACCGTTTGCTCTACAAAACCATTTCACACGGTCTGTTTCGACTTCATTGGTCTTTACAAATACTATTTAATATAATTTATCGCCAGCATTTTCGAAGGCTTAACATACATGTTGCTAATATAGTGGTTCTATGTAAGCCATGCGTTGAATAGCAGTACGTTAAGATAGTAGTTTATCATGAAGTCTGACAAGCACCATCAATTGACGCTTTCTAAGGTCTAACTTTTGTGATCTAATGTTATATTAAAGTTATAATCCATGGAATATGCTCCATTACTTGTCCATGAAAGAAAACGGAGGAAAAGGCACCTACGACTCGGATTATATTACTATGATCCCCAAACCTCGAGAATAAAATGATAAATGGAAAAAATAACTTAAATATCTCCAAGGTTTAAGAAATCACCTTTAAATATTTAGACAAACTGGCAAGATGCAATGCAATGCAAGACAAAGTTTGAGAAAAAATAATCAAGCCAGTGTCCTCAAACTGAGATTGCAAAGGAAACTCAAGTTTGCAATCAAAGTTGCTAAGAAACTGCTTTAACTGGCGTCCTGAAGTTCATAGTTCCTCGAAGATCATGGAAACTTCTGACCGAATTTGAACTATTCTCAAGTTACGAGTTCCCTTTGGGACGGGTCGTAAAGGGCTGCGGAGGATATCTTGATTAAAGCGAAATCGGAAATACAAGAGGGAGGACTGTTTGGGGAAGTATTCGCAAAAGAACTGATAAGCAATGGAATGTAGATGGGGGAGCAGTGGAGGGGATGAAGAGAAGACGGGGTAAACAAGGGAATAAAGTAGTTGGTGGAAGAAAGGACAGACGAGATAAGGAAATAACAGAGGGGAAGAGGGAAGGATAAGGGAGTGACGAGAGAGGGTAAAGGTCAGCGGAGACGGGGATGACAAATTAAAAGGTTTAACAGCGAGATTTGGAGATTTTGTGGAAATGGCACATGTAAATAGATAGTGGAAAGCGAATTATAAAATAAAGAAGGTAATCAGAGCGTCAGAGAAAGAAAGAAAACTTAGGTGTGGAGATAAATTTCATTTCTAACTGTACCTCCATAATAATTAATTAACCCTTAAAGGTCACCAAATCAAATAATTTATTTTCTTATATTGAGCCTCAGTTATTAAGCTATCTTTATGAGAAATTCTTTAGTACGGTTTTTATAAATATACTCAACCTAAAGACGTATTCACAGCCATGACATTTTTTATCACCAAACTTATTTATTCATGGAGAGGAGAAGGTAAACTTAAACAGTGTAGTTAAACACCTAACTGAGCATCGTATAAAATATCGAAAGAGCGCAGAGTTATCGCAATATTGCTCTTCATCCTTGGTCCAAAGGGATGTAGTGGAGAAAAGGCCTTAGCATGAGGAGGATTGGGAGGAAGGGGCGTTTTTATTCGGATGTGGCGAAATGTGGGAAGGTTTGAGGGAGCGGGCGACAGCGGCACCCGGAGACGACGATGGGGTTAAAGAGAGAATAAGGGGGTGGTGGAGTGTATGGGTTGGCAGAGCAGTGAGTGAGTGTATATGTATGCGCGCGAGCAACGGTTAAGATTCTTCGAATGTGCCCAGCGCTCACTCCCCCAACCCACGCTCTCCTCGGACGAATCCATAAATTCGGAGAACTCTTCGGGATTAGACGTCTTACGTCCAATGCGGGTTTCTTCCACTCAATCTCTCTCTCTCTCTCCATTTCCTCCTCCTTTCTCTCTTTCGCCCTCCTTATCTCCATCTTCCACTCTCCCCCTATCTTCTTTCCCGCATCGCATTGTTGCCCTCTTTCTCTCTTGACCGTCTCATGTCTTCCGCGCGCCCGTTTCTAAATTTCACTCCATTTGTTTCCCGGCTTTTTACCCCGCTTTGTCCAATCCACATCCTCCGCTTTTATCTCCACGCAATGAAGTCAACAAGACTCAAGCGGAGGGTGTGAAACACAGTAGCCACAAACATGTCTCTCCATTTTATTTTTAGGGCTCCAAAAATTATGTTTTCTATTCTGAAATGCCTCCGGATTCTCAATTTAATTTTCCTTGGCTCTCCATAATAGAACTGATGATGCAGCATGCGTATTCCATAAAAAAAATAATTCCGGGATGTCATGCGTATGGTCCATTTCAAATTCTAGTTTTCGCTCCTAGTACTGTGAGCGTTGAGGTTCTCCCGACGAAGCTCACAGTACGAGGAGCAAAACGTTGAGTTAAAAATGAACAATAGTTAGCAAATCTCGAAAACATATTTTACTAATGATTGGGCTACGAGAATCTTCATTCGAATATTTTTTGGGTTGTTAGTCGGGCTTGTTGCCAAACGAGAGGAGAACCCACTTCTCTTGGGAATTAACTCGACGAACGTAACTAAAGATGCAAACGAATAGCTAAAGTGATCGAGACCTTAGCCCTTACTTCAGAAATTTGTTTGTTTTGTACCTTCGGTTTAATATATGAATGGTTAAAGAAGATGGAACAATGAAATCGAGGCTTCGTCCTCACAGCCACTCTTCTAAAGCTACTTGAGGGAATAGATCTGAAGAAAATTATTAAATTTCAAATTTAATCTCGTAGATCATTTTGTAAGCATAGAGGATAGAGGTTATTCAGTGTTGAAGAGGGAAGTAGAAAAGGCAATTGAAGAAATGAGAAAAGGGAAGGCAACAGGAATGGATGAAATCCCTATTGAATTTTTCAAGTGCTTGAGTGAAGAGGGTGTGCAGGAAATTGTTAACATGTGTAACAAAATATATCACACTGGTGAATGGCCTCAAGATTTTGTAAGAACAGTGATGGTACCGATTCCTAAGAAGCCTGGTACACGGAAATGTACAGAACATAGAATGATAAGCCTAATTACACATGCAGCCAAAATAATGTTGAGAGTTTTGAACAGGAGATTAATAAGAATAATGGAAGGAAATGTAGGGGAGGAACAATTTGGTTTCCGGAAAGGGAAGGTAAAAAGGGACGCCATTGGCCTGTTAAGAATAACTGGAGAAAGGTATATAGAGAGAGGAAAAGGAATGGCGCTTTGTTTTATTGATCTGGAAAAGGCTTTTGATCGGGTTGAATGGAATAAAATGTTCGAAATTCTAAAAGAGAAGGGGTTGGTATGGAAGGAGAGAAAACTCATTAGAGAATTATATGTACATGAGGGAAAAAGCTGCATTAAAAATAAATGAGGATATGACAGAATGGGTGGATCTTGGTTGAGGAGTAAGGCAGGGATGCTGTCTGTCGCCAACCTTGTTCAATATATATGTTGAGGACATGATCCATAAATCTTTTGATGGGATAGAGGAAGGAGTCAGCATTGGAGGTAGGAAGATAAGAAGTATAAGATTCGCAGATGACATGGTAATATTAGCAGATGATATGCAATCACTTCAAAGATTGATAAAGGTTTTGGAAGAAGGGATGAAGGAATATGGGATGAAGATAAACCTAGGAAAGACAAAGGTGATACCAGTAAACTGTGAAAATTATACGAGTGTGAAAATAAATGAAGGTGTAATAGGAAAAGTGAAAAGCTACAGGTACCTAGGAACGATGGTGACAGACGACTGGAGAAGTATTGCAGAAATAAAAGCAAGGATAGCAATGGCAAAAGAGGCCTTCAGCCAGAAGAAAAACTTGCTATGCAATAAAAGTCTGGATTTGGAGATGAGAAAGAGACTAGCTAAATGTTATTCATGGAGCGTTTTCATATATGGATGTGAAGCGTGGACATAAGGTAAGAGGGAAAGGAATAGAATAGAAGATTATGAAATGTGGGTGTGGAGAAGGATGGAAAAAGTAAGATGGGTAGATAAGATGAGAAATGAAGAGGTTTTGAGCAAAGTAAAAGAAGGAAGATCGCTCCTAAAGGAAATTAGGAAAAGGAAAGGAAACTGGCTGGGCCATGTGATGAGAGGGAAAAGTATTATAACTGTGGCACTTGAAGGTTCAATTGAAGGAAAGAAAAAGAGAGGAAGGAGAAGAATTAAATTGGTGGATCAGGTGAAGAACATCAGCTATGATGAAACAAAGAAGGAAGCTCGGGACAGAAGCGGATGGAGACAGCAGTGGTGTACGGGACCTGTCAGCAGACAGAACACCAGATGATGATGATGCGGAAAATAATTTAAAGAGATTTTGATAAATTGGTTTAGCAACATGTTTGAAGCGTATATGAATATATAAAAAGATCTTAAAGGAAAATTATAATTTTTTTTAAAAACGGAGAATCTGTTGACTAAAGAGACAATCGTGTGGAGGTGTTATTACATCTTTCATGAAGGATGAAAACAAGGAAAGACACAAATCATTAAATAAATTTCCATGTTTTAGTTTTCGACAAGTAAACTGTAAATATTCTTGATCATGACAAAAAAAGGCGGTTATGGTAAAAAAAACTATTTCTTACAAAAATATTGTAGGCAAAAACTATGAGGTTAGTTTTAGATAGTCCTAGCCTAGAAATCTAGCAAAACTGCACTAAAGAACAATAATTTACCATTTAATTCAAGTAATCTTGCTTCTGCTCCTCCTTACCAAGTCTAGCATCTTAAGTGACCCTCATTAGCCGCATCTAGTCTTCCTCTTCAAAGATAAGAGGCCTCGACTTGAAGAAGCTGTGGGTCTTCATAATATTCCGCTTCTGCTCAAATTCGTTGACGGAAGAAGTCTTAGGAAGTTTCCACCAGTCTGAAATGATGTCGTGAATATTTTCGTGACTTTAACGAATTTAGACACGAATCTTAGAAAATTCTCGCAAGGTAGTAAATTGGGACATGTCCCGAAAAATTCTCTCATAGGGAAAATTAGGAAATTTAATTTTCAGATATAACCTTCTTATTATATTCACAAATTCTTCGGTATAACTTCAATAATAAATTAATTATTTTTGTTAGTTCAATACTCGCCCAAAATATTTGAATATGACTACATTTTTGCAGGTTTACCGCTACATTTATCATTATCAACCCTTTTCATGGATTTCGATGAGCCAAGAAAAATATTTAAATTGATATTCAACCGCTGAGCTAACACCAAGTCCGATTATCGCCGAGTGTGATACGCAGATGAGAGCTATCTTTAGTTTTCGTGCATCCTTTTATGTGTACTTTTGTGGCAGTGCCATATGCTGTTTAAATGGTCACTGAATGTTTGAAAGAAAAAATAATCGAAAGAAGTAAACCGTGACATGTGCCTCTCGAATTTATTTTTTGAAAATATTTAATTGGAAAATAGAGATATGAGGTGGGATATTGAGGATAGGCTGCGCTGGTATTTTAAGAGAAGTAATACAACGATAACAGCTAAAAAGAGAATCTCCAAGTTGTACTTTCCTGATGAAATACTAATGAGAATGAATATTCCGTCTTTGTTCGAGATTGTTTTCCTGCACAGGGAATAATCTTAAAGCTACGGTTCCGCCAAAGTACCAGAGTTGAGAGCAGTCAGCTGATGGTCTACAACACTTCGTAAAATAGTCACATGATCAACAAATTATTGACAGAAAGTTTCGGCTCTCCCTCTCTGACAGCTCCGAAAACTCACGCTGCGTCGAGAGTCGAAAGATGGCAGCTCCTATGTGATGCAATCGTGAGCGTCCTCTACGTGGAAAATCTCACTCCCGATTGGCCATGCAGTGAGCGGTAACGCAAAAACGGGTGCATCAATAACATGGTTTCCATCCACCCTCTCTCCGCACCACGAGGGTGAGTCAAGTCTTTGAAGTCGCTACACGAGCGTGCTTTCTGATCTGCCTCACACCACCGTAAGAATGTTCGTAGAATCTCTTATCCAAAAGACTGCCAAAAAACAAACCCTCTAGAGTGTAATTTATCCTGGACAATTTATTTTATCCGAAAGAGCTTCCATCGAGTATTATTTTCACTCCGACCCGGAGCATTCATTCACTTCGGGTGTAAAAAACACACGCACTGGGTTGATAACAAAACACTCTCCCTCACCCTTTACGACTTCTTTTTTTTCCTCTTTCTCCTTTCCGTATGCCCTCCGTTGACGGATATCCGCGGCGGAGGCGAATATTCTTCGGTCGGGGGCGGTTTGAGGCGAGGCTGCTCCCAACGGAGAGCCCAGCGCACTCCTAGGTGTGGGGGGGTAGAATTAAGAAAGGGGTGGGTTCGCAAGGGAGGGTCGTAAGGGGGTGAGGGTGGGAAGAAAAACGGAAGGCTCGGTTTAAACGGCGAAGAGCTTATAAAAGTGCCACCATTCCAAAAGGAACCCCGACGAAGCCGGAGAGGAAAAACCGAAAAACCTTTTCGATGGCAATAAAGATGTTTTATTGGCTTTTGGCCCGCGTGGCCCTCCACGGAGATGCAGGACCAGGAGGGAGGTTCTGAATTGCCGTGGAGGGAGGGAAGAAGACGGATGGGGAATGTGAGGGAGAGGGGATGGGATGGTGGGATAGAATGCCGAGAATCACAACGGATGATGATACATGAACGCAATCAGGTAATGAAAGCGCAGCGGAGGGCGACCGGAGGTGGGGGTGGGGGAGGAGAGGCGGAGAGGCCAGGGGTGGCTTAGAGGGAAGGAAAGAGCAGCGAGGACTCACCCCTTGGAAGCGACCAACCCTCCGAATCCCGGAGAAAACCCTTCATTGCATTCCGACCCCTCGCCCGTTCCCTCTCTTACCCTCTTGTCCCTCCGCGAAAGCTGTCTTCGGCCTCCGTGGAAGCACTATTTGAGTAGAGTAAATATTTCGGGGTGACCGCTGGGCGTTAGTTCATTCAAGATATCTGATGCAATTCAAATGAGAACCAGCAAAATCTAATGCCATTTCTATTCAGGGCGTTTTTCATCCTTCAAATGCCTTGAAAACGATATTCGAGTGTAGTGTAGATTGACATGATGCAGCTTTTGAACTAGAACGAGAAGAATATCTGCAACTGATGTATAGGAAAAGCGACAGAACTTTCTTCTTTCAACATATTTTAAATCAGTGTCAGTGCAAGAGCTGTATTATCTAAGAAATGTGGTAACATCGAGTTGATCAAAGAGCGGCAATTATTTGGTTAGCTAATGGCTGATAAATACAGAAAATCCTTACCGGACGTTTTTTATCCCTCGCTTGACCCAGCTGAGTGGATGTTATAAGTTATTATATGATAGGGTCCAGCGAGCTTAAACCGTTACAAAATCACTTTATTTGACTACAGAGCGAATAATATTTGCGTAACCAGAGATATCCGTATAAAAATGAAGTGCTGAGAAATTGACACAATGCAAATCATACATTATAAACCTGATTCGCTTTTCAGCGAGAATTTTCTAACAGGAAGAAACAGGATACGCAGAAAAAGTTAATTAATAGAGTAATCATAATATTTTACTTCAATTGAGAGTATTAAGTGTCACTAATTAGGCCATTTATACGAGCAATGCTTCACCTTGAATGTCAATGAAACTAGAGCCTTAGTGTGTTTAATAATACTGCCGAATCAATCACATAAAGCAAATAAAACTATAACCAAGAGTTTTCAAATCCTAATGGTCATCTCTTGTACTACTTCCGATAAATGAGTAGGAAGAAATTTTCACATGATTACATCTATGACAAAGGCAAACGATAATTTGAAACAACCCAACCGAAGTATCCAGATTCATCATAATTCAGAGGAAGGAGACGGAACAGTGAACCTCTCTCATTTGAATGGATCTCATGACGTCGAAATGCTTCGCGAAATTCCCAAAAATTTTCTGCAACTCTCCCATACTGAAGGGGTGCGCCCGCGACCACCACCCGTTCTCCTTTGCCACCCTTAGTCGAGGGGTGGCTCTCTCGCCAAGGGCCGCGGGACCGGTGGCATGTGCTGGGCCTACTCTGAATGCTTGTAGGCAAGTTGTTCATGCATGTCTGCACATAAAACGGGCGAGCGCCCCCTCTCAAGGGACTGTATAACACGCATATTTGTGTGACTGATCCCTCATGAGAGATGACGGGGCCGAGATGAAAGTGATTCCCCCCTCCGTTCCCTTCCGTGAGTTCTCCACCCCCTGCCACGCGCCCCTTCACGGAAATTAATCTTCCTCCATTCGCACTGCATCCACCCCCCCTCCACCCCCCCCACGCCCACAACCCCACCCTAAAGCCGCTCTCCTCCCTTCCCACAATTCCCTCTCCCATTGTGCCACTCCACGCGAGCATTAGGAGCGCCCCCAAAAGGAATATAACTCATCGGACGCGGGCCGCTGTGTGCACCCGAAGAGGGCTCCGACGGCGGGCCGCGCGTGGAAGAGGGGGATGGCGCGGGGAGCCAGGGAAGGGTGGAGGGGGGAGGGAAATAATCGTGATGGCGAAGAGAGGGGGAGACTAAGAAGACACAGAAGTTGAGAAATAGTTAAACGAAAATGTTGCAGGTTATTGCCATCATTTAGGTCGACTTCCCTTCATTTAGATCTCCCCTCCCACTCCCCCGCCTGATAAGATGAAAGTTTTCTCCTCCGAGAAGATACAAAATCCATATTTCAAAGAGAATAGCTGACTGAGTTGGCAGGATGCCGATTGAATTATCCTGTTATCAGTAGAAATCCTTACAACCCAGAATTAGCGGCAAACCCATCAACGTATCATCGGTTGCACAACAACAGTAAGTATCGATACGCAAGGAGAAATGTGACCATAGTCCTCGATTGAAATTTAACACAGACATTTAAACTAAATTGAGGATATAGTTTTTATATAAATACCACTTGAAGAGCCTGCAAAAACAGGCTAAAATAGAGGTGAAATATGCAAGCAGTAATCAATACCATAAATAATTCCAAAGAAAAGTATGTGTGTTTTTTATATTTAATGAAAAACATATATGGTAAACAATATACAATATGTAATTGTAGAATAGTTTTGAGAACGAAGGATTTCGCGGTGCTCTACGTTGATCTCCTTCATTTTTAGGAATCTACCGCGTCTTTTGTTGGATAGTGACAACAGTTTCGCTGACACTACTGTCAGCGTCTTCAGGTCGAAGGCGCTGTTTCAAGAGTTTGGTCCTCATAATAAAGGACCTATTTCCCACCAATTTTTGGTGCTGCATGGACATAGTATAAAATTTGTCGAGGCCGAGATAATAGCAGATATTACCCTAGGCTAATTAGACAATCGATCGAGATAGCACGGACGGACAACTTCAACATAGACAGAGGATACCACCTGGACGATACATTGAGAAGAATTCTGAAAAGGACCAGTGAGAGAGCAGCACCAAAAATCGGCGGAAAATAGGTCATGTATTATGAGGGCCAAACTCATGAACCGGCATTTAAAATAAAAGCAGTTTCTCTCATGATACGGGTGTTTTGAAAAATTCATGCGCCCGCGCCATAAGCCAGTTAGTGGAAAACGCAACTGGATACTCGCCATGTAATAGCGCACATCCGAATCACTTTGAATAATACGTACGTACGTAGAGAGTTGGGTGCAGTGCATTTTTCACCTCCATTGTAAGAATTATGAAAAAATGGTGAGCAAAGATTTTTTGAACGCATTCACCCAGGCTACGGACGTAAGGATAGCCAATGGAGAACCTGAGAGGGAGAATATATGGAGGGTACAGAGAGAGGGATGTCTCTTATCGCTAGTTCTCTCCGATACAAATGCATAGGACAAACAAACATGTAGACATTTCATATAATATCTCTTCAGAATACACACAGATTGTCACGAGAGGCATAGAGGACGATTAGGAGGGTAGGATTAAAAGTAACGGCAACGGCATGACACGATGGATACCCGGTTCCCGATCAGTCACCACTGTTAAGAACCGTGTGCCTTGACTCAAATTTGGAGGGGGGATATTCCCATTCGTCCCAGGGCAGTTTTCCATGTCTGCACGTGGTAGACAGCGTTTGCACGAAATGACCCTAGTTGTCTAAGCATATTAAAATCAATGATAAAAGTAGAAATAGAAATTGTACGAGGAGGATGGGTTGGTAGATGGCTTGGCATGGGTTATAAATTAGGTATTTACAATGCATTGCGAGTGCGGTATATTGAATTAACAAAAAACCCAAGATGTCAGAAGTAAGGAGGCAATCTGAGATAGACAAGCCAGAATCAAACTCAAGATTTGGAGGC
Organism: Ceriagrion tenellum; assembly: GCA_963169105.1. Lineage (NCBI taxonomy): Eukaryota > Metazoa > Arthropoda > Insecta > Odonata > Coenagrionidae > Ceriagrion > Ceriagrion tenellum. The sequence continues at coordinate 5,053,596 of OY720633.1, forward strand.
ATTTGAGAGAACATGGAAACACTTTTATTGTCAGGGAAACATTTGAGACACAAACGAATTTACGAATGAAAAAAGGAAAGAGAAAGAATATTGCGTAAGGTGTACTCTTTGTAAAGATATAGTGAAGAGAATCACTGGAGGAAGAACTTAAAAGAGATTGCGAGAAAAAATAGAGAGATAATACATTTTTAAAATCATTCTTTCATAAGCGTAAAGTTTATTTTTGTAGAATAAATAGCTTTTGAGAAAAAAATGTGACACATTAATTTTTGGGAAATCCTCGTAAAAAAGGCACACAAGGAGCCTGACGCGAATTCTAACGCTTAATAGCTGTGAAATTTGAACCTTGAAGAGTGATGACAAAGCTACACGTTAAAGATGTGGTGGAGGATGGAGGGAATGTGAAGAGGACGGAAAGAAAAAGAAAACACGAAGTCATTTGCACCAAAAGAGGATGGAGGAGATCTTTTGAAGAAGTGAAGAGGAGGCTAAGAGATGAGTGAAAGGAAGTAACGAGGGTAAACGGGTCACCGAAGGCCATTTCGGAGTTCTAATGAATGGGGGAGGAGAACAGATAGACACTTGCTATCGTTAAATGAGGAGAGGCTCAATTTTAGGCAATTTTGATGTTATGAAGATTTTAATAAATTTCCGAACTAAAAAGACACATTTCAAGAGGTACTAGCGCCATGCAAGCAAGAATTTGGGCAACAATAGATCTAGAAAAGTGACATAAAAACCCATCCTAAACGGTAGATAACCAAATATGTAGTAGTGATTGAAACACTCACGGGAGCATAATAAATTGATGCCTGCCGATTCAGAACCACGTCACTTGATTAAGCAATTTCCTGCTTCCTTTCTTTCATAAGGTCTGTCATATTCTTTGGGCCATGGAGCTTGCTATAATATCACTTCATCGTGAGCAACTTAATAGGAACCCCTACTCCCTACTTTCTAGATAATTACATTTCATAGGACTTCGATTCATCAACACAATCTTTAGAAGTTAAAGATTTTGAAAAATCTGTGAAGTAAATAACAACTAGCTAGCTCTAAAAGTTGAGTTTGGAGAATACTTACTGCTATTTTTTCCTATACTTATATCATATCCCTGAATATTTTCTTTCCTATAAAAATATCATGTGCCACCTCTTCGTCTCATTACAGTCTTTGATTCCATTGGCGAATCTGTTTTCAGGGATTCATTTACCTAAAGACAGTAAATAAATAAAACCTGTCCTCCTTCCTGGAATTTTTTAAACGTTCCTCTTTCGGTCATATTTTTGCGCATATCCTCTAAAGTACCCATCCATTTGCTGTATATTATTCCATATTCTTTATAATAATCTTTTTGATAGTCCTAACTCGTGAAATTACTTTTGAGGTCGTTTATAAGTGTTATCAAGTTTATTTACACAAATAAAAATTTGCATTAGTTTGTTTACGCAAGAAATCGGTTAATAGCTGCGCAGAGGGGGATAGAAAACTCCGTTCCAGCTCAGAATATGCGATAATCAGCGCTGCAAGCTCTCAAGGACGTTAAGATTGGATCGGATAGGATTGGATCGATTAATAAGGGATTCATCACTATGTTCACCGTGAGTGAAGGCCTAGTTTCCCTCTCATTCTCTAATGCAGACGTCGCGTCGGTCGCCTAGTCGGCGTAACTGTTCATTGCCTGAGCCGTGACTTACTGGTGTCAGAAGTTCCCGCTGGAAGTAATATTTTGCCTCTCATGTGCAATTTTACCATACGTACAAAGCTATTAAACCTACCCAACAATGCAGTCATGAGTATCTTTGCTCACGGAAGGAAGGAAAGAGAGGTGAAAACGTTATACATTTCAACTCCGTCGCAAACTGAAAGAATCCTCACATGCAAGAATTCTCGGCATTCTTCCTCCTTGAAAAAAATGCATCCTTGTCAAAATTTCCTCATTCGTTAATTGCTTCCAAACAAGGTCTTTGTTGTGGAACGTTGATGTCATTAAAACAGTAGTAAATTCTATGTATTTTTAAATGCAATCAAACGTAAGATATCATTTGGAATAAAATATTTGTCACTATGGGCCCTGTTTTGTGGTCTCTGCTAATAAAAGCCGTTATGCGTGGATGCTATATTTATGCCAAAGTGATCCTGTGAATTTGAATTTGGTTAGGTGCACATATACCCCTGTCTGTAAGTTGACGTGGACGATATCGAAATCAGGGGTTTTTTATTTGGGATATCATACCGAGGAAATTTTCCATTTAACTTTAAAATGCCGGGTCTAAAAGTATTTCGAGAAATAATAGATATGCTCGTTTGGCATCATCTTTTGTCATTTGGACAAGTTCAAGCTGGTCATTTTACAGAGCTCCTTTAGTTTTTAATTGCATTGGGAATGCCATATTCCAATAATTTCATCGTTGTTGAGAAAGAGCAAACAAAACGCTGATGGATTAGGCAGCAATTTTGAACTCGCAAATGCAAAATCACCGAAAGCTTTGACAGATTACCATTTAATTTACACTTGTGAGCGGTGTGACGACATTGAAAGCAAAGAGTGACCTCATTTCTCCTCTCTTGAAGACTCAACTCGACCTCCGCGCATTTCTGACGTCAAACCATTCGCCGTTCAGCGCCAGTTAAAACCGTCACATGCACAATGTGAAATCGGATGTTAGAAGCGAATCATGTCTCACCGTCCGTGATTCCTCCCCAAACAACGAGGGGCGAAGAAACGGAGCATGTGCAGGCGAGTAGATCTCAGGTGTATGTACAGCCGCGATGGCATGGCGAACAGCTATGGCGAATATTTACGGCGCGTTGCTTTTCAAAAGCAATAAAAACCATAATTCAAGCCATTTCCGGACACGCTGATTTATCACTCTTCGGAAACATTTTCGTAATAGGAAACTGAAAGGGCGAGATAGAAAATCTGAACGAGCCGCTGCGTATTGCGCGAGTGATTTACAGCGGCAGCGACGGGGAAATTGGGGTTTGCTGGGGGCGTGGGGGAAAGGGAAGTGTTTTACTTATAGAAGCCGGGTGGAGTGGTGGGAGTAACCAGAGGGCGAATGAGTACTTCAAGGTATTACACGTGATGAGCTCTTGAGCGAAATGAGAAACGCTCCGCGTGATTTCATTTGCTAATATTTACTGCGGCAGTTCGCTTGCTTCGGAATATTTAGAAGAGGTGGAGTGGAAAGGAACACCTGGTGAAAACTCCATTTCCGAAGTACACCAAGAGGGGAGCCATATCAAAAATGGATAATATTTCTTTTTTAATCAAGGTAGCAACTCTTTGCGGATATAAAGCGAAAGTTATTTCATAACATAATTCCAAAATGTAGATTTCACAGCTGGTGCACAACCGAAGAAAGTTTTTATTTGGTAGTTAAGGCAAATGAACAAACGTAAGCTCGTTACATGGAAAACGAACTAATGGAGTTTCTGGAGTAATACTGGAAAACACTGACTCCAGGGCAATAATAATCCATTTAATTCCATTAATTAAAAATTTTAAGGAAACACGTGCGTCCCTGAGAGAATTTCATGCGTCTATAACTATAAAAGAAAGGGATTTTGACCCAAAAGATTAAATGATAGCCATGACTCACAATGTTTCTCAGCATTATGGTGTAGTTTTTCGCGGTTCAATTCGGAAAAGCAACAAGTTTCCTTCCCGAGATAAGGATGGAAGCATGAATTATAATCGTTACAATTTTTTTTCCTTTTCTTCTTCTTCCCTTATTAATGCCATGGTCCGTTCATTTCAAGTTTTGGTTTGCGACTGAAAATTCAAGTTAAGTGGTTTAAAGACGACTAAGCATTCTCTACTTACCTATCTTTTAAAATGTAAAATTTTTAAAATTCTTCATGGAAATATAGAGCATGACTGCAATACTGAATACACCCATCTTTAGAGGAAGGACTGAAAAAAATGATAGGTTAGAACCATTTGTTAAAAGCTAAGGATGGGAATGATCATTTATAAGTTTCAGTTAGGTGTATAATACGTCAATCATTTGAAAATGCAAATATGTTAGTGTAAATTTCTCGGGCTCGCCACCGGGTAAGATTTTTATAGACAGCCGACGTTTCGGGTTCCAACTCGTCACCCATTCTCAAGGCTAACCCGAAACGTCGGCTGTCTATAAAAATCTTACCCGGTGGCGAGCCCGAGAAATTTACACTAATTTAATTCGCCGGGAAAGTGTAAAATATACAATGCAAATATGCTCCCCGACATTAACTTATCGGCGAGATTAGTGCTAATCTACGCCGTGTATATTCTGATTTACCTAATTCGGAGGTAGTGAATTAAAAATATATAATTGGCTAGAAAATTTCATTTCAAATACACATGAGAAATAGAAAAAAATTTAAACATTTGTAAAAACCAACCAGATGTCGGTAAACCCAAAGCCCACGGCTCATTTATTGATAGAGTGGAGTACATACCCAGGGTATCAATCTATTCACTTTACACCTGCCGATTATGGCAGTTTATTTACATACTAGTACTGCAATACGCAAATAAAACAACTGTTAGTTTCCAATGCGCAGAAATTGAAGTCACTCTCCCACGACGACTCGTGTCGTAGACGACTAAAGAAGTTTCTTCAAATCTACCTCGTGAAAGAAACATTAAAAACCTTCAGCCCTAACCTGGAAACGCTGCACTGTTTCTTCTTTTGATGATCTTTAAGGGGATTGAGATGGACAGTTATGTTACAGATAAACATGGGAGTAGTATAGTGATAATTTAAAGGCACGCTGGAGTCTAGATGCGAATGAAAAAGTCAAATTTACTTTAACAGTTTACTTCAATTTTACTGTCAGTAACTATGGAACGTGTGATCAATGGAAAAATCTCACTGTCGGTGAAACACGGAGTTTTTCATACTCGATGTGAATGATGACAGTTTGAAGGTGACTAATACATTTTGATCGTACCAAACACTATTTTGCCTCCGCATTTAAAATATAGCCATTGGAATTATAACTTCGTATAAGTATGGTGAGGAAGTAGTGTAAAAAGAGAACTAGAAGATTCCAACATTACTTCATGATCGTTGAAATATAGAAATGATCCGAACTACTTCTCGGAGGGAGAGAAGTAGAATTGAGCGAAAATAGTCTAGTTTTTTTTGCAATGAGGACGAGGTGAGGGTATCTAACGCTAATTTTTTGATTGGTGTGTTCGAGCGAGGCCGAGGGTTTAGCATATCAATTTATCCTTGATTAAAAACATACGGCTGCGTATAAATGGTTTGTTATAATCTCAAAATATACTAATAACGCTGGCGGGTTTTGGGGCGGGCGAGTGTCAATTCAAAGGGAAAGAAACAAGATGTTCGCAAGTTTCATGAACATACTCAGCGGGTCCGAGTCAGTTACTGAATAATTCACTAATCTATCGCATGATGCCTTCTTATTAATTGTCTTAGAAGATATAGTGAGTAATTGATAGCAAAACCTCATCACTGACAACCGATAATTTACAATGGCATGTTTGGAACATTTGTAGCCCTAGCATGGATTTTTCCAGAAATTCTAATATCAATGTAAAAGCTTTTTTTTAAGCTGTCTAGAATGTTTGAAATATTGACAACATTTAAAATATTTAAAAAACTCATCATTTTCAAATTTTAATAACTATTCCCTCAAAAATCATTATATTTGTTGATTATCGGTGTTGTCTGCATTATCCGCGATGATGATTGACAATAAAAATTAAAGTCGTTTCCAATTTAATTTGGTTTGGTGTTTTGCGCTCATCATCTTTAAATCGAGGGTTTTTTTTAAATATTACAGTTGCAAAATTTGCATATGCTAAGAGTCGACGGAAGGTCAAAGAATTTAAAAATCTAGTATTAACATCGCTTTAATGATTTCCTGGCTCTGTAATCCATTGATCCATGCTAAAGTGAAAACTTCTGCTTTCACCTTTTTTATCATTACGAGTATATGAAAGGCATCCTGCATGTAAAAGAATATTTTTTTTCATTTTTTTGGCTATTGCTAATGCAATAGATGAGTTAGAATTCACAAAGAATTGTCTGAATGCTGTAAACATCTGCATGAAAAAAGTCCAAACGGAAATGAGATTTCAGTTCATTCCCTTGTTGGTTCACATAATAGGGTGTCGAAAAATGACTATACAAAAATCAATGATAGTGATGAAAAATTAGGATTAAAACTATTGTCTGATATTTGCATTGGAATTTTGGATTGTATATTCTTTGAGAAGTTGCCACAATGATAGTGCCTTTTAAGTTTTAAGGTTGTTTAAGATAAAAAGTACGAAATAAATCCCACGATTTTTTCCACTCAATTGATATATCGACATTTCCTGCATATATTCCTCGATATATATATTAGAAATATTTAACCGTGCAAAAGTATCAATCCAATGGAGATCGATTGAAACTGACGAACCAAATCAAGACATTATAGCGTATAAAAGACAAAATTCAATCAAGTTAGGTTCACGCATAAAGAGCGTGTAATAGTTCTCCCTGCTGTCACTATCTGGAGTCACTAAGTGATTTCTTTAGAGGTTCGTCCCTAGAAGGCCCTTGAAATAGCTTTAAAATGGCGATGCAATGGACGATCCAAACAAAAGGTGCAGCCAAGTCTGAAAGCCTTCTCCGTAAAATGAACGTTTTCCAAGACAGCTGAGCATGACACATCTAAGACTTCTTTGAGTCATCAGCAAATTGGTGCTCCGATGTGACCTCACTCGGGGCGCTGGAGAATTTTCCTCGCCGGAATATAAAATCAGATATTACATTTTTTTGTAAACTTCTCTGCATCGGAAGCAGGAACCTCACTCGATTTGCGCTTTCCCGATGAAAGCCTAGAAATGGCGCAGAAAATAAAGTATTTCGACAAAATGCTTTCATGCAGGCAAAGAAATTTTATTGGGTTTTCATTATGAAGCATGGAGCTGACATAACTCTCCCAAATAGAATTTTCCGAGACGGAGATATGAACGGTGGGGGTGTGGGGAATGTCTCCCAAGGAGAAGTCCTTCGAATGGAGTAATTAGCTCCTTTAAGAAGGCATTTTGGGAAGGCACTCGTGCTTGTCTGTCTTGCGCTCGAGGAAATGCACGTAATTGGGCCAATGGAGTATTAGTACGAGAGACGGCGGAGCCGACCTCGACGAGTTGCCTCGAGGCGCACATAGAACAGCGCCCTCCTTCGACAGAAAGCCTCAAGTGAGAATTTCACACCACTCTCTTTACGGACATAAATTCACGCGTCGATACTTCACGTGGGAGACAGGGCGTCGTGCCGGAAGCTAGGAACATGCAGTAGCACCCCGTGCAACGGTAGCTTGCTAAACGCAAATCAACAAACTCCGTGTCATCGACTAGACACCAAACCGTGCCAAGCAGAAGAGTAGAACGAGCCATGCTCACGCTCTCATACATATACACATTGTTGCATATAATGTCTAATTTTGGTAGCATTGGAAAAATGAGCGTTTATTCAGATTATTTTCCAATTTTCTGAGCAATTAAATGATTCAATGCCCGCTGATGTACTCCTAATCAAAAGATGGAGAGATAAGGGTGCCCGCGACCATTGCGAAGAAAAGTTGCAGAATAAAAATTCCGATCACTTCAAGAAGTAGATTTTTTGTAGTAAACAGTTATTCATTTTGACGATGCAGCTAAATTAACTTTAAAAAATAAAATTCGCATATAATTTGACTAAATTAACCTTTTAATATCAACCATCGACCATCAGAAAAAAATGAGTAATGCGAAGCAGTTCCACACCTTCATTTCACTTCAGCGAAGTTTCACTGTAATAGGAAAAGTGTAATAAGGATCAGAGATAGCCGTTTTAAATTGGGCACTGCAAGCGTTTAGTAGTTAAAACCGGCTCAAAGTCTTGCCATAAAAATTGAATTAATACGGTTTTAGGGTGCGATATTGATGTTTAAATTGGAAGTAATAAAGATGTTTTGCGTTTACTCAGAGAAAATGAGTCATTTAGGGTTCTCATCTAAATCAATCCAGCCCAAGAAGGTGAGAGGTCTCCAATATTCTAGTCCTAAGGTGTGCATTCGCACCGGTTTCCTCACTCTATACCACTTCCATACATCATTATTGAACAATAGAGATATTCATAACTAAACGTAACTTCTCTTTAACTTATAATGACAATAAAGCATTTCCGTCCTCTCACCTCCTTCATGCTCATCATTTGACCCTGGTGATTCACAAGTTGGTTTTTGTCACATAATGCTTCACCTCTATGGCATTGCATATTATATTGCATTATAATACTGCTCTCTTGGCAGGCATCAGGAGAGATAAAGGGCTGATGATCAACCCTGATATCCAAGTAACAAGATGTTTACGAATAATAAAGATTGTGATACATGACGTGTCTTGGCAGTTCGTATCGACAACGGTCAACCTCGACGACAGTCTTTCAAGAACTTTATTCCCGCAACTATACACCGAGGATGACTATTTTGGTCGGTCTACAGTATAATTAAGTAGGTACACCGACTCTCCAGAGACAGTGGATTCGGAGGTTGCCTGACTTCGGAACCAGCTGACAGTCTCTCAAAAGCTGATAGTGTAGATTCTAGAATAATTTCGTATTTAATTTCTTTAGCAAGCACTGACATTTTATAATTAACACGAAATGATTATTTCTATGTGAAATATGTCAAAAATTTTAAATTTCATCGCGATAGTTTAATATACGTGGTTGTCTAATGATGAATTATCAGTTTGGTACTTTTCATGCATCTTTAATTGATCGCCTAAAAACAGACTAATTAGAAATCGGTTCCTACAATAGGAACCATTCGAATGGTGACCCATCAATGCATAGTGCCTGAGTTCTTCGCCCCTTTCGAGTCTGCAGCACTCCTTCCCAGTCACCATGCTCCCCCTTCCCTCTCTCCTCCATCCGATTCATCAGCATCTCTCAATTTCTCCCCTCCAATCTCATTCTATTGATTTCCTAAGCCCAGGGAAATGCGCCCTTCACCCCATTTACTTGAATATTCTAACAGGCTTGCTCATCACATGTTAAATATAATCCTGAGATTTTTTCATTGACATTGAATTGGTACTCCTATCCATTTAATCGTATTCTACATCTACAAAATACCCTGCGAGCCGCCGCATGGTCGTGTGGCAGAAGGTGTTAGGTCACTAGCCGTGTAAAGGTGTAAATTTTTGGAGATGAAATAGCGACATGTAAGTTACTGCATGTTATTATAGGAGTGTATTTAGTGGAGCTCAATTTTTATTGTGGTCACTTATTGTTCGCAGAAAGAACGAGTGTTTGTACCAATTTGTTCGGCAGTGTATCTCTCTTATTTCATCACAGCTGTCTGACCTAAAGATGTAGTGAGGAGTCATGATAATATTCTCTATGTCGCTCTGAAAAATATCAGTTCTGGATTTATCAAGAAACATATGCCTAGTGTGTAGCCTACGAGTCTCTAGGGGCTCCCACCTTAATCCCTCTAAAAGTTGTGAGACACTATATGTACGCTCGTAGCAGTTTCTAACGAAGCGCGCTGCATTCTTTTGTATTTTATTAATTTTTTGGTTAAATCTATTTGACCAGGGTCTCAAATGCTCGCGGCGTTATCGAGATATGGCCTAATCAGAGCGAAGTTGCATCTCTCTTTTACTTTTCCATCCGAGGACCTTCCTATTAAACGCTTATCAAAACCTAGTTAATTTAATATTATATCTTTCTTTTTATTAAAGAATTTTTAATATTATATATTCTTAAGTATTATATCGAGTCATAATGTAATTTCTTTACTAAGACAATCCCAGCCAAGTCTTTCTAATATTTTGCACGCGTGCCTTTTGAAGCACATTTTGATAGTTGAGAAGGACGAGCGAGGATGCATTGGCTATGGTTAGGGAGGAGACGATATTGGGGGTGGATGGTTGAAGAAGGCTAAAAATATGGATGGAGGACATTTTGAAAGTAGAGGGAATGTTGACGATGGCAATAAAGGAGAGAACATTGGGGAAGCGTGGAAGAGAAAGGAAGAGAATAGGAATCGAGGATGAAGTAAGAAGGGGGAGACGACATGCAAAATTAAAGAGAGATCTAATGATGGAATATCTTTAAAAAGGAAAGAGGGACGAGGTACCAGAAAATGGGAAGTTGGGATAATGACTGTCCAAAAACCTTCCAATCAGTTGATAGAATACATCAAAGAAAGAAATGAAAAGTTTGACCTTAAGTAAGTTTATTCAGTTTTTAACGGTTTCCGGCGAGGTTTTAATGAACAGGTGTACAAAGTTTAAATTAAGAAAAGAATCGTTTTGCTGTCTATAGATGATTAAAACTTAATGTACATTGGTGCCAAAACCACTTTGGTGGTTTCAATAATTTACGTCAATTTTAAGGGAAAATTTCACTTGAATTCATCTCCGTGGTAATGTGTGGCGCACCCAGTTTAAGTAAAATGTGAGCAATATTACAATTGCTTTCTTATTGTCAATATTCACTCACATGAAAAATAATGCGCATTGATTCGCAATGAAAGAAAAATATGTAATCTCCTCAGATTGACAGAGCAGATTTAACTGACAATTTACAATCCTGCGCCACAAGAATACCCGCCAGTGAGCCGAGAAAACTAGTCTTGAGAGGTTGTCGCTCGCGAGTAACTCAATTTATTATTAATGAATTCCAAAAACTCTAACTTTTCACATTAACCTTTGGCTCGTAGGGGGAAAGGAGGTCTGAGCACCGTTAAAATCCCTCTTGAATGCACCACGAATGCTAAGATCAAATTATGGCAAAGAGGAAAATTTACCATTATTTAATGATCTTTCCGTTACTGTGACGGGCTCCCTGAATATACTGAAAATTTTGGTTTCCACTTCGTCACCGAGCATGTCAATTTACGAAACATAAAAATTTTCAACATTAGAAAGAAATGACTTTGTTTTAAAACCAGCCATTTCTTCCGTCTTAATCATCTGACGAAACTATTGACATAACATATCAATAGCGTGAGATTTAAAAAAAAAAACTACGAACAGGCTTAAAGTGTAATTCGGCAAATTCCTTCACCTGATATTCCAATATGGAATGCTAGCGGCGGAATGAACGGCGGTTCAAATACTCGAGCAAATGAGAAGGAGAACCGTAAATATCTCTTCAGATTGTGCCATAAAACATATCATCAATCACATTTATTTCACATTGAAGCGGGTGCAGTTTGGTGCATTGAAATATAAAATGATTGATGAATAAGAAGCTCCTCTAAATTTGGAAACAGAATACGTGCGCCAAAATTTTAAATGAAGTGGATATCCCGGTGGGAATATTTTCTTAGATTCTTAGTCTCAATTAGCATCTGATTTCTGCGAAGTAGTCGCGTTTTTTCTTTGGCATTCACATTTTCTGACCGCAAAAGAGAAAACACGTAAGGCATGCTTCAGGGAATCAGTCCCTGATTAGGGACTGAAATCATATATAACATGTGATAGTAAAAAATAATATCATATTTAGGAGTAAAAATTGATGCGTTCCTTTTCAGTGAATCGGTCATTGGTAAGGGCACACATCCGATTTGGGACATGACTTGTAACTCAAGAAACGGGAGAGAACACGGAATATGGATGAAAATCACTGAGAGATGAGTGGGTGATCGAAGAATGAGATAAATATGGATGAGGAGGGTGGAAGTCGGTAAGAGGGGAGAGGAGAAAGATGGGTGTCTCGGAGTTAAATGGACGAGGAGAGAAGGAAGGCTGTTTGGATTGAAATTGCCCACGCCGAAATTTGAGGAACTGAAAAATCAGTTTCGGGCCTCACTTGTACATCCTCCATCATTAAAAGAGGAAAAAAAACTTAAAATATTATTTTTCCACGTAAATTTATTCATACCGACCAAGATTTCAACGGGTCACCAGTATTTTCAAGGTTTCAAACAACAGCAGTTCACCTGTATGTATATATGTGACCCTAGTGGTGGGGGTTGGAAGGGAAAAGTAGGGGTGAGTTAAGACGGAGCGTGCAAGGATTGTGAGGTGGGGAAAAGTTTGATTAAAGAATAGAACAACCTCAAAAATAACTTAGGGGGTGGGTTGAGGGTGATGCAAACCAATCACAAGTCCAACTCACCAATATACACAAATACGGTAATAGGCGAGGAATGGGGGAGGGCATTGAATGAATGGTGAACATCTTGGACGAATGGAAAAGGGCATTTCCCTTCCTCTAAGATTGCACAAAATCGAGGGCGGTAATGGGAGTGGGGGTGAAATCGGGAGAATGCTCGTGGGTGGGGCCGAGCGGGGCGGGGAAGATTGCAGAGAAGGGATGAGGAGCAAGACGAGATGTGTTGAGGCCAGGGGTCGTGGAGAGGTTTTTGAGATCGGTGTGAAGCGAGGTGTGAGCTGGGAGTGAGTCAACTTGCAGGATCGGATGGTGTGGGACAAGACAGGAAAGCAAGGGTGGGTTGATTGAGAGGGGGTGCGGGGAAGAGGCCATCATCGTGGGAAGATGGCTGGGAAGAGAAAGAGGGTGGTTGTGTGTAAAGCATTCACTCCCACCCCTCCTACTCTCCAGGTCCCTTTCGTCCCATGTCATAATAGAACCATCGTACAGAGTGGAACGAGGTCAAAGGTCGGAACGAGGAGTAAGGAGGTCGGTGAATGGGAGGAAGGAACGGGGCGCCGAAAATGGAGGACAAATCACTTCGGGAGCAGGGAGGGTGTGGTGAGGGGTATGTCTATCGAGGGCACGTGAGTGTGGATGCATCACTGAACGGAATCACCGACGGCGCCGCACGAATGCGATGGGAGAATGTAGAGAACGCGTCACCCGACATATGAGGTACCCGACATGAATAACTGCATTCAATTATGGATAGTAGAGACGTTTTTGTAATGAATTATGTAGAGAGAAAGGACTGTCTATATTTTGATGCATATCAGCCCAGAATATATTTGACTCAAACTTTCATAAGCCTGGCGCATAAATAGCTTAATTTATACATGGCAAGGCGGCATTTATACCACGTACTAGATAGTTCGGAGTATATTTTCAATCCCCAACTCCAAAATATTTTCTTTTCGTTTAATAGAAATCAAAATTTTATTAGGCAAAAATAATAGAAGAAAATCAGGGCATAAAGCCGGAGTTTTCACCTATAATTTCCTCATTATGGGTGACTTTGGGGACTGGTATACAACATAATAAGTGCATCATAAAAAGTGAATAACTCGACATGTGTTTAAAAATTTATAAATAAATGCCAGCAACAAATAAGGAAATAATATATTATCAATGCTTCTAAGAACTAAAGAGAGAATTTTTTCAGTTAAAGAAGCAAAATTCACCAGTTTTACTCAACCTTCAATGGAGGAAATTCAAAGTTTAACTACAGAAGTAATTGATTTAATTCCCGAGTACTAATATTTAACTGACGTTTTAATTGAATACTTCTTGGTTCATGATGTACTCATGATATATTTATGAATATAAGATATATTATTTACCGGGTATTATATTTATCATACTCACGCCTCTCGTGAGGAAAAGCCTTATTGACTAAAAATTTTCTTGATGGTTGACTCGTCTTAGACGTAACTGCCAGCATTTTAGGCAAAAATGCTTTGACTACTTCTTCCTTTGTTTGATTGACTGTTTTGGTGTTCCTCAACTTAACTTTGGTAACATTAAGCATGAAAGTAATATATTTTTTGCTTTAATTAGTTGTCATTGCAACATAATGTTCTCTAACGTCCAGTACTTGTTCACTCCAATTTTTCCATTCCAGATTATGATATCATCATTAAAATCAAGAATACCGAGGACTTAAATAAAAATATTGTCTATCCTATTCCTGATATAAAAAAGGAATCTAAAATCTATGAATATATCACTACTCTCTCTTTCGCGAAATAATCTCTGTAATTTTCGTGGAATATTTAGGAACTGTTTAAGTGAAACAAAGAAATTTCTCTTCATATGCAGAAGTATTTTGCGTGCATCATCACTATTTTAAATTTATTTTTTCAAACTATATTGAAAACGTGTAAATACCTTTTCAAAGGCTCTCCTTTCCTTTGCATTTTTAATTCTTTTTTGCCAGAATGCCTCAAGAGAAGCAAAGGCTAAGTAACACGTTAACTACATTCTTCAACTCTCACCATCCAATTCTATTTAGCACCCATAATCAAAAGGCCTTCACATTATCCAGATTACCCTTCCTCACGATCCTCCACAAGGAGGTTAATGAGGTGTGCTTCAAGTGGAATCCATTATGGGTCTGAACATATTCACAGGTGCAAGTAAAGGAGAGTGAGAGCCTTACGCCCGACAATTGACCACTGAAGAGAATGCTCGGTGCGGTTACAGAAGTCTTTCTGAGGGCTTTAGGCGTATGCACGATCGAGGCTGAAGTACGAATGGAATATAGCCTTGGAGTATAAGAAATGCCGAATACTAATGTTTAAGGAGGGGAAATCATACGTAAACACGCATCTCCATTTAAGAAGTACCCTGCCGGCTGCCACATGAGCGTGGGTTAGGGGATGCTAGAGCACCCAGTGGCGGATCCAGGGAGGATTATTTCGGGATGGAGGGATATTTAAGTTCTGTATGAGTGGTGGCCTGTGTGTATGTCTTATATTTATCCATAATTACGCCTCTACATTTTTATCATTACAATTGGAGATTTACTTAGAAAAATTAATTATGGAGTTGTAAATTCCCCTCCGCCCATTCTATCCGCGATCTAATGGCGGCAGCATATAGTCGAGGGAACGTCAGCATGGAAAGGAAGAAAGACTCAATTAATTATCGGTTTGTGTACACCTCTGTTTACCCTCTCACACCTTTCACCCACTCGTGTTCACGCCAATCACCAGGATCACTAATCTCGGATACCCTTCACCTCCATTCCTCTTTCATTGAGTTTTAATGGATAATTTACTTGTTCTTGACTACTTTAATATCAGTCTTCGAAAAATGAGGAAAGTTCAACTTAACACACCGAGTTCACAAGTACCGATTCAATGGCGGTCAAAGCATACAAATATCAAATTCAATTTGTCACACCATGCAAAGGAAAATTTGATATTCCGTTTTATGATGTGGTTTACGAGTCAATGAATTGAATATTCTTCGAAACTGTGCCTTTCTGCTTGAATTGAAGAAGTATTTTCTCATTCCACCGTAAAACTAAAAACTTTTTACCATTTGTTAGAAGTTTTTCAATTTACAGAAAAAACAAGGTAAAGCGATTACCGCTTCATGCATGAAAAATAAAAGTTTATCGTTAGCGGAGATATTACGAGCAGGTTTTAGACGTGTGTGGAGGTGGAAAAATAAATATCACATGGAAAGATTTATTTTGAAAAATTTACATAGTATGAAGTACATACATGCCAACTTGAATGAGAAACATCTAATAGAAAAGGAAGCACCCAAAAAGTTAGACGACTTTACAGTCTCCGGAATACGTAATTTTAGCATGCTCCAAAGGCAGGCATACAATGTGCGAACGCGTAAATTAGTACAAGTTAGAATTCCAATATCTTGGAGGAAAGCTGAAAGGATTATTCGAAAGGAATAAGTGGTCCTATTTCAATCTTTAGTTACTGAAGGGTTAGCATGTAGGAGAAAGTATCTTTCAAAAGTCTTTCAGAAGCGTGCTGCATTCGATTTTGGGCACCGTAGAAGAGTCTTGCATGATATTCGCAATAGTTACTAAGAACTTAACGGGCAGTATGTAATGTAATGAATGTAATGAATGTAATGGCAATGATAAAGTTAATCTGGCCAGAATATGGTAGATTAGTCCAGCCTAGACACTGATGCTATAAAAGCTATAAAAAATAAAGATCACCGAGGACAAAGACCCTTAAGTGGTGCAAGAAATACCTCAATTTGGAATGGCTGCTATACCCATTCACATGTGGTAGGTATGTTACGTGGGACATGCTGTCGAATCACCCATTTCTTATTTTACGTATAATTGTCTCTCCATCTAATCAAACTCCTATTAAAAAAATTTGTGCGCTTTTAAGGCTAAATTCTCTACCTTAAAGTATAATGCTTTTTCCGAAAACTAACCCAGCTGAAGCTCATACAACATGGCGTGTAAAAGGTATCTATTGACAGTGTACAGCCGCGCTCATAAAAGGACAATATTAAAAAAGCATTATGATTTGCTGATGATAGCACCTCTTTGACAACTCTCCAAATAAGGGACCCAAATAAGATGGGAGAAAATCGATCGAGCATGACGAGTCTTACTTATTCGTAGATACATTAAATGAGAAAATTCAATATGGTGACCTTTACAGCGGCTGTACTTCCGAATCGCGAGAACAAACTTTTGAGTTTTTCGAGATGGAGGCAACGCTACAACGGCATATTTGCGATTCAGAACCTTCTTTTTTCCGTTTCACTTCAAATCGGCGCCCTAATTTTAAATTATACATGAACGGTGTTGTTGCACGCCGATGTAAATCCACAGCCTAGGATGCCATAAAACCCCAGTGTAAAAATGCCGGCACTTAACAATTAAGGACTCCTTTGGAAGAAAAATTACCATCACCAAATTTTGAGAATTAATAGCTTAGATATTCTCATAGAGTAAGCAGTAACTTACTCTGTGTCACTGCTTATCCTATGATAAAATGTAATAAAATATGTCAAATGAATCACTTCGTCATGGTCAGTGCTTTGCAAGAAATGCTCCCGAAGTTTTAAAAATATGCAATATTTTTATTAAAGGTATTTCAATAGCATTCACCGTTGCTTTTTATTTCAAATGAGCATTTTTGATCTAATCCAACAATCATTAGCCCAGATATGTCAAGGAAAAAATAAGCTTATATTACGATATGTCCAAATTTTCATACTGCGATGGATGCATATTTTGCCAGACAACTGGATACAGCCAACGATGTAGAAAAACGAATCTGTCCAGCAAGTTTAGTTGAAATTGGAGAGTTAAATGGAATTTTTGATCGATTTTGTAAGGAATTACCTAAAGTGACACTAAGAAACCAACGAGAAAAATTTTCCTACGTTGACTCGGATTGAATCGACGTACTGGCCGTGAATATGACCAAACATGATCAAATTAAAGAAGTTCAAGTATGCATTGAGCACATTAATTAAGGTTTATGCAATTTTTGATGAATTCTCAGTTGAGTAATCGGGTGAACAAATCTAAAAAGTAGGGCATTAAAATAGAAACAAGTTTTTTTCAGATAGCAAGAGAGAGAAAATTTCTTTGAGATTTCAATCAATAAATTATTCTATTGCCTCTGCATCGACTTTCGATTACGTACGAGTCCAAAGAGTTGTTCCCTTGCTGCTCGTAATATTTTGATTTTCGATATTTTAGAGCATATTAAAGTACACATTATTTGGTTTATTTTTACTACAAAAATAATTAATTTCAAGGAATTATTCCCTTGAAAGCCTCTATTTTGATGAATGACAATGAAAAAGATACACATACGCAGGATTTTTTTCCATTGTATAATGATGTATAACATTATAATACAATTGAGCAAAATGTGTTTACTAAATAGCGTGTTTTAGGAGCCAGGAGGGGATATTGTAAGGCAAAAAATAGCTTAATGAAGGCATCATATATTGTTATTATCTAGTTACGCTCGCAATGATACTAAAACTATGTACCTCAACTTATCATACAGGTACTTAATTACTGTCAAATAAGTCACTGGCATGCAGAGATCCCTGAATACTGTAGGATGCTACAGCGGTGAGGAGTTGTATCCAATCCAGCAAAAATTTCGTCATAAAGCACAAATCCCAGGCACTTGATCGCATGGTTGAGCGATGAAATTGCCCCAGAAAACTCCAGTAAAGCTTGCCAACGTTTTATTGATAGCATCTAATGCAGCTGGTCATTGAATAATCTCTCCGTAAAACATTGTATAGGTAGCGATACTATTGGAAAATCGCGGATACGACATCTAACTGATTTGCTGCCTGAATCCACATTTGAAGCCTGCAATCCCTCGCCGAAGACGGGTAAAACTCGACCTGGGCAGCATACTAAGGTATTTTACTGAGCCCAAACATATTAAGCTCGTAATATCCTTAAGATAGATCAACGGACGTTAATATAGTAGAGCTGGGGAGACATTTTATGTGCCTTCTCACTATGAGTAATCTACTCTCTTCTGGCATAGGGATCCTCATGATACAATTGACGTCACGAGGATAAGTCACTCACTTGAAGTCTCAAAGCAATATCGCAACTGTAAATTTTGTCACCATAAAAAAAACGTAATTTAAAACGTAAAAATTGAGTCACTAATAATGCTTGATGACTCCATACACCGTGAAGAGGTGGTGGCAACCGGCTTCAATTTACATCATGGAGCCACTTCATTCTAGAATTTATCGGCATGCGAATTCCTTCTCTTCCCTCTTTGGCGTTTTGTATCCTTTGTGAAATCGCGCTTTTTAGGCCCCATTTTGCAGTTTCGTGACAGTGCTTGACCATCGATGATTTTTTATTATTATTCAATTGTTAAGCACCTGAATACGGCGGTTCATGGGCTGTTCAATTATAACCATCAAACTTACTTATATATCTCAAGGATAGTTTATTCCAAAGTCAAATGACGGTCTAAACACCGCCCGCGTGACCGCACGAAGGATATCCATCATTTCGTTGATTTTGTCTCTTCAAAAGAAGAGGTTTGGCAATAAAGCGATATCCTTTTGTGTACTCGATGTTCGTGTAAATTGAATCGTTCTAGACTTGTGCGCAGCCTCCGAGTCCGTGGCGACCCACACTGCAGTCTCTCCTGAATAAGGAGGGCGCAAGGAACCGCGGACAGGCGAAGAGGAGCGACTCCTTGCATAACTTAAAACCCCTGAGGACGCGACTGAGCCGCTGTTATGGGAAAAGACTCCGCAATGGAACAATTCACTTTGAACGGAGGCGGGGCTAAAATCCGGGACAAAATAGCGGCTGCCGGAGGATATGCGCGCAGCTACTCAAAAACCTTTACCGGGCGATCGAGAAGAGGTCGATATCCGTTGCATTTTTTATGAAACGTGACGATCAAGGAGCGGAGTTCCTCCTCCATTCGCCAGAGCGCGCTCAGAATATTTGAGCGCACCGCCGCACCGGCGGAGGTTGGGCCAAAGTAATACCTTCTAGACTACTGGCAGCGCCGAGAAAATCCACCCGTGAGCCGAGTTTCCATAGCTCCAAGAAAAAAATGTCACAGAGGTGCAGACCGCTGCCTCCGATAAATTTTCGAAGTAGGAGATTACAAAAGGTTTAGGTATAAAAGCTATAAAGGGATAAGGTATAAAGGATAAGGGAAATGGTGTCTTGATGGGAAAATTGCTTCAGGCAGAGACTCAGTTGAGCATAGTCATAAAGATACCAATATTATAATCTCGTTCTAAGAAGTAAATTATGATAAAAAACAAAATCGTTGCAAACTTTCTCAGACATTATAAAAAACGAACGATTTCATCCAAAAATGGCCATCGACTAGTGATGATGACGTGCATAGTTGGATGAAACCAGAATGGTCTCATTAAATAGTCGGTGAAATTTTTTCAAGCTTTTGTTATTTGTGCAACGATGATATTTCCAAAGTTCAACCTGACTATTTGGAACTGAATAAGTTATATTTAAAAATTGGTGGCAGTTACATACCCTGGAGTACGTTCATTTTTCATCAAAGCCATGATAGCGCGATGCTATGCTTGCTATGATAGAGGTTGCAAAACTGCTGGAATTTCTCATGCTCCGTCGAGACCGAGCCTACAGCTATACACGGAGAAGAAATATCCCGGCAAAAGAGTTTTTGACCGTAAGTCACTATTTACACGTTCCAGTTTCCTTTCCATTCCTGTCCTATGACGCGTCCTGCGCATGCGCTCTAATCTATTCCGGGTCTCGCCACCCGGAATAGATTAGAGCGCATGCGCAGGACGCGTCATAGTACAGGAATGGAAAGAAACTGGAACGTGTAAATAGTGACTAAGGAGAAAACTGATACAAATTTCAACTCCTAAATGAAGAATACTTGAATGTTCCCGAAGGAAATTCGGAGGTAGAGTGAGAAAATGCAGTTGGTGATAGGAGGCAATGGAATGCAATAAGCCGAGATAGAACGGAGGGAAGTTTTGTGGGCAGTGGAAATGAGGAAAAAATTGATAGTTCTCATGGATGATAAAAGGAAAGGAAGGACGGAGAGAATTAGAAAGCATGCATATGACTGAATAAGTGCATGGAGAGAATGGGTAGAAGTAGGAACATGCTTCGGGGTATACAGTCAGTCCTCTTTGAGAGTTTTTGCACGTCCACTAAGATCTAATTTTATCGATAGAACAGCCAACAGTAGCCCTTTTTACAAAAGCAAAAGGTTGCCGATAAACCTGACCATTTCAAACAATATGAGATCAACAAACGAATTAGTAAAACATTTAGCAATCAGTATTAACTTCACTTGCACCATTTCACTTGCACCGATATTTGAGGGATTTATGACTTGTTACAGTTTCTTGCGTTATCTGATACATGAGTCGATACTACAAGCAGAATATCGGTCTAAACATCACAAGACCTGTGGATGAAAGTCAGAAACATTAAATTGCTGCTTCTATCAAGCATTTTTCACTCTTACTATCTTTGTAAATAAAAATACACAGTTATTCATATTTCTCTACTCATTAATTTCCTATATACGTATAGTGTGCAATTAGCGCCTTATATAAAATGGAACGAATATAAAGCAACATATTCCAACGGGTTCCTTGAGAAACCTTTACTTCGAAAAACGATCTGTCGCAGAAATAATTCGGGAACCGCCACAGTACAGAATGCATTTCCATTGGAGTAATATTATTTCAGCGTCAATCAACTGCAAAGAGAGTGAGAGGGAATATAAGCTTCATAAAGAAATACCGATAAAAACTTTTGCGTCTCGTACCTCCGCGCATTATTCGTAAACATGAGGATCTTCGAGGAGTTATGAATAAATTATATGGTACTTTAGCGCAAGAAAATTCTTCGACACTTGCATTTTCAAGCTTTACAAAATTAGCGCAGAATATATTTAAGTATTCAACTGAGTGAGCATACACAGGTAAAGGCGTGCAGAAAACCTGAGACATTTTGTTTCACCATTGAGAAAATGACCAAACTGATATAAATTAACGTCAGAAGGCTGCAAAATTCCAATACGAGAGGATATGAGATATGGGAAGGCTTCCGGTGAGTCACCATATTGGTTGCATTTACTTGACGACACTTTCGTCTTCTTTCCAAAGGACATCCTCTGGTCGAAGTGATTCCCTGGATATTGGTCGGCTCAACATAATTGCTTTTGGCGGGTCAGGTTTTTACTGGTTGGCTGTCAAGTCCGGTGTGTTCTGATTGACCCTCTGGTTAGTCTCTCCAGGGCTCTTTTTAGGTCCATTGTTCTCAAATCCTCACTTCCACGTGAGAGAAAGGGTACTACCGTCTTCTCTGCAGAAATTTTTGAGTCGTTCCATACATATCTCCTCCCCGTAGATGTTGATGAAATTCTGACGAAGAATTCGTCATAAAATCCATTCCATTCAATTGGCCGCCGGGAATATTTTCCGGTCTGGGAAAAATCATGTGGTGGAAGAGCGGTGAACAAAAGATGGCGAAAGCGCGTCGGCGAGGAAGAGCCGTTCCCCTCCACTCCTGCGGAAGCTACGAGCGGCGGTGTCCCCCTCCGCGATCGTCTGCTGCCTCGACCACCTGTGCTACCGCCACGGTGACTCCATTGACTACCGTTCCGGATTGGATTGCCGCCGCGGCGGGCGTCACAGACGTATTGGAACCAACAAATAAAAAAACATTCCCTCTTCCTTTAAACAGCATCGACATCCCTGCCTCTTTCCAATCTCGGCCGAATGAAAGCTCCGCGATACACTTTATTCGGAGGAGGATAAAAAGAAACACGAGAAAGTCGCAATTTTTTCACATTTTCTCCGACATTGTTCTCTTCCGATTTCAGTATCAGGTATGCGGTGATGTCGAAATGGCGTCGCTCCCCCACAAAGGACACGGGAAGCAACGGCTCCATGGAGAGACGAGAAACAATGGAAGCGATCACAAAAGTCTCGCGCATAGTCGCTAAGGATTGATTTTCTCGAAAGCATACGAGGATTTACGTCGAGTAATCTTCTGGTTGGTTCCCTTCTCTGTTTAAAAAAAATGTTTTTTGCCTTTGTTCCCGATTGCAATAGTGCTTTCCGCAGCCGGAATTTACTTCAGCCAACAAAGCTGGGTGCCGAAATGTGATTTAGATATCTGTCGGGTGCATACTTTAAAATATAACGAGATTTTGGGCGGATACAAGACGTGGATATAGACTATTTCATTAATCGTGAAGGTGATTTGGAAAAAACTTGATAAATAGTCACCTCATAGATTGGCATACACGCTGCAAAACACTGCGTCTTAGCATTTATCAAACGTTCAGGCAAATGGTATGGCAGATCATTGGCACGGTAAAATTTCTTAAAGCAGCGGTGAGAGATTTTTCCGACTGTGGAACACCTTCCTGAATGATATTTTTATGAATCAGTGGCCACCGAAGTAGCTGCTGAAATTGAACCCTACCATCCTATGACGTCTCCGCTAAAATTTAACATCTTCTCTGAGCTTGAAACTTTTTTGAACAAAATTGAACATTTCTAGTAGCATAGAGCAACAAGATAACCCATCAAAGATCTATATTTCCAATGTATCCATAGCTTTTTCTTCCAGTATTTTTCCCTGATCTTTCAATACTTAGTTTCGAAACTTTGCTGACAAATATGGGTAATGAGAAGCATTAGTGCTGAACGTTAGCATTAAATATTTTTTTCTTCAATGCTTTCGCTTCAGGGTCTCTTGTATCACATCTACTACATGTTTAATTGCAGAATGCGTAGAACAGGCCTATTTAACCCGAAAGTTAACACACCGGCCTAAATATCCAAGGTGCGCTACCAAATCCTGATAGATTTTTTCTTTCACCTTCATTTGGGTGCTTGCCTGGAACTTACTGTAATCCGCATATATGCCGACGAGTCTTATTATGATACAAGAATTTCAAGTGTACCCAACCACGGTTTTCTCTTTTGCGCTTGTTTGGGAAGCAAAATAGGCTTGAGACAAGGACATTACCCTGCCTAAGGCTTCACTTCATCTTGATTTCATCATGGCGTACATATATTATTTGACGTGAGCCTTAGTGTGACTCATTGTTCCCTAAACTAGCTTCTTCATGGGGGCATCGAATTCATTCATGACGGAGGATTTATTTTTTCCATTGGAGCAACCATTCGCTTGCTAAGAACGAAAATAATTGGGACACACGTTCCCATCATTCTTACTAGACATATTCAGAAAATTTTGTTATTATCCTCATATATCATCTGTATCCATGCATTTCTACAGTACCATCAATACAGCACGAAAAAGTCCTTCAATTCACGCAAAAAGTCGCCTAAAAAGTCTGAAGATTTTTGGAAATAGTCTCAAAAAGCCTTTAGGATTTTCGCGAATGTTACCAAATTGAGGTAAAAATTGCAAATGAGAGCTCAAAAATAGTTTCATTAATTATTTTTAAATATGATAAGGATTACTTTTTTTTTTAACCAGGACTTTTATTTGTACAAGTACTTAATAAGGGAAATAATGGTTTTAAAGGGAAAATACCCGTCGTATTGTCTAAATGATTCTATCACATACTTTACACTACGGTACATGACTAACGTAACAGGATAATCAAAATAATTATCAACCCCAATAATTTTTCAATTCTACGATAATTTTGGGCCAAATATTTTATACCTCCTCTTATAGTTCATGCTAATAATTAAATATAATTCTCTCTTTATCTTGAGGCCTTCATTTTACTCCATGAGCACAGTAATTTTCAATGAACACTTGCCTCTTTTGGTATCCGAAAGCTTTTACTACACACCATAGTTGTCGACTCTGAATAACTGAGGCTAAGATATTTACTTTCAGGCCGAAAATCCAAAGTAAGTTGAAACGTATTCCAGGTGCGATGGAGGTGATTCATCACCCAAATGCTGACGTAGAAACTAGCGATACTATAGATGGCATATTCTAAGTTATTTTTATGACTTCTATTAATCGTCTTTCACGGATTATTATGAGCACCATAGTAAAAAAATTAATTTAAATAATTTTTACGACAGTTCCTCCTTGAAATCGTGTACATGTTCATTAATCGTTTACAAAGTGAATAATCAGTCTGATAATGTAAGAAATGCTACATTTTCTGTTTAAATTACAGTTATTTTACATTGCAGAGAAGCTACAGAGGGATATAAATTGCATTTTTGTATCTTATGTGTCCATATTAATTTATACTTGGCTATGAATTAGAAACTAGAAGAGATGTCGAGCGAGAAGTGTTTCATTCTTGCAACTACCGATTAAGATACGATTAAAAACATATTTCAAAGTAAACGAGCAACAAATTAATTTTTGGGCTATGGAGTATAAATTTAATGCTCATGCAATGTAATAAGAATTGTTTTTATTTCATACTTTAATTGGCTCCTATTGATTTTCATGATTGATGCATGAGACGTACTCAGGAGCTTATTGCAGATTTGCCATAGTTGCTTCATTGTTTTTTAGGGCAGTCGCTACCTAAAATTGAATACTCCGCTAGAATAGTGGCGATAGTAGCATTCAAAGTTAGTACCTCCGAGTATCTCACTTGAAATCTTATCTTTCTTGCCTCTGAATATTTCATCTTCTGCTCTCCATACTTTCTCATATTCAAAACCACTATTTGGTTCATCATTTCATACATGCTGTTCCTTTCTGTAATGGCTTTCGGTATTCGTTATCACACCAGCCATGTCTTACCATTTTAGCTTGCGCCTTAAAGTTAAAACGAGCTTTAGCAGCGTCCATTGTACAAGGTTCACATTGAGCATCCTTCATCGATTTTTTGTCTTCCTCAGTTGCAGCGCCATTTTGGTAGTTAAAGGATTCAAATGTAATTTTTGGAGAGACTGAAGACGTAATTTTTAGATTAAGTGACTTATTATTCGTAGTAATGTACATACAACAGTTATCGTCACCTTATCATTCAAAGGGAAAGCGGAGAAGGCCATGGACAAGTGTTCAAAAACGTTTTGAGAATTACGCACAAAAATAACGCAGTGAAAATATGTCGTAAGCAACACTAAAACACGGCCATCTTTTTCAAAATTGTACTTCACTTTGAGTGAGTAATAAAAATGTCAAAATATAGGGATAGATATATGATTTTTACGAACGGAGTTAGAAAACCCACAATGACAGAGCAAATACATGAAGAATTGGTACCAAAGACCTGCTGGAATATTCCTTTGTCCAAGGAATAATCCAAAAATCTTTTTCCTCTAAAGGACCAACAAGAAGACTGATGTATCTCACATAAAATAAGGGATTGGAGAGTATGGAAAGCTAGAACGAGCGAGAGTCAGTGGAATGATATATTGTTTAATCCTGTCTGCGGAACTAGTATCCACGAATCATTCGTATAACCAAGGGAAGAACTCACACGGGAAGGGAGAGAATGTGAGGATTTATACTACCAGTCATTCACAATAGAGACGGGAAAATACCCGGTCGGGGCCATCTAGTCGCTTCACGAGCGAGAAAGAATCCGGTGAAAGTGGAAAATGGGACGCAAGAGGAGAAGGCCTTTCGCCGAATGGGCTCAATCCAATGATTTATTGTCATCGTGCCGCGCCTCTCAGGCTAAAGGGTCGCATTCGGCCGAGGAACAGGAAAAATGGATATCCCAGCGACCGAGCATACCTCTCTGAGAATTACTGTAATTGAATAAACCAAGGATAGCCTTTCCCATCCACGGGCTTAGTCCTCTCAGGAACCATCCTGAAAACAGTTCTAAACGACGTTAATCCAACTCAAGGGACCTGCGGCCGTATTCATAGATTTCAGCTAAAACGCGCAAGTAAGGCAACTTAGTCGACAGCTAAGATCACTCAGTCACATACTAAAAAATGGTACACGTAGATCATTTCAAGTGAGATACTAGGAGCTACAAACTTAGAATACTACTATCGCCACTATTCCAGCTGAGTATACAATTTTATGTAGGGACTGCCCTAAAAACAACGAAGCAACTCTTGGCAAATCTGCCATAAGCTCCTGGGTACGTGAATATTTGTCACATGCACCAATCATGATAATCAGTAGGAGCCAATTAAAGTATGAAATAAAAACAATTCTCATTACATTGCATGAGCATTAAATTTATACTCCATAGCCCAAAAATTAATTCGTTGCTCGTTTACTTTGAAATATGTTTTTAATCGTATCTTAATGGGTAGTTGCAAGAATGAAACACATCTCGCTCCATATCTCTTCTAAGTTCTAATTCATAGCCAAGTATAAATTAACATGGACACATAAGATATAAAAATACAATTGATATTCCATTGGAACGTCTCTGCAATATAAGCAAAAGTTAATGGTTAATAACAGTCATTTACACACAAAATGTAGCATTTCTCACATTTTCAGACAAATTTTTCACATTGTAAACGAAAAATGAACATGTACACGATTTCAAGAAAGCATTTGTTATGGCTTCTCACAAAAAACTCATATATAAATTGCATTCATGCGAAGTTAATAAAAAAATAGTGATTTGAATAAGGGACTTTCTCAGTGATCGAAAATAAAAAAGTAGTTATTGATGGTTTTAGCTCTGGTACGGTTGAAGTCACTCCCGGATTTCTTTAAGGAAGCGTGATCGGCCCTCTTTTATTCATTGCCTATATTAATGACCTAGTTCTAGAGTTAGTAGTAAATTAACATTATTTGTAGACGATACAGTTATCTACCATGAAATAAACGAAGACGCGGAAGTTCTGTCATCGGACCTTAACAACGTTCATTCGTGGTGCCAGGAGTGGGGGCTATAATTGAATCTTAGTAAATGCACCACAGTACACATCTTATGTGAGTCATCACACCGACACCATGCATACACTGGGGATAAAATAACCATAAAGTCCTCAGAAAATACCAAACATACTGAAATTGCATGATTTTCCGGTAGGTATATCCTGCGGAACACATACAAAACATAATCGGCACAGAAATAAAGAAACTAGGATTTATGAAGCGTATAAAAGGAAGGTCCACGGAATAAAAAGTCAATGAGAGATGCTTCCTCAGAAATAGTCAGGTTTTTAGGCGGATTCACAAATTTTAACAATGACTTTCATAGAGTGTTAAAAATTCAGTTCACATGGGTAGCGCTGGAAATGTAAGACCTTTCTTCAGAATGTCCTAGTTAAATCGTTTTGAAATAATAATTATTAAATGGATAAAAGACTGATTTGGCATCGCTATCGTTATTTAAAAATAATTGAGTTTGAAATAATTGTTTGATTAAGATACAAATCAGTGGAATAAATTTCAATAAGAGGAAAAGCAGGAAGTAGGATGAAAATTCTAAACAATTAAGGGAATGGATTAAACTGAAAGCTAAAATTCATTGCATGATTATAATTTTTTATCCTCGAAAAAATAATCACGTTGGTAGGTCACGTTGCATAACAAAATGCACGAGCCTATTGAGAAAATATAAAGAATTATTTCCCTTCACGTAGAATCTGTGAGCATAACACGAGAAATCGGAGCGGAAGTCACAATTTAACATATTTCCCTTCCACAGAGACCTCTCTCCTTTTTATGGTCGTGAATCTAACACGCTAATTTGACAACTCACATTTGTCATGATGTTGTACTATGTCTCGTTCTCTTACATCGACTATAGCATGCGAAAAGTACTGGCCGAAATTCATCCCTAGGTCGCTTCATTCATGCGTGATCTGGTGGAATATCAGTTAAATTTAAATAAAATTGGCAATTTTCCACAATATAACTTTGGAAAAGTGTGGAAATTCAAAACAGAAAATTGCCAACTTTCTTTAATTTTGATAGAATTAATGTATAGGGGACCTTTCACCAGATTAGTCGGACCAATTGTTAAAAAAATACTCTTCCTATAATCCGATTGTCAGAACTTGGTTCATACTAATTCTAAGTCTTTCACAAATGAATACATTAGTGTGAACTATTATACCACACTTAATATTCAGTCATCTAAATAAAATTCAAATCACCACCTAAGTCTACAGGAACATAAAAATCGCGTTTAGCAGACAAGAATCACTTAAAAAGAGAGTTACTGATTATTTGTGAACCATTGAATATTAGTAAATACGATGACACCACTATGAAGAGAGCGGTTGCATGGCGACAGACTGTACTAATCAAGATGTTCACTCGTTGGTATGCAACTGACAATTTCCCAAAGCCTACGGATTCAGACACTGCATCGCTAATTAATGCTGTACTTTTCCTATAAATGAGAGATCAATGATGGTTGTGATTAGTACACGGTGATTATTTACGAGGTTTACGACCACCATCTTCGGCCTTGTCGTGGCCCAGGAGTTTGATCGCGGAAGGGGATATCGGTGCACTGCCCCTCCCTGGGCTGGATCGGTGCACCGCTTTCCGCTTCCACCCAAGAGCTTCCAGTTTGAAGGCGTTGGAAGGATACTAGGGATTGGAAATTTAAATCCAGAATCTATTTTTGATTAATCGACTTTCGATTTTGGTTTTTAAAATCGATTTTCTAAAAATTCGATTTTTTTTGTCCAAAATAATCTAAAAATCGAATTCAAAATCGATATTTTTAAATAGTAAAGTTATTGTCTGCTGAAATACGGATGTTCTGTTGTAACTAAATGCAAAATATGGGTTAATGGAAGCACTAGGGGTAAAAACTGAATACGGTTAAATTTATTAATACAGTATATCATTTTAAAGATATTAATAAGGTATGCAGGAAAGTAATAATCCATACCAGATACTTATATACATATAGGTAATATAATAAGCTAACTACATATAATTTAGTAGCAATAAGAATCGTATATTGAAAAGTGGGCATACGACAAATTGAAGATAGTACATTGAATTCAACTGTATTTAAACTCTTATTTATTTCTTCAAGGAGACGTCTTTTAACATGCTTTCCCGGACGCGTGGTGGACTGAAAATCTTCGGTTTTCTGAGGGCCAAGGGAGTAAAAAAATTAAAAGATTCCAGCAGGAAAAAAGCAGGAAATGAAAGTTTGGAATTTACACTTGCTTAACTTTTTCTGGTATGCTGTTAGAGGAATAACTTTACTCAGCGATACTAGTTTTTCGCTCGAAACCTCCGATGTGATTACGTTGGCTCTCAGGATTGTTTTACCTCGCTCAAACTCTCCAACTGTTCTGCCGTGAGCATAGTAGGAGGTTTTCTCTTCGTATTTTTTCTTTTTGTATTTTGAAGAGCACGCGGCTTACAATTTCAGAGAGGTGAAGCATTCTGCCAAGCATGTCGAAGCATGAATTCCAGCGAGTGCGGACTTCTTGAATAAGCTTCATTGCTAGGTGATGCGGCTGGCCGGTTTCCCTCTGATATTCCATAAGTTCGGCGGTCACAACTTCACTCTGACGGAAGAAGCGAACCATCGCTTTTACTAGCATCAGCTGGCTTCTCAGCGGAGCGGAATCTCCTGGATTTGCTTCCTCGCCTTCTTCATCGGTATCAGCCTCTTCTTCCTCATCCTCCCGAACGTCGGGCTCCGGCGCCTACCAGTCGTCCCGCTCAGAAGGAACAGGGCGCCTCAACTTCGAGTGAAGCTCAATCACAGCTTGCCCAATGTTGTTCAAAGCGTGAGCAAAGCACGAAACGTGCTTATTCTCTCCAAAAAGTTCGCGCGTCGCAGTCTTACTGTTCGCGCCGCCGTCGGTAACGGTTGCGCTTACATTTTCCGGGTCTATGAGCCAATCCGCGCATATACTCCGTAAAGATCTTGTTAAATTCTCCATTTTCATTCTATCAGACATAGTATATGGACCTAATACAATAGAAATCAAATTCTCTCCCGTAAAAAAATTATTTTTAGCATAATGAACGCTTTCGCATTTGCGACATAATATGTGTCTCCGTGAAGTTAATTGGAAGGAAAATACTAACCATTGTCAAAATTCGCCGTCACTCCTAAGTAACCCTGCATCGTATACTTATGCGTCCATAAGTCAGTAGTCAGGCATATGGATTCAACTTTTTCTAGCACTTGGGCCACATCCTCCTTTAGAGTTGCGTATTTTGCTTCAATTTACTTGACTAATATTTTTGAGCAAGGAACTTTACAAAGAGAATTCAGTTTGCGCGAGTATTTGCGGAATCCTTCTTTGTCTGGCGTGCACAAGGGAAGGTTGTCCCTACAGATCATGAAGCCCAGTGCATCCGTTATTTCTTCATCTTTGTGACCTCCAGCTAAAAAAGAGACACGAAGACGAATTACACTTTTTTATCATTTTAGGCTGCCATCAACTTCAACACCCCACACGAGTGCGTTGTGTGAAATCAAGCTGAGCTTGGAGTGTATAGTATCAAACCTTCCCAATGTTCTAAACAGCGAGCTCACCAGAATATGCAGAGGCGTTGCTGAAACATCTGTCTAGAGGTCCTAAAATGTTACCGCGACTATCTGGACGAGAGGATCCTCCTGAAAAACCTGCCCAGCTTGGCGGTCTTAATCGTGCAGGTGACGAGGGTGGTGAGAGCATTAACGATTGAACTGACGGAGACAGACGATGGGAACAAGCCTATGGACACAAATTTTCATCTACAGCATCTACTTACTTTTCAAAAAATTTTGGATTTGACAAGCAAGACAATATTCTTTACCCTAGCCCTCAAGTATTGTCGTCTCGTCGTCCGTTCTGAAAATTTAAATAGTAAACAAACTTCCGTATACTTACCTCATCTAATCGTGGTGATGGCGGAGGTAAGGGAAATGCTGCTGTTGCTGAATCAGAATCACTAGACAGGTCCATTTCTTCCTCAGACTTATTACCATCTTCACTGTTTTCCATTCTCTTTCTTTTTGGCGCACTAACATAAACCTCAATATTGTACACCTTCCTCAGATGACTGATCAAAGTACCAATCGAGCCACAGTAAGTCTAGCTCACGTGACACTTTGAGCACTTGGCGTAGGTTTTATCATAAATTGTTTGCTTGCTAAAATACTGCCAAACAGCACTTGGAGGAGCCATGGATGATGCAAAGGGCGGCAAACCGCTCTCCGATCGGCATGACACGAACGCAACACAAGTAGCACGGTGACGAATCAAGCAAAACGCATACTGGCCAACGCACGCAGCCTACAGTACATTGCGATTGAAACTTCGTGGCCCATGCGCAGAAGACGATATTCGGACTGGGAGAATCTAGTTTGAAGAAGGCGAGTGCTCTGAAGCGAGTAATTGAGAAAACTTTTACAAAAGAGGCACAATGTCAGCGCGTATTATCATTTCTAATCTTCGTCTCGCGGTCTACAATGTATTACTTCCGAGCGCGAGTCCCCGCCGGAAAGACTAGAATTGTAATAAAAATCCGCAGCCCTACCGTTGGCAACTCCAACCTACCGGTGTCCGAAGCACTTTGCCTCCCTTCCAAGGTTCCTTCACCAGCGATGCAGAGTGAAATAGCGCGGCGCGGAGCAAAGCGAGGCGGCAAAATTCAAATGCTGTA
Organism: Ceriagrion tenellum; assembly: GCA_963169105.1. Classification (NCBI taxonomy): domain Eukaryota; kingdom Metazoa; phylum Arthropoda; class Insecta; order Odonata; family Coenagrionidae; genus Ceriagrion; species Ceriagrion tenellum. The sequence goes on from OY720633.1 coordinate 5,085,264, forward strand.
GCTATCTAAAAATCGAAAATCGATCGGCTAGAATCGATTTTGATCGATTTTTCAAAACTAAAAGTTGACTTCGATTAAATCGAAAATCGGAGTGTGATAATCGATTTTCGATTAAAATTTAAATCGATTTTACAATCCCTAAAGGATACTCCAACCAATTGGGTTCGTCCGAGCAAGCCCCGGAGTAATCAAATTAAGGTTTCGTGGAATGTGTATGGTTCCGGGTTATTGTAATTCATGGCTGTGTAACAAACACAGGAACTTTTTCCCACTTCCTTTACTCTCAGAAAAAAATGTAAGGTACTCTCTGTCTCTGAACACAGGAACGACACTCTTCTTGGCCTGGCTCTTGGTTTAAGAATAAGCCCTCTACATTTGACGATTTCGGGCGCGATTTCGTGGAATTGAGAGATATCTAATGCTTCCATTAATCTTTGGGCTCCGCAAAAATTGAGTAAAGTAGATGAATTTTTTTCCTTTGATATCTGCTGTATAAATGCTGCGAATTGCCATTGATTGAGGATAGAGGTGTTGGACTACGCAGGGTGACATAACCTCAATTGCAACACCAATTAAGGTAATTTGAGTGAAATATCATTTTACTTTGAAATCAATGAATTTGGTTTCATTTTGAAGAGAAATGTCTCACCCTTCTTATGACACCAAAAATTCAACCCCTTACCACATTACTTTTGGAGATATTTTCCAAAATATATCAGCCCATTTACATGGGAAGTGGTACGTGTGTGCACTCCAGAGAGACATCATTTGCGAAATGAGGAATGTCTAACACTTACCTGTCGCAAAAAACTAACAGCGTTTATTTTTTATGTTTTCTCAACTATATTTAAATATTAATCATATTATCACCGCAGTAGGTTCTTGGGTATCACAAAAAACCTTCCCTTTTGAAGGAGTTTCAAATGCACCGCGCGAAAAAAATTAGTCAAGTTAAAGACTTATTTAGATATTTTCATTTAATTACTTACAATTTCTCCAATATAAAACTATATTATTGCACCATCAATATTGCCACATTTAATTGATATGTCCTTAATATGGTGAAATTAAAACGTATAATTTGAATATGGTCTCCATTATGATTAGGGTACTATTTCGCTCTACTACCTTAAAATCCCAACTCTGCTTCAGCCTCTACTTCTGATGCATGGCTCGCTTTCCCCACTTTCGATCGTCCTTTGTGCGTGCGAGAAAAGGCGAAGCGACGTCCCTGGCAACAAATTGTGCCGAAGCGTCGTCGGTTGAGCGAGGAGAGAGAGAGAAAAAAAAAGCGAGTGCGGCGCTGAGCGAGTGGAAAATCGGAGAGATGGCGCACCTGAGCAAGTGGGAAGGGGGGGAGGAAGGAGCATTACGAGAGAGTGTGGAGGAGGGGGAGACAGGGGGGAAGTGAGAGAGGAGTCATATGAGAGGATAGAGTAGGGACTAAGCGAGAAAGATAGAGAGCGAGGGACCGTCGCCGCTAAAAGGCGTCGCGGCGTCGCACGCCCCTCTTGCACCTGCTGCCGCTCTCTCCGCACTTGGAGACGCGATTACTTTTCGCACATTCGCATCCATATTTCAGAGGGAGGGAAGGGAGAGATTGCATTTGAAGGGGAGGGGGAGAGGCTGCGCGTTAAGTTATTACGGAGGGTAGGAGGAGTGAGAGTGGATTGAGGGGGTGGGAGGTGATTCCGCGGGAGGGCTTTCAAACGGGAGGACGATGGGAAGAGGAGAATCGTCCCGAGATGAAGAGAGGGAACGGCATCGACATTGAATGCGGATCGGAGAATCCCGGGAATCCTGTCTCCGAATTCGAGTATTTTGAAATTCGGAGGTCATGCCTCTCCATTTCACGGTTTTCCATTTCCTCGTCCGTTGGCTCCATGTCTACAACTTTGCTTTCAATCCTTCCAGCATATCTGTGTCACAGTGGCGAGAGGCATACAATTTGATGGTGCCAGATTAATAGAAAAAGAAGAAACAATATTACCCGAGTCTAAGAAGGGAAGCGAAGGATATGGCAAATAAATCCTAGTAGAAAACTTTTTAAATGCTTCATAGAATTGTTTGTATGGATAAATTTCTTTGCATGCGAGGCTCCGTTTAAGTTGCAATAATATACTATTATGTATACGTAAAAGTTGTAGAAATGTATGCAGGTGACAATAGAATAATAATTTCTCACTCTTGCTCACGTCGCCAAGTAAAATTCATCGCTGTATGACACCGGGAAAAGAGTTAAGGAAGCAAGATTTGAGGATACGTTTGCACCACCGTGAGCAAAAGAAAGATTCACTAAAAAGACACTTCAAATTTCAACTCAGACAAAGGATATTATTTCCTCTACACGAGGAAATGACGTGTTTAAAAAATTGAACAACATATGAGCAGTAGGTATCATTAGGGGAAGCCCTATATTAGGGAGGCAAAAGTAAAAATGCTCGCAGGTGTACCAGCGAATCTGTTGTTGCCTAAGACCAAACGGACACGACAGACGACCCAGCACGTTGAGGGAAATCCCGATGAATTTCTAGGAAACTTGAGATAGAGAACTCGATGGTCATTGCTGGTGGATGAACTAGAACTTTTGCCTCGGGACATTGGATTGGCCTGAGAAAATATTAGCTCCCCCATGAAGCAAATTCCATTCCTCCTGCTGATTATGCAATCCAATCAGATGCCTACCATTCTTCTCTAATTTACCACAACCAAAACAACACTTCTCTTTCCTCATCTCACGTCATTTGTCGCTAATAATGTGATGAACATGGATTGGCCTTTCGAATCCGAAAATTTACAGCGTGGACACAGGAATAATCTGAGATTAGCACGGGTGAACTGCCGCTGGTGGCCTTCGAACTGGCCCAACTCCCACGTATTTGTTACGTCTTGCATACGCAAGCATGAAAGCATGAGGCCGTAATTGGATCCTTATGTTCTAATAAACTTTATGCATTCCGCCAGTTACGTTAGCGTTTTCCTCTTTATATTTATGAGAAGCCATCTATGCCTCCAAACCGACTGAGTTAACATCATACCAAAATATATCTCTTCTCATTCGCGAGCAGTGGTGACGAAACTGGGTGGCGCATATCCGTGATATTTAATCCCTTGCTTGCCCCACTTTTTCGATAAGGAAGAGAGGTAGACAACGTTGTAGAACTTTCCCACCAGCCAAAATTATGTTCTTCCGTCAATGAAAACCCTATTTAATAGAAAAATTCCTAACTCAATGAGTCAATCGCTAGCTAGTAGGCTACTAAGCAACTCCATGTAAAAAGGTAGGTTGCCGACAGCTAAGAGAATTCGCATTAACAAGAGAACACACTTACTAGTTTAGAATGGGTGATTGTTAACCTTCTCTTTTCTTAAGAGGTGCACATTTGATCTTATGGGATGCACATTTTAACGAACGAATCCTCCGGCGAATGGAGAGCTGCACCAGTAATTTCAGCAATTGGACTTCGTGGAAAAATCTAGGCGACAGCTGAGACACAAATCTGTACCCTGAGCGTGGGTATTCAGCACTTCAGCCCCTAAAACTGCCCGATTCCCGCGTCACGTCAGCGAGGTTTCTGCGACGATAGTCCGATTGATAATACTGGTCAGGAATTGAGGGGTTATTTTTCAGAAAGTACAGAATCTACTTTTAGATTCCCATTGGAGATAATTTCGAGATCTATAATATTTTAACTGCAATGAACTCTCCCGTAGCAATCCTCTGTGAAGTGAGAGGGATACAGGAATATAAAGACATTTATTTTGTATGAAAGTACCTGGTTCCCACTTTAATGAAACCCAAAAGCGAGACCATAGGTAATATATAAGAAGACCAATGTAAGCATTTGCCATAAAACCCTTACTGTCGATTCATTCACCGAAAATAAAACCTGGAAGTTGTAACTTGACCACTTGGAATAACTATGGAATGTATCTCATAACCCATTAAGTATTAATGCGCGCGCGGGCTGAGCCCAGGCCACTGGTCTGGTAAGCATTTGCACTACCTAAAACTTATTTTTTCAACCCTATAGTTCCTCTATTTTAAATTATCACCCCATATCAGAAAAAGAAACGAGGTTTTAAATATAACGTATCATTTGACTTACAAATACCATTCACCAATCATCAATTTTGGCAAACAATAGCTTAAAGAAAGCAAAAAGACGCTAAAAAATAATCTGTTGTATCCAACTCAAGGGACAAAACCGCATTCATTGCTTGAAGTTGGAAACCAGAACATTATACTTCCTCAGGCAACTGATATACTTATGTTGGTGAATACCCTCTAAGTCCGTCGCCGCTATAATGCATTGTTATAGATTTTGGCTCCCTGATATACCTTACACGTTGCAGCGAGCTGTGCAGCAGAAATGTTCCTGGACTATGAAAACGACGTTTTTCAAGGGCAGCAATCAGCCAGATGGATGTTCTCAGCCACTTCATCCTCACGCACCAACCGATGGCTTGAGTCCTTGCGTCTACTGGTAATAGTCCCAAGCGCCATTGTGGCAGCTCGCCCCGTGCAAAGTAGGTGCACGAGAATGACGGTCGCTCGTATGAGAGAGTATAATCATTCCCTCCAGCTCGAAATTCATGCATGCATGGCAAGTGGCCCTCTCCTTTACCTGGGCCACCTGCGGCTTCCTACTGACTGAGGTCTGTCTCACAAAAAACGCTACACAAATTTTAGGATATGAATTTCGTTAAAAGTTCTTTCCCACTTCAGTTGACAAATGTTCTACCCTCATTGCTTCCAAACCTCCAAGAAGAAGGTGCTGTTTGGAAAAGAGGAAGGAAATTAGTTTTGAACTCCAATGGCTATGCGCATTGCGATGCCCACGAATAATGGACGAATTCTCATCAATCAATTGGCGTCACCGGCGTACGATTGAACGTTGCATCGGGGTGCACGAGAAAAAAAGGCTGTTTAGGGAATTCATGATTCATCGGTCGATCAATCCGGTGATTGGTTGACTGATACCCTGTATCCTCCTATATTTAATGCTAGTTTACTTACTTCCTGGCAATTTCTCTTACCTTTTCTTCTTAATTTGTCCAATTCATATATACCTTGGTCTTCTTCTGGGACTCTTGCCTCTATTATTCCTTCAATTATGTAATCTTCACAAACGTCACAGGGTGCGCCCAATTCATCTAATTCTTCTTTTTTGTATTATGCTCCATGGGGTCACTTCATCTTCTACTCTTTTGCATTCTTCTTCATTTCTTATTTGAACGATCCATTTTAGCTTCAGCAACCTTCTCCAATACCAAGCTTTAAAAACTTATAGTCTTCTCTGGGCTGCTTCACCAATGATACATTCTTCTGATCGATAGAGCACCACGCTCTACACAAAGGACCTAGTTTACCCGTTCGTAGTCCTATCTCCCATGAGCAGAGCAGTTGCCATTTATCACAAACTCTTGAATAGTTTGGGATATTCTACGCTTGATGCCCGATGTACTTCTTCCGTCCCACGTGATGGTCGAGGGAAAAGTGACCTGGATTTCAGGGACGGAGCAGTACTCCCTCGATTTGGTGGCAGAAAAAGGGGTGTGTAGGCAGAGTGTGGAAATTGGTAAAGGGAGTGGGTGGGAGGTTATGGGAGGAGGGCCAATATCGGAAGATATGCAAGAGCTTGGCGTGTTTCGGGCGCCTGCTAAATGTTTCACGCTCCTTTCACCGGTGTTCGGCAGCGCGCATTCCAAGGAGAGTACTCTCGAGTTTCCGCATCCCAAAAGCCTTTCTTTCACCCAAATATCTCGGCAATCTCATTTTTCACTTAATTTCCCTCACTTTTGTCACGAAAACGATGTGTTACTTTCATTGTAGAGCAAAAGAAAACTGAACGACTTGCCGTTTATCAAAAGTCCAGGTCTTGTCTCCGTGGCTGAAGCCATTTGTCTCCATCAGAAAATGTTGTATTCATCTCCCCATAGGAGTTGCAGTTCTTGATTGACTTCTCGCTATGAAGCAAGGACATTCTAGATAGTTCTCTTGTTTTCTTTGCTAACGTTCTTTTCTCCTTTTATATCTTTAACGAAATCATTAAGTCTTATTTGATAACCAACAAGTTTAATTCCTTTGATTTGAATTGCTTGGAGAAAAGTTCATCTGTCTCTTACTTTTTTCCAAAACTTGTTTATTTGATTTCCTCATGAATCAACTCGTTTCTGTAATTCCCTTCCAGGGCAAATGAACGACAGAAGCAGCTGAAGAGAAGCCCTTTCACTTCTCCACGGAGTTAGATCAAAATACGTTCCTTCCAAAGAGAGGGCGGCATATTTGAAGAAATTGAACATGATAAATCACGAACACTGGATGTTAACCCAAGGATTTACTGGTGACAGATGAGTAAGCAAATGCGAGACATAACTACTTTAAGTGACGCTGCGAATGACGAATTAATTATCGCTAAAGCGTAGGAAGACAAAACATTTCGAATGATTTGTTTCACTAATTTTTGAAGTTAATGAATCGCTTAACTGAGGACATCTTGTTATCGTTTGCGACGAGAACTAGCTAATGCACACAATTGATTTTTCTAACGCTCTACGGCATATTTCCATCAATTTGTTCATTTTTGCCTTCTAATGCGCCCAAAATGACAGGAATTTCATATGGATCCAATATTTTCATTTCTTAATTAATGTCTTCTCATTTCACGCTTGTGAAAGTTCCGTGCCTCGTTGGTTGGCCATGCTGAGAGAATAGACTGAAAGCCTGTCAGTTCAAGTCAGAGAAATCAGCTACTTTTTCCTTGTTTGACCCCATTTGGAATACGTTGTCATTTTTTTGATGTTTTTGTAATTTGAACGTGTTCAGAGAAGATTAGCAATATACGTGAAAAGCCATTTTGAGAGTCTTGTTAGTGTTACTAACCTTTTGCTACAACTGGGATGGGAATAGCTTTCCAATTGACAATTAGACTCAATCTTTTAGGCATATACATTCAAAATAAATTTATTTTCCGAGGAATTAATTAACATCCTACGAACTCCAACATACTACGATAGATCATATTATGAGAATAAAACTAGTAAGGAAATAGACAGTATAAAAGGGAGGTTTAAAATATCGTTTTTCCCGCGTTTGATAAGAGACCATAATAGTTGCCATAAGACTTAAAAGTAGGTTAGATAACATTTGGTGTAGCTGATTAATTGATATACTCCCTAATGCATGTTTATAATCTGATACATAGTTCAAACATCATGTTTTGCATGCTCAGTGAATGAATATTTAATGACGCTTATGTATTTGCAATTTTAGATCAATTTAACAATTTCTATAGCATTTGTTGCGTACCTACTGTCTGGTGAATGTTGGTGAAAGTTAATGTATACACTTTAGCGCATGTTGGTGACAAGTTATCCCCTGCCAAGAACCCTTAAATAGGCTTGCAGGGTAATATGAAGATGTTAAGAGGCAGATTTAAGATAGAGGAGTAATTGCTGTGGAAGCACAAAGTAGATCGAGAAGGCAATGGATGTATACGGTGGAAGAGACTCTTTAAGATGGGGAGATATTAGGAGTCTTGAAAACAGGAGATAAGTGGCGCTATGTACGAATGCAGAAGTAATAGAGATGCGCAATGGGGAGGGCATTATGGGCAATTATTGAAAAAGCTTTGCTAGCTGTAACAGTAATAGTTTGGTTACTCGAATGTATCTACCATAAAAATATGACGTAGTGAGTATGTATGTATATCATGTCAGATATTTTTACATATATTTTAAAAACTCTCTAAATTACTTTGAATAAGCAAGTCCTTTACGTAAAAAATCTAGTTTAGTTTTAGAGAGAAACCATCGCTAAGGTCCCAAGTAAAGAAAAATAAGTAATTCTTCTATTTAAAGGAGTTCATGCATCAAATGAAATTTTAATTTAGTCTTTCAGATCTCCACATACCTACTTGTAAGACATAACAGTAAATATGGGTGTTGTTGCCCATTTCCACACAAGTAACGAAGCTATTACCATCATCGCGGAAAATTACAAAACCTATAGCTTATGGGTCTGAGTTTTGCACAATGAGTTTACAAAGAATCTACCACAAAAGTTTCCAAAATTGTGCCATATGGTTTTGTAAACAACTGCTTTCTCTGTTCCACTATGTTTCTTAAAAGATTATTTAAACTTAAATATTCACAACTGCAAATGCAATTGATTTTTCACTAGCAATTTACAAAGTACTTAGGAATGATCGCTTAACGCAAAAGTCAAATACTGAAAGGAAAGTCCCCCTCGTGAGCCGATCCGAGCCGAGTGAGCTGTTTTGCCGAATCAGTTATGTGACATGAAAACAAACTGGAAGCTCTGGTGCAAGAATACATCGTACATAACGTTAAAATAAAATATAAAGAGGTAACTGTTGCAGGCTTTACTTGTTGGACGTTATCCATCGTGGAGGAATTGAAAAAACTCTGCTTTCTCCACTTAATAAGCTTTTAATAATGATTTATTGAGACGATCTGTGTTTCTACACTTAGTGTCATATTCAGGTGTTACCTGAATATGTATGTCTTTTTGTCATCTTCAGGTGAAGATTAAAAGCTCATTAAGGTGAAGACTGAAGATGACACACAGTGTCAAAACCCGGGTCGTGTCAGTTAAATCATTCAAGTGGAGTTCACAAAGTCATTTTAATTCATTCTTATAATATAAAGAATAATTTAATAAAATCCTGACCAATGCCCAAACCAAACCGTCGCTTAGACATTTAAAGCTTCAATTTTGCCCGCAGCACAGTTTGTAATACGAGTGAACCTGTTTATTCTCTCACGAGGAGCTTCCCGTGTCGGAATAAAGTCTTCCATGCATAATGCATTCCGCATTTCACGGAAAATTTATGGGCTTCATTATCCAGAGGAAGTGGAAGTACTCGGAGGATAATTATTACGCCTCTGCCGTCAGGTAGCACCCGTTAAAACATCCAAGGCGGCGATCGAAGAGGGCACGTAGTGTGTAGCGCGATCTGTAGACGAGTCTCTGAAGACAAGAAAGGAGGTCTCTTTTCTCTCTTCCCCCTTTACTGAGTAGAGTGAGAAAATGGGTCACGAGATTCATAATTGAGCGGGAACCCCGCACTCCATTTTCCCGTGGATGCAAACAAGGAGCCAAATAATTAGCGACGGCTGTTGTTAAGGCCGCTCGCTCTCATCTCACATGCAAGAGGGATGAGCGAACGGTCCACGGATGGGGTTCGCGGAGAGGGTGGTGTAGAGAGTTTGAGGCAACCCATGAGGAGAGGGAGTGCTTCAACCGAGCCCCCTCACTCCCTTCTTGCTCACTGTCTGGGGAACCCCAGGGAAACATATTCCTCGTAATGAAGCAAGAGCTGGGAGAGGGACACAACTTGGACGGCGAAGATGCGTATGGGGAGAGAAGGCTTGAAAAGAGGGCGGGAGAGTATGACTGTAGGGGAAGATGTGAGAGCCCTCTCTGGGGAAGGGAAGGAACAATACACGGCGCTCACCCACCTTTTCTATACAAATGGAGGACGCCCGTGAGGGGGAGGACCTTTGTAAGGTCTAAGGACAGTGGTGAAATTCGAAGGAGAGTGATAAAGGAAACGAAAAGAATGTTACATGAATGTGAGAAACTGGACGAAACAGCGGATGAAAGTCTAAGGTCACCCGTTTTCGCGCCGGAAAACATAAGCCAGGCAGCACAGGAAGATGTTCCTCTTTTAGGCGGTGGAGTCAAACATGCGGCAAGACTTTGAGGCCAGCATTTTTCATCCATTCCATTTATCTATATATTTCCATCAAGATCGGCGATGGGAGGAAAATTTGCGCTGACATGTTCTCCCTAATTTCTCGGTGCTCGATTGCGCAAATAAAGACAAGACAGGAAGACACTTAATGGATGATTATAAGATAAGGTGGACATATTAGTGCTATTTTAAGTCTTCTCAATAATGACAGGCCTTTAAAACAGGGAGAGTAGACAGAGTGCTCCAGAAGAATCATGCGCGCTCGAATTTGGGATACCCTTGCGCGTAGCCCGAAGAATAGTAGAACCCCTTACTTGGTCGCCTGTGGCGCCGTCGGACCGACCCTAGGGTCACGACAAGAGCTTATATTCCCTCTACAGATAATTTCAATTTAATATCGTATTTATAATGTATCAGTGGCTGCTAACAGTATAAAAAATGAATGGACACGGGATATGAGATCATTGGCACGATAGCAGGTAATCGGCTTTCCTGCCAAGTTTTTTTTACTTATTATATGCAGTCGAAAGCCTTTGACTTTTACCACTCTCCACACGTCGTACTGAAGGCATTGTCACTGGTTTTTGGATAGATAGAACCAATGCGTTTGACAAAATTATTTATTATTTTGTATAAAGTATAAGGTTAGAGTTATTATCAAAACAGTTAGCGTAGCCCAACCATACACTGAATGAATTTGAAAGAAAGGTATGAAGTAAATATAAAATGTTGCAAATTATAAATAATAGAATTATCGGGGGCATGGAAGCCGAAAAAGGACCTGAAAGCAATAAAGTATAAAATTACATTTGTAGTCGCAAATGCCATTCAGGAAATGAGGCTAAATTTGATAAGTGGATAATATTTTTGGATTGAAATTACGCCTCTATCAATTTTGATTTTCATGTATAATAAAGACGGATTAGTGATATTGTGGAAGGATTCCATAATAACTGGTTCCATTTGAGTAAGGACTAGCATGAAATTCACCGTAAATTAAACAAACAAAAATATAGGTAAACATGAGGAAGTTCTTGTAGAGTACAATGATATAAGTATTTCATTTAAACCTCTTTGTACTGAATTAAAAAATAAGGTGAAATGGATGTAATTTCATCATGTATCTCTATTTTAAATGCAATTTTTCCGTGCGATAAAGTCGACGAGAAATTCTGGCATTGAAGTCACTCATCGAATAATTTATCGGTGATTACTACGTTTGGTCATAATTTTAATTCTTTGCCATCAGCAATTGTCAAAAAGAATAACAAACACACTTTGGAAATCACCTACCATTGACAAGAGCATCGCCTGCTTCTGCACTCTACGTGGAGTACAGTGTGAACATAATATGTCACAATTTCAGTGTTTAAGGTAAAATCGATGCAAATGCAGCAGTAAATAAAACAGAAAAGAGATAAAAAGGAGAAATGACAATACACTAACCACTTTCTTACGTGCTATGTCCCATATGTAATAGAAAAATTTGCATTAAAATAATATTAAAGAATACAAAAAAGCCTCTACTAGCTGCAGCAGCAATGTGGCATATACTCCATTGACTCAAGCGTTCCATTATGTGGAACCCTACGACCTCCACCAATAGCAATGGAAGACGGAGCCACTATGCTAAAATTTATGAACGAAGAATTGATTTTAATCTCGCTGGGCAAACATGATAAAATAAATAGATTCCCAAAATATACATTCTGAACTACAGTTTTTCGCCGCGAATAACCATTAATGACAGTGAATCAAGGTCTGTGCAGTTCATTAAGAAGAATGATACGAAGCTTAGGTGATTCCCGAGGTGAGGGAACTTAAGGAAGCCAATCATACTAGTAGATCCTAAGCAAAGAGAGTAAACGGTCCTGGTTAAGTAAATTCTTCCTGCAAAATAGATCATGTGAACCACACCCCCGGAAAAATTTCACACAAAGAGCAGGTAGCGTTTACGTGCTGCCAAGGTCGTGTCGATGTTTAAACGGACCTCGCTTGCTGCAATAGTAAAGGCCAAGGACATCAAGTGGCTGGAGCACTCGACTGCCTCAAAGGTATATACGCTTTTTAATACGTTTATGGAAATTCTAAACCTTGCGATTCCCCAACGAGAAACCAGTAGGTGCAACAAATGTTGGAAGTGGTGGATTTACTATATCACTGACCTAATTAGCCATCTCAATCAAAAGTGTTCTAAGACCTTAAATTTAAACTGAAAAATTATTAGTATTTCATTTTAGTCGTGGGTGTGTAAATCGGAGAGATCCAAGCGTTAAAGCATAGAATGTCCTCAACTCGCTTACCGGCTGGAAATTTAGTCCTTGGAATTGCCTTCTGTGTGTCTAAAATGCGCGGCAAGCAGATATCAGCTTGTTTTAACGATTGAGTTCATCAGAAATGCGTTGGTCGACCTAAGGTGACCCCGAGAGGCCGAAGGCACAACCACCAAGTTCCACGAGGGTAGTACCTGGAGAGGGAGAAAGTTGCTCCCGAGAGGGTGGAGACTTCAACGACCGAGGCGGAAGAACAGCCAATTAGCTTTCAAAGGCTAAAGTGGCATCAGTTTTCTTGACGACGGATATGGCTAGCATGTGGACAGTGATCGAAGTGAGGGGCGAGGCAAGGGCAAGCGAGAAAAAGAGAAGCGACGAAGGACTGATGAGTGCGTGTGAGAAACTCATGTTGGGTAAATGGTGCACGCGAGGAGTTTCTGGGAGTTGATATCGGGGACGTGGCATTATGCAAATTGGCGATGGTGCAATGGAAGGCTGCAAGGGGGAGGAAATGGTTGGCGCAGGAATTGAACTGCAGGTAGGAGTAAAGGATGAAGGCAGGTGGATTCGATAGGGATGAGCAGTAAGCATTGTTGCCGTTCTCTTGAGGTGTTAATTCCGGACGAAGGCAACAGGATTAGAGGCCACGAGTGGCAGATTGGGGAGTACACGAGCCAGAGAGGCCAAACGTTCCAAACGACAAAGCACTCCATAGGTTAGAAGATAATCCTTATCCCATTCCAAATTGAAGAGATAAGACCCGATTGAACAACTTAAAATTCTGTCCATGATAATAGGACAGTTTAAATATACTACACTTATTTGGCGTAGAAAGAAATTAAAAGTCAAAATTTTTCAAGATCGTATGATTCAAAGAGAGACCTTCACCAAGGATTCTTCTATCACGTGATTCCCTCCCCAAAATAGCATAAGACGTGAACAAATAGGCTGCATTTTTTTCAACTGCGCTATTATCTTACCGGGTGAAGTCCGCAGTGGATTCGATTCACTATTGTGAAGAGAAGAGCCACTGATGGACAAGAGGCCAAACGTACTCCCCCTCGTGGTACCCGTGGTAGCGGAGTCGTTTACGCCTTCCGCGTGCGGCGGGAGTCGGTTTCTCCAACGATCCATCCAACCCTTGTGACGGGGGTGTCCGGCGGAAACGAGCATCTTTCATTGTTCGTATGAGGGTACGAATGGCTGCCGGCGAATGTACGGAAGCACAAATTTATGCAAGGGAGGCTCGGAGCTGCTTTCTTCAATACAGAAGAATTCGGGCTTTTAATGCCAAAAAGCAAAAGAAAAACAAGGTTTCGTTGTACACTAAGCGGTCAAATTAATTGTGACTGGGTTTTTAATCTACCCTTACGAAAACCCCGGGATTCTTTGGGGTGAGGCCGAGGATTCCTCCGGTGAATCAATCCTTCCCATACTAACTATGCTATTATCTTAGACGAACTCGTGAAGTATTTCAAGATTCATAAGGAACAAGCCACACCGATAACACTGTTCTGCAAAAAAAGTTCAAAAAATGCTCGGCTACAATTTAGGGTGTTTCTGGCTAATTTTGGGTCGCTGAATCCGAAAATGACCTCCGTTTTTTTCTATCACCCTCCATTTTTACGAGCAACCCCTAAATTGGGGAAACCAACCCCGTATCTAAACTTATCGCTTTCCAAGGGACTTTTACTAATGTTATCTGCTTCTGATTAAAAAAACTGACGTTTTGAGGCTATCAGGGTCATGAAAGAGAAACTTGACTGGGGTTGAAAATATTTAGGGGGTGAAAATCGAAAAAAAAACTTAATAAACCATTGAAATAATCATTTTTCTTCGCTTTTTATTGCATATGATATGGTAGCTAATAGAAAAGTTTTTAAGGGATGAATACACTGTTCACCCACCTTTTGTAAAGGATTAATATTACATAAAATATAAGAGGGGAAGGGGGGGGTATAGGAGGTGGTATAAAGAGCTGCCTCAAAAATCTGGACACAAATCAGATTTGTCAAAATATTATTGTAACAGCGTTTGGGGGCTCATGATTTGACTTCGTTGTCCTCCTTACTTTTAAAGTAAGAGCTGAGACCTTTCCATTTAATACATTGGGAAACGTTGGGAAATACATTGTAAAAGTTACTCACCACATGTTTTGACACGCTTAGACACGTTGTAACGTGTCTTCATGTGTCTTGGCAGTCGCACTTGCTGATGTTCATCTATGAAATAAACCAGTGGTCTATTCAGTACGTCACTCTCTTTCCTGCGTGTCGGGCTATAATCTTCCAAGTTCTTTCTTTATTTTTCTAGTGGTATGTTCGATTTAGCGTGTTATTTTTTGAGCGATAAAGTGTTTTCTCGCGATCATGCCGCGATCTTGCAAAAATCATCCCAATTCATTTTGTTACATCTGTTGGGATTTATCGTTTAAAGACCAAAGGAAAGCGATGACTGCAATTGTGCGGAAATCTTATGAACTTTATTTCGGGTGTAAAATTGGTGACCAAGACAAATCGTGGGCCCCTAAATTCTGTTGCAGTGGTTGTCATAGAAGTCTTTGTGAATGGTTAAACGGGGGAAATCGTTCCCTAAATTTCGGAGTGCCAATGGTTTGGCGTGAACCCACTTGCCATTTAACGGATTGCTATTTTTGCCAAACCGACACTATGGGGTTTAAAAAAAAAAAAACAAAGCTCAAATGATTTATCCGAATGTACCGTCGGCAATTCGCCCGGTGAAGCATAGTGATGCTCTTCCTATCCCTAAAGCTCCAGCTACTTACACCCTCGATGATTCTGATGTCTTAATGAACGAAGCTACACCGGAAGTGGAAGCAGGTCCTAGCCGCCGAGATGAAGATTACAGCCCTGATGTGGAACAACCCGAGACTAATCAAAAAAGGGCACCTCATCCAATAACACAAGAGGAGCTAAGTGATCTAATACGAGATTTAGATTTACCAAAGTGTAAAGCACAACTTCTTGGCTCGCGTTTACAGCAGTGGAATCTTTTGGCCGATGGTGTGAATGTTTCTTATTACAGAAGCAGGCAGTCAACCCTCACTCCATTTTTTTCAACGAATGGAGAAAATTATGATCTGATTTACTGCACTGATATTGAAGGACTGATGAGAGAATTAGCAATTACGTATGATCCAGACCAATGGAGGCTATTCATCGACTCGTCGAAGACAAGTTTAAAGGTTGTTTTACTGAACAACGGCCACGATTTACCTTCGGTTCCTGTTGGATATGCCACTGTTTTAAAGGAAACCTACGAAAATTTGGAAAGAGCTCAGGAAAAAATCAATTACGTAAGGCACCAATGGTATATTTGTGCAGATTTGAAAGTTGTAGCTACTATTGCAGGATTACAAGGAGTCTATACAAAACATCCGTTTTATTTGCGAATGGGACAGCAGAGCATACGCGAAACATTACAAGCAAAAAGACTGGCCCTTGCGTCAAAGTCATGTGATCGGGGATAAAAATATCTCTAACAAGGCTTTAGTGGATCCAAGTAAAATCCTTATTCCTCCCCTCCATCTAAAATTAGGCCTCTTTAAGCAATTTGTGAAAGCTATGAATAAAGAAGGGAAAGGATTTGAATACTTGAAAACGAAATTTCCGATGATCAGTGACGCGAAATTGAAAGAAGATGTATTCGTGGGACCTCAAATCAAAAAACTCTTTAACGACGAAACCTTTGTTCAAAGTTTAGGTAGAAAAGAAAAAAGAGCATGGCTGGCATTCTCCAACGTCTGTCACAATTTTTTGGGTAACAACAGATCAGCCGACTATCGAAAACAAGTTCAAAAACTTCTGTCTTCATATGAGTCACTTGGATGTAATATGTCACTGAAGGTCCACTTCTTGCACTCTCATTTAGACTACTTTCCAGCAAACTGTGGCAAAGTGCCAGACGAGCAGGGGGAACGCTTCCATCATGAAATCGCGAACATGGAAAAAAGGTACGCTGGCAAATGGACACCGAATATGTTGGGAGATTTCTGTTGGGCACGCAACATCAGATAAGTTCCAGAGGAGCAGTACAAAAGGAAACGAACAACCCATTAGGTAAAATTATACAGCTTCACTATTTTTTTTTACATTGCTTTAAGGATTTTTACTTGGAAAAAAATCACTGAATTGTTTTCTTACTTCACAAGTACGTAATCTATAAACAAATTTAATTTTGGTATCCAGATTTTTGAGGCAGCTCTTTATACCACCTCCTATACCCCCCCTTCCCCTCTTATATTTTATGTAATATTAATCCTTTACAAAAGGTGGGTGAACAGTGTATTCATCCCTTAAAAACTTTTCTATTAGCTACCATATCATACGCAATAAAAAGCGAAAAAAAATTGTTATTTCAATGGTTTATTAAGGTTTTTTTCGATTTTCACCCCCTAAATATTTTCAACCCCAGTCAAGTTTCTCTTTCATGACCCTGATAGCCTCAAAACGTCAGTTTTTTAATCAGAAGCAGATAACATTAGTAAAAGTCCCTTGGAAAGCGATAAGTTTAGATACGGGGTTGGTTTCCCCAATTTAGGGGTTGCTCGTAAAAATGGAGGGTGATAGAAAAAAACGGAGGTCATTTTCGGATTCAGCGATCCAAAATTAGCCAGAAACACCCTAAATTGTAGCCGAGCATTTTTTGAACTTATTTTTTGCAGAACAGTGTAATTGATAGATATAAAATAAGAATTTTTCCATTGGAGCCGGTGAAAAAATTAGTTTTAATTCCTCATGAAAATCGACGGGAGCACAATATGTTACAATGAACCTACACCGGTCAATTCTCAAAATATTTTTATAGACATGCATAATAATATGATGATTTCTCACATGAATCATTTTTATCCCATTAATTTCTTTGACAGACTATCGAGCCACAACTAACAGACAGTCATGACAGAAGTCATGATATTTGCATATTTTTAAGGTAATCAACGCTAAAAATAAAAGGATGAACTACCGAAGCGTGACTCAATTAAATCAAAAAGTTTCAGGCCAGATTTGGTGTAGTAGAATTTTGAAATGACAACAGAATGATTCCGGACAGTACACTTTATTTAAAATTCGCAGAACACGTGTTCCAACTGCCAAGCAGCCATAGTCAGATACAACAGCTTTAATTCAAAGATGTTACTTTAAAAGTCACCCCGAACAAGCATGCAAAAATGAGGTATAATAAAAAACAGCATCGGAGACTCCTCTATCGGGCACCTCCATATTTGCGACCGAAACCATCAGATACACGCACCAACTGCATGTTTGAAATCGCTGTGCAAGAAACGTACACCCGCCACAGATTCGCCTAAAGTCTTACATTTTCAACAAAAGGCAAATGGTCTTTCTTTTTTTATCCATTAGTGCATCCACTCGTCCGTCCTATCCAAAGACAAGTATAGCAAGAACAGGAGGAAGCAGCATGGTGGGTATTTGGGTCATCAGGTTATATTTTGATGACATTATGCCCTCTCTAACATATATAATTCTCAATCAGTTGGGAGTAAATTGGTATTTAATGACAGGATATTTTATTTCATTTATTATGTCAATCATAAAATAACTAAAGCACATTGAAACGTTTGTGCACCCACATTCTGTATTAAAAACCATTTACAGGTAGGTAGGGAATGGGTCATATTGAGGAGATGAAGAAGAAAATTACAGAGTGAGTTGAGGCCCTTCACGTGTGAAAGTCTAGAGAATTTTCTCTAAACTGCAATATAACCAACCCTTTACCAGTAAATTACTTAAATAATATCGCAAAAACAGTATGGAGCTGCTTTCCCTGCTAGCCAGGATCACATTTGTCTTATTGCTGGACGTTATTTTGTCTATCGTCAAGGAGAGTCCTGCTATGTGTGTCTTGCCTATAGACCTACTAACAAGGAGCTAGATTTTCAGTCCAACTGGTTTGTTTTTGTCATAAAGAGCTCGAGTCCCTATCTGAATACCTGAATGGAGCATGCATTTGCACGCTCAACAATTACATCACATTTACAAGGATTCGCAAAATCCTGAGAAATGTTATTTTCTTTCTTCTGATGGATATTTTTATGAGAATATTGAAAGATGTTTTTTGGTGTATCTTCTCCCCAAAAGGAGTTACCTTTCATTCCGTACGCAATGAAAATGTGGAACTTCGTTGATTGTTTAGCCGCAACTCTAGCACATCGTACTAGTATTTTATATGGTTACTCCGAGATGTCAAAAACTAGAAACTAGATCAGCTATATTTCATAACTTCACGTTGTCTAAATGTATTCAACTGTGAAGGTATAACCAGCTAATACGCATGCTGACTTCCATCAAGAGCGACAATTAATAAGTTGATGGAGTAAATTTTGGCCATGGCAGCGCCTTCATCTTCATCATCATGCTTTGATCATTTCGGCGCAGCCATCGACTAAGTTTGCTTACGACATCTATTTTTCGGAAATCAGAGGCAAAAGTTTAGCCTATGCAGCAGAACCAAACATTGTAAACAATAATGAGTGTTCATGAATATTTTAAACGTGAACACTCTCCTAGTTATAGAGATACGCCAAAAATCATTTCGAAATCACTGAGAATCTCCTGCCTGGGAATCCCTTGAGGTCGGCGGTACACGTGAGGGGCTTTTCGTCCAATTTAGGGAGGTATTATCGCGGAAGGGGATTGGAAGGTGCAAAGAGGTATAGAGAGAGAGAGAGAGAGAGAGAGGTGGGGTGAGCGAATGAGTGGCGGTAGAGTAAGGGAGGACAGGGGTGGCGGGCTGGAGAGGGTGAGTGGAATGACACGCGAGCACCAGCAGAAATGCGAGGCAGAAAGGGGGGGAGGGGATCGGGGAAGCGTAACAAGGCGCTGATGAGCAAAGTGCTGCCGGGGATACTAAAGTCCAAAGCATCACTGCCTCTCATAAACATAAAGCGCGGAACTAATTTCTCCCGGGCTCCGTTGCCTCCTCCCCCGCATAAGGACTTCCTTACCCGTGGAGCCGACAACTAGCTCTCACTTAAAACATTAAAGCGGCGATTAACTGCCCACTTTCGCCAACTCCCAAAATTCCCTTTCAGCTTCTTAGAGCTGGTTTGTTGGAATGTTAACAGAAAACGCTTGAGATAAATTCTATCCGTGAGCCAAACACTGGAGCCAGCTAATAATGGGAAAAATATCTACTAGATCAAATGTTCATCGGAAACAAAATGGGGAGAATGAACGACAGTAATAGCACTGTAAAAATGCATGATATATTAAGAATTACCTTCATGGAGTTTTATCACCACCTTCTCAATTGTAGCTGTAATTAAAGACCTATCAGAGTTTATATTAAAGCCTTTTAGAATTCCTCTCCTTCATTTTCCTATTTATTGCGAAAGTATCGCTCCAGTTCTATAAAATACTATCGAAAAATGTACAGTCTGGGCTTCTCGCCAAAGTG
Source organism: Ceriagrion tenellum (assembly GCA_963169105.1). Lineage (NCBI taxonomy): Eukaryota > Metazoa > Arthropoda > Insecta > Odonata > Coenagrionidae > Ceriagrion > Ceriagrion tenellum. The sequence continues at coordinate 5,104,699 of OY720633.1, forward strand.
AGTGTAGAGAAAATATTACTGTAAATGTGTATGAAATTATTCTATAAACTGACAATTTGTAGCTCCTTAAGGTACGCACTTACATTGTTAAATAATTGTCTTGGTCTCACTACATTAGCTACATGTATGTTTAAGTGTAAGCATAACATGTTATCATTTGATGGTAGCCTTAAACAGGTTCTCCTTCAAGGCTACCTAAAGTTACTCGACCCTTTTCATAGTTGACCTTATTTTGTATTGGAGTAATAAACATAATTATTATATAATTATTAGTTATATATTATTATTAGTTATAAGTCACACCAATCGCAAGAATGCTTCTTGGAATAGTTGCGAAGTTCGTAAAAAACTGCAATATCGATTAATGCTAAGGCTCTTTACGTCTTAAACGAAAATTAATAAAAAATATAAACAAGTAATGGGCACTCATCCGCTGCCAATCAATATTCCATTACGACTTAGGATAACGAACAAGTGACATGACTTTGTTCCATGACATTCACAACAAACAGTTGAAGAGGCAAACATTGTTTGCTGCGCGAGGAACAAAACTTAATTTTTCCCTCAGGCATAAGAGAGATACCGAGACAAAACAGCTCCACTCACTTTTAATCTCCCAAGATAGCTAAGAAGAGAAACACCGCCATAGCACACGAAAAACGAGGAAAACTACTTTACTCCGGTTTTTAGACAATTTATCGTTTCGATCAATTCTCAAAAGAAGTGTACATAGCCAATTCACCTTCGATAGTTTTAAAGAATCAAAGATAAAAATCCAGTCGTATCAATCCAAACAAGGAAAAAATTGTAAACTCTAGGCTTCAGTTTTCTCTGCATTTCAGTAGTTTTAACGTCACTACTAGCAAAAGCAACAGCATTTGACAGCATAAAAACATGACTAAACCTCGATTACAGCATACGAAAAAAATCATTCCACAATACCTCTCCCACTATATGAAACTCCGAGGTAGATTTAAAATATGTCACGGGATTTGCGATGCATTCACTTTCAAACGCTTGGAAAGCTAAACGTAAAGATCAGGTACTTGGTATGAACTGCCCAATGTTTTATCCTTCATTAGTTTTTAGAAAATATAACAATTATAACAGAGAGAAGAAAAAAAACTGTCTTAAAAAAAGACAGTGTTCAGCAGCATTCTTCATTAATGATGCAACGATGCGATATAGTAAAAGCCCTCGATGAGCACAGTAGAACACCGATTCACTTTTGCAAGAGATTATGGGTTTTCCACAGTCCTAATCATTTTCACATCTTTGGCCCCTAAGAGATCAAGATCAATATGAAATTGCCGACAAAATGCTAGCATCATTACTATCTGGACACGACTAGAGATGAGTCCACAAAAGTAATACTACGTCAAATGCTAGAAGCCTCGCTGGTTGGAAACAAGAAGATAATAAAAAAATTACATTTTTATTCCACACTGTAATTTTTCGTTTAAATACACCCAGATAACAGTGAAGGGTTACGAAGTACTACTTTTTCCCGCAAAAAAATTTAAATGCCGTCAAGACATGCCATTGAAACTGATTCGTCCCTACAATTTTTATTCTCTTCATTGTGCATACATGAAACTGTGTTTGAGGTCACTTAGTTCTCGTAAAACCTTGTTCACTAGGACAAATTTATTGCAGATAGGAGACCCACAGAATCGAACAAAGCTATCAATGAGTCCCATAGGTCACAGAGTTGAGAGAGCGAGCTTATTTCTAAACATGAAGCAAGGAATATTTCACTGCAAAATGATAGACTGAAAATGTCCATGGCTAAGAACAAAACCGAGTGGTTCATCAATAGGCAACATTTCGGAGATTTTTCTTCAAGGTGTTGAAGTTAGCGCACATCACAGCTCATCAGCGCACTCGAACAACGTTGAATGGAACGATGTGCGCTGGCAAACTGCTTCATAACGTATGTTTTGCGGGATAGCAAACAGTCATGGCCGAATTTTTCGAGTGAAGTTGTTGAATTCGTTCAAAATAAGTATTAATAAATGTATGAATTTTTTCAGAGTCATTAAATCTTGGTAACATTAATCTCTGACTAATTTACTGAAAATCAGCAGACCTGGCAACAATCGCGGGTTCAATTGCCGATGTTCTTTCGTTAGTTAGCGCAACTTTTCTCCTGACCTGTTTTGAAGAACACTACTTAGTGCGCAGAGTCGGAAGCAAATGGAGGGCAAGTGCCCTCTTGTGTTGAGAAATGATTTATGCACTGGAGATAATGATCGGCACACATTATCGTGATATTTTACTTTCGTGTTCCAATAATGTCTTTCGTCAATTCATTCGATCTTTTTTCCTACATCATGAATACTACTTACCAATACTTATGAAGCTCTTTGACTGAATGACTGTTCGACCATATTGGAGCAAAAAATTCGCCTACCAGTCAGGCGTAACCTCCTGAGCAGATAGGGCTTCCGTCACAGAGAGAAAAATGGAGTAGGACGGGAGTTTAGGCGCTTTGTCGACATTTCGGGGGCAATGGTGCGGAGACTCTGCCCACCCCTTCCTCCTGATGTCGCTCGGGCGAGCGCGGCCGCGTGCAATTGAGCGCGGTTGATGGATTCGTGCACCTCCACCCACATCCCTCCCCTTCTTCTCCACCAATAACCCCTTCCCGCTAAGTCGCGAGTCGATCTCGGTTCGGAGAGAACAGGGGCGGCGGGGGACGGGGGCAAAAATGTAAATGCTCTCATCATGCAGGGGTGCAGGAAAGCGAGGGTGGGATGGTAAAGGGGTTTTGCTGTGTGCAAGGGTGCCGCAGGCGATGAGCTGACGGCGGGGAGGGAGTGGGGAAAGAGCAGAAGGGTGTGCTCGGCTGACGAGGGGGGCTGCGATGTAGCCTCCCTCGCGTCGGGGCGATGAAGGGACTGCCACTCTAGCTCTCCTCGAAAGGAAAAAAGGAGAGAGATTTCTGGGATAGGAGAGGGGGATAACCAATGAGGAATGCGTCACTCGTGCCAGTTTGACAATAACAAGATTGCTAAAGAACACATATTATGACATTCTAGCCCTTCTCCAGGTTTTCTAGGCAAAATTTCCATTTTTTTCTGGTGAAAATATTCATCCTTTCGTAAGCTCATATTACAAATAAGGCAAAAGAAGACCAGAAAAACACATTTACGCGTGTACGCACTATAAGCGACTAAAATTTACCAACAAATTCATAGCCACCATTATCACCCTTGGGGAATATTGGCTACCACCCAGTTCAGAGTTAAAGAAAATCTTATAGAAGTAACAAAGTATTGCTAATGAGCAAGACAAATTAGATGAATGGAATATTAAGACGAGGAGGAGGTAAGAAAAACCACTCGTTTTCGAACAAAAAGCCACCATCCCAACTCCATTCAAGGTTGCTGCAGATGGAAGTTCTTTTAAATTGCGCATATTTGATCCTATTTCAGTAAGCCCTGCATAGCAAAACCGCGTCAAACAAGAGAATGTTTTTGCAAAGAATATGAAGTATTACAATGAAGTGTAAACATGATTTACTTGTTATCTCTATCTACAGCAATTAAGTACTAGATTCCAACTAAACTAGTTAATAGCCATCGAGGAAATTTTGGAATCCTAGATTGAACCTCAGAGCTCAACCCTAGTTAAGTATTAATAGATAACTTCTTCGTAAATTCCAGAGAAAGTAATATTTGTATTGCTCATAACAATCCGAAATTTCCTTTAAAATATTCTCACCACAAAATATTCTTCTTTAAGAAGTATATTCACACGTTAACTGCAAGCATAATACCAAAACTCCAGGAAATGTGTGAATACACCCGGAATAACGTAAACAAAGGAGCTGGTTTCACGCTTTCCAACACTCGGAAACGGGCTTTTCAAAAGAGGGAAGGTACCCCAAAAAAGGTGGGAGAGAACTGCAACTGACCAATTGCCGGGCTATAAATAGCATCTAAAATGCATTGAGAGCATTTAAGACCTGAAGAAGCAAGCTAGAATGCTCACGAAATTGTCGTCTTCAAAAATGACACAACGCGGAAGCTACTCCGAGAGCCATCAAGTTGCAATTCTTCTGTTTTTACCTGGAGACGTTTGCAAATTAACATCTTTAAAGCAAGCATGTATTCCCTTACGTAGGCAATGCCAATGACTGTCTTCTTTGAGCAGGTCTCCATTAAAAACGACCTTATAACACTTGGAAAGTTTTACGATATCTTTCTTAAATTAGAAATACCAAACATTTACAGCCCTAACGTGATAAAGCACAGATTCTCTCGCTTGTGAATGGTCTTGAGAGGGGAAGTCATACGGGGGAAGCATTCGGGGTATCTTGCCACCTCGTGTCTTTTCTATCCCGATTCCGAGAGTTGAATAGACTTTAGAGAATTGGCAGGGAAAGAAGTTAAAGTGATCTTCAGGAAATTCCACAGAAGCACTTTTTGGATAATCCTTTCCATAGCCGCTGAAGCCAAATTCATTATGATTCTCGATCAAGGACAGGATCGAGGAGGGTAGGTAAATTTCTCGTGTCGCCTACGCGTTCTTTTCGCAACGGGAATTAATTTCACTCACGTGGCTGTTGCCACATATTTTGTATTCGCTATGAAAGTCTCGAATGATTGACTGTCAACTTCCCGTATGACTTCCCCTCTCAAGACCATTCACAAGCGAGAAAATCTGTGCTTTATCACGTTAGGGCTGTAAATGTTTGGTATTTCTAAATTAAGAAAGATATCGTAAAACTTTCCAAGTGTTATAAGGTCGTTTTTAATGGAGACCTGCTCAAAGAAGACAGTCATTGGCATTGCCTACGTAAGGGAATACATGCTTGCTTTAAAGATGTTAATTTGCAAACGTCTCCAGGTAAAATCAGAAGAATTGCTACTTGATGGTTCTCTGTTTACCCCGAACGACGTAAGGTTGTCCAAGGGTTTCGGCCCGAAACCCTAGGATAACCTTACGTCGTTCGGGGTAAACAGAGAAGATTGTTACACCCTTTCAAATACTTGAAAGCATGTTTTCAAAAAGCGGGAAAGGACTCCGAAAAAGGTGGGAAAGAACCGCACCTGACCAATCTCCGGTCTATATATGGAAGTTAAAAGGCATCGAGAGCACTGTAGACCTGAAGAAGCGAGCTAAAACGCTCGTGAAACTGTCGTCTTTAAAAATGACACCACACGGAAGCTATCCAGAAAGGCATCAAGTACCAAGACCACTCCGCGGAAGCTTTCTCTACAATAGAAAAAAATGCGCCAAAAAAATAAGTAATCTATTCTAAAAAACAGGTAATGCTATTAATTCTTAATACTTTCTGAACGTTTCATTAATTTTTCGTGATATTTACATACTGTATAATATTAAAAATGATATGACGTAGAGACAAGGATTCTAGTCCTTGAGTTTCACAAATAATAACTTAAAATAGGAGGAATGCATTTGTATGACGATGCAGCATAAAGGTGAATGATTTTACGAATTTTCCACCAAATCGTATAAAAAGAATGTTCGGACAATGGGAGAAACCTGGGCCGCAGTTAAGTGGTTTTCCTGTGATTTTTACGTTTCTCCACGGTAAGAAATATAATGGTGGAATGCTAAACATTTTGAAAGGATCGGATTTCAGCCCGAAGCCATACAGAAGAGTCGTGGAGACCACCATTCCCCAACCCATGGCAATGGACGATGATGGATTCGGTGTCACCTGGATTGTCTGGCGACTCGGAGGAAACGGAAAAGGGAAGCGACTGCACTGTTAGGAGTCGACGTCCGCTCGGACGACGCCCGCGGCGAATCAGAAAACTCATTAAACGTGCCCTCCGAGGCGAAAGGCCATGCTCTCATCCCCTTCTCCAACCCCCTTCCCTCTCTCTCCTCCCACTCCAATTTGCCTCGTCCTCCTCTCTTCACCTCAAACTCTTGTCTAAAGTGCCCTGAAACCATCCCTTATTCGCCTCCAATCCATCAGCGGAAAAATATTTCTTGAGGTGGTTGGAGCAATTTTCGTAGATGTACAGATTTGCTTACAACTTTGCATAGACGTACTTAATAGTAGTTTGTATCGATATAAGTTTTTAAAAACTGCGGCACATTGTCATTGATTTCTTGCCAATTAAATGCTGTTATAACTCGTAGCCTTGTGAGACATCACATATTTTGTTATAATTCGATTAAAATTGTCCAGATTTTTTCATAACACAAAATAAGCCGTTTCATATCATTATAATGGAGGCTAACAAATATCAAGGTATCGTGATGAGTAGAAAACTACACTCGTATGCCTTTCGCTAAAAGTTACGAATAGCGTGACGTACATCCAAGGCATAATTTTGCTTCCATTAAGGCGAAAATTTTAAAATATAATTCTTGCATCATATATATCCCTACATGAATTCTGATTTCCATCGAATGGGTTGGTATAATTAAGTGAAGTGCGGTCCAAGAATCATTGTCGACTAACTTGAAATGTAATTAAAATGTGTTTCCAATGACCCACAGTTACATCAGCCACCTCAAGTTTCATGGAGCGGTAATCGTGATTATTGAGGGCATATTTTAATAAATTTCAAACAGGAAAAAAATCTTGGATCGTAAATGATGTAAGATTTTCCCGGTGTATTATATTTAAATATCTTTCTCGGGCTTCGCACCGGGTAAAGTTTTCATAATCCGCCGACGTTTCGGAAAACAAGTCGTTTTCCGAAACGTCGGCGGATTATGAAAACATTACCCGGTGCGAAGCCCGAGAAAGATATTTAAATATTTTGGATCGTATTTCACTTGAGTGACTTTGTTTACGTAGGTATCAAAACTCGCCATATATATATGCAGTGATGGAGATGATACAGCCATTATATTTTTTCCTTAAGCTATGCATTTATGTCTTGAATTGTGGACGAGATATTCGACATGTAAAGAAAATTATTTCACTGGAATTGGTTGCTTGGAAAAATTGGACCTTGATATTTATAATAATTATAATGATAAGAAAAGTATTATTTCGCGGTTAGAAAAAAATTATGCATATGAATTCGAATTATTACAAAAGATCCGTCGTACGAACATAGCCACACGTTTCGTTAACATTGAACTGCCAAAAAAAACATGCACATTAAGATGCAATTTTTTCTCTATCTTTTGAAATAACTAATGAAAGAACTACGCTCATGCTAAGATTCTTGCCTACTCATGCTAAGTTACAAGCAAATTTGTACGATAGCAAGAAATCTCTCCAACTACCTTAAATTGCGGAGTGCTCATGTGTAGTATGCTTCTACATACAGGTCGCGCTGGATGTGCCTCTGGGCGAGCAATAGGGAAGAGGGGCGTGTTCGAGGACTGCCAGGGTGAGCCTGAGATTCGATTCCCTTGGTCGACTGCGGCCTCCTCGCTCCACGGCTCAGTTGTCTGCCGTCGAGAAACAAAATACTCGCGTGATAAAGCTATCTAAATGTTCCCTCGTGCAAACAAAGCCAAATACGAGGTAAGTAAAGAGACAGCTGTAATTCACTTGACCAATAGTAATGTTTTGCTTTAGGGAGTCCAACTCGAGGGAGATGAAAGATAAACGCTTCGGTATATTTACTATCTCATCAAAATTTAGAATAAAAATAAATAAAAAGGGTCAAAAACAATTAAATGGTGAAATTTACGTATTTTAGGTGGTTCACAGAGTATGATTTGAGAATCAAATCACCATCACTGCAATCAACTTCATTGAATAGCCGGGACTTAATGTGATCTTCATTAAAAATAACCGTAGTTTAATATTGAGGCATTAGAAAAAAAGAAGAACTATTTGAAAATGCATTAGCAAATAATAATATATATTTTTAGATATTTACAGGAGCAAAAAGGTATCATGATGGCGATGAAATCGTTTTACCCACAGAAATGTGGCATGAGAACAATGTATTTCAAATCCGATTTCCATTTATACTCGGAGAACTTTTCAACAATTTCTAAAACTATAAGTTCAAAATAAATAAATGGGACGTAGGCGTCCAAGTTATTTAGGGAAAACTAGTCATATCAGTACAGTACTAAAATAACATTTAAAGCAGTGAGAATGGATGATTGAGTAAATATGAGGCAATATTTCATCGCGCTCATGAAACTTAAAATCAAGTTTCATTTAGTTGGAGCGAAGGCTTCCGCAGTGGCTTGTGAACATGCTGGAGCTTCTTCCGGAGGTCCTGCGGTGGTCAAGCTCCAGCAAGTATTATTTAGTTGAATTCCGACGGGATATCATAGCGTACAAATACTGCATCTAATGACTAGGAATAGAAAATGAATAAAACACATCATATATGATTTCATCCAATCACAGAGTTCATTGATGAGCACTTAGCAGAAATTCAGACGGAAAGAGAAATGAAATAAATATGTGGAAGGTGAATGTAGCTAAATATGATGCGGTGAAAATTGTAAAAGGATGATAAATGGTAGCGTAAAAAAAGAAAAGAAAGCATGAAAATTAAACCGAAAAAGTAAGTGACGGAGGAGGTGACACCGATGGGTTCAGCGCTAAACCATCAATTTAAGCTCGCTTGATGATCAAGGGGATTGCCTTAAAAGAGTTGCTGTGACGCTACTAGTCTCTCCGGATCTTGATTACCCCCGGGGTCGTCCGTGCTCTCGCTCTAAACGTCTCCCAAATGGCAGTTCGCAAATTTGTTTCGGCAGTCGCGGGAGGACGAGGTTGGGTGTTCTTGGGAGGAGAGGGAGGAGGAGAGTTTAGAGTGAAGCGAAGACGCCGTAATGAAAGAGGGTGGTGCAATGCAAGAGCTGTGGGGGACCCCCAGCCTTGTGTATATGGATTACGTGGTAATGAACATCTCCGGTGTAGTAGTCATGGGAGGGGGGGGATAGTGGAAATGGGATGTGGGCAGGATGGGCGGGGGGGGGAATACAGGGCGGAAAGGGCTCCAGTCCAATACGGGTGACCTCCTTACTCCTCCCGTAACTACGGCAAACAAGCTCATAGTGATGATGATCGCCCACCCCTAACCCTGTCTTCCCCCATAATCCCTCGGGGGCGCAATAAACAAGCAAGGGCGCAATACGAGGATGTCCTCTCTATCCTTTTGAAGGGTTTATTCCGGTTTTCGGGAGGGAGAGAGCGAGTCGAGTGGTCGATGCGAGGGAGAAGGAGTCATCTGGCGGGAGAAAACGACGGCGAAGATTCATTATTGGTCCTCAAGCCTCCGCACACCACAGCCTCCACCATGGCGACCACATCCGGATCAACGACGCAAGCAAAGGAGAAAAAAAAATACTCCAGAGTTTGATTCAACCACGGATAGGAAGGGGCTTTACTGCGGGAAGCCATCTTCTCAAAATGCGCTCTTCAGTGAGGATAGAAGGTTCCCTATCCCTCACTTGAACTGTGTGTGCTTTTTTGAAACTGATATCATTACTCTGCAATACTCTGCGAGCGATTTTTCATATGGTTCTGGATATCTTCTCTCATAATTTCACTTTGAAAGGCTGAAAATTTGGATTCTTCAACTCAAAGGGCACTAACTCTTTCAAATACGTCGTAATACTTGAAATCTCTGTATTTACTGTTGAACCTGTATATTTCCCAATGACGCTCATATCTATTCTATGGAGCATAAGTATGTTGGAGCATTGTGTTGGTATCCTGAGACTAATACACGACAGGGAATGATGAGAGCGTATTGCATTTGTCTTGTACATGCGAGTAAGTATATTAAAAACGTTGGTGGCAAGAAAGATGCAGTGGAGTAAAGTAAAGTGACTTAAATGACGCATTTACTCGTAAGGCAATTCGCAAAGGAGGTGAAATAAATTTGAATGATGAAATATGTGAATACCAGGGGAATAAATCGAGTCACATTCACCAGTAACCAATCCGGGTATTTTTTGTTGTAGTTCTCCACTCAGTTCTTATTTCATTTAAATGATAATAATAAGTGAAGAGAAGCAGATTAAGCAACTGAGAATATGACTACAATCATAATACCAGGCATTCAACTTACTTCAGAGTAAAAAAACTAATGTTCAATATGCGGGATCTAAAGTTATTATTGCAGAGTTTTGTCGGTAATTTCAACCATTCAGTTTTCATAGCTATTCAACTAAAACCTTAAAAAAAAGTTGAATCAAGTTTGAATCAATCTCTTAAATGAATAAATATCGGTAGAAGGGCCAATAACCCAGAAGAAGTATAAAGGCAGCATAAAGTAGAAAACTTGCTCAAAAGGAATAACTATTACGGAAGGTGATCTCTCACTATGGTTTTTTTTGCCGACGAGGGTAGGTTGGTGGGGTAGAGGGTAAAGAGTTATTTGAGGATGGAGAACAGTAGGCAGTGGTTGAGAGAGACATAGTTGTTTAAGAAGTACAAGTAATAATTGAATTGCAGAAAGACTGGGCCATTCACGGACCTGAACCTTCATTTTGAAAAGCAATTAAGAAGCTAGAAGAAAATTTAAAAACAAGAATACGCATGTCTAGAGAAATTGCCGGCATTTTTAGATAATGATATCATAATGGTCATGATAATCATGTCACTCTGGTCTTACGCGAGAGAGCTCCAGGGTGAATCTTCGACAGTAGAGTCCTTATTGGATACAAGCGGCAAAATGGCCACCAACAGTATCGATAAAGCCAACTTATTAAACCACTACTTCGAAAGTGTATTCACTAAGGATGACATAATACACCATTTAGACATTCCGGACGTTAATGAGCCGATGGCGGACATAACAATTCAGCCTGATGGAATAATTAAGCAACTACGTTCGATTAAAAGAAGCAAGTCCCCAGATCCCGAAGGAATACCTGCACGCGCGCTCAAGGAGTTAGCGCCACAGATTGCGCTATTCTTAGAAATTATATTTAGCAAATCATTATCCGAAGGTAAGGCGCCCCAAGACTAGAAAATAGCCAATATCACACCGATATTTAAAAAAGAAAATAGAAGTGTCTCAGGAAATAATAGACCTATATCGTTAACATCGCTTTAATGCAAGACCCTCGAACCCATTGTCGTTAGCAATATTATGGCATTCCTGGATAATCGTAACTTATTACACAGCAGTCACCATGGCTTCCGTAAGGGCAGGTCCTGTGAAACACAACTTGCGCTCTTCCTTTATGAAATCCTAAAATCAGGTGAATCGAATAAGCAAATCGACGCGATATTCCTAGATTTTAAGAAAGTATTCTACAAGGTTCCACACAAAAATCTCATTTATAAATTGTATTCATGCAGAGTTAATAAAAAAAATAGTGAACTGGATAAGGGACTTTCTCTGTGATCAAAAAAAAGTAGTTATTGACGGTTTTATCTCTGATATGATCGAAGTCACATCCGGTGTTCCTCAAGGAAGCGTGATCGGCCCTATTTTACTCATTATTTATATTAATGACCTAAGTTCTCGAATTAGCAGTAAATTTAGATTATTTGCAGACGATACAGTAATCTACCGTGAAATAAGCGACGAGGCGGACTTTGAAGTTCTCTCATCTGACCTTAACAACATGCATGCGTGGTGCCAGGAGTGGGGTTTAGAACTAAATATTAGTAAATGCACCACAGTTCACTTCCTGCAAAATTCATCACAAAAAAGCCATACCTGAACCGTGGGTGGAGATAACATAAAATCTTCAAATACAGTACAATATCTTGGAACTACCTTAACTTCAGATATATCGTGTGAAACACACAAAACATATGCGGCACAGAATTAAAGAAACTACGTTTTGTTAAACGTATAATAGGAAGGTCCTCGGATGAAAAAGTAAAAGAGAGATGCTACTTCGCTCTGGTTAGGCCACACCTCGAATACGCCGCGAGCACTTGGGACCCTGGTCATAAAGATTTAACCAAAAAAATTAACAAAATACAAAGAAAAGCAGCACGCTTCGTTCAAAACTGCTACGAACGAACATATAGTGTTTCACAACTGTTAGAGGGATTAAGGTGGGAGCCCCTGGAGACTCGGAGGCTGCACGCTAGGCTTAGGCTGCTTGATAAATTCAGAACTGATATTTTTCAGAGAGACACAGAGAATATTATCATGACGCCTCACTACATTTCTACGTCTGACAGATGCGATAAAATAAGAGAAATACTCTGCCGAACTGATAGGTGCAAAAACTCGTTCTTTCCGCAGACAATAAGCGACCACAATAGACACTGAACTCCTCCAAATACACTCTCATAGGACATGTCTCCATTTCACCTCCAAAACTTTTACATATTTACACGGCTGGTGACCTAGCACCCCCTGCCATACGCCCATGCGGCGGCTCGCGGGGTAGTATGTAAATGTAGATAAGTGAAAGCCTTTTTATTCAACGTCATGAAAAAAGTTGTTCATCGTAATAATATCTTCTACCTATTATTTCATCCAAAATTCTTAAATGCCGGCAGTACGTCCAAAAAAACTTACACCTTTACACGGCTGGTGACCTAACACCCACTGCCAAACGCCCATGCGGCGGCTCGCGGGGTATAACGTAGATGCAGATGTAGATAATTTTGGCCAAGAACAAGACAGATATTTTAAAAATTCTGAACTGCATGACAAAACTATGAAGAAAAACAACGTAAATACTGATAGATAAAAATAAAATTCTCCAATAGCCGTAAAAATGGCACCACTCGTCAAACATGTACCACAAAAATACACTTACTGTGTTGGTTTGCGGGAAAGGGGATTCCACAGCAGGCACCAACCACAGCCTCTCCACCAGAATACCCTCCTGTGATGGTTTACGGGAATGTTACTTCCTCGCCAGTGACCAACACAGACACACACACACTCAACCCAGTTTGGGATCCTTTGCGAGGGCTAATGGGACCCTGATAAGGATGCCTGGGTTATAACCTGATATCCTTCATAGGGCTAATGGGACCCTACTAAGGATGCCTGGTTATTACCACAATCACACACACACGCACTCAAATCACTCACTCACAACACACAGACGGGCCCAGCTTCTGGGAGAAATCGCTCAAAAAGAGCGTGGTCAAAAGAAAAACACAGAAAAAAACGAGGGTGAGCGTCGGATACGCGTATTTCGGCCACAAGGTGGCCCTCTTCAGCGAGCTGAAGGGAAAAGCACTTGCAACACGAGGTTGTAAGTGAACGAAAGGGGAGGACAGCCAGGATTAAATACTGAAGGGACAGAAGGAGGGGGGGGGGGAGAAAACCATGACCAATGGGTGTTGAAGAGGGCAAAAAGCATTGGTGGAAAGTGGAGAAAGGGGGAGGGTGGTGGGACCGTAAGGGGAACGCGACAGTGGTTATGAAGGTCAACGATTACGAAGAAAAGCTTCGACATGTCCTTCAGGATGCGGCATATCGTCCTCTAAACCGTGACCCCACTGACTCCATAGTAAGAAAGACAATTGGACTCATTAAGAAAGCAGACTTCCCGGTAGAAACCAGAAGGAACCTTGTGCCACAAGCTCCGGTACCACCAAGGCTATACGGGCTGCCGAAAGTACATAAGAAGGAAATACCCTTAAGGCCCATTGTGAGTGCCATTGGCTCTCCCACTTATTAGGTACCTGGCCAAATATCTCACCGGATTATTAAATCCCTACGTGGGAACAGGTGAGCGTCACATAAAAAATTCGGCACAGTTTGTAATGAACCTACAAGATTTCCACCTGGCTCAAACGGACATCATGGTCAGCTTCGATGTCGTGTCCCTATTCACTCGCGTTCCATTGAAGGAAACGCTTGAACTCCTTGAAGCTCGTTTTGACAACAAGACAGTTAGCCTATTTCATCATGTACTAACATCAACATATTTCCTCTACAATCGGAAATTTTACGAACAAGTAGATGGAGTACCAATGGGATCACCACTCTCTCCTGCCATCGCAAATTTCTACATGGAAGCCTTCGAGGAAAAAGCCCTTGCATCAGCCACGCTTAAACCGAAGCGCTATTTCCGCTACGTAGATGATACCTTTATTGTCTGGTCACATGGACCCAAGGCTCTACAGAACTTCCTTAAACACATGAATGAACAACATCCAAACATTCAATTCACGATGGAGATAGAGAAAAACAACAGTTTACCCTTCCTTGATATTTTAATCCAACGAAAGGAGGACGGTACGCTAGGTCACCGAGTTTATCGGAAGCCAACGCACACAGACCTGTACCTTAATGGCCTAAGTCACCACCATCCATCTCAAAAAAGAGCTGTTATCTCTACCCTCCTGCACCGTGCAAACATTATAGCAGACAAGGAAAGCCTCCCACAAGAAATAGAACACCTACGGGAAACATTCCGCAGAAATGGGTATACGGAGAGAGAGATTTCGCTGGCCCTGAATAGAGCTAGGGCCGAGCGCAAGGAGAGCCGCGTTGAAAGTTTTCTCGATCCTGATGTGTCTCCAAGGGAGAAGAAACCCGTTGCAAGAGCTTGTCTTCCTTATGTTTCAACCGTCGCCGGGAAAATCTCTAGGATTCTCGCCAAACGAAATATACAAACCATCCACAAACCACCGAAAAAACTGCGTGGGGATTTAGTGCATGTGAAGGACGAATTGGGACTCAGAACACTTGGAGTTTACCGTATCCCATGTCAATGCGGGAAAGTATATATTGGAGAGACCGAACGCACGATAGACCCGAATAAAAGAGCACAGGAGGTGTATTAGACTTTTCCACCCAGAGAAATCTGCCCTGGCTGAGCATAGCTTATCAGAAGATCATATCATCTCCTTTGATGAAGCTCAAGTGGTCTCTAAGACACATATGTATTGGGATCGTCTCCTTAAAGAGGCCATTGAGATCAGGCTGGAGAAGAACACCTTAAATCGCGACTCTGGGTACTTACTAAGCAGGGAATGGAGACCGTTATTTCAAAAAATAACGGAAAGAAGAAGACAACAATGCCCCCCAGATTAAGTGGCTATATATACGCAGGAAGGAAGGCCTGCATCTCATTACTGCTCTGAGGACGATGGAAGTGTTATCCGTCGAAACGTTAGCAACAAAAAATCTTACTCGGCTAGAAGCCCGAGAATTTTTTATTCAAAGCAAAGAATATACTTGTGAAAGAGAGTGAGGAAAAATTAACTATTAGATCTAGAAGTGGAATATATTATGCACTTTAAAAATAGAATCACTGACGAGAGTTGTTCGTTAATGTGTTAATTTACAAGTTTGACAAAATGACATGTTTATCAAAGGAATAATTAAGAAACAAATAGTTATCCCGCATTAGGTTTTCGCGTGTTCAGGAAGTAAGCTGGTATAATGTTCATGATGATTGGATTATAATAACTCAGTAGTAATTTACACACTGTTTTAAATGCAAGCTGACTATGGTTTCGGCACTTTATGTCGTTTTCAATGTACATTTAGCGGCCATCGGCTTGTATATACCCCTGAGCCATAAGCTTAAAGGTAGGGGGATTGACGCGGGAGAGGATGAGGGAGGGGATGCAACAGAGTGGGAATTGATGGCAAAGCAACAATAAATACGCGATGTGGGGAACCGAACCAGAAAAATGAAAAGAGCATGTGGAGTTGAAGGTAAAAAAAAGCATAATTAGCGGTTCACCGGACGGGAAGGGAGGCTTCACTTTAAAAGAGGTGATTTCTAGGGAAGGTTCTTTGTTATTAGTATGAAAAATATCCATGTCAAAATTGATAACATGATTAAAACTGTATAGCAAAACAATATTTGACATCACTATTTATAAAAATTCTTCTGTTCTGTAACTCTATCCTTAAAATTTCGGACAGTTAGAACAACATACGTTATTTCTCAGTCCTCATATTTTAACGAATAGGATAATACTTAATAACATGGTGGGTTTGAATTAATTAGAGCGTGGAGATTGCTGGAGAGTTCTTTTATTCTCACCATCTTTGGTTAAGAATATTTCCACAAAGTAACGCCCGAAACTCGTTCACACATAGTCATTATATTGTCTGTACTATCATTGAGAGAAATCAGCCAAACCCCGGTACATGCTCCCGGGCGCCAAAAAAGAAATAAGCAAAAACGCAACAGTGAAAAGAATAGAGCAAGCAAAGAAGGCGTTCTAGTAGAAGCCCACTCACTCCTACAAAGACAAGTGAGGAAATAAGTAAGCATTTCATTTAAAACATATGGCACGAGCCGTTATAAAGCAGTAAAGCTCGCGCGGCTCCGCAGAAGAAAGAAGCCAAAGCCAGCGCCAAAGGAGAGCGCTTTAGATCAAACGGATGGAGGGAACTATCAATGAGGAAGTTCACACTACGAAAGAGCTGAGGAGATAACACGCCAAATGAAAACTCTTAAAGGTGGAGGAAACAAAGTCATCGGATATATTTTGAGCAATCATATCCTCTTCTAGTGAAAGTGAGATATCACTTTACGTATAAATTCAAGGAATTTTGTCAATATTTTAAGAAAAGTATCTCATATTTCCAAAGATGCCCCAGTATTAGGGCCTCACTGCACTACTTTCCGAGATATTTTCCCACAAATACGAGCCATTTCACGTGGGAAATGGTATTTGTGTGGACTCCAGACTAATGTAAATAATGAGGAATTCTTAACCCCTAGATTTCGTGAGAAACATAATAGGGTTTAGTTCGTAAGTGTTCTCCCCTACCTATTTGGAAGATATAATCATGTAATCACTGCTGTAACTTTTTCCAGAATCACAAAAAAAGCTTTTCGTCGTGAAGGAGTTTTATACGTGTCTCGTGAAAAAAATTAGTAAAGACTTAAGTAGATGTATGTATTTAATAACTGAGAAATTCAGTCATAAAAGTATATGATTGCACTATTAATATTTCAGTATTAACTTGATACTTCCAAAATTTGCTGGAATTCAAGCGTCAAATTCGAATACGGTCTTTATTATGACTAGGGAAAGATTTCGTTCAAACTACTCTCAGGCAATAATGGAAGGTTGATCGAAGAGGAATGATTCTCCGACTAGGCTAAGAACAGAATATATGAAGCAAAATTAAAGAGACGTCAAAGTGGGATGTAATAAAGCGATTCCTAAAAACAAAACCGGGTATAATGCTGCAGCCAAACTAAACTTCAGATATTTGTCAGCTGAGGATGAAAGAGGATAGATGGCTAGCTACCACCATTTAGTCCACCATCGATTACAATTAGAGGCACTTAAGCGAGCAAAAATCTCATGCCCCTTGGAGTTGACAGCAAAACAGAGGTAATTATCATCTTCAGGTGAAGCCATTTCCGCCATTTTGAGAGCCTCTGGATTACTATTATTGCTGTTTGAGATCGTGAGAAAAAACTGATATTTTAACGAAGAGTATTTGTTTCCTGTTTGAAACCGAAATATTTGCATACATGATATTAATTTTAATGACCATACCTGTGGCATAGGCACTCAAGAGTAGACGATGTGCTTTTCAATGCTCCCACATGACTATTTCTTCTTGAGATAAGTAGCAAGAGATGAAAATGTACTCACTTATAAACTTAGTCAATATTATCCCAATTTCTCAATAAGTGAGCATTAATGCACACCAAACCTGTAAGTAAATATGTTCATGCCAATAACGCTAATTGCAAGTCACGGTCACTCATAATGGTTAAAGCAGCTGCACCTTGGCTCAAGGCTGAGTATAGGCCTCTGGTGCTTTGATAACTCTACGGTATGCCCCGACCCGATGCGTCGCGACGGCTGATATAGTATTTCCCATTTGCACCCAAGTCAGAATCGGGATTCCACCGAAAAATCCCCCCTATGCTGCCATTGGAACCCAAATCCTCAGAGTGGGAAGCCGATTTTCATGCGCGCAGACGAATTCGATCACCCCAAAATATAATTCTGCGCTAACTTTTGTGTCGACTCCTCGCGAAACGACTACAACCTCTAGACTCACGGATGTTTCCTTGCCCGGAACTCGTGCAAAACCTTTCACATTTCGGATAGAAAACACCCAAATGAAGCTCTTGAGCGCCTATAAAACTCATAATATTCGAACGACGCGATGTTTATTGACTCAAGAGCGCCACTGAGGACTAAGAGTCGTCCGGCACTCGACTGCCCGGGCTGTAAAAAATTATATGCATATAATCCCTTCACTTCAGCATCGAAGAGGATTACGCCTCCTTTTACGCGCTCTCGATAAAAATAACTTTCGGGGTGGAGTGGCAATCATTCGCTCACTCTTCCTCATTCCGAGACTCCGGGAAACATTGGGAGTTGAGTGTTAAGCATTTTCCCCTCTTAAACACCCAACCCAACCCATCTGACTCCCACCACTTTCCCTCCCTTACCAATTCCCTGCCGACACAACTTCTTCACACATTCGAGGCGCCATGAAAATTGCTCGAAGACACACGCGATGCGATTTTCATTTTTATGGCGCGAAGGAGGGAAAGGATTCTAAGGCAGGGGATTCTGGTAATACTACAGTTAATTCTTAACTGCTCAGTCAAGGGTTCCGTGCGAGAGCCATGTCTTTCGATTTCAAATGTCCGTGGGTGAGAATTTCCTGAAGCGTATAGGGAGAGGAAAAGGGATCCATCGCCGCCAGAACGATAAACAGCGGACCCAGCTAGAATTGGGCGGCCATGCACGATTGGCTCTAAAATGGAATGGACCGGAGGACTTAAGAGCACCTCAACAAATGAGGAATGAGAAGGATCAATAAGGCGATGGTAATTACAGCAAGGGCGGAATGTTTATAACCAGGCCAAGGGCCAGTGAAATATTAAGTCAACCTTGCATAAATTTGCCTCTTTGTGTAAGTAGTTGCAGAATGATAAGTACAGTTTTTTCCATCTCCTCCGATTTACTTCCTTCAAAATTAAGCAGCAAAATCTTAAGAGCAAATATATTTTCTAATCTGAGTCATACACCAACTAGGAATGGCTTTAGGTTCTTCTTGCGAATGAATCCGACTTGGTTATGGTTAACAGTTACAATCCTGCATTAAACACTTTAAAAATAAAGAGCAAATCAGATAGATCCGATACCGTATCCCATAGTTTCAAGGAATATGCATTACATCCTGCTCAATGCTGGTTGCAGGAATAAGTGATAATTCATGAAATGACGTTTAAGATTTCCATTTTCCCTTCGAGGAAAAAAGATAATGCCACGCGAAGAAAATGTGAGCGGTTCCGGCAGAGTCAAATGGAAAGAAATGACGCAAATTAAAATTGGTGAAAGAAAGAAGGATATCATCGTTGGAAGGGAAATAGGCATCTCCGTTTCATCTTGAAGGTCCGTTACTGATCTTTGGAGAGAAGAGAAAGAGTTAAATGGAAAAAGGCGAGAAGGAAAGTGAGTTCAAGATGAATGAGAATGGGTAGACCACCGTGGGTTGAAAGGGGGAAACAGGGATATTGAGAGAGAGAAGAGAATAATGGGAGAGAGACGTGGATATAATAAGAGATAAAGTACGGAGAGAGGGTGGGGAAGGAGAAAAGGCTTTGGGGGAGGAATCCTCTGAAGAAGAAGAGAAGGAAGAGAACGAGAACGAAAGGGATTCGGAGCGAGAATCAAGGGTCGCGTTTCCGGGAGGAAAGAAAGATTCCATGAAGTATCCGAAATTTCAATTCCATATTCCGGGACGAAATCTAGATGACTATATATTTTAAGTGGGGTCGGATGGAAGA
This sequence comes from Ceriagrion tenellum, assembly GCA_963169105.1. NCBI lineage: Eukaryota > Metazoa > Arthropoda > Insecta > Odonata > Coenagrionidae > Ceriagrion > Ceriagrion tenellum. The sequence continues at coordinate 5,124,292 of OY720633.1, forward strand.
AGGGGTGAGACTGGGGATCTCGACGAGCAATGAAACTCGAGATTCCCCGGCGTTCTCGCATATCGTCTGCAGGGGGAGTTAGCCCTCGCCAGGGGTAATAGAGACACCCCCCTCCAAATTCCTTCCAACCACCCTATCTCTCCTAACAAGATCGGCAGAAAACATTCCCTTCCGAGCAATTTAAGCTGGCGCCCCTGCGGAATATGTATTCTCTGTCCCCAGTTCTGCTCCCATTTTACCCTAAACCTGACTCCTAACACTCCACCCACCCTCCCCCCTCATACTACTTCCTCTTTCATGCATATCGAAGACTTCCCGAAGAAAACCCACCCTGTTAAAGATAAAGCGCGATGGCTTTTATCTGCGGCCAATTCCGTTCGTTATGACCTCGCTCGGGAATATTGAATCTCAATATCACTCTTCGCACCGCCGCCCGTATCCCCCCCTCCCATTTCTCAGATGCGGAGTCGAGATGGAGTAGTATCCTGGACCAATTCATTCGACAGTTAATACCTACCACAACCCAAAGCGTCACCAATAGTCACATCAGCCGAGAGGCACTCACACATTGAAGATCCTATTACCCTTGGCCGCTCGCAAAAGAGCTGGGCTGTATCGAGATGTGGGGTTGGAAATCGGAGGTTTTTAGGGGAGTGGTCTCCCAGGGTGGAATCAAGTATTTTCAACTCCACACCTCTGCCGCATGTCTGCCATTCTACGCATTAGATGGAGTCATGTAAGGTGACGTAGAAATGAGGCGTAAAATAATTTTCATATTTAAAAATAGGAATAAATTCATATGTAAATATAAAACTTGAACATATCACGGAAAACTTTTCGAAATCTGATCTAAGTCATCTGAGTTAAAAATCATAAGACGTTCTAGAAATACTTTTATTCCACAGAAAATTGAATTATTTGTTTTGATCATAGTTCTTTTAAAAAGACCATTCTTTTGAATAGCACCAGGCTTTAAATATCTCGGAAAATTTCCCATCGGCCTCTAGTCCTGAGAATTAGTTAAATTTATTTATCATAAAGTTAAATTTGAACAAGACCGGGGTGACTAAAATAGCACACTGCATCCCATATTTTGGCATATATTTGTGGAATATTTCGGCTCATGTTGGACCAATCTTTCGGTTGTTTTCAGAAAATGACATGATATACAACCCATTGTCATTAATGCTCTGTGTTTGCTGAAGATTTGCTTTCGTACAATATACCCCATCATACCCCACATACCATTCTCTATCGGGGAAGGTAAAGTCAGAGAACTCAGTTATGTTGTTAGGAAACTAGTTCTATTTTAATGATCTATATCACAATGTCCACCATTAGCAAACTTCTTCCCCTTGCGCTAAGGTCATCAATTCCTTCGCCCTCCCTTATCCAAAATGTTTCCTAGTGTTTCTCCTCTAAAAAGTCTCTTCCACCACATTCACCCGAGTCTTCCTCGGTCCACCCATTCCTCACTCACAATATTCACTCAACTATTGCATTCCAATTTTTTTATTCGAATTTAATTAATTCTCTAAAAGATCGCATACCAAACACATTCCTTTTAAATATATAGATTTCTACATCAACCAACCAACATTCTATTATGACTAACTCAATTCAACAATATCCGCCCCCCGCGATGATCAAAAAACATTTATAACAAAATCGTTTAATAAAAAACAAGACGTCCTGTCCATCGAGGACATGAGATACATTTTTACCGATATATACATTACAGGCAATATGAATACAAGCTTCCTGATTAATCGTGTGATTGAATATTCAATAGTCGATTAATTATTGGAGGAGCTACTGCTCAATTCGGTCACCTCTCAAAAGATTTCAACATTTTTCTGACGATTCTGAGTTAGCCAGACGGAAGCAAACGTTATTTGATCCAACTGAACAAACTTAATTCAATTTTTACATAACATTACAATGAAAGCAGTAAATGTAGCTCCCCGCAACTGGCTCCCCACCCCTTCCACTCGGCTTCTCTCGGCCGCTCGCGCGATAATACCTATTTTAGCGTTTTTCATCTATTTTAACGCATCTAATACCATAGTAAGGATAAATGGATGGTAGTGCATTTAGTCTACTTTCGAATTCCGTTTTGAAAATTTCATACGGACCGTTTCTCGAGCAAATAAACAATATATTTTCATTGGGGCCATTAGTTTCTATTATTATATCTTACAATTAAAGTTATTGCATGGATATGCAATGGATAAACTGATGGTGGCCCCATGACGTGGCAGCCAGTGAACAGTAAACCTTAGGGGCTACCCAAATGCTTCATTGGCTACCATATGTTCCTATCATGTAAAACTTTTGGAAACAATTAAATGTATTAAAATGCAAGATGTTGAATAAAATAATGCACTATTCAATTGTGCAAAAACTACTTATCCGACATCACCCATCTCCCACTCAAGTTATTTTCACATTTCTCAGACAATTATTGCACTCCCCTTGGTAGACCGAATTGCGCTAACTTTTCGTTCGCGGAAGGATAGCGCAAGAAAAAATGCAGCGAAATGACACCTCAAATAGTTATTGCAACCTCGCGACTATAATTGGGTTTAAAAGATGAGTGGAGTGTGTTACTAAACCCACCCAAGTGTATCTATTCTATTAATTATCCGCAGAAAGTGGAATCCGCCGGGTGGCAATTGAGAAATTCGGGCTCGGTCCAGCCCTTCCACGTTTGCGTGGAGCGTTGTTGCGCAAACGATACTGGCTTTCCGAGAAGTCCATCGACGTCAAATGGCCATGGATATTGTGTGCGGCCCTTGGCCAGGCCCATGACTACGTGTGCATCCTAAGGGATTTTGGAGCCCACCAGGTGAATTTCTCTCGATACCCGGTGTCCTGACCAGCTGTCAACTCATTGCCTCCACTGTCGACGAGCTAAAACGAAAAAGTATTTCAAAGTCAATGGAGTAACTTTGGAAGCAATTGTTTCGGTATTGAAGTGCTGCGTTGCACTCAACGAGAGGAAAACACACGAAGGGGGGGAGGGGAAGGTGCCATCAGTTGTTCGAGAGTAGGGAAATATATATATTTTATTGTCCTAGGACACCAGCAAGCACTAATAACATTCAAAAATACAGCGATAAGATACGAGAGCTCTTTAATCACATAATCAATTAGGTTGAAAAAGCGGATAATTAAAAATAATAATTACTTTATGAAAATCTATGGCATGAATATGTCGTATTGTACCCTTTCCTATACAAAAGGATGATGAAAAAAAATCTTTTTTTCAAGCATAAAGTTAAATATAATATTTGATGTCCTTGGGAATACTGTTCCCTAGCCTTGCCCTGACAAAACGCAAAGACTTTTGCTACGTAGTACTTCCATGTTGAGGGGTGATAAATGTGGTCGGAAACCATTGCGGTCGTTACATTGGACTTAATCCCCAGAAGGAAAAAATTACATCAAATACCCAGGTCGTTCACGTTTAATAATACAATACGAAAACTAACCAAGCAAGTATTTTTCTCTAATTCCCAGAGAGCACGTGCCTCACCCATACATACCTCATTAGAGAAGTGAAGGCGCCACTACTCTGCGATAGTAGCCACTGCGCTTGCATAAGTGTAACTAGAAACTTCCTCAATTAATGTAGGAACTAAAGAGCGTTCTGCCTGCAGTAAGGTAGGCATCAATGAAGACCTAGAACACATTATAGCGCAGCGGTTCCCAACCCGTGATACTTGTACCCTGAGGAGTAATAGCGTAGGCAATTTAGTGGTACGCGAAATAAGTTTAATGACAGCTGAGGCAGATTCATAATGGCAGCCATAGTATAAGTAATAAGCATTTTTATCATATAATAGGAGTTAAACGTAGGGAAGTGGGCGACCTAGAAGTACGTGTTTCAAGAGAAGTTGGGAATCGTAGTTAATGGGAAACCCTAATTTTTGCAATCTGACTAATTTTATATGTACTTACAAAAAACGGCTCTCAAATTTACCATAGTGTCTTCAGTTATTAAGATGTGTCCACGTAAAAGTTACTTAAAAGTCATTTTTTTCATATCCTTACTACCTTTAGCAATTATGTCCCCTCATTGACAAGAACAACAAAATCCTACCTTTCCACAATACCACTGACCTTGAAATCGCCAAGTGTTCGATGTAAAAATAGGTAACATATGGTAAAATTGAGTACTTTTCCATTTATTATATGGATAATAAAAGAGCTAGTCACAAAAACCAAAAACGTTTTAGATATCATATAAAAATATTTTGGCACTATATCATATAATTCATTCAACTATCATTATAAAACTGCAACAAATAATGTCAAAACTCGGTAATTCAGTAGAGAGGGCGCTATAGTCGGCAACTGTAGCAGAAAAAAAGTGCTCAGTAAGAATTTATTTGTTGAATTATCAGCACATTTGTTTAACATACTTTGTTATTTAATACTAAGGTATGTCATCATGAAAGGAATTTCCTTTTAAATAAACCAAAAAAGTGTTGAACCGATCATAGGCATTGACTAATAACGTCACGGTGAAACCTCTTATTTCATACTATAAATGAGTTTTGATTATCATCATCTGTTTTCGTGAATCATGAGTTTGGAAAGATCTTCATCACCTTCGATATGCGACCTTAGAAACCATGTTCACTAGAAAAAGGTGGATAGTCGTGAATACTGGCCTGAAAGATATCTGGTTAGGGAATGAAGGTGGTTGGGGCTGATTTGGAATGAAAAAAGAGAGAGATGGGAGGTATGTGATAGTCTAGGAGGAGGAGGGACGAGAGAGGAACACGAGTTCCCACGAGACGTCCGCCACGGCAACCGTCATTTCTTCCTCAATATTATTGTCCCCCGCTTTTCGGATTCGAGAGAGAGAGAGAAGGGGGAGAGGGTTTGCACCCCTACTCTCTGCGCTAACCCCTAAAAACCTTCCACACTAACCCCCAAGGAGAGAGGGAGGGAGAGAGTTTGAAGAGAAAAATGGATACAAAAAGGGCGCCACACACTTCTTGAAGTGCAAGAGACCTTCCCCGTCAACATTTTCCCCCTACTCTCCATCCCCTGCCACCCTCCTCCCAAACCGGAGCTCACACAATGGAACGCCGCTGTGAATTCGAATCATAAGATCGAATACAGGATGGGGGTTAAAGGGGGGAGGGGTGAGCCTTAAAAGATCGCTTCACATGCCACCGACGTCTGCCTCCCTCCCTCCCGGTATCTCAAGAGCTCAGGCTCCGGCATGGGTGTGAGGGTTGCAAGTGTATGTGACGCCGTGTATGTGCGGTTGGAAACGGGAGGCGTATGGGGGGGAGGGAGTGAGAGGAGGGGGCTTTTGCGTACTCGTAGAATTGGGGGGTGGGAGCGCATTTGAGGGGGGTTTTGGTGTTGTGCAGCGGGGAGGGAGGACTACCCACGACGTCGGAATCAGATACAACGGAGCGCGGAGATGATCGAAGCGGTGGTCTCCGTTTCCCCTTCGGTGTGGAGGAAGTGAGCGGGGAAGTAGAAGCCCCCCCTTGTATGTTACCTGTCGACGCTACGACGACTCCACCCTCCCGCCCCCCACACCCATGTTGTCGTCATCTACTTGGGCGAGCAGAATCTCGGCCTGCGGTCGGTCATTGAACGCGCGTTCGTCGAATTCTGCACTCCGTTTTCTCCCGACGAGGAAAAGTGAAAATCGCCGATTCTCAGGAAAAATGAGGCATCCGCACTAACCCTCTGGTTAATCGAGAGATGACAGCGAGAGAAAGTATCCCCAGTCACGGGGACAGAACACGACACGATCTCTCACACTCAAGGAGCTTTGAGCGAATATTTCCCTTGTAGAAATAGACACCACTGAAATTTAATTTTTTTGTCGAAGCAGCTGTGAGATGGGTAAAGTACATGTATAGCATTTATGACGCACAAAAGTCGTTTAAAGAAATAAAATACCCTATTATTAACTAAAAATATAACCAACTGATGTCAGGGGTATCCCCATAGAAGACATGCTGGCCTTCAGCAAGGCCATCAGTTTCTTTGGGTAATACGAATAAGGTAGTCAGCACAATGGACCAATAGGTCAATAGGTTCCTCAGGTCCCCCTCGGGGGACCTCCACTGCAATTCAATCTAATCTAATCTAACTACAAATATATGTATAGAGCGCAAATTTGACTCATTTACATTACTTTTTACATACTAATTTGACTCACCTACATAAACGAAGATTTCTTTAAGATTCCGTAATTATACTGCGGAAAGCGATTGATTGAATTTCATAAATAGTTGAGAATTAATAAAAACTACACAATGTCAAATTTCAAGCCAGATATATGCCTTTAAAATACCTCATGTTTGAAGCGGAATCTCTTTTTTCTGTACATTATTGTCACAAAGTTCGTTGGAGAGCGATAGTCGCGCAATCGCTGGGATAAACTATAGCCACATGAGGTGGTATGAATTCTCCCAGCAATTTTGAACCTAGGACATTGATACTAATTTTACTTCACCAAATATTCAACTTCCTAAGTGTTCCAATTTTTTTGACCACATAAGCACCAGAATAGGGCTTTTAGGTTTTGATGTAAGACACCGTCACTGGCTCTACTTGGCCCATTAGGGACCGAATAAATTCAATAAAAAATATTTAAAAATTTTCATTCAGAATGAAACTAGGACACATGCAGAGTGCAAGCGGGAAAGAAATTTGACCCTAATATTTTTATTTTTACAATAAAACTATGTGGCAAACAAAAATCATTTTAATAAGCTGCATTTCTTTAATAGTTTTTACATATGTTCTTGGGATTTTCTGTGTCTGAGCATCCCTATTTTATAATTGAAAGAGTTTTGTAAAAACGAACACATATACAGTTAAAAAATAGTCATAAAATCTAGCTCATCTATTCGGAGAACTGAAATTTGGCGACTCATGGACGACGATTGGAACTATTACAGAGACTTTCCATTCTTTACTTCATTAATACGGATTTTTCGTTCAATAATCTTTAGTTGCGATAAAATACGTCAATTTGCAATAAAATTATCAATTGATATTACTACATAAAACTTTTGAAGTTTATCTTCAACCGTTACCATATGGTAGTCCATATTGAGTTAATGTAATTGATCCGTTGTGTCACACTTCTCGGTTTTCATTATTTCCCTTAAATTTATCTGCGGAATTCGTAATGTTTATTTTATTTTGGAGAATATTGTTAAATCGTAGAGTACCACATTTGTTATTTCCAAGGCTAAAAAAATTGACGAAGTTTAATATTCATATTTTACTTCATTTTCCGGCCCGAAATTGTTGTCATTAATTCACTATTTACTAATAAATCATCAGTAACAGTAGCTTTTTTTTAGATTTTACGAAGAAGTGGTTCCAGGTTAGCTGAGCCAAAAATCGAGGATTGTTATTTCCTAGTTAAATTATTTTCTGAAATATTCAATAATAAAGCTGGATAGTTTTTTTATTATTTTTTCAAAGATATTTGTCATGAACAAAATCCTCGGACAAACACAGATGAATCTCGTTGCAGCAAAAATCGCCGTTAGCGTAATACTATTAAAGAGTGGTTCAGCCGTGACAGTGGTTGATCCCATTGCCTTAATGCAGCCCGACATATCTGGGTGAGGCAGTGTGCATAGACTATTGCGACATGCGCCTAAAACTGCTTAAGGGCTAACGGTCCTAAGAGACTGGTTCAGCCAACAAATTTTGAGCTTTCAGCGTCCTGTACGAAATGATTGCTTAGTCGGTCGCCTCTACTACTAATATTCCCCTTCCAAATGTCTCAGACAAAATATTTCTCGGTCTACACCACCTAAAAATACGCATTCATCCGTTTAATTATTTGGTTCTCTCCATTCTCATGACATGATTAGGGCAGTGAAGCACTATCCTTACTTAATTGCCCATTACCAGGACATTTGCCGACTGTGGTAGACAAACAGTCCAATGCTTGAGAGTTCTATAACTTTTTCGCTGGGCTTTTTATTATATGGTCAAAAGTTATTAGTTAAGCAGTCATTGCTACGCCAAAGAACATTTGGAAGGTTTTACAGTTTGGAAGGTCATGGAATTACCTATCCATAAAAAATATTTGGGAAATAGGAGGAAAAACTTTATTGCAGACCCTTGGAAAAATGCATCACTTCATTAAAGCGTCGCCATTTTTTTCGCTGCTGGAGTAAAATACCAAACATAAAGCTTAATTCTCCGTTATTCTTCTCGGTAGATTGGAGTTTTTGTCATAGTTTAAAAAATTTGACTAAATTTAATGAAGGGAGGTTAGCAATCTATTTCATTTCCGGTTCATCGTTGTGCTCAAAGTGGCTGAATGCAGACAAAACCAATCAATAACGTAATTTTAACTTTCCTATTTTTTATACGTAATTTTGCTGTAATTTGAACTAGACGTCATGGGATGAATTTTCAACATTCGTTTCATTTATGTGTAATTACTGCGTGATTAAAAACATAACTAATCTCGGAAAAGTCACACATTTCATTGCCTACATTTTGCTGTTTTTGCAGTTATTGCGTGCAGTATTTCCTAGTATTGTTGATAGTTCTGGCAATTAATATGGATATTTTATTTCAGAGAACAAAATCTTGCTCATTCATTGACTCATGTTTGGCTGCATGGGACTCCGGAGTGTACGTGAATCCAGGCGCCCCCACAAGTAAACCCGCTCGCAAGTGTCAGTCCGCCGTGTCGGATTAAATATTTAAAGGAGCAACGGGACGAATTTTTAAAGGCGGAGTGGAGAGGTAGCAGGAGGGGTATGGGTTGGGATCCCACCCACTCCCTTGGGAGAAAGGGAGAGCCACTCCTTCCATGACCAAGCCACCCCATCTACGGCACCCGACTTCCCGCCCGCACAAATGTTCTCCCGAGTAAAATATTGACTCGGAATTTGTTTTATTTTTTCATTCCAACGCACCTCCAAGCAATCTACTACGGGGGTGAGCAGGACTGGAAGGGTGACAGGCAAAACCCAGCGAAGGAAAATTAGGACAGCGTGGACCAGTTGTCGAAACAACAATTGTAGTGATGATTCAGTGCTGTGGTTCTCTACGGGGACGATGTAAGCAATGACGGAATGAGCACCCCAGAGTGCACCGGGGAGCATAAACTCCTAAGCAATCATCACGAAAAGAATCAAAGTACAAACATTCTAACTTCCGTGTATCGAGAATATTTTTCGTTCATATATCTCTATTTCTGACCAGTTAGCGTGCAGTCGGCGCATGTATCTCTATTTCTGCCCAGTCGACACTTGTGTCAATATTTTCCTGATAAATTAAAGAGCCTTAACACACCATCAAATCAAATCATATTGTTTGATTCGGAGACAGGATATCGGCCACTGAATTAAATGAAATCACTTATCATCCGTTGCGAGTAATACATGGATTCAAAGATAAATTGAATACCAACACTTCATGATAGGATAAGAATAGAATCAAATCCAAATGGCGTCAAACAGAATTTGTTACATTCAAAAGAACAAGAAAACAACCAAGGACATATCTCCACCCGGCCAAGTCACACAACAATATATTCCTGAATAGGCAATAGAAACCTCCAAACCATTCATGATCGTGTTATCGTTCCGTAGCGTCAAATTGTCCGCGCAACTCCCAGGCCACCTTCCACAGGCATCCCAAGAGAGACTCAATTCAATCTTGCTCCTGTCAATGAAATGTGCTTCTTTCCATCCGCACCTCTACGTACGTATATGATAGTGAATAGACAGTGCGCGCAGCCAAAAGAGAGTTCTTAAGAATGTTAAGAAAATGAGCTCTGTTGTATCAAATTGCAATAAAAAATATTGCAACATAAAAAATATGCTGTGTACTGCGTAAAATACCATTATTAACAGAAGTATTTAACGTTCCAATGAAAACCACAATTAGCCATACACAAATATTAATAGGAAAATATAATATGTAGAACATAAGATAATAAAAATCTTTGTTAGCTCAATGCAAAACTATCCTATCTATCCTCTTGTCCTACACCTTAGAAGGAGCTACTTCTGCATTTAAATCCTGCCAACCGCATGCTACATTAAATTACACCGTAAATGAATATTAGACGGTGGCTTTAGACGGACTTTGGCAAACAAGACGGAGAGGGAAACGGCAAATATGTGCTGTCAATCCTAAGAGGAATAACCAGTAGCGTAGCCAGGGGAGGGGCAGGGAGGGCGACTGCCCCCCCGCCCCCTGTGGTCTGGCTCCCCTAAGTCTGAGAATATTTCCACTCTTAAGTGCCAAATACGTGCGTGAATCAATTTCATAACTTAACTATCAACAATAAATTCTACAAGGCCTACAAGTTTGGATAGTATATCACGAGAACAATAATACAGTGAAAGTATGTTTAGTAAACTGGTGAATTTATGAGTCTGCGCCCCCTAAAAATTTTGCCCCCCTTTCCCCCCGCCCCCTCCGGTGCCCCCAAGACCCGCAACCTGGCTATACCACTGGGAATAATGCAAACAGATGCAATGATGACCCTTTTCCTGTTTTCTTCAAAACATCAAAGGACTATGGTGGCTGATAAATTGGAAACACCTCAGAGATACTTTCATCATTGTATCGATTTAAGAATATCTTAATGTGAATGCTTAACGATTTATTTGGATCAAATTCACCATAAGTTATCGTGTAGCTGAATTTTTATAATTGTAAGAAATTGTAAGAAATTAATTATCACCCTTTGATTGATTGGACAGATTCCCGAGACTCTTGGCAATTAAATATTTATCTGTAATCAGATAATTATTACCATTGATAATTATGTCATTAAAAATCTGTATTTTATTGGAGTAATCATTTTACTAGTATTGTGAAGTCAGTAAAATCGACACCGAAATTTTAATGAGCTAAAAAGACCTACTTAAAAAATAATATTCCTTCCGATGCGGAATGGTCCTCAGATCATGCGATTACTATTTTCAGCTTTACGTAACCTAAGACTATGCTGATATCGCCAAAAATACAGAAAAATGAATTTTTATATCAGCAAAATGCAAAATAAAATGGCAATATTTCATCCTCTTCGTTTCACAATATCATGAATATATATGTATAATACATATACCGTATTCGTAAGACGCATGAATAACAAAAAAGAATTAAATTACAATTATTTTGATATTGTTCCATCAGCAGTAGTTGGAAAACATGCAGATAACTTTTCTAAAAATTTTCTATCATTACCGGTTATTTCTATCATTGGCCGGTAAAATTAGGTATCAATATTTATTTTTGTGCAATGGGTTGACGCCGAAAAGATGGAGTAAAGTGCACTATATTTTTGTGGTTTTACTTTCTTCCTAAAATTTAACATTTATGCACAAAGCCCTCCATAATACCTAGTAGACTAAATCGGAAGTATTACGGTTTAGCGAGCGGCATACATACGAGCGATATAAAACAAAAGTGAGCACACCAAAATATATTTCCAGGGCATACGGAAATGTTTGACAGTCGCAAACCGATCTAACATGGCGTAGGTATAGTATTGTTATGACTGTAAAGTGTGGTAGGCATTTTCCATAGAGAGAAATTTTAATTACGTTACTTGGCGCACCAATTGGGGCACCATTGGCTGGGGAAACACTTGAGGAACGAGGAATATTGGAGAGGGAAGAGGGAGGGGGAAACAAAATCAAGAGAAAGAATAAAAATAAATATTCGGAAAGGATAAAAATGATATTCGGAAAAAATAAAAATGAAACTGAAATCCACGAAAGGCAGTAAAATGCTCGCCCAGCACGTGGGCATGAGGGGAGGAGGAGGCAAAGACACAGCAACACTGTATCCACAGAACTGTGCACCGCGCGAGGGTTACAGTGGGCTACGATCGCATCAAACATCCAAAACTAGACCAAGCCATCTTGACAAAAACTATTTTTTAAATACCCTGTTGCAAATATTTCCTATGAATTTATAAAAGCAAATAAATTTTCCAGAAGTCCCATAACCTTATGGGGTAACTAAACGGATAATAAATATAATTCTCTCTCGTTAGCTATCTTCGAAACCAAAGTCCTGAAACTCAGATGAGTACACTTGAAAAGCTAAGATAAGGAAGATTATAATAGTTTTCCGTACCTAAGATCATTCTCTAAACTTTTGCTTGAAATAAATAAAAATCAAAGAGAACGCCATTTTTGCGGAAATTAAGATTTGAGAGGTGGACAAAAGCTTCCCAGGCTCAAGAAGAAACCTCCATTCATTGGATTCTTCTTATAATGAGCTTCATTATGGTATTCATCATTTCCCCATTAAAGATGATATGTTAATGGATCATTTAAAATATTAATCATCATATTCAAATGACCTTTTATTTTTTAAATCCGGTCTTTGGTATCTTTAGGTGGATAAGGTTCAATGCTTGTGGCTATTCATACGCAACATAGCTATTCCTACGCATAGTGCTTTTGTTTCTTCGTTTAACAATTTTCTAGAATAAATCGAATTCAAGGTAAAAGAGGGATGGAAGAATATTACTTTCTGGGAACTCATCACGATCCTTTCAGATGATAAGCAAGATTAATTGATAAACAAAAACCGGCCTTAACGGACTCAATAATTCATGTCGTCTCCAGTAATCACCAACGCTCCCACAAATGGGCCTTTCACGCAATGATACATCTATGTGCCAACGAATTTCGACAAGTAGCTAAATACCATCTAACCACTGGTCACAAAAAATGGCTACGTAAGCGATTTTCTTATTAAGGAGTTATGTACAATAACGATTAATCATGTTAAATCAATGGGGTCTCCTATGACAAATGAAACGAGACTGGTCATAAAAGTGGGAGGGCAGAATTTGGAACAGGTGGAATAATGTAACGACTGGGTAGTAAGTGGAAAGAACATGGGCAAAGTATCCAGAAGGAGAAATGCCGTAGCGAGAGAGGCGATCAGCAATAAGAAAGAGCTAATGACAGAGCTCTCGTGTATTAACGTAAATAAAATGCTGTCGAAGATTTAATACAGAGTAACGTTTTTCGACAATAGTAACAAGAGTGAAGTTAACGCCCTAAACCACAGTCTAAATAAACAGTCATCTCGGCAAGCCGAAAAATGGAAAGAAGTAGGCTGAAAGGACGCAAGTCAAAATAAGTATTGTCCTTGAATAGAAAGACAGTCAAAGTGACATTTAATATGGAAGTATATTTATTTTGATTTTTAAAGAATGAGTGATGTAATTAAATTGTAATACGCTCGAATTAATAAGCACACACACTCTTGTTTGACTAATATGGTAGCAAGTTTGAAACTCAAGGCGGGAGGCACTCGTAGGTAATGGGAATTATGTGTGAAGTACATAACTACCAAGTAACTTTAGCATAGTAACATCCAAATATAACATATTAGCTAATACAGCACCGCTCCTGTTTCGAGTTTTATGAGATAAATGCGTTAGATTCGCTTGAAAAGAAGCCAAAAAAGGCGGCGGTAATTTTTACTGTGCAATACGATGCAAAAACTCGACCAGGATGATCAGTTTACGATTTCCTCGCATTCCATCCGATCCGAAACGAGGGAGACTGTGGTTGGAGCGCGCCGGCAGAATGGATTATCTACATCACGATCCGGTCAAGTGGAATAAATGCTACAGACTTTGTAATGTTTTGATTTTTTACAAGAGCATTAACAATGTTACTTCTTGTGATTGCTCATTCTATATTCCACAATCCTTCAAGAGAAAGGTATTTTGAAGTCTAATGGGTATGCTTATGATAACTGATGATTAAGTTCTTTGCAAAATTTTGAATGATAATGCATACTGTTTATGAAATAATTTGATAAATTGTTTAGATTAACATCATAGCAACAGAAATGTACAAAGGTAAATAAGGTTCCTTAGTAAAATAAAAAATATTCAACTTTAATCTCAAAAAAATATTTATTTAGTGAAATCACCATTAACTTCATCCTTACGAAGCCTATTCTGAGTTTTAATACAGAGGAATCTAAAATATATCTAATAAACACACTCTTTGCTTGGAAAAAGCAGCAATCGCTCCTCTTACTCGAGTCATAAACGCGGGATAATTTTTAATATTACGCTTAAGCGAAGTTGCCACGATTCTTTCCATGCTAAGGTAAATTTGGCAACGCTGAGGCGCTGCTGGAGGGAGTGGGTGCTGCGGAAAGCGATTTCCCATGGGTCTTATGGGAGTGAGGTGACTGTTTAGTTAGACTGTGCCCTAAACTATGGTTCGTGAGACGGAACGTATTCATGAATTCATAATAATGTTTCTACAGGCGAACGGCCCATCGTCATCAGGAACCCTCCATCCATGGACCTCTTACCTCAACCACTCATCAGGAAAGAAGCCTCCCTCCAGCCTACCCTTCCGAGGAGAAACAAATAAAAACAGCAACCGTTACATTTTCCCTTTAGAATAGACTAGCAAAGGTACCCGTTGAAATTCAACGGGGGATGAAAGAAAGACAGGGCATATAAGTTGTAGGTTCGAGTCACTCATGAGGTGTATTTTTTTTCTAGGAAAATCAGCTATAATTTTAGTTTTATATTTTAATTCAGCAGATGAAAACTGCATTATATTATGCTTTCGAGTTTAAGATATTCTTTTGCAGTAATATATAGAAATTAAACTACAGGCCATTTGCATTCCAGAGGCTAGTCGATATATATAACATCGTGGCATTCTCTTGTTTTAGTCAGAAATAATTTGTTTTATTTTTTTATTCAGCAGATGAAAACCGCATTACATTATGTTCACTGAGTTTTAACATTCTTTTGTAGTAACATATGGAAACCAAACTACAGGTTATTTGCATTCCAGAGGCTTTCCGCATTAATATAGCATCCAAGCATTCTCCTGAGTTAGGTTGGTTCCAACTAAAATTGGTCCACTTAAAATGAATCTTGCCAATTTTAGGCAAAAATATCCCTCATAATATCGTAATCAGCAACACTTCAGTATACGGCCTAGATTTCCACTGTAATACCTATCTCTAGATATAAAACCCAGTCGCCATTGTAAAGGTCCCATTTCCCTTCTAAAGCTAATGCTAATTCCACGATTATCAAGGAAATATCCTATTGTACAGAAGTAAAAATCATGATTTTGACATTAAAAACGCGATTTCTAGGAAAATTTAATTCATATAAGAAAATTAAATGAAAAAATAAGAAACTACAATCTTTTTTCTCTCTAATGGCGAAAACTATAGCCTTCTATCTTTAGTAGAACTAATTAAAATATGAAAAAAGAGAAACCTCTGCAGTTGAACCAAAATGTTTAGACTTGAGATTTTCAAACACATAAAACACCAGACGGCCCAATACGTTGCCCTTGGGGCCCAGGGACCTTCCTTATAGTCTAAATTTCCTTAAAAAAAGCTTTACTGATCCCATGAGTGAAAATTTCACTAAAATCGGTTCACTCGTTCAATACTTATGAGGCTTTTAAGAAAGCATTCTTTTGGGACCTTGGGCCCTCTGGGGCCCCAGCGTGACTAACGACCCCATGACTGTTGTACATTCAGTATAGGTATATTTTACGTGTTTCTAATTCAGGCAAGAATTATCGTCCAGGGCCAATTTTTTGCTATAAAAGGGCCCACTTCAGGGCCTTTTAGGGCCCCAAGGCCCTTGCTCTACAGTCTATGCGTGAAGCAGATATATCAAGTATCTTCCTGCCAAATTTTGTTTCAATCGATTCAGTGGTTTATGAGTGATTGACTAACAGACAGACAGACACCACTAGATTTTTATAGATAAGTAATTATATGTATTTGGAAGTATAGAAGTTCAGAGTAGAAATGCAAAAGCAAGTTTTGTCACTGATTCGAAGAAAAATCTGCAACACATGTCATTTCAAAGGAGCAAAAGATATTGCGGAGGCGAATTTGCGCTCGTGTATAAATGCAGACGCCCGCATCCGAGAAAACATTCGTAAAAACGCACCAATAGCGTATATCACCGTGATGGTACACGCGCTCCCTTTGCACTTACCAGATGATGATTCCACCTCCAATTCCGGCCGGACCATTATCAAATGATCTCTATTTTCCGTATCCATCCTTAACCTTTCCAACTCGACGGCGGTTGATGATCGAAAAGAATACATTCGCGAGTGTTTTCGTGGAAAACAGCGCGGGAACTTCATTCTTCCTCTCTAGTCCCTCCGACAATTCCCCTTCTCAGACCTCCACGGAGCAATATCCGGCAACATCCCCCCAATTGCATCTCAGGGGCACGGGCAGGGTCCGAGAGCGAACCAGATGATCGTTCGAGTTCCTCCTCTCGCCCCGTTTGCGCCACAACGAGGTTTCTTCCTTTAGGAGGGCACTTCAACGGAAAGAAGGAAAAAAATGAAGGGAGAGAATGCGGCGGAAAGGGGAGGAATCTTAGAGGGGGATGTGCTATGGAAGGAGAGTCGTAAAAATGCCGGCGCTGGAAATACGAAAAGATGACGAGAGATTGAGCCTCCGTGGAGGCCAATTGGGGAGTGGGGGGCTGGGAGGGAAGGGGTCATATGAGAGGGTGGTTGTGCGTTGGGAGAGGGGTGTGGTCAGATGGAGGAGGAGGAAAGACGTCCCAGGATTTGAAGGAAGAACGCTCCACACGCGCCCAATTACATTTCCTCTGGAAAGAGGGCAGCACAAACGATGTCTCCTTGACGACACTTCAATTTTCATCCTCCGTCCGCCACAAGACTCTTGTTGGAGGGAGGGAGGCAGACGGAGAAGAGAATTGAAGGGGAGAGCGCGAGTTGAGCGTTCCTAGGCAACAATCCTAGACCTTCCCCTTCTTCTTCCCCCCCATCCCGATTCGCCTCCCCCTTCCATCACACGCTTCATGCATCTTCGCTGTTATCACTCCGGCTGTAAAAGGCGTGAAGACCGTTTCACACAACACTTAATCCAGCGCAAGTTCGAGGATACTCGTGGCATGATATCTTTCCAGTATTTCGTGACGTAGGACCTGCATGTAGCCCAACGAAAATAATCGCTTTCATTATTGGTGAGCTACTTAAATTCATCACTGATGCGATACTAGTCGCCTATTATCTCTTAGAAGGATCTATTTGCCTTTGATGTTTCACGTAAGCTTTTACAGATGAGGAGCGATATACACTTTCTGAAACTAGATCTCTATTCCACATTCTAACTAACTCTATTCCACATTTTGGCTTTTAGTCATAGTCCGGATACGAAATCGACAACTCAAAATTGTCCCAACAGCTGTTTTGGATGCCTGCTGTACTGATTGTTTTAAGTAATTTTTGTACACAGGTGTTAGGTCATGAATGAAAATGTCGCTACCCTGCCAGTACTCCTTTAATGACCATGTGAAACCTTCATTATTCTTAAAACCGTCCTCAATATCTAGTAACGGCTAGTATACTAAGTCATAGACTAAGACTAGTATAGTACTCCTTAACGTTAGTATAACTGAGGGGCTCCACAAGAGAACATTGAAGAGGATTGCATTAATAAATTTTGAGTGGCGGAGACACGCAAGAAAAAAACTGAGACAAAATTGATCTAGTTCTAGGAGCTAGGCAGATCTAGAGCAGCTAGCAAAGTCCAAAATGCCAGTGAAGATAGATATGGCATTATATGGTAAAATTGACCATTACCCATTGAATAGCCATTAAAAATTTGATATTCGCGCTTCACGATTGCATTTTGTTGTTATGGTCCCTATGACTCCGAATCATTTTTTTTACGTTGGTTCGTCATTTAGGCACTGATACTTTACATTTTCATAGATTTTACATAAACGCCCTCCCTCGACGCCTCGTCGCTCCGAAGCTCAGGAGTATCTCAACCTGCCTCGCCTTCTGAGAGGCTATGAAACTTGAGAGGGGAGGAGTGTTGGGCTCATTTCACGTATGTATACGTCAGAGTTAGACGACACAGTTCGGGATTCAAAGTTGAAGAAAGTTTGCAAAAACCGCCCGCCTTAAATTTTTCTGAAAATTATCGTTGTCAAGCAGGTACTTTTTAGTGCAAAGTTTTTGGATACAGAAAGGCACTAAACAAAAAAAACAGTGAATTTCCTATTGGTGTTTATAATTTGAGTGTATGATTGCTATTCCGACTTCCGGATCCACCACAAAAAGATACTATTTTCACGATAATTTTAAAAATCATGTGTGGAAAAAGTTAATTATGGCACAGATAGACATGGAGTTATCAACACACGAGACCCTACAAAACATCTACAGCGTGATTTTATAAAATGATTAAAAGCTGCGACCATTTTCAACCACAAAAAAGATTTTTTCTAATGTACGCCGAAGTTCGGTGAAATATTTTCATTATTTGAGGCCAATATTAGAACAAAATGGCGCAAAAGATCCGCGGCTCTAAATGAGAATGACAACTCGTATGAAGTTTTTACGTAGTCGGGCAGGGTGCTAAGAAGCGGCCAAAAGCATCTAACATAAAGCGAAAGTTTGAGCGAGATATTGTTTCGCATTAAATTCAATTAATTTGGCCATATCATGAAGAAAAATATTTCACCTTTCTAAAGACACAAAAATAACAACCATTTACCGTCAAACATTTCGAGATTTCGCCTAAAAATACCATCCATTTTCCGAGGGAAACGGCTCGGGCATGCACTTCAGAGAGACTTGAAAAAAAAGGAATTTATAACGGAAACATCTCGTCAGAAATTAAACACCGTGTATGTGGTGAGCTTTCTCAACTTTTGCAAAAAAAATAAATTCGTCAACGCAGCACTTTTTACAGAATCGCAAAAAAGTCTTTGGTTGTGTAGGCGTTTTCAGGGTAGAGCGTAAAAAATAATATCGATTTGCATGTTAACTAAGCATTTTGCATTTGTGCATAAGTTATTTTGCATATATACTGTGACGGTCTCGGCCCGTCCCAACCTGTTTCATAACCCCTCTTATCCCCATAACCTTCCCCCCTCTCTCTCCCTCAACCCAAGGTTTCGGCGGCAAGGGAGTGAGAACGTGGGAGTGAGAGAATGAATGGGTAACGAGAGTGAAATGTGCCTGCGAGCACCAAATCAAGTACGTGTTTGACTGTGAAAAACCCATCTGTGCAGTGAGTGTTCCCTGTTCTTTCCCCCGTTTGAACAACAATCCTCCTCCTCCACCTCGGCGGGAGTATAAAAGCCGCCGAATGGAACGAAAAAGAGGCTTTTAACGAAAAATATTACGAACGTGCACGACAGGAAGGCAGAAAGGGAACGAGAGACGGGCAGTGTAAAAAATTCTGTCTGCGAGAGGCGAAAGGAGGCAGAACAAGCCGGGCATCCGATTCCAAGATCCCGGAGCGGTGCCACGAGGGTTCCAGGGGCAGCCAGGCCGCAAAATTGTCGTCCTCCGCATAATAGGAGGGACCGCACCTTATAGACGAGCCGGAATCCAGCCCGAACCGCAGCACCAGGGAGCGGAATGTTTCGGCGGTCCACCAGGTCACGTAACGTTATAACCCGACTACAGTGTGGTACCGCCCTCAATTAGTCCAAGCAATTAGCAAATTTCCCCGCCCGCCTCATCACGCACCAGTCACGGTGGCCTGCGTATCGTACCGATACCTCAGTGATTCGTTCTCTACTTTCATGACTATCTGTGTCTAAGATTGCCAAGAATCGGAAATCCGTTGTGTTAACGGGATGGACTATATTACCTCCCAAATGTTTTAAGGAGAACGAAGATCCTCAGTTGAATGAGCAAACTCGTCACAATTGTTGAAATAAGTCCGCTTAACGGCCAGAAATGTTTGTCATTGTTTAAATACTTTTTTGAGAATTATAAATTTTCATTCTATGTGGGTTCAATTGTCATCCTCGCATTACTAAAACGCTTGAATCATCCCATTGTTACTCATCAGGGTTAAGTAAATTTTGTAAGATATTCATGGTTTTTCTAAATACATGTTACTTAATTGTTGAATGAAAGGAAATTGTTTATGAAAGGTCAGGAGTGTGATTTATCTTTTATGGGTGGTTCTCGCGGCCTTCAGCCGGGCGACCGACGGTGAACCATTACAATACATATTACCGACAATTTTCGTTATGCAAATAAATTTTTTGCGTCCTCTGTACAACAACATCACCATCACACTTATAAAAGCTGCAGAAATGAAAAAATTAAATAGGAATATAATCTTCATGATGACAATGGAAAAATATCGCTCAAACCACCAAAAATGTCACCTCACGGCGCTTCTTTTGCTTGTTAATATATTTTATCATAATATAATTGTTTAAATTAATCAATATCAGTTCATCAGTACTCAAATTAATATCATCTCGAACTGAACTTGAGAATTTTATATTTTGAGGAGGTAAAATAATATTTTGACTTAATGCTGACGCTAAAATGTTACAACCGGTAGGAATTTGTTCCCAATAAACTTATGCGAAAGATACATAGAGAATTTATCATCACTCTCTAATATGAACTCTAAATTCCAGAAAGCCAAATTGCGAACTATTGATGATATAAAGGATTGCTCAAATCTACAGCCATCAATTGATGCTTCAAGAACTTTGGACTCCCTAGCGACGGCTAACTCCATTTAGGTGGTGTGCATAGGCATTGAACAGTCTTGTTTGAGCAAAATAGGCAGTAAAAACTTAACAAGATAACAACAAACTTAACGAGATAAGTAAAACTGGACGTGGGGATGACACAATTTTAAATATAAACAAGCCTTGATAATTGAACTAATATTTCTGAAAATAAGAATATGAAAATTATATACATACAGAATTGATAATTGTATGAAATATACAGGCTGAAAATATCCAGAAGAAATTACACTATAAAATTACAAAAACTACCTTGCATACACATA
Organism: Ceriagrion tenellum; assembly: GCA_963169105.1. Classification (NCBI taxonomy): domain Eukaryota; kingdom Metazoa; phylum Arthropoda; class Insecta; order Odonata; family Coenagrionidae; genus Ceriagrion; species Ceriagrion tenellum. The sequence goes on from OY720633.1 coordinate 5,145,136, forward strand.
ATTTTATAATACAGCTGTTGCAATAGGTTTTTAATAGGTCTGAAATAGATTTTGAAAGTTTGACATTCAATTTGAACAAAATATCGGCAAAACGGCATCAGTGGTAGTATCCTATTTAGCTGCAGCTCTATTGCATCGATTATATAAGTTGATCGAAAAAGCTCAGGCATAGCTCAAGCAAATTTCCAACCACTTCGCAGTGGACGATTTAGGGACACGGGCTACTGAAATTTCAGAGCACTGCGACATGAGGGAGGACGCTTGTTCACTTTATAGCCTTTCTAACTGCAGTCAACACAAGCGCTTAGATTATTAGTATTACTCACAACCTCCTGCCGTCCCATTTTGACTCGTCTCACGCTAAGACCTCGACATTGGGTCCCTATTACAATCATGGCGATGGGTGATTATAACCAATCGCCTAATAGCCTTAGAGATCTGGCTTATTTCGCGAAGTAGTTGACTTCACCTGGCTAACTCTCCTTCTCTCGTTGCCTCCCTCTCTTTCTCTCTGTCTTCCTTCCACTTCACCCCATCCACTCCCACATCCCCTCCTTGCCACGCAGGTGGGGCCAGGAACTTATGCAGTAGTTACAAGCATTCTTAAGGGCTCTGAAATTGAATTGTCAAAATTTGCATTGAAATCACCAGCCAAAATCATGAGTTATTCATGGTAATTTCTCTGAAGAGTTCTCAACTCTACTTCAGCGTACGGCAATAAACGAAAGAGAACAAATTATACACTTTCACCAATATTTTGATTAGAAGAAATGTAAACGGGGACTAAAATGTTTCGCGACCTATCACTGTTAGGTAATGTGCTGCGTATAAATGAACAACGGAATCAGGTGTTACGTGACGCTGAGCTTCCGCAAGATTACCCACCATCCATAAGAATTATCCCACTTCAAAAATCGATTGAAAACTACAGTTATGAATTTAATCAATAAATCTAATTTATTCTTCAAAACTCGAACCTAAATATGTTAGTGTGTCAAAGGTAACACGCCAAGACATTTTGGGTGACAAACATTGTTTACGGACAGTGATGGTCCAAAATCAGTCAACACACGCTGAGAGATAATTTTACAAAACAAATTTTCAAAATTCTTAAAATTTTTGTGAGACCTAATTCTAAGTGTTTAATAATGTTTAAATCAATTGAAGAAACTGACAGATGAAGATGAAATAGCGCTTGCTGAGTCCTTCAATAGAAGATTTAGCAAATGAAATTCAGCGATAAAGAAGTCAATAACGTAAAGAATTGTTCACTTTCACCTTTTTACGGGTAATATAAGGAATGGTAGTTCAAAATTAAAGCTTTTTTTACAAGAGCAATAAATATAACAACATCATAAATAGTTTTAGATGTGGCCAGGCACCCGAGTAAATGTTGGTTTATTTTACGAATTTTGACACGCCGAGCTCATGAGGTTCGCCGTCACTGGCCTAGGCATTTCCTCGAACAAGACGCATCAGAGCTGGACAACATTATAGGGAGGATAGGAGGATTCGGAGAAAACGGCGAGTGGGGGAGGGGTGAGGGTGGGGGAGAGGGCTTGCAAATAAAATAATACTGGGGGTAAGAGGGGGGCGTAGGGAAAAGTCATGGCCCCAGGGTCATCCTCAATACCACACCCACCATATCATGGGCTGACTTTTGACAACACCATTCCCTGCCTCTCATCCCACGCTTCATCCCCCGTCCACCATCGCCACGAAAGGAACCCCTTCCCCTTCACTCCCCCCCCCCAACGGCTCCTTCGGTTTTATTTCTCCGGACCGCAGAAGACGAGGCCAGGAGACGCCAATGCTGGCGGGGAGGTGGGGGAGGCCGTCTCTTCCTGTGACGCCTTCTCCGCGCCAATCTTTGCCATTTTAAGGGGCGATGGGGGAGGGACTGGGGGCGGGGAGGGCAAGGCGGATGGTATGGTGACCGCGACAGGCACGGAGGGTGAGAAGAATGAAGTGAGGAATAAGAAAGGAAGGAGTATCAGTAGTCTCCCCATCCTCCCTCGACGTAAGAGATGATGACGGGGGGAGGGTATGGTGCTCGAAAAGACCAAACAGAGCCCCCAAGTCCCTTTATCTCTTACAGGGTGTGGAGTATCTGCGAGAGTGAGGAAAGGGGAGGTAGGGAGCTTCTTCGTCGTCACATCGAAATACTCGAAATGAGACTCCCATCTTGTCCATCGCGATGAATGGCATGGATTGGTCCAAAGAACGCGTCGGTTGCCTCTAGCATACACTACCTCTTCCCATTAACATCCGCAAATTATCCTACGAGATTGTTTTCATGGTTGCTTCAATTATAATTAATCCTAATTTCAGTCTGTGATGAGAGGCGCCTGATTAACCTCATCAGTCCTCGAGTACCATATATGCTACGCCGTGTAATTATTTTCTTGGTATGCGTATCATGCATTACATTTTAATGTAGCGGCTTGTAATGTATTTTTTGCACTTGGTGCGTTTTGTCTTCGTGTTCCTGTTTCGACATATTTTCGTTAAAGCAGTAAAGATCTTATATATTCACCTAAAAATGCCCCTTTTAATCAGTCATGCAACAATTTTTGGAGGCACAGAAATAGGACTAAAGGAGCCTATTGTATTTGGTAGATCAATGTCATACACATATAACAATCATTAGAGTAAAAGGTTAAAAATCAGGGCGATAAAAAAGTTCGCATCGTTTTTTTTGCGAGATAAAAGTTTTGCTTTTGAGATAAATAGCTAACAGAAATTTATCAGTAATATATTCTTCTTCATTATATTTGACTCTCTCCAACGCTGGGGTAGTTTCTCGATTCCACGTCCGAAGAAATATGCTGATTCGAAGACCAATAAGTCGTCGAGCTATGTTTGCAGAGCAAAAATGGAGTTAACTTTTGCATGAACCCGTAAAAAATCTTTAACGTGCAGTGAAAAATGTTTATTTTCAGAGTACACGGTAACGATAATAACCAAAATCAGTCACACTTTGATTGAAGCAATGAAACTGCAAAATCCATAATAATGTGAAGGCCGACGGCCGTGACATGAGATAAGTGAATAGAGTGTTGTAAATGCTTGCTCTCTCACATGGAAGTCAAATAAATGAACGATAAGACTTCGCTTCACCATCACCATCCTCCTCATGTTGCGATGCTGCCGATCTGATTTGAAGTACACGATTGTTCGCAGAGCCAGAAACGAATGAAAATCGACTCATCCGTTGCGTTGCGAAGTAAGCAGATCCATCTAAGAGCAAATTGAAAGCACCCATCATCACCCCACGCTTCATTTCTAAACGAGTGCGAACGTAATATATGAAAGACTGCGACGGAAAAAATCAACGTAATAGATGGGTGCTCACGCACGCATACGCATGCACTCGACGTCACCAAGTTTAATGCGCCAATATGTGCGAGGGGGGGGGGGGGGACCACTGATTTGCTCGTGATGGCGACTTTCCTTTCATCGTTCGGGCAGCCATCCCACAACTCTGACGCGGGGAGTTCATACGCCACCATCATCATTTACCTCAGAGGGAGACATCAAAACTTGTGTTCCATCACACACTCCACTCCAGTAGTACTCAATAAAGAACAGAGCGCAAGCAATTTCCAGATTCGTTTCCAGATGGTCCTCGCTTTCGGTCGATGAGATGGTGATCCTTGCATTTCAGTATCCTTCAGGGTTGAAATTCGCCATGAAAAAATAATTTGACTTGACCGGGATTCGAACCCGGATCTCCCAATTACTGGTCATGTGTATTAGCCAGCTACACCACTAAGCCTTGGCTAACACACCTGACCGGCAATTGAGAGATCCGGGTTCGAATCCCGGTCAATTCAAATGATGTTTTCATGGCGATTTTCAACCCTGGTGTATGTGCACCCGTGCGAGTGACTTCGAACCACATCATTTGTTAAATGCAATGATTGAAAATTTCCCGTATCCTTACTTTTTCACCAAATTAAGTTTTTTTCTCCCAATTACAAGTATAGGCAAAGTGTCGATTAAGGCTCTATGGCTGATTATAACCAGATGATGGAAAAATTCTGCATGAAGAAGCTGACTGCCAAAAGTAATTTTCTATTTGTATTTATGTGCGCGAGACCTCAGTAATTGAAATGACAGTAACTTAAAGAGTTGCCAATATTTATATAATGGGAGAATTTTAAGCAATTAATAAGATAGAAACGAGAAGAGTTGTCTATCTTTATACGAATAAGGCTCGATCGACACGTCAGTTCATATAATCCATGCACGAAAGGAACGTTTCGCACTGAGCTGTGGAGACATCTGGAGAAGCCAGTACGAAGGCCGCATCCAGCCAACTTTCCGCCCGCTTGACAGTTGCAAACGTTTGCCTCAGAGATAGAAGAAAACCAGCGCAGCAGATATATAGTGAATAGGCATGGTGGTAGAGTGTTTTTAGAAATAAAACGTCAACCACGTCCTTCGTCTGGCCCCAAAGAGAACTCGTAACTTTGAAGTGATATCAGTGACTAGTGCCGTCATACTCCTATGATGGACAAGCGAAGCCTTTTGCGACGTATGCATGTGGTGACGTTTGCTTGATTTTAGCCTCGTTTTTCGGGAGATAAGAACTCAATTGCAGTGGATGGGACCTCTTAATAGAAAATTTAAGAAGCTAGGTGGCATTAAGCTATTAATTAGTTGAATTTAAAGACAATTTTCTACAGGAAATAATATAGACACCGCTATTACTTATTATTATAAATGATTTCATATCTCACTAAGAGGTCAGTAGAGCAAAAGGAAAAGAGAATGATTTGATAAGAAACTCTGATTAGTTGGGGAGAAAAACATTTTTCTCTCTCCAATGAGCACGAACTACCTTTTTCGGTAACGAGTTATTTCTGAGTTTGGCACGAAAAGACGCCCAACCCAGTATCCGACGGAGAGGTGAATCACCGCTAAGGCTCCATCTCACTTTTTTCTAACCAATGCCTCTTGAAATGCTCCATCCTCTCCCCTAAATAGTTGAAATCTCTGGCGATTAGGTGTATGTCAGTCACTTTACTTCAAACAGCCTCCCCTTAACCCTTAAACGGTAATATATATGGGACGTGATTTCAAGATCTGAAATTTTTTACAATGATCTCTTCGTCACGACTTGGTGCTGCGACGATATACAGTCACTTCTCCGGGAAAATATTGTTCCGCGTTTATCCGCTTCAAGCATGTGAAGTTTTGTCACTGAGCAGTATCAGGAAGAGCGGCGCTCCGGACCAGTGCCGATCTCGTTAGCAGTCGGAGTAGTGTCGCTTCGGAGCTTTGACACGGCCGAAACTGCGTGATTTCTCCCATTCCGAAGCAGTACCGACATCTTAATTTTTCTCTTCATCACTTTGGAATGATGAGCGTATACGTCCAAGGTTAATATTAAGCTAACGATTCCTACTGATACAACCATATTATGCATGAAAAAAACTGGACGATAACATCATTTAATGAATACAGGATTGTGAAGAGCTCCAATAAAACCAAGAAAGGCTTGAAAAAAAAACTGCCTGCAGATATGCGTGTATCTTGTAATAAAATCCCACCTATGACAAAATCACAGGTTTCCGGCGCAGTGACTGGGTCTGAGACGTCACCGTCGGAGTTGTTACGAGAAATTATAGTCACAACCCATCTCAGAAAGATAAGGGTTGAATTCCTAGGTGGGTGGCACGGGTCAACACATGGCATTTATTAAGTTTTTTTGTTGCCGACCGTGAGCGTTCGGGCGTTAACGCCGTCAAATCCGCCTTTTTCAGGGAGTAGAATTAATCGTATTACTTGAATGTGTCAGTTTCTTTAGTCCATTGGCGTTTCCTATCCTGGGGTGTCAGTTTAAGCTTCTCGATTTTACTTTACTTCGCGGGAATTTTTGTTTCGCCGGATTAGAGAGTTTTTTTTCAGCTGGAGTTAACCGGAGTAACTCTTCCACTTAACAATATCCGATCAAGTGGCTGAGCAAGGTGACATAGCGCTTAGCCAGGTTCCAAATAGGTATGAAGTCCTAAGCCTTTTAAAGGATCTGAGTTATCCTATCATAATTATGTCCAATGAATACGGCAATATAGTATCGGTAACTCAACTACTAGAATCGCCATGTAGCATTTAAATTTACTGGTTTAGCTAGCAGTAACTACCTAACTAGAACCAACAACATTAGAGATGCGAATGGGAATATATTGAAAGAGGGTGAAAGCATTGCGAATAGATGGAAGCAATACATCGAAGAACTCTACCGAGGGCCGACGCCGCTGGAAGGAAACCTAAAGAAGGGCGAGAGCGAGGTTGACGAGGAAGATGGGGGCCCAATCATACTGAGGAGTGAATTCGATAGAACAGTAAAAGACATCAAGAAAAACAAAGCACCTGGAGAAGACAACATCGATGGAGAAATCATCAAAGCGCTCGGAAGTAAAGCCAAGGATAACCTGTCCGAGATAATCAGAAATAGCTACCAAAGCGGAATACTTCAAGAGGATTTTCAAAGAAGTGTAATGATTGCGATACCAAAGAAGACAAGGACTAAGATATGTGAGGAGCACCGAACGTTAAGTCTACTGTCACATGCATCAAAAATACACGACTAATAAGCCGAAGAAGAGAAAGAAAAATTTAAGAAAACCTCTCAGAAAACCAGTTTGGATTTAGGAAGAACAGGGGTACCAGAGAGGCCATACTCTGTCAGAGAGTAATCGTGGAGAAAACAATACATGTGAACAAGCCATTGTACGTAGTATTCGTGGACCTTCGTGGAAAAAACCTTCGACAATGTTGAGTGGAACAAGATGTTCAGACTGCTCGAAAATCTCGGAATGGATTACGTCGACAGAAAAATTATCTACCAACTATCCAGGAAGCAAGTCGTCACAATACGACTGAGAGACGTAAATCAGACAGATGCTAAAATTAACAAAGGAGTAAGACAAGGATGCAACCTCTCACCAGCACTGTTCAACATGCACTTGGAGGAAGCCATACGAGAAGCTCAAGAAATTGGACTGAGCTTAGTTAAGATAAACGGTAAAGCAATACTTTGCTCCGCTTCGCAGATTATATCACAGTCATAGCTAGAAATCGCGATGATCTTCAAAGGTCACTAAACGTAATGGACCAAGGTCTCCAGGAATACAACATGGCAATAAATAAGACGAAGACCTAAATCCTAGTATGCGGAAGAGAGAAGCTGAATGTAGACGTCACCCTGAGAGGAGAGAAATTGGAGCAAGTGGATTCCTTCACCTATCTCGGAAGTACCATCACGTGGGACGAAAGAAGTCTAAAGGACATCAAGCGGAGAATAGCCCAAGCTAAGGCGTTCGAGGGAAAAAGACAACTGCTGCGCTCAAAGAAGATAGGACTACAAACCAGGAAACAGTATGTGAAAACATTCGTGTGGATCGTAGCACTCTATAGATCTGAAGCATGGTCCATTGGAAAAGCTGACCAGAAAAGAATAGAAGCCTTCGAAACCTGGTGCTGGAGGAGGATGCTGAAGATAAAATGGACGGACAAAATAAGAAATGATGAATTGTACGGAAGAGAAAAGAGGAAAGGACCATATGGAACACCATACAGAAAAGAAGAACAAGATGGATTGAACACACTTAGAGACACAATAGGTTTGTGAGGAACATAATTGAAGGTAAAATAGACGGAAAAGTCCCCAGAGTAAGGCCCAGGAATTAGTTCATGGACCAAATAAAGAGGAAAGTACATAGGAAGAGATACCAGGAGGTAAAGGAACTAGCATTATATAGGGAAAGGTGGAGAGCTGCAGTCAACCAATCCTAGGATTGAACGACCACTGAGAGAGCTAGCCGTAAAGTATTAATTTTTAGATTTGGAATATGGCTTTACAAGCCCAAAAGATTTCTTGGGAACAATAGTATGCCAGGAGTCAGACACTATCAGAAATAATATAGGACATTTGCAATTCAACGACATTGCCCCACTTGACGCATATACCCACCACATTCACATAGATGCGGCTTGGCCGTCATTCCAAAGGAAGTATCACTTGGAGCACATATGAGTCACTGACCACAGCAATCTCCGTTTCAAAAATTTAATTTTGTGATATCCGAAACAGTTTCTTAGGAAGAGAAATTTCCATGACCACAGCGTCTAGGCAGCATTAGTCTTTCGGAATCCACTGTATCAATACTACTAATTCATACGCTGCCCTTTTAAGTTCTCTGTTATACCAGCGAGTTCATGCGCGACTCTCCTAATTGGCATACAAAATCGAATCCTACACGCCTCTATAAGCCATTTGCAATAAAGCTTCGCCTACTAGCAGCCCCTTCATTAACTTTGGGATAGATATATAGAATAATACTATTTATTCTTTCCGCAAAATTCTATTCAGCTTTCCTCGAAGAAATTACAATTCCAAGTTGCGCTTCCTAACGCGTACTAGCTGAGAGAATGACCGATACGCCAACAAGTAGGGATTTATGAATTACGTAGAAGAAAAGTCGTCACGTTCGTGAGACCTACCTTTTCGTATGGAGGTCTCTAATTCTAGTAGGAATGTATTCCTTGTAAGTTAGCGAAACAAATTTCTTAAAATTATACCCATTTCACCCCCTCCAAACTCTTTCAAAACTTTCGCGGGATATTTCTTCGATAAAAAATAAATTTTACCACAAAAACAGTTTTATACTAACTGTTTCGTAAGAAAGCGTTTTAGATGCCTTATTTGTGCGGTAAAGTGCAATACATCCCCTTCCCAGATAGATAGTTTTTAGTTTTCGTAGCTAAATAGGAACGACAACTTTTTGGATTTTTGAGGTATGACATGATTTCCATAGAACATACAATTTCTTAACTTTTCAACTGCATCCTGAGACATAGCATAACTTTTCCTAGTACTGGTCTAACATCCTTCTGATTTCATCGTCATATATTTTGGCCGCTATCGAAACAGATCTTGAACTCTGTGCCAGGTAGATTGAGTTTTCGACATATTCTGAGGACTAATGTAAAAGTAATAATGCCAGTAAGGATTATATTAAAGAGGGATGCAGGCGAATAAGGTAACCCGAAAGTAGTGAAGAAATCCGTGTGGACGAGTAGCGAAGTGAATGACGTAAGTATTAAAAGAGGCGAACGCAGACATAAAATTCGATGAAAGCTTCCTTTCCCATCCGGCGTTCCCTCGACCATATTGAGGCGTCAACAAAGCGGGTAAGAATGAGTGGAGATAAGTCGAGGACCCATAACTAATGCAATTAAATAAACCGCAAACTGGCAGAATAAAAATATACAGCCATAATGTCAGTCAATATAAGATTTATGACGCAATATTTACATAAACACGCACGCTCACACACAAAATACAAACTAAAAGAAGCCTAAATCTTCACCAAATATTGCTCCCTAAATCCGCCCCAGGTTCTACTAAACCGAGCGGTACCCAATGGGTGTGACGATTCCATAAACGGTGTCCTTTACCATAAATCAACCAAACACAAGACTAATTCCTGCTTGACTACCAACTACCATTTAAAAAGACGTCCATGTTGACCTAACCAATCTCTGCCGGAGGTAGTTGGATAAGGACACGCAGAGATGTCAGCACAAATCAGAGCAACTCTACAAGCAAGAGGCCCACCGGGGTAATGGTCCGATGGCATGGTTTACTTCATTTGCGGAGGGCTAACGAATATAGGAACTCTTAAAGCCAAGTATCTGACGTAATATTCTTCGCAGAAAAGGGGACAAAACATGGTCATTCATTCATTGGTCGTTCAATCCTATGATTGCTTGAGTGCAGCCCTCCATCCTTCCCTATCTAATGCTAAGTCCCTTACTTCCCGATAGCTCTTCCTATGCACTTTCCTCTTGACTTGGTCCATGAAATTATGGTATAAATCAACAATTTTGAGCAAATCGCAAAACATGGTATATATCGCCAACTTGCGCTTGCGAGCAACTTGTAGGCAATAGCAATGCTTGGGTGTCGTGTGGGTTGCATATATCACGGCGTAGGAAATCCTCCCCATGAAGTTGAGTGGTTGAGTTCTATCGTCCAAGCAAGAGGGATATTTCCCCAAGTGCAACTGACGGATGGGCATAAAAAAATCACGTCTTGAGAGCACCGACTGACCCAATCGATTCTCAAGCTCCACGGCAAATGGAAGAGATATCTGTTCGAATTCTGGTAAAAAATCTGAAATTTATGTGATAAATTTCCCCTGGGGGAATACAAAGAAAGAGAAAAAAATCCGGACCAGATATGGAATAGAATCAAAACAATGGCTAGCCTAATGAGTGGATGATCGATCAAAGCTTCCTCATTCTAGAGGCAATTTTGGTGGATTCCAGGGAGCCATATTCTGCCTGTGCCCAAGCAGTCCATCAAGGATGAAGTCTGTAGTTCAACTCCTGGTCCAGGCTTTTCTTCTAGTGGTTATTTCCCTGAAGTACCCATGTACTCCAATGGGTTGGTGTGTAGTGTGTTACAGATGCATGTCGTGTCACGTGAGAATGGATGACACAGTGGCTGAGCAGTTATTAATGAAAACCTTAATCATAATGTTGAAATTACAGGTATTTGAATAATCTCATCATACCTGAGCTATTCCATTTCAAATCCTCACGTAAAACAAAATGTCCCCAAGAAGAGTTGTGAATACAGCACCCAACTCAATAATTTTTTACCAGTTACACTTTTAATTGTTAATCCTCAACATGTAATCCACTATGTATTTCACAACTCAATGTTTATAATTATTTGTCCCCACTATAAATTTAATATCACCTGTCTTTTGTTTCAGTAGGATTCCACTACATACATGTAGGTTCAGTATTTAGCAATCTGGCAGGTAAAAAAATGTAAAAAGCATTGCATGGGGCAGAAAAATGGACTCAGAAGAAGGAGGAGGATGAGGAGGAAAATATGCTGCAGGCATTTAAGAGTTAGCGTGTAGATGGAAGATGCAGGGGTTGGGAAGGAATACAAATGAAGAACAAGGAATATGTAGCATGGTGGGTGAGGAAAGAAAAATCCTAGATGAGATTAGGGAGAGGCAAAGAACGTGGCTGAAATGGGTGTGAGGGGCAAAGGGTAAGTGGATGTAAGAGACGAGCAGATGCTGGGCAAGCAGAAAAAAGGAAGAAAAGGAATGAGGAAGGCTAAGAAGGATGTTGAGATGAAAAAAGAATTTTGGTAGAAAGGGTCCAGCACATACTTTAATCATGAAGATTTTTACTCAATTAATTCTATTAAAACCTACCTTAATCAATAATCACCTAATAATATTGCATAATAAAAGGGAAGTACATAGTTTTGACAACCCCCATATACCTTGTAGGAAGATTTTATTATATTTTTGGTAAAGCTCAAAGTTCACATAGATTCAGGCAACTTTCAAATGAGGAGTTCACTTTCCTTTGCTCATTCAGCCCTACTCTCTTTTACTCTGCATTCAAATGACACAGCTTAGCACCCTCATTCTTATGCTGCTCAGAATGTATTAAGCCATCTTCTCTTGTTAGAATTGAAATAATGTTAACAATGAGTATTTTAATGATAAGGTGTTCATAGCTGTGGTGGTTAAATGGTAAATGCATGCAATCACTTAAAAATCTGAAGTGATCATGTTTGCTTTCAAATCAATATAAAATGATGTAAATTAAAGATACACAACTGAAGGACATATGTACATACTTAAAGTTAACTGTTATTACTTACTTGCTTGACAGTGATGCAAAATAACTTAAGTTGTTAATGCACCCTAATAAATATTACAAATTCTTCTAAGTAAAATGTGACAATGAGGGCTACAAACCACAGCTAGCTTTCTTCTATGAAATGTCATCACTAGATGGATGTCCATAGAAAAGGCCCTATAATACTTCAACACCATTTCGTAAAAGCATTCACTGCAACAATAGCAAATTTCTTATCTCAGCTCTTCCACACCAAATACTTGCCCCATCACTGCACCAATGATCAAGTAAGCATCTGTAAAAATCATTCTTAGCCCAATCTATGTAGGATCGGTTCATAACGTCATCTGACGTCTTCCGATTTCTAGCCTCCAAGTCTCTTTGTCCTTCCATAAATCTTCTTCCAATCCTCTCGCTCTAGTTTCTTTGTCCACTCCCGCTTTCCAGCTCTTCCTCTTTTCCCTCGGATTGTCAGCTCCAAGATCTTTCGTGGTAGTCTATCCTCGTTCATTCTCTTTATATGCCCATACCAGATTAGCTGCTTGGTCATGATGTCCTCCTTTATATAGTGCTCAACTTTCATTATCTGTCGTATTCTGTCATTTGTAACTCTTTCTATCCTTGATCGTCCCACAGCCCGTCTCCAAAAATCCATTTCAGTAGCTTTTAATGTTTGTTTAGTATGCTCCTTCATAGGCCACACTTCACATCCACATGTCATTATACTTTTGAAAATGGCATTGTATATTCTTGTTTTATTTGCTTTCGATCTTTGTCGGTCCAACAGGATGCTTTTTAATAGCCTAATAACCCTTCTTCCCTGGTAATTTCCATCTGATATAGCTTCATCTAAGGTCCCATCATCAGTAATTTTTACTCCAAGATATTTATAGTGATCAGCGTAAGCCATTTTATCCCCATCTTCTAATATCAGGTCTTGCCTCACTCCGCCAATGTTCATATATTGCGTCTTAAGACATATTCACCTCCAATCCCCATTTTTATAATCCTCTATTAGTTTTCTAGTCATATATTGTAGATCTTCGTAGTCTTGTGCCAACACTATCTGATCATCTGCAAAGCACAGCGTATAGTGTGTTGTTGTTAAGGAGTATTCCCATATGCTTGCATTTACATTTCCAGTTGTTTAGCGCTTGTTCTAAATATATTTTAAAGAGCATTGGTGATATACAGCATCCTTACTTAAGACCTTGACTGACAATGAAGCCTTTAGATAACCTATTATTCACTTTGACTTGAGCTTTACTGTTCATATACAGACCTTTTACACTTAGCCCAATATTTTCTAAAAATCACTTGTACAAATATCTCACACTTAAGATAAATAACACCCGTAATTACACAACAATGTAGAGCAACACCTTATATATATTTCCACTTTACAAGGACACAAGGTACACACTCAACTAAAAACAATATCTTTGGCTCAATATATTAACCATGATCATGATTTCTACTCCATTCACCATAAAAATTCTTTTTGAATGATTTTTGCCCAGCCTTTTTGGGAGAAATACATAGCCAGGAGGTTGGGGCATCAAGGAAAGATCGAGGGACAACTTGTTTCCCATCTCCTTGATCAAACCAAACAACCCCCTCGTCTTCTTGATAAGGAATGTGCCACTTTCCATCCACTTTCTGCACTGTAGGGGAGAATTCCAAGGGCAACTGAAAGAACAAGACAACAATTTCTAGTAACAAAATATCATCTTGAATAACTCATTTCTAAAGAATATACTTAATAATTTTAAAAATATTCTATATCATGGGTGCATCCACTGTCTTGAATATTGTTTTGTTTGTCCTACTGTTGGCAACAGAGGTTATTGCTTTCAGTAGATGGTATGTGCAATCTAAGAATGAGATCTAAGCGTGAATGTTGCGTAAGCAGAGCAGGAGAAGGATATTTTTATAAGGCTAGAGGATACAGAGAATATTGGACAGTATGAAAGGAGGTACAAGATAAAGAGAATACAGGATAGTACAAAATTGGGGTAAATTACAAGCAGCTTAAAAGGAATTTATTTTGGGATATAGTGTTTTATGAAGAAAACATAAAAGTAAATTCTCTCTATAGATCTCTCCATGTTTCCGGGATTTCTTCCGCGTAGGTTGTTTGTGGGACAACAGTTTCACTGGCAGTCCTGCCAGCGTCTTCAGGTCGAAGTGTAGTGAAGCATGTTGGCCGTTCTTATATGTCGTCGTTTTCCCGCGTTTTTCTTCGTGTAGCTCTGTGATTGGCTGAGGCGCGAATCACCCTTTTCCAAGTGCTGTGTAGTGGATGGTATTATCGGCAGGGGGCTGGTTTCGTTTTTTCTCCTCCTTCGCGGCCCTTTTCAGGACGAGAGGAGAGGAGAGAGATGATGAGCCGGGACGTAAAGCATGCGCCAGAATCCCGTATATTGTGGGGATTTCGGAAAAGATTTCCAGAGCTCTGAAAAGACACGATGTGGTCATGAGATACGGTTGTGTGACCAAGATAGCAAACCTTCTACCTGGACCCAAAGACAAGATTCCGCATGATTTGTGTGAAGGAGTCTACAACGTCCCCTGCTCATGCGGAAAGGCGTACATTGGTGAGACCTGCCGTTCAATGATCGTACGAATGAAAGAACACCGGAGAGCGACTGAAAACAAACAGTTCAGCCACTCCGCCATCGCCGAACAAGCATGGAGTGGACCAGGACACACTATTAGATTCGAAGACGCCAGGATTCTGACCAAGGAAAGCAGATACTTCCCGAGACAAATACGAGAGGCAATAGAAATAATGAAGGAACCGAACAATTTCAACAGAGAGGACGGATATCCACTACACAGCGCTTGGAAAAGGGTGATTCGCGCCTCAGCCAATCACAGAGCAGCACGAAGAAAAACGCGGGAAAACGACGACATATAAGGACGGCCAACACGCTTCACTACACTTCGACCTGAAGACGCTGGCAGGACTGCCAGCGAAACTGTTGTCCCACAAACAACCTACGCGGAAGAAATCCCGGAAACATGGAGAGATCTACATTCCAGCTCCATGGAAACCTGAGAACCAACATAAATTCTCTCTGTTCAAGGAACTGGAAGTTCTGTTTATGGACCCTTCATTCATTTGGCAGAATTCCTAAGATATAGAGAGACTATCCTCTAAGTTTTACCCGAGCTTTCCCAGCACATGATCAATGATGTTGAATGGAACAATGGGCACAAGGGAAAATTTTTGTAATCAACTATTAGTTAGTATTCTGTAGGTGTAATTCAGTCACAGCCACATGTTTTCCTGTGAAGCTTAATTTTTATTGTGGTCGCTTATTGTTCGTGGAAAGAATGAGTTCTTGTACCTATCTGTTCTGCAGTGTATCTCTCTTATTTTATCACATCTATCAGACCTAGAGATGTAGTGAGGAGTCATGATAATATTCTCTATGTCGCTCTGAAAAATATCAGTTCTGAATTTATCAAGCAACCTAAGCCTAGTATGTAGCCTCCGAGTCTCTAGGGGTACATGTTGAGTACTTTCAAAGTAATCATCTAAAAATTAAAGCAAAAAGAACACAAGCAGATATTTTCTGTATAGTAGATATACAGACTCAAAATATTTAACACTATATTCCTTGATTTCAAGAAGGCATTCAACAAGATTGTCATATAAACTCAAAAAACTCATATAAATCGCAATCATGCAGAGTTAATAAAAAAACAGTGAATTGGATAAGGGGCTTCCTCATTGATCGATAACAAAAAGTAGTCATTGATTGTATTAGCTCTGATATGGTTGTAGTCACATCAAGTGTTCTCCAAGGAAGCAAGATTGGTCCTCTTTTAATCATTATTCACATTAATGACATACAACATTTCCCAGCTCATAAGACAATATTTTTCCTCCAAATTGTGCTCCAAAATCAGCCTGTGTCTTATGGGTCGAGACTACTTCTCAACTTCGTCCTCTAATACGCAAGCTAATTCACTGGGAAAGATACTACTAAATATTTTTTTCCCACACCAGGCATAGAAATGGTTGCCTTCATCACATATGTTTCTAGCTCTGAACTAGTATAGTTTCATCTCACATGTGGTTCTGCTCTGAAACACATTGAGCAGGCGGGGAAGTCGCCCCTCTGCTATTACATTATCTCTTGCGATAAACTTGGGAGTCTACAGGCACTCAAACTTTAGTATGACTGTCATTCAATGCATTATAGGTTCCTTTCTCTTTAATGTGCATATCTGCTTTTAAACAGAGAAACTAAGTGTTGCATAAAAAATTAAACTTAGAATACCCTCATGGGATCTAAAGGGAGAAGACAGTCATACATTATTGCATTTTAACTTGAAGTCGCGAATTACGCTTCAGAACACGGAAACGGAGCAGCCTAAAGGCATTTTGGCCCACCTCCGACTGAGAAGAAATTATGAGAATGGAGGAGGCAGAAGATGGATTTTGTGAATGCAGATATGAGCAAAAAAAACTTTACGTTCACGTGCTCCTAAATGGCCAAAGCTTGAGGAACATGTTAAGAACTTGAAAATAAATCACAGGAAGAACGGGATTACTGTTTCAACAAAAATGATTTTAATTGAAGTGAGTGAATTAATGATAGATATGTCTATTGCTGATTTTTCTGGGACAATGCCATGGTGCAAGAGATTCGTGAAGATAAATGGTCTAAGCATGCGTACCAGAACTACAACAGCACAAAAACTGCCACTATAAATGATATCAAGGTTATAGAATTCCACAAATATGGCCAAAACTTAAGAAAAAGATGTTTTGAGAGAGGTCAAATAGGAAACATGAATGAGGTACCCTTGACGTTTGAGGTGCCATCAAATAGAACAGTAGACATTCAAGGTGCTAAGAGAGTAATGATAAAGACTTCTGGTGACGAGAAGACGCACTATACTCGTGTTCTTGCATGTTGTGCTGACAGTTAAAAACTCCCTCCTTTGTTAATCTTCCAACGAAAAATGCTGCCTAAATGTACAGTTCCACATGGAATTTATATTCATGTTCATCCCAAAGAATGGATGGATGGAGAGGATATGCAGCTGAGGTTATAGAAGGTGTGTTACAGGTATCTTGGTGGACTTGTGAAGAAATAGTCTTTATTAGAGTGTGATCAGTTTAAATCTCATAAAACGTAGTCAGAAAAATCTTTGCTACTGAAATGAAGATGAAACTTGCCGGGATTCCTGGTGGATTGACTTCTCAATTGCAGCCTCAGGACATTTCATTCAATAAGCCGTTCAAGGGATATAAGCATGAAGAGTGAATGAAGTGGATTGAGGTGCCAACTCATGATGTCATACCAACAGGAAGAATGAAACGGCCATCAATTTCTAGTGTTTGTGAGTGGGTGAAAAAGTCCTGGCAGAAAGTTAAAAGTGAGACTATCATTAACCCCTTGAGTGGGCGGTAAAATTTCACTAATGCATCACTAGGTGGGGCTTTGCAAATTTAAAAGGCGCCATTTTGAAATTTTGGTGATTTATTTACATAATATAATAATGAAATATTAAAAAAATAGATACTCATTAAGTTAATTTTTTGGCCATATTTTAGCAAATCAATTGTAAAATTTCTACATTTTTACAACTAATCGATTTTTCATTAACTTGGAGCAGTATTTTACATAATAATGATTATTTAGCTTCTCGGTCATACAAAGATCACATTTGAAGAAGAAAGTTGTAAATTCACTGGCGATGCTTGTAGAAAATCATTACGTCATAGGCGGGCCTTTTGTACTGCGTGGTTGCACATTTGCCCCGTCATCGAAATCCAATCTTTTATCCATACTCCCGAAATCCTGAAATATTTTTCAAAATATTTTTTCAGAGTTCAATAGATTATGAAATGAAATTTTGAAATTTATTTTTTGCCTTATCTCAGTATCTTGGTATTTGTAGAATCATGGCTCTGTGCACAGCGGCACATCACACTTATGGCAACAAAATATGTTTCCCTGTGCTGTTTTTGTGATAAGCACACAACACACCTTTTTCGCAGACATGCTATTGACCCTGTGGAGGGAATCGCTATGGGTAAATGGGTGCCGGTCAGCCTTTCTGGGGTCTCAACGTGTGAACCCAGTACTCTCCCTGGTTTCTGGCTTGCAGGGGATGACCCTGCATATTTGATGAACAGCCGATATATCAGGTCCAATCGAAATTCAAGGTGTGTACCTTGACCACCATGCCTTTTGTAAATGACGAATGAATTGAAGGTGCATAAATCCAGTAGATGCCAAAATATTTTCATGTAGTATTTCTTCATCCTCTTTCTTGATGTGCTATGTGTTACCATAAAATGATCAGAGAGATCAACTCCTCCCATTGTGTCATTGTAATCAATGCATACTTGTGGCTTTTGTTTCGTGCCACCTCTTGTCTCGCACTCTTCTTGTTCCTGCATCATGAATACTGCTCAGCATGCAGACTTCCCTCTTGTCCTTCCACTTGAGTACCATCAATTTCTTTCTGTCTGCCGCAGTAACCTCACCAGAATTCAGCAGAATAGAAAATTCATCACAGTTTTGGGAAGATCTTTACGATTTCGCCTTACTGTACCCACTGCGTCGGTTTTAAATTTATTTAGCAGGTCAAAAAGTTCAGGACTACTATAAATTGTCTAAACCAATCAAATAACCTTGGTTCAAAAGTTTCTGAGCCAAAGTAAGAACAACTCGAGTTGGTTTAGTCAAATTTTTCATGGAAAGTCCTCCCACTTCCTCTACAAGGTCTGTATCTTTTCCTGTAGACGTAATCATATTCCACACATACCCGGTCTCTGCCTCACAGAGTTTGTAAGATTCCATTCCAAACTGGGACCTCTACTTTGGAATGAAAACCTTCCACCCTAAACATCCCTTCCACAACAAAAGGCTTTCATCAGTTGAAATTTTGCCTTCAGGAGTGCAACTTTAAGAAAATTTTCTGACTAAGTGATCCAATAGGGATTTGATTTTGTATAATTTAGGTGAAACTGTCCCTTCGGCATGGAATGCATCATTATCGGCAAAGTGTAAAAATCTAAGCAGAAGATAAAATCTTTTTTCGTTCATTAGTTCATAAAAAATTGGAGTTTCCAACAACTTATTGCGGGAAAAATAATGGCTAATTTTGGGCTTCTGGATTATTCCCTGCAATAGCAGTATACTGAAAAATAATCTTATTTCTTCCTTGTTTGTGTCAGACCAATCTTTATCTCGACTTCTTTTCATTTTTTCCTGAAGGTTCTTAGCATTTATAGTTTGCTGGGCGTACAAGTTCGTCTGCTGTGCAATAAGCTCACAGATATCGGCATCCATAAAATGTTCAAAAATCTCATCTGCCTGCTCTTTATCTCGCAGTTCAGTACTTGCGCCGGCAACAAATGCCTGGGGAAATCTGGGCCTCACACGACCATTACCTAACCACTTACCGTCGTCAACATCTAATAATGAATTTACATCACTATCACTACTTTCACTATCGCTGTCAGAAGAGGAAGCTTCTAGTAGTTCTTCAATTCTAGCTACTCTTGTGTCGCCTCGCGTCTGTTACCGAGAGAAATGTGGGTATCTCCTTCTTCAGAGGAGTCGTCACTCTCGTCACTTGAACTAACTTCATCCTCACTAAGTGCGTGCATTATA
This sequence comes from Ceriagrion tenellum, assembly GCA_963169105.1. Taxonomy (NCBI): domain Eukaryota; kingdom Metazoa; phylum Arthropoda; class Insecta; order Odonata; family Coenagrionidae; genus Ceriagrion; species Ceriagrion tenellum. Next base: position 5,164,470 of record OY720633.1, read on the forward strand.
GTCTCCTCAGACAGCAATGTTCGCTTCTTTGCCATCGTGGTGAGTGAAATAAAAAAACTTCACTTTATATTCCACTCGATTTCAAAGCAATGAAATTCATGAAGCAAAGGTATAAGTTCCTAAACCTCAGTAACTACAGGAAAATCCACAAGACTACCAAAAACTACTGTATATTCCCAGAAGATTCAACACCGCAAGAATACCAGACTGTGCGAATCACTGCTTTCAAGCTGAAGGAACTGTAAAAACCCAGGATAGGAATAACACGACTTTTTTCGCACCACAATTTTCACTATTTTGGGAGTCATGTACAGCAAGTAAGACTGGCATTACAGAGTTCTAAAAAAAACGGTTAGGTAGCAGCATACTTCAGAAAGGCAATAGAAAAGAGAGCACGCATCTATAAGCAAAACCCACTGAGAAATTGAATTTCTTATGAAGCACACATATATGCGCGCTCCCCACCAGACGGTCGTTTAAAATCCGCACATATGCGCATAGCCCACTTAAGGGGTTAAATATTTTAAGAAGTGAGGAATTAGCAATAAGCTAGATGGAAGTCTAGACATCACTGTGTATGAATAAAGTGACAACTCCAGTGAAAATAACTGCATACATGATTTTAGCAGCAGTGATGAAAAATTTCTGGGATTCTACGATGAATAAATGCAGACATACTTGCCATTTATTAATGTGATGGTTCCATTGTCTTTGTATAAAGTGTTACCATTAAAGTATTTTGATCCTCTTCTGTCAGATTGAAGTATTTTTCGTAAATTCTAACCTGATAAATCACAGTGTGTTTTATAGGCCAAATTTTTGTAATTTCTAATCTGATAAATAACAGTGCATTTTATATGCTGGTGTGTCTCATAGGTCAGCATATACGGTAAGTTCTCAAGTTAGCAGTAAATGAAGACTATTTACAGATGATACAGTCATCTACCATGAAATAAGCAGAGATGTAGACTTGGAAGTTCTGTCATCGGACCTTAACAATGTTTATTTGCGGTGCCAGGAATGCCAGGGTGCCAGGGGCTAGAATAAAATCTTAGTAATATCACTACATTACACTTCATGCACAAGTCATCACACAAATGCCATATCTGCACTGTGGGTGGAGTAAATATAAAATAATTTGCAAGGATAGGTCAGCATGGAGGAAATTATTGAAACAGAGTTAGGTGTACAGTAAGAACCTCTACCTTGCAAACTCCCACTAAATGAGAGACTCCGATAAACGATCAAATGCTAGTGGTCCCACCAAATCCCTACGTGAAAGCATCAGCAAATACCTCTCATGAGCAAACTCCTGCTTCACGAAAACTCCCGATTAACAAGATGAAAGATTGGCCCTGACTCATAATATTTACCTCTTCATAACGTATTTTGCCGAAAAAATTGTTAATATTGTCTATTTTGCAAGATTTTTCCTGTTTTAAAAGAAAAAAGGGCCAATCAGAGACTCTGTGAGAACTAGCAAATCAGAAAACACCTTGTTCATTGCCATTTCTGGTAACTCGTGTATGTGACATAATATCAGCATGGTTAGGGAGCCGTCAGCAGGAATGTGCATCGGTAATCGCTGGTCATCTTTGGTTCTGCAGCTGAGATTTTCATGCGGTCGCATGCCACGATCAGTGTCATTGACTATTACTTACGAATGAGCGAAAACATGGACAAGTATTAGAAGTTCTCAATGGCTGCAAGTTCTTGTATGATGGCAACCCTGTTTCCAATGTAAACCCAAGGATTCGGAGGTGGCGGAGATATTGTGACAACCTCCGGTTGCCCATTTCCTAGTGTTCGAGGAGTTGCCAAATTCTCTACTTACATGACGCGGAAAGCTGCCACATTAGTTCCTCCTTAATTTTCAGGTGCTTTCCTTCCTACTGTGGGTTAATAACAATGTCCTCGGCCACGTACCAACTGTCGAGCTGGCTGATGACATGGAAAAACTTAGTGGCATCATGGGTAACTTCACTTAGATGGAGTTACCCCTCTAACAGGAGAAACTAGAGGGCCGATGACTCGGGCCAAAAGGGTTGGCAAGCACACTTACGCAGTTAACTTCACTATTTACGGCATCCATCCTAACACAAACTCATGAAAATAATATTTAAATACACCGGCAGCAATTCTTTCGGGCCCAGTGGTAGTAAAAATCCCTTGTGCTTAATTAGTCCACAAAAAGCTTTCTATCACGTCGAGGACAACAGTTTAGGAGGCGCTGAACAAATGAGAAGGCGAAATCCTCTAAATTCAATTTATTACTTAATTTTAAGGCACTAGGTGACAGAAAAATACCATCGTGGTGGTGTAGCTGGGCCTCCTTTTTCTTCGTCGAGTTGCTCAAGCACGTAGTGATACACACTTCCACCCACCGTCTTCCGTAGCTAAAGTTCTGTATTCTAATACAGAACTTAATCTGTAGCAGCCGCAAGGCGACATATCGTGGAAGAGCGGTGAAACACAAACAACCCAGCTGCTGTGGTCGCTACAGTGGTAGCCCTGCCTTCCTGGCCCATGGGCAGTCAACTGCTAGTCGTTGCTATAAAAATTGCTTAAATGGAATTCCAGAACAATTACATAATAATAATGTCCGCAGCTTATTTCTGGCTTAGCTAAAGGACTGCCAGAAGGTTCTTCAAGAGCATGGAAGCATTACCTCCATGGCTATGTGGCAAAGTGGACTGCTGTGGGCAAATGAAAAACTGCGTCAAACAGTATCCTATAAACATCTAAGTTGAGCGTGGTTGAACTCCCTTGTTCTCAGTCTAAGTAAGCGGTGGACACGCAATCACTACAACCCATATATTCTTCTTATCATCGGAATGGAAGTTAATGTTGACGCCAATCGTAAACTGTGCTTCAAATCCTCCAATTCCTTTCAAAGAGAACAGTAGAGATAATCGTTTGCGGTCCTCTGTGGATATTTAACCTTTTATGGAGTTTTGCAAACCACTACCCCGGAAAATTACGGCACAACACCGGGATATTAAATTTGTCCCTGGAGTGATGCAACGTGTAAATCACCTCCCAAGTACGATCTCCCGATTTACGAACTGGCAAAATTTCGGTCCCTTGAATTTCTTAATTAAGAGGTTCTACTGTATTTATGAGTGAAACTCAGTGACTCTGCCTTAGGGTGTTGCTTATTTTTTAATTTTTCTCTGATTTTCAATTTCAACCTCTCAAACTATGCTATTAGGTAAGGAAAGGATATCCTGAAAAATTCGGTTTGATTAGTTAACATTTAGAGATCGCTCAAGAGGCATAAATTCAGTGATGTTCAATTTTCCCGATTGGAGGAAAAAAAACAATTTCTAGAGGTAACGCGCCAGGTTAGAGGTCTATAGGGTCAAAATTCACTTCATTTTTACGTACGTGTGACCATTCTACAGGGATAAAATATTTTAGTGGAGGCTACTGCCGCGTGCTCCGCACACAACGCCATGCCAGGTGCGCACGGGCCGCAGTCAGCTGATTCCTCGTCCTGCACCCTTCATTCCCTATGCCCCCCTCTCGCCTTTGCGAGCTAGGGTCAAGGGAGCCATTTCCCGTGCATGGCAATTTATTGACTACTAGTGATATACACAGTTACTATCCAAACAGGACCAACTTTTGGCTCTAATTTAGGCTTGTGTACGTAATCATTTACTTGGAAAAAGATTCTTGTGGGTGATGCTTCAGGGATACTTACTGCACATGGTGTGATCCTAGCAGCCGTAGACTTTAAAAGACATGCACTTTTATGTATTTGCGATGAAATAAAAGAGAAAACTGCTTAGCATTAAAAACTTTCTACTTTTTGAACTAGCAAATTAGTACATCAGACATGAATGATTCACAGAAAAACTTTCATAGTTTTATATTGTCACAAATTCATCATAACAAGAGTACAACATACTACGAAAACATTATTGCCACAATTACAGACAATATCACTATTTAATGGACTTACATGAGTCTTTGATAGTTTTTTGATAGTGAGCAGTGCCAAGAAGCAAATGCTGGAAACATTCTTCTTTGGACGTAATGCTCTTGTTTAAAGTCTGCATCAAATTGATAGCGTGCTTTGCCTGATCGTTAACCATGCTCTAAGCCTTCACTTTATCCTGACTGCTTCTGTAGTCGCTGTTTTTGGGCCATGTCACGGGATCCTCTAACAAAAAAACCTTGTGGAATACTAAGTACTCGAAAGAAAGACAGACTATTGATTGTAACAAAATCTGCCAGCACTAACTTATTACACTCTTCTAAACTCAGTGGTAGTCGTTTAGGAGGGTGTGGCATGCCCTCTTTGTTTTTAAAGTTATATAAAAGTTCCTTTTTTTCAAATGGACTTACATTGTCATAAAAAAAAATGAGTGTGCAGACAATTGCTCGCTTAGATACCACAAGTGCCTGCTCAATTTCTTTAGGGCAATGGATGCATTTGTACTGTCAATATTCCTATACTCTTCCAATCGGAGTAATTAGCTCCAAATCGTTTTTTGGTGCCCCTGGAGCATCAGTGACTGTGTACCATGTAAAAATATACACAGAAACAATGAAGATATAGACTGTTAGAAGTACCTTGATTTCTCTTTCTGTTAAAATAAACTGATCTCTAAAAATCCATATTTTTAAGGAATATATTGCTTTGGCCATCCATCAAGCCCTATGGAAAGCTCCGGGAGCTCTAAATTTTATGCCTTGGGTGGGGCATCCGCCAAGTACAATGATTGTAAGGTTCAAAAGCTCCAAATAATCATCTCTTGGTTGACCAACCTTTAAATGTATTTAAAAAAATGAAATATTATGTATTTCTTGAATTACAGGAATTCTGGACATATGTGTCCAGAATGGGACCACAGACCTTATCGTTGCCCTCAAACTTTCACACATTCTTTTTTTTAAGGATTATGTGGTGATGACAGAACACCTGCAGCAATTCACGAATCAAAAGCATTTTTTTTAGGGAAACAGTCGGCTACAGATCCAGGAACGCCAATTAGGTACACTGCATTAGACCTATGCGTCGTGACAGACATTGTTGATTTCACAAACAAGAGAATAGACTTGACTCCTGGTCTTAACTGCACACTGTCCGAAATCGGACTATGATGTTACAGGAAGAAGGGGAAGGGTTGTATGGAGACGTGAAACTTGTAAACTTGTGTACAAAGTAGTCTCGACACACCCTTCCAAATGACTCCACAATTTATTGTGTGCTGCAACTTAACAATCACCTAATTTGTAACAATATAGCAGTATGAAAGTTTTTCTGTTAATTGTTCATGTCTGATGTTCCATGTGCAGTACATCTGAAGCATCGCTCACAATTATGATTTTCCAAGTAAATGATTACCAACACACCTAAATTAGAGCTGAAAGTCGGTCCTGTTCGGATAGTAACTTTGTGTATATCACTAACGGTCAGTAAAATTGTCACGCACGGGAAATGGCTCCCTTGACCCTTGCTCGTGAAGGCGAGAGGGGGGCATAGGGAATGAAGGGTGCAGGACCAGGAATCAGCTGACTGTGGCCCACATGCACCCGGCGCGGCGTTGTGTGTGGAGCATGCGGCAGTAGCCCCCGCTAAAATGTTTTATTCCTGTAGAATGGTCACACGTACGTAAAAATGAAGTGAATTTTGACCCTATAGACCTCTAACCTGGTGCGTTACCTCTAGAAATTATGTTTTTTTCCTCCAATCGGGAAAATTGAATGTAACTGCATTTATGCCTCTTGAGCGACCTCTAAATATTAACTAATCGAACAGAATTTTTTCGGATATCCTTTCCTTGCCTAACAGCATAGTTTGAGAGGTTGAAATTGAAAATCTGAGAAAAATTAAAAAATAAGCAACACCCTACTCTGCCTACCCCAGATGGGAGCAGCGTGATTGGTATATATGTATGTGATGAAAACACATGTTTACCAGAAAAGGGATTCTACAGACTATCTCCACCAACACTGGGATTTTGGCTGTCTATGCTCAGGTGTCCAATGGTCCATTCAGGGTATCAAATGGAAAGACAGCTTTAGACACCACCCCAAATACCAAACAACTAAGGGTTGACAAGCACTTTCAAATTAACTCTTAAAATTATGTCATTTACAATACCCTTACTGAAAGAAAGTAGAAATTATTGTTTAAAAAATAAAATCTGCCCATTGGGGGTTTTAAGGAAGAGATGGTTAAGTTTGGCCAAATGCTAGATGAATATCCTGGGGAGTGTAGAGTGTGAGAATGATAAGACAGTTGAGAAAACCGTTGTCTGGCACATGTTTCTCATATCTCATACAACTGTACTTGATAGAAGTCTGCTCAATTGCTGTCCAGGAAAAGTGATAGTAATCAGTTACTTTGATTTACTTCCTTCTACTTCAATGCAATCAAAAGGTAATTGGTTAATTGACAAGGACTAATTAACCAATTTTTTTCACTATATCAATGAGCATCCCAATTTCTCAGAGGAAATTCATGAAGATTTTAAGAAATCTAAAATACATTCTGTTGGTTGTGCAACCAACAGACATATATTGCAATCCAATTCCCAGAAATGAGGCCTGGCACTGTATGGGTTGGTGATAGCAAGGGGAGGATGCACGTACACTTGAGGTATTTGAGATTTTTGTGGAGAGGGTGAGCTGGGCAGCAACAAGGATGAACAAGGAAGTATTTGATTTAGTTGGAGAGGAGATGAAGGTAGTGGCAGAGGTTTGAGGAGGCAGAAGAGATGGATGCAGTATATTTTGAATAGATAGGGAATGTTGAAGAGGGTAATAGTGGGGACTGGGTAAATGTTGAAGAGAAAGGAAGAGGATAGAAATTCTGAACAACATATGAAGTGCAAGATATGAAGATTTTAAGAGGGATCTAAAGGCAGATCAACAATAGGAGGGAAAAATGGAACAATATGCCAGAAATTAGGATGCTTAGATAAGCACTGTCTAAAAACCGACCAATCAGCTGGAAGAATACTCAATGGAATGTATTCCCAGAACTTTAGCAATGATTGCAGAGTATCAAAATAGCTTCTTCATAGCTAATCCCCACTTTTATATCTTTATTCTGGTCCTCTGTCCTGCTTTATGCTCCTTCACTTGACATCTTTAGCACATGTCTTCCGTGCATATAATTCATACATATTCCCCGTGAAATACTGTTCCATCGTATCTGACTCTACAACATTAGTGAAAGTCTAAAATACATCTGTGATTGAGAGTGCGTGATCTTCACATTGGTAGTTCTCTGCTCGTTTCAGTTACATCCACTACTACGGAGGTAATTCGCATTCGAAATTTTTCATCTTCATTTTAAGTTTCACCTGATTTGCTTATTGGTAAATATCTGCGGTCTTCGACCCAACTTTGCATTGTAATATCATTTACACATCGAAATATTGCCTTTGTTCATCGATCATAACCTCAGACTTGGCATTGCTCTCCGTAACGAAAATAGAGATCAAACTTTGTGATGGACCACTAACTGAGTTATTTATTCACGACCCAGGTTTTGCATCATTTCACGTCAGCATATGTACAAATTCAGTTGCATACTGGTAAGATAGGGAGTGGACACCGGGCGTCGAAGGGTGGTGTTGAGGGTAGGAGGCAGAGGGGGTGTGGGAGGGAGAAAGGGTTGGGGAAAATAAAGGGCTTCGCTAGGCTGGCCGGGGTTTTCCTGCATTGAAGGCCTTCGGGCAGTGGGGGGTGTAGCAGCTGAGAAGAGGAAAGGGAAGGATTAGCAAGGAACACATCAACACAGTGTATATTCTGAGAATTTCTATGCACAATAGTCGATGGTGATCAGATGGTGATGAGTTAGCTCCCTGCTGAGCACCACCACCAAGCAAGTGAGAGAGTACACCAGGGGCACGTTGTTTCCTCACTTGCTTGGGTGTGGGTCTCACTTCCCCTCATTCTTCATCTCACTCAACGAACTATTCCACTAGTGATAACATCTCCAGTGCCTCCTTTTTCTAACCCCTCCCTTTTTACCAAAATTCCTGGTGACTGAACCATTAGTGAGCTAATAAAAGCTTCTAAGAAATAGTAATCCTGATTCCCAGTGCCATTCCACTCCCCTGCTCAACCTTCCCTCCCAATCACCTGCTTTCTCATCAATAGCCTGGAGTTGCTCATAACCATCGACTATTGTGCATAGAAATTGTCAGAAAATACACCAAAAATATGGGCTGCAGCTGATGTCAAAACTTCGTGTCTCTTCAATTTGCAAGTTTATACAGGGAAATTACCTGGGCAGTGAGCTGAAAACAACCAAGGGACTAGAGTGGTCAAAGATCTCATTGAGCCTCCATATAAAACTAGCTGCAATGTCACAACGGACAATTTTTCCACTTCCGTGGAGTGGGCACTCTTTTTAGCATCGAAAAACGTAACTCTTTAAGGAACAGTGAGAAAGAACATGCCGGACACTCCTTATGACTTGAATAGCACTAAAGATCGAGAGACTTTTTCTTCTAATTTTGCTTCTTACATAAAGAAGGATTGGCTATGGTCTCGTATATGCCAAAGGAAAATAAAATGGTACACTTACTATCTTCGCAATACTTAAATAACAAAATATCTGAGGGTGAATGTAAGAAACCACTCTGGATATTGGAATAAAATAGAACAAAAGGAGCTGTAGACCATGATGACAAACTTATAACAGAGTATACATGCGTGAGAAAAACTTATATATGGTCATTCAGGCTGTTCATGAATATAATCGATATTGCAGCTAGTAATGCATTCACCATATTTATGTAAAAAAATCCAGAATGGAATGACAAGACTTCGTTTAGAAGAGTCTTTCTCAAGTCTTTAGGGCATGAACTTGCTCTACCAAGCATGACAAAACGCACAGAAACAATGAATCGTCTACTTGTTACTACTGCTCTTCTGGCATGAGGAGTAAAAAGGCAAACTCAAAAACGGCCACATCTGAACCAAGTTACGGCAAACCCAAAAGGGGCAGATGCTATATTTTCTCACGAAATCTTGACTTATAGGTAAATGTAAGATGCTCCGTTTGTAAAGCATTTGTTTGTGCAGAACATCGCAACAAAAATGTCACAAATACATGTAAAATTGAAGGGTGTAATTGACTTTTCCTCTTTTTTTGTAAACAATTCTTTGTTTACTTAAAAATATTTTTATGCAAACATTGTTTAATTTCCTGTGTTATTATGGTGTGTTAAGATATTTTATAAAAAATCAATAATTGAATTGTGTTATCGAATTTTCCTCTTTTTTTGTAAACAATTTTTTTGTTAATTTATAAATATTTTCATGCAAAAAATGTTTAATTTTTGGTATTACTATTGATTGTTATAATGTTTTCTTGATAATATCGATGCACTGAAGTTAAAAATTGTTTTCATTTCCCCAGTACATAAAAAAATACAATGGGGTCCCTAAAGGACCCCAACGGTAACCAACGAAATAAAACGAGGGTCGGTAACCAAAGGGTTAAATAATGCAATATATATCCAAGACACCAAGTGTAATAAATGCAAAAAAACTACTGTTACTCCATATACAAAACGTATATCTTATAGTTACACAATTTGGGATGTCACTATGCACATGATGCTGATGCAAACACATGCTTACCTTAATATTAACCCTGTTGTTTTTCAAAACACCAAGAAGCCTCATTTGATGGGACATCTGCCAACGCCGAAAAACGCCGGCAAGACTAGGCTCGGCACATTTCAGTCGATATGCATGACTACGCATCAAGTCCCTTGAAATGAAGCATGTCCCTGGTCCACTGCTCATGGCTGCATACAGCAAAAATGGATCATCCTGTGAACTGATAGTGCCCAACAAAATTGAATATTGCAAGCAAAATATTACATTACTACAAACAGCTGATACAGTATTATACAAAGAAACAGTCATCTGATAAATTATTATAATACATTCACCAGGCCCATTAATAAAATTAATAGTATTTCCACCAGTTGAAAATGTACCTTATTACTCTACGTTGATTAATATTGACCACCTCAGTGACTTAGAATTATGTGAAATATTTCAGTCTTTACACCTTGGGAGTACTGAGGCAAGCCACCGACTATCTAGTACAACAAGCTGTCAATTGACAGTTTGGACAGTATTTCTAAATGTAAATAAAAATTTTAAAATTGATTAATGCATTGATTACAGGTAAGATTTATTTAGCGTTTTGATATATTTCTAGTCATCATGCATTTTGAAAAAAAATTAAATATGCATTTAGTCAACCTATATATGTAAGTTGGTTAGGTGCATAAAATTTTAATGGGAAAATAAATACCTATACCTAGAGTACCTAAATTTTGGTAAATGAAAGTCCTGATTGGCGGTAAATAAAAGTGCATGGAGCAGTGACAAAGGGTGCTGATAGAAATAAATTAAGTTGTATTAAACATAATAGCTCATGAGAGGCCATGCTTTACATGCTCTCATTATGGATTAACTTTCATTTATCATTTACCACAACTTGTGATTTTAAACTGCTTTTCTGTTCTTAATAGTTCCTTACAATTCCTTGAGAAATTTTTTACCACAAACTTCTTCACTCTCACAATTGGCTTTAAAAAGAAATGACGCTGGTGGAAGAAATGCAATCCCAGGAATAAACAAAATTAAATAATCAACAAACACCAGCAGAAATGCCCATTGATACACAGCATAATAAGGGAGGGATAAGATGAAGAAAAATTATAGTAGTTCTATCTATACAAAAGAGAATCTAACTTGCTATTTTCCATATTACTGATTTTTACCCAAAGAAAATTGCCCTTTTAGGCACATAGGCTCTTTCACTGATTTTTTTCTCGTTTTAAAAGAGTAAAATAGCAATTGGTTTGTGTGATAAATAATTCCAATTAAATGTTGAAACAAAAATTAATCATGCAAGAGGTTACAGTGATCTTGACATTTATTTTATGGGATCACTTTAACATGTTTGAAGCGGAATTAGACATACAGACAAACACCACTACATATTTATGTATGGGTAGAGATTCCTATCATGTACATGCATGCAAAATTTCAAGATAAATGGCTATACAGTTCGTTCATTCGTATGCAAAATAGAGAGCTTTAGATTTGGGGAGCCTATTGGAAACCCAACCATCCCTCTTTATGCTCTTGAACAGAATTCAGGTTTAATAGGTGGAGTACCCTGGGACTATAGCAGCATGCTAAAATCTATGTAGTATGCAATACCAACACTACACACACCGAAATGCAAGAAATACACTATACATATCCCATATTACCGAAATATAAGAATAAATGTGAGTGCTCAGTGAGGATACTATATAAATACCGTTTAGTGCACATAGAGTTTGGGATACAAAATACCCCAACAGAAATTTCTTTGAAGGTTTCCGTGACTCATACACTTGTTTCTATCGCTGTTTTCAGGTACTCTCGTCGCGTGTTTAGTTTTTCTGACTACAGTTTCTCCCCTCTTCCTGGGGAGAAAGGTCCCAGGCTGTCCAGCCCTACACTGGGAGAACTAACTCTTTTGTAGAGAACTCAATGGATTTTACGCGGATTATTAAGAATACCAAAATCAGCAAAGGAGATATATTAGTAAGTTTTGATATCGTTTCCTTGTTCACAAATGTGCCCATCAATGAATCCATCCAACTCATCAAAAATCTGATTAATGAAGGGCTGCCAAAAGATTTCCCAGACCTCACAGAATTCTGCCTCAAAAATCCATATTTCTTTTGGAATGGAATCTGGTACCAACAAAACAAAGGTGCCGCCATGGAATCACCTCCCTCCCCAGTGGCAGCAAACATTTTCATGGAGAATTTTGAGCATAAGGCATTAGAGTCCTATCATAAGAAAACATCACTCTGGATCCGATATGTTGATGACATATTCGTCGTATGGCCTCACGGGAAAAAAGAACTCGTGCTATTTCTGGAACACCTTAATCAGCAGAATCCCACCATAAAATTCACGATGGAGATTGAAGAGAACAGCTGCCTACCATTCTTAGATGTTTTGGTGAGCAAGAAATCAGATGGTAGCCTTGGTCATGCAGTAAATAGAAAGAAAACTCCAACAGATCACTATTTGGATTCAAAATCGCACCATCATCCCATCCATAAGAACTCTCTAATTCACACCTTAGTTCATCGTGCCTACAGTATTTCAGATGCCAAATCTCTTCCCTCAGAGAAGCAACACTTAATCTTAGCGCTAGAGAAGAACGGATACCCTAGGCATATGGTCCTTTTAAGGACTGCAAAGAAAGAAAAGGAATTGGCGGAAGCAAATGATCTAATGATAAACAGAGCCGAAGAAAGACCTAAAGAAAAGCCAGCTGCATATGCCACAATACCATGCATTGCAGGGACGCCACAAAAGATTAGTAGGCTCCTTCGGAAGTGTGGTATAGTGACGAGGTTCTCAAACTCAAAGAAAATTGGAGATATCATCCCAAAACCCAATGACAAAATTCCCACTCCAATGTATGAAGAAGTCTATGAAATAAAATGTAGGTGTGGTAAATCCAACATCAGCCAAATGGGGAGAGCAATTCACTGTAGTATTAAAGAGCACCAGAGGGCCACCGAAAAGAAGAGATTCAGCCTCTCCGCAGTTGCAGAACATGCGTGGTTCGAGCCAGGACATCAGATTGCCTTTGACCAAGCGAGAGTACTCTCAAGGGAAAATCGTTATTTTCCCAGGCTGATCAGAGAAGCAGTAGAACTGGTAAAGCATCCATCAAATTTCAATCGGTAGGATGGACACACACTTGCCTCAACCTGGGATAGAGTGGTCGGACCACAGCGAGGAGCGGCCAATGGAGACACATTTTGAACGTATGTCCAGCAGCTAAACATAATGGTCAACTGAACTAGCAACGAAATACATAACAACGGATAACAATAAATGATTACAAAATGTCCAACAGACCTGAAGATGCCCCCAGGAAGAGAGGAGAAACTGTTGTCAGAAAAACTAAACACGCAACAAGAATACCTGAAAACAGCGATAGAAACCCCAACTGAAATTTGTTCATTGTGATCATTTAAATTAATGTAACTAATAAAATGCTCGAGCAAAATTTCCTGATTATAGCCACTGATCATGTAACCAAGGAAATGTTCTCTTGTTGAAAATTGATATTTTTAGGAATTGAGAAGGTAATTTTTCTGTAAATACATGTCCTACGATAAAACCGAATGTAAGCATTAAATTTTATATTCTTTCAAAACCCCATGATCAAATTTTCAACCCTATATCTTGATTGAAATTTATTTTAAAGAGGCAAAATGGGAAACCTTTTTACTGATGCCCATGCTTTAAATGGGTCCAATTGTTTTGGCCTGTTTGCCTGTTACGGCCCAGAGACTTTTTTTCAAGAAGCTTATTGCTCAAGTTAGCCCATATGCTAGAATCATGCAAAATTTCAGGCCAATCAGTCCAGTAGATTTTGAGAAGAAGAGTTCCAAACATACAGGCACCACTCCATTTTATATTTAGTGTAGATAAGCCATAAAGGTCCAGGCGATATTTCACATTAAAGGTTATTCTTCAGGTTGCCAGGAAAGATGCTTAGATGGATTCATAGAATAATGGAAAATAATTTTTGCATTAAAAACATTGTTTTCAAGCAAATATGAAACACAACATAATCAATTGCAAGAGTTCTTTCAGGCATCTGATAATCGAATTTTCAACCATATATCTTGAATACTGCAATGTATTTTAAAAAGTAAATTAGGAAGCTTCTGCACTGATTCAAATGCTTTAAAGAGGCCATTTTTAAGGTCCTTAAGTTTTGAGAATTTTTTAATAACTCTACAGCTCAAGTTAGTGCATGTGTATGTATATGGAGATAGCAAGTGTAACTGGACAAAATAAAAAGCAATCCATGCATAAAGAGTACCAGTATACTGTACACTTATCACTAGATAAGTTCGGTAAAAATTTTTCTCAATTTAGAAGCCTGGATCAGACAAAATAATTACGTATCCCAATGCAAAGGTCTACAGTACATTGGAATTAAACATTTTTCAATGGCGTAAATTAATGATTTGGAGACGCAAAATTCTGAATTTAAAGACACCATCTGGGCTCATTTGTTCAACAACTTCAGGCCAACACTTAACAATCTGAACAGGAATCACTCAGAGGCTAAAGGTGAGTTCCAACATCAACAAGAAATCTGAAGTTCTTGTAACAAATAACAGGACACTTTTAGCACCCTGAAAAATCTAGCACAATACCTTACATATTTTGCCTCAACATACATGTGGGAAACCTTATTCTCAGGGGTAAATAACATTAAAACCAATAAAAGAAACCAGGGATGCGTTGGTTCAACATTTTCTCTGTTACAGTTCCATTCCGTTCTTAGCTTTGGTTCTCTGTTCCAGTCCTAGATTTAGTGCCTACGTTACAGTGCTCAATTTTCAATGGTATGAGAAGTTTTTTCTTGATTACAGTGCATATCTAGAACAATGAATCAAGTTTTCTCAATCTCATAGCATTCATCAGGTTATAACATTTGCAGCAGCACGGGACGTAAAACTACTTTTAATACTATACTTTTGAAAAATGAGAGGTTCCCCGATTTTTAAATCTCTTAAAAAGAATGAAGAAGGAAAAGATAGATATAAAAATTCAGCAGTCAGCATTAACTTTTGGAAAAAAATGGACTCCTAATATTCCTGCAAATAGTTATAAATTTTACTCTTCTGTATTTTTTAGAAATATATACCATTAAATGAATACATATCTACATTTTTAGATCAATTTCAGTGAAGTACACCTTTAAAAAAAAGATGCACCATAAATTTTTTGTAACATTATTCAGACTCAAAAGTGAAAGCAGTGGGTGAAGATGGACTTTCAGGAGAGCTACAGGTACAATGTAAATACAAAGGCTAGAGACTGATGCTGATGAAAATATTTAAGACGTAGTTGCAACTTGACCAGTTGCCCAGGGGTTACCGTTCACATTATTCTTCCTCACTGATGGACCTTGGCTCAGAATGGCTGGTCACAAATATATTCATTATATTTAGCCACGTATATAAATTAACCATGATGATATGGTAACTAAAAATATGCTGAACAACTGGAGCATCAGAATAATAAGTCCAATATTAAAAAAGGGCGACAAATTAGATCATAGAAATTACAGAGGCATTACCCTGCTTAGCATAGGGTACAAAGTGCGGTCTACTATAATAAATGAAAGACTAAAATGGAAACAGAAAGCATAACAGAAGAGTACCAGTGCAGCTTTTGCCCTAACAAAAGCATAGTTGATCAGCTCTTCATAATTAGAAAATTAATGGCAAAACATCATGAAAATGAATTAGACCCCATATGCTGCTCATTGATTATCAGCAAGCCTGGGATATTGTAAACAGAATAAAATTATACAAGAAAATGCAAGAGCTTGGTACAACTACGAATAGCAAAAAGGCTCAAGCTAAAATTGGCAACGAGTTCAGTAATTAATTTGAGCTTGACAAGGTAGTTTAACAAGAGGACATGTTGTCTACAAACCTATTTATTCTACAATACATAAAGAAGCTACAACAATTGAACCATGGGGTACAATCTATAATAAGACCAATCAGATCTGCTTGGATGCTGATGATAGTCAAAATAGCAGGAACAAAAAAGAAATTAATCAAGTTATATGTTAAATTAGAATCAGAAGCAGAACTGCTAGGGCTGATGGTGAATGAGAGAAAAACCAAGTATGCATACCATTGTGTCAGCATCAGAGTCAAAGAGAAAACTAGAAGATCAGGGGGTGGGGGCCAAAAATTTCAAGGAATATCTCATTTTAGATATCTAGGAAACAATCGATGAGAGAAAAATCAGCAGCTGTGCTGCAGAGTGAATACAAGCAGGGAATAAAGCATTCTATGCAAGCCTACACCTTCTTAAGAGTAATTTAATATTAGGGAATTCCAAAACTCAGACAAATGAAATATTGTAATGATTGGCAGTGATATATGGTGCAGAAACTTGATCCTAAACCTCAAATGAAGAGAATACTCTGAGAACCTTCAAAAGAATATTACTAAGAAAGATATATAAAAGTGTCATAGAAAATAGCAGGTATAGAATCTGTTACAATGATGAATTAAATAAATTTATCAAAAAAGTGGATATACGTAGTAAGGTTTATAAAGGCTCAGAGACTACAGTGGTCATATTTAAGGAATGAATAAGACTGCCAAGGTAAAGAGGATGCTATATGGGAAAATATAAGCACCAACAAAGAGTCAGAGACCCAGGCTGACATGGTTAGAAGATGTATGTAAAGATCTTGGCTAGATGAGAGTAGAAGGCTGGAGGAGAAAGATGAACAACATAGAGTAGTGGAGGTGGATTATGCAGGAGGCCAAAGCCCACACCACACCGCAGCACCAAGGGGGAGGAAGGAAGGAATAGAGGGACAATTAGTCCAAAATTGAAGGATAAGACAGGTAAAATATTAATTGATCAGGGAGACATTCAAGATAGATGGAGAGACAATATAAACAAGTTTTGGAAGGTGGCAATACATTTGTGAGCTTAGACAAATAGAATGAGAGAATGATAGTAAAGATAACCTTCAACTGGAGACACTCAAAAGTGAATCAAAGAAAGCATTAACAGAGAGGCACGCAACAAAAGCTGCGCAAGTAGATAACATCCTGATGGAATTACTTAGGAACATACATTAGGGAGGATGACTTTCTTTCGAACTTATATGTAGGACCTAGAAGGAAGGTGTACAGCCCAAAGGATTCCATTAATAACAATCTTAATACCTATCTCAAAGAAGAAGTGTCAGGATGATTATTCTAATTTTTCATGTGGCAAAAGTTCTACTCAGAATACTTAACCTGGAGTTAGAAAATAGAGCAAACTACAAATTGGGTGAGGGCCTGTTTGGTTTCAGGAAAGATATCTCAAGATGTTATTCTGATGATGACAACATTTAATGAGCAAAACATGGAATGCCAGGATGTTTTTACTCATTTTGTGGAATTAATAAAGGTTTTGTCTGAGTATATTTGGAAACACAAATGGAAATACTTAGGAAAATTACAATAAAATGATAGGATAACAGACTCCTCTGAGATTTATACATTCCCCAGGGGTAGCACGTGACAATGGCAGATAGAATCAAAGTAGGCAGTTAACTCGGGGTGAGACAGAACAGGTGATTGTCATGCATGCTTTTTACCATTCATGCTGATGAAATGGCAGGAGAGACGTGGGAAGAGCTGGATGAAAACTACATTGAGGCTTGTTTTCTTCCTAAATATTATAACCAAAAAAGCATATGTCTTATTTTGATTCATTATTGCAATTACTGCTAAGGTTGCTCTTGTTAGTGCTGACATACTGCTGCCAATTGATGCATTTGATACATTTTAATCACAGCATATATTAGTTTCGGTCATTAAAAACTTAAAAAAAAAAAAAAATGGGTTCAGATGAAAGTAGGTATTAGGAGAGTTGTGATTGTGGCGTGCTATGCACCAGTGTATGGAGAGAGTGACAGCATGAAAGATGAGTTTTGGGAAAAAATGAGAGGTTTTGAATGAATGTGATCCTGGTGAGAGAATAATTTTACTAGGTGACATGAATGGGTGGGTTGGTGTGAGGCGGGATGCATCTGAGAGAGTGGTTGGGCCTTTTGGTGACCCCTGAGTGAATGATAATGGTGAAAACTTGGTGAGTGTGAGCTTAGAAAAAGGATTGTTTGTGTCAAATACATGGATTAGACATAAGAGAATACATGTGTATACTTGGCAAAGAGGTTATTGTAAAAGCATGATTGATTTTATAGTGTATGATGAGAGATTGAGAGAGTTAGTGTGGGACACGCGAGTGATGAGGGGTGCTGAATGTGGAACAGACCACTATTTGGTACTCTCCAAAGTGAATCTGGGCAGAAAGTGGGTACCAAGGAAGAATGTTGAGCGTAAGCAGTTGAGAGTAAAAGTGGAAAGGTTGCTAGACAGCGAGGTAAGAATGCAGTATGGTTGCATGCTTGAAGATGCTCTATTGTTGAAGCAGAGAGAATGGGACACGAGCATATCAGAAATGAGAATGTGAATGATGCGTGGGAGTGTTTAAAAGGAGTGATTGTGGAATGTGCTGAAAGTGTATGTGGAAAAGGAGTGGTAGGAAGAATGAAAGGTGAGAGATGGAATGAAGAAGTGAAAATTGTAGTCAGAGAAAAGAAAGAGGCGTACAAGGATATGATTGCTGCCAAATCTGAGGAAGAGCGTACTAAGGCATGTGAGATTTACAGAAAGAAAAAGAATGAATGCAAAATCTTTGTGAAAGAGAGCAAAGAAAGAATGCGTGCGGATGAAGCTAACAAAATGCAGAGTGATTTTGAAGGTAATAAAAAGCTGTTTTGGAAGTGGGTAAAAAGGGCTAAGATTGGTGAAGGTAGGGGAATGAATGTGGTAAAGAACAAAATTGGAGAGATCATGTGGGACGAGAGCAATATCAGGAACTGCCGGAGGGAGTATTTTGAAGAATTGTTCAATAATATTGCAGGCGTTGAGGATGAGCCTTGTGAAGTGGTATGTGAGAATGTGATGATGGAAAAGGAGATCAGTGAGAATGGGGTTATATCGGCATTGAGAGTATTGAAACATGGGAAGGCTGCAGGCGTAGATGGGATATCCAGTGAAATGTTAAAGTGTGGGTGTATTTTACTCATTTGTCGGCTGTGTGAACTATACAACTTATGCTTACAGGTTTCTGTTTTTCCAGTGGATTGGAAGAATGCTATCATCGTTCCGTTGGAGAAAGGGAAGGGAGGAAAGACCAAATGTAATAATTATCGGGGCATTAGTTTATTGAGTATCCCAGGAAAAGTTTTCAGCAAAATATTAATCGAAAGAGTGAGGAATATTACTTCCGACAGAATATGGGGTGTGCAGTGTGGGTGTATGCCTGGGAGAGGATGTATTGACCAGCTTTTGCACTTCAGCAAGTGATAGAAAAATGCATGAGTGTCCGAAAGAAAATGTACTGTGCGTTTGTCGATTTAGAGAAGGCATATGACAGAGTAAATAGAAAAAAGTTGTGGAAGGTTTTGAGAGACTATGGAGTGAATGGGCAGTTATTGAATGTAATGATGGCGATGTATGACAATGGTAAGGCAAGTGTAAGAGTAAACGGGGTTCTGAGTGATTGGTTTGTGATAAATTAGGGTGTAAAGCAAGGATGCGTAATGTCTCCATGGCTGTTTAATGTATTTATGGATAAATGTGTTAGAGACGCATGTAGTGAAAACGACAGTGTTTTGATTGGGATTGTAAACTATAATGCTGTTTTGATCTCAGACAGTCAACAGGGATTACAGAAGCTCCTAGATAAGTTTTGTGAATCAACGGAGGGAATGGAATTGAAGGTAAATGCGTGCAAGACTAAAGTAGTAGTTTTTGATAAGGAGAATGGGGAGAATAACTCTATAATGAGGGCAAATGGTGAAGTAATTGAACAGGTGGATGATTTTGTGTACTTAGGTAAGATGTATGCGAAAGATGGAAGAATAAATGAGGAGATAAAGAGACGTGCAAATGCTGGAAGGAAAGTGGTAGGTAGCATGTGGAGCATATCAAGGAATGAGTGCTTGTCTAAGGAAGCAAAAATTGCCGTGTACAAAAGTGTACTTCTTCCCACTTTGCTATATGGTAGTGAAATATGGGTATGTCAGGATAGACATAAGAGTAGACTAAACACCGTGGGTATGAGTTATCTGAGGAGTATTTGTGGCAGAAGTAGGATGGATAGGGTCAGGAATGAGTGGGTCATGAATGAAAATGGGTTAAATGCTCCAGTAATGGACGTGTATGAAAGGAGTGTGCTTCGTTGGTTTGGCTATGTAGAGAGTGGATGAGAGTCGAATAACGAAACAGATATATGACTGTAGAATGAATGTTGTGAGCGGTATAGGTAGGCCGAGAAAGTTGTGGTTGAATGTGGTTGAGGAAATTCTTAGGAGGAGGAATATTAGGAGTTTTAAAAACAGGAGGGCGTGTATGAAACAGTGTATGGGGGTAAATGAGGCAAAAGAGGTTTGCAAGGATAGGTCAGTATAGAGGAAATTATTGAAGCAGAGTTAGGTGTACAATTAGGTATTAATGAGTGAAACATTTTGACTGTGCCTACCCCGGAAGGGAACGGCGTGATGGGTTTGTATGTATGTAAAAACGTAAGACTGCAAGTAATTCTGAGCAACCGTAATTATTCACGCAAAATTGTTATTTATTTCCTTGAACAACATTTTTCAAATCTTGTAAATAAATTTTTACTGAATTTCAAGCATTCGAGAGATAGAACACCAATTGAGCATTTTGGGAAAAATGTTCAGCACTCCCTCGGCAGATGTCCCAATCCAGCAACCTATCCTGGCAACAGCTGACAGCCAGAACAGCTAATCCACTTCATTGAAATGCTTTAAGGGAAAAGCAAACCAGTAAAAATCCTCTTGTACTCACATATTTTCCGCTAAAAACAGCTGGGAATTTTTTCTGATATATTCCATCTCCTTTCTAGGCCAGGCATTCATATGAGTTCTTCCCAACACAAGAATTTTGTGAGAAAGGTCGACGAAATGAGCAACAACACTTTGCAACTGAAAAAGAATTGTACAGTCATTGAAAATGTATGCATAAGCTAACCAAACAAGGACAAAACTTCACAAAAGGGGCTTACAATAGATGCAGGATTATTTCGAGGGCCTCTGCCGCCAGCTGAATAAGCAACATTTAACCCATCAATCACAGTATTGAATGGCGCTTCTTTAGCAATTAACTCTTGAAAAGATTTGAATTCATCTGGAGATGACTTAGAAAAAATATCGGGACCAACAAGAACTTTTTCTAAGAATGTTTGGCTAAGAACTTGGAATTCAGATCTGGATACAAATATTGGGCGCATTTCCCCTCTGCAGATCTGGCATACTCCTCTGTATCAAGCAGGATAAAAAAATTATAAACCATAAATTAATTTTTTTAAATCACTCGTTTAATCATTTAGTAACTCATTGAATGGAATGGAAACTTTATCACCTAGTATCTATTTATATACATTTCTGCAACTCACCTCTCATTTATGGGTCCATATTTACACTGCCAATTCAGGTTTTCGAAGGTATGCTTCACCTTCTGACTGACCTCCTTAGATATTAAAATTTCATGGCAAGCAAAAAAGTTCAACAACCTCTCTCCCCTTTCAATGCATTGGTTGATATTTGAATCTTGTCCCCGAGAACAATATTCACTTAGCCATGTCATATACACCACGTCTAAGGGTGTTTTCTCTAAGGAAATACATTCTTCCATTAAATTCCAACCTGTCTCAGCATCCCTGTTGCGAAAGGCCGCAACTATTAGCGCACTGTACGCAGAAGCACTAGGAGCACAGGTTTCTTTGACCATTGTCAACAGATCAAGTCCTTCTTTCCATTTACTAGTCACACATAGACCGTGAATAATGTTTTCTGATGTCGACGCATCCATCACAGGAAGCTTCTCTCTCAGACAACGATAAATATTAAGGACTTTACTTTCATCTTCGACTTTGCCACAAGCATAGCATAATCGCATGTACCTACCCATTGTCGCTACATTTATTTCCATGTTTCTTTGTTTTAAAAAACTAAGATAGCTATCAGCGAAATCCATATTCCTGAGAGAAGCACACATTCCAATGATTACCGCGTCAAGATTTGAGTCATTTACAATACTGCCAATCCTCAGTACATTATCTCTGAACTTCATGACTTCTTCCTCCGTCAAAAACTTACTCTTCTTAATTACTTCGTATATATGGTTCAGTTGAGCCGGTCTTTTTCTTGTTCCTGTCTCCTCATCGGCATCAGAAGGATTTTCCCGTTCGCTGTCAGATCCATCGGAATTCACTACTGTTACAGGCCGGTGACTTAAATAACGGATTCGATTATTTTTCATGACACTAGCCATAGAACTCATAATGCCATGGCGTCGTAAAACATCTATATTGCACTTCGTGCAATTGCGGAAAAACATCATGAATGACCTCCGATAAGCTATCGACTTTAGGGATGAAAACATTTTTCCCCCGAAACTCGCAACAACTGTAGCAGAGGAAATAAGAACCGATTGGCTTGAGAAGATAAATTGCAAAAGAGAGTTGAATTGTTAAATATGATTTGAGTCGCGGATACCTTCCACCACCAAGATAAACTCAATCCACCCCGATAATTCTATTTAACCCATGCCTTCACCGTTTCTGGGATTTTGATTTCTCAGAGAGACAGCTGAAGGTGACAATGCGCCCAAACCCGCGCCCAGTGAAACAAATGAGTCACAAACGTCACGAAGGTTACAAATGATTTTCGAGAAACAAAAAAGTGTTCGGTTGCTGATTACGCTGATTATGCGGAACGGCCGGTCTGAGGAAAGGCCACGGACTGTAATAATATTATATATTTCTATTATCCGTCGGAAAGGCATTCAGCCCATCCACCCGAGAGCCAATTACATAGGAGTGGACGGAGTCTGTTCCGTTCGGCGGTGATTACGTTAACCTAGTTACTACCGCTTTTTCCCTGGTTTATTTAAAGAGGAAACGTGGGAACGTTCACTGTAATAACATGCGCTTGTAGTGAGTTTGACATTAATGTTCTCCGTCGGTGATCCTCAGACAGGTTTACGACGTGATCGTTGGTTACATGCACGTACTATGTCGAAAATTGGCCGCCCCTTAAAAAAATAAGAACACATTGACTATATCTCCCTCACGGCGGACGAAGGGCTGAGGTAATTCCCTCTTAAAGGCCTGGTTACACGATACATTAACCCGTACGTGTTCATGTGCGAATTCATGAACCAAATAGACCAGGTTCTATTTTCCTGTTCATGCATTCGTACAAGTTGGTGTGGTTACACGAATTTTCGAGTTCATTCACGCGTTCATGCATTCTCACACTAACTTGTACGGGTTAATGTATCGGCTGGTTCAGCTGAACGTGTAAGATTAAGCACTGTCAAGATTCGAATTGAAACGACAAAGCGGTCGCCACTGACCGCACCACACTAATTTTACTCTTGTTTCCGCAGCATTTTTTTCAATAAGCTGTACTTAAGGTTAATTAACGGTAGTAGGTGGGCTATTACCACCGTTCCTGACTACATACAGCCCTTTTTATTTATTTGTGAAACTAATGAATTCAGGTATAAAAATTCGGTTAAATTTATTGTTATCAGAATATATACCGATCTTGGGTGGGTTGAAGGGAAGTTAGTAAAAACCCGCCATACTATTACACGGGCAGGCCCAATTGACCTAAAGTATTTTTGTAACATATCTACCACCACTTCCTTTGACAGCACCATACTTCTCATGTATTTTCTACTATGCCCATTGTCTTCTGTTTGTACTCCCCATTTGTGTCCTGCTCTAATGGCAAGCCTCGC
Organism: Ceriagrion tenellum; assembly: GCA_963169105.1. Taxonomy (NCBI): domain Eukaryota; kingdom Metazoa; phylum Arthropoda; class Insecta; order Odonata; family Coenagrionidae; genus Ceriagrion; species Ceriagrion tenellum. Next base: position 5,187,932 of record OY720633.1, read on the forward strand.
TTTCTTTGTCCAAGAGAGTCTGATTACTTTTGTTTTCTAATAATTTATCTTCTTTCTGGATTTCCACTCTTTGAGTTTCTAATGCATGTACTTGGCTGGAAATACCTTTGATGATTTGACTTATCAACAGCTGCCGCTTAGGCGTGTGGCAGCGGGTGTTAGCTCACCAGCCATGTAAAGATTTGGGAGGTGAAATGGATCTAACGGACTATATCAGCTTTTCTCCTGCTTTAATCCCACACCTACCTCTACCAATTCCTCCCTTTAATATTCTCAGCATAAATATTAAAAAGCAAAGGTGATATAATGGTCACCCTGCCTTCAGTGACCTATAACTGCCCACCCTGATCCACCATCAGTCACCCTAACCAGTACCCTTTGGGTCATGTATTATTTTCAGATAAGTCTCCTATCATCCACATCTGTTCCTATTTTCATCAGTATTTGCTTTAGTTTTTCCTAGTTTACTCTGTCGTAAACCTTTCTGTTATGAACTGAGCAAGCGATAATGTTCTAATTATGCATAATGTATCTTTCTGTGTTATCTTAAACAGTAACTCGTCCTCAGTCACCATACCCTTCCTGAATGATTGTCTTAAGTAGTAATTTGCCCTACTGTGGTACCTTTTATTCATTATCCTGAGCAAAACTTAAGCTATGTGTGATATCAAGCTGTCCAATACTCCTCATATTCTGATGCTTTCTTCTTCACGGTATCAGGACTAATTTTCACTAAGTCATTTGGCCTAATAATTTTGACATATAAGGAATGTTTAAAAAAAAGATAGTCTTCCCTTATTACCAAATTTTTTCAGTACCTAACTCAAATGGAATGTATGAAATCTAATCCTATGGCTTCTCTTTCCTTCATCCTTTTTGGCTTTTCATTCCTTCATCTCTCCTAATGCTCTATTTCACTGTCAAGTAACTTCGGTTAAAGGTCATCCCTACCTATGATTCTCCCATTCTCTTTGTCTAGATTCAAAGGGGTATTAATACTGTCAAATACCTATTCCCTTCACCAATCCAGGATATCCTCCTGTTCAAATGATGTCTTCCCTGTTTTGTCGATCATCTTTGGTATCATTTTGCCTTTCCTACTGCCCGATATTTTTACTATAGCTCATAGTGCAACCACTTCCCGTTTCTTAAGTTTTTCTGTTTCTTAGTATTGTCCCATCCACAAGTTTTCTTTCACCTACTTGGCCACTCACTAGAGTTTATTGTTTCATTCCTAGTACTTCCTCTTGCCTATGTCGGTGTTTACATTTTTCCATATCCTTCCCTCCATTTTTCTGATAATTACTTCCATGACTCTCTGCTTCTTAACCCTCCTCATTTCCAATGATCCCATCATCTCTGCTGCTCTTACTATGTGTTTAAATATTCTCCCACTTATCCTTAACTGTTCCTATTTCTGGCTGTATTGACAAACAAGTAAAGCTAAATTTAACAGCTGATATGTCTTATTTAAAAGTATTTTGAAATTAAAAAACCTAAAATAATTTCTAGTACATATTCAAGCTAGATAGTGAAAATTAATCTGCTGATATTCCTCAATCTTAAACTTTCCAGCAGTCAAATTTCGCATTAACTAAGGCACTGTCAATTTCAGCCTCAAAACCAGTCACTTTGACTGATAAAGGTTTCCACTCGAGGAACGCCTGGTAATCACTGGTGTAATACATTCTGAATATAAGGTGGAAATGGGAGGCAATGTCTTGACCAATCAGGAGTAACCTAATCATAGATGCGGGTTGGTCATGTATAGCAATCAAATTTGAGAACTGAAATTTGTCAGGCTGATATACGAGTCATTTTTAAAAATGAAAGCTGAGGTGAAGATTCTGACCGTTGCACACCTGAGAGGCCTTCCTTGAATAGACGGTGTCTTTTAATTAATTACCTGCACTATAATTTCAATGTTTTACATGTGAGTCATTATTCATTCCATTCTTACTTGTCATCAGTAGAGCTACAATTTAAGTACAATTGTATTGATACAAAATTTTATCAATACAATATGATCAGATGTTTCAACCTTAAGCCCTTCATGCTTGAGATGCTTTACCGCTATGATGATGCTAATAGACATTGTGAGAAAGTCATTGAGCAATCTCATCTTTCACACAATAGTGATAATAGCTAGCCAGTAATAGCACATTTCAATATGCTGCATCATTAAATAGGATGGGGATTGTGGAATGAGTCATTGAATCTGTGAAACAACTTTATTAAATAACATTTTACCAGCAGTTTACATGAAAATCTTATCTACATCAGAAGTAATTTGGTATAAAATATAATTCTTTTTGAACAAATGTGGATCTAAGGCTTCAGTTTTTTTATCAACCATTAACATAATGTGTAATTAACCTGATCTACCCATAAGAAGACAAAGCTAATTGTTTTAATAATACCCTATCAGTCAACACCTGGCAGCAAGGAGACAGTATCTCAGTCCTGCATTAAGGTACACATGGTGTTAAACAGGAGCTGTTTAAAGAATACTGATGAAAAATGTAAACAAGAAGAAATGATTGATTTTAATGTATTTTACCACTGACAGTAACTTACAAAATTATCTCTCGCAATATATGACTATTTGAATAGCTAACTCCTTTGACCTAAATTAACCATTAAAATGACTGCAGCCTGTTCCAAAGAATATATTGAAAAAGCTCAGTTCACAAATAGAACATAAGATACATCAGAAGTGAGGATAACTCGCATACAAAAAAAAAGCTTTTACTAGAGTGAAATCGGTAAACAATTTCACACAATACAACAAAACTAAATTTATTTATGAATTTCGAAAAAAATGTGGAAATCCCTAATGATTAAGAAAGAAGCTACTTTCTTCTATGACGGCAAACTTTAAAACAATATCTAACAGTATAAATATTAATTTACAATGCTCACCATATTACTTATCTTAAAATGCATTAATTGGTTTCATATTTCAAGAAGATTGTGTAAAACAATTTGGTGCATTGATATCTCAAAAATCACAGCTGATTTATAAACTATCTCACTGTATAAATAACTCTTCCTAAGAAGTCTAGGAATAAAAAAATTCAAGCTCTAACTACTGATCTTCCATTTAAATTTTCAAAACTGAACCTCTTATCTCCAGAAAATAACAGAGGAATATACCCACAAGGCTCTTGAAAAATCTGCAAAAACTAAATGAGAAAATACTCTATAACAGCCAACTCTTGACGGTGAAATACAAAAAAAATAGCAAATCAACACACATCAAAAAATGACATCCTTAAAGATAACAGAGCATTTAGCTTCTAAACCATTTTCTGGCACATTCCTGCAAGCACCTGGAACTGGATCAGTTGGCAGGTCTTTTGACAGGTATCATTTAGCCATACAAACTTAAATATGAATTACTTCAATTTTAAAAGATAATGAGAGGATGTCGAAGCCTATTGATCACAACTGAATGCATAAGGAGAATAAAATAACAATTGAGGGCAAGAATGATTAACTTAAAAATGTTCCCCACCACATACTTTTAAATTGTTTTCCAACACTCCAGCATAAGGAACACTACTCTCAGGGCTCATAAGTTATGCAAAAAATTCCTCACAACTCTCACATGACATTTATCTCTTTAAAAAGTGGGTAAAGGCAGGTCACAAAAGAGAGCTGTCTACCGCAACAAATCCGTAAATTTAATCTTAAAAACGATGCCAGGATTTTCAACAGGTATGAAAGATAACTATTTAGAAAAAAAATCAATAAAAGAAAGAAAATTGGTAGGTTAAGCAAAAATAGACCGGAATTTAAAAATTTTCCTCCGCCTCTAATACCTCTAAACTAAAGGAACTTCAATAGTCAGATTTCTCTTAAGAAAGACCATCAACCCCCTCAATGTCAACAGCCAACGTAAAACATACTTTGGTTCCTCTAAAATACCAGGGTAAGAAGTTCAGCTCTCTTTCCATAACAAAGGATATCATCTCCTAATCTTCGGCAGTTTCAAATTAAGGCATTTTCATGCCAAATATATGCAGCCATATAAAGGGGCATAACAGCCCTCCAATAAAAGGTAACGATGAAGCTATTACCAGTTTTGATAATGCATAGGGGATGGATTAGGAATAATGACTCTGGTATAAAAAATTAATCATTAGGGGTCAAATTTCCTCTCAAGCTCATTTTTACCCTTATGGGTGGCAATTGTACCAGATAACAGCAGAATTGCCTCAGAAGTCATTTTTTCATACATAACAATGTGTATCTATTTATATATGTATATATTTACATATTACTTCACATACAATATTTCTATTTAAAAATGTAATATGCCCCTCCTTAAACTTACTTGAAAATTCAGACCACAAGTGCACAAAATAAATATGCATTTATTGCTGCCAATAATCATTAAAATTATCTCAATAAAATCAATTAATACAGATTACAATAAACAAATAAACTTAAAATGAGTTTTCAATATCAGCATAAAAACTTAAGTCTAAAACTGATGAATGTGCACTATTTGCATTTTTCGGACTCTGCATCAGTTGAAAATAAGCTGAAGCTACAGTGTATCACAAAATACTCTAATTATTTCATTCAAGTATACAATCCCACACATAAGGCTGACAAAATAATTTTAAGAAAATATGGTTAACAGGTAGAATTAACATTCAAAAGACATTTTAAATGCTCTGAAAACAGTAAAAAAATGTATTCTATACACTGTACACTATTTACACTCTTTTGGAGTTTTATATAATGAATTAACCTCAGTATTTTCCCAAAAGAAAGTAATAATTTCAGTCGCATATTCATGTAAAATTGAATTTAAAATGAAAGATTTAATTTTAACCAAAAATTGTTTTGAAAATGCGAATAACCTTCTGGGCACTAAAAGTGTGCTTAGCATAATATTAACAATGCTTTTTCATGCCATCAAGCAGTAGAAGCTATATATACTGGCACATAATAGTAGTTCATTTCATATAGCTTTCAACATAAGCAACCCTCCTGAGTGTATATGTTCTCTGCAAAAATTATTCACTCAACTTGATGATCTGACACAAACAACATAAACCTGGGTATATAACATACAGATAGGATGAGGAAATAGAAGAAACTGACAGTATGACACAAAATTTTGGCCATATTATCTGTTCATTAATAAATGGCCAATTCATTTTGAAATTACAAGAGAACCAATGATTTCCAGGGCATCCTCTGATGACTAAAGAGGAAAAATATTATATTAAAACAGCAGAAGTCTGAAGAGTGAAATGGAGGGATTTGAAACTAATCACCACTGGCAAAATAAAACATTTGGAGTAATCACATGACAGAGCAACATCAACAGGGGTGATACGAAAAATTCCACAACCATATGCAATAAATTGGTCAGGTGATTCCCATTTTTAAAACTGGTACTTGAACACAAACAACTTCTCAGCATTTTATGTTGCCAAAATGGACTTTGATCTGTTAAAAATATATTCCTTTTTAACCTAAGACTACAAAACAGAAGTTAGTGGTCCTTATCCATTATTGGGAATCAAGGCTTATTGTTTTACTTCCATTGTACTTTGATTTGCTTATTGCTCACAGTTCTTTTTCTAAACAACATTTCAGACAATTTCAAAAATGTCCCCTTGACTCTCTGTAACTCGTAGACAAGTTGAATTTCCCACAGCCTCATCTGAATGATTGTCACTTGTTTCCAAGGACAATGTACCAGTTGAGAGAGAAGCCACACTACCTACACTATTTACTTCCAATGAATGCTCCTCTGACCTCCCACTGCTCAGAGTAGCTGAGTCACTCGTACAAGCATTTTCATCGAGTAAGACCTGCTTATCTGACTGTTGTTCCCATGCATTATTACTTCCAGCATCATTAGCCAATGACCTTACATTGCTGATGTGCAGTTCAAGCTCAGCCAATGATGACGAGGGATTCTTCCCACCCAAATATTGTTGACCACCACTAACGCCTCTTTTGTCGACCACCACTTTATCAGTCATTATTTGTTGATTGAACTGTACACAAGGATATGCACCACCAACGGGATGAACTAATCCAGAGTGGCCTCCCAGTTGAATAAAAGAGCTTGTGCTGCCAAATGAGATGAACTGATTTGGGCCACAAGTCATGGGCAGAAAATTGGTAGCTGCACTAACTGGAATGAGCTGAGCAGTGACAGGGGCTGCTATAGTCTGAACACGAGGTGATATTTGGGGATTTGGCAAACTAATTCTAGGAACAACTGAGGGGGATGGAAGTAAATGAGTTTCTTTGGTGGTCTTATGAGGCACAGTAGTTGATTTTGATGATATAACCATGGGTGGAAGACGCAGGAGGGGCATTGGCTCCCGTGCCACATCCACGGGTGTCACAGATGATGGAGTTGGCATGAATGAAGCCCCTGATGGATGCGACCTGGGTGATATGGTTGACAATGATGCAGGGGCAGATACAGGAGGTCTAGATGATACTGGCCTGCCAGATGAAGATGTCGATGGCAATGTAGACCTCACACTGTCACTCGGAGAGTTCCCCTCATATGCTGCTATTCTATTTTGTACACTGTTCACATAATTCACAGCTTGAGGGCTGGCATTGGGAGCTAAAATTAAATCACCACTCCTCCAGTTCTTCTCCATTATCACCAAATGTCGAATAAAGCTTGAAAAATTCCCATAAGGATAATACAAATTCTGCCATAGTTTCTTAGTTTTAGAATCGAACTGTATGGTAGTGGTACACTTTTCCCATTCCTTGTTCTTTTCGCCACCACTGTTCCCATGGAATACAAATGAAGCATTGAGACCCAAATGTTCTGTTCCAGGGAAGCACGTATTCTTCATCTCACTACCGACAGAGGTCTTCTTCTTTGGTTTCGACGGGTCGGACTTACCTCGATGAGAGCAACTTGGCAAATTCTGCTCTTTGGACTCTTTACGGCTGAGATCAACACTGGATAATTGCTCAATGCTGACATTACCAAGCTTAAATCGAATTTTTGTAGGCAGCGGTCCACCAGGTTTACCAGAACTTATTTCACTGCCTGACTCACTGCTGATGATTTCCGCAGTCTGGTTTGAGGTACCATCTTCATTTCTTGGATTTTTATCAATCTCACACGTTTTTGATGATTCACCCTCACTCAAGCGAGATTTTTTCTTCTTCTTTGGTATTTCCATTGGTTCTGAAATTTCAGAGCTGTCCAGTGTTTGAATTCCCAAGTAATGCCAAATCCTTGTAAAAAAAGAGGGTAAAGAAATTGAATAAGAAATGCACACAATATCTGCAATAAAATAATATTTACAAGTTTTAACTGCATTTAAAATTATCATCTCCGATGAGACAGTATTTTAACCATCAAAAATTCCATCACTCACCTATGAAAACATTTGATAATGCAATATTGATCAATCAAAGCAAAAAATGCATACAAACTTCATTGATATATCCTCATTAAAGTATTAATTAAATATTTCTCTAATTTTAACAACATCTCACCAAGCTACCTTAATTTATGTTCTCTTCCTTTTTTTGAACTACTTTGTACCTATCAAAGGCTGGCTACTCAATAAGAAAAATCTATTTTTAAGTTTATTTGTGGATTTTCCAATTAATACTTCCCAACCTCATTTTTTCTTGCTTTTAATCATCTTTAGATATTTAAGAGTCATTGTAGCCACTAAAAATTATCATTATTTCTTTAAATATAGGTTACTCATCATTCAAAAGACACCCATCTACATACTACCCCATGAGCCGCTGCATGGCCATGTAGCAGGGGTGTTAGATCACCAGCCATGTAAAGGTGCAAGTTGCTTGGAGATGAAATGGTGACATGAATTATAGGAATGTATTTAGTGAGCTGATTTTTTACTGTGATCGCTTATTGTTCGCGGAAAGAACAAGTTCTTGTACCTATCTGCTCGGCAGTGTATCTTTCTTATTTTATCGCAAAGGTCAGACCTAGAGATGTAGTGAGGAGTCATGATAATATTCTATATGTCGCTCTGAAAAATTTCAGTTCGAAATTTCTCAAGCAACCTAAGCCTAGCGTGTAGCCTCGGAGTCTCTAGGGGCTCCCACCTTAAACCCACAAAAAGTTGTGAGACACTATATGTATGCTCGTAGCAGTTTTTAACTAAGTGCGCTGCTTTCCTTAGTATTTTATTAATTTTTTTGGTTAAATCTATTTGACCAGGGTCCCTAATTCTCGCGGTGTATTCGAGGTGTGGCCTAACCAGAGTGAAGTAGTATCTCTCTCTGACTTTTTCATCCAAGGACCTTCCTATTATACATATAACAAAACCAAGTTTCTTTAATGCTGCGCCACATATGTTTTGTATGGGTAATCCCGACGATATATCAGATGTTCAGGCAATTCCACGATATTTTACTGTGCGAATTTCTACAGAGAAAAAATCATCCGCCTTGACCGGGATTCGAACCCGGATCCCTCGATTTCCGGCCGAGTGCTTTAGCCAGTTAAGCTACCGAGGCGTCCTCTTTCCCTGTGGATTTTTATGACCTTTACGGGACTAGATATTTTACTGTATCTGAAGATTTTATGTTTACTCCACCCACAGTATAGGTATGGCATTTTTGTGATGACTTTCACAGGAAGTGGATTGTGGTGCATTTGCTGATATTTAATTCTAACCACCACTCCTGGCACCACAAATGAACATTGTTATGGTCCGATGACAGAGCTTCAAAGTCCATGTCTTAGTTCATTTCATGGTAGATAACTGTATCCTCTGCAAATAATCTTAATTTACTGCTAACTCTAGAACTTAGGTCATTAATATAGATAATGAATAAAAAAGGGCAGATCACACTTCCTTAAAGAACACCGGGTGTGACTTCAACCATATCAGAGCTAAAACCATCAATAACTAATTTTTGTTTTCAATCACTGAGAAAGCATACATATTACCCAAATGAATTCACCATTTACCACATTAATCCAAATCCTAGCCCTTTTTGCTTAATGTTTCACTCAGTTCACAAGTTGTTATTGTTATTTTTTCCAAAGTAGACCATAGATATGGGTGGCGTGAAATCGTTAACTGTCTGAATTTGTAACAGTAACACACAAAAAAGCTAAGATTTTTTTGGATTATCGCCATTCAAAGAAATGCAGCAACCTCTAATTTTCCCTGGAGGGATTAAATCCATTATTATTCCCATAAAGTTAAGATTATTGCAACTTAGATCACAAGGACTTCTATTAATTTTACACCCTTAAAAATGAACTGATCAATGTCCCTACGGCTTTCAGTCACAATATAAATATGGATAAAAACCAGGGTCTCCCAACTGCACGTTGAGTGCATTGAACACTTACCTAGAGCTCAGAAATTACATAATATGACTACTAGGGTAAGAGAAAGTGCAGAGGAATGCCTCCACTTCAATGAAACCTAATACCTACATTACAGCATAGTTTTATATATATATATATATATATATATATGTATATATATTTATACGTTACCTTTTACGATAGCCATCAAAGAATGTTCTGTGCCCGCTGCTTAGCATGCTTTTGTCTCTGTACTTGAGACGAATTCCACTGTAGTAACGACACATTTTGCACAAAAATATCTTTCCAGTCAGAGTCACTGGTATTGCATCTTCCATTAAAACAGAATTGAGAGCATGCACCTCTCTGCCAACAGGGTGCATGTTGTTGCGACTCAGTTTACGTTTGCATATTCCACATAAGCTGTAATACTCAAGGCAGTAGAAATGTCTTGAACACAATGGTGCATGGAGAGGTTGCTGCTGGTGGGAAGGAACAGGGGTCAACTCTAAGGGCAGTAATTTGGATATGGTGCGCCGAAGTCTTGTAAGCCATTTACGCCGGACAAGGTGGTGAGCAGGTAAAGAACAACCACGAACACAGCAAACCTGGAAAACAAAAAGGATGAATGTGAAAGCTTGGGAACCAAGCAGTTGGAGCTAAAACAAAGGGCAATATAAAAAATAATGTAGTAGCCATCTATGTTAAGTTTATTTGTACATCTAAAAATATTTCTCCAACAAGCTAAGAAGTCAATTTTTCAATATGCACTGATTGCTTACGAACAAAAAAAGGATCTAAGAACAGAAGCAACAATAAGGTTTATAGATTTTCAATGCAGAGAAAAAAATCAGTGCACTGCCACCTGCATTTATGTTGTAATGAGAATGGCAATTCTCTGAATTAGCTCCACAATATTTGCTTGGCCAATTTGTTTTAAAGTACTACCTGTGAACTCCTTTCATTCACAACAGCAATATTAAGAGAGTTTTCCATGCCTTCTTTTTAGTGCCATTAGGAAGATTTCCTTAATGCATTGAACATCATCTGTTATCCAGACATTAGGTAAGTACACAGCACCAAAAGTTCTGACTCAAGGGCTGACTTAGACAATGCAAGAGCACTTCAGGCCTGAAGAAGTGAGTTGGAACTCTTGTGAAACTGTCGTCATAAAATTTACACAACGGGGAAGATATCCCGAAAACTATCATGTATCTAAAAATAACATATTCAGGATCATGGGCAGATCACATTTGGCAAGTTAGAACACCATTTAAATCTAACAAGGGGAGTGTCAGGTAGCCGGGTCTCAGATTTTGTTCAAACTCGGTAGTTGTACAGACCGCTGTATGTGGTTCATGAATCACCCCACATATAGGGTTATACAACCAATAGTTTGAACGAAAAAGGCCTTTAAACATTTTTATCTCCGGTAAGTACCCTTCCAATAAGCTCCCAGTCCGACGAAGTGGCCGGGTGGCTACCGTCCTGGGCTACGGAGTATGAGATCACAGGTTCGATCCCCACATGGTGCGATTTTTTTTCCGCCGTTTTTTCTAGTTTTTCCTTTTCGGCATCCTACTATGCGCTCAAGATTTTTTTATTTCTACTCGAAATATTATTTTTGTGCGAGGCAAATTTTTCATTTGCATACACGACGTCAGGCTTATTCTCTTTTTTTTCGGTCAAAGGCAGCCTTCTAATTATGTCACTTCCTTATCTTTACACGACTTATTTTCATTATTCTTTCATGCACATGATTTCCATTTATTATCATTATTTAATTAAATCGTCTCCATATTTTGACAATTCAAGGATTAAATCTTCAAATTTCTCGTGGCTTGGTCATAAATGAATAGTATTTATTATATACCAAAGTTTCGGAATTCAATCTTTCCATCATCAGGGCTGTTACAAAATATCAAATTACATTGTAGGTCAATAACATTGACGGTAAATAACAATGATGATTCTTAAATCGCACAGTCACGGATCTATAATACTTGACTTGCCGTAACTTTATCATTGTGCATATGAGAATAAAATCGTGGTCGAGATTCGTTGAGTTTTCTCCACTCGAATCGATATTTTCTTGCTAGAAGTAGAATAAAGCAATATTTGCAAACAAGGAACTTCTCGGGAAACTCGTGTTATAGATGGCAAAAGGGAACGCTGGCAGAAAAGATCTGTTGGTGTGCCCCAACAAGGGAAGAATAAAACCTTCCTTTCCCAGTTCACACGGTTGGGCTTCAAATGGTTGTTTTCCGAAAAATTTTATGATCCTTTCTTCGAACTCACCCCCAGAACTCTCGTGCGAAGGTTAGAAAGAGTGTGTACATTTAGTACACTGCCGCTGTTTGAATCTTACGGAGTCTTCCAAGTTTCCAGTGTGGCTTGGTCTTTAATATCAAGAGTTGTGTCTCCGCCATTGCTGATATTGATTTACTTCAAGTCCTAAATTCAAGTAAGTAGATTGAACTCTAATTAATAATTTAAATCAAATTTCATCCATTTCTTGCATGCTATGGTTGCAGACATACAGACTTATTGCAATGTTAGTACAACTTTTAGGGTCGCAATTGGTTAAAAACAATGGAAACGGTCCAAGAAACATCTTTGGAAAGAAGTGTTTCTTCCAACATTGAAGATGTTGCAAAAAAGCTGACAATATATTCTGAAGCCTTTCATCATTGTGCTGTTCTTCTACGTGAGGGCGGATATATTTCGGAGACTAAAAATGAAGTGCCCTCCCTGCACGCTGTTGTTGTGGGACAGGAAATGTTTGCTAGAATTTTGGACATGATGGACGAAATGGAGCTCGAGATAGGAGACGATCTCTTGGAAGAAGGTGATCCTGAAAGTAGTGAAATGTACTTGGAGGTATCTACTCACACCGACGATGATGAGGAATCAGAGGAAAAGTCTTCTTCTTCTAGTGAAGTGAATTTTGAACCTTCGCCGAAGAAAAGGATAAGTGCCCCTCTAGAAACGAAAATTAAAGCGGTAACAGTGGCAAGACTTCATCCTAATTGGTCGCTCAAGTCACTTCGCTCCCGTGTGACACATCGTTTGAAGCGTCGTGAGGACATAGCATCCAGGGAAAAAGATATTAGTTCCGGTGGAACCAAGAGAGATAAATGGGAAATGATTGATAAGTGGACCTACGACAGGTTCCGCGAGTGCAGGGCAAATGGTGATCATGTGACCACGAAAATGGTTCAGCAGTGGACTGTGGCAGCGGCATTTCAATTTTTAGCGGAGGATTTCCAGTTTAGTGCGTCTTTGTCTTGGACCGACCGTTTTAAATGCAAGCATAGAATCCGGCAAAGAAAGGTTACAAGATATGAGTTACAGGGAAAAATCTTCCACAGAGGAGACGATAAAGGCAGCTCTCCTTTTCCAGGAACAAAGCCGAAAACTTTTTCCTCAATTTGATTCAAATTTAATTACAAACACCGACCAAACGGGATGTGAGTACCGTGCCCAAATTAGACATACACACTCACATCAGGGTGAAAAATCTACAGAGGTATGTGTGAGCCAGTTAAATAAAATGACGCACTCATACACCGCACAATACAGTCTGACGTGCTCCGGTGAATTATTACCACAGGTGTTTATTTGTTTGCAAGAGGTTTCAGGACAGTTTGGACCGAGAGTGAAACTGGAAGTCGAAGAAGAAATGACCCGATATGAAAACATATTCGTGACTTGTTCTAAATCAGGAAAACTTTTGACATGCACATATGAACTTTATTTGGACAATGTGTTGAAACCATATATGAAGAAAGAAAAGTTCCTTCTCTTTATCGATTCTTGGGCAGGGCAAACAAATCAGGCTTTATACTATGAACGATTTGTGGACAATTCTAATGAACCTACCTGTACAGTTAAAGTTATCCCACCTAAATGTACCCCAATCTGCCAAACCTGTGATGTCTATTTCTATAGACAAGTGAAAATACTTACTTCATGTATCCAAAATTCTATTACTCTTCTAAAAGAGAAACGAGACTTAACCAGCCGCAAGGACATGATAAAAATTCATGCCCTTATTCACAAACAGTTGTCTGCACCAGTGTTTCGACCAATGATAAGGTATGCATGGTATGCCTCTGGACTTTCTAGTGAGCGAGAGGTTTTCTTGAATGTCAAACAAATTGTTTTTCCCGAAGAGTTATTAAAAACAAAATGTTGTTGTGATGAATACAGCTTTGCAAGGTGTTCATGGTGCTACAAAATGTTTTGTTTTAAATGTTTTTTTGATGACTACCATCCAGGAAAGTGTGAATGAACAAAGTATTAAATTTCATGACGAAAACCCTTTATTTCATTGAGAAAGCGTTCCCTTCCCAAGACCCTCTGGTGGAGTCAAACGGCAACAAAGAGTTGTCGGAGAAAATCTTTTTAGGGCAAGAGAGGGTTATAAAACTAATCGGGAAACAACCATTAGAAGACCGACAGGGTGGGCTGGGATAGGAAGGATTTCTTCCTCTGGTGTTGGGGCGCTCTCGTGGAGCTTGTATGCGGGCAGTCGCTTTCACATGGGTAAAGGCTGAGTTACACAATGAATGTACCCACGCGAGTAGATGCGTGAACACATTTACCTAAACCCTTCAGCTGCGGCAGCTAGATGGCAAGTCTTCCACTGTGTGCGGGAAATATTCGAAAGAGGACAGACCCTCTTTTCCACTGCGAGGGTCAGAGCAGGTAGAAGACCCTTGCTATCCCCATCTGACCCTTTTCACGAGATTTCGGGGAAAGGGCCCCACCCAATAAGGGACAGATTAGTGGAACATCAGTTAATTTGGCTAAATTGTTTAATCGGCGAAAATCTAGAAAATAAGTAATATATGAAGTTTGTTCATAATTTACTGTTTAATTTGATACCAAACACCAAGGAAATCCGTTTATTTTTAACTGCATTGCGCTCTAGTAAGGCTAACCCAAATTTACGTAAATGCATGAACACTCAGCCATAATATAGCCCTTGCACAAATTCGGTGAATGTGTTCCTGAGAGCATCCGAAGGTCAACCCGCGAGGGTACACGAATCTACAAAATGCCATCAACACGAGTTTCCCGAAAAGCTCCTTGTGTGCAAATATTGCTTTTTTCTACTTCTAGCAAGAAAATATCGATTCGAGTGGAGAAAACTCAACGAATCTCGACCACGATTTTATTCTCATATGCACAATGATAAAGTTACGGCAAGTCAAGTATTATAGATCCGTGACTGTGCGATTTAAGAATCATCATTGTTATTTACCGTCAATGTTATTGACCTACAATGTAATTTGATATTTTGTAACAGCCCTGATGATGGAAAGATTGAATTCCGAAACTTTGGTATATAATAAATACTATTCATTTATGACCAAGCCACGAGAAATTTGAAGATTTAATCCTTGAATTGTCAAAATATGGAGACGATTTAATTAAATAATGATAATAAATGGAAATCATGTGCATGAAAGAATAATGAAAATAAGTCGTGTAAAGATAAGGAAGTGACATAATTAGAAGGCTGCCTTTGACCGAAAAAAAAGAGAATAAGCCTGACGTCGTGTATGCAAATGAAAAATTTGCCTCGCACAAAAATAATATTTCGAGTAGAAATAAAAAAATCTTGAGCGCATAGTAGGATGCCGAAAAGGAAAAACTAGAAAAAACGGCGGAAAAAAAATCGCACCATGTGGGGATCGAACCCGTGATCTCATACTCCGTAGCCCAGGACGGTAGCCACCCGGCCACTTCGTTGGACTGGGAGCTTATTGGAAGGGTACTTACCGGAGATAAAAATGTTTAAAGGCCTTTTTCGTTCAAACTATTGGTTGTATAACCCTATATGTGGGGTGATTCATGAACCACATACTACTACCTACTACCGAGTTTGAACAAAATCTGAGACCCGGCTACCTGACACTCCCCTTGTAAGTACCTGCTGTAAATATTTACAACTTAAATTCAGTAAGAGGTTTGGGTCAATTTTTGGTCCTATTTGTTGATAAATTTACTGAGAACTGCCTCTCCCAATGGGCATAGTTATGGGAAGGGGGACAGCTGCATGAGACATTTTATCCCAAATCTGCTCCATGGAGCCAGTCAGGAATCACCATTATCATGAAAGTGACACGACATGGAAGCTATCCCAAAAGCTACCATGTAATAAGACCACTTTTCCACAGAAGCTTTCACAACATGTTACGTTTTGGCAGAAATCTGTCAAAATTATCACGTCTGGATATTTCTTACAAAAATGTAAAAGTGACAATTTATGCGAACTCGAACATTTATGAGAACTTGAGTTACATGTCTAAGGAATACAAAATTTTACCAGCATTATTCGATAATTGTAGTCTTTTTCAGGGGGACTAAATGGTTAATTTGAAAATCTGGACAGAGGGTAATTTTTCTATCTTAATTAAAATTTAATGACTTCTCATAGTAAAATAAGAAATAAAGCATCAAACCTGAGGTTTTGTCAATATTCCACCAGAGACCCCACTTTGCCTTCGATATGGCTGGTAGGAAGGGCAAGAGGCTTTGCGATCTAGGTAACGGTAGCATGCATCACAGAGGCAGGAGTCCTGTTGAAGGTTGGCCTCCAAAGCCAGAGCAGTACGTCTCTTCTCCTCTCCTTTCATTTGTGCCAAATGCATTGGGGTGTCCAAGGAGCCAAACTTTCCAAAGCAATAACAGCAAACATCATGGCACAAACGCTCAGGATGGATTGAAAAGGAGGCACTCTTTTCTGGTATGACAAGGCTTGCCTCTCCAGATCCTCCAGATCCCTCAGAGGACCCTTGCTGGCTGCTTCTTCCACTGTAATGAAAACCATTTAATGAGAGATAAATACCAGAGTAATTGTTCTTTAATAACTTCTAATGATTTTCATAGAACTGAAAAATATAAGCTCTTTGACAAATTGTTGATATTCACTGGAAAAAGAGCCAAAAACGCCAAAATAAGTTTAAGAATGCGAATCTTGAAAGATACTTGTTCGTATGAAATTCGATATTACTAAGTGCCAATTTTAATGGTCCCATCGACTTCGTAATTTCAAGTTTCCACTGTAATTTAAGAATTGGACACTTTCAGATGTTGCTATCTTTTTCATTTCATTTCAGATATTTCAGATGTTGCAGATGAAATCAATTATAATGTGGACGGATTCAATGACTTTAATGATATTCAATGTCTTCTTAATAAAATGCCTTGGCTAATTATGTTTAAATAAAATGATTTTTCATCAGTTCTAGTTTTTTACTATTTTCAAGTAAATACCTTGCTGCTTTAATTGCTCATGACATACACTGCTTCCATGACATTTGCAAACAAAATATACATGCATGCCGTAAAGTGGTGTTAATGTGTTTTTTAGTAGGTGTACTTCAAAAACATCTGCCACATGGTATTTTAATGGATTAAGCAACAATAATGCAGGTAAGTAACTGCATATTTGACTGAAATTTTGTGAGGATGGATTCCTTGGATTCCAGATTTTAATTCAAATCCCTGTAAGATTCGATCTTGGATTCAGATTCGAGGAAATAGTGGATTCGACCCACCCCTAATAAAAAATCACCTGCCTGTGTTTTGGTGGACCAACCGAAAAGCTTGGGTAAGTCGAAATATTTTCATGAACTAGTTTCAAAACTATTTTGTTGCCTTAGTCGAAAAGTACTTAGCCTCAAAAAATTGACTTTCAAAGTGCTTCTTGTTTTGGACGATGCTCCATGTCATCCTCGGGAACTCCAATCAGCACATCCAAACGTAAAAGTTTTATTCCTCCCGCCAAACACGACATCCCTCCTCCAGCCTCTAGATCAGGGTATCATTTCTACCTTAAAAGGTATTCTGGAAAAATTTCAGCTTGGCAGACAGCATAAATATAATTAAAGAATCACTTGAAGAGATGAGGCCATCAACATTGAATTTATTCTGGTGGAAGCTTTGGCCAGAGGCTATCAATAATTTTCAAGGATTTCCTCAAATTGATGGTGAAGTTAATCACATTGTACGGCAACTAAAAGGGGAAGGGTAAGAAGACATGCAGCAGACGGATGTTGAAGAGCTTATAGGCTCACATGAAGAGTTAAGTGAGGAGGAGCTGGAGAAACTTCACGCAGCAGACAAGGAGGAGGAAGAGGCTGAAGAAGAGGAGGAAGAAGACCCTCCGACAGGAATAACATTGTCAAATGTTAACAAAATGCTTGATATGGCTATGGGATTATCAAATTTTGTCTTTGACATTGACCCCCAAATGGATCTTGGTTTGCTTTTCGAGAGAGGCTTAGAGGAATTGCTGCATCCGTATGAAGAACTACAAAGTAATCTAAGAAAAAAATGAGAGTCAACCATCTTGTCATTCTTCAGCAAAACAGGAAATGCTGAAATGAAAAATACAGAAGGACTTTTCAACAGAAACCTTTGGATACCCCAGTGATCCTAACACAGTTACTGCTGTTATTAACTCAAGAGACGCAGATCATTAAAAATTAAAGCAAATCTGAGTAAGTAAAATGATATTTTCATTCATTTATACTTTATTAACAAATTCCCACCGATTTCAAAATATTATTAGATTTTTATACATGACATAGATGTCTTAATGTTGGGAAACTACATAGATCCTTCGCCCAGTAAAATTTACTTTACAGGACAGCAATGGAGCGACTCCTTTAGCACAAAATTTCCAGTACAGAGGGCTGTATTTGCTCTGCTCATCTTTTTCGATGCAGTTATCGGCGCTATTGGGATATCGTATGAGAGATCATGTCAAAAAGTAGGGGGAAACATGTCTATGCAAATTTATATGTGCATTACTATAGTGAAAATAAAATTATACTAAATTTTACACACTGTATGGCTGCTGATGAAACCTAATCCCTGATTCCCCATATATGTAATGGCTTGCCAACTGCGGGGACTATCAAAAATGTAACTCTCACGGTTGATCAGGGATACCTGTACAGCACTAGGAAATGGAGTGTTCAACAGCAGGATGGAGCTGATAATGGGGACATAAGGTGAAGATGTAAAAGCAAGGCTGGCAAAGATTTAAATATGAACTGAAGCACCATATGGTGCAGAAATGAATTCTCTAAGACAAGAAGATGAGAGTGGACTTCATTTGACACTAGGATGTGGAGGAGAATGGGGAAATTGTGATGGATAGACATATGAAGAAGTGCTTGGTGTGGTGGGTAAGGTGTGGTGGGTAAGGTGTGGAAACTTAAGGTGGAGATTAGGAGAAGGCAGAGGAGGTTGGAACAGGTAATGAGGGGAGGGGAAAGGAAAAGATGTTGAGGACATGGGGAAGGAGAAGAGAGACTATTAGACTTCGTGGATGGTATAAAAACAAGTAGGATATAAATAAAATAAATAAAAAGAGGTAGTTGTGCACAGAGATGAAGTAAGATATAATGTAACTAAATGGGGGACCAGCCGATGTGAAAAATTTTTGTGCC
The DNA here is from genome assembly GCA_963169105.1 of Ceriagrion tenellum. Classification (NCBI taxonomy): domain Eukaryota; kingdom Metazoa; phylum Arthropoda; class Insecta; order Odonata; family Coenagrionidae; genus Ceriagrion; species Ceriagrion tenellum. The sequence goes on from OY720633.1 coordinate 5,206,718, forward strand.
TGAGAAAGAATCTAAAGAATTTTTAATCTCTTCAAATTAAACCTACCAAAGCCAGAAGATTACCCTGTTAACAAGAGGAGTTCATACATGTTCCTAGGGTTCACAAAGAAGTTCTCTCTTGTTTAGAGTACCTCACCTGACAATAATTGTGCATACTACCTCTCAAAATATGTACTACTAAGGGATGGAAACATAGCATTCACCCAAATAGCCTTTTCAATGTTTATTTGTAACAAAGGATAAAATTAGCAAATTGATTAGGAACAATTTTTTAACTGACAAAATATTCATTCTATCAAGAGTGATATTGCTCTCAAGTATACTTGGTATCTCAACATATTGTAAATTAGAATCCCGTTACTTTAGTCAGCCTATCTCAGTATTGATCTTGTTATTCTGTATAATTACTGTATACACTCATGTAGACACCAACCTCATTTATAGTCCATTCCCAGATTTTTCACCCTGAAAAATTGTACTTTTTCCGATGACTCTGTACTGTATAGTACAACCTGTAAATGTACACTTGAGTAACACCAGCTCAAAAAATTGTTATAAACCTGCCATGAATAGAACTTTTAAAACCAAATTACATCACCTTTTCCGCACACCATGCATCTCACATACCTTTTACTTTGGTATTTAGGCAATTACTAAGGGATTTGGTATCTGTCAAATTTCAGAAGTCCATTAATGCTTTCCCCATTGTGAATACAGTGGAGTTCCTGACATAATTCTAACATTCTAACCTTCATCCCATTACCGGTCTTTTTTTGATATACTACGATGCCATTAGTAAGTGTAAATGTTTGCACCGCATGTGGTAATAGTGCAACGGAAGACTCATCGATCTCTTGTTCGCGTTGTGGCCTACGAGTGCACAAAACTACGGCCTGCTCTGGTCTAACAAGAAGTGAATTGCAATCTCTTGGAAGCAAACAACAGCTGAGATATTTTTGTGTGTGCTGTGCTAAGGCTGATCAATCTTCCGGTAACAGCCTGACTGGCCTAAACGAGTTGAAATCCATTCTTGAAATTTTCAAATCAGAACTACAAGAGATCAAAGCCACGCTAGCGGACCTGAGCAAGAATAAAAACTCCATACCAGACGTGATTTTTGAATCACTGATTGGTGAATTTAACGATAGACAGAGGAGGTCTTCCAATTTTATTCTGTTCAATGTTCCAGAGGATGACTGTGCTAATGAAAGTGCTGCGCACGATAGTGATCGTAGGCGTGTTGTGGATATTCTCAAGGATGTCCCTTCTCTATCTACCGAGGTTGTACACGTTCATCGTCTTGGCAGAAGGCAATCAAACAAACCGCGTCCAGGGAAATTAATCTTGCAGAGTCCACGCGACGCGCTATTAGTCTTGAAAAACAAGAAGAACTTGAAAGACGGTGTCTTTGCCAGGAATGACAAAACCCCCCGGGAACGGCAATTCTATAGCAAGTTATCAGAAGAACTTGAAGAAAGGAAAAAGAATGGCGAAACGGACATTGTTATAAAATATTTCAACTCTGTTCCTTCGATTGTCAAAATTACGCCAAAAAACATGTAATCTCGTCCTCTGGTCTCAATATATATTACCAAAATGTGAGAGGTCTGAGGACGAAATTCAACCTAATAATGCGCTCTACGTACCAATTGTATGATGTATTAGTCTTAACCGAAACGTGGCTCTCGCCGGACATTGTATCTTCGGAGTTGGGGTTAAAAGGCTTCATTATTATTAGATCAGATAGATCTAGCTTGACGAGCAGTAAATCAAGAGGGGGTGGTGTCTTGATCGCCATTCGTTCATCATTGTACTATAAGCGTCTGGTTACCCCATCTCAAGTCGTCGAGCATTTGTTTGTGCAAATTTCGCTAGATAAAACTGTATTACTAATTGGTGCTGTTTATCTCCCCCCGAATTCAAATACTGCTGTTTTTGAGAATTATTGCAATACAGTTGAAGGTATCATGACTACTAAGCAATACATCGATGTACTATTGCTTGGTGATTTTAATGTCCCTGATTTTAACTGTGATTTTTCTAACTCTAGTCATACTAGTCAACTAAGCTCTCCCCAAGGTAAATTATTACTTGAGACCATCAACTTTCTTGAATTATTTCAAGTTAACAACTCTCTTAACTCCATCCATAGGAGACTGGACTTAGCCTTTTGTGATAAAATGAATGTTACCCCTTGTATTGTTACAGACTCTCTTGTACCCCCGGATGTTTATCATCCAGCACTACATTTCTTCATTCCTCGAAAGAATTTTTCTCACCCTGAAAACACAGGTCATATTGATTATGACTTCAGTAAGTGCGATTTTACATCTATTAGTGCCATACTTGAGAACATTAACTGGCCTGAGCTGCTGAGAAATAAATCTGTAAATGAAGCCTTTGACACTTTTTACTCTTCTCTCTATGATGCTATTGATCAGTGCACACCTAAATCATATTTTCATGTCTCCTCCTATCCGAAATGGTACTCTAAGCAGCTTAAGACATTAATTAATCAAAAGCGATTTAATCACTCTGTTTACAAGGCTACAGGCTCTGCTGAGGATTACACTTGCTTTTCCAAGACTAGAGCAGAATGCAAAAAACTTGCTAACGATTGTTACTGCTCTTACATGAATAATTTGTCTTCCAATCTCTCCAGTAATATTAAACCATTTTGGAATCATGTGAAAACCATGCGAAATGATACTTCATTTCCTCAAAATATGTACCTTGACGATGCTGTTGCTGATAGCCACCACTCAATTGCTGAGCTTTTTGCTAAATATTTCTCTGGGGTCTTTTCTACTGACCAAGTCGACGTACTTCCTTCTTGTACCTTTCCTGTTAATATTACCTTTAATTCTATTTCAGTTACAGTTAATGAAATAATAACCAAGCTAAAAGGTTTGAATACAAGTAAAAGCAGTGGCACAGATAGAATCCACCCTATCATTCTCAAATCTTGTTATTCAGCTCTTTCTTACCCGCTTTTCATCCTCTTTAATTTATCCTTTAAATGTGGTACTTTCCCTGATGTTCTGAAAACAAGTTATGTCATTCCTATTCATAAGTCTAATGACAAATGTGACATATCAAACTATCGTCCCATTATAATTCAATGTTATAGCCAAAGTGATGGAAAGCATTGTTGTTGACAAACTTGAACCCTTGCTTAGAAATGTCATTGTACCTGAGCAGCATGGATTCAGACAGGGTATGTCTACTTTGTCTAACCTATTGGTTTTTACTAACTACTTAATTAATGGCCTTGAGGAAGGTCGTCAAATTGATGTGGTCTACACAGACTTCTCCAAAGCTTTTGATAAGGTTAATCATATTATTCTGTTACATAAAATGAAATCTCTTGGTATCAGTGGGAGTGGACTGGATTGGTTTCATAGTTATCTCATGGGCCGACATCTTCAAGTAAAAATTGAGCACACCTTCTCAAATCCTTTTCTGGTCAACTCTGGAGTTCCACAGGGGTCGCATCTCGGGCCCATACTATTTCTCATCTTTATCAATGACCTTAGTTATCTAATCTCTCCACTGCCACATTTGATGTATGCAGATGACCTAAAAGTTTTCAATGCTGTAAACAACATTAATGACTGCCAGCTAATCAATAATTGTCTGAAAAAGATCTCAGAGTGGTGTAGAAAAAACCTGATGGTCATTAATACTAAGAAATGTAACTGTATTTCCTTTTATCGGAAAAAATTAACTATTAACTTCAAATATTCTATTGGTGATGAACATATTCCTCGTGCTTCCATGATTAAAGATCTTGGTGTACTGTTTGATAAGTCTCTGACTTTTGACCAGCATGTATCAAACATCGTAGCTAAAGCCCTACGTATGCTGGGTTTTTGTACCAGACTTAATGAGGACTTAGGACATATTTACACATTAAGATGCCTATACACCTCCCTAGTCCGTCCCATTTTGGAGTACAATTCTGTCATCTGGTCTCCTTATTACAATTGCCATGTTGATGCATTGGAACGTGTACAAAGAAAATTCCTGAGATTAATCAACTTCTATGCCGGATTCCATACTCCACACACACCTTACATTGAAACAATGGTTACATTAAATCTGCATACTTTATCAGTAAGAAGAAAACTTGCAGGGTTTTTGTATTTGTACAATTTATGTAATAATATTGTCAAGTGCTCGCCTTTACTTGCATTATTGCATTTCGATGCATCATTCACGAGCACCAGGAGATCTAAACTATATCATATTAAATATTGTCGAAGAAATTATTCTTTTAACGAACCTATTGTTCGCATATTAAGACTGTATAATTCACTCATATCATACATTGATATACACCATGATTCCCCGGTTGTCTATAGGAGAAGGTGTTTACAAGGTCTATCTGAATATGTCTAGTCAATTATGATGCTAAAGAATTTCGTAAGTATGTTAATTTTTTTGGTACATATTTTACTTCCTGTAAGTCTACTTATGACTTGTTTAGAAAGCTTAGGACTTTCTTTTTAATTATTAATTTTTACATGGATATCTATTTTATATTGTGCACCAAAGTGTTTGACTTTTTTCTTATTACTTTCATATTGGATGTCTATTTGTTTACTCTGTATCTACTTGATATTGTATCTATTTTTTTTAATTACTTCCTTTAAGGTTAATTATTACTTGTTCTGAATGTTTCTGAATTTTCTTACGTTTTTTTTATATATTTGATATCTATTTTTATACTGTGTATCTATTTTATATTGTGTAAATATTTTTTCCTTTCTGTTGTGTATTAACATATTATTCATTATTAGAATCACACTTATTAAAAGTTACATGTACTACTCATGCTCTGGAAATTGGGCACCTGCCCGTAATAAAGGATTATTATTATTATTATTATGATTATAATTCAACAGAAGAAGCATCTCCCGAGCAATACTCTCCCATGCTATAACTTTCTCAAAGCAATGGACACTAACAGTCCATTGGGTTGAGTGACAGGACAAAGGTCACTCGTGCAATATGGGCATAAAAAATCAATTGACAGCAACAAGTCTCTTGGCCCAAAGGGCTGGGTAGAGTTGTAAATCATTGCCCAGAATGTATGTGCTCTCTCTCATTAAAAACGTATCACATATTTAGAGCTACACTAACAAAGACTAAGTTTATGAATGTTTCATTTAAAAGACAATAACAAAATAGAATGTTGTGCCATTTCGACATCTACAGGGCAGAGAGATGTGAGATTTCCACAATTGGGATATAGAATGATCAATGTAGGCTTTGAAAGATGATGTAAAAATAAACTTCGCAACACCACTGCCCAAAAATTGAACACGTCGATTGTTATTTATTTTGAATACCAAGCATTCTGTGATGGCTTGGGTACACCATAATGATAGAGGGGTGGGGGCCACTGCAGCCAATACTCACCAGATACCAGAGTACATGAGAGTTGACAATGTTTTGAATGTAACAATTCATAGCATTGTTACAGAACTACTGTCCAAGTCTTCTAAAACATAATGTTATTCTGTCTCTCATCCCTAAAGAACAACAAGGGTAGTGGCTGCGAGGGCTAACTATTAATTCCTGGTCTAGATTCCCATTCAACAGATCACCAAGGACAACTAATTTAAAAACACACTCACAAGAAGGGCAAGTTGTTTTTAGTGACCAATTTTTTAGGTTTAACTTATTGAGTTCAAATAACTAATAATTTCTAAAATTGTGCATATTTGCAGGCTTAAAAAAAGTTATATTCTCAATTCTTTACAAAAATAGATATTAGGGAGCAACAGTTATTTTTGTAGAAGTAAAAGAAAAACGCATTATGAATTTTTGGCAGTAGTCCTTCGAAGGATTAAACCTTCTCTAGGAAAGGAAACAACAATGAAGGCAATCTAGCAACTATTCACATAAGTTGTATACAGCATTTTTTTCAGTTGAAACAGTTCCTACTTGCCTTGGTTGGGCAACACATGTTCTATTGAATTTTCAAATCTTTCATTATCACCATAAATGATTTTTTTTATTCCTCCTTTTTCTCTGATAAGGCTTTCACTTTATTAATTCCTCATGGTATATAAATAAAACCTTTTATGAATAATTATGTAAAATGTGGGTAGTATTATTTTTTACTTGCAATTCTATTCAATAATCTAAAATGCTGTTTTAATGGAACACCTAGTATTTCTAGTTTTTTAAAAAATAACTATACAAAAACACCTAGTACAAACTGATAAGAAAAATACATGACCACTAATGAAAATGATATAATGAACGAGTGAACAGGACCAGTTCAGAGTAAATGAGTTGGCGAAGATGAATAGGTGGCCCATTACTAAAATAGTCTCCTGACACATTTCAATAGATCCAGATTGAAGGAATTGGAAGAGGTGATAATTTCAATTGAACATTCTCATAACATACTTACACTAGTAACTCTGTGACGAATGGAAAAGATCATTTTTGCTATCTCCAGCAAAAAATATGCACTCACCTGTTAGAACTTCCATCTGAAGGAACATTGTGATCCAAGTCCTGGCATCCCTTAGACTGCCAATCCAATGAAGAACTTGCACTGATTCCTGAAAAAAAGTTTCCAAATTCATAAATTAAACTACTAATGAAGAGGCAAAAAGTGAACACTTATACTTCACCATGCATCCTTCTTGACATGCAGGAAAGGTGCTCAAAAAATATGACTGAGAATTAAAGGTATTACTTCTTAATAAATCAAAGTTTGTAAAGCCAGTTATTTTCCTGAAAAATAATAACTTTGAGTAGCAAAAAGTCAGACAAGATATCATATATATACATATATTTGTCGGCTTGGGTATATGATGAGTCATTCAATGAGAGGTCACCTAACACCATTTGCTCTATCAACTCAAATTTTCTGCATTTTTCTTTTGTAGGCATGTATGAGTTATGCATATGGTTTTTGTCATATGTTTTAATCTATTAAAGGCCTATGATTTAAATTTTGAAAGTAGGTCATTTTCATGAAAAACTTATTCCTCTTGTTTCTAAAGTAATACTGATAAGGTACAATGATCTAATCACTTTTAGACAAAATACATTAAAATTAACGTCAAATTCATGAGCAAACTTTTAAGTTTTTGCTCTGCTGGAAAGTCATACATTCCTCCCCTGACTAACCCTCCATACAGGTAAAGCCTTCATCAGGCCTTGTGCAGGATTCCCCATTGCTCTCATCCCTGTTGTAACAGGCACAAAAGGGCACCTGTTTCACTGTAGGAACAATTGTGTGCCTGGCCCTTTATTCTCATCCTTTTGATGACAGGAATACCTGGATCCTGGGACATGCCATGGGTAAGTCACCCGTCCGAAGGAATCCTCCTCCCACCCTCTTCCCCCATTAAGAAAGGATTAGTAGTCACTTTGCTCAGTGGGTTTTCCATAGGGCACATGGGGGTGTGTCACTGGTGTTGAAGTGATGCCAGTTCAAAAGTGAGAGCTGGACAAAGATCTTCTGCCCCCAGTGGCCATCACCGAGTAGAGACCCTGAAGCCACCAACCCTCTTAGACCTCCACGGTGGCACCTGAGTGAGACCCTCAGCTGAAGATTCTCGCCTCCAACATGCCACTCCCAAAACAGGGCAGAACTCATCAACTCCCAGTCTCATCAGGCAAGTGGAACCTGGGACCACTATGGAGGTGACAAACATCCAGTGGCACAAATCCATTCCTTATTTCCTTGAAATGCTTCCACCCAAGCAGGGCTGCACAACATCTTCACTTAGAAGAAGATTTGAACAAATTATTCATAATTTTAAGATTTTGATTCCTAATTTGAAGATAAGATTCCTAATTTGAAGATGGTGTCATAATTATGGAGAATAATTTGCCCTTATCTACAGTTTTACCTTAAAATTGTATCACCAATTATGGCATCATCAGGCACAAGGTCATGAGGATGTTAACTCATTTTCTGTAGTTCATTGTCACAGTTACTCTGGAGGAAAGTGAGGGGATATTACTGAGGTTCAGAGAAAGCTGTGAAATGTAGGGGCCAGAAGAATGATGGATCAAGGACTGGTGACGCAGGAAAGGTTTTAGAGGGTTATTTCAACTTGCATAGAAGCTTTTTAGGCTATTGAGAAGGACATGTTAAATTTCAAGGGCTAAGTCATTTGCTACACATTATTCTCAACTATTCAATAACAACAACCACTACTATTCTGAGTCCATATTTCCTAGTTTTTCAGGTTGTACATACAAATTCCAAATTTTCCTCAACATAGCACCGACAGTTGTTCACTGCCAGTCACTGTTTAGTCTTTGCCTGACACTCAAGGCAGAACGAACTAACAAATTGTTTTTTTTCTTTTATCTAAAGCCCCAAGAATGCTAAGCTAGACCATTTTCTATACTGCTTTCTTAAGGAACCACTTTAATCCCCACAAAATACTAGTAGCCAACATCTAATATCTTTGATCTCTCTAAAAGAACCCTCTCCAGAAGGGTTTTTTGAGCCCTTGCCAGAAGCATTGCCTGTACCTTAATGCATGCTTCTACATGTTTAAACATTTTAAGACTCCTCATTTCCTCCATTCCCATACACAGCATTCCCCATTGCTAAATTTCCTGGCTGCCTTATGATTCCAGTCTTCATCAGCAACATTAAAATGTTTGCCAACAACGCTGCCAACTAATGAGAAATTGCAACAAATGTTGACTGAGCTCTCCCATCAGACCTCAACAATGAACATGCTACCTGAACTGACCCCACTACTGAGAGGCAGACGTCTCAGCAGAACGCATTGATGTATCCTATCAAGAGGATCATCCTGATGCATCAGCCACAATAACGTTGCATTCTACAACATTCAAATTAGAACTATTTATGATATGATGGCCTTTCCTACAGCTAAAATAGTCTCTCAATCAGATCTCCAGGTGGGTACTACTGGGACAATTACATCAGTCAGAAAGGACAAGGAACATGAGATCTTCAGGAGCGAACAGGAAGCTGGAGAATGTAAAGATGGAGATGGAGAGACTGGTGGTGAATATACAAAGAGTCAGCGAAATCAAGAGGACCAGGGCAGACAACTACTGGAGAAACGGATATTGAGTGATATATTCAGAAGATGACAAGAAGATTGCAGGTGTAGGCATCAAACTGAAGAAAGAATTAGGCAGAAGAGTGAAGTCAGTCTGGTAGTACAGCAAGAGGATTCTGATGGTGAATCTGGAAGGAAAGCCTACAGACATCATGACAGTTAAAGTCAACATGCCAACATCTAGCCACACGGCAGAAGTAATAGAAGTGTATGAGGAAATTGAAGAAGTCCTAGGAGTGGTGAAAAAAGAGAAAACCTTTCATGATGGGAGACTGGAATGTAGAGGTAGGAGAAGTAAAAGAAGGAAATAGTGCAGGATATTTCAGACTGGATAAAAGAAATGCCAAGGGAGAAAGAATGGTATGGTTTTATGAGGAGAAGACTACGGTAATAGCTAACACACTCTTTGAGCAGCATCAACGTAGGAGGTACTCATGGAAGATGCCAGGTAATATCACCAGATACCAAATAGACTACATACTTGTCAAACACAGATAAAAGAACCAAGTAAACCAACACAAGAGCCAAAGTCAAAGCCAAATCGAAAATCATAAGTATAATCTTTACAGCACAGAATGTTGGAAGTAACATACGGTAAGACTTGATGAGTTATCATGAGCAATGGAAGTTTTATAGAAAATTCTGAGTCCGTAAAAATATTTTCCATTGCACCAGATGAATCTAGCCAAAAGAAAAGCAGGCTATTTTGGCAATACTATATGACTCAAATAATTCAGCAAGCCATGTAACTGACACTGTCCACATACAGCCGGAAGTGGACCTTACTGAAGAGGAATGTGTTGATGAGAATTAGGTTTGAGAGGTTAATGTTAGAATTGATATCACTGGGACTTTCAAATCCATGATGAGAAGTGCAAAGAAAGACCTCTTTTGAAATGCACAAAGATGTCCCCAAAATATCCATGCAACTAATTAAGGAAAGAAAAATTTTCCCATAAATGTAGAAAGAGCACAGATGTCAATTTTTTATTTCCCTATATCTAAGGAGTAAAATGTGAAAATAAGATCAAAAATAAACTTAAATTTAAAAATACTTTAACAATTATATTTTACAAAAAATGTAATGTTTTTGAACAAATATGTAAATGATTGCAACTGGAATGACTTTCGTCTAACAATGTCAGATATAAGGAAATTCCTGGGTGTTTTGATTCCTATAAGTTACCACTCTTTTCCTTAAAAGATATGTAGTGGTCAAAATATGAAAATAAAGGAGCATAGTCTGTCTGCATAGCAATGAGTTTGAATATATACTTAACCTTTAAACGCCAAAAGTGCAATTACTGGCACGCCGTTTGGTGCTTCTCACTGCCGAACGTGCCATTTTTGGCTCATTCATTACATTTAAAACATTTAAAGGGCCAATTTACATCTGACAGGGAGGGACTTCAAAGGACTTCCAGTGTTTAAAGGTAACAGATATAAAATCAAATCTCAATTTTACAGATATTTCTTGAAAAAAAATATTATTAACTAATGTAGGACCCAATTCGACAACTTTAATGATTAAAATTTTTCCAGCTTTGAATGCTTTCCTCTACCTTAGCTATGGATGAATAAATTGTTCCTTACTTTGAGTGTCACACAGCAAAATATTTAATTATAAAGAAACCTATCAGATTTGCCTTCAAATTATGGTGATTATATTCATCCAATGGATATCCATTCAAGATTTACTAATAGGGTGTGGCAAAGACAAATGTCTACTACGCAAACTTTGGCTTTGGTGTTGCAACGCAAATTACAAAAACTTGATGTCACGAGTGAATTGACTGTAAATGGTGGGCAGAGATGGGAGAAAATAACAACAACCCTAGCCAGTTTGATTAACTTCAAGCAAGAATATTTTTATAACAAACAAGTATTACAATTGAAAACAAGCCTGTAGGCTAAATACCATAAACTTGATCTATAGAAGATGATCACAAGTCACCACTCCAGCAGGTCCTTTCTCATCCGCGGTCAGTGTCAAAAGAGGTCTGGCCCAGCATAGACATGACACGGCTGGCCATTGAGGGAGGTCACCTGACCAATGCAGGAGTTGGGGGAAGTAGGGTTATTCTTGTCCTTGTTGATTGGTGGAGGAAATGGCACTAGCGTTGAATCGGTCAGAGAACGAACAGAACAGATCGGTCAGAGAGAGTGTGCCACTATCACTTTCAGTATAAAAGTGAGTTGATTGTTCCATTGCGGACAGCGAACGCGTGACAGCGAATCACGACGCTACAATGTGCAAGGGACAGTCGCGAACAAAATTTGTGAGTTTTTGGCCTTCATGAGTTTTTTTGGCAATGAGTGGTTTTTCTGGCAGAGTGGTTTTTGCAGAGTGGGAGGGGGAAAATTTTGGCACAGTGTAAGTGACATTATAGAGCTACTCAAGGTTGTCTCCCTTCTTCTCATCATCATATATATACTCATATTTTTGCACTGTACAGACAATTGAGTATTTCGAATAAAAATTAATTTTGTGCCACAGGTATGAACCAATTAAAATAGGGCAGAAAAATGTGCATAGAAAGACACTCAAGCAATCTGGAAAAAGCCCCAAGGGTATTAGGATGATTACTCGGTCGTTGGACAGTCCACTGACAAATATTCTGCATTTCCACTGGTTACAGTAAGACATTTTTGGTAGCATCATGAGATTGGAGAGTTAAATAGATGCATAGAAGGTGTTGACTCACATGATATAGTAAATAAAAACTGCTGAACTAGAATTCAAAAAACAAAGTAGCAGCAGTCATTCGTTATTAGCGAATAGGAGAGTTTTTGCAGAAATTTGAGTAAAATGTTAAGATGAGTCAACTTAATTGGATAACAATGGTAGATTTCTAATTGTAACTGGCTATTGCACTTCTCACAGGTGATGTGCAAAGACTGAAAGACTATCAAGAGACACAATGAGCTTGAAGTTGAGATAAAAATATTGCTTTGCAGGATTATTGCTCATAATATTTCCTCTACTTAAATATGAGACTCAGTTTCACCTCACATAAAGAGGAGAAAAAATAAATGTCATAATACATAGCAAAATAAAATATTGATAAAAAAGCAGCTATTTTTGACAACAATATTTTTAAATGTGGGTTGCATAAATACCCAATGGATAATTAATTCTGCCAAATTCAAAAACTCAAAATTATTTTTTATTGTGCCTAAATTTTTCTATGCGGCCATCATCGCACAATGCCTTATTAAGTATGTTTATACATGAGAGAAATCAAAGGATTAAATAGTCATTTTTTTCTGCTGGCAATGGGTTAATTTTATCTACACAAAATTTCGTTCCACTCTTTAACATTCAAAGAGGATATGCAAATAGAGGCAGATTATTCAAATTGTCACGTATGTCACAATAAGCTTGTTTGTTAGGGAATTTTAATAATTGTTTTAACAAAGGCAGTGGTAAAGAGGTAATTCAAACTTATGCATAGAAAACACAAGTATTCCCGACATAATTACTACCCAAGATACATCAACTCCAATCAAATCATTACCAGGAGACCTTGCATGACACAGTTCAGAAAATAATTCTTTAAGATGAAAGATAATGACCTATTATTAGCCCTTCATCCACAATGTGAGTATGGAAAACATTTAACTGGATACAGGACATTATTGGAGCAGTTAACATCAGCTCTTACCTGGCGATAGAGAAAGGGAAAGCCTACATTCTAAGAATGAATGCAAACAAACACACCCAAAGTAGCTTACCATTGATAGACGTCCTGGAGAAAGGAAGATTTTCTAAATGAGAAATATGGTCTCCTGAGGGGAACTTCCGGCTGTTTCCATGAGACTTTGACTTGTGCTTTGAAATGTGGGCATCCCATGAGTCACTTGGAGATACACACGACTGGAAAATATGAAAACTTTGTAAATTTTTGCACGAATAACACTGAAACAGAGTATATTCAACTGACCAAGCAAATCTGCCAAACAAAATAATCAATAAATAATAATAAGAGCGTAATAAGGGACACGAATCAGTAGCCAACCACATCAAGCCTTAGGTCTTAACTAAATAGTAACACATATGGTTGGCCCTCGATGTGATTTAATATAAATTTTATGAACCACCAAGTAAAGAAGAAGACAGACAGAGGAGCTACAGAAATGAATTATTTTTCAAAGAGAGATATCAAAATTATTTAAAGTAAATCAATGGCAATAAATACCTCATTGAATATTCGGAACGCCAATGGGTCTTGGCCACCAGCTTGATCTGCACTTAGTGGTCCACTTATTTCTCCCCGTTCATTCATGTTTCTTCTGGCATTGAGGATGTCCTTCTCCTTATCTTGCGAAGTCTTGTGGATATCTAAAGAGAGTCTCAGAGGATTTCGTGTCCTTTTTTTATCAGCCATCTTGGGGACCTTAATAATAGTTTTCAGAGTGCCTGAAGTCCTGGACGGTATGGGTGGTAGCTCCTGCCTCACAGTGCTCTTGGCCATTGATGCAGCTCGCGAAGACTGAAGACCAAGAGCATTCAAAATAGTTTCCTTGATTGCAAGTTGCTCTGCAGAATCTTCTTCCACATTAGTCGCAGGCTGGCTAATTGATTTACAAGAATTTCCTGATTCAGAGGAGATAGCTTCTTTCTCAAGGACCTTCCTACTCTCTTCAACCTGACAAGGTGTTCCAACTATAGTTGATAGTTCCGCATTTTCATTCTCTTCTTTCTTACCACACTCTTCAGTCAGGGCCTCATTCATCTTGGAATTTTCATTTGTTAAAGCATTTACGGGTACATCATTTTCAAATTTCTTCCCTTCAAAGGGAAAATCTTTCAAGCTTTCACTATTACCATCAAGTGGAATAGAAATTTCGGAGTCTTTACTAGTGCTTACCACATAATCTTTGGTGTCAACTATATCAACCTTTCCTGTCTCAGATGGCTCTGCATTTAATGCATCCACTTCTTCAATATTTGGCCTATTTGTATCAATGGGACCTTCTACACCATGGGCATCTAAAATCGTAGCATGGACATCATTTGTGTCAAAATTTGTTGCAAGTACAGGACTTGCGTTTAGAGCAATGCTGGTATCATCAGCACTGACATCAACAGTTCCAGGATCAACAGCACAGATATCAACAGGGTTGGGGACAGCAACGCTGATGTCAACATCACCAGGTTCAACAGCACCGGTGTCAACACTTCTGGGGTCAACAGCACTGATGTCACCATCGCTCGAGTCCATGGCATTGATGTCACCAATACTGGGGTCATCAGCACTGAAGTCACCAGTATTTGAGTTGAAAACATCAATGTCAACCACACTGGCACTGGCAGCCCTGGTGTCAAGAGCAGTGCCATTACCAGGACTGGAATCTAAGGGTTCAGAAGAATCTCTAACTAACACTGAACTCTCAAATACATCACCCTCTACATCTGATGAAATAGGAGCCGAGATCAAGGGATGATCTTCCTCACCCTGGCACACTGAAGAGTTTTCCTGCTGTTCATTAGGGATCTTCAGACTTGAAACACTGGCTGCTTCACTAACTTTTGCACCAGTATTACTGCAGATGTCTAGAGAAGGAGCATTGTGCCTTTCTCCACTTTCATCCACTAGGTCGTGGACAATGTCAAGTGTGTTTAGTGTATTCTCACAAGAAATGCTAGGGGATCCACTTTGATCCTCTGCTGAATTAACCTGTGTCAAGCAAGGTGGCTTCAGAATTGTATCTGAGGATTTATCATTTAAATTTGATGCACTTCCATGTTCCTCCAAGGCACTAAGAGATTCAGTCTCAAGAAGTGATAAACTATTATCAATTCCTTGAGTCTCTAGACATGCAGTCATTTCAGTGCTAATGCTCATTTCTTCCACATCTCGTAGAGATTCATTCTGATGTTCAGGAAAATTACTGGGCACAACTTGAACTTTGTGATTTGAGCTACTACACTTGTCCTCTGTATCCAATGCATTTAGGGGCTCATTTACTTCGACTGGTAAATTATCATTCATGTCTTGAGTTCCTTCAACAGATTCTAATGGCTTGCTCACTTTCAGGACTTCTGGAGCAGCAAGAGACTCACTGACTTGCATACAGTAAGTACCAGGCACCTCTGAAGATTCCTGGCCAGAGTTTAACACACTGCCTCCCTCAATGTTTAATGCAGTGAGACGCTCACAAGAACCTAAACTGGCACTAAAATCTTGGAGATGATTTTCTGAGCCAAATGAATAGTTTCCATTATGTTCACCCAAGCCAACAACATGAGCACCACCATACACAGAAAGATGAATATCATTTTCCTTCAGGTTCTCATTCAAGTCATGGTGTTGCATACTGCTACCAATTGCACCAACAATGTTATCAACGGTTACATTAGGCACAGGTTCTAAAGTAACACCGCCACCTACTTTCGAGGTGACACCGTAAGTTTCCAAACCTGGGTCTTTACTTAGGGTATCCATTTCATCACTTAAAGGCTCCGTTTGCTCGAGAGTTTTTATGATACTTGTTGCATCTATCTGGTTGGAGTCGTTAGACGAATCAGCGAAATCTAGTGTATTTTCTCTTCCCTTTGACGAACTTATTTCGTGCATGAACTCATTCATAGATTCCTCTGCATCGAGCATAGAAAGTGAATCACAAGTGGCATTCACAGAAACTGACTCGTCCTCAGGCCCATACGGTGGTAGGCTCACGCCTCTCCTAGGAGTAGAGTTGCACGCCATAAGGGAAGATGTGCTATTTTCAATGCTTAAAATATCACTGCAATCATCAAGGGTACATCTGTCAGCCTCAAGGTCTACCTTCTGCATAGCAGTTTCATGATTGAAGGATTCATTTACTTTTTCAAAGGAGTTTTGGCTGTCGCTGAGGTATAGCATTTCAGGCAAAGTAGCATCTGATCCATCAGTTTTAATGGCAGAATCTAAGTTTTCTTTGGTATCCACAATCACTGGCTGTAAACAATTGTCGCATTTACTCAGATCAAACATAATATCACAACTGTTGTTACTATCCTGTTTTGCAGTTATGTCTTCGTTTCTACAAGAATTTTCTGATTCAAATTGACTTCCGGAAAATTCACCCAAAATATTGCAAGAAGAACTTTTATCAAGAGACGTATCGAACACATCACCAGAACTTTGAGTGACTGGATTTACATTGGTTTCTTTTCTAATTCTTGGCTCTTCCAAGAAACTTTCAATGACTTCAGGTTCACTTTGAGTTTCCCCTTTCACTTTAACACTCAGTTCCCTAACTTTATCTTTCATAGGTTTAGAGTCCAGGGAAGATTCGGTATCAGGAGAAATTTTACACTTCTTGGATGGTTCAGAGCTGCTTTTCCCAACTGGCACACTCCTTTTCCTGGATTGTTTTGGCAGTGATTCTGGAGAGGACTGATCTGACTCATTTTCCTTCTTAATACTTTCAATGACAGATTTTGTGTCATCACGCTCTCCCACGACACGTTTTTTGAATTTCGGTATCATACTTGATGCCTCACGTTTCCTCTTTCCGTTTCTAAGAAAACTAACCAGCGGAGACAAAGATCTGGTGGCGTACGGAGAACTTTTGAGTTTGAGGTTTTTGTTAATTTTTACAGGAATTCTTTTCTTAGGTGGTGTTTTTGTCGATTTGGAGCTATCCGGTGAAACATCTCTTCGTCTCTCTCTTACGGAAGGTGACGATATTTCAGGAGTTGATCTTAGACGGTACCCAGATGGTGCGGTAACTTTAACCGGGGTACTTTTCGGATTCTTGTAGGAATTGTGAGCTGACGATCCATCTTTAGCAGCACGAGTTTGTTTTACAGATGATGTTCTGTCAATTCCAGACATGATGAGGCGGCATTTGTAACTGGAAGAAAAATGAAAAGAATTACGACTTGCACCACATTCTTGACGGGAATCATGAATGACTGATACTCTTACGTCCTAACAAAACAAATAATATGATAGAAGCCTTTAAATATAATATTCATAAGAGTATCCTATACGCTGATTCGCGGGACGCTAATGTAAGACTTACACTTAATACAAGATATTTTAAACATCCAAACAAGCCACTGCAAACCAATAACCATGTCTGATGAACTTTACAGCCGGCTAACCATTTAAAGGGCAACGAGATCAGGAAAAGTCACGAAAACGATATTTTATTATACACTAAAGCCAGGAAAGTAAGGCAACAGACAAATGACGAGCACACGTAATTTTGCCGAACACGACTACTCACCGCTTGTGCTGCAGCTCTTTTCCACTTAAATTTCTTTCTCAAAGCGAAACCTGTGAATTCATCATTACCCACGGAGGACTTGTTCCGGGTCTCGAAGATTTCAATATTTCTAATTCAGAAAGTGGAAACAAGGGTCATCATAGGCTGTTTTTTAAGCGCCACTTAGCGAAAATTGTTAGAACTACGAGAAAAATAATATTTACGATATTTACCTACATTCATCGGCCTAGCAATAAACTATCGCAGGGAATTAATGTTCACTGCGGGACTGCTACTGGGCGGTACTGCGACTATGAACATAATTATTTATAACCCTTATGCTTGGGTGGATGACTTGTGAAGCAAAGTATTTGTATGCCCAAATTCTTGAGGTTGAGCACCATCCTCGGTTACTGTTATCGTGGCTTATGATTACTTAACGAACCACAATTGCTTATAAACACATACTTTGAGTATTCTTATAATGTTCATCGATTAAATGAAAATTATTTTCTCTCCTCTTAATTGAATGTATACTTAATCCCTTTTCTTCTTTGAGATGCCAACGGCGATAGTGCGGACCGTGTGATCACATCTCCGAATTATGTTCTTGCCCTGTAATTTGTGGTTATTACTGTGCTCGAAACCGTCGAAAGTGACGGATGTCATGCTATCAAAGCACTACATATATGATGATGGGACAAATTTAATGAAAATCAAGTGTCAGCAGTAATCTTTTTGAGGCTGGTGACGCATTGTCGATCACTTCCAAATTTATTTCCACAAAATACGTTGACAGTTCCAACATTTCCATAAATATGGTTCGGGAAGGGGTGTGGCTTGACATATTATTGATGCTTGGCAACATTGCTAAGTGACGTTCAAAGACTATAATAAAAAATAAACAAAAAGAATTACCCGACGTCACCTCCTTCAGTTGGGAAGTTTTCCTCTAGGGGTCTCAGCGTGCCTCAGGGAAGCAACATGGTTCGTGGTGATTAGGTAAATCTTGTAAATACATTAGATGTAGGCGACTTCCCATCGGGTGGGGCTATTGCAGGTGAGAAATTCTCAATTATACGATTCTCATGTGTCGCATTTCTATGGTTAATATTACCATTTTCGTCATTGTTTTAACAGCTTTGAGGTGTAAACCGTGGTTTACATGTTAGATCGGACTCGAATTTGAATGTTTTGGTTCATAATTATTGTTTCTTTCCTTTTGCAGTTTCGACAAAATGTTCAACAAGAAAAAGAAGAAGCCACTTATTTCTCCGCCGACTAATTTTGAGCACCGGGTCCATACAGGATATGATAAACGCGAGGGACGTTATGTTGGCCTTCCTCTACAATGGGCTAGCATTGTCGGAAACAATCAAATATTAAAGAGCACAAATCGACCCTTGCCTCTGGTTGATCCATCAGAAATAACGCCGACGGAAATACTGGATCTCAAGGTATAGTTTGATATATTTCGTGCAAAGAGGAAATCAGTCGATACTTATTGCCTTGATTATTATTTGAATTCCTGAGACTACTGTATTTTTACGGTTGTTTTTTGACTTTGTTGACATTTTTTCGATATCACTTGAAAGTATTTATTACTGTTATTACTTACTATTTCAATTTACTCTATATTTAATTGGATTTTTGGTGTTTGAGGTGTGTCATCTTGGTGAGATAGTTGTGATTTGCACAATGGGACGACTACAAAAAATTTCCTTGCAGACTATTGTCAGAGGTGATTCGCGAGGTAGAGAAAATGGTATCCCCAAAACATCGAATGTCGCCCGGTCCAACTCCCTGAGATCATCAAGCCCTCCTCGTCTCCGCAGAGACTATAGACCAAATGTACCACCAGCTGTACCTGAGGGGGAAGTTATTGGTCCGATGGTGCAGTCGAGACCTTTGAGTGGTTCTCATTCTCATAATGCGGAGCATCCAGTGGGGGTCACCCCGTACCGGAATGACAGGCCAGAGCCGTATCACCGCGATTCCTACGTGAGTTGACGATTGTTATTTTGCATTGCACCAATAAAAGAGTTACTTCTTCATGGTACGAAAATACTAAAAGCAGTATCGACGTATTTTACATGGTGTGGAATACCAAGTACCCACTCAAGAATTCCATTGGAGCACTATATGCAAACCTTTTGTAACAGTGAAATAAATACCATAGTATTGTAAACATTGTATTTAAGGCCTGGTTACACGATACATTAAGCCGTACGAGTTCATGTACAAGTACATGGACGAATGCATGAACTAAATAGAGCTGGTTCTATTTTCCTGTCAAACGTGTAAGCAGGGCTTAAGGCCTGGTTTAACGAGGCATTAACCCATAAGTTTTCATGTAAAAGTTCATGTACGAATGCAGGAACAAAATAGAGCAGGTTTTATTTTCCTGTGAAAGAATTCATGTTTTCGTACAAGTTGATGTGGTTACACAGTGAATTTTTGCATTCATTCACGCATTCATGCATTCTCACATTAACTGATACGGGTTAGTGTATCGTGTAACCAGGGCTTTAGTCTTGAGTGATTATCTGAGTGTTCTAGCATTTTATTGTTACATGCATAATCAAGCTGTCTTATACTAACTGGCTCATTGGTAGTTTTACTGATGATATTTCATGAAGCAGTTATATTTCAATATTTCCCTTTTCTAAACATATTGGCAAAAATTTCAATAATACTGTTACTCATGTCTTTTTTCATTTTCTCACTCTTTCCCAGCACTATTGGGATCATAGTTGCAGAGGTTGTTTGACCTTAAATTCATCATGGGTGTTACCAACTTTTCAATTACCGCATAGACAAATTAAAAAAATGATTTCTTCGATTATCTATGCTATTTCTTCTGAAGTAGTGAACTCAGAATAGCTCAAAGTGGAGACAAAAGATCGAATATTACATAATTAGGCAAAGCATTGGCATTTCTGGGTCCAGTGATAGACTGAGAGGGTCGTTAAATGTGAAACAGTAGCGCCTTTTAAACATTGGCCTTTCTGTCTCTTCCCCTCCCACACAGCAGGTATCCACTTTGCCTCTAAGTCAGTGACTAGCTCACTTTCTCTTAGCTCCCAGCATGCGTGGCTCGTTTATCACAAATCCTGCAATGTCTTCCTTGTTGCACCTCACTCTCTCTTGCTCACACTCAATAATATGCTGATTTCTTCCCTCAGCTTCACATCTTGTTTACAGCAAATTGGTAATCAGTAAACATCCCTTGCATTGTGCCATCTGATGCCATGCCCACAGCACTACATTATAATGCAATGATAATTCTAGTGAAAAAGTTATTGCTGCTTGTCATCTTCTGTTAAATCTGATAAAAGCGTCTACCTGAAATGAAATTTGCACATTACGTTCCTCTCTATAAAGTGCTATTCTGTATTTCACTATCTATTTATTCAGTTGGCCTAGATATTTTGATAAATTCCACTATGGACTTATTTATTCAAGAATTTCATGTAGCATGGTGTTGTGGAGACTGCCCTCTTACCATAGCAATGTAGTGAAGAACCAAAAAAACATTAAAGTAATGTGCAAACAAAATTATTGTGCTAACTGTCAATCATACTTCTACAGGTCAAAGCTCCCTGCCCCACTGCATATTTGTTACTTATGAATTCAGTCAGTCGCTTTTTTCCATTCCTTCTTCCAAAATTCAACCTGTGAGCTGATTTTGTTCTCCCTGGTATTTTCCTGCCTTTTCCTCTTTTGCATGTGCTGAGGCATGAGGTTCCCCTGCAGTCACGTGAATGGTTAACTTTGTTTCAGCAGCATCATCTCTTTCTTTTTGTATTTGTTTTCATCCTCTCTTCATGTACAACTACATACAATCTTCAGCCCATTCCAAACCTATTCACTTCTCCCATTGCTTCTTATTTCTCTTCACTTCTGACCTCTCAATTGCCCTTCCCTGGGCCCATTATTTTTATCCAGTGTTACACTTTTGTCTTTTTCTTTCCTGAATGACTTTGTAGATGCTTTTTCAGTAGTTAAGCCCTGGTAAGATATTTTCAGAGATTTTGTCATTTTCAATCATAAGAAATTATCATATCTGCCAATGTGAAAAGCTTTTGTGCCAATTTTGGTTACTAAATAAACAAAGCTGTGATATTTATCATACTGTGCCTAAAAGTTTATGGTATCAATCTAACATGATCCCAGCATTTCTTTATACCATAAAGTTACAAATTAGGAATGTATTATTACGATAAAAATGTACAGTGGTTGATTTTGCAAATTTATGGGAGCTTGGCCTTAATAATTTCTGGTGGTGCCCACAGTTTTTTTTAATAAATCATTCCTGAAGCGTATTGATATTGTCCCATAATTACATATAAATCTCTTCCCAAAGTGGAATATGTTCTGATCAGGTGTTTTCTGTTTGTATATTAATGGCACTAGGAATGTGACCTGATGCCCAAAACTAATCCTGCCATGAAAATGTTCCATTTATATTTGCTATGTACAGTGGCGGAAAAAATTAATGTAAAACTCATGGGCGTCTGAATGCGGCATATGCGTGAACTAATTGAAATCGCTTTTCCTTCCACAAATTGACAACAATGAGACAGACAATAGAAAATGGGAATATTCAAACTCTGTATGAATCTGTATGTGTCAAATAAATGGGAATACTAATAAGGCTCATGTTTGCAATATCGTCTTGGATTTATAAACGTGACGAGTTTGCTTCGCCCTGCAGCCAGTTAAGGTCTTAGTCAATTATGTGTAGATACTTACCATATTTTTTTAGAGCTTCGAACGCTTTAAAAACATTTTTCTCGATTGAAACTTTTATAAAGTTACAATGAAAGAATTATTGGTTGGGACACAAAATGCTTTAATTCTCAAGATCAAATTTACTTGCAATGAAAAGTTTTTCCGCGTGTGGAAAATAGCTGTGAATGAACGTCGTTTTTATAAGGACGCCAACTACTACTGAGAAATATCATGCATTACAACTAACATTATGGCAAATTTTCCTGCTAATTTCAAGTTAAAATATGAGAAATCTGGTAGAATAGAATGGTTTCCATGAGAAGAAAATTTTTCTTTAAAAGTATTTCCGATACCTTAATACCCTACATAAAATTCCGCCCTTATGCATTCAGGTCATCTCAAACACTTAAATTTCTTAATTCTTCCTAATGTAATATTATTTACTTTCTGAAAACTACTTTCAGAAGTCCAGGACATCTAATTTGGTCACGTATTTAAAGGAAACATTGGAATTTCTGTTTTCGATGAATGGTAAGAACCACTGGACACGGGCTTATCTTTATCGGTGCAGTAGCCTAGAGGGAGAGCGTTCCTCTGCGGCCAAGAAAGTCTGGGGTTCAAATCTTGGTGAGGCCTCTTCTAGTGCCCTCATAATCAATCTATGGGATGTGACTTTATTGTTGCCAAAACTTAACAGGAATACACGTAAGGCCTAGCGAATGGATATTGTCCTCAACCGTGAGTGTGCGAGTTTGACACATATTCAGGCTTTGTAAAGGAATCAGAGCAGTCTCCTTGATCGTCAAATGAGACATTTTCTTCCCATTCTGAGGTACTCAGCCCCACTTGATTTCTACGTCCTGCCTGTCGTCTGATGTTCTTATCCACTCTCTCGCCAATTTATCAATCAATGAAATGCTATTCATTACTGAGGGAATAGATCGGATCTCTGATTCTGTCTATTTCTCAATTTAGTGAACTTACATGTGGCTACTTTCAATTTTAAATCACTTTGTAATGATTTGGCAAAGAGGACATTTATTTTTATTAGGAATTGTAATTTGGTTCCATCTGCTGAATTTGTAAATACTAATTACTTATCTAAGTGAGAGACCAAATTAATTTTCTTGAATGTATCTTAAAATGATTTTTGAGGTTTTCTCAGCATTATTTTCTAAGTTTGCTATGAGCAATACATTAGCTGTATAGCTCAACAGTTCAACTTAGAGGATGAATAATTATACCTAGAGGTTAAGGTAAATTATTGAATCATTTAAATACCTTTTGAAGTATTCGAAGTGAAAAAGTGTTGTCTAAATTAACGCAGTTAAATTATATGACGACCATTATTACACTCACTCGTAAGATATACTCCGACAACAATGCATTGTGTATTTTCCCCTGTGAAAGTGATGAAATACTAAAAATCACCTTTTCCATGTAGCAACTAAACAGTAATTAGATATCTTCCGTATGCTTATGTGCATACTCCTCATAAATCCGCTGATTATTCAATTTAGATAAATTAGGAATGTGCACCATCACGATAGTTATGTCCCTAAAGAATCTATTCTTCTTCAAATGTGTCGTAATGTTATACGGAGGTGGAAGTTGTGTGTGCCGTACATGAAGATATTGACAGACTTTTTACAGGGTCATAAATTTCATCTCTTAGTGGCAATGAATTTTTATGGATTTTGGAAAGGGACACTATAGAGGTTTATTTAGAACGAGTGGAAAAGGTTAAAATATAGTCTTTATTCTCTCAACCTGAGTTATGTGCACACATAACCGCAGTAATTGATCATCAAAAATTATGTTGGTATTCACACAAAGGATGAGGATGTTTATTAGCCTAATAATCAATCGATCCCCCTTCATTCTTGATTTCCTGACCAAGTCACTGACACGGAGTTGTCCACATTTTGGCATCATCTTACTGGGTTCATTGCCCATTCTTCCTCAACCATTTTCAGCATTGCATCTAAATTCGTTTGAGGGGGTCGAAAAACATTTGTTTCTCGCATTTTCCTCCTATTGAATGCCCTAATACTTCCTATTGTGTTCAGGTCTGGGTTCCGTGCGGCCTGCTCCATTGTGTTACATGGTTTATTTTGAACCATCTCCTAGAGTTTAGACGTTTGTGAAACCGCAAATATTCCTTGTTGCTGACAAAAATGATTAATGATATACATTTGAAAGTACATAATTCTCATTATTGCGGACAATTTGATGGATTTTGTTTCATGGTAGAGAGAAATAGGATTTTTTACTTTTAAACACCAAATAAAAGTTCTGTGGGTGAAAATCAAAGGCGCAACACCTATACAGGTAATTTTTCGACAGATATATTTGCCTTTAACAAATCTACTACCCGCTTCCTCCACCTGAGAGAAAGATGAGGCATACTTAAGGCAAATGAGATCTCTATTTCCTCCAAGAATTTATGGAGAGGCTGCTATAAACTGTGAAAAATGTCTGTGCTTGAGCTGTCTGCTCTGCTTATTCATCTATTGACGCTAGTCTCAATAAACTAGTCATCAAAAAGCCTTAGCGAAGCACAAGGTGGTGGTGGTCGGGGTTCAAATATTTGCTGCACCGTAAAGAATAGGCTTTGATAAATTCGGCGGCACCCGTTGAATACTTTTAGGGGGTGAAAGAAGTCAAATGCCACTTCTTTCCTGTGGGTTAAACAACTGATGTCCGAAACATGATCTTTTGCAGAAAAGGTATCGTCTGCAACATAAAGAGAATATAACCTCTTATTAAAGACATGCTACATGCCAAATCAATGTCATGCGCCCTTCTTACATTCCAAGTTTGAATGGATTAGTATTAGCGGAGCTTAGTATCGACATGGGGGAAACTCTTGGTATCCTCAAGAGTCTCACAAAATTACTCGTTACTTTAACTCAGACTTATGTCGGCTGGCCTCAAAACCCATGCACGATGGGAACTAATGGCGATCGATTAGAATGGTCTGGGCTGATGAGGTGAAATCCGAGAACTACTGCTTTTTGTTTATATATCAGTCAGAGTAGTATGCTTTTTCTTTTGCTTATAGTTCCATTAAGCGTTCGAAGACAATATCAACGCTCAATGTAAAAGTAACTCAGTTCACAGTGACGCATACTAATGTAAATAAACACACCGAAAGATACGAAACTCCATCTGAAAGTCGCCTTGAAATAATATAGATCTGATGTTGTAACTGGGTAACAAACCTGAATCATGATTTTGATTTTTCATAATGCTATTGTTGAATTGCGGTCATGATTTCGATAATATGATCGTCATCAAGAAAGATCAGGTGCTTCTTAGCAATGGAGTGCGCTCCCAGGACTTTAAGCATTGTCCTACCAATGCGGCTTGCCTAATGGATAACAATAACGACCACAAGAAGGAAATAACCGTGATCCCACCCCTGGTCAAGACATTTTGAGTTTTGAATTAAATTTCTGGTCAAGTAAAATGATTTTTTACATGGCAAATTTTATGTTTTGTATTTATAAAATTTCATATCATCAGCCAGTCATTGCAAATTACATATTACATACATTCATATCACCAATATGAGAAAATTCATATAAAATCTTATTTGTGTTCATTAAAAATCGAACCTGAACCACTCTTTTGCTGGTCAAATACGTTTGACAGCTGCAACATTAACAGTTACCTGTTAATTTATTTAATTCATGACATTTTACTCTAAACTGAAATCTTTTGAAAGGCTTTTTAGTTAGTTTAATATGTGCAGCACATACATATCAGAACATATTATGCAGTCAGACGGAAAAGATTTGTTTATCCATAACTACGCCTAATTTGGGTTAAATTTTTAAATGTTTATTCATATGTTCTGTATTTACTAGATAAAGCTTCAAGTAAACATGTCGTCACCAAGCTTTCTTTGAAAAAATGAAAGAAACATCTGAAAAATATGCCTTGATTATTTGGTATCGATGTGAGCACATTTATTTTTAATTCATCAAATTATATATTTAAGCATGTTTTCATATTTTTGTCCCATTCGGACTGAGGGGGGAGTAAGACTGGGCCATGAACAATTCATTAATAGATGTCCGTTTTGAGATCGGAACTTCATCAATCTACAAAATGAAAATCGTGAAAACGTACATCCAGTAGAGTATCCTTATTTCAGTGAAAGAGACAAGGGACGCGTCATTCAAAAAGATCATCAGAAAGTCGACCACAATAAATTTCCCTTGGTGGTAGCAAATGAAGATTTCAGCATATATTCCGAGTAGGGTGGGATTCGTAATATTTTTTATAATCAGTCTTTCTCTAAAAATTTTATTATTCGGTGTATGAAAAATCCTGAAATAAATGCAGCGATACACCGTGAATGAATAAGCAAATAATACAAGAAGAAAGCTAAAAAAAAAGATGCTATCAATTAGTAAGTTCTTAGCTCCGGCTAATGTGAGTTCGATTATGGTTTTCAAATTTTTGCTGTAGACGATGTCTTCCTCAGTGTTGCCAGTCTTTCGAAGTGTGTGCTGCTCCTAGAAGTTCCCAAGAATGCCGCGTTCTGGCACGCAAAAAATTTTACGTTAATTTCTTCCACCACTGTACTTCTTTATTCTGGGCTTTTATGAACTTCGATTGTAAAGAGTATTTTTTTCCATTTTAACACACAATAGAAAAATAATAAGAAATAATTTGTAAATGTGTCTCAGGTTTGACACCAGGTAAGATTATTGAAATACATCAATGTTTCAATGGTTGACTCGGCCATCGTCATCAGGATGGCTGAGTCAACCATCAAAACGTTGATATTTTTTAATGATCTTACCCGGTGTCAAACACAAGAAACATTTACGAATATAATTCGCCGGGAAAACCTTAAATCCATAATGAGAAATAAGTTTTCACTCTTGTCAACCAGCAGTTCTCTACATATGGTATGCACTCCATAATGGGTGTGTGGAAAAAAATTGAATGATGGCTTTATATGAGTAAAATTACCATAAGATTGCACATTGTGAGCATATTTCTGATTCTATGGATACAAATTGGGTAATAACTAATTGTAGATTTGGTGGAGATTTACTTTGAAAGATGAGATGCAATAACAGTATTCTTCAGGTATTATTAATGAAAGAATCATGGATATTATCAAGAATAATAATTGATGAATCCCCCTTAATATTGCTAAATCAAATTCTTTGTCATTTTAATCATCTATGGGTTTGCAATTCTGATTGTTGCTTAGATCACTGGGCATGCCTTTCGTCTTGAGATTAAATTCAGTGCCAAATACTTCTGAAGCACTTAATAACCTAAGATGGAAAATCTGCAGGATTACCCTGAAAGATATCTAAATTAGTTTATGCAGTCTATTTTCATCTGCAAGATAGTATTGCAGAGTTTTTTACTTTAAACGTTTGGTTCATTACAGAATGTGAAACCAACTCACCGTGAAGGATATCCTACAGATTGGGGGGCTGATCCCATCACTGCTCCTTCCATGCAGCTCAGGCCTGAATTATCGGAATATTGGGGAGCTGCCTATCAGCAAAGTCACATATCTAATGGGAACCTTTCTTCTCAAGTAAGTTAGTTAAATATAGGGCGATTCCATGCAAACTCAACCAAAGGGCTCTGCACTCGTGGCTCAACCATCTCTGATTTTCATGATTTTTGGCTCAGAGCAAGAATACAATGAGAAATGACGATTTGCCAAGTATTAGCCTTCTGTAATAATTAATGTTAATGTTATGACACTTCAAATATCACAAATTGGTGCGCGACAATTTCAAACTCTATCTCCAATTAATGACGATCCAGCTGTCATATTTTAAATATAATAACAATTTATAATTAAAAGACATTATTCTGTGTTTTCTATCAATGTTTGACTTCCTAGACCTATAATCTGAACTCTTAGATGACTTTAATTTTTCCTATCTTTTTGAATATTGATCCATGTTTAGGGCCTAATATTTCCTAAATAAATGATAAGATATGGGCAAACTTAATTTTTCGAACAGCAAGGACACAGGAGAGTGCTTTAAGAGCGTAAACTTTAATTTGTGGCTGGCAACCATGGCTCAATGGAGCAACAAAAATGGAAAGATGAACAAGTTGCCAATTTTGGCGCTTAAAAAAAATGATGTTTAACAACTTATTTTTGGTTGAAAAATATATTTTATAATAGCTTAAACCCTTACCTTTCAAAAACAAAAATAAAATTGGTGGGTGATGACCCGGGTTTCGTCAAACACATAAAAGATAGGCTGAACAAATGTCCTGTTACTCGTGTGCCTGCTGTGAAAATGACACTTTAGGGAGTTATGCGTGTGGCATGCACATGTGCCGTGCATTGAAAATCCAAATGAAGTTGTAGTAGGTAAGTAATTCCCTATAACCTTCACTTCTACCCATGTGAAGATTTGCAATATATTGTAAACGGAGGTGGGAGGGAAAATGTATCTTCTGCACATCATCTGCTGTTTGAGTCCGCGAAAACAAAACATCCTCAATTTATAGATCCGTTAGTTTGTACTAACATTGAGTTCAAATTTTCTTTGAACAACTCTCTGTAAATTGTTCAGGTTTTGAATGCAACCCTCTCAACTATGACGCTCCTTTTTTTGTGCATTTTTCCATCTGTGATACCTTTTCAAAATAAACCAATGTCATTCATGTTTTACATTCTACTATGTTCCTTATTTTTTAGACATTAGAATTCATTTTGGGATGCCCTCTACATTTGTGCCATTAAGTTAGAAAATAATGTGTAGAGAATATTATTGTAATAGAATTCGGGAAAGACATGATGAATCGCACTTCTTTTGTTCGCACTTCAAAGTTTTCAAATTAAGCCATTTTTTTATTATCTGGTCATTCCTGACAATTATGGAGCACTCAGGATTTTTTAAGGGTTTTATGTAATTATCAATCACTCATCATACATTTGGTGTGTACCCCTTTGAATATTTTCAACTTCTACCCAGTAGTTCCCGAGGTATGGCCCCAAATTTTATTGTATGTCACCCGAGTAACCGAGTGCCTTGGGCATCCTTCCATCAGCAGAGCTGCACTCTATGTTTGCTCATATCAATTTTTAGTGGAATATGCAACTCTCCCTTTTATTATATTTACTTGGTGTTACTACTGCACCTTTATGCACAGGGTTCCAAATGCTCACAACATACCTTATCAAATTGTAGACCTCACACCTGTGTAACACACACAATCCAATATCTTTGGCTTTGAAACCAAAAAAATTAGCAATTAGCCTTGAGAATGGGTAACGAGTCGGAACCCGAAACGTCAGCTGCCTATGACTATCTTACCCGGTGGCGAGCCCGAGAAATGTACACTAATGTTATTCGCCGGGAAAGTGTTAAACCATACATAATTTTTTTAAATTCTCCTAGTGGGGGATTTGGGTTTCTGGGAATTGCAGAGAGATAAGGAACTCGTGTACGATGTGTGCCCTCTCGTTCTACTAAAATGTCAGGGAAAGAAGTTGAGCCAGGTTCATGGGTTGATACAGCACTTGAGATGTTGCCTATCTAGAGCGGAAATACTTTCTTCCAACTTCTTCAACTTCATGTTATCACTTAATGAATCTTAGTCATTTGTGTTTCCCCACAGTAGGTCACCCATCGAGGGGGTATTCAGCATTTCAGATCCACCTCTACAGGTACTAAAAATGTTATGGTTGCTGTTAGGTTCTGCTGGTGCATTAAGTTGTTTATCCCTTCTTTTGGATAATTCCCATATCCTTGGTTGGTAGTTTGTAGGTGATTCGGAAATAAAAACATTCAAGTAATGGTCTACTAATATTTTTATTATTTACGACCTGGGTTTCGTCACGTAATGACATCTTCAGGTACAATTATTATTCCACATGGGTTTATATACAAATTCAGGTGCAGAGGAAGGAGGGGAAGGGAAGGGGGGGAGAAGGAAAACCCGTTGGAGTATGGTGTAACAGGTAAGGGGCAGGTAGGAAGGGGTCGGGGAGGGGGAGAGGAGTGGGAGGGGAAAAATAGGAAGAACAAACATACATTTGTCTAAGAAATTTAAAAAATACAATGTATACACAGGTCGACGGTGATTAGCAAGTCCAGGTTATTGATGAGAGTACAGTTCAAATGGAGTGGATGGCTCTCTGTTGATGCTCAATGATGGTTTAATTAGTGGGAAAACATTGAAGAGGTAAAAGGTTATATACAATGTATTCACAAGTCATTGACATTAGCAGTGCGGGCTATTGATGCAAGTGAGTTCCAATTGGAGGAGAAAGCACGTGGGAACTTTGCTTATGGCTAATGATGATCACTTACATGGAAAACCGTTGAGACTGGGAAGACCGTTAAGGGGGGGGGGGTGGAGTAAGAAGCACTGTTGTCACTGAGGAAATAGTTCATTTAGTGGGATAAAGAATAAGGGGGAGTGGGATGGAAACAATTGCTCATTCGCCAGGGGCACGTTGTTCTTGGAGTGCTGGATGATCTCCAGCGATTCCAAGGCGTCGAGGGAGAGGTTCCACTAAGTGAAGCCTGAATTTATTTGTTATATTGTGGGTGATTATCGGATTCTAGGTCAACAAGTCATTATGAAGACTGCCATAGAAGCCCTGAAAAGTGTCTCCATTCAAATGCCTTGAGTGGAAACATACAGAAAAACTGTCGACCTGATATTACTATAATTTCACGAGAATTTGAAGTGGCTCCACGACCATGCCAATGCTGACAGGGCACTTTCATGTACATTGGCCTTACCTTTGAAAGGCTTCCCATCAAAATCTGTCAGACATGGCAGTATTTGGTTTTCAGGTGGAGTGAGATGTAGTGGGTGGATATGTATGTTTACATGATGGAGTTGGCTCTCCTGTTCCGAAGTTCTTCACGTGATATGTATTTGAATGCTGGATATTCCACATAACAAGAATATTTTGCTCTTATGGACTGAAGTGGTACTGCATTAAATCAAAGAATTGTGTCAAATCTAGAAATAACGTAAAGTCAAGTATTTACCATTGAAATTCCCTTTAGCTCCCAGCCTGACTTAACTGTCACCATGCAAAATCACAAACTACATAAAATCAAGGTTTAGTTCAGTTTATCTTTCTTGCACTGCTGTAAGCTATTTCTTCTTCTAGTATGCATTTACATGTATTCATTTGCATATTTATTTGCTATTGTTGTACCCACAAAGCCTTATTATTGCCTTTGAATTTAAAAAAAATATTACTGTTTCTGGCTGAACTTGGTGAAAATAGTCTTTACTATTCATGAATTTTCATGTTAATTTTTTTCTTGAAAAAGTAATATTTAATCATTTTTATGTAATTGCATTCGTGTGAAAATGCATTACATGTGCCAGTTACACACTTCGAACATTGGAGGGATGAGGCTCAGTTTGATTGTGTGTGATGATAAATGGCCTTTGTCCATGACATTGAAAGGTGTTACTTTTTGTCACATCAATTCTCAGTAATCTTCTGTAACTGGACAGAAGTAAGACATTCTTCAGTTAGGCCTTGGTATGATTTGGCTTGATGTTACTGCATTTGTGATACTAGTGTCTGAACCATGTCCAACGTGATCCTTGAGGGTTTTCTGTGTTGTTCAAATTGCCTAGTGTGAGTAGTTGGCATGGAATGAATGTGAGTAGAATGTAAGTAGTTGGATGAAATGCATTTCAACTGCTGTATTGAGCCAAGTATCTAATCATAAAATTGTAATTTGGCAGACTCAACAGCCTCATGCAGCTCCGCCAGGACTGGATAATTCCATGCCGTATCCAGGTTATCCTGGTCCCGCAAATACTTCATCTTCTGCCCCCATGGCCAGTAGACCCCCAGCAGGTCATCCTAGCCAGCAGCCACACCCTCTACCACCACATTTAGCAGCTCCACAGCCTACATCCATAGCCCACCACCCTCAGCTTCCGAGGAACCTCCAGTCACAGAATGCTCAGCAGCCTCAGCCTCCTCATGGAAATGCCCAAATGCAACAGCAAGGAATGCACCCTCAGAAGGTAGGTGTTGTGGAATCTGTCAGATTTCTGTCGGTGGGTTATTTGTGGAGTTTACTGGCCATTTGAGCAGAGGTAGCCAGTCTGGGGCCATTTGATTTGGAACGGGTTGGTGAGGGAAGGATTATAAGGGTAGTTGGGGAAAAGTTTAGAGAAACCCTGATTAAGCATTAGCCTGCTCATAACCATAGGCATAACTAGGTCGTTACAGATGGAGTACTAGCATGATCAATAAAATCATAAGTCATTAATATCATGGGTGGTCAGTGTATGGGACAGTCAACTCAATAAATGCCAATATGCTAATGCCAATCACATAAAATCCCATGCTTTTTAATGCCGTACTCTGTAATCCCCAGAAACCTCATTGTTGTGATAACACAGGCCTGCGAAATTGAAGTTTTTGAAAAATATGAGAGAAGTTTTCGCTGAGTTTTATTTTATTTTGTGTGCAGATGTCGAAAATGACCTCCCATTTTTTTCCTTCAAGTCAAGTTTTTTTTGTTAAATCAATATTTTTAAAAGTTTCTATTTAACTCTTTTTCCTTAGAATCATCTTTTAAGTATAAGTATTAATAATTTTTAAGTATAAGTATTAAGTATAAGTATTGCAAAATTCGCTTCGATTTATGTTGCATGGTGTACTGTATCTTAGTGTTTTTTAGATTAAAGATTCCAAACATCTGGGAAACCAATGTGCCAATTATTTAACAACATTATACATTTCTGTCAATAAAAGTTTTTCAGTTACTTAAGATGGTGTAGCCCAGAAAACTTATGCATGCAACACACAACATATACCCTCTGTTCCTGCCAGCCCCTTGAAAATACTTGATTAATGTTTGCACCTATACCTAACTCTATGTTCCCAAGATCCCCAAGAAACCTAAGACTAGTGATGTGGTTGAATCCCTGGCTTTGACATTCAATTGATTCCTTCCAAAAAAGATTCAATCAAATTCGAATCCAGTTGTGCCGGTGGAATATGTGCTATGTCCCCGCAAACTCTCTGTCATCCAATGTAAATTCGTTCGAAATCTCACCTTAGAATTTTTTCATTTCAACAGCTTAGTATTCTTAAGTGCAGTTTTTTGGGTGAACATTCATTATATCATAAAATATTCAGATCAGTGGGGATTTTTATAGTTATTTGTTAAGTTTCATTTAAAAATCACTTAATGGTGCAGGTGTAATTTCGCCTTCATAACCTTTCTGAGAATTTTATTTGTGGATGCACATGTGCTGCATATGATAATGCTTGATGTTTATATTATTAGTTCAACTGATTGACCTAAAATATTTAATTTTGTTCATGAAAACAAATTTTTGAGCTGCAGAAAAATGTAAACCTTATGTAGAATGCATTATGAAACATCCATCTGATTATACTGCAAAATGTTCTCAAAACTGCTTTTGTTGCTCCAGAGTGCTATGGTTTAACACTGCAAATGTAGGGAAAATTTAGCTGGTCATTTCCAGGATTGATTAAGGAGTGATGAGGTTCTAAATGTCCATCAAATGTAAATATGGATGATATTAAAATGTGGTAAGATACAGAAATACGTAGATATTCATGAGACCATTTGTTTAGGATACAGAGAGGTAGTTCTCTCTTTATCATAAAAAGGTAATATAATTTGAAATATGACCATTAGTTTGGAATTAACTGCAGTCAGGGTTTGAAACAATTTAGCATCATTTTGCACTAAATTCTGCATTTTTATCCCATGGTTGCATCATCAAAACCACCAACAGGCTGTGTTAATGGGCATACAAATTGTCAGAAAAAAAAAACAGAAAAAGCCTGGAATTTAGCAAAAATAATAGAAAGGTTTTTAAACATCTCATTGGAAAGTAATTAAGAATGCACAAGAATACATAAAAAAATTCAGTTGTGTTGTGTGTATGTGCAGCATTGTTTGTCCAGCATGGAAGACCTTAAAATACCCAGTTTCTTGGCATTACAATAATAATTAAGCTCTTTAACTTCACCTACACGTGAAGGGAATGGTGTGATGGGTATGTGAATATGAATAAGCTTGTTTTTTTTATTCCAGCCGTCAATGCCTGACCAACCTCCTTCTTCTCGCCCTGGAAATCATAACTTGGCTGATCAGAACCAAAATATTAAGCAAGGCCCTCAAACTATATCAAAGCAGCATCTGGAGCAGCAGAGACTTACTCATGAACAGGTTTGTAAATGTCATCATTGCTTAATATTGGGATCTTTATTATTGGAGTTTGTAGATTATCTCTTTATTTAAAGCAATGAATGAATGCTTCCTCTCAAAGTTTTTAATGTTTCCCCAAATACTTTGTAATAATCTTGTCAAAGTTTAAGGTTAAAAAATTATTGACGTATGGATGTTAAATGGATATTTTTTAAAGAGATTAACTCTTCTCATAATTCTTGTCAGTTTAACATGTTGAGTGTGGAAGCCATGGTGAAAATTTGTTAAGAGGGGTAGAATTGAAAAGTTGTAAGAGGAAATGAGTTTTGCTAGACTCACCCTGTGAAAGATGTGCCCCAAAAAAGCACAGCTATTACTTATGCATGTGACTTATCCACACTCAATGTGTTTAGGGTATTTCTTGTGTACTGTTTTCTTACTCAAACTTTCAGCTTTGTAACCCTTTTTTCTGTGGTGCACTTGATGACCAAGTCGTCTCCTTTATGCTGGATACTTGGGTGTGTAATTTTTCAACTTTCCACTTTCATTTATCAATTGTCCCTAGTGATTTGGGCTCTTAAATAGCATTGGAATAGTTGAAAGTCGCTTAATTAATTTTGAATGTTTTTACTGCCTGGAATATTTATAATTTAATCTCTAATTAAATTAATAATTATTTTTTCTGCCATAATGTTTTCCCTTTAATGCATACAAAAACCTTAAACATGGCTGTAGGAATAAAAGTGCGTTGATTGGGGTTCTGTAGTATTCCTGTCATTGCTCTTGCATTTGGGTCATCCCAAGTGAGATCACTTAATTCATGTGCCCTTCATACATGGATTTCCTTCATTGTTTTTCTAGCATTCCTTCAATGTTTTTCTAGCATAGGCATGCATGGGCTAAGCTCAAATTAATTTTTTTGAATTTTGAAACAAAGAAATCTACTTTGTCCTTTCTTCAATTTAATGTGTTTAATTTAGCAACCTAATGCTTTTTCAAACATTTTATTTTCATAATTAAAAACAACTTACCTCATTATCATGAAACTTTTCATGGGTAAATGTATGTGTGAATAAGAAAATGAAATGAATAAGAAAAGGAAAGGTAATGTTTAGTAATGTGGTCAGGATTCACTTTAATAGCATAAAATCCATGGATTCGAGATTTTGTTTGGTGTTCTTATCCTAATTTTCTCAGTTAAATAATCCAATAACAACCATCTTCTCTCTTACAAAACAACATGTATTGACATGTTTTAACGGTTGAGTGTTTTGTTGATCTAACCTCCCATTAGCCCCTGATACTTTCTAAGGACATTTAGATACCTCACCTTCAACTTAATGTTTCCATTCCTATTTTTTAAATATTTGTATACAATTAATCTTTCCAGTTCTTCTAAGCCATGTAAACAGAACCATTCTTTTTTATTCAAATTTTTTTTTATCCTCCTCATTTTTCCTTCGGAGTAAGAGTATAATAATTTGGTGTTAACAAAAAAATTATGAATGAAAAAAGTTGTACTATTCAAGTTATTAACAGTTTTCTCAAACAACTGGAAATGAATTTTTTTTGGCGTGGCGCGTTTTTTTCTTGTGAAGTAATATGCACATTATTTTAAACCATGTCTATGAGGAAAATATTATCTTTGAAATTCCTCAAAATTCAAACCACTTTGTTCAGAAATAGGGAAAATATGAAACATTTTAGCAATTGTTGTTAATATTGGAGGAAAGAGTTTTGCCTGAAAAGTTGTTTCCTTTTTATTGAAAATTATATTGAGACCATTTTTTGTCAGAAAATCTGGGAAAATTAATCTGAGCTTATCCCATGCATGCAAATGTAAGAAAAATATTTGAAGGAAATCCCTGCCGTGAGAGCACATGAGTTACATGATCTCATTAAGAATGGCCCATCTAACATATCACTCATTTTCTCATTGGTGGCTATTTAGGCATCAAATCAGGCAATTTATCTGAGTAGTGGTATTCTTTCAGGTATTATGGTAATTCCTTTTTTGATTATATCCCACAAAAAGTACTTCCCCAGCATTTCTCTGATTAGTGACGAGCAATTGTCAATGCTTTGTTGTCATGCTGTAATTACTTGCAACATTTATGTGTTGTGCTTTTTGAGGTTTAGGAGGTATCACATGATGCTTTATCTCGTGGAGATATTCAAGATGAGTGTACAGTAGGATACCCATTACTGCAGCTTCAGTTATCCACAGATCACCCAGTTAAAAAATTGAAGCAAAAATTACGTGAAATAATTGTACCTAATTTCAATTATTCACCATTCTGTGGGGTGAGATCTTGTCCCATAGCTAAGAGTGCTTGACTCATTGGACTATGTCATCAGCTACCATCCTAGTTCCCAAAATATGCACCAGTGGATTCTCAGCTTTTTGTCTCTGCAATTGTTTCAAAATTGCATGTTGTGGTGACAGTTACTGTTTATTTTTTTACAGTCACTCCCAAAAATAGGAATAGGAGGCTAGAAGTAATCATTATAAATGAAAAGTGTGAATTTATGTTATAATTCTGAAAGAAAATCAATGGCTTAATTCTCTCAAATTTATGGCAAGAAAGAATCTTTCATTTCTTTAAGGGAATATTAAAGGAGCTGTTTTAAGAAACTAGCTGTCCCCATGAACATATTTCGCTTTCCAAGTGGTAGGAGGCCCACTTAGTGGAAGTGATGGCTTGAATATGTCATTTCATGGGTTAAGGAAATATTTCACTTAATATTCTTGATTAATCAAGGTAAAAATTTAATCTTCAAGTGGGTATCTTATTCCTAAGATACAGTAACTGGGTTATCATAATTACTTATTGATACTATTTCCTTCAATTGGTAGAAGCAATTTCAATTAATTGGGAAAAATTTTTATCTAGTGATGCTATACTCAGTTATGAACTGGGAACTACCCTGTATTTAGCCAAACACTCTTCTCTCTTAGTTATAGTACCACCCCATAAATAGTGTACCCAAGCATATTAATTGAATATGAATTAAGTGAATAGCCCTGGAAGTTACTTGGGCGTCATGGGGTTCTTTCATTCAGGTTTTTCTTAATATCGCTGTGGTGGGAAGAAAATCCTTTGAAGAAATAATTATTTTACATTAAAAAATATCAGTTTAGTGAATGCTTAATGATATCATGTGATAAGTAAAAGATACTTAAACACTTCCTAATTTTTATATTCATTGAAACCTTTAGTAAGCAGCAACCACTGGGTCTATAAAATAATGGCTTATTAAGTACACGATCTCTGAGTGGAGGCAAAGTTTTTCCAGCTAGAATGAATCAATGAAAATGATGTCTTTGAATGGATATCCTTAGGGTTGATAAGTTTGATGGATTTTTAATTGTTATGCTTAAAGACTATTTTAGAACAAAGAATCTTTTAATGATAAATGTATTTTTTTCATGGCCACACTAAGTTCAAGACAATATTATAATTTATCCAAGAATGCCCTCGAGTTTTCCCTAACTCTTCGCATTTTGTCAAAAAACTCGATTTTTTTAACTGTGCACTGTTTTATTGCATGCCACGATGAAATAGATCACAGCACATGCTACTCACATACTCATGCTACAACACATGCTCATGAGCTTCACCTGTTTAGAGATGTGTGGGCTTCGTCCATCCTAGAAGTGAGAGATAAGAGAACTTGATTCTGATACTGAATTTAAATTTATGTATGATTACTGGTGGGGTGCCTGTAATTTAGTCATAATTTTTGGTGAGGAAATGTAAAATTCACTTTTGATACTTGGACGGTACAGGGAATTGATAAGTAGAAGTGTTATATACTTCTCACAGGCCATATTAGCATTAAATTCTTAATTGAAATAGGAAAATTGACAATGTCATCCATGCTCTTTCAGCTACCTGCCATTTAACTCAGTTGGTGCGCATTATTCTTTTAAAACATCGAGGCTTCAGGAATTTCAACGGAGCTTATTTTTATCCACATACATAGTGGAAAAACATTATTATTTCCCTATCCTTTGACACCTTTTCTTTGCAAATATCATTCCTGAGGGTTAATGATTTATTGGGAATTGACCAATGAAAATGCCACACTCGTTGACATAATATGTGTCACATAGTGCAATTTTCTTGAAAAGAGATGCTAATCTCTTCCTCCAATTATAAACATCATTACGGTTTACATGGCAGCCTTCTTTTGACACTGCACAGAATGCAGTTCTTTTTCCAGAGTTTTTTTTAAGTTTCTAGGTACACATTGCTAGCAACGAAGTTATCCACCTATAAATCCTTCATTTTCTGATGAACAATCTCTTGTATTGTTGGTTCATTCACTGGTAATCTACTCTTGTGCATGAAAACTACTCTTATACAATCTTTTCACTATCTTATCACTCGTAATACTGTTCCTTCTCATTCTGCGGTCGTAATTTTCATCCAAGTCCTTGAAAATTTCACACTTGCCTTTTAGTAGGTCATAATTATGGGTTTTAAGCATGGGCGATCCCAGCAGGGGGATTAG
This sequence comes from Ceriagrion tenellum, assembly GCA_963169105.1. Classification (NCBI taxonomy): domain Eukaryota; kingdom Metazoa; phylum Arthropoda; class Insecta; order Odonata; family Coenagrionidae; genus Ceriagrion; species Ceriagrion tenellum. The sequence goes on from OY720633.1 coordinate 5,245,443, forward strand.
GGGATACATCCCCCCAAAAATTTTGGGTTTTACAGGCAGACTATCTGGGTTTTACAAAACAATTTTAACAACTACACGTATTTATCAAATACAACATTAAACACTCCAATCACTGATCTGAAAAGTATAATAGTTTTTCTTATGCTTATTATTATATGGATATAATGATGTAACAGTTTTATCGTTTTTTAGGATGACTGAAAATTACCAATTAATGGTAGTCTCCCCCTCCTCCCTCCCGAAATTAATTCCTGGGATCGCCCCAGGACCAATGGAGAACTGCAAGGTTTTTTTACAGCTGTTTTAACTCATGCATCATGTGGATAACCAAAAATGTTTCGTGTATATCCTTTCCTTTCATCTGAAAAACCCATATTTATTGAACTATAGTGAATTGAAAAGATGATGTTGTTTAAACGCAGCTAATTGCACGCCATTTTGGAAGTTATACGCAAGACGTCACACCTGCCATCTACCGTACGAGACTTTGGCAATGGGATGTGGGAATGAGATATTGGCAAATATTTCGGCGAGTATTACTGTTCACTTACCGTTCATTTATCTTTGGCCTCGTGATATTTCATTGGAATATTGCATCTGAGCTTCAGAAAGTATATTTGTATTTTGGTGTGCAATAGTTTAACGATTTCTAAGTGTTTCATCTGCATGGAAGTTCGTGCCTAGTCTGATAGTCTGCCTGAAGTCGATGCTCTAGTGATGATGGAGTACTTATAATGAGATGCGATATGTAGATGTAGTCCGTGATATAAACTGTTGAATCACTTTGTTTATTATTTACTGTGATTTACCCGATAAATTAATATGTTAATTTTTTGCAATTTCTATTGCACTATTTCGACATTCTTAGAAATGTGATCTTTTCGAATAGCTCGATTCTTAAGCTTTATTGCAGTTACATGACAAAATATTACATCGGTAATGCAATATGACACGTGGGATAGCAAATATTGAAAAATGTATGCACAGTAAAGTGCAAAATATTCCCGGAGCATGAAGTTATGGCAAAAAATTGTGAGTCTAGCTAGGGTTTGCGAGAAAATTGTGTGTAGCTCTAGATTTTTGCTCCTCAATTCTTTGCATTAAGACATGTTCACATGATGCATGTCCTTGCAAGTATATGCGTTGATAGATAGATGCGTGGACAAATTATCCGTATCATAACAGGAGCTATTTTATGTCCATGAGTTCATGCATTGGCGCAATTTTGGGTGAAATACGATGCAATTTTAATGGTGACTGTTTACGCATCTGCTCATGCGTAAGTAACAATGGCTTTATGCTCTCACTATAATTATGTGCCGTGGTGGTGTGGGTTAAGGCATTGGGTGCACAGGACTCCCGTGTAGTTCAGGATTGAGGCCCTACTGTGTAACTTATATTTTCGGTTTAATATGTTTCAGAAACAAAGTAAAATTCCCAATCCTGAACACATATAACTGTAAATGCATCTTTTTAACTTTCTAACTATTACTTGGATCTTCAACTAACCCTTCAAAGAGTAGTAAATGTCCTAGTAGCAAATTGGGATTCTATTCTTCTCCTGGATTTATATTGAACAGGCGGAAGGTGTGTTGTTGGCCACACATTTTGAAATCTGAGGATACATTTTGGGGAGAGAGAGAGGTCCAATCGGACGTGAGTCTATTTGATGAGTGTTAACAGTGGACAAAGATGTAAATTTTTATCGTAAAGCAACAATATTCACTTTGAATTTCCTAGCAATAATACACAAATGCTGATATTTGTTAATCAATTGTTCTCTCAACGTGAAGAATTTTCTGACATGAGAGAGTTGATAACAGGTACCCAGAGTATGTAAAAGCAGAGGTTTGTGAAGAGGTTCACTTAAAGATTTAAAACTGCGTATTTTATGTAAGTGAATCATGGATCGTTGGATCATGGAGTGTTTTCCTTGCACAATCAACCAACGTGGTGAAAAACCTGGAGGACCTTAATGTTTGACAACATACTAAAATGGTCATAAGCTATGTTACCCACATTAACAGAACTCGTGCAAATGCAAAGTACCTGGAGATAACTTTATTAAATGTGCTTATTGTGGAGTCATATTTTGCTTTACATGCCTAGGCAATATCATTTGAAATCATACCGCATCATGCCGTGAATGAAAGATGAAATACCTAGAGTTATAATACGCATGTTAAGGGAAAGAAAATACTGTGTTACATGTGCTACATTTGTAATGAACTGGAATGGATTAACTTTCTCTCTCCCAAGATCCCCGTATCGATTCCTCAAATTGTTACAAAAATAAATGCGATGACAGGTAAATTGGAAAGTGGAAAGAAATCCTATAGTTGCAATTTTATCGCGAACCCAGGCGGATGAGATAGAAAATCGTTAATTTTTCCCACGTTTCACTCCTGTTTCAGAAAAAAAAATTATGTCGTTAGCAGCCTCAATACAGGTTTTGTGATGTTGCCTTGTAAGAAGAGACTTGTGGATGAGCTCTTGATAAATTATACACACAAATTCATTCACAAAACCAGTCTCTACAGTGTAAGAAGTTCTGACAATCCCGATGACATGTGACTTTAAATTAATATATATGGATGGATTTTGCTTCAGTTCCGTTACTTTGGAAGCAGAATTTACATTGTTGATTGCAGCGTAGACGTTTGCATACTTGCATCCATTGAATACTCCACTGTTCTAGGGGTAGCGCTCCCGCCTGCAGTTCCCTGGTGACGCCACCTGTAGTCTGCGAGAAAGATGCCGGGCCTGCCACCGCTGCGGCCTCTGAGCGACAGGAGTGACGTCAGACCTACCCGATCTGACCACACCCCCCTTTTCGCCTGTTTTTCGCACCGTTGGAATTTCGTCAACTTTGAGAATTTATGTCGGGAACTAAGCATTACTTAGGCCTTGGGTCTCTTGTGTTGGGCAAGATTCATCGTCCTCTATTACCTCTATTTTTTTTTTCAAAAAATCGGCAAGTTCTCCGTTACCTACTTTCTTCAGTCAGTCTGAGCCTGGATGACATTGCTTTGCCTTCACTTATTGTAATTGTTTTCTGAAACATATTGCATCAGGTTTTTGATTGAGTAATTGGCTGAGAGTCTGGAGGGGAACTAACTCTGAGAAGAAGCACGATTATGTTACCAATATGGTATTGTCCAATGCCTGAATTGCAGGAATTTGTTTATTTAAGTTTTTCAGGATTCCCCAAAATTGCTTCAATAGCGATTCAAAAGAATGGAGATAGTGTATGGCCAGGTGGATTTTGGGAATGAGAGGATAATTTCTCAACAGAAAAGAAAGTGATAATGCGTTACAGTTAAGCTCATTACTGGCCGCAGAAGTAGACAAAGCAAGCATGAAAGTTAGCCCAGATATGGTGGCTGTTGGCCTCAGAAAGTGGTGACTTCTGAAGGAAAGGGAGGTGTGTGGTACTCACATGGTAAATTGATTCCATTCTTTAAATAATCAGCTGCTTTGAGAGTTGACAACCAAAGGAAGCTGGCCATTGCAGCAGATTTCACTTTATATGCTTTTACACATGATATGGACTAGAAATCAGTCTTCTCATTGCTTTTCATTCTTAAACATCGGTCTTTCATAATCCTTAAGGCTTTTTGAAAAAATATTGTAGACTTTGGTGAGTTAGTTGTGTATATTAATTTTTTATTTGGCGGTATTGCAAAGATGTGTGGTATTTATCTCAGGGAATAAAATATTCAAGGAAAATTCACCAGCCCCGGCGGCGACAGGGTAAACCTCGCCTGCTAAACCGAGGGTCGCGGGTTCGAGTCCCGCCTGGGTGGGATTTTCAGCATCCAGGTCATGGATGTATGTCACATTCTGTTGGTCTGGTCCCCGGAAAACATGATGACAGGCTTAGCAGCCTATCGGGATTCCGGGGACACATGGACCAACAGAATCGTCTGGCAAGCAAAAAAAAAAGTCACCATTAGGTCAGAGCAGTGTAATATAAAGCTGAAAATGATTTTTCAAATTCTATTATCAGTTCATTATGGCCTCTAACCACCAAATATTTTTCCAAGATATCTGAGAAAATGATTGTTCTTCAATTTATGAAATATTCTGGGCTTATTAATCAAGGCACTTGTAATAGAAGTTCTACATTAAGTCCTATTGAATTTTTACTTATTTCAAGGAAATATTTCTTAAATTCAATAGTCATCTCCTCCTGCTTGTAATTTAAATTACTCACTATATTTTCAATTTTACATATTCATTCATTTAACTTCCCAAAAAGATTGAGGTGGTATTTATGAAAGGTTTATTGTTAAGAATTCTTTTGCCATTGACCTGTTGCTCTTTCAGTTCCGGGCTGCTTTACAAATGGTTGTCAGCCCTGGAGATCCTCGTGAGAATCTGGAGCAGTTCATGAAAATTGGCGAGGGCTCCACTGGCATTGTCTGCATTGCCGTTGATCGAACTACAGGTGGGCAAGTAGCTGTGAAGAAGATGGATCTGAGAAAACAGCAGAGGAGAGAATTGCTTTTTAATGAGGTAAGTAAATTGTAAATCTTCCAATACAATTCCATTAGAGTTTTTGAATTATAGTGGCATGCAATTATCGTATTTGATGGCATATAAAACGCACCTTTTTTCCTGAATTATGGATCAAAAAATCACCCACAGGTTGTATATGCAAGGTGAACTTTTTCCGAGGCTAATGATAACCCCGATGCTACCAACCTGTCCCCAAAATGCTGTGACTGATGTTAGCTTGTCATATGAGTGTTGAAAGTGTAACTTAAGAATTCAAGGTGCATTCAAATATTTACTACATACTTTTTTAATGGCTGAATATTGGTAAACGATTCTCCTGTTGATACACAGAGATCACATAGAGAGTAGCCTCCTATAATTACTAGGGTTGCCAGACTAGCGTATTTCATTATCTCCTCCAGTGAATTCCCACGTGTATCAATGTTATGGAATGTTATCGCTGGAATATTCATGGATCAAGACATCCCATAGTAGTAGAGTCATTGAAAGAAATTAGTGGCACAAAATATGCTTTACCTTATATTTTGATGTAATTTGATACTGGGGGTAACAGTTTTCTGTTTCTCTTCCTGCAATCTCCAACGATACAATATGCTCTCTATTACAAAGTAGGGATAAGCCACCTCATAAAAACTTCTACAATGTTCAATCAGTAAGATAGCTGGTTCTCCGAAGCAAATCCACTTTGGAAATAGTCTTCCATGTGTCCGCGTTCTTATTTGAGTGAAATAGATTGGCTATACATATCGAACTATAGTGCAGACTAATTTTGAAGTATCTTCCTCATAGCACACATAAAAGTTACTTGAATAATTGCATATGCAATTGATAAAATCAATTATACATTTTGTAAACAAGTGATAGAGTATTTAGACAGCTATTTCCAGGTATGGAATATTCCAAATATGATGACATGTTAAAATTAGTGTTATTAGACACTTCCTATGTACAACTACAGCCTATAGGCTATAGTCACGTATTTTAAGGTTTAATTGGTCATCATATACTGATTCTTAACACTCTGGGAGTGGTGTACAGTCTCTGAGACCACACATCTGCTTTGCTCTCTATAACTTTGTTCTTAAGTTACTTATGCGGACATCTGTCAGTTAATGTGTACATCTCAGTAACATCTATCGTTTCGTATACTAAGAAATTAGGACAAATTTAGACTTGGAGGGTGAGAGTGAGTTGCGGTCTCTAGGACAGACCGCTTGCCACTAGCTATGTTACAAATAGGCATGCCACTCACGGAGTGTTAACTAAATATTACTCTCAGGAATATGACAAGTCGTAAGAGAACTAGCTACACTGTTCAGTATAAGCTGAAAGATACTTTTTCTAAGGAGCATGGGATGGTTGTGGTTCTATTGGAATATGACCTTAGAGGTGTTGTTTTGACCCATTACTGCAATACATTCTCAATTCCCAATCAACTTATTGTGATTTCCTTATTTTTATAACAGTAATAATTTAGCACTACTTATGTTCATTAGTTAAATTTTTCTCATTTACTATTACCCTCCAGTATATCAACCACTTCCATGTGGCATCTTCTCTTCATCCAAAACCTCGGTTCACCACTGTCTTTCCCCTTTCACTTCCCCACATACATCCCCACCCTCTGAGCATTTCCTGTTGTCCCTCTTCTGGTTAAATAACTTATATCGGAGTAATACTAAACAAGTTCACCCTCAGCTATGCTGCAGACAAGACTCTGCCCCCATTCCCCTCCTCTCTTCCTCCTACCATTTCATTAGCTCTCTGGCAATCCCTTCTGATGTTTACATCTGGTGTTGACTGGTATTTAAGGCTGCAGTGCATTTGAAGGGGAAGATATTTGTATCTAAAGCACAAAATGGTACCGTCATCAGAAATTAGGTGTAAGTCCGAGCTGGAAAAAAATAACTTTAATGGAGAATGCTGGATTGGGATTATCTCCATGATGCCCATTTGAGATGAGGTTTCTCTTTCGCACTTCATTGAATGGATAAAAAGATTCAAAAATCATGGAGAGATTTGGCAATCACATCTAGAGATGAAGTCATTGACATGAACACTGTATTTTACCTCATCAAAGTTGGTAAATAAATAAACCAATCAATGAAATGGTGTTCCACATATCACCCAACACCCACAAAGAAAAATGATGGGAAAAGGATTAAGCATCTAGAGAATTAAAATAATAATTTTATTTTGTGACTGAGAAATTTTTGATTAAACAGATTTATCGGCACAAATCATTGAAATGAAGTCACTCTTAGGAATGTGTTTATAATTGGTTCTCTAACTTTAATGGACGATGTAGCATCGATCGGGCAATTGACCATCATCGAAATCGAAGGCATTTCCTGGGTGGCAGGTGAATAACTGTCATGGCAAACTTAAGCTAAACATGAGATTATTCATCTCCACAAACAGTCAAATTTATATTTTATAAAGGATCATCATTGATGGCCTACACATTATGATTCTACCCATCCAAAAAACCTTGCCATTCACAACGGAAAACATAACATATCCTAAACTGATGGTGATTTGGAAAATATGCTAAATCAAGCCTTATTTGTCATCAAGACATAACTTATTGGAATAAACTAATATTTCTTCCGAAGTTCATACATTCAGCAAAGAACATGGAAGATTCCTCAATAATGATATAAGAAGGATTTTTTTTTAAATAGGACAAGTCCCTCGCTCATTTTTCCTATGATTGCACGATGAAGAGAGGGTGGCAGAGGGTGGCTTGGTTGAGCCAGCTACCATCATGACTATGTAGATGTTGGAAACAAATGCCAAACTTGAGTGCCCATAGTAGTTTCCCCTTTCTAATGACTGCAGAATAAGCAAATTAAATTGCCGTACAATATTTTAATATACTCTTTAAGTATTTACACGCAGTTTTAGCATTATTATATACATGTTCTAAATTGGGTGGGAATTTGGCCTACCCCAATAATCACAGGCTGTTATGCATTTGCTTAGGGGAACTTCAAATTAATGGTTATTTTTGGATTCTTTATAGTATTATTGTATGTTTGCAAAGAATGGTTTCACAAATAAGAACCAATACTCGTTTGTACATATTGACGAAGACTGCAGTGGTTAAGGGAAGCAAAAATAAATACTTTTTTCGATTGATTAAAATAGTTCGAAAGTACAAACTGCTGACTTTTTGGTCGTGCTGACTTCGTAATATCAAGTTTCTACTGTATATGTTTAAGAATTAACCAAAAGTTTTTTATAATCTACTTAATCTTTCTGTTTGTGGATGCTTCTGTTGCATTATGCCTCTCTGTAAACACCTCATGTGACCTGAAATGCTATGGTTTTGTAAATATTTTTTGCTAAAATTGGGGTAACTCTTTAGACTGGCAACTTTGCTTGTGTGTCCAGCAACAATTCTGAGAATTTGTCAGGTTTTAACCCTTCGAGTAGTACAAACGTACATGTACGTCCTCGGGCCCCCTGGCCATCTGGAGTATGATCGTACATGTACGTACAAGCTTGAGCTAGAGCAGTAAAGGCGTACATATACGTATCCTTTTCAGAAGCATTGTAGCCCTTGTCGCCATCTATGCCGGAGTCTGGTGAGCATAATTATCACTATAAAGTATCTCTTAAGAGTGCTACCATCTATATTATAATACTAGTCACTACGTTCTCAAAAAAACTCACTCCTGGGGGTCAGCCAGCAGAAAAAAAAACTCACTACTCAAAGGGTTAATTTTGTCAATTTTCCATCATAAAATATATAAATATTTGTCTGTAGTGGAAAGCAGGTGAGATGAATTACACCTGCTCGAGGAGTTACCTTCATTTAAGAGCCTGGGTTGATTTTTGGGTGATTATTTTGGGGGAAAAGGTATCTTTTATGCCATCAAGTATTTTTCGTATTATATATTTTATTTGCTCTATGCATTTTCCTCTGGACATTGTACTCTGCACAGTCGAAATAAATAATTATTATTTACTGCTTGTAATCAGTGCCAAATAATTGTCTTTAACCAAGTGAAATTTCCTCATGCAGGTGGTTATCATGCGTGACTATCATCATCCAAACATTGTCGAGATGCATGACAGTTTCCTGGTCGGAGACGAACTGTGGGTTGTCATGGAGTTCTTGGAGGGTGGAGCTTTGACGGACATAGTCACTCATGCTCGCATGGATGAAACACAGATTGCCACGGCTTGTGCTCAGTGCCTGCAGGCTCTTGCTTATCTTCACTCGCAGGGTGTGATCCACAGAGACATCAAAAGTGACTCTATTCTCCTGGCAGCTGATGGAAGGGTATGTAGATCATTTGAAGTTCAGCTCTTACTATTTCATTTTGGGCATCACATTATAAAAATGTGTGATGTTCATTATGGAATAAATTTGACTTTATTTTATGCTGCTCAGTTCTAAGCAGCATAGGTTTCAGTTCTAACCAACCAAAAACCTGTCAATACCAAGGGCCTTAGCTGTGACACAACTTTTCAAAACCTAGGTTGATTTGAATTAAAGTCTGGAAATGGTTTTAAGTTAACATTTTAAATATTGAACTTCCTGTTATGTTGTAGCTTAACAATGGGTACAAATATGGTACCTAGTATTTGCTATATGATGTAACTTACTTTCAACCCTATTTCTAAATTGCCATCTGCCTTTTGGATGCAATTACATGTTATTCTTGAAATCAATAATGAAGAAATCCTTTCGTAATGAAGATAGACTCACTTAGAGTTTCTGTTTATGTCTGTTTGTAAGCTTCCTTTTTTCTATTGGTGTTGATGAAACCTAAGAAAGAAAAATGCACCTTCTTCCTCATTATTATATTGGCCTTTAATTGTGTAGAAAGTATGATAAAAGTTCACAAAATTTTATGTTAGAAACTAAGGCTGTATTGCTGTTAAACTTTCAAAATGTTGATATTGTTTAATTGATCTTTCTTCATGATGATACTGCTATAATTCCACAACCACTGGGCAGATCGATTCTGTAACCGGAGAGATCATTTTGTAGTAAACACTAATATCCTATGTGTAAATCATACTTTGACAAAAGATGTTATTTTTTTTAATAGTTCAAGGTTTCAGGCGCCACAAGATGAACTATAAATTCAACAAATTTAAGTACCAACTTTTACAAATACCACAGAATATTAGGATATTTATAAAAGTTGATTAGTAAATTTTTTTCACTCTGGAGTACTTCTAAATTACAGAAGATAGGGAAATGCAAATTGTTTACAACCCTCATGGCATGACACAATATTTTGGTTCTAATTAATGACCCATTCTGGTATCATTAGTTTGTTCAATTGATTGGAATACAAGTGATAGAAACGGACGGTAAATACAGCTTTAAAAAAGTTATTTCCAATTTGAATACATTGTGATATAATTTGCCCTGTCCAGTACACCTAAAATAAATAGTATTGATGCTGAAACTGGAATAAGAACCTGACTTCTCTCTAATAAATATAACTTACGTAATGCCCCATGAATGTCTGCCCTGAAGACTTTAGATTTTAAGTTCATACAACTTTTTGTATTCAAGTTTTTGGAATTGTATTTTGTGCAATGCACAGCCTGGTGGAATTAAAATTGACATTGGGAAGTAGAGTGCTGATTATTCAGTTCAAATTATCCAATGATCCATCCCCAAACTACTAGCTGCAGAAATCGAACAAGTTCAGTGTCTCAATGATTGTGGCTAAGTATGGGCCCTCTTGAGTATTTTTAAGACATGAAAGGGTAGTTGGGGCAGGGATCTTCTGGCTCTTCTTACTATTAACCCTTTAAGTGCGGCATGACGTTATATCACGTCATGGTTGTCTTTACGCTGGTGCTGATGACGTGATATCACATCATGGGTACCATGAGTGTTCCAGCTTTCTCTAGGAGGCCTATTAAAAGTTCCCTAGTGAAAGCTGGAACACTCACAGAACCCTTGACGTGATATAACGTCATCAGTACCAGCGTAAAGACAACCATGACGTGATATCAAGTCATACCGCACTCAAAGGGTTAATCACATTAGGAAGTTTTGGGGTCTGAGATCATCTAGCCTAAAATTTTGTTTACTGATGAGACCTTGCTTGCTTCTCAATTTTTATAATCATTTTGTTGTTTCAGTACAGTACTGCAAAGAATGTGCAGTGTCCCCTAAAAAAAGTTTTTTAATAGTCTGAGTTTTAGTCTAGTCTGAGAATAGTCTGAGACAAATACTGAAAGTATTGCTTACGGAAGTGGTTTCTTGGCAAGGGTTCACTCATAGCTGAAATCACTCACTTGCTGTTGGGCAATTTGGGTCTTTAATTTATGCTGCATTTCAGGGGTCAAAAAATATATTCTCATGTATTACATGCACAGCATTTATAATATCCGTCAATATCTTCTGGCATATTATAGATTCAGTGTAATCCTGGTCACATCACTTGCTATTATTCGTGCTTGTCTAGCTGTCAGCTGTTGTTTACATTGTTTTTATATAAGCTCATATTTTCTCAATATTTAGGTAAAATTATCGGACTTTGGATTCTGTGCCCAAGTATCTCAAGAACTGCCGAAACGGAAGTCTTTGGTGGGCACTCCATATTGGATGTCTCCAGAAGTTATCTCCCGCTTGCCTTATGGACCAGAAGTGGATATTTGGTCCCTGGGTAAGTAAAATGAAGTCACCTTAAATTTTGTAAAATCTGGAAACCACTCACATGGCTTCAGCTGCAGAATTCTTAGATTCAGTGAAGGAAATTTATACCCAAGGGACTAAGATGTACTCAGCATTTATTTTTGAATGTAGTGAAGCATGTGCAGCTGAGCTTGGCAAATCCTCTGTTAAAGTTGCTGAACTTGGGGGTAAATTAAGAGAAAGCACATGGTAACCGAAAATGTCCCTTAAATGTCATTGTAGTAGAGACTATATAAAACAAAGTCAGTGGGATGGAAAAATTGGCTTTCAAATTTTTGAACCTTTTTAATCTTGATAATAAATCTTGATAAGGATTTATTTTTCCCCCTCACTATTTCTGTCTTTGTCAATGTGTAAAAATGAGTTTGGTTGTTATTTGTGGAAACATTCTAACAAAGATACATTTGTACATCGAAAATAACTATTTCTTCATAGTTACCCTTTCAAATGCCTTAAAGTATGTTATAATGATGCTGGCAAACTTTCCACGCAGTTTAGAAAAACTTTTATTATTATTATGCCACAGGTAATTGGTAGGTTTAGTTGAAAGTCAGAGTAATGCCTCCTGATTTTCTACACTGTCAAGGTCTTATCTACCCCTTAGTATTTACTTTTTTGCCTCACCATCCGATCGTCCTTACCTGCTTTCCTATTCTCTTTCTTCTTCTCTGCGTGCCCAATATCCTTCCCTCAAGCACAGTCTTGAGCAACCCTTCGTCCATCATTACTTCCTCCAGCTACCTACCTTGCCAATTATAGATTTCATTCATCAGTTTCCTGTCCATGCCTACCAAGAACTTTCTCATTTATCTTCCGTTCCCTCCACCACACTTCCTCCATCCTTCTCCACACCAACATTTCAAATGTCTGCAGCCTATTCATGTCTTCCTGTCTGTGGGTCCACCTTTCTGCACCTCACATCGCTAAGCTCCATGTCAAGCTCTTCACCAACCTCTTTGTACCTTTACTCAAGGTCCTCATCATCAGGTCCCTATCTGTTACTTGAAGTGTGCTTAGCTAATGGTATTATCATCCAAATTTATTTGTGCTTCTTAGCCTATTTTCTTCTGCAGCAAGATGAACGATAATTTACCTGTTGTCCAGAATTGGCCTTCGCTTCAAGATGCCAATTCACCAATCCAATTCTTAATAATTGTGACATCATCCATTGAAGTTAATGAACAAATCATTTATGCATTCCCTTGTCTCTTCTCACTTGAATGATATGTCATGTTCAATTTAAAAAATTACTCTATTACAAAATATAATTATTATTTTTATATTTATTTTTTAAATCTTTCACTCTCTTGCTTTGTGGGTGCCAAGAGGCAAGTAGAACGCCATCTTATCTATTGGTTTCTTTATTTAACTACATCAAGAAGCTAAAACATGGAGAACATGTAATGACTTCTTATTTAATTGTGATAACCAAAGCTCTCCATGATTGTAAGAACTTCTTATCCGTTTTAACTAGTATGAAAGAAAAACTTCATGTGAAATTGGCATTGTGGATTTCATTCATCAGTTTCCTGTCCATTGTGATAACCAAAGCTCTCCATGATTTTAAGAAAATTCACCAGTCCACTTCCTGCAAAATTCATCACAAAAATGCCATACTTATACTGTGGGTGGAGTAAACATAAAATCGTCAGATACAGTCAAATATCTTGGAATTACCTTAACATCTGATATATCATGGGGATTACACATACAAAACATGTGGCGCAGCATTAAAGAAACAAGGTTTTGTTAAATGTATAATAGGAAGGTCCTCGGATGAAAAAGTCAAGAGAGATGCTACTACGCTCTGGTTAGGCCACACCTCGAATATGCAGCGAGCATTTGGGACCCTGGTCAAATAGATTTAACCAAAAAAATTAATAAAATACAAAGGAAAGCAGAGCGCTTCGTTAAAAACTGCTACGAGCGAACATATAGTCTCACAACTTTTAGTGGGATATGGTGGGAGCCCCTAGAGAATCAGAGGCTACACGCTAGGCTTAGGTTGCTTGATAAATTCATACCTGATATTTTTCTGAGCGACATAGAGAATATTATCATAACTCTGAACTACATCTCTAGGTCTGACAGATGCAATAAGAGAGAGACACTGCAAAACAGGTACAAATACTCGTTCCTTCCGCGAACAATAAGCGACCACAATAAAATTTGAACTCCACTAAATACACTCCCACAATACATGTCACCATTTCATCTCCTAAAAACTTACACCTTTACACGGCTGGTGACCTAACACCCCCTGCCACATGCCCATGCGGCGGCTCGCACGGTATTATGTAGATGTAGATGTAATATGAATGTTTTAAGGGACCTTGCTAGAGGTTAGGTAAGGGACCTCTGCCTAGGTTAAAAATTTCACATATTTATTTTTGAAACTTAGTATATTCAATATGTGCCATGCAAAAGATTTAGCCTTTTAGTCAGGACTGACGTGGACTTTTAATCTTTTGCTTTATATATTGCAAACTTCTTATTTTGTGCTTTGTATTTTAGAGTTTCTCCTGCATTCATGTTGTTGCAAATCTAGCAAAATGGTTGTATTATTTTTTCTTAGGTAGCTTTTGCTTCAGAGTTGGTTCTGGAAAAATGTATTGCCTATTATCTAAATACACACCATTATTAATCATTCACTATTCACTCTTTAGATGCTCTCACAGTGAAGTAAGTTAATGTGTTTTTAAGTCAGTTGATGTGTTTTTTTCAAGGTATTCAAGAAAGAATGACCAAATTTTACTTAGCAACAGATAATATTTTTTATACAGTAGCAGTTTTAGTTTTTTCCCTAAAACTGTAGAATCTAGTTGTAATGTAAAATGTCATCACTTACATTAATGGAGGGAACCGATGAAAACCCTATGTTCGCTTGAATAAATTTCTTGTTGTAACATAGAATTTGATGTAATATTATAACATAATGCTGAGGAACCACTTGGTACCATTAACGCTTAAACAGTAAATAATGCTGCGTTTTTATACAGAACACTTGGCACTTGTGGAGGGAAATATATATTATGCTCTCAGAGAAGTAATTTCAGTTTCATGATAATGGAAGCTTCTCTGATTTGCACAGCATTTGTCGACAGTATAAATGTGAGGAGATGTGAGATAATGAGTAAGTCATTACCTCACTGACAGTCTTTTTGGCGTTACACAACCCATTATTTTGCTAAAAATTCACATGAGGTAAAATACTCCAATCATTCCCTCCAATACTGATCACTGGATATAAAAATCTTGAAAATCCATTATTGCTTTTATTTTTCTTATCATTCATGCACACTGAACTAGTGTTTGTAGTTTTAGTGGCAATGATGATACCACTGTCATCAAGAGTCTGATACTGTTACAAATCTTCATCATAACTATGCATTGAGAGTTATATTAGCCACTGAGTCTCCCTTAGATGATCTTTAAATAATCCTCAACTTTTTGGAAATGTGTCTTCTTCTTTCCTGAAGAACTAGACATATTGCGTAAATTATTTTCCTGAAGGAAACAATAAATATATAACAACCATGGAAGCAGTATAAGCTTGCTCACTTTGGTCAGGCAAAGAGTAATTCAAGAGACTCACTATGATGGAGCAGTGTTATGTTTAATTGGACTGCCAACTGAAGGAAAGCCTTCTTTGAGGGGGAAATGTAGCAATTTTGTTTACTTAAAAATGGTTGAAAAAAAAATGGTAACGAAAGCGGTATGTTTTAGGTTGGAAGGGAGCGAGAGGAATGGGAAGAAAGAGGAGGGAAGGGGGCTGTTGAGGGACTGATAATCCAATTATTCAGACTGCGAATCATGCTTCTTGTTGTAGGGGGGAAAATATTTTGGCAATCTGCTTTGCACCAACATAAAAATAGGTACCATTTCCTCAGTTATGATAGTGAGAGGTCGAGCGAAAGACTGCAATTTAAGGGGATATTCCTCCTTCGGCACAATTTGCTTGTTATAAAGAAAATACAAATTTTAAAATTTTTTATACATTTCAATATAACTAATTAGACGAACAATGATAAAAAAAGGTTAAAAAATTGATCGACTACTGTTTTTTATTTTTCAGTACTTTGCAATACTTTCAAAGATGCTGAATAACTTTTTTATTTTTCAATCAATTTTGAAAACTCATGCATTGTTACACTCTAATTGAAGTAATTCAACTTTTATTTTATGGAAATAATGCTTAATGAAATATAAGTAGATTTATAAATTTATTTTTGTTAAGTTTTACAATTTCCAAGTTGAAAAAAATACAAAAACATTTTTCCAGAAGTCAGTTTTACATGTACAGACTTTAAGCATGCATACAAACTTTCTACATGGTTTCCAGATAAGGTGAAAAAATTTCATTGTTAAGCCTCTTGTAGTTCTCGAGGTATTCAAAATTAGTGTAGTAAAACCGTGAAAATAATGATTTTTAGGAAATGGCATTTAAATTTTATATATATATATATATATATATATATATATATATATATATATATATATATATATATATATATATATATATATATATATATATATATATATATATATATATATATATATATATATATATATATATATATATATATATATATATATATATATATATATATATATATATATATATATATATATATATATATATATATATATATAAATAAAAACCAGTCTTCTTCTTTACATAATGCTCCTCCTCTGTTGCTCAGATTCCAATAAAATTCCTCATATACTCATAAGAATATGTACTATTAGTAAATGTCCAAATTGGAAAGTATCAAAAAAATTTCAAAGATGTCATTTTGAAGAAGGCAAATCCCCTTAAACAAATAGTTTGCTTGCATGAGATAATGTCCTTGATGTTTCCCGTCGATGAGGTATGTCTGTAGCAGAGTGATGACCCTCCTTTATCCAATCAGCTGCAAACCGTCTTGCTGGAAAATCTTCTAGAGCAGGTCCATTTACGGATTTAAACATTAGAGATGATAGTGTCTCAATATACATTCTGTTCCTTCGTTTGGTCAGTGTATTGTTCATTATACTGAACCCTCTTTCACACTCTGCTGAAGACACAGACACTACTTTAATTCTGTTAAATAGCTCCTTTATTGAATTACCCAAAAATTCCTGGTTTTTCAGTTCCTTAAACGAAATTCTTTAATGGTTTTTGACACAATAGAACCTTCATCACTTTTGTTGTAAATGTTTACAGAATCGCAAAGTGATTTAATTCTATCATCACCAAACAGAAGTAGTTTGCCGCAACTTTTAGGCCACCATGCTTGGTTTAACACTTCACAGTCTTTAAAGTGATTAGCACTGGAAAACCTCGCACTCAAATTATTAACTAATCCTTGTAAGAACTGTCGTCTAAAGCTGTCAAAAGTCTCCTTGTTTTTATTTGATGGTTCTTTTATATCTTGACCTTGATACTTCCAGGTTTT
This sequence comes from Ceriagrion tenellum, assembly GCA_963169105.1. Taxonomy (NCBI): domain Eukaryota; kingdom Metazoa; phylum Arthropoda; class Insecta; order Odonata; family Coenagrionidae; genus Ceriagrion; species Ceriagrion tenellum. The sequence goes on from OY720633.1 coordinate 5,262,078, forward strand.
AAAATATTCCGCATTTGCTACTTGAAGGTAAATCCCTTCAGCCTCCTTCATAGCCTGTAAGGAATTGATGTACACCCTTATCTCAGATGAAACAGAGATTGCATCTGAATTCTGTGATTGAAAATACAGTGATAATTGTTTTAGAATTTCTAAAGTGTCTCTGAACAATGCCAACTCTACAACAAAGGACCATGTTGTCTACTTTTCTAATAATACTTGATGTTTTGCTTTATGTTTTGGATTTTAGTACCCATCAAATATATTACTTTTTAGAAATTGCACTAGTGACGGGTAGCTTGTCATTACAGCTTTTACTGTGCTACAAGATGATGCCACCCACCGAATGTCAAACATTTTTCCAATTTTTCTGAATTCACATCCCTAAGTAGTAGCAACTTCTTCTATCTCTCATTGTTTTTTTAGACTGGTTGAGAAAATTCCATATAGAGAGTCAATGAATGATTTAAAATGAAGTGGAACTGACATTGAATTAATAACATTGTGCACAGCAAGTTCAAGCTTGTGGTTTAAGCAGTGAAAAACAATCAGGTCTTGGTTATACCTACTCTTCAAGAATGTAACCACTCCTCGGTATGCTCCTTGTAAATTGGCTGCACACTCTGATACAAATCCAATTAACTGTTTGCATAAAATTTCATCTGTAACACCATGTTTATTAAAAACAAATGGAAATTGTATCAGCAATAGCCTCGCCAGTCAGAGAAGTTAATTCTATAATATAAAAAAAATAGTTGCATGATTCACCATCAAACATACATCAAACGTACAAAATCAAACTTGATTTATTCGAAATAGTGGTGCTTTCATCAATAAGCATACTAAATACACAGCCTGATTCAATTAAATGTTGGGCTAATGCCTTTGACATTTTATTGCTTATAAAATTAATCATGTTAGCACAACTGTGGTCTGAATGAAGCATTTGTCCAACATCAGTACCATTTAGGTACTGCAATTTACATAAATCTGTGTTAAGTTTAAATGGCTCACCTCTTTTACTAATTAGGTAAGCTGTACAAAAATTACGTGCGGTTACATCAATTTTCTCTTCATTTTTTATCTTCCCATAGTCTAAATTCTGTTGCCAATGCTATTGGCAGTTTTTCATTTTTTCTTTCTTCCAATATTTCTGCACATATTAGGTGAAACTTCTCCCATGGTCGCTGATTTTGTCGTTCAGTTTTTTATTGTTTTTAGCTTTCATGCCGTTAATGAATGCTAATTCCATATGCAATTTGCTGTCTTTTAAGGCACCATGTTTTTGCTCATCACTGCGGAAGGAACAAATTACTTCACCAGATGCTTTATATGAAAGCTACGGCCTGCTACTTTTCCACTTTTCAAATTGCTGCAACTTGATACAGCCACCAATTAAGTTCGTAGAAGTACTTGCTTCCACAATATCTTCATCACTAGGAAATAGATCTGTATTTTCTGAATGAATATGCCTAGATTTCCTTAAATCACCACTGGTACTTGCTTTCTCGAATGAAGGTGAACGTGAATTGCTGGTATTCTGTTGGACTGTTGTTGACAAAAGTCCGGCAGGCAAACTATCACTCACTGATTCCTCTGTCTTTTTCTGTCTCATAAACATATCAGATAAAATGGCTTGACATTTCATTTTATAAGTTTAGTTGCTTGTACCTTGTATACTAACTTTCAAGTCAATAAGCGAAACCAACAAAACTAATAGTTATGTGGAATCACAATAACAAACACGACTGAGCACGCAGTTCCCGCGATTGCCACTTGGTGTTCTCAGTACAAGAGTCTGTTTGAGCGTAGCTGTGATGTTATACACATAAGGCCGGCTTCATAGGTCGGCGGCGGCGGGGATCACGATGGATTTTGCTGCGGACGGTAGCGGTGGTCCCTTCATAGGTCGACGGCGAGAATACAAATGAAAGGTGGTAGGCGTACAATAACATTGACTCTGCAGTATTCACATGTCATCGGAAAAAGCAATATTTTTTTTACTCTTGAGTATGATTCTTGCGATTTTATGAATGAATTGGTTAAAGATAAGTAAGTAATTATTTATTAATGCTTATTTCATGGCAGTAGTTTCACCATAACCATATCCGTCAAGCTACCGTGCAACGCCTCAATCTGAATCACATGTTTATTGCAATAAGTCGAGAAAAAGCCTTGCCACTCAATTCAAGAATTATATTGTGCTTGGTCCTTACATTCGAGCGAGTGAAATAATTCCGTCGTTGTTCAACTCGTTAGGCAATGTCATCAGCATCTATGTGTGATCAGCTCCGTTGTCCAAACATGCAATAAACAATAGCCACAACCTGTAAATTTTCTCCCCGGGGTTGCAGCATCAAGGATGGATAACAAATATTTTGTCTTCATAATTTTCAATTGGCTGATTTAAGCCACTCTCTGGTTAACGCTAGTAGATTAATGATGACCTTAAGGAAGGCTATTTTCGTTGGATACCAGACCATATTTCCTAAAGCCATTATAAATCACACTCTTAACATCTTAAATATATCGCAAACATTATACGCATCGCTTAAAGAATCTTTTACTGAAACAGAAGGGCTCACTAATCATCCAAAGAGGATTCCTTTTTGAGGAAACTTGAAGGGGAAGGCAAACCTCTTCCTTCATTCGGTTCTGTGGTAAGGAAGGGAAAGAGAAGAATGGTCGGCAGTGTGGCCAACACCATTAGGAAATGATACCCACCGCATGGTGAGTCACGGAAAGGAATTTTGCGAGAGCCTGCCATTGTATTTGTTTACCCCAGTAATGCAAAAGCAGTGAGGTTGGCAGTGAGAGTTGCTAGGAGCAAGAGAGGGGGGGGGAAATTTTCCCTGGCAGGGAAAAATATTGCTGTCATCAGCCAGGGAAACAATTTTACAAGCCGGGGAAATCCCCCCTTCATCCGTTGATTCGCACACTGCAATTATCCGACAGTCAGTTGATTGAGTGTTGGATAAATGTGGTTGGTTCTTTACTGTACTATCGTGTTAGCAAAATTGCAAATATTGATGATGTTCTTATCCTGGTGTTATCTTCTCAACTCAGTTGGATTTTTTCTTAGTAAGTTTTCTATTTCTTCTGGACAGGAATAATGGTCATTGAAATGGTTGATGGCGAACCACCATATTTCAATGAGCCACCTCTACAGGCTATGCGTCGAATCAGGGAAATGCCACCTCCAACTCTGAAAAATAGTCACAAGGTAAGTGAATAAAATCTTAATGTAAAATTGTTTTATATCCTAACAGTGGTGGGAAACCATAGGGTACAATTTATTTTAGCATATTTTTATGCTATTGGATATGAAAATATTGAAAATTCTGTATTGCTTTTATTTTCGTTGTATGCAAGGGGTAATTCTGTGACTTGGGGATTATAAAGTCTGCTGGTGTTATTCACCACCTACAAATAATTCGTATTCCATTTCCGTAAATACTGCCTTGCAATGTTCTGTCATTTCTGAAGACAGTAAATAGAGCTGTAACCCTAGAATGCCTGCAGGCGTCATTTTGACTCCTCTCCCCAGAAAAATAACTGCTATTTTTTCAGAGTCATTGTTTAAAGCCTGAAACACACGATATTTTTTCAATCCCTTTTAAGGGATAACTCCAATGATAGCTCAAATGATCGCTCAAAAATGATCGTGTGACGCGAACAAAGTCAGGGATGGCTCCAGCGATAGGGATCCGTATCGCTTTTTCCATCACTGGACACGTCCCTTTTTCCATCCCTGGAGGTATCGCTGACTCCACCATTTAGTCAATCAGAGCAATCAGCTGCAAAGAGCGACTCTAACACCACGTTCGGCTTTCTTTGGAATGAGAGTAGTAAACAAATAGAAATGATGCGAAAAGGGATGGAAAAAGGGACGCCAAAATGACCGTGTGATTCAGAAAATGATAGCTCGAGCTACCTTTGTCACGGTCCCTGAAAAGCTATCATTGGAGCTATCCCTCAGAGGGACGGAAAAAATGATTGTGTGATTCAGGCTTAAGCCTTTTCCACTAATAACATTTTTTAAATTCGACTTTACATGCTACGTATGTTCAGCTCTGGTACTCTGCTCAGAAAGGTTCACTGAACAGCTAGCTCAGTAGAATTCAGCAGCAATACACTGTTCAGAAAGAGTCGTTGAACATCTTGTTCAATAGAGTTCAGCTGCAGCGCTTCTCGTAAAGATTCATTGAACAGCTAGGTGTTTGGCTATGATAGCATTCGGAAAACTGGAATAGGTATGTTTGCTCACAACGGGAGACAATGTACCTTGACTCTCTGAGTTGAATGCCATATTTTCTATGTCGTGCACAAGGTCAAAGGCAATGCTAATTCGTCTTGGACTTCCCCAAATATGTCCTAGTTTTGTTGTAATTAATCAATTCGTAATCGGCAATATTTACCCTAATTATAAAAACCAGGGAAAACTGCCTATTACAACTAGCAGAGCTGGTGTAGTGCATGTCATATGACCTCGTGCATGACATAGAAAATATGGCATTCAAATCGGCGAGTCAAGATACGTAGTCTCCCCTTGTCAGTGCTATTCTGATGGGAAATCATTAATGCATTCTACGCCAATATGTGGGATGGGTTACAATTCAAAGTAAAATTATGATGCGATGCTGTTTTATTCACATACATTTCTGTGGACACATAATGTTCAATTAAGTGAAAATTATAGTTCAACATAGGAAATTCAATCTGGAGTTAAGAGTCGAATATGTATTCAGGAAGACTAAGGTAACTAAATTATTCCACAATACTGGTATTTTAAGCATTCTTATGCTTTATACATTCATCAAAAGCATCATTCAACCTGGACAACAAATGTTGAAAAGTCATTCATCATCATGTACTTTGCTAAGTGAAGCTATCAGAACCTCTAGTCTTCGTCATTTTTAATAAGAAAGTTTGCTGAATGCTGGAGATAGTAAAACTCAATTCCAAGAAAATGAGTGTTAATACTCGGAGTGATCTCTGCCTGGTGTTTGCACTGTGAACGTATGAGCATACATATTTTCTCAGTTATAATTGCCCTTGCAGCCGCTCAGTATTATATATTTCAGTCAGGAGAAATCCTCCATTTGTGTTGTTTCTGCACATTGTAAATCTATTTTTTGTGGTAGTAGGTAGTTTTGATATCTTTTCTCATTTTTACTTCATTTACTTTTTGAGTGATTATTTTTACTTTACTTGGAGCCATTATAACCAGTTACGTTCTATTTTGAAGTTCAATCATCAATAAAATAACAAGCTGATAAACAATACATGGATAATAAAAGAAATTGGAGATGCTGTTCATAAAATACTTTTTACTTTTATGTTATAGAATTGTGGAATTAATTTTCATTACTTAAATGTGCATACTATGGGTGATCACATAGGACCTGAAGCAGTTGGAGTGGATGAAAGTCTCCATTTAGCTTTATTTTAGGAATACTTAATTATTAAATTTATTTACGATCGTAATACACCATTCTGAGAGCTAACATTTCATTAAATCGTCCCCGTCTACTTTTGGAATGCTATGACTGTTCTTTAGAGCTGCTCTGGTCCCTGAATTTGATCAAAATGAACTGCTCAAGATAAAGAACAATGTGGCACACCTCCCTTATTATTCTCTATAAGTGAGAATTAGGCATGTGCCAACACCAGATTTTCAACTCGAGTCAAGTTTGAGTCAATTATTGCTATAAAACAGAGAGTTGACTTCAAGCATCAATGCTGTGATTAATGTTTTTAAGAGAAAATACAATTCTTCAGAGCCTTGTTTAATTGGAGATTAGTTTCCTTGTGTTAAACAATTCTACTATTGGAACATAATACTCAATTTTAATAGATAACGTTCCTGACTGTATACAAAACACGGATGTATAACTGCAAAAGAAGAATGTTTTGTAAATCTATTACAGGACAATGTGCCTCCAAAAGTTCATCAAAATCCTCATCTCATTTAATGGACATTCCCCTTGTTAGTTCAAATTAATGGTCATTTTTTTTCAATCATGTGCGCATAGAAGAGTTACTGGGTGCTTTTCATATTTGATTCTGTAGTTTCTCCCCCATTCCTCTGGCTTGTTATCCCTATTGAAACACTTAAAAGAACTCATGGTGATCGCCCCAAATGATGTATGGCATGGCTGTTATTGCTGTAAGCCACTAAAATGGATAGCATAGCATTGATTCTGAAACCTGAAGAAACCCATGATATTTTTGTCTTCACTGGACATAGTTTGTGTTGGAGACATAGCTTAGTACTCATATGAGTAATCTGCTCTGCTTACCAGGTGTCACCTCGCCTTCAGAGCTTTTTGGAGCGCATGTTGGTTCGGGATCCAGCACAGAGGGCAACTGCAGCCGAACTTCTCCAGCATCCATTCCTCCGTCTTGCTGGCCCCCCAGCCCTACTTGTCCCATTGATGCGAGGTGCACGACATGGCAACTGCTGAGAACCACCGTGGACGTTGACTGTTACCACCTTGATATTATTGCTCTTTCATTCCAATAGTGTTCAAAAACATTCCCCTTTGAGAAAGGATTTTTTAATGAGTCAGTACAGTCACATTCAGTTAGTTATGTAAATTTATGTTGACTGTTAGAAGAATGTACTTTTGACTGACTTGGTTCTTGGTACCGAATATGGTAGCTAGCCAAAGTGATGTGTGTTGGATATTTTGTCTGTTTACATGGGAAGGAAGTCAAAAATTATGAACTTTTAGAGCAGCTTTTATCATTGAGAAGGCTTTCTGTCCCCTAAAAAGAAAATATTTTAAGCCCAGGTGTATAGACATACATACCTTTTATATTTATGTAAAGTGTAATGAGAGATATAAATAGATTTATAGAAAAGAAGCAATAATTTTAAACTATTTTGCACTATACATATTTAGATAAATGCGACTTTTTACTGATAAAAGTGATTGTTGTACCACTTCACATAAATCTGGGTCATCTATAAAGTTACAACCAATTAATAGCATTTATGATTGTGTTGGAACTGACTTTGTGGTTGATATTGCCTTATTTTACCAATGACAGCTATCTGTTGATATAAAGTTGAAGAAATAAGTTAAAATTTTTTGGCTGAAAATGCTCAGCTATGTGAAAGTGAACTATTTGTGATGCACCTGTTGGAGAAATTATTTTAAGAAAAGATAACTGTAGTTGTACTGAAGAATTGTGCCTGAAAGGAGACAATGTGATATCATTGTTTTCCTACCGAGATTATAAGTAAGCAGAGAAGTATTTTAACCTTTGCTTGAATATGGCCTTAACTGTGAGATTTGACAGAGATTACAATTTTGTGGAAAGGTTTTTCATTGTAAATTTACTGGCATGATAAAAATATTTCTTTATCAGAGTAGTGTAAGTATTCAACATTACAAAATCATCATTTATCAATGTACTTAATTTTATCGTTCAATTGTTAATCATAAAACTTCACTTATCATCTTTGTTAATGCCTCTGTACTACTCCTTGTGTTTAAGAGTGGATATGCTTTGAATGAAGGTGATTCTCTCCTCATAGGGTAATCATAGTATTATGTCTCTGTGTTTGTACTTACTTCTGGGAATGCTTGTATTTATGTGACAATTCTAAACTTCATCAGTACTTCCTTCATTACAAAGCATTTGCAGAGATAGTTAATGGGTAATGCATGATTAGTGAAGGAGACAGGTTGTAGGAGTCAGTTTCTTATTTATAAATATGCTCATTTCATATGTCCATTGGCCCACGCTGCTCAAGCTGCTTGAAACCACTTGACTAATTAGGTGGGGAAATATTTTAACTAATTGGGTGTTAATGACTATGGATGAGTACTTGTACAAATTTTTATTATCATCACATTTATAGACCAAAGGCATTCCAAGTAATTTCTCTGTAATAATTTGTTATGTGATTTCATAATTTTATCAGCAGCAGTAATTTTGGACTCAAGCTTGGTAGCTAGAAGAAAACCTGTTATTTTCTTAAGTTTTATACTGAATATTTAAAATGTTTCCGAAAAAATAATGACATTTTTCATATAACTGCTTTTTTTATTTATTGCCCACTTTACTCCAAAATTAAATTTTGTGTAAATATGGTGCCAGCATGGAGTTTCTCTCTCGTAGTGTGAAATTATTTAGGGTCAAAAATTACTTAGGGTTCTAGATGTGTGTATAGTATATATATATTTCTATTAAATATTTGTGTTTTAGTATGCATATTTCAATCTCTGATCATTATTTTAGAGAGAAAATGAGCAATACTTATAATTTAATGTCAGGTTGTAATTAGAAACAGATTAGCAGTGATATTAACTGGACATAGAAGACTTACATAGTTCTTCAGCCTTTCTTTGGCATGCATATCAAATACAGATATAATCGTTATATTCTATCATGGTGATTTATCCAAAGAAGAGAGGTGATGGTTTTTTTTCCATTACTATTTGTGTGTCAACTCAGAGCATTGTCAGAAAAGTGATTTAAAAAAGGATTTATGCTCACTTGTTATGTTAATTCAAAAACAACTCCCTTCTCGCCTTTGCATATAATGAAATATCTGATTTTCTTATGAAAGAATTGTTAGGGTGTTTTATTTAGTCAATAGAAAGTACATATTGTCATCTATAACATATGCAAAACTATGAAACGCTGAAGCAATAAAGGATGTCTCACTTCATGCATTTATGGAGTGCTTTAGTAAATTATTTTGTTTCAATTTTTTTGGAATATGGTGAATTAAATCTGTGTTAAATAAATTGAGACACAAGTGATATTTCAGATAACCCTCAATGGATTCCAAATCACAGGGGCCTAAAAACCATGATGCAGGTGCTTCATTGCTAGTAGGCATCTCCATATGAGTATTATTTTATTGGCTGCCAAGTTGGAAATCATTAATATTCGTTTAGTGTGGAGTGCTTTGACCTGGTGGCAGAAAGTAAAATCTATATGATCTTTGTTCTTGATGCACTTTACACTGACATATAGCAACGACGAAAGGGGATGAAATTTGTCATTAAAAAAAAATTATTTGACTTATCCAGGATTCGAACTTGGATCTCCCAGTTGCCAGTCAGATGTTAGCCGGTTACCCCGCTAAATCATGTTCTATTAGGTGAATTTCAGAGGGTGTTTGTAAGAACTAGATTTGCTGGAGCACAAGCCATGTAATTGACCATCCTGAGGTTCGATATCTCTGCCAGGATTTTGTTGACTGGTCAATTTAACTGAGACAAGTACTCTAGTCTCCAACCCGCATTGAAGTACAGGAGATGTGACTACTTAATAACTCCAGCTGTGAGGGTAAACTTAACATTGCTGCTTTAGAACAACTAACTTCTGACAACTTCCAAATCACTTTGGCACTCATTCGCATGACTACATACCATAACATTTGTACATTTGCAGTGATGTGCTACCTGCAGTAGTCTTGAAGCCTCAGCACATGTGACATAGCAGTTCAGGGTCAACAAAAAAATTGCGCTATTATCTGGTAATATCAGGAGAAAATTCACCATTGGTTAAGGATTTCCAAGGAAAGTATCCAAAATCCCTTGGAATCTTAAGCTCGGCTCAGACCGAAGTCCTTAAAAAAGAAATTCTGTGCTTTGAATAAAAACCTTGAAATTTATGTTAACAGAAAATTGATGTGAAGGCAGAAAAGGCCTCATGGTGTAGATGAAAAATGAAAGATTGTTGCTTGAACTGGAGAATTGAGTACCCAAAACAATTTGGAAACAGTCTTCTGCATCATTCGTGGCCCCTGATGCTCAAGCTGGGTTTTATCCTCTCCAATATGTGCTCTCCATTTCTCAATATGTCTTGCAGGCCTATATTGAACAAGATCTGATTTAACATGTTCTCTCCATTTTTACCCGTATCTCTCTGGAGGCCGTGTCCGATCAGGTTTTCCCAGTCCTTCACTTTTCTGGATGAGACCATGTCTCTTTGGAGTCATACCCTGTCCTCATTCCTTCACTTCTTGCAGCCCGTTCTTAATGCATATCTCTTACTAACAAGTTATTTCTCTTTTGGACAAACTTTTGATGTTGAAGTTTGCCCAGATGTCATGTATTACCTCTTTCTCCTCCTCAGCTCATTCCATCAAACCAGTATGATCTTGGCCTCAAATTGTTCCTGTATTTTTGCTGCTTTATCCTGCCAAGAGACATATTGTTGGGAATGAGCAATTATTTTGGGTGCAGTATAGACCATGAAACTGTCCTGAGGTCCGATGTCTCTGTGAGAATTTTGTTGATAAGTCCATGTAACCTAGACAAGTAGATACCCTTCTGAGAGAGCTTGAGGTGAATATCTCTTTGCCTAGTTTGTCCTTTATCATTGTTAACTGAGCTCAATAACTGCAATCAGAATGACAGTTCACCTGACCAGTTTCCTCCCTATTTGGTAAGGATGCTAACCTCGGCATAGTACTTACATCCACTGGTAGAGAGGCTCTGTGTCAGGGAGGGGTAGCTCGGAGGTGTTGTGTTACTCTGAACTTGCAGTCTGGTGTGTTGCCTTTTTTCGCAGGTGTTTGGCATAATCACACAGATTCTGCTGTGATGAGTAGTGGTTTTCTGGATGCATCTCACTTCACAAAGGGTATATCCACTCTATGTACCCCCTGTGATTGGAATTGCTATAAATTTTTATAGCTGCTAAACATGCAACGAGGTCACCCCATTGTTCGTAGGGCTTCTCCACTCCACATGAGCCCTCTTACTGGTTTATAATAACACCTGAGTTCACTAGAGCCACTATCCAAGAAGGTAGGGGTTGAGGGTGGCTTTTCTTGCTTGGATGCAGTAGTGATTTGTGTGGGGTGCTCGTCGCACATGCAGACACCCACCATTAGCCAGCAAAAATCATTGCCAGTTGTGCCCCTGGAAGGTTGGTGAAATGGCTTTCCCACCCTGGTTCCAATGCCAGGAATGAAGGCCAACCGGGCTTCCTGGGTTAAGTGAGATACCTATCCTTAAAATATTATTATTTTCTAGTGGAAACTAAAAGAAAATGCGGTATTATAATTATTGTGGCATTCCATTTTCAACGCATTAGAATTAAATGAGTTGAATCCTCTAAAGTCAGACCATTTGGGCACACAATGGATCGGTGAGATCATTTGTCGTCTGGATTCTAAGGCCACCTTCCCATTTCTGTTCAGTAGAAATGTTCATACGAGATCATGCAAATTTCCTTCGGGCACAGAACAATGGCCGGGCTTCAGCAAATCGCAAGATAAAGCTCTTATGAGTCAATCCCCTAAATCTCTAGCCCTTGAATCTAGAGCTTTTCTGTAAAAGTGATCGTGCAGCCATCTAGTTAGCGGTCCAAGCGCGGCGTCGTCAGAGTTAAGACCACCCCTTGACCGTGGAAGTTTGTGACTCACGCAGCTCGGGGGCAGGATATGGATTTGGAGGTCACGGAGCGTGAAATCGGCCATATATAGGGCAGCGCTGCCCGCCCGCCATAATCTCGTTTCATTTCCTTTTTTTTCGTTGCATGCGGAAATTTCAGGTGACACGAGTGTGACCCTCTCGGGCGTAAGTATTCGATGGCGATCGGAGAGAAACTCCGTAACGGCGGATTTCTCCACCGTAATGGGAACACGCGGAGGAAGCGGAAAGAGCTCTTATTTATTTTCACTCGTGCACATGACGCCGGTGACGACACCGATACTACGACCTGCGATCGGATTCAGGGATTCACCGTGGGGTGAATAAAATTTAAAGTGCACTTATCCAACATTCACACCAAAATATGTACTCAAATTTACGATAAAAGTCACTTTTGTAGTCCCGCCAGGAATATTAAACGATGAATACAATTCTTTTTAGCGAGAGGTTAGTTTCAAAGTCCGAGTATCACCATGTTATGCGTCTCAGTAAGTTCCTCTGAACTATCAATGTCTTCGGAAGACAAAGGGAGAAACCGTTCTCGACCACAGTTGCCGAAGACAAAGGATAAGTGTACCTTCCGTTGCCTCTAAGATTGAGAAACCGTAATCTTCAGAAATGGTCCGTTAAAAATGGTGGGTGTATTCTCATAACAGTTCACGCGATTTCATACAAACCTATATTCTGTCTAAAGCTAAGTAAACGATTGACTGGGAATCAATTGTCATAAATTCTTTCTAAGATAAAAAGAATCTACTCTTCCGCCGAGGCACATCTTCGGGCGATAACAGTTTCCTCGCGGGCGTTTTGAATAGACCCGAAATACAGCCTAGTCTCAGGAATACTCTGAGGAAGCTTTTACTGTAATACCTCTACATTACCCGCACAATATCTGGGATAAATTAGCAGTTATGCATGAAGTATAAAACACTAATGAAAAGACTACTAATTCATGGGCGTAGCCAGAGGGAGGCGGGGGGGGGGGATAGCTGCCCTCCCTGGACGAGACATTTCATACCAAATCTGCTATATGCGGGACAGGATGAAGTCCTGCCATCGAAATCATTCAGTTACATAACACGCGAAACCTAAACGTGCTTTTGGCCAACGGTTACAAAGCAATCAGCTTTAACGCGAATAGATGGAAATTTAATGCATCTAAATGGTGGAATATTTGCATGGGTTATTTGTCACAAAGTATTTTATCCATCTAATGATCAGATAGATAACATTTTCGAGATATTTTGGCAACGAATGAAAAACTGTGGGCTGTAGCCGCGCATTAGTTTCATCTGTAAGTTAGTGGGATTCTAAAAATTTCCTGATTTTACTTCATCCGATTGGGGCGTCCATTCTATCTCTTCATCTTCTAGCCTATGTATGCGCTTTTTTTTCTCTTATCTCGGTACTCAAATTTTTTTCGGTATCTGTTTTTCGTAATAAATAGACCTGCCCTGTCGTTGCATTAATTTCCTCCAGCCAAGTATTTTCCAAGTAGATAGCATTAATTTCAGTGCAACTATTTTTCCCATCACCGCACCTCGACTAAACTGAAATATGGAGTAAGTATACCTACCATATACGTATTGAAATGGCGCCATAATCAAAACTTTCGTGGTCCTCTCATTCTAGAACGTTAAAAGCTAAATAAAATGAATAAATAATTCAGGTCATCATTAGCAGTCATCAATATGAAGACCGGTTAGCTGCAGCTCTCCGCTTCTCTCTTTTCTGCCAAACGCTTCATTCCTACTTAAATATTCACTTTGGCGTCCCTCATGATTTGTTGTGATTATTCCGCTATTAGTCTTCCTCTCTACTTCTTCCCATTCATTTCTCCTTGCAATATAGTTTGTTTTAGGCTGCTTAGTCACACAAAAATCTGGATTCCACTTAATTTCAAAATAAGCCAACCTCTGAGATGCCAAAACGAGCGCGAGTTAACAATTACAGAGCCATGGGCGCAGCAGGAGAATGCATGGGGGGCAGACCCCCGTATGGGTGTCCTGCTGGGCCTAATATAAATTCTGGCTACGTCCATGTAAAGAGCGATAGTTCCAATTCACCGTAACTCGAAACTGTTATCCCTATAACAATAGGCCTTTCCCAGATACTTCCCAGAAGTGTGACAAAGTGCGTCGTTTTATCCTTATTCTTCGGCTAAGCACTAAGCTCAGACGTCCTGGAGCAAATAGCCTCCGTGCAAAAGGTGTCATTCACCCTGCATAGCCGACGAACAGTCAACTCTCCTTCCCACACCTGCGCCGGCACGCCCGCCTTTTCTCCCGGGCGGCCTTACATTCAGTCACTTCTCTCGCCATGTGCTGCACTCCTATTAAATAGTGCCACGCGTGATCTGGCCTTCCTCGCCGAAGCCACTTCATCCCTTCCTCTCCGTCAGGATTGTCACGTTTTTAATGCTCTTTGTTTCAAATTTAGGGTAGCTAGAGAAAAGAAATTAATGGCATTCCAGGAATTAAAATGGTTTTCCGAGCCAAAATGTTCATTTTTCGAGGTAACGTATCTATTTTTAAGTGTGCATTGGGAATAAGGCAATTGGAATAGAGGCAAAACACGTAAACGTACGCACTAAGGGAGACTAAAGTTTTCTAACATATGTCGCATTGCCACTATTGCTCTGGGGAAAAATATGCTTCATCTCTGATCTCATATTATTCTCCAGTCTAATTTACGACGTGAGAAATTCAAACACATTAAAGTGGTGGACTTAACGTCCAATGTCGGAGGCGGATTACTGGCTGCTTGCCTGCCCAAAATGTTATTCGCGCTGGTCACCACAGGGAGGCACATTAACGAATTTGAAACGTTCTATTCACCTCTCTCCTTTCCACCAAGCTTAGAGGCATAAATTATTCGCTAAACACCAAATGAGAGCTCCTCTGCTTCATCCAGGTAAGGTAATAATAACCCGAAGTCCCATCTATCAGCAGGCAGCGCCTAAAATGGTCCTCATCGCTTAATAAAAACAATCAGATTTTGATTCAGAAAAAGTAAATTTCCAAGATAATTTCTTATTTTCCAAACTTTTCCAGGTTGTACAACCGTTTCCAATTCCCATAACTTTTCCAGATATTCCAGGTATTTTAAGAAACTCTTTATAGTGCATTAAGGTATGCCTCCTATGTATGAAGGACGAAAATAAGTATGGAAACTCCACATTTCGACAAGTCAATTCTTTTAAAAGAAACTGTTGAAGATTTTTTGCTCAGATGTCAAATTTCTTTCATAAAGCGATCCTCACGGCTAACGAGCGTAATTTTGGGCAAAGAAATGTTTTCAAAATAGGTTATACTTCGATAGCCTTTATAATAATTCTGATATATTTTTATTAAAGAAAGCCTGAAGCTATTTTGCTTGTGTTAACTCGAACTTAACTGATTGAATTTTCCAACCCTACTCTCGGAACAGATTCCTTCGATTTCCGCGTATAGATATTTTTGTCCTGATTTAACTTTCCCTTCAGGAAGCTCGAAGAATTCCGCTAAAATGTTTAAATTGCGGCATGAGTACGAATAACAATGAATGTGACATTTAACGAAGGTGAAAATGAATTGATGAGAATATCATAGCGCCACAAGTTCGAGAGAAACACTATATTTTTTTAAATTCACGATTTTTCCGATGACAGGTAAAAAAATTACTCTTCGTACAATATTTTCAAACCAATACAAAAATATTATAAAATGCCCGAAAAGGCTGCTGATCATAAGAAAAATAGAGTATGTTGGAGAAAAGCATCGAGAGAATAATTGCCTGCATCGCGATCAAATCTGATTGGTCGGATGTTTACCTAAGAAGTCATTATTATAATCCGAACAATTCTTCAGAAACTTGACAAGAACCACTAACCGACAGTACTCGATCTTCTTCGCGTATCGCAGAAAATGCCGCTTAATGCAGTGGGTTTTATATGCTTGCTTTAAACTATTGGCATAGATGAGGGGGTCATCAAGGAATAATCGCTTGAGGAGCCTACATTTCTGAACACTTGAAGATACAACCATAAGGAATGGTCATATAGCGCCATTGCTTTGTCGTGAAACGGAGGACGGTCACACATCTCTCCTTGGGATAATCGTTGGGCGAACAAGGGAGAGGAGGAAGACTAGACTTAAATTGAAGACATGACATTGCATCCACATGTAATCGGCTCATTGAAAAACTCAAAGGAAAATGTCATTTGAACCCTCATTTGTCCCCTTTTATTATTCACCATGAATTTGAATTTAATGTAGTTCCACCGTAAATGGACTTGCATGTAATTTCATTCTGGCTGTGTTCCTACCTACAGGAAAAAACGTGTCCTTGGTTGGTTAAGAGAAACAAATTCATACCTTTCCACGCTATTTTTCCGTTGACTGAATTTGAAATTACATTGTGTACAAATTACAAAGAGGCAAAAACTTTGGGAAAAAAGCATTGATTCGGCGAAAAACTTATTAAGCAACCCATTGGCCCAGGTATAATTAAATGGCAATAAAATTTAAGCATAAATTTATCATATTTTGTTATGTGCAAATTAATGCAATAATAAAAATCAAAATTCTTTCATTGAATGAAAGTGGCACTACGTAAAACTCCTGCAACCCGAAAAATTGCTTACTTAGAAGTCTTTCCGACGAATAATCCGCAAATTTTGTTCCTTCATTTTGTTTTCTTGCTGCTAATCATGAGGTAACACATTTCAACAGCGAGAGGATTTTCACACTCCACAAACGACAACGTGTTTTCAGCGCTTATTTTGGTTAAAATAATCGCAATTATTACGGGTTGCAACGCCCCAGGAATAGCTCCCAGGAAAGAGCCCCATGGGATATGGATTCGCATGGAAAATAAGGCCTCGTTCAGCCTAGAAGCCAGGGACGCTTCCGCTCTCCGCGACACTGCCTCGCTATCGGTGCGCCATAGCTGGGATAAATATTAAAAGATTTAAGGTTTTCCCGGCGAATAATATTTGTAAAAAACTTCTCGGGTTTGGCACCGGGTGAGGCTTTTAAAGGCCGACGTTTCGACGAGTAATTTCCTCATCATCATCAGGGCTGAGACTGATTGCCGGCCTTGGCAGAGCATAGTCTCGATTATGCGCACTCAATAAATTTTAACGGCGCCAAAATCCTCTGCCGTTCAAGGGGATCCCGGGAGCGTTTAATGAAAGAGGCAATCGAGATAAATTTGGAGAAGCTGAATCGAGACTCTGGGAAAAATATCAGCCAAGTATGGAGACCGCTATTCAATAAAATAAAACAATCACGGAGACAATCCGAATTCAAACCGCCTTGATCGTATTCAAATAATCCGAACAACAATGGGTTTGCAACCGCCCTTGGTCAGCTATAAAAACCCGGCATGGACCAACTCTGCAATCACTCTCAGCCCTGATGACGATGAGGGAGTTACTCGTCGAAACGTCGGCCTTTGAAAGCCTTACCCGGTGCTGAACCCGAGAAGTTTTTACAAGTATAAATATTACTATACTATTATATTGAACTAAATGTAAGAAATAACTAAATGATTTGCTTTTCTTCTTTCGTTATAATTTATATCGTTCAACTGAAAGAAAATATTTAATATCCTGAACTATAGTAACAATGAAACCGAAGTCTCGTAATGGGCTTATGTCTGAAAGATTTTGTAACAATATCAAAATTTGATCAAAAGTAATGGTTGAAACACTCCGCTGGAGTTCGAAACTTATTCATAAACCTCACATATTCATTATTTATTAGTCATATAATATATATGAATATAGTCAATAGTCAATATCAGCAGCCCTGCGAAACCTAAAGCGTAGGGAAACATTAGCCAGCCGAAGTTTATTTAACGTTTTTCTATGCTTCTTTCATTTTACTAACGAAATAATAAAGCAACTGCCCTAATCTGAACTAGGGAATCTGAATGAAGAGCCTACATACAGTGTGACATTTGGAACATTTTCTGTTTAAACCTAATATCTATCCTTAGAAATGAGAAGGGTGTGTGACGATAAGCATTACGACGATAACGTTGTTCAAGATCTCAGAAAAATAAAATGACTTATTATACTGATTTTTTGCCTTGAATATGAATTTCAAATTATCTAATTCAAGAAAAAAGTAGTTTATATGTTTTGGCCATTCATAGGCTGCATGCGGGAAATATCTTCATAATGGCAATGAAAACTATGAATAAAACTCACGTTCATCCATAAAAATGACTCCTTTGTTTTATTTTCCTCCGAAGGTTACATGAAGGTCAAATACATTTTTTTGCGTATAAATAGTAGAACAGAATGATAACTCACATTGACGTCCAATCAAAAGACATGCTGGGTAAAAATGTTTCATAGTTATGAAACAAAAAGAATTTGGTAGTGGTGACCTTGACCACAGCCTTCAAGATTTTATCACTCGCTCCAAGTGGTCGTTTGATGGAAAAACATGTTCTCCAATCATGGGTGTAGCCAGAAAAATATTTTGGGGGGAGAGGGTAGGGTGGGTTGTTTGAACGACCAGGGGGAGTTCAACCCCAATCTTAGCCCCCCACCCAAGAAAATTTTAAAATTTCAGTCTGCATCTTGACGCGGTTGTTAATGGCAAAGGAATTTTTTAGGCTTGAGTTTTCCGGAAAAAATATTTTCAATAACTTTATTTAAAAAATATCTATTCCTTTTTTATTTGGTATGAGTGCGGATACCTCCTCTAACCCCCCACTCCCCTCCTCCCCGCCCCAAAAGCAATGTCTTAATCTCCAATGTGTTCACGAAAAACAACTGCACATTCCACTTCTATGCAAGATACGACCATAAAAACAGCTAATACTCATTCTTTCCTAAATTCGATGATTTGACCCTCATCTGAAGCTTAAGAAATCTCATTAGTATGTACCATACAAGCCACAACAAGGGTGAGTACACTATTAACAAGTCACATAGTTTTCCACGACTCACCACATAATTATTTTCTCAGTGCTATTCGGCTAATCTTCCTCGCACAGATCGCATGCAGGTTTTCACGCAATCTAGAGATATCTAGAGATACAAGTAAAAATGGCATCATATCAATTTGATATTTTGGCAACCCAATGCTATTTTTACATGTAATCTCTAGGTAGTACAGATAGTTCGTAATGATTTGAATAAAAATATGCAGATTTTTCTCTAAATGCGGAATACTACATTTCTAATTATTTTAATTGTTGAGAACCAATGACAAGATGCCACGCCGAGTCCCGTATTCGAAAGAAAACGTGTTTCAATGAATATCGTCCAAATTTCGAATACCGCGCCGAAAACTGAAGTCGCAGTAATATTCGACTGAGGGAAAAAAGAGTATAATTCTTGTATCATTTCATTTACTATCACTATGGTGAGTTTCAAAGCATTAACAGAACATTCAAATGAACTGTGGTCCAAGAATTTATTTTCGAATTGCATAAAAAATCTTTAAATGTGCACTCAACGACCCACGATTACGGCTGCAGCCACCTTAGCTACAGTAATTAGGTTTTGACCCAAAAACATTTGAATGCCGCACTTCTGGCGGCGTCGATCTCAGCCCGTCGCGTCGTCGGACGCGAGTCGCACACCCGGCCATGCCCTCGCCTCGCATCGGTAAATGAAAAACTCAAATAGGGACGCGATCAAATAAAAGATCACTTAAGAGACGCTAGCTGTCAAAGCAGACTCTAAGATCGTTGGGCGCCGACGAAATCCGTGGTATAGTTCACAACCGCAAGTGGGACGGGTCATCTGCAATGAGGGTGCCCAAGTGGGGCGGGAACCACGTTTGAAAAGTCGACACGCTTGAAGATGTTCTGCTCCAGTGAAATGATGCGGCAATCTCTTCTCCTGATCCCCTTTCGCGTGTCTTAACCGAGGGAGAGACGTCAAAGGCCCAATCACCTCGAGAACTTTTGACACGAATGCGTAACTGGCACGATTGTTCAACACCCATCGAATCAGCAAGGCTGTCAGAAGTACTATTGGATAGATATTCAGTGAAAATAAATTGCCAGTTTAAACGAACAATAAATACTTAGACCTAGTAGAACGTAAATATTTAATGAGAGCAATAAATAAAGTTTAAAACAGGTGCTTGGAGGGGTCGAAGATGTCATCGTGGGTCATCGAGTTCGCCTTTTAACAATTTTCAAAGATAGTCAAAAAAACCTTAAACCAAATTTCAATTAACGATTTTTTCTTCAAATAAAGGCGCTGTACTCGAAATTCAGATGAAATTATACAGAAAAAGTTATTCGAGTTCTGGACTCGATATGGCGTCTTGATTTATGTTAGCATTAGTTAGTTTTATTTATCTATAGTTTTTAGTACTTAAGGGAATGTATCATTTTTCGTTTAGTAGAAAGTCTGTCAAATCAAAATAAATTATTAAGAAATACAAGTCTTGTGACATTAGGCTACGCATCCAGATAGCGTAAATTGAAAAAATAAAATCTGCAAGACGCAAATTTTTTCGACTTTTTCCGCCTTGCCCGGGCGGCAGTTTCCTAGATCCACCCTTGCTATTAGTGTAGCTGCGATCGCGTTTCGAAACGAGGCTTGGGTCAGACTCGTTCCGAACTCTGGTATCGTCTCGAGTCTCATGGCACGAACCCCAGTCTCGTCTCGATCTCGAATCCCGTACGAGACCCTTGTCTCGCCTCCTTATCTAAAAAAAATAAAGAATACTTTCGCACATAAAAATTGTTTATTTTTGCGCAAGATACAGTGACTGGAAAGAAAGCAATTGTCACAATCTCGACATGGTCAGAGCCTTTAGATACAGAAGACATTTTTAGAATGTTGTAATTTTTCTGCAAAAAAAAATGAAGATATCCACCCATATTCATGTAAGGGGAATTCTACCGACTCATAATTTGACCAGAAAATCTTCGAAACGACTGGAAGTGTATCAGTGCTCACAACACCTCATTATGTGATAAAAGCCCAACAATGTTTTATTCAAAAATATTTCTCTAACTGGACTTTTTATCGTATATCTACACAAAAATCCCAATTCAAGATACTTCTGGAGCAACTCATCGTATCATAAATGTAATTAACACAAATCTCATTTAAAAACCATTAAAGTGTTCTACAAAATCTTTCAAAAATATGATTACTCATGTATTTTTTTTACCAATCAATTGATGCCATTTTCCCCTAACTCACTCATTGAGTATCGAATCTTTGAAACCACTAAACGTTTTGCATTGTAATTTGCCAATATCTTTAAATGCTGTTTTCGTTGCTCACCAAGAGATACCTGCTTTTTTGAAAAATAACAGTGATTGAACTTTTTATCAAATTTGTAGAAAAGCTTACTAACAGAGACTCACTGACGGACTGATAATGACTGGTATCAGGCCAGTGATTTTTGACAAGACATGTCAAAAATCACTGCCCTAATACCAAAACAGTTTACCAAACAACTCTAAGTTAAAGCATTATGGTCTCTAAGTTAAGACGATTAAGATAAAAAAGCTTTTGGGATCGTAATAGAATTTTACAGCATCAGCATGTTGCATTCGAACGGCTTTTCATGTCTCTTAATTTACTAGAAAGAATAGTACATCACTCTTAAAACAAGGTTTTTGAGACCAGCCATCGAACCACGGTTCGTGGTTCCATTCCTATTCCAGGAAGATTTTTTTCATGGTAATTTCTGCATATTTCATCACCGTATAAGCGGCAGTCATGAATATCTTAATATTCAACCCATTGACTAGAAAGTTCCCATAGTACCAAACACCAGTAGCCTTTAATTAACGCACTACAACTATTAGTTCAAACCTCGGATACGTCACTGCTTATTTACTCAATCAAATTAATAGCCAAAGATAAGTAGCTGTGTCGCTGTATCATTTTTAATTGTCCAAGATGGAGTGCGTTGAAAGACTAGTGAGAGTAAATTTCAAATTTGGACATAGTGGAATGATGGAATTTTTCTTGCTAAAAATCACCAGATTTTGATGGTAATCCCTAAAAAAATACATTAAATCAAATAGCGGTGATAACGTATGCCTTTAAATCCTCAAATGACATAATAGATACGGCAATTTCTACAATATGTTGAAGTTAAACGCACTTAAACGTATTTAGCACGCACGGACAACGATGAGTCGAACGATGTGCCAAGGCGAAATTGTCATTCTGAATAGTGTAACAGTCATTAATGTCAAATATTTTTCGCATGTTCATGGACTTTTCCAACGGACGTGTTAAAAAATGCGAGCATTTTGTCATAGAAGCAATAAAAACTTCACATTTTCTATGTTAGACGTCTTCCTGAATATCAACAAAAAACAAAAATCATTGATGCGATTTCTATAGCTTTTTATAAATAGGCGCAAATGAATTCTGCTCCCGGTCTGTTTTGTAGTGCTATGGCTAGTGCGTAGGGTCTGAAATGAATACCTTATAGCACTGTTATTTTGTGGGGTGAGCAGCTGTAAATGGGTCATGTTAAAATTAGTGTGCCATGTCATAGATACTTTCCTAATAGCAGTTCTTGCCACTGCTCTGCACTCCGTGAATTCATCGTCTTTTCTCCATAGAGCCGGAGAGGAAGGGTGATTTTACAACCTTGGTATTACACGGTGATAAGTATTGTAAGCATTTGAATTGGCTATTACTGGTCGAATTCTGCGCAAAATCACTGGAAATCTTGTGTACGTATTTGATTCTCTAACCTCGTATTTTTTCAAGCTTCCCCACCGACATAAGGAATCGCAAACAACATCCCGTAAACAAATCTAAGGCATTGAAAAATCCTATACCTTCATTTCAGTATCGGAGTTACCCAGATATAATTCCTTCGGACGCCATAAGTATCTGCTCAAAAGTAGTCCTTTTGAGCGGGAAAAAGATGTTTTTCATGACGCTCTCCTGGTACATGGTTTTATTCTACATTTTTGATTTATTTTACCAGAGGAAAAACTAGTTAAGAATTCTATATACCTTAATGTATTCCAAAGGTACTCCGTGTAGCGGTATCTTTCCCAGTGACCGTATATTTCGAATACTCGGTCCGAAAAACCCTCTCCGCACTTTTTTCATTTATCTTATCTTTCCATATAAAGGCTTTTACGTACCATATTATTCGGAGATATAGGGTTTTCTTCTGAAATAATACCACTAATATTTTCCTAATGACTTGACCAGCCAAAATAATCTGCTGAGGTCGACTAAAGCGAAATGAAAACCAACCCGCGCCTTCAAACTGTCTTCAGTTTCCCATTCCAGCCGAAATGTAAACTTGTCATTCTACTACTAAAGGTTACTTCTAAAGAATGCCGTTTCCACAAGATTGATTACTTTTAACCATATGTTCTGGGCATAAAAAGGCAATAAGTTCAACGTGGTTCCACCGTTTAGTGACATAAGTGCCATTGAGTTCATATTTTTGAGAATTTGTAGAAAAATGTATACCTGACTGTTCCTTTTTTTCGGGATTCATTCCGCGATGTATGTTTTAAGAAAACAATATTTCGCTGGTCCTCCTGCCAGCTTCATCAGGTTATCAGGTTCAGTTAACCTGATGAAGCTGGCAGGAGGATCAGCGAAATATTGTTGTTTTCTTAAAACATACATCGCGGAATGAATCCCGAAAAAAAAGGAACAGTCAACACTGCATCCGCGGAAGCCTACGAGCTAAATGTATTACCTATATGATATTAAGGGAGAAATGTTACCTTTCTACGCTATTTTTCTCGAAAATTGAACATAAAAATTCATGGCGTTAAACATTGAAATGGGATATAATCGTTTCGGAACTATTATAAATTATATATAAAGCAAATAATCATTGGAAATTGAATAAAATTCAAATACACGAATCTTACAACCTTTTTTTCTGATTTAATTCAAGATTGTACGTCAAAACGTCTTGACGTCAAAATACGGTGATTCTTTGGAATCGGCGATGCAGTCGGCTCGAATGGATATAATAAAGCGTCAATCATAAGCGTGACATTCGAGGCTTAAATGCATATTTCGAATCTTAATGTTGGTTTTCAACAGCCAACGCTTGTCATCACGGAAAGCAGGATTTTTAAAATCAAACAAACAAAAATTTGGAATACAGTATATATTTTGATTCGCACAATCGCTGTGTTATCTTCTTACAATCGTAATACTCAGAAATATGTCCTCGGAATCTATGGCGTCAGAACGATAGACAGAGTCAGGTTGCTGGTAATGCCTACGTCTTACATCACATATGCCAGCTTATACTGGCCCCACTGTCAATGTATTGGCAAAGATAACTCACGAGCTCTCTGTTACGTACAACTTCAGTGTCGACTGAGAAGCATATATCGCCTCAAGTAACATTTTTAACTGATTGGAGTGAGTTTTTCATAGGCATAGAAAACATAAGAGAGCCTTTACGTAATTTGCAGACATTGTATCAGTGACATATTGAGAGGATTAATCGCGCTATTACATATAGATAAATACACGATTCCGGAAAAAGATGGGTTACGAACGAATGATCTGTGGTTGGCTCGATATGCACACTCGGAATTGAATGGTCGAGGCCAGTGTATTTCAGCTCCTTAAATTATTAATCGCTGGATATGCTCCTAGAGATCGCAAAAATATCTTCCAACTGTCTTGTTCTTCCGCAAATTACGTAATTCAAACCATTAATAACGACGAAGATCAAACAGAGAGCTTAGAGCTCAAGCACCTCACGCAGCTCTTGAAGTCTCATTCACGGGATCAGTATTGGTATCATTGGGCGCGAAATTAAAAATTAGTTTGGTGAGTAAAGCATTTGAAAAATCTATCAAAACCGCCTAAATTCCTGAAAGTACCAATTCAGAGAGTAAAGTTTTTCCTTGGTCAATTCTTGTTGATTAATACGATGAATTTATTGCGCTGCCAACGTTTGTTTTGGTTTTCGCTCTACACCACAATTACACGAGACTTTCGAAAGTCTCGTGGCGGTGGTCTCGTATCGCTAAAAAAGGATATCGTCTCGATACCGTATCGAGTTTCCGACCCCGGTATTGTCTCGCGGCAAAATAACTTGCTACAGCAATATTTGTCGGCCTCCTTAAGTTTTGACTGTCCAAATCTCATTATGATTTCATACCCTTGATTTCTCTCACAAACTATGCGATCGAGTATTCCTAATATAATCTTCAAATAGTACATCTCCATTCACTTAAGCATCATCGATTCATCCTCTCCTCTACCAGTGATGCCAAGCCAATGGCAAAGCTTAGATGAGGACAATTATTCATCCATATGCAAGTATTCCTCTAATCTACTCCTCTGTTTACTTTTGTTATGTGAATGTTTTAAGACATGAATTGGAAGCTACGGCTGCGTCCATTCGTTGATTGTGTTTGTCATGGAGAGGAGTCAGAGAAGGAAAAAACTTCATATATTTATCACGGGATTAATTGTTAAACTACCAGTAGCATGGAACGGTCGCCATCATAAGGTAGTGATGTATCTAGAATTTGGCGAGAATACTTTTGATGGATAGTAATCTGGCACCGGCCTAATGGGGGGTCCTCCCCCGAAACAGTGTAAAATTATAGCACCAATGCTTTCTTGCCCTTTTTGAAGTATACAAATAAATATATTCAGATTATTAATAATTCTATCTATTATTGCTGGTGCCCTAAACTAACTAAGTTGCTTCCGTGGTATCCGGTTCCGTTCGTCCCACCCCACTGCTCCCGTAAATACGAGGCTAAATACTGAATACTCGTACGCCCACGTCATCAGGTACGTACATCTGCACAGAGAATACAAGGTATACAAGATCAAAAGGCGAGAGAGTCGAATAGAGTGGAGGAAGCTTAGTAAGCGGGGAAGGGAGAGAGTAAGAGAATGGCTTTCATGGATGCAGTGAGGAGAAAGGCTAAGCGAATGCCGTTGATCGTTGCCCTCCCTTCAATTATACTCGTGTAACATGGAACTATCTCGATGGCTCTCAGAATTTGACGTTGTGACAAGTGGCATAAATTAATGTTCTGGAAACTATCGAGAGCCTTGGCCAAGAATGCTAATAAATAGAGAAGGGATATGTAATTAAGGTTAAGATTACGGGAGTCTTACCGCTATAAGCCTTCATACTAATCTTGGGTAGCTCTGCATGAGATGGCAGCTTCACTCATGGTTGACATCCATTCCTGTCTTTCCTGGGTTAGTCTCTAGGTTTCGCCGTACTTTCCTCCAATCTTAACTTTGTCCACCATCTTAAACCTTTTTCTTCTTCGTTCTTCCTTCCCTTCCATCATTCCCTCTACACAGTCTTCAGCAAGCTCTCATTCCTCATACAATGAACTCACTAATTCATCTTTCTTGTCGTGATTTTCTTTACCAATTGTCTCTTCTTTCTAACTCTGACAAGGGGAGTGTCAGATAGCCGGGTCTCAGATTTTATTCAAACTTAGTAGTTGTATAGACCGCTGTATGTGGTTCATGAATCACCCCACATATAGGGTTATATAACCAATAGTTTAAACGAAAAAGGCCTTTAAAAATTTCACTCACATTGCGCTTCCATTTGAGCGAGGATTTTCCAAAAAGCAATGCCCCACTTTAAAAAAATCTCTATTATAACAGAAATCAGTGCATTGGAACGGTCACCGAGAGATGCATCTCCATTTGTCGCAAAGCCTTATTAGGTTCCCACGACGATACCTATCTTACAACTGAGTGCGGAGACCAATTTTTTGGACTCTACAGAGGACAGACTGCAAGATTTGGCTCATAAATACCAGTCTGGTACAAACTAAAGATGAGAAAGAATTTAAAGTGCTTCGTAATTTCTCTTCTTTTCTAATCCATTTTGAAAAATGACACTAAATTCTTTTCCACACTACTACTTGGGACGACGACGAGGTGATCAGCGCAGTGAAAAACTGGCTCCATAACCACAGCGAGGACTGGTACCGACAGGGCATACACGCCCTAGTTAGGAAGCTAGAGAAAGACTGTAGAACTTGAAGGAGATCATGTGGAAAACTCGAGTGAGTAGATAAAGGATAGGGTAGCCCGGGGCCCGGGATATTTCGATCATTTTAATATCATTGCATCATGGACGGAGTTTAAACAATTTGAAGAACTATTGGTTTGCGCCTACTCTTAGCTTAGCCATTGCTCAAAAGATTGCGACGAAAAAAATGTATAAAATTCACAAACCGTGGGAAATAGAGCAGTGTAAGTGACATCACACAAAATATTGAAATGTCAAAAATATCGGGGCTATTCTGATCATTTTAGTTTTTACATATGTAGCCAGGTACAATATCAATTTACTATTTGGCTTATGAAGAAAGGAATTGAGAGTAAATTAACGGAAAATGGCGTTAATTGTTATGTTAAATAAGTCTCAAAATATTTGTATTGCATCGGTAATGAATTTGAAAAAAGTTCTCTTACCTCAGATACATCACCAATACCTGTTTCAGTCTATTATGTTGGCAGCTGCGTGAGGCATTTTGTTGTCCACGCTTCTGCAGCTATTGCAGTGTGCATTATATATTTAGGGTGTCTATCATGAGAATGCATTCGGTAATGGCCGTGAAAGCTTAGAAGACAAAGAGCCACACTGAGCTGCTACCGAAAGAGACTGAAACAGATTATCCTAATGCTTTTAAATGCGCCAATTTCATTTCTGTAGAATAAATATTTTTTTTAGAAAAAATGCGGGAAATTACTTTTGCGTAACCCTCGTAATTATTTCTAAACTAAATTCATACTTAGCTTAAGCCCTTAGATGTTGAGAGGCGGTATAATGCATTGTTTTGGCGATGTAACTTCCTTGCAAATTAGGCAGCTCCTAGCAAGTGGTTCTCTCAAATATTTAAGGTAGGAATATGTTTCTAGTGTGCTTAATATAAATTTCACATGACGAAAAATAACTGTCTTCATATCGCATCCCCTGTGCGATATAAGGGCTACAATTTCTTGAATAGCAGAAAGTGATATTCCCAGTTTCATCGTTATTGAATAATTCATGATGCTTGAAATCAAAATGCAAGCAATTGATAATTATAAAACTTAACACAAAATCCACTATAATAGTAAGATCTAATTTTCGCAAAATAATGGCTAAATAAACTAGGAATTTAAAAAATTGGAGCGATTTCAGGCGTACTTCCCTTATTTATTATTAGAGATGTTCACAGCGGCAGCAATTTTTTTCGGGGCGGTTAATAAGGAGAGTATGTAATTTATTTGGCTTCGGTGTCTCAGGATTGGTGCGGAGGCTAGGAAAAATAGTGCAGTGAGGACTCGGGTTCGAATCACGGTAGTGGCGGGGATTATTTCTGCGGAATTCCGATCTCTACTTCGGTCTCGTGTGGCGACCACCATAAAGGTGGCTTTGGCGGCAATCAAGGGTCATTGAGTGCATATTTTTAATAATTTTGAAGTAAGTCTAAAATTAATTCTTGGATTTTTCAATTTGCAAGTGAAATTAAAAAATTTCACTTGCATGCATTAATCTATTCGTTGGCAATCACCCTACAGGGAAGAATGAAAATGATACAAATTGTATAAAAATTTATTCTTCATCAAACCATGGAGTGCCAAGAATTTCAGGCGCGGTATTCGAAATTTAGAAAAACTTGTATTGAACTATACGATGGTTTCGAATATTGGACTCGGCGTGAAACCTTCATATTTGTTTGCAGCAATTGAAGAAATAGAAATATATAATTTCGCGCTTAGAAGAAAATCTGCAAGCGTGTAATCGAATAATGGCGAAATATAAGTCGTGAGGCGTAAGGTTACGCAACGAATAGTATTGAATCGCAAAAAGATCAAATCTATATCAGGTTTTTTTCCAATTTAGCTAAAGATATCACTAATGAGAATACGTACGCCAAGTTTCACGCTAATCTCTACTCAAACAAATCTCGCTCTAAGCACTCAAGTTTTCCACCAGTTGGATAAGATGTTATAAGGCCCCATGTGGGTGGGACATGGCGATGTCAAGGGTAAGCTGAAGGTAATTGGAGCAATTTTAGTTAATCTACAGATTTACGTGAAACTTTACATACGTATACTTAATAGTAATATTTATGAAAAATAGTTTAATAAATTGAATATGAATTTGGTTTCTAGGCAATTGAATGCTATTTTGACACATAGTACTATGACACTAGACAGATATATCGAATTAATCGATTCTGAGTGAACAGATTTTCCCATAAGCGCAAAATATCACGTTCCTTATATACAATGGTTGCTAACACATATCATGGTATAACGTCGAGTAAAAAATGCGTATTCACCCATGATTTTTTGCTTAAATTTCGACTTCCGTGCCGTAAATTCATGTCACGAAAATGGTGAGTTTAGGTGAAACTTTTAATCTATAATTCTAACATAATTTATGTGAAGTGAAGTGTGGTTACAAGAACTTTATTTCGATTTACTGAAAACCTTGTAAAAATGTCCACTCAACCACTCAAGATTAGCGCTCCAACCGCCATAAACTGATGCCAGGTTTCGCTCCACCCTTCCTTCGCATAGCCCTCCCCTAAAGAGCCTACTCACCTCTCTTAACCGGTGCAAACGACTACAGTTTTCAGTGACCTGCCATAAATCACCAGCCGAACCGCGAATCACTTAAGAGGTGACTATCGCTCGGCAAAGCAAAAAGGACTTAACCTCAATGTCGCCCACGAGTAGGGGCCGGAGCGCTCGCGATATTTCAGGGGAGCAACGCCGTGATATCCGGCAACGCTCATTCGGGACATCACGTGTCCCAACAGAAGGTATTTCACGGAAGCGCGCAAGTACCGGTGCGCCGCAGAGCATGAATCACACGTGATGTGTTCCCTTCACTCTCGGGATAGGAGCTCTCGTGGGAGGACCGTCCCGTCGTGAAAACTTGGGCGGACGCACAATGGGTTACGTCGGGGCGGATGCTCCTCGTCCCAACACAAAATTCACAGTCGCGTTTGGCATATTATCCACCTTCAAATCGCGTTAAAGTTATTCTCGAATATACCTTGGGGGACCAATGAGATGGCATAAGGGCTGAGCATGCGAAGACCCACGCCCAGTGACATGAATACCTTTTCCACACTTTTGCAAATGAAGAGCGAATGGAATGCTTAAGGTGGCTGGAGCGGTAATAGTGGGTCATCGAGTGTGTATTTTAAATTTTTTTAAGCAAATCGAAAAGAAATTCTTGGACCGCATTTCACGTAAGTGCATCCGTTTATGCGTTGGAACTCACCAAACAGGCAGTAATGAAAATGATATGAGAATTATATTTTAATATTTATCCTCAATTAAAGCATGTCATGGCCAGAGGTTTCGGCGCGGTATTCGGAATTTAGACAACATTACGGTGAAATATTTTGTTTTCGAATATTGGATTCAGCGCGATATCTCGACATTCGTTAGCCACAATTATGATTTGCGTTAATTCTCCTTGGAATTTCACTGGATTAAATTGGAAAACAGTTCCGACCTTCCAACGGACGACTCGTCCATTATCATCACGGCAAATGTAACAAGGTGAATGAAACATCGCCACTGCTTACCAATTTAACCCGGAGGAATTCCAGAGAAGAATTTACGCAAATCATTCGCTGACAAAGTTTTAAATCTTTTTTAACAACGATGATAATAAGATATATGTATATTGTTTTGCTATCAGATGAAAATCTGTACAATAATTAGAATTATAACGAAATACACACCATAAGCCATAAGGCCTCATGATAAAATTGCAGTCAATCACCATAGAACGAAATCGGCATGTGGTTAATATGGCTCCAATCTTCTTGAATGGGAAGAAGTTTGCGAAAAAGTAACGCTAAGATGGTCCATGCCAATTTACAATTACATCTACGAAGTGCACTGCAAGCTACCTCAAAGATTAGTGGTACGTGGTGATTCCACACCAGGCAGGCAGTACTCCTCGTTGTTCAAATCAAGACTTATTGCGTTATCCCGGCCACTAGGACCAAGAAGGAATTCGGGAGAACTGAGGTCAAACCAGAAACTACGAGAGTACTGGGAAGGCTGTTTGCCTTTCTATAAGAGGAAAAAATGACGATAAAATCCATTGACTCTGTAATCTATTTCCTTTATCTTATGCATGTGTTCATTTTGACCGGACTACGTTGGCTCTCCTAATTTGCTGATAGTCCGGCAAAAATCATTTGCTCCAAATTCGCGCAAAATATTTACCCTACATTTTTCCCTTCCATCCGTCAGAGATTCCCAGATTCGAAAACACTGTAAAGTTTAAGAAAACAACTTTTAAGAAGTCTAACTGCTCTCCGCCGTACTCGATCTATAACTAGTCCTACTTTGCAAGGATCTCAAATGCTAGCGGCATACTCCAATTGAGGTCTCACGAGAGAAAAATAAATTTGCCCTTTTGACTTTTCCGTCACTTTTCTCTAGTATTCTTTTAAAACATCCCAATGCACGATTGACCAGTCCGAAGATTTCTTGCACGTGCTTCCCCGACGACTGGTCCTGAGTAGGGGTCACACCTAGGTATTTAACTGAATCTACTTTTGATAATTCGATTGGCTTGGGTACTTAACGTTGACCGAGTAATTCTTTTTCCAAAACTTCATAACAACTCACGATTTAAAATTCAATTCCGAATTCAAAGAACTGCACCATTCCACTATAGCATCTAGGTATTTATAACACGATCGAGATGGACTGATTGCTCATATCCCTGTAAAATACAGCTCTTTTGTAAAGAGGAGAATTTTGCTCGCAACTACAATAGTGATATGGAAATGGAATAATGAAATCATAGGATTGGTTGGGATTAACGATTAAAATTAATCATTAGAGAAGGTGGTATTATGGGCACCTGTGGGTAATATGGGCACCCTTAATATCTGAAGAAGGAGCATATGCATTCTAGTGGAAAATACCTGAACTTGTATTAGTAGTTCATAGAAAGGAGTGTATAAGCGCTGGCGTCGACATCACCTTCAGCTAGAGTTTCCACAAGTTTTGTGTGTGCCCCGTAGAAAACTTTTGAATTCAGGTATTTATACTGATTTTATAACCACAATACCTAATTAACGGCATAATCTTAGCCATACCGTATATTTTGGACATACTAAGGAATGTATTACAGTAATTTTTTAGCGATTTGTGGTTACAGTTAATCGTTGGTGGTCTTTTGTTTTCCAATATGGCGAGGGTGGTAATATGGGCTCTTTTAGTGCTGGTAATATGGGCCCCTACTGAAAGGTGCTCATATGACAACCACTAAAGTGCAATGTTCATTTTTGTTGTAGATGCTACGTAAACAACTATATCCACCCAGGAAAAAAACCCAAAAGGCATTCCTGGGATAACACCGTTATGGCACAAGCCATAAAAGCTGTAAGGGAAAATTCCATGGGGGCTAAACGAGCAGCTAAAATATTTTCTGTTCCAAGAACAACTCTGCAAAGGCTTGCTTTTTGTAGCTTACCTCCTGAGGAGGCAGTCTGTGTCAAATTAGGAAGAAAACCAATCATGCCAGTAGAGCTAGAGAGACAACTCGTGGAATACCATCTTACAATGGAAACAAAGTTCTACGGACTAACTAGACAAGATGTTCGGCGTCTAGCTTTTCAATTGTGCGAGAAAAATGGAATAAAACATCCGTTTGGTGGTGATGGAGTCACAGGACGTGCGTGGTTTGATCATTTGATGAACCGACATAAAGATGTCTTGTCTCTCCTACAGCCAATGGCTACTTCCTTTTTCCGAGCCAATGGGTTTAATAAAGAGTCTGTGATGAGGTATCTTTGATATTCTTGAGGCAGAATTAGAGAAACATTCGTATCCACCCGATCGCATATTCAATGTAGATGAAAGTGGCATCTCCGTTGTGCAAAGTAAAGTGCTACGTGTTGTAGGTCTCAAAGGGAAACGCCGAGTCGGGGCCTTGAGTTCTGCAGAAAGAGGGCCTCTCATCATCATTGTGTGTTGCATGAGTGCGGGGGGAACGTTTGTGCCACCAATGATTATTTTTCCTCGGAAGAATATAACTGAAACTTTGATGAGGGGAGCCCCAATCGGAGCCATTGGCAGATGCCACCCTTCAGGTTGGATTCAGGGAAATTTGCTTACAGAGTGGTTCATCCATGTTATCAAGAAAACAAAACCTACGTTGGAAGACCCTGTACTCCTAATTCTTGATGGACATCATACCCACACCAAAAACATTGACATTGTTGACCTTGCACGGAAAAACCATGTTTCTATTATCAGCATCCCCCCTCATACAACGCATAAACTACAACTATTAGACAGGACATTTATGTCTCCATTGAAAAGTTATTACAGCGAGTATATTCGACAGTGGGTGCGGCAAAATGATAGACCCCTCGGACCATATGACATCGCTGAACTTTTTGGCAAGGCATACCTAATGTGTCAAACTGCGTCCATTTCCATTCATGGATTTAAGGTGACTGGACTTTGCCCCTGTGACCGAAACGTATTTAACGATGCTGATTTCCTGCCGTCTAGGGATGATGGAGAAACTGTGGATATTGAAACCATCCAACAATCCAAAGACAGAAATAAAAAAAATCTTCAGCATTAGTTCCCTCACCAGCTCCAGCTCCAACACCAGCTCCAACCCTTCAAAGCCCTCAAGACACGACTCCGCCAGTCTCAAATAAAAGATCAATTTATGACATGCCGTGTGCTAAAGATTTACAGGAGGCTGAATGCACTTCTGACTAAAATGCACTTCAAACTAAAAAAGTTGTTTCCCTGCAAGACATCTGGCCAATCCCCAAACCAAAAAGAAAACACTTCAATAAAGGCCCTAAATCTGCAAAGGCTACACTCATAACATCATCTCCATACAAAGTAAATTTGGAGGCTCAGGCCAAGAAAAATGCTGAAAAGGAATGGAAGAAAGAAAAAACAATGACCAAAGGAAAAGCGGAGGGGAAAAGAGATAAACGAAAGATACAAAGTGAATCATGCAAAAGAAATTTGACTTTTGGCCCAGAGGAGGAAGATAATGGTGATGTTGACATTGATTCGGGGAAATCGGTTATGGATTTTGATGTGGGAGTTTCAAACCCTGGAAATGACGATATTTTTTGCCTTTTTTGCGAAGGAACTTTTCTAGAAGACACTAGAGGTGAACTATGGGTTCAGTGCATACTGTGTGAACTGTGGGCGCACAACGATTGTGCAGGGTATGAAACAGATGTTTGTGTGTGCGAGTTTTGCAAGTGGTCAACTATTCTATATGTTTCAAATGTATTTCATTTTACAACTTTACACACAATTTTCCATAATTTCAACAATTTTCATTTTGTTGACAACATAAAGGTGAATTTCACTCTTGTTGTAAAAAGAGTTATTAGTAATTCATCATAATTTTTCTCTTTATCTCAATAAAACTTTGTTTTGTACCATAAATTTGGATTTATTTCTCCATTTACCAGGGTGCCCATATTACCAGCACAACTGGAAATTTTCTCGAAGAGTACTTGGTATAAATATTGTCTTTTAGCTCAATAAGCAGTTGGCCTATGACATTAAAAACATTGTAATGTGTTAACTAAATGTCGCAGTATGCTTGCTTTCAGTTTTCAGATTGATTGAATAGTTATTGTTCTTTTTATTGTAAAAAACAAAATGGGTGCCCATAATACCACCTTTACCTCTAACAATGTAACTTAACCGTTACTTTTTAGAAGAGTTAAGTTTTCATTGTTAAAATTATACATTAACTGATACAAAACTAACTTCAATTAATTTTTTCGTTAATTTTTGGAGAATGTCGCCCTCTTCGAATTTGGGGGCAAAGCTTGCTCAACAGACGAAAATAAAACGGTATCTTGGAATGTAATATAGCTGGGTAGTTGTGCAAGATTGCAATGAATAAGCCCAGACGAATCCATCCAAACAAAAGCGGGGTTGACTGGAGTGACCGCCAAAGTTTAGGAACGCACCTTCAGACGAAAAAAACATGAGACCACTCGAAGACCATGTCCGCGAGGGCACGAATGGCTTACTGGGCGACATCGTATCATCAATACTATATAGTTGAACACGAGAAAGAGGGTCACTAAAAAACCTATGACGAGTAACGAGGGGGACGGGTTCATTCAAAGTACCGTATCTGTAACAATGTGCCATTCAGAGTATGCCTTACTCGGCGACAATACATCAAGAGTTGAACGCGAGAAAGGGTGCGCGGGGACACCTCCAGCATCCACTGTAACTCTATATAACTAAGCTGTTTCCGCTGCAATGTTAGAATTTTTTAGGGATACATTACATCACATACATCTCAACCCTCTTGCGTGTTAAATAGCGGCCTCACGACAACGTTTTTCTAGCCAGCAGTCAGAAATGTGAGGAGAGGAGGGAATAAACGATGCATTAATATGGATTTTTTTTCAAAATTTAAACAACAACCGACTTTATCAGTCAGGAACAGGGGCGATCCCAGGGGGGAATAAAGGGGATACTTCCCCCCCCCAAAATTTTGGGTTTCACAAGACAATTTTAACAACTAGACGTAGTTATCAAATACAACATTAAGCACTCCGATCACTGATCTGAAAAGTATAATAGTTATTATTATGCCCATTATTATAATAATATATATAATGATGTAACAGTTTTATAGTTTTTTTTAGGATGACTGAAAATTGCCATAATTTAATGGTAGTCTCCCCCCCCCCCCCCAACCCGAAATAAATTCCTGGGGTCGCCCCTGGTCAGGAGGCACTTTCTATCGCCGACGCGGATGCAGTGAGATATTTTCACGAGTGTAGAAGTGTTAATGAGCTTTCTAGCACCATGAGAAATCTTTTTATCAAGTACAACACAGGCAATCCATCATCAGCGCAATGTGAAAGGATGTTTAGTGCTGCTTTAGGGCATCTTTTATAAGACAGGAGAGGATGGATGTCTGATACAATTGTTGAAATGAGATTGTTGTTCAAGTTTAATGACTTTTTGAGTAAAAGTTAAATAAATTTTTCTTGACTTTGAATTTTGTGTTTATCTGATCCCAATTGCGAAAAATAGTTTTTAAAAGTAACTTTTATCGTAAAAGTTACTTTTTTAACTTTAATCAGTTACTTTTTCAGAAAAGTAACTTTCAACTTTAAATTGTTACTTTTTACAGCTATTAACTTGAACCAGTTAGTTTTCTGGTAACTTTCCCAAATATGCAACTATGATTACCTCTTGGGGGCATATGGTATCTCCCTGGGGCACTTCTGATGTTACTTCCACTGTTTCTGAACCTACTCCGTCTCATATTCTCCTCCCTCTGTTGGCTGTCGCCTGAGAACTCTTTCAACCTACATCATAGTGTACATAGGGTACGTCATAGTGTATTCCATACGCTTCCAACTTAACAGATGATTTCAAGTGAGGGACCAAATCGAAAGCCCTTTTTATATCAAAATATATCGCATGTACCTGGACCAGTCTCACTCGTGGTATAGTAATTAACGGTAATTTTGGTCATTATGGTAATAAATAACAATGGCTACTAGTATTTAACTTTCAGTTCGATTTGTAGTCGAAATATAAACAGATCTGCAATAAAATCCAACGCTCTTCTAAGTCCATGGACCTACGGGTTCATTCCAATGATCGCTTTGAGTTAATGGACGCCCCACAACCGTAAACATGATATAAAGCGAGTACGATGAGCACGAAAGAGTGATTTTTTCCTTCCAAGTGAAATGGACTAAGTTTTGAGAGGTAAGGAGGAAGAGATAGTACCGTGAGTTTCATATATCTGTGAAAAAAAATTTGCTGAAATAGAGCACCAGTACGAAAGAGGCAGCAGCTCAAAGATCGACATTTAAAAACTGCGATTTCATGCGCACTTGAGAAATAGCAATGAATATGTTAAAACTAAAGGAGCCGTTAAAAAATAAACATGAAAAATGATGCTCTAAGAAGAGGCCTCCGCCTTGCAAAATATGAGGTGTACCCTTTTCTTCAAGCATCCATGTGATTATAAAACGAATATCAACTGGCTCATATTCTACCAGCCGCGTGAGTGTCTTCAAGCGTCGAGGGCAGCGTGGAGGATGTACACGTCGCGTCGGGTAGCTCTATTGAAAGCTGCCGACCCGACTTGTCCACCTCGCTGTACTTCGAGAATATGCCCCGGGTAAACACTTGCGTAAAGGGGGTTTTCCTTGGACAGAAGGACAGTGACCTCGCAAGCCATGCGCACTACTCCCTTCATACCGCCCCCTTAGTCTTTTGTTATCGATACTTACGCACGGGTCTGTGGTTAGACTTTTCTTCTCCTCCCAAAATGTGTACTTAGTTTTTCAAAATTTTCGACCTTCATTCGAAATGTATTCCCATCCAGTGCACGTCTCCTCTTCCACATAATATGGATAGTAACTCTTGGTTATTTTTTCTAAAATATTTCCCGGAAGGTTCGTTAAAATCTCAGCTCTCCACGACTTAAGTTGTGGTTCGATTGCTTTTTCTAGGGCGTATCAATTATTAAATGAGGAAAGTCGGTCCTATAAAACACATAGTGCTTCAGCATTATATGCTATAATCGGGTGGAAAGCTTGACATTTCTGTGACGTACGATAGTTGCCCCTCAAAGTTGTTAACATGGCCAAGACATGATCTGGGCGCTTTCACTGAAATTAGAGTTCATTATATCGCCTACCTCATCGTTATGGGAGAATGAAACGCAGTGGTAGGAGAGGAAAGAGGGAAAAGGGGGAAAATGAGGAAATAGAGTAGGATATTTCGGACTGGGCAGAAGAAAAACCAAGAGAGAAAGACTGGTAGAGTTCTGCAATGAGAAGAACATGGCATTAGCTAACACTCTCTTCGAGCACCATCAGCGTAGGAGGTGCACATGGAAGATGACAGGTGATAGTGCCAGATACCAAATAGACTACATAATTGTCAGAATTAGAGACAAGAACCAAGTAAAGGAGTGCAAGAGTTATCCCGAAGTGGATATAATGGTGATCACAACCCAGTGGCCATGGATAGCCACCTTCGATACAAGAATATCAAGAAGATTAAACGCGAACAAAGGTGGGACACAAAAATACAGGCCGAAGAAGGAAACAGCGAAAGCCGTCGACAGGAAATATGAAAATAAAGCAGAAACGGGCGTCGAAGAAAAATGGGATGAACTGAGGAGGACAATCGCAGAGGAAGCAGAGAAGCAACTGGTGAGTAAGACGGCCGACACGTAAAAGCCATGGATAACGACGGAGATTAGGAAACTGAAAGAAAAAAATACAAGAGCCCCAGAAACAAAGGGGAGGCAACCCTCTAAAAGAAGCTAAAGAACCTAGTCAATCGAGAATGCAAGAAGGCTAGGGAGGATTGGATCGAAAGCTGCTGCGAGTCAGTCAACGATAACATGAAGAAGGAAAACATCGAAGCAGGATAAAAACTAGCGAAGAAACACTTCGGAGAGAGGAAAACGAGAAGCAACAACAGGGGATGCGAATGGGAATATATTATTAGAGGACGAAGATATTGGGAATAGATGGAAGCAATACATCGAAGAACCTTACCAAGGGCCGAAGTAGAAGACCTCAAGGAAAACATAACACCTGGACCAGACAACATCAACAGAGAAATCATCATAGCGCTCGGAAGTAAAGCCAAGGATAACCTGTACGAGATAATAAAAAATATCTACCAAGGCGGAACACTTCCAGAGGACTTTCAAAGGAGCGTAATGATTACGATACCGAAGAAGACAAGGACTGAGAGATTTGAGGAGCACCGAACTTAAGAGTCTAGTGTCACATCCATCAGAAATACTCACACGAATAATAAGCCGTAGAATGGAAAGGAAAATTGAAAACAACCTCTTGCAAAACCAGTTTGGATTCAGTAAGAACAGGGGTACCAGGGAACCCTTTTCCCTACAATTACTCTGCCTCAGAGCAATGGTAAGGAAAACTGTACATATGAAAAAGTCACTTTTACATTAAACTTTAATGTCATTAGTGGACCAAGAGAAAGCCTTAGGCAATGTTGAGTGGAACAAGATTTTTAGACAGCTGGAAAAACCCGGAATGGATTAAGAAGACAGAAGAATAATCTACAAAGGAGTAAGACAACCTCCCACCAGCACTGTTCAACATGTACTTAGAGGAGGCCATACGAGAAGCGCAAGAAATTGGACTGAGTGGAATAAAGATAAACGTAGAAGAAATAAACATGCTCTGCTTCGTAAATGATATCGCAGTCATAATTGGAAATCACGATGATCTTCAAAGGTCACTAAACGTAAATGGACAAAGATCTCCAAGAATACCATGTGAAAATAAATATATGACGAAGACTAAAATCCTAGCACGCGGAAGAGAGGAGCGGATTGCGTAAGTCACCTTAAGAGGAGATAAATGATAGCAAGTGGATTCCTTCAGCTAACTTGGAAGTACCATCACATGGGATGGAAGAAGTACAACGGACATCAAGCGGTGAATAACCCAAGCTAAGAAGCCGTTCATGGGAAAAAGACAACTGCTGTGGCCGAAGGAAATAGGACTACAAACCAGGAAAGAGTATGTGAAAACATTCGTGTGGAGCGTAGCACTCTAGGGATCGGAAGCATGGACTATTGGAAAAGCTGACCAGAAAAAACTAGAAGCCTTCGAAACCTGGTCTGCAACTGCTGCAGATAAAATGGACGGACAAAACAAGAATGGATGGAGTGTAAAGAAGAGTAAAAGAGGAAAGAACCATATGGAAGTCTATATAGAAAAGAAGAATCAGATGGATTGGACACACCCTGAGACACAATGGGTTTGCGGAGGACATATTTGAAGGTAAAATAGAGGGAAAAGTCCCCGAGGAAGATCCAGGAATAAGTTCATGGACCAAATAAAGAGAAAAGTACACATAAAGAGATACCAGGAGGTGAGAGAACTAGCATTAGATAGGGAAGGGTGGAGGGCTGCAGTTAACCAGTCTTAGGATCGAACGACCAATGATGATGATGATGCTGCCGAATGCGTAGTAACCGAGAGATATCGACCCTTAACGAATAGTATTTTAAAGCAAAGAAAAGAAGTTCTTTCCGATGATGCTTTCATTTTTTGCAAACGCACACCTAGTAGCTTAAGTACGCGTTGTAATCCAGGTATATGAAATTTTGATACAAACTCTGTAGTAATAGATGTACGATGCCTCGAAAGAAACATCTAAAACTCTCTTATTTTTAACATTTCTTTTTTACGTTTCATCTAAGATTTCCGCGGTGAGCATGTACTGAGCCAATTTCTTTTTTACATTAAATTCATTGAGAAAGAGGGCTCCGGAGTAGCTTAGTTGATCTGAGTAATACTAGGAACGCATTCTGGGGTCCTGGGTTCGAATCTCAGCGTCGGGGAACGTCGTTTCCCTCAAAGTGGATTTCGCCAATTTCATTCGTCGCCAAAGCCTCGACGCTGCGAGCGACGCAAGGGGCCGCTGCAATGCGTCTGCGCGCAATACGCTTTGACCCTTCGACGCCCGCTGCAAGGATTTCGGGACGGTGAGGAGGATGATTGGGGGAGGGAAGGTGAGCGTCTTCCGTGCAGCGCAAGTCACCTGGGCGCACGCAGCACAGTCACGGCGCACCACGGCAAGAGCGTTCGTTGGCTCGCTAGAAGTGGGTTGAAGGTACAGTTATAACTCCGGGAGGGAAGTCTTCAGGTCAAGGGGACGAGGTGGTTTGGGGAGGGGGCGGAAGCCGTCTCACGTCTTGTCTGTGTGTGAGTGCGTGCTAAGGGCAATGGTCTCTCTCTCTCCGTCTTTTCTTCTGCAGGGGGAGGGAGGGAGAAAGAACAGGGTGGACGGGGGGGAGGAAGGGGGTGAAAGAGAGGTGGGGGGAATGGGCAAAAGGGATGTTTTGCTCCGTCGGCCGCCGAAGTCATTCCTCAAAGGGTTCAAACCTCGACGGCCGAGTGAGCAGAAAGGCAGTTAATCTCCCGCCAGAGCACAGCATCCGCGCGACGATTCGTACATCCGAACCAACTCATCCGTCCCTCTGCATGTGTTGTTGTTGTCGTCTTTAAAGAGTGCGTGGCGTCGTTATCCGGCAATTAAGACGCCGAG
This sequence comes from Ceriagrion tenellum, assembly GCA_963169105.1. Classification (NCBI taxonomy): domain Eukaryota; kingdom Metazoa; phylum Arthropoda; class Insecta; order Odonata; family Coenagrionidae; genus Ceriagrion; species Ceriagrion tenellum. The sequence goes on from OY720633.1 coordinate 5,302,536, forward strand.
ATGAAGTGGTACTTGGCGTTCGTCTGCTGCCTGGCGGCCTTGCCATTGGTGGATCCGTCGGGATACGTCCCCAAGTGGAAAAAACAGGTGAGAAACGAGACGCACAGCGGTCCCTCCATCACGCCGGTGAAAACACTAGCTCTTCACTGATTTTTATTCTTCAGATTTACTAGATTTTATTCATCACGGATACACTAATGAATCGTGTGATTACGTTGATGTTACCTGTGATCTCATTCCGACACCGTACTAACAAACCGCGACGTGTGGAAAGGTTCATGGTGGCAATGTAACTTTGTACCAAGCTCACATTTGTTATTTTTTGTCACTATTTTCACCCCTGCTTTTATTTTTCTATCAAGGTTTCAGCACAAAAGTGCCATTATCAAGGCAATACATCTTAGTAAGCTTGCCCTAACGTACGGGCAAAGTATGCCTGAGTATGCGTAAAAGGTTTCGCTAACTAATAAGTATTACTTTGATGCCTCTAACGTGCTGAAATGTTGGTCGGCAACATTCAAAGCAAGTGTGAAAATAGTAACAAAATGAAACAAGTGAGAGGTAGTTACAAAGTCATGCTGCTTATCTTAAACACAAGAAATGTCCACTAACAATAAGAGACGCCTCAAGTTACTTCTTACACTTGTAGAAATTAGAGACATATTACCCGATGAAGATAGACGTTAGTCGAACTAATGAGTTCGAGGATTCGGTCATCTTACATCTACGAAATACCGTGCAATCCACCACTAGGGTGTGTGGCACGGGGTGATTCCACACAAGGCATGCAGCATTCATCGCAGCTCAAATCAGGACCGCGCACCTGCCCCGGCCGCTAGTATACAAATTCGCGGTCAGACCAGAAATCAGGAGAGTGCTACGTAGACGAACATGTGACCATGCAGAACTTTATTTAAGATACAACTACTGTATAGTATTATTTATGCGACTGATAAATAGTACTACAAGATACTAAATCATGCAAAAAATTTCATGCGGGGAGAGTAGTTAATGATGATTTTAATATATTTACCTACATTACCTGGTCCGTCCGGCAAAAAATAGTCTACATCAAACTTTAGTAAAAGATTTAATCTATATTTTTCCTTTCGATCAGATAAAGGTTCCCATCCTAGTTTCCTCATCAATTCAGTAACACTGCTATGCTCATCGTAACAATTTTTAACAAATCTAGCTGCTCTTCTCTGTATTCGATCTATATCTGAACTAGTTCTACTTCGTAAGGGTCCCATATACTAGCGGCATACTCCAAGTGAGGTCTCACGTGAAAAAAATTACATCGCTCTTTGACTTTCTCGTCACATTTTCATAGTATTCTTTAAATAAATCCCGATTTACGATTTGCCTCACCGAAAATTTCCCGTATGTGCTTCCCCCAGGACAAGTCCTGAGTAAGGGTCACACCTAAGTACTTAACTGACCCAACATTTGATAGTTTCCGCATATGTGCTCACGCTCAAAACGCCGGCTGAACAAAACACGAAATAAACACTCAATTCCCAATCCCATTCCCACGATTAGCAACTTCACAGCTAAGGCGACAGTTATTGTTAACTGTAGGAGTAGCGATGATCTCAAGCCATGTTCACAACTGAAGGGCAGGTGGGAGCCTTTGCGGCCTTCAACCCATCTACCTTCATTTGATCGCATTTCTCCTCAGGCCTTCGATTCTCAAGGGCAGCGAATCCCAACCTGCAACACACGCGTAATCTTAAGGGGTACGCAATTGACGGGTTAGGATAGATATGCGAACAATGCTCTATAATGGTGCGGGTAACTAATTCTATTCCCATGGAAATGCTGACTGTCGCGCCAGAAAACGAAGACTTTTCAGGACTTTTTTTTCCCCAAAATGTTATATCCATACCACAATTCCTTTCACCACTTAAATATTTCGTATTCTTCGTACATGAATAGCTCCAATGTTTACATCGCAACACATATCCCAAGGCCTTAATGATTTAATCTATGCTCGTGGTCGGTATTATTTATACCCCCGGCACTTGAGTAGCAAGGATGATGCGTTGCCATTCATTAACCGTAACATTGACCATCTTACTAATCATTAAGAGCCGTGTTTACGCAATACATTCACACGTGCGAATAGAAGCGTGAACACATTCACCATTGGAATTGCATCGTGTAAACACGCAAAATTGCGAATACGCGAGGCAATAAAATAGCCCCTGTTCGGATTTGGGGCATTCATGCGTCTGTCCAGCCACCTAATTGCGCGGTTGCATGCATCGAGTAAAGGCGCATTAACAACCGCAGCCATTGCAGCTCACCAGTTTAACCTGTGAGGCGGATCGGAAGGCCTCGAATTTTAAGTGCCATAATTCCGGGCACGTGAATTTCTCTCCGAATATCAAGGATGGTTCGTGAAAATTGAGGACACTTCCGCGATAAAGAGGACGATTCACAACCATAATGATGGCCGAAGTAAGTTTAGAGCAGAGGCTATTTTCCCATTTCTCGTTTATCCATCTGCGCTAGCATTCTTGCAATGCACGGCTACAAACAGCGCAATTTTAACGCATATTCGAACATACATCAGGTTTTACAATAAAGTGCCTCCTGTGAATCGGCCTCAATGAGTTCGTACTGTGCCGACGAGGATGAGCGACATTGGAATTTGAGGGGATCTTCCTCCGCCACATTAGACGTATTCACGCAACTAACTTGACAAAAATCTAAAACATTCGTAATGCATCACTCGCATACGTACCAATACAGCCGTTCTCTTTCGGAGCAGGCACAGTTAAAAGAGCTTAGATCTAGGCGCTAAGCCCAAAAAAACAAAGTTTTACTTAAAATTTCTTTGCTTTGGGAGAGAACAATCTCCATGAACGGTTAGCGCCGATCTTTCAAAACTCCTTCCAGTCTGGATAAATAGCCATTCATTCAATTTTAATGAGGAATTCCACATCTACGCAGGGCACAGCATGCCAAGTAACGGTTGAGTGCCAGGGGGTGACTCCGTACCAAGAGTGCGTTAACCGACGCGCACACTGGCTATAAAACTGATTTGAGTTACCTATTGTACTGATTATACTAATGAGTAACTTAAGTGACGGAAGTATGCATGGATTAAGGGGGTAAGGGCCAAGGGAGGTTTTTGCCCCGGGCCTCGCCTTTTATCTGGGGGTGTAATCGTGGGCCTCCTGGGAAGGGGGAAGAAATTTTTATTGCATTATTTAACATTTTTACGAATTTTCACTAAGCGAAAGTAATGAGCTATAATAGATACACGGGGGAATCAAGAAGTAACCAACTTGCAGGATTGTTACAGAGTTTCATACATTCAACATGGTACACACTGGGAGTACTTCCAGTTCATCAGTAACTCCGGGCTTCAATCCGGCCCTGGCATGAAGATATCACTTGCAATACCTACGGTTAATTTCATTCTAGTCATGTGGATCGGACACTGCACTAATCACAGGAATCATTTGTTGAACTTCAGTCATGCTATTAGGCAAACACATACAAACATGATTTCCTCATTATAGACACGAAATAAATAAAAACATGTCAGCAAATGGAATACTTGTGACTCCGTATGAATAAGTATCAGATTTGATGCCCCTCAAAACAAGCGTAATTTTGGAATAAAAACAGTGATTTGTAACAGATACGCGCTCAAAGGAGTTTAGTGGGAGTGATGCCCGCTATGAATGGAGACCGTTCGCTCTCTCTCTCTCTCTCTCTCTCCACGAGTTACTAGCCACGACTTGAAATGGAATCGTTTGATATAGTGGTGACAGGAGAACTAGCTTCCAATCCTGAGGCCCCGGTTTCGAATCCTGGTCGGGGTAGAGAATTTTCAGATGGATTCCGATCCATCCTATGGAGTGCTTTTCAAGTGAAATAGGTCCAAAGTTCATCATATAAGACGCTAAACTGTGGTATACTTGGTATCTTTCGTAAGAACAGGCAAATACCGGCGCCGAGTTTCTCTCCGCCCTTCCTTTATTTCGCATACAGCCCTTCCCTTACCGATCCCCTTGTTCATATAGACACATTACCTCAGTTTGCGGCTGCTTCCCTTTAATAACCTAATAACGAATTTCAGTGAGTGAACCAGAAGAGATTCTCTCAGACGAATGGCCATGTGATGGGGAGGCTGATTAAGGTATGTCTGCGAATGAAACACTAGTGACTGCACATGAATTTGCTGGTAAATATAGTAGAATCGGCGCTCGTCCATACTTCTTATCTCCAAATCATCTTGGAGAGTGCACTTCGCCAATTTCTCACTTCCCATTTTTCGTACTTCGCGAGTTCTTTTTCCTTTGGTTCGCAGAAATCTTTTGATCTTGACGCTCCTCATTGCCGGCCTTCCAGGGTACTGTCCAGACGGCGACGAGGAACCATTCGTCAAAGCTCCTGATATCCATCGAATGACGCCAATTTGGAGTTAAATAGGTGGCTAATTTCACCAATTTTTATTACTCCACAAATTATGATCTGTTTACAGCAACAAAATGAGCTTTTAGCCCAAAGTTATCACCTAGGAGACTCCTCCATTGCACAGTATCATAACAGTGTTGAAGAAACAGGAATTGAACTCAGTGATCACAGTAGATAGTAAAACTTCCTCAATTTTGGTTGGCAACGTTTAAACAAGTTTTCACGCCGGAAAACCGCAGTTTGCCGGCTCGTTCAAAGGAAGTGAATGGTGAAACGAGGGTTCACTCTAATCCTGTATCGTCAAAGATAGCGAATGAGTGCTATGAGAAAGGCATTCCCAGGCGCAATGATGAGTGGAAAATGAAATACGTCCCCCATTTAATTGAGCTGCATTACGACATGACTTGGCGACCATGTGGTACCTAAATAAATCTTTCACTTAAGGTTCCTGGCCCCGAGTTACTTTTTAAGCCGACAGGGCTCTGATCACTCCCCCTCCCAGTCTTTACCACGCCCGCAACATATTTATTTCCATTGGCGATGGAAAACTAAGAATTTGTGGCTCACTTAACCCAAAAAGTTTTTTGCAGTTTGATATACAAAATAATAGCCACAAACGTTGGCTAACAGTAGGTACCTAAAAAAATTCAGGAAAGTCGCCCTCATATATTTTGCGCAATGGGGAAGTGCTTGGCTCGCCTAAAGGTGAATCCAGGGCGAGATTGGAGCACAGTAGGGAGGTTGGTAATGTATCCTTAAAATATCAACGAGAAGGTGTCACTTAGGTGGAGAGTGCTGTGGCGCTTCCTTCCGCTAGGAGGAGGCAAGCGCCATCGCGACCGCGGGTTTCCCTCCTACTCCTGACCTCCTTCCCCTCAATTCTGCTTTTATCCAAAACTTCGACCACCTTCATCTCCACGAATTACTCCCCACCCGATAATTTCGGTGGATATTATTCGTTTACTCCATCTGATACTTGTTTCTTTCCGAGATGGTACTGATTTGCATTTTTCAATGAGATGCCAATTCTCCGAACTAATTATGATAAGACATTGCCGCTTGAAGTACCCAAGACAGTTTCTATAAGGTACGCTTCCTTTAAGGAGAACGAAAACCCTATTTGAATCATTTTTCTGCGACTTGAAGGCAACATGCCCCAGAGATTGCTTTCACAAACATACTATTATCGTATTTTTAAAGTTGTGGAAAGCTTTTCCTGTAACTTGAACGAGAGCTTTTAAGAGGATGACGATCGAAGTAAATATTCATTCCAACAGGACGGATTTTTCCATCACCCTCGGTTGCGCTTCAAGATTTTCCCCTTATTTCACAAATTCGGTGATGTCGAGATGAGTAAGTACTCACAGCTTTAGCAGGAAAGAGCTATTTTAGTCTCTTCAAACCCACCCTACATTTTTTACCGGGATAAGAATTTTAGGGATTAAAACAGTATTTTTCATAAAGATTTGAAGATATACATATACAGTTCTTTGACTTTTCAACCGTCATTTTTTCGAGAAATCGAAAGAAAGATCAAGACTTTGAAACATATACCTATTTATCAACTAGGATTACGTCTCCTGTGCGAGTCTCCTAAGAGACTAGGATTACGATTTGTAGGCACGTCTCCTGTGAACCTTTTAAGCACAGCGCTCACACGCCCTTGGCAACAATGAATGCACCAACACGTAGGTACTCGCTGCCCGTCGAACGGTCGAATGACCACTCGCCGGAGAGAATTCCGGGAAGCCGAATTTTCCCTTCAAAACTAGAGCGACGGTTATGTTGGCCTGCGATTCATTCCGAAGTGGTCGACGAAAATTGGATCGAGTTACGAGTGATTTCTACAACCGTTTGGATTCTCTAAGTCTATTTCACCACCCCCTCCATTTCTTGCCGTCCACCGTCCTGTGAATGCCCGATCAGACTCGATTTTCCCGCCATGCAGACACACGGAACCAATCGTCTTAGTCCAGTGAAGTCAGTTCGACTATCAGTAGAGTACTTTCGCCTCAGTATTGGAGCAAGAACGAAGGTTATTTTGGATGATCACAACGGGTGGATATTGCTTCCCTTGCATTCAAAGGGAGAGAGATGATCTTAAATTCTCCTTGACTGCTGATAAGTAGCCCGCATCATTCAGGTTAGGCGGATAATTAGGACGACGTGGGAGTTTATGGGCGAGTCGGCAGAGAAAGGCGAGGGCTCTGGCGACGGAAGACACCACGCTGCCGCCGCCAAGGGCCCCTTCCGAAGAGATACTTTCTTCTACTTGCTCCCGAATTTCGATGCGAAGGCGAGGAGGAGAAGTTTGGCGGGCGAGTGGGAGGGGTAACTTGGCATGAATGCCCTACTGCTCCCACAATGGACAGGATAATTGATAGAGGCGTGAGAATATTTCTATTGTTAAAAGAAACTCGTGGAATATAAGAGGATGATTTTACCTCCCACATCAGATATACCAAAGAGGTTTTAAAAATGAATCCCATCGGTGACTCTTTTAGCCAGGGTTTGACCTGCATATTCTCCCTCTCAGCCTGGCAGTGTGCTAATGTTAATTGAAAAATTGCAATGAGGAATATCAAGGCCATTACCCTCCAGAGATTTAACAAAGGGAAGTTGATGAAAGGAAAAATGTGTACAGAGCACAGACTTCCTCCTTATTGCAACCAATTCCGAAATGATAAGTGTCGAGTGAATTTTTATGAAACTTCCAAATGGGAATGTAAGCTTAAGTAAAATATTGAGGGAATTGATTTTGTGAGCCGTCATGCACACATAGGGTTGAGCCTTATCTTGAGAAGTAGTGCAATCTATTTCCTCAAATATTAAACAAAATTACTTGAATATTTTGGTGCATGATTTAAAAAATCATTATTATTTAACACCATTGTGCTTAAATTAGAAGCATTCTTACTGCATATATAAATAGATTCAATGAGCACTTCTGAAAGTATTTACCTAATTGAAAATCAGTCCTCAACTTTCCCCTTAAGAATTAGCTCTATTGTCGGATCAGGCAGAGTCGAATGACCCATTGAAGAACATATTAGGTTCTTCATGAAAATTGATCGATTAATCATGAATGTGTCAACGTATCCTTATACCTCCTACAAGTTTCACTATCACTATTATCAACTTTAATCACTGAAGTGATATAAAATAGGTAAAGCAGCGAGCCTGAAAAATAACAAATCTATGAAACATAATTCAGATAATTAATTTTCAATGAATCTACACTGCAATTAAATCTCCAATCCGTAACTTTGTGACAAATTGTAGAATTGAAAAAATCTGAGTAATTCCTAACAATGACTCATTTCAACCCGTTGCCTCTTCTTTACATGACCACCCTTAACCTTCAATGCAGCCTAGTCAGCTGATTTATCTCACATAAGTTGTCTACTCTGGCATTGGCTTCCTCTTAAAACCCAGCAGACATAAACTTTTGACATGTTACAACATGCAGCAGTTTACAGATAAAAATTATGTCATGAAAAGGTCAGCCAGATAACACCCAAGCAGAGAATAATGTACCTGGACCTCTCCTTTTACCATGTTATGGGCCTGTGTTCTTCTCCCTCTGTTCACATGATGGAACACCATATTTGAAAATTATCAAAAGTTTGTAAAAGGTATGTAAAAATCTGAATCTAAAAAAATTCGTATCACCTTCTTCAAGTTAAGAATAAAGACTGATGGTACAAGAGTGATGATCAGTACTAAAGAATTATGGTATCAGATGCAGTTGTTACAAAATTTACACTGAGTAATAATTGAGTATAATAAGATTTATATTTTTAATTTTTTAATCGCTTTTATCATTTTTGATACTCTTGACAAAAGGGAAAAGAATTTTTTTGAAAAAAAATCCTTAAATAATTGTATCAAAAGCATATAAAAAAAACAACTTCACCAATACAGTTTCCTATGTCAAGATTTCCTTACTTCTCCCACTCCCCAGAATTATCCAATTTTGGTGGAATTTGTTGGTAGCTTTTTCCACAAAATTTTGAAAGAAGGTCCAAGATCCATGGCTAAAAAAAGAGATTTCGGCAAGCGTTTCATTTTAGATGAATGAGCATTAAAGGTGAAGTTATTCTTCAAGTGTGGGCTTTTGGCTGACTACATAGTCATCATCAGGTGACATGGCTTTTAGAAGTAGAGCAAATGAAATGAGAAAGATTGTGGAAAGGACGTCCTTTCCACAATCTTTCTCATTTCATTTGCTCTACTTGCGCATGCATTTCCTTGATTTCCATTTGAGTCCACCTCTGGCGGAAAACTTAACAATCATTCCTTCAAAAGTTTCTGCTAGGTGAAATGTATCATACGGCGAATAGCCAAGAAAGATATTAAAGAATGCTACATCCATGACTGCTAATCACTGTTGCTCACGTTTTCATAAAAAATAACCTCGAATTTCTTTCTCTGTGGCATTGTTTACAGACTAAATTTGCAATAGAAAGCCGAAAAACTTTTACTCTTCGATGCCCCTTATCACTTATTTTTCGGAAGTCAACAATCGTTGGAGGAATACATGTTAACATCTTTAGGTGTGTTCGCAGTAATTTTATATTTTGTGATTGTTATTATAGGAGGTGGGCTCTGATCCAAAACCTGCCAGTAGTAGTAATATTAGTAATAGTAGTAAGTAGGATATTTATATATAAATTGCAAGTTGAAGCCAATGAGGCGAAGTATACAACGTTGTGGGTATACTTACCTACCCAAATTTGAGCAAATTACGGAGCATTCACCTGTGAAGATATATTTAATATCTGCAGAAACCTACATGACAATCTAAATGCCCAAAGCTAGCTAACGACGCTTGGTTGCGCACTAGAGTAAGACACGGATAATTCTTGTTGAAAACGAGCAACGAGAAATACATCTAAGAGGCATGAGTAAAACTCAAACGGTGCTGGACATGACCCACGGTGCTGGTGGACAAATGTTCCAGGACAATGGCAAGATGGGGAAACAATAAATGAGAAGGTCAAGGAGAGAAGTATTGGATGAAAACCACACAATTATTTCACAAACTGAGCTAACAAGTCTCCATTTGGTAAAAAATATCAAACCTTGATGTGTTGGGAAAATTGTGAACCTTGACACTTGTGATTGGCCTTAATACGGGTTTAGTTGAGTATCCATTGTGATGGAGAGGATACCAAAGGATGAGGGAGGAGAACAGAACTGCGAGGTTATTTACTGTACACATGATCCACGTAGAGTAGAGTCACATGGATTCCCAGCTCCTTCCACATTCTTTACCATTCCTTGAGAATACATAATTATCTTCCGTAAACCGTTTGGTGATAAAGAGATGATTGAAAAACCGTGTTTGTTAAATTAATTTACACAGCAAATTTTATTGATAAATTGCATTGATCATGAGGTCAAACCTTATTTTATAATCTTTGATGATGAGAAAAGCCTTCATAACATGTGCACATGGAATCCATTATTGGCATGATAAAAAGATGACAATGTAAGTACTTATTAGTTAATTTTACACCTGACGGTGTAACTACTGAAAATGTGACCACAAAATAATTTGAAATGACAGTACTCCATGAAACGTAAGTGATAAAATTCTCAGTTTACTCTAGTAGGAAGCATGCCCATCAGCTGCCCTGATAGCTCTACACCAGCCTCAGGGATGCAAGTTGCTGAAATATTAGAGGGTTTGACCCCAGAAACACCTTGAGTAAGGGATGCTTCTCAATGATTTTGTGGATGCACAGGCTACTCTTGAGTAGCTATAAAATGCTACCTCTCTTGATAGAGCTTCAACTTAAACACATGCCATAGCACTAATGCAGCTCTGGTATTTTTATAGGCTTGCGAGGTACCTGCCACTCAAAATGTGAACAGCCACTACACATGTGACGACAATGGTGAGGTTCAATGCCTTCCTGGTTGGATGGGAGACTTATGTGATGTCCCAGCTTGCAGGAAAGGGTGCGATCCTCTTCAGGGTTATTGTAAGCGACCTGGAGAGTGTAGATGCAAATTAGGCAAGTATTTAAATCACTTAGTATGAAAACACAGACCTTTCATGTAACTATAATTAAGTAACGGGTCCTTTCCATTAATATTGCACAATCTTGAAGGGGAGTGAATGGAGGGTTAGCCACGAAACACCTGTGAATTCAATTTTGATATATAAGACTGAAATTTTCATTTTTAAAGCCACCTTAGGGTATCACTTTTCCTAGGTCATTCTTAAAATTCACATTTTTGCTGGTAATCAACATCAGATTACTCACTCATACCATCTCATAAGCATACTGCATCATCTGAATCTATCATGACTTGGACCCATCTATTGGATTCCCCACCAGTTCTAGTTGTTTTGATTGAGAATTATCGATTCTTATAAACACTAGAATGAGAAAAAATTAGTGCACTATCAATGTAGTTAACATTCACTTAACCAAGTCTAATTAAAGATCATTGAATGAAGTCGTCCATACCTTAACCCTTTGATGTCACGGTATTTTTAAGCTAGTCCTGATGACGTGTTATCACGTCATGGGTACTGTGAGTGTTCCAGATTTCACTGGGGGGCCTAGTGAAAGTTCCCGAGTGAAGGCTGGAACACTCACCGTACTCTTGATGTGATATTATGCGATCAGTACCAGCATGAAGATAACTATGACGTGCTATCACGTCATGCCACACTCAAAGGGCTAAGTAGATTGAAGACAATTCTGTCGATGCAAATAGTATTTTCAGAACTATCAATATCTCATTTTTCATAATTACGTTGGCCCAGAGATTATTTGTTTATAATATACAAAACCATACTAGACAAAAGTTTTCTGTTCATTCAAACTTCATTATTATTGATTTTGTTCAGGGTTCTACGGCGATCGCTGTGAGAAGTGTATAGCTCTTCCAGGGTGCCAACATGGATATTGTAATTCCAGCTTTGAGTGTATCTGCCATGAAGGATGGGATGGTCTTTTCTGCTCTGAACGTAAGAATCTTGATAACTATTCCTTCACTTTTGAAATTCTCTCTTAAGACTGAATGGCTTTAACTATTTGTTCACTAATGTACTGGTGTATAACATTTTTACCTTGGTTTCTCTAATGATAGCTATCTGCAGAAGTGACTGCCATCCTACCAGAGGTTACTGTGAGTGGCCTGGGGAGTGCAGGTACATTGATTCTTTTGTATATGACATCAAGTTTGACATTTGACCTATCTATAGATTAATTATATCAAAATAGATGCTGATGAATTTCCTTTTGAACCTTTACTCAGCAAAATCTCTTTAATCATAGCATAATGTCATAATTCTCATTGACCGAGGGGAAAAATATCCTATTAATATTTTTATAATTGCTGAACAAGGTGTCGTCTGGGCTGGGCAGGAGAAACATGTAAGGAATGCCAGGTTCTCCCAGGGTGCCAGCATGGCTACTGCACTAAGCCCTTAGAGTGTCGCTGTAATGAAGGATGGACAGGATTGATTTGCCAAACACGTAAGATTGCAAACACCATTTGTAGAGCCTTTACTGAATTCTAAGCAAGTATGAGGTACAAAGATAGCAATCTTATTTCTGAATGAAACTATTTGAATATGTATTCTCTTTTGTTTCTTGGCCACAAGTTGATTATTCATGTTCATGTTAATTGAGATGTTTGGTCTACAATTTTTCAACTTAGTCATCCTTGCCGATGTAACGATTTATTTTTTTAAATTTTCATCAAGGTATTGCATTAAAATGCTGACAAGAGTGCCTTTCAAATTTCTTGCAGCAAAACCTTGTTTAACTTAAAAAAATAGAAACCAAAATATTTATCTTTATATGAAATGAAGAACAATGATGATTGAACCATGGTCATTGATATTTTAGTCTTGGTTTGATACTGTTGTATGAGTATATTATTATGTTCAATTGAATTGTGGATTGTTTTGTCATGTTATACAACATTTTGCTGCTAGAAATTTGAATGATACTGTTTTAATGTCATTTGAAGATTTGAAAATAAATTAATACATTGAAGGATTACTTACATGAGAAATAATTGACCAAATACCACAATAAACACAAACAAGAATATTAAATAATTGATTTTAGTTGCATCACAAGTAGGTACCTAGAGATGAACACCTAAACGGGCAATACTAATAAACAGCCAAAGAATAAGAGAATGGCACTTTTGATATATTGTCTTTGAACATCTACGATTTAAGATTGCTATCTACCTACATAATGATTTCATAATTTGATGTGAGACAGTATAATATACCTACCAAACTTTTACTCTGAACGAATTTTGTGGTTCTGAGAAAGTACCCTGGTCATATTCCATGGCGGATGAACTTCTGGAACCAATATTTAGAAGAGATTTCTCCATGTAAAGCATTCATGCTCTAAATTTTCCATTATACTTGTGCAACACCTAAATAATAATTACTTTCATAGGGAGGCTCTCTATTGATTACAAGTTTAAAAATGTTGCTTAAGGTTAAACATGTGGAATAATATGCTTGATCAAAATCTCCTGAGGTATTTTTTCAACATTCTTAAAATCTTTTGATGAACATCATATAAATTTAGGATGATCCAGGAAATGAACACCCTGAATGATTTGGATTCTAATGCAAATAAATACTCTGCACTATAAATGTGTAATTTTTGTTATTATATTTAACTAAAAAATTTCACCAGCAATCTAAGGAAACATTTTTTCCCTATACTAATCATGGCAAAACCTTCATTTTTTACATGGTTTTACAGCAATTTGCGCAGAAAACTGCCATAGAGACAGAGGATATTGCAGGAAACCTGGCGAGTGCAGGTCAGTACAATGTAGATTCAGTGATTTTTTTCTGTATTTTATTCAACATTTGTTTTTTCCTAATTCAAACATTTATTTTGCTACCTAGGTGCAAAGTTGGATGGTGGGGTAAGAACTGTGATCAGTGCTATCCTTATCCAGGATGTATCCACGGGACATGCAATAGGCCATGGGAATGCAACTGTGAAGCAGGTTGGGGAGGAATGCTCTGCGACCAAGGTAATTTCACAATGATTTATTTACTCTACCCTTAACATATGAATTGGAGGTACATTATTTTTGACCCACCATGTAAAGTTCACTTTCCTCCCTACATAAAATGGTGGTTCCAATATGACTAAACAAATACGACCAGTTATTTCCCAAATATGTTTAACTAATTATGAGAAATACTTAGTTGCAGTTAACTCAAAGGTTTTAAATGGGTTCTACCCTCTGCATTATGCTGTGCTGCATGCAGTAAGTGCAATCAGGAAAGTTTTTTCTTTTCCAAAAAATTCAATGACATTCAAAAGGATGACTTTGATCACTGGAGTGACATTGGTTATGGCCAAATTGTTTGGAATAAAAATGAAGTTTCAGCTCATTTTAGTGCCAGTTAAGGTAGTATACATGACAGCATGTGTTAGAACTAAAATGAGAGCAAAATTCAGTTTTATTCTAATACATAAAGTCATGATCAAAGTCACCTTTACAATGATCAAAGTTGTATGATACTATACATTTAAAAAAATTTCAATTCTAATAGCCTTGTATATAATTCAAAGCAGTTTGGCAAGACAAAAAATAATGGAATACAGCAATGAAGACATGTGAATTTTTCAAATGAGCCATGGAAAATTTTATACCATTCCCCAAGCCTTAGACAAAGGTTTTAGAACATTTGATGGATAGGTAATATAAAATAGTTTGTGGTAACTATTTTCAAAACATCTGATGACATGATAAATTTAGAAAGGTAAGATTATTTACATTTATTTAAATGATATTGTATCATGGGTTTTGATGTAAAAGATAAAATTAGCCACTAAAGACATGTATAGACTTAGGAAATAAAAATTACTAGAATATCAAATGTAAATAGGAGAAACACCATTACCACAGAGAATTCAATGTCTCACTATGTATACACTAGTAAAACACCAGCAACTTGAGAAAGTTCTTTTCTAGGGATGAGTCGATTCCACTGTTTTTCGATTCCGATTCTTTCAAATCGATTCCCGATTCCATCGATTCTTATTCATAATAACAGGTGGGATATTTATATACCAGTAGTGTACGACTAATATTTAAATTCAAGTATTGGCTGAAATAAAATAACAAAGAATTAAGTTGCTCAAAAATTATATTTATTAACAAATAGCAAATATATCCTCAGCTTATTGAGGTACATAAAAAGCACAAATTGATAGCCTACACCCAAAATTACTGAGACAAATATGATGTGATGAATGAAATTTGATTTGAGTATTTATCAATGTGGAATCGATGAAATCGAAATCGACTTTAGGCGATCGATTCTCGATACCGATTCAAACCTGAGAATCAGTGGAATCGAGAATCGACATTTGGATTCGACTCATCCTTATTCTATTCCCAATCTAATGAAATCATGATTGACTCATTAAGTTATAAAATTAAATAGTTTGAAATAACACGAAAAATGATTAAAATTTGTCACATTGTATGCCAGTCGTTCAAATTATTTTGTCGATGGTCATTGGCCAGACCAAGACCATCAGCAAGACAACCATCAACTCCACCTGATGGCATACTGGCTGGCTTCTTGACTCTTATTACAGCACTGAAGAATGCAAAATACCATTAACTGAATCAAAAATTTAGGTGTGGAGAGAGAAAAATTACTTGATTACAAAAAGGAAAGCCCACCCCATTATGTTGTGATGCGATAAAAACTAAGTTATTACCTTATTCAGGATAAAAAGAAAAGAAAATATATCCCAGACACAAAAAATAACTATCTTCAAATTTATAAAATGAATATAAACTTGAATCAGGCAAAACAATAATCTCCAGTCTAGAAGGAAAAAAATTATTTCTGACGCAAAACAAACAACTATTTTGAAATATATTATAAAAATGATCGAGGATCACAGTAAAAAATTATCTCAATGAATTGTCCTCAAAGTTACAATAGCAGGCTGGGCACTTTCGCTCTTGATTAGATCGTCTTAACTGATCGATAACTGCAAAGGGGGTGGATGCATTAAGTCAGGATTTTGGGAGTCGCTCAGTGGAGATGACCTCTCATCTTGCACTGTAGTTTCTGGGTGTTGACCCTTAAGTTCTCAATCTGGAGCATATTCAAATTCGGTCTCCAGTATGACTAAGAAAATATCTCATTCAAACTAGTTTTATAGATTTCCCGCAATTCTTAAGCTATAATTATAATGCGGCAATAATAATACGCGGCAAATCTGATCAAAAGCGATTGCATATAAACCTCTGCATTATTTTCACTAAATTTAAATGCATGCAAATCCATTACTCAGTTAACTTAAGCCTATTTAACGAAATGGAACAATTAAAAACTGCATGTTTTTATCAATCTGGCGTGACAATAATTAATGAGTTAGGGAAGTGGCTATTTTGCCGTTTCAGGTTCATTCATTCTTGCAATACACTACTTTTCATGATGCAATTTGAAATGTACATTCAAGCATATATCAGATTGTGCAATTGTAGCAGTCTTTGGTCAGGGAAGAAACTATAGCCAAATGATTCAAATTTGACATATTTTCAAAGCTTTTAGCAAAAATAAAACCAATGAAACTTTGGAAATCGGGCTTATTACACAGACCATTGAAGACTTATTAAACAGGTAAGATTACATGAAAATAAACACCTCATCAGTAAAGATTTCTTCTGCAGGAAAATTCATAATGTAGTACCTTAATTGCCAGGAAAAATAAGTAAGCATCTAAAGGGTTAATTTTTGATCTTTATGATCCTAACTTCTCAGAGAGGAAAATTTCTTATAAGGGAACTGTTTATCTGGGTCCTAACGCACATGAAGAGTCTGCTGATGGCTGCCATTAACAGCTTTCAATAGGCACAGTTAAAACCTAGCTAAATGCCAGTGGTTCCCAACACTTTTACGCCCCAAAACCCTAAAATAATGAATATTCTCCCCCTTAATATACAGGTTTATTTACGAATATAAGTGAAGATGACCATAACAAATTGTGTCATCAATTTGTAATATTATAAACATAAAAATGAGACATGCAGAAAAGAAAAAACATATAGCAAATTAAACGTTGCTCAAACCCTTCAAAAAAAGTACCCTAGGTATAAAAAAAACAGAAATGATGTCTAGCAGCCCTGGTTGGGAAACCCTGCTATAGGTGGTTCAATGTATGCAATGCTTGTAGTATACCTCACATGGTTATTGAATTTGATTCCATCAGTTTGTTCCATTTGCTTCACTCATTTTAATTTTACTATGACAAGTTTTGCAATGGTTGAGCTTTAAAGTTATTCAGAACAATATTTAAAAAATTGAATTTGAAGTAAGTAGTTCAGCTATTTTATTTACTGTTTTAAGCAAATGGATTGTACTAACTCCTCTATTAATTCTATATTGTTTGTAAGAGGGACTCCAAAGTATGGCCTGGAAGAGAAAGGCCCCCTGGGTTCTCTTCTGCATAGTGGTGGACATTTTGCACCTGTTCCAGTCTGCTTCTTCAGGTCTAAAGTCACTTCCAATGTGAAAGAGATCCTAGATGACCTGTCTCATAATGCTATATCCTTAATAGTAATTGTGGTGATAGAAAACTGTTCACATAAAAAGAAACTCCATATTTCACATTCTCTTATTTCTTTTATCAGACAGCCTAGAAGGCCAAGCCTTATCTCAAATAGAGACAAAACTTATTCGGACTACCTAAGAGTAAAGATGATGCATTACATCATTACCGAGGGACTAAATTGTCTCACACAGTATTCTGTGGTCAGCAAGTAATTAGCAAGCTGAGGACTTTACCAAAAAAGCCTACACACTTTTCCTTACTTAGAAAGCAATTTTTGAAGCATTAGCTTTATTTTTGCCATAAATCATTTTAAAAAGGAAGACGTTACAGCCCAAAAATGTCTATTTTACATGTTGGTGCCTTTTCCTGTTTATAGAGCCAATTTAAGGGTCTCACAGCAAAAACAGTTGGTAAAAACGAGAAAGGTAGAGAAAATCAATTTATTTTCCCTTTCCACTCAAATACTTCCACCCACCCCCTCCTCTGTCTCTTCACCAGGACATCCTTGGTGTTGCGAATATGCTGAATTTTCTAGCACCACCAACATTGTCCAAATATAAACCTTCACCCCACAGCCAGCTACGCACAGGAATTGGACTACCTATACCTCAGTGAGAATGCTTTTCTGCTTTTGAGTAAAGGGTTTAAGTTCTCCCCCACCCTCAAGAGTCAACTACATCCAACTGCTCTCCGATGTAGTTATTTAGTTTCTACAGAAGCCTAAAATGGCAATATTTCTGGAACCAAAATGCATTTTGGGGGTGGTTACCATGGTAGCCAGCCCTTAATTTGAACCCCACCATAAACAAATTTCCCACCGAGTCTAACTCCTAACGAAAGTCTGCCTAAAAACCATTCAATTGAGGTATTTTGAGATCAAGGTTTAAGTTGTCTCTCCAATAGATAAGGAACCAAATACAGCATTTCAAGCCAAAATTCTCATATAAACATTTCCACCTACTTCAAAACCAAATTTTATCACAGATCTCCCTCCTTAAGTTCTTTCAGCCCTTTAACACACAACTCCTTTCCTTCACTGGAGATGTGTATGACTTCCTAAACACAATCAAATTCCCTCAGGTGAAAGTGTCATCAAAGCTATGATGGATGTAACCACACTCTACAACTAACTTCTGCACCAAGAAGGTCCTTATCCCACTTCCTATTGCATAGAAATATCCTCAAATTCACACCTCAGTAAATTACATTTTGAAATTTTTAGAGCACTTTGTCCTCACCTCAGTAATTGGCCAAAAATTTTACAGCAAGGACAGCCAAAACATGGAACTTAAAGTAGCAACAGTGACTTAACCATAACTAATTCATGTTTACCAAGTATGAATGTTACACAGATACATGTGCAAATGCTCACCCAATATTAAATGCAACAACTTTCTTTTCAGAGCTCACATATTGTGAGAACAACAAAGAACTCTGCGAGAATGGGGCAACTTGTGTGAGTTTGACCGAAGAAGATGGCAATTATCGCTGCTTGTGCAAGGAAGGTTTTACAGGAAGAAACTGTGAAGTTGCAACAGTTATAAGCACTGAACAACCAGTTACTTCTTCTACTAGTACCAAGTCTCCTTCCATTCCTGTGACTGAGGAAGCTTCAGACAACAATGTCACTGCTTCACACAAGAATGTTAAGAAACCGTCCAGGGCATAGTGAATCCAAACCAAGAAACATCACATTCTTTATTCTGGTCCAATTTTTTCATCCTAGCCCCTTTCATCACCAACAGGAAGACTGACAAAATGAAGAGTAAGGATTATTTATACAGATGTGATTTTTAGCTCAGTACTTGTCACTCATGAAGTCCCACAAAAGATGATTCATAAGATATTTATTATGTATTTATATTATTTATTTACATTACACAATCGCAAGATTGAATATGATAAATAAAAACAAAAGAAAAAAGATAAAATGTCATTCATTTACCTATTTGCTAACTCATATATTCATTTCTCTCTATAAGTTATCATAAGATTATGAAGATCACAACAAGTCTCAAAAGTCACTAAAGCTCAAAACTCCAGAGAGGCACATCCTTGTTGCTTGTCTAGACACAATAATTGTTTTCCATGTAGTAGATATCATGGCTGGCAAGTCTCATCATTAGTCTTTCAATCTGAAGATTGGTTGACTGCAGCCCTCCACCCTTCCCTACCTCGCTATGCTAGTTCCCTTACCTCCTGGTATCTCTTCCTAAGTACTTTCCTCTTTATTTTGTCCATGAACTTATTCCTGGGTCTTCCTCTGGGGACTTTTCCCTCTGTTTTACTTTCAATTATGTCCTCCACAAACCCATTTTGCCACAGGGTGTCCAATCCATCTTGTTCTTCTTTTCTGTTTGGTGTTCCATCAGAGGCGGATTTGAAAATTTGCCCCTCCCCCCCCCCCAGGCTATCAAGATAGCGCCGCTCCCCCACCCCCCATTCCCTACCCCCCCCCCCCACGTGCCACACTGTTCTCCTTCGCCCTATTACTATTGTTTTTTTTAAGTTAATCTTTACCTACTTTAATCATACTCTCCAACCACTTTTGATCCTTGTGACGAAACATACTATTCAGTATTCAGTTTATATTTTTCTGAACTTTCCTCCCCAAAATTTGCCACCCCAAAAATTCTGCCGCCCTGGGCTATAGCCCTATAAGCCCATTTGTAAATCCAACTCTGTGTTCCATATGGTTCTTTCCTCTTCTACTTTTCTGTACACTTCTGTAAAACTTTTCTGTACACTTCATCATTTCTTATTATACCCTACACCACTACGTGGATAGGGTATATTGATTTTGTCACAGCAGAAATGTAACACATTGATGGATAAACTCGATTGTTTCAGGCTTCACTTGGTGAAAATCTATTATAACCAAATAAAATCCTACCACAAATAAATTCGAAAATAAAATCGCAATTCAAATTAATAGCCATAAATCATAATAAAACAGCACATAACAATAGATAACTAGGGACGCCAAACACAAATCAATATTATATCGGGGAATTCAGGACGATGCAAAAATATTAAACAGGTAACAATAAGTAACGGGGGAAGCCTAGAGAGTTAACAGTGGAGAGACAGCAGAGATAAGTGGAGGAGTAAAGATCTAAAGGACGCAAAGTGGGGAAAAGGTTCGCAAGTCGGAGAATAAAAATGGCAGGGAGCGGATACAAAGCGGCATAGAGGTGACGAAAGAGAAACCAGGGATTTATAAAGAGGCCGGGAAGGAAACCCAAGATAAAAACCGTACAGCCCAGAATTCTGGAAATAAGGAAGGAGGGAGACCGCGAAACCATACCCGCAGCTACATAAGCTATATATTAAGATAACCATTGGATAAAATTATAATTTCGGTGGTTGCTGGATAAATCTAAGTGCAGCATCCCTATGTGCAATGAAACGAGTTCTTTGGTAAATAAAAGGAGACTTTAATCACTGATACTTAAAAGGCTCATTGAGATATTTCTTTAAGAACTCTAGAATCGTAGACATACTTTAGCGCTTGAAATTCCATTGTCACATACACTTCACTCAGCTATCTAACAGATTTCACAAGTTACCGATAAACGTAGACAATATCGTACTTAATATTTAAGACTTGACGCTTTACAAATCCTATGTTTAAAGTCTTCAAAATGTTAGCGCACAGTATTTTTAGAATAAAGAATATGCAGAAATAACGTAAATGGGCAAACACACAGTGATAAAGCAAAAGAGACAGGAAAATACACCTGAATTTTAAATGGTTGCATTACAAATTTCTATTGAACGTTCATTAGGCATTAAAAATCAAATTATAAACACATCTGAATATTCTGAAACTTTTCTGAATGTTTAGACATACTCTTCCCGTGCGTTGCAGGAGCATGCGTCGAACGTGGAGTTTCCGTAACACATGCAGATAGTTTTCAAGCTAGAATTAGTTTGCCACAGCAAGCTTGATGCAAACTTACCATGACAACTTTGTCGTGACAAGCCTATGACAACCCTATGACAAGTTTGCATGCTATCTGGGAATTAAGAGAGACGAGAAGCCCCAGCATCTGATAAGTCTAACTTTAAGGATAATAAAGCCAAGAAAAACAATAACCTCCATTTATAAAAATATTGCTGAAAGAACTTTTTATTGCTAAATAAAAAAAATAAAATAATGTAAATGTAAAAAATTGGAGCATAAAAGAGTAACATTGTAAATTGGATCCAATACATTTGAAACAGCTCTAAATATTGGTGTTGTTATAACCAAATAAATTTTTTTCATGAAAAGAAAGTATTATACTATTTAATTAATTGAGCAAAGTGTTTTTATTAATATGTTGTATAATGTTAACCATTAATCCCTTCAGCAAGGAGGTAAGATTTTAAGTGTTTGGGTAATTGCGAAGGTTGATCGAATTGGTTTCATTAGGAAAGAAAAACGTGACTGGGTAGGGTTACACTATTCTAAAGAATTCAAAAGAGATATGGTACTTTTGCACAGTTTTTATTTCAAGTCGACCGGTTTCGTCGCAGAGGCGACATCATCCGATGATGTCGCCTATCATCTGATGATGTCACCTACGTGACCAAACTGGTTGACTTGAAATAAAAACTGTGAAAAAGTACCATATCTCTTTTGAATTCTTCACATTGAAGGTAGTATGGCAGGTATGGAAAAGTATACATAGAAATGATCAGCATCACCTTACAAGTCTATCTAGCTATGTCCAGCCGTCTGTCTCTTCGCACTATAACTGCTGTAAAATTCGAGATATTGAGCTGAAATTAGGGTCATACATCTCGATTAGTCCACAATGGCAGTTCTCAAATGGGTTGGATTGGACCAAAACAAGTTTTTTTGAAAAGAAAAATTGAATGTGGTGTCGGGTCATTACTTGAATGTTATGATTTCTGATATGGAGAGGTTCCCCAAAGTGAAGCCTGAATTTATTAGTGGTGTAGAGTATTTAAGCTTCAGCAAGGCCAAAGATAACTTTTACTTTCTTTTTTTCTTTACTAGTGTTTTTTCCATCCATTTTATCTTCAGCATCTTAACCCCCTTCCCTACTTATGAACCAATGGCTTCTTTTCCCCTTCCCCTCTATTTCACTTCCCCCACCCACCTCCCAGTTTGAGTATATAAGGACACTGAAATATGGGATATCCACCTTAAAAATGACATTGTATGTCGAAACCATGGTCGGTGAAAATAAAAGGGTGGAATGCAAAAAGTGAGAAATTATTTCATGTGTAGCATTTCTACTAAGTTACGCCTGAGACTGTAAGAGGTAAAAGTTGGCTTTCATCCCATCAGCTCAAAATTTTTTCAAGTGGGTATTCAAGGTAACTATGTAGTATGAATCGTGAAAAAGAAAATCATTACTTGCATGGCTATTGATTATTTTTCTTATATTCTGTTGTGGTGTTGTAGAAATGAAAGTAACTCTATGTTAGAGACCAAGGACAATTTATTTGTGATAAGTGAAGCACTTCTCCCAGAGTCTTATACATATTTTTCAGAAATAAGTGTTGGAAAACACTAATTTCTCGACAGTTTTCATGCCATAATTGGGAGGTTGTAGAAAGGACCAGTAGATGATGGTGATCTGGCATCTATGCAACATCAACTACATTTTGGCAGCCCAAGTAATTTCTCAGTTGCCTTGGAATTATTTAGATTGCATATTTCAGTTTGCCACTTCTGAGTAGTTGCACTGGCCATGAAGGTGAAGAGAGTTAAAAAGCTTTTTCCATACATATTGACGTTCAACAAGACCCAGCTCATACTTCACAGTTGAAACACAATGCAGTGTGTATGCATATTTATGTCTGTAGGCAATCATAAAAGCAGTTCAGAGGTTGTGGCGGATGATTTCCTCTTCTGTCAAACATTGCATCACCAATGGTGACCAGCTAATGGCTTTCAACCGGGGGATAAGATAAAAATATTTCAATTTCACTGAGGTAAAACTGTGGATTAGATGCTGAAATAATGACTTGGTACCAGCTTAACTAATAATACATGGGGTAAGAGATGACAAATACAGACCTAAATAATGAAAGATTGTTTCAACTAAAGTTCATGAGGGCTGTAAAAACAAGCATAATGACTATTCACTATAAACTACATTTTGAAGAAAAAAAGGTCTTCAGAGACCGAAAAATGTTTAAGAGAATTCTTGAAGTAGGTAAATCCCATTATTTCTAAAGCTAAAAGGCACTAAAATAACTTTCCTTGCATGTTGCTTCAAGTTTCAAACTTCTTCCAAGACTTAAATGCATGAATACTATCAAACTAATACTTTACCTGAGTTTGCCACTCTTCAATGATCAAAATATGGGAAAGTTGTGGGTGCAAAACTTCTTTCAAGTCCATGTTTCTACACCATGTAGGACTCATCAATAGCCTTTTCTCAAGCAAGTTACATAAGATACCAGTCATTAGTTCCCTTCTATCAATTTATGTCCCCAAAGCTAATGTTATTCTCTTCTTAAAACCAGGCTACTTCACCCATTTCTCTCCAAAAAGCTATCAAGATAGCAGCATTATTACTCTGTTTGATCCAGTTCAGGTCCCCCACTTTTCTTATCTACACTGCCTTCTTTGTTAAGGAAAACTTCACTACTTTTCCTTTTGATAATTCAGCATTTCTTGCACTAATTTTACAATTAAACTAACAGCAATTGCAATACCTACACTGACTGGCTTACTAATACATAGTCTTTAGAGTCCAATTGACTTGATAAGTGGTGTCCTTAATTCCACGTCAATTCGACCTCTGAGTTGCCCTTCACCTCTCCAATTTCAACCAAATTTTCAGTATGTATTGTTTTACTACATTGCTGACCAATCGGTTTGCAAAAATATGCTTCCGTTGCCTAGTTACAGGAGTATGAAAAATTGAGCTTTTTGTAAACTTGTGTTTGGTTAATCTAGGATATCTCCGGACATTAAATACATATGTAAAAGTGAAAATGCTCATTTAAAAGAGAAAGCAATGGTGCAAAATACTGTGATGTCATTAATTCAAGAATTTGCATTTTTGTGTATGAATATTTATTTAGAAAACTTCAAACGCTTTTCTTCTTTTTTTCTCAAAACACACCCCCACCCCCTGATTTGACTCATTTTTTGATATTTTATAGCTAAATACCTTGGCTATACATCATTAAAATATTACAGGGGTAATTTTTGATACAAGAAAGAAACTTTTTTTGATACAAGAAAGAAAAAAAGAGACAAGAAAGTTTGTATGAGTCCTCATGCACTCCTTTAACGTCAAAGTTTTGCGGCATCCCAGGCTGGGGATAGGGTGTTTTTACATGTGTGTGATTAAATGCCACTTATGTATCACATACATTAAGGGGGCCGATTCAGAGCAAAAACCCAAGAATTAGAAAGTACCAAATAGCAAAAATGCTGTTGTGGTGGTGACTAAACTATCTATTGATCTACTCCATGTTGATGAATCCAAAATTTGTTCTCATGCTTTTGATGCTAAGAGCTACCACTTTTCGAGACAGATACATGTATTATTAATCACGACTTGACACTAGGGCAATACAGCAGCAATTGTAGTGAGAGTTGCAGCAATGTATCAAAATATGTAACTGGAGAGGAAATGCTGGGTTGTGTTGCATGACTTGCCCTGAGAATGTAGGGAACTGCATGGATTGCAAAGGATAAAACTACCTCAAATGCTTCAGAAGTGGTTTAGACCACTGCATCACTGGAAGTTTTTGGATGAGATTTGGTAAAGGAAGCAGGAGGCTGTAAGTGAAAAAAATTAAGTCCCAAATTACAGAATCCGAGGAATGAAAACTTATTAAAAGGGCCTAAAAAATCTAGTTAAACTGTAGAAGAGTTGTAAGCAAATGCATGGAATTAGAACTTATATCGATGCATGTAAACCCAATTTTATAATAGGAAGCGATTCTTGGTTTAGAGACTAGGGTCATATTCATAGTCAGGTCAGGTCAATATCAAATGAAATTTTCTCTCAAAATTTCAATGCAAGAATATGATAGGATTTTGCGTGTCAAGGAGAAGGTCATTACAGCTGATTTTGAGGGGTTAATACGAAGCTACCTAAGGGAGCACCAGGTGTGAACGGAGGAGAGGGGAAATTGAAGGGCATTGGAATCGAGGGGCTATCAACCTGCCTGAAAATTTTGCAATCGGCCGAGTAAAGTAAAGTGTCACATCCCAACGGGAGGACTCAGTCAATGATATCATCAATATAAAGTGTGAACAGAAGGGGGCTACCTTGAGGAACCCCTGAAGAGACAGGAAGGTGATCAGACGACATGCCATCAATTAAAACACGCTGAAACCGAGAGTAAATGAAATGATATGAGATGGATTAAGGATAAGAAAGTACCATGGATGTTGTATCTGAGCTTACATTAATGCATCAGCAGGCTGTGGTTAACTGAGTCAAAGGCCTTGTAGAGAAGTCAACGTAACAAACATCAAGTGGTGAATTAGATTCAAAAGCACTTATGATATGGTGGTGCAAAACAGCAAGGTTGGTAAGACAAGATCCACCTGGGAGAAAACCATGCCAATCGGGGGAGATGAAGGGTAGGGTGAAGTGAAGAAGACAATCATGGATGATGCATTCGAAAATAATTGACATCACAGGTAGTACAGAGATATGTCGGTAGTTCTCAACTATGCCTTTCTTGCCAAATTTCAAAATTGGAGTGACCTTAGAGTATTTCCATTGCAAAGGGAAGCAGCCACTCCAAAAAAATCTCTTAAACAGGATGGAAATAGGTATATACAGTGATGTAGCAGTGTAGTTGAGGTTTTGAAGGGAAACAAGGACACTCTGAATATTGAACACCGGCAAGAAGGAATCTAAAAATAAGGATGGAAAGGTGACACAAAAAAGACAACTGAACAGAATATTTCCATACCACACGGATGTAATTCATTTGTTAACTAAGGGTATTTCTAAAATAAGAATGAATCTGATGCCCTGTTTCACAGAAGTGATGATATAAATCACCAACTATACAAATTTACAAAATGTTTCCATGTTCACATTAATGGTTCGGAATTTGTTGGGAGATTTTGCAGCATAAGAAAAAGGAGCTGACAGCGGTTCACTCAAAATAATGAGGCAGCTTGGCCTGAGCTCTACAAGGGTCCGACCATTCATTTACAATTAAATTTAGATCCCGAAGAGGGAACATTTTAAAAATATCTTAATAACCCAACTGTAGACAGTAATCAGCTACCTGGTGAGATATTTAGGCCCCTACCGTGACCTGTGACTTCGGTAATAAAAAATTAAGTCTGTATGGCTTCATCTTGACATATTTTTGTGCACCGTGTTGCTAAGATATCCACCTGCTTTCTGTGCGCATGTACTTTTAATAATAGGAGGGTACATAAGGCCCTCCTTTACGTCGTCTCACAGCTCACTGCCCCTGAAGTTAACGTCACAATCTCTACACCCCAAGCATGAAATTGTAAATGCAGCTCAGGTAAACATTCCTCACTAAAAGCCTCTTAGAACGTTAAATAATACACAGGTGTAATTCATTTATGATAACTAAGGGTAATTCAACAAGAAGAATGAATTTGATGTTTCACTGAAGTGAGGTTTCACTGAAGTGACGACATCATTCACAAAATACTCCAAATAGGGGGTTTACATGTTTTCCTTCATAAATCAAGAAACCCCAAGCTAAATGGAAAAACTATTTGTGCATTAAGTACACACTGAGTCGCTGCGGTAAAAGTAAATCCCGACAAATTAGAACTTACTAACATGAGAACAATTTAGAAGTCCATAAATGAAGGAAGTGGAAGGACAACTAGGTACAAGCAATTTCGTTCCATGATGAACGCAAGCAATATAAGAATATTCATATTACGCGCTAAATTATCAGCGAAGCTTTGGAGCATGACTAACACAAACAAAACCATGACCTTCTTACGCAATTACAACGATTACTACTGCTAGAAGACGTAAACTCCGCCGGCCTTGTGGGATATGACATTGATCGACCTTCATTCAATTATCATTGAATACAATACATGACACGTCTTAGCTTAGAATTAATTGCTCAGCACTATACATTGACGCTGACAGACATGTGACAGTGAGACATTTTCCTTTTTCACTCTCAAGGTCTTCTGATCGACCACGTTTTCATGGAAAGATATTCGATGATAGTTAGCCGCTAAACAACGACATTATAAGCAAAATAAAAAACTAGACAATACAATCAATCACGGAGTTCTGCGACCGAACTAATACAGAAAACTTTTAGACACAATTGTAACCATTGTAACGCACCTTGTCACGCAAACCATGCCGTGAACGGCGTAAATGGAAACAACCATGCGCACTTAAAATTTTTACTTCGATGTTCAAGCATATTCCGCGTTAACCGGCGATATATTGGAACATCAAAAAGAGTATATTGGAATATCAACGACGTCGAAGGGAGAAATAATCGATGTTTAAAAATAGTACGAAATTATTGTAAATTGATGCTCAACTGTCATCGGGTATTTTGCGGTGGCCGATGTTGTTTGTTGTTGTGATCAGACGGTGTTTAGCTAGGCGTGTAATCTGTTGTCATCGTCGTTTCCATTCCTTGCATTTATCAGTGCGAAACAACTATAAAACACTGTGAATTATCATGCTGTAGTCTAACCTTATGGTTTATAGAGCTACTTAATGGATATCCCGTTTAATGGAGCCCAGAGTTCATTTTGGGGCCCTGGCAGTCCCAGTAGTACTGCCAACAGCTGGGTAAATCGTTCGCATTATTTAAACGAAGATCCTCCGGCTATTATGGAATCCATAGATAGCATTGCGTTACATCACAACGGATACACGAATGACATTCATTCCGATGGAAATTACACCAATCAGCCAACCAGTCTCCCAGATGTGACTCTGAATTCCACCATGGTTAATTTAACTCTAGAAACGAAGTCAGAAGAACCTAGCGGCCGTAGTTTTCATCTTCTCGACGAAAAGGAGACATTAAAAGTAATTGTCAACAGTGTCTCTTGATTTTAATGGCGTGTTTAATTAATTGGTCGCTCGGAGGTCGAAGTGTCTGTGCTACGTAATAGATATATTAATCAAGATTGTGGCTTTAATTTTCAGGTCTCTTGTGCAGAAAAATTCATAACCCGCCTAGGGTGTGATTCATCCACGAGGGTTAAAGTTGTATCAATATTTGGAAACACTGGCGACGGAAAATCCCACACACTCAATCACACATTCTTTGGTGGAAATGAGATCTTCAGTACTTCATCAGCTCAAGATTCTTGTACGATAGGCGTTTGGGCGGCGTTTGATCCTCAAATTAAAGTGATTGTACTTGATACGGAAGGTCTCCTTGGTTGCACTAGTCATGAGAATCGTCGGACCAGACTTCTGTTGAAGGTAAAATTACTTACTCTTTGTTATCTCGCTGAACGTGGGTAATTAATATAGTTTCCAGGGCTATTGAGCATATCCTTAAGTATTTCTTGTTGCCTAAAACCAATAAGCTACTCATTTATTTTATCAGTAGCTTGTGTTGCTAATGTTTTCAAATCTCCGTTTGGATGAGGTCATTTATACGTTAAGAGGTCAATATTTGCTGTATGTTAATTTCATTACTTCGTTGAATTATTCATTAGTATCACATACTTTATCGGATTTGTTATATTTTGATACGTGGAGTGCCATAACTGATTAGATGTGTGGCACAGCTCTGTAATGTGTTGGCTTATTCATTTTTGATTATTCATTCATGTTGGCTTATTATATATTATAAAAAATCATCTTGGCTAGTACGGAGTGTTATGAAGACATACTCATTTTTTTTATTTCTGCTTCATTAGCCTCTGTCTGTTTGCATGAAATGTATAGAACATCTGCGATGAGGGATTGAGGGGGTTGGATAGAGTTAGAGGCATAACTTGGTGGACACTTTTAATGTATGCAATCGCCCATTAGAACATAGTATTAGTTAAGTCCCACTCCATGTTGATAAGCACCAACCATGGACTTGACATGAAGTGTCATTCTGGAGGTGTCCAATATATACATTTCACAACATTATTTACATTGTTTCATTGTGAACTTAGAGCATGTTAAATAGCAATTTTTCATCATTGAAATACTAACTGTATTCTAAATGGGATTGACCTTCAGGAAATTTGATGGTTATTGTACTGCAGGAAGCATGACGCATATGATTCAAATACTAAAGGTCTGGAATCTTGCTTACTTGAGCCATTTCATTGTGGAGTAAAGTTTTTCAGCACTCATCCTATCTCAGTGAAATTACTCAAAAGAGGGACTGGCTCATTTGAGGAAACATTGTAGGCTCCATTTGGCCATTCCCACTGAGGACCAGGATAGGGGAAGGGGTTAGTGCCTCTTTCAGGCTTAGGGCTCGGGAATTATCCAGAGAGTGGATAAGTTATTGGAGCTCTACGGTATTGCATTTAAATCTCACATTCAGGGGTAAACGTAACTATATTGTTGTAAGTTATTTATTGTATCTATTATTATTGTATTGTTTTTTATGTATTATATTATTATGTTGTATTATAGTATTATGTATTGTTTTTTTGTAAGCCCTCAATAAAATTGGGGGCCTTATTCATGGAAAAAGAATTTATTATTTTTCACGTGTTGTGCACTCGATAGATCAAAAGAAGACCATCAGTATGATTCATAGTGGTGTCGGTCTCTTGATTTTAAAGATATGGAACTTTAGTGTTTTCTATTGTGAAAAACTAGGTGCAGTTCATTCCTGTCCTTTAGTAGTTGATTACTCCTCTCTCTCTTCATTTTTTGCTGGTGATCTCATTCAATTCAATTTATTAACCAAACTGACATGACTAAAAAGAGAGAACTCTTAGTATTTCCCACACTTTCTAAGTAGTCCAATTTGGCTCCTTTCTTCTCAACATGTCAACAACTTTCTTTTTGCCGGAAGTGCTACATGTTGAGAAATTGGACTACTTAGAACATTTCGAAATTTTGAGTGCTGCCACAAACATAAGTGAGAATCTCCTAAATGAATGTGTTTTTCCCTCCCACTCTCCCCTATCATCTACAACTTTCCCCCCACCACCTCCCACTGACCGTGAAGCACGTCTCTGACGTCAACCAACCACTTCTTCCCCCATCCCTCCCCCTTCCCAGATCTATATATTAACTCGCATACCATGTATAATGTACCTTTGAAAATGATAGCAAGGCAATCGAAACCTGGGTCTGGAATTAAAGTTTTAAGTGTGGAATATACTAAGAGTTCTCTCTTTTTAGTCATGTCAGTAGTGTCATCCCACAAAGTTATGCCTTCAACCATTAAGTTTATTATTAACCAAAGACAAATTTCACATTTGCATCAGCATAGTAAAAAATTAGATATAAAAAATGAAGTATGTACTTATACACATGTATAAAAGTGGCTACCATGTGAACAATAGTAATAAAATGACAAATAAGAAAACATATGTACAATACACTGAA
Organism: Ceriagrion tenellum; assembly: GCA_963169105.1. Classification (NCBI taxonomy): domain Eukaryota; kingdom Metazoa; phylum Arthropoda; class Insecta; order Odonata; family Coenagrionidae; genus Ceriagrion; species Ceriagrion tenellum. The sequence goes on from OY720633.1 coordinate 5,333,062, forward strand.
ACACAAATGTATACAATAAATGATTATGACTTGCAAATGCTGAAATTGATAACTTTATGTACAACAAAGAAATTCTTCAATCGAATAAAATACATTTTTTAATAAATAATCTTTCAACCTCTTCTTAAAAATTTCTTGCTTGTCATTCAAGTCCTTTATCTCTTTGGGCCAAGAATTTACTAGCTTTTTCCCATACACATCAGGACACTTTTACCGTAATGAGATTCTATTATGTTCATAGAATAATTTGTCCTTGTTTATTGTATCATGGTGATGTACTTGACTGTTTTTAACAGTAGACAATCGGAATTTGTACATATGTATATAATTGTGTTATGTATATATATATACATACAAGGGATAGTCAAAATTTTATGTTTCATGAATACATTTGTACAAGATTCTCTCCCATTCATTCTAAACAAATATCTTAATACTCTTTCCTGTAATACTATGTACTAACTTAATTATTAATTTTCTAGGTGTTGGCTGTTTCAGACTTGGTAATATATCGCACAAGAGCAGAGAGACTTCATAATGACCTGTTCACTTTTCTTGGTGAAGCTTCAAGAGCATATTCTCAGCATTTTCAGTCAGCACTGCAGGCAATTGGCTCTAGAGCTGATTTTGGGGGACCACTTTCAGCACTTGGGCCTGCCGTAATCATATTCCATGAAACAAGTCATACATCACCATTAAAATCGAGTATGTGCCATTTGTTTGAATTAGAGTATTCTAGAATATATATAATGAATAGTGACTAAGTTTATGTTTTAATTTCTTTTTTTTTTTAGCTCCAACTGAAAGTCCTGAAGATGTCATTAGAAACAGGTTTTCTCAGCTTAAGTTGGAGTTTGAAGCATTTAGCTCCTTGAGTTATCGGGGAGTACGCACTGTTTCACCCCCGACTGATTTCTCTCAGCTACGCTCGGCTGTTTATGAAGCCCTAAAAAATTCTTCTGTGAGATCACCAAGACATCCTCAAGTTGTGTATCATACTTTAAAGGTATGGCAAAAGTAATTTAATTCTAAATTGAGTGAAGAAGGTTTTATACCATTGTAATGGCTTTTGCTGTTGAATCTTTACACTAAAAAAAACTGATGCTGAGCTGGAAAATGCATGCTATTATGTGGGCTTTGTTTATGCCATTGCTAGGCCATAAACTACTCTTGAAAAATTCTGTTGATTCAGATTGGTTCCAGATATATTTTGGCTCTATACTGATTCAGAAATAGTATTTTTCACTTGCACACCTACCTTTGGAATTGAATGCTTTGTTAAAATAAAAAAATTGGAAAAGGGTTGGAGGTTATGACAGTGGAGTTCAAAAGCATTGACTGGGCTGATGTGAAGGTGGTGTTATGAGTAGGCTGATGAATTCTCGTTGAGGATGATGAAGTGAGGTGGGTGAAAAATGAGTGGGAAAGTCATGAAAAGGGGACTGAGGCAGCAACAAAAGCAGTGGTGGGCATAGTAAACATGTATGTACTACAAAAATGAGAAATTAATGGACCAGGTAGATGATTCAGGAGATAAGTGTCTGAAGGATGGAGAAGATTATATTCTCTTGGCGATAAAATGTTTGTGGAAATGTATCTAGCTTAGAAAAGGAAGAGGAAAGGTAGTGAAGCAAAGTGGAGAGCACAGATTGACTCATTCAAAAATTTCAAAAAGAGGGAAGAGCAGATGCATTGTGTCAAAGGGTGAATGATGGACAGTGGTATAGAAGGGGAATACCTGCAATCACACACATGATGGGAGAGCTAGTTGTCAAGCTGATTTTGTCGACTTTTTCCAACTTTTGCTCTGGCTCCAAAAAATTAGATAACACACTTCTGTGTAGCAAAAGAAAGCTGACACTATGTTAATTTACAATGTTTAATTTTAGTTGATCATGTTGCTATGGTATTTTGACCAAAGTCATGAAGGTCAATGTAATCAGCACAAATGTTGTGTGTGAAGCAATAATTTTATTCTAAAGAAACAATGTATAGACTAGACTCAATGCATATAACTCAAACTCAGTCATGTTTTAAAAAATAAACTAAATTATGGTAACAAACAAAGTAAATAGTTTAACAAAACAACATCGGTGCAGTTGAAACACTGCCTACTCTTTCCTCAACTAAAGGGGGATAGGGTCATGGAAAAGCCGCATTTTGTTTCCCTTCAGGTGAGCCCTATCTTTTTTGAGAATATTTCCTACTTTGAAAAAGAGTCCTTCATATGACACCAGTGTTGCCAAGATTGGAAGGTGCCACATATTATGGGGATTAAGAAATTCTTGACTCTATTCTTTGCCTCTACTAATGGGTGTCATTTTGCAAGCTCGCAATACACACATGTCCACACTACAGTACTGGTGTTGTGGACTGCTCTTACCTCTCAGGTGAACAGGAAGATATAGGTCTCTTGAATAAGTCCACCTTGAGTGATAAAATTGTGGCATCAGGGGAAAAAAATGGAGGAAACAGAAATATTTGTAAGATTATTTGCAGAGATGAAGGACCTGTTTCATGAGAAAATCAAAGTAACAGAGTTTTCAAGGGGAAGAACGACATGATACGAAACTATTAATAATTATGAGAGAAGCTAGAGGCGCTCGTGGATCAGGATCCTTTCCTTTCTCTTAGTCTGCGTGAAAACGATCCTCGCTGCTCATGTGAGTTCTTTCTTTGCAGTCGCCTGTGTTTTAAGTTTCAAGCACAATCTTGTCCTCAGTCCTCGAGTGAGTGATGTGAGTTTTTGTGCTCCCGTTCTCTGAGAAATTTTTCCTATGGCACAGGTGCTGGCATTTTTTTTTTAATTTTGTAAAACAAAGTTTTGAGCTGCTGACAAATAAATACATACCATTACATAGAATGCCTAGTCAAGCCACTTTTATTGTGTTTTACAAGTTGGTAAAAATGTTACTCTATCATTTATGTCGTTTTTACTCCATCTGTACTGTACAAATTTTATTTTTTTCCGTCTGTGGTCTTGTGCCACTAATATAAGATCATGCATTCTAATTCCTACCCAGGTTCTTAATGAAAAATTCAATGGAGAAATCAAGGATTCTGCACCTATGTTCTTCTCTGATGAATACTTTACTTGTCTATCCAAGTGCCTGTCATGTGGTTATAGGTGTCAAGGGAGTATGGGACATCTGCGAGATGGACAGCCCCATTTTTCAGACATACTTTGCAGGTATGTAGTTGTCGTAATTTGGAGATAACTTTCAAATTGATGAAGATTAAAAAACTTGATGTCTTGATATAATTATTCAAAAAAAGATGGTAATTTTTAGTATTCCTATGATAATGCTTGTCTAACATAACCAATATAGATAATTCTTTTGTTTTAGTGGGCTTTGGCAAAGTTTGTTAATTATGCTGAGTCTCATATAAAAAACTCTTATTTTTCACTTCTCTTTGCAACTCTTGTGCTCCGCTCTGCTCAATGACATAATTGATTCCTCTCAATGGTTTTGGATATTTAGTTAATGGCAAAAGTGATTAATGTATCTACCCGGCTGAAAAATTCTCTTACTTGAAGACGGAGAAGTCTATTGTAATTAGAGATGTAAGGGCTCAGGAAACAAAACGGGAAATTTTTTTGGGAAGGGGATGAAACTTCATTTTCTTTCAGCCTTTGCAATAAAAGCAGGAAGTTTGGTAAATTGTAAATTTAAACCCACATTTGCGTTTTAAACAGTTTTTTTTCCTCTGTTAGATAACATCGGGCACATGCTCCCTTGATTTATTCAATTGAAGCCTTTCCAATTGTGTGCTCTAAAGTTGTGATAAGCTTTCTGGAACAGTTTGAAATAACCATAAAAGGTTGTAATTGTCACATCAAGAGAGGAAAATATTTATTATGTACAATTACATGCAAGTAGATTTCATGTTAATGGGTATGGTTATGTACAGATCTTAAAAAAAAATCTTAACCACCGGAGAGATGAAAACCTTTAAGTCCCGGGTTGACGTTGATGTGACAACATGGGCAAACGACACCCCCTTGTGCGGAATGTAATAATGCACAGAATGGAACTAGGGCTTTCCAACCCACAGCTGGTGAGGGAAAAGAGGCACCGATGGGAAATTTGACCTTTTAAAATATTTTTACTTGGGGAAGGGGTTGGGCCCTGGCTTCTTAATATTTGAGCGAGCATGAGTGGAGAAGGGCTTGTTTTGGTCACTCCAAGATGTCCCACTGACAGCAGCTGCTAGAAGATGTGGAAGTCTAAGCTTTGTCTTCATCACTGCATCTTTTTGTTTCGTTCAAATATACAGTTTATTCCATATGCATAATCTTAAAAGTTAACGAAACTTTTCATCTGGAATTCCTTTTGGTTTTGAAATCCCTATTGTTATGTAAATACCATGAGTGATTGTTGTAACTTGTTCAGTTTTTCAGGTCATTTATGTAATATCTGTAAAGAGAAAAATGCAATGCATGGACTACGATTGAAATAACTCCAAGCCTTCTTAATCTACTGTTGAAATGCTTTTCAACCGCCTTCTCTCATCATTATCTGGAAAATTCAGATAGAATACATTAGAATTCAGCTCTTACTCAAGTTTTGTTTTTTGGTAGAAATTGCTGGGGATTAAATTCACTGATCATGGGAAAGATGAATCTGTTTTCTGGGTATTCTTAGACATGGTCCTACTTTGTCTCATCAAGCATGATACACAGCAAACTTCTGCTCCATTGTTCCTGATAAGCTTCTGTCAAGAAGCAGGGACTGAAGATCCTGGACAGCTTTCATATATCTTCTCCCACTCTTTCCCTACTCAGACACTTTGTTACTTACATCACATTTAGGAAACAGTGCATTAGCCTCTGGGGTCAACATTGCCCGTTTACTGTATTTATCAGTTTTTTAATGTCATTCTAGGAGGATTTGGTTAAAGTAGGGTAATTTATTTTTTAATTTGCTAGATCTGTGGATAGTATATAATATGCCAGATATAATAGATACACTTATATAATAAAGATAATTATATATTTTCATTATATATGTTTATTCCAGTTACCAGCATCAGTATGAAAACTGTGTTTATATTTGTAAAAGTTGCCACAGCAATGGAAGGGAAGTAGTTGTAGTTCCTAAAACATCTTCATCCGCGGATACTTCCTGGTATGGACTTGCCATGTATGCCTGGTCTGGGTCAGTATTTAAACTTTATTCATGGAGCTATCTCTAAATTCTTATTGCTTGATTATTAACAGCTGATTAAATGGAAAGCCATATGTTTAATTGAATTTCATTTTGAAAAAGTTTTTTTTTATAACTTGAGTGTTGGTAGAGGAAAATGGTATTATGATTTAATCATGTATTATTTGATCATAAAACTCCTCCTGGAATTTACTACCTTTATTTACATTTGGCAGTTTATCAGAACAATTTGACAATAGGAATTTTCTATCATACAGTAAACCTGCACATAGCGTTGTCTCACATAACGCGATTTCGTTTGGACATAGTTGTGCTTATGTACCTGATTTCACAAGATGCGATCATTCTTCTCAGTAAGACTGTTTCAGATGTAGCGGTCGGAATGAACTCAGGAATCACGCCGCATCATTATTCACTACATTGTTTCAAGGATTAAGAGTAATGTTTTAAAGTAGTAAACCTGTCGAATCAAACCACATTGCAAGTAAAGAATGTCATAGTCCATGACATTTACCGTGCACTCATCATTTCATTATGATAGATTGACGTTTTGCACACTTTTAGCCATGACATCATCTGAATTGCCTATCCTCCGTGGAGGATAAAATATCTTTTCAAAGTTCATTTTTTCAAATGTTTTGTTGAAGTAATTTCACTTAACCTTTTGAACTCCTCTGAGTGTTAATGCATTCTATAATATAAAAATGATTTGTTGAAGAACAACCTTCTTGTATTTTGATTTTACTGGATGCATTTTTATAAAAAAGACAGAAAAAGTTAATAAATCTCTTTTTATCAACATAAAATTATGAAATTATTTCCGTAAGTGCAGTGTTACTTAGTAATCACAGAATTTCGTGTTCAATTAAACATTAAGTTTTGAGATTGAGGAACAAAACTGGGTATTCCCAGTAATATATATTGGTTTCATATAGTGAGATTTTTACGTTACGTGACAATTTCAAGGAACGTAACTTTGCATTATGTGAGGGTTTACTGCGTGTTTCCTCCTACCGTGGGTGAAAATACTTAGCTATGTGTTTCAGTATGGATAATATGTGACTTTCTGAAAGTAATTTCTGAAACCAATTAAACAATCCATATTTGTCATGCATTCTAATTCATCCAATAAAAATTGGAAAGAAAGTTAATTTGGAGGTATATGACTGTGGTAGTGTTAGTGTGTGTGTGTAGTGTAGTGTGGTAGTGACCTGTTAAATAACTATTGTGGGACAGAGATATCCATGTGGCTTATCACTTTTATGTATCAAAATTTAATTTTTTCTGCCTAGTTTATTTTTTTGGTCATGGTGATCTTGTGTTGCATTTTGTAATGTTTTCATGTAGTATTTATATGGGTGCTATTCAAGTGTTGTGTAGGAGTACTTCAGACTGTCAGTTTGAGCTTCTGCTGTCAGAAATACTCTTGTAATACCATTAGAGTTGGTAATCAAAGATAAATAATTTTGTTGGTTCAAAAATTGGGTTGAGCTGTTTCATCTTTTGTTAACTTATTACTTATGTTTTCTTATTCTAGCTACGTCTTAGAGTGCTCCCACTGTGGTGTTATTTATCGGAGTCGACAGTATTGGTATGGCAATAAGAATCCTGAGGATGCTGCAGTTAGGACTGAGATAAGGCATGTTTGGCCAGGGGTATGTTCTTTTTCCAAACTCTTGTTCCTCATCAAAGTGTAAATTCCTCTCTTGCTTGCTATTAACCAGTTAATTAGTGTCACTACTATTTTCATTTAGTCATTGAAAACTTAAAAGACATTGTTATCAGGTGCTAAATGTAGATTTGTTGTGCTTTTTATGTCACAGCCCAGCTTGTACAAGGCAAAGCCCTGGAATTTCCAAAGATTCTCCACATATATCAAGGGTTTCCTTTCCCAGAAGTAGAAGGCATATCCTCGAAAAAAAAGGGCAGGGTGGGAGAGATGGTGATGATAGCAGGAGTTGCTGATGAAGAAGTATCCAAAATACGAGAGATATGCTTTCCATAGACATGCATTTGTACCTCCGATTAGCTCTTGAGTATCCAATGAGAGCACTCCATAGAAGTGAAATTCAATGGCACGCTTCCGTGCGATTAAGTCAGGAACTACGTGATATGCAGATAACGGTGGCACCACCCATTGGTGGTTCTAGAAACCTACTTCTTATTATTAGGGATGGACCGATTCCGATACCGATATAAAGTATCGGCCGATATTTAAGGTATCGGTAGCATCGGTATCGGCAGTCAAGTCAGTGCTTTTCCGATATTTTCAAATTTCAGATTTTTACCGCCAATATGGCCAATCAAACGAGGTGTCGACTTCTACCGCTAGAGTGCTCTGGTACCAAATGCCATCAGTGAGGTTATCTAATTGTAGGACAGAGACAGTTTCAGAGTGCGTTTCTTTCGAACACCAAAGTTATATTTTTTTAATTACATTAGATAATTAAAAATGAATAAGTAGGCAAATTAACTTATGACTACATGCTTTTGTTTTTTACGATAAAGCAGTTTTTGCAAGTTTCTCTTCCTTATATGGTATCGCATGTCGAAGTAATGTCGTTTACTTAAGCTACGAAATGCTGACTTCATGGTAGCGTGGGAATAATTTGATGAATTTGATGAATAATAATTTGATGAAAATGTGATTCTTTGCAATAACAGTCAAGGAAAAAAAGAGTCATGTCCGGTAAAAAATGCAGTGAAATTTGGAGATATTTCAAAGAAGTTCAAAGTGATCCTCAATATACTATTTGCATCTTGTGTAACGTAAGAGTTTCAAGAGGGGGCAAACATGCGAGGAGCTTTACAACAACTAACATGAGGAAGCATATTGCAGTACACCATGCCCATATTCTGGTCCAAGGTAAGCGTAGGCCTAGTCCTACTGTTGAGCCTGAGTTACGACCCGACTCTGCTAAAAAGACACTGTTACTGCCTACACCAGACGAGGAGGACTGTCTGCCGTTGGATGCACTGCAGCCAAGCTCAAGTGCTACGCCAAGAACTTTAGGATCATCACCTTGCTTTGAGATTGATTCAATCCTCGATTCTAGTAGTCTTTCAACTCCTGGAAGTGTTAATCTCAAATCAGAAGTCAGTGAGGAAAAAACTCCTAAGATGAAGCAGGCTAATTTTTTAGCAAACTACTTTGGTAAAGTTTCTGCATTATACGAGGCTAGGTCTGCATTTCCGAACCAAACTGCATCTTCTTCCACATCAAGTGATGCTTTACTAAGTTCACATCTTATGCAGCCAACTATAAGTGATATGATCAAGAAGAAAAAACTTTATCATGCTCTTCATCCCAGAGCAATTAAAACCACGGAACTGATAGCCAGAATGATTGCAACAGACAATCAACCCTTTACACTAGTGGAAGATAAAGGATTTAGGGATTTAATCAATTACTTAGAACCACGATACACAATACCTGGTCGAAAATATTTTTCAAATGTAGCCATACCAACAATGTACAAGACTACAACAAACTCAGTTCGTGAGCTACTACTTACAGTTGAGCCAAAAACCTTAACCATTACAACAGATATGTGGTCATCTACTGCTAGTGACGACTACTTGGCCTTGACAGGTCATTTTATAACACCAGATTGTGAACTAAAGCACATTTCTTTGGCTGTTATCCCATTTACTGTGGGAACTCAAACAGGAGAAAACATAAGTAATTTTCTTCATGATTGTTTTGAAGAATGGAATGTAGTTGACAAAGTAAATGTCATAGTTACAGACAATGGTAGAAACTTTATTTCTGCAATGGAAAAAGGCAAATTTGAACACATTCCATGCCTTGCACATTCTCTGCAATTAGTGGTCAAAGATGGCATATTCCACAATAATGAAATCAATAATCTGCTTAAAAGTTGTAGATGTTTAGTTGGTCATTATAAACACTCCATACAAGCCAATAAGATTTTGAAGAAGTCCCAGAAAGTTCTAGGAGTGCCACAGCATAAGTTAGTGCAGGATGAGCCAACTCGCTGGAACAGTACTCTAGATATGCTTGAAAGATTACTTGAACAGTGAAGGGCTATTTCATGTTCCTCTCAAGAGCTAAGTGTTCCAGTTGAACTTACCAATGTACAGTGGTCATGCATACAAACAATTGTTGATATGTTACAGATCTTTAGTGTAGCAACAAAAGCTGTAAGCTTAGAAACAGCAAGTGCATCCAAAGTTATACCAATTGTTTATGGTGTTCGTCAGAGCCTAACAAAGAAAGCTGGTAGGTATGATGGCATCAGAAATGATATGTTGGCATCTCTAAATGCCCGGTATGGGTCATGTGAAAGTAATCTTATATATGCAATAAGTACTATCCTAAATCCTAAATTCAAGAAAGATATCTTTATAAACAAAAACTCAGCAGCTAAGGCTTGTGACCATATTGACACAATGCTGAGAGATGTACAGCAAGATTAAGAACAAGAAATAGTGACTGAGCAAGTGCCATCAGAAGATGAAGTAATTGAAAAGCAAAGCCCTCTTTGGTCTTTATTCAAAGAGGTAATGGAAGCAAATGGTGAAGAAGAAGAGCCTAAAAATGTTGTCAGTGAACTGTTTTTATACTTACAAGAACCACGAATAAATCATTCAAAGGATATCCTTGAGTATTGGAAAGAATCATCATTTACTAAACTCAATAAACTAGCTCGAAAATATTTAGCTATCCCACCAGCTACTGTTTGTTCAGAGCGTATGTTCAGTACTTCAGGGTTAATATGTGACAAAAAACGAAGTCGGCTGGATCCTGAAAAAGTTCAAATGCTAGTGTTTCTCAACAGAAACTTAAAATAAGGTGAGATTTCAAATTAAGTGTTTAATAAAAGTCAATGAGATTTGGGTATTTGACATTCCTTTGCAGTCATGCTCAAATATGTGTATTAATTTTGTTTTTAGACCATGACTTGAGACAACATTCATCTGAATTGCCACAATTTAGACTATTTTCGATGAGGTCCTCACTACCCAGGATTCCAAGTTCAAGTCCCAGGATTCAATACGCACCCAAGATCTTTGAAATCTATTTTTTCTCCAATGTTTTAAGAGGAGATTGTGTGAAGTTTTGTACAGTAAACTTTGTTACAGTGTTTATGAATAGTTTAATTATGATCCTAAATTGTGTCTTTTAGTTTGATTTCTTGCATTCATAACTTTTATTTTATCTAATATTTTTAATACAGTGTTATTGACTATATTTACAGTATGTATAATTTGTCTATTAACTGTGTTGCCATGTATACACTTGTCTTTTATCTTGTATTTGAGTATAGTTTCGTTGACGAGTTCTACATCACTTGACCTGCTGAAGAATGAAAATATCATTATTATTATAACTTTTTCAGTGAATTAAGTGTTTTGCCTGTGTAATAATGGTTGTTTCCATAATCTGATTTCTTAGTTGGCCGAGCCAGCTTAAAGTGCTTGTGGTGAAATGCTGAGTTTGTATTATACCTAGAATGGAGTAGTATCGGTATCGGTAATGGTATTGGGGGGAGGAGCACTGGTATCGGAAATTTCTGGTATTGGTCCATCCCTACTTATTATGTAATTCTTGATATATTTTTGTAGCTATTAGGTGTTTTATCTTAATTATTCTTTATGTGGGCTCTTTCTGGAGCTGCTATCAGCCACATCAAATCACGATGCTCAAGGGCTTCCACATACCAATATCCACTCTAGAAAAGCATCCATCATTGCACACATTACTAATGAAGCCCTTAAACTGACTGCTGAGAGAACCCACAAAAGGAGAATTTGCACGGCCACCAAAAGTACAAAGATAAAGAAAACAACACAAAATTCCTTGGGAATGACATCAAAGAATCAACCAACCGCAGGTGATAGTATCTTTCTGTAAATTAGTTCATTGACTTAAGAGTCATAAAATAATGAAAGCAGCAGTTTAATGAACTATTCAGTCAGTGTATTGAACAATGCTGGCCAGACATAATGTTTTCCATTATCCCTTTAAGTGGCTTCAATATAGTGTAAAAAAATAACATGCAATAAATGCATTACTTTCCATCAGTGTAGTCTTGTAATACTTTGTAAGCTCAGTATTCATAGAAGAGTGAGGAGGATCACACTATCTGGGCATTAATGGGGACACGTGTAAACTTTGCCTGGGTTCACTAAACAAGGGAAATTCTTGCATACTTTTAGAGGATTTTTTGAACATAGTAATGTGGTTAATAATTATGTAAATAAAGTCTGAGCCCTGAAAGATTTACATATTACTGGAGGTATAATTCTTCCCCAAAAAATAAGGTGTCAATGCCATTTAACAGTACTCCACAAAATTCCATCTTGATTCCACTGTTTCATCATTTAAACTCATGACACAAAAACCATGCGTAAGTATTAAAATTCCAAGTACATACTGCAAATCAGAGCCCTTCTAGGAGTCAATTTTGGAATGTTTCAACCTGCCACAGCTAAGACATGTGATGAATGAAGTTTCTTTGTTGAAAATAATGCAGACTATCAGAATTTCATTATTTATCAGAATTCGGTTTTATCTTATCTTAAATTGCACTACGAAAGCAGAAAAAATGAAGCAGTGGGTACTTTAGTTCCTCCATAATTACAGATAAGCAGCATTCACATATGGGAAATCAGGCAATGTGCTTCCACTCTTTGTATGTGTTCATACCATCCTTAAACGGGGCACACCATGGTAGGAGGGCTACTGAAGTTACACACTCATGTTGATTGCTCTCACAATCAGGGAAGCGTACTTAATAAGTTTCTGCTCAGATATCACTACAAAAATGTATTGAATTTTATTTTGTCAGCAAATGCATGTTTTTATGAGAGAATTCTTCTTAGGTTACACACGGTCAACATTTCTGTGTTAGCCAATGTTTCGGCTAGTGTCTCGCACAACATCACCAAATGGCACAAAAATGCTATAAAAATTACTCAAAATTGGCCACCTTATATTCCCAGGTGTGCCATTTTTTTATATGCCTTACTGAGAGATTGGGTAACTGCTGATTGGTTGACTGTTGCCATCCTTAGCTTATTATCCCAAATCTTCTGTATGGCTCCAAGAATGGGTCCCCATCTGTTGCTAAAATTGTGGTGTTGAAGACTGAATCCTGGTTGGAATTGTGTTTTGGTGGATTTTGATTGCCTCTTTGGTAAGGCAATCCCAGTAATAGGGCAAAGCAAACTAGCACTATTCCATTTTATTCTGTGGTCCTTGTGAAACTTGTGTTCTGCAATGGCCGATTTCTCCTGTTGTCCCAGCCTCAAGTTACGTTGATACTGTCTAATCCTTGTTTCCACAGTGTGGCTTGTCTCCCTGATATAGACCTTCCCTCTCTCGCAGGGAACTTGGTACCCCCTTGAAGTCTATGAGATCTCTTGGCAATGAAAAGAGCTCATGGTTAGGGATGCTAGGATGAATATTAGAACAAAGAGTGACAAACATTCAAAAAAAAAACTTGAGTATGTTGATCAATAATATCTTAATATTGAGAAGCATCAAACCCAGGCGGTATATCAGTTGAAAAAAAAAACCTGGTGCACTTGTGCACGGTGAGGGGAAAGGTAAAAAGGAGGGAGTGATGTGAGTGGATGAAGGGGAAAGTATGGGGTGTATGGGGGGACACAGTTGAGTACTAGGCAGAGAAACCAAACTACATTGCCAGAAAATTATAATTTTACTTAAACTGCTGCACCCATGATACGAATTGTCGGCATGGACTACAGTTATGAATGCTTGCAATTTTCAACAAATAAGTAACGGTATGCATTAAAATCAAATCCTTGCGCAAATGTGAAAAGAATTAGCTGCAAATAAATACTGATGGCCATCTCAGGTGAGATATAGTGGATGGCTCTTATTATGCAGAAAGAAAATAACTTTTATCAACTTCACTGACATGACGCGTAATGGCTCTTTCACGCATCATCTGGTGACTGATCAGTCCCCCAGTCACCCATCATCAGGTGACTGGCAAGTAATGCTAAGCACTGCAAATAATTCCACGTAAAGCTCCAAATAATGACAAATTATTTGTTTCTGCAAAGCATGCAGGACCTGGTATGCATAATTGCTTTTGCTCTGAAACACCGAGGAAATATTAAAAAAATGCATTTAGTGTTAGTTATTTGTTTTGTCTTGCCCAAATTAATATTTTCAACAAATAAGTAATGGTATGTATTAAAATCAAATCCTTCTGCAAATGTGAAAGGAATTAGTTGTAAATAATTACTTATGGCCATCTCAGGTGAAATATAGTAGATGGTAGAGGCACGCAGTACACAGACACACTCAAGGCTAGTAGGCAAGTGATTTTGCTTCATCGATATTATGCTTAAACCATGCACTTCCCTATGATGTGCAAGGCATGATAGTACGAATTATTGTAACAAACTGGAGGCCAGATAGCTGTGACTCTTGGAATTTATGGAGGCACTAAGTTTGGCAGCAACTAGAAAAGGTTCACTCACTGATGCTCCATAATTTACAGCCTTCCTCCCCCGCCAGGCAGGGTTTTAAAAGTTCTGAGGTCCATGTCCCAAAATCGTCCTCTGCGCAGCTACAGGAGTTTTTGCAACTGCTACACCAGATTTCATGATGAGAAGTTGACAAGGTTTGTTTCCACTCGTAATTGAGTTAGTTGAGCAGAATATTCAATTTTATGTAACTCAAAGTGATTTACAGCTACGACACAAAAATTCACAACATTTTGATCACAATACTTATAGAGATTAATGGCTCCACTATCACCCATAGTAAATCTACTAATTGTGTTATTTTGTGTATTATTATGAGACATTTCTGTATTACTGTTAGCCTCGTGGAATGTATTGACATTGCAATAGAGAAGTATCAAGTGTTATAACATTGGTAGGTCCTAGTGTCAAACTTAGGACATAATGTAATGCATTTCTCTCTGAATATCCCTCAAGGTTTATGTATGAATGAGACACGAATATTTCATGTGGCTGATCAGAGGAAAAACTGACCCGAAATAAGTCACCTTATTTAATGTCTCCACTGTAAGTTGAAGAAGGGTGTACATGTGGCTGTAGAATGTAGAAGCATCTCAACCTATACTCTAATATTTATGGTGGTTAATTGGAGAACATCAGGAAGAATGGCTTCATAAAATGGCTTTATGGTGGATTATTAAACAGGTAGATGATTCTGAATATTGTCAGTGTAAATAACAAACCATGTTACTCTCCTTTCCTAATTCTTAAAGGTAAAGGAAAAAATTTCATTTTTGATGTGAAAGGAGGTTTTATTACCACCTTTATATATAATAGAACCTCTTTTCCTCTTCTTTCAATCTCTTTTACTGATGGTTGGACAGAACTGTTCATGGACCAAAATTATTTATCAGATTAAATACCCAAAACATATTTTTTAGAGTTGCATGGTTTGTTAATTAGGCTGATGATATGTTGAATGTGTATTTGCTAATGGTAATCAAGCTTGTTAAGTAATAAAGGAGGAATTAAATGCTGACAGAAAGGTTATTGGTAGTGTGTATGCATACATATTAGTGATGGGTCATATCCAGAATCCAAAGGTTCGAATCGCAATCCCAAATTCGAATATCCTATTTTTATTTAATCTCGTGACCAAAATTTGAATCTGAATCCTGCTTCCCCTTAATTATATTTCCCAGTTCCTTGTCATTACCAATGCTAAAATATAATAATTAATAATTACATATTTTAAAAAAATTCCGCCCCATGATTACATTTTCTTGTAAATTTTTGAATCTATGAGCTGTTCTTGGTTTTCCTTTAGTCTGAAATCTAATTATTTACTTAAAAAAATAATGAAACTGAACAAAAATTGGTTTCACAATGAAGTTTATTATTTTCTCAATGAGGATTAAAGGAATTTAAGTAAATACAACTGAATTTTTTAATGAATTCTGGTGCATTCTTAGTTATTTCCCTATGAGGCATTTCTAAACCTTTCCAGTAATTGTTTTTGTTCAATTGCCTGGCTTTTGATATTTTCCTGGCTAAAATTGAACACACAACCAAGTTTCAAACCCTGATTCAAATCAATGTTGACCAATGGTTGTATTTCGAATATAGAGACCTCTTCATGATAGGTTGAGGACTACCTCTTTCCTTTCAACATTTGGCCCTGTGTTCAGTTTATTTGGGTTTTTCCCGCGTTGTGATGTTGTTGTTGTTAGTTATTGGGTGAGAGTTGGATCATCACATGGTAGAAGAGCTCTTGTGCAATTGGGCCTTGTCAGAAATATATCTGTGGTCAAACTGCTGGAATAGGGTTAAATTTGGGATTACAGAACAGGATTTTATGTAGGAAGCATTCTTCAAAATTGGTGGTAAATGTGGAAGATTTTTTTATGGGAATGTGGAGTATATAATAAAAGAGAGCTGCTAATTGTGGATAACTCACCATTGAGGATTTTTTGGCTGTATCTACCCTTTATGGAGTAGAATGTACAATATGACTGCATGTATGAGACTTGATTGCAAAGCAGTAGAAAAAACCAATGCGTTTGATAAAGGTACTGATTGTGCACTCAAGAAAATTAGTGCCTTTTAGTGCAATTTGGAAATCACCATGAGGAAAGTTTGCTTAGTTTTGTTTTGTTGATTTTTTGTATTTGCAGAGCACTATAGCTGTACATGGGGCTCAGAATGCTGCACAAAAAGTCCTTGATGGAGTCACTTTCATCTCTGAAGCTGTCGCCAGTGTTGGTTCTCCTCCTACGCGAATGGTTTCTTCTTGGGTGGCTGATCAAATAGCACCAAAGTATTGGAAACCAAACCATGAAATTAAGGTAAATATACCCGAGTTATGAAGCTGTTAAATTTCCCAACTACAGTCTGATCTCTTTGTAGTGAAACAGTAAATAGAGAAATTTCTAAACACCCACTCCCTGATTAGCACTCACTAAATTAGTTCCATTTTGCATTAGTACTGTAAGAAATTCAGTACAATTTTGTTCCTATTAATGCTCAAATTCATATTTGCTCTCTCCAAAACTGTCATGGCATTTTGTAAAAATTTTAAGTGATCGCTACTTAGTTTTTCTCACAGCTGCCGAACTTAAGAGCATTCTCCTGGAAATAAGATGCCATAAATTTCCATGGAAGTCATAATTTTTTAGACAAGGCATTGTTATAGTAAAAAAAGTGAACCATTTCTACCACAACAATTTACAAGATATGGCTGATGATGCTGTAGAAGGAGTACTTTTTAATCTATCTCTGATCACTGTTAACTATTGTCATTATTTCATCGAAAGCATTGGTGGGTAGCATATGCACTTGATTTACTCATAACTTACCATTGTGCCATTTTCAAATTGGCATGTACGTAACAGTGCATTAAGTTTGCCCTTCTTGGGTGCAGAACATAGTTTTTTAGTAGCATGCATATAGCTGCATTTATAAATTTTCTTTAGAAGCATTGGTTTTTGACACGTTCACGGCGGCGGCTATATTTTCCGTTCCTTCCCCGATGGCGGCAATTTTCATAAAAACGATGTTGTTCGAATTGTGTTTTTTATGGATGAAAATGACTTTTGCATGGTTGAATATGATGAATTTCACTAAATCCGGGAGAACTGAATGTCCAATAGCGAGTAATTAATTGATTCCCCTTGTGGGTATGCTACCACTGATCACGCTGTGAATTTCTTATACGTTCGTCTAAAATATCTTCAGAATACAATCGTCAGCGATATTTTTTACATAAGAAAGCAGATGAAATATACATTGGATTCTAGTGAGAAATTGAACGTGGTTGCAGTCATGATATTGATTTTTCGGTAAAATTAAAATACATCATTATAGCTTTTATCAACTGCTTAGGATGTTTCTTTCTTAGCCTGTACTGAATCCTTTTTCTGCTGTAATTCCCTGCTTTGGTTTTACGGCTTCAGCAACAATATGCAGCGGGAGTGGAGTTGGGTCTTTTCTGCGAATGAATAAGGGTCTGGATACCTGAGGGCGGTTGTGAAAACGATTTTCCTACGCAACCACCAGAAAATCCTCCACCCTTGTGAGGTAGGCACTGGATGGCCCAGCCACTGGGACCCCATGCCAAACAATGGGTTACCCTTTCTTACGCCATCACGAGTGAGATTTCTTAGGATTTCCTTATCTAGAGGTTGGCGACCAGCCTCTCGGCACGTGTCCCACGGATTACAAGGGCGAGGGCCTACCACCGAAGGTCGCTCATGAAAGGGTGGACATAGCCTAGCCAGTACGTTTGAATCTATATTTTTATTTCTCGGCGCTTGAGAACCCCAACTCCTGGAATATTTTCATCTGCGTAAGCGAAGACGATGCTTCAAGTTTTATTGCTGGGAGGCCTTGTACAGTTACATAACATAATCATTTTACTTGTATTGGCCATGGGTTGGCAAGCCTTTTGATCTTCCACTTTGTGCTACTCTGAATAATAGCTTCTTCCGAATTCTTTTGATGATTTTCGACTGTGCAGCTGTACGTGCCTTGTTCATTCCTATCTGTCTTAACCAATAGCTCATTAGCAATTTTCTAACTTCCTTGTCGTAGGACAATTTTTTCTCCCCCTGCCACTAACTCACCAAATATTACTCTCGAACAATTTGGACAATTCTCAGTCTGGGCTGAAACATGAGTGACCTGCGAGATACACGAGATTTGGTTTTCTTTTTGGAAAGTAATTTTTTGCATTGAAGTGGCTGAATATCAGTAGAAGTCATGGGAGATTCAGATACATCGCTCTTTAGCTTCTCTGACTCTGATGATTCGTATATCCCGTCTGATATTGAAGATGACTGTGACTCTCCGTATTCAGAAGAGGAAAGCGGGCAAGATTGGTCATTGGAAGAGGAAGAGCTTGTTACATCTCCGTCAAGTTCGAGTGCATGGGGAGATTGCACAAATTCATCCCAAAACTTTATGGTGGTGCTGGTTTAGGTGTACAATTGGACCTTTCAGATCCAGTTAGTGTTTACATTTCCTGAACAATGAAGTACCAAATCCAGTAGTTGAAAAGCCTAATAAATACGCAATGCAGGTTATGGAATCGGAAGTTATTACCCGGCGATCCAGGATGCAGAAGTGGAAAGACAGTTCGAAGTTCAAGATATGCAATTTCATTGCCATTCTGATTGCAATGGGTAAAAGCCACTTACCCAAAATGCTGCTATATTGGTCACAGAAACCACTATACCGGAATGATTTCATCCGGAATGTATTGAGTCGGGACAGGTTCGAGCTACTATTGAAATGATTTCTTGTCTTTAACAATGCTGATTTGACTGCCAGTACAAATAGATTAGCCAAAGTGAGGCCCCTCTTTGACCTGGTCTGCAGGATATTTCGTTCTAATCTCACTCCAGTGGAAAATATTGTGATAGATGAATCTGTGGTACCTTAGAGAGGTCGACTACATTTTAGGCGGTACTGACCGGGAAAGGCTCATAAATACGAAATCAAATGTTGTAAGCAGCGCACTCCTGAGTCCTATACATATAACCTCCAGGTTTACTCAGGTAAAAATGAAATTCCTATACTGCATGAGAATGTTGGGAACAGTCACCAAGTTGTGCTGCAGTTGACCGAAGGACTTTTAGATGCAGGTAGGACATTGTGCATAGATAATTTTTATACCAGTGTTGGACTTGCTGAAGAACTTCTGAGAAGGAAAACGTATTTTTGTGGTTCACTTCGATCAAATGGGAAAGGTGACCCACAAGATATTCACCAAAAAAATTGAAAAGGGGGGAAAAGGTCATTGATGGCATTTTGAAGGGTGATTTAGACGGCAGCAAGGCCATTAGTGATGGTGCTCCACCTTCACTGAAGAAAAGGTTGATACATCCCCTAAACAAATCTGAAATAATTAGGTATTGGATATAGAAACTGTTTAGTTGCAAATGGTATATGACTAGGGTAGTATTTCAATATTTTATACATGGAGGGGAACTTCCTACCCGTATGCTCACGTTGAGGTCCGTATTTGTGTTGAAAACCAATGCCATTTCATATGATGTGCGATATTAGGGGAAAGTCAACCAAGAGACATTCTATATTGCAATTGTGGAAACTAGTGCACACTTTATGTACACTATGATATGCTTTTTACCGACTGAATAGAAAACATGGTAAAATTTTGCTTTGTGTTATTGCTGCATCATAGACAATAATGGCTAAAGCGCAATGGTCATCTACATGTTTCTCGCGAGTAAATACAATATCGTAGTGTTTATTTTCGTAGTATTTATATTATTATAAAAACTTTTTTGTTTGATGAAATTTATCAAAATACAGACGGGATAAATAATTTTAGGACCAGCTAATGCGAAACGAGTCGCAATTTGGAGGATAGGCAATTTTAATTACACTGATTACGTATTTATAAAAGATCGTCATTATAGTTGATTCCAGATTTTTGCTGAATTTCTAATTCTAAGGTAGTAAATATAAGTTATTGTAATATTTTTCGTAGAAATACAGATAAAACTCACGATAAACAATCTATTAATCCACAGCCCATTGTTTTACTTTCTTCACGTAAAAACATTGCCATTACATCAATAAAACTTCTTCGTGAGCAAAAACAGAAGTTGTGTTCCTCCCTCATGGGCGTACGGGGATAGAAGATCCCTTTCTTCTTATGGCGGGCGTGACCACTGGTGGGTCATGCTGCCGCGAACGTGTTAAGTCAGTAGATGTACTTCCAATGTCAAAATTGAGCCTGGAACCAACCATGCATCCACAGGAGATACCAAAGGTTCATTTTGGTGACTCTTGTTAATTCAGGAATATACAAAGAATCAGTAATATTTATGCATCCCGATAGTAGTGTGTGCTGCTGATTATTCACTGCTGCTGGGTCCGTTCACTGGTGTGAATGCTGGCTCATAGGCACTGCCAGAGTGGGGTCGTAAAGCTGGCAGAATTTACTCAACATTTATGTGTCAACTCAGAATTATATCTCTATTTTGGACTCTTTTCTCTTGCCCAATTGATGATTTGGCTGGTGGTAAATTGCGGGATGTTTTAAAATTTGAAAGTGTTAAAAGCGAGATAAGACTGCATTACAAGGATTCAAAAGTTGTTGGGACCTCAAGATAATGTTGTAAATCAAGGGAATATATAAATTCATCTGGTGTAAAAGTGAGGCTTCACTGTATTGCATTTTACGGTGGAAGACAGCTTTTATCCACCATAGAAAAGCATATTTAGCTTTGGGGTATTTGGGGCCCTTGGGGCAGGGGTTCTTGATAACAAATAGGGACAAAACTTGAGCATGTTAATTAACACTCCACAATGATCATTTTTAGAGGTGGAAAACATAGCTTTTCTCTATTTTGAAAATAAGTGCCACCCTACTGCACACATGTCGAACCCTGGAAGTCAGTAATGAATAAGATAACCTTCAATGTGTGTGTTAATGGATGTCAAAATAAAACCTAAAAATTTCTTCTCGTGAGATATTATATAATATATTTTGAAAACGTAAAATTTTTCTCCACATATTGTGGTAAAAACTAGGAATGCATAATATTTTGAGTTTGAGTTTATTTACTTCGTATGAAAATTTCATGGTTGTGTACCCTGTCAGTTGGCAAGATTTTATTTTGGGCAGATTTCAGAGATCTTTTAGTTAAAAGATATTGATGGGCCTCAAAGTGTATTCGATTTTTTTTCCTTATTACCATGAACCACATGAATACCATAGCATGTGGAGAACCCCCTGTGAAAGCACTATAATCCATCATACAAGCATAGTGGATGTATTCTTGTCAGTTAGGATATTTTGGTTTGATGGGGTAGCTTTTTGGCAATCAAAGGTTGTGAATAGTGGCTTCACCACTGCTTCCTTGGCTCCTCTGATCCTTCAGGATATTTATTCTGAGATCAAAAATGAATAGATGCATTTTTTAAGCAATATTGTTGGGATCATATTGGAAATGGGGTGAATACCATTGCATGTGGAGGACCCCCTATTACACTATAGGCACTGTACTAATTTTTGTTATATAGTAAGAGCAACTGTTATATGTTCTGGCATGATCACATATGGGTTTCTCACTTTTTTAAGTTATGCCTACCAAATTGCCTATCCACCCACAGTGAATATTAAAAATAATCATAAATATAATGAGGAATCAAGATCCAAGATGTTTAATATCTGGTGCGTGTAGAATATTTGTATGCATAATTCATGTTACATTGCAAACAAAGTTGATAAAATGAATCAAGGAAGTTGTCCTTTACATATCATTTTTCAATGTTTGCCTTCCTGACTCTCAAATATTTTAATCATCGTCAGTTATATCTTCTTATGGGTGAAGTATATATGTAGATACTATGTGTCTTATTAATATATTTGTATCTTCATTACACATAGGTCAAATAAATCTATGCACGATGATTTGTAAATCATATCAAAGTTTTCTCCCATTCCAAGTTGTGTAGTTTTTAGGGATAACCTTTATTTGTGGCATCATAGTTGACTGGATCCCAGTTAATCAAGAGTCTACTGTAATTGTTGAAATTTCCATTGGCCAGTTTTGTCAAAAATATTTCATCTGTAAACATTATGAATATGATGCTAGGTCTAGATATAACTGACCTATTCATTTTCTGTTGTATGTACTGAGTAGAGATGCTATTATTTTCTAGGAATGCTGTGTTTGCAAGAAAGTGTTTGACTCATCCGAAACTAAGCATCATTGTCGATCTTGTGGTGAAGGGGTCTGTGCAGATTGCTCAGCAAATGTCATGCCTGTCCATAAGTGGGGCTGGAAGACTCCCGTCCGAGTATGCGACCAGTGTTTCAACCATGGTAGTAATGCTTTTTATCTCATTAAAAGGTGATATTTTAATTTGGCAATTACAATTAGTGAATGCTGATTGTTTTCAATTCTAGATGCCAAAGCAGCTGATGAAGATGGTGATGCTGATGAAAGTGAAGTTCTTGTTAGGAAATGTGGGGAAGCTGTTGCTAGCACATTAAGCACAGTGGCATCTGTCCTTGATATTCCTAGGGGTAAGTATATAGCTGTTGAAAAACAGATTGTGCAACTTTTTTGGCTCCATTTGAGGCAGAAAAATATTTTCATGTTGACCCAGATAAGGAATAGTGAAGAAAATTCCATCAGAACTAATGTTGGAAATCAGATCAACAATAGGAATAACTGCATTTTAGCTATGGCTATTTAACGTTGGACCACTTTTGATTAACTCCGCTAATTTCTTGTAATAAGATAGCACACTCTAACGGGAGTCTGCTGCAGACCCTTCACCTTTCAATATGTCCTCTTGCACAATAATCCATCAGCAAACCCCTTCCCAGCCAAAATTCAAAAATAATGATAAAAAAATAATAAAAACAAGTACATAATCGTCAAATATTACAGCACTCAGTGGTGAATTTTAGTATTACTCACAAGAATAACGGAGTAAAAAGTGTGGTGAATTTCTGCAGTAAACAGAAATCAAAAGTTTAATTGGCAAAGATTTTTCGTTAGGTTTTGATCATTCTAGGGACACAAGTTATTTTCTATACAAAATCTATTTTGTTTCGAATACTATAAGTGGTTTAATGTTAACTTTAATTTGTTAAATTATTTAGTTATCTTTCCCAAGTACATCAATTACTCAGGACATATCCTTATTGTGTCAAAGCGATTGAATGAAACTATTTCATAACACATCGCACTTATGTTCAGTTCAATACTTTTTCCTTTTAATTACAATTGGAGATACGGAGAAAATTCTCGTTCAGTCTCTCGTACAGTTATCAGATTTCTCTCCTAAAAACCACACTACAATCTCTCCTTTATAATATGTACATAGCATCCCTTATGTGTGTTTTATTCCATTTAAACGATATTACGTCATCCTAATATTATATTTGCTGCATATGATTAAAACATTGGCCCAGATGTGGATTCCTTATCTGTTGCTCATCATTTGCTAATTTAAAATCATTATCAGTGACTAAGCTTTTGTATAATGAGCACTAATGACAATTCTGCTAATAGTTATTGTAGAATTGCGTTTAAAATTTGGAAATGTACAAAAAACAGTGAATGCAATTCTGAGCTTATATTTTCCCAGCTTACGTCAAATGTTGCTTTAGTTAATATTCTGCGTAAATAAGGGACCGTGGACACACAGTGTGAAAGCTTCTACCTCTGAGATGAACACTCGAGATTACCTGTGACTTCAGGCCAAGGAAGGTGCAAGCATCCCACTAGATGGGGTCCCTAATAACTGCTGGGGTCTTCTTTTGCTTGCATTTTGCCTAGGCTCTAAACCATGGTGACATGCCATTCATTATCTTGCTTGGTAAATTCTACTCTGTTTACAAAAGGTATTAGTTTGCCTGCGTGCCAAAGTTTTACAATGTTATGACATTTTTATACAATTGTGTAACTTGTGGTGATTTTGTGGTCAGAAGTTCAGAGTGCAAAACTACTTTTTCAGCTGTGAAAACATGATTCTGAAACATCAGATGTGACATTATCTTTCTGACTAGCCCAGGCAGACAGTCTTCAGGTCATCACCATGCACTGATAAAGCTTCACTGATTCAGACTGAAGTGTTGTTTGCCCTGTTGATCGCAACTGATTATGTGAAGCTGCTACTGCCTAAGGGGAAGATATACCCAAAGTTTTTACAATTGGCGATCAAACATTAATGCTGTTAGTTAAAGGGAGTCTTAAATAACATAGCAATAACACAATTGGAACAACGTAAGGGATGCAAATGGGAATATATTGATAGAGGATGAAGACATTGGGAATTGATGGAAGTAGAACAATGAAGAACTCTACCTAGGGCTGATGCCGATGGAAGAAAACCTAATAAATATCAACAGCGAGGTTGACGTGAAAGATCAGGGCCCAATCATACTGAGGAGTGAATTCAATAGAGCAGTAGAAGACCTCTAGAAAAACTAAGTTCCTGGAGTAGACAACATCAACGGAGAAATCATCAAAGTGCTTGGAAGTTAAGCCAAGGATAACCTGTACAAGAGAATCAAAAATAGCTACCAAAACGGAACAATTCCAGAGGACTTCCCAATGAGGATATTGTGATACAGAAGAAGACAAGGACTGAGAGATGTGGCAAGCACTGAACTTTTAGTATAGTGTCTCATGCATCAAAATTACTCACATGAATAATAAGCCAAAAAATGGAAAGGAAAATAGTTGACAACCTCTTGGAAAACCATTTTGGATTTAGGAAGAACGGGTACCAGGAAGGTTATGCTCTGCCTGAGAGAAATGATGGAGAAAACAATGCCTGTAAGCAAGCCATTATATGTCATATTTCTGCACCTGAAGAAAGCCTGTGACAATGTTGAGTGGAATGAGATTGAGTTGAGTAGATATTCAGACTGCTGGAAAAACTTGGAATGGATTACGACAACAGAAGAATTATCGGTTACAGTAGGGTATTTTTTCATTTTGCCAGTTTTTGTCCGATGGTCACCAAATTTAGGATTTATAACTTATTTTAGATTCTAAACAAAACTAGATATGGGCGAAAGCACTGCATGCACAATTTAAATATTAGAAATACGGTACTTATCTTGATAATGGATGGGTACCTCGTCTGCTTCAGCAGCCATAACAGATGACAATAGACGATCAAATCAACAAGCGGCTGGGCGACAAGAATTCCCCCTTCAATTGTAAATTATTTTGCTTCATTTAGAAGGGAAAAACTTCCCAATTGTTCATAGAGTAGTGCAACTAACTGAGATGTCGCCTAGCTGCTTGTTGATTCGATCGTCTATTGTCGTCTGTTATGGCTGCTGAAGAAGCCAAGGTGTCTATCCGTAATCAAGATAAGTATCGTATTTATTATACTTTAATTATCGTCGCAGCGCTTTCGCCATATCTAGTTTTGCTTAGAATGTAAAATAAGTGATAAATCCTAAATTTGGTGACCATTGGACAAAAACTGGCGACCCGACCCTACTATAACCGAATAGTCTACCAGCTATACAGGAAGGGGAAGGGTGGAGGGCTGTAGTCAACCAGTCTTAGGATTGAACGACCACTGATGATGAGCACAATTTGATATAAGACAAAGAATCCCCCTTTATTAGCTGTGGCCTCAAAGGGGAGGGCATGGCTATTGCTTAGTTTGAAATTCATAGTGCAGTCTTTGTCAGTACTTTCTTTTGGTGCCTTTGACTGTAATGTCACTGTCTGTGCATGGTCTAAAATTTGACCTATTTCTGGATAAAACCTGCCAAAAACTCAAACCCACTGTAGTAAACACTCAGGGAAATTTTTAATGCATTATACATCCCTCATAGTGGAGCAGGGAATTGGATAGGGGGTTGGGAGCTAGGGACAGGAAAATGGAGTGGGTGAGGAGGGGGGTGAGGCCAAAGCCAGGCTGGGATGTTGGTGGTAGGAGGAAGAATTGCAAGACCTGCCACTGGGTTAGTGATCTTCAGAGGGATATAAGAAGCGTGAGACATCGAGAGGGGTCGGAAGGGAAAAGTCTTTCTCATACCTTTCTTCCCTTTTGCCCCTCTTCAACCTCTCATACTTCATTCGTCCCCCGGAAGTTCACTAATCCAATGGCAGTTCTGTACCCTCAACCCAACTGAGTAGCAAAAGCTACTCAGTTGGGTTGAGGGTACAGAACTGCCATTGGATTAGGTCCAAAGTGGGTTTGCAAGGCATTCTAAATTCTTTATTTAAGCCGAACAGTTTCCAGAACAATGCATTCCAATGATAATCGGATTCTGGCAAACAACGTAGTCCGCACACGATGAACGTGTCATTAACCTCTTATTGATTTCCTGTAATAGATATTTCCTCTCTAGCATTTAAAAAGTAAATTTTAGATAAAAAATGTAGCTGAGTAGTACAAAGAATCTAGATTAAAAATGTCTTGAATATGGAAATAGAGGTCCTGAAGAAGTTTTTTTTCACATGGGAATGAAACCTGCTTATGACCTTAAGACTCATTGCTTCCTCCAAAGTGGGTTTGCACAACACAATATAGCTGTGGACCATACCCCCCATCATGAATATATATTATGGATTGGGATCTCGTTGCCAAAAACTGTTTTCTAGAATTCTGTAAACAAATAACTTCTTGGAAAGTGGTGCCGCCTAGTGATGAAAGACGGAAGTTCAAATGTAAATACAGTCGACAGATTATAAATACGTAAATAAACTTGTCTTACCGGTTTTGCCATGAATATACATTGGTTTTTACTTACAAGTAATCATAATGTAATGGATAAAAAATGTAGTAATACACGCGGGATGTAATTGTACACTTTTTTAATATCGTCCGGTCTATGGATATACATATTTAATTCCTATCCAAATTTAATTACACAAATGCACAATTAACTTCTTAGCACTTCATGAATATCGCTATATGGAAATTTAATAACAATGTGAGGTGACTTCATGAGTATTTCCAATGGCCATCATTGCAGTGTAGGTAAAAAGGAATGCACTTACCGTCGCCTTGATTCTTATTTTTTTCTTATTTTTCAAACCAAGTCTCCTATTTTTGGCCCTCATAGACGCATACTCTGTTTTGCAGCGTGGTATGTAGCAAGTTCTGCTTAAACAAGGCATTCTAAATTCTTTATTTAAGCCGAACAGGCTTAATGCATTCCAATTATAATCGGATTCTGGCAAACTACGTAGTCCGCACACGATGAACGTGTCATTAACCTCTTGTTGATTTCCTGTAATAGATATTTCCTCTAGCATTTAAAAAGTAAATTTTAGAGAAAAAAGTATCAAGATATTATTCTAATCATCAATTAATCCATATCTCCTCGATCGTTATTGGATATTCACCACAGTCTCACGTTTGCAACAATTAACTACGTCTATTTACAATAACAACAGAAAAGACTAATCGAAGAAGCGCCAAGGACTGGGTGAACTAAAAGTGGAAATTTAGGCAACACGTAGCCTAGGCAACAATGCCGAACATCCAAATCCATAAAATGTATTCATGCCCCCCATATTTAGGGAAGCCTTACTAGAGAGCCAAATTGCAGATAGTGATAAAAAAGGAATGCTGGGCCAGTAAATCAGATTTGGTTACAATCCAATGAGGAATGACAAGCCTGCTGTAGCTCCTTTGTATATTGATTTGTTGAGCCTTGATGGACTGAATGAAGGTAATGTATGCGAAGTGGTTGCTGAATATTTCAGTCATTTGATCTCATATTAAAAAATTCACCTAAAATTATACTGAATTTGTGCTTCCTATTTTATTACAAAGTGTGCTTTGCATGAAGTAATAAGCTGTGTTAGAGATAAAGTACACATTTCCAAAAATGTGTAGATAAGTTTTTGGGGATGTGGGAGGGAGGCTTAATTTTAAAGTGGATCTATGTAGAAACAAACCACAAACAAAATAACTTACCACATTTCCCAGCCCAAGGAATTTAACTACACTGATGAAACACTGATGTTTCTAATAAATTTTGATAGAAAAGTGTTATAATTAAAATTAGTTAATGTAAACAATGAAGAGAAACAAACTAGGATTTTTAACTATCAAAATAGTAATTCTATTGAAGTAATCAATTTTCAAATACCAGTGACCAATGTGCGATGGAGAGTGCACCTTTACTTTGCAGTCGCTACGCAGTCTGTAGTGGAAAAAGAGACTTCTGACGGCAAAGCAAAATCAGATGGTGTATGTAGCTTTACCCTTAGCGCTTGTGATGCAGGCCAATTGTAGAGTACATGTTGGAGTAAAACTAGTTAGTCTAATGGGCTGTGCAATTTGGTAATGTCTACCTGAATTTGGATGCACTATTCCGTGTATGTAGTGTGCTCTAAGATCAAGAAGTTAAATGTTGATTCCTTTGATAGTTGTGTGAATCATAACTCCTTGTGGCTTAATTATTATGATATTAATGGTTGTTATTTTGAACCATTTTACATTATCCAAAGGATTGATAAAAGATTCTGCAAGGCCACTATACTGGGTGCCAGACAATGAGATCAAAGGGTGTTGTGTGTGCGGCCATGAATTTGGTCCTCGGCTTGCTCTGCACCACTGCCGTGACTGTGGGCAGGGAGTGTGTGATGGTTGTTCAACAGGGAGACGTGCAGTGAGGAGAAGGGGCTGGGATGCCCCGGTTCGCGTCTGTGATCAGTGCCTCAAGCAGGAGTAATGAGCAGCGGCTGCTGTTGTCGGAGAGGCAGGAGAAGGGGGTGGTGTGAGAGGTGGCAGTTTGAAGAAGCTGTGTCCTCACTTTTTGATTGTTGTTCCCTCGGCTGGTTTTTTTCAGTGTCACCGGTGTTGTCCTAATTGATTAGATTTGTGTGTGCATTTTGCTGTAAATAACAGTCCAGGTTCCGACATTCCTAACTCATGGCAGGTTTGCAATGTACATATTTTTATGAAATGTAAATGTTACTTAATATCGTTTTTGATTGAAAATGCAAAAAATTTCAGCATTTGATTAGAGGCATTGCTAAATGTTTTATCAAAACTAATGAATTATTTTGCCATTATGTTTTTAGTTGATACTCAGGAGTTCTGCAGTTTATTTTGGTCTGTGTATTGTATTGAGTGACTTAGAAATGATGGTACAATTGTTAATTGTGTTCAAATGTGAAGTAAGCTCTTCTCTTGCTGCATGAAGTGCTGCTCAATGGGTTTTCCAAGAAGATGAAATGGATCGGTACTTACTGATTTATTTCATGGAATGAGCTGCTGCACCTCTCCTGGAAATATTGCAGAGGATACATTAGCAAAAAACTGTTATTCTTGTTCATTTCAGAGTAATCAAAGTATTAAAGCCCTGGGTGTATATAATGATCAATTCCTCCATTTCCTGTAGCATTAGTGTTTGGCTACGTGGGTTTAAACAAAAATCTTAAGGGATTAGAAAATGTGTGGCAAGAACTCTAAATTTAAAATTTTGGATATTGTGAAAAAATGAGTTACTGTCTGCTGAATTACTCTCTTGGTTTCTCTAGGCTGACGTATGTGTGCATGAATAATGTTTATAAATCTAATGTCTTGAGAAATCTCTCAATTAGGTAGGAATTGATGTGTGACTTTTGTGATTTGGCTAATTTTGTATCCATTGGCTAGTAATATTGATGAGCTTGCTTTTCCTACTTTTGAGAGCTAGACAGAATATCCTTTTGTGTGTTTGATACATATATTTTTGAGATGGTGTTTATTCTACTACTATAGTTGTTACTTCTCCACTGGAGTTAGCATGTTTAAGACATTGTTCGTACATTTGATGTGATGTTTCATGGCTAACCATTCAGTGGCAGATTTAATAATTGTCAACCAGCCATGGTTGTTGGGGCTGTTTTTTCTAATTAAAAAGATTTTATGGTTTGATGAGACTTATTTAAATGGAGCAATGATTTTAGAAAGACATTAGAAAATGAATGTGCTAAAACTCCTTAGAAAGTTTAAATATTGTCGGTTGTATTAACTTCCTTTAATTGTGCCCAACTAGTGGTCTTAAGGCCAAATTTTTAAACTTTTGGGCTGTGGCCCATGTCTTCACTGTGATGTTAAGTGTAAGTATCAACATTTTATCAATTATATAAAGGATTCACAATAAATCAGTTTTTCATATTGTTGTTCTTTCTGGAAGCAGGTTTCACTCGTGAATTGCTTGAATTGCGGATATTGTAATGCACCGGGTGGTCCTCTAGTCACTCAAATTTTCTATTAGTGTCAAATTTTTACTGAAGTTTGAGAGAAACTTGGGAAAGGTCCTGATTTCATGTAGGATACCCAAGCTGTGAATGCATTTTTGGTTAGCATAAAAAAATTAGTGAATGACCTTCAAAATTTTTCCTTAATTGCATGAAACCTTTCACTAAAAAATATCCTCTGTTCATGTCTTGAAAAATGTAACTTGAAATATGTGGAACTTCCAGTGCTGTGCCTTTACTGATCTAACCTACTGTGTCATGACCTCTTGGATTGGCTGCAGTGAGTTGATTTTAAATCACTTTACCAAATCATTGTTTTTATTTCCTCTCTTAGCAGACATGACTCAAGGCATACAATCAAGGTTCAACCCAAGAGTTTCATCGTCTGATTCTTGCTGATATCAGAATAGAAAAAAATGATTGATTATTCTACTTTTAGTTTTTAGTGGAGTTGATTGCCATTACTCTGCCAAATAATTGCTAAAAAAATGTTGTGCACCCATAGGACCAGTTAGTAAAAGTTCTTAAATTGAATAGTGGCTACCCAGATGCGATCATGCCAAAGATTTTAGACTCTACCTCAAAAGTTCACGAGTGGGTCACCAGAATTGGGTTTTATTGCCAATCATCATAGTTGAATTTTTTGAAGGCACCTACTAAAAATATTCAAATATCTTAGTCATATTTATTGGTATAAATGACAAACAGAACTCTTTTTAAGGAAACTTTAATTTAATGTGACGATTGACTTCATGATCTTTTAGAGGTAAAAAATAGTTTTCTTTGCCGTAACTTACAATTGTTGGAGCTTGGTTTTTCATTTCTTTAAAGGCTTTTAGCTGAGAGTTAAGTGTGAAACTATGGCTGCCATTTGATATAGTGCCTATGAATTCTAAGACCCTATGAAATTTAAGAAATTAGCGTTACAGAACATTTTTTTGAAGCAAGCATCTAATGCGTAAAAATGGTATATTAGGGAATTTTGAGAGAGAATGGCTTGATATCATTATTTATGAAATTAGTTTCTTTTGAAGCCATATCTTCCACCTAGATCATTATGATGGAGTTGGATTTTCATAACTGGAATTGTGAATTGAATATTTTAATAATTCAATCTGAAATTGCTGCATGTAAATATTTTTTACATTGTATGTACTGAATTAATATAATATTTCTAATAATATCACATTCAGTGGTGACTCAATCTTTCTGTTCCTGAGGTAATTAGGGTTATCTAAGGTCAACTCTAATCAAATGTAACTAATGTTATAAAGTAATCTTGATAATTATCTACATTCCTTTTCATTTTTTGCTATTCACTGTCTCTGAGAGCTTATGTAGGAAGTTGTATTAGTATATAGTCAGTTATAATACCAAATGAAAGTGTGAATGAGGAATGGTTGAAGGTAGCTTTGGTGTTGTCATAGCCCTCCACCATTGGGAATTGCGTGGCTGGAGGTCTTATGAGATCTAATTGCGTGTCTACCTCTATCTTTTTCCATTCTCTGTTGCTGCATCCATCAAATCTAGCTTTTCACAAAACTCTTGCACTTGAAGTTCTCTGCCCTGATCTTATATTTTATGGATTGCTGATATTAAGTGTTATTCTTAAGGCTGGTCTATAATGAGTACATGCAATTGATAATTTTGTGTGATAAATTTGGAGAATGTATTACCATCTGGCAATATTCATTTTACTTTCTTGCTGTAATACTTTTAAAATATCTGTGGCTTTTTATTGTGGGAGGTAGTTTCTTCTGTTCATTTTAATATTTTTAATGGTGTGATAACTAATTATACTTACAGTTTTAGGAAATTATTTCAGCTTGTGTAGACACTGTGGATAGTTACTTATTACTACCAGTTTTTCATAACACTTTATAAAGATTATGTTTTTCATTCATTTACATGGTAAATATGGGCCACTCACTCAGATGTTCATATTGTTTACATCTCCATGTACTAATTAGGTTTACTCACAATTTAGTGCAATTTTATGTGGGACGATGGATGTTCATTCCCTGTGTGGGAAAAACCCACATGACCAGTATTTGACTCTGTGACCTTAGGAGTTGAAGGTAAGGGCTTCACACCATTCTTATTGTTGCCAACTGTATTAATATTATTTTTATTGTTCTTATGGACACATTCTTGAAAAGATAACAGCTGAAAGTACATTCTTTTGTCCCCTCAAAGTACTGTTCATCTGTTTTAGTGGCTTTTACTATTGTACAAAGATTTTATATGGTTAATTGTAAATGACCTCAACTTAATGGACTGTGATTTCAACTCGCCTGCATCATATACCTCCATTCCTCCTTTCTGTAAAATTGCGGCTAGGGCCATTAAACCATCAGACCCTAGTGAGTGAAGTGGAGATGGAGAGTTGAGAGCAATGTCCATGTTGTTGCTGGTGATTATTTCCTTGGTTCATGACTATTTTATTTGGTTGTTGGCTGTGTAAACAGGACTTTGCGTCTATTAATTTTGTGTTCTAGTTTGTGGCAAGCTAAATACTCCTGCATTTGTGTTTTTCATTTTCATCCATGGCTGCTTTGGCATGAATGCATTCACTTAACCCTTCAGTAGGCGTGTGGGCCACAGGGGTCGTCCACAGTTTCATTTGTGTGCCGTTTCTCATAGGATGGAATAATATACACGTAAGTTTCAGTAGCTGCACATTATTATGTCCTCAAAAGCCTCACATGGTGGTTTGTTACAAATTGTGGCAGGGATAGTATTAAATAGTGTGTGAAAGGAAGCCAGCGTGACTGGGCCACGAGTGTGGCCCACGCACCTGTGTAACCTTTTTCAGTTGGCAACACTAGTAGTTGTGCTGCAAATTTTTGCCAGATGTTTGTCTACTTAGACGAGCAAACACTGTTCAGGATGTTTATGTTACTTATTTGGGTACCTCGGCAAGAGGTCTGCTTTGTCACATGGATGTTCGATGCTCAAAAAATTTCATGATTTTTCAGTTACTTAGGGTTTTGTTCCACGAATAACTGTAAATATGTCCCATAGTGACAAAAACCTAACTAAACAATTGATATTGGTCTAAATTTATTGCCAGTAAAAATTTATTACAAAAAAATTGAAAATTTGAGGCAATATAAAAAATTGAATTGGGCCACCGGTGTGGCCTGTGCACCCAACTGTGTAACCAAATGTCACGTGCCCACTGAAGGGTTAATGTGAGGAACTATTTTGAGTTAGTAAGTTATGGGTGGTTGGCTTACTTGAACCATTTTCATATCCTAAAATTTATTCGGTATACATATATGCTATTGGGTTTAGTTTAAGGTGTTGTTTCACTTTCATCTTATGGGAATTTTGTTCTGGTGGTGAGCATGCATTTAGCTGAAGAGTTTATTCTAAGTCACTCAATGTCACAGATTAATACTACCAGTGAGATTATTTGAAATTAAAACTTGCTTTTATCCATATAGCTTTTTAACTGTCTTCCATCATGGGATAAGATCCTTGATTATGGTACATATGAGAGCCAATTGTATGAGTCTACATATTCAGCGTGAGTGAGTTTGTTTTAGGTTATGGAATAAAATTTTGTTCATTTAAATTGCTTTAGTTGAAGTTGTAATAGCATTAAGATGTTTATACTGTAACCATTTTGTGCGTGATGAATATTATCCAGTGAAGAATACAGTAAAACTTCCATTTGAAAGGTTTATATTTCATAAAAATGCTGCTTTGAATCTTTCATGGAAGAATGAAATGAGTGAAATGATTACATTTGGTTTCTAGTATAATAATCACTCTCTCTTAGCTTCAGAAAGTTGTTTGGTAGATCATTGTTTGTCCTTGCTACATTGTTTGACATGAAACATAGCCCAGATTCTTTAGTTCTTGATGTGGCATGGATCATTTTTCTGGGCGAGTTGTACTCTTATGGCAGTAATTTTTGGCAGTGTCTGTTAGATAGCAGTTAATTGATATTGATGAAGTGGAAATAATTTTTGATGTAATTTGGTAAAGTTGTTTCATATCGGAAGAAAAGGAATATTTGTATTTCCTCATTTATGAGCAAGAGGAACTGCAGAGTGTTTCTTATCACACAAAGCAGTTACAGAGATTTCTGTTGCATTTCCATATTTTTCTCCCACTACAGTGTGTCTGGGTGTAATGTAATAATAGCTAGGCAGATATTAAACGTATATTATGCATGTAGCTCAATTTAACATTTAGTTGAAGCTGCCAAGTTGTGAGTAAAACTAGCATGGTGATGCCAGGTCCAGATGAAGTCGTTGCTACTTTCCTCGGGTCTGGGGGGTATGGAATACCTTATACATAGTTACCATTTTTTTCAGTTTATTTCGAGTTCAGGGAGTCAAGGGGATTGCAGGGAAGGAGGTAGCCCTGTACCCCACATGTAGTCCACCCATTGGTAAACCACTTTAAAATTCTTATGGGAAATACATATTGCATTTTATCACCTCCATGGTGACATATGTGGCATGTTGTTTGTTTCTTAGGACCAGGTGTGTAACATTGACTTATGTTAATGTTTTTGTGAAATGAGAATCACTGTAGTCATAGTTTTCCATCATTTATAGTCACTTCATATGTGTTCATCAATTTATCATTAATAACCATAAAATTCCAACTGTAAGTAAAAATTACACTAACTTGACGAAGGAGATGGTTGAAATCAATCGTAGATGATAAAAATGGGCCTTGGTGTTTTGGATGATTAAACATTTACTTTGTTGTAATCTGGAATGATGCAAATGATAGGGCTTGTGGCTAAGGCAATTATGTTAGTAAGATTTAAGTTGACTGATATCTGGATGATATAGAATTGACAATTTTCAATGCATTTGGCTGAGAAAATACTGTATTTGAAGAGATAATAAGATTTAACGTCACAAGACTAATAATGAAAAGATAAGGAAACCACCTTAGCTTTTCCATGATAGAAAATGCCATCATAGATAACGTGTTTTTGGTTTCTTCCCATAGTGTTTGGAATTAATGTTGGCAATGGCAAGTGTTGTTACATTAGTGCTCTGCTATTTCTGATAAGGAAACCTTATTAGTTTTTCCATCATAGAAAATACCATTATAGATAACATGTTTTTGGTTTCTTCCCATTGTGATTGGGTTTAATGTTGGCAATGGCAAGTGTTGTCACATTAGTGCTCTGCTATTTCTGAAGGTGAGAAAAGCACTCACTTCTTCCCATATAAGCAATTGGCTAAAAGAGCTCCCCAATTTGACTGAGTTTTTGCATTCATACAATGCTCCATAATTTAACAAAACATCCTAAGTGTCAAGGATATTGAGGTGATATATGAATGATCCCTGAGTGTAAGTTGGGCTGTAAGATAGTGTGGAAAAAGTTATGATCTCTCCTGTTAAACATGCCATTTTGCATTGGAAGATATTTGTTTGAGAATTTTATGGATTTCCTTACCATTTGTTGAGTAAAGTAACTCAGCCTCCATAAATTGCTGTATAACTTTTTATTCTTTCATTGAAGGAGTATTCCATATTACCTATAGTGTTTGCTTTCAAGGAAGTTTTACTGTACTCTTGTGAAAGGGAGCCGTTGAATTTAAACTGCTCCTACTTGCTGGTTGTCATTGCTGATTGAGCTTTTAAATTGGAGATGGGGAAGACTAAAACTGGCGTTGATATGGTCTTTCTTGTTATTTTATATTTTTGAATTGCATCCAAAATACATTTTTCCACCCTTTTGT
Source organism: Ceriagrion tenellum (assembly GCA_963169105.1). Taxonomy (NCBI): domain Eukaryota; kingdom Metazoa; phylum Arthropoda; class Insecta; order Odonata; family Coenagrionidae; genus Ceriagrion; species Ceriagrion tenellum. The sequence continues at coordinate 5,368,636 of OY720633.1, forward strand.
CAATTCCATATCTACAATATTTAATGGATCATTTATTTCAGTGTCATTGTTAATTTTTTTGTAAAAGGTATAGCACATTTACCTTAAATTATAAAAGTCCCCTTCCAACTTTGTTAAAATATGCTCTTCAATGTAGAAACTCAGCATTTGGATCAGTCAGGGCCTTTACAATTTTTTGTCTTTTTAAGTTTACTTGGAAAAAGGTTTTTTTTTAAATATTTGCAAGCCTTTATGGGGGAGTTTATTACCAAATACACTGCTATCAGGATGTTCATAGAGCATTTATTTTTATCATTGTTATAGATAGTTGATTTTGTTGTGGAAATGTTAAAAGAAAATAAAAAATGACTTGATCATAAAATAAAGATTAATCCCTGGAGCTCAACTTATTTTATTGGCCCATCAGATGTTATATGCTGTGGGATATTTTCATTGTCATGTTTGAACATTTAACCATTTACAGGAATAGACACTTTCATTGGTACATTTATTGTTTTGGACATTTGTCATATTTTGTCTTGTGTGATTAAAAATCTTTGAACCCCTGTTATGTAAGTATGATAAAATTGATATTGGAAGTAAGTAATTGATGAAGATACTGAATGAAGGAAACTAATAATGGAGTCTCATTGGCCACCAAAGTTGTGCTCGTTGATTCTTGATTTTTCTAGAGAAATGACATGGCTAACAATAGAATTATTGGTTACCTATGCTCTGTACATGTGTCATTGGATTATGATGATGAAGGCAACATGCCATTGTTGAAAGATCTATTGTAACTCTATTGAACTTGAGTTTACATGATAACTGTGATGATTTTAATTGCTCATTTTGAAGGCTCATCCATTGAAGCCTGTACCATTAAAATTCCAATGGAAAGAGGTAAACAGTTCGAAATAAAACTGTGTGTGTTGCAATTTTGCTTGTTATTTTGAACATTTTCAGCCTTCAGTAATGTGTTGTCATAGTTACTGCTGGTTCATTATTTCATTCTCCTCTGTGTTACTAGGTTGCTATTGCCATTGAACTTTCTTGCGATAACTCTTGAGAATAATTGCACTGGGTCCTTATATCGTATAACATTAGTTGTGTAAGTACTATTCCATTCCTCCACTGTCATTTTTTATGTAATGGAATTGGGTTTGGTGTGGTTTCTTTAGTGTGGGCTTATTGACATGGTTCCTGATTTGAATGTTGCAAAATTCAGAGGAATTCTGTTAAGACTTAGGAGCGTTTCAAGTGCATTTAATGCCCTAATTTTGTGGTGGAAATGAAGTTATCTTAATATGTTTGCATAAAGTGTTAATGAAAGAGTCAGTATGTTCACAGTGCATTCAGAGTGTTCATTTGGAATACCTAAGAATTTCTTTTAGAGGTGTATGAGGGAATAGTGTGTGTGTTTCCCATGGGGATGCTTCCAGCATGCTTCCTGAATGAGTCTGGCGTCTCATGAAGTTTGATTGCCCTCCAGTTAGCTGGGGGTTAGCAGAAAAGGATTGCTCACTCAATAGAAACTGCATCCCCTTTTGCCAAGCGGGATGAATAAATTTCAGGAAAATCATTCCCTATTTCCAGTTGCAAAGAAATCTTTATGTGGTAAATAACTCCTATTACATTTCCTCTTGGAATGTCATGCTGAGTGAGAATATCAACTCGAGTTTAATAGGGTGTCTTCATTACTTGACACATTGCTGACACAAGTTGTACATCAATTTAACTGCATTGAACTATTATATTGACTACAAATGCTATGAAGCAGACTCAGACGCACCAAAAAAGGGGCAAGAGGAAACAAAGAATATTGGTAAAGATGGTGCCGAGCTCCACTAGTTGTAAGAAGTAAGAAACGCAAAAACGAAGGATTCAATCCTGAATGGGTCACTTCTGTTCAGTGGGATATAGTAAACCTCCCCTTGAGCTGATCAGTGATTGGGGATCTTGTACTTACTGCTATATAATTACACAAAACATTTTAAACCTTTGCTATACTGAATGGCTGCATTCATGAAAAAAACATGTTTCTAAGAACAAGACACATCCTTCAATTGAATTTGACCTTATACTCAGTTTTGGCACTGCTAAGGGTATTGGTTAGGATATCAGCAACATTTAGTTGAGATGGGACATGTAGGAATTGATCTATACCCTTCCTACTCATTAATTCACCATATACCATATGAAATTTGATATCAACATGTTTGGACCCCTGATGATTCAGTTCCACTTGTGCAAAAAATGTAGACCCTTTATCGTCACATTTTTTTGCACAAGGTAATTGCAAGAAATATTGCAATCAAGTTCCTGGACTAGGTTCTTCCAAAAGTCACTTCATTGCATCGTTTAGCTAGCCATGGATATGCACTCTGCATCCATGATGGACTGAACTCAAAGTCCCTGTTTGTTACTTTTTCTGCTAATGGCAACTCCTTGCATCACAATTACACCACTGAAAGAGTTTCTATTGATCTTTCTATTTCAACAGTCAGAATCACTGTACACTTCTACTTAACTTGATTTTAACCAAGGACAAATTAACACTGTCTTGAACATGTCAAAGCAAATGCTTTACAGCTGCCCTATACATTCTGCTGGGGTTTACTCAAAATTGGCTCAAGTAACCCTGAGCTAATGAAATACCTGGGGGCTATCATTAGCTACAAACATCCAATGACTTGTCCAAAAAGATCTTCACTAACTGCTCAGTCTTCAACAGATTTATTTTCAGGGACAAATGATTTTGCACGACAGCTCGGGGGATAACTTTTACTTTTGGCTTAATTTATTCCAAATTCATGTTATTCCTGGTGGATGTATGACATTTGGTCCAGCACCACAGTCTGGGGGTCAGGTTCACTAATTCTGCAGGAAAAAATAGGATTCCCAGATCTCTAATTCCTATCCCTTTAGACTATTCACATTCGATTTTATCTATAGTCTCTCTCTCTCTCTCTCACCCCTTGCAGCAAAATCCTTCACACATTAGCTACAGCGATCAGATTATTAGGAGCCAATTATTGGCAGGGATCAAAAGTTCATTGCTTGGAACCTAGAGCATTCAAAATATATGTTGACATCTCATGCCACTCCTGACCAGATTGATTTAAACCATTTATACACTTGATTAAAGTACGACCTCGCACTTGTTGTACCTGGTTTAGCAGGTACAACCGATGGATTCTCCCGAAATCAGCTATTTTAGATAGGTAGTGTTTGGACGACAAAAAGGTGTAACGTCATTTATTTAAAATAATTAGGTACGCGCCTCTGGAGTACACCAATGGTGGTAATCTGGAGACACGACGCGTGAGAATCAAAAGTTTGCTGGTCCATATTTATCCGACTGCCATTTCATCCAAGGTTTTAACCCCCTGCTTTGATTCAACATGCCCTAATGGTCGACGTACGTTCTCCCACCTGAGGTAGTTTCAAAGGTTTAAGCGATTGGTTCGCCAAAAAACTGCTATTTTAGATAGTGTTTGACGATAGAAAGTACTAAAAGGTCATATTTTTAAAACTAATCAAGCTGCGCGCCAGTGGAAAACAGCAATAAAGCCGGTCGTCGATTAAATACACGACGCGTGGAAATTAAAAATATTTTAGTCCACGTTTTTCCGAATGATACTTCAGCCAAGGTTTTATTTTTTAAACATGTCTACAGTCTTATATTGTGAACCTTTGGACACACCTTTTTCAAATGGCCCACGATGGTGTAGCTATTACCACAGAGTATACTCTGTGCTATTACTATCGACGTGACAACTGAAGTACGTCTTCCCATGTAGCTGCATCTGAAGTAGTATCGCTGATATCAGCGATTGGTTCTCCCTAAAATGTCTATTTTAGATGGCGTTTGGACAACAAAAAGCACTAAAACTTCATATTTTTATGGCTAATGAAGCAGCCCACCTTTGGATAGAACAAATGGTCGTCTCTTGAATACCTGAACACAATACGCGTGATATTAAAAAAAAAATTATGGTCCACAGTTTTCCGACTCACTTCTGCCGAAGTTTTAAACCCCTTTTTTCAACACACCCACACTCGTACGTTGAAAACAGTTGGCGCACCGCTTTCAAAATTCCCTCGATGGTGTAGCTGTTGGTACATATTTGACGTGACTCCTTATGAACGTCTTCTCACCCAAGGTAGTTTCGCTGGTATAATCTAATGACTCTCCCTAAACGGCTTTTCTTGATGACCTTTTGACGACAAAAAGTACTAAAATCATCATAGTCTTTTAAATAATCAATCAACACGGCTGTGGAATAGGTACATTCCGTCTCTGGAATACTTTAATACGCGTGAAAATTAAAAACAATTTTAGTTCACATTTTTTCGACACTCATTTCTGCCAGATAGATTTTTTTTACCCGCGTACATGTACTGTAAACCGTCGGGCGCACAACTTTCAAATTCCCTCGTATGGTGTGGCCACACTTACTTGACAGTTAAAGGACGTCCCCCTCCTGGTATAGTTTAAGCGATTAATTTCTTTAAAAACATCATTTTAGATTACATTTCGACGACAAAAAGTACCAAAACGTAATATGTATAAACAAATCAAGCTACGCGCCTGTGAAAACAACAATAGTCGTATATTGAATACCTGAAGTCACGACCCGTGAAAATTTTAAATTTTGTTGCACGTTTTTAGGCTGTCATTTTTGCCGGGGCCAGGGCTTATCCCCCTTTTTCAGGCTTTTACACTCGTGTTTCGTAAACTGTTGGGCCCACTACGTTCAAATTTCCCACAATGATGGAGTTATTACTATTTGACGTAGGTACCAACCAAAGTAAATCCATCCACTTTAATACGTAGGCAGGTGTAAGCGATTGATTCTCCCAAAAAAGGATAATTAAGATGGCGTTTTGGCGAAAAAAACACAAATGTTTAATTTGTAATACAAATCAAGCTACGCGCCTGTGGAATATGCAAATAATCACTCTTAAATACCTGAATACGGTTAGCGTGAAAATAAAAATAAATTTAGTCCTCAGTTTTCCGGTTTTTGTCATACTGACAGCATGTATATCGATTCGAGGGCTCTTCCGTAGCAAAGCGCAAACCTATCAATGCCTAAACCTCCAATAACCCGCGAGCGATTTGACTCCGCGGCTCACTTGAGGTTCTTCCGGCATATATAGTGTACCCGTAAAGGCCTTGTCAATAGAAAAATGAATATACAATTCTCTGCTCAGCATATAAGAAAACCTTCTGCCACTATGTTTGTTACAAATTTTCATAGAAATTCTCTTTTGATAAAGAATTTTAATTTTCTTTTTGTGAGAGGGAGGCCCCTTAATTCGCCAGCATCCATCCTTCACCTGGCCATTATATTCATCGAAAACGTTGGGGCTGCGGGAATGAAAACAAGGACTATCTTCGGGGTCATTTGCCTATTTTCTGGAAATAAAAGTGAAGCCAATTCTTAAAACCTCTGAGGAGCCTAACGCCTTTGGCCCTACCCGCGGGCGAGTCGGGGGATTGCGGAGGGTGGAGCTTGCTCGGGCGTTTCCTGTTTCGGCGAGTGAAAACGAATGAGTAGCGACCTTCTGGTGCAGAATTTTAAAGGACCCAGCGATTCACACTTGAAAATTCGTATGGCCACCATGGAAGAATCCATGGAAGACAGCTAGGCCGTTTTTGTTTCTTAAAACTGAGAAGGTATCTTCTGAAAATCAAACGTTACTTGTCGCCATTATCTGTTTATATAAATATTCCATGGACCAATCGTTCCGCCAATTCTTGAGGATTTGATTGGAATATGGGATTTACATTCTGAATCAATTACCCCTTTTTTCAAATTGTCTTGATATAACTTCTATATTTCTCTAGTTTCCTCACCGAGTGCAAAAAGACTGCAGTGCAGAAAGAGTGCAGAGGTTTACGGAGTATGGGATTAGACTTGACAATAATAACATAAAAATCAACAACACCATAATATTTATTCACCAACAATAAAAAATAAGTAGCCACTAAAGAATACACTGTAGTTATAAGTTACAACTTCTTATCCTTCGGATGATTTAGACGGCATTTTGAACAGTGTATCGAGAGACAACACTATTGATTGTTTGTAAGATATCTTTTTCAATTTCCGCGTCAAAAAATCATCTTTGAAAATCGCAGCGATTTTTGAAACTCGCATCTTTGAAGTGAATCTGAGACCACTAATGTGGCTTCACCAATATGCCTCCGGCAAAGAAGAAGCATTGCCCTCTCCGACCGATTAAAAGGAACACGAATGCTGATGATAGAGAGAATACTGGTCGGAAGAAACTGAATTTGCAGTGTGATGAAAAGAGAATGGCGGCCAACGCAAAACGATGCCTTGACAAAGTTAAAAATGGTGAAATTGAATTTTCAACTAGTTAAGTAATTAAAAATACGGCTGAGTTTCGTGGTGTCTTAATGCACTGTTTAAAATATGAACAAAGAAATTGGAACCAGCGGATGTGTGGCTATAAGTTCAACAATAAAGTGCCAAGGAAGACCCGGTGTCGAGGTGGATGAAGTTTTTCAAGGTGTCATGAGAAGGAAAGTGCACACTTTTTACCTGCGAAGAATATATAATACTGCTGCAAATATCCTTATTGAACTGCGTGAGGAGCATACGGACTTGGTATGAGTGAATCCACAATGTCACGGATAATGAAGGCGTTAGGGTTTCGATTTCGTAAATTCAGTTCTAAATCTGTTTTATTCGAAAATAAAAAATAATTGACCAGCGTCAATTATTCTTGAGGCACGCTGAATGATTAAGAAAAAGAGGCTGCAGAATATTTTACACAGATGAAACGAGGGAGTGGAGCTAACGAAAAGCTATATTCTGGATGTCAAGAGCAAGTCACAGGTTTAAAAAACGACTTTGGACCAGGATAAATCAATCGTTCAAGAAGTAAATAGTTATAAAGGTGGAATGAAAGCTCCATCAGTGTCAGGAAAAAGAGTTTTAATTCTGGCGATCGGAGGTGAAGGGGAATTTTTGAATCCGATTGAAGAGAATCAGTTAGTTTTCAAGGGGCGGAAAGAATCGGCCGATTGCCATAATGAAATTAATGCTCTTCATTTCAAGGAATGGTTTCGTCGGGTGCGGAAGTACCTACTTGCCTGAAAAATGCGGTGTGGTTGTAGAAAGATTTGCATTTCATACGATGCTGGAGCTTGGAACAAACAAACCCAAATATTAACTGGACCAAGAATATCAGAATTCAATGCCTAATAGATAATGCAATTGAACCAATAATAGACGACGAAGGCCATCTGGATGGTTATGAATATTTGACGAAATTGGAACTAATTGCACTTGGAAGAAAAAAATCAGACCATTTGCGTATAGACGAAACAAACTGATAGAGAAATAGGAAAATATATCAACCTTCCCTGGACTTCAGCTATACATTGCGAGTTCAACGCAATTGAGATAATTGTAGCTCCGGGAGCAAGAAGCAAATTGCGACATAAAAAAGACGTTTAAAATAAAGTATGCGAAGAACCTGAGCGAAGAAAAGCTCCGCAGCATTGCTTTTGACCTCTGGCGAAAAGGTGTCCAGCACGGCGTCGAAACAGAAAAATTACTGGAAAAAGGACCTGTTAATCAAAGCTCAGGTGGCGCCCCTAATTACCAATCTAGAGGAGAGCAGCAGTGATGGCAGGATGGGATCTTACGAAGACGAGTAAAGGTAACTTTGTACTCATTAAATAGGCATTATATAACAACAAGCTGAGTGAAGCAGAGTGGTTGTATTCCTTAAAAAAGTTATCGTTCACTTTTGGTGGATGATCAGTTTTTACCTGGTCAAATTATCAGTCAAAATCTTTTCAGAAAATTAATCTCAAGAGATGGGGATAGTGCGATGATTGTTTGAAGCGCTGTAAGATACTGGAGATTATTGAATTGAAGATTAAATTTATTCTCAGCCAGATTACGATAAAAACATTATATTTTTCCTTAGAAGCTGGATAAAATTTAATAAAGAGTAATTCAATCGCCAAATTCATTGAGGATATTTCGAGGGGCCTGGTTTGGACCAGTGTTCGACTCCCGTTAGCATGTACAACTCCCGCTCTGAGGGTGGCAGGTTCGAGGCCAAGGGACGGAAAAACATTTTCCTGGAAGTGGTAACTAACTTTTACACGCTACCCGAACTGAGAGGCAGCATTGCCAGCAGAAGATATTGATGTCGCAGATTAAGAAGATCGGTCCGGTATCAGTAGTCACAGCTTCGGGAGAGAGTGAAGTTCACGGAGTCGGCCGGGGTACTGTGATTTGGAAGGCAACGGGGATACCACCACATTTACATCCTCAAAAGAGATTCTTCCCGGCACAACGACTCGGTAACAGACATTCACAGTCACTATTGACAGTGTAGAGGAATCTGGCTGGAATCCCGGAATCCTTGAATTCTGGAAATTGCCTGTAATCCTGGTTTACCTGGTTGTACCTCAACCTGGCTGTACCAACCGAATGGAAGGCAATTCCTGAAGAAGCGCAACCAGCGCGGACCTTCAGGCCCATAAATGGCCGTGGAGAAGTGTCTCAAACCAACAGATCACATAAGGGGCGTGCTAACTGAGATCCGTCGCGTCGTCTCACTTCCGTACGATGCTTGACTCGACTCGTGCACTCTCCGTGGTCGTCTCGTTAAGCAACCCTCGGAAGAGGGCCTCCTCGGAGCGAACCTCCTGGCACTTCCATACCGTGCTGATCCGGTCAGATCGATTTGAGCACGATTGTTAAACGTAATGATAGTTGCACCAACTGACCCAACGAAAGTCGGAATCAACGCAATTGGCTTCGCGTTAGCGCGCAATATCTACCGCCCAATGAAGGCGTATGTAATTAACGACCTTTTTACAGTTCTAGCACAATTAGTGCCACCCCTATCCTAATTCCGGTCCAGCGGAAAAAGTATTGTTAAGTGCGAACTAACTGAGAACGCTTCGACGATAATGTCAAAACAAATTTTATCTCTTCTGACGGAACCGACCTAGATACCGCGAAAAGGACGAAAATAATGGACAAACTAGCAAGCAATGTAACGCAAGCACTCTGTCTAGGATTGGAGAAGGCCAATCCAATTAAAATAGAAGAACGGCTTACCATTTAAAACTCGGTGACGAACTACAAAAAAATCAAAGAAAGGAATTACGTCAGATGACAGTACCATCTGGCAGGCACAATGTCCCGAAACACACATCAAAGACTTCGAATAATAACATCAAGAATAGTAAAAAAAGTGGGAGATGAGAAGTGGGAAGCTCAACTCGCTGAAGTAAACTTTGGAGATGGCTATCTATGGCGGGTTACCAATCGGATGAGGAGAATACCCCCCCCCCCCCCTCCGTTCCGGTAATAGTCGCGAGCCAAGAGGATATCAGCACACATTGCGACTCAGCCATCTACATATCCGACGTTTTGGAAAAAAATATTTACGCTTGGAAAAATGGGAAGAAACGCCTGACTGCCAACCTGACTGTGCGGAATGGAGGGAAAAAAATGAGGAATCCCTTCCAATAATTACACTCAGCTGAGCGCTAGCGCATTGGAAGAAACGTTGAGGAAACTTCCCTAAGGAAAAGTGATAGGGGAAGACGAAGTATTATGAAGTATAATAGTAATTAGTGTAACGAAGTATTATGTAAAATACCTTCTAGAGCCAAAGCCCAATTTATGCGACTGACTAACCTTTCACTGAAAGAACGGCACTATCCCTTATAATGGAAGCGTACATCATTAAAAATATCCCAAAGAAAGGTGGAAGGAAAATAATACCGTCCGATTTTAGACCGATATCCCTGTTGTCCAATTTAGGAAAACTTGAAAGATGCGTCGCGAGACACCTGGCCTAGCCCGCTCATATATTAATACAAGCGCTCATATAGTGTAGAATAAGTGTTGTGGAATGCCTCCCTTCTCATCGTTATCCCAATGAAGGCCGTTTCCTCCTCCCGACCGATCAGCAAACGTTCCCTCGGTGAGATAAACCCTTGGAGTCGTCGATCCAGTGGACTAGTAGTGTGTTGAGGTTCGCGAAATATTTTAGGCGACGCTGCAAAAGGGGTCGTAACCAACGCTCACGCAACTTTGAATTCGTTGACGTCAGTTCAGTCGTGTCTCTAATTCTCTTCACCATTCTCTCTTGTCAACAACACACCTCTCTCTTTTTCCTTCGAGAAGCTAGTCTTCGTCCCCACCTCCAAGGATTCCTCATGGCAATTTCTTGCTCGAACCATCGCTGTCCTCAGTCTATTCGGTCCCCTCCCCATCACCCGGAAAGCAGGATAAATGATGGTGTAGGGTGTGGTACAATTTATTTTTATTTTCGCGATAAAAATTTCGCAACTAGAAAAATGCCTTTCCTATTCAGTGGTAATATTTGAACGGTTAAGTTAGCTGAAAAAGAACAAAATGTTGGCATTGATTGAGACGCTATTTTGCAGTGCACACCGTTACTTACAATTAGTCTCAGAAAAACGCGATCGAATACGTGGATGCGATATTGCACCGTGATGTGAAACCCAATTTCACGTGAAATTTCTGTCATTTCTTTTTACTTCGTGCACCCATTTCACGCAATTGAGTGGCTAAAAAGCTTAATTTCTGTGTGCATGAACGCCATATACTCTTAAAATCTTTTATAGTTTCGAGCAGAAGTTGCCAAACGTGTTCCCTAGGACGTGTAGTGATTAATAATAAGCAATATAAGACAGGCTTAAGGTCCCGAGGGGTCCTTAAGTGGATTTTATACTTAAGTGGACCTTATTTGACAAAATTTTAATCCCATAGAAAAGCATAGGATTCGGTGCACATATTTTTGCGCTCATGATAAAGGCTTTATATTATCATACTGGATGGTTGATACGACTCAGTTTTCATTACTGCAAATAGTTTCGTTTTGACCTCCATTTTTTCAAAAAGTTGAATTTTTTCGTCCTAAGTAGAATTTTTTTTCATTTCTTTTATAATAAAATATTAATTTACTTCGTAACTGCAGCATTTGCATGAAATGGGAAAAATTTATGTAGGAACTTGCACCTTAAATAAAATAACCGGCATAAAAGAATTACAGAGAGAATTTGGTTAGAATATTTTTCCGCTCAGCATTACAATTGCAGCGACAAAATCGAACCTATCTTTATATAAGACTGGAAGGCCCTCAATTGCCGCGAGATAACAAAATGTTTACGTTGAGGAAATTTATGTCAACATACTCACCGTTTAATGATTCTTCCCCCACCCTCCCCCATCCCTCCTTTCAGAGCGCTGCAAAGGTCACCAAAGAATAAAATGAGACCGCACCGGTTTCTTTTCAAATGTTTGTTCCATGTCAAGTATTTAAGAGTAAGATTTAAAAGCTTCAACGATATAGGTGAATATCCTTCAAGAAGACTCTTTGCATCTCAAGTTAAATTTTTTGAAAGTTTTTGAGTAGAGTTTCAATGCAATAAATCATTCCTTAACAAAAACAAAAAAGTGTCAAACAAAAACAGCCGATGTTTCCATAGGAGGCTGTGCCTAAATTTCCCCCCTCCCACTGTGCAAAAACCACTCTGCCAGAAAAACCGCTCATCGCCAAAAACTCGCAAACGCCGTTCGCGACTATCCCTCGCGTATTGTGGCCTCGCGATTCGCTGTCTCGCGTTCGTTGTCCGCGATGGAACAATCAGCTCACTTTTATACTGGAAGTGACAGTGGCGCACGCTATTCTTACCGACTCTATGCTAGCGCCATTTCCTCCGCCAATCAACGGCCCGACAAGGATTCCCCTACACCCCCAACTTCTGCGTTGGTCAGCTGACCCCCCTCCATCGCCAGCCGCGTCGTCTCTACGCTGGGCCCGGCCTCTTAAGAAACTGACCCCGGACGAGAAAACACCTGCAGCAATGGTGACTTTTGATCGTCTTCTATAGATCAGGTGTACGGTATTTAGCCTACGGGCTTGTGTTCAATTGTAATACTTGTTTGTTATATAAATGTTCTTGCTTGAAGTTAATCACACTGGCTAAGGTTGTTGTTATTTTCTCTCGTTTCCGCCTACCATTCGCAGTCAATTCACTCGCGACGTCAAGTCTTAGTAATTTGTGTTGCAAGGCACATATGTCCTAGTAGCGCTGCAAGTCAATGCTACGGAAAAATTAAAATTATATCAACAAAGGGTTATGATGTACATAATATTGCCTATTTCTTCTATATTTTGAAAAGTTATATCAAGAACATGCCAATGAAAATAGATATTCAGTCTTGAGCTAATGTGGGAACTAATTAGGTATATGTAAAGAATTCATTAGCTTCAACAACAAAAACCTCTTGACGTCACATCCGCGAGAAAACGAATGGATTTTTTTCCAAATTGTTGGACTATTTTCGAATCGCACTTTCCTCAAGATGAAATTCGTGAATTGTAGTGAAACTTATAAATTAAAAAAAGAGTAACAAATTTATAATGGTATCATGGGATGATCCCAGAAAAATAAACAGACAGAAGTGAGAAGGGACAAGGGAATGATGGCGGGAGGGGAGGCGATAAAATCGATAAGATAAGCTGGTATAATGAAATTTCCATGAGAAAAATATCGGCCTGGACCGGGAATCGAACCACGGACCTCGGCTCTCCAGTTACTTTGTATAAAGATAAGCTGGTGATCAAAGGTTGTAGGTATACCCATCGTGCCAAGGGGCTGCAGTGGGTTTTGACGAGGTTTTTCATTTTATCATTTCCAAATTTTCGAAGGGGTAAGTGTGCTGGAGTTGAGATTTTAAAGGAATATTTGTCTCGCACATTAACCCCATACTGCGCAAATATGTCGCGTGAAACGGAATGGAGCCTCTTGATTTGTACATGTATCATCAGCCACAGCGCTACCTTCACGAGTTTTAAGACGAAATGGAGTGCTCTGAATTTCGACTTATAAATAATAAATTACATATTTACATTAATTTTCTAAAGTTATAAGGATTCAACACTGCATCCAGTCTTTCCAAGAGGACTAAAGGTAGCCAGTCTCATTCCCAGTAAAATTATAACGTACATTATTTCAGACAGCGGATCTGTCGTTTTCACCTCGGAACATGATTTGCCTCCATCTTGATTGTAATAATATTAGGGAAACATATTGGTGCTGCATGGAAATACTTGTGATATTCCAATAGGGCCAACAAAAAATATTGAAAAGATGGTGTTTTTCAAATTGGGTAGTCACAGTCCGCCATCATTCGTGTTACAGTGAAAAGCATTATGAGATATTCCTTCTTTTAATATGATTAGGGAAAATATATAAAAGTCACTTGTACGTACTCCAATTACCGCCCATGATGGAGAACTTTCACTGTCAGCGAAGATAGTTTTTCTCTTTAGATGCATAGTAACCGACGTTACAAAGTCCTCTAAGATACACGTTAACACTTGCTTTGTGCAAGGGTGACACAGAAATAATGAGTTCCTTAGCAACGGTTGCGCCGTTTCCTCGAAATGGCTTCCTCGTCATTGTTGTCATTTCAGTTAAAACACTTTGACGAGGATTTTCATTTTATCACTTCCAAATTTTCGAATCGCGCTTCCTTGGATACTAGTTCATGGATAGTAGTGGTTCAGTAATTCATGGATAGTAGTGAAATTTATAAAGTAAAAAACGAGTAAAAAATTAATAATGGTATTGTGTGATACTACCAGAAAAGTAAACAGACAGGAAGGAGAGAGTGGAAGAGAGAAGGGACGAGGGAATGAAGGCGAGAGGGGAGTCGATAAAATCGGTAAGAACAGCTGGTGATCAACTGCTGTAGGCATAGCTGTGAATATTTGCTTTATTTGAGTGGAATTGGGTTTTAATTGTACAGTGAAACAAACCAGCATCCGATCTGTCTTTTTATTTAGAACGAAGTAAAAAAATCAACATCCCAACAGAAAACTATTTACATCATTGTTGTTACAATGGCAGCCATATATGGGTATAAAATATTTTTGTCACATCTTCATAATAGCTATCATGCAAAAGGGGTTGCAGTGAGTGCTCAGTGTGTTAGAGTTGAGGTTTGAGAGGAATAAATAGCTGGACAATCATTGAAAACATGGAGGAAATTTCTATAAGTAATTATTGGGCTAAAGATGAGATGGAAGTTAAAAATAGATTGCGTACCTTATTAGTGATTCATTTGGAGGCTTAATTATTCGTCAATCTCTTGGTTTCACTCCAGGCATCCAGTGATGTCCAGTATGATGCGTGGAAGCCATACCACCGCCCAACAGTCATGAAATGATTCATTCCATTCATCCTGTTTATCCAACGCCCATCCTTCGCTTCCGAGCCGAACGTCCATCACAGCTTCTCCTCTCGAGCACTTTATCCCAACTACATTCCTCTCTCTGGCATTCATAACCTTCGTCCCAGCCAAATTTCGGCATTTTCCTCTACACCTTCCACCTCTCTACTCTCCATGTTCGCTTTTTCGCAATCTGTATAAAATGGAATAACCTCTTATTTTTCTACATTCACCCTCTTCTCTGGGTTTAGATCACCACTCTGGCGTCATCGTCTTCCTCTCTCTTTTTCGTTCTTCTTAAACGACAGCAGCCTTTTTCGAATTGAAGGAGTTTCTACGAAAAACCTCCCCCAAAACTCAGGTTTTTGTACTGTTATCTCGGAATTTCAATTGAAATAAAACATTGAATTTGAGTAACGAGGAGCGTCGAAGGAAAAGCAGGGCCTTGGTTGTGTCGCACATTAACCGCATACGGCGCAAATATTATGTCGCGTAAAACGGAATGGAACCTCTTATTTTGAATACCTATGTATCACCACGCACAGCGCTACCTTCATGATATGTAAGATGAAATGGATTGCATTGTATTTATATTTATAAATAATACGTTACATATTTACGTTAATTTTCTAAAGCTATAAGGATTCAACACTGCATTCGGTCTTTCTTTCCAAGAGGACCATAAGTTCGCCAGTCTCATTCCCAGTGAAATCGTAACGCACTTATTTCAGGCAATGGATCTGTCATTTTCGCCCCAGAACATAATTATCATCCATCTCGATTCTGTTATTATGCAGGCAATACAATAGTGCTGCATGGACATACTTGTGATATTCCAATTGCGTCAACGCAAAATATTGAAAAATATTTGCGAAGTTTTAAATGAGGTAGTAACTTTAGAAATCGATGGTGGCTTTTCGGCTATCTAATGGGTAGAGAGTTCACTCAACGAAGATTTTCCAGTGATTCATTAAAGGCCAAAACAATGCAGCCACTACCACTTTGCTTTCAGTGATTGACATCTGTTGAGAAAAGGGAGTGGCCGGGGAGTTATTCATACTTTATGGGAACGAATTGTAAATAACTTACTGCAAAAATCGTGTCATCTGCAGTGAAACCTGATATCTTGCGTTGATATAAAGAATTCATCGTTTAGGGTTCTCACTGTACCTCTTCACATGAAATAACTTGTAAAAAATTGTTCACGGGACTTTTGAACTCCGCCACCGTCACTCGGGTACATTAACCGTGGACTTCAGCCATGGCTATTGGGCCAGTTCTTCGGTTACCAAAAATGGTAATTTCTAGTTTGAAAATACAGGGAGCTGAAAAGTCAAGGTGGAGCCCGATAGAAAATATTCGATGCGTGGACGTGATTCTCTTCAGGGTTTTCCTTCCTCTGGGGCGTTTACTTCGGAGTATATTTGACTCTAGTTTCGCTGGCCTGTTGTTCCTCTCCCTTCCTCGTCGTCTCTCGACAACGTAGAGCTATTCTAACCAAGGCCGCAGCTAGCCACGTTTGTCAACTACCCAAGTTTTTCCAACCCGGCCCCATTCAGATGACCTCGTCAAATGGAGCTGTTATGTGCATACATATTTATGAAAGTAATTGTACTCTCATCCTTATTTTTACCCAACCACGGTCGAAAGAAATGATCGCTTTTAATGTCACCACTCAACTAGTCGAACCCATATTTAGGCTTTCAAAGCTTTACTCTTACGCCTGGATTCTGGACCTTGATATGGCAAAAGTTGCCGAAACCTAGGTCGGTGTGATAAACTCTGCGTATAAATGTACGAATTAATTTTCTTTCTTCAAGTTAAAATGCTATCGCTTGTTAAGGCGGCTGGGGTTGTTTTCTTTTATATACGGAAATGCGAGAAACTGCGCATACGCTTTCTCCTTAATTATGCATTCATATGCATGGTGAGAAAATTCTATCATATCGATTTGGTTTTTTGGGAATTCCATGGGAATTTTAACACTGAGTCTAATGGCATACTTGACATATATTTCGTAATAATTTGATTACATCTGAACAGATTTTCTTTTAAACACGATGTTACATATTTATTATTTATTACATGCATATTATATTATTACGTATTTGATATTAACATATACCAAGAAGTCACTTCGAGTCCATTATTTGAAAACAACCGAACGTAAACCGGAGTGAAGTCGGCTAGTGGGGTGAAGAGGGTACAAACACGAAAATCTCGAATCTGGAAGCAAAATTGGTCTAACGGAAGATGGAGGTAGACGACGGTGGTTGGTTCATGTCCTGGACACTTTTTGGCATTACCAGGCAGTACTGAAACTACGATTGCGAGTTTCACCTCTAGTTGGTTACTCTATCTTTATCTCCAGTGTTATCACGTCGTCACTACGTCGCCAAACCATAGTTGCTGTGAGGTTCTGGGTGATGATATCGTCGAGTAATTACTTTATAATTAGTAATTACCAGCATCCAGCAAACCCTTACGTCAAAAGTGATATTTACAGTGGTATTTCAGCCCCAAGGAGTCCCTCTAGCCTCTTCTAAGTATAGCAGAGGATGCATACTCCCCCCTTGGGGTGTTCCCTTGGCAGGAAATTTGAGCAATTGATTAAACTTAACCGAATCAAACCAATGTGGATTGCCTTAAATTAATGATATCGAAGGTTTGGTGTTGATACCGCAGTAATATGATTTAAATCGATAAAAATTTGATGTGAAGCCGAACTCTTTCCATGTACCTTAGTATATTGTTACTAGGGTGACAAGGAACTAGAACAATCTTTTCCTTGTTATTATCTTCGGTTAACTTTGCATGGAAGGATTTGTGTACTTGGTAATACACATAGTTTCTGAATTTAATTTTTTACTGGCCATACCTCATAATTACAATAGCAATAGTTCAGATTTAATGTAATTAATGTCTCCCCTTCAAGTAAAGACCATTTCTCCGTTACCTTTCCATGCTGTTAGACATGTCTACTTGAGTTCGCTGGGAGATGTAAAAAGCGGTAAAAAGTGGCATTCGTTATACCAGAGGAAAAGTTTTTTTGTGAGAAACGCCCGCATTTTACAAGAATGAAAGTGACAATTTTACGTAGTGTAATGAATGCGTAATTAGAAGATTAAAAAAAAAACTCACCACTCACACGCGAAATTTTTGAGACATGTATTAGCATTCAAATGACCAATTTCTTGATTTTTCCGAACAATTTCGATGGCATTTTTCCAGTTGTACCGACGCTCCGGTGGAGGGATATTCACTAATTTCACCTATAAACTTTGCCTTTTTTTCCCCAGCCAACAAGGTTGCGGACCTGTGGAGTGATTCAGGGTCGCTGGGATGAGACGGTATGCGAGCCCAAAATGACCATTTTGAACTGCGAATATGGCATTTCTAAGCATTGGAAAAGCCGAGGTGAAAAAGCTGTTTCCGCAATTTTTTTAAATTAGAGAGCGAGTTATGGGCATTTTGAGCGCCTCAGTTGCACTGGTATCAAGTGGCATGTGACGATTTCCATGAATGTGGGATTTTTCGGTGAGATGATGCCAGTCGTTGTTCAGCTCAAAAAACGGCAGCTGTAGATAAGTCGTTGCAAAATTACTATTTCATCGAATTTTACTAATTAACAGTCTTTGTCTGTGAAATGAAATTTTGAGGACCATTGACCTCTTAATTGAAGATATTACGAATAGAAATGCGAGATGGCTCATTAAAAGCATACTTAACATCAATATTTACTTTCAGTTGCCAGGCAAAAAGGAGCCTTGGTCAGTTGAGGTAGCCCCGGGGTGTCTTCGCCAACGGAGGGAGCTTTGGGCAATCTGAGGAAGCTCCAGACCCAATGTTAGACTCTCGACGCGAGATAGGAGCCGATGAGCAATAAAGGGACTAGGCTCCCTTGGACTCTCGTTACGGACCTTAGCTTCAAAAGTGGTATTTCTTTGGTTAATTTGGAATTGTGGCTTAATGCTTTCGTTCTATATATTTATTTTGCTCTCTAGTTATGGTTACAGGCAGGCGAATGGAGATAATTTATGCTCTATTGACTGTATTTGCATTTGAACTGCCATCTTCTTTCACGAGTACCGGAGTGGTGGTATGTGTTTTTAAGGCTAGAGAGTGGGATTCGAAAGCATAGACCAGATAACAGCCTTCGAATAATCCGTGTAGCGTAGACCTGCATTGCCAAAAAAACTGAGGGGAAATACAAATTAATAAACGTTACTTGCTTTGCGAAGATTAATCCAACACGCACTCTCAAGTTAACTGCGTAACTTAAAAGAAAAACTCGTTTCTCAGTGGTTTCAGATCAATGAGATAATACGCGGAATCACAGAAAACAACGAACCAACATATATCAAACTGAATACGATATTAATTTAGTAATAGTAAATTTTTGTTGAGTAAAGAACAAACCTGCCGAAATTTAGCACATATTTGAAAACGCGGATTTGGTAATTGAAGCAGAGAGCTGGATTGCAGAGGACATTAGCGATGGCGAAGTTTTTCCTGGAGGATATAAAATCAGTAGACGTGATCGACCGGATACGACTGGCGGTGGAGTATTATTAGCAGTCGAATCATTTTTTAACAGTACCGCACACATTGATTGACGACAATGAAATATAGAGCGTTTGGTGTTCTATTAAACAACTAATCAAAAGGAATATACAAATATGTTCATTTTACAGATTACCGGATTCCAAAATGGACGTTTTGTACAAATTAGAAACTCAATTAACATAATTTACCTAAAAGATTACAAAAGCGTGATAATTATAAGTGGAGATTTCAACCTCCCGGCTGTAAATTGGAAAACCAATAGCGTTGAAACAAGTTCAAGGAAGCGTGATGTAAGCGAGGCCTTAATACACTTTCAGACCACTCTCTTACTCAAGAAGTAAACGAACCTACTAGGGGTAAAAACATATTAGATCTTTTAGCTGTTAGTCTCCCTACAATGATTAAACAAATCGATATCCTCGAAGGCATAAGTGATCATAAAGTCATTTTACGATTTTGAAAACAACAGTAAAGTCCACGGTGAAACCTAAACGTAAAGTCAATTATTTGAAAAATGCAATTCCATAAAATTTGGAGTGACGTTAGCAGCTTCATTCACGAAATGCGGTTATATTGAAACAGCGCTTCGTTTAAAAACTCTACGAGCGTAAATATAGCGTTTCAAAGCTTTTAGAAGGATTAAGGTGGGAGCCCCTAGAGACTCAGAGGTTACACGGTAGGCTTAGTTTGCTTGAGAAATTCAGAACTGGTGTGTTTCTGAGCGAAATGGAGAATACTATCATAACGTCTCACTGCATCTCTAAGTCTGACAGAAGCGATAAAATAAGAGAGATACATTTCCGAACTGATAGGTACAAAAACTCGTTATTTCCGCGCTAAACAAGCGACTACAATGATAACTGAGCTCCACTCAATGCACTCCCATAATACCTGTCACCATTTCACCTCCCAAAACATTATCCCTTACATCTTCACACGGCTGGTGTCTTAACACCCCCTGACACAGACCCATTCGGCGGCTCGCAGGTTAGTATGTAGATGTAGAATCTTTTTTGCAGTTATCCATATAAACCCTTAACCTCCAGGGTACCACTATGCTTAATTTCACGACCCTCACATATCAAATTTAAAACATTCACATTATTTTGATGAACAGTGAACCTACAGTTCGTGTAAAAATATAGGCCTCAGCGCTTATCTTCCACCATATTATTTGCATAATGTATGGATATAAATAATGAACTACACTGTTTGTAGTATATATGCCTCAACATAGTGTCACTTAAATCTACGAATACAAACTTTTAATAGACTCTGGTCTTCATCCACCATTGCTCTCTAAACTTATCATCCCTGTAATTGTCAATGAAACTTACGTTTGCAAATGATAAAATGAGATGAGGTGAGATGAGGTGAAAAAGTTCTTGTAATGAAGTAAGCGAGGGCAAGTAAAGTGCTTTGCAATGGGTTAGGAATCATTTGTGAATATAATGCAGTAGTCATTTGAGGGATTAATTGAAGACATACCTAATGCAAATACATCAACTTTTTTTCAGTGTTTAATAGCTTTTTAATGGCTAAGTTTTGAAAATATTTATTTTAGTAATGGGAAAAACTCGGATTTCCTTTAAAATACGCATAGTTATTTTTTCTTTCCCCTCTGACATGAATAGGCCAGTCCAATATGAGCGTAGGGAATTGCAGAAGCCCGAAACAAAGTGCTAGAAGAAATAGGATATTTTAAGGCTATAGACATGATTTGGATGTGGTAAAAATTTGGAGTTTGTCTGGTGTGATCAGGAATGTATTAAAGTATGTTGTGGATATGTTGGAGGTGAAGAAGAAATTTGTGGTAAGGATTCTGAGTAGAAATTAAAATGGATAGAGGACATGATGGGAAACAAGGGAGTTTTGAAGAGGGTTCCAAGAGGGCAGATTGCTTGGTAAGTGCGGGTGAGAAAGGACAATGCCGGGTAGATGAATATAAAAGATGGATTGTTTGTTCCTTACACAATTTCTCAATATTTATTGCCAATATACTGACACGTTTTTCCTCTTTTCGTCTTCACAAATGTCGTATTGGCATCCCCACAAATCTGATTAAACTCAGCTCTCCTTCCGAGCTTGAAATTCGTCGAAAAATCATTTGTTGGGAAATTATAAGAATTTCGACAGGAATACTATCGTTGCCATATTCCACACACTTTTCATAACTATCCGAGACAAAACTGTCACACCTTGGTGACTCTGTTAATTGTAAAATTATACCATTCAGTTCTCTATAGGTAGGATTTAGTTACAGTTGACATAGGTACTCCTGGCAGTAATATTGACGCCGATACGTTGAAACCGCGATGGAGATATTAATTATAAATGATGCCATAAGCAGCTATTCCGTTGATATCTCCAAGATTTGGTGGAATATTAGTACTTACAATAGCACCATACGTTTTCAATGGTTGCGGGTTTGTCTGTGACTTTAGTTCTCATGCTTTAACAGTAAATGATCCATGAAGATTTAGTAACATTGGTATTTTAATGTGCGCATTAAGCTCCTTTGAATCCTCCTTTATAATATTGAACATATATTTAACAGAATCAGTAACTGAATATTAATTTTAAACTTTAATTTATATTCGAACTCTCAATTTCATTGATAAATTCATATGTAATTCTTCATATTGGCCCTCTTTATCTGAAATTTGAAAAGATTTATAGTAACAGCTGTCAAAATCCAGTGCTTATAAAACAATATAAGTACAGTATGGGATTCAATACGGGAAGGTTCCTTAAAGTTATAGGGATCATTTTATTAAACAGACACAACGAACGACCAAGTATAGTAAGGCGCGGTAGAAAATAGGCAACTAACCAGACGGTGATCACTTGAACCTACCACGGGTGGTAAATTAGGCAGAAAAGGTGACGGAACGACTTTGGGGTTCAGGATCTCTGTCGAGGATTGGAAAATAGTCGTCAGACAATTGGGAAGAAATGGAGAATATGAGCAGGTTTTTAAAAAACAAAGTGCCATCTAAAAACGCATTTATCAGAGGGATGGATTTGAATTCAGCGGTTTTATTGTGGTGCAGTACGTAACGCCAACTATCGGTGTGGTGGGTAGTTAGTAGCTCCTCGTAGGACCTCATTGTAATCCGTTCGCTTCTGCCGACGGGGATGGAGTGAACTAGGAAATTAAGAAATTCCGCTGCTTGAATACGTTGTCGCGGGAACAGTTCATTGATTCGTCTTTGATTGCTTGGCGAGAACTTTGTAAGTGCGTCTAATTATCTGTACAAATAAAATGGTATCTTAATTTTTTTTACTGGAGATTGTACGTTTTGTGTGACATCCTTAAAGTTTTTACTGTTGAGTTTACTTTCATAATGACCAAGGATGGCGATTTTTAGCATTTGCGATAAACACGAAATAATCGTGATTATGTTACGGTAATTCTACCATTAAATATTGAGAATTCCAACAAATCCTGAACTTGAGTATAGCTGCATTCATGCAACGTATATCCATTCCAATCTTCAATAGTCATACCTTTTACACATTTTTTCACCAGCAAGACATATTTCTATGACGCAGGTCAATATTAATGTCAGATTCATTGGCATTTATTTCGCAGGAGTTGATAATCGTAAATTATGCTACAGTATGTTGAGTCGCTGACGCATACACAGAATGGGAGACGTGGTTAGTCTCGCTGCGTCAAGATAGAGAATATATCTGAGTAGGTATATCTGCTCCCTTCTCGGCTTCATGGTTTGATTATTTTTTTCCTCTGCGCGTAAAAAGAAATGTCCCTCTTCAGTCCTCGTGCAGCATTCATCGCAACACATCGAGGTATTTTTTTGGACGTCTATTATGCATCGAATTTTAATGCGATTGGTTGTTTTGTTACGCATATATACACTCGGTGCGTTACATCGTATCTGTGGTTTTTTAAATATTTTTTGTTTGTGCAAAAAGTATCTTATTTATAATAAAAAACGTCAGAGGCAGGACTGAAGAGGATAATGGAGGTGATGCGCGTAATGGAACTACGAATAATAAGGTTTTCAATTTAGAAGAGTTTAGCCTGATAAAGATTTCAGAGTTCTGAATATTCGTTTCATTAGCGTGATCGGTTAACACAATGCCAACCTCCGTTTGCATAATCACAACTCACGCATCAATGTCTCTTTTGTATTACTTTGGATTCAATTTGCGATATTTTTCACTTATTAAATAACATAATTCTCATACAAAAACCTAATGTTTTATTTGTAAGTGGTTCCAAATACAAAGTATAGGTTTTATAATGCTAGATCCTATATTTTTGAATACTTAAAACCACCATCTTTTTATAACGTAAGTATGGTGAGAAAGACCATAGTGATGAAATTTTCTTCGACTCGAGCTATGAAGGTCGTTGGATAGAAATTGTAAAAACTAGTATTATCTATGCGTGGAAGGGATAAATTAATATCTCGAAAAGTATAATGGTGAGGTTTGATGTTTTATTTTCAATTGGAAAAAGAGGTCTTCTCCTCTTTAACGAGGACAAATTCATCGAATTTTTTGTGAAGCGATATGTCGCTAAAACTACCTTTATGTATAACGAAAATAATTCGTTTTAAATATGTTGATGATTACAGGGTATATTTATTGATGGGAGTCTTTTAGACCTTCAAGAGATTGCCACTCACTCTGAGGGGAGTAATATGAAACCCAGGTCATGCATGATCATGATACAAATAAATTTCTGCGACGGATTTCCGAAAACAACGGAGCAGTACTCAGAACGGTTTGTTTTTAGCCGGGGATATATTCAGCGCTATCCAGGGATCCAGGGCTGCCCACAGGGGGGGATGTATGGCGCAAGTTGCGCCATAGAACAAAATTTTGGGAGGGAGTAAAAAATTTGGGGGGATTTTTAAAATGCATAAAGAAATTCACTAAATGTAAATATTTTTACCCGTTTACAGTGATTTATATACGTATCGAAAGGTTACAATGAAAAATTAATGTTAAGCGTTAAGTGTAGTATAGTAAAACATCGTGCAGTTATAGAGAATCATTCACCCAGCCGAAAGCTTCTTTTATTTCGGTCGCGTCTCTCTATACTCTTCCTTGGCTGCCGCACCACACCGTCGTCGAGGCCACCATAAGATCCCCGAACGCAACCCAATAGCATAACTGACTCAGCATCCCTCCAGTCTTATTCCCGCCCCCTCCTCCCAACATCTGCCATAGGGTCACATCACAGTACAGTCAAAAGGCTTAGACTGGCGGATCGTGCATGCACTGCACGTTACCTTTCACGGTGATTTTTTACCCCCACTTTTCCTTAGTCGACAACCGTAGCATTTGTCTCAACCCCTCGTACCCTCCTCTCCTTCGATAACTAACTTAATCTCCACGTATGAATCTATCAATTCAAATATATTTTCTTATTTTTTAGTAAGTTTATTTTTAGGGATGGGTTGAAATTAGGCAAAGTAGCAAAGCTAGATATATTTAATAGAATAACGCTATTATCAGTTTTTAATTGTAAAACTATACGAGTTTATCATAAATATTTTGTAATATTGACGTCCAGCACTCCCCGCCCCCACCCCTTTCCCTTCACGAGCCGACCCGTGTTCCGAGGAGGACGAAGGGGATGGTTACAATATATATGTAGGTACACACATTCTAAATAAGATCAGAGGTGAGATAAGCGAAAATAAGATCAGAAGAGTTCTTTCAAATCCTTGATTCTCTAAGTCTTCAGCCGAGGGATCAGTTTCCAGAAAGTTCTCTAAATATTGTCAAACAAATGACTTACTTTTCTCACGAAGGTTTACTCAATGTTGTTAAAAATATGGATAGTACCCTAAGGTCGATTCTCGTCGGTGACTTGTGTGAGTATTACGGAATCAATGGTGAAGAACTTTGTGAAGAAGTTAATTTATTTAGTCAACTGTACAAAGTTAGCTACCCGAGCATTTATCAGATGTGCTGAGCTTGAATGATGAGAGTCTGAGCCAAAATAATAACGAAAGTAACACCCAAGATTCTTGTGACGACAAGCCTGATGGTCCAAGTACTGATCCGAATATAGCAGAACAAAGATTTCTGGATCAATGGGTCAAGAAAGGTTCCAACTTTCACTATTAGGTCCCCTATAGTGAAAGCTGGAGCCATCACGGTACCCATGAAGGCGATGTCACGTCATCAGCACCAGCGTAAACACAACCATGACGTGATATCACGTCATGCCGCACTCAAATGGTTGAGAATTGTAAAAAATAGGCTGAGATGCAGCGTTGGAGATGTCTGGCTCTCCGACATGCTTGTCCTTTCTTCCGAAAAAGACATTTTAAACCAATTCTTAACAGTGAAGTTATAGAAAAATTTGCTTTGTCAAGTGAGCAGAGAATAAAAACTACTACTGTGTAAAGGACAATAAAGGTAGGGTAGTTAAAATATTACCACCACCACCACTGGTACTGATTTTATCTTTATTATTTTATTATTATTAATTGAGTTTTTTACCAGTATAATTAGTCAATAAGAGCTATGAATAATGATGAAAATGGGTTCCATTTAATTAAAGACAGCTCTTAATTTAAGATGTTTGGTTTATTTAGATGTCCTTATTTTTTGCACATATCACTGGTCCAGCTCTCGCGAAAGCTTATGGCGTTCGGATGCGCAGAAGATATCGTGGAGGGGTTTGTTTGAAGGGGTTTGGTGGAAGGGAAGAAATTTGGTGGAAGGGGTAGGGAAAAGGGTCGTAGGGGAAAGCGAAGACATGACATTTATGCCATGCATGAGTGCATTTCAAAATATGGAATTTGCAATACGTGGACAACACAAATGCCGCGCATCCGGACGCCATAAGCTTTCGCGAGAGCTGTATATATTCAATTCAATTCTATCCAAAATAGAGCTGTCAGGTGTGGTATAAAGTATCATAATAGTGTCTTTGCAGTAAGTTAACTCCCTATTTTGTTACATACAGGATCCAGCTGTGTAGTTTTAGGAGCGCAATATTCAATATATTTCCCATATTTTTTCTTGATTCGGAATATGAAAGAAGCCTTCAGTTACTTTAATAAAATATAAGAACTAAATGAATCTCATTTTTACAATTGATTCCTTATTTAAGCATGCTATCGTAAAAAATAAACTCTCACATCCTTATGGTTCTTTGTATTAAGTTTTAATTAGTTCCCCTATATAAGCGCAATAGTTTGCTTAGGATTTTATTTCTATTTTTTAGAGTTAGATTTTGAGGGTTTGATCATAAATCATTGCAGCCAAACCCTCTAAAATAACTCTAAAAATATGGATATCACAGTGGTCGAAAACGTGTATGATTTAAGATTTTACTACCAGAAAAGTGTTAAAAACGATTTCGTGAAGCTAATAATTAAAAAAACTTCCCGAATCCTCTGTCCCCCTCGGCTTTATTCCATACTACCTTGGACAGGCTATCAAATTATAACCTAGTAAGTAGCTATATACCGGCGGGTGGGATGGGGAGAGGGGTTGTTGTTGGTTTTGGGGGGGAATGCGCCATCAGCATTGGGGGGATGGGCACCCCTGCAGGGATCCACCACTGAGTAAAGAAAATAGGAAACTACCTTGGCATTCACAACGTCTTTGCAATTTTTTATGAGGATTTGAGGACTCATTAACTCAGGTCCTACACCTATTATTGAAAATGGGACTAATATAGGTCTTTATTGTCCGTATCCTTTTCAACCAGGTTCTTTGAGCGACTTTGCAGTAACCTTGTCATAAAACAATGAAATAACTCCAAACAGCAAATTGTGTAGGATATTACATTTACTTCATGCATAGTGACTTTTTGACATCGGTTATTCAATACTATTTCTTTGCGTGGAGGTACAGTGTATCTGTGATAATATTATTCGTAAACTAATGCCAGGTTCGATTTGTAGATCTTCTTTTTTAAAGTATCTTCTAAATCTGCTCAAATGAACGCGGTGCCGATAGCATTTTAATGGAAGTAATGATGCCTAATGGTCGTGCAGACACGTTGACTTTTTTCGGGAGAAAATAGAATTTTCCGATCTGTTTTGGACCAAGAGTGTAAAACGCAAAGAACATAAATATTTTGTGTACGTGTTGCGCACATCGATGTAAACTCAAGCAGGTATGAAGCGCTGAAATACCGAGTGATTTTAAACCGAAATATTTTGCAGGTAATAAATCATAGTTGGTAGTTCACTTTTTTGCGGAATAAATCATATTCGTCAATTCTTTCATTTGCAACCAAAATTCACCATTTCATGTCAACCGTTTCAATCACTTATCATGGTGATTATGATCGAACAGTGCTATAATTTATACAAATCTAGATAGCTGGCAAGTGAATCGACTCATAGTCATGTAGATCATATCAATATTATCCGTCACAAAATTCGCTATTGAGAAAACCCGGGAGGGGGCGAAACTTAATTGAAATGTTATTATTTCTTGAGATAACTGACATTGACGAAGCCCAGGGTTATTTTGCTATTTTGAAACATATCGCTCACTTATTGTGGCTTTCACCACTTCTCAAATGATTCAACTTATTAAATATTTAATTCTAAGAAGCTTTAAAAATACTTAGAATAAATTTAAATCACCATTTAATGTATTTTTTATCCATGGAATTTCTGTTTCTTCCTTAAGGTAAACACCGTCCCATCCTTCCATGAGGAAAATGTACTAATAATTTATCATTGAATATTCACATTCTTGTACAAATCTCCCAAGTGCTATTAATAGCTTAGGTCCGATTCAACGTAAGTTCCGCCTTTATTTTGAACAGTTGATATCTGTTGGAGTAAATGTTAAAATTTTGGTCTGTAGCGTCAAAATTGGGCCAAGACCTTTCAGGGCAGCAGTTCCGAGCCATTTACATACATGCGCACTATTTTGGTACCTCATTGTTCCCATGGTGAGGCCAAATCATTCGGACCCTGCGCAGTATGGAAATATGATTGCCGTTCTTCCGCCATCGTTCATTTTTTCGCGTGACCCTATTTATTGGTATCTGGCGGGTGCGGTGGCCAGATCCCTGAGCCCCGGGTACGAGTCCATGCGGTGGAGGAGATTTTTTATTGGAACTTATGTCAATAGATGTACTGAACGCCGTCCGTCGAATGGCATGAGACTGATGAGACCGTTCAGCCCATTGCGCTATTCGCTGAGTGGAGGCCGACGCTGACGACGGATTTCTCGTCTTTCTTCTCCTTTCCTCGAGTTATTCCACCCTGGTCATCAAGGGTTATTTTTTACGGCTTCTGAATTCCTGATTCTCGGTTGTGATGACATTTTGACGTCACATCCACGAAATGCTCAAATACGATGTGGGCATTCTAAAATTTTCGGGAGCTTTGACGTCGCAACAAGAGAATTGCTGTGGTTTGACCGTGTCGAGTCCTAATTGAATTTGGCCCCAGCCAATTCACCTATTCTCTATGACGCATCGATCCCTCACGTCGATCTCTTCCCTAAAAACCAGAACCAGTGCTCGGGAACAGCCATTCCAAGGAACAAGGAAGAAAAAAAAAGCCATCAGCTGGTGATCAAATAGCGCAAACGCTTACAAGATATGACGCATCGGATTCGAGTTTCATTAGATTGTTATGGCCTACGGGTAAAGTGCGTCATATCTTGTAAGAAATAGGGGTTGAATGCCGGCCCTCGTTAAGTCATAGGCGGTTGACAGAAATTGGCGGGGTCAGTTCGTCATCGCTTGGCTTATTCCACGAAGTGTCCCGCCGGGTCACGGGAAGTGGGGATTCCGCCATCTCCTTAACGTCACCGGCGGTGCGGAGTTTGCCAAGATCACGATCCTTCTCGTGTTTCGCCAATAACTCGGGTCGAGTCGGATGGTGAGTTTAATCGATTTAAATTGCTGGAACTGGAAATATCCGGAATGATACCGGCGCAGAGACCGTCTCTTAATCCCATGGGTCGCGATAGTCACTATAAGCGATCGCAATTGGATGTGCGCGAGAATCCTTGACCTTGCCACTCGAAACAAGTGATTCCGCATGTGCGCTGCGGTACCGCCCGAAAATTACCGCGGTTGGCTGTCCAGAACGATCTTTATACGGCGGAATATGCCTTTACTTCCTAGTGCGTCTTAACTGTTATCATTGATGCGTAGGATCGTGCCTTATGAGTTTTTCTTACCATGAAAATACAGCTATCCTTGACGCACTACTCCGAACTCAAAATGAAAGAGCGTTGAAAGAAATTCAACGCGCTTAAGATGGTATCTCCGTAAAAGGGCATACATTTTACTGAATCCATAATTTAGGATCTTGTAGAAAAAACAAGTCCACTGACTGATATAAGTAGAAATGTATTCATACCTTTCTCTGCTATTTTTCTGGCAAAGTGAACTTCAAATTAGGTAAAGATTTTGGGTTCTCCCGGCGAATTATTTGGGTTAAGATTTCTCGGGTTTCATATCGGGTAATGTTGTTGAATACTACCTACGATGGATGAGTCTGGAGTCGAAACGTTGATAGCATTCAACAGCATCGCCTGGTGCGAAACCCGAGAAATCTTTACTCAAAATCACGAGTTAATAATTGCAGCTATTGGAGAAACGCGGCGAATGGGAGATGGGAGATTTCGATGCTAAGGTGATGGTTTTACGACGCCTTACCAACGGAAGGTTTACTTTACGGTTTAGTAAAAGCACTGAGATGGGAAATCTTTAAAAACTGGGGAAAGGGATGCAAAAAAATCGCTGATAATTTTCTGAAGGTATCTACGGTTAACCCTCCCTTGTATTTTAAACATAGTCAGTAAAAGATAGAGTTCCTACTCGTGCCATTTCCCATGAAAAACAGCTTTATCCTTTTGGAAAATTTCTCGAAAAGTTGTGCGGTATAATAAGCGATAATATGGGAACTTAGGAAAGGTGAGATATTTTACTTTTAAATGAAGGCAAACCTTGCATTCTATTTGAGTTAATATCTCGCTCAAAGTTCTTTAAGTGGGTGTAGGAATCTGCGAATTGAGGACTTGAGGGGGATGGTAAGGGAATGGGAAAGGGGGGAAATGGTAAGCTTACCTATTTGACGTCGATTCCTATTGCGAATTATACAGATTTTTAATTTAGCTGGATCATTTCCTACTGGCTTACTTAAGTGGACAAAAATATTAATTGAATGGATCGACAAACAAACAAACGTTTTTCACTACGTTTCCTTATATGGGATGACCAGGGACGTCAACATTTCTAATAAACCTAGAGATGTGAAAGATTAATGTTTCAAATACCGAAGAAAATCATTTGTTTATCGTGGCATTTAAATACTTTGCTTTGATTCATGTGTATATAACTTGCTAAAATGTATAAGAACGACTTGTTTAAAGGTTAAGAACAACTTGTTTAAAAGATCATGCCGGTACATTGCGCTTATTGTTAAGTTATTGGTGTTCAAAGTGATACGTTTTTCGTCAGCAGAAACTGAGTTTTTTCTAATCAAAGCTCTTTCAAACGAAATAAACAACAATTCTATTTTTTAGCTATCAAGAGGAGATGAAATTAATAGCTTTTATGATGCAGTTTCTTATAATGCCATTGGATCTTTGGTTATTGAGTGATTGGGCCTCAAACTCGGGACTTTCACCTTTTTATATGGGCATAATAGCCAGTCTGCGAACTGAACGCTGCCATTATTGAGCTAAATTAGGTAATTGATTACAAGATTACATGATAAGAACGCAGAACGAGTAAACTAAATTTTCAAACGGGAAACTTTGATCAATTTAAATATCAAAATACTTTGGGGCTTTACTCAAAACTTGAGGCGAAAAATCTGTCGCAAAATAGAGAAACAATCAATGCACGGATTCGAAAAGTTATCGGAACATAGTTCGAACAAGGACCTATGCATTATACTTTTTTAAAAGTAGACGTATCATTTATATTTTCTTGTATCGCAATAGATCGACTAAAGTAAATTTTTCCCCTATTCTGGAGGTGCTTTGACTTAACTTAGTCGTGGTAATGCAGGCCATTACTCGACCGAAACATAGGCATTTCCCCAGAATCTCAACAAATGCATTTGCATTTTTCTCATTGCTCATGAAATTGCATTGCACTTAGGTTTTTCGTTATTACATCAAAGTCCTCTGCACTATCGAAGTTCAATGTGATAACAAATATTGGAAAAGAGTAAAAGCATTCTCGTGGAACATTTTATGTTAAAATACGCGGAACGGTGGTAAAAGAGGCCTGAGGTTAATGGAAGCCTCCGAACCTTGGAGCCGGCTGCTGAAGATGAATGCAGTACGACTAGAATGAGGAGGAGAAATTGTGCGCAAGACCGTACCATATTTCAGTGAGGAACAAAAAACTGAAGAGAGAAAGCGAGCAGGGGAAACACACGTGGAGACTAAACGAAATCATTAGAAATAGAATAGACAGCAAATTAGAGGCGAGGGCTCCAAGAGGAAGATCATAAGACAGTGGACTGGGCCATATCCAGAAGGATATCGGAAGGCACACCGTATTGGGGCATAAAGGAGTTGGCCAGTTAATGAGAAGAAATTGGATGGCACAGTGAACCAGTCTCAGGGGTAAAAAAATTTGGCAGGAAAAAAACCTTCTCATGAATAGAGCAAATGCATGGGACCCCTCTCCCATTTTATCTTCATTCCCGCCATCCCCGTTGTCCCCCCCTCCTCTTTATGGTTTTGCGAGGTCCAGAGGAGAGCTTTTGCTCATAATTTACGACATTTTATTTTATATTGTCCAAATTACTTTTTACAATGAAACATAATTTACCTTCTTGCAGCATCATCTGTCAATATTGTCGACGGATGCTTCGAATTTTTATTTTTTTATATATATAAAGCTGCAAAACTGACTGACTGACTGACTGACTCATCAAGACTCCTAGGGCATTTCTAAAGGAGCTAGGTGGGTGAAATTTTCAGGGTAGAGTTGGAATCATGTGTCGAGTTGGGAAAAAAATCGAAAAAGTCAAAAAAGTCGATTAGGCTGCGATTTATTGCAATCGATAGCTTTACATAGGATCATATGGGAAAAATGAAAAATTTTTGTGTGGACCTTTTTTCTTTCGTTCATTAAAATATGAAAAAATTGAACCAAAGACTGATTCTTTCACAAATATGAGGCTGAATGTTTGAAAAATCTTATTATTGCAATCGACTCTTTCCTACCTACCGTAAAACTAATATTTTTAAACTTTTATTTGAGATTTAAGAATTTTTTTCACTTCCGTTGCTATGCATATATTTCTCCATTGTCGCCGGGCCGAGTGTAGATTAGAGGTTTGGAACTCAGCGAGGCGGGGCAGTTTCAGGGGAAGGTAAGATTTATGTGTCGATATTGTGTAAAAGTTAAAAAAATCGATTAGGCTTCGAGTTATTGCAATCGATAGCTTTACATATATGAGTTAGGTATCCTAAGTGCATGTTATTCAGTCTTCTTTATACCATTTTTCGCACTGCTAAGTACTGGGTATGATATCTTCAACTTTTTCCTGGCCTCTACCGTAGCTTTGATGACCATTTTCAACCAACCAAGCATCATGATATTGTAGTTTTCATTGAAAAACATCCATCCATGTAGAAGATTGAAAGATAAAAATTGAATATGAAAATTAGTATATTAAAAATGTCGATTCCGATCGAATTTATATAGAAAAATTCTTTATGTGAGCTCTTATTTAGTATGCTGTACTGAAATGAAATATCTAACGTAGAAGAGCGTCTTATATGTCGTCAAATGAGGTTATGATGATCTTTCAGTGGTTCCACGTTCGTTTCGGTATACTGATCATAGTATTTTGAAAAGTCGTTAATAACCGGATGACATACAATATAAGTTTGTACTAGAACTGTCTGGTATCCATACCTCATGGGGCGCGTATTTCATTTTCGAGAATTATACTTTTCTTTGCTTGCATGCAGCACGCAGACTCGAGAGCTTTCATTGTTTTTTTCCTTTTTTAAAGAGTATCATCATATAACACTTCCCTCCCTGCTTGCAAATTGCAAGCACCCATGTACTCGTTTAAAAATACGAAGACGAAGTCACTTAGTAACGGATTACAACTCCGTTTACAAAGACAGCAAACAATTGGCGTTGGTTCCCCCGTCGTCAATAGTAAAAAATTTCTCCTTGACGGGAAGACGATGGAAAGTGAATGCCACCGTCCGTTTCTGTCAAGCCGGGAAACGACAATCTTAAGTCCGCCCTTAGCCTACTTTCGACAGAGCGTGCCAAGGGGTCCGCATTTTAACGGGTCAACCAACGGACGGAGTTACGTGCCCTAAGTTCTCTCCCTATTCGTTTTCAAGTAGGAATCGATATTCCACCGAAATATCTCCACCACTGCGGAAGTTCGAACCCCGGGATGAGAACCCGGAGCGCAAAGACGCCGTTCCAACATGATCCATACTTGCATATTGACTGTTTCCTATCCATCTCCTGTGTGTAGTTGGTAGTACCTCTCAGTCGATTTTGAAACTCCTATCTCGCGGTCTCCCTGTTCGTCTTTTCCTGCATCCCGCATGCATCTCTCTCTCTCTTGCCGCATTTACTGCTTTCCTGTCATTTATCCAGCTTGCGAGATCATTCCATTCGATTTTCCTGTTTATCTCCTCCTCTCTTATCTATTAACTCATTTTGGAAACCTGTATTTTATCTCTTTACCTTATCCTAACAGCGTTTTCCCGCTTTTTCTTACCAAGGTTGTCGTCTCACGTGTTTTTAATGGTCTTTTCGCCTTTTTTTGTCCCTCCAGTATTTGGTCCAATTTCTGCTTTGAGCATTCATGATTTTTTTTCAATCTATGTTGCGTTTTTCCACGCCACATCGTCACGATATGCAGCTAATTTTGTTGCTTCTGTTGTCTTATGTCTCTATTGTTTTTTTCCTAACTACTCTGCGCTGCAGCCGTTTTCGGACATTGATCTTTCCGACAATGTTAGTCCAGTCTTCACCGTCTTCTACATACGTTCTCCTTCTTCATTTTCTTATCTTTCTAGGATCGTTCTCTGCATCATCCTACCATCTTTTCCATCGCGTTACTCAATAGTCGGCCACCTAGATGTCTTAGGTTGGTGCACCTTTTGGATCATCCTATCTTCAGGAATTCTTTCAACGCGAACTAACCACACTTATCTGTTAATCTTGATTTCTGATACTATATTTGGATGATCGTAGAGTTTCTCCAGTTCTCCCTTTTTCCGAATATTTCACTGTCCGCCTTACCTTGGAGCTCCAAAAATCTTTTCAGCTACATTCATTTCCCACCTCATTAGCAATAAATTCTGTAGCGGCCATGGTCTCTGTTTCTGTAGTCTTTTCACTGTTCAATAAACCTTTGTTTTCAAGCTCCGGCTGAGGTTATGTGACTTGAGCACCTTCAACAGACTCTCCCACCTCTTGTCTCGCCCGTGCACCTATGTGGAGATGCGTGTTCTCTCCTTCCTTCGTCCACCCTCGTGCACCTCAAGTGCAAACTGAAACCGCTCTCGCCCGACCTCCATCCTACTCGACCTCTGTCCCCGCTTTCAGAGGTCGCTCGAGATTTTTGCTTTAGTGTACGCTTCAATAATTGAATTTAGTTCCCTTTATTGGTGAACGAATGCTTGCTCCAAGCATGGGAGCGAGATGTTCACCAATGAGCTTCTGTAACGATATTTCTTAAAATGGCAGGAGCAGTAATTGTGGGCTATTGAGTGCACTTTAAAAGATTTTTTTTAAAGGATTTAGGAAAAATGACTTTGACCATGTTCCATTTAAGTGCATCTGTATTTGAACTGGAGCTCACCGTGCCGGAATCAAAGGAAATGATAAAGGACTTATATTTTAAATTTTTTCCTTCATTGAAGCTTGTTATTCATTGAAGGGGACGGACTCGAAATTTAAACGAAATTTTATGGAAAAATTATTTTTTGAATATTGAACTCGGCGTGCCACCTTGATATTTGTTAGCAACGGTTCTCATAACAAAGGAATGTATTATTTCTCTTTTGCAAGAAATACTATTGAAGAAATGGCGTTTAGAAAGCCAAGATCAGAAAGATGACTAAATTTTCTAATTCCTTGAACTAAGATTTTTTCTAGTCCTCAAAATAAATAAAAGTAATTCCAAAAAGTCTTTGTTTAATAATCATGAACATTTCTGCCAATTTCTGTTACCATCCTGAAAATACCATGCTTTAGGCATATAATGTAACTGAGAAATGCAAACTCAAGCCCTAACAAAATCTCAGTAAGATTTTTATTCATCATTATCTGTGAACGCCACTGATTTATTGCATTTTCAAGGAAACTGCAAAATGATAAAATAATGATAGTATAATACTCAATTATGTAAATTTACTTTCAGTTCGGGTTTCACTGTCGATGCATCAACGTCATGTGACAAGTAGCGATAAATGCGCACGATTCGTTAATGGTTGGTTGAGGGCGGGGAAGCGGAAGAAAGTCGCGGGAGGTGTTGAAGAAGGGGGAAATGTAGGGTTTGGTAACCAATGTGAGGAGGAAAGAAGGGGAGTGAGGAAGGCATTTCTACGGTTTAGTACATAAGAGGAGCGAAAAATTAAGATACATTAAAAAAACACCGCTTTTCCACTGATGAAGGTGAATATATATTCCGATTTGAAATTAAATTTATTCTGTTGAAAAATTACGCGATTTTCATTTCGTCATGTTAAAATTCCTCTCCATTTTGCGAAAATCGTCGGATTACCTAACTGCAAAATGATGCTGACAAAATTGTTGCGTTTCCGTAGCCCGGTAAGTAAATATAAAATGTATCGCATTTATGATTTAACGCAGATGAGTGTATCAGTTAATATTGTTTATATACATTACTTATATGTATTCAATATTTGTATATCACTAGGCCTGATTTTTATTTGTTCGTTTTTTGCCTTTGTAATTCCTAAAATGTGTTCAACTGTAAACAGCTGGTGCTTATGTTTACCACTAATGTTAAAACAATGTCTTGGCAACCCTCTGTTGTTAAATTATCAGTACAAACGGGACTGTTGATTATTGTTTGTTTCATACTCTGTAAATGTTCCAGGGGACAGAATGTTCCAGAACTGAAAGAAATATATGTATGTGTGTAAGTATGGAACTTCAACCTCTTGTTCATGGGACTAAAAGAAATCAGCTCCCCTCTCACCGACTGCACTTTGGCAGTTGCTGCGCATTCAGTTCCATGTGTACACCTTCGTGTGGGCACCGAGTCTTTTCTACGCTGTGGGTGGGTGACAGGGAAGGGGGCAATGGCCTCTCCTCTTCAAAGCCTTTCTACTGCGTACTACACAGGCGATTTACTCCCTCCCCCTTCCCGCAATGCACGGCGGCGGCGCCTCTAAACATTCCCACTCCCCTCCTCCAGCTCCACTCCCCCCCTCCCTCCCTTCCTCCAGCCCCCCTCCCCTTATGGCTCCGTTTCTCCAGATACCGCCGCCGCAGCTGCTCTCCCTTTCGCAGTGGAATTTTCCACTCGCATGTACGAGAGGGGAGGGGAGGGGGAGGTGTATGGCGAGGGGAGGGAGGAGGGGAAGGAGGAAGAGGGGAGGGGGACTGGATGGGAGGGGAGGGGGTCGCATGGATAATAACGGAGAGGAGCTGGAGTTGGTGGGAGGGGGGGCGGGGTTCGGCTCCTGGAATGTGGGTGGGCTGGGTAAGGTGGGAGGTGAAACGTGCACACGCTCTTCAGTGGTCGTGAGAGGTTTTCCTACTTTCCTCCAAATGCGTCCGTAGTGGTCCAGGTCATCATCACCCAGGATGGAGGACAAGAAGAAGCGATCGGTCGGACTGGAACGGGTGATCGGTGACAATTATGTGGACGATTTGGATGTTGGGTCACCTACTATACTGGATGCCATTCTATTTCCTTAAAAAAATTACATATGCTTTATGGGATTGGTTGTTCGCATAAATTTCCCATTTCGGATTTATCCCACAATACATTCCATTAGAGCACCTTCCAACCCACATTCTTTCAACACTGATTCACTCCTAACCTTCTACATGCTAATTTTATTGCAAACACTTCTCAAGTACCCCATTCTCATAGCATTTAACAGATTGTTATTTTATCCAGTCATAACCAGGTGTCGTTGCCATGTAGTAACATCGGGCGGAGAACACTATCGTACACCACGATTTTCACTTCCCTAATCAAACACCGAATGAGAAAGACCAAAGACCATTCAACTTTCATAGACTTTGAAAAAACATTGCACCGGTTCGAATGGAAGACACTTTTTCCTATACTGAAAATGGCTGGAGTAAATTGCAAGAATCACAGAGTGATATGGGGATTGTACATACAAAGAAGAAATGTCAATTGTAAAGTGTGGAAAACACGAGCAAGAAGCTGGAATTAGGAAAGGGGTTGGACAGGAGTGTTCACTATTCAATGTCCCCGCTGTTCAATGCAAACATCCATAAGTGAGTGGAGGAGGTAATCGACAGATCAGAAGAAGGAGTCAGAGGAGTGAGCGTGAATGGGTGAAAAGTACACTTCCTTCCATTTGCGGATGATGTAGCGGTGATTGCCGAAAACAGGGAGGAGCTAACTCGACGTCTATCTCTAATGGAATCTACCCTCAGCATCGGGTACGGCATGAAGATCGATGAGGATAAAACAAAGATCCTAGTAGCAAGCAGGCATAGCATGAAGACTGACATCGTCTTAAATGGGCAGAGGTTAGAGAGTGTAGAGGAATTTACTTATCTCGGAAGCAGGATAACAGCAGATGAACGTAACTTAAAAGACCTAATTTGCTGGATTAACCAGGCTAAGTCAGCCTTCAACCGTAAGGCCAAGTTGTTCACGACGAACAGTACAGACGGGAGGATAAAAAAGAGTTGATAAAAACATTTATCTGGAGGATAAAATCACGAATGAGGTAGGTCTCGAGGAGAACGGAGGAGGTCCATTTCCTGTGAAATACAGTCAGAAAACATCGCAACTCCTGGAGTGGGCACATTCTTAGACATGAAGGACTGTTGCTCACAATACAAGAGGGCTCTGTGGAAGGAAATACGCGAGAGGCATACCTAGTATGGAGTTCATCGATCTATCCGTGGAGGGTCTAGGCTGCCACTCGTACGCGGAGCTTAAGAGGTTGGAAGGAGACCGCTATGCTTGGAGGACTGCTGCAAATCAACCTTCGGGTTGAATTCTAATGAAGAAGAAGACAAACACTCATCCCCAGATATGCTCCACATGCTATTAACGATTTTCCAATCGACATTCACACGCCTTAAAATTTCTTCACCTATCCTTCCGCCTTTCGCAAACATTCTGCCAAGATTAACAAAATCGTCCACTTGTTCAATTATTTCATCGTTTACTCTCATCATACAATCATTTTCACCTGACGCCGGGAAATGAGTGAAACTAAGGTTGCAAGAACTGGGGACACGGTTGAACCTCTGTGCGCGACAGAAAATCATGTAAAATCTTTTTGAGTGTCGCACCACTCAATTAAATATTTTTCCTATTTAGGTTTTGCATTCTATAATACTGAAGTGAAAATACTGCCATTATCATTTCAATTCCAATGTAGGTCCACTGCCACCCTCCGTTATTACCTATCCATTGAAAGCCATATTCCATTCGCACCGATTGTAAGTGGCCCTCCCTCGACACTTCTCGTCCCTTATAACAGTCGTAAGTGGACTCAGTTTTTCGGCTGGTTATATGAAGCACCGTCCTAATTAAAACTTCAATTACAAAACAAACTCATCTCCGAGGTGAGATTGGAGTCACCGACCTTAGGGTTGCCGACGCGTCATTTCCTGTTCGCCCCCATTTCTTTCAACTCATTTAACCTCCTTCTTACATACTAAAATATTCCTAAAAATTACACTATCTCAGAATGCGCCAAATCCAAATTACCTTATTTCTGTTGAAAACTATTTCAAGCTAACCTTGCATCTTCCACTCATCTGTTAATCTGCAAGTATTATTGATTTGTCGAATTAGCCTTTTATATCCTCATTCAACTATTCCCTGAGGAGGCTGCTTTTCTTCAATTATTATCCTATTCAATACCCTATGACTGCTACCCAAGGGGATTAATGTGGATCAAGGCCAGAGAAATGTGCGATTACATTTGTAGCAATCTGACGGATTCATTGATCCCCGTCTACTAATTTCCTTTCACCTTCATGCAAGCAGAAGAGGGAGCTTTAAATCGAATGTTAAATAGCGCGATTTGATTGTGACGTTTGGATTAGCTGTGAATAAACTGTTTCAACACGTTTAGCGAAAACAATTGATATTTTGTGTGTGTTGGTCGAATGGAGAGCGAGGTTTTCTTATTATGGAGGGGGCCAGGGTAGAGATTTTCTTGGAAAGATGGTTAGCGAGGGATTTATAAAGATTCATGTGTAGTCCAAAGAGCAGGCAGGTTCTATTAGTACGAAAAACTCGAGTTTGTTTCTTTCATTTCACATTTTTCCGCCTTCTTTTGACACGATAGTGTGATATAAGCATGAAAATATACTCTTCTTGTCATTTTCAAGCTCATTGGACTTGAAAATACATATTAGTTCTATTCTCACGCATGATCTTCTATTCTCCATCGGCTTCTTTCACATTCTCTCATAAAGTCATACAATTTACAATTCTACGACTTACGAGAATCGACCACAGGGGTTAGACATAAATTTGAATCTCCTGAGAGCTAGAATGTAAGAATCTGTACCTCTCATTCTGAGAAGGAAATATTTGAAAGATTAATATTTCTTAATTTACTCCAGAACCACTTTCAAATGGTTTTTTCATAAAACTTTTTAAAACGAAGGAAATTATTGAAGTTTCTCGGGAATTTTTTCACTATGCTTGGAATTACTACCGACCGAGGAGGTAATTCACGGCATTATGTGAATTAGCATTATTTTGAAAGTAGTGATTGACTCGCTGCAAGGAGCAAGCGATGAGACTAGCGTGGAAGTCCGTATAATATACTGGAAATAGTTTATGACACTGGCAGTAGACGAGTTTGGGACTTGGTCTACGGAACTTTGGAAAATACTGTGAAACTGGGGAAGAAAGTTGTTAATTGAAGAGGGCTAGTAAGATAGCATTTCCAATCGCTGTAAACACAAACGGTTCGAGAACTGGGATTACTTACCACTACCTTTCGTCCCGTTTCAACTCGTCTCATTATTAGACCGCAAGATAGGGCGCTAGGTAAAGTAATGGGTGATTTCAACCTCTAGTCATGCGTATATGTGCCTCGTGCATTTTTCGCGAAGTAGTTTGGTTCCCCTATCTCTCTTTCTCTCTCTTCTCTCCCACGTTGCCTCCCTCTCTTCCCCGCCGTCCTTTTCACCTTGCCCCCTCCACTTTCACCTCCCCTCCTTGCAACGCATATCTGCGCCAGTAATTGTTGCGGCTATAAGTTCTCGAAGAAATCGGTGTCTGTGTAAAATGGAGCCTCTCAGAGAGTCGGAGAAGGACGGATACGCCACATACCTTCCTACATGAAAGCAACGAAGGCGTATTCTAAAAAGGCCTCGCGATTTGGATCACTGATTGCCTTTTGTGAACACTTGCGTAGGTTGGTACACAAATGAACCCGAGGCGAAGGATATTATGCTTTTCTACGACCTGAACTACTTCCGAACACTTACTCTGTTGATAACGGAATTTAGAAAGCTTATCGATTGATTTAAGAGCGGCATTTGAAATTTTTTCCCCCTCCCGCTCGGTCGAGACGGCTTCTGCCCCAAGAAGGAAAGCAACTGTCATGGGGAAGAAAATAGATGGAGTGTCTCCGACGGAGAGCTTGCGAAAAGCGAACACCAAGACATCTCTGCATTAACATTACCTCCGTATCCATCTCGTCCGAACAAGGTCTTTCTTTGGCACAATTTTTTTCTATCGGGCACCATGAAAGACTGTCGCCAGAAACGATTGCAGGGAAAACTATATCCTTCGCATTGTCACATTTATTTTTAGCTTATAAAGGGTATAATTAAAACAGTCATCCTTATAGAACTATCCCTGAGGTTCAAATTTGTTCGTCTGTGACTACCCAGAAAGGGAATGACGTATTGGGTATGCAGGCTTGTGTGTAATTTTCTCTATAATCACATTTTAATGTTAAAGAAGCATTAAACCACATTTCATTCATGCTCACGTCCAATTCTAGTTGTGGACGTATATGCAATTTTTGCTAAACATATGTGCGCAACTGTGACAGCCTCACACGAAAAGCGTGAGTCATCTTTGAGCCCAAAAAAAATTCCGGGCCATCTCCTGAAATGGCAACATGAGAATTTATCAAAATTCGAGACGGACTATTTTATTTATCAGTTTAACCTTCAAGGTGTCTCTCACATGAAATGAGACTGAGGCCATAAAATCGTCCGACTTAAAATATATTCAAATATACTTAAAATGAATAACACTCTATCTTCTTGACTTGGTGTTATTCCATAGTTAAGCAATTGTCTGAACAAACTTTTACTATACCTTAGGGCAAAAGACTAACAAACTTAAACAAGTAAAAGTAAACAAACGTTTGCATTACCACAGAACAAACCATGTCTTTAGCCTTCAGTAATGTGGTGGTATTTCATTGTTTAATAGTTTATCAAACAAGATTTCACAGTACGACAGAATATACTTAACATTCTCTTAAGTATACCCCTTTGGCATCAATACACTGCTTCCATCAGTTCTATCATTGGTCAATGTTTTTTTCAAGTTCTTTTTTGAATCACCTTAGGAGAACTCGTCACGAGGGCTGAAACCTCATCGGGAACTAAATGAAGTTCGGGGGTGCCAAGTCTAAGCTGCGAGGGAAATGGAGCAGCATCACTGTGTTCTCCTCAAACTATAAAATAAACCAAATTTTCAGTATAAAATAACAATTTTAGAGTCCTATGCTTACATTTCGGTCTTCCAGGAGACTATCGACTGGGAGCTTTGGAACTCGTAGTCACGTGCTTCTTGCCCGAGGATAAAAGTCGGACTAGCCATTGGGTAGCATAAGTGTAGCTAGCCTTGAAATGTAGCCAAAGTGTAACTAGACTTGAAATTTAAATCCGAATCCAAACAATATGAGAAATGATAGCTTTTGTCTTCGTTTCGGAAACGGCTTATAGTTGGTTCCGGTGTCGTTTCACATCCGTCGTGGATTCAAGACCCCAACCCTCCCCCCTCCCCCCTCCCCTTCAGGGAGTGCATTCTTAATCATCACTCTCGTGTCCGTGTGGGGTCCATCTCATTTTTTGGATCGCCTTTCTATTCCTCGTCGGACTTCGTTCCTTGTTTGCGTTGAAACGTACTCGTTTCTCGGCCTCTTCCCTCGAGTTAATTCGCTAAAGTCATCTCATGTCTCTTTTCCGCGAAGTGCTGTGCTTAAGAAGACGCCTTTTAAAGAAATTCCCTCTTGGTGTTAGGGCCTCAATTTTTGGCCGCCATCCACGGTTCTCCGTAGTTGAGCAGGTGAGTGTTCACTCGCCCGCTTTCTTGCGCAACTTCGGGCGTTGCCCTTTCACGAAGAAGGACGAGCAAGTCACACTCTCTTGAGCTCGTCTACAGTCGATTAGCACTTCTTTCCTTCCTCCGGCGAATGAAGTTTTGCCAGCCAAACCGGTGAAATCGACTCTGGAGAATTTCCGGCCACACGATAATCACTGCATTGGAGCTTATCTAGGTCAGTACGTGGTCATACCTTGGATTTTAATGCTGCAAATATCCTCCGTCCAGGATTTAAGTGCTACATGGAATGAGTCTGCCCCTGAAAAGTTGAATAATTTAATGCTCGTAAAACACATGTGAAAGAATATTTTGATAACCCTCACAGTGGGATAGAATGTATGCATTCAAGAACTCGTGTCTAGTATTAAGTACTTACTTCAATCAATCAATTTTACAGCGTTTTCAAAGGTATATGCAATATATGCAATGATATGAGTACATTGCTGTTTTAATTTGAACATTGGGAGAATAAAAAAAGGTACTAGGGATAAAATATTAGATGTAGACGACCAAGGTGTGCCAGAAAATCATTTGAAAAAGCATGCCTGTAATTATCGATGCCAACCATTTCCTTCATAATGACAAGCATTTTTCGCTTAGATAGACAAAACTTCTTATGGCACTAGAGGTCAACTATCTATGAATAATCTTTGAGTGAGCTGAAACAGGAAAAGAGTATTTTTCAGTTCCAAATATATAGTTTGATCGTTTTTCCTTGGAAAAAGCTCTAGTGTAGTTTCAGGGATAAACTCAATTTAAAGACGTCTTTAATTTAGAACAATATTGTCTTCACAAAAGAGCGGATATCTATGCGAGTTTGAATTATTTCTCCCTCATTTAGAAGATACAGCCCAGATTTATCGGGATGGCGTCCCCCCCCCCCCCC
Organism: Ceriagrion tenellum; assembly: GCA_963169105.1. NCBI lineage: Eukaryota > Metazoa > Arthropoda > Insecta > Odonata > Coenagrionidae > Ceriagrion > Ceriagrion tenellum. The sequence goes on from OY720633.1 coordinate 5,411,838, forward strand.
CACAATGTGCTGCGAAATCCAGTGATGTGCAGAAATGATTTTTCGGCGTATAATCAACATCACGACCAACGTTAAACCATACTCTTCGCCGATATAATGTTTTTAATTCTATTGTCAATGAAATGACGATCCGTTTTCATTAACAACTTTGTCGTCATCGCCATCACTAGGTAGGAGTGGGGGTGGGAGTGGGAGCGGCGAGGTCTTGTTCCCACACTCGTTTTCCAATTCCCACTCTCGGTTGGGAGTTGGGAGGGATGGAAGGGGGAGGGGTTGGGTGAACGAGGGGGTGGATGGGGGTGGGAAAGTGGGTTGCGGGGATTTTCCACCGAGTCAGAGAGGTGGGAGGAGGGGAGTTGGGTAGGCTTTGGAGGCGGGGGGAGGAGGGGGGGGAGTCTGTCCCTCGTCTACATGTTAGTGTATTTTCATTTTCCGGGGTTGGAACATTTAATTGTAAGAAATCATTCCACGTATATCAATTCTGCCCATTTAAAATGCACTTGTCGCAAATACACGGATAGAGCCACATGTGTAAACAACAAAATTGAAAAACAAAACAATGCGAAGATGAAATTGAGATGCTCACCATGCTTATGCTGGTTATTGCTTAGATTTACTTATAATTTTCGAAAAGATGCATTGTGGCCAAATTGGTGAAGTTTTTGGGCAATGGAGAAAAGAGATGAATATTGTGTATTTATTTGGGAGGAGAGATGGAAGAGGAGCAAACGTTTGCTTGGTGATAATCTGGGCATGGAATAAGCTTTTGGTAGAGCGAGAGATGACTCCCATAGTGAAGATTGAAGTAAGTTCGGGACTGTCAATTTAAGAATTTAAGTTTTTAAAAATGAATTTCAAGTCGTTAAATCAATGATAGAAGAGATTAAAGATGGAAAGAAAGGGTAGTGTGGCGCCCATGGACGTGTTGCGGAAATTTTGGAACTCTCTCTTCTTTGATTTTACCTAGCTCCCAAATGCAGATCTGAATTTCAGTAACCAAAATATGTCTTTTAAATCTATAAACTAAATTTTCAACATCTTTAGAAAATGGATCATTGGAATTGAAAAGTGAGTAGGTACATTTTACATTAATGGCTCTATGAGATGGAAACACATTAGCTTTCTTACATTTAAGTAGGAAAATTTAGTCAAGTTCTGGTTATATAGTTTATTTTATAGATTTAAAAGACATATTTTGGTTACTGAAATTAAGATCTGTATTTGGGAGCTAGGTAAAATCAAAGAAAAATTGCAGAATAGAAAGCATCATTTTCGTCATTAATTCCAAATAGTGTTTTCAATTCTTTTATTAAACACCAAGAAAGGTTTTATGAACAATATTTAAATCAAGTCAAAGAAAGACACATAAAAAAGTTTCAAAAACTAACCAAAAAATTCTCTTTTCTGCTGTTTAGGACCTTAGGGCTTGCTCATTTATCTGAGGCACTTGCGATCGCTCACAAAGTCCAATAGTGAAAAAATGTCGCCCCTTCAGGATTTAGGATATAATTTACGTGAGAAACTGACCCAGACTTTAACCCGAGAACATACGTTCGGAGGTAAGCGCTCCCGTCCATTTGCCTCAAAGGCCAACTCCATGGCACATTTTTTTTCAAATTGCTGCCTAGTACGTTATTATTTTGGCAATAACCACTCCATGATCGAAGGGATATAGTTTGTTTATTTTTGTTTATGGTATTGCATGTTCTTGGTTTACTGCCACAGGAATTTTTAATGGAGTAGATGTTAGATTTATCAGTTTATTTGCCTGAAAACACATTTCAGCGTTCATGTGTTGTATTTTTTCCTGGCTCACGAATGCAGAAGTTTTCTTAATTTGGTTCCTTCTTGACGGCGCCAGTCTGGTTCCTTATTTTATTTGTGAGCTAGGGTCTTACTTGGCCTCGAGTGACTTATTTTAATCGGACGAGACCTTATAATTGCCTCGAAGTCGAAGGTTGGCTTAGGGCTGAAATTGGGGCAAGCATTATGAATAAAAAGTGCGTCCTGAGAATGTGCGTCACTCCCAATGAAATCATTTGTGTGTGACGTTATTCATGGTGGGAAAGAAACCAGTTGAGTTGGGTTCCTTGAAAGACTGACTCGAGATAGTTGCTATGAGGATAAATTTTGATTCTATATCTGTATGAGGAGTTTAAGGAAAAAGGAAAGTTTTGAAAACTCAAAGGGTGAGCCTCAGGCTGAAGTCTCAAGTTTGACTATTTCTTGTCTCATTTGTTCACGATAGCTTGACACCAGTTGTACAGAAAAAGAAACTTTCAACTAGAATACTGACTTTTGGCCAATTTTAATTGTGCTTGACGCTAGAATATTGCTAAAAAGGAGCGTTTGGTCATATATCATGAAATGAGAAGAACAATAATGGCAATAACAACTTTATACATTGGAAAACGAAAAGTACTATTTATTCGAATGGCAATTTACAGGGGAATCCGAGATGGATTGGTATTACATTTTAATCGATTAGTCTTGTGTGAAAATTTTGCTCGGGATTGATTTGGTAATGGTTGTAATATTTCTACAAGTTGTAAATGTGAAGTCCATGAATACTACGGCTTTTTGAAATACGAAAGAATTATTGCATGATGGACTGTGCGTGGAAAAGAATGTATCATAATTTTGAGAAATTGTTGTGAATATAGTTCTCACTGTTACTACGTTTATATTAGTTACTTTTCGTTAACTAGTGAATATTCATATTTGACTATGTACATTTTGAGAGTGTTTGTATGTTTTTCGCTACATTTGTGTTGGAAATGCCAATGGCTACAAATTTGGTCAATTCTTTCTTATGGATGCATTTCAATGATAATAAAAATCATAAGCATATCAGCTTTTTTCAGTCATCGTTATCCCATACACATTCTCTTTGATCGTCTCTTTAACGGACCTAGCGTAGAACGTCCTCTTGCCCTTAAAAGTTTTCCACCTTCTTTAAAAATTTTCGCAGACCCACTAAGGACTTACTTCTGAGGTTGTGCGACTCCCAGGTTGTGAATTGCAGAATGAGGCAAAGCAAACTTAATTGCACAATCGTGAAAAATATGCGTTGCTAAATAATGAAAATTTGTTTGATTGCAGAGGAAGGACATATTAGAAGTTAAAACTGAAGTTGAATGCAAAACGAGTGAAACCTCACGTCAGGAACATCGCTTTAGACCAGAAACTTGGATTGAATGAACCAGTATTTGCTCGAGGGACATTGAAAAATGAAGTTTCATTTCGTGATAATGCCGCAGTGGCGCTGCTATAGTTTTCCTACTTTGAACGCTAGGTTTTTAGACGTACCTTATGTTGCTGCAATCTCGACCTAAAGTAAGTGTGTTTACGTTTTGTTTTGACTGTTTGAAATTTATCGCACAGTAAAAGACCCAGACGATTAAGAAAAACGCTCCGTTATCCGATTTCTGTTTGCATAAACGTCAAACCCACTGAAATACATTGGGAGGTTTTCGCCGAGGGCTGTGGAAGTGAACGCACTCTAGTGCTCTAAGACAGATAAGAGCCCTGTAATTCAAAACAACTGACGTAGAATGCCTAGTAATGAAATCATGCTTGCACATGACAGTGCTATGCCTCATGCCACTCTAAGACTCTGTAATCACTGATGGGAGCAAATCGACCGTTCACCATTCCTCTCACCGAGTGGCCGACTGTTTCCTAAATTGAAGCTCTCTGCTGTCCGCCAGTTCTATGGCAATAATTATGCGTTACGTACAAATCCGCCGTGCAGCAATATTTGTCACTTTTAGAGACACCATTTTTCGAAAGAGTGAACACACTGCTCTCTAAATATGACAAGAGCCTCAAAAGCGGCGGATGTCGTAAACTATGAAAAATAATTCAAAATTTGCTCATTTATGTATATCAAAATTCAAACCAAATACCTTGTCAGAAGTTTTTATGTATAAATGTTCACAATCAGTTCTTGATGCTTTGAAGCGCCTTGTATTTATTGATTTACTGGTCGAAATAGAATTCCAATATCTAATTCGGTTGATGGGCTGCTGACCTTCTTGGGCCTCAGTTATCCTCATCGATCCACCTGATTTGACACGAAGTCGTTAATCTCGGCCTCTAGACATTAGAGCTATTTTTAAAATGTTCGGGCGAAAATCTGAAAATTTCATCATTAAAAAAAAGTCCAGCGAAACCGGTTGAATAACACTTCGGCGTCAGTAACCTGACCTCCCTCTCTCTATCTTGTAGCAACTGCTCTCTCTCCCCCCCCTCATTTCCCCTCCCCTCGTTCGTGGACCCACACCCCTCACCCCATGGAGGGGACCTTGCGCGTTTTCCAATGTCCGCCTCTCGGGCATTGCGCTTACAAAGAGCCTCAGGCGAACAGGGACGGGGAAATGGGTTTTCCTTGACACGGCGAGCCTCAGCTTAGTTGTATCACCTCGTCGCGTCGAATGCCCTCTTGTTGTTGTCGTGTGAAAGGCCCCGACTCCATTCATGCCTTCGCCGACAAGCAGTGCGGCTATTCTTTAGCCAAGCATTTAAGGTAGTCCGAGCGAGGTAGTTCCCTAGTCATAATAGAGACCATATTCGAATTATACGTTGTAATTTCACCAGCTCTAGGACACATGAATTAAATATTGCATTGTTAATGATGCATTAATATAGTTTTATTTGACAGAAATGTTAAGTAATTAAATAAAAATATCAACATAAGTCTTCAGTTTGTTTCTTTTTTTCGCGCAGCATGTTTGAAACTCCTTCGAAACGGAAGGTTTTTTGTGATACCCAAGAATCTATTGCGGTGACAATATGATTAATTTTCAAAAATAGTTGAGAAAACATACAAACTACACGCTGTTGGTTGTTTTACGACACCTAAGTGTTAGAGATTCCTCATTTTGTAAATAATGTCTCTCTGGAGTGCATACACGTACCATTTCCCATGTAAAAGGGCTGGTATTTTTATGCAAATATCTCGGGAACTAATGGTGTAAGGGGTTGAATTTTTGGTGTCATTAAAAGGGTGAGATATTTTTCTTTAAATGAGAAAAAATTCATTATTTCTACGTAAAATGATATTCAGCTCAAACTACCTTGAAGCCAATACAGATCAACAGTCGAGAAATGTGTTAAGGAAGCCTCAGTTATTATTAGTGGAAGAAGACAAGAAGGCGCAATATCCGTCAAACTTTGGTGGCAAAAACTGGCACCAGTGGAATTGTTGTCGAGGGAGCAGGAGCACCAGCGATTTAAGGAGCAAGAAAGATGCTGAAAAGATAATGGCCCAAGCAATGAGGGCATTCTGCCTGAGGAGAAGTCTATTGCCAGCTGGTAACACAAGCTGGGAAGTAAGTAAGCACTTAATCGAAACATTATTATTATTCGGAGCATGCTCTTGTATACAATAACAGAAACAATAACAGGAACAGAGAAAAGAGATTGGTAGCAGTAGATATGTTGTATATCCAAAGAATGAAGAAGATTAAATGGGCGAAAAGATTCAAAAAGACGCCCAAAGATTAGCTGAAGAGAAAAGAAGCATAATGAAATCCGTACGAAGAAGGAGAGACAAGATTATTGGACTCATTATGTGGTAAAGCTGCCTGATGAGTACGTTACCGGAAGGAGAAATAAATGAGAATAATTATAGGGGAAGACCAAGAATGGAATACGGCCAAGCAAATCATGAAGAGCGTCATAGGAAATAGTTATAAAGGTGTGAAGAGGTTGGTAGAGTGGATAGCCACTGCAAACCAATCTTCGGATTGATGGCAACTGATGATAATTCGAGATCTACGTCAGTCTAACAAAACAACAGAACTGTCTCATTATAATGCCATATATTACAGAATCTAGGATCGTTTCCGCTTGAGTTTTCGTAATCTAGATAGCAACCAAATCTATTTTTTGATCCGGGTCCGGATAGTTACAAAATAACTCTTTAGATCTCTCGGTGTTGCCGCTTGACAAAGAACAAAATATGTAAGTCGAAGCGGGGCATTTTTCGGGGATTTTCGCCCTGTGGGCGGGCGGGTGGGTGGTTTGAGTGATGCGTCCAAAATCATCCCGTTGGGTGCAGCTCCCATCGCTCCCATTTGAAGCAATTGTTGATTTTTGCAATTTTTATATATTTTATGCTAAGCAAACTGACGGTACACTTTGAAAGTCGGTGAATAAAAAGCAAAAATAAGAAATTATTACCGTCACAGGATTAGTCGAGTAAACTCTTGGGATGCTAAAGAAACAAACTTAATGGACAGTCTGAGACTTAATGTTGCTAGGGACGCAATTGCAGGATGTTGACTGCATATCTTAATAATGTTTCAAGTTAGTCGAAAGAAAGTCAACGACCACGTATTATTTAAGAACATCTATTTTTGCGGTGGAACTCATTATGCTAGCAGTAGTGGAAGTAAAAGTAGAATTATATTTCTAAAAACTTCCTTTAATTGATGCAGGATATGAGTTGAGTTTTCGGCGCAGTATTTGAAGTTTAGATGTAAATTCTCTTTAAAGCAGGTATCTACCATTGCAGTACATGTCTGCCTCTGGTAAAAGATGATGCCTAGAACTTTAACTTTTCTTTGCGATACGTAGATTCTTCGATTTTATTTTTAGAGAATGCCCCGATATTTACAGCACTTATTCGGAAATATTCTGTTCTGTGACATTTCGACTAGTGGTATCAATATCTCTAACGATTATTCAATATTTGCAGCTGCTGTTCAGTCATGTCTACCAAATTTGGAAGCTTATTGATCCTCGTCAAGAAAAAAAATCAAGTTAATTCAGACGACTTTGGAGAATATCAGGACGCAGATCATCGTTCGTCTGGGAGAGATCTTTTATTGCGAGCGAAAGCGGAGAAAATTGGCTGTTATAGAAAATCTATAGGCAAAGCGGAAATCGTTGGTCGATCGAGCGCAATGAAATCAATGGAAGCCAATTTAAAACTCCGTGACTTTATTCTCGCTTACATTTTTTTCAACGCTTTGCTTATAGATTCTCTATCACCTATGACCTTTAAGTTAGTTTGAGCGATATCTTCCCTTGTCATAATAGAGGCTATATTCCAATTTTACTGTTTGATTTATGTGGCCGTAAGAAGTATCAAGTAAATAGTGTCATATTAAGGACGCAAAATATCTATTGCTTGACTGGAAATTCTCATTAATTACCCGAATATGCATACATGAGTCTTTAATTTAGTTATTTTTTACGCCGTGCGCTGAAAACAACTTTACAACCGAAGATTTCTGTGCAATTCTGTAAAAATTATTGCGGTAATTAAATGACTTAATTTAAAAGTAGTTGATATTTGGGTTCTCTGTAAAAATCTGGTTCAACAATTAATAGGATTGAAAGCATTGACCATTGGAAAGACAGCCCATAAGCTATCGAAACCTGGTATTAGAGGAGGGTATTGAAGATAAAAAAGGACGGATAAATAAGAAATGAAAAATTTTACAGAAGAGCAGAAAGATGCGAAAGATACATATGAAACACTAATCAAGAAAGAAGAACCAGAAGGATTCGACGCACATTGGGGCACAATAGACTTGCGAAATACATTATTGAAGGAAAAATAAGGGGGAAAGTCCACAGACAAAGACCTAGGAATAAATGCTTAGACCACATAAGGAGGAACGTATTTAAGATGAGCTTCGAGGGAGTAAGGGACCTAGTACATATTTGATTGGAAAGGAATAGAGGGGTGCGGTCAACCAATCTTGGGATTGAACGACCGATGAATGAACACACTAGTATTTCTGACGAGGTATAGACGTTGGAAATTCCTAATTTTTTAAATTATCTCCCTGTAGGACATAAACTCACCGGCATACTTTTGAGCATATTCTTCAAAAATATACCAAAAATTTACCATGGAAAATGTCCGTTTTGGCTGGTATATTTTCGAAGAATATTCTCTAAAGTATGGTGATGCATTGGTTATATGTTTTTAATCTTTGAGAAGTGGAGATATTTTTCTTTAAAGTGAGACCTAGTTCGTTGAATTCTATGTAAAATAATGTCTGACTCAAACTACTTTAATCCTGGCATTAACTTGTGAAGAATCTGGTAACCCTTGTTGAAGAGGACAGCTTTGACATTGCGCTGTTAAGAATGATTTTGACGTTGAATCTTCTCCTCTCAAACATATCATTGTGTTAAGTGACAATTCATCAATAATATAACTCTTTGGAAGCCAAAGTAAATGCTTTTTTCAGTCAAATGATGATCAATGGAAAGAGAGAGTAATACAATGCATTGTAGAGGAATTTTGTTCACGGCAGTGCATTACGTTTCAGACAATTTTTCTCTGGAACTGAAATATCGACGCTTTGTTTAGTAAATCATCAACGCTAAAGTGGCATAAGGAGTAATCGTTTGTTATGTACTTTGATTTCTTCTACTTGACTATGAATTGCGTTTTTCTATTCACATGCGTGACACTTTGGCGTGAACGGAGGAGATTTTATGACTTTAAGGCCGGGGTCATCAATTTTGGATCCATGGAAGGTGAAAAATCTGACGAAGTGAGGCACTTAAAGTTTTCTAGTAATGTGACCATTTTACTTCTTTTTTTCAGCTTCAGAAATAGTCATTACTCAAGTATACCTAATATGGAGCTATTTTTTGTATAATGCTTGTTATTTATTATTTATTTTACATACTTTTTGTTACAGATTACATTACAATAAAAAAGTTACAAACAAAAGAAGTGAAATTATATGCGGGTAACAAACGCTCGGTTCGACCTAAGATGTAGGCTCATCAGACGATACTCTTCTGACATAAGAACGCTCAATTCACGTAAGAACTATACGAAATTATGTGATCACCAACATGAGACTGCTAAAGTTCTAACTTCAAAGTTATGAAATATTTTGGCATATATTTGCTATGTAAACCCAGCAATCATAATACAAATTATTCATTTAGATACAAATTTTGTTGCCATTAATTCATAACCACTAGTTTACTATCTCATAGAAGAAAGGCGTTTTACCGTGATAAGTTATCGCACAAAATTTATGAAGTAATTTTATTTATGTGCTTTGGAAAGTAATTTTTGCTTTGTTTCCTCATGGATACTATATTTTTATTCTAGGTGCAAAAATTTGCATCCTTGTTTCAACCATAGCTGTTGAATTCTGCAGAATTTAACTCCAAGTACTTAATACTCCTTTGTTAAAATCCCGTCACTTATGGTACGTTCTTTTGAGAATCTTTACGCAATTCCTGAAATAATTTTTTGTCACTATTACGGATCTCACAATATTATGCAAAAAAATAAGTATATGTGTATTGAAGGAAGAAATGAAGACATTGTGCTAGAGGATAGCAATGGAATAGTAGAGGCCACTCATTCATGTGACTATTTGGGCATAAAAATACACAAAAGTGGAAGGAGCACAGAAACGAGTAAAGATAGGATGAATAATGGTAAAGCAACAATTAAAATGTTAAATTCAATACTATGGAGCAAAGATATACCAAATAGAAATAAAAGATAGATATACAACACCAAATAAATGTGAGTGATGAAAAGAAACTTGTAGCTACAGAAATGGACTTCCTCAGAAGGGCAGACGGAAAATCCAGGCGTGATAGAGTAATAAATAAGAGAATTCGAGAAATAATGAAAATGACAACAACCATCCTGGACGAAATCAAGTCAAAACAACTGCTGTGGTACTGGCGTGTTCAGAGGATGCTCAAAGAAAGACTGCCTCGCACCATCATGGATTGGAAACCGTATGAAAGGAGAAAGAAAGGAAGACCACTTAACTCATGGAGAAGCGGAATAGAGGCCTGGAAATTGGATGCCGTAAAGTGCAAGCAAGCGCTCAAAAGACGGATATATATAGATAGATAGATAGATAGATAGATAGATATTTTTATTTGTCTAAGGATCACATTTTAAACATGGATATAAGACACGTCAATCAAAGAAATGTACACACACAGTACTTACAAAATAAAATCCAATTAAGTTATTACAATCATTTAAGTATTCATATATAATAATTATATTGAATTTACTGGTCACAGAGGATATGTTTTTACATATATAGGACCCGTCAAGATATTGAGGAAAAAAAAAATAAATAAATAAAATTCACATATGACAAAAGTAACACAGTAAAATTACAAGGTAAGTACATTAAAAAAATTACATTTACATAAAACATTGATGGACTGAAAACATGGTATGCAGCATAGATTAAGGTCCAAAAGACTCTTCCAAAAAGTCTTGTACGTTGTAGTAGACCTTCTTTAGCAGAAAGTCTTTAAGTTTTCTTTTAAAGGATGCTTTAGAAGTGGAGTTTTTAATAACATAAGGTAAATGATTAAAAACTTTAATGGGTACATGAAAGGGACTCCTATTATATATTGATGTAGTGTGATGAAGCATGTGCACATCCACTCTCTGCCGAGTGTTATGCCCATCTATTTGGGCATTTGTAGTGAATTCACTCTCATTATCTAAAATGTAAATGCATAGGTGATAAATGTACAAGCTTGGCAGCGTTAGGATGTTTAACTCTTTAAAGTGAGGTTTACAGGATTTTCGTGACGGTATTTTAACTATGTATCTAATACCTCTCTTTTGCATCACAAAAACCTTTTGAAAACCTGGAGAGGATCCCCAGAAAATAATGCCATAAGTAAGACGTGACTGGAAGATACCAAAATATGCCATTTTTCGTACTTCTAAGTTAACAATGTTGGCAAGATTTCTCAAAACATAACCACATTTGGCAAGTTTAAGGCATAATTGATTTATATGGATCTCCCAAGTCAAAGACTCATCAATTAATAATCCTAAGAACTTTGCACTAGTAACTCTTTCAACAGATTTCCCATTTAGGTGAAGATCTAAATGTGGGACTTCTCTCTGCCTGTGGAATTGAATAAAGTTGGTTTTTTGTATATTAATGGATAGTTTGTTCCTTCTGAACCATTTTATATTCATTTCCTCATTTCATATATATATTTCATATATACATTTCATATATATATATATATATATATATATATATATATATATATATATATATATATTTATTTATTTATTGTGACGGCTCGAGGTAGGGTTGATCGAGCGTTGGTCCGAGGTGTTTGTGTAATTGAGTGCATTTGCCTGGTGGAACGGTGTTTCCGAGTGAGTGTCAAGGTGAATCCTGACCCGTGTGGTGCCCTCAGTTAACTAGGGCTACCTAGGGGCCCACTTTATCCCCGGTCTCAGTGTAGTAACCCCCTCTCACCATAAACCCTCCTTCGACGGGTGACTACCCCTCCCGAGAGACATAAAAAGGCCTGGTGAATGTGCTTCGCGAGCCAACGGCCATACCACGTTGAAAACACCGGTTCTCGTCCGATCACCGAAGTTAAGCAACGTCGGGCCCGGATAGTACTTGGATGGGTGTGCTTCGCGAGGGAGAAAACCACAGAGAGACAGACAGTGGAAATCAGGAGGAGAAAGATTGCCGGAAGTCCCACGAGGTGTATGATAGCCATCGCCCTCCCGAATAAACGAGGCTTATGCTGGTGGAGGACGGGACAGCAAAGAAAGTTCTGGAGGAGCAGAGAGTGAAGCAGACGAGTGCAGGAGAAGATTGTTTTTACTGGTGCCGCGGTTGTGGAGATCCGAGCAGTGACTCCATTGACGGCTTCAACAAGTCCTGCATCGATAGAAATCAGTAAGAACGTCGCAGTTAGCGACCCGTCCATAGTCTTGGTTATCCAGATAAACTCTCACTTTCCCAGTCACGAGATCTGAATCTCTTGCCTCTTTGCCCCCGCGCATCTTGCCCTCACAAAACTTTTGACCCAGTGCTGAAAAGAATTAGACAGTGAACCATTGGTGCTCAAGAAACTTTATTTACGGGCACATCTGAACGGTTGCCCAGAGTAATTTCTTTTTCTTTGTCAATTGTATCACATCTTTTGGAAGGGGGAAAAGTATCTTGCATTCACCTTTTTGTTTTGTTGTTTGATGTATGTATTTCACGTTGTTCATCTTCATTTGAATCATCAAGTGTTATCATACATTCATCCTCATCAGGGTTTTTTTTGTGTAATTTGTACGACATCTGGCATTGCGAAATATATTTTGGTGGATTCAAATAGACCAATTGCTCGATCATTCCCTCGCTCGGGACGGCTGGTGTTCCCCTCTTCCTACCACGTATGCGACGTTCGTGTTCCGTCACAATATATATGGGCCATTCCACCACAATTCGACCAGAAAATTGGCAAAATTGACCCTTGAGGTAACCGATTTCGACCAAATTTGGCAAATCGTCTTCATTTGATTACAAAATGAAAACCCCAAAGCCATTTTGTAATCCATTCAACGGTTTACGAGATATTGCAATGTTGTAAAACAAGAATTTTACAAAAGCGTCGTCGCATTTGACGCCATATCTCCGGAAATAAGGAAGATAAAAATGCATGCAATGACTTATTTTAAAGGTATGAAATTGAGAAAGATAATTAATTGATTATTACATAAAATTTAAACAATTAAATAAAGTTTATAACAAATTCAAATGTTCAAATCGATTTTTGACGATGTAGCTATGTCTTCGATTTTCCTCATTTTTTTATATGTTGTAGATACAACCTTCCTCTACAAGTTAAAAAAATTTGGTAGGGGTAATATTTCATTTAAGAAAGAAAAAAATTTTTGAGTGAAGGCGTAACGCCGGTCTCCCGCCGCAGCGGCGTCCGGCTCTCGCGCCGAACGTTCAGTAGTCGGTTCTCCAGATCTCATCAGCGCGCTTCCTTTTCCATCTTCTTTTCACCAATTTTAACTGTATACCGACCCTTTGATTCCCTTTACCCATGTCATTCGCTATTTGCTTCCCACTGAAGTGACCGTCGCTTTAGAATCTAGGATTAGCGACAACATGCTTAACAGCGGGGGCGACCGTGGGCCCACCAGCGGCCAAGCTCCGAGAACAATAGACAAACCTCGCCCCGTCTTAGACCTCCTCTCTCCCGGTTCTGCCAGCTCATAAGGTTTAAATTAAATGGGCTCGCGAGCCTACGGAAAAATCAATGGAAGAAAATGATTTTATGAATCACCAGATTCCCTCCTTACCCACTTATTATCTGCGTTTCTTTAACATTAAATCCATCATGTAGATGACAGTGATAGATGGAAGAGTTATCTTGTTACAAGATCTGTGGAATATTTACTAAGAACTTCTATGGTTTTCTACGTTTTTATGTTTTTTCCTTGGACATACTCAGCAACAGCGTTATCATCTAGCATGGTGTGCCATTTTTGCCGAAAAATATCGGAGGTTAATAGCCAATGTGAGTTTTGGATTAAAAAAAACCGATTCAAATATATTTCGTTTTGGGTTAGGTTTTAGATAACATAGAGGTAAGGTTTAAAAGTTGATATCAAAGATATCCAAAACTGTTACTGTTACGGGCAGGTCGATTGTCTATTTTGTTATTTGTCGAATACTATTTACAAATTTGTCATGAAAATGATAAAATAGATCTTTACCAGAGGAAGTAATGAGAAATTATAAAGTAGAATTGGCTTGCTAGTTGATGTATCGAAGCCCTAAGGAGACACATCGACTGACGGAAACACAACTGGACATTTCTTAAAAAACCGCCAATCAGCAGTATTTCCTGGCGAGGATCCGTTTTTTCGCTCATGTCTCAATTTTCTTTTCACATGAAATGACATCAGACTTCCATTTTCAGGAGTCGAAGAATATCTTATTGCGAAATTATCAAATAATTTGAAAATTTTTTCCTGCGGTATCTTATCATTCTCATCAATCCCCATTTTATGCTAAATATCATTCGTGGTACTACTTGCCCCTTACAGTGCATAGAGTCTGCTACATGGTGCATATATGTAATTGAGTCTTCTCTACTACCAATTGGAGAGCTTTTAGAGAAGGACCTGGAGTAGCGAAATAATGACATATGGAAGTACCATGATCATCACGCGTGAAAAATTTCATTCCATTGCATTTAAGATTCGTATGCATCTCAGATATGTCGTTAGCAGAAGTTTACTAAGAAAAACCAGTGAATACCCTTTAAACAATTTTAGAAAAAATTGGTAAAAGTTTTGTCCCATCGATGACAACTGGAGTTGCTTGTATTGACTCTAAGAGCATAGACTTTGGTTTCTTTGATTAGTCAGTAAGGTAAAGTCTAAAACCACACATAATTCACGGATAAGAAGCCGTTAATGCAATGAAATAAACCTAAACATTTTTTATCTGTAACGTAGTGCGAGTATATGAATGTGTTAAGGTGGCTAGAGCGGTCATCTTTTCTCATTGAATGGACCCTTTTTTTGAGTCTGATGAATGGCATTATTTGAGCGCATTTCATAAGAGAACATATCACCTCAGTTATTCTGTTTATGCATCTGAACTCACCATTAACGAATTAATGGAATCATACAAGCGTTATGTTTTTTCCTCAATTGAAGGATAAAGGTAGCAATGGAAATTATACAAGAATTATATCTTGTTCCTCAATTGAAGCATATTTGGACTAGTTTTCGGCTCACTGTTAGAATTTTAGATGGAGCGTAAATCTTGTCTTCGAATATTGGGCTAGGAGAGATATTTTTTCCATTTATTTCAGTTTTATATCTGCTCATTGGTAGGTTTTCGAACAGTACCTATTCTCACACCCTATTTCACCCATTTCTGGCATATCATTCTGCTTTCCTTATTCAACGTAATCCGCCATTAGATCCTTCAAAAAAATCCTCGTATCGTCTTCCTCTTTTTATTTCGTCTAGAATTCCTATCCTCTTCCACGATTTCCCAGTGTTCTCTCCTCCATTACCCTTTTCAGTATTCCCTCTCGTTTCAAAACGCCCTCAATCCATCTCATCTGCCTCCTCCACCACTAGCTTCTTCTCCTCTCCAGCCATATCCAATACGTCCTCGTTCGTCCTTCACGCCACCCAGCTTTTCTGTTGTTTTGCTTCCCATAAAAATATATTATGTGGGTTCATTGTTAAGTTAATATAGCATACGGCATAACTCAGTCAAATCTTTAAGTTTGGCTTTACGTTTTTTAAATATTTATAGAATAGAATTTATTTCAAGAACCTAGTCCTTCGGACTCTAGGTTCAACAAAATTACACTTTTAGAAATAAACACACTCTCCCAGTTACTTTTACATAAATTACAGAAAAAAAATTACAAAAATGTAAAAACATTAACGCTGTGGATAATCTACCGAATGGAAAAAACAACAGAATGGCAAAAAAGAAAGAAAAAAGTAAAAAATAATAAATGTTAATTTTCTTGCTTCATAAAAAAACTTTTTCTTTGTTTTGATCTGAAATATTAGAGATTCAAATGTATCTATTGTGGTAGCACTGATAAGATCCGAGGCTACTAATTGACAATTGTCTTATATCTTATAAAAACCTAAATTTTCGAATTCAGCAATATTTTCTCGGCGATGGCAGCAATCATACCATTTCTATTGGTTCGCTTGCTTCCTTTAATGTAAGGGTTCTGAAATGGCCCAGCACAACTCGGAGAACCCTCATCAACTGCCAGCAACAAAATTCTGCGCAGTTCCATCTTCGACCCACTCTCCCTTTGATTATATGGCTGTCTCTCGCCCTCCGCCCCATCGTTCCCCTGACCCGTCTCTTTCAGGACCTCCTCCCCCCTCCCAGACCCATCCTCACCCCCTCCCTTCTTCCTCCTCCCCTCCTCCCGCCCTCCCCCCACCCATCTATTTGAGCCGTCTCTTGCTTCAACCACCTCCACACATCCTCTGTTGGATTCGTGATATACATCGATTCATCTAAGTATTCAAACCGTTTTCCGAGGATATTTCCGGTGTGCAGAGCTGTGTCCGAATATTTTCAGTCACTGAGAGTTTAGTTGGTAGGTTTCTTTGACCGGTTAACGTAGCACGAGCGAGATAGTTCTCTAATCATAAAGGAGACCATATTCCAACTACACGTTTTCATTTCACCAGCAGTGAGACACACGAATTTAACCTTGCATTATTAATGGTGACATAATATAGTTTTACATGGCAGAAATTGTAAGTAGTCAAATGAAAATATCTAAATAAGTCTTTAACTTGACTCATTTTTTTCACGCGGTACGATTAAAACTCCTTCAGGACGGGAGGTTAAGTGTAATTCCGAAGAATTTACTGTGGTGACAATACGATTAATTTTCAAAAATAGGTGAGAAAACACACAAACTCGCTATTGATTTTTTGACGAAACCTAAGTGTAGGAAATGCCTCATTTTTAATGCAAGGTCTCTCTGTAGTGCATAAACGTGCCATATCCTTTGTAAAAGGCTGGTATTTTCTAGAAAATATCTCTGAAGGTAATGTGGTAAGGGGTTGAATTTTTGGTGTCAATGGAATGGGGATATATTTTTCTTTAAAATGAGAAAAAATTCATTGATTTCTAGGATAAATGATATTGCGCTCAAATTACTTAAAGGCCCATAAAATAGTTGAAGAAGTCCTCTCGGATTTCTGGTCAGGTAGGGTGCGGACGCAGCGTTTCGACGTCTTTCTCTGTCATCGTGGTCAGGGATAATGAAGCCCGAGAGATCGGGGCCACCAAATCCTTCATCATTCATTAAATAACTGTTGACCAACAAATGATTCGTGGCGAGAATTATTGCTATGAATATGAATTGTCAGAAAAGTTATAAATAGAAGAAATACGTTGGGCCACTTTCTTCCATAAGGGAAACCCAACCGTTCTTTCCAAGCAAATAGACCCTGACCTTCCCCTCTCTCTTCCCCCACTTACATTTTCTCGCCCTCCCTTCACCCCTCCCTCCTCCTTCCAAACTCCCCCATCCCCTAATCCGACACCCTCTCTCCTCCTTCAGCCACGCCCTTCCCTCATCCCTTTCCTCATCGTCCTCATCGTCCTCGACATCCAAGATTGCCATTACTCACGGCCTCAGTACGTCCTTCAACTTCAGAAGAGAGGGCGGGGGAAGGAGGGAATAAGGGTTCTCTTCGCACCCACTCGTTCCTATCCAATCCATTCGACCCTTATCCGACCCTTTCTTCTCGAGTCAACTTTCGTGTTTGTCCATGGGGAGGGAGTTTTGGGATGCGATAACTTGTCCCCCGGAGCTTCATCCTCCTCTGCTGTTGTGGTACCTACTCGAAATTTTACTATTTACATTATTTTGCTCCAGAGTTAACATGTCTATTCAATTAAACTGTGTTTAGAAGATAGCACCCTGAAAGTGCACAAAATCGGGATAAGCTTTCCTGAGCTTCGACAAAACCTACTTTGTATCGGTAGAACTCTAAAAAAATAATTGTATTGAGGAAACAACGTTCACTGCATTCCTAGTGAGTGCGTAACTTATTACAAGTATTTGGAGATAACTGTGGATGAAAAATCGAAATGGGTGATTGCGTAATTTTTTCTTATATCTGAAAGATGCCTAGAACCCGAAAACACGTGTCATAATCTGGGCCTCATTTGTGTTAATCATGACTGCATAATGATAACCTTTGATATGACCTCCAGTAAGCGATTTGGTACGTTTTTTTCTCGTATCCCTAGATATGCCTCGCCGAAAAAGCTGCATTCGCGTGTTATAGGGCCTGCCGCTGCCTTGTGTACGAGTAAAATTGTGTCACTTGGTGAATCTCGCTCCGCTAGTATTTTCGGTATTTTAGCGATCTTCTACTTAATACTGCGACATTTCTATGGAGTTTATGCCTCATAAACTTACATATTTTATAATCCTTATTGAATTTACAACTATATATTAGGATTTATCAAGCTAAAATTTTATGCTAACTCCCCATCATCATACATGCATTGTGGTACTTACGCCAGGACTTTCCCTCTAAAATAGACATCCGAAATAAGTGCCCTTTATATTTTCTGGAAGAAATATATTTTGTAATATTCAATTCTAAAATATACAACAGTATTGATTGATGGGGTGGTGCTCATTAAAAAACAATGAAAAAATAGCCGAGTTTACAGACAAGAATAATTCGAAAGATAAACCATAAAAATCGCTTCCAATCTTCCTTTCCATCGATGATGATATTTGGGGGCTTGTAAAATCAAATGTACAAGTATATGATGTAAAGAATATTTACAATATTATGCAAAAATTACACCTTGAAAAATTGTTCAACTATATCTGTGTAACAGTCAACTATTTCACCAGCCAGTTTATAAAATTGGAAGTGATTGCTCATAATAGGGTGAAAAGAAATGTGCGCAGCTATAAAGTTCCAAAATATTGTAATAATTTTAATGGTAATAGAATGATAGTGATGATAACTAAGTGGTCTAATTTCAGTTCTTATTCCATTTTCAGAACGTTTAATTTCCCTTTTGTTTATCTTACTCTTTAACTGTATGGTATAACGTAATCAGCCCTCATGAATCAGTATTGTCGGTATATTTTTAGGTGATTTATGTTTTGATTGAAATATACATATAAAAGAAAACCGTTACTATGCAAACTTTCATGGCTCTGTTCATAAAAACTGTCGTTAATTGGCGTGGAATAATTCTATCAATCGGAGGTCATTCAATATCGATTTTCTCCTACCTTCAATACATGTATTCGACGCGCAAACAAGTCGGCCATGTGCTTATAAGGGCGTATTCTTTACAAGCTTATCATAGACTGTTCAACGTTTCTGTTGATTTGGCAGTGGATTTTTATCAGAAATGCACCCGCAGATTTCGTTGGATGTACTATGGAAGTTAATGCTCGGTAAGCACATTAAGAGCGGCAGCGTGGTGAAAATGGATGGGGAAACCCATATCGATAGAGCAGCGAATATATCGAATCGAACGACCCTGCCGTCAATCGACTCGCCAGACGTCTGAAAACTAAACGCCATCTTCAATTTCCGTTACATCAGCTAACGTCGATCGTAATTCCACCCAAATTCGCTCGCCGAGCTAATATCACCTCTCTCTGTCCATTCTCAAACACACGACTCTTTTAATCGGCAATTCACGGTGGCAGAAATTGCAGTTTCTTGTTGAGCCAAATCTACCTCAAATGAAGGTAGTGCGAGCTCCCTAATCATAATAGAGACCATATTCGAATTATACCTTTAGTTTCACCTGCTGTGAGACACACGAATTAAGTACTGTATTATTAATGGTGCAATAATATCGTTTAACGTGACAGAAATAGTAAGTAATCATTTGAAAATATCCAAATTAATCTTTAACTTGACTCATTTTTTTCACGCGGAACGTTTGCAACTCCATCAAAACGGAAAGTTTATTTCGATCCCGAAGAATTTACTGCGGTGACAATATGATTTATTTAAAAAAGTTAAGAAAACACACTAACTACACACTGTTGATTTTTTGACGAGATCTAAGTGTAGGGAGTGCCTCATTTTTTAATATATGGTCTCTCTGGAGTGCATACACGTACCATTTCCCTTGTAAAAGGGCTGGTATTTTCTGGCAAATATCTCGAGAAGTAATGTGGTAAGGAGTTAAATTTTTGGTGTCAATGGAAGGGTGATATATTTTTCTTTACAATGAGAGCGAATTCATTGATTTCTAGGTAAAATGATATTTCGCTCGAGCTACCTTAATGCACTCCAGTCAACATTATGTTTTAGCAGATTCTGTGGATTTCGGCCCCACGTTTTCCGTGGGCCTCAATTACTCTTCTCCCCCAGCTCGTTTTCCTTCATTCCGTCTCGAGCCGAAGGAGACGATTTCCCTCATTCCGCGGATACAAGGAAGGAAATGATTGGACAAAATCATTCTAAATTGCAACAGCCGCGGGTGCCAGATGTGCGTAGGAGTGTTTAAATTTCCGGTTTTGAAAGGAAAAACTATGAAATAAGCGGAAATCTAATGAAATTTATAAACACGTCACTTTCGTAATAAGGATGACGACTTGGAGACTCCAAACCGTCTTATAAATGGGAATTAAAGAGGATATGACGTTTGTGGGTGTGTTTCCTCACGTGACTGCTGTCCGCTACGATTCTCGTTTCGTTTCGTCACATATCACACTCCTCGGATATTGTGGCTGCGTGACTTTTCGGAGCCAATGAACGCACTCGGTGAGTAATGAGAGTTCTCGTATTTTCACGGATCCGTTCAGAGTGTAACCTTCGGGAAGTGAAGTGCTCTCAAAAAATTGGTATTGAAATTATGGCTTTAATGACTCACTTTTAAGATTTGTTGACTCGGACGAGGAAATATCTCCTATTTCCCAATACCTTGAGGCCTTGCTTACCTCATTTCTTCTTTTCCTCTTTGAGTGGGTGATTTCCTGTCGTGCGGTTTTTCATTGAGGATATTAGCTCCTTATTCTTTACGGTATTTCCACAAGTGTTAATCTCTTTCTACCCTATTTTTATATTCCAGCTAATATAGTTGAGATGAGTAGCCCATTTCATGGTAATACCCTCAGTGCGTCCAGGGATATCGTGATCAGTTATTGAATAAGTAATGTTTTCCATTGTAATATCGAAAATAATTTGGTGATGTTTACCAAAGGTTTAAAAGCCTTTGTTAATAATCAGCACGTGATAATGCCTGTAATCAATAGATGAGTCATGTATTTAAACAGGTATCTAGGTACGGTTTTTAGCATTCACAGTATTGTTACGATTTGTAGAAATTTTTGACAATCCTTTTGTAAGTTCGTGCCTATGAAAGGCACACTCCTCGGTTGTTCGCTGAAGACTTCGTTTCCTCTTCAAGGATGAAGTCTTAGACGAGCTCTGAATCGTGAGGGAATGTTTGAGTTATAGAACTGATCATTGCTCAAAAACTCAAAATGAAATCTTATAGCGCCTAATTACATGAAATCATCCTCAGAATTTGTAAAAATTGTCATTATTTTGTCTCATAATTGCTCAAAGATATCATCTGATGCCATAAAAACTCGAGTATTATGGTAGGAGTTAAATTATAGAGTGCAATTACTTGGAGATCGTTCGTTTTAATTCATATTGAATTACTGAACGAGAATTTGTTATGTTAAAGATCTGATGGAGCGAAATTTATCATTTCCTGATAGTGATGAGCATCTCTCTCTGTAGTTGGCAATCTGCA
The DNA here is from genome assembly GCA_963169105.1 of Ceriagrion tenellum. Classification (NCBI taxonomy): domain Eukaryota; kingdom Metazoa; phylum Arthropoda; class Insecta; order Odonata; family Coenagrionidae; genus Ceriagrion; species Ceriagrion tenellum. The sequence continues at coordinate 5,432,915 of OY720633.1, forward strand.
GATTTGTTTTAGCAAGCTTCCATCTTATTTTTTGGGTCACTCTTTTCGTTTCCAAATTGCTGATGTATTCAATGTCTTCCATTATTTGGTTTGTATCGTGAAAACTTGCTCTCCCTCGATGTTTTTATCCTTCCACTATTTCTTCAAAAATGATTTTAAAAATTCCCTGGTGCCTCAGAATACCACGAACAAGCAGTACGTCTCTGCGATGCGCTCTGAAGTATTAAGCATGCTAACTTTAATGGGGTAATAGTAGGATATACAGTTGAAAGTAAACTATCGGGTCACGTAACTTACTCTTATAATGTCCCGATCGATGGAGATGTCTGGAGATGTTATCTTCGCCGTGAATCGATGCGTAGTTGGACAGCACGGCCTCGGCGACGAGTTTCCTCCGTTATCTCGTAATCTCGTGATTTTCGTGACTGGCGTGCTAAAGACAACCTTCGATCTCATGACAAAACCGCCAAGTTTTTGGAAAAGGATAAAAATATTCCAAAGGTGAAAAAATCTTGCATTTATGCCAATTTCCTTCTTGAAATTATGACTCAAAGCACAAGGACCCTTTTTAGGCTTCGCTTTTTCAAGATTATCGAAAAGATATTGAAATATGTTGAGGGTAACATGAGCTCTGAACTGTAAGAACTGCGGAATTAGCCTCGCAGTGACTTTAACAAAGTCGTCAGCTCATGATCAAACTTGTATGAAATTCATAGTTAAAATATCATTCGCCTAGACTGGCATTCGAACCCAGACACCTCAAATTCGCGCCAAGTTCTCTAACTTGAATTTATTTGAATGAAGACGTATGTGAGGACAACTCGCTCCTTAAATCCACCATGAGATTCATGGCGTAAGAGGATGCCTTAATTGTTTAGTTCACCAGGGCGTAATCGAGAGGTCTGGGTTTCCAGTTCAAGTGAATGATTTTTCAATGTGTAAACAATGATTTTTCATTGTGTACTACACGAAAATAAGCTGTTAACCTTAATCTGTGTACTTGATGAAACTTTCCATGAGCGCAAATTATATGTTACAACTTTTCTATGTATAGTAAGATAAAGACTATTTGCTGCCTTAAAAAATTTAGAGAATTAGTCGTTGGTTTATTTTGTTTCTACCATTGAGGCAGATGAAGAAGGCGCTTGCTATGGAGGTCAATGCTGAAAGTTGTAACGTGGGCGTGGTCTGTCCGCCATCTTTGTTAACCCCGATTTTTTCCCTAGCGCTCACGGACTGACGTGGCGCAAATTTTGCAATTTTTCTCGTTTTCCTTCGAGAGCTAATGAATAATCAGCATACATTTACCTCTCTTTATTATGGATTTTCCTTATATACATTATCCATTTATTTAAGTTCATCCACATTTGTGGTGAGAACTATGGTAGAATCAAGGAGAATCCATAGCAATAAATAACCAATGTTTTTTTTTTAGAGTTACTTGCCTTAAATTTCGAACATAAGGTAGATATTCTTGCTTCACATCGGCTAATTCGTCCATTCCCATTCGCAATTCAAAGAAAATTAAGGAAAGAGCAGGGATAACGTATATGGCTGTTATTTAGTAGGTCAGGCTACAGTTTGTTCACGTAATGCCCTCTCCATCTACCTCAATAGGTTTTACTTAGACTAATTTCTTGTACTGTCTGTTTTAGGGCTTCATAATAAGAAATTTTAATATATTTGAAGTAATGTGAAATCAATTTTATTTGAAAAGGGGTCAAATCTCTCACTTAACGTCGATGGTTCAAAGATATAGCTGTGCGCCACGATTAAACGGCATTGGCCATTTTCAAAACCAGCTCCATTATCATTTAAGGTCCTTGAAGAGCTTCAGGTTCATTAAAATATTTGTTATTCTAAACTTCACCTTCTAATATAACCCCTCTGCATATCTTTGTAATTTACTATCATGTGATTCAATGAATGGCACGTATCTCTCGTGTAAACTGACCTTGGGTTTCGTCCCACTTACAATGAGCCTGAGATGACAATGATGACGATTACCATTCTGTACTGAGACGATTTTCTAGGAAAATATTCCTAACTTAGTAAATTAAAATAAATGTGGTGGCTTGAACTGTTGATATAGTATTTTTAATCGGTTTTATTTAGTCTTGCCATCGTTATCATCTCCTGGAGTTTGAGAAGTCACACTGGATCAAAGTTGATGCCCCTGGGGATTGACATTGGCCAGGCATAAATTATCTACTTAATACTATTATGCATAGTATTAAGCTCTTCTTGATATATTAGATCCAAGAAAATTAAAAGGCCCTGGTTCATATCAGAGTGTCCAGAGATTCTTAGATACATTGCTGCTCTTAGCTCTGTCTTCGTGGCAGAGATATTTTGCTGGCGCGTTTACCTGAGGCGGAGCCTTGCATGCCGAGATATAGTTATAATTAATTTCGTGTAATAATTAGCTTAGTATAAGCAATTTTCGTTGCATGTTTTGGCAATGCTTTTTATTTACATTCATTGGAGGTGTGTTTACATCTTTAATCTTGAATAGCAACGTGATAAGAACGGCTGATGGGAATCCACAACGCGTCACGTCCGGGAAAATTCCGGATGCGCGGAATTTTACGCTATTTTTCTGTGTTCTTTATACGCTATCTTTCTGTGTTCTTTGTTTTTATAGTTTTAACAATGGGAAGCGTAGCCGGTGGATAAGGGCAGATTTATGACGACACCATTGGGTGCGCTATGCTATGAAAGAAAAAAATTCAATTCATTTAATTGTATGAAGTTCAAAATGAGTTGCTAAGTTAGATGATATTGGTTCACAAATATAAGATTACTTCTTTCATTCGAGCGACATCCACTGAATCTCAAAGTATTTTTTGTTCTAGAGTTTAGTATAATTTCAATTATATTCCGTTTTTCAGCTTTTTTGCCAGAGAAATTTCTAGTCTACAACGGCCTGACGAAACGTTTGCTGGATACTCGATATTCTTTCGCATTCGCATTTCTTTTCATCAAAGAACTTGTTTAATGGAAATGCTTGTCATGCTGATCAATGGAGGGTGGATGAATTAAACCTCGGAAATTTATCAAGAGGACTTGGTACAATTAGCTACTCAATGGTCACCCTGGCTTCAAGCAGTGGAAATAACTATGTTGGGATTCGGAACCTTGGTTCTTATGATAGAAAAAATATTTATAAATAAATTTCACCCTTTCCCAAATTTTCTGCTGATGGCAATATTAGTTTAGCCTAAATTTAATTATCAACTGGTAGTATTACAGATAAATCGGATGACACGTCATAGATCACATATGAAGCGAATTATTACCATTAATTGATTAGAATATCATGGTCTATTTCAAATTAAGCATTTTTGCAGTTGAAAGCAAATACGAGTGATAAAACCAGAAATCAAAAACCAGAAAGTGAAGCGAAAAACCAGAAAGAAAACGAGACATTTGAAATGTTATTCCGAAAATGTAATCATAAAAATATATTTCTTATTTGGAAACAATAAAAATCTAGGAAATATTTAATAGCTGGTATATCAAGTTAATAAGACTCTCTCGAGTCTAACTGCAGATTTTGAAAAATCATTTTCTACTGAATTCATTAAAATCTCCTCATACATTTTAGAATAGTGACATCCGTACCAAATTACAATATTGAGTGGGACTCCCTCTTATGTGTTAGTAATATATTTATCCATTCGTTGATTTCCTCTGCCGTCATGATTCTTTTCAAATATATTGTCGATATAAAATGTAGATATTCCATCCTCCATAAAATCAAAATTACGGAAATGTTACAAAGCTAAATGTTAAGTTAGAGTTGAGGCATATTCCTGAGTTAAACCTTCAATATGATTTGTATCTGATTCTCATTACACTTGAGTTGAGCTCACATCCGCCCTTCCCTGGAAAACAGTGAAAATCTGAATGCCAGTTCAGTTAGCTGACGATGGCGGTGTCATCAGAGGGAGTAGCATACTCTACAGGACGCTTCAGGGTCGATTCCCTCCTCGTCTGTCAATAATTAGCTGCCTAAGGGTCACTATATTGAAACAAATTTCTCCGGAATAACAGTAGAGCGGACTTAAGAATCGTATTCCGTTTTCTCATTGATCGTGGCAGCGGTCAAACTTATAGTGCAACACGATTAATTGGGAAAAAACTGTTTTCGTTCAAATGAGGCGTTGCGTACACACAGATATAATGAAAGCTGAGGAATTGCGTGATGTTAAGAGATTACTTATCTTAGGAAACCAAAAACTGGTAATCTTGTCCAGGTTTTTATTGCAAATCTTAAGTGTTTGAGAAATTACCTTCATTATTTGATTCTCCTCACTAGAAAGAAGAGAAATATGCATCGTTTACACAGTCATCAATTTATTTATCCACACTGCGATTTTGCATCCATTCTTCTTGTAAAGTGCTTTGCAGAACTACTGAAGTGTCTCATTGCTTTCTCTCCATGGATTTTCTCGTATCGAAAACATTTGATTTTAAGAATTTCAACACAAATATAGCGATATTGATTTTTTTTGGTAATGTCAATGTTTCCTCATTATGAACATATGGCATCTGAAAAACGCACATATTTTTTCATGAACGAAAATGTGTCCTGACAGTGTTAAGTCCTATAATTCGATGTCAATTTTGTGTGAGGTGGTTCCTCCTCAGTCGTGGAAACGTCTTTCTCATTAAATCAATGATTCTATTCTAGTTAATATTTGCATCTACAGGATACCACTGTAAGGGCGTTTGGCATGTGGTGTTGGTGCCCTTAGCAAAGGAAGTAGTAGTTGAGGGATGCGGCCGATGCCGTGTGGAATTGCATCGTTATTTTCGAAAGGATATGTTGTAATTACAACTTATCAATGCACTTTATAGATGAATTTACTTGTATTAGTTGTTCTACACTATAGGAAATTCATAAATGGGCCAATTTGACTAAATAATGAAAATACCGGGAAGAGAATTGGAAAAAGAAAAGGAAAATTAGTGAGAATTAATTGGACCAGTTAGTCTTGCTCTGATTTTGTTGTTATCATTAAATATGGGAGCAGAAAATTTTTTTCGATTCAATTCTCATCAAATGACCCGCTGGAAAAATATCAACTTTTTCAAATTTAATCATTCAATCTAACTTTCTCTTCTTGTATCGCCTTTGTCTGTCCTTGCGGTGTACAAAGTTAAAATTGTTTTTAACCATATCGCTTTGAAATTGGTGGGATAAGAATTTATTCATTTAGTTCCTACCTAGTGTTCAACCTTCGGGCAGCCATCGGCTTCAAACCAAGTCCTCATGCGAGTTTTGCTTCAGAAACGAGAAAAATGATTGCGAAAGGTCAAAAATACGTGAATACGACCTCGATTTTAATATCTCACCGGAATATCATCACCAATATCATAAACGCGATTAGCAATTTTCATCCCGTATTGCGGTCGAATTTTATGAGCTCTGGCCTTGCTTCAAGATATCGTGGTTCATAGCGGATTCAGTCCTACGTGATTTTCGTGGCGTAGGCTTACCTTCTACGTGTCACACGCTTCCTTGAGAGGAACCATGTTTATTTTCGAAGTGGAGTTTGAGTCGCCTCTCTGTTTATCTGGGATTTTAGGGGGTTCATCCAACCCCCTCCGACTTCCCCCATCATCCGGCCTCCTCCATGAACGGAGACGACAAGATGGCAACACGAGATGGAGCTACGTGCACACGGCAATGACTTCAATGGACGCCGTCACCCAGAAAACGTCGGAATACTACCACGCTCTCGACTCGCGGCAGTTCCTCGCCCGACATTGACCCATATTTCTCCTTGTTTACGCTTTATTTATATCGCGCCCTCCCTCCCTCCGCTTCCAGCGCCTGTGAACGACCTCACCTCTCTCTTTCTTTCCTTCTCTCTCCTTCCCACGCTTGTTTACTCTTTGTCGTCTGCATTGTCGCCAAGGGTGCGCTCCGCGATGTCCCTTCTTACGGATCCGCAGAACGAGTTCATTGCCGGATCCCCCTTCCTTGTTTCCCCCATCGAACCAAAACAAACCCAATTTCCTCCCGCGAGTGTCCTAGCGCGACCCGTAATCTCCATCCGTCAAGATTTCCCCATAATTCCATCCTCCTCCCACCCCCTCCCCTTAGGCGCGGCGTCACATGGTCGTTGTTTAGTCACACACTTGAATATGTCTCCAAGTCGATCTTTAATCTCTCTCGCGGCAGTTTTCCCTTTCGCTTTTCTGAGTTGGCTCCTTTAATCAGGATATGTATTTATCAATCTGAAATACCTCCCCAATTTATATGGAAATCAGTGAAAACTTTGATTACTAAAGCCCCTCCTTTCGAAGCCCCATGAAAGCCCAACGAAAATTCAATCTGAATCTTTTCTTCCTGATTGAGTTGCAATTGGTTTTCTCCTCTTCCATTATTCTGTGCACTTCTTCACTCCTGATCCAGTCCATCCACTTCATGTTCTGCAAACATCTACAGCACCAAGCAGCCGAAGCCTCTATTCCCTCCTTTCTCAGCTTTCTAATAAATGTATTAACTCTGACCTATGGAGCGTAACTCTCTCAACGAATGACGAGGATACCGCGAATAGCAGCAGTATTACCTTTGCGGAGTCTCCTATGAGTGCAGATCAGTGTGATCCTACACGGAGGAAAAATTGTTTCATCAAATCATCATCAATTCTGTTGCCTTTTGAAAATGACGGAATTGGAGGAATGATCTGACTGACGAGATCAATAATAGAATAGGTACAACGGACAGCAGATGAGAGCAAAGGTGAATACAAAGGTGAATGATGAGGATATCAGCTATGAAGCGGGGTGAACAGCTGAAGAAAAACAATCACTGGATTGCCATGAAAAACAGAGGCGTAGCAATCTGGAATCCATCTCGTTCCTGTTCCGAGGAATAAATGTAGCAACTGTGACACTGCTTTCCAGAATAGCTATGAAAAATAGTAACCATTGGGACAGTAACGAATTGACAGGTAAACTTGCTCAATTTCAAAGAAGGGGGGAAACTACGTACATTGATTGTGTGAAATCTGTTTTTTTATAGAAAAAATACATAAGGGAATCCCACGGTGTTACTTTGGTATCATCGAATAGAAAAAGCTTCATTTGCACGCCACTCAATTCACAAAAGCTAAGTCTGGATCTCTTATTATTTGGATAAAACTTTTTAAAGGATAATTTCACCATTTTATTTGAATCCCGATTTCTTTTTCACTAAGTAAAAATTAGGGGAAGGAAAATATAAAAGTTAACAAAGAGTGGAACGACGTTATTGTGGAATTCAAGCCACTAGACTCAGAGGGAAGATGAGAGCTAGAGAATTGCATTGAGAAACGGTTCCTATGGAAAATTAGGAAATGATAACTGTTAGAAAATTGTAAATTACCTCCATGAAATCTGCAGTGAAAAGGGAGTCGGGTAAAAAAATTGGAAAGGGATCAATTTTCTCCATGTTTTGGCTAAAAGGATAAAAACTAGGATGGAAATATCACATGAAAATGCAGAATTGAAGTTTTAAATTTAATTGAAATGAGTTCAATAAGCGGAAGGGAACAATAATAGTAGGTTGAAAGTTTGAAAGTTAAAAATAAAAAGAACTTGAGATCATTCACATGCCCATTGGACGAAACTTTTTAAGAGATACCTGATTTTTGAGCGTCAGAGACTGGTAACCGCGAGCCAGAGATCAGATGGCAGCACATAATTGGGAAAAGTTCTCGCATTCATCTGGTTTTCTGATTCAAACTCTTGTAAATCTGAACTGGCAGCAATCCTTTTTGTCTGAAACGTTCATTTATCTTCTGAAAAGTATTTCGTTCGGTTGGTGTTTTGTAGGGCGGTCGTCTACTGGAACTTATCATCGGCACCACGAAGTACGCATTAGTTTGCGAGAGAAGGGAGATAATTCAGGAAATAATAGGGGATGGAGAGAGACCAGTCGTCGGCCTGATCCAGAGATCCGAACCCCGTCCATTAGTGTAAGAAGACGGCACTCTATCCACGCTACAGATCTCACAACTGAGTGTGCTAAAAGCTAAAATAACGCAGAAGTGGAGTCTAAGGGAATGCTTTAAAAGATCTCAGTTAGTTAAATGCTTTGAATTCGAAATTTTAAAATTAGAATGCAAGCAGGTCATCTCTCGTCAGCTCCTTTCATCCCCACAGATAATTCGCAGTGCAGCATGTGGCGATACGAGAGTACATTTGCTTTCCCTTTGACTCAGCTGAGTGAGCAAAAACACCGTCGCGCTAGTTGGGCGAGAACGCTTTTCCAGTCCAGTTCCATGGGAAGGCAGAACGACTGGTGACAGCTGCGCGCCTCGTGTTCCAGCAATTTCCGTCCCCTTGACGGCGATCTGGAAAAGCTCGCATTCCCCGGCTTAGCAATAAATGCAGAGATGCACTGCAGTTTCGAAACCAGAGCGATGAATGCGCGAGAAGTTGCAATCTGATAAAGGGTCAATTCATCCAATAATATTAATTTCCGACCAAGTCCAAACAAAGGAAGTGATGGATAGAACAAAAAAGAGAGGCAAATGTGGTGAAATGATTATGAGACGAAACTCTGCCAAGTGAAACTTAATGCTGATAATAACAGGTCAGATTCTGTGATAAAGTCATTTCTTTATTCATGTCTTCAGCCGCTATTGACTGAATAAAACAAATTATTCTTTTCGCAATAATCCACCGTTACATTATTAAGTCAGCAAACGCACATGAATTAACGTCTCATAATTATTTCTAGAAACTAGACTTTTGGAATTTATTCGGAGACTTTTAGATGCTAATTATAGTCGTCTTGTAACCTCTAACGCATTCCCAAAAGAATTTTCTACAGGTGTCATCGTTTAAGGAGATTTGAGCAAAAAATCATTTCACTTAGAAATCAATGAATTTGGTCTCATTTTAAAGATAAACATCTGAAATGAAACCAAAAGTTTTACCTCTTACCACATTACTTCCGGAGACATTTGCCACAAAATTCCAGCCATTTTACATGGGAAATAGTACGTGTATGCACTCCAGAGAGACATTATTTACAAAATGAGGTATTTCCAACACTTGGATGTCATAAATAAACTAACAACGTGTAGTTTGTATGTTTTCATAACTATTTTTGAAAATTAATCATATTGTCACCGCAGTAGGTTCTTGGGTATCATAAAAAACCTTCCATTTTGAAGAAGTTTCAATTGCACCGTGCGAAAAAAAATGAGTCAAGTTAAAGAATTATTTAGATATTTTCATTTCATTACTTACAATTTCTGTCATATAAAACTATATTATTTCACCATTACTAATGCAATATTTAATTAATGTGTCCTACAGCTGGTGAAATTAAAACGTATAATTCGAATATGGTCTCTATTATGACTATAGGGAACTATCTGGCTCGGACTACCTTAAAGTTTTCTTTGAAATCTTGATATTGATGCAGACAATGTATAAAAAAAATATTTTGAGTAGAAATAAATTTAAAAACAATGAGCAATTAGAGGGGGTTTGCTATAAGCCTACATTTTGAACAACATTTCGTCAGCTTTCGTCAGCTTCATGTCCAGTTGATTGAAGAAGTCTGTAGGATAGTGTATTTTAAAAATATTGTTCAAAAAAAGGCAACTCGGTGGAAATAAAATTGCAAAGAACAGAAGCTATAAAACAGCAGATACGTGCATCCCATTCCCAGCGGAAACTTTCACACCAAATTATGAATAAATTCATTCTTGCTCCACTCATGTTCAGCTTCAGCTAAAATACAGAGACATCGCTTGCGACTCTGGATGAAAAAATTCCCATTTTCTTTTAAAATAACAATGTGAACTTTTGAAACATATATCCTTGAGATAATAATCATGACTGAGATGTTTACCACACACCAAGTGTTGTTACAGTTCGTGGAAAATCCCCAAAACGCCGATGCAGTCATCGGGTTCGCAGCGGAAAAAAATAGTCCCCGCTACCCTCGTACTCTTAATTTCCATGGCGACGAATTCGTTGACATCCTTTTGCCCTGCGAAATGTGTTGCTTCCTGCATCGCCGCCTTCCCAGAAAGACTGCACGGACGTCACTGGAGCGCGGGATGAAATCCGAACGGTGGCGAAAGAGAAAAGATAAAAGACAAGCGGGCGACGGTGAAGAAAAAATTAGTCCTCCCATGCGTGACGAATTGTACAGAGTTGTTACAGCTCCCTCAACGAACACGTGACTCGAACGTCTTGCTTTCAATGCATGAAGGATCGACGCAAAATTTTCCACTTCCTGATAATATAAATTTTTTCTTGAATAATGCCTCCGGATCTCGGCTCATTTACATTTTCCCCTAGACAACTGACATCACGCCTCTCGAAAGACTAACACAACTCCGTCAATGAAAGGCTCAGCGCACATTGCCATTATGTTAACTTGATTACAAAAACATTCATGCGGTGTCATAAAATAGCTTTTTAAAGCAATGAATTGAAAATTATGTATATGGCGACTTTCTTGGCCCCTTTCATTGGAGCCTCATTTGGTTAAATCTCCTAGTTGGTGACAGGCTTATGAAAATAAATTAGTTCGAAAACTCTGATTTAAACATAAGCCATCCTTTAAGTCGTAAATCCTATTTTTTACGAAGAAGTTGACCATCAGCTATCTCATTAAGTAATTTTCTTCCATAAGTTTTCCGTGATCTATTAGGCATTATTTCTGGACAGAACTTATTTCGGCATTCAACTTTGTCAGACGACTGTCTCTATTATATAACATTTTCAAATAAGGTCAACCGCTGTAGCCGCACATTTCGTATGTTGGGTATATTTTGGAAATTATAATATTTCTCTGCTGGTAAGTATGGACCAAAGCTGCTGAAACATTTCAATACCGGAATATTGTTCAGTTTAATGTTAATTTCATGCATCACGGGTCTTAAGGACTGGTAGGATATCATTAGGAGGGCACCTGCTCACTTCAGACTCAGCAGTGGTTCAACGAGCTCTGAGGCTTTAATCTCAGTTAATATAATCTGTGATAGGAATAATTCCTATCCTAGACCAAAGAAGAGAATATAAGTGATGATAAGGTACATTATAAGGTGCGATAATTTCAAGGAATGTTGAAGCCATGAAGTGTGTTATCGACCATGTTGAAAAATTCAGTAGTGGACTTAGTATGCCGAAAATATAGATATAAGTTGATGACTTGTCATGGTATCGTGATAAGTTTTCTAGAATAATGCAAAACGACAATTACAGCCAAAACATCGATGTATTATTCATAAAATAAAAGGACACATTCATACGATAGGCAAATAGGTGTTTGATTTATAACTTTGAGTAAAAAATACCGGTTAAAATTTCGTGTGTCAAGGTGGTGTCTATTCTCATTTTAATTCTAAGATTCCAAGGAACTTAATGCATTCAAAATTGCATGCAGTTAAGGTAAAAATTCTATTGCCGCCATAAACCTTGCTGAAAGGTATGTACTTTGTTGTTCATGGGTAGGAATCTGTGGCTCGTAAATGTTTTCTCATATGGTCTTTTTATTATATAATCTTATATATTATTCTTTTCTAAACCAATCCGAGATGTAATTTCACCCAGCATTCCATAATTTGGTCTCGTGTTGAAGAAATACACCTCATATTTCTAAAACATACCGAAATATCAGCCATTCATCCATCACACTACTTTCCGAGATATCTGCCAACAAAGAGAATCCGTTTCCCATGGGATATGATGTCCATATGCACTTCGGAAAGACGTTATTTAAAAAGTGAGGCATTTTTTAAGGATATATCTCACCAGAAACTCAATCAGTGTAGTTTTCCTCCTTTTTAACTATTAATGACATAAAGCAATTACCAAGAAGTTACTGAGTATTTTAACCATCATAAACTATAATATATATGCGCCATTATTTGATTAGTTGATTTGATTCATGCTACTTATGACTATTGAAATGAAAAAAATTAAATTCTAACATGGCGTCCACGAGGGAAAATCTCGCTCAAGCTACAACAAGACGAGTTTCGAAATCACTGGTTATCACGTGCCGAAAAATCTCCATTGAGTTCACAGACAGACTGTGATTTCAACTTCAGCTTGTCCTCCAGCCCTAGTTTTTTTGTTTTGGAAAAATAGAGGTCCTTAACACGAACAGATAAATATACGATTGCCGCCGTCGGTCGTGTTGGAAGACGTGAAAAAGGTTTTCAAAATATAACGGTAGTCGGCATGTACACTGGCGGGATTTCCCCTTCCCTTGTTTATCGGTGACTGAGACAAATAGAGAAATCTATTTGAAATCGAAATCAGTCATTGGTAGTAAGCTGTTGGCCAGTGCCTTTACTGGCGGTCGACGTACCAATTGATCACGTATCAATGGACCCAACCGTTTCAATTCTCCTTCGATATGCTCTCTCTCATTTTTAACGTTTCATCCTTCTTCTCGCTTTATTTATCTCTTTCTCCATTCTCTACTATTTTCTTTTCTACTTGTTGTAGAGATGTACTAAGACTTTCTTCTCTTGAAGGATGCAGCCTGTAGAACGGAGCTACGGTAGCAACTAATCCAAAAATAGGAAAACATATTTCTTACATTATGTACGTGTATTTCTAAGACACGTATTGATTATTGAATGTAATTGAAAAAGTTGCTGAATAGAAACAGGTGTAAAATTGAACGTAAATGATTAGATAGTCATTAACGCCTTCGCTGCTTACACTTCAAGAAACCTCTATCTCCAAGGAAGACTTAAATGTATACTTTATCGGTGGTGTTATAAAGTATTTATAGGTTAACTCTATGGCTAAAAGGCCTTAAAACGCATTTTTATGAAAAATTTTATTATAATTTTAGGTTCCCATCGCATCATTAATAAGGAGCGATTGGCGTTACTGTAATTTTATACATTTTTTTAAGCGCAATGAAAAAAACTAACTGGTATTTTAAAAATGAAGAAAATAATATTATTTTGTACTATTTTTCACTCACTAATGATAAAATGGATTTCTTCTTTCCTTTAACATTTTTGAAGTGTAGAAAAGTCCTTTAAATCTACGCTCATAGTGTTAACCTCAGAATATACAGTGTCAACGAAAAAATGACAGTATAAATATATTTTTAGGCCTCTGTAAATTGTCATTGAAAGATAAAACAAGGTTCCTCTCTCTCCCCAAGAACATAATTTTATTCATAGATGAAAAAATGACTTTTCTATCTCTGTAGACTTTTATTTGCTCCTGAATTTCTCACAAGAAGTTCTTTTCTCTTTCACATCAACTTCATAGCTCAGAATCACTCTTCACCTTCCATTGCCTTCTGTGTTGAAGATGCCTTCTTGACTAACATAGGATTTATGGAGTTTTTTATTTGAAAATAAAAATAAAAAATTTGGCCCATATACACCATCTGGTATGAATGTTCGCGCTCAATAAAAGAATCGCGACACGAAAACCGCAATGAATACTTTCGTAGACGCGAAACACGCATACACAACCTAATTTAGTTACTGCCATTAGCCCAGAAAACTTGCTCTCTTTTTATAATTTTCTTCATTACTTCTAACTGTCACAAACTAATTTTGCTTCTCTTTAACTCATGAATTACTCGCGCAACGATTCATTAGTCGCCTTCTCGAAATATTTTATTTATTCACAGATTCTTGCTGAAAAGGAATTGTCCGAAATTTTAAATCGAAAAAGAAATACTTACGATGAATTGAGGAGATGAATGAAATACAGAATTTGCCATGGATCACTGAGGAGGTGCATAATGTGAATCCACGATGAAAAAAGCCCGTAGCTACACTGAATTCGATATTGAGGTCACTTTTCAGGCAAAAATGAAACTCCGTCGTAAAAAATGGAAATAGACATGCAAACACAATGTGGCCCCATGACGTTATATCAGCTTTCTTGAGTGTGAATTCTTTCGAGGTTCTACTTTCCGTTTTCTGTCGTAAGAAATTTTTCTCTTCATTGAATTTCACTCATTTTCCTATGCGTTGTGAAATGTCGCTTCCCATGTCTAAGTTACAATAGCAGTCAGGAATTAATTCCATATTTATACCGTTGTATGGCTTTTAGAGTGTTTTGAATTTGCATGCGTATTTCACTCCATTGCTTTCATTCTGGTCTCGGAATCCACTTGGATCCAATAATTGAGGGACATTCTAGAATGTTTCATGGGTGATCGTTTGGAGGTCAATAGCCGTTGCACGGAATTCCGCAACATCTTAACATCTTCTCTTTAACGAATAAATAGAAATGTACGAAATGCAGGGATGTCTTAAGTGGGAACAGCTTTATTTCCACTCTGACCATGTGTAACTTTTCTGGAACTTACTAGCGTTCATTTATCTCTCCTTACCAGCGGAATGGCCGCTCATTGATCATGAGGAAGTGACGCGGTGACGCAACTGTCGGTCGGGGGCTGAGGCTGCCAGGGAGTGAGGCTGTAATGAGCCCCTCGCCGGCGCGGCGTTGCCTCGCGAGGTTGAACTGACTCATTACTCATTCAACTCCATCCGAAGCCGTTCCGCGATGTTATTCCTACGACCTAATCTGACACCTGATGGCGATTTGGAGAATTAACTGTCCGAGTACAAGTTCCGGCGGCACTAATACTCTGTTTCCACTGCGCAGCCACAAGCCGCATGCAGCGGATGTTACATTTAGACTTTATAAATGCACAGTTTCTTTCAAATATTTTTTTACGTCCATTTTCAGACCAAAAGGGATCGTCTTGGTAAGCCAGGCAAGTTTAGTGGCCGTACTTGAATTTACAAAAGCACAGTGAATAATTGTGATGTGTGACGGACGTTACACATTTATAAATATCTACCTATATAATTTTGGTTTAAGTGTAATTAAAAAACTCTTTTCCTCAAAGATACCCGTCCAAATTGTAAAAAATATTTCTCTTACGAGTATTTCTCTTTACACATTAATTTATTTTTATTGAATAATTTGAATTGATCTTATGAGAAGTTCTGAAAATCTGATTAGTTTTTTTTACGGCTGTTAAAATGATTTTGTGACGAGTTTTATTAAGTTATCATCCTTTGTACAAAGCTCTAAAAATGTGTATCATATTATTCAATTGCTAATTTTATGCTTAAGTACCTATGTAGTAAAAAGTATTCCTCCGCATTAAACCGACGTAATATGCATGCTGTTTATTAAAAAATCATGCTAAAGTTTTTTCTTCTGTTTTCTGTGTTATCATTTTTTATTAAGGCTATTATCCTGTAAGCCTATTTAGCATTATTTATTTAGCTCACTATCTTAATTATGGGCTTTGAAAAGTTAGATAGATAATACAATCATAGTTCAGGCTTGTATATTAATTTTTTCTTTATATATTTATGATTTCATTATTTATCTTAAAAATGAGATCTTACTGATCTATTAACGCTAAATGATGCTTTATTTTTAATCGGAATTCCTCTTAATTCAGATTGGCTATACACTAGATAGGCCTGACGCTGGTTATATTTGTTGATGGAAATGCTAGTTGGAGCCAACTGCGGATGAATTTCTTACAGTGGCTGGCTGACCCTAGTTAGTCGATAATGCGCGTCAGAACGTTAATGGGACGCTATTGTTGCAACAATCAACAATTGACTGACCTATATCGCACTTTAATTGGGCTGAGATTCCGCAGGCGGGAGTTTCGCCTGGGAAGTAATGACCTGTTTGCGCTATTTTCTTATGTACGATGGTCCGTGCGACGGTAGGCTAATTTTGTAATGTGAATGCACATCCGTACCATGATAACCCATAGTTCCTAACGCCGTCATTTTACAGTGGTAGCGCTTGCATGGCGAGCAAAAACCGGAAATGACGAATAACGATAATGACGAATAAGACAATCATTACGGAAAAGCAGATTATGTCACCTTAATGAATAAGCATAGATGTGCTTGAGCAAACATTTCAAATACCTTAAAATGCCACAGGAAAATGGTATCTCTTATTTAGTTCGCTTCCTCTTTACATATTTCTTGCCCTGGTGAGGAGGGTGTGGCTATAGTGAGAATAGGAAGTACAGCTAAAGGAACCGATTGAACATAATAAATCGTTTGAAAGTGACTGCAGGTGTCAGTTGCCTTTATTTTAAAGTGATTATGGCCTTTGCCACTCATCTATTTCTCTAATTCAAGTAGCAATGGTCAGAGACATTAAATGTATGTTAATTCAGCATTAACTGCTATTCTCAGGATATTTGGCCTTGTTTTGACACTGAGTTTGAAACATGCTCAATGCTCAATCCCAGAAATGACAGACGATTTGGAAGGAGGAAAGTCAAGGCCTTTCGAGGGTCGCGTCGGGAGTAGCAGGTGATATACTTTGCTAGTAAAATGGTCTATGGAAGGGGAGTGGCGGCTGAACTTGTCCCTGGCTAGAGTGTAGTGCTGCTGAGAGGGGGAGGAGAGCCGAATGTTAGGAGTGGACGAGGCTAAAATGGCGACAAAGCATATGACTACCCTGGAAGTTTGAGGGGAAGATGGATTTTGATGTTTCGGTCGACATCGGGCGCTTTCCATTTGGTCTTGTGCACTAATCACTTATCAACACAACGGGGCGCTTGCCTTCCGTTCATAAAACAGACCCTGCGCACTACGTGGGGCATTTTAAAACAGACCGGGAGTAAAGTTGCGCTAAATAACAAAATAGCGTCGGCAATGGTATCCGTGATTGTCATCAATTTTGTCGATATTCAAATAAGAAATGGAACATACATACCATAAATATAGATTACTCTCCGATCAAAAGCTTACATGTTTTAATACTTATTTTAAACTTATTCTGCAACTTAAACCAAAATATTCCGCCGTGACCGTTGCTTACCCTCACAGTGCTATCTACAGTCAGTTTACAAAACATTTCTCCAGTGTACACGTTCCACTCCACGACGTTTGCGTGCACTGTGTTACGATGTGCGCTGACCAATAGGTTCCAATAGGCATCGCAAATATGTCCTTTGACGCACAGTCTTGGGATATCTGAACTTGCATGTGGATTCCGTCTTATTTTTCATGTGGGTGACATTCCTATTCCTCATCATAACATCTTCACCTTGCAACAGTTTTTTCTTTTATAAGTATTATAACACACCCAGGAAGTAATTAATCCGTTTCCTGGTTTTATAATTTAGGGTAGCTAACACCGTCAGAGATATTTAGTTTATGTTTTGAATAGGCTTTGCCTGTGACCCCAGGATCTATAGATGAATGCTGTTTCTATGGAGCTACTGCACATTTTTTGCTTATGGAACATTCCTTGCCAATTCGAACAATGAGTTGCATGTCGAATTTCAACGAAGTTTGCGGGACGAATTCCGTTTTACTTCAATGTTGACCATGCCCAGTTATTTCGTCAAATATGCATCAGTTGCATAGATATGGGAGCATGAAAAATTGAACTTGTGTTTGATTTGTCTTCGATATGGTACTTATGGTGGTCAAAACTTTTCATTATTCTCTATAGCCCTGGAGAATTGGCTTTCTTTTAACAATTGGATTGGATTTTGGGGAGGCGATCGACCGCTAAGATCATTTATGCGCCATACGGGACAGGTAAGGGAGGAAGGGTGAATAGAAACTCAGCATCGGCATTAGCCTGCTCTTAACGAAAGGCGCCCAGGGGACCACGGTTTAACGCCTCATCCGACAGACGGAGCACTATACTTGAAGTTCCCTCCACAAGCCTCTCAAGTAGGAATCGGGTATCCTCTGAAAAATATCCTCCTCGGCAGGGATTTGAACCCTGGTCGCTCGTATGGTTAGCCAGTACTCTAGTTACCACACCAACCCTATCCCGCCTTTTAATAATTTTCTTGATTCTGCCCTCTTCTCACAAGCCACTTTTGCTTCCCTCACACCTATGCATTGTTTTATCCACGCTTTCGTATTTTAAGACTCCTAAGAGTCTCATCTACCACATTCATTCTATTTTTTCGCCTCCTAACTCTTCCTCTCACACCGTTCTCTCTACTATTATATATCTGTTTTGGTTTCGCGACTTTCATCTCTTCTCTCGTCATGACCGAACCTACAAAGGACTCCCCTATCATAGATGATTGATCGAGGGCAAAAAGTGAGTCGATGCATGCATTAAATGGACTTAAAACCTCTGGAACAATAAAAAACTTTGGCTATTCATGGAAAAATTATAACATTGTTGTAGGGAAAAAGCAACTGTAATTCAATGTTTCCTAATAGCACCAGAGTTGTAGCTTGTATTCAAAGCTAGAACATGCTAATTGGCGTAACCATCCAAAAAGAATTCTCCATATTGAAAGATTGGTCTTACTGTGTCAAGCTGGCTTAATAATACCACATCCGACGCTCTGAGCTCTTAAATAAAAATGAAGAGCTGACATTAGTGCTTTGGATTCATTCCGATTAAAAAATTAGGCTTGGGAGTTTTCAAACTCTGATCATGTTGGTAAGGTTTTGAAGATATGTGAGGTGTTCACGACTGCATTGTGAAATTTTCCATAGTTTTTTATTTTTAACTCTTTGTAGCGAATGAATTAGCAGAATATGGATAATATCGAGGAGTGTTCAAAAGCATTAATCTGACGAGTTAAGGTGGCTGAATAAGGTCTCGCAGCTCGATGAAACATTGAAGTGTAAATATCTTTGATGCCGAAGAAATAAGACAATAAGGCTGTTACATTGCCGTTTAGGTTATTTATTGCTTTAACTTTGAAAACTCAGATCCATGACGAAAAATAGACTTCATGTGCTCCAGACATCTTAATTACTTTCCCATTGTTAGAAGAATACATCTTGGCCACCGGAAAACTCATCCTATCTCTCACTCTTTAATTTATTAAATTAGAGAGTGCGCAATGCGTACTGACCTTGTTGAACCTTCATATTTCTCGAAGTATAGTAGAATTTTATTCAACTCTCACCGCTTATGTGAGTGTTATGCAATGAACTGGACTCCGTCGGTAATTTATTACGCCATGTGACAAGTAGTTTTTTATTTTATCTGTATTTTTTTATCCAACTTACGAAGGCGGGAAATTGATTCACAAGCTGTATCAAGATAAAATTCTCTTAATTTTAGTACGAGGCATCAAAACTTTACATCAATTTTTTATTTCATGTAATTAACATAATAAATTAAAATATTAAGCATATTTCATAAAATTGACGTTTGATGACTTCCATAACTCCATTTCAATTTTTAATATTTTACTAAATACCTTTGAAAATGTACGTGAAAATTTAAATTAGTGGAATTTGGATAGTTGGAGAAGGGAGCACATAGAGAAACTTCAAGTTCATTTGCTAAGATTGCGATTATCTGGAATCCATAAACATCATGGAATACTGAGTGTGAGGCTTGGAGAGTACCTGTAGCTTCATGAGTGCGTCAAGTAATTCCACCGTTTCATAGTACGCCTGCGCAATACCCTATTGCTAAGTCATCTTCGAGGACGGCAAGAAAGACGGCCAGGGAAAATAAGTACTTTCCTCGGCTGATATGGGACTTGATCTACTCCTGATGACTTCTACAGGAAAGAAGGTCGACTCCTCTCCACGACGTGGAAACGAGTTTTCCCCCTTCAGCCCCAGAGTCCAATAAGAAGAGGGTTGAGAGACTGAACTTCTCCCATTCAGGCTTTCCAGCTGTTCATAAACATGATTGTTGCTGCGTACATTATTTTTTTGGCAATGTAATCAAAAGTTCTTCGTGCGACGAAACTGTTGCTATAACAACCTCATATAACCATTATTACTTGTGCCATGTTGAGTTTTATGAAAGGACTCATTCAACCAATGAACATAGACAATGTGGAGAGAGGAATATTGAGTATTTATTCATTTTTAAAAGTTTCATAAATTTCGTTTTGCCTGTAATTACCAATGAAATGCAGAACTTGCGTCACATTGCCTAGAATGTAATTTTTAAAAGTGAGATTTGCTATTCTTACAAGTTTAGCCTGAGAGGTGGCCGAGAAATTTCATTGAAATCCAGCGTAAATTGTACCTGCGGCAAAGAATGATGATTATGCAAAGGTGCCAGTGATGGTGTTGCAATCGAGTGAAGCTGCGTTCTCCTATTGGCAGTTCGGATCGGCCGCAGTGCTTTGAAGTTCGTGAGAGGGGATTCATATGTAGCAGGATGGTGATGTATTTCTATTAGTATTTAAGTTTGTGTTAATGATGGAAATAATCTGGTCTAGTTGTACAGATATACAATTTAAGTAATATATCGCGTGAGGATTCGATTATTACTGACAAATAAACTCATCTCTCGCTATTACTAATATTTTATAATTTTAAATGCTACCCATAATTTGCAAAGAAATTTTCAAGAAATCCAATTTATATCACTCAATAGTTATGAGATTCATCTCTTATGTTTCATACCTTTGATTGAATCCTTGATGCTCTTATTTTAAAAATATATAAATAATTCATTTGGGGAACAAATCCCTTGACTCACTTCTAGCAAAATATACCACGGGAAAAGTCTAACATTCCTCATATTGCTGGACAAGAATGGATATTGTTAGTAATAGAATAATGTTCAAAATATCGACATTTTATGTCATCGTTCTCTGTAGTTGTCAATTTTTATCTCAATTGGAAATAATTCGTGAACTAAGAAGATATTTTTGAGACTCTCGAGCAAAACGGAGTGCTATTTTTCTCATGTAGATACCGATTTCTTGCAGAGGTTTTAGGTCTCCAAGTGGAATTTTTCGTCATTATGTTAAGTTTTGTTTTTTCTTTATTTTTTTAATTGATACTTCATCCGTCACTCTTTCTCTAGAATTAGTCTGTTTCAATCAATTGTATGATTCATTATCGATTGACATCATTTCAAAGAGTCCCATTCCGTAAAGATATTAGGTCTAGCTGGAAACTGAAATTGTTATCCTTTTCAGCAATGATGGTTCTGACATGATATTTTCCTCTACATTCTGGATTCACGTATTCTCGTTACAGGCTCAAATTTTCCAATATTATCTTACCTGAATGTGTAACGTATCGGAATAGTTTAGTTCTTAACGTTCTTAACACAAACGGGGTATCTGAACTACACAGCTCATAAAAATGTGTGGTGCGCAAGTCATTCTCACTTACCTCAACCCTCGTTCCTTGACACGCATTCCAACTAGCGTCCATCTCTCACCTTTCGAGAGCCTTAAGGAAACGGAGATGAGAGAAAGAAAGAAAATTTGTGGTTTCTCCATATTTTGGCTCTCGAGAAGGATCGATTTGGCTCTCGAGAAGTACTTAAGTATTTTCGCTGTCGGAGTGCAACTTACCTGCCTCAATTGTACTTTTAGTTGATTTAAAATAAGTAGATAAAAGCCACAATATTAGTATTCTGTGACAAGGAAAAAAGAAAAGAATGGTGTACTCTCAGATTACTCGATGTCCTAGCTTTGATATTTTGGGAATAGCTGTCCTAGGAGCGATTTATGGATGGAAGAATAGGTGCCTTCTAGTATTCTTTATCGCTGTTTGCAATTTAAAATAGAATTGATCCCAAAAACTGTATAAAATACTTGTACTTTCGTTATTATGCAGTGATCAAAGTATGATTCGTAGATAATGAGCATTGTTACATATTTTTTGACGGAATGTTAAGGCCTCATCGCAAGACCATAAAACAGAGGCATAAGTTTAAAACGAGGGACGACATAGAATTCATTGATAACTGACTTAAATTGGCTTATAAAAAATTTAATACTCTTAAGTTATTACTGACGATAGTTTTCTATTTTCCTATGAGTTTAAACCATGTCACCCGTGTCTTTTTTATGGCACAAATAATTTAGAAGGTTTTTCCAGATTTGCGTTATATTCTCTCTTCTTGGACTCATGCTTCTTCATTCTAAATTTTCTTATTATTTTATGGGTGTCGCTCATTGCTTGAATAAATATTCCCTGGGGTTTCCTCGATAAATATTTCCACCCATTCTTGTTATTATGAAATTTAAATAGAGAAAATTATGTTTGAGAATATGCCTATTTTGTTTCTTCCACTTCTCAACATTTTTGCATTACTTCATTTCCTCCGGATCCTTTGTTGATGGTCTGCACTGGTAATTTTGATTGTTATTTACGATGATTTATTCTTCATGTCTCTTTTGTAGCTCCGCACTTCCATTGCATCCTGATTTATGCTGCTATCCTCAAACTGTAGAATAGTAAGGTTTGTGTGTAAGTAGCACGGAAATAATTGTTCTGAAACACTTAATATGCAAATTTATTCATAACCCGCAGCCACCACCCCCACCGCCGCCAGACAGCCTTCAACAGGACCGGACTTGTTCGAGATCATCCCACCCCACTAGCCAGACGAGGTTGATATGTGAGACTCCTTCAAAGGACCTCCAGACCTCCCCTTCTACTTACTCCCCCTCCTATGCGAGTGGTATAAAAACGAGAGTAACGCGAAGTAAGAGCACATATTGCGAACCATCACACACCAAGCAGTTGAGAAAATGTCTTCTAAAATCGCCAGTTTTCAACAGATCCCAAGAGCACACTTGGGTGATGCATATTTGCGAGTGGAGAGTCAGGACGATGAGTCTATCTACAAAAGATTTATCCCCAAAGACCTTATGATGGAGGAATATACGGATTTCATGTTGACAGTAATGTTTAACACGTCATAGTACTGTGTGTTTAGACATCAAAAACGAGAGTTTGCGGTGGTCGGGCAGAATGTGACATTCTCCGGCTTCCCAGATGGAAACGGGACGGTGGAGAGATTCAACATTACCCTGACGTCTGATATCACTGATTCAGAAAAGAAGGCTGAGGAGCAGCTTCCTATCATCTGGCTGGATGTGAACGAGGCCTACAAGCCAGCTCCACGACCCTACGGAGGAAGTGTTCCAGAGAGAACTGAAGTCGATGGAAGGACCAGGGTTATTTGCAAAGGTGTATCAAAAGGTGGTGGTGAGATCTTGATATCAAAAGGTGGTGGTGAGATCGCGGAGGTTGACGGAAGGAAGCCAGTGTGCTACACGGACCATAAAGAATCTCAAGTGAGATATGGTAGCACTGATGATGCAATAAAAGGGACTCGTTTGCGAGTAATCAAATTTGTGCTTGCCACTGAGGACGAATTGACTATATTTAGAAAGAAGTATTCAATCATACCACTGTAATTCTTATATAACTGTTCTATAAATAAAAAATATTAACTAATATTGCCTTGTCGTTTATTATTACTCATTTCCCTATTTTTTATCTAGCTGAGTAATGACTTTAGAAGATAACCAAAAATATGATCTGCTAGCCAAGTCATGACTCTTTCCAAAAAATGCTTTAGTTTTGCGCTAGAATCGTAATTTGAGAGAAAATAATTCTTTTGAATGAATTTACCTTCAATTCAAGTTATCTTTTGAGCCTCTGGACGCTGTTTACTAGTTGTTATCTAGATGACTAATGACTATAGAAGATAACGCAACATATGATTTGTTAGCCAATCAATGACTCTTAACGAGAAGTGCTTTACTTCCTCGCTAGAGATCTAAATTTGAGAGAAAATAATTTTTTTAAACCTTTTAGTATATAAACGGCACAAAATCAAATTTTCCCTCCAAAAATTGAGGCTGGTCCGAACTCTCAGTGTCACCTGCAATGGAAAACTGGAAATTGAGGAGTTTGAGCGTTGGTCACCAAGAACTTGAGAGGAGTTAGGGCGTTGGTCACCAGGGACTTGAGGGGAGTTTTGGCGTCGGTAACCAGCCAGAATCGTATAAATACGCGAGTCCGAAGTGCAGAAAGTATCAGTTTGTGGGCTACGGCCCTCCCAGCCCCTCCCTACCCAGGGGGGTGTCCACCAGAAGCCATCGTTGGATCGTCGGTTGCAGTACAGGTGAGTATTACCGTTAGCTCTAATCTTGGGTGTGTCCTCAACACCCTCATTATATTTGGAGGTGTATAGAAAGCCCTATGGAGGCTATACTTCTCATTATCTTTTAATAAGTTCCTAAGAACTAAACACCGAAAACACGTTTCAGCTCATATCTCATTTGTTAGAAGAGATAGAAAGTTTGTTTCAATTACAAATGTGTTCAGCTATTGATTATACAATCAACCTATGACAAAAATTTGGCCTAGACCATCTAGTCTAGCCTAGATATAGACAAACAATTATTATTGGCTTAAACAAAAAATATAAAAAAATGACAAAAATATTTTTTTTTTCAAAAACATGAATGAACATTTTAGAATGAACAGCAGTACCTCGGAAATTGCTACGGCAGCAGCCTCCGAAGCATCCGCCGGACCTTCCGCCCTCGCTGGACCATTCGCCCCCCTCGGACCTTCCACCACCACATCCTGCTAAATCATACAAAAGCTGTTGTCTGAGCAAAAGGATGCGGCCTTCTTGAAGAAGGAGGACTTCCAGGAGGGGAGGCGCTACCGCGTGGAGACGCTCGAGAGGGTCACCACGCGGTACGAGGAGGCGTTGGTGGCGGGAGTTATTATTAATGGGAGGAAGAGAAAACTCTTCCTCCCTAAATATTTTAATTTGTCGGGGGCGGAGGTCCTCTTGCACAACTACGGTGATAATAAAATCGCCGTATATGTAAAGAACAATGTATTTAAAATTGAATAAAAACCTTGTCTTTTATTTTAAGTCTACCAACCTTAAATTTTTATTCGATTTTTGGAAAAGTATAAAAAATGACAAAAAATTTTTTTTTAAATATAGAATATGTGCTTGGCCTGCTACCTCGCTCACATTATCCTTCTCGCTTTCTTCATCAGAAGAAATATTATGGCTGACGATTTAATTAAGTGAGAAAAAAATAGCTCATGTTTGAGAAAAATAGAAGTACAAAATTTGTATTTTGTATCCAAGTATATATGCCGACTTAGGCCGGTATTCATAGTCGGGGTGAATTATCAATGATTGCAGAATCAACGATTATTCGTCAATCATTGATTATTTGATTTATGTGTTCATAGACAGAAAACAATCTCCAATTCATGAATCACTGATTCATGAATCTCTGATTATTCGGGATAATCTGTAATTGGTGAATTACAGATTGGATGTATGTTTATTTTTGAGTGGTATGAGAAATTGAAGAGGCAAAACATTTTGTGGGTATCGTTAAATTTTTATTCAAGTTGAGTATATAGTTTTATTAATTGCATATTGAAAAAGAAAATAAAAAATGGATTGGCAATGTTTTTTTGATAAAAATGAATTAGCCGTGACTACATTGGAATTATTTCTTATGATTATTCAACGTTAATAAAGGCGTTGCTAGGGAAAATCAACAAACAGAAATCTCGTATTCCGGCAAGTGTTGATGATGTAGCGTGTGCTGTTTAACGTCAGGAATTGTCCGACCATAAGTGTGGTCTCCTCTTTTTTCTATTCTCACAAAGAGACACCTGAGGCACCGATTCGTCGCCTGAACATCATAAGAAACAGGCGGTCTGATGGTGTCAGCTATTTGGATGGCAAAAAGATTAGTTACATGTTTCACAGTTATGGACACCGTTGGCTGCGAAACAGAACTAGCAATCCCTACATATGTACGTAAAACATTAAAGAAGACGAAGAGTAGCAGTAGCAGCATTTATATCTGATCATTACCGACAAAGAAAATTTGAAATATGTAATTAGTAGCAATTGATGATAGCTTACGAGTAAAACATTCATGGCAATTTCGGCCGAGGTTAAACTCAGCATGAAGATTTTTTAAAATACTGCGTTATTAAAAACCGCTGTGATATATTTTTTTAAATTTGTAATATGATTTCAACAATTCAATATTGATGCCTAAGCGTAAAATCTCAAAGTAGTGAGCCACAGTAGCACAAGAGGAACTGTCAGTCCTCGCGGAAAGTGTCGATATATGAACATTAGTTCTAAGAAGAATATACTCGAACACTACGGGTTTCGAGAATCGGTATCCTCTATTAAACTCTTCGTCTGTCAACACTCAAGTCTATTGTTACAGCAAGTTAGATTACGGATTTTAAACAGAGATTGACGTATATAATAAGCGGTCCATCACCAGACCCCAGTGAGGCCATTGACATTAAAGATTCACCCTGGAGTACGAATTTCGTGGAAAGTATCACGATAAAAAAGGCGAGGGGAAGTCATATGATATGACATGTAACTCGGAGGAAAAAATTCTCTCTAGTCGTGAATACAGAGATGGAAAAAAAAATCCCGCCGAGAGTCACGAACTGCCTGACCCTCATGAACGAACCCGCGACGCTCACCACTACACCAAACAAACCTATGTAGTAATACGGCGATAATAATACTAATACACAAAGTCGCTTTGAGGCTGATTGAGACGGGTGATGTGAGGCTCCGGAACAACCTAGCGAAAGTAACTTTTCCCAGCTTTTTTATACTTTCTGATTATAAACTGATTAATTACAATACAACTAGGATACGTTTGACGAAGTCCAAGGCGAACTAGCCTTTGACCTCGTGCACGACATAGTAAATACGGCATTCAAATCGGCGAGTCAGGGTACGTAGTCTCCCCATGTGAGTATTTGGATTTGTTGGATCCCTAATGTGTGTTTTTCGCAGCCTTTAGTGATACGCTGGTACATCGTCATCGGCAATCACATACGCCAATATATCCGAACGAATTTCCATTGCACGGAAATCCTAATCAACTCAAGGTAATCAATAATCCTAATCGATTCAAGACGTTCATATAGAGTATTCTATGCTTTTAGCACCGTATAAAATTGTAAATTTGGAACGTAAAGACATGAATATGTTGTAAACAATCACAGAACTACCGACGTCCTACAAAGAAATACTCTAATTAATTACGGTCGAGAGCTTAATTCACGAATCAATGATTATTTGGCCAAATAATTACAGTTTGCTTGACTATGAATACTAGAAATATAAACAATGATTATTTGACGACTATGAATACATAATAATCAGAGATTGATGAATCTCTGATTCAAGAATCATCGATTGACGAATCACTGATTCTTTGACGACTATGAATAAGAAACAGTAATTAATTAGAGATATAATCATAGATTGAAACGAATCTGTAATTATTGAGGACTATGAATACCGTCCTTAAATTCTCTTTGTTGTCCTAAATAAAATTTTTATCTTATGTGGTACCAAAAATGGTATTCGATTTTTTCAATGCATTCAAATTTGAAATTGGTAGTATTTCCAATGGGTTTTGCCTTTCGACCCGATCTCCTTAATTGAGCCAATCATGACCATTGACCTAATAACCTCCAACCCTCAAACTCGTCCAATGACCAATCCCTTTCCCTTCTTCGCCGCTGACCCGACCACAATGGGCAGCCGAACGCGTCGCGTCAACATCACCTCGAAACAATAATTTGCGTAGGTGGAGTTTCGGCGGAATTGGATTTTTTTATCGCAATCAGTCGTGGCCATGTGCCTCCTCAGGGCAATCTCATCTATTCGAAACTAATCGAGTCCCACCTACACGTCCTGCCCACGCAGCGCGCCATCTCTCTTTCTCTGGTGATCGTCAAAAAACCGTCCACGGCGCAGTGAGAAGAGCTCATTAATTCTGAAAAGGAATCTTTGAATGAGAATATTAAAGCATCAAAGCTCTTACTTTATGAGGCTCAGACATAATTTCTTTCCTTAATCCCTCTGTCTTGTGGTATGAGACGCCCATTATTCTCTTTGCGCATGGCATACATATATATTCCAAGAAAACTAAATGATTGCTACTTTTGTGGAGACACACTGCTCTTCCTTACAGATGATTTCTTCCAAATGCGTTTTCTACTTTAATACTAGTTGCGTCAATTTCGCGTTTGTCAAAATTTTTCCACGATGATATTGGGTGGAATTCTTTTGCCAATTGGGTTTAATGCTTCAGCTGGCGAAGAAACAGAGAAGTGCAGAAATTCAGATGCAATCCTCACATTCTGGGAAATTTAAAGAAACTTGGGGTAAATATGCAAGTATTAGTGCATTAAAACTTGTAATAAACCATCTAATTAAATCCGTGATTGAAAAGTGATGATAAAATTTAGACCTCAACGTCACCATTAGCATGTGCCTTATGCTTACCTCTACTCAAAGTACTCATTAGACCCAGTGATACTGAAGAAACCGTATGCTATGACGTACAAGTCCTCACCATTCATTTTATGTAATCAAAGGCTTCATGAGGGGGCTTGTAATTGGGTCGAAGGCATGTTTCGGCATTGCATCATGTTGTTGAAAATTGATTTAATGGGTACCGTGAGGGTTCAAAATGATTAGAATTTGAAAGAATCTGAGGCCGGATATAAAATTATTTTGGTTGTAATACATATCGGAAATGTTCGTCTGCTACTAGTGCCTAGTAGTTGATGGTGGGTCATCTTGAGAGACGCCACGTAAATTATGCTGGGCTAAATTAAGCGAGGATTGATACATCCCATGGCCTTTTAAAACTATAAGTGTACAATTTTATTGCATATATTTATTGCATCTAGGGATCTTTCCAATTATGCCTTAGCGATATGAATTGAGACAATCGCGAATTTCTTAACCCTTTATGGGGCAAAACCCTGGGACTCAAAATATTCTGGGTTTTTTTTTTCTAATTTGGCTATCCTTGGGAATGTAAGATGCTGGATATATTATTTATTTTTATGCGTACCTTTACGCCATATCCACTAGAAACACCAAACGACGTGCATTACCGCAAATAGGAAACATATATCCCAAAGGGCGTTTCCCACAGATATGGTGGGAAAATATTTTCCCAGTACCCTATAAAGGGTGAAGTGTAAAAATCATGGAGACCTATTTTGCTGCTTATAGTTATGACCGTTTACATCGTTCAAAGCATTCCAACTTATATCAGAAGAGTGTAAAATTACTTCTTTTTACCTCGCAACCTTTCTTACTGCTTGCATTGATGGCAAAGTGTCAGGTGGCCATGATACCTGTTCTTACGCAATTGGCAGAAATTTGACCCAGTAATGTATTTTTGAAGCGAGCTTTTTAATGACTATTAGTCTTTGAAAATGACTTAAGAAGAATAAAATTAATTGGAAGTCATAGCAATGTGGGTTATTTGATGATAATTTAGTCGAAACAATCGGAAAGAATCACCATGAAAAAGTCCAACGAAGAGTTACGAGAAAATATGGACCTTGGAAACTGCAAAGTAGAGTGGTGGAAATTAAATGCAATGATAAGCATTGGTATCCAAAAATATAGAGCGAGGACGAAGTAAGGAGAAATTTATGAGAAAAATCACCACGGAAGACTGAGCATGAAAGAAACTGTGCATAATACGGTAATAATCAGAAGAAAGGAATTTGGAGAGCAAAGTGTGTGTTTTGGGGATGGGAATTGAGCGGAAAACTGCTGCTAATGGACCTACTAATCGAAGTCTGCAATGATGTTGATAATTCAAGAGTAAAGATCTATTATTTAGCGTCAGTTTTCCTAAAGTTATAAGAAAAATTAAAATGTGAACGAAGTAGTAATTTCTCGCGTCTTCATCAGTAAAATGCGCGATATCGACATCTGTTGGCTGAACCTCGCACTAACGCGACGTGTCTGCGTTTTGCCCAATCTCCCACGCACGTGAGGGGAGAGAGTGGCGCCACCCTGGCGGGTGCCGTCGCCGTCGACGTCTTTCTCTTAATTAGTTTCCGCGAACGCAGGTTATGTACTCACTTTTGTGGCTATTTTTGTGTCGCCCTTCATCTCGTTTGCTAATCTTTGAAACGACAAACGCAGGAACACCGCAATTTTCTGCAATAGAATGCTCCCATTGTTTGAGAAACGCTGGCGACGCCACTGAGTATAATTGTGAATGAGTAAGGTGCCTCAGGTCCCATTATCATGTGCAGGACAATTTCCTGCCGAATTGCGGCACATATCTCAATGATACTCCCCAAACAACTCTTAGGAATGGAAAACTATATTTAATCAGTTTCGATTTTTGGATTCATTACTTTATTCTTTTTACCAAGGGAAAGTGAATATTATATGAGGATCCCAGAAGTCAAGGGGTCTAAGTGATCTTTTTGAAAAAAATAAGTTAGGTACAGGAATGGGATGTGAAAATATTAATCTTTTAGGTGTTAAAGGGATCCAAGTTATTTTCTTGACAGATGCTGCTATCTAGGGTAATGCCTCTTAACTACATAGTGGGTATTACTTTCAACTTTGACTTAAGTTTCCTCTAAACAGTGGTTTTGTTACTTAGACCCCTTGACTTCTGGGGTCCTTATATATCACAGATTATAACGATGAAATTGAGAATAATTAGCTCAAAATCTTTTATTTACCTTCACCAAATAGTTAGGTACAACTTAAGCTTCGAAAATAATGTCGTGATGTACTCCAATACAGTTTGCTTACTGCTTTAGAATGAGCATAAATTTAGGAAAAAATGATTCACGACATAAGTGACTGCCGAGTAATGTTTTCATGGCTCTTTAGTACCTCAGCGTTTTATCTGGCGTCTTTTATGGGAATAGATGTATTTTTCTTCAACACAGAAGATTCTCTGTTTATACTAATTGGTATGTATTTTCTCCCTTGCCCACTATTATTTTCAAATTAACGATACAAGAACTTTGGCAGCCTAAAGCAATTCGGAGGCAAATTGATTTTTGATGAGAAAATAAGAGTATAAATGAGAGGAGGCAGTCAGTGCGCACCTGTATGCATGCATGAATTTCGGTTTTCAACATTTCGTTAGAGTATTTCCGTCTTCAGCCGCATCCTCTTCTCCAGCAAATGACTCTCCCTTCCTGATGGAAATACCCGTGCGTTCCAGCATATGACGCTCCCCGAGTCACACTGCCTCACCTACTTCTCATGCACGCGTGTCTATTTTCGCCCGCGCGAGTGTTCTTCTGTCCAGGGAATTAGCGTCAATGACGACCAATGAGGTTGACCGTGAGTCACGAGTGGGGGACTGTAAGGGGATGGTCCGTGCGTTCATCTCCGCGCGAATTGCCAAGTGCATGACCGCGAGCGTGACATGGATGGACAAATTTGACGTCGTGACGCCCTCTGCTGACGTCTTACTCCAGTAAATCAATGCTTGAGTAACGCTGAGGCATTTGGCCAGATAACTCGTGTCTGCCACGATCAAGGCTGACGTTTAATATCTTGTTTTGAAAAGTTGAATCATACCGTAAATGAGATGGTTTGAGCGAGATTTTTCCTTAGTCATGACAGAGACAATATTTTGTTATTTAATAAAAAATTTTGTCTTCTAATATGGAAAAATATTGTTTCTTAAGACTGAAATGCTCAGCTACTAAAGAAATATCTACACATATAACGTCTCTAATTTGACCCATCATTGTACACGATACGCTGACAACGCCTTCAGAACGGAAGCCTTTTTTGTAATGCTGCAAATTTAACCACAGTGAGTAATGGATTTATTTTAAAAACAGTTGATAATTAACGCTAAATACAACCTTTAACATTTCTGACGCAATCTATGCGTTAGAAGTTTATCATTTTTGGAATAAAATCCCACTGGAGTGCACTCTCTCGTCATTTTCTGTAGAAAATGACTGGTATTTTTGGCAAATATCTCGGAAAGTAATGTGATTTGAGAATGATATTTGGGTTTTTTAAAAGGAAGAAATATTTTCATATATGTTGAGGTCAAGTTCATTGAATTTTTAAATTTGATCTCGCTCAAACAACCTAAAAGCTTTTAATTGTACATTTGGTGCAGAAAATACATGGCCGAATGCAGTATTTTATGGAAAATCCTTGTAAAGAGTTGTATTGCAAGTAAGTTTCCACATCTATGCATTTGTACAATGATACTTTATTGAAAGTTATTAAAAAATTCGCCCGAAAACTATTTGATTTATTCTTGGCTATTAGCTTGATATTTTTCTAAGGGGATTAAGGATGGGGATAGATATGACGAGGAGGTAAGAGTGCTGTTTAGTTTATCTGCTTGAGACTGATTAATGATTTTGCTCATGTGTATAACCGATATTTTCAAAGGAAGCAAAATATTTACAATTATAACTACCACGATCCAATGAGAAATTTATCTCATTTATCATTGCATGTAATATTGTTATCTGATTTCTGTTTTTCATAGCGCATGATCATGAATGACCCTGATAATTTCAATGGATGAATGGTCCTCCCTCCTCGCACATGTTTCCTTATTTCTGAGAGATATGGATCGTAGAAATTTATTCGGCAGGATTTACGCGTGATCAAGGTGAAACCAAGACAGAAATACTGCTTCAAACACTAAACTTGCGCGTGTATGCTCCTTACTGACACACGAATCAGATTGCTAACGGTTGGCAATGAGCAATGGCATGGGGTGTGATACTTCGATGGAATTGTTCAAACAATGCCGCCGCATTTCCAAATAAAATGAGTTGTTAATTTGAGATCAAAGCCTCATGTTTAGTGATACAACGATTGATCAAAAGTTTATCAATATATAAATTTAATAATAACCGACCTTATACTTTCCTCCTCACAAATACTTCCCCCTCAACAGTTCATTCATTTCCCTTCCCAAATATTGCGCAATGTGTACGTGAACATATGGTCGAACTCGAAAGCGTTCGTGCCCGACTTATCCGTTCACTCTTGGTCCTTCTGGGGACCGGAATCCCTTCCACTATCTCGCACACCCCCAAAACTTTCTGCACCGGGCAGAGGGGAAAGAGACGTCCCGCCCAACTCTCTCATCTCACTCGCAGACTTAATTAAACTCATCTGGGATGCGGTGCCCGCGAATTAAATTGTTTTTCCCGGTCTAGTCCGGACAGCCGTGCCCTCATCTGCTCTGGAGACTGCCAAGAATGGCGATGTTCCTAATGTGGACGCAGAGACTATTTCTAAGCATGAACATAAGATGACAACTTTGACTTCTTTTGAAATACAGATGTGGAATTCTCTCGGCTATTGTTTGTTTTTAAAGCCCATTTCAGCCAGTTGTGATTGAGGCCCATTGCTAAGGAATATGAGGAAATGAAGAGGAATGGAACTCTGACTTGGGCCCGGGTGCTATTTATGCTAAAAGTGTACACCTGCTACCCTCATTTTATACCGTCAATGTGAGATATTGTCGTCTTATGGAAAATATATCAACATTAGCCGGAGGAAGGAGGAAATCGAGGAGTCAGTAGGGAAGAAAGCATTAAGACAAAATTGCTGAGAATGTTTTTGGAGAATAATTGAGAAAGTTTGAGGGAGTAACGCTAAGTTTGGCATAACTGATTCAGAGTAAGTAAGAGGGCTCTGAGAGTTGCATTGATAGAATTATAAAAAAAGTATTGGCCATTCTAAGTGAAGATCAGGCGAAATTGGTTTGAGAATTTTAGAAAATAGAAAGACTGCTGGTAATGGATTGGGTAGATTATTGGGTAAATTGAGCTCTTAAAATGAAACAAAATTTAAAAAAACCTTCGTCAGTTGCAGTTTCGGTGATTTCACGAGCAGAGCAGACGTTTCTTTGGGCGATATTCATTTGGGGATTGGAAATATACGAGATGGTGTCAGCTGTAGAGCATGGTACAAGTGATCAGTTGACTCTATGGGCTTCTGTTAACTTGGTATTAACAGTTCTAATAGCCGATTGGATGGAACTGACTACTTTTTAAACTATTACAATAAATATCGCTTATCATCGTCCGACGGGATGAAAGTTATCTGGGATTTTTCATTTCCTCCTGGAGGATAAAAAGTTAGGTCTATTGCTACTAAGTAAATTTGATGGAGAAAGGTTTCAAAGTTGCAATTTTACTAATGAAATGATTGTAAATACCAGTGCATATTCTCACTTCATTTTTCTACTCAAAGCCCGATGAAATGCTCAAACGCAGTTGTAATGTGAAAATTGAGTGATGCAAATTTAGCGGTGGTAATTCATGACCCTGCGATTTTGGGCGCGAAGAGCCGCGTACCTTACATGGGATTCCATGCGCGCCTTTTAGGCTTAACTCATCAAGAAACCCTAGTAGGGCATGCTGCGGAGTTTCAAAGAAAACAAGAAAAAAATTCTGAAGTATCTTCGCCATCTTATCTCACCCGAGGCGCCCTCTGTGTTTATCGGTTAAAGTTTCCGCGTTCCAAAACTGCGAGGGTGCAGGCGAGTGGATTGAAAAAAGAGAAGACATTATCCCGCCTGTGATCTCACAAGAACCTCCCACGATATGCCATGAACATCATCGTAAGGGTTTACCCTCCTGGTCCTAAATTTAGAGCTTCCGAGGTGGAGGAAGCAGGAAAATGGGAAAAAATTTCGTTTATTCTCGCTTTCTAGATACGAGGAGGTGATGACGTTTACGACGCAAAGAGCGTTTCGGAACTGTTTGCTTTGGCTTGGGGAGGATCATGCCTCACCATGCGGAATATAAACTAACGTTAGAGGTCTGATGCGATTAATGTGCCCACAGAAACGAAGGAAAAGTATATCTCAGGGAGGTGGAGAATGCTTTTAAGGCGCGGAAATTGTTTATGTCAAAGGGATGATAGCGACCCAAAGTTTTCGCGCTTAAAACTCAGTTGAGTATCATAATACCTTACGAGGAAGAGTTAAATTTACTTTTGATTCAAGTCCTAGTTGAAATCGTATTTGAAGCGAATATTTACACAAACGTGAGGTGCACGCTCCTTTTTGGGATTGCTCGCGTGGGAATTTGTGAAAAATAACGTATCTTATCCTTCGCCGGGCACCTCTTGAGGGCTAATGGATGTTGCTAGCTTCTGCATTAAAATATTTTATCTATATGAAAACAGACTACATTCATTGATGCATAATACAGGCAACATTCATTAGCCATTACGAGTTCTCCAAAGAAGAATGAGAAACGTCGATTTTAAAATTCCTGATGCTGGTTATTGAAAAAAGAAAAGAGAATCATGAATATAGAACGCGAAAAATTTAATAATTTGACGAGGTAAATTATTCTCGTGCTATTGCAAAGAGTTTGGTATTTTCGCGAAGAATTGACTAAAGCTAATTAACGCACCACCGATACGTATCGTGTCATTAAAAATAAAAGACGCAGCGGTACCATTATAAATGTACTGCATCAGGCTTCTTAAGTCGTTTCCGAAACATCTTTGATCGATCGAATAAAATACTACGTCAGAGGGCCTCGATCCCATGCACCCAAAATGTAAACATTAGCACATGTCTTAGCAAGCGTGGTCTTGGCTACTCTTGAGTGTGCAGGGTGATGTTAAGTATTGGGACCGACTATAATATGGCAATTTTCTCACATACCCGGACCCATGAGAGAGAAAGCCGAGACATTTTCTCGGGATTTTCTCTCCAGTTGCTGAAAAAGATGTTTCATCAGCATCCTGAATATAGATTGCACAATATTTCCTTGTTAAAGGCCAAAGAATTCACAGCATTCCAAACATAATCTCTCAGTTGATGGAGCTGAAATGTTTCGGGTTTTTTAATTCCAAAATGGACTTACACAGCACTCCAGTTCGTTTCAGTAGCATTCGTCATCGTATTTAATACGAGTATAAAATCCCTGTAATGCATGACCAAACTTCATTCAAATTGAATCATATGTATTTTTATGATGATGCTCATAACTGGATTTCCCACGTATAACAAAGTATTGTCAAATGCAGACATTCATTATGGGTCTACGTTCCCCAACTTTAAGACCGAACTTTGAATTGTGAACTACCTCCAATAACAATTTGGGTACTCTAGGCCGACATAATAATGATGCTCAATTGCCTGTATGATTATCATTCAATCAACCCCATTCATCTTGCCTAAGAGATCCGACATTAATTTTCTATTTCTCAGGATTTTGTTTTCTTATGGAAAAGGCTGCTAATCATTCCCAGTGGATTCGTTATGGGCCTGTATACCCCATATTTGCTTATAATACTCTGCTTCTACCATTCCATTGGTCATCAAGGTGTGCCTGTTTCAAATAGACAGCATTTTAAGCTGGGTATTCTATAATTTATGAAAGCATTCCCGATTTCTATAATTAAACGAAATTTGCATGAAAAAATTGGAATCTTTATTATATTTTTCTTTCGTTTGGAGTTTGTATCGGTAATTTCCATTTAATTGCACGAAATAAAAAAAGCCTGCGAGCGAGTGAATTGTACTCTATACAAACACTTGCCGGAGGGAATCTGTAGACAGACAGATTTTGCATTTTGTATTAAAAGTCCCTCCCAGTAGCCTTTCCTTTTCTGTCTGATTTCGTCAATATCATTCGAAAATGTTAAATGCGTAAGGAAGCCGAGTTTCGATGATTTTCAAGGTCTCACTGCTTGGGATTTTACTTTGGACAATTTGTTAATGGCATTCATAGTAATAGACGGTGAATGACAGTTTTATCGGTCCTGTACACTTTTTTTGCAAGGAGTTATCTGAGTTGATATTTTCGACGCTCTATTATCCGGTCGCGGCGATGTGGACGCTCCTTCAGTTCGTGATGAAATTAGCACAATTTCATCCTGCATCCAGGGAAATTTCACGGGATTTTCGTAGTGCTTTTAGTTACATCGTTTTGCATTCCGAGAGGCTAAGTTATGGATTTGGGAGTTTACCGTTTGAGACTCTTTCCCTTTCCTGGCTGAACGATTCAAATTTATGCTGCTGTCCATTTTGCTTTTCTCATTTGATTTCGCCTCAGATTGGTGAGCAGGCTTAATTTGAATCATGAATTTATTTCTCCACACTGGACATCATACATCTTCCACGTTATACATTGTCGATATTACATGCTACGTTATAAAACCAAATTTCAGCCGGAAATCATAATTGCATTCCAAATTTCATCTTTTGTCTTTGACCTCAAGTGAAAGATAATGAATTAACCAGCCTATGCGAATGACGTGGATGCATAATGAGTAGTTTTAGCTATCAGGGGGTTTGACTGGTAGCCTTTGCTCTGAATAATTTTCGCACATGATGGAATTGAAATCTGAGCCGCCGGAGTTAGAAGCCCGTTCTCTCCTCATAAGTTTACATATTACCCAGTAAGTCTTCTCAAGTATGGTTGGAGGTGTGAATTTCAACCAGTATACTTTAGTATTAGATAAAAATGCTGTAGTAACTTCAATTATTTATTAATTTACCAATATGAAAGGCAGGGATGAGTTTTTACGAACTGTCACTAAGGTACTGCTGCAATTGGCATGTAAGCCGAGTGAATTTATGAATGTTACATAAAACATAACCTAAACATTACGAAAATCTCCTTGAAGTCGGATAAGTCAAATAATTTAATGGTGCTAAAGTTCTGGCTCCCTGTTTTACCATTTACTCGATATTATTCGATTCTTGCTCAATTCTTATACTTCTCTTGCACTCGTGCATTGCTTTATGCGTGCTTTCCTATTCTTATGACTCCGAGTATTCTTACTCTAACTTTAAGAGGCTCTTCTAATACTTTTACTCATGACCTTCACGGTTTACCTCTTTCTCTTATATTATTCACCCTACTATCCTGTATCTGTTTCATTATGCGACTCTTCTCCATTTTCTCGGCATGGCATTGACCCCATTAAGTATATTTTCATTACTGGAGCATCCAACCTACATTTTTTCATGGCTCTTTCATTCCTAACCCTATACGTCCTATTTGTGCTGTAAAAACTTCTTATTTACCCCATTCTCAATGCACTTATCCTACTCTCATGGTTTTTCTGACCAACACAGGTTTCGGTGCCATATGATTACGTTGCGAAGAGATCACGTGTTTACACCGCAATTTCTGCTTTGCTAGAAAAACTCTCATTTCTCGATATTCTACTCATGCATCTACGACTTCCAACCGTTATTTGCGCAGCTTATAATTTCTTTGCCTATCCTTCCATTTTTTGCAAACATTCGGCCAAGGTACTCAAAATCCATCGCGAACTAATAGTAGCATTCCAATCCTCAGATGCATCATAATCATCGCCACTCTTTAAAATTCAGTGATGTCATATCAACTCAAGTCTCTTCATCCCAAGGTGTCTCGAATGCCGCAGATCAACTCTCTGCACCTCAGGGGTGGTGATTATACTGATTGGTCTTCGACGACGTTCGAGAGAGTAATTAGGAATCGCATTCACTCTATGTGTAGGAGTGCCAGCATCCGTCCCCGCCCGGTCTGCTTCGAAGCAGTAGAGTGACGCAAGTCTGCGCCCCCCTCTCCTTGGTTAATTTCATATCAGGAGAAGAGCACGGCTTTCATTCGCTCCAGTCCCTCCTTAGAAGGAGGAGGGGGGAAGGGGCAATTCCCTCTCAAGGCCCACTTGCTGCCCACGCGTTTATTACTACGACGCGCAGCGGCACATTGTGATTTTTTTTTGTTATAGCCTACTAAGTAAGACTACTACTTATAATAAATACTAACAATGCAATACTAGTAATAACAGTTATCGGTAAAGAGAAAAGGGGAAGAGCCAAAAAGAATTTTGGAGAAGATGAAAGCAGAATCTCGGAAAAATAATGTGACTAACTAATATTGAGCTTTTGATCTTGCACCGCAGTTGCAAGTGGGCTAAACTTGTTCCTTTACATCAATCCCTGATGCATAAATTTCAGGTCTGGAATCATGTTCATCTCATCACTTCAAATAGCCTCGACTTTGTTAGGTTAGGAGAACTTATCGTGGGCCTCCGGAGGGAATAAGAGACTTTTATTTAATTATTTTAGATACGTTTTTCCGAATTCCGAATTTTTCCGAAATTTTGACGTTGCAAAAGTATTTAATTATAATAAAAATACGAAAAATACGTTCTAGTGTGTATGTATAACGGGTTCACGACGATATTTTGGGTTTGGACGATAAATTCATTTAATTGTATATCGCAACTTCGATGTGCGAGCTTGGCAATTTTGGATCCTACCGTAAGATCTCGTATAAATCTGCGGCGAAGTACAAAACTGACGAAGTATTTTAAATCACCATTCTAATGGAACTACCCGCGTCAGAATAAAAAACATCTTTCCTTTTCCTTTGCAGGAGATCTCTTTAGGACTGATGAATATTGCCTTTGCGCGCATCAAAACACATACTCTCAAGAGAATGAGAGATTTATAGCGACCAGAATAATATCCAGAAAGCTCTCCATCCGCTTCAACCCCTTTGACTCCTGTTAACTTCTTGATAATCTTTATTTTGATCTGCAAAAAGGCACCAGAGTTGATAAGGTCCCAGGGAAAGGAAGAAACACTTTTTTTAAATTTATGACTCATATAATCCCCAAAAAAACGGTGATTCATGAACACGGAAGTTTTGTTATTGATCTACTTTAAATTGATATTTATTGATAATAAAGAACAAATGTAGATAAAATTAAACTAAATTTGTGTACTCCACTGGAGGTTAATGATACGACCCGGGTTTGGACACTTTGTGTCATCTTTAGTTTTATTTAATCAACTATGGATAACTTCCACAAAGTCAAGCCTGGGACCATTTCCTTTGTGTAAAGAACAAATGATTGAAATCTCAAGTTAAATTCAAGATATTGTTCCAATTTTTCACCTAAAAGCCTAGAGGAAATTCAACAACACAAGTCAAAGACAACTTGCAATTAGGAAAGAGCGCCAAATTTGGCATTGGTCAGCTCTGCCTGTGGACAATTGTCCAGTTACGGACATTAATTCTAATGGAATTCAGATTCCTACTTGTGTGCAAAGTTTTTTGTAAAGGTACCTCCACTGCCTTTTCGGGAAAGATTGCTGCTGTTTGCTCGGTTGGAGCCCGATGAGATTAGCGTGTAACATTCGCCATCCCTGCAATGTCGAGGTGCATGCGTTTGATGAAGGAGAGTGTCTTTGTCGCGTCCCCGAATGGGATCGTACCTGGATCGAGGCGCCGCTTTTCCGGTGACTAAAGGGCTTCCAGCTCTAAGAGAAGTTACTCACTAAAGGTAAAGTCACTCAGTAAAGAGTCACTCACGTTGTAGGTTTGGCTGATCGTTTCTTGAGTTATTAAATACCAGGTTCCAAGCGTGCCCAGATGCTGTAATTTGCAGTCGGATGCTGGTGTATCTTTTTTTGCGGCCCTCTCCTAACTTTTTTCCTTCCCCCCCTGTAGAAAAACCGGGTTAAATTAATTAGAAACCGGCCTGCAGGGTCTCCTGTGGTGTGGTAGTTGCCCCTTCTTCATTTTCTTGTGTGCAATGTAACTGTGGAGTATTCGGCATCTTTTTCCATGAAATATGCTAACGCTGACATCAGGACTCTCCCTACTCCTTCATTCTGTCAATGGCCTCTTGTATCCCTACCTGCTCTTCCATCTGAAATGGTGCAAATGACTTCAAGCATTTTCATCGTTTTCAAGTCTTCAAGGTTTGGCATTGCCAAATCAATAACCAACCATAATTTGGTAACGTGGTTTGTAACGAAATGGCAAATTGTGTTTTTGCACAAAAATGCGTACGGCATTACAAGTAAATTAAGCATACGATTTTTATTTGGTAATCATCAGATATGAATGTAGTAAAGTGAACAAAATCTTATGTAAAAATGATTGTGATTCCTTGAACAACCTTAGAGTCCTTGCAGTTCTTGGATGGCTTGCAGTTGAAGAAGAAAGTTCACTTTACTATCATTAATACGTTTTCTTTAACCTTGAGATCTTTTTGACGTCCACTACTTCTCCTTGCTCACCCACCTGTCATTTTCTTGGCACACGCTTGTTATCTTTGGCTTCGCTCGAATACGTTTCTTACACTCCTTTCTTCGTATTTGTCCATATATGTTTTTATGCAGAGTAACAATTAGCCTTCTCAAACTGTTAAGTCACAAAGGTTTAGTGTTCTGTTGTACATGTAAGCACAGCTGTACAATAAATATTCTTTTCTCACCGCTAAGCCGAAATATCTTAATACTAGTGCCTACATATTTCTTAATTGAATGTGAGATGCTACATTATGGCACCATCAGAAGTCATTATATTTATACTCATAGTATAGTCATCTGTAATTCTGTAATATAATCTTATAAACTCACATCATTTCAAAGATACCTAAATTCGATGAATTTTTATAAAAACCTCCACGGTCAATGCTGTGAAAATGATTAAAATTAAGCAGATGCAGAACCTCATTTGGTATTTTCCAAAACACTCACCAGAATTATTTTTGTTTTTGAAATTGATGACCTAAGAGGTGTAAATCATATCAAATAGGTCTATATAATTTTCAGTGTACCCGTAGTGCAAGTTGTAGAATGGCTTGCTCTTCTCTCAGAGTAACATGTACCTCGTCAATTTCTGATGACCTAAGTTCTAAAGAATATGCTGCTCACGTCCCTCCCTGAAGCCATTTATTTCTCGCTCTCTTTAGCTTAGCGTGGAGTCAGAAATAACTTTGGGATCATCCGTGAAATGATTAATTTGTTCTATCGAATTGGAATATGTAAATTAGTTAGAAAAGTACTGGGCAAAGATATCTAGAAAAATCACTTGTGTGTAGGAAAGGGAGATACTCGAAGCCTCGAGGCTAGTACATTTGTGTGAAGAAGATATTTTAAAAGAATTGATGGACTCAATAAATATAATCGGAAGCCATCTCAAGGGTACGCGAAAGGGATTGAAATTCCCTGTATGCAATGATATGCATGTTATGAAACGCTTAGGAACTATATTGTAAATTACCAGTGTTTATGACATAAAAACTGTAGTTACGGGAGGTCAAATTTTAAATACTACCTCCGAATGAGGAATTAGTGATGATATCTGTCTTAAAGCCAATCAATAAATTGCTAGAATACCTCATAAAACGTTCGCCCGTCCCAGTAACTTTTTTCCCTCTAGCTTCTCCCTAAGCTTATCCTGCGACACGCGCAACCCGCGTTGCGCCCACGTGCGTTCAGGAGGCGATGAAGAAGGGGATGAGTCGAGGCTGGGGGTGCGAATGCAATTTAAACATAAACATCCCTACAATGACGAAGACAGTTGGTTTGACCGACCCAACCTTTGGAGAGCACTCTCGCGGCACAGTATGGCGTACTGAAAGTCATTTTTAAGGCCAAACGTGAAATTTACCATAGGCGTAGTTTTGATTGTCGCTATGAAAAAATATTTCCATTATGCTAATGATGCTATTAAAAACTTCGTTAGAAATAAGCTAGTTAGATGAGCCACAAATAATGAAGGTGATAAAATGAAGCATCTTAGAAAGATTAAATGGTTAGCAAATATTGAACTTTTTACCATTCAGGTTTAGGTTTAATCATCGAATTAAAAATAGTTTAAGTTATAAAGGTTTAAAAGTTTTTTAAATGTCATGCGTAGGAATGCTTAAAAAACTTCATTATATTCCACATTTGTTATTTGGCCTACATTTTCCATGGAAAGATTTCAGCATTAGTATGACTTTTTCCTGAGATTTCGCATCAAATCTTCATCTTTTGTCATCTGATCTGAACAACGTTCATTCGTCGTGCCAGGAGTGGGGGCTGGAATTGAGCCTTACTAAATGCACCACGGTACATTTGCAGAGGTAATCACTCGAACATCATATCTACACTTGGGTAAAGTAAGCAAAGAGTCTTCAGATACATTAAAATACCTGAAAATTACTTAAAATCCAGACATATCGTCGGAAACACTTACGCGCACAGTTTTTAGAAGTTAAGATTCATCAAGCGTAAAATAGGAAGGCCCTCGGATGGAAAAGTGAAAGAGAGGTGCTACTTCGCTCTACTTAGGCCACGCCTCGAATGCACCTCGAGCATTTGGGACATTGGACAGGAAAACTTAACCCAAAAAATGGGTTCAATACAAGGGAAAGGTACGCGCTTCGTTAAAAAACTGCTTCGAGCATAGGTAGGGACCCATAGGTAGGGCTAGAGCATAGCTTCGAGCATAGGTAGGGCTAGATACTTGCTGGCTACACATTGTTTTTTTAGTTTAGGTTTTTTTTAGTATAGTGTTTTTTTAGTATAGGCTTAGTTTGCTCGAGAAATTCCGGACAGTAGTGTACCTGGTATCGACAGAGAAAATATCATTTTGACGCCGCAATAGATCTCTAGGTCCAACAGATGTCACAAAATAAGAGAGATACATTACCGAGCAGTTAGGTAAATAAGTTAGCTCTTCCCAGCCACAATAATTGACCATTTTATTAATTGAGTTCCTCTAAAAACACTGCCAATGTATATTTCAACCTGTCATCTCTCAAAATCTTATTCTTTACTCCTCAAAACGGCTGGTGTCCTAACATCTCCTGCCACTCGCCCATGCGGCGGCTCATAAGGTAAAATGAAGACATAGATAATGCATTTAGGATCATCTCTGTCTCATTTTTAATAACAATCATTTGGTTTTGGCAGAAGAAAGATTCAAATGCCACACTTTGCACCTATTCCCCCTATCCATCTCTCCCCGTCTTTTCCTCCGCCTTCGTTGCTAAACTCAGACACGAGACTCATCGCACAAGAATGTCCGCGGGAGGGAAGGGGGGGAGGGTCTGAGGCGTGCGGAGGAAGTAGTTCTCTCACTTTCCACGCAGACGCTCGTGTCTCCGAGACGAGAGTGTTTTTTTCACTCGCCATCCGACTAATGCGCTGATCGCTAATGCAGTGGCGAGCAAGCCAAAGGGACGCCGTCGCCGCCGCAGCTGCGTGTAGTCGGGACCAATGATCGGGTCAGCCTCCTGTTTGGCCGATCGGTGGTTGGTTGATTGCGCCCTCGTTTGCGCGTGAGGGTGTGCTGCAAAATGATTAAGGCCTGCGATGCGTTTGCGTGCGAGCTGAGGAATGGTGAGCGCATTTGTAAAGTTGGAGAAGGTTATTACGCAGATTAATGCACTGTTTTGATTCGTGGCTTATGACGAAAGAGGATTCTTCTTCCAAATGTTTTTTATTGAGATAAGTTATTTTTAGCGGGAGTCACCCTGTTTTAGAGTTCAAAAACGTAGATTGTTTTGATCTTCAAACTCATCGTTAGCCTTTTTACTCTCCTGCTAGTATGAAGAAATTTCTC
This sequence comes from Ceriagrion tenellum, assembly GCA_963169105.1. Classification (NCBI taxonomy): domain Eukaryota; kingdom Metazoa; phylum Arthropoda; class Insecta; order Odonata; family Coenagrionidae; genus Ceriagrion; species Ceriagrion tenellum. The sequence goes on from OY720633.1 coordinate 5,476,831, forward strand.
ACTTAAAACACACCGAGTGAAATAAATACCATATCATACCAGAAGTAAATACCAATGTATGCATGTTTTTATATTGAAAGCCTCGAAAAGAGTTGGTACTTAACCAACGCCATTTTCCCCATTTATATTTAGAAACTTATGGAAAAATTGAGGAATGTTTTATATTTCATTTTATTAACAATTACATCTTAAGGGTTTTCTAATTTCTTAATTTGTAAGGTATGTTCCAATTTTGGAAAATATTGGAATGAATTAATTAATTTACGCATTTATTTGCTTATGGAGCTGGTTTATTCTTAGAACTTAGTATTTTAAAGATTTCATCTCCCTCATCCATCGTTAAAAACTCCTTCTCTGGTTGCGTTTTCTAATTTTACGGACATACGTGCATAAACTGTACTTCATAATGGCCAATACGAAGGTAGATGATACATTTGAAACGGGTAATACGCAACCATTAATATTTTATGTCCAGAGACGCTAAGAAGTATGTTTAGCATTCAGGAGAGATGTATTTGCCAAAATCACGAAGGTGGCAAGTGTGTTGTGAAACATACTCTCGCTGACTTATTTCGTTGGCTAAGAGAGTGCATGTGACAACGGCTGACGCGTGGCCCATTTCCAAGTCTCGCTGTCTTGATGCAAGCTAATACCCCTCTACACCAGGCAATTGATTGAATGTTGAATAAATGACTAAACGAAGCCCAATATTCTCTTCCGGTCGGACGAATGTCTGTCACGATGGGAATGAACACGTCGCTGCATTAATGAAGTAAAGCAGCTCAGATAATAAATTGCTTTCGTTCTACTTCAAAGTTTCATTACAAAATGAGAAAAAAAATGTTTTAGACCTAAAATACCTCTAATTTAGACCTCTGCTGTGGTCAATTGGTTCTAATGCAGTTGTTAAAATTAGACTGAATGATTGGAGCGGAGAAGGTTGCGTGTACATTTGTTATGTATTTCGAATCCGTTCGCCGTGAGGTACACTTCTGCATGCAATGTACGGTTATGTAACTCATTCCTCATGCAAGTATTTCGTTATCGATAGTAGAATGACGCTGCGAATATGAACGATAATTGCCTTATTCAAGCATCATTATGAGTTGCTTAATAATCGACACCACAAGTCATGTCGGTCAACACGTGTATTAAGGTCGTTTCTCGAAGGGAGCCAATCGGAGCACTGTTGATCACATAACTTCTTCAGATCATGCCGCTGTCGACACCGAATTTTGCTGTTACACAAAAATTAGCAATTACTGGCTAAAATATTTTGGTCGAGCATAATTTGGAAATGAAAATATCAATTAATTTTCTTGACACCGAGTGTCATGACAAAAGCCGGTATGCTATGTCTTATCCACCATCTCTGCGAATTACATCCGCTGGTAGCATCTTTGGAAGTTGCATGTTTATGATGGCAATTATTGAAATTTTTTCATCAAATAATATTATTTCAACTGGTAAGGTTGATATATTTGATATCTGGGATATTAACTTTTCTAGAGCATTGGACATGGTAAAATTATCGAAAAAAAACCAGAATATTTGAAGATATTTATTTGAAGTTACGTATTCTTTTGAAAAGATTCACGAATGTTGCGAGACTAATTATCAGTTATCACCATATTCTGGTTCAGGTAAATTATTAAAAAGTTATATTTCGTCACTAGTTTTAAAATTTTTATGGTATCTGAAATCCTGAATATCGTGTGTATACGGATAGAATGGGATAAAATCATTGTAAAGAGAGATGATAAAATTTTGGCCAGGAAAACTTCTTGATATCCGAAAAATCTGTCATCCGTCTTTTTTCTTCTTCCGTATACTTTCTGCCAATCATGTTCGTATATCTCTTGGCATGACATTGATATTTGCTATCAATAGACCATGGTCCCTTGAGGTGTTTTCACAGATGAATACGTGAGCTATCCACTAGTATTCCCCTACTCTGTGAATTATTAGTGCAAGATATATTGATGACAGCTAAAAATGAAGATTATCTCGAATGTTTATCTCACATTCAATAATAAATAGAGGTAAAGTGAATGCTCTCTTAAGTTGTTCAAATTTTATTTAATCTGGAAAGAACAATTCTCTGTCTGTATTCTGTCGTGTCTGCACTGTGTCAAGTGACCCATTCTTGGGGAAGAAATTAGGATAGAGAATATGGGCGTGTATTAGTACTGTCGCTTACGGCAGCACGCTCGCTGTGATACCAAATACGCGCATTTGTGGCTCTCGCCATTCTTATTTTAGGCAAAAAACTAAAAAAAATATAAAGGTCGCGGCGCAGTATGTGCAAGCGACGAATCTTTGTTATGTTGGCTGCCTCTGAATTTCACTCTCACCAATGCGAGCTGTGAAAGAAATTGCTTCCGTGCCAAATCTGCTATTTTGGATTTTCGACGTGAATACGCGCAAGTGTTGAGGTATAATGAGACCTGATTCAGAATAATAACGAAATTTTTTGAGGTACAGTCTCTGGAGTTTAACACGTCATAATTCAATAACTATTCGGCACTTCTCCTGCATATGAATCGAATGAAATCTTCTCTTGTTTAACCCGAGATTTGGCATGCAACCGCTACTGCTGGTCTTGTGGAAGATCCATAATATCTCTACGTGAATATTCTTGAATTTCGAAATCGGGACTTCTCTTGACGGTGACGTCGACATTTCGTCAGTGCGTAGGATTGGCAATTCTGAGTTAAATTCTTTCTTAAGACATCAGAAACAGGATTGCATTCCCCATGATGAAATTGCGTCATGCGCTTGAACGTAGAAAGTAACGAATGTTCGGTTCTGTTCTCCGGATTTCCCTCTCTCAAAAAGGGTGTACCGTGTTCATCCATCATGCAAAGAAACCGTAAAATGAGTCACAGAATGGAATCGTCTTCTGCGTTGGACATATATTCGAGATAATTTTGTAGCGTTTTAATTAAGAGGTACTGAGACAGAATCGCACCCGTGAAAACTATTTGAGATTTTCCGGAACGATTTTTTTAAACCCATATTTTTTGGAAGAGTAACTTGAAATGAATTAGTTAAAGGAAATGCGATTACAATATTTAGGCGCTTTTTGATGATAAGATGAACTAATAACATTTTTGCCACCAAATGAATATACCGCCATTACTGCGTGATTGTTCCTAGTTTCATCAATTTTTTATGTTAAAACCCTAGAGTTTCCGACCCGAATGGTGTTGAAAATGATTGTTATAAGCATTATTCAAGACCTTGTATGATAAAAGTTATACTCTTCACCGGGATATTTGACAAATATGTCGATTTTATACATTGCCTAGATCTGATAGGCTCCGAATGATCGTGAGGCAGGGGTTTGGCCGACAATCGTGTAAATGGGAGGGAACAAGGAATAAGGGATCACCATGGAATAAATTATAAGTTTTTAATAATAAGAAATTAATTTATTTTCGCTCTACTTTGTTATTAAAACAGTTGTAACAATCAGGGCATGTATAAATCAACTCAAAGCTAGGACCAACGCGATACCTGCTCAACAGTATATTAAGCACCTTATCTCTAAGCCACAGGCATTGCGAGGAGGCTTCAATCAGTCTTCAAATCAAGCGACTGGAATTTGTGTGGTTGCGTAGAGTTTGTATTGTAAATTTGAGCTTTGAATATTTCACGATACTGATATGAGGATATATTTGATAGCAAGTAAAATGGTTGAAGAGAAACTATTACCCTAATCTTCGACGAAATAGTTTGGTGAGTTAGAGTGAGTTATTACCCACCATCTCGATTAACTTCATTTATGTGAGAATTTTTACTGGACCAACAGCCATGAAAATATCGAATAAAGAGCGGCTTCCTTGTTTTTAGTCGTTGGTAATTAGATATTGGAATTAAAAAGATGAAATCGAAATGAATTTGTTAAATTACTCAGTGCGGATCGACCTTTGAGCAAAAAGGATACAAGGCATATCCCTCGATGGTGAACGTACAATAGAGATTAATCCCTTCAGCGTCAATAAAATTAAAGATATTAAAGTGCAGAATATTTTACTGAAAAATATATGAAAAACAGCAAGCATAGAATTATGGCATTTATTTTGAAACAAGTAATTATAAAATTTAACCTTGAATTTTTTAAAGAATATATAATTTTTAATTTCAGGTGCCAATGTGTTACACATGACCGTACATTGGACAAAATGATTGTTAAAGCTCTAATGCGATGAGCTGGGCAGTATAAAAATTATGCCCTATTACTTGTATTTATACGTCAAGACCCTTAATCTAGACCCAGGTAACATTTAAATAATCAAATAAATTCTTAGATTCTTTTCATTAAAACTGCTTACGCAGGATGCTTCCAATACGGTATATGCATCTAAATTTAATATTGAGTCATCGTAGTTTTTAGTTCTTTAAAGATAAATATAGTTATCATTTCGTGAAGAAGATGCAAACATAGTGTAAGAGGTTTGCAGCTGTTGCCGTTTCATGTTCAATGCATCGCTCAAACTATTGAAGACGGAGCAGTGATTTATGAACTGGATAAAATTGACTTATCTTCATTAAATACAATGTTTATGCCAATTTTGAGCTCTTCATAACATAAATATAGCCCTCAAATGGGAAAGTCAGGGATATTTTAAGTTCTGTTTGCGTTGGTTTTTTTTAAGAGAGAAAAATAAGAGCAGGCGCTATTTTCGGCCCTCCTCTTGTCGGCTGAAAGCTGACTCCTACACCCTCTCCTGTCTTCCTACGCTCTGTGCAGATGTTATTTTCAGCAAAGGAAACTGCCCAAGTGCTCCTCCTCCTCCTCTTCCTTGCGCTGCCCTGTCTACTCACTGATTTCATTTTCTGTTAGTCGTTCGAGAGGAGAGCGCTTTCCCGGGATGCGTGTGGCGCCACCGGCTCTCATCTCGAATTCGGTCGCTCTGTCCCTCTTCTCCAACACTCCCTCTTTTTAGTCCATCAGTTAGGGACTTGCGGGCGTCGGCGCCTACTACCGGCTATTTCCCCGCCCCTCCCCTACCCGCGCCCCTCTTTTGCTATCTTTTCTGTTTTTAGGGTTCAACGATCCTTCAGATGGTGCCTCCTTCAGATACACTAATTTCATATTTTTCGTATTCTGGGTACTTCTCGAAGAATATGACCTCTGTCTGATATGAACGATAACATTATGCCTTTACACGCCATTTTTCTCGCGTTTTTGACTTGAATTAAAATGACGATCAATAAGAGAATGGAATAAAAATGAACAAAATAGCGTTTTTCCATTTTTGAGGATTGCCATTTTTACGAAATGCTGTTTGCAAGACCCAGATAATTAATTGAAAATTCAGACTTCGCACACCGTATTTCAACAAGTTGTTAGCTTATTGCTGCGATAAATGAAGTCGAAATGTGGTTACTCCATTCAAAAGATTCCATCGGTGTGTGCGGCAATTAAAAAAGTGTGTATCGAACATCATTTGGGGAATAGTCTGTACAATTTTATTCTAAATTTAGATTTTCAATAGCTAACTCATGTCACCAGTGAAAGTATGAACCGATTGAACACACAGTCGGAATTTAGTATTTGTTTTGATCCACTCTGTCGTGGCTTAAGCCCTCAAAGCGTGAATGCGAAATCTAAAGCTTATTGAAGCGGTAACCATAGGTCATAGAGTGTACTTTTTAATGATTCTTAAAGCAAGTCAGAAAGAAATTCATGGATTACGCTTCATTCAAATTCACCTGTTTATGTATTGAACTCACTAAAAAAGCAGTAACGGACCCAAGGCAAGAAAAATATTTTATTTTTCTTGATTAAAGAATGATATGACTAGAGTTCTCGGCAAGGTATTAGAACTGTTAACGAAATTACACTGAAAAACGTTGTATTTTCATATTTGACTTGGTGTAACACTTTGATATTTATTAGGAACAGTTATAAAAATAAAAACTACCAATTCGCGTTTTTTTGCAAAATCTGTACATATTAATTGAATTATCTCGAAATATATATATTATTTGCCGCTAGGCTATGTCTAATATTTGATTTACCAATAAGCCAAATCGGTATGATGTAATGTTTCATTTATTTCACTGATGAAAGAACGCATGAAAATGTTTGCACTAATCTGTTCATAAGCAAAAACCGCCTAACTCAGGTTGCGTAGTGTAGGGAAGCGTCACTTTCTCAGCAGAAATAAGAATTGCCGGAGGATGTTTTGTCTCTGTGAGCTGCGGTCCGCTGATGTGGAGGAAGTGGTGGCGGGGAAGCCGGGAACGCAATCCTTTGGGGAAATTTCGCGTCTTGGAAGTCTTCTCGGTTAATCTCTGAAATATTATCTGTTTCCGCGGATGAAAGGGAGAGAAATGAAATATCATCTCTATTCTCACTGATGTATGATTTTGTAACGGCTTTTTCTGTTTGATGAATCCCATTGATAATGTCTCGTCTTAAGTCTTTCATCACTTATCGAACGGTGAATGTACATAACTGGATTAGTAAAAGTCACTGTATGCATATATGTTATATACTGTTGGCATTTATTGATAAAATATTATGCTAATGTGTTTGAGTAGTTACCAGCATTTTACATATTTAGTACCGCTCTTATACCATTTATACGGATATTACTCAGACATATATGGCAAAAAATGTATGCAATACATAAATTCCTTTCATGCAAACTTAGTCCGGCCGGCATAACTTTTGCTCTCAAAATATCTTCATTATTAGTAAAGCAATGAGGGTTTTTCTTTTTGAAGAGAACAGCCAACCGAAAATAAAAGCGATACCAATCAACTTTATGACATCAGGCGTCACTTTGTAGAGGAATCAAATACTAGAATTCATATCGCAAGGTTGCTTAGTACTTATCTACAATTGTTCAATTGGTACAACGTGTTTCACAGCTTTGCTGCATCATCAGGTACCTGACATAGCATACCTGATGATGCAGCAAAGATGTGAATCGCGTGGTACTAATTAAATAATTGTAGATAAGTACAAATTAACTTTGCACTAAATATACTATTAAAAGTAACACCAATTTTCAGAGAACAACTAAAACCCTGGTCTATACATGTGATGAAAGGTTGGATGTGAAAAATTGATTTTGAACTATTGGACCAACAATCAAGAAAACTTTATTCTTACACATATGTATATGATCAAGAAAATGACTCATTGATTTAACTTTAGTGTCCAGCCTCATAACACGCCAGCGGGGTGAGCAATGTCAAAAAATGGCATTACGATAATGCGTCGCCGATGCCTTATTCCGGTGACTCAAAAATAGTCTCGAATGAATGGAGGGTGGGGTGGTGGGCGGGTTGCGAGGGGTAGGGGGGATGATGGCAGGGAGAGAGAAGGAGAGGATTGCATTTGCAAGCACCCGAGAAGGAAGGGGAAAAAAATGCACGTCCTGTTTGGTTCGTGAAGAGCGAGATAAGGCGCTTCCTCCTCGGAGGAAGAGAAGATAACGGTGCGTCCGCTTTCCCAGTGTCGTCGTTCTCCGCCCGCCCCACGATTCGCTACTGTCTCATTGACTCTTCTGTCCACTAGACTGGGTGTTTACTATAAATGACCTGACGATAGATGTTGCAAGAGTGCATGTGTCCATGTAAGGACGTCTAAAGTAGTCAGGTATTATATTAAGTTTGTTTTCAGTGGAAGGAATATTCAGGAAGTAGGCCACAACATGTCTTGACGGTACCTAACCATTGTTATTGAAATGACGAATTTTTTCCAAAGCCTGGAAAAAACTTCTTGTGTATTAACTCTAATGTTATAACTACTAAAAGAAATAATAAAGTAATAAAATAACGAAAAATATCTTTATATTTGTGGATTAACATTAATTTTTAATTAAAATTATTGAAATATTTCTATGGTTTTCTTGCCATAGTGATTAATTGGCTGACGCATTTTAAAGTGTGCACAATTCGGATTCAAACTATAACAAATGTGAAGTAATTTTTTCATGAAAATATATTTGGCGTGAAAAATATTTCGCATATGGTTCCACCGTAAAATGACATGTATATGATTGGCAAATGTTCCTCTTCCATCAGCGCCAAGTGAGTATATTTATCCAAAGAGTGAGTCTTAGAATATGTCCCTGAGGATGGCGCCTGTGCTTGAAAACTGGCAGCAGGATATTGAATAATGTTATAATAAGACTGGCAGCGAATATTGAACAATGTTGTATATTATCAATTAAGATGACTTTTCATTTAATTGATGACAATTTCAAGAATTTCTACTCGAGAATCTACTGAACAATACATTTGAATATGCGCCAATAATTTTGGTAACTATTTAATATGCACCGATAATATTCGACTAGAATGCGCAGGGAAATATCAGGATAATAGTAAATGCCCAGAATATTCTTTCAATGAGTTGGCTTTGTTCAATACTACATACTTTCTTTCCTGGGGAAATCCCCCGTGATGGATTAGGAATGCCAATGGACCGCTTTTCGTTTGACATCAGGTCTCCTCGCCAATTGCCCTGCATATTGGCCATTGCGTTAATACCTATGATTTACTAATAGGTATCATGATATCATGTTATCATGCAACATCTTGGCCTATAGAGTTCTATATCAACATACTAACCTGCAAGCCGTCGCATGGACGTGGGGCAGGGGGTGTTCGGACTCCAGCCGTGTAAAGGTGTAAAAGAATAAGGTTTCGGGGGGTGAAATGGTGAAGTATATTATGGAATTGTATTAAATAGAGCTCAATTTTGATTATGGTCCCTTATTCTTCGAGGAATCAACAAATGTTTATTCCTATCTCTTTGGAAATACATCCCCCTTATTTTATCACTCCTGTTGGACCTAGACAAATATTGTGGCGTCAAAATCATATTCTCTGTGTCACTATGAAACACACCTCTCATGCTAGATAATCTAAGGCGGTGGGAATATTTTCCACTAGCATCACTTGCCGGTCTTCTATCTTTCAAACATGAACTCTCTGAGACTATTTTGCGAATTATTTCGATGGCACTTCTGAATGTGACGCAGGGTTCGAGGCCTCTGCTCTTGTGTTTAGTCACCTGGCTCGCAAGCGTACAACTGAGCCGATTTTGATGAAGATGCATCCCCTACCGATGACAATGTATAAAAGGAATCATAAATTTAGTAGAATGTAGCGTTGGTACGATGATCAGAGCTCTGAATCCCGACTCTGAGACCATAGGTTTTGATCACAGCGATAGCAAAGAATTTTAGATCGAATATGGGATCCTTACGGAGTGCCGTTGAATCACTAATTATCACCGCGAGTCGCACAGGATGTTTGAATGTAAGCTCTTTGGCTTTTATCGGTAAGAGGTCAATGAAAATCTTTCCGGGTTCCTCTTCACCCTTTCCTCCAGAAATATTTGCTGAGATAAACACCTATCATTGAGGACAAAGTTATTTGCTCTGTTTGTCGTCTCCTTCATTATAAGGACGTATTGACCAATTATGGTCTGCGCAGGGTAATCCAACGCTCTTTCTGATTATCCTCTATTCTGCTGAAAAATCATGGGTTATAAAAGTTTCCTCCTCGACTGGAACATAAACTCCATCATTGACCCTAAATATTTTAGAAGATGGAACTGAGGAGAAGCCAATAAAATTCTCTTATATTCACAGCTGAGACTTTTAGGTGCTAAATTAAATTACGTTTTTACTATTTCTGTCTCACCTCAGACCTTTTACTTCAGACAGGTATCGCATCCCTGCCCGAGTGTGATTTGAACCTTCTACCTTTGGGCAATCTGACTAGCACGTTGTCAACCGCGCTAGCGTGCCTTCATGGCTGAGAAAGCGCCAAAAGCCTCAGAGGGGTTAAGACGGACTGTCTGCATTGAACAAGTCAGTGAAGGGGGCGTGGTGTGTCGCCAGCCAATCAGGTACATGCTCCCGCCAACGGGTAGTGTACGCGGCGCATTTAGTTCGCTCTCGTCCATGTGTGTCCCTCTTTTTTGTTCTTCCCGGGCTTTTCTTCTCTGGAAGAGGGCCATTTTCCCTACCCTCCATTCCAACTGCTTTGCCATGCTTTGGGACATTTATTTTTAGTTACTTTTGGAACGTTGGCGCGGTTGCTTGTTGAAAATCTACATTAAAAAGGTTTAACGAAGTTCTTTTTTCTTATATTGTTCATTTTTAGTCATGAATAAGAAAGTCAGTTTAGTTGGGAAAAAAGAAATAATTGTCGTTTGTTTCCGGAAACATCGGAAGTACGCAGCAGTAGTCAGCAGATCATTCGGCCATCTGTTTGTCCTTCGGAGTTTGTCTCACTCCGTGTGTGCTTAAATAAAATGTGAAGTATATTCAAATGTTGGTTACTGTCATATAGAATACAATTCACCCATTTGAGACGGGCCCCATTTTAATTAAGTCTCCACTTATACTAAACCATATTCCTTCTAATATTGTTGAAGAAATTTTCTGGATGCAGCGAAAATGGTGGAATTAGACCAATGCCAAGAATGTATCAGAGAAATAAAGAATGAAGAAGGGCCACATGAAACATTAAACTGACAAAAATACTGTAAATATTTTTAAAAATATATATATTATATTTTTTTATAAAAATATTCTTGAATTAAATCCCATTAATATAAAATAAATTGGTATGTATTGGTGTCCGAATAAAGTATTTGAATGAAGAATTTACATTATATTTACAAGTTGCTTGAAGTGAGTTCGATTTTGTATACTCGAGCGTTTTCGCGGGATATCTTGCATGCATACTTTCCTTGTTTTTGGGCGCCTCATAAAAAGTCAGTGTTCGCGCGTGATTCCTTCGACTCGAATCCTTATTGCATGAAAACGGCGACTGGTGATCATTAAACAGAGCAATAGTGAGGCCAAAAGAATATGCTTAGTATTCCTCTAAACTTTCATCTTCTAAAGCGCAAAACGTTAACGGCTGCCTGGAGACGATGGTTAACTATTAATAACTTATTAAACTGAAACCCACGCTTAACTGAAGTCGTCCCTTGGTGTGCAGAGGTTCGATGACGACGTGAAATAAGCTTTTATCGCATGGTTTACATCACAGGCGGCAACTTTTAATGAGGCGAGCGCTCGGCGTCGCGTGGAGTCTGAATGCGTGTGGCGAGATTATTCCGAGAGCTAGCGGGCGGGTGAGCGTTGAGTTGGGGTGGCAGCGGCGGACCTATTGCGACTTGGCCCGCTCTCCGATTGCAGAGCCCACGGCAGTAAAAATGGAACCAACGAGCTTTAAGGTAGTTCGAGCGAGATAGTTCCCTAGTCATAATGGAGACCATATTCGAATCATACGTTTTAATTTCACCAACTGTAGGACACGTGAATTTAATATTGAATTATTAATGGTGCAATTATATCCTTTTATATGACAGAAATGGTAAATATTAAATGAAAATATCTAAATAAGTCTTGAACTTGACTTATTTTGTTCGCGCGGTGCGTTTGAAACTCCTTCAAAATGGAAGGGTTTTTGTGATACCCAAGAACTTTTTGCGGTGACAATATGATTAATTTTCAAAAATAGTTGAGAAAACATACAAACTACACGCTGTTAGTTTTTTTTACGACATCTAAGGGTTAGAAATACTTCATTTTGTAAATGATGTCTCTCTAAAGTGCATATACGTACCATTTCCCACGTAAAAGGGCTGGTATTATTTGGCAAATATTTCCAAAAGTAATGCGGTAAGGGGTTGAATTTTTGGTGTCATTAGAAGGAACAGATATTTTTCTTTAAAATGAGACCAAATTCATTGATTTCTAAGTAAAATGACATTTCGCTCAAACTACCTTAAGAGTGAGGGCAACACGGAGGAGATTGCCAGAGACCCTTATTGAGGTCCAGGCTGGACAGAATGTCAAATTGCGCGCCTGATGTATGTTCATGTCGCCAGATTGGTTGAAGGAAAGGATCTATGAATTTCGAAAATGCAGCTCAGGTGTCTCGAAATTAAGTGAAACACAACTCTTACTTTCTGCAGGTGTATTCTAGCTCCAGCAAGATATTTTTTCTCCGTTTTAATAATGATACGGATCAAATTACGGCATTCCTGCGTGGAGACATGATACCTTCGAAATTTCATTGGTTGTCTAACTTTGTATCATTTGTTTATTTGTGCAAATTCCCAGGGTTATTCATTTAAAAATCCGAACCACTGGGAAGTCTCTCTCTCTAGATATATTTTACGGTCTTGACAAATTATTTGCAGCTCTTTTATCGATCACTAAAATGTAACCCTGGACGGCTTTGAAACTTTTGAAATTAGTAAATACTAATTTTATGTCCTAAAGTCTACACATGACCGAGGCTTTTTGCTTTCAACTAATTCTTCTGCTCTTTGCAGGGTTTTTCCAATTTTAAGAAGTAGATTTCAGCTCAAATGTTTTAATACAAGTTGGTAAATTTTCTATAGATGCAATATCATATTCTGAAAATTTTCTTTCTAAAAATGCTATGCTTGAATGGTGAACTTTTAAGGTTTCGGATATTGCAGGAAAAGTGAAACAAATAACGGCTGACAGTAATAAAAGATTTTTTATTTTCATCTAGTGCTCGCTACTCTAGCCTTTTATTTCATAATTAACATTTTCTGAATATAAATTATAACTTAATTTCAAAAAGTTAACAACTTTTCATAGGTTGTGATAGCCACTCTTAAATGCAATCCCCAATGATTTGCGTTATTCTGTAATACCCGAGGGGACAACTTAACGTTAGAAAAACGAGGGCTTGAACGTGTTTAAATGATTTATTTATGAAAGAAGTAAATACATGTATAAATTTTAAGTTGCCATATTGTACGAACATTGAGTTTTGTCCATATCTTTTAGAAGTCAGATGAACTGTTTTAATGAAGGCACAAGTTGGAGAAAAAGGCTTCAATTGCGCACAACTCAGCTTTCCAGCTTTGCGAGTGCCATCTTAATGGACCTGTATGACAAACGATAGCTAGTTCTCGAAGATTCCCCAAAAATGCCTTTGTGTAACGTAGGAATCAGCGCATTGGCCCCGAAATTCGAAGGCCCGCGATTTGATTCTAGATCAAGACGGCGTACTCCCCTTTGGCAATTTTAAACGCATACCCAAGTGATGCAGAGCGGATAAAAATACCTGATAAATTCAGGCGGGGCTGTTCTCTGTCTTCCGGGTTCCTGTTATCGTTTTTATGCGCCTCCCTTTTCTCGTCTTGGCTGTCAAACTCTTCATCCTTCCAATCGTCCCGACGGATCGCAGCCGAGGGGGGACGAGGTTACTCTGGTTCAAGTGCATCGACGGATTGCTGAGTTGGGCAAGATGGGATAGAGAAGGAAGAGACGCAACTCCTTCCTAAAAAGGTGAGCCTCACTTGCTCGACACTCATCCTGCACTCTCCTTAAGGGCCAGTCCCTTGCCTGTCTTGCGCCACTAATAAAATGATTGATTATGTATAATACGCATGTTTATTGCTTCCTTCATAATAAATAGCCATATAAATTAACATAGCGCAACTAATTGGTACTTTTAGGTAATATTGAAGGATATTCCTGTGTTTAGGCTACCGTCTTGATTACGATAGGTGCGCTGTTAGCATTTAAAAATATGTAGCCATTAAGAGAAAAACTAGAAATAAAAAGTTCTGACATATTTAAAAGCTTATTTCAAAGGTTTAGCAAAAATATATGTCTCACAAAATCACATTTTATCAAAAATACTTATACATATAAATTTCTTTGTTTCATGACCACGGGTAATATTTGCCCACATATAAAAAAACGGTCTTTTAATTTGTTGCCGATGGGGTTTGTGCAATTATGTCAGTCAATTGTTTCTCGGAAAATATACATGGTGTTTAGAAATAATTGATTGTGAATAACCACTGCGAACATAAACACTTATGTATATATATTTACAAGTTACTTTTAGTCAGGAGCCTAAGTTCTTGAAACAATGGGGTTGAAATTTCGGGCCTTCTTTCAAACATGATTGGTGTTACAATCGCAGGGCATTCGATACTTCCTCCTCTTCCCGTCATTGCCGGTTCACGTGGTGCAATCCGCGGTGGGGGTGCGGGTGGAGAGCCAATGACGTCAAAGCCTCCATCACTCGCCACCCACACCTCTTGAACTATCTTAAGTGTCTCCGTCCGTTCACCACTACACCTCCTTCTCCCGCCCCGAGTGAGTATTAGACATATGCCAGGGACGCCCATGGGAGTTAATGGCAACAGCAACGGTTTCTGGGCGGATATTCGCAGCGGATAATTTTAATGCGTAACTCGATACATACGGAGCCCCATGTGCACTAAACATATACTGTGATGCAGTCAAATGAATAATTTATCAAACGAACAGTGGGATATTTTGTTTGGCAACATCTCGAATACGCCGCGAGCACCTAAGAACTTGAACAGAATGATTTAATTCACGGAGTAAATAGAATACAAAAGAAAGCCGTTCGCTTTGTTGAAAACTGCTGCTAGGGAATAGAAAGTGATAAAGAGCAGGTGGACTACAATCTGAAGGTAATACGTAGAGAGTCACTAAACTGTGGCTTCCATTTTTAAAAATTATGATCCCGACCTCTAAAAATTTTATCACGTTCTCACACCCTTCAAAGCAACATCTCGCCCACTTAACCCGAGGCAGTATTGCAGGAGGGTAGCGGGTAGTATGGAGGGTTGAATGTTGAGGCTGGTGGGTCGTGGGTGGGTATAACTGAACTTTATTAATTATAAATATAATATGCAATATTATAAATTAGGTAGGGCCAATAAAATGAAGGAAGAAAGAAGGAAGTGGTATCCATTACAGGTATGTCACTTGCAGTAAAAATATTGAACATAACATTGGCAGAAACTTTGTGGTAAAACTTTGGGTTTTCATGTAAAACTTTAAATGTGCTATATTTCTAAAATGATGTAAGGAAATTAGAGTACGCATCAGAAGTTTGGATATCATATTAAGAAATACATCAAAGAGATCGATATAGTAAAAAATTCAAATGTTTATATAACTTTGGTATTTACCCATTGCATTAGCATTATATGCAATATGGATGTTATTTGAATATTTTCAATGGTCCAATCTAAGAAAAAGGATGGTACATGAAGGATGTTTTTGCACATACATGACATTGTTCATGATGGTGAAACTCTGTTTTGTCTGAATATTGTCGCCTTAATGCTTCTAATGTTTCATTGAGGGCAAAGTTTTTGTTTTGCACAAAGCATACAAAATATGAGTAAGCGAAGAACTCGCCACTAAATAGGATTTGTGCTATGCACAATTAATATTGTAGCATGCTTGAACTGTTTCATGTTAGAAAAAATATTGTTAATCGGTGTGTGATGTTAATAATAATCACCTGTAACTGAGTATTGATTAATTTATACATAATTATGCTAAATGATTAACCCTGTAGGTGTATGCTAGGGAGAACATAAAAATAACATGCCATTCTGCACGGTAAAAGCTACTCCAGCTATCTTCTCGAGCCTTTTACAGAGAGTAAGCAGCTCGATATAAACTTGGATTCAAGAGGAGACAAATGAGGATAGAACCTTCCGAAAAGAAGATAACAGTTTTAGTCACATGCCGCCATGATTCATTGTTACCAAGAAAAACCGTCCCTGGCATGTAAACTGAGAAGCACACCTAAATGTATTACCAAAAACCAGCCAATAAGTTAAAAACCTAGAAACTAAGCAGATTTTACGGTAAAGTTATGATTAGCATTATATTGAAATTTATAATTTTTTATTTATCGTACGCTCCGATTTGCAGTTATAATATGTCAAAGTTACGCATGGCACCGAATGGCTAAAAAATTGAAACCGTTTTTACTGTACCACCAAAGAAGATTCCAAAATTTGATTTTAAAAGTTAAGTTGAATGGAAAACAAAGTTATCTGAATGATGACGTGCATAAAATGAAATTCAATAATAATCCATCTAGAAGTTAAAAAGGTATAAAATCAAATGTGCAATATTAAGACGCGAACGTGTCCTCCGTATCAACTTTGAAATCATCATGAATGTGTAAGTTATACGTTAAGCTCGGCCGAGTATAACTTTTCTCTTTCAGATTCCTAGCCTCACACTTAAATGCTTTAGCCATTTCTCAAAAGTTACCTCCTGGAAGAATAAGTGGGTCAAAGCATTATTTTAATGTACTTTATTCGATTTACTCACCGATATCATCGCGTTTTTACATAAAGTTAGCGAAATGCAATGCAACAGAATATGAAATAATTGTGAGGTCGATAGATCCCGAGCTACTTAGTAAGTCTCATTTATATTTTATATGATTAGTTCTGAAATACGAGCATTTATTGATTTGCGTAGTGAATATATGGCGTACATTAATTCCAGAAAAGTCGTTTAAAAGTATGTTTGCTTGTTCGGTGAGTCACCTCATGTGGTGCGTGCACATGAAATTGAGGCGCCGTAGGAGCAAGATTAATATTTCTTAAAATCAATTAGGAAAATTCTGAATCTTTGAAACATTGTTTTTAGAGAGTACGGTTAAAATGTTGACAAATATTTCCCGAAAAAAGAATCAATAAATGTTTTAAGTAACTGAATGTCACTTCAATGGGCACAGGGATGGGTTGCACAATAGTGAAGGGCTCGATTTCCATTCCGAGGATCGCAGGTATGTGAGCAAGCGACAGATATCGTTATCCTCGCTGAGTAAACGAAACTTTTGAATGCTGATTTAAGCGCAGCTTTCTAATCATGATTTAGTTAAACAACGTTGTTACATACTTAAACTGAATAAAATAATGTATTTGTAAAACTTGTAAAATTTTTATTTGCCCTAATACCTCTATCCCAGGTATAACTAGACCAGATTATTGTAAAAATTTCGCGGAGGAAATAAGCAGTAAATAAATAAGCGTCAAGACTAGAATAAAAGAGTCATCATCTGTCCCTGCAATCTCGGGAATGTCTGCCCAATGTGTTTCAAACAGTAAATGTAGGAAGTTCCCGGTTAAGAAAGTAAAAGAGAGAGGCAAATATTCTGTGACTAGGCCACATGTAAATTACGTCGCTAACACAATAGGCCCTGCGAAGGAGGAATAAAATAAAAGGTGAAGAAAATAAAATAAAAAGAGATGTCAGCCGCTTCGTTGATAACTACTACGAGCTAAAGAAAAGTGTCACAGAGCTGATTGGAGAATTGAGTTAGGAACCGTTTTAGAAGTC
Organism: Ceriagrion tenellum; assembly: GCA_963169105.1. NCBI lineage: Eukaryota > Metazoa > Arthropoda > Insecta > Odonata > Coenagrionidae > Ceriagrion > Ceriagrion tenellum. The sequence goes on from OY720633.1 coordinate 5,494,008, forward strand.
GAAGGCCTGATTTCGATTGTTTGGAAAACTCCGATCAGCCATGTTTCAGTGTGACACATTTTATTCCCATCATATATTTGTCCCATAAATGATAGAAGTGAAAAAAAAGATGCATCGCCAAAATAAGAGGCATAAAAATTTATTTCTTTTTTCCAAACACCATTGTTGATTATAACGAAAACAGTGTGACGGGAGCATTAGATACATAGCTGATGTACATTTTGCTTTATTTTCTCCTCTAGTCTCTCCTTTATGCTCCTTACCCTCAGAGGCTGGTGTCCTAGCACCCCCTGTCACCAGCCCCTGCGGTGGCTCACGTAGCAGCGTGTAGACAAGTATTTTCAAATTGCTCCGCAATTCATCTGCCTTATCCTTTATGGCTTGCCGCTTGTAATGGTCCGCTATTAGCCTCTCCTCTACGTGCGAGAGGGTGGAGGGTAGATGAAATTATCCAACTCGACCTATTGCCTCGCTACACGCCTAGCGATTTGTTAGGTGGGCTGGATAGGTTGGAGGGTTCAGTGCGGCCGCCTCCGTCTGGAGGCTTGTGAAGGAACTTTGCCTCGCTGGTTGCATAGTTATCCATCAACCACGACCCTCCAGGCAAGACAACTGCACAGTGGGCACCTCCTTGAAGCATTTATTAAAGAGTGAATACGAAAGTGATCAAAACCAATTTTTACATTTAATTTTTCGCACTACATGAGCAGAAATGAAACTTATGGAAAAATATAACAAATTAAAATTTGCATAAGCCCTACAAGAGTACCCTTAGTGAAAACAAAAAACATTAAAATATTACTTTGCACCCCAAAGGGGCTCGAGCATTCCTAGTTGCAAAACCTTGCGTTAGAGACTCGGATGCTTCACGCTTGGCTTAGATCATTTGAAAATTTCAGATCAAGAAAGTTTCAGGGTTTCAAGGAAATATTTATTTTATCTCCTTAATAAGTTTTTGGAACTCATTGAGACGAGGAAATTAAGACTGATGTACAGCCAACCTGATACAAGCATATTATCTTCCCACGCACTACCAGTGATCCCAACAATAACAGAGTGAGAACTGAGACATGTTCAGTGCAGACTAGTTCCCATATAATTTACCATTATGTTCGCTCAATGCTAAATCCTTTTCCCTTTTTCTTCCCCCTCTAATGGCCATCGTTCTAACACCCTCGGCCTCCTGACTATGCGGCGGCTCGCTGGGTAGTGTGTAGATTTGCGTGTAATTTGGAGAGAAAAAAATCATTTGCTCCGAGTTGGATTGGGGTTAGAGAACTTGGTGCGTGATCGGTGGGCTGGGTTTGCATCTCAGTTTAGGTGAATGATTTATCCTCTGTAAACAGCGCATAAGTATTGGACCATGAGTGAGTGACTCCGTATAAGTTACTGCTCGGCCAATTCAGGTTTTTTTTTTAAATTCATGTGTAGATACGAGACTGTTTCGACTAGGATCGTATGCCAGCTCCAAACTGGTTCCAAACCATTTCTCCGTGGCTTCAAAAATCACGTTGTAGAACTGTTCATGATTGGACATTGCTATGCTGGGAATGATTACGGAGTTAAAATACTCCCCCTATTGGATCTTAGGGTGAGGCATCCCGGGAGATATATATAAGTCAGAGTGGATGGTTTCAGAAATCTTAAATTTAACTTCTTTAGCTTTGGGTAAACAGTGCTATTCCAACAGTGTGTTGCGATACATGCGAGCAACCCGTTTTCGAAATCAGCGCCTGGGTCTCAGGAATGCTGTCAATGGGACCCCAGCTAATAAGAGGACGACGAGTGAAGATGTAGGAACGGCTTTAGAGCTGTGCGAGGGGACAGTGGTCCAGGACTTGCTTACGATTGCGGTGGTAGGAGGAGGAAGAGGAGGCAGGGGATTGGTTAGGTAAGCGGCGAGATCGCAAGCGTCGTATTTATAAACCCTTCTTGACGTGCGTAACATAAATAGAGGAAGGAGCGGTCGCTTCCCATCTCTCCGCATCTCCTTCTCTCTTCCTGCCCATGGGGGCAGACCTGTAGATCTGGCGAGGGAATTCGACAGCTGGGATCACGAAGAGGACGTGTGATCGCGGGTTAGAGCGAAGAGGCGGTGCTTACAGGAAGACATTCCAGGGCCGTCGTTGACATCCTTGGAGGCTTCTTTTTTATATCGATTCCAAGAACTCGGTCCTTAAAATGACTACTCACCCCCATTTCAAGGTGGATTGCTTAGTCTACAGTGACGAACAACCATTGGGAGAGGAATTTAACCATGGCCCTGACCCTTACGTGCTCGCGCTACTTCCCGGTAATTTATCACTCGCACTGTGGATGTTTTTTTAATGAGGATGTTCAATCTCAGATTTTATTTCCAACTTGGGTTCCAACACAAAGCCATTTTCAAGAGTACACTATATGAATGCAGATAGATTGAAATTGACTTTGTAAGTTGAAACTCAGGCAAAGGATGAAATTTGTAGATGGACCATACAAGACGATTCATTTACTCCATCAATATGAAGTTCCGCAAAATGCTGCCTGGAACGTGAAGTTTATTGTTTGTACTTACTTTTGAGTGGAGTAAATCATGAATTTCAGACCATGATGGATAGCAATTCTTTACTGTATATTGAAGTCTAATTGCGTTGATTTCCCAATATATCAGCGCGAGTGCTTAAGGAACTTAAACAACACAGGTTACACAATCTGCGCCCTAACTGGACAGCTGGATCCCTCGCTTCGAATGGTAGAAATCAAATTGTAAATAGCTTACATTTTTCGGAGGGATATTATATTGACTGCTGAATTTTGAATCAATCGTTTTAGTATGTACAAGTATATTCCATCCACCATCGAGGTATTAAACTTACAAACTTAAACCACTTAGTCCTTTTACAATATCAAAATCCCAACGTACGGCACCAAAAGAACCAGAGGATAAAAGGACTAGAATCCGAAAAAAGTTGGGAGCACTACTGGGAAGGCAAAATGCGATAGCCTACTGTAACATGTAACAAGCATTTTTATCCCCAGCCGTCTACTTCGCCGTTCCCCATTGTATGGATTGTTTAATTTTTATTTATGTTTGGAGTTACATTTTAAACAATCTCCATTTTTATATTTAAAATGAGAAATAACTAAATGATTTTTTGAAGTACCTACATTCATCGATTTACAGTGTTAATGTGTGGAATGCATCTATTATAAGCTGATTATTGGTGGTCTAGCTACTGGTGGCAAGAATATATTTTGAGGTCCTCATAATTACCGTAAAAAATCAGAGCCATTTTCTACAAATGCACCAAAACACTCGTACTGAAAGCTCAGATTTGGAAATATTTGTATAAAATACTCGTTTTATATTGCGTAATGTTTAAAAGTTACTCAATCCTATTTACAGGTGTCGTTAAGCATAAATTATACTGACAGAGAGTTATGGGTGAAAGGGAATTATGAGGACAGGCAATTACTTACTGTGTGGTGTTTGCTTGAGACACGGACGCTGAACGATCTTTGCCGGAGACGTCACATATTTAGTATAGAAAAAAAATACGTTCATTCATTTAATTAAAATGAGTAACTTTCCATGAAAAACATGGAAGTGGTCCACGTTTTAAAGAGAATACTCTTTGAATGATGTCTGTGGTTAATATGCTTCCAGAAATTCAGCAAGTGGACATAGTACTATCATGTAAATGCTCAGCCTCTGTTAAGCAAATGTTTAAATGACGAACTTTTACCTTGTGTTGACTGCGTAATATAAATCTCATTCCTTTATTGATATGACTTTTTAAAGCGTGACATATTTATATTCAGAGCCTCGTGCGTTATTGGATTTAAGTGAAATGGCAAGATTCAGTATTGTGTTGAGAGAGATCGATGCGTGAAAATTAGGAAATATTTCAATGTTCAAATTTCAAAAATATTTCAAAGTTCAATGAAAATTAAGATATTGATAATTTTAAATTTGCTGAAGACAGAAAGGAAGTGTCGAGGAGTGACGCAACTCGTACTGCTTGAAAGAAATTTTAAAGTGGATCCGCTGAACAAATCTATATTTATTTTGTCGCGCAGTTACATTCATGTTTAGATTATAATATAACTCTCGTAACGGCTTTAACAGTCAAGCAATAGACCGACTTTCTCTGAAGCAAGAATACAGCCTACCAGACCTCAAGCATTCGGAGCCAAATTTTGGTGATGAAATTTCAATGAGAATTGACTCAAGTATTGTTAAACGGTCATATGTAGTTTGATGTTCTCTTTATAACGTTTTTAAAACAGCATTTTTTTACCATGGAATATTGCTTAACAGAATACAATATTCTCAAATTCATTAGCTTTTGCACACAGTGAGGACAATTTCAACGAGAGGAGACTTAGATGAATTTTGGTTCAGAAGAATGATCATACTTGAGTTGAATCATCCTTTGGAAGCAAAACCATATGTTGTTATTATATTAATATCGAATACTTAGTAAGGTGATTATTAATTATGGAGGTAATTTGCCTTGTTGCCACTTCAGACCACAAAGATTTTTTTCTAAAACCTAATCATTATGGCCCCAAATGGCTCAAACGAGGAATTCAGCCGATGATATATTTTAGGCTGATTTGTGAAGGGAGCTATAAACTGCAGTTTTCATATAATGTAACTCTGGCTATTGATATTCCAAATTACGAAGAGGAAAATATCAATCACCTTGACTAAAAATCCTTCTCAGATCCCTCAATTTTGGGCCGAGTGCTTTAGCCAGTAAAACTACCGACACGTCCTCCTCCCCAGTGGTTTATTTTAAGCTTTAAAGGAACAAGAATTTCAAGAATTCCCTAAGTACAATGCTAGGAATGTGCAGAAAGCGTGTGCTTAGCGCCACAGTCCAAGTCCAGAGGTTAGAGCCAAACTTTGAACACAAATTTGAGGATATCGCCACTAACCGCGGTATTACTTTTTATGGCGTCACCCACAATTGCACAGAGGATAGTGCGAAATGTCAAAGGGTGAAAAAATGGCTAAAATGTTTGGGATATTAAATTCTGGAGAATTTTGTATGAAAAACATTGGTTCCAGGTCGCCGACGCCCAAGAGGAATAATTTGTTTTAGTGGTTAAGTAATGAGGAATGGGACCAAGAAATTTCGGGTGATTCCTTTGCCAGATCTTCGCCTTGTGAGGCATGTGGGCGTCTCGCCACAATTCCGTCCATTTGCTTCGCCAGTACATGCCTACAATTAATGCTTTATAATGATGTGTCGTTGGACTTGCGTTTTGCACAGCAATAGGAAGGATCGCATACCCGCAGTTGATGACGAGACGTGCGAAGTCTATTTGCTCAGGGAGAGGGAAAAAGAGGAGTGATGGAAGTGGAGGAGGGGCAGGCGGTGAAGGAGCGGTTGTGAAAGACGAAAAGGGGAAGTGCAGCAGACTGAGAGGAATGCCGTCTTCGCCTCTCGACATTAGAGTTGGCGCCAGACCCTCCCTTCTACCTGTGAATCCCCCCTTTCATCTCTTTCTCTTCCTTTCTTCTTTCTTTCTCCTTGCTTCTTCCACCCCTCCCTCCTCTCGTCCGCCTTCCTACTTCCCTCTTCACCCCACTCCCCCCTCTCTCTCTCTCTGATGAGCGAGAGATGAGCGAGACGGTGAGAATGCCAATATTATAACCTAGCGAGAAATTTTTACGTTTTTGTGCCAAAGGCCAAAGAGGGTACTTGAAGTCGGCATGGTAAAAAAAAACTATTGTGCATATTCAGCATCATACAAATTGTGCCGAACCCTGTATTGTAATATTGTAATTTGATTTCTTTCAAAAGAGAAGTCACTTCTTAATTGTTTTATAGTGTTCAATTTTAATTCCCTTTCTGGCCTTACATTAAAATTTGGTAGTTAAAATGAATTTTACTCACTAGTTCAACATTTCCCCCTTTATAGATTCGATCATTTATGACATAAATTTACGAAAGATTATACAAAATAAATGATAAAACATTTTTATGTATAAAACAGAAAGTGTTAACTATATGATTTAATTTAATAATTTTGTTTAGCTGAGTGCAAAAGTGTCTTCTGATCTGAAGGTTTTCAACAATTTTTCCTAAAATGAGACTACATGTGGAGGAACACCCAAAAGCAGACACCCGAATTGGTAACCGCCGTGGAAACTTTCGGAAAAGAAGCCGCTTCCGTACTCTTCTCCGTATGCTTCTCTTTTTATACACATGTATGTGTAATAATTGAAATTTATAGGGACAATTTTTGTTTAAATACTGATTTGCATGAAACTTGGCACGCGTGTTCTTACTAGTGTAATCTACGATTATCTAAGTATCTGCTAACCGATATCTATGTATCACGCGGAGTCCAACGTTCGAAAATAACTTATTTTGTAGATTTTTGCAGCTCATGATGTATATCTGGTAATCTTTGGGTACTGCGAGTATTGTTTGTATTGTTTTTGCGACAGTTTCGCCATGCTCTGCTGCCGGCTTCGTCGGGCTTCTTAAATAAAAATGTTAAACAATGGTATTCTTTTTTATAAACTAACAAATTCGGCAGTTGATGAATTTAGAATTAATAAAAATAAAAATCAATTCCGAAGAAGTGATTTTCATATATAAGGGAGTTTATAGCCATCCTCTCTATTTCTATTTTGAGGTTTCTTTTCAATTTCAATTGCCTCCCTTATTAGCCGCGGAAAGTAACTGCTTTCTTTGTGTAATACTTTTGAAGCCTCGATTTTAATGGCGTGACCTTCCTCTGACGTAGTGTGCTCGGCCTCGGCAGAGTGATACCAGTCTTTCTTCCGGATTACTCGTTCATGTTCTTTTTATCTGCATCCTATTGATATTTTAGTTTGGCCAACGTATGTTCTACCGCAGCTGCAGAAAAGTTCGTGCACACCGTCATACATTGAAGGAGGTAGTGGATCTTTTGCTCGTCGCAGATGGTCTTGAACTCTGGAGGTAGTGTTGTATCTTTTAATGATGTTATGCTTTCTCATTATTCTACCTATGCGATCAGTTGTACCCGCAATGTTCTAAAATAACGTTTCTATATAAATTATTTGCCAAAGGATTGGCTTAAAATGTTTATATTTTTTCGGAAGCATATCATTTGCCTCCATGTATGCATTTTCGTATTCTGCGTAAACTATTAAATGACGGAAAATTTACCGTATAGCCATACATTAAATCCGCCTTTTTCATTAGAATTCAGCATCATGTTTCATTGCCGTTATTATGAAAAATGGTAACTTTTTGACCCCACAAAAGTTGATTTAGAATTAGATTCAGACGAGATATCTCCAGGCAATCTTTCAGTATAATTTCGTTTAAATTTGGAAAACTCCGCCGAAAACTCTATTTATAGCATGCTTTATTTAAGGAAATTATTTTAAGCATACTTCTTTTATAGTTTTCATTACCGCCTGTATGATGAGCTACTACTCATATATATACACACTTAAGTGCTCTGTGGTCCCAGAATCTATTTGGACGTACAGGAAAAACTATTGAAATGTCCTCTCAATTGACCCACGATTTCCGCTCCAGCCTCCTTAATTACGGAGAGTGTAAAAACCCTTCCAAATCTTTCCTGTCGTGTCTCTGTATGATTATAGAAAGAGATATTTTAGCAAGTGAACTGAAAGTAGTAATTTCCGGTTTGTTCCTATACTGTTGAAAACATGAGCTGACGTGTCACATAATGACCGTAACATATGACTGCTTTCCGACGTAGGGAAACATATGCATTGAAGTGCTGCTGTTTGTGGAGTTTGTTATTAATGGCCTCCGCTGACCACAACTAACGGCTGGTTATCCAGTCTTTGGATATCCATACTCATAAATGATAGCACTACTCAGGCAGTATACATATCCATTGACGAAAAGGTTTAAAATATTTTTCTAGAACATTTTTCTTCACTGTGAGAACCGTGATTTGCAATGGGTTTCAGTGAAATTTCGGTACACATGGTGTTTACTGCTTACTATCCTCTGTGTTTGACTACACATATCCTCTTAGAGTTTATGGAAAGCGTCTCGCGATGCGTTGGGGATGGATGTGAGGAGGGGCTGGCAGAAGAAGGAAAAACAGGCAGTCACTTACAGTTCAGACACATCTTCTGAATCTTTGACATTGACATAAGTCGGCCAGAAAGACGTTGAATGGCGAATGTATGTTCATATATCGAATATAGTTAGGCGCGCAACCAGCTGTTGGTAAAACATCTCTGTGATTGGATCTGGTAAGTGATTTGCTTTGCTTTGCCGGATGTTCTGGTATTTGAGCGCGCTTGCCTTGGGCTCCGGGAGGCTGGTATTAGTTTTATCAACGGAATCCTTTGGGAATAGATCCGGCGAAGCTCACAGCGCGACACTCACGCCTGGACCTCTTCCCTCCGAGATAACGGTAAAATAAATCCGGATCATTGTGGTTGATCAATGAGACCGATGCCTGCTTATCAGGAAGTCGCAGCCCTGCTCCAGAATTGGGCGCCGCTGCGAAATCACTGACGGCTCGCAATACATGATGGACCAGGGAGCATTGAGAACTGTTTGCGCTCATTGGATTTCAACAGACTGCTGTGTGTTGCTTTTGCAGTACTTTTTAGTTATATAGTATCTATTTTAGCTTCTTCTTGCGGCTTGCATTTTGCTTTTGTACTGAATGATTATAATATTGAGTGAAAGTTGTAACTTATGGAATTCATCTCTGAGAGCATGGAATATGACCTAAAAATGAATGGGTTACATGGAGAAATGGCCATCTATAGTTCAGAATTGTCATCTCTTTCCGTTACTCCTGGAATCATAATCCTTCATTTCTAATTTTTAAACAGCTTTTTGAGGTTTTTAATCGATTTGGTATTTTATAATCGGTTGGACCTCTGATTAAATTGATTATTATTCCTAATTAACGTCCCCAATAGGTGTAGCATTATAAATAATTCAATAAAGTATTGCTTATTGGTAAAGTACTACCTTACCTAAAGGTGAGGGGTAGTTTCAACATTAAACGAATCTATCCCTTTCTTGAAGTTTTCAGAAAAGTCCTTTTTTCAATGCTCTTTTGCAATGAAAAAGGTTTCACGTCGAATAGTGTTAGCAAAGTCATTGAGCCTGCTAACGATTCTTAAGTCGCCTAGGATTGTTCAAAATATCAAGCGTGCGTACTCCTTTCCTCTCTCTTTTACTGTGACATAACGTTGACCTATTGGTCGTTTGATGAATACAAGTCACGCCGAGGTACTTGAGTGTTCATGTTGCTATGTTATTTGGGCCTGGCATTATTTGTTAATGAGAATCATCTGCAAGATTTGTAATGAGATTCTGCCCATTCCTATACAATCGGCAATATATCTCCGTAGATTGCTTCTGATTTACATGAGGAAAGCTAACTTCACGATAAAGTTGATTACTGGTGAGTTCAAGTTGACGATCATGTTGATTAAAAAACATCAAGTGCTTTCCGCACTTTTTTCTTGGCTAAGACCGATTTCGACATTTTCGTCATTCTCAAGTAGAATACAGATATCAGATGAAGGTTGGGTCGAGGACCGGGCTGGCCACACTTTCTGCGAAAGATATAGCCTTCATGGCTACTCAGTGCCCTTTACCAATGGCAAAGAAGAAATAATTTACAAAATGGACAGGCTCTTGAACCTTTATAATCAGCAAATTATTTCTGCTTCAATGGACGTATTTACACACAGACACGGATTATCCGCGAGTTTGCCTTCATCACCGATGCTGTCGGATACCTTTATGGACCATTAAGAAAATCACTTGTTGAATTCTAAACACCCTCTACTTCAAAATGTGAATTATTATTCCCATTATGTAGTTGAAGTGTGGAGTGACTGCCTTAGGCAACATGATCAGTTCAAGAAATTCCTCAAAACTCTGCTGGACTCAATAGTTTTTACTTATGAAGTGGAATGAGACAGCTCAAGCTATTTAGATCTAACCATCTCGATAAAAAGAAGACCGACATCAAATCTCCATTTTCCGTAAGAGAACCTTTTCTGATATGGTCATTCCTCAAGATTCAAATTTTCACCGTTCTCATAAGCTGGCGTCCTTCCATCATCCATAGGAAGCTTACCACCATTCCCTAAGAAGACACTGAATTTCAAATAAAAGTGTCCTTTATAAAACAGATGGCCACCAATAATGGGTAGAACGCTTCCCTTATAGACAAATTAATAGACCGGAAAAATCAAACCATTTCTTCCATCTCCAGCCTGTTACAGACCGCCCCTTTTCCAAAAAAGAGGGAGGAAGCCACAATTCATCTTTCAAACAGGCTCACACTTTTGATAGGAACAATTTTTAAGTGTGTTTTTATTAATGATAATTAATTATTAATGATTTTAGGAAAAGAGATAATTAAACTTAAAGATTAAGTGTGTGCTTTAAAAAAGAGTGGGGTCCATCTATTCCGTCGTAACAACCCTGATTGCAGCAGTATTTATGTATGATAAACAGAAATAAAAGAGACAACAAAAGCCTGGAAACATTTTAATTAAATTTGTAAACTGTTACAATAAATCCGTATTTACCAAACATTTATATGATTTGTCCCACAACACAGATTGGGAGCCCAATATTATACATATTTGTGACAAGGGTCGAAAATAAATTTCCTAGATCATTTCGAAATTCTATCTTATTCAAAGTCATGCGGTCAAAAACTGTTATACGTGATTATACCCAACCATTAGTCGCCACACCTCAATGTTGACCTCCCTCCCTATGCCTCCTCCCTCTCCCCCTCCTCTCTCCCTTCTCCTCCTTGGACTTCCTTGAATAATGGAATTGACCTTACTCACTGATCCGCTTACCTTACCCTATCTGCCTCCCCCCCCCCCGCATTTACCCTTCCCTCCGCTCCCGCACAAATTATGAAACCCGACCTTTTTTCAAATTTTTCTTGAGAATGGCGTGATTTTTTAAGCCATTCGTAGTTGATAAAAAAAGTATGAAAAGTACAGTGTTTTTTATTCAACATAACTACACGACCCTTTACCCTTTCAGACCGAGATATTCCAAATGAAATCATTTAACTTCTTCATTGCGAGAGTCGGGATAACATGTTCCGCCAATGGATTGAATACTCTATGTATCTACGTGGAACATATACCTATGAACCGGCTAACTTTCCCGGTGAGGAGATCGTACGTGGCTCGCTGGCTTTGCCGAGTGAGGGCCTGGGTGAGTGGGTGGTGGTCGGATCGTTAGGCATTCAGACGGGATACACACTCGGGGAAAGCCGCGGCTGAGTTTAGAATCCGAGAGTCGAGCAGAATCCGAAATCGCGTCTCTCAAATGTCGCAACCCATGCTTTGCGTCGTTATTACCACTCCCGTTGCTAAGGAGATTTGGCTCGCGAGCCATCGATGCATAACTCTTCGAGTGTGACTCACGCATAGGGAAATTTGGTCGCGTGTTCAGTGTTTGCGAGGTTCTTTTCCGTGAGAATACATAGACTGATCAAAAAACTCATCGAAAACGATAACGCACATTTAATAAAATTACTATAAAGTTGACAGTAGAGGGCCGTAGCGTGTAGAAAGGGCATTTTTTGCGGAATATATGATATGAGAACATAGAATGCGTAAACTTTATCTGTTCTTGCCTGTATGAGCATTAAAACTTTGTTAAATTCATGAATTATTTCATGGTCAGTTAGTGGAAAAATTAGGCATCGCTTACTCTTTTACCATCTCGAAAAAGTACCATTAAAGCTACAAAGGTCAGCTGTTGGAAGCTCTCGCCAGGTTTTTAGAGATATTCTTCCCTCATGCATAGAAATACAACACGTTTTGCTCGACTAGCTTTTTTATTGGTTATCTCTGCTACTTTTTTATAGTGTATCGAACCCAGAAACATTTTGATTTCATTAATTAATAAACTAAAACGAGGAGTGGAGTGTGAATCGTTTTTGCTTTGTTCATACTTTTAAGAAACAACATTTATACTTTACCTCTTCTTATGAAACTCGCATCTGTAAACGTCAAGTGTCACGTGAGTTTAGACTGTTGAATATTACATTTTTCTATTAAAAAATGAAGAGTATGCCTGTGTGATTGAGATGGAAAATTTATTTATTTATTAAATGAAGTCCAAAAACAGCACAAGGCCAATTACAAAGGACACATAATGAGCAATGAAAACATCCAATAAATAGCAAACAAAACATAGACAACAATGAACAAAACAATGTTCAACAGTAATATCAAGTAATAAACATGGAAATTAAGTGTTCGTGGGATGGAGAGAGAGGAGAGTAGAGAGAGAAAATTAGGATGCAGATGGTGCACGATAGATGAGGGATGAAAAAAAGCATCAAACTTTGGAACACATTTTGTAAAGGAGTTAATGGAAGAAGGGAGTCTGAATAGAAAAGAACGTTTAGAGAGAAAGTCGTGGGGTGAAACAATGAGATAGGTCATTCGACCTCGTCGTGCGCGAAGGCATTCGAAACGGGTAAAGAGAGAGAAGGTCAGATGATCTGTATTTGCCATTAATTATGTTTAAGAAGAAATTCATGTCGTTGAAGACACGATGATCAGCTAGAGAAGAGAGCCAAGAGAAGATCTTATCATAATGAGGGAAAAGTAACGGAAAGGTTTGTGGCGGTAGCGGACAATAGGTAGGAAATACTTTAACGGACGTTCAAGGAGCTTTAGTGAAGAAGGCGTAGTCCAGATTTGGCAGCAGTATTCCAGGACCGGCGAGACACAGGAAAAGAAAAAGGTGCGTAGAGCAATAAAATTTGAAATTTCTGTGCAGCGATACATTATACCCACCAACGACATAGCACGTGAGGAAATGGATTTTATGTGTTCACGGAAGAGCAGCTAAGAGTAAAAAATGACCCCTAAATCTTTCTGGTAAAGAGAATGACTAAATCTGTTAATGTGTTTCTGAAAAATGTAAAAAGCCATAATTAATTCTATCAGAATTGAAATGTTACTTGTTTTTTCTTTCCAAAATGAAAACTATTGCTCATGGTTGAGTCGGAATAAATAAAGAGAATGAAAAATCTATTCAATTGTTACTAAAAAATGGAAAGAGCAAATATATTATTTCTATCCAAATACTTTTAGCAAACTAAATAAAAAAATAATCAAAACATATTATTAATGTGTTATCATGAACCTTTTCGCAGCCATTCTCTCAATGACTTGAAAGATCTGCACCGCAACAAATATTTTATAATAATGCAGAGTAAACACAAACGCAAAACACTTTGTATATCCACACGATTTATTTGGATTAGTCGACTTCGGTTTCAAAACATACGCGCCATTTTCAAGACAGCATGAAATGTTAGACCCGAGCCCTTTACTAACACATAGGATATTAGTGGGTGGTATAGGAAGTAATTTAGGAAGAGATTAGGCAGTAGTATTTTCAATGGAACTGTGAAGTTGTAGGGATAAGCAGCGGGAAGAACAATGAAGTTGGTTAATAAGTTAAATCGTTTAGGAAAGAAATTTAGAGGGGATATCTAATAGTTAAAAAATTTCAACTTTTTACCTCTGTCTTTTCCATGAAGTATTTATTTCCTGGAAACCCGATGCGGCCTTCAGTCTTCAGTTGCGATGTAGCCTTACGTATTATTCGTTTTCCTTTTTAGGCCAAACTTTAACATAAGGTGAAAATATCACGAATAAAAATAAGTGCAATGTCATTACAATTCGCGCTATTTTTGATCAATTTTTTCTTTCCCACTCTTTGCGCCATTCCCTTTAAAGGGGTTGTGGCGCATTATCCGCCACAACATGGAGTTGGACCGGTGGCTTGATTACCAATCGGACGGCCCACGTTCGATTCCCGGCGCCGGCCGGAATTTTTTCTACCTCTTTCCAGAGAAAATCCAGAATGTTCGAGGAAGTTCCGGCGCGGCGTTCGAGAGAGTTCGCCGCCAATATATAAGCAAGCCATCTCGGCTATCAAGTCAGTCTGTACTTTGAAGTGGCAATAAACGCCCCTCTGCAGAAACCTCACAAGTGTATTATTCAGCGTAGCAATCGCTACAGTCCAAATGGCATAAACAGGAATTGAAAAAGGCCGAAGGGTGTAACTATGGCTGTCTATCCTATGTCTTCGGGAGCCATTGGAATTTGAGTGAAGGCCTTGGCACAGTCGATAACGCTGAAGATGGTGCATCCCTGAAGAGTGTGGGAGAAATCCTTCAGATGGCGGACGGGGTAGCGGTCCGGTATCGTACGTGCGTTGAGGGCCCTGTAGTCACCACAAGGTCGCCAGCTACTATCCTTCTTGCGAACCATGTGAAGTGGTGAGGCGTAAGAGCTGTGTGAGCGACGAACAGCGCCTTCGCGTACTAGTAGCTCGAATTCTGCCTGTGCATCTCGAAGTCGATCCGGGGCTAGACGGCGGGCACGGTGGTAGACCGGCGGTCCAGGTTGTAGGCGTATGTGGTGCTTAGTATGATGGTGGATCTCCCGAGGAGTCCCTGATGGCCGGGTTATACCAGGAAACTCGGCCAGGAGGTCGTGGTAGGACGAAGAGCCCGACAGAGCGCGAACGCTGTCTTGGGAAGATCGATCCCGATGACCCGATGTAGAATGGCCAGTGATTGTATCGATGAGCTGAGCGGTGGCCATGTTAGGAACGAGTTGAAAGTGGGCTAGGAAATCTGCTCCGATGATTGGCTCGGTAACGTCGGCAACGATGAATCTCCAAAGGAAGTCACGAGGGAGGCCGAACTGAAGGCGTAGAAGTAAAGTACCGTAGGTACGGATCCGGCTGTCGTTGGCTGCGGAGAGCTCGTAGTTAGAGCAGGTCCGTTGTTCGGGGCATAATTTTACTGGGTACATTGAGATATCCGATCCTGTGTCTACGAGGAAACGCCGTTGGGAGTGGCGGTCGGTGACGAAGAGGCGGCAGCCTGTGATAGAACGACTCGTAGCCGCCGTTACGAGTCGCTGTTGGAGTTTACCGGATGCACTGCATTTGCGGTGCATGGCTGGATGCAACGTCTGGCTTCGACCCCAAATTTGCGATGGTAGTAACACATCACAGGTTGAGCGGGGCGCTGCAAAATATCTGTGGAGCGAGCGGGATGCGGTAGAGGGCTGCTCCGAGTCCAAGTTAGTGGATGAAGGTGTTTTCTTAGACGAGCTTCTGTATCTTGCAGTTGCTTCGAGAATTCCTCAACCCGTTGGGCCAATGCCGAATCATCAGTGGTATGGCGTACTGCATGGATGGCGGGTGCAGTTGGAGGCGGAACGACGGCGACGATGCGGTCAGCCATATTTGCAAGTTCATCAAGGGGAAATGAAGTAACTTGCGCTTGCAGGATGGCTTGAGCGTTGACCGGAAGACGTTGCAACCATAATGTGCGGAGGAAAGAGTCCTCCACATGTGTGGCGCCGATGAGGGACCGCATGCGTCGTAATAGTTGCGAAGGCTTGGTATCACCAAGCTCTTCTGCTGTGAGGAGTTGCCGCACCCCTTGATCTTCGGAGAGAGAGACGCGCTGTATCAATAGATTTTTCAGCGTTTGATAAAGATTTTTGGCCGGTGGATTCACTATAAGATCGCTAATTTCACTGGCAAAACGATGGTCTAGGTTTCCCACGACGTAGTCGTATTTAGTCTTGTCCGAGGTGATGTTGGCCAAAGAAAATTGTGCTTCGACCTGGGCGAACCATATTTCAGGCTGAGCTGGCCAGAAACGAGGCAGTTTCGGAGTCACGCGATAGACGGCAGCAGTGTCGACGCCGGAGGATAATGGAGGCGGTGAGACTTGCTGCGATGAGAGCGTTGCTTGCTGCAGAGACTGCTGGTGCTGTTCTTGGAGAAGTGCTAGCTGTTGGCTGTGGTTTGTTTGCTGTGCGGCGAGTTGCTGCTGGAGTTCCGCGATTTGTGCCTGCAGTTTGGCGAGTTGCTTTGCGTCTGCCATGGTCGTTTGTTATCGGGGTCACCACTGTAGCGATTGCTACGCTGAATAATACACTTGTGAGGTTTCTGCAGAGGGGCGTTTATTGCCACTTCAAAGTACAGACTGACTTGATAGCCGAGATGGCTTGCTTATATATTGGCGGCGAACTCTCTCGAACGCCGCGCCGGAACTTCCTCGAACATTCTGGATTTTCTCTGGAAAGAGGTAGAAAAAATTCCGGCCGGCGCCGGGAATCGAACGCGGGCCGTCCGATTGGTAGTGGAACACCTATCCACCGGTCCAACTCCATGTTGTGGCGGATAATGTGCCACAGGGTAAATTAGAAACAAACAAAACTTTCTTTTGAAGAGAGCATTTGTGGATGCTCTTAATATCCATCATCTATGGAGAGAAAAACTTAAACGCTGGTACGCTTTCACACATTTATTAATCAACCAGTAATGGTTTTTGCTCGTTATCCCGTCATCATGATGTGGCATAATATGCCAAAACCATAGTCGGTTGATTATTAAACTGTGGAATTGTACCTATGTTTTTCTTTTTTCCTCTTTTGAGGATAGAAAGCCGTCTTTGTCACTACTGGGCTTAGGACAATGGTTGTCTCATGAATATCTCCCTCAATCTTTTATCTTTTCATGCTTATTTAGTATCCGCTGAAGAGATGCTAGCTTTAAGGAAAATTATTCTCTTTTACGAGTTTCCTAGAGCTCCCCTTAAGAATCTCTGCCTAAATTCCCAGCCAATACTTTTCCCTGTCATTCTTTTTTGTGTCATTCTATCACTACGTGAGAATATTTGTCATATTTTTATCTTTTTCACGGTTATTGCAACATAACCAATGCTAAGGCGCAAACTCCCATAGTGCGAGCTAATTACCAGAATATACAACTCGCGTTCTTTTTTCACTTACTCATCCCTTCACTAGAACCTACTCGTGCTACATAGTGTTCTCATCCACGCCAACTTCATGTTTAAGTAATCCATGCTCTCCAATGCTTCACTTCAATAAGTTGAGGAACAGTAAATTTTTCTACGATGCAAGCTTACGTACTTCAAGCAAATGATAAATTATATCATCAACGCATTAAGATTTAAATAGACCAAATTAGTATGCGAAGCATAGTGTCAGTGCGATCCTTACGTAACCCACGAATTAGTTTGTAAGTGACTTCGTATATTTATGCCTCTCTTTCCCAGAATGCAGCTGAAAGGGTGTAGAATTGAATATTATTAATATCTGACTAACATACGTTTGCTGACTTTTTCTTTTATACATGATATATCACCATTACGACTGAGTAAAACCAGTTAATTTTGTGATTCCTTGACTTAATGTACTTGACACTGTAGGTCTCATCCTTTCACTCTATCAAAAGCAGAATCAGAAAAAAGGAACTTTCATGCAGATTTTTAACTATGGAAATGGTGCGGAAACAGAGGCACTAGCCAACTTTTCCTCTGCAAAAGGAACTTGGGCGATATCGTGGAAGTAACCGAATGCATTCAGAAGAAAGGAGAGTTTTGAATCTACAGTGCAATGTAATGGCAATAAACATTTATTTTAGTGATAAATGCCTTTTTAATAATATGAAATATAGCCGGTGAGTACCTAATGTTTATAGTTTAAAATTCATTACTCTCCTTTTCTGTAATGTGTCAAAAATAGAGTCGACTGCGTGTGTTGTTATCTGTTACATTTTCCCTCTACTGCTCTCTCAACCGATGCTGGTATATTCGTCACGAGGAATGCCATAAGCACAATTCAAGTTGCCATCGAACGTTACCACGTGCTTGATAGTACCTAGCATTGAGTTGTTTGTTAACCACTGTGAGAAAAAGAGCTGACTCATGGTTCCCGTGTGTATAATTGTCAAAGCGCCTGCCGTCGCGTTGTGAAAGAGGTCGATGCGATGCGGTTGTCGCCTGTCATCCGATGGGCGAATATCAGCGTGTGTCGTTGTCGTCTTACCGTGTGCAGGACGGTATTGGAGGGGCGAAGCTTTTGGGGGGTCGGGGGAAGGGGGCGTAAATGCAAGGGAAGGAGGAGGCGGGAAGGGGGATTGGGAGAAGGGAGAGGAGGTGTATAAAGGCGGCAGGGGGAGCCGAGTCTCCGATGCCAAGTCAGCTAAGGGGTCAGCTGGCGAACCTAGGACGTCTATTTAGGACGGGGGGAGGAGAGTGAGGGGGGAAACACCATAAATTAAGGCGTTCCTTTAGGGGAATTAAAAGGCAGGGTTCTCTCGAGAAAGCGCAAAGTGGCGCCAAAAATCTGGACCGTGCGCCTTGCGAAACTCTGCGCGCTGACGTCCAAAAGTGTCGCGGCCAATTCTCGCGATGGTGCGCTGCAGCAATTTGCGGTCGGAGCGGGAGGAGAGGAGGAAATCTGAAAAGGGTTAATTAAGTGCGGGGAGGAGTTGCAATTTCAGGATGCTGCGCTCGAGACATATTTTGTGGGCGCCTCATTTTTAAACCTGGAGGTAACATGGTGTACTAAACTCTCCTCAATTGTATGATTGTGCATTAAAACAGGCTACGCTTGGAATAATGTCAATGGTCTTTCAATTTACCAAGTTCCAAATAATTATTTCTTTTGGATATTTTAAACAGCATCTACTGAAATTATCTGGAAAAATAATGCGCACTACTTTCGTTTTTATATTGAGATTGATTTAGATTCATTTCCTCCATTAATTACAAACAAACCTGAATAATAATTCGGGTTTTCCTATGTAGATGGGCTAACCCTTTATTTTTTTCAATAGTTATTCATACATTCGTTGCGTCAGTTATTCGCTTTTGCTCCTTTGATCCAGCTGAAATTTTACCTTAATTGTAAAAATAGCTTTTAAAGGCCATTACTTGGGAAAATTAATCTGAAGTATTCTCAATATTATAAAATTAGTGGTGCATATTATTTTCCAATCTAAGTCCAATTGATGACGTTGAAAAATCTCCAGAAGAAATTATTATATGGAACTTAGTCAATCGAAAGGCCATTGACATTTTTCCAAGGGTGGCCTTATAAAAAAAATACAATTTTCCCACTCGGTGAGTTTGGTTTCCCGTATTGATATTGGTTAAATAGTCCTTAAGCCAGGGGCGGGGAACCTTTTGGCGATTGAGTGCCAAAGTTTATGAAGTAAGAGTATACTCGCTCGACTCGCGTGACAACCCACCGAGGGAGATAGAGGTATCCCTTAGCGCCCTCCCAGCTCCGCGTGCCGAAATAATTGCTCCGCGTGCCATAGGTTCGCCACCCCCGCCCTAAGCCTTTGAAGCCGAGCAAAACCCGAGGGCGCTCTAAGAAGAGAGCCATTGAAGAGTAAATTAAATTAAGAATAATCGAAATTTTCAATAGAAAAAAGAAAATCAGACTCCTATACATGCATATCGATCATCAATGGACCATCTCCATGTAGATAGATGTTTATAACTCGTAAACACGTGCGTATTGTCTACGGATAAAAGTCCAGGGTCTTTTTTTAGTAGGTACTTTTATCCTGGGGCAACACGCACGCGCCCACGAATCCGAACCGCCTACGCAGTGCAGATTACCACTTGAATGATTGAAGTGTGTGTATTGGAGTTAAATTTGCTTGGATTATATGTATTGAAAATTTGGATTATTCTTTACTTTGACCGAGAGTGCTTCATCCATACTTTCAGATCTTCTTGTTCTTGATCAGTGAAACGGACGGACGAATGGAAGAGGACTCGGCGTGATTTTTCAAGAGTTGGATTTCGGGGGATAAGGGACGTCGCGTCTTTTCTAACGCCTGTGTGTAGAAGAGGGTTTAGAGAGGTAAAGCGTTTATCCGTTCACTTCACTCCGAGACCCTTTTTCGCAACCGAAAGTTTTAAAATAGAAAGAGTGGGGACCGCGCGTGAGTGGGTTGGGGAGGCGGGGGAACATTTCTGTACAGAGTCTCAGCGTCGACGAAACCGTTTCGTCTTCCTCCCGTGCTGGGCGTCAGAATCCGACTCCCCGCTCCCCCCTCTCCCGCCCGCCCCCCGCCGCCCGCCCGCGCGGGAGTTGGCCAGCCGGCCAATTAAGCAACGGTCGTCGAGAGCCTTTATTTACTGCCGGTGAATCGATGCTCGGATTCGGATTGATTGGATTTTATCGCCTTCAGGAATAGCCTCCGAGAGTGGGAAATACCGTATTTCACCGCATAATGGTCGCAGATTTTATGCCAATTTTTTTGCTAAAAAGTAGGGTGCGACCATTATGAGGGGAAATAAAAAAATAGAATTGCGCCTTTATTAGTTATACCTAGGTCATCTATTGCGCACTTAACTGCCTTTATTGCAAAGCTAGGATCTCATCAATGGTAGGCCTACATTAAATACAATGAATTAAAATTTTAGACTACAAATCGACACTATGGCAGGTAGAAATTTATCTCAGGTAGAGTGTAAAATTAGACAAATTTTTCCTATCGCAGCAAGCGTCGTTATGAACAGAATTAACGTGCGACGATAATGCGATGAAAAGTTGTGAACCAATTTTTGGACTTAAAAATGTAGGGTGCGACGATTATGCGATGGCGACGTTTATGCGGTGAAATACGGTAAGATCCGTAGGAGGACGCGCGAGACCACAACTCGAAATAAGCGCGAGGTTTCGTTCCACGAATATTTGAAAGAAAAGGTATCACTAAATTGGTATCCACTATGAAGGAAAATACTGTGTACTTTTCTACACAATTAATTTAGTTTAAATCGTGCCGAAGAGTACAAAGTGTTTTACTTTATTGCGGATAACAGTGTAAAATTCTAATTCGGAATAACGTCTCAACGATTTAAAAAAACCGAATAAATTTCTCATGTTCTCGTTACTTGCAACTCAACTTTTAATGGCATCTCCTGTTCCTCCGTGAATACATGCGCACTTGTAATTGGGTATCTTCCACTTGAGGCTGCTTATATCCTCCGGAAGACTAAGAAAATTTTAATGGTGCTTGTTTTGCTACTTAATTGACGTGATTTCCTCCAAACTCCTTGGATGCTATCAGTTGTTTGTTGTTGTATTTATGTATAAAAATATTCGGTATGAGCACAATTTTGTCATCTATGATTGTCACTGGCATCGGATGAAGTGAAAGGTAAATCTCATATCTGGTACCAAAAACTTGCATGTCCATCGTATTTTACGGAATGCCTCAGGAAGGTAAAACAGAGTGTAAAGTACTCGTGACTCCATGACATAATTTACTCTAAATCTAACGTTCATAATCATAAAAAAATCAAAGAATATCCTTTTCTATAAAAAGAGTTGAAAAGAAATTCTAATGTTTCAGCGACAATAATATTTTACCCAAAACACTTAATTATGTGCATTAAATTTAACTATAATGGGGTGTAATAATACGCGCTTCCCATCATGCATGCCATTTTTCTAATTTTTTATCAGAGTATTTTACTATATCCTCTTATAGCAAGATGTTCTTGCCTCTTGGAGGAGATAAACACTACCATGGGAAGAATCTTAACTTCTAAATGAGAATGGAATATACACTAGAAACAAATAGGCCCTAAAATAGACCCCTGATTTACTTAATATTTAACATTGCTTGGGTTACCAAAACAATTTTTAAAGTTAACTTGAATACTCCTCTAACAATGACAGCATCTGAAATGATTCAATATACAACCTCTTATGCAAACATCCTGTTATATCTACAGTATTATTGGTAAATTGACCGTGTTAAATTCTTTTTTGAATCAACATAGATAAATATAACTGATATTACCTTATTGTTTTTATAAAGATTTTTACTTACAATATCAGCAAAGTTTTCCAGAGAATCCTTAGTACCTCTACCTTCTACAAATCCACATTGACAGTTGGAGAGTATATTATTTTTTTTGGAAATTAGTCAGACACATGGCAACATATTTCTCCATGATCTTATTGATAACAGGTAACAATGAAATAGGTCTATAATTTGCGAAATCGTCTATGTAGGATCCCCCTTTATAAATGGACCTGATCAATGCTCTAGTTCTTGTATTAAACTTATTTTTATGAGGGATTTAATAACGGGAAGAAATACTGTGTTTATTTATATATCCCTCATCATAATTCTACCTTGACTTGGTCCTTCATTTTCAATTACCTTTACTTAATATTTTATTGATATTATATAATAAATTTTACATATTTTCTTCTGTAGGTTGTGGTGCAAAAATACTATATAAGTTGTTAATTTTGAAGTCATTATAAAATTTCTGTGCATACTTACATGTAGTATCCTTGGTACCGATTATAAATTGTTTTAAAATTTTTTAAATATTTCAATATCTTGAATGGTACCACCTAAATGACATAGTAATAGATCATCACTCCTTCTTTCTTTCTCTACTCCTGCGAATCAATTAACTTATATTCTTCCATAGTGATCGTTCCTTGAAATTTCGAATTTTTTTATTGAAATAGTTACTTTTAGCTCTCCTAATCATTTGTAAGGTCTCATTTCTTAAAGATTTATAATTTATTTTGTGATAATCATTTGTAGGGCAGCTTTTTCACATTTTGAAGGCCTTGTCTCTTTTCAATATCATCTTATAATGTTCTCATTCATCCATTTATTTCCTATTTGCCGACCTGTTTATAAATTCTTTGATTTTTCATATATATTGTTGAATATTGAACTGATTTTTAGATACACAGCATTAGGATCTTTTTCGCAGAGTTGGGAAAGTTACCAAAAACATTAACTAATTAAAGCTAATCTCTGTCAAAATTAACTAGTTAAAGTTAAAAGTTACTTTTCTGAAAAAGTAACTGATTAAAGTTAAAGTTAAAAAAAGTAACTTTTACGGTAAAAGTTATGTTTTCAGTTACATTAAAAAAATAATCATAAAGTAACCTTTAAAGTTTATTTTTTTTGCAATTACGATGAAATAAATGCAACCTTCAAGTTCAAGAATAATTTATTTAACTTTAACTTAAAAAGTCATTTAATTTTAATAACATTCTCATTTCAATATTGGTATCGGACATCCGTCCTCTCCTTTCCGAAAAAAGAAGTCCTGCAGCACTAAACCTCCTTTCACATTGTGCTGATAAATGAATACCAGTATTATACTTGGTGAAGATATTTCTAATATAGCTTGAGAGTTCGTCAACAGTGGTACACTCGTGAAAATATCTTACTGCTTCCGCATCTGCGATTGAAAGTGCCTCCTGGCTGATAGAAGTCGGTTGATGCTTAAATTTTGAAAAAATGCATCATCTTAGAAAACCTTTCGTTTTTCTTCTCACTGTTGGATGGAGGTGAACTTTTGTCAGTGGTATTCTAAAATAATCTTATCTTGACATGGCTTCGCAAATTGGATGCTGTGGTAATGGAGGCCTTGATGGTCTTTTGCTTTGGTAAACAAATCAAACGCTGAAAACTGACACTATGGTTTTTTCCATCCGAATCGATTTGTTTAAAAATATTTGAAATACCGGGCCACAACAAAGGTATTTTAATATTAAAAACTGAAATAATATTTAATTAACTAAATGGCAATAACTAAAGGACGACGAAATACATCCGCACTTCGTTGGAGGTGAAGGTCCGCTCTTCATAAAAGTTGGAGATCGGCTCTTCGAAGTAGGTGGAGGTCCGCTCTTTGCAGTGGGTGGAAGTTCGCTCTTTGTAGAAGGAAACAGTCTAGGGACTGACCTCACACGAAACAGTCACAGTCACAACTCAACATTGCTACGATAGCTCTTCATTTTTATACCCTTCCACCCCCTTCGTAGGCAAATATTACCCCAAACCCCCCCTCCTTGGACAAGTTACATTGTCTCTACAAGTCAACCTTCGATTCAAACGCATTGTTTCAATTTTTGGTCGAGTCTCTTCCGTTAATTCCCTCCTCATATTTCTGACTGCCTGGCCAAAAAACCGTTATATGAGCCCTCCAGGACAATGTCTTCGCGTAGTGTCGTGTTTCATCGTCTGGGAGTGCGTTCCGAAATTTTTACGGTCACTCCACTCAACCCCGCTGACGACGGAATGTCGCCGCGTGCGTAAACTGGCGCATTTTACAGATACGTTACTTTGAATGAGCCCCTTCCCCTCGATACCAGCCATTGGTTTTCGGTGACCCCTTTCTTATGTTCAACTCTCTGATATGGATAATACGATGCCGCCGAGGAGGCATTCGTGCCATCGCGGACATTGTCTTTGAGTGGTGTCGTGTATTCTCCTCTGAGGGTACGTTCCGAAACTTGGGCGGCCAATCCTCTCAACCCCGCGTTTGTTGGGATGTATTCGTCTGGGCCTATTCATTGCATTCTTGCACAAAACTACCCTGCTATATTGCATTCTTAGATACCGTTTTATTTTCCCCTTGTCTGTTGGACATGATTCGTTCCCAAATTCGATCAGATCGACATTCGCCAAAATTGAATGAATAAAATTAACTGAAGTTAGTTTTGAATCAGTTAATGTAAAATTTTAACGAATCATAGTTAACTTTTATAAAACGTAACGATTAATTTTAATCGTTAATTTTTAAATCGTTAATCCCAACTATGATTTTTTGTTTAATAAAGTGTTCCATTTTTAATTAGTATGTAACAGAAAGTCGACCTTATTATTGTCAATATGCTCAACTAGGTAACCCGTACTTTTGCACTTTCACGCTATCAGGGAATAAGTATGTTAAGGAAACGGTGTAATTGGGTTTTAAATAGAGAAGGTGTTTCATAAACTACTTTCTTTATACTTGTTTTCTTGCAAAAATATACAAAACATGAATACAATACAGGCAAGAGAGTTTGGTACCAGTAGGAACAATCATGACGTCTGTTACTGAATAATGGCACGCAATTAACAAAACTTCTTTAAAGATAATATTAGAAGTAACAATGTTGTCGTCTGTAACTTTTTGGTTATGAGTTTATTTAACACAAACATAAATATCACGGAAAGTGCGAACTCTAGAAAATGCTACATACAACTGTCCATGCGAAAAAACGGGTTCTGGCAAGTACAATCCGGCTCTCTGAAGAGTCTGACCCTGTGCTTTATTAATTGTCATTGCAAAGGCCACTTTGATTGGGAATTGTTTTCTTGTCATTTGGAAAGGCATGGTCGGATCCGAAGGGGTGAGTTTAATTCCCGGAATTATGACTGTCCTACCCGAGTCAATTAATTTAGCAGTGATTGTGTATTCGTCAAAATTAGTAATTATTAACCTGGCACCGTTAATCAACCCTTGCTTGGCGTTGAGGTTGCGGATCAACATTACTATGGCATTTTTCTTTACCAACAACTTATGAGGTGGGACCCCTGAAGGATTTAATGAATTCAAGAATTCCATAGGGTATAACTGCGGTATCTGTCTCTTGGAACTCTACAGAATCTGAACTGAGGTATACTTTTTGCTCTCCAGACAAAAGATTAGTTACAATGTAATCATTGATGGTATTACAATCGTCATTTTTGGGGCAGAGAATGGCTGTCGAGTAAAACTGGGATACATTGTGTTCGTTGATGCCGTCTGCATTGAAAACATTGGTGATGATGTTGTCGTAATCGCAGTAGCAATGTTTTGGAATGTTGATGGCATCAGCGGATACGTCGTCCTGTATTTGTAAGTCGCCATTGCCCAGTTTTAGTAGCCAATCGGTAAATATGATGTTCATAAATGTTTACAAACTATTTTTGTAAGCGAATATCGTATAAATATGAAATCAAAAAGTTTTCATTGCATTGACTTACCAGATGACCATTCACCCATGTACAATCACTATGTGCATTTCGTACTATTTTCATTTTAAACCTTTTTTTGAAGTTTAGAATAAAAAAAATGTGTGGAGTCGATATACCTCGAGCGAGTAATCGACATGGAAAAATCGAAACTTTTAAGTCAAATGAATGGGTAAATAGTGAAATTTGAGATTGAGATTGTATTTTTCGTCAGAAGCCGGTGATTCAACGTTTAAAATGATACCTCATTTATCACTGTATGTGCAGTATTAACGGAGCATATATGGAATGGAACAGAAAAAGACCTTTCTGTAATAATATACATGATGATTCCCCAATTTTTGTAACTTTTTTAGATCAGCTGATTATTCAGAGTTTGAGTTTTGTAAACCTCTATACGATGCCCTGAGCAATTAGTGGTCTCATAATTTTTTTTAAAAGATGAAGTTATTTACTATATTACACTGATTATTAAAAGATATGGGATCGAGGCATGATTGAACCAAATTTCCATCTGTCTTTCTTCTCTTGTGTATGTATTTATTTATAACATGTACCCATATAATAACACAACTTCTCTATATCTTAAGATATTGGTACAATATTTATATTTTAGGTTGATGCTTATGTCACCTTACATCATGGTTTTCTCATTATTGTACAACTTAATAATGTCTCTCATTTCTTGAAGAAATGGCACAACTTTTGTCTAGTGGCCAATATATGGCAATAATTATAATCATTTTACATATTAATTCCAAATTATCGACCCAGTCTCCAGCACGTCTCTATATCTTCAGCAATGAAGTTATAGTCTTGTTTTGTGAAAATTAAAATACCTTCTCCTCTCCTATCTTCCTCCAGTTACCGGAAGAAATTAAATATATCCATCTTTTATAAAGAAACTTCATCTATCGTTATGTTTACTACTGGTAAAATTACCATAGCAACATTCATTTTACAACTAATATTTTTAAATACAACAAGAAATGAATCCCAATTTTTCCGAACAGATTTAATAATTAGATGTATTATTGTGGAATCATTAGTAATAGCTTGCGTGCTGGGAATGTCTAAGGTATTTTTAGGCACGGAGGGGTTAACACAGGGATTCTTAATTTAGGAATTATTACCCATAACAGCTGCAGAATAGCGTGCTCAGCGGAAAATCTGTGTTTAGCTTAAAAAATGTTTAAAAGTGTTAAAATACAATGATTAATAATAAATATATGAGTCTCTTAAGAGCGTATAGTCATTGCTTCACACCAGAAAACAAAGTGGGTTACAAATTTTATTAAGGTTTTTTCATTAACGATAATGAAAGCTTCTGAATTTTGGTCTTTACTTGTAAAAAATTATCCATTCTTTACCTAATATATTTTAAGAGAGACAATGAATTTTTTCATAATAAATCACAGTAAAGCCTCATTAAATTATGGTTAATGTATGCCTTGGAATTACTATATTTCCTTTTAAACTCGTCAGATGAAAGATTAGGTTTTTTCATCCATCTATTCTTGATATTAATGTTTCGAAAGCGTACTATAACTTTAGGTTTCTAATCTGCTATTTTAGATTTAACAACGTAATAGTCAGTAATGTCATTAATATAACATTTATCAACCTTTAAAACATTGCCAAAATATACACTTTTGCTTTCATTCCTTCATCATTGTCGGTGTCCACTTGAAGCGCCATAGTTGCAATATCATTAATCAGCTTTTTTTGCTCTAGTGGGCACTATTTCTGTTGCGGGAACTATCTTCGAGTCTTTCTAGTATATTGCTAAATTGTCGATTACGTTTTTAGGCTCACTGAGTTTTTCGTTAAAACCAGAGCATAACTCATAATGATTGTTGTGTAAACCAACAGAGTTTTCGTCATCTCTAATAGGTTGAAGTTGGTATCTGATTTCTTTTCACCGGTTTCGGAAGTCTCCTTTTGACGACAGCTCACACATTTCAACGAATCCTTTGCTTTCCTGGGCAAACACTAATATGCTGACTCCTTAATGCCCGAGCATTGGTAGTGGATATTCCCAAAGCAGAAATTACAGACCCAGAAGTCCGTGTCCGATGGGAGGGAATCGCTGCATCTCACGCATTTTATTTTAATCAAAATGCCAGATTAAAAGTGAAATTAATTTAAATAAGAAAATGAGTGAAAAAATTATTGACGCTCTTGTGTTTTTGACCAAAATGTAAACAAAGATGGAGGTCCCGAAACACAATGAAAAACAAGTAAGCTAAATTTGGTGCACCGCTTAATCCACACACAATGCACTTGGCAGTTGAATTTGGGTATTAAATTATTTCAAGAGTTAATAATGCTGGATGTATAAAAATAAATCAATAAACAGTTGCGCATTTATTTAAATTGCCAAACGAAACCATCCATCTTAGTATTGCCATGGATATATGCTACTGTCCCAATTATTCCAGTAAATAATACTGTTGATTTCCTTTGATGCCGCGTGTTAAAGACGAAGTAAATTTACCGCGACGATAAACCATCTTCAATGCTCTGGAGACTTGAACGTGGCCGATGACTAAGCGTTGTATTGAAGAGGGTCATGTTTACCTTTTCCTTCCAATTCTGCTCTCTCAACTTACTTTGATCTTCACTTTGAATCATCAGAGCTGCTTTGAATCTTTGCTCACTCTCTCTTAGTTGATACGAGACACGTCATTTCTTCTCCATCGAGAGGGGTTAGTAGGAGTGAAGACAGGAGGCGATTAATGACGGCTGACTACAGTTGGAATGTAGCTTAATTTCCTGTCATTCAATGGAGGGGCCCGATAATCGGGTGATACAGCTGTCAACTATATTCTCTTCATTGCTAGCCATTTAATTCCCTCTGAACTCTGAATGTGAACATTCCACAAAGGTTTTTTTCCCATCTCTGCTCTTTATCGACATTTTCTAATTATCGTTTCTTGATCTGTGTTGATTTTTTGTGATTTTTTAAAATCTCAAAATATTCCCAATATCTTTGTCTCTCCTTTTTAAGAGACTCTTCATTAAGCAACTTTTTTCTTCAACAATCTCTTAGGCTATAAATTAACTATCTCATAATCTATATAATATCACTTATAACACTTCACTTCTTGTCTTCCTTTGTTTGTTCACATGCAGTTATCGTCCAAGCAACCGCTATGCAAGAGTATGGTCCAATCAGGTATATGATTATACTATTATTGTCCACGCATCCGTTGAGAATACATAATCATGAGTCAAAACATATAAATTACAGTTAGTTTTTAATGAATTCAAGCGGAGTCCTACCATCATGATATGAGTACAAGGGAGTATATAACAATATAGAGCGAATTAATTCATTACCACAAAAAATATGCTTGTGACTCTCTCCAATTACTTTAATTCACTGACCTGGGTTTCGGCAAGTTTTATTATTATCGCGGTCGATATTTTCTCCGGTCGCATTTCTTTACGGCATTTTATCTTCTTCATGTCGGAAGACACTTTCTTTCGCGACAAGACCATCGACTCAGTCTGAGCATATTTTATGGGGCTGGCGCCAACCCGTCAAGGCGATTGATGAACCCGTGTACTTTGCCTCCTCATTCACTCACGCGTAACAATCCGCGTAAAAAAAACAATTTGGGCGCGAATCGCGAATGATGACGAAGAAATCTCCGCTCTTTCATTCACGAAAAAAAATTTTACGCGTGACATAATCCGAAAAAACCACGGTACGTTGGCACGAGAGAGTGAAAGAGATGTGGCGAAGGGGGTGATAGGGGGAGGGAGGGAATGGGAGGGTGAGGGGGAAGGGAAGGGCTGGCTGGTGGCGCCATTGGTGGCGGGAATCGGAAAGAGAAAAAGAGCGCGCGGGAAGATAGACGGGAAGGTAGGGGAGGGGGGAGGAGGAGGAGGATGGTGGGGGGAAGGAAGAGTACGGAGGGAGGGGGAGTGACGTGGGCGAGAGAGGGGGGGAGAGAGGGAGAGAAGGAGAGAGAGAGAAAGGAAAAGGGAGAGAGAAGAATCGATCGATGAAGAGGCGGCCCAGAGAGGACAGAGCGAGAGGGAGGTCATTGACTCCCCTTCACCCAAGTCATCCCTTCCCATTGGCGCTCACACTGGCCAGGGCCCCCCACACCCTTTTCCTTACCCTCTGCTTCCCCACCTTCTTCACCCCGTCTATCTCTCCCACCTCCACTTCCCTCTTCCACCCTTCCTCCTCCCAGTTACTACTGGTACAACACCTCAACCCCCGCACCTCACCACCCTCCCCCTCCCCAACAGTCCCCCACATTGGGGCCGAGTCTGCAAAGCATCTTCCCCACCAGCGTAACTCGACCTACCAACCCCTCCCTCCCCTCTCCTCTCCTTCCCCCCCCTCCATCCCTCGTCCACCCCTCGAATTGAAGCGCACATTTCGTTTACTACATCGTCATTTTTACGTGGATTACGCTCAGATTCAACTAGATTTTCAATTGGATGGTAGTGGATTGCTGAATTCAAATAATTAAAAAGTTCACCCTTATGATAGCATACATGATAAATACTATTTTACGTCGAATTCAATCAATTTAATATCATGACATTTTTATTATTCGGTGTAACTAGGTGGAATTGACTTATTACATCGTTATATTTACGCGGATTACGCTCATATTCAATTAGATTTTCAATAGGATAGTAGTGGGTTGCTAAGTTCATATAATTAATATGTTTAAATTGTTAATTACTAATTAAATAGTTCACCCACATGATAAATACTATTTTAAGTTGAATTAAATCAATTTGATATCATGAAATAATTATTATTATTTGGCGTAACTAGGAGGAATTGACTTTTTACGATAAAAAGTAAAAGTAACTGTAAAATTCCGCAAACGTTGGATTGCGAAGTACAAGGGGTTTAATCTGTTAGGAAATCATGGTATTCGAAGACATAACGAGAATATATGATCATGTACCATTGTACCAGTTGGTTTCGTAATGTGTGAAACAGCTTGTACTTCATGACTAAATTTTGTGGAATTTTGCAAAGATTTTTTTGTCTATATCAACAAATCTGGAATTATTTTAAGGAAAAAATATCTGATTTCTATAAATATTCTAAGATATCAGACCCTGAAACGAACTGTGTACCAAATAATTAAAGCCGTTTTCATGGGAAACGGTGGGCGTATGGCTCCAGAAAGACTTGAAAAAATATGAATTTCGAGCTCATAGATCTCATCAGAAAAAAATAGAGTGCAGTTTATGCATCTATGCATTCTATGCATCGCAACTATTTTCAATATTAATAAGTGATTCACTGCCGTAATTGTTTCATAATCCCAAATAAAATAGCATTTTCACAGTATCGCATGAAAAATATGTCATATTAAATGTACCTCTTTTACTCATGCTACTTCCAAGAGTTCCAGAATTTAAAAAAAATGAGGGTTTTTTTCATGACTAGGGAAAACTTTTTCTCAAACTACCTCGAGTTTTTTTTCCTTTGTATTTTGATGCGTTATAAAAAAAACTAAAGATAGTACGCATTTTTTTCTCCTGGCTCCGCCTTGCTCCCGCCAAATGGGGGTTGAGATGCGTGCGGACGTGTCTCCGAGCACGTCGCTGGCACGCCACGTGCCGTGCGCGCCAAAAACCACCGTAGTAAATCATGGGGGAGGGGTTAGGCAGTTTTTGCCGTCTCAAAAAGTCCAACGGCGCATGCGCGCGTAGCGTGGCTCCCGTGCTTTGGCGCCACGGCGGACGGCGCCAATGGAGGGAGGGGTTGACGGCTCACGTTGCTCCTTGGAGTCGGGATTTGGGAAGGAGGGAGGGAGGGGGGACGTTTGGAGCGGGGGTGAGAATGAGAAGGGTTGAAAGTGGGCCGCGAGAGGCGAGGGGAATGTTTGGTGGGGTCGTGGTCCCGTGTGTGGGAACACACGAATACTCACACGTGCATGCAGACAGACGCAGATTGTCACACTCTCCCTCAGTTCGTGAGAGCAGCCGCTGCAATGCGGTTCTTTTTCTGTATTTTTATTCATTTGTTGTGACGGGATGTTCAGTGAGTGAGGGGAGCGATGGATGTGAACGAATTTCATTGGAGTGAAAAGGTTATTCTTGGCAATCGAGGGAAGAGGTTGGCTGTTTTGGAATGTCATTTTTATTGTAAATTTAAAAGGTTCCCCTAGCAAAACAAAAAATTTGTCTGTATTTTATGTGGAATAAGGGAGGAAAACAAGCATAGAATGAAGCAGGGGCTTTCTGAGGACAATGCATGAGTGGTGCATTAAAACAATAGCCATCATGAAGTAGCTGACCTAATTACGGATTCTAGTAGACCTCTGCAGAGAATAAATTTCTCCGCTGCCCCTGAAAAATGTGAAATTAACACGATTGTGATAACTTTTTCTGCAATGAATAGAAAATCATCGATCGTAAATGAATGAGCAATGGAGTCTGTAGACAGACCTCGGGGGCTACAGGACGATTGATTCCAGTCTTAATAGCTCTGCAGTCGCGTGTTGGAATTTCATCTTGGTCAATTTTTCACCAACTAGGTCATTTATAGTATATTTTACAAGTAAATTTATCTAGTTTTGCACGAAAATGTTGATTTAGGGTGTATTGCATTCATATGTGACATAGTTTTAAAACTTTCTGGTAAAACTTCGAATAGAAAAACACAGTAGGGTAAGGGCAACATTAATATTCATTCATTTGTCACCCGTAAGTGCAATCATTCTTGGTAGAACGTAGAGTGGTAAAAATGAATTCAATTTGATGATTATCCTTAGAGAGTGAGGAAAAGGAAATGGTTAACTAACTTCATATAATTTTTAATCACGCAAAGGCTCGTAAAAGACCAATGAATAACGGGAAAAACATGATGCTTTTTCTTCGTTATGTAATCATTATTTGTCACTTCTCCTGTTTAAGACGGAAGAAATATTTCTACTATTTTTTCTTCTGATATGTACCTAAAAGTTACCTCTTGAGCTCAGCGTGCCACTTATTCCCATCATTTTGTTCACCTATCCACTCATATTTCCTCTCTATTACACTTTACTTCCACTCTTATTTTCATGATGGTTCTCAACACCCATTGTCTCTTAATTTTGTTTTATAAATTTTTCTTCCACCCACCTGATCACTTCAAAGCAAGTTTTCCACCCTTAATCTCAACCGGCAGCTTCCTTTCACTTTCTGTGGTACCAAATTTTCCCTCAGTTATGTTTATTTCCTTTCAATTAACTCTAAAACATAATTATGACACCCTTATTCTCTCCTCTATTCGCACGGTCCAATTTTTGCCTCCTTATAAGGCCACGCTGTCTGCCAAAATTCCCCAATAATCTTCTCTTAACATACATGTACAATATTCCCGTCATGAGATGCATCCTTTTTAGATCACCTAAGTTGTTAACACAGTTTTTATCATGTTACAGGCTTACGGCTTTACCCTACTTTGTCCGAGGTGCTGCCTCAATGGTGAATTGCTTGCTTATACTTTGAAGGTGACAGTCTCAGCCTCGATGAAGTGGAATTCATTCATGATTGAGATCAATAAACTGCTGATATTTCACAAAATGTATATATTTAAAACCATCAATGGTAGCCATGCGCTGGATCATCATTAAGATTCATTAGAAAATTATAATTTTTATGGAATAACTGTGTTTTTTACCCTGATAAACGGATATGTTATCCATCATGAATTATTTGTTTGACTTAAACGACTTTCCTTGAAAATAGGTTCCCAATTTAACTAAGGACTATCGCTCAAAATTACTGCCCTTCTGGAAAATATCCTCTGATATATCGACGTATTGCGTAAAAAGTGCTCTTCCTTTGTAATTAAGACTTCGTGAATATCACTACACTTCCATAATCGTACTGTAATTTATTGCCGACTCATTGAGGAATTGTAACTTTCCCTCATTTTCGTTGGGCCCCATCGTTATGGGAACCATTCTCGCACTTATTGGAATTCATAGCTATTAGATTTATATATTATTAGTTTCCGTTGTTATTTATGTAATTTTTTAGGCAATTGCTGCACATAATTCACTAGGGGATAAAAAGTGTTGACGTTTATCGCAAAAACAAGTTCTATTTTTTTATTATGACGAGTTTCCTTGCTACCATGTAAAATTAAATGGTTGAGAGGACGCTGGTTCTCGATTAGAAGAAATAATGTGCTAAAAATGGTATTTCGTAAATGCCATGACACTTTTATCTATTTTTTATGGTGATCGGCTTTTTGGTATAACGTTTGTTTTGTAGACTGATATCTCAACCCGTTGTTAGAATGCATGAATAGATAAAAATTGGTTAGAACATTAAATATATCTGTGGCGTGAAGTGAAATAGAAGGATTAAAGTGTGGCAGCAAATTAAAAAATCGTTGTTATATATTCGATAGAAAAGATTTTTATTGACGAACTAGGTTTCGTCGCTGGACGATATCATCAGGAGTCATTGGAAATTTCTAATGATGAATAGGTGATGATGTCGCCCAGCAACGTAGCATAAGTTGTCAATGTACAATCTTTTATTTAAAATTTAGAAAATGTTTTCAGTTTATAAACATAAAGTTATTCCACAAAGTTACACCAGAAGACATCACCTTTGTAAGCATTTTTTTAGTTGTAACCAATGGCGAGGGGAGAGCGGGAGGCGTGAGAAGGGGATGATAGGGAAGAAGGGGGAAGAAGGAGTGCCACACTCTGTATAGGTCAAACCATTTGTGTGTTGACCTAGGTCTGGCTTAATCTCCCCGCTGTGGCACTCTCTGTGGGTGAGAAACAGCGCCAAGCCAATGCCAGGCGACGAGACGGGCTGTGATTGGCTCTTCCACGTGGCTTTCAAAAGCTTCTGCTGAGTGTCGTGAGGTGTCTGAGGATGCGGCCGCAGGCGATGACTTAAGATAGAAAACTATGGACTGGGCAACCAACAAAGATTCATTCGATTCATGAGGAAAGTAACGAGTAAATATGTTTCTACAGGAAAAAGAAATATTGCCAAGCTGTTGAGCGAGATCGTGTCATGTGATATCATCGTTTGCGATGTTCAATATGATACTACATTTTTTTATACGACATACCTTTTCCAATTGCCTTGGTAGTCGGAGTCAGTCAAGGGAAAATTTTGGTACTACTTTTCAATTGTAGGGCTTTAACGCAGGTAATTGACTCTGAAATGAATGCTCCACAAACGCGAACGT
This sequence comes from Ceriagrion tenellum, assembly GCA_963169105.1. Classification (NCBI taxonomy): domain Eukaryota; kingdom Metazoa; phylum Arthropoda; class Insecta; order Odonata; family Coenagrionidae; genus Ceriagrion; species Ceriagrion tenellum. The sequence goes on from OY720633.1 coordinate 5,528,832, forward strand.
ATGACTCGTGAGAATTCGCGCAACATCCGGTGAATTCTGTCTTGCGCGTAATGTAGGCCATTGGGACTTCTTTGAGGTCTGCCCTATAAACATGGACCGGTGAAAATGTATTTCACGAAACAAACTGTAAATACGCCGGATGGAGAGTCTGCGTACCGTAGGTATAGGCTGGCCTAACATTGCGATTTTCAAATAAAGAAGGAACGAGTATTTCAACGCTCCATTCCCGAATATGAATAACGTTTTTATCCATTCATTCTCATGTGATGACGCGGCTTATGATGGCTGAATTCTTCTTTGGTGTCGGGAGAAAAACAAATAATCCCTTGAGGCATTCTTAAATGCTCAAAGTTCTCGTACTATTTTTTAATCGATATTCTGTAAACATTCCGTTATATTATTTTAATTGTGTAAATGCATCGTAGATATGTAAAAAAAATTCCAATTTATGAATTATCTCCGTCAATTGATGTGAATTAGTCTATAGGAAAACCTATTTACTCAAATCAATGCGGATAAATATTTTTCATAAAATAAATCTAATGTAAATATTTCTAGTCAGGTTATTATTGAAGCCGCAATAATTCACCGTGATTGGTTTATTATTTCATGAGTTCGACTTGAGATGACGCCTGAAAATGGATGAACAACAACAATATAAGTGTTTAAACTGTCGAATGTAGATACCATGTTTGAAATACAGGCAATGAAGACCCGAAAACAACCGAAAAAAGATCTTTAATTTGTTAAAATTCGCTACTCAAGTTTATTTCTGCCAGCGCCCTAAATGTTTTAACCCATACTCCTTATAGCTGCTACTGTTTTACATTCTGTCGTTGTAACAATGGAAAAATCCCAAAAAAGCACCAACAAATTAGTCTGCAAATGAGAACATGAATTTAGCTGAGAGCTGATAGACAGCCCTCAAACTTCGCGAGGTAATACGGTAGTTATAAGCACTTATCTTTTTCAATTCTAATATTTGTCTGAATAAACATGTTTTTATGTAAACCGGAAGTTCTTCATTTAAACCTGCTGATTTCAAAGAATAACAATTGGAGAGTTTTGCGGAGAAATTTCTACTAGCATTTGATAAAAAAATAATGATGATTTTCAAAATGCAGGGTTTAGAGCAGCGTAGATGGTCTTTCGCCGTGAAAATTATAACGAAAGGATGTTTTTAGCCGAGGAATATTACGTACATGTCCTGCCAGGTGTGTTCTCTATTGGACAACCTACAGGCTGAGATGCCCCTGGAACGGCGGCAGCACGAGCTTCACGCTTGTGTCAGGGGCGGCATACGTGAAGTATAACGAGGCGACGAGACCCAGTTCCCTCATTGACGCGCTGCTGTTGCTGCAGTTTTTGCATCCCTGTGAATATGCTGATATAACTCTTACAAGGCATAGGTTTCTATTGTTTTATTAGTTAATATTGAAGAAATTGATTAAGAATTGTAGTGTCATATTCAGTTCATAGTCAACGGCATTAACAAAGAAACCCGTAAGTATTAATGCTGCACTTGAAAGATGTTTATTTAAGAGATAAAAATTTTTGAATATTAGAGATAACTGAATGATGAAATTATCTAGGATGTGGATCTTATGTGATGGGTATCAAGAAAACACGTAGTGAGATAAGGCTGCCGAGGCACTTCCTGGAACTGCTTAAAATGATTTTTAGAGCATTTAATTGCTCCATTTCATTTCAGAAGTCTGCATTAGATTTGAGCAGATTCATGAGTTCGAAGTAAGCTGCTTAATTTCTTTTACTTTCATTCGCTCAGGATGTTCCTGTTACATTGGTTTGCCACAAAGTATATGAGAGTTTTTACCTATGTGGAGTATTTCGTAGAAAACACAAAGATTGATACCGTAACTTATGCTTCTGAGCTGTTGGTGATCAAGTATTGACTTAATGGGCCTGGGCTACCTATATCCATTAGTTATATTGGAATATCAGTTCGTGTTGGGATGAGTGTCTATTGACAAATTTTGTGGATACCGGATATGAACAACAGTCTGGAACTCCTTGTTGCTTGGAAGTCAAGAAGACAACTTGATAGCTTAACTGGCTAAAGCACTCAACTGGAAATCGACGCATCCGGGTACTAGTCTTGGTCAAGTCGAATGGATTTTCCTCTGCGGGATTTCACACTGAAATGTCTATAATTTATTTTGTAGTGAATTTTATGTTTGTATTTTTGACCTGCTAGGCGCAAATAAGTGATGAGAGTGTACTGAGGCATGGAAAGTCTCGCGAACACGACCTCACGATTCTGCAGAAAGGGTACGTGTAATACGCACGACCCATAAAATAGATAGCGGCGCTCTTTTTAAAAATTCTGTAGTCCGCGATAAGCGCGTGCATAGCGTTTGGAAAACATCCTGTGCCCTTTGGGACGGCCTATCGATTCCTCGATTAGAAATGCAAGACCGGATCGTCAGCTCATATTTCATTCCACCGTAAACATTTTCATTAAATTATGTATAAAGTTATCTCGGCAGTAAATTGAAATAGTTGCAATACAAAATGATACCATAGCTAATGCCAGTTCTAAAGATGATATTTTATGTTGAGATATTCCGCTGATTTGTAGATGAAAAGCGAGGGAAGCAGAAATTACTCGATGCACGTTGAATGAAGATTTACCGCAGAACTACGCAGAGTGGATTCGCTATCTATCGAACGTGAAACTAAATTTGGCGGTGGAGTTTTTCTCCCTAATCTAATGAAGTCTTTTCTTTATTTGGGAGAAGAATGGAAGTTTTTCTTGAACACTAATACTTTTTACTCGCGTCTCTATGCAGTAAAACTTTTAAGTTATATTTTTTTGTTCATGGTAGGTTTTTTGTTTCCCCATACGATGGATGTAAAGTTGTTGCATATCCAAAGATGACACCCCATTTGTGGCATACGTAAATCCTGGAGGCTGGGCTTTCACCTTTGAAGAATGAGAAAAAGTCAACGGAATTTTCTCCAAGGATAGGATTGAAGATAGTGATGAATTCTCATACGAATGGCTCGTGTTCAAAACCCGGTTGATATTTTTCAGAGGAAACCCGATCCCTACAGATGTCTTGTGGAAGACACTTCAAATCTAATACTGTCTCCGGTGACACACGCAACCGTCGCGTCGTCCCCTTGACACCTTTCGTTCGGAGATGGCTAATACCGACGCCGGATTTTTCTTCACCCTTTCCCAAGTAATCATTTTCCTCCTAACCAACTTACCTGCCATCAATAGCGTAAATGACCTCATGTGTCCGTCGCCTCCCACAAATGACAAAACCAATCAACCAATCTTACCAGACGTTGGCAAGGGGAAGAAGAAGCTAAGTAATTTCTTCTCAACACTTAAACAGTTACTTATTCGTACGATACTTAATTATGTGTTGAGGTAATTGAAACGTTTTATGTACAGCGAAAGGTTTTTGTGACGAAACAATACCCTTAGAATAATTTCGTTGGTTTTCCTTTAATCCTGGTCCAGTCCCCTTGTTCGAATAACTGCGGAACTGGCCACGTGGTAACTGTAACGGTGTCAACCGTGGTCAAAAATCTTTGTGTGAGATTGCTTAAGTCATTTGCCTGGACTTGGACTCTAACCAAACCCTTCGATATCGCACCGAGTGCTCTAACCGTGCATAGATATTTTATGACATTGTATGCGCGGTACCTGGAGGGACAACCCATTCCTCTGAGACCACAAGAAATTCATTGTTAAAAGTACCCATGGGTAGCTTAACTGATCAGAGCACTCACAATCAGCTTTAAATCAACTGGGTTCAATGCCTTTTCAGGTGAACTATTGTTTCCAATGTAAATTTCACTGGATTTTGTCCCTTTGTGTTTCCAAGACAGTACTCCTGTATATTATATGGTACTCCTGTATATTTGGTAGAAAACAGTACATAATTATGTTATTTTGAAATCTTCCAAGGCCTTATTTTATGGCCGTATTTTTATTTTCGATCAATTTAATGTTATTATTAAACGATCTAAGTTTGGTAGAGAACAGTATAAAGTAAGAAAAATAATTAAAATTGAACTATTTTTTGTCTTAAATATCTTAAATGCCAGAGGAAGCTGGTGGATAACAAAACAGAATGCCGAAGCATAAAGCGTAAAAAAAAGATTTAAATGCCTGTGGAGAAAAGGTGGAATTGATTGAAGATATGCTTAGATCAATTTTTAGTCACTTTCTAAAGACTTAGTTAAGTACACTTATGACCGTATCTATTGATTGACTAAATTTACTTTTTCCCTGCATGTTTGTAAAAGGTTGACTGCAACTGTGTCCTTCACTTTTTGTAATGACAAGAGCATAAATATCAATAAAGCATCTCCATTATGGAATATGGCACGCGGGGGATGTTCTTTTGGCACAAGCAACTGCTTACTTAACAACATAACATCAGCCGTTACTGTATTAGCTGGGCGCCGGTAATCTTAAGATAATATTGAACGTTTTTTGCAAAAATTTTAAAAAATAAAGAATTTGTTTAATTTTTAGCCGTCAAATATTGTTATTTCGTTAGAACTGAAACCAATGACGTGCGTCACCCAATGTACTAATCGATGGAAAATAATTTTGTGAAGTTTCAGATATTAACTATAATAAAAAAGCATATCCTAATTCTGGATTAGCTTTTTTCAATTTCAGTCCACTGTTTAGCGTCACCAAATTTTGAATTTAATTCAAGTTCATGCCCTAGCAGAGCACTAAAACAGATTCGCAAAATCATGCAAGTTCAAGCCCTAGCAGAGGATTAGAACAATTTCGTGCCTACTTGAAAAAAAAATTTAAGGGTGAAAGAGGTACGGCACTGGCTCGTAGATACCTTAATTCTTAATAAAGAAGAGAGGAAAAGAGGTGAGGGACAAATAAGTTGATGGAAAAAGTGAGAGAATTAGGATTATAAAGCATGGGATGGAAAAATTGTAAAACTACTCGCCTGCGAGTAACAGTTGCCATTGGAAATACGGCCAGTAGTGAGAAGCAAAGAAATGTGGGAGATGTAATTACCAAAACGTGCAAGAAGTGGAAATGGCCGAGGATAGTTCCAGGACAGACGATGTACGGCTAAAATATGAATTAACGATGCAAGGATGTAGAGATGTACAGATTAGTTGATAACCAACTCAAAAGAGAAATGAAAAGAAAATGGTTGGCATCATGAAGGTGTAAATCATGAAGAGAATTTGGAAGAGATAGCACACTTTTAGAAAAGGTCAATGAATAATGAAATGATAGAGATGACAAGGCCTGATGCCAGATGCAAGTGACGGGGATAGAATTAACGGTGAAATGGGAAAATGACTTGGGAGAACGGAAGAAATAATTTGAAGAAAATTATGCCGAAAAATGAAGGCCCCATACAAGAAAGTAGGAGTACCTTGAGTAGGGAACGGGGTCATGACACCAATTAGGTCGAGTCCAGGAGTACTGAATGATTAGATAAGGAAAGCGTGGCGGGAAATGAAAAAGGGACAAGGCTGAAGGAATTGATGACTTCACCACAGAATTGCTTAAGAGTTCCGGGAAAGAACGGAGGGAATACATTTTACAAGATTCTTCTCTGGATGAACAAGGAATGGATGCAAAGGCAAATTTCGTCGAAAAGTAAGCGGTGATTCGTATGCAAATGTAGAAGGATGGCATAAGAGAGCATAAACAAGCTTGTCTGCATCCCTATATAATTGCCAAAGGTGGCCGAGGTAGTTCTTAGCGCTGAGTACTCGAGTGCAATACATACGTTCACGAACTGCGTTACGTTAATATCCATGTACAGAGAAGAATAACCAGATCGATTGGTTAATCTTCGCACTGGTTTATCAAGAATGTTATTGAAATAAAAATAGAGGGAAAATTCCACGAGGAAGGCCAAGGAATAAATATCTAACCCAAATAAAGAGCAAAGTGCATAAAAAGAACTATCAGGAAGTGTGGGACGACTAAGGCTGAGTAAGAATTTGTTAAGAGGCGTGTATTTGATATGAGAAAGAAACTAACCGAAAATGTAACATTAAAGAATGAATACTTGGGATTCCGAAATCAGCTGCTTTTGGAGAAAAGATAAGGTAGCAGGATTATTGATATGATTTGATCCCTTTGTATTATTGAGTTTCGAATTTCATTGTGGCTTACCATGGAAAATTTAAGCTATGAATGAACTTCCACACTTTAATGACTCTCTTGAAAGACGGTAGGAAGTGTTTGGCTGTCATTAATATAGACTGCTTGATGGAGAGTACGAAGGAAATAATGTAACTGCAAAAATGAAAGATTTTTTAAATAGCCGAATATTGTCGAAGTTTAATCAATAGCTAAAATATCATAAAAATCAGCCAAATGACTATCCTCTAACCTAGAGGAAAATAATATTTTCCATGAAGCTCGGAAATGTGAAATAAAAATGGAAACTCAATCGCTAGCTCTAAAAAGAGATATGTAAAGATCCTTGTCTCTCTGATTTGGGTAAAAACTCATTGGATACGTAAACCTGCGCACAAAAGCACTAATTAAGGGAGAAGTAAAACCACACAGCAGTCAGCGATGACTAATTAAGTCTTCATTTCCTCCTGATGTGTTGGAAGAAGAGAAAAATACTCACTTAAAAGTCTATGCAAGAGTGATTAGAGTTTGTCCTGCAGATATTTGGGGTCCCAAAATGATTTTCTTACGGCCTACCGCATTAAGTGCAGGCTGCTTTCCTAGATAGCTTTGTTTTGACCTGCTTGGTAAATGATAATTGGTCGGTGCTCATTACTCAAGCCGAAGCGTGTGCGCGTTAGAGCCATGAGATTGGGAGGTTTTAATTAGCTTAACCTCCTCTATTTTTTCAAATGTAAAATCATAGAAAGATGGTGGAGGTATGAGGGAAACACGTTGGTTGTGTTGGTATTCAAAGCCCATACAGAAGACTCAAACGCCGAAAGGCATCCGCTGAGAATATAAGTGAGGCTTCAAAGACACGGGCCTCATCTTTCGGCTCGGTTTCTGGGAGTGAAGAGAGACGCTCAAAATGTCGAAGGCAATCTTCATCTTTGGTCTCGTCGCCGCTGCTGCTGCGGCCACCGTCGATCGTAAGAAATTACTTTCATTATTTTTACAATTACGTATTACAATAGCTCATTTACAAAACATTTTACAATAATTCATATTTACAAAATTTTGAACGTAAGCATATCTTAACCCGCTTCGAAGAATTGGCCGTAGGGAATTCAGAAACTCCTAAATTTCCATTAACCCCTCACTCTTGCGATAAAAAAGTAGGAATATTCCGTCCCATTTTATTGTTCTATCAAATTGTTACTTTTTCCCTTATTTATTTTTCCCATTAACCCCTCACTCTTGCGATAAAAAAGTAGGAATATTCCGTCCCATTTTATTGTTGTATCAAATTGTTATTTTTTCCCTTGTATCATTATCTCTATTTATTAGCTCGGCATATGCAAGTAGACAAGATCTAGTGATCCAACTTTTCAAAGTCCCTCTTCTTTCCCGTATCACGCATACGATGTTTTGCCAAATCTGAATGGAAACTTCACTAAAATATTCTTGGTGTATTACTGTAATTTATTTTATATAATTAATATTTATTCTGTCAATACTTCACAAATGATGGGAGAAAAATGCAGCCATGCTTTTTATTAATGCTTAATTTCTGTTTTCAATTCACATTTATAAACTGTTTCATAAATATTACTTTGAAATAATATAATTATGCCAATTTTATCGACCAGCAGATTATTCAGGTGACAAATTATCTGCAATGTTTCGAGCTTCCGAATCAAAATTTCGGTATTTTATATTCTTCGTGTAAGATTTAAGGCTTTCCCGACAAATGCTTAGAATTTAAAGCTTTCGGACTTCCAATCGGGTGATGATAGGTTGTGGTCCAGACGATTCGGAGGCGTAGTCTGCCACCGTCGTCAGGGTGAATGTTTGGGCAAGGAGGGTGTCACTTATTATATACTCTGTGGATGGGCTTAACTTGCTACTGATTTTCCCTCTTTTCCCGCTCTTGATTGATGGGTTGGTTGATCGATGATTGGATCGTTGGTCGATGATTGGTTTTCACACATTGCTGGCATAAGTGAAATAAGTAACACCCTACTGGCCGAAACATTCACCCCGAGGACGATGGCAGACTACGCCTTCGACGGTCGGTGCTACAAACTAACATCACCCGGTTGGAAACCCGAGAGCTTTATATTCCATTCTTCATCGTCAATTCCAGAATCTTCCAATAAACTCATGTTTAGAACTAGTTTACTTCATTATTAACTCTTATTATGCGTTTCAACTACGTATTTTAGTATGTCATGACTTTCAGTCGTGAAATAATAAGTCTTTGCCGGGATAAAAAGACTCGATGTCAAATGAATAGAACAAAGAGCTAAAGTGCCACCCACTTCCCACTCGCAAGACAAGGCAGAAAAACAAACTTCCCATTTAGGAGTTCAGGTGTCAGAAAGTGTCAGGTGTAGGTGTCTTTTGACCAATTCAGACAAATAGAGAGACAGAGAGGATCTCATTTTAAACTACCCTTCTTTCGTTTTTTTTCGTCGTCGAAGCAGTGAGCCTCCGCGAGCAAAAGATTCAGCTGGGCAGCGTCGGCTCTTACTCGGCGAACCTGAGTGGCGTCATATCGCCCATTCCTGAGGCCACGGCAGCCGACGGCACCCTCACGTACAGATTCAGCAGCGTAGTCAAGGGGACACCGGTGCCCGAGAGCGACTACTACAGGTGTCGCTGCAACGTCGTCGAGGACTTCTACGTGCCGCTGGGCGCCAGGTCCTCCTCAACACCCGTCCTCCTCTGCCGCAGCGTCGCCTACGAGACCACATCCGCTCCGCTCGCCGACGCGGACAAGATGGCTTTCCTCCTTTACTCCGACAAATTGGCCCCCAACGTCAAGAAGATCAACCTCCTCCTGGGCAAGGCCGCTTACCAAAACTTCCTGGCCTCGCACGCGGCCGTCGCCGCTCCTCCGGCTGCCGCACTCCGGGAGTCCGAAGACATCGTCCCGGACAAACCCACGGGGAGGCAGATCTATGGCTACGGGATCACGGCCACTTCGCCAAATGGATTTTCCACCGTGAGCACCTTCGGAACCGGCGGACTCGTCACCTGGACCAGCACTCCAGCCGCCCAGCCGCCAGCAGCATCGTCACCGCCCAAAAAATCCTCCAAAGACTCAGACTCCGATCACTAACTAAGGGACAACCTTCTATTCTGGAGTTAAAAAAACATTTTTCACACCCGAATAGAAAAAATAGATTCAGTTGGCGACCAACTGTTTTTAGAATATTCGTGCGGAAACGATGGAAATATTTTCGGCTGGGAGTCAGTAGAAGATGCGATTCGAGAAATTCCGCTCGTCTAAGACGTTGACTTTGATTGTTCACCAGGAAATAATCAATATCGAAAGTCAAAAAATAACCACCACCCAAGTCCAACCAATCTTCTCTCCCGAAGAACCACTCTGATCTCAGCATAGTCAAGAATTCCACATAACTACTGGTTAATACCGTACCCACGCCACAGCCATCACTGGGAACTCATAAGTCTACTCATCTGTTCTCGTCATCTTGTTTTAGATTTTGAATTCTTTATTAGATTAGGTTGATTAGAAAAATTTTGTGGTGATCAGATCCGTGGAACGCCCTTTAACTAATTTTTGCTTTAGTTCCGTTGCAATTAGAATGATACAACTTTATGTGTGCAAGGGTGAGTCTGTGTGGGCCTCATTATTTTGCGATCCAGCACTTGCAGCTGGTAATTGTTTACCCGCAACTAACTCCTTCTGCAACAAGATACTGTTTTCTGAAAAAAAACATGAGTATAAATTTCATTGTTAATATGCAAAAAAATGCCTATGGTTTCTTTGAAACGATGGAATCGTGTACATGCAGAATCGATTGATAAACGAGAGACGTTTTGAATCAATAAAATATTCTCTTTTATGTCTTGTCTTTGTCATCATCATTAGCCATTCAACTTTCAGATTGACTGACTGCAGCCCTCCATTCCAGCCTTTCCCCTGCTAACTCTTGTATGCCCTCGCAGGTTTTCTGTTTTATACCCCGTTTTATTTGGCTTACCTATCCCTCCTTGCTTGGTGCTCCTCACGGCGCTTTGCTTTCTATTTTATCTTCCTTTGTGATTCTTGCGAATCCTTTATTTGTCAAAGTGATACCTGGACCATGCCCTTCTAATAGTGCTCCGCACGGCATTCTCCTCTTCTGTTGTTCTCTACATTTTCTTGTCTATGATCCTGTTCTTTCTCGTCAGCGTTCTCCTTCTGCACCAAGTTTCGAATATCTCTAGTATTTCCTGCTTTATCGTCTTAACGACTCATGTCGCACAGGACTATAGCGTGCTTTTGAATAACTTTTGAATTTACGTCCTCTTCCCTAAAAATATGCTCACTCGTGATCCTCGGAATCTCGACCCGAAATGAAGCTCCAAACCAGTGGTTTCCAACCTTTTTTATGCCTTATAGCCCAAAAAAATGTTAAAATGTTCTCACCTACTCTAGAAGTAATATATTACATCCCTGAAAGTAATTATTTATTTTATGATGAAAATGAATAAACCTATTGAGTAAATTTTTAAATAATTTTTGAGTAAAAAATAAACACATAGAAAAGAAAGAAAAACATGAGAACAAATTAAAAGTATAAGCATAAAAATAAAACATTCAAAATGTACCCTAAATTCAAACAAAAAACTGAAGTGTTATCTTGGACCACCTGGAATACTTTCTCGCTCCCCCGAGGGATTCGAGAACCATTGGTTAGGAAACCCAGCTCAAAACCCTAAAAGATATAGACTATCGTGTCGTTCGGAAAATTTTCTCCCATTCTCCTTTCTTCACCACCATCTCACTAACGAGTCCCATATTTCCTCAAGGTCCTTTTTTAAATGTCGCTCACCATCTCACTCCATCTATTATTCCCTGCGGCATATCAACGTTATGGATTTGTGGATGGGGAGATAAGCGTTTTGGCGAACCCTTCCCGCAGCTACAAAAATGTTGTCGAACTTGAAAACAATCCTTCCGAAAAACCTCGTCTCTTTTTTAGGGTGCTGTATAAAAGGAGTGCGCTTCGTTCGCCCTCTTTTGACATGTTTTGGCGCCCTCCGCTACATTTGAACGAGGGTAAGGGTGGGAGAGGAAAATTTATGTTTACCGTAACCCCACGCCATGGTTTCTTCACCGTTTTTTCCAATATGTTATGGGTTAGGGGCATCGATGTCATTCATTCTCTGGATAATAGTGGATATAAGTAATACTATTCAGTAAATGTTTCTTCTTAAAATAAATATGTAACCGTATTCCGATGATTTCAAGTTATTAGAGGAACTTGTAGCTAATAGCCTTGAAAATAAGTTAAAGTTTTGTTGAAACTTTAATAGAGTACGTCAAAGATAATAGTGTAGCCGACAAAAATCCTACCAATGAGTAAGCTCGTCCATTGTCGTTCGGAAAAAGAATCATGACACCTAAGAATCCATGATAGTGGCCTTTGTTAAAATCATGCAATCGTTAAATATATGTTAACTTTTCGTTTTTATTTACCTAATCAGTACATTTTTACTACTCTATTATCTTCCACGGACTTAAGCTACCTTCATTACTTGTTTGATAATATTAAGTACCTAGCATTGATCCTCTTATTACGATGCGATTTTGACTCCGCGTCCTCTATCACCTTTCTTGAAGAAGCATATCTTAGTCGACCTTCGAGAAGCCTCTTGAAGAAGGGCAAAGCAACGCCTACGACAAGTTATACCGCTCACAGTTCACGAGTGAGAAACCAGCGACACCAATCCATCGCGGGAGCGACGAATTCAACATCTAACTTCTATGTTTCCAAATTAAGCAATACGGAAAGCATGCTATCGGGAAGTTTAATTTAATAAACACTATATGTTTTTACCCACAACTCGGAAGCAAAGTACTATGCAAATTTCGTAAAAATTTGTTCAGTAATGGAATACAATAATGATAAAGTGACCTACTGTTTCAAGACAAATTTAATAACTAACTGCAAAACATTTAAACTGGTGGGTGATAAACTCATGCGGTAAACCTTTTCGCTCACTTTTTGATGATATTTAAGTCACTATTAACGCCAATTTACGATTTGTAGTTATGAATTGATTGCATTTATTATAAACCTGTTATTTTCTTAAGTTAAGTGAAGGCTGTAATCACTTCATTTCGTTTTTTGCTCAACACGAATGCTGCGATACTAAAGAGTAGAGTTCATGTTCATTAAGAAGCAAAACCAGGATTCGAAAGTTTAAGGATTTTAGAAAAAACAAGATTTCCGTTATCAAGCTCTGGCGACGTCTTGGTTTATACGGGCGCCACAGGAAAGATGAAAAACACATCGTTAAAGTGCCATGCAGTTCCAGTTTTAAGCAGTGCACTATCTAGTTTGCTCCGACTTATATTGGTCTTAAATCACAGTGACATGTATCTTACTCAATACCTTCAACGCTTCTAGGATGCTTTAGTGATATGAAATTATGCCGGAATTATTCTAGCTCACAATCGAAATGAAATCGGCTATCGAGCTGTCTTATTGAAATATTATGATGGAAGATCTATTCTTCTATGAAAATGCAACATAAAGCCCATCATTATCGGCCAATTAGCTACGAATTGTAACGTGATTAGAGGTACGAAGGTATATTTTTCGAAAGCATTGATTATATTTTCCCCTTTTTTTAACCAAGAGGCGCCGGCAAAAGTCGACGGTCTGAAACAATTAATTTATTTTCCTCTCGCACATTTTTCGCACATAACGCATTTGCCTCTCGCACCGAGTGCTGGGAATCGTTCCTGTGGTGTGCAACCAAGGAATTGAAGTCCGGAGAGTAGGGACTTTAACAATCAAAGAAAATTCAACATTAAGTTAAAGGGTGATTTTTGGACTTACCTTAGTGGAACTGACTTGAGTGACTCAAAATATTAGCCACATTGTATTTTTCCAACTCTTTTGTTGACAACCGTGATTAATGGCATCACATTTTAAACATCTAAATTATGTATAATGACTTCTAATTACAAACCTATTCCATTTTGAAGAAAGGGGTTGTGGAAAATTGTCTTACATAATGGTACACTAAAATTTGGTGTTGGAGAAACTGGTAAAATTTTTACTTCCGCAACGTGCTTTCCAAAAGAAGAAAATTATCGTAAAATATGCCCAAGACATAGAAACAAACTTAAGAACGAAGCGCGAAGTTAATACCAAAGTAAGCAATAGAACGATAACATTTAATAAATGACTGTAGCCAAATGCATCCCGCACTTCCGTGAAATCCTTTCATCACTATCTAAAGTTGTGGTTGAAAAGGGGAGAAAGCAGTCTCTTAGGAAGAACGTCTAATTTTGCTCGTAACGCGGGAATTGATAGAGAGACGATAAGAATTTGAAAGTGAGCATCGGCTCGAATGGGTTCACAGGAAACCAAATCTTAAGGTGTTGATTTTTTGAGAATTCCAAATTATCCCTATGCATGAGATAGTTTCATTTGCGCATATTTTTTGTTTGTATACATTTTTGATGCTTGCATAACTATGTCAATAATGTCATTGTGGTCTAGTATTTTAATAACCAAGAAAGTAGGGCCAACGGGATGGAGGCTGTGCTTCTTGATAATGTCTCGCTTTTCACGCCGAAAGAAGGCTTTCCCCGACATAGAATCGAACTCATTGTTGCGGGCTCGTAACCAGTCAGTGAGAATTAAATGGATATAGTTTATATCTATTCACTCTACCAATATACTGGTACAAAAAATTTTTAGCAAGCGTATTCAAATGTCATTTAGTTCCTAAAAATGTGAATGTGAAATATATGGGTGCACACATTAAAATGAGCGTTGTATCATGTTCAACCATTTGTTCGTATTTTTTATCGCCATTGTGTACAAAATATGCCGTTACTCAATGCTTTTTGACCAGAGAGAAAATTAATATCAATATTCAGCATCGTTTCCGATTGAAAAAGTGGACCGATAATCACGTTCATTTTGCCCTAAAAATGAATTTGTTGTTCTTGAAATCATTTGGGGAATCGAAAAAAGATTTGGGGAACACCTGCATTGGCGTTATCCCACTCCAATCAATATATGTCCTCTGTTTCACATAGCACAACCTAAGTTTGAACTGCTCCGGCTCGACACCATGTAGAAATTCTAGCATAATAATCTTTCTCCAGCTTTGCTGGATTTCGATCGCAGATCTTCAAAATGGGAAGCTGGTACTAAGGCAACCATACCATCCGCATTGCCATGAATAAAGATCATGAATCCGTATCTCCATTTTTGCACATCGTCCATCTCTTTGCGATAAGACAATACCAGATTACGCACAGATTCCGAAAGCTTTAAGAGTATCGTGTATGAATAACTCGGCGTATGCCGATTTATAACATTTCAACACTTAAATTTCATAAATAAGTTTAAAAAATGTTTCTTAATGATTCAAATATATGTGATGGAAAAGAATATAAATCAACTTCAAGTCAAAATTAATGAGTGATTAAATGGAATGAAACTAATTTTAATCTCATACGTAAATTGTCAAGGTTCATGTAGGTTTAAAGAGATATTTGACGAGTGGGATTTTTCACAAATATTCTTGAACTTTGAGCCGCTGCTAGCTGTTAAATCTAAAGAAACTATAGGAAATGAAAAGTGCTTTACAATTATGCATTTGCGCTGATCTGTTTAAAATATTCAGGTTTAAACCCTTACCAGTTGTTACTGTGACGTCATTTGCGCAGCGCAGATGGAGAAACATCCGGCCATTAGGCCATGTTCCAATTCACATCGGGCGCACCCTATGCTATACGCCCTTGTTCTCATAAAATGCCCCTACGCTCTTTTCTGCACTTTAGAAGGGTGGTACCAATGTCCTCTAGTGGCAGAAATGACTACTATAAACGGTTGAAGCCAGAAATCCGTTGTCACATGATGAATACATTGAACAAAACAAGTCTTTGAAGAATGTTCTAAAAAGTTGTCATGAGATAATGTAGTAACTGATACGTCCGTCAGATATTCAAAAAAGAATTATACCTGCCCTTTGCCAGCATTCATTGACACATCACCTTTACTGTGGCATTAGTGTTGATCGATTGGAAATCCAAGAGAAGAGTAGCCACGGTATGATTATCATTGTAAAAAGTCTATAGAAGTCCATTTAGGTATTTATTTCACAGTAATGAGACACATAATGACTGATTAAAATGGTTTTTCTTAGAAACCAACAGAATCAGTGCTTTAGGGTAATGCGAAAGGTATTCTTTCAGCTATTCAAATAACTATGCTTATACAGAGCTTAACAGTACCTTAAGATTCAGTTAAGGTACATTGAGCGAAATATTATTTTACTTAGAAATCAATGAATGTCATCTCATTTTAAAGAAAAAATATCTCACCCTTCTAATGACACCAAAAATTCAACCCCATATCACATTACTTTCGGAGGTATTTGCCAAAAAATACCAGCCCTTTTACATAGGAAATGGTACGCGCATGCACTCCCGAGAGACCTTGTTTTAAAAATGAGAAATTTATAACACGTAGTTCTCGTCCAAAATCAACAGTGTATAGTTTGTGCTTTCTCTCAATTATTTTTGAAAATTAATCATATCGTCCCCGCGGTAAATTCTTCGGGATCACAATAAACCTTCCGTTTTCATGGAGTTTTAAACGTACCGCGTGAAAAAAAGTCAAGTTAAAGACTTATATAGATATTTTCATGTGATTACTTACAACTTCCGTCGTATAAAACTATAGTATTGCACCATTAATAATGAAATATTTAATTGATGTGTCCTACAGCAGGTGAAATTAAAACGTATAATTCGAAAACAGTCTTAATTATGACTAGGGAACTATCTCGCTCGGACTACCGTATATCCATTGAATAAATTTTGATGCAAAAACCATTTTTTAACTAAATGAATTGCGATTCAATATAAATCAATATTTTCATTGTTCTACGGTGATGTTGACTCATCTCCTAATAATGAAATATCATGCAACAAATCTATTGCCACAATGCTCTTTTGAGGAAAACCCAAGCCATTTTCTGTTAAAAAACAGACTAAAGCCTTCAGGGATACTGATAGAGTTTTTCTATTATAATCGTTTACCATATGTCATTATTCCAATGAAAAGGTAAAACCTGTGTGACAGGCAACCTTAATGTTCCAATTCAATACAAACTCAATAACATAAGAGGAGCCCCAAGAGAGTACTTTTTAAAATAAAGCTGCTTTTATCATTGAATTATTCTCTGCCTCACCTCACTAAGAACAATTATGTGCACAGATGTAACCCGTTTCATCCTTCTACACCATGTTGCAACTTCCCGAGATGTACCACCATTTCTTATATCTTTAGATCTTTGTGGTTCACCTTTAATTTCTTAGAAAAGTAAAAATGTAAAAATATTTATGAAATGTCCAGCAATCGTGTAAAAGAATTGAATCCCACTTCTGCTTCCATTCCGCGATTAAGTTGGAAACCTTCCTGATTGCAGACGAAACTCATGGTAGCCCAGTAGTTTAGGATGCATCATTCTTGCCCTACGCCCCAGCACCCTTCTGAACGCGCGCCCTACGGATTGGAACCGCACCTCGTAACGTCACGTCCGGAAAAATGACAATCGAAAAGAGCAGATAAGGGTATGAAGTGCGCATAACTTCGGATCGGAACTCGGCCTTAGTTTGATCCCCACTAACAGACGACTCTTGTGATGGTGGGAACATTTTGAATGTTAGATTCCACGGATAAATACACCACACTGTCTAGTAAAGTAAGATTCTTTCTTCAAATAATTAATGATCCGATATTTTTATTGAAGAAGTTACTGTCGCTTCAATTGAATATTCTAAAATTTTCTTCGCGTTATATGATTTATCGTCTAGTCATATACAACGATGATTATATTTGACACGATAATCAATCTTCATCTTAACGTTTTATTCGTAAAATATTGAATAAAATGCATAATACATAGAATGAAATGGAGTTAAAACTTCTATTCTTGGCGATTGTTCCGCCAACTTGGAAACTCAAGCGCAGATGCGTACTATTCGCCTATTTCTACATGTGCTCAGGTGGTTCCATCTATTGCGATGTGCGCTAATCATCGCAAGCATATTGGAAAGCCCCAGGAACGGGACATCAAATGCAATAATCAATCTGAAGAGATTTTAACGTTCGGGTTGATAAAAAAACATACATCTACATCTTTATCTACATACTACCCAACGAGCTGCCACATGGGCGTGTGGCAGGGGGTGGTAGGTCACCAGCCGTGCAAAGATGTAAAGGTTTTGGAGGTGAAATTGTCACATGTCCTATGGGGGTGTATTTGGAGGAGCTCAGGTTTTATTGTGGTCACTTATTGTGCGTGGGAAGAACGAGTTTTTGTACCTATCTGTTCGGTAGAGTATGTCTCTTATTTTATCGCATCTGTCAGAATGTAATGAGGAGTCATGATAATATTCTCTGTGTCGCTCTGAAACACACCAGTTCTGAATATCTCAAGCAGCCTAAGCCCAGCGAGCAGCCTCCGAGTCTCTAGGGGCTCCCACCTTAGTCCCTCCAACAGTTGTGTAGCACTACGTGTTCATTTGTAGCAGTTTTAAACGAAGCGTGCTGCTTTTATTTGTATTTTGTTAATTTTTTTCGTTAGATCTTTATGATCAGGGTCCCAAATGCTCGCGGCGTATTCGAGGTGTGGCCTTACATAAGTGTAAATAAGTGCAATTCAGGCGAGCGCTATTCGATGTCCACACCCACTGCCGGGCGGTTCGAATTGTTGAGAGTGGGCGTTTACGCTCGCGTTCCGAAGAGGCGGCGTCGCGGCGCCCGGCGTCGTTCCTTTTTGAGTCAGAGGCGCACGGGAGAGATGTGAGCAGCAGAAGGAGAGCCAATTGTGTGTGGGGCGGACTCTCTCTGTCTGAGAATAGCACTCACGTTGGGCGGTTGAAGGGTGGAAGTGGGGGGGGATGGGGTCGGAGGCTAGGTGGAGGGAGGATGGCAGGGGGTGCAAAAGAGCGGTTGTTGGAACGAAGGCGGGTTAGGAGGGGAACGGTGAGGGATGAGAGGAGAGAGAGAGAGAGGGGGTGGGGAAGGAAAAAGACTTAAAACTTAAGTTGTGCGACCGTTGGAAAGGTTTGAAAAGAGACGAGGAGGGTGGGGAATGGTGGGGTGGGAAATTAAGAGAGGGAAGGAGTGTTGTTGAAGGAAGTGGAGGGGGGATGTAAGGAGGAAGGGTGGGAAAATAAAACGCCTCCTAACGCGAAAGGGGGAGATGGGGCGGGAGGAGGGGAGGGAATAGGGGGGGGGAGCAGTAGGAGGAGGGGGGGGGATGGGGGAACAAAAGACGAACTCTTTCCGCACAACCGGCGGTGTTGCGGTGTGGAGCGAGTGTTGAAGAAGTCGACGAGAGAACGGGAAGGCTTTCAAGAGGGCAAGAATGTCTTCGTCTTCCCAGAATCCCCTCCCCTCCCCCCACCTCCTCCTTCATCCACTCCCCCTCTCCCGTGTTCCCACATCCCCCACCCGCCAAAATTCCCCTCCATGTGGAATGGCGGGAATCGTGCCTTGTAAAAAGCAGAAGGACCGGGCATTTCGCTATTTCTGGCAACATTTAGGGCAATTTTGCTTCAAATGTTTAGATCACGCTGTTCTTTGGGTGTTCTCATGTTTCCGGGGCCTCTTGCAGTGTGAACAAAACTCCAACGTCGTGCGTGCGAAATTATACAGAAGAAAAACATCCACCTCCTTGACCAGGACTCGAAGCCGGATGCCTTGATATCGCGCAGATACGCTACCAAGTCGTCCTCATCCCCAGCGGATTTTTGGCTCAAATCGTAGCCAAATTGATTAAAGCCCTTGATGCGATGTCGAGGGATCTGCTTTCGAGTCCCGGTCTAGGAGAATCAATTGGCTTGGATTTTCACACTCATGGGAACTAGCGGGTCACTCCACCAAGGTTATATCGTACCTCGTCCCATTACATTTGAATTTTGTCCATAGTCGTAGTATATATTTTCAAATATTGGATAAGATAGAAGCTTGAATGCAATGCACATTAGCACTTCTCACTTTTATTGATTAGATGGACCTCTTATTATGAGATGTATCATTTTGTTCGCCGAAGTAGTATATCAGTTTATTTGTTATGCTAAGGTCAAGGAGCAAGTTGGCACAGTCAATGGAACATCATTTTGAAAATGTATTTCGTTCTAAAAGTACCTTATGCCTGCCTTTTATGATGCATTTTAATTCTTAAAATGGTGAAGAGGTTATTTCCACATTTACCAATTCATCACAATTCTCATTCTTTCGTATATGGAATATTATTAGCTGGAAAACTACGTAAATCCTTTTATCACTATGTGCAAATTTGACGGTGTTTCTACTTTCTAGCCATGAATGAAGGGTAACCTTTTAAGTGAAAGTTCAAATAAGTTTAATGATTTGCAAGATTTCTCGAAGGGCATCCGAAACATTTTTCCTGTTTGAATGATCCACTTAATCATGGGAGGCGATATAAAACTGGATGGACGGCCGCCTCAGGCATTAAAACTATCCATTCACTCTTGGTTGGACCGCTTTTATGTTTATATCTCGTTTCTGAGAAGGATGCCTCGTATTATTTTCATCAATATCGCATATGGGGATTACAAGTAAAAACAAATTGCTGGTGAAAGATTTTCATCAAATCTCGGGTCGTTGGAAATCTTTAGTTTTGGACTTAATTTTGAGTATTTTCTCTGTAATCCGTTCGGAACTCCCTCAATCGTATGAGGCAGGGGGTGATTTATCACCAACTAGCATTGCACTATACCAAATGAAAATAAATAAAACTCCAACCACTGACTTTGGAAAAGCCAGCCAAAGATTCTCTGGTTGCGAAATTTCATATATATGAGCTGTACTATAGGCATTATTCCAACGTTCGAAGTTTTGTATTAATTTTTTTTACACTAGTGCGACTAGAGACTGCACCGCAAATATGCACGATCTGCTATTAGTACTTGGCAGCAGAGAATGATAAAAGCATTTGGCAGTAAATCTACTGACTAGCTACACTAACTTTCGACATACACTGTAAATGGCCGCTGTTATGGTCTATCGTTGACAAAATGACATTTGAATCTAGCCATTCTACAATCGATTCCCCAAATTTTATCCTCGCCATCAAATCTACCGTAAAATGTCGAATGTCAGATAGTGGTCGGGAGTTGATCCGGGAGGAGGCGTGATAGGACGGTGGAGGTCAGGGGAGGCAGCCTCTTCCTCCCCGGGGGCCCCCAGGTATGCCTCCCTCCTCGAGTGTAGGGGCCCCCCACTAAGTGTCCGCCCCTTTCGCCCCTGTTTGCCGAATGTTTGGGAGAATTAGCACCGCTTTCCCCCATCCCCCACCTCCCAGGCTCCCTCCCACTCTTGCCGTCCCCTTTCCCGAGCGAATAGTGAATGAGGAAACGGGAGATGCTAATTGATTTCGAAATTCTTTTATGGCAACCAGAGGAAAAAATTCGTCTTATCTACGGAAAAGTGCCATCGCATATAGCGGAAAACGTACTCAATTTTTACTACAGATCGATTGGTACTTCTAATTGTTGGCTAAATTTCCATCGCCTTGATTAACTACTGGAAAATTCACCTTACATGTTAAAGAAAATGTCTTATTGATTAAATGTTGACGTTTGCTGGTGCCTTGACTCACGCATTAGCTGCTGCAAACCTCGTTTACACTCTATGCTAGTTACTATTCATGATATTCTTTGTAACACCTCCTAATTTTCTTTAATGTTCATGGAATCCATGAAGAAGATCTGCGGGAACTTCGGTTAAAACGCACATTACGACAGTTCAGTCATCTTCGGCAAAGAACTATTGTCTGTGCAAAAAGTCAAAATTGGAAAATGCTCCGTCATATTACTTGTACAATAAAAATAAAAACCTGCTATAAGGATATGATAACATTTTGATCTCTTGATATTAGGGGTCTCTCTCATCATAAATTCGTTATCTCTACAATACCAGCATTGCGCGTTTCGGGCAGTTTTACGCATTCATGATTTTTTTCTGGTAGTTGATTCTACCAATTCCTATTCCTAAAAGGAGTGGAATTGAAGTGGAAAACCTACATGTACACAATACTCTGAGAACCGCCGCATGGGCTTGTGGCAGGGGGTGTTAGGTCACCAGTCGTGTAAATATGTAAGTTTTTTGGAGGTGCAATGGTGACATGTATTATAGGAGTGTATTTAGTGGATGTCAGTTTTTATTGTGGCCGCTTATTGTGCGCGGAAAGAACGAGTTTTTTTACCTATCTGCTCGGAAGCGTATCTCACTTATTTAATCGTATCTGGCAGACCTAGAGATGTAGTGAGCAGTCATGATAATATTCTCTGTTTCGCTCTGAAAAATATCAGTTCTGAATTTTTCAAGCAATCTAAGTCTAGCGTGTACCCTACGAGTCTCTAGAGACTCCCACTTTAATCCCTTTAAAAGTTGTGAGACACTATATGTACGCTAGAAGCAGTTTTTAACGAAGCGCGCTGCTTTCCTTTGTATTTTATTAATGTTGTTGGTTAAATCTTTATGACCAGGGTCCCAAATGCTCGCGGTGTATTCGAAATGTGGCCTAACGAGAGCGAAGTAGTATCTCTCTTTGACTTTTTCATCCGAGGACCTTCCTATTATACGTTTAACAAAACCTAGTTTCTTTAATTCTGCGCCACATATGTTCTGTATGTGTAATCCCCACGATATAACAGAAGTCAAGGTAATTCCAAGATATTTTACTGTATCTGAAGACTTTATGATTACTCCACCCACAGTATAGGTTCCGGCTTTTGTGTGATGTCTTTCGCAGCAAGTGAACTGTGATGCATTTGCTGATATTTAATTGTAACCCCCACTCCTGGCGTAATAGGAGGAGGATAATTGGACGATGGGATTTGACGGACGTACAGAACGGAATGGCGATTGAGACGAGAGGTGCGAGAGAGAAAATACATTCATTCTTCTACAGCTACATAATTCCCTGCGAGCCACCTCAAGGATGGGCAGCAGGGGATGAGTTACAGACAACATGCATTACACTTCATATCACATATCCTAATAATGTCCTCTTACTTGAGGCACTTTATTTTATAAACAATCTGATGTATATCTTAATGTGCTTTGAAAATTGCATCGTGCAGGGAGGCAAATTGCTAGAATGCAGGCGCATATGCATAACCGACAACTGGAAATATGGCCCCTGCTCTAATTCCGTGTTCGATTCCTTTAAATCTATGTACAGCAAATCATGTTATAATGATCCTCTTGTTTTGTTCCAATGACCTTTAGAGTTGAAGGAACCACGACCTCTGATACCTTAGAGAAAACCTGCTAAAATATTTTTAAGAGGCGAAATTCAAATAAGCGCAACACAATAAGCATGCTACTAAAGTAAGTCTGTTTGTTGTAAGGTTTTTTTAGAAACTGCACAAATTTACAGAGGTGCAAGATTTACACCACAAACCTGCACGGTCTGCTGTTAGTACATACTTGGTAGTAGATAGGGATACAAGCCTTCGGGAGTAAATTAATGAAATGGCGACATTACCTATCGACCTCCTTACTTTGAGGTCTCGTTGGCAGTCGATGTGTTCTCTTTACATTCAGACGGAGAAGGGTGAGGGTGGGGAGGGAAGGCGAGGAGGAGGAGGAATGAGGGATGGAGTGACGGGGATGATCCCGGCGGTTATTGCGCCAGAGCCCTTATTGTCTTTCCGGCATTCCTCTCCCCGCATTCCTTCATTCTCCCCTAACATTTCTCCCCATTCTCCTTCCCCCCTTTCAACCCTCTTCGACCCACCCGTCATTGAGAAACGCGAGATGATGCATCGATTAGAATGAAAGATTTTCTGGCGATATAATAAAATATTATAAAATAATTTTGCTAATATAATAAGTTTATAATAAGTTACAAGGTTGCTATGTTTGAGGTGGTAATATTTGTACAAATATTTACATATTCACACATAATTTCAATCACCGCACCTTATTTCTTGAGAATCAGGAAAACTTTTATAAAACTGAACTTTACGTCATGGTAAATCAATTGTACAATCGGAATTTTGAGCAAATTCACTTTAAAATATCAATATTGTCTTTAAATGATACTAACAGTCCAGTTTGAGCACATGAAAAAATATTCTGCTGTGGAATGAGATCTTTTTGACAATGATTATTTGCGACCGACTTTTCGTCTTGTATTGATGATCATTCCTCCCTTTGTAATTAGGGTTTTCTACTTTATTTCTCAGTTCCTCCTATTAGTTTTCTCCTTTAAGTGTGCGAAACAGTACGCTGTCTACTGGTTTCTTTTCTCATTTCCTTGTGAATACCATCTCAGTATCTTTAGAAGGTCAGTTACACTCTCTCTCCTTTTATGCTTCCTCATAATATACTTCTTTGCTATACATAAAATGTTGTCTTTCTTTGTACCTTCTGAATCAATTAATAAGCAGTTGCCCATAGGAGTGCCCATTCAGCGAAATGTGTTGAGTCAAGGGAATATGAATTGGAGGAAAATTGGATTTATTACGTGTGCTATTTGTATTAATGCATCTGTAAATGGGGCACTTCTATTGAAACAACCGAAACACCATTGGGCTGATTATCATCATGTAAATGAGCCACCTACGCTGTTACCTCTTGATATCTTCCTTTGCATATGTCGCAGTCTCGAAAGAATTATTTTGGACTGAATTGCCACCAATGATTCCGTAATTCTTGGAGGATGACAAAAATACAGGATATTGAGGGAGTCTTGTGGCACTTAAAGTCTCTGGGTTCTGTCGCCACCACGTGGGAAGCGAACGTCGTCAACTTAACTCTGTGTCCCTCCAATCTATATAATCCACTAGAATAGTCTCCGCCACTGCCGTAATTCGAACCCGGGTCCATCGAGATGGGAATCCATTGCTCCCTGACCACCAAATCAGCCCAATATCTTTCCTCTTGTCCTCTCTCTCTCTCGTATTCATGTCTTTTCTTCACAACATCACCTTACGTTGTCGCTTTGTGATAAACATTTTTATTATTATTATTGTCTATTTAAACCACTCACTACTTGAGGCATTGTTAAAATGTCTCCAAATATTCTTATTGACGTCCACAAACATTTTTAGCTTCATCCTGACACTCTTCCAAGCACATTACCAAATGTATCATCCATCACGAGAAACGTACTTTGACAGTAATTTCACGAGACAAGCGAAGTTTTTTGAGATTTTTGGCAAGTTTTTCGCGTCCAAGTCATCTTAAACGAGAGTCAACTGTTATATTGAGCCTACCTTGCGTACTATTCCGTGTTTTTGATGACGGCGGTCAAGTTTCTGTCTCACCCAGACCTATTGTTATACTACGAGCCTCATAAAAAAGCACATAATGGACATCATTCAGAAGTGTGTCGCTTCTTTTGCTGTGTCCCTCGGTTATTCGAGGAGGCGGCCTCCAACTAAGGTCATTTTTGCCGTTAAGGATGGGTGGGAGGGACAGTAAGGGAAAGATTTATTCGTAGAATCCTTCTCTAGGATACTCTCAGTAACAGGTGCCAAGGGTTTAACTGTTATGCGTCCCAATCGACGAAAGGAGTTCTTCTTTTAAAATGTTTTCGTCGTGTCACCAGGACAAAGATCCGGATTCCTCAAAATTCTTGTCAGCACGGGTTTCGAGGAAAGACCATCTAGATGGCTGGACGGCACTTCGGCCAACGCTCCAAACCAATATAAATGACTCTTCCATGCACTTCTAGAGCTGGCTTCAATCTAAGCCATTAAGAGTGATATTCAGATAAATTAGGGAGTTTCTTTATTTAAAAAATTCTACCCTGCTAAGCCAAAAGACAGTAACTGACAAAATTACACATTTTGAGATTAGAATTGATTTCTTTATTTTCAACTTGGAGGATTTCCAAAGCTGAGCATTAAAACCATATCTTTGGCGGTTTTTCTGATATCACATTTCACTTTCACCATACTTACAATATAACTATCAGTTCAATACACAGTATAAAGGCCAGATAACAGAGACTACAAGCATTTCTCCCTACGGAGCTCATTACTTTTGTGCCCTTATGATTTACCAGTCTCTTCATTCAGTATTTCCCGCACAGACAGTCTAAGCATCAACCAAAGCTTGAAATCACAACTAATATGGAGAAGATGAAGAATCGAAAACTCGTTGATGAAAACTTTAGCATGCGATCTCTCATAATCAACCATGATGCAGTTACCGTCTTTTAGCTTAGCAAGGCAGAATTGAGAGGTTCATTATTTTTTGGTCTTCGCTTGCTGTGAGATTAGGGCTATAATATTTTTGTAAATTTTAGATCCGATCATAAATTTCTCTAAAAGAGGTTCAAAAGAATAATATCGATTAGAAATTTTTGCATTGATGTAACCGCTGAGAAATTCTTCTTACGAAGCACTTTGGATTATCAGCGATACCTAGCGAAAGTGAAAGTTAAATAATAGCTAGTAAATGATAGAGCTGGTTGACGAGTGATCCTACAGGTGAAAGAAAAAGTCGAACGTTCAAAATCTGCGGCAACGACCTATTTGTAATTCACCTAAGAAATCTTCGATGATCTCCATTATATCCGAGAGAGATTCCAAAATTAATGCTGCGAATTCATTTTTAAATGCGCTCAAAGTGTTTCACTACTTTTGCTAGGTGTCTCATAAAGCAATTCTTTGGTCCGATATGGTCAATTCACGCGACTCAAAATTTGACCTCTATTCTTCAATATTATACATGCTCTTGAGGTGGCTGAGGCCACTGGTCTCGGGTCACTGAGGGCACATTTTAAAGTAGTAAAAGTAGTAAACCTTTGACGTAAGTCGCAAACAAACCTTGGAACACACTTTCCTTTGGCATGTACATCTGTTTGCGCAGTGGATATATTTCTGCCAGTAGTAATCTATATGATACAACATTTATACTTGGAAATTTACGTCTCAATTAAAGCATTACTATGACTTGGGTTAACAGCGCGGAAGTCGAAATGTAAGTGGAAACCATATGCAAATATGCAAATACGTATTATACTATTTTAGTAATATGTAACGTATTGTATGGCGTTTATGGGACATTCTGCACATGTTGAATCGAATTATTTCGAACTATGCATCAAGTGCCCCAAGACTACATGTTAAGTAGCATTAAATGTCCAATAAACCACATCGGTAGCAAGCGATTTCCTTTATCTGTTTTCTGTAATCATTAATAATAAGCATACGTATGTGAAATTTCACTTAAAGCTGTTAATAAACGAAAATTGCTCCGACCACCTTAGTTTTCCGGCGCTCTTAAGAGTTGTACCGCTGGCAGTAACACTATTAGTGCATTCGTGGCGATGAATCGCTGCTTCTTTCCTGGTCTTTGTCTTTCTTCTGTTTCGCCTCTTCCTCTGCAACTCCTATACTGACTCTCCCATTGCATTCTTCACACTCAGAGGCTCCTCCATTCATACCTCGCATTCTCTTATGGAGCTGAGCCCTCCACTTCGTTAGTCACAAGAAATATGTGATATCACATTTTCGTTTTTGCCGTCAATAGTAGTTGCTTTCCTTGACGGCATGTCCTAACTTGTGAAATTCCAAGTAACATGCCTAATACACGTAGATGACGAATACATTTTAGTAAAAACTTTCTCCTGTCCCAAATGCCAAATGCACATGTACATCTCTGTTGTACTAATCAATTGTTTCTTTATTCTTTGTGTGTCATGCGTCATTACTGAAATTCGAGTCAAAGTTGCTGGGCATGTAAGTTAATTTTGCAGTAAATGAATAAGCGTAAAAAACGGATTGATAGGAGAATACATCACATCAAAATATAACTTTAGAATAGGGAATAAAAAATGAATGACTTCATTGCTTTTTAAAAATGCCTACTATTTCATCGTTTTAAAATTATAGCCATCGAAAAAAGAGTCGTTGAGAGGAACGTAAGCAATTTTGAGAAAACTTCTCTGGATCGCTCTCAGCGACGTTGGAATAGAAGAGTTAAAAATTTAGTTATGTGTCAATAATTCAAGAAACGCGGAAGGGATATTGTATGCATTTTATTGCTATTTAAATTCACGGTAAATCAATTTATACCACCATCTTTTCCCAGAAACTATGCAAGAAAAAAATACGACTTTTTTGTAAGTTTTCGTATTTATCATCTATGAGACCATTAAAGTACAAGTTTAATCTGTTGAAAGTACATCACTGTGGAGAGGTAGGATTCTGTGGATGTAATCTGGGAGGAAATACGTGTTTTTTTCTTATACACAACACGCGTGTTTAACAATGGGTCGTATTTGATCTTTACCCTGGGACTTTTTAAATCGCAGACTACGTCCTACGCTTTCGGCCACGCCCTCAATATTAAATATTGAGTAACTTTTATTTGAGTAACTTTATTAACTATTGAGTAACATGCTGAAAAGACAACTATGGTGTCAGAAGACGATAGGACTGCGAAGAATACCAAAAAATATTGGCGTGGACCGTAGCACTCTAAGGATCGTAAGAATCAGAGAAACCGATTGGAGAATCAGAATAGAAAAGATGAGAAGCACTCGAAACAGGTGCTTAAGAAGGATGTTGGAGATCAAATGGGCGCATGAAATAAGGAATGAAGTAGCATACAGAAGAGTAAACGACGACAAAATGCTATTCAGGAAAGGAGAACCCGCTGGATTTAGGCACCCTGAGGTACATAGGGCTTGGAAAGAATATAACTGAGGGAAAATAAAGGGAAACGTCCCAGGAGGAAAGTGTGAATTAGAATGAAAAAAGGGAAAAGTCCCAGTGAGTATGGGAATCACCATTAGATATTGAAAGATGTGAAGCTGAAGTGAACTCATCTTTGGATTGAACGGCCAATGAATGAAGGAATGAACGAGCATAAATGTGAGCCACTCCTTTCCTTTGCCGCCCACTCACTCGTCTCGAATTGAGGCGTGTTCATGGCGATTCAGCGCACGCCAACTCACGGAGTCAGTCCTTCCCGCTCCTCACGCACGATGGAGGGAGGGGGTGGAGAGAAGCGTGGAGGGGGGAGGATGGGAAAGGGAGGGGTAGGATATTTCATTTCCCGCTCCGCGAACTTGACTGCCCCCAGGGCGTGACCTTGCGAAGACGAACGGCCAGAAATAGCATTTCCTTAAAGGTTTTTTCTCGTCACGGAGTGTAAAGGGGATGAGGAGAGGCGGGAGCGAGAAAAAGAGGGATAGAGAGAGAGAAGGAGAGATGAATGAGGGGAGGGGGAGGAGGAAAGAAGACGAATAGCACTGAAATATTTTAAAGGAGAGTATAAAGTGGGGATATGCACGTTGTTAAAATGATAACGTGCCGCCATATGGATACTTAAATGATCAATAAATGCAATTGCATTATGAAACGATCGACTTATCAAGTGGAATGATTCTCCCGAGTTGGAAATTTACGAGCCTGGAGCATTAAGGCTTTTTTCCGGATAAGAATTTTTTTAGTGAAGTGACAGATATTTGTTTGTGTTTGCTCCGTCATTGACAAGGTTTAGCCTATTGACTGACAAAAACGCTGTGAGGGGCGCATGAATATTCTCCCGAAAGTGCTAGCGTCACTCCCAGCGGCTCTTTCCCCATGGCATTTTTGTGATTAGTGATGCAATAATTCATATTTCATGTTTATTCCCTTTTTGTACATCTTAATATATTTTGATAGAGATTTTTCTCTCATTAATTCATGCTCTGTATTTTTGCGCTCAGTCATGATGCACTGCATTTCTACGCAAAAACGCCGTCATTATTCGCACGAAAGTTTGCAATTACGAAGGATAGTCAAAGGGTTAAGTTGAAATATTGCTCTCCGCAACAAATTCTTAAGATTTTCGCTATCCCGATATGATAACTACTTTCTAAGGTTTTCATCGTTGTGCCATTACAGTCCATGGAAGTGACTATTTTTTGTCAGCACATTGTGATATGCAAATAAGTTATTACTATCATAATGACTTAAGTGCGTCTATCATCAACAGATTGGTTTGAAAAGTCTCGATTTTGTTCACTTTGATCATAAATTAAATCTAAGAACTGTGACATGTTTTTGCTTTAAAAAAATATGTTTACTTCAAGGAGTACGCGACCATGTCACCATTTTTTGGAGGTATGAGAAATAAATAATGTTGTAAATTATTAAAATAGATGGTGCACAAAATCTTACTCAACGAATACTCTACATTCCGCGTCAAACAATTCATTTTTATGAAATGTGGAACTAAGGAAGAACAACTCTTTCTCCTCTCTTATAATTAAGGGAGAAACTTTTAAGAGTGGAAGTGTATTTTTATTTCATTTTCTTTTAAATAAAATAGTTCACATTCAGCAACGGATGTTGTGAATGCAGTACCCCTGCGAAGGCCGAGCCAGAGACCATTTATTCCCGCACCAGACCACGCTGCACGACGCGCCTTTGCGGCCAATCCCAGAACGACGTGCAGATGCTCGAGAGAGGGAGGGAGAGAGGAAAAGAAGTCTTGAAGAAGAAGAAGTTGTTCCGTGTTGGGGGTGAGGAGGAGGAATTGAGGAAGAAAGGAATGCGGAGAGAAAGGTGGGCGGTGCCTCGACACCACCGCCGCTCTCTCGAGGCCTTTCTATCTTTGTTTTCAATAAGGTCATTCAGGGGGTGGTGAACGGGAGTAAGAGGAAGAGGAGAAGGGGGTGGGATTCCAACAACTTCATCCTCTTTTTTTAACTTCTCCCTCTCATGATCCATGTTGCGGGTGTTGGCATTTCAAGATGAAAGGCGGCAGTGGTTGTCTCTTCCTAAGATTGCGTAACAGTACCATTTAGTCTCGTCTACAATCTTGTATAATATTCCCCCCCCCAGAATTTGGCTATCGGATCAAATCCTCTTTTTGAGTCTTCAAACAGATCTGGTGGGTTGAGATGTTTCAAAAAGCAAATACCGTAATCGCGGAGCACTTCATTCAACATCATCCATGTGATAAGTCTTAAGACGAAACCATTAATTACTTAGTTACGTTTTACTCCTCTGATGCTCAAGCAATCACTATTAACGCTAATAGAGCGAATTTTTCTATAATTCGTAGAGAGGAACTTTGGCTCTATTTATTAATAGGTAACAAGTTTCACTAAGGTCAGCAGGCAGAAAAAGCAACTGTCGAATCAGATTGCAATGCGGATGCTGTTGAATGGTCATCCAAAGTGTATTGATGCCACGTATTGCTGCCTCGTATCTCAATATTCTCACTGCTTAGAATGCATTTATAGTGAAGGCACCTTACACTGCTGTTATTTGAAAACGTTAAATAGAAATGGTCTGAAAAGAAACGACATATTTGATTAAAATAATTTTGAAGCTAAGAGGTTCAGAAAGCAAAAGAATTTGAAGGATAGTCAAAAGGTAATTCTTCTACTTTACTTCGATTTCACTGTTGTATTCTACGCTCATTAACTCATTCAAAAGCTCACTCGTTGAAAAGAAGTTAGCGTAACATTTACCTGTAGTTTTTCGTTTGCTTTTTTATTTTAAGGAAAGTCAACATTTATGTATAAAATGGCCAAAATGTCTGCATAGGGATTTTGTGGGACTATTTTTCACCTATTCCACCGTTTCTTAAGCACAGCAAAAGAGTAAGAGAGTTTCGACAAGGAGGTATGTTGATTTTTACGTCACGTTTTTGTACAAGACTAATTTTTTCTGTAAAATATAGAAATTCCATTGAAAAAAATGAGGGAAAATATTTCAGAAAATCATTTAGTCACTGTTTTATATTCCATGTAATGGCACCCATCAGACGGCCAAGGTAATGATAAATTTGCGCAAATTTCATTTCCCCTGAGAAACTTTCGCCAAATCCGCGAAAGGAGCGGCTATTTGCAACTGGTTTGGCTTGCCGGGAAAAACGGGAAATCAACAGATGGGAGCGTAATTTAAAGTGAAACCGATTATCCAGCTTCCGCCCATTGAAATCACTGATTCACTGCTTTCAAAGGAAGCTCACGAAAATCCTTGAGCTCAAGGGCAACCTTTGCTCTGTTCTCTTACTCAGCAGATTGGAATGGAATTTAGGAATTGATTCACTCAAAATATTCTTTGTTTAATACTCTCGAGACAATGTGCATTCCACCTTGCCATGTCTTAGAAATGACTCTTACTTCACACTGATATGTCGCACTTCAGGATGTAATTTCCAAATTTTCATACCTCGTGATGAGTTAATGCACTTCCTTTGTCCCCTAATTAAGAAAACGTATCCCAGCATAGAAGTGTGGTACATGTCTCCGGTGAGCCAATGCGAACCCATTAGCCGAGAATTTGATGCCGCTTTTATAGAACTATTTGCGCAGTACGCCGTGTAAAAGTTGTCCACATACCATAATGAATAGTTTATATATACATGCGCATTAAGCCTGGTGTCCGTTATACGGAAATCCCCTTTCGTGTGACCCAGAGCCCTGCGCCCTGCATACCGCTGCTATTTTCAGTGTTTATATATCGCGACCCACGTACCTGGGCATCATAAGTTGCTGCTAGGAGCTGCTGCAACAGCAAAAGGAATTCCCAGGTCAAGAAACCACAATGGGCAGAAAAGGAGAAGCATTCCAAACATTGAGCCATGTGGTACGGCGACCGTGTATGGATACAAAAATAGCCAGTCTATAGTATTATATTCACCTATTTTAGGACAGTGCCCAATGTGCCAGACGACACGGAAGAAAATACTGATTCTCCGGCTGCATTCTCCTACCACAAACCCTTGAGGTGACTTGCAGAGTATTCATCTACATCATCGTCATAGCTTGCAATCCACCACAGTGGTATGTGGAAGGGGGTGAGTTAATACTATCATGTACTACAATGTAGCATGATATAGTTAACTGAAGTGCGGCTGTTAATGCATTAGCAAAAAACTGCGAATACATGTCAGGAGGTAAATTTTCACCAAAACGAACTACAATATAGATGTGTCTCCAATGCTGCAGAAACCATTTGAATTAATGTATTTTGCAACTATTTGAACGCACGAGGAAACAAAAGTCATACAGGAATAATGCAAAACGTGATGTTTAGACTACGGTCCGGATTAATATACAAACTTTCGAGTGCAAGTCAATTAAATAGCAATTCTGCATATCGACCAACCAAGTTTAGATGAAAATAGTTGAGATAGCCAAATTTAATAATAATTGGTCTACTACATGGAAATTTTCTTATTTTATTGTTAATCATATTTCCTTCGTATTGACCATAAATTCAAGCATTTTGAGCGGTAAGGGAATATGTTAAAGGAAGAGATGTCCGGCTGGCGTTATTACTCGCCTTCGTGGCTTGCTCGGAGGGAAAAGTCATATTTTGATTGGCATTTGCATCGGCATATGGTTTGCATTTTATTGATATTGCGAAATATGAGCACAACTGTGCATGTTTTATGAATTGTTTGGATGCCACTGAGATTTGTTTATTTTTCGCTATCTCTCTGTTAAACATCTACATCCACATAATAACCTGCGAGCCACCGCATGGGCGTGTGGCAGGGGGTGTTAGGTCACCAGCTGTGTAAAGGTGTAAGTTTTTGGAGATGGATTGGTAATATATATTATAGGAGTGTATTTAGTGGAGCTCAGTTTTTATTGTGGTCGCATATTGTTCGCGGAAAGAACGAGTTATTGTACCTATCTGCTCGGCAGTGTATCTCTCTTATTTCATCGCGTCTGTCAGACCTAGAGATGTAGTGAGGAGTCATGATAATATTCTCTGTTTCGCTCTGAAAAACATAAGTTCTGAATTTATCAAGCAAGCTAAGCCTAGCGTGTAGCCTCCGAGTCTCTAGGGGCTCCCACCTTAATCCCTCTTAAAGTTGTGAGACACTTTATGTACGCTAGAAGCAGTTTTTAACGAAGCGCGCTGCTTTCCTTTGTATTTTATTAATGTTTTTGGTTAAATCTATTTGACCAGGGTCCAAAATGCTCGCGGTGTATTCGAAATGTGGCCTAACCAGAGCGAAGTAGTATCTCTCTTTGACTTTTTCATCCGGGGGCCTTCCTATTATACGTTTATCAAAACCTAGTTTCTTTAATGCTGCACCACATATGTTCTGTATGTGTTATCCCCACGATATATCAGAAGATAAAGTTATTCCAAGATATTTTACTGTATCTGAAGACTATATGTTTACTCACCCACAGTTTAGGTATGGCATCTAGTGAGATAAATGAAATCGAAACCAACTGACTATTTTTGATCGTGATTTTCAGATTTGTCTTTCTCTACCTTGTTTCTGCAATATGTTAATCAAATCAGTGCGTCTATTGTCGTGTCTATGAAACCTTGAGCAGCGTATCTCGAGATAAATCGAGAGAGGAGAGTAAATTCCGTGCATGTTTTTATTCTGCTCGGGACATCGTTGTCTTTATACTTCGATGGTGCTCCACTTTCACGCCTTTCACAAAATGTATTTCACGACTTCATTCTCCTTTCTTTAGGCAACCCCATCCAACTGAAGCATTGTTAGGATCTCCTTCATTCGCTTTTACCAAAAGCCCGTCCTTCGGGGAAGTCAATTCTAAGTTACTCGGATGAAAACCCTATTGTCTCTCTCGCTCGGCGAGTTTCGAATGTTTTAAAATATTTAGGCTTAAGATATTTACTGGATTAAGGAAATCGCAATATTTCTAAGGTACCTCATAATCAATGGTTGTTACTCTCTGCAATAACTCTAAATTCGGACCGCTTTGCGTCGCAGCCGACAAGCAAGAAAACTCAAACAATTTGCTGTTATTCACAGTGCTAGCGTCAGATCGGTGGTGAATGTGAATACAGCCTAAGTAGAAATGAGTCAGTTGTGGTTTTTATTAGCCGAACCACCTCAGTTTGAATTTTAATTCCTGTTCTCGGATTGTTGTCCACGATTCTTTTCCAGTTATTCTAAAAGGATCGAATTCTTCTCGCTTGAGTGTGTCTTTGGGGCGTGTGGCGGATGATGCACAGTAGGGTGGATGAAAAAACTGTTTTTTATCGAAATCGGTCTGCAGCTAGTGCTCAACGTTTGTGGTTGGTGGTCCTTATAACCCATAAAAATGTCCAACTCGATCGGATTATATCTTCAGGATGCGCTTTTTAGTCAAAATTTGAAATATTTATGAAAAAAGTAAAAAATTTGAAATTTTTCCTGATGGTTTCTCGATGTTTCCGGAGTGATTTAATAGCAAACAATTACATATAGTGCTTGTATTGTGCTTAATATTAACGATTTTGTATGTTTGAATTAAGGAAAATGGTTTCTTAGTTCGCCAAAATTCGTCAAAAACCACCAAACATATGGAAATGTTACCGATGTTGGGTAGGAATTGACCCGCTATAATAAGTCGACCACACCGACTTGAATTTACCAACGACGATTTGTTAAGAGGAAATAGTGTAAAATGCAGCTCCTAGTTCATCGACTAATCGACTATCCATCACTCACTACGAGGATGTGGTTGCAATCGAGTGCTGCCCGCACAACCACCCGGGTAGACTGGCGTATTTAGGCTGTAAAGTCCACTTTGGTATCAAACTTTTGTAATAAATTCCTGTCCACAAATTGAGCTCAAAATTCAGATATGAACAAAGTCTAATAAAAATTGTGCGAGTGAATAACCCAAAGAGTTTTTGTTGCTATTTGACTTTTCTTCGAAATATAAAATTGTCCAGAAGAATCCCCCGCCGTACCTTAATGAGATGGTTAAGTTTATAAGAGGTTCTTTAGGCCTCCACCTAAAATGTACTATTTGACTTTCATTTTTAGTTTCTAGTTACCTTAAAAAGCAGTGCCTATGCCGGAATACAAAATGAAAGCAAGGGGGGTTGTTAGCTCAAAAAATAATGTATCATTAAGAATATTCTTCCTTTGATGCCCAGTATAATCGCCATGGTTTTTGCTCAAATTTGAAACAGGTGAAGCACCGGACCTAAAAGCAAAATTGATAAATAAGATGTGAAATATTTTGCTTAGGATCTAAAAATTAACTTGTACTTTATCTTAATTAAAAATAATTTTTTCTTAATTCTTTATCTTAATTAAAAAGCAAATTTTTGAAGTTACATATATTTCGTTAATCTGCCAAAACATTAGCTAAACTGTTTATATTAACGAACTTAAATTCTAATACAGCCGACAGCTATTTATTTTAACTTCCATTTTGAAGTATTTTACTGATAAATGGTAGATTTTGCTGAAATTCAGAGAATCTTTTCCCGGTTTTCTACATTTTCAGAGGCCTATCTACCTCTAGTATTTCCGTTTATGCCTCAGCATACGATCTATTCTTCTTCATCCTGGCCATAAAACCTATTCGCTCTCTTTCCCTTCCCCTCCTGCACAACCTCACTCCCTCCACTACACTCTTAAGCAACGCATCGCCCCAGATTACTTCTCCAGCCAACTACTCTGCCTGTACCCGCTTTCATTATGAAGGTAATTGTATGATATGAGGAGAAAATGTAATGTATATTTATGTTAACCAAATTCAACCATATTTTAAAGATAATTTCTGTACATGGGGCCTAAGGTATTCAATGTTTTGCCAGAAAACATAAAGATGGAAAGTAATTCTCGAAAATTTCTGTGTTCTGTGAAATCATGACTATTCACTCAGCACAATATTGAAAACTTTTTTCAAAACTATGTATGTAAGGTTGCCGCACTTGATTTAATTATTGCATTGATTATTTTGTATGTCCTTATATAACACTTCCAAGGTTATTGTTGACTTCACTAGTTAGTAAGTCGGGGTTTCAAGGTAAATTACTTTGACCAATGAATATTTTTAGTTTTACTCTTTTTGTTTAAGAAAGTAATCTTTAAAGGGGTAATAACCTTTTAAGGTTACCTAAATATCCTTATTCATGTTATTGCCAATATTTTTGTACCATTGGTGGATGCAATAAATATCAATCTATATGTATCTATATCTTCGCCTGCCATACTAAACACCTCCCCGTTCGTCTTCTTTAACGTCCACCGCACCTTCTTCATCCTTCTCCGTACTCGCATCTCAAATGCCTGCCGCCAATCCTCATTCTCCTTTCTGGGAGCCCACGTTTATCCCAGACAACGCGACGCTCCATATCAACCTCTTCACCAGCCTCCTCTTCACACCCTTACCCAGAGTCCCTTCTATTACTAAACGCTTCCTTAGCCAACGATATTCTCCTCCTTACATCTTTGCTACTGCAACCATCTTCTTCTAACGTACTGTCCTAGTAATTAAAAAACTCTACTTGCTCCAATTTCCGTGCCCTCCTACAATTATGGCCAGCCTCGCTTACTTTCTCCCGGTGAATATCATTGCTTTTGTCATTTAATCATAATGTATGTCATGTTTTAATAAACTAACATTTTTAATTGTAATTGAGTTGCTGTTTACCTCATTCATTTTCAACAATTATGTTGTTATTAATTAACAATATTAAAACAACAATAAAACAACGTATGACATTTAGGCACAAAACTTCAGTTGCTTTTTTTGGGCTTAAAAAATAGCAAGATAGACAACAGATACTGTACGTTCAATGGTATCAGGCTCAACTATGTGGAAGTTGATATTCACAAATGAAAAAACGACTTCGTTTTCTTCCACTGATTTATTTTTTTGGTACGACATGTTTCGACACATAGAGGTCATTAGGTCATAGAGGTCAGGTTTCCCCCCCCTCCTAACACCCATTCTTCCACCCCTCTCCAAACTCCCCCAAGACCCTTCCAGGTATATATTTGCTTGAATTTTAAAATTTTTTGTACTTGAAAATGACCTCTATGTGTCGAAACATGTCGTACCAAAAAAATAAATCAGTGGAAGAAAACGAAGTCGTTTTTTCATTTGTGAACAGATACTGTAACCATTAAAAAATAAATAATATATTTTTAAAAAAGAACACCTTCGCTAGTTTTTCATCATCAAAAGCTGAAATGGGTTCAGGAAAAAATATCAATTTATGTTTATTTAATAGTTGGCAATGGTAAAAAAAACTTTTTACATGCAATAATTCA
Organism: Ceriagrion tenellum; assembly: GCA_963169105.1. Lineage (NCBI taxonomy): Eukaryota > Metazoa > Arthropoda > Insecta > Odonata > Coenagrionidae > Ceriagrion > Ceriagrion tenellum. The sequence goes on from OY720633.1 coordinate 5,565,984, forward strand.
GAATCGACAATGATGCAGTCTGTCTTTCAGCTTAGCAGGGCAGCACAGTTAGATTCCAGTAGCTAATTATCGTTTCGGATGTGACCGATAAATAAATTCCCTTAAAAAATAAATGTGTCCCATAATTTGAATTTTCTAGTTCGCAAGGTTTTTTTTATCAAGTATCTTTTCTCCTCAGCTCTCAATGGACTTGATCAAATATTATTTTGTCCTTAATGTGATATCCCTAGTTTTTGTAAAACATCAAATTTCCTTGGGTTTTTTTCTGCTATTAACGTCCACTCTATCAAATAACAGCTTGTTCCACGTAAATACTTCATTGAATACCTTCCTTATTTCCTCATTCCGTTGGGTGTTCATTAGGATTTTTGTGTGGTGATTGTCTTCGGCAAGGTATCAGCGCCGAAGTAAATTTTAGCAATGGCCTCGGTCACTCATCGCGAGTGGTATCAAAATTTAAACTTTTTGTCAAATGCGTTGTATTTCTACGTCTCTGCACTTCTTTGCATGCTTGTCTTTAAATCACTTTTCCATGGATCCATTGGTCCATGGTTACCACTTCATTTTTCCCTACATAATTAATTACCACTTCATTCGCTTGAATTTATGCATTGAGTTAGAATAGTGGAAAGACATTGGACTCTCGTCCCGTGGGTCTGTTAGAGTCGTCACGTCGAGTTCACAACCTGACAAATTTTGTTTAGTAAATAGTTCTAATTTTTTTATGTTCAGAAAAAAACTTATTTTTTTAAACATTTTATTAACTGGGACGAAAAAGTAAAATAAATAAAAAGAAATGAAAAAATAACTTTTAAGCATAATTTTCTAAAACATTATTAAAAAATATAAAAAAGAAATATCTTAACATCGTACTAAAAAATAAAAGTAAAATATTTTCTCAAGTGAATACAAATTTAGCCAAGTATTGGAAATAATTAAATTCAATTCAAGAAAATTAGCCTCACAATGATAAGAGCACAACGAAAGGCAGGGGGCGCGACCTCTTTTATGTTTTGGACCTTAAGTTCATTTTAAGATTTTCTTGAAATTGTATATTTTAGCTCTCTATTCCATTGAATACCAAAATCTTCATATTTAATGAATTTATGTTGATATCGAATATGAAAGAGCGCCCCACGCTTTTTGTTGTGGTCTTATCATTGTGTGGCTAATTTCCATGAATTGAATTTAATTATTTCTAGTACTAGGCTAAATTTTCATTGACTTGGGAAAATATTAATTTTTTCATTTTTAGTATGATGTTAAGATATTAAAAAATAATATTTTCTAACAATTGTTTTAGACGAGCATGCTTAAAAATTCTTTTTTCATTTTTTCATTTTCAATCTCTTTTTCTAGGATTTTGGCTTTGTTTTACGACAAGAGAATAATTACAATCATTCACGAACTACAAGACTCGTGTCCATGCTCGATTTCACGACAAAAATTCTCCTCTCAATGTGTAACATGGGGATGGCATTGATGCTGAAGGCGTATATTCTTTGACAAAAGAGAGGGGAATGGGAGGGATTGCGAGTAGATGACGTCAGCAGTCCGTCTGTCCGTTTGTTAATGTCCACGAGGGATCACCAGATGGGTCCCCCCGTGGCCTGACTCGCTCTAAATTGAATCGCCTCGTTCACACCGTCGCGGGGCGATGATTGCAGCCATTATTCCGCTATTTAGCGTCCGCCAACGGCGAGACCGATTTTCTCAACGCTCCGCTCATAACAGAGGGACGCGAAATCGACGTGGGAGTGTAGTTGCGGATTGTGGAGAGAGAGAGGCCTGCGGGGTAAGAGCGGAATGCTCAGGGAAAAGAAAATACCAGGAAGATGCCTTCAACTCAAAGGGAGACGCATTTGCACCTACGCAATCAATCGGCGTATTCAGTGTAGCCGCACTCATTCGACGGGAGAGAATGACCGAGGGGAACAAAGCAGCGACCGCGGCGGGCCGTGAAAATTGCCCTCCAAGAGTAAGCGAAGAGAACCCTCATTCTGCGGTTTATTTTACGGCGTGCTTTTGATAATATGATAACATATTTGTCACTAATAACCTAATGGGAAGGACCCTAAAACAATACTTCGCGTATTTAGTACTTATCAATAAAGATGTCACAAATTTTCGAGGTTGTCTATATTGAAAGAACATATATAAGTACTTATTTAAAAAGCTAGACGAATCAGTATACTCCCTCTGCTATAAGGAGTGAATAAAATTACTAAGTAACTTACAATTTAGTCAATATATAGTCAATTATAGATCATATTCTATCCAAATAGTTAAAGGCCAATCATCACAAAAATACCAAAGTAAATTTTATTAGAGAAAATATTAAATTAATAGCAATCATGCTCTTAATTACTTTAAAAACCTATAAGGCATCTGATAGTTTATAATAATTTTACATTTGTTTTTGCGGAAACTACGAAGTTTGCTTTGTCAAATATATTTTTTTGTTTCGATCATGTCGTGATTCCATCAATTTCAATTTACTTGAGTCCGTCCCAGAAAATAGTACAGTTGAAATATACTTAATTGCACAGAAAGAAATGAAAAGTAAATAATTTTTTCACGATCGTATGATGAAAACGAAGGCCACCATATTGAATGCTTTGGTCAATATGAGTCTCTTTCCCAAACGGCATTGCACGAATTAACAAAGTGAATGCATATATCGCTTTCATTGTCTGCTCCGCTATAATCCTAGATAAACTCTAATGTATGTCTGACTGTCAGTCACGCTAATTTATGGGACTTCAATTGCAACATAAAAAGATGAAATATAACTCGAATGCTGGTAGACACCCATATTAGACCAAAAATTTAGTACAAAACAACCGCGTAAGCGCGTCCTCGTTAAAGTCCGAAGGGGTGGTTTTCACCCCGAATTCTCAACTTAAGTCCCGTGAGAAAAGCTCTGGTGTCGGTGGAAAGGGTTTTTGCTCTGCTTTTTCAAATTAAATGCTGTGAAGATATGGGGCTGAAATTTGCACGGTTGGGTGTTGGAAAAACCTACTGCTTTAATTCTTACAAATGAGTATTAGTCATTACAATGATGTCGTTAAAATTATTTTCCAACAGAAAGAAGTTTAAATTTCTTGAGGTTTCTAACTGTAGTTTTAATGAAAAAAGAGTGTATTTAAAGGTAAAATTTCCATCGCGTTCAGTGAGAGATGAATAATTTCCTGCGTATGCTTTTCATGACATTGCGTCTTCTCATTTCCGTTCTATATCTCATGGCATTTACGGTATATTGACAAGCAAAACGACGCGCCACGACGTTCTGTTCCGTCTAAAACTGGAAATCCAGGATAAGTATACTCAGATACTGCTTCCTAATTATCCGAGCGAAACACTCAGCCTTATTTTCATTAAGAAAATGTGTGTAAGTATGAAATGCATTGAGGTCATTCTACAATCATGTAAATAGCATGCGGGAGGAAAGGGGTGGGGTGATTGTGGGCCCTAGTGTAGCTTTTTGACGCAAGAGGTAGTATGTATTCTAGGTGTCTCTGTGAAAAAGGAGTGATATGAGCCGCGTGACGCGATACGAAGTTCATCTTTTGCTCTTTCACGGCCTCCAGGAGTATTCAGATTCATATTCACTAAATCATTATATCATCATTAAAGTCGTAGTATCAGTCGAAAGTTAACTTTAAAGGAAAGGCACGTTCCTCTAATTTATGAATATATGAACACGACAGTAGAAAAACGAATGATTGATCGAATAAAATGCTGAAAATATTAAATCAGTTTCCAATGTAAAACTACGTACTTTACAACTACTATCTATAACCTATTGTCAAATCCTCCTTTGTTTTGCCAAGTAAATTATATGCCCTAAAGTGTAAAACAGGTGTTGGGAACCCTTGGCACGCGTTCCAAACGTGGCATGCTGATGGCTTGTTTTTGGCACGCAAAACACCTCCTTGAAAAATATATTTTCAATGGTTTGAGTGACACATTTCAGTGGTTAAGACAGTCCTGACGTGTGTAAGCCATCCTATATATGAACAAAAACAAAATCGATTACTCTTTATGCTATTCGATAGGCCGAGAGCGCCAGAATCGCACAGATAATTTTACTGGTCATGAATTGTGTATGGTATGGAGTTTCTATTATCCCTGTGGGCTAATAAATGTATCCGAAAGAAATATTTTCGGAAAAAACTTATTTTTTTTGTTTCTATCAGATTAACGTTATCGTTTACGAATAACATATCAATACATTAAATTATCTGTTCTCAAAAGATTTTTGTTGGCCTGTGAACATTTTTTGACAGAGATTTGGTCAATTCTGGGACGCACTTTCAATACGTTTGCCTGCTACTGGTTTAGGGAAAGCCTTGGCCCCATTCTCTTTTACTTTGATTTGAGTCTGTTAATTTTAAAAAAAGCGAAAGGTAAGCATCTTAACCCGCACGTACGACGTACAAATTACGCAGTAAGCTTTTAGCTAAGGGAAATAATCCTTTTGAATTGCTACGCATTGCTCCAGCACCGTGCTAATTTTTCGTAATCTCTTTCAGTGAGGAGGATCACGATAGGGATTGGTTATGACTTTGTAAACAATATTCGTGGAGGCTTCAAAACAATTGAAGCCTTGAGGCAATAACACTACTGTGAGTGCTTATGCAACAACGTGCGAGGATGAGAGGCTATAATTATTCAATGTGCGGGTGTGTTTGTATGAGAATTAACGGGGGCGGAGCAGCGCTGATCGCTCTAACTCCACCTACGGCACCATCGCGCAACGCGGCGCGGGAAACGCAGCAGGCCGTTGAAAAGAACGCGTAATCAAGAATTTATTTCATTGGATACAATCGTCTATTGTAATTTCTTAAAAACTTTTAAACAACTTTGTTGAGAGTTGAGTCTGAGGATTTTGCTTACGCTTGTTAGCTAACTACAACACTATTTCAGCTGCGCTAAATTAGATTCTGGTAAGGGGGGCTGAATGAGTTTTGTCAAATATTGTTCATGACCCTGGATTTTGACTCACTCCACCGGAAAAAGCGCAGAACATTAAATCTTTCAGTGATAATTTAGCAGCTTGCTGAAAAGACTTTTATGCGGAGAGGCGTTTTTATCTAAGGAGACTTTGCGGCCTTCCAAACGCCTGAATTTTGAAAATTAAACCTGTGTATCGTTGCTTCTATTGATTAAGTTGTATTAAAATATCAGTTCTTTAATGACAAGTTAGCCCAATCCCGTATGGATATTGACTTCAGGCTCTATTTCAACGTAGTATTTTCTCGGTGGAACTTCAGCAACGCAACACGAACTAAATTTTAGATTTGTCCAGTTTATCTGTATTTTGCATACTAAATGTTCTCAAAACACTTATTAACCCACCACCACTTGTTAATTAAAGAGTACTAAGCCTTCCGGACATCTTCTCCACCAGCTCGATTTTCAAAACAAATTAGGGATTGAGAGATATTTAGGTGACCAGAGAAATGAACTTAAGCTGTCCTAAAAGAGTAAATAATATAACTTCAATTTCATTTCATACTTATACGTATATTACAAATATCCATTCGATCGAAATAGCTAAAGCTCAGCCATCACAAAAATTTAATTTTATATTTAAGCCTGGCGCATAAGCTGTCATTCTCTTAATTTAGTTTAAAGAGCTTCATCGCTGCAAATAATTCGCAATAATTTAATTTAGAGTAAGCTCAATTTAAATTGTAAGTTGAGTCATCTTTTTTTAACCCTCCTTTATTACTCCTCCAATGATTATTTCCTTGAGTATTTTTGCGTATAAGAGTTTGTGCAAGCTTTACTGTTTCACGTTAAGCAGGCTTCATTTTGAGAGGTACCGAGAGCTTCATTTATTTCGGATACATAATAGATGACCGAAAAATCAACAACGCTGTAGCGGTAAACACATAATTCCCGACCTAAGTCATGTACACATGAGTAATACCCTGCAAGCCACCTCGAGGGTGTGTGACAAGGAATGAGTTACATCACCAGCATCCATTAGACTCCTAATGTTAACGCAAATACGACCACTGACGCATTAGCAAAAACCTACCAATACTTGCAGTAATGTATAGTCGCACATCATCTTCAGGTGGAGGTTTATGGAGAGGGATGAACGTTCGCTCGTACGTATCTGACTTTTCGCCCCTTAGGTCAGTCAGGCGCGACGCCGTGTTTCGACCCTCGCAAGTCCACAAACGTGTATGCCAATATGTTCGCGCGCGGACATAAACAAATGAAGAACTCCTTCCGGTTTCCGAGAATAAGATGATGCCACTCGTGTTTATTATTGCGACGTCGGTTCGCGTGACTCCTCACGAGTGATTGAGGGAGGAAGAGGTGGGTGTCTGGCTTGCGAGTGACCTTGGAGTGAGGGGGAGTTTGGGGGGGGGGGCGTGGCGGGACCCATCCAATGAGCGAAGGGAGGATGCGGCGCAGTTGGGGATTGTAAGCATTACTGTGGCACTTTTTCCTGCTCAGGGAAATAAAATCCACTGGGGTGGGTGCTCAGGAGGGGCGGGAGGGGGGGGGGGGCGCAAAGGAAGGCTGTGCGCAAGGTTGAAAGGAAGGACGGAGAGAAATGACGTGATTTTAGTGTACCACGCAAAGGATGGATTCGGAATCGAGGGAGAGGGAGCGGAAATGTTGCCAAGAACAGGAAAAGAAAGTGAAAATGACGATCCATCAGCATTATGAATATATCATATGTAAAAACAAAAAGCGAGCAAGTCTTGATGGAGACGATATGAATTTAATTTCGAAGGGAACAAAACAAGCTTAAGGTATCGTTCATATAAAATATTGTTACCTTTTAGGGTCGGCATGGGACCAGAATTTGTCCAGTATGTAACTTTATTCATCTCAGCATTATTCAAAATGTCGACGGAAATTGAAAGAAGAGGAACAACATTTATTACAAACCAGTCATTTACGTGTCTTCGCCGTTGATTGTCTGAGACCCATTAGAGAGTTAAAGTCTGCTATGCAGGACTAAAGGCATTTCTTAAATATCAACTATAAATGTTCCGTAGACGAAGCGAAATATAGTGCTTATATAAAAATGTATTCAAATATACACCATTTTTGCCAAAAAACTTTTCTTGAGATATTCGCAGTATAATGAAAACATTTTTTTTAAAAGGGTATTACAAAAGGCTATGAATGTAATGGAAATAAATAACATTAGCCCCCTCTAGCTATTATTAATCTGTCAGGATTGGTATTTTATTTTATTCACACACATTTTTTGCCTCTGAAGTGTTTAATGCGACTAAATTACATATTCATCTTGAGCTCTTCTTTATGAGAATTTTGTGGGAATCTAATCCCTAGTCTTCTGCAATGAGGGAGAATTGGGAAAGACTCTTGCGGGATTCCAATCTCGGTAGAATCTTATGAAATTCGGGACTGATTTGAGAGAGTGGGAATATTAGAAAATGATGAAATCAGGTAATGAAGAGTAAGACATTTCATGTATTGAAACGATAATGAGGTCATAAAATATGACATTTCACATGAAGGATCCCTTATACGACGGCCGGAAACGCTTCCGCAAATGTCTATTAGCTGTTATTTTGGGACTCCTTTTTTTATAGGAAATCTGTTTAGGCAGATCTTAGGAAAAAGAATTAATATTTACCATAAGTGGTGTAACTTTTCGTTAATGTAAAGGATTTTCATTAAGCATGTAAGAGGACTGGCGACAGGTTTGAAAAAAATTCGAATTTGGCTACAGGAGGATATTGTATTTCCAATGGATCTGAGCAAATATCTTCGTAAAAACATTCGTCTTGGGTTTGGACCAATTATCATAAACAAAATTTCGATTGCATTTAGTTTAAATTGACTCTTTTGATATAATTGCTTACCCATTTCAGGTTTTTACCAGTTCGGAGGTGAGGGAAGGCCGAAAAGGGAATTTGAGAGGTCAAGTAATTAATCTACAAGAAGGAAAGTTTTGAATTTAGGAGAGAAAGCTTCGGCAGCGGAGCTATCGCTTGCAACAATAATGGCATTGCACTCCGAAGGAGTTGACGTGGCAGCAAAGATCATTAAGGATATAACGACAACCATCTCCACTGGAGAAATGCGGATGCTGACAAAATAAAGGTTAATACCGACAACTCAAAAGGAGTTGACACTAGAGGAAGCAATTTCATTAAGTCCAAGTGGCAATTCGATAAAAAGTTTCAATACAAAATCATGGGACATAAATTATGCACCAGTTATGAGAGAGTGAGGTTTGGGAAGAACGCACATATCATGAGAATAAAGTAAGGGAAATAGACTGTAGAACAGGGATGTTTTAAATGTTTTTCCCAGATTTCCATGTGCCGCTTCGTTTGTTGGATGATGTGACCGGTAGGTGAACAAGAAAACAATAAAGCTTAAATGTGAACGTGGTGATTAAATAGTTTATAATATTCGTAATAAATTACGCATTGTTCAATACAGGTGAATCCATCTGGTCTGACCAGCGACAATCCTCGTTCAGATTTTGCCGGCCGAAACTGCTGCAGTGGACTCGGGAAACCTCGGAATTCACTGCAGAAGAAGAAAACTATATCAATGAGTTGACAGCGATGCTTCAAAAATTAGTGATTGATAACATTACCGTTAAATTAAAGTTGTTTCTCACAATAGAGGATGGAAAAGTAATCATCTACTACACATATGATTACTTTTCGGATTAAAACGAGTTCCTCAATATTTTCCCTACAATATTGAAGTTTCAGATTTGCATTACTTTATTAAATACGAGCAGTATGAAATGCTTAATATGTGGAGCCGAAATTTCAGAAATTAATTAGCTGGAGAGAATGAAGGCAATGCAGGTGAACGAATCAATTATTGTTTGGATAATTCCCTACTGCATTGCTACGTTAGATTTTTTGAGTGCCTGCTCTGAATCTCTTTTTTTTGCACGTGAAGACATGGGAGGTAAATAGAAAAGTTCGATGTAGATTCTTAGTATTGTCCCTTCTCATCACGCCCGTTTTTTATTAATAGATATTTATTTTCGCCAGATTTTTTGTGATTCCTCTTTGATCAAAGCTAGCAATGGGAGCTAACAGGAAATAGAAATGAGGAAAAAAGAAATCAACGATAAATTCAGGATAAGAAAAGCTTTTAAAGGATATTCCAAAACTTGGTCAAGGGACCACGAATGATGGCAACACTGCCCGACACTTATTTTCGAATCCCTAGTTTCATTGAAAATTTGTGGTATGCTTACTATATTTCGCTGAAAAATCAAAGCACTATAATTAGCAAATTCCATGTAGATTACATAAGGATTAAAACACATTCCCTTTTCAACATTAGGTAATGACAAGGAATTTATTTAAGATTTTCTACTATTTAGTAACTTCTATCATCTGGGCTTTAAATAAATCACTCTGCATTCTCCAATTACTACTCCAGCACCGCTTCGTATTACGTCAAGTGGTATGCGGGGAATTAAATGCGACCTACTGTGCACAAAGTGCTGCTTCATGGATCGTCAATTACAAGGACGGCAGTACTCCCGATAGGCCAGCTATCAGAGGAAGCTCTGGAATCGAGGCACAAGGACATAAGAAGATACCGAGAGCATCACATGCGAAAAATTTCACGAACTGCTGAATTTGAGGAACTTTTTAGAAAGCTACTCCTTACTTTTGATCCATTGATATCAGCTTTCCGAAAAATATAGGAAAAAGACGCCAAAAGAAGCTCGGGGTCTCCTCCTAATCCAGTTCCCAACCTGCCTTAACGAAGATAATGAATTGGCTCAGATGAAGACTGTCAATGATTTATTGTATTCGTATTGTTTTTAATTATTTACCTTATGCATACTATCTTTAATGTAATCTATTTAAATTTAAAATATGGTTTAAATGACACATATTGCTACTATTACCCCTAAAGTAAATTTAGCAATTGATACTGCAACGGTGCAGCGAATCGATTTTTGAATTTAACAATTTCCGCCATTTTCTTTCAAAAGTGGTCCCGTATCCATCTGCTGACACAAATTTTGGATGATATATTTGGGAACTCTAAAATAATTAACTTCGAAGTAATCATTGTTCTGAACTAAAAAATACGGGATACATAATTTTTAGCCACCTTTTTTCAATTTCAGCCCGCTGTGCGATGTTAGTTCTTGGAAAAATCATAGCAATTATTATAGGTGAGAATCACTCATCGTATGTATGTACTACCACCGTATTGCTTTCACAGGTATTGCGTATTATAACTTTACAGCAAGCATCCTCGCAAACACATGATAGGCATTTTCCAGTCTGCTATCAGTGGCGCTATTGTCGAGGGCGGAGAATGGAAGTAAAAGCGAAGATCTCTGCTTGACTGCGGCGAAAGTCAGAACTGTAAGGGCGTTTTCAGCCGAAATTCACCGCTCCCTTCATATGAACGCACGTATTTGGTTTTTTCTACTTAATATTGCAGGGTGTCTACTAAGTTACACCAGCAAGGATTAAGTTTTTGCTTGTAAGTTGTAATCCATCTGAGATCTAGGGAACTCACACAGAATCGAGGAACATTTAAGGTAGTTGGAGCGAAATATCATTTTACCTAGAAATGAACAACTTTGGTCTCATTTTAAAGAAAAATATATCACCCTTCCATTGACACCAAATATTTAACCCCTTACCTCATTACTTTCCGAGATATTTTCAAGAAAATACCTGCCCTTTTATATGGGAAATGGCATGTGTACGCACTCCAGAGAGACCTTATATTAAAAATGAGGCATTCCCAACACTTAGATTTCGTAAAAAAATCAACAGAGTGTAGTTTGTGTGTTTTCTCAACTATTTTTGGAAATTAATCATATTGTCACCGCATTAAATTCTTCGGGATCACAATAAACCTTCCGTTTTGATGGAGTTTCAAACGTACCGCGTGAAAAAAATGAGTCAAGATAATGACTTATTTAGATATTTTCATTTGATTACTTACGATTTATGTCATGCAAAGCTATATTATTGCACAATTAATAATACTATATTTAATTCATGTGTCTCACAGCTGATGAAATTAAAACGTATAATTTGAATGTGGTCCCTGTTATGATTACGGAACTATCTCGCTCGCACCACCTTAAGATGCTTCTCTTTTGAGGCTAATATTTTGTGTGTGCGTGTGCACGTGTGTGTGAGAGTGAGTTGGGCGGGCCCGGAGCAGTGTAGAGTGCCTCGCCCTTCCAAAAGCGCCTCCTTGCTGATCTCGTTGTCCTTGGGGAGTTTCCATAGGGATGGATTACGGGAGCCATGGGGTGTGGGGGGAGATGAGGTGCCCAAAGTGAAAGAAAGAAAGAGAGGAAGGGAGGAAATGAGAAAGAGTTTGAAATGGCGGGAGCGAGTTTTGTTAACGCACAGATGTATGAGGAGCTGTGCACGCGTGTTCTCATTTCTCATACATGTCGATAAAAGTGAAAAAATTGCATCATACACATTTAGCGATTTGCCAGTCAACGCTATTTTAACGCGTTGATAATGGCACTTGATAAATTTTTTGTAGAATTCTATTACAATTTCTAAACTTAAAATAAAATATTTCTTATAATTTGAACTTTTGCTAGTAAATACCAATAAGTCACTCCGAGTCCAATATTTAAAGATACGTCTTTCACTATATTTACGTGAAAATTTTGAATGTTAAGCCAAAAAACCGTAGACATAAACTGCATTAATTATGGAATAAATATATATATATATATATATATAATTATTGAATAGTTTCCGTTGCTGCATTTATGGCTCGTAAAAACTTTTAAATAGATGCAATCGCATTAAATGGGATCGAAAACTTTCGATTGACTTAAAAAATAATAAAATTCGCCCTAAATGATGCACAATTACCCCTCCTGCCGTCTTAAAGTAGTTTGAGCACGTTTTGCGCAGTCATGATGGAGGCCATTTTCAAATATTATTTTTTAAATGTCAGTAGTTGTAAGAGGCATGAAAAAATTATTACAATGTTATTGGCGTAAAAATATTTCTTTAAGTGAATGAAATACTTACTAATCAACTAGTTATAAATTAATAAGTCATTAACATGATTAATTTTTCACGTCGTGTTGTGATAATGTCTTCAAAATCGAAGATATTTGCGATTATGTAAAAAATGCAGATGTGAGTAATCGATTCATTTTTAAAAATAGTTGAGAAACGATGCAAACTTGGCACTGTTTAATATTTTAGGTGATATACGCTTGACGTGCCAAGATTTTAAAAATAAAGTTTCCCTGAAGTATTTACTTGCACGATGTCCTCAGGTAAGAGGCTAATTAGTTTCGGAAAGTTACTCGTAAAGTGCATTCGGAAAGTGGCTGATTATTTGGTATTATTGGAAACAGTCCAGGAAATAGGGAAGTAGAAGAGAATATGGAATAGGACGGAATAGTCAATGCCAGGGATGTATTTGCAGCAATTTGGAGGTAAACATAGTAAGATTTTGCGGACCAAATGGAGTTATGAGGGATTTGGTTTTTTTGCTTTGGTAAGTCTCAAAAGCGCTGCGTCGTAAGAAAAAGTTACACCTTTTTAAAATAAAATCTAGTAAATTTTTAGAGAAGGTCGCAAGCGGAAATTGCAAAATTTCGATCAACTAACTTTGACTTGAAGACACCTCCGAAATAGAAGCTGTCGTCACCTTAACGTTGGCGCCCGATTTTAGGCCTAAAAACATGTGATCCATTTACTTTAGGGAAACACATTTTAGCCTTGCGTATTTTGACAATCTTTTCCTTCTGGTGACTTAGAATTTTGTTTTACAGCAAAGATTTCTAAGAATGAGTTATAGGGCATTACATACCTTGAAAATGAGATGTTTTCAAATAAGTTATTTCCCACAGGCCAAAGTTAAGGTGATTTGAAAACTCCGGGGAAATTCTGAAAACTTGGAAGAAGTTGGCTCCTCGCACTTACATTTATGGGCGTTCTCTGATTAGACTAGAAGATGAGATATCATTTTTTTATTATAAGCCCAGTTTTATCAAAATTTAGGTGAATTGACATCTCGCGCTAACCACCTTAAAGAGTAGAGAGGTAATGTTGGCTTCTCCCTCCTCCACCACCCCCAGTCACCTTAACCCCCGGTCCACCCCTCCACCCCGCCCCTCCCCCACCCACTCTCGCTCACCTTTGGGGGCGTCCATTAATTACGTGAGGCGATTTTGGCGATTATTCGACCCCCCCTCCCCTCCTGGTGGATGTCGTGAGATTTGGCTCGGCCCCCTCCCTCCCTATCCCCTTAATCTCAAGTGAGAATTTTCAAAATGCGTATTTTTAGTGTAAATACGTTAATCTGTGCTTTATTGCGTTGGATATATTAAAAAAACATAATTTGCTTAATTATTTTTATTTAAGACAAGTTAAGACTAGTGTTTAAGACTACTAAGAACGTAGTCCAGAATCGAAGTGAGAAAATCGAACAATAAAATACTAAAATAGGAACTAGTAAAATTCGTAAAAGAATATTCATTCTAATTCAGTCCACTGGGACTCTTGTTTGGTCTCAAGAATGACTCCTGGAACCAACATGTCCATGCGATTTTCAGTAAAATCAGCTGCTCCTTCAACCTCGCTCTGATTTAGCCACTCTAAACCGTTGTCGCTTGCACACAGAAGCTCAGTAGCTCGGCGTGAGACAATCCGTGAGGGTCGCACTTTGAGCGCTTGTGCAGCTGGTGCACTGTGGACCGCACACCGGTGCTCTGCAGCTCTTTTGATGGATGCAAAGTAGATGTCTCATGTACTGCAACATCTCTTTTCTAGATCTCCTCGTACACTTTGGCAATAGAGGTCATATGGCATGTTGATGAAGGCGTGCAAAGGTTGAATCGGTAGGCAGTGGCGAATGAATCAAGAAGGGAGAAAATGACTTTCCGTCATGCTCTTCAGGGTTCTGGACTGTCGGATGCTCATCAACCTGAGTGATAGGGTACGGAGGTGGCAGAAAACGGTCGTGAAGAATCATATGCAGAGCACTCAGGCGTGGGCTGCAGCAGTCCCTTGTCATCGCATTTCACAACCTAAAACAATAATTGAAAACAATTCATTGTAATGATAATGTAAGAGTTAGTTATGTTAGAATGTTAATGATAGAGTAAGAAATTAGAGAATTCGAGAAATTATGAAAATTACTACAACCATTCTGGACGAAATCAAGTCAAAACAATTGCTGTGGTACGGGCATGTTCAGAGGATGCTCAAAGAATGACTGCCTTGCACCATCATGGAGTGGAAACCTTATGAAAGGAGAAAGAGAGGAAGACCACCTAACCCATGGAGAAGCGGAATAGTTAAAGCCATGGCGGAGAGAAACATGCAAGAAAGAGATTGGGAAAACAGAGAGGCCTGGTGTGGCGTAAATAACCGTAAATTCAAACTTAACAATATTTAATTTTAGAAACACAAGACAGGAACAAAATACAAAAATATAACGGCGTCCGAAGGACCAGCGAGCAGGTTCTCACAGAGGTTGATTGTGGGTTGAGGCAGTGACGGCCTTCTGCGAAGCGATGCGGCGGGAATGCAGCGGAGAGCGGAGTGTGGAGGCGCGGCTCACAACCATTCTTCACAGTGCACCCGGGGAGGCGAAGAGTAAGAGAGAGAGAGAGAGAGCGGATCAGCCGGGTAACCGCAGAATCCACACCCTGTGATAGTCCCTGAAGAGGGGAAGGAGGGGAAGGGCGATTGCAGCTCCTCCACGTATACATTGTAAAACAAAAGAAGTACATTAGTACTTTAGCGGCTGCATAAAAACCAAATACCTGGAAATTGGATACCGTAAAGCGCAAGCAAGCGCTCTAAAGACGGTCTCATATTATATATATATATATATATATATATATATATATATATATATATATATATAGCCAATCTCCTACCCAAATTCCCCACAGTATGCTTCAGACGTCCACCTAACTTAGCCAATCTTCTTCGCTCCAATTCTTCGCTAGAGGGTACATCGAATGACACCCCCCGTCCCACCACACAGAGATGCAACAAACCACGGTGCAAAACGTGCAACATGTTTCGCCCCCTATCCTCGTTTCAGAGTCCCAACACAGAGACGCCGTTCGACATCAAAGCCTCCGGCTCTTGCGACTCCCACAACTTAGTTTATGTGTTACAATGTAAACTATGTCCCGGTTTTTATGTGGGCGAATGTATTACACCCCTTAATATTAGAATGAATAACCATCGGTGCACCTGTAAAGACCCATCTTCCACTTTCCCCGTCCCTACTCATGTGCGGAAACATGGCTTGTCCTTTGACAAGTGCTTTGAGGTGGCAATATTGCTCTCCCTTCCCCCGGACGCCCCGTTAATTGAAGTGCGCCAGAAGGAGCAAGCCATAATCTGGTTGCTAAAATCGTACGCCGCGCCCGGATTAAATAAAATACATTAATGGAACGCTTCCCGTTCTTCTCCATTTACCCGCTTCCCTCCCCCTCACCCCCCACCCTCACTTCGACCCCTTCCGCTCTCTCCGGCCAAGACACGAGCTGGTAAAAATTTCCCCTTTTCAAGAACCGTTCGTCAACCGCTGGGAAAAACCCCTTCCCCTACCCCCTCCCCTAACCTACCGCCCCTCCTACCCTATCCTCACCAGCGCACACGACATTTGTTCCGTGATACGCCTTGAAGACGGACTAGTTCCGAAAGCTAGCGATGTAAGTGTGATCGTCTCTTTTTTTGTGTGTCTATCTCCTCCATCCTATCCACATCGTGTGTTCATCGCCGCATGGCTGACTCCAATCCATCAACGTATTATATATATATATATATATATATATATATATATATATATATATATATATATATATATATATATATATATATATATACACACACACACACACACACACACACTCATAATTTTTAACTCTAAATAAAAATGCAGTTGTGTACAAATTGTGCTTCCGCTCTCGGTGATCCCCTTCATTCTCCTCCACCCTCCCAGCCTCTTATCCTCCCTCTCACCCCTCCCCCTCCGACTCCTTCCCTCTCGCCCACACAAATCTAAGCGCCGATTCCCCCCCCACACAACACCCCCCCATCATCTCCTCCGACGTTCTCCTGTGCCGTTCCCTCCCTTAGGGTGACTTCCACTCAATTAAAGGGCGCCCCACGCGAGGAATTGATTCGCTGTCATCGACAGGAGTTCCTTTCCTTCATTCCAATTGAAGTTCGCCGTCCGTCTCGGTGATTGCCTGTCTGCGTTATCGCTCACTTCCCTCCCCCGCCCCCAATCTCGTTCTCAATCTTCTCGTCCTTCTGAGTGGGCCTCTGTAAATGACCTCCTACGTTCTACATCTACATAATATGAGACTATAAGATGAAACATAATGGCTGCCAATGAGACTTTAAAGAAGGTTAGTCGATAGGTAGTTAGCTGATAGTTGCTTTGCTTCCTAATGCTTGTTTTTTATTAATTTGCCACGTAGTGCTAACATCACATTTTGCACGATCCCTACATGAATCTTGTATCTTGTTTACGTATATGCATTATACATTAGGTCAGGGGTCACCAAACTACGGCCCGTGGACCAGATCCGGCCCGCGACTCCAATTTATCAGGCCCGCTGACGGTACTCGAATTTGCTTGATAAAACGTATGGAACACGAGACGTTGTGATACAGGTTTAATTTAATATTATGTTAGAACACTAGGAGATCTTCACACGTTCGTAGACCTTCTGGCCACTGCTAGGTGCTTTAAATTTACTATTTTCAATTTTAAATGTTTGTATCTATATTTTCTTGTTTATTGTGATGTTTTCTTGCTTCGCACCATCCCAGGATTTTAATTATGTTTATAATTCAATGCCTTTTTCATTTTCAGATCCCGTTTACTTCACCCTTCATTTTAGCTACTGAGAAAAGAAAAGTGCACGCCGAGTGTCGCGTTTTCAATGAAGAATTGGGAGTAAAGTACTTCTTTGTGGAACAAAGGACCAGAAAACTAGTTGCGTAATATGCAGCGAAAGTGTTGCCGTTGTTAAAGAGTACAACCTTCTGCGTCACTATGAAATAAAAAATCTATCAACATATTCGAAGTTTTCTGAAAGTTACGCTCTGAGAAATATGGGTCCATGAATCGTAATTTAAAAACCCAAAGAAATTTCTGCACGAGAAAGTTTGCTGTAAATGAATCTGTCACTCGTACAAGTTTCAAAATAGTAGCTAGTACATACATAAGATGGCAGAGCGAGGAAAACCGTTTACTGATGGCAACTTCATCTCATTTGTTTGGAAGTATCAGCCTTTTGGCAAGTTCATTTGTGCGGAGAACAGAAGAAATTGGAGAAAACATAGTGCTACAGATACGCGAGAAAGCTAAGAACTCGTTGTGATATTCTCTGGCGTTGAATGAATCTCTCTTTCTCTCGAGTACGTCACAACTTCTCGTGTTCATTTTGGTATCAATGATAATGAAAGCGCTGTTATCCGTTTCCAGCATGCATGGAACAACAACTGGAAAAGACATTTTTAAGGAAGTTCAAAAAATGTTGCAAGACTGTAATCTTCAATGGAATCAGCTTCGAGGTGTTACAGTTGATGGAGCAAATAAAATGGCTGGAGTGAGAAAGGGTCTGGTGGGGTGAATCAAAACTCAGTTGAAAGATTTGCAAATTCCGGACGCTCTGTTCATACCCTGCATCATACATCAGCAAGCACTCTTTGGGAAAGACTTAGACAATTCTTGTGTACTGAAACCAGTCGTTATTGCTGTGAACTTCATTTGGGGACATGCACTCAATCACCATCAGCTCCAGGCTTTTCTCGAAGAAAATGGTCCTGAATTTTGTCACTTGCCTTATCACATAGCAGTGAGGTTGCTCAGCTGCGGTAAAGTCGTTTCATTTTCACAAGCTCCGAAACAAAATAGATGTCTTTCCCACTGAAATAGATAGAGCTGATCCACAGCTGTCAGATCCTACCTGGCTGTTAGAGTTGTCATTTTTGGTTGACATCACACCCCACATGAATGAACTGAGCTTGAAACTTCAGAGAAAGGATAACCTCGTCTGTGATCTATACAGTATCATTAAAGGATTCTGGAGAAAGCTGTCATTGTTTGAAGCACAACTGGAAGGGAAAAAACTTTTCTCATTTTCACTGTTCCAAAGATTTTTGTGCTACAATCACCGAAAATGTCATGCTCGATTTTACGAAAAAAATTATTCTTGATTTGAAGAAGCATTTTTTTGGAGAAATTTTCAGGTCTTCACAAAATTGAGAGTGACATTCTTTTGTTCCAGAATCCATTTGATTGTAACCTTGATGATGTGCCAGTTTAACTACAATTGGAGCTCATTGATTTGCGAGCAAATGGCTTGTTAAAAGAGAAACACAGAGAAGGAAAACTTGTTGAATTTTACCGCTGCTCACCTGATGTTGAGATTCCGAAACTGAAGAAATCCGCTGCTGGTATGGCATCATTGTTTGGAACTCCTTATGTCTGTGAGCAAACATTTTCAAAAATGAAGTATGTGAAGTCAGCATATCGAACGAGATTGACTGATGAATATTTGAAAGCAATTCTCTTGATTGGATGCAGCAATTGCAAACCAAACATTGATGATATCTTGATAGCCAAACGTCGGTTTCTCAAATCTCACTAACGTTTTTTGCCGCTTAGTTTGTGAGATTCGGATTTATGCACACTAGGGCGAATGTAACTATATTTTGGTTACCACGCCTTCTTTGATAACTTTTTTAGTTAATAAATATTCCTAAATTTTGTAGCATCGTATGTAGCATAAATTTTTCCTCTCTAACTCTCTTTTTAATGAATATATTATGTATTTTATTATGCAGGAAGATTTTGTCCTGTCAAGTCCATTACATACACGAGGAAAGATTGAAAGAGCAAATCACTTTATTCTTTTGAATATTTTTTCCCTGTCTAGGTGCTTTTAAGTGAAAATCTTCAACAAATGAGTTTTAAGTTTTATTGTGTCATATCGAGCCAAGCATAAGCATTTTATGAATTGAATTCTTGAGAGTGTGGATGTTGCCAACCTTTTCAGGTTAATTAAGTATGATAATAAACCTGTAAGAAGTCCTTTGATCAATGTAAAATTACATTCTATTGGGATATGCTCACAATTCATGCGGAATCCGTATCGATTTTCAATAATATTCCTCCTAGTTTTCAAATTCCGGATGCAATTCATAATGTATCGTGAAGACAACTTTTACTCACTCCCCTTCTTTCAAACGTAAAGAGTCCCAGACAGTCATATGTAAACACAATTTGTAATCAGATAAGGTGCTAAATATTTATCACCGTTCTTATTGCTTTTTCTTGATCACCTGCTGCCTCAGCATCTGAACTTGTGCGCTCTAGTGCTCCAATGTTCCAGACAAGCACTTTGAGAAAGACCATCATTTACAAAACAGGTCATTGGTTCAAGAACTGAGAACCTTTGACTCCTACGTCTGGGATAATAATAAACATAATAATGAAGCCTTTTTAAATATTTGTACGGATCTCTGGCTACCTGGAATCGTGGATTGTAAATGCCAGCGCTGCACCCTCGTGGTAGTTTCTCAATCCTCGCCGAATATATTATTGAGTACCCTTTTAAGGCCTCAAGGGGTACACCATTATCTTCGGGAAAAGGCGCGTCTGCCGCATTCGATCCAATGTATATTTGACGAGTTCCTGATTCCTATCGTCTCCTCCAAACAGCGAGATCACTGTTTCAATTTGGAAAATAACAATCGAGGCGCTGGTAAACGTCTGGAGAAATGATTTACCTCGCAATGGTTCGTCGGCATCAGACATGTCATTATTTTTAATCGTTTGAGATCTACAGGAAATTGATAAACGTGAAGGGATTGTCCATAACCACCAAGAGTATTGTTATATTATGAGGTCTTACAATTAGAATTGTTCAGATTATTTTAAACAATACTAGGGCGCCATATTCAAAATCAAAGAGAGAGGGAGTTGATTCTTCGATCCTTCGCGCATTTGTGATTGAGACCGGTTAGTGCGAAGACTAACCTTAGCTGTAAGAGGAATACTTGCGACATTTTGGTTGAATATTGTTAGTGGTTCCCGAGTTAACTTTGTGGAATTTAGAACACATACTAGAGAGATTAAATAAACTACGTAACTCCCCCGATAGTTTATTCCAAACGGCCTCCGACCGGATTCTACGCTAGCATGCCATTAGCCCTTTCGCTGCCGTGAACGTAGTAGCTACGTTCGCCCGGTTGACTGCTGTGAACGTAGCTCCTACGTTCCGTTGGCAAGTGGTTGTTCCTACCCGCGCTACTGAACTTTCTCTTTTTCTGCGAATGCCATTCACCATGTTCATTGTTATACATTGTACTAATCCCATCCCGGGATCTTGAGTGACTATTGAGTTGCAGGTGCAACGAGAGGCATACTTTCTGTGCCGACGTAGGTTAGCGTTCACTTTTTCGCCGCACCGGGGCTGGAACGTCTCTGCAGTTTGACCGCAGCGAAAGGGTTAGTAAGAGAATAATACTTACCCTGTAAACTCCTCTTGATAATGACACGATTTTTTTAATTGGTCGAAATTTATTATTTATAATCTAATGTGAAAAACTAATAACTAGTAAACTAGGTACTTATAAACAAATTTGTTTTTTTTTCACACTCTGAGTTTAGGTTAAAGGTTGTCTTTTGATGATAGGAAATTTATTTTCCAAGCTTATCCATTCATGGAATATCCTATTCATCAACGTATGATGTCCAATTTCGGGAGCTATGGACGAGGTTAGGCTAGCGGTCTAAATTTAACAGTCATGGAATATTGGTGTAAATACAATTTTCAAGATCGGTTGGAAAAGCCGTTATCCTGATCTCGCGACAATTTTTTGTAATATTCCTAACCCCCGATAGCCCCGATTCCTACCCCCGATAATTAAGCCGTGAATCAAGCAAATATACTCTCCTCTCATTCAGATCGAATAGAAATCATCCATTTAATCCGTTCTTACACTCCTCATTTCAATCTTGTGTCCTCCATCACAATCTGCATCGTCAGTTATTCGGAAGTCGACCTCGAAAGCTCGGTCCACGATATCCATTCCTTTCCGGGTCCAATCGTTACGAAACTTCCGCCGATGAAAGTTGGCCGGTTCTGAATCGCTAACCTTTTCCCCGTTGTCGTGTCCTTCGGCCCGGCATTCAATACATCGTCTCGTCCGCCCGCCCGCCCGAACGGGAAGCGCCGATGATTCCGCGAGAAAGCGTCTATCTCCTTGAGAAGCTTCCGCCCATATGATTACCTCGGCGCAATGACGGATGTCTTTTTCCGTGAAGATTTACTCACGAGCCGTTTGCAGGAAGTAATCGAGCTTTTGCTTTCGTCTGCGCTGGTGTCTAGAGGAGATGATTGAATCACTGACATAATTATTTTCTGAAAAATGTGTGTTTTGGTACCTCAAGTAGGTTATTAGGGTTAATTCGTATAATGGGACACTTAAGGTAGTTTGAGCGAAATATCATTTTACCTAGAAATGAACAAATTTGGTCTCATTTTAAAGAATATATCACTCTCCTATTAAAACAAAAAATTCAACCATTGACCACATTATCTTCGGAGATATTTGCCAAAAAATACCAGCCCTTTTACATGGGAAATGGTACGTGTATGCACACCAGAGAGGCATTATTTACAAAATGAGGTATTTCTAGATGTCGTAAAAATACTAAAATCGTGTAGTTTGTATATTTTCTCTACTATATTTGAAAATTAGTAATATTGTCACCGTAGCAAATTCTTCGGGATCACAAAAAACTGTCCGTTTTGAAGGAGTTTCAAACGCACCGCGCGGCAAAAATGAGTTAAGTTAAAGAATTATTTAGATATTTTCATTTGATTACTTACCATTTCTGTCATATAAAACTATATTATTGCACCATTAATAATGCAATATTCAATTGATGTGTCCTACAGCTGGTGAAATTACAACGTAAAATTCGAATATGGTCTCTATTATGACTTGGGAACTATCTCGCTCGGATTACCTTAAATGAAAAACTATACGCGCCCAAACATATAATTATGGATTACTATATTTCTCTCTATTTTCGCGACATCTTGTTTGTGATATCAGCTCAATTTCTTTTGAATTTCTTCAAACATTGAAGCCAAGTCTTTCTCCCAGAATACCTGGAGATGATCAAAAATCAATCCACGATCCATGCTAACACCCTGCCATCCATCTGCAATTATATCTTTATTTTATATATTTATTCATACATTTTTGTAATTTTGGATTATGCCGGAAGCTAATCTATCGATATCGGTAACTGATTGCGTGATGATATAAATAAATGCAGTAAATGTTTCACGATTCAATTATCAGATAGTAGAGTATAACTAAATGATTCCTTATCGAGATCTCTTATTTAATAATCATTTTTAATGATGTGCGTTTATCGTTATAAATAAAATAAAAACGAGAAACGTCGTCTAAGAGGAATACAATAATTATTTAATCATTTGACTCATATTTTGAACAACGTTAAATGAAAAGAATATGGCTTAATAACGTAAGTGCCTCCGTGCTTTGTATGGGGCTTGTATCGCTAAATATAATTTTCTAGTATTGCATTAGTTTGTTTACTCTACAAAAGCCTTTATACTATCGTTGAAAGCAAATAAACGTGCATAATTTGCTCTTTCAACCGTAGTTAAAAACTATTTTTTGATACAGCAATTATGTTTTAGAGGACAACTGTCAGAAAGCAAGTCAAATTTGAAAGAAAGCAATCCTTCTTCTGAATAATAACTTGGATTAGTGTGCATCCAAAATAATAGCAGAGTTGACAGAAATGAAGCCGATTAATAAACTCGTGCAATGCGTTTGGTGAGGAGAATCATATGACCGAAGATTTCAGGACGGTGGCCTTAGTAGTTAAGTCATACGATTGCGAAAACAATGTATGCTCTTCATCACTTTCTTTGCCAAATCAGTGTATTTCTACTGCACAACTATGGATGACGCTAGCGCTGGATTACCTTGGAAATCTCTTAAGCAATTTTCACTGATATATAAAAATTTAATACACTGCCCAAGTTTATAATGCACAGATTTATAGTTGTACCAATACCAAGTTATTTTTCATGGAAAACTTCCACGAAATATCGCCGTAATACACGAATTTTAATCGCTCGTTAAATTTAACTCGCTTGGACACAATTCATTTGACTCATTGAAACCAGAATTTTTTTCTTCAAAAGATTTTGATATTTCCACATATTTTGCTGACATTGCTTCCATTCACGTAGTCTCACTCCATCTAAAAGAATGAAAATGCATCGACAGTTATGCAAGTGAGAAAACATATGCAAAATATTTGAAATATGGAAAAAGATTGGAGGTTCTAAACTCCTGACTGTTTTCATTATAATGCCTTGCAAATGACTACATTACATTCGCAACTCTCTATTTAAGCTAGTTTAGCGCAGGCTTCTAGGGCATGCCATCTACGTACTTCCAAAGCGCATGGCGGAAGTAGATGATACATTGCTTCAAAGTATTACAAGTTAATCAAATGTGCCCATCAAGAGTGAGTGCATTCTGTTTGATTGAACTCAATGGGAATAGTGAGTGTTGGTGTATGTATGCGTGATGTCCGTGAATGCGGCACATCCTCACCCCTCCCGCTCCTGCGCTTTCGGACGGAGTGCGGCGAGGTGAGCGCCGGGAATTCGGGGAGGAGAATTGGTGGCGGTGGGAGGAAGGTGTGGGCGAATGGGGAGGGGGTGGGTGGCGGTGGGAGGAGGGTGTGGGCGAATGGGGAGGGGGTGGGTGGCGGTGGGAGGAGGGGGTGGGCGAAGGGGGAGTGTTGTTAGGTTACGTGGGAAGGGGAGGAGGACGGCGTGGGAGTGACTTTGTTTATTCCTTAGTCTGCGTCGGTGTGTGAATTTGGAGTGGGCGGAAAGTACATGGAAATGTTTTGACAGGATGTTGGACGAAACAGGACGCAGGGAACGTGTGGAGAGGGGGAGGGAGGAATGGGGAATGAAGCTGGAAGAAGGCGAGGGGAAGTGAAGGAGGGGGTGGGGTGGGAGGAAAGCTTTTTCCTAGGGAGACTTGCTCTATCCCTGCAAGAAAATGTTACGAGGTCAAGGAGCGATGCTATTTTGCTTTGGTGAAGGCCACACTTGGAGTATGTCGCTAGTAGATGTGACCTTTACGAAGTAGAATTAGTTTCATAAATAGATAAAATTAAAATTAGAGCAGCAAGGTTTATAAAAAGTTATTAAGGCAAAACTAGTAGTGTTACCGAATATTCAAAAGAATGAGGGTTGGAATCTCTTATTGATGAAATGGAAAAACGCCGGCTAAATTTTTCGCATAAGATCGAACCAGAAGCCTTTTAGCCGGATGTTCGAGGCATTTTGCTTGAGTCAACCTATTTCGGTAGAAACGAGCACAGGCATAGAAAGGTAAAGGAAATAGATAACAGAAATGACAGATTTATTATGTCATTTTCCACGTAAGATAAGGGACCATATTACTTGCGATAGATGCATGTTATGATATTCCCACCCTCAGTTAGTTGACTTTACTCATGCGTTTTATATCATACCATGCTTACTCTCACCTCACTCAGCTTGAAATTCCCGGCATGATTTAGTATTTTCTAGATTTATATATTGATATAACTAGTAATATTAACCGGTTACAAGGGTACTGCGTGTTAGCACGTTTTTCTACGAAAGATTCTCTTAGTTTCTGGTTGACTACGCATTATTCTCCTGATATCTTTTTGATCTGAGCCATGACGGAACGTGATTGATGTGAACGTGATAAGGTTCTGATTTGGACTGGGACGAGAGCTGAGAGTGTGGAATCACCCAGTGCCTCACAACCTTGTGGTTGCTTGCTCGGTACCTCATTGATGTACATGCATCTCTTATTGCGCCACCTAACGGCAGTAATAAATGAATTTCCGTCAAAACATTCATATCAGTTTTTACGCATTGGCTGCGGAGTTACCCACTCTTCATTTGTCAAGATTCTCATTAGATATTATTATGCACTAAGGCTATTAAAACAACAGACTTCAATACTTACCAATTATTAATATAGTAATATAACCTTAAAAACCTTACTGATATGAAAACAATATCGAAAATTTATGTTCCATCGAAACATTGGCAATGAGGTGTATTTCGACTGAGTATTTCGCGTAAAATTTCCTTTTTTATCAGTGATTGAATACTCGGAATTCACTGATCTAACAGCGGCCGTTATTGTTTAATGCGGAACATAGATAATTTACACTATGAAGCGGATGATCTTAGGGCTAAATATGGGCAGAATTTTACTATAGGTAGCGTCTTTTCATATGGATAATGCTAGTAAAATTTCAGGAGAATGACGAAGGGTATAAAGAGTGATCAGTGGAAATTGCATTGATGCTTTTCTGTTGCAATGTAGGCAGATAGTTGTAGATTTTTATACCGATATTAAAATTTAATTTTTTTTTGAAACTGAGGGTAAACTGAAAATAATATTTAACCCAAAGAGGCTGTTCGGAACATTGTTTGTTCTTTCATCATGATTTAATATATCTCATCATTTCTCATCATGAGAGATGCACACTATTTAGTGAAGCTGTAAATATAAAAATGGCCGTAGAATTATTTGTCTGGAGTAAATGTATGTTTTGGTGGAGATTTCAGGAGCAGTTAGAATTGAATGCAGGTGAATCTTAATTTTTTGAAATTTCATAAAGTTATGCAAATTATTGTTTATTACACATAGTTTTCCAATCAAGTGATTGAAGGCAAAAATAAGAAAATAGTGAAGATACATCTAGTTGCTTCATTTCTAATTTTGCATCTGTATATAAGGAATACATTACGTACTTTTCCATAGAAATTTATTTAACTTAATAATAAGATTTTCTGAATGAAAAGATTTCCTTTCCATACAGCGATAATAATTGCTCTTCAATTGTTCTGTTGTGGAGGGTACTTCAAGTGGAGTACTCCGTCTGTAGGATGAGACGTTAAGCCGTGGTCCCCTTGGCGCCTTTCGTTAAGAGCAGGCTAATGCCGACGCCGGGTTTCTATCCACCCTTCCTCCCTTACCTATACCCTATGGCGCAAATGACCTTAGCCGTCGGTCGCCTCCCCAAATATCCTATCCTATCCTCCAATTGTTCAGAAGGCTCACTAATTGGCCTTCGGTGATCAATGGTTAACTTCATCTATGGGAGCTTGACCGTTTCTCAATACCATTCATATTATAATGAATATGGATCATACTTCACCGAGGATACTACAATTGAGACCTGCGTCGAAAATTTCCTGTGACCTTTCTTTTGTGTAATTGCTCAAATCTGAAGACTTCGACACAAGTCGATTGTTTGCCAACCTTGAGTTGTTAGATTCCAATGTACTCTGACCTCCTTGGTCAATCCTTTCCACTCAATCACACTTGTTCGAGGTGCAGGACACGAGGAGAGCAACGTGCACTTTCTTTCCGATCTAATCCTCGGGAAGTTTTTCCAACCGTCCGCGACAAGGCGTCAGGGCGTAAGGGCACGTGTCGCAGAACGTGGTTCCGGCGCTCATCAAATGTCGTTGGCCTCAAGAGGCGAAGTGAGAAGTGCTGTCGCGCTTCCTCCACCGCCGTGCTCATTAATTGACCAAGAGGAAATGACGGATCTGCGGAACCATTCTAGGGAGAAGACTCAACACGATCCTGGGATGTAGTCCTTGACGGTAATAGTTAATCCTCTACTATTGAATTAACAGTCGGTAGTTTTTTTTATCTTTATTAGGGTACATTTTAGTGCATGTTGGTTATAACTCGGCCCCTGCCACACACCCTTGAGGTGACTTGCAAGGCATTATGTAGACATAGATGAAGTCAGAACCCAACACTTTCCCTCAGCTGCTTAGGCAAAGACCAAAAAGTAGTCAAAATGCGCGGTAAAAGCGGATGCTAAAAGAGTGATACGTAGACGAGCAGGCTAACATTCTTAGCACTCGCAAATATTCAACTACTAGATAGGATAATTCATCAATGGTAGTTCAATCCTAGGATTGGTTGACTGCAGCCCTATACCCTTCCTTATCTAATGCTAGTGCCCTTACCTCCTGGTATCTCCTCCTATGAACTTTCCTCTTTATTTGGTCCATGAACTTATTCCTTGGTCTTCCTCTGGGGACTTTTCCCTCTATTTTTGCCTCCAATCATGTTCTTCACAAACTCATTATGTCTCAGGGTGTGTCCAATCCATCTGGTTCTTCTTCTCTGTATGATGTTCTATATGGTTCTTTTCTCTTCTGCTCTTCTGTATTCTCCATCAATTCTTATTTTTTCCGTCCATTTTATCTTCAGTATCCTCCTCCAGTACTAGGTTTCGAAGGATTATACTCTGTTCTAGTCCGCTTATCCAAAAGTCAATGTATAAGTATTACCAGAACATTTAATGTTGGAAATAACAATACACTAAATTATACAGAAAACCAAAACGTGACGGACATTTCAAGAGGGATGAGTCGTTAGTGATGATGACATGTTATTTAACACATGTAAAAAGTCTGCCCTGCATATATTCAGAGACGGAGTTTCTTGGAATTGATATATCGCAACTATTATGGTCCCTCATTGCGCGTAAATGAAATGGCATTGTGAACCTGTCGGTTTTGCAGTGTATTTTGTTTATCTATTTCCTGTGATCGTTTCTACCGTAATAGTTGGACTTAAACATTTTGGAACGTCTGGGAAAATTGTCAGCTTGGAACTTGCGCAAAATGTTTAACCTGTATTTTCCCCTACAATCTTAGCTAGAGCTTCCCTCCCCATTTATTTGAAGAACTCGCAAACACTGCTAAGTGCATCGTAAACTCTTTTTTCATCTCAATGTTCA
Source organism: Ceriagrion tenellum (assembly GCA_963169105.1). Taxonomy (NCBI): domain Eukaryota; kingdom Metazoa; phylum Arthropoda; class Insecta; order Odonata; family Coenagrionidae; genus Ceriagrion; species Ceriagrion tenellum. Next base: position 5,593,884 of record OY720633.1, read on the forward strand.
CAATTATCTAGGCAAGTCCGTCTGTAACTCTGCTAGTGGCGCATCCATAGAATGTAGAGGTAAAGTTAATTTTTCGTTTCGTTGCAAAGATTTTAATCATTGATCCTCAAATACTATAAGTCTTAGATTTAATATATCAAAAATAGGGTTAAAACGGTAAATGGATACTTATTTTGGCTGGTAATCGTGTTGTTACATAAACGACATATTGCAAAATGTAATGAAGTAAGTGGTCTATATATTTAATAAGTAAAAGTTAATGAATTTTAAATAATGACGTTATCAGATTTTATTTCATTTAAGTGAGACTATTTTTAGGATGGAGACTATCTCTAGAGGAATCTTAGAATACATTCTTACTCATAGCTAATACTTCTTTGTGGTTCATTTGATGTGCTTCATCTGATTTATTTGTGACCAGGACGTTATATATATTTTATGTATTCCTCAGCAACCATAGTACGGGAATTGAGAAGAAATTTATAATTTGGGCCGTTATTTCTTTGTGTATGCGTTCAATTCGAAAATAACGGTGATATTTCAGTGAGGTCATATTTCACCCAATGTTATCAGTGGGTGGTAAATGGATGGTACTAATGTAATATACTAAATGGTATTGGCATTTTGCACGTCTCATCATTGTGGTTCTTTTTATCCTGTGAAATCAATTCTTTATTCTTTTTTCCATTGAATTTCATCGGGTGTCCTTTCCTTGTATACGATAATCCACGAAAAAAATACACCAACGTCACCGAATAATTTCAATGTATATGATCTCATTGTAAATAGGAGGATATTGTTTCTTCAATAGTACTAAAATATCAGCCAGTTGCGTCTAGTATATATTGAGATCCATAAAAAAAATAAAGTATTTTCTATGGAATATGGTATGCCACTGCGCTCCTGCATAAGTAAGTTTTGAGGCGCATGCTACGTCAGAAATGTGAGGATGTGCGGTTCGAATGTCCAGGTATCTCACGATTATGACCAAATTAATAGCTCAGAGTCATACATTTTATGATATAGTAAAGAAAAAAAACTATCATCTGTGCAGGCGTTTTAAGCATTCGACGTGAAATGAGCGAATTAAACTCCCGGAAACCTCGAATATGCATATATAAGGAATTAATGAGAATTTCAGTCGTACATAACCAAGTTTCTGCGTCTTTTTATGACCATGGCTATCTCGCACTTCCTACATCTGCTTAAATTTCAAAATAAAACTCTAACAGAATCTGTGTTATGTTTTGAGAGGTCTCTCTCCAACTGTTCTTTTCAGCGCGGCCTCTGAATGTAAGACCTTGGCCTTCGCGGAATTCGAATCGCTGATTTCCGGGTCGCTGCGTCACGTACCGAGGTGACCAAGTTGTTTACAAGGAAAGTAAACATGTGTTGGTTTATGAGAAATCTTTACGGTTTTTGCGACAAATATTTTCACGTATTAAGTCATATAAGTTTATCTAAAATACAAATAAAACTTCTGTTTGCGTACTTCCTGTGAGTGAAATTGATATGAATTGATGGTTGAAATAAGAACTCAACTTTGTGTTTACCTTCGATTTATTCGGTAGAAAACAACCGGTATCGGCTATTATGCCATCATCAGGTGCACAGTATGCCATCAGTTTTGGGTTGAATAAAGTGAAAAGTTTAAGTATCAGGCAGAAAGAGAGAACTAATTTAAGAATATTGATTTTAATGTGTGTATGTGAGGTGTGAGTTGACATTCAGTATTAGGCTTCCACGGCGTTAAAGAGTTTATCTCAGCATTGTATCGGATTCCCTCCGCGTTCGTAGTGTCTTCATGACGACAGTTCTAGCGAACTTTCTTAAACCAGGGTGAAGTCGGTGAACATCAGGAGGTTTTTAGATCTCCTGTACACACCTTTCGATTTTTCTTCCGTGAAATTTATACTGAGGGAACTTTATCCATCAACTCATCATTTCTCGTATATATTTTAGCGATCCAACCATTATAAAATTCGACCTGAAGGCGCCAGCTGGAATGCTGGAAAAACTCTCGCCATGAATGCTCTACGAACGCGGTGGGAACCCGACCCAATGCAGAGATTAGGTTTGAGTCGAATTTCTGTCCAGTGCGCAACTTTAATTCTAATATATGCATGAGTGATGGATATACATGGACCTATTGGCATTTCCCAATAAATTATGACTGAGGTATACGACATTTATATCTTGCATTTATGATGTGTGCAATCACAAAAAAAGAATGAACTAACTTGCTGGAAAGCTGTCTAGGCTTAACAAACCTAAGCAGGAAAAACAGTTGCATGAAATTTGGTCATCTCACCAGTGGTTAACTCAGTAAAAGGTAATACGCAGCCAGTTCCGTAGTTCTTTAATAACAGAAAAAATACCATGTTTACCATACTTACTGAGATGAGGGTGGATTTGAATTGACAGAAAACTAGTTTTGGATCCTCTAGTGATACTTACCTCTTACATCAATTATCTTTCTTTCGCTCTACATACCTCCTTATTTTCTTAATCTCTAATTTGACATGCGTAATCTTTTCTTCGTCTTGCTGGCCTTACATACACCTCGCTCTCACGACTTTAAATATTTTTTTGTAAATAATATACTTATCCTTCCGCTAACCTCCCACTTATTCATTTCATTTCTTCTTTCCCGTGATAAATGCTACGTTTTTACAAACACTTTTCTCTTCATTTATCCAAACTCAATATTATGTAATCCCGTAAACCGGGGTGAAGCCGGTGAGGTTTTTGAGGTTTTTACATCTCCTCTACTCATCTTTCAATTTTCTTCTATAAAATATTTTTGAGAAAAATAAATCTTTCATTTAATATTTTATTGTTTGAACTTTAGCATTACCTTAGAAAATAAGATTAAACTTTATACTACCGTCACTACGCGAAGTGGGGTGAAGATGTTGCACCAAAGGTTCTCGTTGAAAACTCTTAGAAATGGGCAATTTCTACTTCAGTCATTTTTTTCACGCTCGGACTCTTTCAGCAGACTCTTTGCACTTGGAAAATGCTGTATTAACCCTCTTTGCTCATTAAATTTTAGCATAGCATATCTTTCACCTCTTCTCAAAATCATTGCCACCCACTTTGCGTATTTTAGTGGCTGTAGCCTTGATCTCCCCCTAGAGTTTTCTGTTTCCAAATTTTCTTTTGTGATGGAATTATCACAAAATAAAAGATACTTTGAGAATTTCCTTTCATTGTTGATTCAGCAACCTATGTTTCAATTAAAGTATATACGTTAATTGTTGCAAGGTTATATATGTTTGCACATTGAACGTTTCGCACGTTTTCGTTTGAACGTTTCGAACGTAATATATATAAGCTCGCCAAAATAAAACCCTTTGTACCTACCTTGATAATAACATAACGTTATTGATACCTTTCTTGGTGTAAAAAATGAGAGGATATGTAAAAAGTATCGTTAATTTTGTGATAATGTTATCAATACTACTTTTCAAAAAGGTATCGCGAGATGCGTGAAACTTGTTTTTCTTTTGTAAGTGCGTGGAACAATACGTGTTATAAACATAAAAATTTAGATGTACCATAATCACCCCTCTAATTGCTCATTTTTGGGAATAAGAAAATTCTAAAATATACAATTACGTGTTCTCATCGGATCATTAGCCTCAAATAGTTTCTTAAATAAGAATAAATATTTACTCGGTGATATTATTAAAGGTATAACAACTGAGGTTTGGCGATATTATAGCCATATAGATATTTATTGCATCCAACAATGGTACAAAAATATTGGCAACAACATGAATAGGGTTGCTTAGGTAACCTTAAAAGGTTATTACCTATTTAAAGATTACCTTCTAAAAGACACAAAAACACATTTCTCGCGAACAGAGTAAAACTAAAAATATACATTGGTCATAGAAATTAATGTTGAAACCCCGACTTTCAAACTGGTGAAGTCAACAATAACCTTGGAAGTGTTATATAAGGATATATAAAACAATCAACGCAATACAAAATTAATACAAGTACGGAAACCTTTTATACATTGATTTTCAAACGTGATAACCCTGACTACTAATAGTGAAGGGAACTGAAGTTGAGACTCGGAATCTTATTGTAAGCACTATCTGATTATGCCAACAAGTCCAGCACATGGACCCACCGCCGACGTCCACTCCCCTAATCTTCCGATTGTCCGCCACTTTCCTTCCAGATTCGAAACTTTTGTGCTTGTATATACCATTTACCGTATCGTTTTTGTTCCGCCACTAACCGACTTCACCCCATTTCCAGTTTAAATTATGATCTCTTGTCTCGCCAACAGCTCTAACTAAGCTATATAACTTTATTCGTGGTTCCAAACAAAAGAGTGTGTAAAATGACCCTGAGTTACTATTTCCCACGCGTTATTGTTGAAGTAAACTCTTTTCGATCCCTGCTTATTTAAGATTCATCACGGGCTGTCGATGAAAAGGAAGGAAGTCAAATGAAGAGTATGGGAAGGGATCAATCGGTTCGGTCCCAAAGGAACGCTGAATATTGCTGCAACGTGTTCCATTGACCCTCTACGCCTCGTTTACGCTTCCACTGAAGCGAAATATTTACATCTGTTCTGTTTACAGCGGAGTCTTTCCACACTTTACTAACAGGTCATCATACTTTTTACGCAATTTGTTCTTTGAGGCCTCAACGAGCGGTGAAAGGGGATTGTGCCTTTCGCATTTAGCCTCGCTGCTCTCTAAAAAGTGAGCAGCGAGGCTAAATGGCTTCTTTTGCTTTTGTTAATAGCGGCAGTGAGTGCTGACTGCCAAGGGACTCGTATTTACATTTCGGCTCCGTTATATCATTTGCTAGGCAATCCATCTTCCTGTCCTTCGCGCGCATTTCCACCTTTCCTCATTTTAAGGTACGCTAATCTTGTTGAGGCTTCTACGGAGGAGTTATTTACGCTCAAGCGCCCTCAACAAATAACCTCGGTGATTGAGAAGCAGTAACGACGAATGTAAATACAGAAATTTTCTATTTTCACGAGCCAAAGTATTTTTAACTTATTCTATTTTTAAGTTCTGTTTTTATTATTTTGTTTGTTTTATTCTTCGTTGAGTCAGTTTCTGTAGAATATTTATTCTTGCTTGCTGAAAAAAACGCAATTTTTGATGCGCATCTTTAGGGTTAAGTCAATTGACCAAACTTATTTCTCCAAATCCGTGGCTAGAGCCATATGAAGGCCCTCTGATGAAAAGTAAATGAGAGGTTACATTGCCTCACACTCATTATGCCACTTCTAGTAAAGAATTTGGCTTTCTGAACAAAAAGATTTTATTCACTAAAATGAACATAACGCTTAGAAAAGCCGCACACTTCATCGTAAACAGTTACGGGTAAATTTTATGTAGGAAGACTAACTGAGGAGCCCCTTGAAATTTAAAGGCTACAGGTGTGGCTAAGATAGAAAAGTTTAAACAACGCGAATTCAGTGAGTGATATTTCTTTTCGTAACGTCCCCCTTACCGTTCATACGATTCGTATTCCCTATTTCATATCTATTTCATGTATGGTGTCCTCACACCCCCTGCCAGACTCCCCCGTAACAACTCACGTAGAATTATGTAGATGTAGACGCGCGTATATTATAATGCTTATCACAATACCAAATCCACTTTAACTAGACCTGGCGCTATTTTATGTGGATAAACTCTGAAACGACTATTTGTCAACAAGTTTTTTTTAACCACCCAGCTAAGTTCTCGAATGGGATGAGATATCGCGGCAGGGTGGGAGTCCGCACTTGATTGGTTTATAAAGATTCGAGGAAATGCATTTTCAAAAGGACCCGCGTACGACCTTGCCTCCTCGGTGGTTATTATCATTTGTCAGAAAGTGACGTGGCCCAAACGAACTGTCCTTGCGATCCCGGCGGTGATCTCATCCCAACGGATTGACAGACTGCTGAGCCATTCAAGGATGCAAATCAAAGGAGCTTCATGTAAACTTAACTCCTGTTCTATGAAAGGACCCCTTTATTGACTTGGCCGTGCTATTGCCAGTGAAAACAAGAGTTCTCATCCGAGTCGTCCTCCGGGGGCGGCGACCATAGCGAGGTCCCTAGGGGAGTCGCCTCGGGCCCCGAGCCAACATCGTTCGCCGTGGCGACCTCCAAACTGGGCGAGAGGCACTGCCACGCGACGATAATAATACACGGGTGGAGGGGTTCTAAGTCTCCTTCCGAGAATCCACCAAGGCCCGAGGGGCTACGCCCTCCCCCCTTTCCCCAGGGCCCGATTGGGTGGTTAAGGATAGGTTAAAGTGGCTCTAGCGGTAATCATGGGTCATTGAGGTCACATTTTTTTAATTAAAATAACAGTCGAAAAAATTTTTTGGATCAGATTTCAATCGAGTGAATCTGACTGTGCTTTGGAACGCTCCTCACGAACAGCAATGGGACGGATACTTGAATAATTGCATCATTTTCTTGTTTACGGCGAGTCATGAATAGAGTTTTCGGTACCGTAATGCGTAATTAGTCGGAAAAGTACAACTTTGTAATATTTCTCACGAATTTCATTTAGTTCTAATCGCTTTCAACACATGCGCGTCATTTTCAAGTGAAATTATGACTGTATAGATATGGACTTAGGGCAGCCTCAAACAGTGCACCAAAGTGAGGAATAGTGAATCGGGGGAAGGGGTTCAATCGCGTACTGTTTAACGATTCATTGGCGATTGGAGGGAAGGTGACGGTAATGAGGGTTTGAGTCCGGTTTTGAAGGGGAGAATGCATGGAGGGGGTAAAGTTAGTTGTGTGAAATTGCTTATGTAAAAATTGAGGCCAGGGTACAACTTTAAAGTCCGACAAGTTATTTAAAAGTATAACATTGGGTGAATCCTGTCGTTTGAAAATATCAAGTTTTTCATAAAAATCTTCTAAAAAAATTATTGTGACGAAAATTACCTTTTTTTTAAATAAATCAGTAATAAATCGTCCAAATTAATGGATAATTTCATGATTTTATAGTTTTTGAACAAGAAAAATGGTCCAGCGCCAGTAACGGTACATACAATATATCTAATAGACTTCTCTTGCAAAATAAAGTACTTGTATTAAATCCTGCTACGATGAAAACTGCAACCTTTGGGAGTTGTTCCAATAGCACAAAGTTATGATACATGTCATATACATACTTAAGATAATTAGTGTAATTGGTTTCCGACTTCCTGCTTTGAACTTGAAAGTGAAAAATCTTATGAAATTTTTTTAACTATTCCATAAAATGTAATAATTGCATGAAAATTTGACTAAATTTTCATTAATGAAAACTCTGTGTACAGGAATTCTTTGTTTACCGAGAAATTATCGGAATGACGCATAGTTATCCTTGGGCTCAACAGGGAATCTTTGTCTGAAGTTCACTGCACACGTGCCAATGAAGACATCTTCGCATGGTCGCAATCGTTTCAGGGTCCATTTCGCCTTTTCTAGAGCTTCGGCCTTCTTTATTTGAATGGCCGTTATTATTCTAATTAATTTCTATGTAAGTTTGATGTTCTTTATTTCATAGAATTTTGTACAAAGAAATAGCCTCTAAAAATCTTATTTCTGCTACGAACTGGAACCTATCGTTTTTGCATTCTCTTGATCAAAATAATATGCATTAGTTACCTTTATAAGAGTAAGTGCACCCTTTTCATGATCATATCCAAAATTCATTTATTTTGGGCTAAGCGAATGTTTTTACAGGATAAAAATACATTCCCAGTCGATATTTACCTGTATGACCGAAATACATTCAAAGGAGTCGAATCTTTAATTCAAATTACTTTTCAACTGAGCTCCTCTTGAATTCCCTCATGTTGCATTCGATTTCGTTTACAAACCTTATGAAAACATTTCAAAAGGCAAATTCAATTTGTCAACCTTCACGAGATATAACAAAAAAGTAGGCTATATTTTTCTGGGACTCCAATAGGCCCGCTTCCATGGTATGGAAAAATTTGATCTAGCGATCTAGCAAACTAAACCTGTCGGTAAAAAAATATGAATGGGTGCCCATGACAACGAAAATTAAGCGTGAGCCGAGCGAAGTCCAACAAAAAGCTATTCACATCGAGATATAGTTAAATCTACATTTCCATGAGCTTACTTTGGAATCATGTTGCTCTTGAATCTGGAAACGAATGGTTTCTTAAATAAGAGTGAAATTGTGCAATGTATCGCCTTTGAATAAGTGTGAACGTCTGAATATTAGTTTGAAATTTCTTAGATCATGACAACTCATATTGAAGAGAAAGAGGCAATGCATAGACCCCCATTCCTGTGAATGGATGGATAGGGGCCAATTACCATACACCAGAACAGGGAGTAGAAAAAGGGGTGGGGTCTCATAGGGGAAGGAAATGGTGAGGGCTGTTCCGCAGTGATGCAGCGGTGCTGGATGGCAGCCTTTGGGGTTGGCTTAAACTGCGCAGGACCATATCTTAGAAACAACGAAAGATACATGAATGCCGACAAAGTTTCCGTCCTTAGTGCCTTTACTATTGCAGTTTACATTGGCAGAGAGTTTTTGCAGCCCGAAAAACGGATATGTAGTCTCCAAATATTTAGGTCCCTTGGGGCACGGGTTCCCGAGAACTATGAGTGATGAAGCTTTAAAACGTTGATTAGCACTCCACTACAATTATTTTTAGAGGTGGGAAACATTTCCTTTCTCAATTCTGAAAAATAAGTGCCACGGTAATGGACATGCTAAATAATTAGGGAAAATATGGCATGTTACCTCTTTTTAGGCTTTTAAATTTTGATCGACTTACCTCAGATGATGAGCGCCTTTATAATGGGTGGGTATGACAAGCGTTAGAGCAAATATAGTATGATCAATATCCGTATTTTAACTCTATTTTGCAGTTATATTTCCACTGTTTTCATTCCGCAGTTATATTTCCACTGATATTCAACCATTGAGTGTAGAAGGTGAATCCTGTTTCAATGCATAGCAGTCATATTCAGGTGCGAAGTTCATTAAAATGGTTGTTCGTTGGGAAAAGTGAATAAATATAACAGCCTTTAGATCGTAGAATGACCCTTATGTGTTTAAACTATGTACTTGTATATACCTTGAACCAACAATAATTTAATGTCAGTGGAAAGATACAACATTTTTTCTCTCTCATTTCGAGGTCGTTGTGGATCAGGCATGTAATTAAAATGTTGGCACTATTTTCATTCCGAATACATGATTCCAGCGCATACATTAGTTCTTTAACAGTTTATTTCAGCACTCAAGAATTGTTGTTTTTTGAACCTTCCCGCAGCCATCCAGTCTCGTCACCATTGAAGCATTTTTTATATGCGTCTACAGAGCTCATCTTATTTACAGAGAATTCTTATTTCTCCTAAAATTTCACTCCTCCTCTACATATGTGGGTGTTTTCCTGCTGTGAGGTTTTTTTTGCAAAGGATACCTTTAAGGAAAGGAGCTTATACCGAGGCAGTTGATCAGTTGATTAGAATTCGTAACAATTACTTTTTCCGAGATGAGGTTGTTAGCCTCATGCTCAACCCCCAAACTGGAGGACCGGGTATTTGTTCTCGAAGAGCCTTCTTCTAGATGAGTTGCTTTCGCCACAGCTAGAGAGTCTCATCTATCCTTCTTTGGTTCATCTTAGTCTGGTCTTTTGACTTCGACCTTACCGGCATGGGTGGCCCTGCCAAGAGTAAACTCCCGCCGGCATCGCTCTCAGTATCACTAACACTCGCAAACCCTCCCACCACGACAAGGTGTGAACCATGGGAAGAGAAACCAGAAGGAAGAAGAAGTAGAGAAAGACCCAGGAAAAGATGGGTGGAAGAAGTAGAAGAGGATTTGACGAAGCTGGGGGTCCGGAGGTGGAGAAAAGTAGCGGAGGACAAAGATGAATGGCAGGAAGTTGTGAAGAAGGCCAGGGCCCTATTATATGGGCTGTAGCGCCGATGATGATGATGATAATTAGCTTATACTTCCGTACATGCTTCCCACAAAAGTTTATATCTCTCGATATTCTTAGTACATGCTAGTTAATTCATTTTTAACCGTCGATGATAATTATTTCTTACATTTTGTTTAATTTGTCATTTGAAAAATACTCGTTAGTTACAAAGGTTTTTTAATTATTTAATGAATGAATCTGACGAGGGGAAATATGGAAGAAGGGATTGGCTTTGTCTCAATCTCGCCCTAATAAAAATCTTATTATTGTTTGAACCAAAATACCTCATTCCATATGCAAGCAAGTTTTTATTCGTGCTTTTGACCGAGAAATGTGCCGATTAGGTCCACGTTGTGCAGGGAGGAGGCTTTTGAAGTCGCCGCACGCGTGGCGTTCCGGGTTGAATCGTCAGTCGGTCAAGATCGAGGTCCATTCCTGCCGGGGCGGCGCTCAGGAGAGGGGAGGGGTGGATCCCAGGGCCAAGGCCGCGCAGATTGCACGCTTGTATGTGCGTGTGTGGGTAATGCAAGATAAGTGTGAATATCGGCCGAAATGGATCGCGAAAAACAAGTCGTTTAGATTTTAAGCGCGGGAAAAGAATGAGGCATTTAAAAGAAATGGATCAATGGGAATCCCGCTTGAAAGATAACCAGAGAGACTGGACGGGGAGTGAAAAACACTTTAAGATCCCTCTTCGATTAGAAATACGATATTTCGCTGCGAGTTGCCTTGAATAATGCCAATTTACCATTAACCTTTAGTTAAAGATGACCTTTCAATCTCCGGACTAATTTAGAATCTCTTATCAGTTCCGTTCGAAGATCGGTCGTATGTATTCTTGGAACAAGTACGTTCCCCTATTTCAGTAAGAGGGTCAGAAAGGATTTCACTCGCAAACTAAATTCCAAGCTGCTGCACAAGAGCAGAGGAGACACACTATGAAGAAAATTTAGTTTGCAAAATTCTCTTTTAAAAACAATCAATACGTCTGGGCCGTAATGCGAACGTATTAGTACGTCTCCATGAAATCGGACGCCAGTTAGCGTAAGTGATTGTCGTAGTTAGCGTGAATTCGGCTGTTCTGGGTTAGAAACTGTGCAGGCGAATGACTTTCGTCATTATTCCTTAGTTGTAGTAATTTTTCACGTGATATTTTTTCAAAGGATTTTACCGGTTAAGAAAAACTTTCCTCCGAGTCTTACATAGTCCTTCGAAATCCAATTTAAGTGAACTGCAATCTAAAACGTATTTCATGCAGCGTATTTATACTTTCTTATTTCTGGAAAATATATTGAAAAAAAATTAGATAAAAGTCATGAGGTAAGCAACTACAAATGAGGAAGTTGGAAGTGAAGGAAAGAAAGAACGATTTAGAAATATTTGAAAGAGACAACTGAAGTAAGTGCAGATAGCAGTGAAGAGTGAAGTGAAATTTGAGGAGTTAGTCGAGGTATGAAAATAGAAGACAATGAGAAGAGGAAGATGAAGGTTTTGGAAGGCAAGAAGAGAGGATAAAGATATGGATGTCTCAAGAGAGACTTCGTATACAACAAACCAAGTACTGCGATAAAGGGAGGCCAAGGGTGATCCGAAGATTGCTCAAGGTGCGAATGTTTGGCATGGGCTGTTGAAAGATTTACCTCTTGGATATGTGGGAATGATTGAAAATTGATAACATGATGGTCTCACTTGGTATCTATGCTGCTTGTACTTTTTATGTATTGTTCAATTATAATTGCCAAATTTCACTAAATGCCAAATTCACTTACATCTCGAAACTCGATCGACTCAAGAGCGATTGATTAGTCCGGAGGTAAACGATCGCAGTGGCTTTTTTTTTAAACGAATTAGGTTAAGGTCATTTAAATTATCAGTATTGATTTCATTCATTCATCGTCTTTTATGTCCTCTGATTTTGAAATATTTTCCTGGTCCTCGACGAGTTTTCCTGGAAGAAAGTGAATTTATGCCGACAAACGGTAATCCTTGAGGTCCGCATTCCCATTGTTCTTTATCTTAATAATCCTGGGATCTCCTTTATCGAATATACCTCGTAAATGAGTCAGTTCGCTCCATCGACGGGCATTATTAATCTTTTCCTGATATCCTACCGGTGTAGCACGTATACCATCCTTGTTATTGTCAAAAAATGGTTTCTTTACCATGGGAACCACGAAACTTTGAAAATGCTATATATTTTTAAGAGTATGGACGCCGTGTCAATTTAGGAGAGAGTTTTAACAAAAGTCTATATACGATCTCACGCGTATTAAAATTTTCCATATCATGCTTTCCTACTAGAGGTTCCAATTTCACCAATAGACATTTTTCCGTCCTAAATAATTAAGTTCTCAAAGTTCAATAGAAAAATATTTTACATAAGAATGTATTTGTTTCCTCTTCATGTTTTTTTTAACAACATTGGACCATGAATTAATGGAATCTGTCACAACCCTGAATAAATATACACATGAATCATGATAGAACATTCAAAAAACAATAAAGGTACTAGTGACCCGAGTTCTCGGATTTCCTTCCGGATGAAGCCCCTGTCCTCATATTAGTTCCCCAAGGTATTACAGAGCCTTCAGAATCGCACTATTTCGCGTTCATTGACATAGATGTTTTATCGGTTGTGTATTTGTTTACCACTACAATGTTTATTTTTAAGAATGTCTTACTATTATTTGCCCGGTTTTCACTATGAATTGTTTCTACATATTTTATGACTTCATCATTATAGTATACAAACTATATAGTATAAATGACTTCATCACTATATAAAAGGTAATACCAAAATTATTTAAATAATTTCATTTTTTAAGAAATAAGTTTCTTAAGCCACCTTCTCTGAGTATTCCAGATTGCCAACACTGCAGTCCTTTACGCCCAATTTTCAATTAGTTCTATATATATATATATATATATATATATATATATATATATATATATATATATATATATATATATATATATATATATATATATATATAAATGCACTTATGATCACTTAAGTGACGAATATATAAAAGTTTGCCAGAGGAAGGCAGACGACAAACACAGAAAACAAAAAAATGATGAACACACTTACAAAGTTTCTTGATATTTCGGTGCCACTAGCACCTTGGTCGCAAGAGCGAAGACTGAGAAGGAAGGGAGGACTGAGGTGGTAGGAAGGGAGGACTGAGGCGGAAGGAAGGGAGGGAGGGGAGGGACAGGGGAAGGGGAGGAGGGGGAGGGAGAGGAAAGGTGGGGGCGGGAGGCGGGAAGTGGAAGAAATTCGAAAGGAAGAAGTAGTATGGGCAGAGGTGATAGAAGAAGTTAGTGGGATTTATTGAGTCCTGGCGGAGAGAAAGCCTGGAATAAGTAAATGCAAGAGGACTCAAGACCTTTGATTTGGAGTGGGGAGGAGGAAGGGGGAAGGGAGGCGAGAATGCCAACCTTAAAAATATTATTAAAGGTGGAGTTGTGGGAAGAAACATGGGTGGCAACAGGGAGGGAAACAGAAATAGAAGGTGGTTCATTACAACTGGAGCGGTGGCCATTCATGCGGATGTTAAGGGGAGTGGTCGTCAAACCGATGTAAAAACTAGGGCATAATTGGCAAAGAAGGATATAGACAACATTATGGGAAACGCAGGAGAGTGAGGGGACGGAAGGAAGATGAGCGGAAAGGAATTTATCAGGCAGAGGCTGGGTGAGAAGGATGCCACAAGTTTTGCAACGTGGGCGATTGCACGGCGTCGGAAGGGACTTAGTAGGTCGGGAGATTGATTTGGAAAGAGGTTTAGTGATTTTAAAGAGGGTGGAGAGGTTGGGAGGGCGTCTAAAGGTGAGAGAAGGACAGCGGGGGAAAATTTTGGAAGTGGTAAGGTTGTCAGAGAGGATGGGGTAGAGATTTTTGATTAAGCGACGGATGGAGTGAACTCCAGGGAAATAGGTGGTACAGAGGGAGATTTGATCATGAGGAAACTTATTAAGAGAGAGAGATTTAGAAGAAGAGGGTCGCTGTAGGATTTTTTTCTGAAGAAGACGCTCAGGGTAGCCTCTGCGAAGGAGGGATTGGTGGAGATTAGAGAGAAAAAGGTCAAGGGATTCGGGATTGTTGCATATTCGGTGACCACGGATAGAGAGGGAAAAGGGGAGGGAACGTTTAGTATGAGAGGGGTGGCAGCTGTTGAAATGGAGATATTGTTGCTTGTTGGTGGGCTTGATATGGACAGAAGTGTGGAATTTAAGGTTACTGAGGGAGATATCTACATCCAGAAAGGTAATTTTAGAGGCAGAGATGTTAGAGGTGAAGGAGACAGAGGAGGAGGAGTTTAGGGAGGAGATGAAAGAGTTAAGGGAATCAAGGCCATGTGGCCACAGAAGAAAAATATCGTCAATGTAACGAAGCCAGAGAAGAGGTTTAGGAGAGCAGGACGAGAGAAAAGATTGCTCAAAAGCACCCAAGAAGAGGTTAGCATAGGAGGGGCTGAAACGACTACCCATGGCACAACCTTTAGTTTGGATGTAGAATTTGTTATTGAAGGAGAAATCATTATTAGTAAGTATAAAGTTGGAAAGGTCAAGGAGAAAATCTGAACTAGGGGCGTGAGGAACAGGCCGCTGGTCAAGAAAAAGACGAATGGCGGAAAGGACATGCTTCCTGCGTAACTTGTTTCTATACGCGCTTATACAGTTGGAAAATACATCTATATAATTAGTTTCTGTGGCTTTAATAGCATATAAATATTTTAATGCGTGTCGGGAAAGTTGATCTTTAGAAATACTTTGCAAGTTTTTCCTATTGTATTGACAGTCGATGTTTAGTTAACTTTATCATGATACATTTTTGTACATGTTAGTGAGAATTCCCCCCTGCCACACACTCTTGAAGTGACTTGCAGTGTCGTGCAGATGTAGATGCCCACTTACTATGCACCTCTATTTTTTCGAATGTCCGGTTCATTAGTGACCCCATTCCCTACCGTCGACCAACTCCCGAAATACCCTTATCAATTAATCCTATCATAAACCTTCGTCCCGCCCCGAGCTGGGAGAAAGACGGATAAGGGAGGAATTAGTAGAAGGCAAAAGGAGAAATATTGCGTATTGCCGGTGAAAATACATTTATGTGTTTCCCTTAGTGATTCCATACGCATTGATTTTGATAGATGTAGTTTACGCTGGTGGATCCAGTTAAAATTCTCTCGTATGAGGGCGACGAAACCACATTTCTGATCAAACATATCTCCGCACGAGTTTTCTCATTACAGTGCATTGAATTCGACAATTTTGGAGGCAAATATTTTTATTATTATTGATTATGGTAAATCGGTCTTTTATATGAATACCAAGTCTTCGTTGTTCTTGTTACTGTTATTCTGGATGAAGTGGACTTTTCAAAGAAAACTTGGTGGTCGGAGGTATTAGTGCAATTCGGTAGCAAGGGGTGGTAGTAATAGCCCCCAATATATTTTGAAAAGAAGAAAAATTTCGACATGTAAAAAGTAGATAATACTAGCAGTAATTCTGTGGTCGCAAACTCCTTTCAAAAGGCTTTAAAACCTACCAAATGTGTTCCTAGGCCCCCGGGAATCTCTACCACTAATAAAAACGATCAAATTACGCCCATGCCCGAAAGGGTAAAGGATAATCCTCCAGAAATTTTGAGGAGGCGACTAAGGCGATAACCACCGAAAGATGCAATGTAGATTGCATTGATTTGTGAAGGAGCTAATGCGCTTAACAAGGGAAATTTTAAAAAGCACAGAGGATTGGTAAGGCTTTTCCCAAGGGTACAAAATTTGTTGGAGGAGACTGAGCGTTAAAATAATTGAGTAAAGTTAAAATTGAAACCAATCAATTAGTTTCCAACAAAAAATGGAGTACCATCTTCAATTCTCTTCGAAGGGGCGAAGATGATACAATTTTCACACCTCTTTTCGAGCTTATTGCGGTTGCATTGCTAATACTCAAAACGTGAAACAATTAGCTGTTTAATTCAGTTTCCTCCGGAAAAATTTCATTAAAAAAATATAGGTGAGAATAGGAGACCTAAAATGCCTCTAAAATTGTACCGGTTTCTCCCCGATTTACGGTATCTTTAGGAAAAATGAAAGAAGTACATCATGCCGAATTGGATTTTTGAAAATTTAATACTATTTTTTTGCTCGAACACTTTGAGCGCATGAGATAAATTCCGTAATAATTCGATTTCACACGCATTGGTTTTCTTTCTAAACGGAAGATTAAATTATTAACATCATAGCTAACAAATACCAAGGTTATCTTTCTGAGTTCCGTATTCTAAAATAAGAAACTTTCAGTTCAATTTTGTCTAAATTTGGAATACTTCTGGTAATAACACGCTTGATTAAGGAAGAAAATATGAAATTTAATTCTAATATAATTTCAAATACTTCTTCCATTGTGATTTTAAACACAAAAATAAAATCACTTAAGTGAAATATGGCCTATTTATTTTCGACTTACTAAAAAAATATCAAAATGTGTTCCCAATGACTCACAGTTCCCGCTCCAACCACCTTAAGCCTCCCAAGACGCAATCTATCGTCCCACTCCGACGAGTGGTCGTTGTGAAACCACCTCGGGCACTGATGGAGATGAGGCAGGACGAGAATGAACGAGTCCCTCATGGTAGTCTGAGCGACATAGTCCCCTAATCATAATAGAGACCATATTTAAACTATACGTTTTAATCTCACCAGCTGTAGGACACATCAATTAAATATTGAGTTGTTAATGTTGCAATAATATTGTTTTATATGACAGAAATAGTAAGTAATCAAATGAAAATATCTCAATAGTTCTTTAACTTAACTCATTTTTCCGCGCGGTGCGTTTGAAACTCCTTCAAAACGGAAGGTTTTTTGTGATCCCGAAGAATTTACTGCGGTGACAATATGTATTACTAATTTTCAAAAATAGTTGAGAAAACATACAAACCACACGCTGTTAGTTTTTTACGACATCTAAGTGTTGAAAATTCCTCATTTTGTAAATAATGCCTCTCTGGTGTGCATACACGTACCATTTCCCATGTAAAATGAGGCTGTTTGTATTTTTTGGCAAATATCTCCGAAGATAATGTAGCAAGGGGTTGAACCTTTGGTATCATTAGAAGGGTGAGATATTTTTCTTTAAAATGAGATTAAATTCATTGATTTCTAGGTGAAATAATATTTCGCTCAAACTGCCTTAATGAAGACCGGCCCTATTCCGTCATCCTGCGTCACAAGAAGGATCGTGGTGAGGCTAAAAGGGTTCGCAGGAAACGCCTGAGTTTCGCAAAAGAGCGCCTGTCATGTTTCTCTTTATGTGTCGGCACATCATCTTCATCTTTGTAGTCTTCGTATTTCCTCTCCTTCTCATGTGCAAAGGCACGAGTGCCTCGCTCCACGTGGACTATTACGCGTGCATTTGCGTGCTCGTGGAAGCGGCGACCACGATTCAACTCTTGATCAAACGTGACACGAATCACGCCTCAGCCCGGGAATGACCGTGTCGCCATCGATAAATACGTCAAGTCGAACCTTCTTCTGAAGAGAAAGATAAGGAGGATTATCTAGTGGAATACACATATGCATAACGATCTCGAGAGTGAGCGGTGTGTGTATTTCTTATATTTAATTATATAGACCAAGAATTGAGCAATTCGGCAGTAGTTAGAACAGACTGAGGGTTTAAATAGGTGATATTAATGTCATCATATGAGATTTTTATGACAATCCAACTTACGAGTGATATTTTTCTCTTCACTGGATTATAGAATGCGCAATACGTTGGCTAGAAAGTGGCAGACGTAGGTAATGATTTTGGTTGTTGGCTTTTTTGTACTGTGTGTTAAGTTCGGGTCATTTGCAACTCACCGTATCAGTCAATCGGTGGAGCCAAAAATATTTTTTAAAGGTTACTTAATTATAACATTCGAAATTAGAATATAATTGATAATTATACTCTTATTTGACACATAAAAAGTTCTTTTAAAATACTAAACGTCAGCTTAGGTTATTAGAATTTTCATCCAAAGTGATTTCTAGGTTATCTCTAATGCCTAGCCTCTGATGCATACTAATTATCAACAGTGCTACCATAGCTGCTGGTCACAAATTTATCTATGAAAATAAAATCACTATGCATTCGTGTCGATGTTACTACTAATAGCTTAAACCCCTTCCAGCTGTACGAATCGAACGTAAACGCAGTTACAGAATCGTTTTTTCTTGTAAATTTATTGGATAATGATTTAATGCCAATGTTTGACATCAGGTGCAGGTATTAAGGGCATTGTGAGAAACTAAGGCTATTATTTCAATTAGAAAAAAGCTTTAAAAAATTAAAATTTTCCCACATTTCCCTTCAGCTGATATAGTGAATTTCCTTGGACATGTGTCTGAGTGATGACCTGCGATAGGCGTGTGCCATGATGTTAACTTACATAATTATTGATAACACACAGATATTAGGGGATATCTTGAAAAATTTGGACGAATATGCTTTCACTGGTGCGAGGATATCAGACACTCCGCATTGGCTTCGCAGCATATACTTGGATTTGAAAATAATTACCTTTAAGGGTCTGTAATCGAAGAAAGGTCATGTTCAAAATTTTCAGTCACTAATACTCTCTATGAGGGGAAATGTCACCGGCGGTTTCTCTCGCTAAACTTAAATTAGCTGGTGAAAAATTCAATCGATTTTACGATCGCATGTTTCACTGTTTTATGACATGTGATTGTCATTATGCCATAAGAAATGCCATAAGAAAAGAAGAACTGGAGGAAAGAGGAGAGAGATGAAGAGTACGAGAGCTGTTGCGACATGTCCTTTCCGTGCTTCATAAGAATGCATGTTGTCTCTTGAGAGTTATGAATGGGTGTCACCTGGCATTTAGGTATGCTGCTCTTAAGAGTACAAAAAGGAACTGTTGGATGAATTCCAAATGTACTGTGAAGTGCCGATGATGCGAGTCAAAAACTGATGCAATGCGGTAAATCACAAGAGCAGGAAATTACCACCGGGAGGAGCTCCATATTCTTGCAAAATGAATTTTTCTTCAATAATACCCATCCTTCTTCCGTAAAGCCACCCCTTTAAAGATTCAGTTTATGTATAGCTAACAAAGTTTTACTTTTGGTACCAGTATGGCATAACTTGCCATTTGGAAAAGACAATAATTTCTAAATTCTGGGTCAAACATTTAGTCTAAATATTCATTTAAAGTTTGAAAACAAGGCCTATTGTTTATGCAAAATGTATTCGAAATATAACTACAGAGTGGTAAATATGGGTTTTTTTGGAGTTATTACATAGAGAAAACCGCTGGTGCATTGTACTGTTCATATTACTGGTATTTTTTCTCATTTGATGGCTAAATTAATACTTGTTCAAACCTGTTCAATGAAAAGTCCATTTTTTTATAGTCTAGAATTCTGAAGTTCACACCAATAAAAAAAGTAAAATTTTTTCGAGTTCCTTTTGCTTCCTCACGAAGATCACACCTTTTCCATAGAAACACTAATGGAGAGTATCAGCTGTAATTAATGACTCGGAACAAGTACGTCAGCAAAACCTTTTAAAAGAGTCTGACATGTAGAAGTAACAGATTGTGCTATGTTAAATAATACTAAAATAATGCTAAAATGCTAATTTTAAATAAAATAAATTTTAAATAAAAAAAAGTTAAATAATGCTAAAAAAGTAGTTACCCAAAATAAATGGCTAAATCCATGGATTTCGTTTTGTCTATTGTACGATAATTTTTTATGAGGCATTTTTTCTTTTCACATGAGAAAATGATTGAGGCATGAGGTAATTCATGAAGTAAATTGAACATTATTACCACATTATCATCAAAGGGGAAAAATATGTTAACCTAGAAAAGCTATGATGTATGCACGCTACGAAATAAGTCCTCTAACGTAAAAAGGTGTCAGTTTCATTATTCTCGTGTCAGTTCTAACTTTTTTCTGTGATTTATGTTTACTAATAGCACTAACAATTAGTCTATTTTTATTAAGTTACCGAGATATTAGCGGTTTCAGGCCATAAATAGTAGAATTTATTCGAAATAAACCGATAGTCTTTCGCTCTTTCTCATGCTAGTAAATATATTACAAAGGGTTTCGAATTATCTAATTCTTCTTCTGGTGCGGGCTAGCGGCTAGCCTGCATCTGACGGTGGCGTACTTAAATCGAAACGCGTAGCGATAAAACTATTTTTGGGGACAATTATTACTAAAGGACAAAAATCTACAACACAAAATTAATAAAAAGTAAAAGGTACGTATTTACTACATTTCTGCTCTTAAGATCGATATCCGATCACAAAATTCCCTATGAAAGTCAATATGATGCTAAATTAACCACTGCTGGTGAACTAGGCCTTTTTGAAAAAGAAATAATTAGACATCTTTGTTGAATTGGGGGAAATTCCCCACCTTTATGATTGCATATTTTTAATTGTTTTGCAAAAACATAATTTCTTCGAGCTTATTAATCTAAAATAAAATCGTCGTTAATTTCCTTGTACGTAAGTTAGAACAGACGTTATTCACTGTGCAGCGTCCATCTTTGAACTCATTCACAAACTCAAAGTACTCTTCTTATTTCTTCGGAGCTCTCGAGGGAATTGATTTTGATTGGTGGAGGAACATACGGTGTCTGCGGTCGAGGGGCATGTGGTGCCTGCTTCTCACGCCAAAGGCACAATGGAGATATTGTACGATTTCAATTCTCGGTTGCTATAAGATAAATTTCAAAATGTTGGATGCTATCAACTCTGTAGCCTGATGCAAACTTTGACACATGACTATAGCCAAAGCCACACTGGCATCCATTCAGATCACAGGTGCAATTTAATATGTTGGGCAATGGTTTCGATCCTTTTCAATGCAACACAGTGTGGGTGAAAATTGCGTGACCCTCATCATATAGATCAGAGGTCCCCAAACTTTTTTGCACAGTTGGCCGGTCAACTGACAAAATGACGAGTGCGGGCCGCTTAGTCATTATGTACAAGCAGATTCGAGTGCCAAGTACGTTTTATCAAGCAAATTCAAGTACCGTCAGTGGGCCTGATAAATTGGCGTCGCGGAACGGATCCGGCCCGCGAGCCGTAGTTTGGTGACTCCTGATATAGATGATTACCCTGGCTTGCCCTACCCATTGAACGAGACTTCCCCACAAGTATCCCGTCGTCCCATTGTGCGTGCACGTATATATGTACAGGCGGCGGCCCTGCCCCTGACGATTGCCCTTGGGTTCACATAATGGCGAGGTTGTGCATGTTCAGGAAAGGGGGTTGGGCGTGTTAGGTGGCGCCGCCTGGGGTGGGTTCAGGCGCAGCCGCACATCCGCAGACACCACCGCCCTGGACCACACCCAACCATTGTTGGCTGGAGAGGGGAAGTGGGGAACGAGTTTTAAAGGGGCAGACGCTCAGGCGTGGGAGAATGCTTGCTGTGCTTCGGCGCACCGACGCGACGGTTGGTGGCGCCGCCGGTCGCCGTCCATCACAATCGAAGAAAATGAAAAAATCTTTCGTCCTTGGGGACCGTCTTCCGCTGAAACGATTCCTCCATGTCATCGAGAAGATACCAGTATATTCATATTTTGTCCTGCAATTGTAAAACGAGTCATCTGTTTGTTATGGAGAATAAAATCACAACTTTCCTTGCTACGTTTACGTAAATTGAATCTGAAATTACGTATTGTTAAATAGTGTATTGAGTGGATAAAACCATATATATTATATAAAAAATCATGATATGATAAAAGATAGCCTCGGCTCATCATTAACATTTAAGAATTACTGCTATTATTAAAGTCTTCGTGCGTGAATTCAACGACAATTGAGATGCCATCGACCCACAAGGCTAGAGGAAGAAGAAAATCAAATGTGCATTCATTAGCTCTCCTGCATTTTGGAAAATTAATT
The DNA here is from genome assembly GCA_963169105.1 of Ceriagrion tenellum. Lineage (NCBI taxonomy): Eukaryota > Metazoa > Arthropoda > Insecta > Odonata > Coenagrionidae > Ceriagrion > Ceriagrion tenellum. Next base: position 5,615,776 of record OY720633.1, read on the forward strand.
TCGTTTTTCAATCGCTAATGCAAGACACAAGTGAACGCGTTACTTTTAATCAATTTAAGCACATGTTGAAGCATGAACTTATTCTGAATCACAGAGTCGTGGTAAATCACCCATTAGAGTTCGAAGAATATTAGTTCCCACCCTCTTGCTAGAAAAAAATCATGTCATTAAATAATAACATAGAAGATTTCTCGGGTTTCACTCCGGGAGAAGTAGTATCCACAGCAGCATAACTTCGCATATGTAATCCGTCGGGTCAGCTCTAAGTCTTTCATGAGGAAATACTGCTAACATACCACACCTGAAGGCGAGAAACGGTCCACGATTGGGTTGCAGATAAAGGAATTTTATCAAAGTTGGGGAGTGAATAAACGGCCATGTAAAAGGGGAATCAGTGCTTCTTTTGAGAAGGAAGCTACTTTTCAGGGCTTTCTGGATATATTTTACAAGAATTAACTATCATACTACTCTAATGACGATTTGTGCTAACAATAGTTATAATTCCTCTATCAATAAGAAAACGACTTTACCCCATAGAAACTCAAGAAGATTATTAGCGTCTCGCGATGTGTCACGGTGAGGAGCTGATACAACAGTCAAATTTCGAGCAAAGGAACCCCCAGATAAGGGTGCAAACAAAATGTGAGCAAGGTTAGCACTCTAAATTTTGAAAATAAATTGTGCAACACTCACCAGCCTTGAATTAATCCGTTCTCTTTTTGCATATAATTTGAAAATATAACGACTTCTAGTTATTTGCTTGGATTGAAGGTGACTGTAATCGATTGATATGTGATATTCTAACCTACGATTTGAATGTCGAAGTTCGACTGTATATTCATTCGGTCAAATTGTAAGAGAAAGGAGTACCAAATCACCCAAAATGTAATCATGTAAATAACATTTGTGAATCGTAGGTCTGCAGGGACCGCAGAATGCAAGAAAGTGTGCAGTATCCGGATCAGTGAGCATGGATACTATACACTTAATGATGTGCCCAGCAGAATGAAATAAAAAAGGAGGTATTCAACTGAGAAAAGATAAGTAAAACAACTACGCTCGTTACCAACAACAGCAAGTTGTTCTTTCTATATACATATGAAAATGAACTTCAGAACAGGTTTTTTCACCATTGAGGAGCAAATAAAATCGAAGGAATGCCACAATTTTACTAAAATCTGAATGCCTTCTTAAGAAGCACAACTACATTGTCAGAGTTATCATTTATGCCAGAAACATATCGATTAAAAATGAATAACTTAAGGACGATAATTAATCTTTAACAATTTAAACGTTGAGAACGATATTTTCATAAACTAGCAATAAAACCCGTATCGATTGGAACACATATACATTTTAAATAACGGAAACGGCAAAAGATAGTATTTATAATTCATCACATTCGATGAGTAGGGAATAACGGTCTATTTTTAACTTTTGCATCCTTGTTCAGAGGATTGGTGAGTACTAGTGGTAGCTGGGGCAATGAATCTCGCGCATTTCTCCCACCGATTAAGGAAGTGGACTAATTCCGTGCTCCGCTGATTCATTTCACGGCGGTGGTTGTCGTGACAACCGCCAATGCACCGCATTGAGTGTTCTTTCAATGGATTCATTTCGAGAGGGAAAACTCTTAACCGACTCATTTTCCACTTTCCCGTCCGTGGCCGTATTTACTTTTCGTGACATTATATACATTTAGCGAGAAACGAGTCTGGGCATGTGCATTAGACTCTTCCCCGGACTAGCGCGCTCTAATCCACTTTTGTTTTCTCTCGGATGGCTGGACGGTAAACACAGTATTCAATAAAGACATTCTTGTCCTCCCTTCGCTCGTCACGTGATACGAGAGAGCAATTTCCCCGCAATTCCACCCCGAAGCCGCGTGACCAATCTATTTGGATTTCGTCTCGAAACAGGAGAGGGTGAGTGGGGGTGGAGGGGGTTGGTTTGAGGGGAGGGTAGGGGAAGGGTTTAAGAGGTTGAGGAGGAGAAAGGAAAGTGGGAGGGGAGCAAGGGGAAGGAAGACTTTCATGGCTACGAATCGTCTTGAAAATAGTTCGAGCGATATTTGTCCCTAGACATATCGAAGACCATATTCGAGTTTCATAATTATTATTTCTGAACAGCTAAGAGAAGAATAAAGGAAATATGAAAATATTTATGATGCAAAAATATAATTTGATATAACTGAAATTCTCAGCAATTAAATAAATAAATTCTAAATTAGACTTTAGCTTCAATTATGTTTTCTCGAATGTAGTTAATACGCCATCACAACCGAAGATTAATTTATGATTCTGTTAATACTGTTGCGGTGAGTGGTTGATTTAATTTTTATAATGGTAGAGAAAACATATACATTACTCATTCTTAAGTTTCTGACAATATATAGGCGTTATTAATTCCTCATTTATTAAGGTAAAGTCTCTCTGAAATGCTTACAAGTACCATTTCCCTTGAAATGCAGCATCTATATTTTTGGTAAATGTCTAGAAAAATGATTTCGTAAGTGGCTAATATTTTGGTACCCTTGGAAAGGAGAGACATTTTTCTTTAAAATAAGCCCAGATTTATTGATTTATATGTGAAATATTACCTCGCTTAAACAAGCTTATGTGAGCTAGGGTTCTTTCGAACAGCGGTAATGAATTTGACATGACAGAAAAATAAATAATGTGTTGTTTTGTTGGAAGGTTATTTAGAGAAGCGGCAGAAAATTGAAGTCATTACACAAATTAAGATGGGTGGTAGGTTTTCCCATAATGCAGGCTTTATTTGTGTTTTGGAGGAAACGCGGAGAGAAACCCGTCGTCGTCATTCGCCTACTAGACGCCAAGGGAAACGCTGTTAAACATCCCAACCAAAGGACGGTGTACTGCAGTGTGTTATCCTCCTAGGAATATAAATTGGAATTTAGAGCCCTCGATTTTAGAACCTCGTACTCTCTTTTCACATCTACCTGATTCTCCCAAGTAATGTTCCCAAGCAATGAGTTCGTGAAAGTTCAGTAGGATGAGAAGAAAAATAATATTAACAAAAAGGATAATGTGTTACAGCATGCTATTGATACCTCCTTCTCTGCAGCACACCGTTGAGGTGATTCGTAGGGCAGTATGTAGATGTAGTCATCAAAAATCAAATGCTAGAACAGGTATCATATTTCTAGTATTTTGGATGAGGGATAACATACGGAGCAGACAGAGCCATTCTGGTTTGCTCTTCCATACGATGCTCCCATCCCCTCTAACTCAAGCCAGGGATTATATTTTTTGACAGCATGACTAGGCCAATGCACTAATTGTCATTTAGCCTTATTTTCTTCATGCTGGCAGATCACAGCGCCCAAATTGATGTAACCACGGTAGTTTACGGCACATGCCCATACAGAGGTGACGGGCTTCGATGAAAAGAGCATATTTTACTATAAAATCATAAATAAAATGCAGAAACCTCTTTCCCTCATGAATCCCTACCCCTGGGAACATCTTCAACTTCCTCGTTGAACGAGCCTAGAAACTATTCCAATAAAGATTCTGGGCATTTCACAGACACGTTTGAGACATTCATACAAACTTTTCATTGCCTTGTCGCAAAAAATACAGCAATTCTTGTAATTATAAGCGTTATATTCTTTTATTGTACATAATTAAGATTTTTATACTGAAATTTTGTGACTAAGCAACCCATTAAAAAGGCAGTTTGTGCAGTTTTCCGAAAGAGTCGCGTATCATAAACGCCTCATCCTCATTCCTCCGGTCACTGAAATCCTTCTCTCTCCCTCTTGTTCACTAGTTATCTTCCGACCGGGCCCTGATATGCTGGGCGCCGCGACGACTTGGGCAGGCACGGTGACCCCAGACGGCGGCGCCCCGCCACCGCTTTCCGCACCAAACGGCCTCAGCTTATCGCCGCACGCGCGTGAATGCCGAGCTGAAACCCACGCGTGTCTCTGCCGAGGTTGGCACGTCTGCTCTCCAAGAGAGAGAATAACTGTTACCATATGCGGAGGGTTTCATCTGTGTGGCATGGCACAACTAGCATTTAAAATTTAAAACAATAGTATTTATCTATACACATTAATTTATACCGACCAAGGTGTCAACGGGTAACCATCAATTAAAATGTCGCCTCAATTCAACAAACAATGGTCTCTTTCGGTCTCAAAGTTTGCTCAATCTTCCCGTATGGGAACTATGTGGCCTTAAACGAAATAGTGAGAAATCGTTTTGAGAAATATATTATTATGCATAATTAAATTTTTTCACCTTTTTTGACGAATACGAGTGTCCTAAATCATGTTTTTCTTCATACCTCTGCCCCTAATTGTCGTAAGGTGTTTGTACATGCCACATTTTTATTCTGTCTTCATCAAATATCGCGATACTATTTGAAATCGATTCAATTTTGTTTCCTCTTGTGTCAATGTTTAAAGAAAATTTTAAATGATGTTTCTCAAATACTTCATATCAGATTTGGCTGATCTTTTTTCATGATCTGTACGTATTGGTCTAACTATCTTTGAAAAATATCCTTTGCAATTTATAAACGCGGCTATAGAAGTTTTTAAAATATTTGCATTTTCCTATAGGCGCGGCTAATCAGGTTCTGTCTAGGGGCTATCGTGTAGCATATATGTAATATGGACATATGTATACACGGATAGCTTCAGCTTATGGTATTAAGTGTTGTAAACTATGGGAAAATGCATTCCGGGGGTGGCGGCTTAAAGTCGAAAAGTCTCAAGAATATTTGTCTGTCCTGTTTCCGTGGTTTTGTGTTTTTCAAGCGTATCAGAATTATCAAACCTGTCATGTCTATTTGAGTAGATATTAGTCCACTTATGATTTTTTATCGACCAACGCACACACACCGACGCAAACATTAAATTTCGTATGTTCTGACAGTCAATTTCTTAAAGGATGAATAAAAAAATTACTGTTACTCAATGTAAGGCGTCACATTGTGCGATGTCGTCCCGTTTGATTCGCGAGGGCTGGGGGAGGGGCGGACACGCCAGTTTGGGTAGAGAATGGGAGGAAGGGTAAGTGTCCCTCCCCCTTCTTCCCCCTCCTCCTTCTCCCTTCAATTGCTTTTCGGCGTTCCCTGGCGACGACGGGCGCCAGATGCAGCGGCGGACCTCCGCAAAAGGGTGGAGGGACTCAACGTGGAAGGTCAAGGCCACTCGAGGAAAAGAAGGAAGCGCTTAACGGAGGAAAAGGGGAGGAGCGAAGGAAATTGAAATAAAGACAGAGCATCCTATAAATCATCGGAGATTCTTTTTTTTTTTTCAAGCCTAGAATCCGCTCGTTCATGGAATGACGTCAAAGTTGCATTCATCTAGTTTTCAATGATGATGTTAATACAATTGCTTCCAAATTGTTACAGAAGAGAAACATATCCTCACGAATTTAGGCAGTCTCTACAGTATACCTTTTGTGGTACTACCATGTTGAACTACTATTCACATTGAAATATTTTTACTGTTACAGAAATATACGCTGTGCAAATACAACAATTATGGCTCCATAAGCAATACTCGATCTTGACCGATCAGCAATATTGAGTAAAATAAAATGACAAAATTGTGTCGTTCATAGCACATGTACATACGCAACTACTTAAATATACATGCGCTAATACCTGGTACTCGTGTTGTAACCAAGGAACAGCCTTCAAATGACTCGTGTTGACAGGCGAAACTTACAGCCGAATTACAGTTTCTGTATCGTATATTTTACTCCTTTCTGCGCCAAAGGAAAGATTGTCAAACTTTCCCCTTGACAAAGTAAAATTTCTGTATCTTTCTATGTATTTCAAAGTTATAACGCTCTGGAACAGTGGCCATCCAACTTTCTAGGAGTACGCTGCGCTCGGGACTGAACACTCTTCTGTTATTATTGCCAGGTACTCAAATGGTCAAGGCACTGTTGGAATGAATGGCAGTTAATAAGTAAAAGTCCTCAGGTTTTCTACGTGTCCAGGGCCCAGTCTACTTATAGTTCTTTTTTCACCGCAGCACAACTTATACCCTTCTTCATTCCACTTAAAGGTTAGCTAAATATTCCTAAACTCTAAGAAGAACTGGGCACCCAAGCAGATCTGTAGACGCCACGCTTTTTCGTGCCGGGGTCGAACGGACGCTTGTTGAAGGGCGTTGGGCCCCATTGTGTGTTGGGTGAAATGCATTCCTTGCCAACCATGAGAGGAGAGATATGAAGAGCCGCTGTCTAGGTTACCTGGTACACTATCCGCTTGAGAAAATTTGTTTGTAAATTTCACGGGAAGGTCTTTGTATTTCAAAGTCACCTCCTATTCACAGAATATTCCGTATTCTTAGAGGGCTCATGAACCTATACAATCGGTACTTTAATGTTTATATTCATGGCTGAAGTTAGCATGTTAGGATTAGACAACATATAGAATTTTTAATTTCAATTTATGTTTCCATTGGCTCACTTGGGCTCAAAAATATCCCTAATGATTTTATTTTACTTATTTACTTATTTATCTTGACTATACCGAATACAGCACAATGTGCCAATTCACGCCGGGTGGATAACAGTAACAACGGACGAGACACAAACACCCATGTCCTGGGCACATAATATTCTACCCAGGCGGGATTCGAACCGAACGATTTCAGGTTTTATGCAAATTGAAATGAAGGCCGTGAAGATTGGAGCGATATTGCGTCAAAATGAGCGTGATAATCATCTTAATGGTGTTCAAACTTATGTTTAATAGCATAATGCGGTCAAAAGTAATAAAAAAGGCATATTAGAGAGGTGAGTAATATAAAATTCCTTTTCTAATAGAAAAGAAGATATTCACCATTTCATATTTTCTGCCTGATATTTAGAGATATAAGTTAAAAATATTTATAAATAAACTAAATAATAGTTTGTGCTTTACAGAATAACATTCATTCTAGAAGATATGTAGTATAATTTCATAATATTGTTGGATATTAAGATCCTCAAAAAGAACTTATACCGAGGGAGTTATCAGGAAAACACGCATAGGCAAGGAAGAAGGACAAGACAAGGAAGACGTTAGAAGGAGTGCCTAATGAATAATATAATGGCGTTTTTCCATGCGCAGTTTATGTTCAAACGAACTGTTTTGACGAAGGGCATTATGTATGCGACGTCAGTATGTACAATATGACATATGATGACGTCCTCCGTCAAAATCTAAGTCGAATGTTATAAATATTTAGGAGAGAAACGAAATTTTTTCCATCACTTCAGTATGCAAAGCAATCAACGAAAATGCATGCTTGCTAAAACGAATTTTTCCCTTGTATTACAGGAAGGGAGTGACTAGTTCTGGTTGATTCACTATTACCTAGCTTTCTTCAGCTTCAATTTCTAATGCATCATGGAATGCATGGCCTGCGTTTGATATTTCATCCATTTTTCAGAATCTTTCACCCTAGTCAATGACGAAATAGAATACGCGTAAATAACGAAGAGATGGCTTCCGCTGCATGATTCAAGCTTGGGGATGCGAATATTTCTGAGGGAGTCTCAGTTTGGTAAAAGTATTTGAGCACAACGATTTGTATGACGAGCAGCGTATGACTTTTTTGAACGGAATCGGAGGAGCGTAGAGGAAAAGAGGCGACGCTTCGAAGGAACCCGGGAAAGCGAGGAAGGACGGCGAAGTTCAGTCCGTTGTCCAGTTCGTGGATGGCTACACTCCAGCGATGCAATTCGGGGAAAAGCACCGTTCAGTTAAGGCTGCCGCTTCAGAGGAAACTGCGCGTCTGTATTGGTGCACAATGGCTGTGCAGCGCATAGATTTTTGGAAATTCCAGTTATCGTGCATTGAATTACGAAGAAACATTTTCAAGGAGTCTAAAGGTATGTACTTCTATAGGTACATTGCATTCAACCCGCACAATGGAACTTTTGAAGGGACGGTCATCATCCCCTTTTAAGGCCGCTTCACGCGAAACACTAATTGCGCAATAAAACGTACTTTAATAGATATGTCGTGGGGGCAGAAACTGAGAAATAGCGGACAGTAGCACCATTGCGCTGTAGCCAAAGTACTTTTCCGTCAGTGAAAGTAGCCTGGCTCCTTCTGATTGGCCTTAATATGGGAACATCTTTTGGAAATAAGTACTCAGTGGCAGTAGCCTTAAAGAAATTTCGAGACCGGTTAGTCCATCTTCCCTTTAAGGAGAGTCAGTGCTTCTCATTTCATATATTCGTGCGGGATTTTTGAAGTGCACAGTAAATATATTTTGGCAATTACATCCTTAGAATTCCCACTTGTTAACTTCTCCTATTACACTTGCTATAAAATTTTATTGAAACTGTCCTGAGGGGTCCCGATAGTATCATTAGCTGATTGAAATGTAAGATGTTTCCTTCATACATTCCCATTTATTGCAAGTAGATTGCCTGAATGAGGTTTTTGAAACGCATTTTCGCTCCTTGAAGTTTGCGCTTCCCTAATGGAAGGGGTGACATACCCCACTATTGACTCTTCTTGCCACATGCCCATATTTATAATTAGTTGAATGTGTTCGCGGGGATTCGTAACATTTCTTTTTTCAGAAGTTTTACTGCCTTTCAACTTCTGTGGCTTTATCGGAATAATAAGTGTTGAATGAGACCTGAATAGTTGAGATTACTTGAATCATTTCCTCTCCAAATGAAAAGCTCGAATGGGCTATTTGACAGGACAATAATGTACTAAGAAATTGAAGAGGTGATTCATTTGGAACATTATAGGAAGAAACTTGGCTGCTTGTTTAAAAACTCTTTGTATATCCTCAGCACCTTATTCTTGTGTTTTACTCAGAATCTGCACAGAAGTCTGCATTTGAGTCTTTAAGACTCATTAGCTGGACAACAGAACGCTCATGGAAGTTCTGAATCTGTAACATTTTATGAAATATATGACTTCGGCTGTACATGGCTCTTAAAAAAATTACTGTGTTGTTGGCTAAGCTCCATGTCCCCACGGTGAGTCCACAATCGTCTTCCTCATTCTGCAATATTTTCCGATCGGCAAGTCTTTTGACGTCACTGGAGACAACCCGCGCCACTCGACCCTTGATGTAATCCTTACGAATTTATTCCAGCTGTCACCGGTGCCTATTAATCTGATCTCGTGGCGTCACTGGCTCGAGTGCGGCGTGTGTCTTTTATTCGCGCCCCCCCCCCCTTCTCCTCCCCCTTTGCCTCCCCAGGCTTCCTTTCTCCCGCGACCCCCTCCTCACCTCCCATTCGAACGACGAATTTCGAGAGTGGACAGTGACGCACTCCAACTGCGAGGGAGAGCTATGGACTCTCCGGCAGTTCACTCGTGACAGGGTCTGATTGTCCCCCCCACACACACACGCACACGAACACAATTGGCGGCCAAGGCGATCGCCATAGTCGCTTGAGCATCGTCCAGTTCACACTACCATCGTAAGTATACACTTTCGTCGGACCGATGTCCGACTGAAATCGCATGTGAATGCGCGTTCCGACCATGGCAATCCCTAGATATTAATGCTGCCAGTTAACAGTGGTAAAGCGCTGGTGTCTCTAGCGGAAAGCGGAAATTATGAATAACGACAACACTTCGTTCATTTAAGGTAGTTTGAGCGAAATATCATTTTGCCTAGAAATCAGTGAATTTGGTCTCATTTTAAAGAAAACATATCACCCTTCCATTGATACCAAAAATTCAACCCCTTACCTCATTGCTTTCCGAGATATTTGCCAGAAAATACCAGCCCTTTCATATAGGAAATGTTACGTGTATACACTCCAGAGAGACATTATATTAAAAATGAGGCATTTCCTACACTTAGAACTCGTCAAAAATCAACAGTGTGTAGCTTGTGTGTTTTCTCAACTATTTTTGAAAATTAATCATATCGTCACCGCATTAAATTCTTCGGGATCACAATACACCTTTCGTTTTGATGGAGTTTCAAACGTACCGATATAGATATTTTCATTGGATTACTTACAATTTCTGTAACGTAAAATTATATAATTACACCATTATTAATGCAAAATTTAATTCGTGTGTCTCACAGCTGGTGAAATTAAAACTTTTGAATTAATTTGAATGTGGTCTCAATTATGACTAGGGAACTATCTCGCTCGCACTACCAAATGATGAAGTGAAGCAAATGATGCTGCTTTGATGAATCAACAACGACATATCATTTGCTTGAAAGAATACATTTCAATAGCCTTAAAGTGGCTCTGTCATCTGGTTCACTCATTCCAGGTCTTCTGAAAAGTTGAAATCAGCACCTATGAAGTTCATTTTATGAACTGAGATGAGAATAAAATAAAGTATCCAGGCTAGCTTGACAGTAATTCAGCCTTGCAAAAGGAAAATGACTTCCTCCTATCCTTCTCCTTCTCTAAAGGAGAGTGCTCAGATTACAGAGGAAAAATGCCAATTTGAACGAGAAGGCGTATTCAATCTTTCGAGTGAAACTGTTTATAAGAAACGAAAAATCCTGGGCAAGTAATTAAAATATATAGACATTCTATCCCATATTTTTCGCAGTTATCGGCGAATTATTCTCATAAAGGATGTAATATGCGGTAGTTACTTGCAAATGGCGCTGCAATGGCTCCTATTGATGGACAAATGTTATCATTAAAAATATATCCGTGGAATGATCTGCATATGGCTTGTACCTTAATTTTGGTTTTCAATGGGGACCCATTTCATCAGCGAAATCAGGATATTTATTTTTTTAAATGTGTTTATTAGTATTTGTCTTGACTCACATAGTCAAGCCAGGGCCACCTTGAAACGCCACAGGGATGTGGGAATCCTTTTGTTCGCTTATTCTTTTCGTGTTTGTCGCGAGGCTCTGTTGAGGGTAGCGCTGACTTAGTGCAGTAGTGCAGTAGTGTGCAGTACTGACTTAATGCAATGCGGGGAGGGTTGCGACGATGATACGTGCTTTTGTAGCGCGAAAGGAATTTTAGGCTTATATCTCTCGCAAAAGTTCCTGGCGCAGACCTGAAAAGGAGGGGTGAAGTGGAGGGAGGGAGTGGAGGAGTGAAGAGAGGGAAAAGGTGGAAGTGGAGGGAGCAAAGGGAAAGGACGGAGGGGAAGGGAGAGTTGCAATGAGAGAGAGAGAGAGACGGGAGAACCGACCTACTTGGTTAAAAAAGGTACACGCACACGGGGGCGAGAGGCGAGTGATTAAAATCACCAGCCTTCTTCACGACTCTCTCGGGGATCCTATCTAGAGGTCACACTTTGATATCAGTTAAAACGGGATAGGCTGCAGGTTGTGATGAGTAACTTACTTACATTCTTAATTTTTCGGAAAAAGTAATGGTTTTATGGCTAAATCTCCCGACTAAACAAACTCCCTCCCCAGTTGAGCAGTATTTTGAAAGATCCGTAAACCACGCCTCATACTCGTCCACAGTGCAGGACCAGGAATTTCTGCTAGAAGTACAGCCCGCGGCAGACAATGATAGCGAACATACACGCTTTCGCTTCTCTCCACAATTACCAACAGTGGGAGAGAGAAGGAGATGGACTTGTACTGTGGCGATGTTCACTGATAGCATAAATATTGAAATATGTACTCCGCTAATCCCATCTCGCTAACTCCATATTTAAAATAGACACTTCTGGGGATCAATGAAAATATTAATTAAAACAGAATTTTATAGACATTTTTATGGTTATTAAGAGACGCTGAGATTACTGGGTATTAAAATGATAAGGAAAGCAACAGAAAGTTCACGGCATATACATTGGTAAAATTGCGCAGTAACCCTCAAAATGGAAAACGTGTGAGTCAGAAGAGTACCCATTTTTTAGATATTCAGTTCCACTCGGATTGGTACAAGACTTCATGAGATTCATTGCACTATAGCGCAACAGCCGTCAGCCATCAAATCCCTGTCAAAGTGGGCATCTTAGACTACAATTAGACCAGACCAGCCGGTATTTTTCGTCACACTACCGTTTTAATTCGTAACCGATCGAAATTCACCACCAGCGACCACCAACCAAGCATATGTAAAAAAAACCAGCTTCCCCCATCTCTCTCTCTCTCGCCCTCCTCCTACACCCACCAATTAACGATTCCTCTACACAGTACTAAGGTCCCCTCTAACCCCAAAATCTCGAGAATCAAACGCCTCCCCCTCAAGTATAAACGGACTCTCCCTCTTGTCTCTCTCACACGCAGTCCAAACAGACACTCTCCGCTTTTTTTTGCGACGCACCGCGGTGACAATTGCCCCCCTAGAACGGCGTTTGCTCATCAGATTAACATTCTTTTCTCAAGTTGTCGAGTGACGCACGAGGTATCTCTTTACTTAGGGGGGATGAAAGGGGAGAGGGGAAAGGATGGGGAAGGATATATGGGTCCAAAAAACAATCCTAAGGCATCGAAGCGGTGAAGCTGAATTTCTTTTTTTATATTTTGACGTTTTAGCGTTCAAGAGACAGCTATAAGAATCCTCAGTCAGGTAAAACCTTGCAAGTCTTGTATAATATCTTTTATTTAACATTAGAAATTAACTTTACCTTGTAATCTTTGAATATTCTTTTGACGGCAAGACAAAATTATCGTAATCATAATTTCTACTCCAACCCGATTTGTCATAACGCAAAACAGGTAAACGATTTCAGAAAAATAACGTATAAGACGACATGTTAAAAAAATAGTGTCCCTTAAGCTCTAATAAAATATTCTTACAAATTTCAAGATAAACTAAAATCCTCTGAAATAATGTAATTAGGACTACAGTCAAGTGAGAAAGAGTTCATATTAAATCATTCTATTCCATTACTAAATTCTACTCTGACGCAAATGTATTTTACCAATAACTCACAAGTCCTTCAGTTATTATTTTTATAATATATTGTTTAATGTAAATTACTGACCAATCTGATATAATGAAAGGTGAACAGAGTACTGTTTTGTTAATTTTTTTTCGGCACGATCAATACAGTTCCACATCATCTGCCCTACAGCAGTTGACGACGTCCACCTTATTTTTTTCTAGTTCCTTGAGAGTAATGACATTAACATGGGGTTAAAACCTTATGAACTGGGTCACTGACTGTAGGGATTCATTTCCATTTTTTGTGGTCCGGTGGTTGGGTTTTTTAAGAGGAACAGGGCCAAATGGTTTATTAGGGAGCGTCGTTTTCGTGCACGCGTGTCCGACATAAACTCTTACCCTATTCTTTTGACATCTTTCATGAGCTATCGTAAGGGAATATTTCCACATCAAACTGCACGTAGTCACCAGAATAACACCAATTTTTATATCGTCATGGTCAAACATATTTGGAAAATTATTGGGACAGTGCCGCTGTGACTAGGCCTATCATTGCGTGAGCACTAATCGATATCGTTTTCGATGGAGACAAAATTATGGCTTCTTTATGACGCCTCATTTATTTGCAATACTGGCTTTTCGTTTTATATTCACCATTTTTTTACTTGAGCAATGAATAATTTTTACCTCCTCTAATTTTATTGAACAAAATCACGTCAGATTGCTTCAGGTAATTAGGGTGACACGGTAACAATGTGGGTACCGCGACCTTACGTAGTTATAAATCAGTAATAGTCTGGTATGTGACGCGCAGCTATGCCCGGAGTAAATTTCTTGAGCTTATGACCAAATTCCCCTACTAACAGTAAGGTCCTCTGCCGATTTATATTCTTCCAATTAAAATGCCTCTTACATACACGAGTGAAAGATGAATATCAAACCGTAATACTCTGACGATTCAGTACTTCCGCTTTTGCAAACCTGAAGTCTCCAAGTAAGCATTTAATGGTGACTGTTGGCGGAAATTTGTGGATCAGGATGACTAAGTGATTTTTTTTTTAAATTTTGATCACCATTGCCAGGGCTCTCCCGACAGAATATTATTCTTTCAAGAAATAGGCCTTGTAGGTTGGTTATAGGGACATTTGTCGGATAGATACGCCTTACCAGGAGATCAATAAACAGCAACGAATCACTATTCCGGAGAATGACGGAATCTGCAGGATAAATCATGCTGTTGGGAAATAGAAAAACCGGGTATAAATCCATCAAAATATTCTTGATGGGGAAATTGGGCCTTTTTGTCCATCGCCTCGCCAATAACCAACCAACCACGATTGTCATTGTGATTCTCTCGCGAGGGCACCATGGGGAGCCATCGTGTGACTAAGTGTCCGCGGGTCGGTCTACAAGGTTTTTTCAGCTTGGGCCATTATTTTGAGCCCAGAATCACGGCTTGAGGGCCACCCGTCTGCTACCTAAAGCCCAAGGCGTCGCGACGCGTCGGTTTAACCGAGCGATTCCTTTGCATCTGACCGACGGACAGACTATTTAAATTGACCGCGTCCACCTCGTGAATGTTACGTCCAAGGTCTTTTCATAATTCCTCCCCTTCCGTCGCCTTCCTTCTCTTCCCATCAGCCTCTTCTAGAGGGTGCTTACGTCGCTCGTATACAGGCGAGCTCGCGGATGTTATTTTAGAAGTCTTGGCAATGAAAATATTCCCCGTTCCTAGTATTCTAATTTGGTGCCGTTAATTGCCCCTGGCGAACCTGCCCCTGAGGAACCAAACTCCGCTTTTGTTTTGTTTCATTTCTGTTTTCCTTTAGCCTCTTTGGCGGTCACCTAATGCCCTTCCTACACCCCCCTCAACACCCCAAAATGAGAAGAAACAGTTGACACGCTACACGGAGAAGTTTCACTCTCGTTCGCTCCCAAGGAGGCGGACTGACATGAGTCGCGACTGCTAGAGCCAAAACAAATAGAAAACTTCACTGCTTTCTTAATTCAAGGAGTTAAAAAAATTGGTGACATTACAGTATGTTTAAGTCACCTAAAATTAAAAGAGGGATACAAAAATATAGATAAAGTGACGAATATATAATTCCTTCTATTTTATTTTTGGAGGCAGATCACAATTCAAATTCTTAGCTACCCTCATCCGATATTTCAGTCTTGAGTAATTCCATCGTTAGTGCTTTAAAATTCAACCTTGTGAGTTTAAACTGGTAACTCGCTCATGCAATAGTTTGTCTATGACCAAACCTCATCAATAAATAATGGAGAAGCTCAAATTCGTGGCCGGGGATTTTGACTCGGCAAAGTTGGACGAAATGGCGGTTTCTTCTTCGACCGAGGTTTGCTTGCAGTTTTACTCTTGTTCTTTCAATTCTTAGTAATTCTATGATTGTTAATTTTATTTCAATTGAAATAATTACATGCTTCGATATCCTCCTACAAGACTTTTTTTTACAAGTATGGCTTGGATTTTGCTGCTACGTCACATCTTCTTCCTGCGCTACTCCTAATCTCTCTCTTGAAACAATAAATTTATGGACAAATTTATAAAAAAAAACGGGTCTATTCATAAATTGGTTTATTAGGCTACTTACGAGTGGCACATGTTTGAAAAAATAGAAAAATAGCCATAGCTATATTTATATATGATTCTCTGATTCGTGCCCAGTTGCAACAAGTGTGCATGTCTTGAATTAGCGTTTGGGCAGGACATACGTTAACTGAGTTTTCGTCTTACACGCCACCGTTGACATAATTATGAAGAGTTGTAACGAGTGATTCGCCCCAGGAAGCGTTCATTTTTTCGAAGTCTGGCACTCCCAAGGCTCTAAAAAGGCAATAAATCCATTATGAGGGATAATATCAACCCGAGTTATTCAAGCTGAGTGAAATGCTGCATTGGCGAAATACGTGGTGGATGAGTTGATTGGATCGGGAAAATACACGATTCCTGGTAAAAAATTAGTTAAGGTTTGCAGAGGTCAATGGGTCTCCGACCGTAAAAAAATGATAATTTCTTCTCCCAATTGGATAGAGATGTGATCTCTGAATGCTTAGCAACGATGCAACTTCTCGTAAAAAAATAGTCTCAAAAACACAGTATCTCCGCAGTGTGCTCAGCGGAAAGGACAATCCCTTCATATGACGATTGCGTTCGATTGCATGTGGAAGGTGGTGAGGAAAGAAGGTGGAAATCACAACGTGCATCTTGTCCACATTTGTTGCTCAATGTGGGGCAGGGAATTGGGTTATCTATTTCGATTGCACCGAGACTGCCCTTGCGCGCGGCCGCTGCGCAGTTAAGAGGAAGTTAGGGCCGACCGTGCCCTCGGGCAACCTCGATAATCACTCTCGCAGTTTTATATTTATAACAACTCTCTCTCCATCTTAAACACCGCAGTATCACTCCTGATACCGTGCTATAGATACTGACTGATTATGGTAATGAGTAATATTATGCGATTGTTGGTTAACTGTTTGCCAATTGCCAACAGACCACTGGAGTACCTAATCATTATCAGAGGTTGATTGCTTAACACTTGAATGCGCATTCGTTCATTAAATACATCTTGTAAAATTTTGAATCCTGCAGCCATGAATAGTTCCAGCTATTCTAAAAAAACCGTTGTTCATTGTGATATACGTTGGCTCTAATACAAAATCCTTAATTTTCAACACGCAAGTAGGTGTTAGATATCCTTTATTATTGTTAAGTTTAGCGAAATACACTTAAGTCACATTTAATTATTTTTTCAGTAGTAATAGCTATTCCTAACAATATTTCATCAACAATCATCATTAAAAAGATTGGATTGTCCATACGCTGTATTTGCGTGTATAGCTTCACTTTCAGCCGTTGCAAACAAAAATGACGTTGTCAATTACAAAAATACGCAGGTAGTATTGCTTACGGTTTGAAAACTACAGCTGAGAGTGCAATTCTAATTTTGAAAAGTCCATTTAAGGCAGATGGAGCGATTTTTGTGTATGTGCAGATTGTTGTGTGACTTTGAAAAATTCTCCTATTATTAATATCTAATGATATAAGTGAATAAATTACATCGTGCCAATTTCGTTTTATTTTTGGTTTACTACTAATGCTCCCTCAAAACGTGGCCTAGCATAAGACATATATTTTGTAAGAATTCGATTACCTATGCAAATCTTTTCTTCCAAAAGCGAAATGATACATCTCATATTGTTATAAAGGTTGATAACAAATACCGAGGTGTCACGACTATTTCAATTTGTGAAAATAGGTGTATTTCAATAGAATTTCGTCCAAATTTCGAATACTGCGTCGAATGATTTAATTGAGAAAAAAATGGAATATTATTCTGGCATCATTTCCATTATTGTATGCACAGAGGGATTCAATTTATTGGGACAAGGTCCAAGAATTTTTACGGCCCCCTAAAAACATTATTAAAATATGTACTTCACAACTCATGATTACCTTTCCAGCTGCATTTAAGGGTCCCTTTCGCCCCCTCCTTGTGATATCCTTAGTTTCCCCACTTCAACTGATTAAAGAGGCCAGAGCGAGGCAAGTACGCCTCTTTGTAAATCTGGTCCCCGAGGTCATCGGATGAATCCGCCGCGTCGGTGCACTTCCTTCGCCGCGAGCAATCGGAGGATGGTGGTCCTTCGAGCGCGAACCGGAAGACGACGACGGCGATGGTGACTGCGCAGCAGTTGCTTTAAGTGCTGCGCGAATAGACGCTATGGTGCGGTGGATGCTGGCCACCTTGAGAGTGGAGAACGCATCTATTCCACTGGCCGAGAGGGGAGAGATTAAGGTGGCTGGACCATAATCCTGGGTCAGTGAGAGAAGATTTTAATAATAATGTTTTAAAATTAATTGCAAAAATATTCTCGGTCTACATTTCATGTAAGCGCATATATTTATGAGTTGGAACTCACAACACAGTGATGCAAGAATTTAACATCCTTTTCCTTGATTACAGCATCTTATGACCCGTGTCAACGGCGCTGAATTGGAAATGAAGCCGAAAATCATCTTTAGTATTTTTGGAACTATTGACTCGGTTTGAATCCTTGGTATTTATCAGCAACGATTGTAATAATAATAACGGTATCTTTTGAGTTTAGAAGAAAATATTTACGTATATGTACGTAATGTCATCTTAGAAAAAATATGTATTTAATGTATGCCATAAGGCTAAGTGTTAAAGTAGCATTGGACTGCCAAATTGTCAGAATGATGAAATGCATTTTTTCTCTTATTGCTAACTATATCACAAATAAGAACGCATAGTCATAGCTTAACGTAGACCTGCATCTAAATGAAAATCGCTCCAACCACCTTCATATGTTGAGTCTTCTTGGCAACCGCCGTAAGCTGGAACAGGATGGGAGGCCGAGCTCTTGAGATGCGGGGAAAGGATGGGGTCGATGTTTGTATGTAAACCAAAAAAAAGGCGACCCGAGGTCTCCCTATCTTTCTCTCTGTCATTCTGTTCTGTGTCTACGTGTTCAGCGGCTCGCGCCTGTTCCTCGCACTCTGTCAAGGTCTTTCCTCTTCCTCCTGTTTTCTTCACCTCGCCGTCAATTCTGCTTTGATTTGACGGGAAAGGTTCTCCACGGCTCTTAAACATTGAAGATGGGTCATTCCGAGCCAAGTAGATCGCCTCAAAACACCCGCGTGTTATTTGGATCAAAAATGGCCTCTAAATAATTTTTTTGAGCAAAACGACTTTGCTTGAATAGCGCCTCAAATTTTGACAATATTTCTAAAATTTAATGCATATTTCTTACATCTGACCTCATTTCATTAAATTTGATGTCAAATTATTGGGAATGCTTTGCCTTTTGAAGGTATTACAATCAATAAGCCAATTAGAAAACTAAAAATTCTAAGAATCGATACAATTGACATTTTGTACAATTTGTTTATTAAGTCAACTGTTAATAACTTGGGTATTATAATTTTTTACCCTCTTAACATTTTGAAAACGCAAAGTCATAATAAACATGTTAAGATGAAAACATCGACAGGGTATAATAGTCGTTTTTATAGCATTTTTTAGGTTTTTAAATTCTAATTCTTCAAAACCATTATAGAATTTAAGCTGATTTTTAGTTGTTAGTGAAGCCTAGTTGACTAGTTACTAGGCCGTAATTCTCTGTGAAAGGTCAATTTTTACAAGGTGAAAATGGCAGAACTAATATTCGAACTAAAATCTATTTTTTAAGGAAATAAGCAAACAAAAGTGCTCAGGCTGAGAGAATGCCTCTAAACGAAAGTTTGTTCCACTTAAAGTGAGCATGCATAAAAACTAAAGCACCATGATATATAATTTTATATTATTGATATTACCATACAAAACACCATACAGAAAAGAAGAAAAAGATGGATTGGACACACCCTGACACACAATATTTGTGAAGAACATAGTTGAAGGTAAAATAGAGGAAAAAAACCCCATAGGAAGGCCATAGGAATACTTGTAAGTTCCTGGACCAAATAAGGAGAAAAGTACATGGGAAGAGATAACAGGAGGTAAAGGAACTAGTATCAGATAGGGAAGTGTGGAGATTTGCCGTAAACTAATCCGAGCATTGAACGACCAGTGACGATAATTAATATTGTTTCAATTGATATAAATGGTCAGTTCCCAATTTAGTTGCTGCCATTTACTAAACACATTTCATTTAGGGAACTTTCCCTTGGATTTTATACAATTTTTTTATCATCCAGGTCCCAAATCAAAATTTAACATAATTTTTAGTGTAATTTAATTTCGGAAATTAGTTTTTTGCAGACGATGTTCGCATGTACTAATTATATTTCTATGTGCATCGCAGTTCTGAAAATATGGAGTACTTGGCATCCCAAGTAATGTAATTCTCTTTAGTGTCACGTACAATATAATTGAGTTTGCGTCAAAATTTCAGCATAGTCAATTAAATGAATAGGTAAAACATTTTCTCTGAAGTTAATCAATAATTATCACGAAAATCCAATTTCTGTTGATTTAAATATGGCATGGCGTCCTTATTTATCATGTTTTTCAAATAATTCGTCTGCTTATTTGCAATTTTAGTCCTAGAAACAGTCGAAGCTGGCAAATTAACCCCTGTCTTACGACCACCCCTCTTAAGGACCTTTTTCGAGTGGAACCATCGGTGGTCGCTTAATTCAGGTTTCACTCTATTCGCTTCTCCTCCGTGATAGAATGATTAATGCCCTTCTCCTTCCCGGGGAGTGCTACTGCGTCTTTTCGTCTCCGAGAGTGATTCAGGGCGAGCGATGGAAATGTAATTTGACAGGGGTCGTGATTTGGTGACGTAGATGTGGAGGAGCTGGGGAGGGAGAGGCGCTTTTCTCACTCCCCTTCTTCGGATATTTTTTTGGGTCACAAAGTGGGTTAAGCCGTGAGGTCCGTCATTCTGAGGACTCAAAATCAACGCCGAGAACCAAATACTTTTTGTGCGGCCAACCAATGAAATATTTACATTGGGAAATTCATTTAAAGGGCCAGCACATTGATATCGATCGTGCATCGGAGAAGAGAATGGATTGAGCCACACGGCGCAATGGCACAGGCCATGGGTAAATTGTGTAGTAAAAACAGGATATATCGGCGTGGAATAGCTGAAGTGTCGTGATGGTTTTTGCTATAAAAATTCAAAATGGAAATATATAGTTTCCGAAGAAGCACTGCTATATTCATAAAATTTGCGTCAAAATTGTGCGCTGTATCAATGGTTAAGTGGATTATTTTTCACAAAAAACAGGCCACCTACCCTCTTCTTTTTAATTAATGATCTCAACCTATTACATATCATCTTCAGATGGCGCATTCTCCCTTAGTCCAAACTCTCATAAGTGAAGCACAGTGGACATTCGACGGACTGCAATGGCGCACGTCTACTAGTTCCTACATTCTTTAAAAAAAAAAAAATTTTCAATCGAGAAACAAGAAACGTGATCATTTGCGCTACAGCCAAAAACCGAGCCTAATTGGTCTGATTTCCTATCCTCATGTGCCCAATGTCTTCATCATTTATCTCCTTTTAGTTTAAAGTGATCTTTTGGATGACCAATTGGTGACAGAGACCAATTGGATGACACTAGATTTTATCACAGAGCCTTTGTTAAACTATTACAGTACTTTTAAATTAACAAAAAATCTCATTCATTTTCATCTATGAAAATTCAAATCATGTCCTCGTACCAACTAGCTCATCACGGCAATCGGTATTAATCCCAAAACACTGATTCCCATAACATCCCATAACATAACAGTAATCCCAAAAAACGGTTAGGGATGTAACTTTTTTCTGAATAGAAGACAATAGACTAATGGTATTATTATATAATTTCCTTTTTCTAAAACGCTGGCGTAATTCTCATCTTCCACTGCTCTAAGCTCATCTCGCGCAGAATAAAATTCTTGGCTAAAAATAGCTGTGCGTTTTTTAACTGCGTTCGCTCTGTTTTCGTAAAGAGCTCACGTGCATTATTCGCGAGTAATATCGAATGCAGGAGGTGCATTTGATGTCATTAAATGAGTTCAGGGATGCTACTAAGGCCTTGAGGTATTTCTACGGAGAAATACCAAGTTTTAAAATAATCTATGAAATTTTCATGCTTCACGTGCAACCGGAGGCTTCGAAAATAACCCGCTTGACCTACTTTTATTTCATTACCAATGTGAGGTGAACTTGGCGTCAAAAAACGTGTCCTTGGGGAAAAATATCCGACTCTGCTCGTTTCTCATGCCAAAAAATGTATTACTGGAACAATGGGGGAATAATCAAGTCCCACCCATTTGTATTTTAGCATTTTCTCATAGATTTCAGAAATGATGGATCATGATTTACAGGAATGGTTGTCATTGAAATAGAGGAATTCCTTTCAGTTATCACGTGCGAGAAATCTCATCCTGGTTAAATATTCTCGATACATTACTAATTATGCTGCTTAATTTGGCCTGGTGGCGCACGCAATAGTTATATGTCAAACATGCTGGCTTCTTGAACATTGGGGAAGAGAGGGAAGGATAGGACTGATGCGTTTAAAATGTGGACATGGAAGAGGTTGGAGAAGTTACGATGGGCATTAACAGACCACGTGATTGAACTATCAAGGTCGCATTACCTCTAATGAAGTAATCATTATTATGAATTCCTATACTTTGGCATAAAAAGAGCTCTTTACAATCTCAAGAATATAAACACAATCTTTATTTATTTTACAAATTCTTGACTCCAATTTTCGTGGCTCAAACATGAGACATCAGTTCATGATGTCTTTAATGACAGTTTAATTTTGTAAAAGATCTTCACCATGTACTTCTGCTCAAATACCATGTACTACTGCTGGTTCTTTTTCCTCACCTTAATGACTTTAATTTTTTGATTTTGTCATTCTGGATCTGTGTAGGAGGACCTTTAAGTTTTTTTCCCAAACTATTATCAGGCATGTGATTAACCCATAAGAATTTCTGAATTGATTCAAATGTTGTTTTTTTTATATTTTTTTGATCTTTATTCATCCTCTTCCAATTAGAGCAGTGTAGCTCTATGGATAAATTTTCAAGGTGGGCTTGCAGGCATGGTATTTCTGCTGTGAAGTGTTTGTCCTCCGCTGCCTACCCTCTAAATCTATTCAGCAATGGATTCATTTTGAAACCCTTGATTTCGGAATTCCATTCGTGGATACATGTGCTTTGTGATTGAGGTTTTTTTTAGTCTCGGGATTTTTTTTGCTAGGGCTTGTTACCCGGTCACTGCTTCTTTTTCTGTTTCCCTTCGTTAGCCATTCAAATTTCCGAGTGATAGCGATCTGTATTCACTGGTGTTCACATCAAACGGTGTTCACATTATGGAACCCATATCTGTTTCCATGTCACTTCCTCCACTACTGCTAAATAATAAATAAAAGATTTTGTTTTTTCTTTCATATAATAATAAGATTCCCGCGAAATCCCTTTCTTTGCATGTCAATAGCGTCGTGTTATGGTTTTTTTCGGAGTTTATTTCCAATAATTCTTGTGACATTATTATTGCCTGTCATTTATAAAATTAATCGGCATCTTCATGCTGGCGTTTAAACAATGTGTGAGTTCTCATATTTTGCCAATTTTCCCTCATTATTAAGTTATTATATATAGCAAGTCTATTTTTTATTAACCCCTCGTAGTTTATGTAGAAACTTTATAATCCTTGGAAATCTAACGTCACACAGGCTTTCAAAAGTCCTTCTCATTTGGCAAAATTACTTTCCTGCGAGGATAATTCTTTCGTCATATGCGAAGTGTGGTGCGAAGCATTATAATACCTATGTCAATAGTCCCAGTGTATCATGCGGGGAAATGTTTTCTCATGACGCGAGGAGAACTTTCTTCCCGTATTTCTACACTCTTCTGGAAAAAATAATTCGCTCTCTCACTTTTCTTTCTCGGTTTCAAAGTGGATTCTCCATCGGCATTTTAATATTTCACTGCCAATCAATTGCATTTCCGTTAAAACATCCCTCAGGTTGCTACAGGTTTATTTCAGAAGATAATGAAGGCGACTCATTGGAATTAGTGTATGCGTTGGAGAGGAGACTACTTTGAAGGGGACCATGACCAATAATTTGTTAGTGAAGCATTTTTTTGCCATAAATAAAGTTCGGGAACTTTTTGAACAGACCTCTTACACTTTCAAAAATATGTGTATTTAAGATAAGTAGTTCTATGAACGCTCACCCTTTTAATATATTTTTATTTTGGCCGATGCGTAGTTATTGTCACTTTACTTTTAAGTGAAGTCCTATCAATTATCTCCCTGATTTTTTTCGAGATTATTCGGACGTCTTCCAGACTTAATGCGGCATGATATCTGTCTGCTCTTGAAAACCTTCCATCAATGACGACAGTTTTGATAAAAGCAAATGGAAAATTTCTACGTGATATAGTGGATTCTTTGATGTCTTATCTCGTTTTTATCCAATTGCGTAGATTTTTTATCGATTTCCATCAAATATGAGTTATCTTAGACACGAGTCGTCGCATGTCAATCATTGTCCTTGACAATTGACGTCCAATCATAATATTTTTTGTGGAAAATTTGTATAATTCTGTGTCCATTTTGATAGTGTTTTTGGGCCCCGATGAGGATTTCTAATCGATTGTCTTATTTTCTAAGCTAAAAGCGGTTGAATTGGGTCAAAAATTGAATTTTGCTCGCCATTTCATATTTGGCCAATAACAATAAGACTGCTTTTCAAATTAAATCTGAAGGCACTATTATATGTAAATAGTCTTCCTTGGGAATTTCTCAATGGACCACTCCGGTAATGGCAGTAGAAGGCCGAATTTATTTTCAGAGGCTAAAGAAAAAGTTTAGTAATTCCCTGCACTGGCCGTAAGATGACCTCAAAACGACGTTTAAAGGAGAGTTCTGTATAATTTCACCCTATTTTGCATCAGCATGCTTCTTTTCCTCTGAATGGATAGCAATATAAGTCGGCGTCTCCTTTTCCACGAACGAATGTCCGTTCGTATCCGTGGAATTCACACCATGTAAAAAGAATTCCTCTTTCATGCCGTTTCACCATTCGCCCGATATTGCACTCGGAGTGCACATGCATGGAAGAATTCTCGGAGCGACACTTCTCTGACTTAAATCCTCTGCAATTGTTCGTATATTGGTTTGGATGCTTGCCCATCTCTACCTGTATATCTAGGAAACGCGGTGAATGGGAATTAATTAACGCGTAAATGCAATTATTATCGAATTTATGAGTAAATTCAATGGCCTTTCTTAGTGGTCGCTTTTTAGTAGATGGAAAAACGTCAGAGACTTTACATTTTCACTTTTACAGAATTTTCATGACCATAGTATTCCATAACCAGTATACGTTGGCGTCTGAGGAACGATCTTGGTTCAAAGAATGAATATTTTACGGCGCTGTTTCCCGGTATAAAGAAACGGTAACATATTTTCTCGCAGTTCTCAAGAGCTTCTTTCATTTTCGATGCCGCGGAGAAATATCGAAGCAAGAGAACACACGTGTTATCCGTCGCATCTGTGGAATATCTTGTCTTTTTTTCGTCTTTGCTAACCGGTAGCTGTTCTTCGTGACTAGAGGTTAATAAAGGTGTTCTATATACAATTTCTCATTGCTTTTAATGACTCACTGTTTTTAATGAAATGATCATGTAACTCCTGGAAAAATTCCCATTTATATTTTCCAAAAACAAGGATCAATCGAGCCGAGGTGACTGTATATTTAATCTAAACAGATACCAGCTTTCATTCTAATACATTAATCTAATTCATTACAATCGTTGCATCAGAAATTATAATTATTGGAATAACCTGAAAGAGTGGATTTGACTGGGGCATTGTATAATAATTTTCCTATGGAAAGGGAAACACATTTATCTCACTTGAGATATATTCCCGAGAGCGTAACTGAGGGAAAATTTAATCCCCAATTATAACTCTCTATGCTTAGTGTTATGTCATGTGGAATATTATTAATACAGTTTTCTATTTTTTATTACTTTTCTCTTCTCAAGTATAATTCAATAAAAATGTTACATTCATAGAAGGATCTCTTCAGAAAGACCCGTTTCTTCTGCTCTCGATTAACGTGCATGGTGTTGATGACGAAAGAGGATGAAGCGAAAAGTATAATAAAAATTCACAGGAAATATGCAATGAAGAGATAGTTTGTTGGGCATAAAAGGTTAAAATAATTCTCCACTATTTCCAAAAAAATTATTTGTGCATCAATGATTCATTTTGAAAGACAATCACTATTAGAGCAATTACGATTCAACAATTAAAAGGATAACGTCAGCGCTGTATATACTTCAAAAAGTTTAGCTCGATATTTTCCATCTTCTTATTTGGAAATAAGTATCATCTACTCTATCAGCCGCAGATAGAAAAAAAGCAGACATTAAAACTTTTTACAAAAAGAAGCCGCAAACTAGCTTTTGTAAGTAGTTTACGCTAGTTTTTTAATATAAAAAGAAGTAAAACTTCTTCTATTTCTTTAAAATAAAATTTTTTATTACGGCCAAGAATCGGTATGAAAAAATTTGATTTGACATTGCTTCCAGATTTTTTTTTCGTGGATAAGCTATGTATCTCATTGTGTTTTGGAATGCGAGCTATTTGCACTCGCCTCTCAACCTTAAACGCAGATTCCTTGTGATGTTCAACTACTTGAATGCTTCGGCTCCTCGGCAACCCAATTGGACCAGCCGGAGTGACCGCGCACGATCGGGATGTGCACTCTGCATGAAAATGGGCTGACTGTGGGGAAATCCCACTCAACAGCCGTAATCAGATGCTAAACGGATAGATGTGGACTTCGTAATTTGTCCAATATGGCTTTATCTCGAGGCACGCTCTCTCACGTAGGTCCGAGCAATTTATTTCGAGCCAAGGCAGTGCGTCAGCGATGCTTGATGATTTCCTTGTATGTACGTATATGGAAATGTCCGAGACAATACGCATACAATGATTTCAGATTGATGTCCTTTATCTTTTTCTCTGAGTGCCCGAATTCTCTAGAACCTTCGTATTTTCTTTCTTTTGTTTCCACTTGGCAATAATGGAGAGCTACGCCTCGACATTGAGACTATTGTGCTCAGACTCACCATGATTCCTAACAAAAACTTTCTTACGTCACTCTGAACTACAGCCTTGGATACAGTTGGTGTACCTCATTCTAGGGATTCATTAAACGTGATTCTAACTACCTTCCTTACATGTGCATGCTTGATACTCCTAATTTTCAATCTACTTCAAACTTCTTATGTATACTCTCTTCTTTCTGTTGGCCATTCAATATTTCATCTATATCAATATTATTTTAACCTACTTATATGATTCCAGTTTTCACTGCCCTAAGAAGCTCCATAAATATGTTTGTACAATCATTTGATGAGAAGCAGTGTAAGGGAGTAAAATAAAGAAAATTGCTTAGAATTTAGCGTAAATACGAATTTTTTGTATCATCTTCAATATGTTATCGCATAATGTATCAAATTTTGTTATGTCCAGTTTAACACAAAAAGAATTGTAGTGTATTTAAAATTTGCTCGCCTATACCTCTTCCTTGCTTTCCGACGAACGAAGGTATTCTGTGGAATCGCGCGATTTCACGTTGCTATTGGCTTCGTCCAGTTATTTTGGGTGTTTACCCTGTTCTGATGGTATCGTATTTCTTGAATAATGTAATCATCAGTGCTACATGTAGAGAAAATTAAAATGGTATGCACCGTAATAGTGGGTCTCTCATACTGCAAATGACCCAAAATAGTTCATTACTTGGGTTTCTGCACAGCGTTAATATTATTATTAGCAAATTTAAACCCACGCTGCATATCTTTATCTACAGGGCGCAGTTTACTAACGTATAAATACCGCAATGGGTAATCGTGGGTATTAGTGGGTCTCTTATGCTATAAATGACCCAAAATAGTCGATAAATGTGGTCTCTTCGCAGCGCTAATATTCTTATTGGCAAATTTAAACCCACGCTGCTTGTCTTCCTCTGCTGGGCGTAGTTTTCTTGCCTATAAATATCTTTGCGCGTTACAAAAACTAGCATACCTGCAATTGAATTGCACTTCTTGCAGTACACTTGCGGACTCATAGCTCCGCATATTTTTTGTTGACCAAATGTAGTTCGAAAATCCATGGGGACAAGGTTACTCTAAGTTTTATAAATGCATGTAAACGTGGCCTGGTAGATAATCCAGAAGAAAATGAAACCTATACTTTTTAAATGATGAATGTGAACCAAATGCATACCCCGTGCCGCTTGATCTGGAGATGCACAAAAATGTGGAATTCACCAGACCTGGAACTCGAACTCATGAGATAGCGCCGATTGCTTTAATCAATTGAGCTAATTCGACCACCTCTCTCGTCTCTTCCACTATGATTTTTGTCGAGGCTTTAGATGGATTGGATCTTGTGACTATTTTCTGGTACCTTCCTTTCTAGCTGATATGTTTATGGTGTCATATGGTGGACTAGGTGGGTACTTCATGAAGATGCTTCACGTATATTTGGCTCATACTTTCCTTTCCGGTTTCATAATGTTTACGAGCAAGGAAGTGAGTTCTGATAGGTTGTAAACGCTCTAAACAAATGCTTCCTGCCCAGGGTCACCGTGTAAGTTGAGCCCTGCATCGCATGAAAGGCGCGCACTAGTCGCCAAAAATCGCCGAACTTTGTATTGCAGCCATTAACTTTGCATCACTCAAATTTCACGAGATAACTTCGTTCATGCATTTCATCAAGCTTTGAGTGAAAATATGCTGTCAGAAAAGGCACTAGCACGTGCTATTGTTTTGATAATTGAATGGCAACTTTGAAAACTATCTTCACCGTGTTTCTGTTGAAAGATTTGAACTTTTTCATATATGTACCGGAACAAACGACAAGCACCAAAATGGCTTTCATCTCATTTGACAAACGCAATAATTAACGAACTTGGTCACGATAGTTCAAAAAATATTCATTGACATTGGCATTAGCTATTAGTAATGAAAATATCTAATTAACATAAGCTCCCCGGGTCAACTGATCACTCGTATCTCCGTTTTAAAGACTGCCACATAAAGTCAGCCATTTTGCCTCCTCTCTCCATATGACTTTGTGCCCAAAAGACACACGATCTTTTTGTAAAGTTGCTCAACTGCAAATGGCACAGACTGTTGAAATTTGGTCTCATTTTCAGAGCATAAGTCGCCCAATATAGCGAACCTGTGCCAGCCAGCGTTTCTTGAACGAAGAGTTTCCGCCGCTTGGTGTTCATACTTGAGTGCTTACTGCTGTTGATTGAGGGTGCGCGAGTGTTCCGTGTTTCGTATTAAGGTGACTCTGGCTTGACTTTGCGAGTCAAGATAAGTACTAAGTTATTTAATTTTTTTATATTTTTTACAACTTATATTTTTATTTATTTGTTATTTTCACTTATTTATTAAATTTAGTATAGTTATCTATTCAGTTAAAAAATTGTTTCTCTCTCTGATGAAATAGGTTACTTATTAAAGACCAAATTTAAGGCACAAATTATGCAGATAACTTCACGAATAAATCCTTAATGACCACATTTGCCCAGCCATTTGGAGCGGACTGATACACCATTTCTAAGAAAGTACCAAATTTTGGCATCATTTGTCACAGTAATCACGCAATAACTCGCAAAAATAACTTACAAAAAAGTAAGACAGGAAGACGTATCTTTTATTTTTAGTCTAAATCCCGGTTTTTTCGTTTCTAGTGAACTATTTTTCATGGAAATATCATTCATATTAAATGAAAAATTACAACTTTTCCTCAGTGTTTCCCCCATTTTTGCATTTGACACAATGTTATTTTAAGTATATCAAGTACTTTCAAGGATTTTTCTTATTATTTCAAGGGTCAACTTTGCGAGAAGAATTGCGAGAAAACGTAACATTTTTATGTTCGTTTCCGATGGAAGATCGTTTTTCTGTAGTAATTGTCCGAAATAGGAATTGGATGACAACTGTCGCTTGACGGTGGTGGAGCTGCCTTAATTGTGCGGTGTTGGATCTCGCCATTTCCCCTCCTCCATTTCCCGGTGTCCTTCTCCCTCCACGCCCACCCTCCCCTCTCACACCCTCCTCCTCACCCTACTCCTCGCGACTTATCGACTGTCTTATCTCGAGAGATATGCGAGTTATCCTTGTCTCCTTCACTTCTTATCTTTCTGAGTTCATGTTACTTAATTCTGGTCCCTCTGATTGAGTTTGTGGGAGGGCAGTGCGGTCGGAAAGCCGATAAGTAAAACGAGAAAAAGAATCCGGAAGGTTCCATTCCAGAAATTTCGTTGCTCGTATCCCTGCTCTCGTCTAGGCGTTGATGTTTTCTTTGATCGTCGAGGGATGTCGTTTTGGGGTCACCGTCAATGACCCAAAAAGCAACCGATAGCGTTTGTTCGCGGTCAATTATACGAAAACAACGCTTTGAGGTGACTTCACAGCGACTATGTGAGTCAAAACAAATAATAAATTCCAAATTTTTCATTTTTTTAGTTCCCTTAAACTTCTGTATTTGCTGAATTCGTGCGTTTACTACTGAGAATCAATTTAAAGTTACCGAATACGCAGATTATTACGTGAACATGTTTTCTATGAGTAGTTTTTCTTCAGAGATAGGAGCCGACCGCTTCACCATTCCTATGGAATTGCCGCATTTTGACTTGAATCATCGCAGTAAATGCCTAGTAACAACTGAAATAAGGTGATTTGATGCCTATATATTATTTTTATTCGATTTTTGGTTTTTCCCTACATATAATCATTTTCCCCTTGTTTCTCCCGGTATCCATTTGTACTGATGTAATTTCAAGTTCTATCGTTGAGAAGAAAAGCGTGAAATGGCAGATTTATTTCTAGAACAATTCAGGTTATAAATCATTCTAAAAGCAGGCAGAAGGTGACTTAAATTATATCGAAGTCTTTTCACGGTGAGCTATCCCGATGAAACGAGCCGAGAATCAGCTCAGCCGAGAGAAGCACAGTTTTCAAATGCACCATGAATACATTGAGTTAGTTTCCTCCAAATTTTTCTATTTTTTTTTTGCATTTCGTCTTGCTGTGATGAAGGTGACATTTAAAATTAATTTCATAACATTCTGTTTAATATATTTCCCCAGAATTCAACTTTTGATGACGTTATGCGAGACTATTATAACTGCTTCTGCCGCATGTTATGTGTAAATCACTTTGACATTGAGTGTCTCAAGTGGAACAAATTTATTCTCATGCCGTGTATTTTGGTTGGAAATTGAAGAAAACGTAATCAATAAATGAATGCTAATAATTTTTGTTTCGGCTATCTTTGCCATTTGGTTTGCCGGAGACTTCCTCTTCGATTTTTTTCAGAAGTATCCTACTCACACTCTTATGCTTCGATATTTGGGTAGTCATCGAAATTCTTCATTTAAAACGCTGTTTGTTTTACACTTCCGTGGAGAGAGACACTATTCTGAAATTACTGAAAAACAAATGGCAGTAAAAGTCAAACATCTACTTCTAGGATGAATTTTAAGGTGAATTCTGAGCACTAATCGCTTTAATATACTTAGTTTATAAATATCTGTGTCGATGTGCATTATCAAATTTTTATATCAATCTCAATGAGATTAGAATTTTTTTAAGCAATTTCTTCTTATCATATATTACGAGGGCTGGGAAGAACGCAAGAATGAATATGAGAAACCATCTGAATGAATAGATTACACTAGCCGATGACTTGGCGTCAGTAAGCCATTCATTCAGATGAATACTGTCATGGGAGGACGCATCATAAATTCTGTGCCAAATTCTGAAATAATGAGTAATAAATAAAGAAGTAATGAAATCGTCTCGATTCTAGGAAGAAAAGATTAAGAGGGGACGATTCGGAGCAAATCAATCAATTTATTTTCTTTACATGAATTGCGGAGAGAAAAGGGCCCAGTAGCAAAGGTAATTGGAGAACTGCGGCAGCAGAAGTTTCTTAGTAAGAGATAGGTTACTGATGACAGAAAACTTTCGCATTACGTAAGAATAGCCTGGAGTAGTTTTTTCTGGAGAAGGAGTGGAAGAGAGGATGATATAGAGAGTAGCGTTTTGTGTAAACGGAAACCTGGACACTGAGGACGAAGATGAGTGGTTGGTGGAGTGGGTGCGGAGGAGAATGGAGGAGTGGCGATGGACGGCGATGGATGGAGAGAAATACGAGCCAATCAGTGAATAGAAGCAGTGGGAGAGGAGCGGAAGTGTGAGTAGACAGATGCAGAAGGTGATGAGGGGCGAGGGGATACAGTTGACGTAGGAGGGGAGGGAGGAGAAAGAGAATACATTGTATTTTCTTTGCTATTTTTTCTGCTGGGAATCGATGCCAGCAAAGGAGTGGTGTTAATGAAAATTTTGTTGGAGGGAGGTTTACATTATCATTGAAGGTAATTTACTTGAAAGAGGCTCTATAAAAGTAGTGGACCCAATTTAATTTGAGCTTTCACACTCCTGGCAACCTATTCGTCTTAACTATCCCTTCAAGAAAGCGAGTTACTATCTCAGATCTGTAATAAATTTTTGAGCCATTGGTATACAAATGGCTACATTGACAAAATGTGAATATTCAGTCCTTCCATAGCAACGGAATTTGAATGCATTATGGGTAAAGTGCACGGCGCGTCACGGTTCTAATGAATTATTCTTAAAACTTTCTTGAATTAATTTTGACTGTGCAGATTAATTCAATTTTATAAACGAATCACTTTTGAGTGAAAAAAAACATTAATCGTAGCCATTTATTTTCATAGCATGGCAATGTTGACTCGTTCGCTCACTATCGTATTTTTATTATAGCACATGTAATTGGGGTCACCTGTATGTGTTAAATGAATAATTATTATTATGACAATGTTTCAATTTTTAATTTTGAAACTATTTATGTGATATCTATAACATTACGGTGGAGCCTGCTTGAAGGCTGCTTTCGGAAGAGCTATTCCCGTAGTTTCTCGACATTACCTATTCGTTGATCTTTCGCCGATGAGCACCCATCACTATCGTCGACTGCATTTTTGTAGCCAGTTTTAATGTCTTATTCAATATTTGTCTGCCTTCTAAATGGTATCAAGTAAGCATATCTGATGATGTTTAGCAATAATCTTTAATATTTCATCTTTATTGCCAATATTTAGTATCCCGGCTCTTTTGCATTCACTATGTAAAAATAGAGCAGATGTCCCCACAGTTTCAGTAACAGGAAAATAAATCGATTGGAACAAGTTCACCAAATTGAGATTTTTCTAATGTTCGCGCTCCGTGTCGCCGAAGCTGATGACCGGCTCTACATAAATCTGATGGGAGAATGTTAACTTGGTGGTTAATGTGGCCAAATGAACATTCGGTAGTTTTCAAAAGCAATGCCTCGTGCTCTTGAGCCTTTTTCAAGTCGTTGGAGTCGATTTATTCCGTCGATGGATTTGGAAATACTAGAAATCCTGGCTTCCTTTCCCTTTCTTTGTATAAACAACCTATGCTTTCCGCAAATTTCCTCAGCAGAAGGTTGAAGCAGCTCACTTTTTAACTCGATAAAGTTCAGAAGTTCTATTACCGCCTGTTTAGTAAATTTTAACGTGTACTAATCATGGGTGTGAGCGTTAATCAGAGCTTTCAGAAACGGCTCGGCATGTATCCACTTCATCGTAATTTCAAGGAAGCCTGATGCCTAACTAATTACCTCGAGTAATTTCCGCAAGTATTATAGGCCTCTGAATTTCCACCTTCAAATTTGCATGCAATCATGTGAACGCAGTTTTTTAAATACCGCAGCCCTTAGCAAAGCTTAGCTAATGATGCCCATTTTACTGCAAAAATTTATTTTTTCCCAAATGAGAAATTCACTCAATATTTTTGAAGTACCCACCAATCACAGCTTCTGTTCTCAGAGACACGTGAAGGCAGCCTTAGGATTCAATATAGCATCTTGGGTTTCGGGCGAAATCCGCACTAAACTATTATATTTTATATTTCACAGTTCCCTCTTTTATATTCTCAACAATTGCCAGAAATTCTCACTTATTTTTTGAATCTACTATCCTATAGTCTCTGCTTCCATCTCAAGAACTCTATTTATTAATTTTAATATAATTTCTGGAGATATAGATTCAACTCATATTTGGACTACATATTTCCAGCTTTTACCATTTTACCTCGAGGGTTTGGAATGATATTCTCTACTATATTGTGTATTAAAAAACATCGACAAGTTCAAAATGTGAAAAGCGTCATTGGTGCCTATTTTTTAACTTTTTTCATAATCACAGATGAAGATAATGTAACTTTTGAATGTGTTTTAGGTATATTGTTCATGTTCTTGTTTCCCTTTTTGTAATGAAGGACTTACACCATGTCTTTTAGTGAGAATGCCTGCTCACCCAGTACGTTTGTTATGGAAATTCCGAACTCATATAAATATTGTGATGCTACGTACCAATCTATAAGACTTCGATGTCCTAGAGAAATAAAAATTATCATTACTTTCATCATCTCATATTTTATTCCTCTACCGCTCATTGAATCAGTCTTTGTAAATGCTCCTTTTTTCCCAGAATAGTCAACTCCGCACTACTTCTCTAGCTTGCTCCATTCACAATTCTGTCTCCAATTCTATCCTGGAATATCTCCAATCTCACGCTCACATGGGCGTCATTCACATTCTTATTCTCATGCGTTTGCCGTCAGTAAAAGCTCCATTTCCCCGATATAAGGCTGGGTAGACACCACGGCCGGCGGAGGCATTCCAGCACCTGCCTCGTCGTCTAAAGAAGGCTATTCAAATCTTCCTCGCGTTTCCCGCCCACGTCTCCATACTTACGTGCCTTGACGTCATGCAGTGACGTTCATCGATCCAACTTCTGGCCGTGAAAGGATCCCAATACCATCTGCGATTCCGTTTGCCTACGAGGCTTGTCCAAATTAGAAACCAAAATTTTCCTAAACAATTACTTTCATTTTGTAATGCTTGATTGGCTGTATCATCTTCAAAGCAGTTCCCTACACCGTTAACACATCGATCTTATCCTTGTAGGATTTAATTTTATCCCGGCGAATGAATGAATGAAATAACTTCTTCTCGGGTTTCCGTTTCGATCTTATCGCATTCTCCCACTGTGGGAATGCGTTCTGGAACGTCGCTGTTGTAATAGCTTGCAGGCCACGGTGCAAATTTTCATTCGTCTCATCTATCGTTTGGAATGGATATCTTACCAAGGTGGATTTCACCTTCGGAAACAAAATAGAATTCTGCTGGTGCCCAACCTGGCAAATAGTGTGGTTGGGATGCATATTATGAAACCAGGGTCTCATCACCTGTAATGATGTTTCTCAGCACATTATCCTTCTCATTTGATCGATACAGCTCGGCAGACTTCAGCACGCATCTATATTCCTATCAGTGAGTGACCGCTGAGTGATCATTGCAGCCACCCGATGGATGTTCAGTACAAAATGATGTACGAATGTACAAAATTCAAAGTAAGATATTACTATTACAACTCAGGAGATGTATCATATTATGTATTTAAATGCATAGCTATACAAAAAATGGGTACTTTGGAATGATATTTATTAAGGTCCGATTCATTCCAAGCTAAAGGTAACATGGCAGAAGAAAAAGGGCTACTGTAACAAATGTTTTGCCTATATTTTATTTCTGGTTTTCCGCCTCAGCGCAATTGACTTTGTTTTGTGGCATAAATTATGACGAATGATCGTTTTCAATGCTAAATATTGTTTACTAATATTCCCTTATTGTTGTCATCAGATATAAATGTTATGATATTTTTGCAATTGGTCCTCATGTCGATACCTCCCTCTTGCGGTCTTGAATATTCTTCCCCAATGGTTAAAGTCAACTGTTCCTACAAGATGTTTGATCTTTCAAAAGATAAGGTTCCACCAGAATTTGGAATACCCTCAGTGCCGATAATCCTTCTCTCAGTTTATTCTTTTGAGAAACTATCCAAGGGTACTTTAATTCGCTACAGGTGGTATGCAAAATTTTTGCGTCTAATTGAAGACTATTTTGTTCATTCGATGTTCTTAGTTCCATTTCTTCTGATTATGTTGGATATTCCCAAAAAGTACTTAATACATACTTATCTTCAACGGTATACACAATGTCACACTGCAAATAACAGAACAGTTGTCTATTTACAATCTGTTAACTGCCATTTAGAATTAATATTTTCCTACATACTAGTCTTGCTAGACCACGTTAAAACAAAACTTTTTTAATGGTGTATATAGATATTTTCGCGAAAAAACGCCAAATTCTATGGAGAAAATGTATCGTGAGACCCCGTTACATGGCGCCAATTTCAGGATAAAATAATTTACAATAGTCAAAATCTGGTCTCAGTATTTCAGGTTTTCATTAACCAATTGCGAGGAAAATTTGGCACGCTTACTGCAGAGATACTAATTTGGGTCAACCGTTCCTTTTCAATAATTCACCACTCTCGGCCAAATATTACCGGAGAGAAGATAAAATGAACTCTTTTCTTTTCTGGGTCTTATCGGTATAATTAGTGCTCAGGTGCTAATCAGTTTAGTCCAGTTATAATAGACGTCCACATTAAAGCCTTCCTGATTCTAGATGAGGGTAAGTAATTATTTAATGGCTTGTTATTCTTGATCCCAACCTAAATATACCTGATGTGCGTCAGTGACTCGCTCCATTGATCGCTTTTTGAGTTTCTAAAAATGACCGAAGGATTTTTTTTATGAATCCCGCTTTAAAAGCTAATATTCTCTTTCATCTAATAAGCAGAGCTGCCGTGTGATACCTTTGAATTTACTCAATTATGTGGAAATATGTAACTCTTACCGTTCTGTAAATCCATAGTTTCGCATCTAAAACGTCCCTTTTTAAATTGACCTTTACCAATGGCAAATTTTCTCCTTCTGAACGGTGTTAGATTCTTGGAGATTATTTATATTGCTCAATTAAGGCGTAATTTGATGCATTCGGATGTATTTTATGTTAAGTCCTTAATTGGGATGTGTAATATTCAAAATTTATCCTCAGATTCTCATCCGAAGATTGGCTTGCTTGGATTGGCTCTGAAACTCATTTTGTTTGATGCGAATGTCTTCCCTTCCTTCAAAATTCGTTAGTGTATCATCGCTAATAATTCCATTGCTGCAATCCCTGCTCAGTCTTCTTTAGAAATTTTACTCATTATACATTTAGCTATAGATGCAAATATAATCAATATTTCACATCTATTTCATTCCGGCAGGTCACGACGCTATCGTATTTAGCAACTGGAGAGCGTTTTTATTTCAAAGAGACGGAATAATTTAGGTTTTCTTTAATTCATAATTTATATTCAATCTAATAATTTATATTCTATCTAATTAATATATAATCTATATTAATATGTCGGCCCCAGTGGCGGCGGGGTAAAGTCCTCGCCTGCTAACCCGAGGGTAATATTCGGGGTAGTGGAGATTAATAAATAAATATTTGACTGCAGCTTGTGGCTTCAGAGTATCACGTGATTTTATTCTGATGCAGGGACGAGTGACTTGGTGAATTTCGACCAACATTTCTGGAATTCTCCAGTATATAGCTCCATGTCGAAAATGGGAAGATTAATGCCCCATGCTATCCCAATGGCGGCTGGTGACGCTGGCATCCGCGAGACTTTATTGCCGGGGCCATAAATCGCACTCTCACTGCTGGCGGTGAAAACGAGTGCGGAATGAGAGCAGGGAAGGGTCAGCGGAGGATTCGACTCATTCAAGGACCCTCATTGTTAATGCGCAATTTATACGGACGCCCTAAAAACCCTCAATTCCGCCGATAGCTGCGTCACAAGATAAAAAAAAAATGAAACGAACAAATCAGACGCCATGATATGAATTCATGTCCAAGGAGTTTCACATCATTGAAAATATAATTGACATGGGATCACTCATAGTGTCAAAGTAACACATGAACATCCGTAATGAAAGCAAACAATTTATATATTCCACAGAATAACCTCTAATTGTTGGCTGTACAACTGGCTAGGGCTATTGGTTACAAAAATTGTAAAATGATCAGTGGTCGTTCAATACTAAAGCCTGAATCACACGATACTTGACCTTGTATAAGTCCGAGGATGCTAGCGAGTACTGGATTTCTAGTACGAAACCTAGCATGTTTGAGATCTTCCTAGGAGCTGTCTCACGATACTTGAACTTACACAAGGTCTGTTTAGTAGATCTTTGATCTAGTACAGTCGCGGAAGGAGTTTGACGACCGAAATGGATGATTTCGAACGAAGACGACGGCTTTTAGCCGCTGCAGCTCCTCAACCTCAATTGCCTCAGATACTCAAGCCATCGTGTCTTGTTGTGAGGTTTGAGTTGTTTATTTGGTCGTGGGAAATTGTAATTGTCACGAGGGACTATGGAGGCGCTGACATCGAAAATGGACGACCGCATTGCAAAGAGCAAAGGTGATTGGTCGGCGGCTACTTGGTCCTATTAGGAGCAAGTATCAAACTAGTACCGCACCAACTACCAAAACAAGTATACCAGCTAGTATGCTAGCGATCATGCAGGCCTTCCAGTATGCTTGGTCTGTATCACACGATACTTGACCTTGCACAAGTCGTAGTATGCTAGCTAGCTATTGTGTGATTCAGGCTTAAGATTGGTTGACTCTAGCCCTCCATCCTTCCTCGTCTACTCCATTCTTACGGACATCCTTTTTTTTATTCGTCCTATAACTTCATCCTTTGGCCTTCCTCTAGGGACTTTTCCCTTTTTCCCTCAATTATATCCTTCACAAACCTAGTGTACCTCATGGTGTGCCCGCAGCATGCGAAGTAGTTTTTCGGCTCTCCTTTTCTGTATTGAGTTCGTTAGGGTCCTCTCCTTTCATACTCTTCGGTAATCCCCTTCATTTGGTATTATATCCGAACATTTGATCTTCAGCTTCCTCCTCAAGCACCTACAGCTAACCCATTTTTCTGGTGCCGCACCGTAATCAATGGGCGATCAAATTTGCAGTTCATCGTTTCGTGAATTCTTGGTTATCTGCGTGCAAGACGACGATTCATTATACTGGTGCGAATGTCGTGTGAGCAAATAAACTGCGGCTTTTTCAAACGCGCCCATGGTGATGACTGGTCAGTCAGCGAGCAATATAGAAAGAATATAATCATATTGCAACCTGTTCGAGATCTACAGCGATGTGATAATTATGTTTGCATAGCGGAACGCCACCGTATAAATGTCATTAGGCGGGATTACGACAAACGTTCCCTGACGTGGCAGAAACCGACGGCGGCGTTCCCAGAGCTTGTTTTCCGAAGCCAATTACGATGACTGGACGTTGACGGAGACGTCGACGAACGATGAACGAAACTTGTCAGTCTAATTTTGTCTATTTTGTCCATCACGCTTTTCATTTTTCACAATGTTCCATTTCCAGATAGTCAATCTCACTCGTTAACTTTAGACTGGAGCATAATGAGAAGCCCTCATGAGGCAGTATCATTTCGGTATTTTTTGGATAATTTATATTTTGATGCAAAAAATAAAAATAAAGAGCTACTTCGCCACCGTTACTGTTCTGTTTACAAAAAGTTGTACAAGCGACGCTGAATACTTTTGTAGTGAGTAATAGACTCCTCTTTGACGGCAACACGACGGTAAATTGAACTCACCCGTCCATTTCTCTCGCCTCAGGAAACCCGCGCTATGTCAACATCATCAGATTTAGAGTGTAATTTAGAACCGGTCCTGGGGGTTTGAATTTGAGCCGTTCGAGATATATGCGATCACGTAGCTAACGTGTTTCGAGGTGCAATCGCGATTAGTTCGAGAGTGTGAAATATTTTAACCACTGGTAAAGTATTCACTCATCCTGCCTAATCGAGTTTTTCCCGCGGCAATATCGTTGATTGAGTCGAATATCGCGATTACAGCGGCAATTAACTACAAATAAGTCACTTTTGCAACCCATTCGAATAGGGAACACAAAATTCTCGAACCGTTTTGTTGTTCCACGTGGTTTCTTAGTCATGCGATCGATTTTACATCGGGCTGCTCAAACTCGCCTTCCATGGGAGGCTGTGTACGAAGCAATTGAGATGATTTTGAACGCGTAACTAAGGAGTCACGTGGTACAACTACGAACGTTCGGAGAATTTTGTGAGTTTTACCTAATCAGATGGATGTTAAGCGTATGATTTGTCGTTCATATTGTCTCAAAATGGGATGCATAATACATTAACAATATTTACGCGGGTAAAACACGATAGGGAAGGCTGATGAGATTTTTACGAGTAGTTTTATCTCGAACCCTTCGTAATTTGTATCACGTGATTCCTTAGTTACGGACTACTTAGATCGGTATTAAATCGAACAGTTCCAACTCACCTCCCCTAGCTAAGAGAGATCCGAAAGAAAGTGACAAAATTAGCGATGAGGTAAAGGAAGCATTCGGCAGTTGTGCTGGAGGCAAATGTCCTCCTCTCCAGCGAACTGCGTAACTGCGTAATTGCGTAACTCATTCACTGCGCGTCTCTTCCCCTTCCCGGAGCCCCTCCCCCCCCCTATTCACTCCAGCGAGTGGGTCCCCCAAACGGTTTTTGGCTCCCCTCCCTCTATGGAAAGCTCCATGGTTGGTTCTCCCCTATACATACGTTGCTCGGTCTCTCGCTCTTCTCTGCCTACGTGACCCTGGACACGACGCACACAGCGACGAATGTGAAGCGCAAAGCGCATGCGCCCCTCATACTCCTTATATCCACCCCCCTCGTGCTTTATCCCTTTATCTTGAACTCTCCCCGTCCCAACCCCTTACCCTACCCTCCCCTTGGGCTCCTACGACGCGCCGCGTTGCTGATTCTGCTCCGCGAAAAGGATTTCGGACACCCCCCCCCCAACCCCCTTGCGACCCGTCTGCTTTTTCATTGGGCTGACCTTGAAAGAATAGCGGAAGCGTGAACTTGACCCGCTTAAATTTGAATTAACTAGGACGCACTACATGTAACTCGTCCAAAGGTCATTATTCAGTTGGAAAAAGGCACTCTGATGTGCTGAAATTTCTAAGAAGACTCTTATTGCTTAAAAAATGAATTACAACATGTACGCTCAAATTAAGTCTTCTCATCACTTGGTTTCAATTTAAACTTTAATCAACGTTTAAATTATTGAAATGCATAAAGTCATTCGCGAACAATGTATATAATTATACATTTTTAATTAAATTTTATAAAAATTTCTAAATGTTGTTTAGCCATCATACAAAACATCACTGCAGTTGAGGAATGAATCTATTTTATTTTTCGTGAGTCTCATGAAAGGACTGGTAATGAGACAACTTAACGTTTCGTGTTACATCAGAGATGTAATGCAAGTGTAATATTCTCGGCGCATGTACGCACAGGGAGCGCTCTCCTTGGCCGCACGTCATCGCTTTGCCTCGTTCAAGTGGGAATATACGATTAAAAAAACCGATATCCCGACTGTTCTCATAAGGTCTTCCCGGAACCCGGCAACAAACCTACAGATATATATTTCAACATTAGCACTTAGAGCATTGTAATGAATTGAAATTATCATTTAACATATCATTTCATTTATTGCCCTTCATTTTTAAGACTTCTAATTAGACATTAGATAAGCTAAGAATAAGTGATTGAATATTTTCTCTTCTTCTTTTCTGCATTTGCAATCAACTCTATGAAAGAGAATTTTATATACTCAGTTTTAAAAAAATAGCTTAATTTCTCCAAAAATACAAAACAACACTGGTTGCTTAAGCGAAAAGCATGGCTGAAAATAATTGTAAGAAATTATTATGAAATGCTGAAGACATCGAAAATTTTAGATCTCTGCCTTTCGCTTTAAAAATACGAAAATGCGTCACTTGGAGTTGATGGTTGTGGTGGGCGTTGATGATATACTGAGAATATATTCTCCGTGTGAAATACATCGCTGTTTTCGCTGCGATATTTCGCATGATGACGGATTTCTCCCTCATTTTGTTTTGGATATCCAAATGAATGGGCGTCGCTTCCACCCCCCCGCCCCCCCTTGTTTGGTCGCATCAGGAAGTGTGCGCGGATATAACCGCTGCGGAGCGAGATATTTCCCTATTCATAGCATCGACCAACCTCAAACTTCATTTCAAAATTTAAGCAATATATGAACCATTGAGTAAAATATTGAGGCATAAACGACGAAAAACCTTTCACCTACATCTACATCTACATAATACCCCGCGAGCCGCCGCATGGGTGTGTGGCAGGGGGTGTTAGGTCACCAGCCGTGTAAAGGTGTAGGTTTTTTGGAGATGAAACGGTGACATGAATTATAGGAGTGTATTTAGTGAGCTTAGTTCCTATTGTGATCGCTTATTGTTCGCGGAAAATACGAGTTCTTGTACCTATTTGTTCGGCAGTGTATCTCTTATTTTATCGCATCTGTCAGACCTAGAGATGTAGTGGGGAGTCATGATAATATTCTCTGTGTCGCTCTGAAAAATATCAGTCCTGAATTTATCAAGCAACCTAAGTCTAGCCCCTAGAGTCTCTAGGGGCTCCCACCTTAATCCCTCTAAAAGTTGTGATACACTATATGTACGCTCGTAGCAGTTTTTAACGATCCGCGCTGCTTTTCTTTGTAATAATTTGTTGTAATTCAATAAAAATTCTCACTAATCAACTACATAAACTCAGTGAAATTTTAACTTTTCTCATTTTTTCCAGACGCACAGTGTGAATGCCTTCCCGATAGAGTATTTTTTGCAATTCTGAAAAAAATACTGCTGTGAGTAATTGGTTTATTTTCTTGAATTGTTGAGATTGCATAAAACTACACACACTTCAAATTTAGAAATTTCCCAGAATATCGCCCACTTCGAAGTACTATCATTTCCATTACATGGAATCAAGGCCAATCATAAGCACATACCTTCTGAATGTCAAATAATAGATAATAAATAATCCTATTGCTAAGAAGAGCATCAATGGGCCCTGATAAAAAGTTTCTGAGTAATATACGCTCAAAGTCGAATATTTCTGGAAAAACGCTGTCTTTAAAATAGTAATTCCATTACGCGTAATCGAAGCCGGTCATTTGCACTAACATTCTTCTTGCCAAATAATAGGTAATGAATAGTTCTATTACTAAAATAA
Source organism: Ceriagrion tenellum (assembly GCA_963169105.1). Taxonomy (NCBI): domain Eukaryota; kingdom Metazoa; phylum Arthropoda; class Insecta; order Odonata; family Coenagrionidae; genus Ceriagrion; species Ceriagrion tenellum. Next base: position 5,658,304 of record OY720633.1, read on the forward strand.
GCATCCTTTGTCGCTAATACCAAGTTCTCAAGAAATACAGCCGTAAAGTCTAAATTCAGCCATAAAGTCGGATATTACCGAGAATCTCCCGCTTAGTAGTAAGGTTCAAATCACAGGGAATATAAGCCGGTCATTTGCACATGCTTTCTTTACGTCATATAAAACATAATGAATGGTTCTATTGCTACAATAATTGCAAAATATTATATACTGCATATTTGGTCATTGGTTTTTCAAAATTCCATTATCGGCTAATTGTCGTGCCAGGTTGCCAATTATTCTCCGCAAGAAAATATAAAGTTTCGTTTAACATTTGGAAGTAATCATTACAGTCCAAGAATGAATTAAATGTGCTCGAAAAAAGTGGTTCCCATATGCTTAGTTATTACAACTAAATTTTCAGCCGTGTACGTTCGAAAAACTGGACGTTCTATCCGTATCCGGGGAAAAGAACACAAAATATATTCAACAAAAAGTGATTGATTTTTATCTCTAAATTAATAAGCACCTAATGCAAAGAGATGACACGATTGATTGTAAACTCCAAATCCTCAACGATAAAGTGTTAGGAAACAAACTGGACAATTCAGGACAACTATTAATTAACTTTTGTACAAAATAATTATACTTAATGTTATGAATAAAATATTCACCTCCTCCCCTTCCCTCTTGTACCCCTATCTTTCCTCAACTGTAGGTCATAATTTTCATTATAAATTCCATTTTGATTCCCGCAAAAGTCTACTCTTCACCCATTCTTTAATGTCATAGCCGTATACTCCCCCTACCTTCACCCATCCTACTAAACTAGGATTGATGAAGCCTGTTGAAATTCGCTGAGACAATGCTACTTTTCATCACCTACACATTGGCATAAAGAAAATAAATGCAAATGACTGGCTTCAATACCGGGTGATGGAATTATTACATGGAAGTCGGCGGTCGACCGTAAGTATCCGACTTTGAGGAAGAAGGAGCGGAGTAGGTGCGATTCCCTGTGTTGGAATTATAATTTCGAAGTGAAGGATTTTCCTTAAAATTAAAATTTGAGGTCGGATTACTGATGATCTAGCCATCAGAGCCCATTGTAGTTTGTCTGGTTATTGAAAATATTTATTTCTTATTATCTGACCTGAATAAAGTTTGTATAAATGACCGGCTTCGATTCCGTGTAGTAAAAATATTGATTCGACGGTTGCGATTTACCGGAAATATCAGAATTTGAGACAATGAATAGAGAACTAGGTACTTGTTAGTATTAGTAATAGAACAATTCATTTCCTATTACTTGACATGAGTTACCTAGTTCTCTAGTCATTATCTCAAATTCAGAATTTTTCGGCAAATTGCAATTGTATGTATGTGCAAATGACCGGCTTCGATTCCGTGTAATGGAGTAACTACTTCGAAGTTGGCGTTATGCCGAAAATTTCCAACTTTTTGCTGGATCACTGCTGAACTAATATTCCATAATTATTCCATGATAACTAACTATAGAACAGTTCAATAAATATTTATCTACGTCGAGAAAATGTATTTAAATGCACGAATTCATTACGTGTGATGGAACTATACAAGGAAGCGAGTGATTTTCTGTATTAGCTTCCTTACCGTGGGCTATAACATTGCGCCAACTTCCTTTCCGTGACGAGTCATGAATATACAATGAAGCTGAGAGCTAAAATAGCGTTAAATTGCTAAAATACCAAATCGGTATAATGCAGCATCATTCTTTCTCAAAATCTGACATCAAGCATTATATACACAGTAACCGCTCCAACAACCTTAAAATGAGGATTCGGACTTGTGCATCCGCGGATTTAAGGAGTGCGCGCTTCCTGCTCTTTGTGTGCTGAGCAGGAATCGCGCCCTTCGCTTCCTTCCGATTGTTCAAATTGCTCTCTCTCTCCCTCCCTGTCTTCATCTCTGACACTCAATAGCCCCAGGTATTCGGAGATGCGGTTCTCCGGAATTAATATCAACGAACCACCTCACAATTCACCGCGGAGTGATGTGGTATATTGACGGTGTTAGAATATCACGGTGAGAGGAAGGAATCGGGAAAAGAAATTGAGATATAGTAATGACAAGAAGTGAACTGAATGTTAACGCAGTGCAGAAAATAAGTACATACCGATGGGTTCGCAACTTCAAAAACAAGTGTACACCGCATTTCCATTTCGGCTATTTCTATCCATTTCTAACCATTTCCATCCATTTTTGTCCATTTCCGACAATTTCTATCCATTTATATCCATTTACATCCATTTCTGTCCATTTCTATCAATTTCTGTCCATTTCTAGCTATTTCTGTCCATTTCTAGCAATTTCTATCCATTTCTATCAATTTTCATCCATTTATAACCATTTACATCCATTTCTAAACATTTCTGTCCATTTCTACCCTTTTTTGTCCATTTCTACCCATTTCTGTCCATTTATAGCCATTTCTGTCCATTTCTGTCCATTTCTAGCCATTTCAGTCCATTTCTGTCCATTTCTGTCCGTTTCGCGACCATTTCTCAACAAGCGTACACCATTTCTCAGAGTTGCATACCTTTCGGTACATACTTAATATGAATAGAGTGGTTTCCTAATTTTTACCGTATGAAAGTCACCAGCGGAACATATTTGGACGTGATCAGTAGTCAAACGCTGTGCCTATTACATTTTTTGTAATGCACGATCAAAAAATAGGAATGGTGAAAATCCATGGTATCAGAACGACAAGTAAATGCATGTTATCGGCTCTCACCAACACATACTTGAATCCCTGGTCTCATCCCTGTGAGGTCTTGCTACACATTTGCTCCCAGTATTCATCTCGCTGGGTGTTATATTTGAGCCAAACGTGACTGGGTACTGTGATTACTATCACGAATAAAACAAATTTGAGATGTGCATATAATATCCTTCAAAATACTCAAAGCTGCAGCAAAAGCGAAAACAAACAGTCAGCCTCAAGCGTAAGCAGGTTGGTCAATAGAAGGCCACAGCAGGTAGCCGCCTGAAGTCACTAGCTCGAGTCATCCGAGGAAAAATATTAATTTTCCATTTACTTTACAAATTTTGAGGACACTTGGACTAGCCACGGAATCACCTTTAAGTAGTCACAAGGGTCCCCCAATACTCCGTCTAGAGCCGTAGCCAGTTAACCTGAACCTCTTGTTCCTCTAAAATCCACCTGGGAATGAGGTATCGAGGGATCCGAGGTCTTGTCCCTGTCGAGGTAAAAGACTTTTTATATTCAGTATTCCTCTCTTGCATTTACTGTGTCCTGTCCATTTAATTTAATCGCAGCACGTGTCTAAGCTCCATATTTAGGCACACAGTGTTCTTGAAGATGGTTCTTAGATGCAAGTTTTGATGGGTGGAGGCAACTTTAAAGAAATTCTGAAGTTAAACTACTATCATGCAACAACATGATGAAAATTTCCCTAGAACAGTTTGAGTTCAACGTGAATGAACGGAACTTTCCCGGAGAGGTGAGTCAAGTGACAAAGCGCTGACTGCAGAGTGAATTTTCTTCACATTCGACCGAGAGATGATTTCCATAAATACTAATATTCCGACCTCGGAATTTACCTACACCTTTCTTTGTCCTCTGAGGCAATCAGCAGATGATTTCTCCCCTCTGCAATGCAATATTCTTTGTAAAGCAAGAATCTAGATAATATTTTTGGTACCATCCAATCCGAAGAAAAGTTTTTTCGCAAATATGATAAGGACTTATGAGAAATAATTATCCCAACAAGGGCTTATGAGAAATAATTGAAAATAAACTAGATAAATTTGGAAACATTTCATCTGCATAGAATAAAATTTTTAGAGGGATGAGATATCAAGTTCTTCCTTCGTGAAATGACACCCATTGGAAAACGCCGATAAGCAACTTCTTTGTTCTCTTGGCGATGAAAATTAAAGGCGTAACGAGTTTTCCTTTTTGATTAATTTTGAAAGTTGTTGCATAGAATTTTATGATGTTTTATCCAATCGTTTACCTAAACTGTTATACGTCAGAGAAGTTGAGAAGTGGACTTTTGCCAATTATTGTTTTTAGATTAATTGTTTAACTTTGGACTTTGCTTATGGTCGATAAGATTTCTCTGCCATCTACTTTCATTTTTTTTATTCAGGTTTATGAACTTTAATCTCGTATTTATCACGGAGAAATAATTCTTCTACCATGTATGGTAAATTTGTTAATATTTGCAATGCGTTGCTGAACAGAAGCCTCGGCACCTTCACCTACGGGGAACATTTTTTCTCACTTTAAATGTACACACCTTAGCACGTGATAACCGTCACATCCAAGTCTCAAATCGACGCTCAAGCATAGGTTTGCACTGCATACCTTGAAATAAACTTTAACTACTTTGATACCTTTCTAGAGATAGAACAATTATCCAGGGAATCCTGAGGTAGCGGATCACGTTGTCACACCACGAGAGTATAATTAGTTTTTGCAGTCGAGATACACCTAAATAACTTAAGGTACCAAAGATTTTTAACGGTGACATTAAAACCTCGGTAATATCCTTAAATTTTTTAGAAACGAAACAGTTGCTGACTTTTACTTTGATCAATTGATACTTTTTGAGGGCCATTAACTCAGCGACAGGATTTTTCTTCGGTGCATTAGGAATAGGAATCGATTGAGCAAAATTTTTGAAACAAAGGTACGAGTGAAATTGAATGAAAATGTTGAAGTTGATTTTATACCAGTTTAGATCTGGTTCGATACGATTTAATTGGTATCATTTCTTTTAAAATCACACGATTAAAAATATTCTATTCATTTGACATGTATCTGCAGCTATCAGCTTACTAAATACACGAACAACTTCTTTTGAAATTGGTGAGAAATGGAGATAGTGGGTAACTTGCGTGCAACTCATAGCAGTCATCTGTCAGAAAATGCTCTCAATTCTTAGAAGAGACGCTATCTTCTTCCAGCTATAAATATGATTCTTTGTCCTTTGTGCGCTCTGGAGAATATTTGCTCATACTACTCAGCTATTTTTAATGGGTCAGCCGAGTCACTTGTCGGCCGTCTAGGTCGAAATGAGTGTCTCTATCTCAGAGAGCCTCTTCCAGGAATGCGCTGCGCAAGAAGAGCAGATGAAGAACTTCCGACTTAATAGCAGGAATGAATTGAAGGGCTTTATTCCGAGGTAGTTTAAGTGAAATTCCAATTCGCATAAATTTCAATGAATTTGGCCTCAATAGGAAAGAAAAGATCTCATCTTTCCGTTGAAAACAAAATATCACCCTTTTAACGTAATAATTTTCGAGATATTTGCCGTATAATACGCCATGACCATAATGAGCCATTTTACATGGGATATGGCAAACAATTGAGAGAATCTATCATTAAATTTTAGTCATTTTATAACGCATAGATCTTATTATAGATTTAACTGAGTATTTGGTATGTTTTAGAGGGGGGCTAGGAGGACGAAGAGGAGGGGATTAAAGCTTTGAGGATGAGGGAATAGGCAGCCCCCCCCTCTCCTCACCTGGTAATGTCTGATATATAAGGCCTGCGATTCGGCTTTCATTTACCTGAAGATGATTTGAATGCATATCGAAACCAGAGTTGTAGTAAAATTAGTGGTTTTAGTAAAAGTCGTCCTCTTTCTTATTTAACAGCTATTCTTCTTATAAATCTTATTAATATTTTAATATAATTATCTAGTCGCATTAGCGATCCCTTTAATGAAATTCAACGTGAAAATTTTCTCTTCTTCGATACGTGAAACAGTAGCCATAACAGTCATAGGCTCTTGACTTTATGCGCCAAACTAGAGTAGATAATAGATAAGATCGTTCCAATACCAGCTTATCATGAACTTATGCTTTCAGTGAGGAGAATCGGTGAGCGTTACTTCTCCTCTCTGTGCCCTCTGCCTATACTTTCTCGTTATCGACTAGCTGACGCTTGAGGCCCCGCTTACTGATGGCTGGAAATAGCTCCCACGCATCCTTGGTTGTCTTGTGGCGGGTTGAAGTACAAATCTCCCGGTTTCTCGCCCGAAGGGTCCTCTTTCGATTCCCGAGAGATATCTGCTCCCGATTGCTCTACACCACCGGATTGTCGTATCCTTGCAATATTTTATCCGGATACCTCTCTAATCCGTCTCAGAATGTTTTTGTCGTCTTCTGGTGGATAACCGTCTTTACAAACACACAAAAAGGAGCTCATTAGTTTGTCTCCCAATCTTTTCCTAATGCATGTACTTAGAAATATAAGTTGGATAAGTTTTTAATCAGCCAGTTTCCAATGCATCAGTGAAATCAGCCGAAGGACAAGTCGGATATTTAGATTGTTTGTGTGAATTTTGTTTAACAATTGATTTTCGTGACACTTTGCATAAATGTTCTTCTTATAGTGGTACAGTATCTTCAGATAAGAGTGAAAAAGTTGTTCCTTACCGATTTAGTTTTTTGGCAGTTCATCACCAAGTGAACACGTTACTTTGTGCCACATGATACATACTTCGTAACAATTCTAGTACATATTCACGTATTCTCTTGTAAATCCTAATTAATATGTTTTTTGTATTATAATTGTCACCAACCAATATCAAGGTGTCACCATATTCAGTGCTCGAAAAAAACATGTATCAATTTAAAGAGTACCTGCATTTCGATTACTGCGCCGTAAACTCAAGTCATAACACGCTTTAATGAAGGAAATATTTCGAATATAATTTTTGTATCCTTCTGCTACTCTCTGTTAAGTGAGTCCTAACGCATAAACAGATACACTAAAATGAAATCAGACCCTGCATTTTATTTTCGACTTACTATCAAAATTTATACAATGTGCACTATATGGCCAACATTAACGCTCTTGTCACCTAACGACAGAACGGGAGTAATGAAATGTCGTAACCCTGGCTTGTGCCATTTTGAGTCGCACAAACTACTCTCCTCAGATGTTGTTGTAGAAGAATCCTCAGAATTGTTTATAGATGCCTGTAATCATTTTGATGTTTCATTGATGCCATAATTCGTGTGTAAGAGCATTCTTATCTCCAAGTCATTAAAAAAAAATGTCGCGGACGCTACTCCTTGAAACTGATGCAATTCCCACAAATGATAGGTCGCGTGCTTGAATTCTCCGAACTCTTGCTTATCTGACTAAGAGCTTTGAAACAATACTGCAATTAGAAAAAAATGTGAAGTTGAATGGAATGCAGCTGATTGAAAACCTTGCTGATAAGATTAAGATATTACGTCTTTTCTCAAAAGGTGATTGCTTGGTAGTAGATGTAGTTTGAAATCAAGATTTGAAGCACTCACGATTTTCATTGACAGAATTATTTTATTTGCTATTTGTAGATACAAGCTCACTACTATGATCATTGAGTTCACATAGTCAGGAAATGAGGCTATTTTGCAGTTATTATTTCCATAATAAAACCTTTTGAGAATGTGTACCTTGTTGAGCAGTAACAAAGTGTTGGTTTAATGAATTAATTTTCGTCAAATTCACTATTTATAAATATAATTAGAAATAGTTTGAAGTTGCCTAATTCTCTATAAATTTTATACCTGTTGAAGTGGCTTATATCTTCGTTCTACCTCAAAGATATTCCACTTACTCGATTACTATCTTCTCCTATGTTGCCTGATTCTGACTACATAATCAAGGTAAAAAATGAAACGATCAATTATAGTTATCAGAGCATAGGGAGATCTATTTACTTGCTATTATTTTCGCACAAAATAAAATAATGTATCCTGTCGGTAGGTACAAAAATTATATTCTTGAAGGCCTTAGGGGGCGGTAATAGGCGGCATCGTGGGAGGACGCCATGTCTTCTTGACAATAGTGTAAGCTAACTTACAGACCAGAAAAGGCTACCAGCTTTCGAAACCAGGCAGACAGGGAAGATGCTGAAGATATAATTGACGGATAGAATAAAAAAAATTATGAGGTTTACGGAAGAGTAGAAGAGGAAAGGACGATATGGAAAACCAAACAGAAAAGAAGAACCAGATGTATTGGACACACACTGGGGCACAATGAGTTTGTGAAGAACGTGTTTGAAAGTAAAGTAATTGGATAAGTCCCCAGAGGAAGACCCAGGAAAAATTTCATGGACGAAATAAAGAAGAAAGAACATAGAAAGAGCTATCAGGAAGTACAGGAACTAACATTAGATAGGAAAGAATGGAGGGCTGTACCTATTCAACCATTCTTGGGAATGAACGACCAACTAATGAATGTAAACTATCTTTCACATGCCAAAACATCGTAATGATTATTTAAAATTTTTTATGGAATGATGTAGGGAATCAATGCGCTAACAATAGGATAAACGGGTGGCGTATGTATGAAGATATGCATTAACTTTACCAGCCCGGTGCCAACATTTTATACCTCTTCACTTGAAATGGATCTTTTTGGTTTGTATTCTCTGATGTGGAACAAGTGCTTTGTTGTCGCTGCTCTATTCAGAGTTTCATTTTTCCTTTGCTTTGGCAGATGGCCGTCTATTCCTCAAGAGTGATAGCCCCTTAGGAATTGGCTTCCGATGAGACCATAGTGACCATCCCACCGTTGGTTAATTATATTCATAATCAATTTTCTTTAACATATTGCATAATTTTAATGGCAGTTAATGTAAAATTTATTATAATTTTTAATTAGTAATTATAACCAAATTTTTATTTACGATTTTGTAAATAAATCATCAGGTTGGAAGTCATCTTTGAATCTTATGGCGATTGGTACTTCGGAGCTGAAGGGACTGAGGGCCACAGTCACCATTACTTTTGACGGCAATTGTTAAGTGCCGATCCTTTCTTATGGGTACTTGCTATTCCGATGAATCAAATATCTCGGAATTGGCTCCACATAAGCGAAAAGGTGTCTTTACCGACAAAAAATTCGACCCCTCTTGGAATGTACATATCATGAAATTAAGTTATTGCAATAACATTTGTATAAAATTTGTATAAATCTGTGCCATATTAATATGGTGTAATCTAGGATAAATCAGCGGTTGCAGAACATGCTGCCCAAGGCCATACCATTGACGTCACTAACCCAAAAATTTTCGCCTGAGAAAAACATTTCAAGACCAGAATTTTTCGGGAGGCCTTGGAAATGAAAAATCATAGCAAGAATTTTAATAGAGACCAGGGACAAATAATAAGAGAATCATGGCCACCAGTAATGTCCAGAAAGAAGAGCGACGTCCAGAAGACTCTCCGCCAACACCTACCCTCACCCCGTCCCCCTCATGCACCACCGTGACGATATAAATGCACATACAATGTTGATGCACAATAAAGGCAATTAGGTCATTCAGCCCTGATGAGGTCTCCGGCAAAGGAGAAGAAACGTTGGCTTTTTAAATCTTGACGCGGGTTATCCCAAAACCATCCTTGCTTGACGAACATGGACCGCGAAAGTTTTTATAATTTGACGATGGTGTAATCTCTTTAAAGATTTGTTTTATCATTACGAAGAGTTGGACATCGCCTCATCATGTCCCAGCGACGACAAAAGCAGAAACTAGGAGTTCAGTGGTCTGTCGTCGTGGTGACTGGGAGGATTGGCATAGGCCTGGGGGGGTGGGGGGGGGGCGTGTGGGAGGAGGATGGGATGGAAACTGGAACCTGCGGTCGAGGAAGTGAACGTGCGAAGAGTGGGAAAGACGGAGGATGAATCACCAGAGGCGAACGAGAGGAATTCCGCGGAGGGCAGGCGAAGAGAGAGAGGCATGCCTGCGGGAAATCCGTTAAGAAGAAAGTGAGGAATTATCACGCGCATTGCTCGAAAGACGTCAGTCTGGTGAAAATGAAGGGAATGGAAAAATGCACATTCAAGTAATTTATGTGCTCTGAACGAGCAGGAAACTGAGTGGCGTAAATTCATCTCATTGCCCTGGAAATAAACATTAAAGAGGAGGGATTTTCTATGAACAACTAGCAATATACGTAAACACTGTAATTGCATGCGTTATTTTTAATCAACACCATCGACAATACATCCCGGCGGGAAAAACCCGATCGGGAAGGCTGCGGGAGGTCTTCGCGCGTGGCCGTAGTGAACCAAATTCTCGAGAGCTTCGTGGATGTACCACGTGATTCCTAAGTTACACCATCGGAATTATGTGGAACTATTCAAACCCAGCCCTAATGGTATGCAATGTGCAATTTACTGCAAACTTATCCGCAGGGAAATGCACCTATAATATAATTTCCAAATTCCATATTTTTCGTTAACATTTCATCTGTTAAAACTTAATGCTCGCATGTATCGGTACGCGTCTGGGACAGTTTTTTGGGAATGTCTTTATTTTTTTACGTTGTCTGTATTTTTCGAGTGCAGCACGTAGATTGCATGAGGCCGGAAAACTTGCAAGGTCCGGAGAGTCATCGAAATTTCTTGAAATTGAAGGGTTTTATATCAATAAAATCATGGTACTAATATTCATTCAAGAAGTTGCCTAACCAAAGTCGAAATGGCTGGTTTGCGCAACAATATGTGCCATAGACATGGAATAAAACTTCTTCACTGACTGTATCATTAATCATATGATAATACTGAATTAACAAGAATGACATCACTTGGCACGTACAATCACATTTATCACGTCAATAACATCCTATGCTACAAATTTTCAGTGTTTGATTAAGATCATATAATAAGGTGCAATTTAAGAATTTCTCTCATTATCTCGTAACATTGACATCGAAAAAGAGTTATTTGTTTTAAGGAAAGGCAAGAAAAGTTAGAGAATCCGATTTTAAGCCACCTATGCTTCGGCATGAGAGCATTTAGGACGAGGCATGGGAAAGAGGTTCAGAATAAAATTCGACATCGACCGATTCGTCATCACTCCATTCATCAGGTTGAGGAGTCATTGTGTCGCGCTGCCGGTTAAGCCTCAATTGCTAATTAGTTCGACGAGGGGAAAAAAGAGATAATCGATTCCTATCACTCGGAGTTTTCCTGGAATCGCCGTGGGGACAAAAAAGCGTCATTGTCTGTTGGTTGGAAGTGAAGGATGAATGGAACGAGACTGTGGAATTTTCCACTGGGACTCGGCGCCTCCTGTCACTCCTCTCTCTCCCATGAGTTTTTTTTCTATCTAATCTCCTCCCATACCCGCCCACAAAGGACAGACCGAGGGGATGCCTGCATTGTGTGCGTAGGCTCTCATAACCCAGGACGGAGAGAAAAGGGGGGGGGGTCCACTATGTGATGGTGCAGAAAGGGAATGAAGGGTAAAGTCTTGGAGAGGAAGGGTGTGGTGCGGGCTTTACTTCAGTGGTGCAGCGGTGCTGGGACCGTGAAACAGGCAGGTTGAACTTAGCGTGACAATAGGTCAGAAACGCAATGAGATATACACATAAAAAAATGACAATATTTTGATCCTAAGGTCATATTTTTATGGCATTTTACATAAGTAGAGTGCTTTTCTCGCCCGATAAACGCATATTTAGTTTCGAAGTATTTTGGGCCCATCGGGGCATGGGTTCCAAATGACTAAAGAGTGACGAAACTTGTTAACACGATAATTAACAATCCACAACGATCATTTCTGGAAGTGGAAAACTTAACTTTTCTCAATTCCGTAAAATATTTGCCGCCGTAATGCGCACGAAATGAGATATCGTAATGGCCGCCACCAGGATGATGGTGCTGTTTCAGAATGCGTGCGTGGGTGACGCAAGAGACGCGTCTAGCATACTCGCCGGACAAATGGGGATTTTCTAGTCGGGAGAAGATAAGTGGGGAAATGATAAAATACCACTGCGATGGACTTCCGAGGGAGGAAGAGGTAACGGCTAGGAATTCCGACCTACCGCTCTCTCTCTCTCGAACACTCCTTATCCTCTCCGCCCATTGTTTCGTCTCCGGCAGATAATCGTCCTTTTTTAATTTTTTTAGCCCAGCAAATATTTCATTCGACATTGATGATCGTCCGCCCTAAAGATAAAACATTTCTCTTTTTAAGCTTTACTCCTGATATCCAGAAATTGGTGACAAGAGGAACAAGTGTGCTTGGGTGACTCGATTTCTTCACCTGGCCAAGGCGGATAAGAAGAATAAAGATTGCATCGCTAGGAAGTGTGCGGATAAAATAAATAGCTGCTGATAAACCTTTACAAGTGAGCAATTCTGTAGATATGATAAGTCAGTAGATGCGATGCTCTATAAATCATACTACGTAGATCTTGCGGAGGAAATGAGAATAGAGACTCTTAGGTCTCACTTCGGGAAAAACAATGACTTCAACGAAGCAAGGCGAAAATGAATATAACTTTGTTAACTCCTGTTATAAGATTTTATGGACACCACCCGGGTTTTGGCACTTTTCGTTAACTAGAGATGATTATAATCTGAGGATGACGCAAGGAATAAAATGCAAATTCAATTTTGATGTGGTGCAAACGTTCCATAATGACAGAAACAAAAACTTGCAGTTTTCTTCCATTAAAAATTTTATTTGACCAGTTTCAATTTAAATTCATGATTTTTAGTGGATGGTGTGGCGACTCGGGGTTAGTCGGATTAAATCTTTATCAGTAGAAACAAGTATTTTTCTTCTGTCATTATGACCTAGTTGCCGTAACCTGGGACAACACAATTAAATCGGAATTTAATTTTTACGGGTTTTTTTAATCACCAAGATATATGTATGGCAAATTTTTCTTACAAAATAGCAAGAAACAATATAAGTGATGAATTTTATGATTTCATTAAAAAATCGAAAATAAAAATAGAAAAACGCTTGTATGTGCGTATATATTTTCACATGGTAATAACCTGTACTCAATCATGAAAAAAACCTGAACTTTACGCCAAAATCATGTATGTCCATAAACTCGCGGACCATATGAAACAAAATTGAGAATCTTTATTAACCAATCAATAGCGCATGAGCATTTAGTGACTTTGTCCATGCGATGGCTGCAAAGAGGAACCGCATTAAACCAAAATAAATAAGCCATGGAATGATTACTTGACATATATTTTTTATTCTTTAGTTACTAAAAAAGATATATTTTAGTATTTGCTATCTTATTCTTTAAATTGGAGGTAACAAAGTTATTTTTATTTACGTCGTGATGGATAACTACCGCAATATCAAGCCTGTAATCGCATCATCGATCAAGAAAGCATATATTCTTGGAATGTTTTCAATTTATTACGGGAAAATTGTTTTGACGAGAGATCTTGAAACAATAACGGTCGAGAAGCTAAACCTTGACGGTTGTGTGAACATCTACGCTCTTAAGGGCTGATGGTGCAATACCTGGTATCGTTTTTATGAAGGCTAAGGGAAACAGTCGAACGGACGAAAATCTGAAATCGTATCCAAGCAATGTTTAGAGCGACCGGCTCTATAACTTGGTCGCCTAAAATAATTTAGACAAGAGGAAACCGTGATTGGAAAGCGAGTATAGGAGGAGCGGGAGAGGTTTGAATCACACTATGAGTGTTAATTTGAGGCCGGTTGCACGATATTTTCATGCATTATTTCGTTACCTGTTTCGATCTAAAATAAATTAGCCTCGAGCTTAAGTTAAGGTGCCTGGAGCATTAGTCTAGAGTTATTAAATCCTCAATTTCATATAAAAGCTAAATTAATATTCCTTGTAAGTGGAAAAAATATTGTAAGACTATATATCATGCAGGTACATCTGTTTATGCGGTGGAACTCACCATAAATGCATGCAAAAATGGAAACGAGTCGAGATTCATATTTTAAATTATTCCTAAATTTAAGCATTTTATGGTTAGATTTTTCGACGCCGAATTCCAAAGTAAACCAATTTTGTATTTAAATATGCTGTTTTCGAATATTGGACTCTGTGTGATACCATAATATTAGCTTGAATCAATTATAATAATACGAAAGATATAATTTCACATTTAGAAGAGAAAAATCTCGGATTAATTCGAATTACATATTACGAAATATACGTCTCGTGCCATAAGGCCACATGTTAAATTAGAATTGAATTGCCAAGGCACTAATAGGGTAAATAGCTAATTTTTCACTTTTTCTTTAAATATATCACATATAAGAACTTGTATGCTAAGCTTGACATAAATCAATTCTCATAAACAAAATTCGCTCCAACCACTTGATGGATTATATCTCAGCTGACTCGGTATTGGAGCGAATTACACAATATATTCCCTCATATTAAATATTTTAATCATATCTGTATGTGTGGTTCTGGTTGATATTTTCTGAAGATATGCATAAGAAACAAATGAATTTTCGTAGCTGTCTTCTGTGACTGTTGAGTCACGAAAGTCCAAGAAAGACTTAAGACGATGACCGCATTATTTAGCATTGACCCATCCAAATGTTTTCATGGTGACTCAACAGCCCTCTTATCGTTCTTTCTCTAGTTTTTTTCGAGTTAAATGAACAATTAACGTGACATCATTTGCTTGAATGACACTTTGTTTACTGGTTAGTGACCTATATCACTAGGCATTCATGCGATGCTGGTCGTGCGAGTTAACTTTTATTAAGTAAATATAAACTGGTGGTAATGAAAAGACCACGTGAGTAAATATAAAAATGATAGTGTATTAGCACAAGGATGATTCAGAATAAAACATGTATTTTATTATCAATCTGTGGTAAGGCTACATTATTATTACACCTACCTTCACTCGTGATGTTGATGCATATAATAGAATCGTTTTGTTATTCTCACGAGTGTAATACTTCAAGAGCTACTAATACTTGGCAATCCAGGTGGTAAACATCCGTTGACCACCTGGCGATGGCTCCGCTGTTAATGAATATTTGAAACCTCCGCCGATACGTGCACACCGGAATGCGCTATCTGCTGTGATCTCGTCGGAGTGCGCTCGCTATGACGGCTTGCTTTTCAATCATGAAAAGATATTTTTGTCGTCGATGTGAGGCTAGGACACGTTTTTGGAATGTTCTCAGGACAAGACATAATATTATTCCTCTGATCAAGCACTTTATTAGTTTGCATCAACCCATACGGCCATGGAAAGATTGTGAATCTTAAGAAATTCATTCTCAATTGTTATTAGGTGGTATTGATATTTGACTTTTGTTCTGAATGGAAAAATCAAGAGGTTAATTGCATATTATTTCTTTCCCCCACCGTATAATTGATCCTCTTTCATGACGTTGCCAACCCAGTAAATTTGTTAATCCATAAGATTCCTGAGAATTAATCAATAGATACAGAAGAAATTTAGTCCATGTCACCTTTTTTAAAAAAACAGGATTCATACCTGCATAAGGGCAAATGGAGGAAGATACAAATATCATATTAGTAATAAGGGAATTCCAACACTAGTGAGGACTTTCAACAGACTACTTACGATATAAACTTAGAAATGAGGTAATGTTCTGTGAATCAGACTTGGGAATTTAGAGATACGGTAAAGGAAGGAATTGGAGGAAGATTTTATGGAATCGACATGTAAAGAATGGCAGTGAAAAAGAGTGGGTTGATACAGATAATGAAAGATCAAATGATAGAATTTTATACAAAGAAATGAAGATTAAGAAAGATTAGAGATGTGCAACTGGACGATGTGCAGGAATCCCGCTAATGATAAAGACATCGAGGACGATAAAAATCAAGAAAAATTTCCATGATTTTCCCTTAAGTGAAAATTATAAAAAAAAACTATTACTCTTGATTGTGAGAGATAGCTTTTATTTTCTTCACCCATACATCTCTTTAAAAGAGTATCCGCATGGGAGAAAAGAGAAATGTCAATCAGCGTGATAATTTTAAGCCACAAAACGAGATATCAAGCTTTTCCATATAGTGTCAAGTAATAGAAATTGCGTCTCCTGAAGACCTATGGAGTCGTTTCTCCTAAAACGATGTTGGTATTGTTTAGTGGCTAGCGGAGTATAATAGCCCATAATCGATTGGTAAATTTTCGCGTGCCGAAATATTCGATACATTGATTTGCTGCGTTTGAGATGTAGGTTTATTTAAAATTACCATCATCAATTACATTCTACATGTATGCAATTGTGCGTGAGCCTAGTTTGTTGGTTAAAGATAAAAATAAACAAACACTGGGAATTATGTAAGCTTCAGGCGGTATTTATCCATATCGACTATGATTCAAGATCGAAATGAATGGGAAGAGTCATCGCGTCTCTGGAGAGCCTCGCCATGTTGTTGTTATTGTCCGAGGCAGGTCACTTCCCTTTCTAGAGTCGCATGCTTGCCTATTGACTGGCGCAGGCCAAATACCCCGGAGAGAAATAAAATCATCCCATCAATAAGGAGAAAACGATCTCCAGGGATTAAGGCCTAGATAATGCTACAAGATCTTAGTCGGCTTTGTTATCTTGAAAAAATATCAATATGAATCATGTCAACTTTTTTATATTCAATATTTTTTTTTCATCATTAAATGCTGTATCATTCTATCTGTGGCCTTACCCTGTTCTATTATTGGCTGATTACCGTCTCTATTCGTTCCTTGCTACGATGTCACGAACAAATTCAAAGGACGGGACTAGTTCAGAGGAAAAACTTATTTACCTTACACAATTGCAAATCGTGTGGTAATAAAAGCGAAAAAGAGATATCGTTAGGAGTCAGTTTGTGAATTATTTTTATGCGTATTTATGATAGAGTAGCTTGGAATTATGGTTTCGGTTCATTCTGTTGAAGCGAATATGATTATAATCATAGAATTATGATTTGAATTTCCCTTGATAATCCAAAATATTGCTAGGACACTCGATCAAGTTCACTATACATAGGTGTAACGTATGCGTTAGTTATTTATTTTTGCTTTTGAATTATTTTTTTAAATTCAATTATGTTTGTTTCATTGTACCATGATTAAGTAAATACTAATATTCATGTGATGAGAATATATGTAGCCATCTAGGCATACAATGACAAGCGATGTCACTAACACAATTTCCTCCGCTATTATCGCCCATGATTCAACCTCCTTCCACGTAAACTGTTTTACTTTCTCGATAGGAGGATACGGCCCGTTGCCTAGCGACGCTTTCCGCTGCGCTGAATTTTTGAAATCTCACTCAAACACTTAGCATTATTGCTAAAACGTCCCTCTTTTCCCGAAGCCATGGTTTTTTGTGTGTTTTGGTTTTTCCTCTTTTCCTTCCTAAATGCTCTTCTCACCACAATGTAAACGGAAAGCGGAATCAAAGTAGAGAGACAAATGAAGGCGTTGATTTGAAAACTAAGTGAACCCTAACAAACGCAATCCGGGTACCCCAGTGGTAGCATTTTTGAATTGCAAGTTTGAGATCTTGCGATGGTGGAAAAATATATAAAAATATCCGCTTTTCCTGGAACTAAAAAACGGAAACCCCACTTTGAGAGACAACAGTCTCAGCAGAAGGCTTTGAGGGCACATATAATGAATTTTGGTCCAGTAACAACTGTTACAGCTTCGGGCAAAAGTGAAATTCACGGTATCGACCGAGGGACTGCAATGCGAAAGATAACGGCAAAACGTCTCCCTAGAAGGTGAGGCCTTGCATTCATGTGACGTGATGATAATTTTTCCGGTGAAATCTCCCGGATGGGAAAATACAAGTGCAATATGGATAAACGCAGAGCAAAAAAGCAAACTCTAACGGCAATATTCAACATATAGCTGGAGAAAACACTCAAATAATCCTGAGAAATGGTAATCAAAGGAAAAATGGTAAAATTAAACGAATATTTGTTTATTTTTTCAAATATTGGACTTGGCATGACACCTAGATATTTGTTAGTGATAAATCTAAAGTATATGCTAGTTATAAATCTACTATTTGGCATTTAAAAGAAGATACGTAAATATGCAATCGAATTAAAACGAATGATATGCCATGTGCCGTGAGGCAACATGTAAGTATATAAATTAATTTCCAAATAACCAGTTTAGTAAGATGCAATTTTTGAACTTTTATGTATAAATATCGCAAATGAGAACGTATGCACGCAATTCCAAGCAAATCTGCAAAAAGACAAAAATCGCTCCTCCCATCTGAAGTAAACAGTATCCACAGTTGAATGTGTTGTATGTAGTTAACGAAGTCGTAAACTCTACGAATTTATTTGAAAACGTAACCTTTTAACTAGAGATTCCGATAGTCGAATCCTCGAATGATGAACTATTTGCACTATTCGATATTCGAGGACACAAATTAATAATTTCATCCTCTCGAATATATTACCCAAATCGACTGTAATGTTTTTTAAATTCGCAGTCATCGGTTGGGTCTTATATGTTACAAAGCGTTTGGTCTACAATATTTGGCTGGTACCAATTCATTAATTAATACTTCAAACAAAATTTCATCATTCAAGTTAATTCATGTTAATTATAAATATATATAATCCATAATAACTTCAGGGGAATTACATGATAAAGCAAATGAATGAATTTTCAAACGCTCGCGAGGTTGTTTGGTCCTTTTTTTGATTCCTCGTTACATGATGACACATTTTACAAATTCAATTTTTAAAATAATTGTGCATCCTTTATTTAATTAAAAGTTTGTGATTAGCGTATTAAAATACTACTAATAATAAAATATCTTACATATCTTATATCTTCTTAATATCTTATAAACTTCTTAAAAAAACAAAACGCCCATGTAGTATTCGATATTCGAGTGAGATATTCGAAAAAATATTTGATATTCGAACTCGATATTCGAATTCGAGAAAAAAACTATTCGACCCATCTCTACTTTTAACTCATCGAAATTTAAATGTTACATCATCCATGAATGACACACTCTCTAAAAAGGCAATATAAAATCGTAGATGGACTCCTCAAAGTTCTATAACTGTTCAGTGTGAATCGGATCTGTTCCAGATACTAATTAATGCCAAGGGCGCAGGGTCTGAAACGAATGGAAAGCCAGTTGTGAAGCAAATTAAGTATCGTACTATGCTGAATGGAAAGCACACATCAGTGCTGCGGAGAGTTTGGCGTGTTAGTAGTTTATTTTTCAATTTGAAACTGTGGAGACGCCGTGAAAGTTTTAATCTGAGGAGACTTCGTGAACTAGATGCAAAGGTGCGCAAGGCTACGAATTCATTGGAACATTCTAAGGATTGCAGAGGTAAACATGGTATCAACTATTTAAGTTTTGCTTCAAAACGCATGAGAAATATAATGGACTGGATAGCCTCATTCTTAGTGAAGGAGTGCAACACGCTTGTGAATGAGAATAGAAGTCAAGGAACACGAGATGGAACTATACAAAGGTGCAACACGGAATGGAGGTGAACGGGATCATTGGCATTTATGATATCCCCTCAGAATCACATAATGACTGGCGTGAAAAATGGATGAGCAATTTTTTATCTGACTCAAAACGTTGATTACGAGGGAAGGTAGCTTGGAGGATTGTTTGCGTCCTTGATAACTTATACCCATAAAAAATCGATGCATTACAGAATTGGTGGGATTAAAATTTTAAAGAATGAAATAAACATTGAAAAAGGTCGTTATTGAATATTTTATTTGGGGTTTTGATGGTTAGACAAAATATGGTGGTAAATCGTTTTATAATGTTGATCCTGTTCCATTGGAATTTCCAATTTAAGCCCGTTAAAGATAGCACTCTTCCACGGAAAGTTGTAACGGGAGCTATGTATAAGCTGTGCTAAACCTTTCTCGGTGGAAATGAGAGACATATTAGCTTTACCTATGTTATCAAAACATAAAATATTCGAAATAATTGATCAGATCAGATCGACATCGGAATTACGATTAGATCCAAAGTGCATTGGAACTGTTTTACAATTGTATTCCTCTTGAATGCTCCCTAGACGTACACGTTACACAAACATACACTTTCTTCCGTCGACGTATAATTTTTGCCACTAAACCAACGACTAGAACACAAATGTTACGAAACAACCCCCACGCAGATTCTTTTTCCGCTGTATACAATGACCTAATCCTGAGGAATTCTTTGGAATTCACAGAGTCTCCCTAATCGATGCACCTGTCAAAAGAGGATCTCAACAGATTTTTTTTAAATGCCGTGTCCAAAATACTTACACGGCTGTGTAAGTATGTCACACTCCAATGAGGCGGCTCGCAGGGTAGTATGTATGTGAAGACACTATTTCAGGTGTGTTTACTAACTTGTCAACATACACATCATTTTGAAGGGATAGTTAAGACTGCAACAATTTCATCCGAACGGGTTTGTGGTGCAATAAAATGAGACCAAATCATCATATGTCAATAGCTAAAGAGAAAAAACGGCCAAAATATAAAACAAAAAAGTAGTTAAAGAAGAAGTTACTTGATGAGTGCTCCGTGTTTGGAAGGGAATGGGTGGGACTCGACATTCAACCACCTCCGCGTGTTGTGTCCTGAGTAGTTGTTATCAACTTGCCAAGAGTATCGTTTTTACTAATGTAATCATAGCAAAGAAGCTGAATCATGAATCAGAATATACAGGAAAAGAGATGACAGCCAAAAAAGGCAGAAAACTTTAAGGTAGTGCGAGCGAGATATATCTCAAATCGTAATAAAGACCATATTCGATACATATGTTTTAATTTCACCAACTGTGAGACGAATTAAATATTTCATTATTAATGGTGCAATAAAATAGTTTCATTTTAGTTAAAATAGTAATCAAATAAAAATATCTAAATAAATCTTTAACTTGACTCATTTTTTTCACGCGGTACGTTTGAAACTCCTTCCAAACGGAAATATTATTGTAATCGCGAAGAATTTACTGCGGTGACAATGGGATTAACTTTCAAAAATAGTTGAGATTACACAAAAACTACAACTGTTGATTTTTTTACGAGATCTAAGTATAGGAAATTCCTCATTTTTAATATAAGGTCTCTCTGAAGTGCATACACGTACCATTTTCCATATAAATGGGCTGGTATTTTTTGGCAAATATCTCGGAAAGTAATGTGGTAAGAGGTTGAATTTTTTATGTCGATGGAAGGTTTATATATTTTTCTTTAAAATGAGACCAAATTCATTGATTTCTTGGTAAAACGATATTTCTCTCTCTAACTACCTTGAAGGGATGCGTTACTTACGGAAGAGACGGGACTTGGTCGAAATTCATCTTTTAAAACATTTAAACTGTTCGGTCGAACGATCAGACTTAAAATGTATTTTTATTGGCTGATTATAGGTTTCCTTTCCTCTACAACCCATTTGGAGTGTTTTTTTCTGAGCCTGGTCCTTATGCAACTCACATAAACATGTTTTTAAAATTATGAAATCTTGTTTTTTTTTGTTGAAATTCATATTTTTGGTCTTATGCGTAGATAAAAGATGCATATCATATTGCTTTCTTTAGTTCTAAATTCATCTGCGACACATAAAAGGTGCTTCTGTTGGTATAAGGTACTTCTATAATCTCGAGAAAAGTTTTTTTGAAAAATAAATGAAAACTTCGATATTTTCGTAAAAATAAAAAAACCTAATGGTAAATGCAAAGGCTAAAGATATCCTTTCATCGGCTCAATACTTCAAACAATTCTTCCCACACTAGTAAAGCAACTTTTGAGACATACCTGTTTTTGATCAGATAAAGTTGTGGTATTTCGTTCCACTGTACTGCATATGTTCACATGTAGTATTTCGTATTTCTTGTCTTGTCTTATTTTGTTTTATCCGTAATATTCGTTCATCACTTATTCAACATTATTGCTTCCCGACCACTGTCCGCATTCGTCGTCAATATGGCATCATCGGGAGTTTTAGCAATAAAATGAATATCATTCGGCATCATTTGGTGGAACTGTCTCATTCTGAAAGAAACCAAAAAAACAACTTTGTGTACTTCTTCGTAAGTAACATTAATTAGTTTTTTTTTACAATTTGGAAAATTTACAAAGTTAATGTTTATTTTCTTTCAGGTATAAGCAATTTTTTTGTACCACGTTATTTTATTATCACACTAGAAGCGACGGACGCGATTAAGGAACTTTCCGCTCTCTTTCTGAGGACTCGATGTTGCAAAAGAGAGAAATTAATGAGAGGCATGGATGAATGCATTCATTTACTCTCACATTCTTCTTCCTCCCTCCCTCTCTTCTCAATCCCCCCTCCCTCTTAGAATTGTTGTATACGATATATATATATACATTTATATATATATATTTACATAGATATATATACGATACATATATATATATATATATATATATATATATATATATATATATATATATATATATATGATATATCACGCGATGAACATGTCAGTCCGTATTATAGGATGTTAAATTGGTTAAAAATTGAAGAAAGACGTATTCTGCAAATGAGTATATTTACTTTTAAGTTATTAAATGTAAGGACTTCATTGTATTTATATGATCAATGTGTATATAATAAGGACAAAAAAGCGAACTATAGAAATAAAACGAACTTAATTATACCATGCCATAGAACATTTATTTACAATAAATCATTTTATGTAACATCGTATAAATTGAGGAATTCTCTTCCTCTGAATATTGTAACCCCTCTCGCCCCCTTCTCCTTCTTGGCCGATAATCGAGCCGAGAGGTGGGTTGGGCAATGCGAGGTCGCACATTCAAGGGGAGAAGTGGGAGGGTATGAGGTACTTGGGCAATTCGGGGAAGGCGTGGGACGCACGGGTGATCCTGAAGCACCTGGATGGGATGTAGAAAGGGAAAACAGTAGGAAAATGGGTAAGGGAATTTTGGGACCTTTCGATGACTGGTGGCTTTGAAAGAAAGAGAACTTCCAACATGAGATTTTCGTTTAACACAGATTTAATTTGATCTAAAAATACGAAAAATACACAGAAACACATATGATTGACACTTCTAACGTCAGCGTAAATAATTAAATGAAACTTATCAGAAACGGAAACGGGGAAAAGACCATTCGTCACACAACCACCGTCAATTTGGGGGAAGGGGCGTTCTTCATTGTGGGTGGGGAAACTTTGGGGGTTGAAAGCCGCTGATCTGAGTCACTGGACAAGGTGGTAGAGGGGTGGGGAATGCACTCCTTCTTTCTTCCGTTCATTACTCAAGGACACACGATAAGGGTACGCGAAGTCGGGGATAAAAAGGGGGGGGGAAGAGACGAATCACTCACACGCGAACTCTACACGCACACACACACATTCACGCACACACTTACATAACCATACATAGGTAAACTTCTAAACGAGAGCGCTCCTTCTTGCAAAAACACCCATTCGAAATGGCCCTTATGTAACCCGCCAAACGGCGACGGTTACATCTGCCTCCCCTCTAAAAAAAAGGAAATACGGGGCACGTATTTACGGAAAAAAAACTTACGCACATGATGCACAAAAAAATGTGACTCGCGGAAACGTCCCACACCTTTCCAAACCACAAAAAGAAATAAAGCGGAAAATAATACGTCGCCTAGGACTAAAATTTAACATCCTACAAAATTTAAATTTCAGAAACATACGGAACAAGATTCCCAAAATTATATGTGCCCAGTAATTCGCCATCCTCTTCTTCTAATTCACAAGCATTTGGGGCAATAATTCTGCGAATTACATACGGTCCACTCAACAAAGGGAAAAATTTATGGAACAATTTTAATTTAGTGTCAGAAACCCTCGGGGTTCTCAACAGGACTCTACTTCCTACCAAAAATTGGTGAGTTTTTCTCTCTTTCGTCCTGATCCGCTTCCTACCGAAGCGACGTAAGTTTCTCGTCACGGCTTGGCGGACCCTATCCAAATTAGGTAGTTCGTTACCAATATCATCAGGGATGCCAAGATAGGACATCCTCGGCTTAACACCAAAGTGAGCCTCATACGGCGACATACCTGTAGATTCATGGGGGATTTCATTTAACCATACATTAATGTAGGGGATCACGTCAAGCCAAGCTGTGTGTCGTTCCCTGCAATATACTCGAAACAAACGAGACAACTTAACTTGGGTTGGACTGGGTGGTGGCGGATGGTCGAGTGAATAACTCTAATGCCCATGTCTCTCAATGTCTGTCCCCATACTTCGCTAGTAAATTGCGAACCGTGATCAGATAAAACTTTGTCTGGGAGACCACATTTGGCAATGAATTTATTTTTCAAATGAGCTAAACAATTTCTACTAGTGGGCTTGTTTATGGGATAAACTTGAACAAACTTAGAAAAAAACATCAATAATTACTAGAATGAATTTATTTCCCATGAGAGTTTTGGGTAAAGGGCCGTTTAAATCCAGGGCATAAACTTCACGTGGTTTCGACGGAATGATATTTTGCATGGGTCCCGCGAAGCCTCTGTTTGGATATTTTGTCCTCTGACATAGATCGCACTGGCCGACTATGCGATGGATTTGCCTTCTCATGCCTTACCAAAAGAACGTTTCCCTCACAATTAATCCTACCTTTTGACTCCCAAAGTGCGCATAACGGGTGTGGATATGCTTAATTAGCTGCGTAGTTTGGTCCTGAGGAACCCAAATCCTGAATAAACTTGGGTTTCTCTTTACCCTGATGTAGGCAATCCCTTGGTGAATTTTAAACCTCCCCATACATCTCTCGATGCTCCGAAAAGACGGATGTTGTCGGGTTAGCCTCCCTCCTAAAAACAAAATTACGGGACCTATCTCGGGATCCTCCACCTGAGCTTGCCTCAAATTATCCGTCCTCCACCAAGGCGTCTCTTTGACACTTAAATCAATGTTTGCAACGATATACCCTTCTTTCTCCGGTCTATCAGACCCGTCTAACCCGCACGGATTTCGGCTTAACCAATCCGGGACAACATTCTTACTCCCCTCACGGTATTGCACATCAAAAGTGAATTCTTGGAGCCGCACAGCCCAACGCAACATCCTGCTATTCTTAAGGTGGCATTGACTTAAAAAGATAAGGGATTTATGGTCAGTTATAATGGTGAATTTTCGCCCCAGAAGAAAAGTACGCAATTTTTGCAATGCTCATACGATAGCCAACATCTCTTTTTCCGGCGTTGAGTAGCGAAATTCCGGCCCTTTGAGGGTTTTACTTATGACCGAAATTATCCCCTCTTTATCCTCCTCCATTTTCTGGCTCAACACGGCGCCCAAACCGCGATCGTTGCTATCTGTTTCCAAAAACATGCACTTAGTGTAATCTGGGTGAGAGATTACCACGCTGTTCACGAGCAACGACTTCGTGGCCTGAAATGCCTCTTCCAAATCTGTTAACCACTTCCATGGGACCCCTTTCTTTAAAAGTTGTAACATAGAACTTATTGTGTCCGAGTAGTTCTTACAAAAGCGCGCGTAATAATTGCACATGCCAAGAAATGCGCGGAGACCTCGAACGTTTTTCGGGCGTTCATAATCCATTATCGCCTTTACCTAATCCGGATTGACTCTCGTTCCCTTCGTGTCAACAATGTATCCCAGAAAATTAATTTCCTTCCTAAGGAAGCTGGATTTCGTTAAATTTAACCTCAAATTTGCCTTTTCAAACCAGTTGAAAATTTCCCTCAAATGGAACAAATGGTCATCAAACGAAAAACAACCACATCGTCTACATACGTAGTTACGAAGCTCATCATGTCGTCTCCTAAGACTTCCTCCACACACCTAGTTAAAGCTGCCCCGCTATTTTTAAGCCCAAATGGGACTCGACAAAACACATACGTTCGCGACTTGAACAGAAATGCAGTATATTTT
Organism: Ceriagrion tenellum; assembly: GCA_963169105.1. Taxonomy (NCBI): domain Eukaryota; kingdom Metazoa; phylum Arthropoda; class Insecta; order Odonata; family Coenagrionidae; genus Ceriagrion; species Ceriagrion tenellum. The sequence goes on from OY720633.1 coordinate 5,683,972, forward strand.
TGATCGTCTTCATGAAGACGCAACTGCCAATAAGACGAAGTAAAATCGGTGCTGGAAAACCAAACTGCTCCCCCGAACCTGTTTATAATTTGATCTACCGGGAGAGGTCGGTCGTTTTCGGCGATGGTTCTCGCGTTAAGCTTCCTCGCATCTAAGCAAATCCTGACTTTCCCTGTTTTCTTTTTCACGACTACTAAAGGATTTAAAAATCTTTGCCTTTTCTAGGTCATCTTTGCCTTTGTATCGGCTCCGCTCGGATATTTGCGAATCAAATTTTGGCTCATTTTTAAATATATTTATACTATACCGTAAGCAAAGGTGATTTTTGCGAGTATTTTAGTGATATTCATTGCTTTCTGTAAAAAAAATGTAGTGCAGATAGTAAAACCTGAGGGCCAAAGGAGAAATATTGCGATCATATTAAAAAGTCGCAGAGTATTTAATAAATGTGATTACGCAAGGTTTCCTCTGAAGTTCTTAGGAATATATGTAATGAGTGTTTTGGCCGAATTTTTCAAAATACCAATATATATATTCACACTGAGTGAAGTGACCCTCCTGACTATGGATAGGTGCCATGTTCCTCTCCATCCAATCCTTAGAGCGTTTTACATTTAGTTGGCAGAAAGGACTCGTATTGTGATTCAGTTTCTGAGCACATCTTCATTAGGCCGTAGACATGTCGCCACTAGCAAAGGTAATTTGATACCATGAGTGGCAATACGTTGACTAGGAACTTAGGAGTGTTCCAGTGTCCAAATATTATTCTAAAATAACTAACTGTTCTGACGAAGGCTTCCGCGGGGCTTAGATGGAGGTTGATTCCTTTTTTCGGGTTTTCCGCCGCGTTGGTTCATGTTGAGGACAATATTTCGCCGGCTGTCCTTCTGGCTTCCTCCTGCCTGCTCCTTACATGGGCCTGAGGAAGCCAGCAGGACAGCCGGCGAAATATTGTCCTCTACATGAACCTACGCGGCGGAAAACCCGAAAAAAGGAATCAACCTATAACTAACTGTTATTCAACCCAGTAACACAGTTGACGGTCTATTTGGTCCAGAGGTAAATGCCGACGGAACCAAATTTTGGCAACAAAGTTCTCCATAGGTATATCTTATTCTGTCAACCATGAGGGGCGCTTTAAACATAATCTCATGCCATATTGCTCCCAGAGAAAGGACATTTCAAATATTTTTTCTTGAAAACTTGGCAAAATGTAGCGGTACTTAAGATCGTTTGTGCGCTCGTTTGTCCCTCATTAATGCATCTGCGTATCAGAGCGCAGAACCATTTCCCTCCCCCCTCCCCCCCATCTCCTCTCCCTGCAGCAGAATCTCGTTTCGCCTCGACTGCTCACCTTCTCTCGGTCATGTGCGCTCCATTCTCTTCCTTGTTCGTTCACCTTTCCTCTCCTCTCTCTTTTTTTTCGCTCTGCTTTGCTTTCGTTTCCTCTTCCTGCTCCGGCGATGAAAATAAAAACAAAGCGTTTAAATGCCACATCATCGGACTCCGGTCACACCTGCATTCTTGCTCGTTCCGTGTTTCAGTTTGTGTGTGTTATGTGCAAGGTGGATTCGGCATTGCAGACACGTCACCTTGAGCAAGCTAGCATCGGTCGTTCTTGGTTGATTTCAAATGTTTATACTGGATTTAATGTACTTTCTTAGGGTTTTTTTTTGGGCATACACAAACCTATTTATTTATATTCTTGCGCTGCATGTTGAGCTTCTTTTCGTCGCTTCAACAGAAACACATTTATCACCATATTTCAATACTTTTTAAACCCCTTTCAAATCATAAGGTAGTTTGTCATTATAAAAACTACTCCTCGGAAATCTTTATCGAATTCTCTGTTTTCATCGAAAATTTAATTATCGTTCTTAGAAAAATGCTCCAGATCTCTTAATTGATCGGTTATAGAAGAGAAGTGACGGACAACTGAGGTCATTTGCCTTTTCGAGTGCACGTGGGTAGGCTGGTAAAATCTCTTTCACGCGATACTTGTTCCAGCAAAAGTTCGAGGATGCACGCTGTAATGATAAAGACATTGCATGCTGGTCAACATGCAGAGTGCGATCATACTGGTTGAGCTAGGTACCTGATTTCAGTATTATTGCGGTACTAGTATGCTACTTGCTACTGCCAGCTCCCAGGAAGTCCCAGTAGACTTAGACCGATCACGTCAGCTTTTACAGACGCTGTGCGATTTTCCCTTAATGTAATCAGAATGGCTCATTATGGCTTTTAGTAATGTTCAGGCTAAAAAAATAAAAATAAATTACAAATTTCCACTGCTGTTTTTATTGCTTCCTTTCATTGATCAATTGATTTAATCTTTTAGAAGACATGCGGCAAGACAACAATGAAAATACTGTTGTTCAATGACTCCGTGATACCTTCTAAAACGGCACCGATTAAACTTTATTCCGTATTCATATTCTAGTACCGGGTACTATAAAAGGTCTCGTACTGCATCAATCATCGTGTGAAACGCACTTGAGGGAAGGATTATCGTGGATGTGTAGGAAGGTTGATTAGAATTCCGCCGTCGACATAATCCGATTCCATCTCAGTTCGACATCAGTTTCGACGGAGGGAGTTTTTCCCTTCGAGCACTCTTCTTTATAGCACCAAAGGTGTGCATTAGGTCACTCTGAAGGGTGGTTTTGGAGATGCTTCAGCATCTGCCATTCCCGTTTCGAAGAGATACCAGTTGCTTTTGGATGGAAAGTCCGAGGTATCTTACGAGCCTACTCTCATTCCCAGACCGGCACCTAGGAAGACTCGACAGAGTGGGAATGGGGGATTATAGTGATAGGTCGAAGTAACGTGTGATGGTCCCTCTACGAGAAAGGGCTGGCGTAAGGGGGATGTATGCCACCGTGTAATGTCATGGTTCATTCCGAGTGGCGGTGTTCCGCAGGTGATGCAGGCGGCTGGACCGCCGGCTGGTACAGCAGTCCGAGGCACGAAGTGCTCCAAATTGCAGGTTGTGGCCCAACGCAGGATCTCCTCGGATCCTCCGTCCATGGCGTCAACGACGGAACTGGACTCCGAGGGGAAGCGGATAAGTGGTGACGATGGGCTGACATGACGCTCTCAATCTGTAGTCTTGTCCCGAGGATGGATCGTGGGCCCCTGATGTGGAGCCGAGAGGAAGGCATAAACCAGAGGCTGTGTCGCTTCTGCAAGGAAATTGAAGCCTCCTTCGTTGACCTTCGTCCGGCAATCCGATCGTATCGGAACCCTCTAAATTGCTCATGTGTCCATTACACGGTGGAGGCAGCTAGCTGTGTAGCGAGTTGCATATTCGAGCACTGCACCTTTCTTAGGACAGAGAGTAGAACAGTGAGTAGATCAAATAGTGGGTTATTAAATACAAGGGTCGCCGTAAATAATGGTAGCAATGAGAGCTCTTTTAGAAATCAGAATAGCTTAGTATCCGAACGAAATAGAAGCGGCTCAGGTTCATCAATAACTACGTCCACTAATGTCTTAAGCTACTTAAAACAAGAGAACCGAAAGTTATATCCAGGAGAATCAATTTCCATGATCGTGCCAATTGCCGTAGAATAAAAAACAAAGTCGCTGATTTTCACCATCTCATCTTAAGCTGATGTAGGAACAGAAAGCTGTTTGTCGAGTGAAATTACGGAGATCGAGATTTTCCAAAATCATATGCAATGCATAAAAGAGACTGAATAGCGAGAACAGAGGGTGGTGTGTTTATAGCTTTAAAGTACGAGTTCGTACGTAGAGCACAAATATTTCCAGAAATTGACATCGAAAGCCAGCGGTGTTCTATTGAGTGCTCGTCAAAAGAATTTTTATATGCGCATATTACCTGCCACCCAATTCAAGTTTGAACAAAGTTTTTCAGTTAGAAAGACAGGCGAAACATTTCATAAATCAAAATAACGAAAGTAATATTATTATCGGTAATGATTTCAACGTTCCCTCGATAGACTGGAATACATACAGTTTCAAAAATGACGATAAAGATAAGAAGTTGTGCGACACTCTTCTCTAAAATTTTACATCAAACTCTTTCAATCAGTTAATAACAACACCCACGAGAAGAATGAAGGTTCCAGACAGATTTTTGCGACATACACACCTGAAAGCGTCCTTAATGTTGTAACAGTGAACGGAATAAGTGACCACGAAGTTTTAAGTGCTATTGATGTGTTTCTTAATTAACAGAATTTTTGTCAACTGTGCAACTATCTTGGACGAACGATAGTGCCTGTTCCTGAATTTCGATCACAGAGAGAAAAGGTAAAAATGGCGTAGCTTCTGCTCGTTCTCTACTTTGCAGAATCGTTCCGAAATTGCAAAGAAAATCGATTAGCCATTTATGGCTAGAATGCAGCATAAGCGAAGATTGCTCAAGAATCACGGTGGTGGTACCCGTCGACAGGAAACAGTAATTAATAGGAGAAAATAGGTCGCCTCTTAAAGAGTTTTCCATTAATCACGGCCACTGATCTCGCGGAACAAAGGGCGATTGCCTCCGACAGGGAATCGTGCATCTTATTCCTCGCTACTTACTTCCGCAGCGGCGCCTTAACTCACCTCAAGGCGTCCTTACCCTCCCCTATCTTCGTCGGCGTCTTACCCCTCCCCATTCCACCTCCCCCAGTTCCATACCTCTATGCCCACCCCTTCACCCTCCCCACTCAGACACCGTGGGTGACCTTTGTCGCCAAATGAGGAGGGTTAAGGGGGGAGGGGCGGCCGCTCTTCCTGTTTCCTTCCCTTCTCACCTCTTCCTGCTTCTGCCTCCCAAACCCAGTCAGCCAGACTGCCCCCGCACGCACCTCGCCCGCAGTGGCTGACAGCGACCTCCTCCTCTTAGAGAGGCAAGAAGGGCGACCCGCTCTCTCCTCCCTTTCTCCCCTCCCTCCCGCACCTCTCGTTTTCCTCGGCTTCGCGAATGTTTTTGACTCTCTCAACATCCAGTTGATTGATGAATCTCTCTCTCCCTGTCCGTCCCTCGAGCCCTTTCGTCGAGAGGCGGACATCGAAGGTCACCCCTTCGTAATGGAAAGAAAGCGCTTCTCCTTCCACCGCTCTCTGCCTCCTCCCTATTCCCCAGATGATAACAATAATAAATTTCCAGTCACTCATAAATGCAGGAAGGATCAGTATAAGAAAAAAATTTTAAAAATAGTAGGAGCTTTAGGTGACCCTTAAATATTTGTCTGAAGGTGAGATCACCTTCAGCGATGAATACCCATACTAACATATATTCAAAACTGTGAAAAAAGAAAATAAAACCTTTTCTGGAACAAGTAAAGCCCTGACTTTCCTTCAAATCAAATTGGTACGATATGCTTTCGTAAAGTCAAAATATTGTGCTCAAAATAATGCTCATAAAATTTATCCTTGTCTTTATAAAAACTGCAACTTTACCAACTATGTATAAAATTTAGTATTAGTAATAATTTGTAGTATTTTAGCAATAATGAGAACAAGAGAATGGTTCATAACATTAATGTATGTTTTTAAACTGACATTTGGTAAGTTTAAAGCAACCCATGCTTATGAACCAATAACAGCTTTGCAGAACATATGATGTTGTAATATTATATCCAAATGGATCTCATTTTCATATAATTCATAATTTTCATGATTTCTCCATTGAGTTTGTAAAATATAGTTTTTTTTTTAATTTACAAAAACATTTTTACAATAAAAGGGAGCAGCCACGCTCAAAATTTTTAATTTACAAAGAGAATTATTTCTGTTGTCTTACGTGTTTGATCATTGATATACATTTTTCAGTGCTGTTTATGGCCCGTCTAAACATTGGCCTTGATAATGCGCTGATAAGCCTTCGATTGCTAGATTAAGATTAAGTGGTTGACATTCAAGAATGTTAGTGATGCATCTCAAAAACCATGGGGGTTCCCAACTTCTTAGGGATTGTCATTTTTCTTGGATGCTTTTGCTTCTCGACTGCATTCACAGATGTGATGACCTAGAATCACTCGAAGGTAACGTTTTTCCGACGATGTTCTCATAATCGGGAATCGTACAATTTGATTTCATGACATATGCTTGCATTCATTCATGTTAAGCTACTGCGATTGTTGGCAAAGGATTAATAAATAATGAATAGATAACGAAATATTTTTGTAAACTGCGGATACAGTGTTTCAATACAATACTACAATTAAAAGACAACATTTTTCCTATTAATTTACACTGCAAGTTATAGCAATGCGACTTTTTGGTTCGCCACATTCACTTTCTACGCGCCATGGCAGCCAAGTGCATTTTCCGGAAGTTGTCTTGCGATAGTTGCAAAGATATCCAGCTAATATCATTGAGATCTTAACCATAGATTGTTTTCGGCAAAGAAATATCATGTTATTCCATGTGTGATTTTATAAGCGGTTCAATGAAAGATAATTTAAGGACCGAATAAAAATCCTCAAGTTTGGTTTTCCCCGAATAGTAATTCTAGCATGTCACCTTATTGTTCACCGCATAGGGAAATACCTTACTGTAATTTGCCACCAGTGCGTGTCTCTCCCTCTCCTCCGCCTCTCCTTTAGTCAATGGCCCTTGTACTGCCGTTAGGAGCCCCACCCGCGGTTATAGATTCATTATTTATGAGGAAATATTCAATATTTGTAAGCACTGGGATATCATCGTTAAGATTCACCATTCAGGGTTTCAAAGAAAATTATAACAACTTTTTAACGTTCGTATTCCTGATGAAGTAAAATATTTTATACTTTGCTACAACATTTTATATGAACTTATAGTAAGTATTATGAGACGTTGATGTGATATAATTTTTTAAATGGTCTACGCTGAAAATGGACGTCACCACTGGAGAGTTGAGAGATTAAACTATAAAACCGTTTTTTTTTCTAAAAATGCAATCAAGCAAAGCGGCTCAGTGTCGGCTATTTGAACGAATGCATTAGGGAATATTTCCGTCCAGAGAGAATGTATAAAAATAAGAAAAAATGACCGGTAAAAATATTTTTGCTATTTTTATAAAATTACATGGGTAACAACTGAAGGTACGTTTTCTCTATAGGAAGGTGATTCCTCGGTCATATCGTGACACTTAAGGTAGTCCGAGCGAGGTAGTTCCCTAGTCATAATAGAGACTATATTCCAATTATACGTTTTAATTTCACCAGCTGTAGGACACATCAATTAAATATTGCATTATTAATGGTGCCATAATATAGTTTTATATGACGGAAATTGTGAGTAATTAAATAAAATTATCTAAATAAGTCTTTAGCTTGAATCATTTTTTCCGCGCGGTGCGTTTGAAACTCCTTAAGAACGGAAGGTTTTTTTGTGATACCCAAGAACCTACTGCGGTGATAATATGATTAATTTTTAAATTTAGTTGAGACAACGTACACGTACCATTTCCCATGTAAAAGGGCTGGTATTTTTTGGCAAATATCTCCGAAAGTAATGTGGTAAGGGGTTGAATTTTTTATGTCATAATAAGGGTGAGATATTTTTATTTGAAATGAGACCAAATTTATTGATTTCTAAGTAAAATGATATTTCCCTCAAACTGTCTTCTGGTTTTCGTTGCACTCGAAGCGCCTGATTCCAACAATTGGGAAAGATAACGCCACAATTAGAGCCCATAGAAGAAGTGAAATGCACTGCGGTCACAGATCTCACAGGTCCGTGTGCAGACTGAGCCCATCTGGAGGGCGGCGGAACACCTCCGAGGCCCCAAGGCGCATCCGATTAGACCCGATCGCCACTACGTACTATCACCTCGTGGAGGGCGCTAACGACGAAAGACGATCTTCGTTTCCTTCTGTCTGCCTCTTCATCTCTCTCAGGACTCGTCCTCCACTACTCCCCCCTCTCCTCCTCGCGCCGCATCTCGCCTCTGACGTCGAGGTGCGTCCGCTCGAAGTGAATTGAACTGCAAACATGCGGGTGCAAACTCACTCCGACCGACAAAAGCCGTCCTTCCCGTCGCTCGCACAAGTCTCCTCTCCCTACGAATCAACTTCCCACTCCTCTTTGGACGAGTCTGCACTCCCCTCATCCTCCACCTTCTGGTCCTTACTGGCTGGAGGCGACGATGAGTTGGCGGAATCACGGTAATCGGTAATCGTGGGTCATTGAGAGCACTTTTAGATAAATAAAACAAGATCACTTGTTACTTGGTGGTATGACATTTTATCTATGAAAAATGTATAACTTTTCAATACCACAAATATAAAGAAAACTGGCACTGAAATCCGGGTCGTGCCAGTTTTCTTTATATTTGTGGTACTGTTAAAGTTATACATTTTTCATTCATTTTTAGATAATTTTTCAAGGAGTTGGAGCGAATTCTTCGACCATGTTTCATCGAAGTGTATATTATTATACGTCGTATTTAAATATTAAATGTTAAAGAAAGTTCTAAGAAGTGGAATCACTGCGGTATTAAAGTCATGAGTTTACCTTGATAATAAAAAAAACTTTCCGAAGAGAAGGTTAGGGAAAAGAACTCGGCGAGAAAATTGACGTGCCTTTTTTGTGATAATGTTATCACACAGTCATTATAATTTTCACAGTCGGTCTTCTATGTTTGTTTTCCAGTTTCATCGCAAAAGTGACATCATCCGGTGTAATGAAATCATAAATGGAGCCTTAATTACATGTCTTCAGAGTCTTCAGGTCATCGACTTCGCGACAAAACCGGTCTACAACTAATAAACCTATCGTGAATGTTAGAAAGCTATTATGGTGATACAGTCATCACGAATGGGAATTAAACTAAGCTTGGGATACCAAATGCAAACTACAGAATTTATTTTATTGAGTAATTTAGCCAAGCAGGAAATCTGTCTCATTAGAGGTAGGATGGTAATTTATTGAAATTAAATAGCAATATCGCGCCAATACTGACAATTCGCCATTCCGGTAAGAAGTGTTCGTTTGATGTGCATCCGTTCAAATGAAACCAATCGGAATAATAAATATCAATAAAAATTTTCCAATAGTTTTTAATTGAGTAATTGCACCCTGTTGTTTGAGACCAGTATCAGCTTTCTATGTAGGCGTTAAATTCGATAGTTTTCCCGATTTACATTCGTTGCTATGTCTTTGTGAGATAGATATTATACAATTGATTCGCTCTGCTTATTGCCCGTCGTCTCTATGGTAAATACTTTCTCATCATAGAATTCCTCACCTACAGCAGCAATTAGTCTGAGATAAGGTCAGAAGAGAGCATTGAAATCCAGGAAAATTATGGCCTCAATAGCATTTAAACACTGTCAATTTCTTCATTGCCTCACAAAAAATTAGTTTTAATCAGTCTGTGAATGGTAAAAGAACAAGTTGCTGGCATTCCTTGGGGCACTGATCGACCTTTAAGCTGATTTTGGCACTAATGAAGTGAACGCATATGAGATAAAATTCTCAAATCGGAATTATCCGAAGCAGAATCTCGAATTAGAGGCTGAATATGAAACCACGATCGCTGCCAGGAATGGTGTTATTTCCGCAATTGAAAGTTTATAACGAAAGGTTCCTGAATCAAGCAATGGTGTATCTGGAAGGTGTGTCATGCTGGAATTCGGCAACTCTTCACTTTATGAAATTAGAAGCAGTGCTTTGAGGACGATGGAGTGAAGCCACGCATAGTGGAGTGTCAAGTAAAGTTTATAGTTTCCCATCGCATCGAAGGAAAAGGTGCTGAGTAATTAGAACTGAGATCAATTTAGTTCCCTTTGGAACGCTTTTAAATAGTTCTTTTCCATGAAGTCGTTGTTTTCAACCATTATGAAGTGCATGCACAACGTAATTAAGAAAGTATTTATCTCACTAACCAGCCAATCTAGGTATTCTAATCTTTTGTGGACCCCTCGTTGTTTCCGTTTCGGTCTTCATGCAGAATGACCGTGACGTCAGATGAGGATTTCCCTGATGAGGAAGAAAGTCGCACTGGGCCAAGTTTATCATACTGGCCTTTAAGATCCCCCAACTGAATGATTTTGCTTGTCAAAAGACAAATAGTCTCTTGACTAAGCTTGATATTCCAACTGATTTCCTTCATTCTGACCCTGGAACAACCAATCGACGCTGGACACACACCCACGTATTTACTCGCTGTTGGTGACGAAGCTGAAATCCAGTCATTCGCCCTTGCCGAGAAATATGCTGAAAGAAGTAACCTTAAATAAAGGAAAAAGCGTAAGCAAATATTTCTTTAGCTAGTGTCCACCCGCAGAAAAGTTTCCATGGAGTAAGAAATGCGGTATTTTGCCTGCAAATATTGAGTTTATCGCATTTGAATACCCTGGGACAAGAAATGCCGCGACGTACTTTTAAAATGCGTACTCTGATCAAGTGCTCTGTTGGCGACATTTTGTATATCCATAATTATAAAACAGTATCATTATCATTATCTCATGATTTTCCTTCATTTCCAAAATTTATTTCCATCCCAACCTTATGACTCTAACAACCCAAATGACCTTGGTCACCTCCTAAAAGAGCCTACCAGCCTCCAAAACTGGAGAGCTGGTTTCCTTTAAGATCACCACATTGCAATGAATTCAAAATCACCAACCGACAGTTAAGTCGATCAACTCTTTTTTTAGTTTTTAGTCGATTTTTCAAATTCACGGCATTATTTAATTTCAGCCGTAGGAAATAAATTTATCGCATTTGATGGACCAAGGAGGATTTGATACTTGAAGGTTGCTTAGCCTGGTTTCCTCTTTTTTTTCAACTTTGGGCTACATTCGAAGACAGCTGCGAACAATAGATAGTAATGTAATAACGGGCGCAATAATGATTAAGCTATTGATATTCAGAAGGGAGTTTCATATCCTTACCATAAGCAGATTAGAAATTAGCAAGCCAATTGGAGTACCCGTGACGACTTACTCCATTTTATTTTGAACGTCATTGAATGATAAAATTAAGCAATACGCTATGTTTTTAACCGATTCTATTTTCACAAAATTATAGTTGTATAATTGTTTAACTGATAAAGACATGTGTAACGTGAATTACCAAGATAACCGTTGTTCATTGCGACATTGCAAAGTGCAATTTATTTTTACCCTGGCAAAGAGAAGTAAAGGATGTCTATAAATGATTGCAGAGGCTTCAATTCGACGTGGATTTTATTTGTCATACATTTAAATCGAAGAACTCAGAAATTGTTTTTTAGACATCTAAATGTTCTCGATATATACCTTTAAGTGAGACAGTGTTCATAAGCATTAAGAATCAAGTCCATCCCATCCTCAGTGCAGTGATCACTATCAATTTGGGAGAAGGCATTGTTGACGCAGGCCCGGAGGTTGGACAATATGGTAGGTAATGGTGGCACAAACACGTAATCCTTCACGTGATCATACCCAAAAAAAGTCCCTGGGTCCGCGGAGTCAAGTTAAAAAAGCTGCTGAAATCAATTATAGGCACTCAGTAACTATTGTTCAAGTAGAAAAGTATATAGATCACATCTAAAGCGTTCGCTTACGCAAACAAAAAATGCTTTGAAATGCGAGGCTAAAATTTTTTCGGATAAACTAATGCTAATTAATAAGAAAAATCAAAGTGAAATAAATTTGAGTATCTCTCTGAAGAAGACTTGGGCCAAAAGCTAATTCATAACACCTCTCTGGAATTTTATTAGAGTTTTGCCATAAACTCTCGTTGATTCATAGCTAGACTTCTAATATTATTGACCATGAATTTAATGCCTCATCACTCATGAACTACATAGGAAATCCTTCGGATGCTTTGTAGTGTGTGGATTCATTCTATTCACCGACAAAGAACAAATTGCTGAAAAATTAGTGGCAAAGGTGAAATACGGGATCAAACGGGTTTAAAATTCATCATCTACCTTCATACCCTCCCCATTTCCCCTTACTCGTATCTAGAACAAAAATTCTCCATTATTACAGCATAACATACCACCGGTATGTTACTACTCTTATTCTTCATACTCTTACATCTCCCAATCGATCGCCTCATTCTTCTGGTAGACATCCCAGTCGATTAGTGATCACATTCAGAAAGAGAAATTTTTTTGTTTGATTTGAGATTGAAAAATAAAACGAAAAAAAGGAATAAGAAATCTATCCGTTAAATGACTTTTTCCGCTTGAGATGACTTTGAAATTATTCCTAATGAAGTCAGAGAAATGAAAGGTCGAAGGTCGACCCTCCGTCATCGCTTCTTCTTTTATAGCTTCTTTCTCTATACCTCCGGAGAAAATCGTGGGAATTCGGCCCCCTTCCTTGCCAGTCTGAAATTGAGTGTGGCTTCGAAGATGCGTCCGCTCCCTCAGATCCCCAACCCCATCGTCCTCCGTTGTCTCCGTCCCCCACCCCACGTCCCCAGGGCCACTGCCGGAGAACTCTTCGATTTAAAAAAAAATGCAATCTGGGTCGGCCCAAGTTCGACACCGGCTGCCTTCTCCACATCCAATATTCACGAAGACATCTAATTATAAGTCTCTCTCATTATGGAGTTTTCATCAGAACCAATTGCAAAATCCTTTCCGGTGCTTCGTTTTAAAATATTCTCCAGCAATAACATCTTTTGGGATATTAAAAAACACAGCATATTCTCGAAAGAACAGCATTAAACCATATTTTCGACTGCTCATTAGATAATCACGAGCACAAAAAGAGCTTTTTACTCCTTCAACTAATTTGATTTTGAACATTCCTTTTTCAATAACCAACACTGCAGCAAAATAATTTGTTTATAATAAATTGATTTGACATATGGTGGTTTTCCTTTTTAACTAACAGATGTAACATTGAAAAACTTTAAAGAGATCGCCTCATTATATTCGAGTTTGTACAGGACGCTGGAGGCCTCTGGGCTAATTGCAAATGCCTCTCATTTATGCTCTCGCAAAGGGCGTATGTCATCCGCTTTGTATTTTGAGAATAATGGCTAATGCGTGCAATAAAATTCATTACTCGTCGCTAGAACCAAGTTTCACTAATCCTATAAAGGCATGTATTCCATTTGAGGCCAATGCACCAAGAGGGAAATGAACGGCTTCATATTTAAATTGAGGAAAAATAGACAGAAGGTTATGCAAACGTACAATCTATACCAACCTAATTTACCGAAGAGAATATATTTTTCCATCCAAGGTGATATATTTCATGTATTACATTATTATGCTCGCAACAGCTATGCTGGTTTTATTATATCGCGCGAACAAATAAGGTCCATTATTTATAAAATTAGAATAAAAGGCCCATCGAATTCTCACTGTATGTCTGTAAAACAAATAGATCCGTCGTTTATACCCCCAGCCCATATACCCATATACCCAATACACCCAGCAATTTGCACACTTACTAGTACAGGATTAACTAGTCAGAACGATAAAATAAAAACTTGAAAAACACAAATAAGGACAGCATTTCTTTACATCCCGATGCAGTGATGGCAGCGCCGATAAAAATCGTTATAGAGGTCGGAGTGAAAAAGGAAAAAGACCATCTTATGCAGGTTTTTCCAGGATTGACGTGAAAATATAGCTCAGATCTGCGGCACAATTTATGGAAAAACAGGTTATTGAAAAGCAATTTTGTTTTGTCAAATTTGTCAAAGACCATTCCACTCACAATGACAACTAATTGATAATATACGTTTATGTTAATTTTAATAGACCTTTGCAACATAAAATACCTCAAGTTAGGTCGTCAATTCCACAATTTCAGAAAATTTGAACGCAATCTGAGACATCGAGGGTCAATATTCTCATTTTCCGGGTGTTTTTACATGGAATGACCCAAAGCAAAAAGGGCCATGCACTCCAAGGGAAACAAGTTAAAAGCAGAATATCCTAACGGCTCATCGACCTCAGTATTTTTAATATTCTTTATTGTAGATTATCGAGACTTTGGCCGTATTCGCTTCATAATCTTATTAGTATGTCGAACGTTTATTGTGTACGTATGTACTAATTTATAAAAACTCTTTAGTGCTGAAAAACACCACATTGATCAACCACAATATCATTTATGATGTAAAAATACAGGTTACGATATAACTCATCATTGGATCGTGTAACATATGCAAATATTAATATATTCCACCTTGTCGTTAAACTGTATATTTTATACTGTTTATGAATGAAAAGTTTTGATTTCGTCGAGCATACAAAAACTTCCTACCAATATTAATAATGCAGGGAACTTATGAGTTAAAAATATTCTTACATTAGATAAATAATTAATTTTATCATTGTGACAAGTTTTCATACAGATCTTTCACTTTCCCACTACCAATTGTCCGCTTTGTTTCGTCATGTTTCGTCCTCTTGCAGTCAACCCCAGAGAGAGGGGATTGCGAGAGGAGTCGCGGGTAAATTCGTAATTACTGGGAAACGTAAAAAGCTATGTCTACCGAAATAAAGTTTTCCTGTTATATCACTTATTGGAGAAACTTTTGCGCCGATATGCAAATAAATGATACATATCATTTCAGAGTTAAAAGAGTTTATTTATAAAAGCATTCTGAAATGCCTATTGGTTTCTTGGATTGAAACATTCTCTTTGGAAGGCCACTCTCAATTTTAAATATGTCAAAATCAAACTCATCGTAAAAATCTTGTGCCTTGTATTAAGAGTAAGATACACTCCTGTGAGCAGCCCTTGCCGTAATGGTTGGTTGTTCAGTGACTTCATCACAAGCGTTGCAAATATTTTCTTCGTCACTTTCAGCGGTATTCAATGAACGCAAAGCTGAAGCAGTGACATCGCCGTTAGTTAGGAGATCGTGAGGTGGTGTGCCTTCATCAATTGAGACGCAATCATTTAAGTTTAAGTATATATTCAGGCATTACGAATCAATGCCTAAACGCACACTAATCGATATTTTCCGAATCAAACACAGCCATATCGGAAGATTCGTCGCTTCTTCTTTTCATCGCTCAAATCAACGGACGTAAAAAATTGATCTTTGCTTTTGGTGTTACCATTTTCCAAGCATGGCACATAATGTGCGACAAATAAAGAATATTAAATGGAAATGGCGCAAAAAATGACCACGAAAATACTTAGTTAAATTTTTACTTATATCTACACCAGTTCGTTGAGTTTTACGCGTATTACTCTGTGGCAGTAAATAAGTTGTGGTGTTTTCTTTTAACATGCCTAGGAAAACCAATTTCTAGAAAAATTATCTATAATTTGAGCCACTTTCTGATTTCCAGACCTCATTCTTCTGCCCAATAATATTAGTTATTTTTTAATTAGTTCTGAAGTCATCCATACTATTTTGTTAGCTCCGTATTCAACTGGTAGCTTGGTCATCCCATTCAATGCCCGCAGCGTCTTGTATCTCACTATGAGAAGTAGAGATACCTTTTATCCACTCATACTAGCACACACAAATATATTTTTTGACAGTCTACATCCTGACACCTGTTTATTTTTAAACGGTAGATTAAGATCTGGATGGATTTTTAAAGAAGCAAGCTCGTCACCATAATTAATGTCACATGGTTTGAAATTTCCTTAAATAAACCTTACTTTTTGCGTCTTCCAATCGTCAGTGTCACTTTCACAAACTGTAGGAAATACGCCGCACATTCTCTTAGGCATTATGACGAATATTCCAGCGGCAAAACTCAGCTGTCGGAACATAATCACTTTTCCCTCATCCGTTTGCCTTACTGTTTGGTTTTTACAGCTAAGTAGAGCCACCTAAAGTACAAAAATCGCTCCCACCACATTAAGATTGCGGTTCTCCGGATTGGATTCGTCAGGGAGTCAACTTTTCCTCGTAAGGTCACGACGAGAGGCCGCAGTACATCAACATCCTACCTTTTTGTGTTGTGTTCATAAGTACCAACCTCATCCCCTCTTTAGGCAGCTTGGCGAGATGCCGTATTACATAGAATTCAATGAAGTTGACTTCACTTTAATAAGAAAAATGCCATATCTTTCCTAAGATACCAAAATTCAGCCTCTTACCGCAATATTTTTCGAGTACTTGACTAAAAATAGGTGCCGTTTTTCTTGGAATATGATACATCTAGGCACTCTAGAGAGATTTTATTGAAAATATAGGAATTAATAATGCCTAGATCCCGTCATAAATTTAAGTGTGTTGTTTTACTGCTTTCCTAGCTATTATAAAAATCAATAAATCGTCGCTGAAATTTTTACTTAATCTTTAAATTAACTTGTTGTGAAAAATTTTTAAGAAAAAATGGTACAACTTCAAGACTTATATAGATGCATGTTAATTTAGTTGTAAAAAATTCCTGTAAGATAAAACTATATTTTTGCTCCCCTTATCTAACGATATTAATTTCATGCTACTTACAGCTGCTAAAATAAGAAAATATAATTCGAACACGGTGTTCCTTATCGCTTAGAAAAAATCTCTCTCAAACTGCTTATGGTAGTGCGATCGAGATAGTTCCCTAATCACAATAGGGACCATATTCGAATTATACGTTTTTCTTTCACCAGCTGTGACACACACGAATTAAATATTGCATAATTAATGGTGCAATAAAATATTTTACATGACAGAAATTGTAAGTCATCCAATGAAAATATCTAAATTAGTTTTTAACTTGAGTATTTTTTTTCACGTGGTACGTATAAAACTCCATCTAAAAGGAAGGTTTATTGTGATGCTGAAAAATTTACTGTGGTTAAAATATGATTAATTTTCAAAAATAGTTAAGAAAATACACAAACTACACACTGCTGATTTTTTGGCGAGATCTAAGGGTAGGAAATGCCTCATTTTTAATATAAGGACTCTCTGGAGTGCATGCACGTACCATTTCCCATGTAAAATGGTTGGTGTTTTTTTGGCAAATATCTATGTAAGTAATGAGGTGAGGGGTTGAATTTTTGGTGTCAATGGAAGGATGAGATATTTTTCTGTAAAATGAGATCGAATTGATTGATTTCTAGGTAAAATGATACTTCGCTCAAACTACCTTAAAGCACTCTCAGTGCGTCCTTCCCCTGCCCTGAGATACACGAGCGAGATGAGGGCGTTCCTCTCGGGTGGGAGAGAATAAGACAAGAGGGTTCCCCTCAAGGCGGTCCCTGGCGACGGGTGAACCTCTTCTCAGGGAGCGGTCCCCTTCCAGCAACTGACCGCACACATACTTACACCCCGCCAGTATGACTAGCCGAGCAGACTGAACTGCTGAGCTGGGAAGTTCATTCTCCATTAAAAAAGGACCAAGTGCAGGAATCGAGTTTTTCGCATGGCGCCCGCTGAGTGATTATACACGGTGCGTAAGACCGGACTACAATGCGTTTACAGACACACTTTCACGTCCCAAAGGGAAGGCTTGGGTGAAGATGAGTGCTCGATTTGCCGCGATTAATCTTTATGGCATCAAAACACTGTAGACCCTAAGCATTCATCCGGACCCCTGGACATAAGGAAATGGAATTTGCATAGGAAATATAGGAACGATTTGAAGTTTTTATTTTACAGCTCTGTATCTAAATTTATCTTACGTGCACAAGATTTCTGCATCGCCTAATTCATATGGTCCATTCATTCTCCAATAAATATATCCTTATTACTCACTGTCATAATTGTATTACTCCAACAGTTTTACCAGATTTGTTTTAAAAATAAGATTTCTCTTCGCATTCTTCATCAGTGAACTCCTCGATCACTGAAAAAATGAAAACCACCTTTTCTGACAGCTTAATATCCATTTGGTATTGTGTACAGCCATTTTTTTCGATTTTCGTAACGTAATAGAGCCAAAATAATATTAATGTGATATAATCTTACACAAATCGTAAAAAAACGAGTTTTTCAGTAATTTGGCTCTGCATTGTTGGATTCACCCAACAATACTCCACAAAAACAATATAATCAAAGAGAGTTTCAAGAAAATCGGAAAAAATAGCATTTGTCCGCCTTTTGACGGATGTGGACCATTGTGCGACGACCGAAGTGAATTCCACGAAATTTGCTCCTTCTTCCTGCGAAGAGAGGAGACTATCCTTTCCCTTTGAATCGCTGTTTATCTCCTCTTCGTGAGGCTGCCTCTCAGCGCCGCGTCGGCTTTGTCTGGAAGCGTCTCCGAAAGGCAGCCCGAGGGGAGCCCAACCATCCTCATCCTAGACTGCTTGGCTGTGTCATCCCACCCTCCACCCACCCTTTCTCTTCCCTTGATATCGATTACTTTTGGGCCCCGCCCCCTCTCGAACCATAACCCGCTCCCCTCCCCCCCCCTTTCATCCCTCTTATCTCGGGGAGCGATATCCCCGACCATCACCTTCCGTCTTCTATTGCCAAGGACTCATGGATTTAAAGCGCGTGGAAAAAATTATTTAAATCTTCCAAAGACTGGAATAACATTAAAGCGAAGAAGTTTTTCTACTGGCCCAAAAATTGTACTTACTGCCATATAAAAAAATAACCTTGGCGTATTCCTGAAAGAAATTAAAATATGGTTGTATTATATGTAAAGTTAAAGAAATTTTTTTCGGTAATATTCCAAATGTATTCGAAATTATAATCATTTTTGACTTGAATTAAAAGACTAAGTTGAGTTGTTTGAATGTATTGCGAAGCCACTCCATCTTTGTCGCTATATTTTTGAATTTTAAAAGGCATATGTATATTTTTTGCATGCATATGTATGACGTACATAAAACCATGACATACATTGAATACATACATATATATGATACATACAGCACATATATTCATACATACATATACACATACACATATGTGACCATCTGATGGCCAAAAGGTAGATGATGAAAAAGGCATAAGGGTGGCAAGAATGGTGGAGGAAATGTGTGGTCTCAGGATTGTTAGATGGTGGTGGTACAGTTGACAGGAGATCGCCTGATCATCCAACTTATGAAGGGAAAATTACTGAACCGTTAGTAAAACACTTGTTAGTATCTTTTTATGTTTTCTCATCCGCTCTCCTCCAGGTGATTAACGAGTCATGGCATCAAATCACATGGGATGCACGAGCTCTAACAAATCGGTAATTTGCACGTCCGAGATGCGTACGCGCCTTTCTCACCTGTCAGGTAAACGATGCTACCTTGAGTCTGGTGATGTTCGATTGACCCCTGCACTTAGAGGATAGCCATGAAATGGGTGTATGTAAGCACTCGGCAAATATAAACAAATCAGATACAAAATGGATGCATTTGGAGGATTCATATTCCACAGTGATACCGATGACATTCAAAATCGAAACTATGATTTATTTTGATTGTGCCCTGCATTGGAGTACCTTTTCGCCAGTGCACATGCTTCTGGAGATGCGGCTGCAGCCTTACCTCCTCGTAAAGAAAGCAAAGAATTGGATTGCGCTTAAGACCACACGATGGTGTGAAAAATTCTTTGAGGTGTCATAAAATCAATACAAGTAAATTTAAAATAACGATTGTTGTCATAGCTCTCATCACGCAATAGAGGAAAACAGGCTAATTTTGCACGCTTCAAACAAAATTTTACAATATTTAGTTTGATAAGTAAGCGTTGGGCCAAAGACAGTAGAAACTTCCGTTTCAGATAGATTTCAATCCAAGTCTTGCCGTCGTAGGTGCATTTTTTTCAAATTTTAATGAGAAAATAAAAATTTCCCTCCTCGGAAATATTCCTTTTTAATCCATTTTCTTCTGGCAGTTCTTTCCAACTTACTGGGTGATTATGGACATTTTCTGATCAACCATCTAGGTCGATCATAAATTCCCATTGATTTTTATCCATGTGTGCACACTTGATATGACGCGGCATATGGCGCGTGACGCGAACTCGCAGGTTTTTTCCGTCCAAAAAATTGCTCCGGTGCCGGTGAAGGAGCTTTCACTTCATAAAAGGAAGTGCAAGGAGACATAAAATTACAAACGCACAGAAACAGAAGGCTTGGTGAATGTTGCCAGAAAATGGCAAGCGCGAAACGACGTTCCTAAAAGGTAAAGTATGTACGTACACCCTTTAATACTATTTGGTCAAAAGAGCAGATGACGTAATGAAAACCATTAAAGGGATGAAATGTAAAATTTGTTGCTTAGCGGGATGGAAAAAGTGAATTTTGAATGATAGATAAAATAGAAGGTTCTAGAAACACTCTTAAACCGTTTCCATTATTTATAGAATACTTTTACACTCATGTGTCTTATAATTGATGAAACTATCATGTATCTACATTTTTAATTACCCTTACCAGTTCCTCGGTACATGGTACTGGGCGATTCCGTACCAGATACAATATCATCCACCCAGTTCATTGTCGAGCTCCGCACCGCTCGGTCATTTCAGTCAGCTAGTGGTAAAGTTGTTACAGAATATTTAAAGGCTTAATCAGCTGGTTAGTGGGACACGCAATGTAAATGGAATAGACAGGTTAAGATACTTATTATTGCTTCTGGAGACTGGGCACTAAAACATGAGGGGTGAGGTATGTTACCAGCGATGAGTATGTGCCGATGATCGCAAGTGGTTGCAATAGCCTACTTAGCTAGAGTAATAATGTAAAGAGCGAATAACATCCCTTTTTCAAAGGATTCTTTATCTTTTTTTGAGGAAAAGTGAATCTTTGGATTTCCCTCGTTTTTGCAATCCACCTTCTTCATCTCACATCCACATCTGTGATCCTTCCAAGCAAAGAACGTCGGTATTATAAAATGCTAAATTTTGCCATTTCATTATTATTTTCAATATGTTCAATAATTTGGAAATAATGCTAACTTTTAACAATAACAAATATAAAAAATAACAACGGACTTTTAGCCTATTCTTCCTAATCAATATTTTCTATCTGCTCACTATATTATCGTCCGCCCGTCAAAAATATTTCCATCGATGAAAGATATCTCCACTCAGATTATCGATCGTCTTATGGTTTTTTCTCAACATCCAAGATTTAACTCTCCACTTTTTTCAAGATACAGGGTTTAATGTTTGCCAGAGCCGAAGCTTTCTTCTGAATCTTTAACCTAGAATTATGTATATATGCATACATCGACGTCTTGCCGTTTGGTCACATTATTGAAAATGGTGAACAGGTTTTAAGTTTGTTTTATTTTCCCCCGAACGTTTGACAAAAAATTACAACGCAATCTCTTTTCGTTCCAGTACACGTATCTTCTCCCTCAAGATCTCTCAAAAATCCAAATCTACCACTCATCAAAATAAAAACACACATCTCAACAAGTACTTATCAACCATTAATCCTATATTATATCCTACGAAGTGAATCTACTCGTCTGGCTAAACGAAGCCTGCTTTACGTGAAGCAGTATAGCCAGCAGAAGCTCTTATACGCATGTATACAAGGAACTAGTCATGGAAAGACTTTTATGAATGATTATTCTTATTTTATATATTATATTTGTTGCGGTGCAGCTCTTGAAGGTAATTTAGAGTTTGATTTATAATGCGTAGAGTTTCACTCATTTTAACTTTACTTAAACATTTTTTGTGAAGTTTCAGCTATAAGCAGTGAGTTTCAGTAGGATAGAATGATGTTTTGTAATTTAAATTAATTCATAACTTTTCTAATTAGCTAGTTATATTACTTCCAGTGTTGAGGTAGTCTGAGCGAGATAGTTCCCTTGCCACAATAGAGACCATATTCGACTATTCATTTTAATTTCACCAGCTGAAGGACACATGAATTAAATATTGCATTATTAATGGAGCCGTAATATAGTTTTATATTACATAAAAGTAAGTAATCATAATATGAAAATATCCAAATAAATCTGTAACTTGACTCATTTTTTTCGCGCGGTGCGTTTGAAACTCCTTCAAAACGGAAGGTTTTTTGAGATACCCAAGAACCTATTGCGGTTACAATATGATTAATTTTAAAAAACAGTTGAGAAAACATACAAACCTCACGCTGTTAGTTTTTTTCGACATCTAGGTGTTGGAAATACCTCATTTTGTAAATAAAGTCTCTCTGGAGTGTAGACACGTACCGCTTCCCATGTAAAAGGGCTGGTATTTTTTGCAAATATCTCCAAAAGTAATGTAGTAAGGGGTTGAATTTTTGGTGTTATTGGAAGGGTGAGACATTTTTCTTTAAAATGTGACCAAATTCATTGATTTCTAAGAAAAATGATATTTCGTCCAAACTACCTCAAGGAGCCAAGTATGCTACTTTCTTTGGAACAAGACCTAAAAACTATCGACCAAAAATCTGCCTACACTACTACATAAGCGGACATAAACTACATACCCCTCTCTTTCCCCTGATTCGGGTGCCTCGCCCGACTCACGCCGAATTCACCCAACTGGAAAAGAGTGAGCGAGAGAGAGGACGGGGTGGGGTGTGGGAAGGCCTGCGGGGCGCACGACGTAGCCAGGAGGTCCGCCGAAACCAGAGCCCTTAGTATGTGTGTGTGTGTGAGTGTGAATGTGCGTCTCACTCCTGTGCCGCGCATGCCCGACCTTCAGGAGACCCTGAAAAACCCTGACGGAGGAGAAGGCTGAACTTGAAATGGGACGAGGAAGGCGACGCAGTGGGCGTCCTCGGGGAAATACGCGTGGTCTAACGTAGGCGTGGCGATGGGAAAAAGGGAGGGGGGGGGGGGGAGCGGCGCTTTTTGCGGGGTTTGAGTTCGTGCGTGTGAGAGACAGTGATAATGCTTAAAATGGGGGGAGGGTGAGGGGAAGAGGGTGGCGGGAAAGAGAAAGGGCGGTAGTCCCGAGCGGGAGGGGGGTGGAAGAGTGAGGGAGGGCACGTTAAAGAGAGAGGGACTGGTTAACACTAGAAGGACGGGGCTTTGCTTACTACCTAGAAGGACGGTAGGGGGTCAAAAATCACCCCTTGTTATAAATTTGGTTTTCAGAGAAATTTATTCAATTATTGTTTAAAATTATCAAACACAACCAAAATGAGTAAATACAAGACAATATACAATCTTAAACGATATTCTGCAAAAAAGTGATGGGGGTCAAAAATGACCCCTTCCCATCCTTCTAGGTTAAACGGCGCACAGGCGCCAAAGTTTCAAGAATAATCCAACGAAATTATTGCATATTAAAGAGCACCTTAAATGGATGAAAGTCACAAATTCATAGTAAGATCCGTGCAGAACTAAAGAAATGGCGAACGGCGAAAATCGAAAAGGGGTCAAAAATGACCCCCTCCGTCTTTCTAGTGTAAAATGGCGGCCACGAGACAGTGAGAGTGCAAGTGGAGGAGGAGGGAGGGTTGCCTCATTCACATCGCGGGGTGGGGATGGGGGGGAATATTCGAAAGTGGAAAGATGACTGCACGGAAGGAGAACCTCGAACCGAAATATACTTCTCAGTGGAAAGTGAAAGTACTTAGTTAAAATTTGTATAGTTAAATATGTTTATTTACTCTTAAGGTAGTCCGAGCGAGATAGTTCAGGAATCATAATCGGATATACTTTTTGACCGAATACGGACCATATTCGAATTATACTTTTTAATTTCACCAGCTGTAGGACGACGTATGAATAAAATATTGCATTATTAATGGTGCAATGATACAGTTTTTTATGACAGAAATGGTAAGTAATTAAATGAAAATATCTAATTAAGTCTTCAACTTGACCCATTTTTTTCGCGCGTTAAGTTTGAAACTACTTCAAAACGGAAGATTTTTTGTGATATTCAAGAACCTATTGCGGTGACAATATAATTAATTTTAAAAAACAGTTGAGAAAACATAACAAACTACACGCTGGTAGTTTTTTTACGACATCTAAGAGTTAGAAATTCCTCATTTTGTAAATAATGTCTCTCTGGAGTGCATACACGTACTATTTCCCACGTAAAAGGGCTGGCATTTTTTGGCAAATATCATTAGAAGGGTGAGATATTTTTCTTTAAAATGAGACCAAATTCATTAATTTCTAAATACAATGATATTTCGCTCAAACTACCTTAACATATTACTGCGTTTATACTGCGTTTATTTTCACTGACAAATATACTTTATACATAAATCGCCATGAAAACCTAGTCTTCGGGACTCTTCCTCTTCAGGGCCTGATTTCACATTATTTACAGTTTTTTCAGAAAAGTGTTGCAATTTGATAGATTACAAAAAAAATAAATATAGAGAGGATAGTCGGTATTTTCCACCGCGAATCCACGGATCCAAATCATAATCATCGTGTGCCCTGTAATGCCTATCAGGAACTCTGTGACGATGAAGATGACGCCTATGTGGGTAAAGTTTGCGTTATTTTCGTTATGACGCGTTAAAACTTGTTGTTCCTGAATGAAAATTTTTGAGGATAGAGACCTTGTGATCTCTCCATGATTAAAAATGAATTTGCCTAAGTCGTGCCTGAACTCAACCCGTTTATAAAATATCAAAACCGACGAAAAATAGAATTATTTAATCGTATTCATTTTTCCATTGACTTAGGGATGAATTGTGGTATGGGGCTAACTCCGCGTGAGTGGGAAACCGGCAAAACACCGCTCAGATCGCCGCGATTCATCTAAGAAGAAGTTTAAGCTATATATAAAGGAGAACTAAGCTGATAAATCTAAACCAACGTCGATATCAAATTAAAATCTCAGCCACTGCAGAAATTAAAAAGATACATGTAAAAAGAGGAAAAAATAAAGTTCACAATAATATATTTATGTTCAATTTCCGAAAAAATATCAATCGATCGTCGATTTTTGTAAAACAAAATATCGTACCAAACGTGCTACTCTGAATGCCCCCTGTCTATTGCCTTTGCATCATCGTTAATAAATGGGTTGTTTTCCTGGTTTAAAGAGATAGGACAACTTAAAAACTTAGTTTGGTTTGGTCTGTGATTAAACGTAATCATAAATACATAAAGGACCCAATAAAAACATATTGACGGAATTTTTGCAGGAAGTCAAGAGCGCCTTGAAGACAATGCTAGTGAGGAAAATATATGTTAGCCGTTGAGATTCGATTTCTTTATCAGTCGGTAAATTAGTGAGCTTTACAAACTAAATCAAATCACTTTATAGATCGGTTTAGACTGCAACATTGGTATCCAATTAATAAGTATACTCTAGTTTTGCAAAAGAAATCATTTTCATCATTTAGTGTTGCACATTAATTTCCCTGACCACGTATTCGTAAACATACAGGCTGTTCTTTAAGTTGGTGAGGTCAGTGAAACCCCTCAAACTAATGCATTCTAAATTTAGCGTGAGAAGTTATAATTTTAAGGGTGCTAACTGTACAAGCTTATCTCCTTGTTCTGCGCCAATTCTGTTGTATAATTCTTTGAACCTCGAGCCTCTCACTCAATAGCTGGACGCTCTATCCTTTGATATACAATTTTACTTTTACGGTCAGGATTTCGTAAAAATTACTATTTGAACCAATTTGAATAAATGGAATTTTTGCGATTAGTATTGCTCTCCCTAGAGACTCGGTGGCTGCACGCTAGGCTTAGGCTGCTTGATAAATTCAGAACTGATATTTTTCAGAGCGACACAGAGAATATTATCATTAAGCCTCACTACAATTCTAGGTCAAACAGATGCGATTAAATAAGTAAGATACTCTGCCGAACAGATAGGTACAAGAACTCATTCTTTCCACGAACAATAAGCGATCACAATAAAAATTCAGCTCACTAAATACACTCCAATGATTCATGTCACCATTTCTTTCTTTCCGCGCACAATAAGCGACTACAATAGAATCTGTGCTCCTCCAAACACGCTCGCATAGGACATGTCTCCATTTCACCTCCAAAACTTTTACATCTTTACACGGCTGGTGACCTACCACCCCCTGCCATACGCCCAAGGGGCGGCTCCTGGGGTAGTATGTAGATGTAGTTACTGAAGATATTTGGAAGCATTAAGTTGTCTTTAAGAAACGCGAGTGTTTCGTTTACGATCAAACTATATGGAAATTACGAACAGTAAAAGGAAATATTCACTTTGTATTCAATTTTCCCTACAATTTATTTTTTCTTTATTTGTTTCAGCTTTTTCACGCCATTGTCGTAAAATAGCTGCTTCTTAAAAATGGCAGGAAAACGCTGAAATCGATGAAAAAAAGTAAATCGTGTGCAAAATTACTTAGTGAAAATTTTTAACCCGTGACTCCCTTCGTATTTTATAACTGCGTCTATGAAACTAAATATTTATGATAATTTATAAATCAAATAAAATCTTTATCAAGTCTAAGAAAGTCCAAGCCATATTGAAAAAGTTTAAAAAAACATATCTCGACATTGTTGGTTTCATGATTGGGTTGATATACATTTCATGATGTGCCTGTTATTGAATTTCATCCCGTAAAGATGGCAGGGAGGTGACTTTGCTTTCGGTAGGCGCTGGTTATTAGAACCTTTGAGGGAAAGTGATTCTGTTTCGCGTGAACGGGTGTTATGCGAGAGGATTTTACGAAAGGGAATGACGCTATCGGGAGGGAGTTGAGGGGTGGTCCTCACGAGAGGGAGGGATTAGGGGTAGGGAGGGGGAGGCGATGGGAGGCGATGGGGTGGGTGGCAGGGAACTTTCCTACTTTATTGGCCAGGAGGGAAAAAAAAACACACTTTCACTTTCGATTTTCTCCCGGGAGATGGCGCTACCACGTCCTGCGCATTGTTGAATCCCCCACTCTCCTTTCCCTTCCCCTCTCCCCTCCCCTATACTCTCCTTCCTCCTCCCACCCGTCCTTCTCCTGGCCTGACGCGCCCTCAAGCGGGCTCATCTCTAGACATTATATACACACGGAAATGAATTCCTGCTCCGGCGATAATTTCGCAATCGGCAAAAAGACCACAAAGGAAATCCACTTCCATGTTCATCTGAGACCCCTTAAAGGTTTTCCGAGCGGGCTATCATTCCACATAAATTTAAATGAACTTGGCCTCATCACAAACAAAAATATTTCACTTTACCAAAAATGCGAAATTATCAACCATTAACGTAGTTTGAGCGAAATATCATTTTACTTAGAAATCAATGAATTTTGTCTTATTTCGAAGAAAAATATCTCACCCTGCTAATGACACCAAAAATTCAACCCCTTACCGCATTACTGTCGGAGATATTTGACAAAAAATACCAGCCCTTTTAGATGGGAAATGGTACATGTATGCACTCCAGAGAGGAATGAGGTATTTCTAACACTTAGATGTCGTAAAAAAAACTACCAGCGAGTAGTTTGTATGTTTTCTCAACTATATTTGAAAATTATTGTCACCACAGTAAATTCTTCAGGATCACAAAAAACCTTCCGTTTTGAAGGAGTTTCAAACGCACCGCGCGAAAAAAATGAGTCAAATTAAAGACTTATTGAGATATTTTCATTTGATTACTTACAATTTCTGTCATATAAAACTATATTATTGCACCATTAATAATGCAATATTTAATTGATGTGTCCTACAGCTGGTGGAATTAAAGCGTATAATTCGAATATGGTCTCTACTATGACTAGTGAACTATCTCGCTCGGACTACCTTAAGAAGCTTATTTTAGAGATATTTGTCATGAAACAGGCGCCGCTTTTTCAATTAAATTCCGTGATGGAGATGTACGCATAGGCGCCCCAGATAGACTTTCTATAAAAAAATGAGGAATTGATTACGCCAAGATATCGTCATGAATATGACAATGTGCAGTTTTTTAAGTTTGAAATGTGAAGCTTTGATGTTTTCTCAGTAATATTTAAAAACACATCAAGTTTTCATTGAAACAATCAGAAAAGTACATAATCATGAAAAAGACCTCTTTTGTGGTGAAGGTGTTTAAACCGTAAAGCGTGAAAAAAATTAGTGAAGTAAAATATTGAAACAAAGTTTTATCTCTTGAATCACTCAATGCCTGAATCATATGAAACTCTATTTTACTGCCATTACAATATTTACCTCACGCTGCTGTCAACTTCTTAAATAAAAAGAATAAAATTCAATTAGGTATATTCTCCTTCATGTAAGTCGAATCCGTTTTCTGGGGTTTCCACCGCGTTGATTCATGATGAGGACGATATTTCGCCGGCTATCCTGCAGGCTTCCTCAGGTCCAGTGACCTCACTAGATGTCACTGGACCTGAGGAAGCCTGCAGGATAGCCGGCGAAATATCGTCCTCATCATGAATCAACGCGGTGGAAACCCCAGAAAACGGATTCGACTTACATCCATGCCCCGCGAAAGCCTTCATCAGGATGTTCTCCTTCATGATTAGACAAAACTTTCTCTGCCAAAGTACCTTAGAAATAAGGCGAAAATATAAGCCATCGAATTGGTCAAGTTTGGGCGGCGCGAGGTGGATGATAACACTGGTTTCTAAGGCGGACTGCTCAGGTTCGAGTCCCGGTCGATGAGGGATTTTCTACAGCAATCCGACCCGTACTTGGTCAATTTGAGGAGAGTGCCTCCAGTACATGACTCCGCATATTGGATGGGATAGCAATCCCATGATAGAATCCCATGGCGTCACATACCTAATGAGAGTAGGCTGATTATGGCGCCGGATTTCTCTTCGATAGTGCACTTTTTGGACTTTTAAATCAAGAGGCTTAAGTCATATATGAAATACACACTCATTGATGTTAATGTCTGATTACTGAATTGAACTGTGATGTATATCTATTGAGGTTCCACCTCTCGGCCATGAACGACTTCTCGTACTACTGACAAGAAAATGGATGCTAATAGCACATAATCGCCATTTGCCAATTTCATTCCCTCCCCTTTCTCTTCTGCCGCCGCTCTGCCTGCTTTCACCACTTCTCCTCACACCTATTGATATTCACGTTCACTTTCCCTCGCAAACCAGCAACCATCAGACTTCTATCCATGCTACAGGGAACTATATTGCCTTTCTAAGGCTTAGGGGTCCTTTGCAAGGTTTCGATCATTATAAACGACTTCCATGCTACTATCACGAAAAGTAGTTTATCATGATTGTATAATTCTTGTAGTGAGACTTGATTAACGAGACGCTTATTCGACTTTGTCCTTTATGGTTTGTCGCTTAGAATATTGTTTTAAACTTTACGATATAGGTACATCTATTTTACTTGTTGGTATTAATCAGTTACTGATCTGATTACAGAGAACATCCACGGATTGAACATGAGTGCTCACATGAAATCATCAGTAGTAGTGGTTTGCTTCTGGGATCCATATGGATACAGTCTTTGCCAACTGGAGGCCCATTGTGAAACTTTTCGATCGAACGTAAAGAGTCGGTTCCCGTGGGGTTGTGGGTAATTCTTAAAAATATATTACCCGTGTCATTATGTAGTTTTTAGTTCAAAAGGTTTTGGGCTGACGATCAAAGCTGTCGTTGAAAAGTTTGTTTTGATTTGTGATTTGCCGTATAATTATGATACTTTCGCAGTATAGTATACCTCATTGACTAATATTATTTATACTTTAAATAATTAATGATTTGACCTCATTCATAGTTATTGGCCTATAACGGTGCCAATTTTCAACCGAATATCCCACATTTTCATTTCATTTTTTTATTGAAATTCAATTTAATTTTTATACAAATAACCAATAGGTGATGTAACATGATGTAAATCCTTGATATTCATACAAAATTTCAATAGGTGCAAGCATTCAGAATCAAGCTCATTGTGCATAATACAATAGAAACAATTACAGAGTATGCTGTCCATCTGACAACACCACGATGTTCTATTGCTTGCTGAAAGATTGCCGTATGCAATCGCCCTTTTGGCCATTGAGCGATCGTGGAGGCTCAATAAACGGCAAATGACCACCTAACGTTCGAACATAAGCCAATTTTCACATTAAGCCCCTTGAAGTAAGTCTCGTTGAATGTCAATGTCTTTGAGTCTTTGGTCTGACACTTGGAACAACTGGCTCGCGCTAAGTTGGTATTCGCTTATTGGTATTTGCTTACCTTCGTCCATGAAGTGCTAAGTTTCGCTAAAACATGAGTTTGGCGTGAATTTTAGCAAACGCTTCACCATGATTTATTAGAAGAGACTAGAAAGTCTTCAGCTTTCTCAATGTCCGTCACCACACGGATTCGGAATGGCTGGGGTTTATAGTCCTCATTTCTTAAAAATTTGGCTCAATGTTTACGCCCGAGAGTATATGAGACAAGTTTTCATTGATTGAGTTGAAGTCAGTCATCTACCATGACAGAAATTCGATCTAGTCACAAATGTTTAAACCACAACACTGCATAATTCAAGTTTCAATATTGCATATATGACTCCAAAATGTCATCTTATACCCGCTGTTTCATTGTATTCAGTACAGTTACGGACCAAATGTTATACTTGAATTCTGCTGAGATCGACCTCTTCAGCTGAAAAGTTTTACTTCTCTGAAAACATTTTTTTTCATGAGTATCCATCATACTATTGAATATAAAATTATGTGTACCACTTGAACTAAATCGCGCGCCTAGGCTTTAAAATCACGAGTGAAAGACCACTTTTGCTGGCGCAACACCATTCTTAACTGTGAGCATACCTGAATGAGCCACCGCCTGACACATTCAAGACAAAAATTACAGAGTATTTTGAAAATCAGTCAATCCCTCTTTAGATGATAATCAGGGTAACGGGAACACTGAGTGATTCTTTTGGGTTTCAATTTCACGGAAAAGACGAAGGAGTCCCAAACCAATTAAACTCCTTCGAATGATTGGTTTCCCACCCTCCCTCTTCTTCCGAGAAACGGAAGTCAATACTGGCCAATTATTGACCTGGATTCCGCGTTTTTCGTCAGAAGTGACCTTACATCGATTTCCAATAATCTATCCAAGTTTCTGACGGCGGTAATTGTGGGTCTTTGAATGTAAATTCATATGCTATTTTTGCCAGTCGAAAAACCTTTCTTTGGCCAAATTTCATGTAAGTGTATTTATTTATGCGTTAGAATCCTCCATTAAGACAGTATTTTAAACTACACAAGAATGGTATTATCAAATTTTGTTCATGTGATTCAAATTTTCGGCGCTGTATTAACGTGAAATTATACTGAAAAAGTGCGGAGAAATTAGATTTTACATTCAATTTCAGTTAAATACCGAGCCGAAAACTCTAGTCATGGGATGCTTTAATTATGTTATTATTTAATCTCGCTGAAGAAGAGTGAAAATATAACGGACGGGCAAAAGAAGAGATGATGAAGTTTACAGAAGATTAGATAAGGAAAGGACCTTATGGAACACTAAAAGGTTACGTGATAAAATAGCAATGCCAATATTCAAATTAGTGCTATGCAATTTATTATCCCTTTTATATGTGGATTTCATTAATTAAAGCTCGTATGCAATGTTTGACGAAAATCTGTACGTAAACAAAATTCTCTCCAACCACGTTCAATCGACGGCGAATTGAATAACGATCGGCCGCCTCGCAGTGGGATATTTAACTGCTTCCGGCATTTTGAATGTCACGGATTATACGAAGAAAAGTCTTTTTTATGCATATCGTTATCTCCGATTTTATTTTAACTCAACACTGCGCGTGACTCATGAGCGGATGACCTTGTCGGTTGCGCCACGAGCTGAGAAAGAGAGAGAGAGAGAGAGTTTAGCCACCGCCGCGAGGTGGCGGACAGATCGCGAGACTACTTGCCTCCTTTTCTCCCACTCGTGCTGACTCAAAAGAGGCCCGTCTGTCTTGTGTGCGTCTGCCAATGAGAGCCATCGATTGACTTACCACCGCCTTCGGCCTTCCTCCCCGCCGCCTCAATCTACAATCCCACCCTACTAAGATTATAAATGTGAAAGTTTGTATCTGTGGATGTTTGTTACTCATTCACGCAAAAACTACTCGACTGATTGGACTGAAAATTGGCATGTAGGTAGAAAATGTCCGTGGGTAATATAGGCTATATTAAAAAGCCCGCAGGGTCCCCTAAGGCCCCTCAAAGGCCCCCCTAAAGACCCCTCTGGTGGTCCATGCTAATCATTGGGTTCGGTGCAGTGGTATTATTTTTTGCTTTTTAAAAGTACTTTCAGTCAAGATAGAGGGCTAGAATTTTTTTATCGGATGGCTGAATAAATGAGAATTCTAATTCTTCCAATCGATTTTCTATTACCTTTCGTATTCATGTGATAGTCATGTTTTTAGCTGACAAATCTCACATTTTCTCTGAAATCAACAATACCATTTTTCCTTGGCAACCAGAATCTACTCACGATAAAAACTTAGTGGAAGGTAATATACTCCTTGTTTTCATATCATTTGTTGAATATATATTACCAATATCCTAATGATTATTATAAAATTCATAATGAAGTAAACTGATAGTTTATTGTCTGGATAAATTTATTGCATAAAGGAAATGATGAAGATAGTGATTCCGAGAGTGACGGTGGTATTGAGGCAAATTCGGACGTCATTGATCACCAAATGCCTGATTCTGCTATGCCATCAACCATAACTGCAGATATTCGACAACCCAGTAAAAGAAAGAGGCAAAATAACCAACTTTTGTCGGATATTGAACTTGGATGGAAATTTCAAGACACTCCACCTCAGCTTCCAGTTTTTCAAGAGCAGCCTGGAGTGATTGCAAATCTGGATGAATTTTCAACTCCCTATGAATGTTTTTCTGCATTCTTCCCTAAGTCAATGATGAGACATATTAGGAAGGAAACTAACAGGTATGCTGCTTCCATTGTAGAAAAACTTAGGCGTAAAAACGCATTGAAGAATAATTGCACATTTCAAACTGGAAACCCGTGAAGATTCATGAACTCTACTCCTTCTTTTCAATTCTACTTCACATGTGTTTAGTCAAAAAAATATCACTGAAAAGTTATTGGGCCAAGAAGCATTTTGTTAGTACTGCATTTCCAGCATCACTACTAAGTAGAAACAGATTTTTTGCAATTCTGTCAAACCTACATTTGAACGATAATTCCACCAATGTGCCACGTGGTCACCCTAATAATGACCCTTTACATAAAATTAGACCATTTTTTGATCATTTGACTAGTACATTTTCTTCTGCGTATGTTCCAAACAAAAACTTGACTGTGGATGAAGGAGTGTGTGGTTTCAGAGGGAGGATTCATTTTAGTGTGTTTATGAAAAACAAACCACAAAAATATGGGATGAAATTATTTATTGTTTGTGATGCATCAACAGGTTATGTGCTAAGCATGGAAGTGTATTGTGGCAAAGGAAATGTTGACAATTCCATAAAGCCACTTTTACAAAGACTTTTGGCAAGGTATTTGGGTAAGGGTTATGTCATTTTCATGGACCGATACTACAGTTCTCCAACAGTGTTTGACTTTTTGTGGAACCAAAATACTTTGGCAGTTGGCACCTGCATGAAAAACCATAAGGAATTGCCCAGAGAAAATGTTGTGAATAAAAAAATAAAAAAGGAGATATTGTATTTATGAGGAGGAAGCATTTGTTATGTCTCAAGTGGAGAGACACTATGGATGTTTTGATGTTATCGACTCAACATAAAATGACCACATCACAGGTTATAGTGAAGAGTAAAGACGGTAGAGTAGCCAAAAAAAACCTGATGCAATATTGGACTATAATATAATAAGACTGGTGTTGATAGGAGTGACCAAATGGTGGCTTACTATCCTTTCCAAAGGAAGCAGATGAAATGGTGGAAGAAATTGTTTTTTCACACATTTATTATGGCAGTGACAAATTCATACTTTCTTTATCGTGAGACTCTAAATTCCTCTAGTAAGAAGAAATGCAACCTAGGTGATTATATGGAAGAGCTAGGTGAAGTTTTATCTGCTGAGGGGGGTTCTGAGGTGAATAAGGAAGAGGAAACAAATGGAGGAGGCAGCAGGCTGCTTGGTAGACATTTCCCTGACAAGATGCCACCGACAGAAAAAAGAGCCAATCCGACTCGAGTGTGTCATGTCTGTTCAGAGAAGACCAAAGAATCTGGAAGGAAGGAAACATCTTGGTGGTTTCCTAGCTGTAAAATACCACTTTGTTTGCCATCTTGCTTCAAGGGCTACCACACAAAATCAAATATTGTGTAGATAAGCAGTATGCGGACTTTTTATTTTTCTTCTAATATATATACAATGTTTATAAGAAAACAATTATTCAACTGTTCAACCATTGTTTTCCAAATTATTCCATTTTGTTATTAAAGCTTTCTTCTATAAAACTGCAAAATACTATAACTGTGTCATTTATTTATAATTAAATATGATCTATTGAAAAACACTCAAAAACGTCGGTCCTCTAGATAATTAACCAATTCATAGGCCTGGAGCTGAAAGTGTTAATTTGATCGAGACAGCCTCCTTTAAATTAAGCATTTTAAGTGGTTTGGAAATAAATTTCTCCCTTTTAATAGAGGAAGTTTTTATTGAATAGACCTTTTCTTATTAGGTAACCCCAAGTTTCGACTGATTCCAAAGTTATTATGATTTACAAGCGCATAAAATATGTGTTAAAACTCTAATTGAGCTGAAGATATGTGCGCAACCGTACCTTCCAGAAAAAAAATTATGTAGACTTGCAGTTTTTGTCTATGAACAATAATAAATTACGCCGGGTTCTTGAGTGGGGGGACTATAGCCCCAACCCCCACCCTTCGGGGCCGCCAATGCAACCAGAGCCAACCATGGTAGTTCTAGCGGGATAAAGAGTTCACTGGGCTTGGAGCAAACTTTAGTTCACGCAACGAAATTCTTTCTGACATTAGAATGAATGGCGTAGAAAGTATGCGAGGCAAAGGGGATTGAAAGGAGAGAGAGTGGGTGAACGCCAAATATTGATGAGTCCACGAGAGTGTGGTTTGTTGGCCTCGACACCAAAAAACGTGAGGACGCTCATCGAATATATAATTGAGCGAACCGCGAGGAATGCGCTTGGTTACAATACATTATTTCAGTTAGGTCTTCTAGGATGAACCAAACTAAACATAATACAAAATCAAAACCTGAGAATCCTTAATCAAAACCTGAAAAAAGTGTGAGCACAGAATATTATATCAGTGATCCAGAGGGCTTATTGCGAAGACCTATAACGGAAACTATATTGTAAAGCTTATTACGAAGCTAATAACGACAGATTTATGAGGTGAAAGTCGATATTATTTCTACCCCAGGTGCCCATTGCGACTAGAGCAATTACGGAAGGCCGACGTTATGTAGGGCAGAGGTTAAATTTTACCTATCCAAAATATAGCCAGCCAAAGAGGGGGCCTTGAGAAGATATTGGCCGATAGCAATGAACTTGGCGCGTTTTCGCAGGGATTCAATTTAAAAAACAACTCGCGAGGTTTATGATATTAATCAAAGACTAAGTAAAGAATGATACGACAAGAAAATAGCGTTCACTTTTTGGCAAGTTGCGAAATATTTTAAAAGTATTTCCAAGTCTTAAATCAAGTGAATTGCTGTGACTCGGAAGCATTTTGATGAGACGTCGTACGGCTGAGCATTTGCATTCAAGCTAGCGTAGAATTGTTTGATACGACTCGTATTGAAAAGTTGAGAGGGTTAAAGAAGGAGATTCTCTAGGACAAAGAAAGTGAGGATGGACATAACAGTAGGAAGGCATAAACTGGAAAAAGTAGAGCATTTTAATTACTTGGGCAGTACGCTAGAGGAAAATGGGCATAGCAGAAAAGACATAAGAAGAATAATAGCGCTGCATGGGAAAAGATTGGTTATAAAAGGGACTTTTTTATGACTTGAACCGAGGGTAAGGATGTAAATAAGGATGTGAAGAGCTTGATATGCAGCACATAGTTGTATGGGATAGAAGCGTGGACCCAGAGAAAGGACGAAGAGAATAGACTGCAGACTTTCGAGAAGTGGGTGTGAAGGAGAATGGAGAAGGTTCGATGAACGGTAAGGATGACAAGCGAGGCAGTGCTTGGTATGTTGGTTTAGGAAAGGAAGCTCAAGGATGAGATCAGAAAGGGGCAGGATAGATGGTTGGAATAGATGAGTAGGGACAATGGGTTCCCTAAGGTCGTGATAGAAGGAAGGATATTGGGCAAGCAGGGAAGACGGAGAAAGAGAAGAGGATTTGTAGACGATTGAAAAAGAATTGATTTTTCGCTGAGTCGAAGAATGAAATATTAGATGCAGATAATATACTGCAAGCGTAGAAAATCTAAAAGATTGTCTTTGACTTTCAAAAAAACCCACCATTATCCGGTAGAATACTTGAATGAATAAATGACTATAGAGAGGAAGAAACAGATATTTCATTAATGTCTCGTCTTCCTCAATGTAATTAACATTGCCGCTCTATGACACGTACAAAAAAAGTTTCTTTTTATGAAGAAAGGTCCCTCGGGTTATCCACCGGATTAGAGGCTCCATGTCTCCCGACGTTTCGGATAACGACTTGCTCCACATCCTCAGGGGTTCTGAATTAAGTCGTTCCTCGAAACGTCGGGATGAATTGAGCCCATAAAACAATCGACTTTCTGAGTGGAAAGACGAAGTTCAGTTGACTTCGACTTTCCCTTCCCTAGTTTTTCCGTCAATAGTCAGAGAGTAGTTAGAATCGCACCAAATTTCGGGTTGAGAATTTATTAAGCCGGTTGATTATTCTCGTCGGTATGGAAAACCAAATACCAATAACCACCTTATGATGAAGCGTGTGCAAAATATGTTGAGTGTAAGGTGACTCGGGTGAAGGTAAGCCTCTCAGGATAATCAGTCATGTAAATTGAGATGTTCTTTTTAGATGAGGCCTGCATGGAGGTTCACAGTTGGTCTCGGGAGTGTAGCTGCTGATATCCATGTGCGTAACCAGTATCAATCAAACTTCTGCTATCACACTCGCCTTATTACGATGCCAGTCACTATCGCATCATCCTATACAATATCCTAATGTTTGAGCTGTCCATGTTTCCCGGGTCTAAAGTGTAAGCAGAACCAGTAAATTTTTCTTGACGTATCCAGAAAAAAATGACACCAAATATTTCAATGATTTTACGCAATCATGTAACCTATAGTGAATTATTTCAAACGGTGTATTAGCATTGGAATGGGGAAAGTTGAGATCGCCGACCAATTTGGAGTTCTTTAATCTCTCTTACTACTCCCTTGATAAGTATTTTTCTCCCTGCATACTTTTCACCTTTTTATGAATGGTGACCCATCCTCCTGAAGCCACCTTTGCCTTTCCCACTCGAGCAAAACTTTTTATTTGTACCTTGAATACAGTTGAGTGTTTCCGTATTGAGGATAGCGAAAAACGCAGGCAAGGCATATTTTGGCTCAGCTCAGGTGAAATTTTATTTTTCGTATTTTCTCGGTTTTCTGAGAGCATCTGATAAATTTTTCCTAAATGACTGAACACTCGGGTTATCGGAAAGAAGAAAATTAATTTTTTTAAAGCCTGTTACGCGAATAAAAGCTGACTACAGTGGTGCTCCAATACCACACCTTCTAACTAGCAATTCTATTTTATGTAAGTACTATAAAAAAAGCTGTTACAATATAGTTCATTCAACTTGGAATGTCTAGTTTTTTACTTAAAACCGAAAAAAATTCACGTAAAATAATAATTTTGTCTTCTAAATACCGGTTTAACATAGCTTATCATGATCACAGTAGTATACAGACCATCAACAATGTCCAGAAAGAAAATTAATAAAAATATGAACCTCATGTCCTTATTACTTATGATTGAGTAAGTACATAAAATGCTAAGTATAAGCTTTGTATGGCAAAAATCGGTAGGAACAAATGAGTGGTTAATTTTTATACCAAATTTTCCAACCCTGATTTTTCAATCATTAGGGCGACCGTTTTTATTCCTTTTCCATATTTTGGTGTGGAAAAAAAGATGCAGGATTGCATTGCGTAAGACCTGAGGGAGAAAGAGTTAAAATCTGAGTATCCTAAGGAACGGACAGAAAGGAGAAGGAGAGTCGGGAACAGCGACCCCTAGTCTCTATGGATAAACTGAAGAGAAAGAAGATGCAGGAATCCCTTAGAGCAGACCTGTAACGTACCTAAGTTGTGCGAGAGTGTTCCAGTTTAATTTTCCCAATACCATCTCCGAGTGGCAATTTAACCTTCGCAAAACACATCTCTCTATCTCTCATTTTTTCTCTTTGTGGAAAAAATAATGGAACGCCGTCATTGGGATTTCAGGTCGGTGGGAAAAAGAAGTGAGGGGTTTTAAACAGTCTCCCTTCTATCCGCTCTGAGCCATGTGGATTCCCTCCTCCCTTACACTCTACGACACATCATTGAGAGCAATTTGCTCCCCTTTGTCTTTCCTCCTTGAGCCGATGTTCAATCGATGCGGGTAATAATCACTCAAGTCCGTGCAGTACACTCCTTGTCTATTTATAGAGACTTGTGAGCGCCGACCGCTTTGATGTGCATATTTCCCGTCTCCTTTTATCGCAACAAGTCTTTCGCGGAGCTTTTGAGTGCATGCGCTATAAATAAGAAAGGATTATTTGTCACCAACCTTTCACAAGGCCATTGTCTTTCCCTTTCATCGGTAGCACGTCCGGTCGATGTTATCTGTCTCGCGAAACCCCAGCATTCTCTCACCCTCTCCCTTCAATTTTCCTCTCTGCCTGCACAACTGTTCACTTAATTGGTTGCCTTTCGTCGATACGTGGTCATCGTTTTAAAATAGCTTCCATCTAACAAACATTTGTTTCTCGTCCGATTTTTACAGCCTTAAGTGCCAGCACTCGCCAATTTTTAATGTATACTTCCGAGGTATCTTGTAATTCAAATTTTATCTCATACGGCGCAGAAAGATACTTCAAAATAAAAATTCTCTCTCGTAATATTAGCGCAAAACGTGACCCGAGAGGTTTTAGGCGTAATTAAGAAACCTACGTTAGCATTTGCAAAGATTAAGATCGTTATGGAGGGTCTCTTGAGTTTTGTCATAGATGCACTATTTTTTAATGTCTTTAGCGTTACCTGAAAAAGCATTATTAGACCAGCACTGTGATTAATACGTAGATCAAAGTTGTATACAACGATGGAAATAACTCAATACTTACAAATAGAGAATTTGGCATACTTTTTACGTATTTTAATTTTTAGTAGTTAATGTGCGCCAGCACATGAACCGTCAAAAGTAGAGCGAACGTCCAAAAGCGTTAGAGGGAAGCTGAAATGCGAAGAAAGAAACCATCAAACTGAAGAAAAAACCAATTTCGTTAACAAAGTGGTCGATAAAAGAAGGGAGTTTAAAATTCCCTCCCAATAAAGTCACCATTAGCACTCCTGGAACATTTTTCCCCTAACTCTGATCCGCTCTTACCTTTTTCTTTTCCTACTTGAAAAAATGAATATTTATCTTACGAACAGGACCATTTTTTTTCTAAAAAATATTTTTTTATTATGAGCTTCGATTTTGTAAGAGCTACATTAGTAATACTGAACTAAGCGATCAATTTAAACTACGTCATAACTATAGTTTCAGAAGTGATAACCTTTCATGGCACCAACATTAGGTGATTTCTATTGATTCCCTCCGCATCACAATATCCAAAATTCTTTGTCATTAAAATGCTTTAATTATCAAGTTTACATTTTTATTTCTCATTTTTATTGATTTTTTTAATTGCTTGCCGGACGATTTTGTTGGCCTGTATGTTCCCGGAATCCCGATAGGCTGCAGAGCCTGTCATCAGGTTTTCCAGGGACCGGACCAACAGAACTTGACATACATCCATGCCCTGGGTGGTAATAAAGAAAAATTGTACCCAGGCGGGACTCGAACCCGCGGTTTAGCTGGCAAGAACTTAACCCGCCGCCATCGGGCCGACAGATTATTAGTTAAAATCAGTGTAATTCTGCTGAAACACCTCAATTGATTGACATGTGATGAAGTTTAAAGAATCAATGGAATATTTGGAACACAATAATCACCCACTCACCAATTCTGGTCGCAATTGAAATCAGGATTGTTGGAAGGTCTACTGTTTAAATTGTACCCAAGGAGTATAGAGTACCTGTGATTTGCAAACAAATGAAACGCGCGGCCGCGAAATCAGTGGGGCAGAATTAAGCAAAGAAGACTCTAAGATCAGAATTGCCAACGATTTTCGGATAAGCATACAATACATACATATATAGCCAAAAATGGCATACAAGTAGCTGTTGTGCATGCATGAGTGCGTGCGTCATTGAATTTGTGAATCAGGTGAGGTGGCTAGGAAACACAATGTTGCGGTAGCAAACGATCGGTCCACGGTCAGCTCTCCGCTGAGTGATACCTGACCTTACATCATCGCTAACAAAAGTTCACGTTAACTCCAGTAAGAGGTTCACGATATATGCGTTCTGAAGCAGCAATTGTGTATGCAGCAATTTGTTGTGTCATGTCAACGACATGTAAATGAGTAAAAGCTCAAACGATTTCCTACTGTCTACTAATTTTTATTTCACCTCTTGCTACACGTGTTTCGACTGACTAGCAGTCATCCTCAGGCAAGACCTCTGACTTGTCTTGCCTGAGGATGACTGCTAGTCAGTCGAAACACGTGTAGCAAGAGGTGAAATAAAAATTAGTAGATAGTACGAAATTGTTTGAGCTTTTACTCATCATGCTGTTCTACGATATCTCGCCTGAGAAAGTGGAGACATGTAAATGGTTGGCAACATTCAACACTTAATTTCGAAGAGCGAAATTATAGCAATTATAACGATTAGTTGATGACAAAACAGACATATGATGGGAGAGTAAATAGTATGAGAGGAAGAGGTAGACCGCAAAATACACGAGTGGATGCGGTACATGAGTCTTAAAAGAAGGAGAATATTAGAGTTGTTATGGACAATTCGTCAGGAAAGCGGCGCCCAGTACGTCAACATTACGCAGAGTAGATGCAGACTGAGACCATTCATCAGGAGAGCGGTAACCAACACATCGAAATATAGGAAATGGCCGGATACATCTGGGTCATTGAACAATTATATTTTAATGTAACAAATAATCAAGGGGACGTCATTCATTATATGAAAAAGTTATAAATATTGGTGCACTGTGCAAATTGTACTTATGCATTACAAACCGATGAATCATGCACGGCTGCGAAATCAGGGGGGGGTAGAATTTAGGAGTGTTGAGTCTAAGAACAGAATTGCCAGAAATTTTCGGATAGCCATTTGAGCCACGTGACCTTTTATCCGAGAAGTTAGTTGTTTTACGCCGGCCTACGTATAATTCAAGTTCGCATATGGCTATTGATTTCTCATAGCCAGATTATCTTAATGGTGGCCTGTAATTTCTAGGTTTGATTACTGGCTGTCCTTTCTCAGTAGTGGCGAAAAATAAATGGAAATTTAATATTTTGCACCTGAAAAGGTTTATGAAAGTTATTATTAACAGTTTCCATCGATGATTTGATAATTATGATTTCCATAGCTTCATTTCTGAAGAATTTTCTATTTGTTATAAGATACATTATCCCTACGCAATCGTTGCGACGACATCAATGCCATATTTTATAGAATAAATGGGAAAGGCGACGGGAAATTTTTAAAATCATCTTAGCACTCGTATTATTATCGAGAGGCAATTGCATTTGAGATTCCGCTCGCTTTTCCACGCAATAAACTGATGCCAAGCCCTTTTGATTGATATGAAGGTGCGGTGCGATATTTTTAGCTCGAAAGCCTGTGCATGTGGTAAACAGGAAAGTGTATTGGCTCAAGAGGAGGATAAGTTGGAGAAAGAACGCTGAGTGTTGGCTCAGAATAGACACAGGAATATTATAATTTCTCGAGCTCCTATAAATATAGGTTTTTATGTCCTATAGCACTTATCCTTTTTCTTCTCGGCAAATAAAGATCTTCATTCGTTGCATCGCTATGAAGATATTTTCATTCGCACTCCCATTCCAGTGTCTCAATTCGAAGCCTGTATTCTGTCGGTATCAGGTACGTTGGAATACAAACGCCTCTCGATTGTGGCTGCTTAGTATCCATCCGTAGAAGGAAGTGCACCGTGAGATAATTTTTGTGGCACTCTGGAACCAAGCCGTTGAGCGCATCTATCAACGAGCATCGATCTATTCGAACATCAATATCATACATACAATATTAAAATGATATTAAAAATAACTCATTATTAACACCTTTCACTCTTTCCAATA
Source organism: Ceriagrion tenellum (assembly GCA_963169105.1). Classification (NCBI taxonomy): domain Eukaryota; kingdom Metazoa; phylum Arthropoda; class Insecta; order Odonata; family Coenagrionidae; genus Ceriagrion; species Ceriagrion tenellum. Next base: position 5,725,978 of record OY720633.1, read on the forward strand.
CTTGAGTGCCACAGGAGGAGGCAATTGATCTTTCGTTAAATACCACGATATATTTTAGATTTTGGAATAATGTTACTTATACTTGAAGCTCTAGATTCTCTCGAAAGATCTTTGTTAAAATGTTTTCCTTGATGTTAAATTTTCATGTCTGAGGAGGGAAATACAATCAGCCTATATCTGCTGGAGTAATTTAATTTTTGCTTCATAAACTTTGGCGGGACAGGATGGGATATATCATTGCACGACTGAAGTCATGTACCTGTCCAAAGACTCTGGAGTGGATGATTTAAATATCCAGGTATCTGGATGTTCAAACTTGAACTTTTGATAATTTCGCGTCAGTATTTAAAAAATAATGCATACCTTACTCAACCAGTGGCACTCTCAATGAGGCACAGTACTTAAAAGCTTGTCTGTTGCATTTGTAAGTGTTAGCTACGATTGGTATTCTTACTGCCATATTTTTGTACTATTTGAAGTCTGTTGAAGCGTAAGCCATGAAATAGATCAGGTTTTTTTAGCATTGACGCGAAACTATACCGGATTCATATTTCAAAATCTAAAATATGTTACGCTGACGATGGTTGTTCTAGTATCAATATTGTTTACTAAATTGAAAGAGATGGAGGTTCATGGTCTCGCCGTGGAGCATTCGCCTTACACGGTTCTCAGATCGGTACTTTGATGATTACACAAGGCACGCAACTCGCACCCTTTTTAAATCGCACGTGAGCGGAAAACTCAACCGACTGCTACAAAGCGGCGACCGTCCTTTAACCTCGCGTGTTCACTCTCCATCCTTGCCTCCTGGCGGTGCACGCACCCGCACCACAGCAGCCGCTGCCACGGCGCCACTCTGGCGCCAGCCAAGCGCCCTTCCCGCACCCCCTCCCCCGCTCCCCACCTCCGAGGAAATGAACAGAATGTAGCTGAAGGCCGTTTCACGTCATGCTTGCTTAACCTCAGTCACTGGGATCTGGATGAGCACGAAGGGGACGGGGTATCGTTTCTCGCGTTGTGCCGTTTAATACCTGCGGTTAAGGTTATGGGCGTTGAGTGTTTAAAAGCCGAGGATCATGAGTACAGCTACTTTAGGTTATAAGTAGCATCCCTATCTGCAGCCCTAATCACGTGCATATTTTCAGTAGAAGTAATTTGAGCAAGATATTAATTCTCATGAAATTCATTTAATTTGGCCTCCCTACAAAAAAATAAACCTCACCTCTGAAGTATTTCATAATATTAGCTGTCGCTTCAGTTCTTTTCATGGAATTTCACTGCAATCTTCCATGGAATATCAAGCGGTTATGCACTCTAGAGAGACGTCATTTGGAAAATGAGGAACTTTTGACTTAAACATATCACCAGAAATGTAATTATGCAGTTTGTATTCTCTCAAATCATATTAAAAAACAAGTAAATTACTCACCACAGTAATTGGTATAGTATGGGGAAAAACCATTGGCTGCGAAAGCGTTTTCATTGCTCGGTGTGAAAAAAAGAGATAGGTAAATCAACGACTTTTCTATGCTTACTCAGTTAATTACTAAGAATTGCAACGATATAAAACAACATATTGGCGCCATAAGTATTGCAATATTTATTCATCCTTCTTACAGCTCCTTATATAAAAAATATGAATTAAAATATTTTATTTATAATTAATCTGGAAAAAACTCGTTCCTAGCACCTTCATCTCAGCTGGGGGAGATTGTTCTTACCTACATAAGGTAGTTTGAGCGAAAAATCATTTTACTTAGAAATCAATGAATTTGGTCTCATTTTAAAGAAAAATATCTCACATATCCAATAACATAAAAAATTCTACCCCTCACGACATTACTTTCGGAGATATTTCCCAAAAAATACCAGCCCTTTTACATGGGAAATGGTACGCGCATGCACTCCAGGGAGACCTTATATTAAAAATGAGGAATATCTAACACTTAGATGTCGTAAAAAAAACCACCAACGTAATTTTGTATGTTTTCTCAACTATTTTTTAATGTCAATCATATTGTCACCGCAATAGGTTCTTGGGCATCACCAAAAACCCGTTTTGAAGGAGTTTCAAACGCACCGCGCGAAAAAAATGATTAAAGTTAAAGACTTATTTAGATATTTTCATTTAATTACTTACCATTTCTGTCATATAAAACTATATTATTGCACCATTAATAATGCAATATATTATTCATATGTCCTACAGCTGTTGAAATTAAAACGTATAATTGGAATATAGTCTATTATGACAGGGAACTATCTCGCTCGGACTACCTTAAGTCGGCAGAATACGAATGAGATGACATTGAGGTCATTTTACTGCGGAGCCACATCAATTCGATTTGTTTTCATGCGCAACAAGGAGGTCAACAAATGCGCGTTCCGTTCCTCTCCGGAATCGTCTGCGCCGAATAATTCGCCGGAACGTCGGCAGAGGGACGAGGGGGGATGGAAGGGCTACCCGATAACCCACCCATTCCAGGGGTCCTCGTGCGCGGCCACTACCCCCACTTATTTCCCCCATTTCCAGGATCCCCCCTTTTCATTTGAGGGCTCTGGGTCACTCGGTTTGCGATGTCTGCCCTCGAATGAAATATTGCTGTATCTAAAATAGATACAATTTTAAAGTGACAATAATTATCAAATTTGGGGATCAGGTTGGTGTGGTGGCTAGAGTACTCGCCTACCACATGGGCGGCCAGGGTTCAAATCCCTTCAGAAACGGATGTTTTTCAGAGGGAACCCGATCCCTACTTGTGTCTTGTGGAGGGCACTTCAAATACAGTACTCCGTCTGTCGGATGGGACGTTAAAACGTGATCCTCGGCGCCTTTCGTTAAGAGCAGGCTAATGGCGACGCCGGGTTTCTATCCACCCTTCCTCCCTTACCCATCCCCTATGGCGCAAATGACCTTAGCCGTCGGTCGCCGCCCCAAATATTCAATCCAATCCAATTATCAAATGTATCCAGTAAATGGGATTGTGAACAAATTTTTCAAGGTGGTTGGAGTGAAATTTTCAACTGCACAGATTTGCGTGAAACTATACACACGCGTTCTCATTAGCGATATCTATTAATAAAAGTGACAGTCAATAGGTGGTTAGATCAATTTTTATATAGATTTGCGGGTAACTTTATAAGTCTTCTCATTGGCGATATGTACAGATAAGATTGAAACAATACGTGCTACTGCGAAGATTTCTACCGATGGAAGTTAAAACATTCATTATTCCCATACAGTTTTTTGGCAATTCAACGCTATTTGAACACGTAATGAACTGGCACATTACCCTTACTCTGCCAAGCACCCTGGAGATGGTTTGTAGGGTAATATGTAGATGTAGATTACATGTATTTTCTGATAACTCCATTACATAAAGGCAGATTTCTTACTAAATGTGAAAGACTACATGTCTTATTGTTATAATTGTTACGAATATCAAGGTGTGCCGTCGAGTCCAGTAATCGAAATAAATCAAATTTCTCCATGACGTCGTTTAAAATTCGAATACCGCGCCGAAAACTCTGGAAATACGACATTCTTTAATTAAGGGGAAAACTTGAAAACGTATTTATTGTTCATTTCCATTACTGCCTGAATGGCGCAAATACGGATGAATGACGGATGATGATACTTTTATAGTTTCTACTAGAAATATCGACATTCTCTACATCAGCCCTTCATTATATCCCAATATCGACCCACTAAAAATGAAATATTAGATATACATGGCCTCGTTCGCTCGTATCGTTAGTTGTTATGAGGTCGTTATATATATACACGACGCAAGCCTCACTGTTCGGCGCTGCGTTTGGCGATAAAGCACGGGGGGGGGGGTGGTTGACGGAGGGTTGAAGGAGGGGGTGGGGGGTGAGAGGACTGTGGGAAGAGGAAATCGATGATGGCCGAAGAACACTGGAAAGGAAGGCCGGCACGCCACACCACGACGGCTTGGTGTCGGGAATGGAGGGGAGGGAGCGAAGGAAGGTGGATGGGGGTGGAAAGGTGATATGGCGCACTTACCTCCCCTATTTTCACCTCCCCTCCCCACACCTTAGGGGCTGTAAATGAGTGTATGGCAGGAAGGTTTGGGGGTTTGTTGATCGAGGCGGTGCCGGGTCCCTATGGTGCAGCCGCACCCGAAACGCTCACCAGCGTCCCCTTTACCTCTTCCCTTCCCTCTCTATTGCTTCGCGCATGCGTTTCCTCCCCTCTCCTCACCCCTACATTCTCATTTCCCACCCCAATTCATCCCCTCATGTCCCGCCGTTAGCGTAGGGCATGAACCCTTGCGTTCACTTGTTTGTTTGGGCGCCACCGCCGCCGGAAGGAAAAATTAATCGGAAAGGATCAAGTTCGCGCGTTGCAGATGTTTAAAATAGAGCCTACCATTAAAAAAATTGCAAATTCATTTACATTTTTATAGATTTCTTAAGTAGTGGCCTAAAAGTTTGTGCATAAATATCAACTGAAAATTCGTTGAGCTCTCAAAACCTATGGATTTGTCAGAGCCCAAAAGAAAGCCTACATTATATGCGATCCAAAACCAGCTGAGAAAAAATTTCAACTTTTGGTTTTTATTAATTCAGTTCATGAAATTTTTCTGAGAACAGAAGATGAGAGTACGCTTTAATATGCGGGAATTGCTTACTAGAACAAATGAAAGAGTGTACGAAACTGCGGAGTAATCTGATTGAGAATGGGTTCAGTAGCGAGCAAATGAGGCAGAAGTATGTACTTCACCTGGAAATATTCACGGGATTGCTACGAAACGGAAGAAATGCGCGATGGAGAATTCGAGGAGGGACGTCACAATAAGTTAAAGCCCTTGATAGAGGTTGCAAGGTTTTAATTGATGGTCATATTGGAAGAAAGATTACATCATAGATTGAAGTCTAATGAGAAGTGGGTGGGGTGAGAGATTTAAGAGTGAGATTGGTGGAATGGAAAGCAATTGAGGCAATCCTAGTTATGAGGGAAGGCGAAGGAAAACAGACGGGAGAAATACAAAGAAGACAGAAGGAGTGGATGTTGGAAGCAATGAGAAGTAACGACACTTGGGGGCGATCGATAAGGAGAGTGTCCCTACGGGACGAGTGAGCGACCAAAATACCTTCTGCCACACTTATGACATGAGTTATTTTTCTGTTTCCTCGATCACTAAGAATGCACTTTTCATTCTCATCCATTTATTATATCTGATTCCCCACCATAAAATTGATGCTGTCAAGACGTAGATTCATCGAGGAATGTACTATCTATCAACCTATATTTTTCACAGTCAGAAAAAAGATTATGAGCCGACTGTAGCGCATTATCTAACTCGCTTGCAGATTTCGTCCTCAGCATTGTAAGAATTTCTTGACATCTCAGAAACAAATACGAATCTTTATTTTACTCCTACATTAGAAAAATAGAGCTATCTGAAGTTTTCATGTGATAAAAGCATGCATTCGGTATACCATCACACTTCATTTTACCTTCCTGTTTAATGGCCGATTGAACCTACATTTAGCTCTGATAGTGAGATCGATAGATATAACATTCATAACGTTATGGACTTCATTGCTAAATTCTGGTGCCTAGTTGAAGCTATCAAGCTCACAACTTGTTCCCCTTTTTTAGTTGCTTTTAATATTTGGCCTGCTCTCCAGCTGCTGGATAACATCAACGCATGCTCATCACTTGTGTAAAATTGCCCTAGCACATTATTAATAGCCCTCATTAATCGCATTATAACTCTTTGATCAAGTCGTTAAGCCTACAAACTGCTCATTGCGCATATCCGCCATTTAGTGACTCCTTGAACTCATACGCTACATTCATCTTATTAGGCCCAATAAATGATGTGACAGTTGATTAAATCAATAATTATATCGACTATTTCTGTATTGAGTATAGAACGAATGATTTGAATTATATAAATTTATCATTCATGAAATTTTGGATAGTTTTGTGCCTTTTCTGCACTGAAACATTAGAAAGCAGAGCGCATGCGCCCCTCAAAGGCACATCCATCGCATCCACTCGCTCCTAAATACTGACGAGAGTAATCTCAGAGATTCTCCCTGAACTTCGCGCATTCACAGAAATGGTACCTGACCGGAATCGATTGATAAGCTAAGCTCATACTGATCAGACAGCCATGTACAGTTAGGCAGTAATCAATGCACAAATTTCTTCATGGGATGAGAGGTTTCGCATTTTAGCCCTCCATTTATCCAAGATTCACCCATGTGGCTATTGTATGACACTGCGTGATACAGGTAGAGAATAGGCTCTAGCGGAAAATTATCTGTTTGGGGTTTGGACTACCACAATCCCAACTTCTTGATCCATCTTTCGGCCTCTTTTCACGACCATCCACTTAGTTCATCACCACCGATTAACAGCATGAATGCGTAAGAAGACTTAATCAAGTGACCATCTTGGTTGTCTAAAATAACATAAAAATCTCGATATTTATACCACATGTTTTCCCAAAAATTTTCGGAGGATCGAATTCTATCAAAAACAAGAATTGGTGTTTCTAAAGTCGTATTGTACCAGACGGAATCAAAATGCGGACGTTAAACGGACTGTATTTGCTTCAAAACATTGTAAAACCATACATTTTAGCCTATCCAAAGTTTGCGGCAACCACTCGGTCGTGAATGCTTTCGATATGAGCATGTACCGTCAATTCTCTGATGTAACAACTCTTTTGCAGATTTTTCTGAATGGGATAATTTGTTTCGACACAATTCGATGGGAGCTTGAATGCCATCTTTGAAGAAGTCTTTCCGGACTCTATAAGAATGTTCTAAAAATGTAAGAGAGGTTTATAGTAAATAAAAAATGTAGAAGTACAGAGAAGAGTGTGAGAGGAAAAGGCTCTCTGAAACAAGGTACAGAAAAGAGGGAGCGGTTGAGTTGGGTACACCCTGAGGCATGATGAGTTAAAGAATACTATAAATGAAGGAAAAATAGAGGATAAAGTCCCAATAGGAAGTCCATGAGATAAATACACTGGACAATGGTAAGAAGGCCAAGGGATTTTACAAATAAAGAACAAGGTACAAAGGGAGAACCACCAGGAGGTAAGGGACCTAGCATTAGATAAGGAAGGATGAAGGGCTTTAGTCAACCAATCTTAGGATTGAACAACCAATGATGAATAAAATAAATATCAGGAGGATGGTAATGAATTAGAACCAGTGGAACAGCTCATACGGCTGAGGAGGATATTCATTGAAACTGGGAGCTGTACGAGTGACAGCATACAAAGACATTCACTGGAAGATTGGCTTTCATGGGAGGATATGAGGGGAGAATTAGTAGAAATAATAAAATACCTATTATAAAGGTGTCACTCTTATTATATTCAATTATAATTAAATCAGCATATTTAACGTTGGCAACCCTTCATTTTGATCCGTTGTCGTATTGATCGACAGTTTTGTTCCGATGATATTTTACCATTTCGACGATGTATTGTGGAATAGGTGACTTAAGTACTGGCATCCCTTCCTGAAGGTCCGCTTTCGAATCCCGGTCATTGTAGATATTTTTCGATTGAAGTATTGATCCCAGGTTGACTGTTGCTTGGATGGCGATTCAAGCACCGTCCTCCGTCCATCGAATTTGACTTAGAACCGTGGTCCCCTTGGTGCCTGACGTTAAGAGTAGGCTGATGCCGACGTTCGGTTTCTCTCCTCCCACCCTCTCATTCCTCTACCCTTCTGTTTCACATTTCCTAAATAGCATTGGCTTGTATGGAGATTCGTTTCCTGAGTAAATATCAACAAGGCTGGTGGTGCGATTTGCCTGTAGCAGAGGGAAAAGTAAAATAGCTCTATGTAGTATACCAACTGCACTTCTTTGAAGTCTTCCAATTTAGAAATATGATTTTCTAAACTTCTTTAACTTTGAGCGATATTGGAAATGGTCGCCACATTGGCCTAGAGGCGAGCACTCTGAAGTTTGCCAACAACATCCTCCATAAGGTCTATGCTAACAACTAAATGTGGAATGTTGCATAGCCCTCTCCAAAATGGCGCAAATGACCGTGATTATCGTTCGCCTCCCCCAACGATTCGGCCTACAAAGTTCGATTCGGTTGCCCATCCCGTGTGCCGCCAAAGCACGGAGGGCACGCCATCTCTCTCCCATTGGCGCGGCCATTTCGCATTGCCACGGTGACATCGATGCTGTGAAGGTTGCGTCATGTGCAGTAGAGGTGGGAATTTCGGTTCATTTTGTGGATTCGGTTCATGGGATTTGATTCGTGGCAATGATTCGGTTCTTTAAATCGTTCAAAATGAACCGAATGAACCAAATCCACGAGTGAATCTCGAATCCATGTGAATCTCGAATCCGTGTGAATCTCGAATCCGTGTGAATCTCGAATCCATGTGAACCTCGAATCCAACTGAATCTCGAATCCAACTGAATCTCGAATCCATGTGAATCTGTCGAGTTACTGCATTTCAAATATTAGTGTGCGAAATAACAAACAAAAAGGTGAAATGTGATGCTCCAATTCGGAAACACAAGACATTTGACAAGGTGTTTCAAGGGTATTTACAGGGTTCTTATTGAACGATTTGGATTTGGCGGATTCGGAGATTTGCTGGCAGAATCTTCCACACAAATCGTTCATATTGAACGATTTGGATTCGGCGGATTTGAATCTTCCATCAAATCGTTCATTTTGAACGATTCGAGTGGAAAGCGTAGATTCAATTCATTCGGTTCATGCCATTGAATCGTTCATTCTGAACGATTCATTCATGAACGACACACCTCTAATGTGCAGGGGCTGCGCAGTCGAACGGGCAGTGACAACTGAACATCACATGGGGGCGACAACTCCTTGAAACAAAATGATATGACCACGGAGTAGGATATAAGGAGTACGATCGGGATAGGGAAAAAGGGGAGGAAAAGAGCCCGGATGGTAAGCAAGGGAAGAGGTTTTCAACTTTCCGATAGAGGCGCTGTAAGTAGCCGGAAGTCTCTCTTTCCAGAAGTTAGCATGGTGGAGAAAGGAGGTGAATTCGGAACTGTGTCGATTTTGACTACGAAGAGTTTAAGTCTTTGATGTAAACATTGAAGATTTAAACATTGAAATGACTAGTACTTGTTTTTTGCCGGGATGTACCAGTGGATACCGGACCACATTAAAATACAACCGGGATCATGGATTGAAGAATGTAAGCCTTTTCAAGGCACCCAAGGTAAGCTTTCTTCCTTTTACACGAGGTAATCATTTTCTTATTTTCCAAAACAAGTTAAATATATTAACTTGGGAATATATTCGCTTTATGTGTAATGGCGTAGAATTGTTTCCCAGGTGTAGGAAACGACTTAAGTGCGATGAGTGTAACACGTGGTGTACAATTGACTACAGGAAACATTCCGGCATTTCTCTTCATTTCTATGAAGTTATCCATCTAATATAGTAGTTTTCTTTTCTAAGTTTTCTAATTTATGAAAATGTTGATAGTCCTCTCGTTTTTTTCATATTTTTAGTATTTTTCGCGGAAGTACTGAAGTGTGATCACATCAGGAAAGGGCCACTGCTTTCTTTTTTCACGCCAATTTGTCCTAAGAGGGATACACCAGTCGTTACTAATGTCGCAATAGTTTAGTTGATTATTAATGTGTCCTTGTGCTCGTCCTTGGACAACACGTGGTGAGTTCGCGATTGAATGAGTGCATTGTAGTTCTTCCCTCGATTTCTGTTCGCCAGAACTGATTCCATTTGAAACGAAATTTTCTCTTGCCTGTGTTTTATTCGTGAGGCTGATAAAATTTGTTAACCCCATTGTTTTATCTAAGTTATCATATTTTTCATATCTCTTAATCCTAAATTGCTTTAGGTATTTAATCTCATCTGGCTAAGTGCTTTGGCTGACTTCTCACGGTGTAATTCATCATTTATTAATCCTGGTATAGGTAGAGGATAATACATTTTGATTTTTCAACTGGATGAGCGCTTTCTGGCAACTTCATATTGTCCATTGCTCTTTTACTATCTGAAGTACAATTTTCTTGGATGTGTTAATGGTGTTGAACGTTTTCATTCGCCGCCCGATGTATTGAAGTTATGTTACAATATGTTAGGTTTCATGTAAGTATCTTAGTTTTCATAATTTTTCGTGATCATCATAGAGTATTTTACCACATTGAAGTGGGAATAGCATTTGTACTCTTATTTCTTCTTCCAGACTACTTTTTGTCGATCTGATTTGGCAAAGGCAAAGCTGAGTTCATTTTCACTTCAAATGTCCAGAAAGAGGGACCTTTCGTTATTAATGGTGAAAAAGTGTCATTGATAATTCATTGGCCCTTTCCGCAATGAGATATTGTGGTAATTTTAAGACTTAATGCATACATTGTAGGATGTCTGATAATTTCTACTGCGCTGCCTCCATCAACGTTCCAAAACTCTTATGATTACTATTTATATTTCGATAGTTTTTCGTGATTATCAGAAAATATATAACTGCTTTGATGTGGGAATAGCTTTCGTCCTCTTATGACTTACTATTTGCATTGTTTAAGTGTACATTTCGTGTTTGTCGCACATTGCATTCATTCGTTTTTCTGTTGTAGGACGAGCATTTACTTGCCAAATGGGCAAAAGCTATCCTAAGAGCTGACAGACCTTTGAGAAGTGTGGATGTAGTGTGTGCACTCCATTTTGCGGTGGATGATATCGACAGATTTTTTGAGACTAAAATGCCAAATGGTGTCATAGACCGTATTCCACGTCAGGTGCCAAGACTGAAACCGGATGCCATCCCAGCTGTGTTCCCTAACCTCCCCTCATATTTTACTTTGATTGATTATTATGGAAATGTGAAATATCAAATAAATTTTTTCGCTTACATATGAATTGTTTGTACGAGATGATTCTGTCTAACCCCAGTTATCGTCCTTAATAGACCGTATTTCCATCGGTTGAATCTGCTGTTAATAAGTATGTGATAGTTTTTATAATCAATTGTTAAGATTTTTTTCACTAATCCTTTGTTTGGGTCTTCTTTTCTGCCGTGTAATGATCTAATCCAAGTACACCTGACTTTCTGCTCTATGAATTAAATTATAATCGGCGATGCGATCCTTTTTCAGATCCCGCTGGATATTAGTGGTTGTCAGTAGCTTAGCGTTGTTCTTTGGAATTCTACGTGAGATATTGCATATTTATCTGGATTGCTGTAACGCATAACCAATTACCGACTTACATAAGGGTATATCCATTTCAATTCGGATATTACCGTTAGCTCTTCTTTCCGAGTGGATTAATAGGCGGCAGTGTTTGTATATTTGTATCTGTGACTACTTAATCCCACAGTTTTACATTGTATTCGCATTTATCTGCCCAGTTATTTCAGCTTCTTTGGTGTCCATTATGTTCCTTTAGAGCCAGTGTCGTTCGGGTGGGCGTGGCACATTTGTTATGGGAATGTATTCCTGCGTTAGCTGCCTTTTCCTGCATTTACATTCGTAGACATCTTCGGAGTTTGTCTTTCAAGGGTCTATGGTGATTCTACCGAGCGAAAATTTCGTTTCCGCTGGTCTGGTGCATAGAAATCGGTGATATAATTACTATAGGTACAGCACGGCCCAATGCCTTGCTGGGACCGCCCTCCGCACAGTGGCGTCGCGTTGCGGATTTTTTTGGTTCGTCATATCCTACTCCGTGGATATGACGAACCGGGAGCGTGAAATAAAATAACTAGAGGCTATATGACAACATGTCAAGAAAACTTTCATGAGGGAGAAAATTGGTGCTTGTAAATTTAACAGTACTTTTGGTCTCGATCTTAAATAATGAACCATCAAGTGCAACACATTCCACGAAATGACTTCCCTATGCCCTATTTCCTTTCCTTGGTTGTACACATACCTAATATCAAATTATTAATATTTTCGCACTATTTTTCCGGTTGAAAGTAGAATGGCTTAGATAAATGAAGTCCGGAACGTTTCAACCCTCTCGATTGACGCCATCATGTCAATACAGCACCACTCGGGATAGTAACATTAGTATACATTAATGTGGAACAGACCACTATTTGGTACTCTCCAAAGTGAATCTAGGCAGAAAGTGGGTACCAAGGAAGAATGTTGAGCGTAAGCAGTTGAGAGTAAAAGTGGAAAGGTTGCTAGACAGCGAGGTAAGAATGCGGTATGGTTGCATTCTTGAGGATGCTCTATCGTTGAAGCAGAAAGAATGGGACGAGCATATCAGAAACGAGAACGTAAATGATGCGTGGGAGTGTTTAAAAAGAGTGATTGTGGAATGTGCTGAAACTGTATGTGGAAAAGGAGTGGTAGGAAGAATGAAAGGTGAGAGATGGAATGAAGAAGTGAAAATTGTAGTCAGAGAAAAGAAAGAGGCGTACAAGGATATGATTGCTGCCAAATCTGAGGAAGAGCGTACTAAGGCATGAGAGATTTACAGAAAGAAAAAGAATGAATGCAAAATCGTTGTGAAAGAGAGCAAAGAAAGAATGCGTGCGGATGAAGCTAACAAAATGCAGAGTGATTTTGAAGGTAATAAAAAGCTGTTTTGGAAGTGGGTAAAAAGGGCTAAGATTGGTGAAGGTACGGGAATGAATGCGGTAAAGAACAAAATTGGAGAGATCATGTGGGACGAGAGCAATATCATGGACTGCTGGAGGAATTATTTTGAAGAATTGTACAATAATATTGCAGGCGTTGAGGATGAGCCTTGTGAAGTGGTATGTGAGAATGTGATGATGGAAAAGGAGATCAGTGAGAATGGGGTTATATCGGCATTGAGAGTATTGAAACATGGGAAGGCTGCAGGCGTAGATGGGATATCCAGTGAAATGTTAAAGTGTGGGTGTATTTTACTCATTTGTCGGCTGTGTGAACTATACAACTTATGCTTACAGGTTTCTGTTTTTCCAGCGGATTGGAAGAATGCTATCATCGTTCCGTTGGAGAAAGGGAAGGGAGGAAAGACCAAATGTAATAATTATCGGGGCATTAGTTTATTGAGTATCCCAGGAAAAGTTTTCAGCAAAATATTAATCGAAAGAGTGAGGAATATTACTTCCGACAGAATATGGGGTGTGCAGTGTGGGTGTATGCCTGGGAGAGGATGTATTGACCAGCTTTTGCACTTCAGCAAGTGATAGAAAAATGTATGAGTGTCCGAAAGAAAATGTACTGTGCGTTTGTCGATTTAGAGAAGGCATATGACAGAGTAAATAGAAAAAAGTTGTGGAAGGTTTTGAGAGACTATGGAGTGAATGGGCAGTTATTGAATGTAATGATGGCGATGTATGACAATGGTAAGGCAAGTGTAAGAGTAAACGGGGTTCTGAGTGATTGGTTTGTGATAAATTAGGGTGTAAAGCAAGGATGCGTAATGTCTCCATGGCTGTTTAATGTATTTATGGATAAATGTGTTAGAGACGCATGTAGTGAAAACGACAGTGTTTTGATTGGGATTGTAAACTATAATGCTGTTTTGATCTCAGACAGTCAACAGGGATTACAGAAGCTCCTAGATAAGTTTTGTGAATCAACGGAGGGAATGGAATTGAAGGTAAATGCGTGCAAGACTAAAGTAGTAGTTTTTGATAAGGAGAATGGGGAGAATAACTCTATAATGAGGGCAAATGGTGAAGTAATTGAACAGGTGGATGATTTTGTGTACTTAGGTAAGATGTATGCGAAAGATGGAAGAATAAATGAGGAGATAAAGAGACGTGCAAATGCTGGAAGGAAAGTGGTAGGTAGCATGTGGAGCATATCAAGGAATGAGTGCTTGTCTAAGGAAGCAAAAATTGCCGTGTACAAAAGTGTACTTCTTCCCACTTTGCTATATGGTAGTGAAATATGGGTATGTCAGGATAGACATAAGAGTAGACTAAACGCCGTGGGTATGATTTATCTGAGGAATATTTGCGGCAAAAGTAGGATGGATAGGGTCAGGAATGAGTGGGTCATGAATGAAAATGGGTTAAATGCTCCAGTAATGGACGTGTATGAAAGGAGTGTGCTTCGTTGGTTTGGCCATGTTGAGAGAATGGATGAGAGTCGAATAACGAAACAGATATATGAGAGTAGAATGACTGGTGTGAGAGGTAGAGATAGGCCGAGAAAGTTGTGGTTGAATGTGGTTGTGGAAATTCTTAGGAGGAAGAATATTAGGAGTTTTAAAAACAGGAGGGCGTGAATGAAACAGTGTATGGGGGTAAATGAGGCAAATGAGGTTTGCAAGGATCGGTCAGTATGGAGGAAATTTTTGAAGCAGAGTTAGGTGTACAATTATGTACTATGTGTACAATTTTGACTGTTCCACCACGGAAGGAAACGGCGTGATGGGTACATATGTATGTATGTAGTAATACAAATATTTGGTCCCATTCCGTAGACTGTGTTGCTCCTCCAATTTCCTCATAATTGATATCGTACTCAAACTTAATCGATTGCAGCCCAGAAATTATCGGCGTATAATAATGATTATGTTGGCGCAGTCATCGACTGAGTTTGCTTGGTCAACTCATGAATGACCGCTGTTACTCTTAGTTAACGTGGGCCTGAAATATTGATTCAGTCATTGATGAAGAGAGTAGGATAGAGTAGGAGTAGGATAGTTTTATAATATCTCATTATTTTCATCATCTCACAATCAGAGTAACTTTGAGGACGTAGTGAATGTGGATATATCACAGTGGCGGTGCTACAGTTGTCAAAGTTTTCGTTGCGTTCAGAGTACTTGGCAGCACCCAGCACGGGAAGGAGATTGACATAAATTTACATTTGTTGGTTAATGGCAAAATAACCAAATGACGGGACTACTCTTTGCTCCTCGACGTATTTCTTCCAATCGATTGATTTCATTTTTAAATGAAAGGGAAGAGTCTTCGCGTCTGTGATCATTCATATTGTTGTTGTCGTCCCGGGAATTTGCTTTCCTGAAATGAGTCTTGTGCATGTCTATTGACTGGCACAGGCCAAGGACCCCGGGGATGTGGAAATCAAATCATCCCATCAATGTGAAATATATCTCTGGGGAACAAGGCCTAGATTATGTTACAACATCAAAGCTAGCTATGAAATCTAGAAAAAAAGCGTAGTGTGATTCACAATAACTTTTCATGTATTCAATCTGTTTTGTCATGATTTCAATTTGCTTTGCCTCATCATTCTACCTGTTACCTCACCTTCATTCCACAGTGGTTTATTACCGTTTGTTTTGCCACAGACTACGGTTTTACTATCAAATGCGAAGGGTCTAGGAATATTCAAAGGTCAAAGGAATATTCATTTCTCTCATACAATGTTAAGACAAAGTAACTTTGTGGATGATAGTATCGATGTTACGGAGCGGCGCCGCAACAATCGATCAATTGATTGCGTTTTCCTTGCGGGCGGAATGCTTAGCAACATTCCTTATGGAGAGGATATAAGCATCCTTTCCATATGCTCATTGATGTGAAATAAGATCTCTGAGCTCTGGTCTTCTGCCTTTCTGCTTGCGTCAAACATTCCCACTTGCCGTCGCCGTCTTCTCTCCGTGGGTGGAGACAGCCTCTAAGGTGAATCATCTCTGTCCGGCAGTTACGAGCCACCGCTATCTCGAGTGGGTTCCTTCGGCCTTGCAAATCGGACGGGACTGTCCGCGGGCGACCCGCCCATACCGTCTCCCTCCCCCTCTCCACCTCGGCACCGGAGTGGTTGCCAGCCGGGCAGCCGGCATGGCAGGTCGGCACGCCGCGGCGGGGCGCCGGACGGTCACGCCGCCTGGCCGGTTCGGAGAGGCGCGCACGGCGAAGGACGACCTGCACGCTATGAAGGCGTGATCGCCTCCTTGTCGTGAAACTGCCGAACGCGACACTTTGGCGTGGGTGGCGATCCGATTGGGAAAACAGTTGTAAGGTCCCGCGGTTCAATCTAGATTTTTTTGAGAATGTTTTAGGGAAATTTTTCTCTAGTCGTGATGAAGACCATATTCTATTTTTTCATTTCAGCTGCTGTGAAAAGCAGGACGGAAAAATTGCATTATCTATCGCGCAATTATATACTTTTATATGACTGAATTCCCTCGCAATTATATTAATGTATCATTGTAAGTACTAAACTTGACTTATTTCTTTAACGCCGTGGGGTGCAGTCACCTTCGCTAAGTTTTTTTGGTGATTATGTAAAAACTGATGAGTAATTGTTGTGTTTTTTAAAATAGCTGATAATCAATACAAACTACACAATGTTAAATTTCTGGCAAGATCCAGGCATCAGAAATTCTCAATTAATGAAATGAGGTCTTTCTGGAGTGTAAGCCCATAGCATTTCCCATGGAAAATGGTATCTATTGTTAAATATTGTTGGGTAAATAAATCGAAAAGCGGTGTGTTAAGTGGCTGATATTTTGGTATATTTCGTATCTAAAATTGGATGAATTCGATGAATTTTATGTGGAATGATATCTCTCTCAAATTAACTTGACTGTCAACAAAGTTCTTAAACTTCTAGAAACAATCGAGACGAATACCGCGATTTTGATTGACGAGCACCCTCTGCTCACCAAACATCTATTTGTCGCATTCAATTATTATTCACGAAGTATTGCGCCCCTGTCGACCTTTATATAGTAATACTCGTACATTCACAAGGGTGCCTAATGATGTTTAGAAGACATAGAGACGACAATTCTTTCTCCCGTTATAAAAATCTAAGGAAGATTACCAAAAAAATTATAATCAGGGCCAAAAGTAATTATTACAATACCCTTTTGTCCAAGAGCCAGGGTACAAAGGATACGTGGAAACATCTGCAAAGTTTAGGCTTAATTCAAACAAAGAAAGACAATTTTCCAACATTTCACCTTGATATTCTTAACAATCATTTTCCCACAAATAGCAACAACGATAACTTTGCACAGTTAACCGAAAGCGACGAGATAGTTTCTCTCGATAATAAATTCTTTTTTGCACATATAAAAGAATCAGAGGTAATTTAAGCCTGTCGTAATATTACTCCTAATGCTAGAGGGTATGATGAAATCCCCATTGAATTCATAAAAAAGTCACTGCCACTGTTGCTGCCCACTCTTCTTAATATCTTTGATTCATCATTGCAATTGGGAGTCTACCCTAAAATTTGGAAAAGAACATTGCTTCGCCCCATTCCAAAGTGCTCAAATCCCTCCAAACCGAGCGACTTTCGGCCTATAGGAATAATATGCTCAACAGCCAAGGTGCTAGAGTGAATAGTTTTTGACCAAATCAATAATCACATTACTGCGCACAACCTACTAGATCCTAGGCAATCTGGTTTTAGACCTGGATTTAGCACCCAAACTGTCCTACTCGGACTGACGGAAGATATACGTCAAGCAACAGATCGTAAACAACTTACAATTCTCGTCCTTTTTGACTTCTCAAAAGCTTTTGATTCTGTAAGTCACGCACGTTTATTGCAGAAGCTAAAAGATTATATGCTATCTAAAAGCAATGGTTTCGTTCGTACCTTAGAGGGCGAACACAAGAAACTCTTAGAAAAGACGGGAAAGTCTCATACTGGTTGAATGTAGACTCAGGGATGGTGCAAGCTTCTGTTCTAAGTCCATTACTATTTTCCCTGCACATAAACGATCTCCCAAGGTCCCTTAAGAATTGTCAATATCATCTATGTGCTGACGATTTTCAGGTTTACCAGCATTCTGCTGTGATGAATCTACCAAATACTATTAATAGCATTAATACTGACATCGAACAAATATGTAGGTGGGCGGAGATAAATGGTTTGGAGCTTAATGAAAACAAAACCAAGGCTATCATCATATTGCTATATATTGCATATTGCATCATAAGGCTATATTGGAAGCCGACAGTTAATTGCTAAAGTACATTTTCATCAAATTCCACCCATGATTGTCAAAAACAAAAGTATTCCGTATGAAGAACATGTAAAAAATCTGTGGGTCTTTATTGATAGAAATATGGACTGGAAAATGCACTGCCAAAGCATTAGAAATAAGTGTTTCAGGAACCTTCATCAATTGATTAGGGCCAAAAAGCAACTTCCCTTCAACATCCGGAAGTCAGTTGTAAACGCAATAATCTTTCCACATTTCGACTATTGCTGTAGTATGAAATGTAATATAGACGAGGATAATAAACCACAGACTTCAAGTAGCAATGAATGCTTCAGTACGATTTATATGCGATCTTTAAAGTTGGGAGAGCATATAAGTGAGGCATACACAAATCTCAATTGGCTAAAAGCACGTGAAAGACGAGTCTATTTTACCCTAATATCGGCATATAAAATTCTGAAGTTTGGATGTCCGCCTTATTTGTTCAACAAATTTGTCTTTAAAAGAAATGTACAACAACTTTCTACAAGAACTCATCTTTCCGATCTATTGATCCCACACCATCGTACAGAGATGTATCATAGATCGTTCATAGTGTCTATTTCCCGCAGGTGGCATTTACTGCCTGATGATGTTAAGGCATGTAAATCCATCGCAAGTTTTAAAAGAAAAGTTTTCGATTTGATAAATTCCAACATGTTGAAATGAAAAGTGAAATTGATTGTTGTATCTTTTGGATTATAATATATTATGTAATATTATGTACACATTCTCATTTCACTCTATGTAATATTATGTATATATACATTTATTCAGGATCTTTGAGTTGTATTCTTTGTAGTTGTTCATTCATCAATGCCTAAAGGACCAATGAGTCCACGACAAGAAATGTTTATTATTATTATTATTATTAATAAACAGTAGATAATGAAAACAATTAGATAGTGACTCAGTTATTAATTCACTGGGATCCATGTTTAATTTTAAATCGAGCTTGAAATCACAAACATAAACTAAGCGTAATTTCAACTTTGCGAATTTTTTTCTTGCATAACAAATATCAGCGTAATTTTTCTACGGCTCCACTCATGGAATTTATTAAATTTTTTTATTTGCTGGACAATTCTGTTGGCCCGTATGTCCCCGGAATCCCGATAGGCTGCTGAGCCTGTCATCAAGTTTTCCAGGGACCGGACCAACAGAACTTGACACACATCCATGCCCTGGGTGGTGAAAAACCCACCCAGGCTGGACTCGAACCCGTGACTCTCGGTTTAGCAGGCGAGGACATTACCCCGCCGCCACCGGGGCCGACTGGGTAAATAAAATAAAATGGACTGTCATATTTGGTGGCGTCTCTTAGCAGTGTTGCACTTGCGTGTTTTGTGACATTGTTAACGAAGGAGCGACCTGGACTTCCACACATTTACGAAAGGAAAAAAATACTCTACTCTTAGGTAATTGCTTCAACAAAAGTGAACTTAGCTCGATAAAATGATAATTCAATTCATGTTCCAATATGAGATACATGTGAATGGAAATTCCTGGAAAATAGACGAATAAATGAAAGTTCCCAATATTGGGTTAAAAATGCAAATCCAAAGTCTTTGCGCGCATACAGTATGATGTAGCATTTAAATATCTTCGATGATCCGGTAAGATAATGTCTTTTGTCGTCAACGCTCCGACGCTTAAGTCAAATTGAGCCTTGCACAGCGCATCGTCAAAATGAGTTCTTCCAACGTATTTTATAATCAAGTTGGAATTTACAATATTACCTATGGTAAACAACATTTTTGCTTTACGAAATTACCACTGAAAACAAATATAAAAATAAATACACAGCTGCATTGTAATGTGTGGACATTATTTTTCGTCGATTTGTATTGTTACAGAGTATTGAGGAATCATTGTTTCAGTATTAAGTGTGGAGGTAATTAGGTGCTCTAGGCTCAGCTGCTCCTTGAAACCTGTCGCTACACCCATTGAGAGACACTGGGCCACTGGCAAGCTTACACCCCCTGCCACTGTCATTCGTGCCGGGCAACACATAATGGATGTAGATACAGAGGAAGCGGGAAATTCCAGGGCGACGAACGAGAAGGGAATTTACTAGAATGGGAGATGTCTCGCCAAGATCTTCCGTACGTCACAAGCGATACGTCTTCCTTATGCTTTCCTCAATGAAATGCTTCCCAAGACAATGGAAACGTTTGTACGCACACGTGTTATCAGCAGCATGAGTCGGCATCCCATGAATCGGCTGTGAATAGTTTTCTAATCGATAAATGAAAAAAAATTCTGGTGGCACTATACAGTTTTGATCTATTAGCATGAGCAATATTTTGAAAAACACGGAGACATATTGATAACGACCGCGGCATGCGCTATGTTTCTAGTTTTCATGGAATAAAAATATTTTAAATGATTTTCCTCTTCAAATTTTTGTATTGTTAAATATTTTTTGTCATCTACTTGTTGTTTAATATATTTGTAGTCTCATTTTGCTGAAAGTTATTACGACATGACTCTAGCATGTTTTCTTAGCGCAAAAGTACTTCGAAATTCAATTATTTTTAGTGTTTTCGATTCGATGGGTACTATATCATATTCCTCATAGAATGCACAATTATTGATCGAGAGCTTAAGTCTTTTATACGTACATTCGTACCCATGACGCAATTCCCTTTTGGAGTCAGTAGGATCAAAGAACTTAGTTATTGTTGTTAGCCCCAATAAAACTGGCTCTCTCTGAATTATTTCTTCCGTAATGCCCTGTGTTTGCATTTTCTCTTTTGCTTCTCTTTCACTCAATGTGTGGCTTCTTACACGCTATCCTATTCTTTACTCTCCCATTACTTCTCCTCTTTAGAGGCTCTTCCACCTCATACACGCGTGACTTTCGTGATCTATTCTACTACAATCCGTCTGTTTCGTATTCGACACGGATCAATGCTCTCAACCTGGCCAAACCAACGAAGCATACTCCTTTTCATATGCGTCCATTACTGTAGCATCTAACCCACATTCTTTCTTCACCCACTCATTCCTAACCCTTTCCACCCTACTTTTGTCCGAAAACACGTCAAGAGTCTCATTTTCACTACATTAAGACGACTTCTATGCATTTCCTGATATACCCAGGTTTTGCTGATATAATTAATTACGTCGGTAGACGAACACTATTCACACTACAGATTTCTCTTCCTTAAACTAGCAGTAATCCCCAGATATTCTCCACATACTACCAACGTTGTCCACTTGTTTAATCACTGCATCATATACCCTCATCATAAAGTAATTCTTACCACTTTCCTTGTCAGAAACTACTAATTTGGCCTGTGACACCTTCATCCTCAAATCAATCTTCCTTGTTACTTCATGAAAGTTATCCAGGAGCCCCTTCAATTCCTGTGGGCTCTGAAACAGAAGTACTATATCATCTAAGTACAATAGAGAACTCGAACATTTCCAACCAATACTCCGTAGTTATCCCTACACGAATCTGTTTCACCACTATCCATAAAAAAATTGAACAGTCACGGTGACATTACGCACTCCTGCTATACTCCCTTAATTATTTCAAGCCAGTTATTAAGGAACCCATTCTGACAACCAACCAACCAACCAAGAACCAACTGTTATACTTACCTTGCGATTATCATACGTCGTTTTCATAACATGCAATAACTGCTTATTCAGTACAACTTCAAACCGCCATTAGATTATTTCTCTTTGTTCCATCATATTCCTTCTCGAAATCCACAAGTACACATAATAATTTCCATTGGACGTCCATTACTCCCTCTGTCAAACATAAGCGCAAGCAGCTGATCACTATATGTTCTTTCAGGCATAAACCCACACTTAACACCCCAGATTTTGACGATAGTATTCCATCTCACTCTTTCTATCGATATTTTACGTAACAGTTCCCCGGAATACTCAACAAACTAATCCCTTGGGCCAACTTAATGCAGCATCTGCCGCCCACCGTGGCTTTGGCCGTTCGGGACTATTCTTTGACTGTCATATGTCAGTTAAGAGAGTTTGCTGGTTTACCAGTCATTGTAGTGCAAGCGTCAAGTGTAGATTCCCTGATAATGGTTATGGGCTTTTACGGTTAAATTTTGGTTCACTTCCGCCGATGTGCCACAAGATCAACAAATGCCTCTCCATATCCTGGGGCCACTTACACTCTTCACCCGAGCAAGGAAAGTTTCAAAAAGAGCAAGTACCTTGAGGACCAGCATTACGTTGCCCGAGACCCATCTCTTGGAAGCATATACAGTGTAGTAGCACTTCAGGACGCTATTGCTTTAATCGAAGCTAAAAATTAAAAAGAATCTTTGAAGGGAACTTAAAATATTACTTCAATGAAGGAGATAAATTTCCCTGAGACGATGTAGTATATGTAGCAGTGTTAGTGTTAAAGTAACATGTATTATAAATCTTGACATCGGCTAAACAATCTTCCATTTTTGACTTTAACGCATTCAAAACACTTGAACTATTATTCATTTATCCTTTTCTCATGTCTCTATATGTAGAAAATTTATTTCTTTTTCGCTGAAGGTGATGGTTTCCAGCGTAACATAACATACAACAGCGTTGTATTAATTTCCTACCAGATATTCGATTTCGTCACATTAGAATCGATGACTAAAACAAGGAAAGGTGTATTAGTTATGATAAATCTCGATTACTGAAACAATTTCACCGAATATCTATGTATACCATAAAATCGTTCATCCATGAGAAGGCATAGAAACATGGGAAATTAATCTCAATGCTTGATATGTCGCTTAATGGAAAATACCTGTCTGCAAACTTCGAAGAGACGCTGAATATGCAAAGATAAGTACTGAGAACTAACGTACTTCCTGCGTAATCGTTTCCGTAAGACACAACGCGCAGCATATCGTTCTGTTAGCATTTTTCTGCTTCCACGAACTCGCTTCACTCAAGCGAGTTGTCATGGAAATTACTAAGCCATTGGCAGCCTTTCTAGCAGCAATACAAATAGGAAAAAATAAATAACCGGGAGTTTCCGTTATTTCAATTGTGAATACAAAATCTAGTCAAGATCTCATTTGTAGCCAATTGGTCCTTGGATCCCACTTTATCGTATTTTTTTCTCCAAGCGAGTGTTAATCTGGTTTCCTAGTCTGACCGTGCATTTGCTCGCAGTTAAAGAGTCGATGTTAAATCCCTTCGCTAATGCCGTGAAATTCCCGTTTTTATGCGACCGGTTGACGCGTGAAACTTTTCTCGTTACCGCAGGAATGCGAAGGCCATGCGAGGCAAGTCTTTCAGGAAACGACCCGAGCCGTGTCAATAATGGCGGGGGCTGTTAAAACTTTTCTCTCGAAACGATTGCGGTCGCAAGGTGCGTCACTCTGACGTGACCTTTCTGTCTGACTTGATAGACATCGAATCGCATTGGTGATTTGTGCATGCATGAGTGCGTGCGTCACTGAATTCGTGAAGCAGGTGCGGTGGCTAGGAAGCAAAATGTTGCGGTGTCAAACTGGTGGTCCACGGTCGGCTCTCCACTGAGTGATACCTGACCTCAACGCATCGCGGCCGAAATTTCACGTAAAATTCAGTAAGAGGTTATCAAAATTTGCGTTATGAAGCAGCAGATATGTGTGCAGCAATTTGTTGTGTCATATCAATGACATGTAAATGGTTGGCAACATTCAATACTTAATTTGAAAGAGCGAAATTATAGCAATTATAACGATTAGGTACTTGATAACCTAACAGATATGAGTGAATAGTATGAGAGGAAGAGGTAGACCGCGAAATTTAAGGGTGGATGCGGTAAAACAGTATTTAAAGATGGAGAACATTAGAGTTGTTAGAGTACATTCGCCTGGAGAGCGGTGCCCATTACGTCAACATTACGAGAGAGGATGCAAACTGGGACCATTCATCAGGAGAGCGGTAGCCACCACATCGACGTACGGGAAATGGCCTGATGCATGTGTCATTGAGCAATTATATTTTAATACAAAAATTATCAAAGGGGATATCATTTATGAAATGAAAATGTAATAAAAATTGGACTGGTAATTACATGTGCAGGAGATATTCCATTACTAATACTGATAACTTGCTAGTGGGCATTATTAAGGGTAATTTATCTTACTTATGAAAAGTATTCAAGATATTAATTCTATTGGACATTTCCCTAATGTGTAACCAATTGAAAGAGTGTTTCATGCGTGTGTTTTGTGGAAAAGAACCTGTGAGTAAAAGGGTATTTATGTCTTTGAAATTTGTATCTGAGCAGCCGAGGTAAGTTTAGGTCGTCCACAACGCGTCTTCGGTAAAAAAACCCCTTGGAGTGTCAAAAAGTGAAAAAATGCGTGAAGCATTGCATGGGCGCAAGAGAGGGGTCGTAGGGTTTCTAAAGATTGGACATTACGGCGGAAATTATTAAAAGGGAGTCAATTTTCTCGGGCTGACGGCAATAACCGAATTCTTTTACTTTACTTACCCAAAAGGTAATTGCGTAGTGGATATATACGTATTTGTTGGTGCTAACACCAATTCAGCGAGAATGTGAATCTTCCCGCTCAGAGACTACCCCGATACGCCTAACTAAAATAACCTATAAAAAAGGTCATGAAAAATTTTCTCATCAACTTATTATGCCTTAAATAAAGGACATTCAAGGGTTAATTTTCACTTGATGCATACATTATCTTCATTTGAGAGGTTTTTCCATATTATAGACATTATTTGGTTTTCGCGCACCGTTCACTACGACGAGAGCATATCGAAACGCCGTTTGTATTTTTAAAAACTAACCCAATTCATCATTGCGTTCCTACCTATAATCTGTCTTTCTCTTCACTTCCTTCTGTTGGCTGTTGCCCGAACATACCCCATGCCATACATTCTTGCGGCCGCTTAGGGGGGAAAGCGCCGACGAATATGATTTCAATTATTCCCAAACGTTATTGCAAAATTAAGTTTTACTCGGGGGAGTTTTTTCACTGACAAATACGAATTTACCTGAATATTTTTGGTAAAACCGACTGCATCATCATTTATTATAAAGTGACTCTTCTTCCATGCAGAGGATAGCTCCAATTGGCTGCGTACAAGTCGAGAGTGACTCTCCGTAAATATCGTCAAGTCGTGATGCAGTTCATAAAGTGCTTTATGGCCCGTGATTTAGCTTTGTCAGTATGTTCACGGAGCAATTTTGACGAACTGTCGCAGACAGAGATGTGGCAGAGCCATTAAGGCACTGTCACAGGCAATGATTCAGCAGAGTAATTGTATCCACAGCAATTCCATCGATAGGACACGATTTTAATCTCCAAAATATTACACAAATGTCTGCTTTATCGGGTTGTGTTGAAAGCAGAGCATTATCAGCTGCTATTGAATGTACTTATTACCTCTCACAAATGCTAACTGGCATTCTTAGACTATTTTCCGCATTTGGTAATATGAGTGAACCATTGCCTTCAACGCTTCCTTATTCAGCGTTAAAGAGTACTCGCCGCTCTCCCGATTACGCAATATATTTGAGTGCGGCATTGCATTCTTCCTCCGCCTCTTCCTCTCTCAAGCGTGTTCACACACCCATTCACACCGAGAAATGTGAACAGCTTAATCTCGCGATTTCACAATGCTCCATAATTTCTAGAGATGATGGAATTTTATTCTATTTCATTTTCTTCCTCATGAAATGTAGATTCCATGAGGAAAACGGGCAATTTTCACGAGGTTCCGTACGTTTCTTGTACAGCAATGGTAATATTCCTAAGCCAAATACGAGTGTTTTAACCTTGATTTCAAATATTTCTTAGGCGCGAAACATTAAAAGTGGGTTATAGAGTGTGGAACCCGGGATATCGCGTGCGGAATGCGAAAATATCATTCATAAAAAGCAGGTCACCAGTTTTGGTTTGTCTTGATATAGGCATCGCTGAAACGCCCGCTGATAGAACAACTAGTCCATGAATACCTTGCATTACCATCGCTCTTATCGCCAAATCAAAGAAGATCGCAGGATTTGATTTTTTCCAATTACCCCATGATGAAGAAGGTGAATCGGTATTCCACTGATGATGAGTTGATGACGTTTATCGGTTAATGCACGCGGCAAGAAGGATTCTGTCTACCAGGTGGTGACATAGTATTCACATTCCCTCCGAAATAATTAAGGAATGGACACTGTGGCGAAAGCCTTTGTGGGTGACTTTTGATGAAACTTCCGAGTTGGAAAAAAAATTGCCAAATAAATTAAAAACAGCCTCTCTGAGAGGGAAACCCAGCCTCGTCATCAATCGCTCAAATGTTTTTTTTTTCAGAGCCCGCCATGAGCCAGAGAATCGAGTGGTAAGCCATTACAGCACATATACTACATGGACGCGTATACGTAGGCGTATGCAAGGAATCAGTGGCTGGGTGTGGAGATACTCGAGAATCTTTCCAGGTAGCTTGCTTGAACCGATTCTATTCCCGAACGAGGAAATCCACGGGTGAGAGCTAATTAAACACCACAAGATTTCCTGAGGCCGTCTCTTCAAATGGTATTTCGGTAAAAAAGGCAATCGTTTGCAATTGAGTTTCCTTAATGAAGAGCTCAACCTGCGAGTGGGGAAAATGTTCTTGTTCTTTCAATTTCTCGCTTTTCCTACGAACTTCCTCCAAGAATGAAATTGAGCTCTGCCAGGTCGGATCAGCATTCAGTGCGTGCACGTACATACCCACTGCTCTGGGAGCTGCCGAAAGGGCGAGTGGCATGGGGCATATACGTTGCAATGCACTATGCGCTGATGGAAATTCTACGATATTTATATTTTTTCTTAATTAAAGTATATTATGATTAGAATTTTCGGCGCGGATTTCAAAATCAAGACGAAATTATATTGAAATATGTTGTTTTCGAATGTCGGACTCGATGTGACACCTTTATATTCGTTAGCAACGATCATCATGGTGAGAAATGCATTACTTAGTACTTAGAAGAAAATCTGTCCATACGTATTCGAAATGTTAGGGAATGTGTGTCGTGTGCCTCAAGGCTACGTGTTAAAAATAGCATAGTCGTAAAGCCAAGTTGATATGATGCTATTGTTTTGCAGCTGTAATTCTTCACGTAAATCTGCTGTTTGTAAACAAACATCATTTCAACCAACCGCCTCGGCCGCTAAATCAACCGGAGTGAAATGAAAATCTCATCTCCATGATCTCGTGTCGAGCTGCCCTCCTCTCTCAGTAGAGCTGTGTCGATCATGAGTGATTCGTTCATTTTGAACGATTTATTGGCATGAACCAAATGAATTGAATCACGTTCTCCGTTCAAATAGTTCATGATGAATCAAATCAAGCTGTTCTCGTTCATAGTTCGGGTGGAGTGGTTTGTGAAGAATCACACGATTCATGAGTGATCGAGAACAATTTGATTTGATTCAAATTGAACCAAAACACGCTGTTCATGAGTGGAGAGCAACGTGATTGGGACACATCACACACCAAATATTCCATAGTCTTTTGGTCGCATGTAGAATTGACTGATAAAAACTGAGGAATAATTTTATAGAGGCAATCGCATTAAGTTGATTGATTATAACACCGAACTCAAGCATTTTCACCCAAGCATCGCAAGTACCTGAGTTACTTAACATATATAGTCTCCAATTGCCGAGGAAGTATGGGCAAGTTTTTAGGCTCACAACTCGAGGTATCATGGTTGAAGCTGATCTAAGGATAGGCACTTCCAGGTTCCTCAAGTCTCCCAATATTTCGACGAATAAACCAAATGAATCTGAAAATCTGATTTCATATAACGCATTATTTCCGTGTAGGCAGCTTCCCAACTGTAGGAATTGGTTCTTCACCTTAGTTTGGTTCCATTGATTTTTGATTATTCGCAGTGAAATAATTCATCGTTGTTAACTCACTCATCCCAGTCACTTGGTTCTTCCATGGTTCATTTCGTTCATCATAAATGTTTTAAAAGAACGAGTCATTGACATGAATCAAATCGCATGAATCGAATCTCCGAAATGAACCGAAATTCCCACCCCTATCTCTCAATATGAGCAGCGTGCTTTACGTGCTCGTGCTAAAGCAGCGGCCTCTGTAGGAGGTCAAGGGATGGAATGGGAGGAACGGGATGAACGGGTGGGGCGGTTCACGGCCGCCCCACCGGTCGGCGTCGTCAACGGCCGATGCTTCTCGAATGTTCCTAGCGGAGAGTAGATGGAGGAGGGGTATGATGGGAGTGGGGGGAGTGCCCGAGATGGAGGAGATTTATTAGGTGGACCGGAAAACTTGATTTCGTTCCAAGAATGTATGTTAAACGATGCATGCTCGCAAGCGAATGAAGGGTATGGGGCGACGCGCACCAAGTATCTATTGTTGGGATTGTTTGGGGAGATGTGGTAATATAACTGGGAGGGGGGTGAAGAGGAGGAAATACTGGGAAGAGGAGAGGCGACAATGCATTGCATATCCATCTGTGCGAAAATGAATACGATGCAGCTTTGTATTCCGGTAGCAATGGGTATTATCTCAATTTTTTCCGGGTAAGATGTCAGTACGAAAATCTTATTCACAACGGCGCAGAATTTATTTCGTCCTACACATCATTCTTGGACTTGGGATCAACGCGCAACGATTCCGTGAACGTGACGAAAACAATATTACACTAAGATCCAATTTATGGGTTGTATCAAAATGTGGTTCTTGAAAGAACTATCGATAGTTTATTCCTAAAGTGTCCACTTGGTAAAAAGTTAATGTGATGGACTGTATTGAGCTCGGGGCATACATAATATGATCTGGAAATTCGTCGAAATCCAAGCAAATAAGTCTCATCCGATCTTGAAAGTGATTGTCTCGCACCACCAAAAGGTAATTGTCCACTTTTTCCTGTGGTTACGACGTAGGTAACGCTGGTAATGACCCAATTATTTAGATTCTATCGACCATCAATTCTCAGCTCTAGGTACCATTGTTGTCGTTGCTATAGGAGGTTAAATATGGGTTATGAAACACAGAGACTCAGTAAATGTGTAATTCACGACCTCTTGCGATTCAAATTTGAATATTTTTTCCCATTAAGTCCTCTTATCATTTCGTTTGTTTGTTTTTTTCCTTTTACTTTCCGTCGTTTTGTATTGCACCACCGTGAGCTCTATATACATATTTGAATGAGGATTTCAAAGGGTCATAGTCATCACGTTAAGTACTCCTCTCCCGCTTTAAGTGCTGTTGCCTGGGAAATGGGAGAGGTAGTGAGAGAGAAGGAGAAGGGGAGAGAGTGACTGTTGAGGAGGGGGTGGGAGAGAAGTAGAGGAGGGGAAGGAGGCGTCGATTGCGTCGACTAATCCGGAATGTCCGGCCGACCCGCGTTCAACGACTCGGTGAATGGGAATCCAGAATGTTCTCTGTAGTTCTCTGCTGCCATCGATCCCATTCAAGCCCTAACTTGACGCTGAAGTGGGTGTGCTTAGGAATTTAGTAGATTATTTCGTAGAACTATTACTGCAGAAGATATGTCATCTTACGGGACACAACAAATTACTAAATGCTGCTTGCCTGCGAGAGTAACACATTTTGTTTGTATTTAGTTAATATTAGTAAAAAACATTTTTGCAGCAATAGCTCCTCGGTGTAACCTCGTATCAGGATTGGCATCTGAGGTACGCATATTCCACCTTCTTATCAATTCATAACGCGAAATTTATTGTTTTTGCAATACATAAGCACCATGTAAACGATATGGAATAAATATCATTCATTACCCATTTCTCGTACTGAACACCCTTCCAAAAAATGAAAGACAATTATCATGGGCAGTAATCTTTTAATTGCAAGAGAAGGCTAGGGAGCATATCTATGAATAAAAAGCTAATGAAAAATTTAGTTTGCTTGCTACAGTGCTTATCACAATATCATGCACATATAGGAAGGGAAGAGGGGGTCAAACATCTGCATATTATCCTGCAAGCCACCTTAGAGGGTGCGTGACAAGGGGTGGGTCATCACCAACAGGCATTACACTGTGCCCTTTATAAGTAAATCTGATTTCAACTCTTGATTTATTCGCTAAAAGCCGCTAAAACTAATCTGGAGGCGAAATTTCTCAAGTACGAGCCACACGAAAATCGTGCATCTAATCCAGAACTGTTGCCATTTCTGCTCTTTTCGACAACACAAACCCTCAGGAATACAAGAGTTAAACCGCAAACATACCCGGCTTGATGTTGGTACTGGATGCTTGATGCTAGTACAAGCATCAGGGACAACTAACTAGCTACACTTTCTATCGAAAACTATAGTTTTAAGCCTCATTGGCATCGATCGTTTTTTGTCGGAGATCCTAAAATGTAATTCACACCGTCAGCAAATAATTTGGTTTGTAACTTATATTATAGATTAATTTTAAGTTTTAATCGACAGTCTAAAAGCGATTCCCGTATCAGGTTTTGCAATAGGTCCGAGAAGGATGAGATACACTTGGAAGAAACCTCGCGACATATAATGAAAGGACAGACTGAGTAATGTAGTAGTCACGAGGAATGGTGCCGCAAAGACAAGAGGGTCGCCAAGTGTAAAAGTAGGGCAGACCCAGAGTTTATTGAGTGGGACAAAGTCGTCCGCTTTTGACGTCAATTGCGTGAATCCAAATCAATCGCAATCATCTGGTTAGTTCTTCTTTTCCATCAAAATATATTTCGATCACTGCAAAGTTTTTCACTGAAAGTTCCCGTCACATTTAGGGAGAAATGATCATAGCCAGCGGTCATCATAGTGAAATGTCGACATTCAAGATTTGAGATTCGAGGAGCGTATTCTACAAATCATTGAGTTGGCGTGGTAGATAGATAATGATTGCTACTTTTATTTCTGTCGTTAAAACAAAATTGCATTACAGCGAGAGAGTAAAAATATGGCCTCTCTGTAATGAAATGTGTATAAATGCGATCCAAGAGGAATGCCATCAGTTTCAACTGACAAAATTTTTCCTCGTTCTCCCACATAGTATCTGGCGAAACAGGAGTTGTGCATTAGTACCAGAGGTGGCCACGCCCTCCAGCGCCTCGGTGAGCGCTAATACAGTCAGTCCCCATAAAGCTCTCTATTTTGGAGATATAGCATTATTGCTCCCGAGCGCGGTATGAGTACTCATGGTTTGTCGTTTCTTTTTCAGTTCAGTCATCTGTGGTCATTCCAATGATCGCGAAGTTTGCTATCGTCGGTCTTATTGTATAGTTAAACTGCTTAGAACTCCAAAGGCCCCCCAAATTCATGATCGATAGCCTACGCTAAAGGAGGAATTTTTTAGTATTTTTGCTGCACACACGAGTTCCTGTATATGATTATTACAGATACCGTCAAGTCGTTAACTTCGGAGTCACTGGTACCTCGTTTACATTACTAATTTGCTACGTTAGAAACTCAAATGCTGGTAAGAATTTCACCGCAAGAATGCAAGTTATCGCTAATCCTAATAAACTTGTTAACCGCGCAATGGTGACTAGGATTTGATCTAGTGACTGATGTTTGGAATGCGTATGAACAGAATGTGGTTGAAATGGCGGTTTAAATGCGATTTTTAAAATATGGAAGGTCTGGTAGAAAGACTTCATCACTACACTAAAAGGGAAATCGTAGTTCCCCTATATGCCAGCAAGTCCATTCAAAGAAGGAATCATTAATTAAATTGACCCTACACTTTGGTACGAAATGTGCATGATACTCAGCACAGCAGCAGGCGCGTGGGTTGCTACAATTTTTAGCGGCTCCTTAGTCCTCACCGGGTGTCAACAGAATTTCTGCTACGATAAACTGTAAATCGTTGTCCACGGTGGGAAATTCGTAAAAATGAGATCTATAATTAGCCTTTCAAGTCGGTGGCTGGAAAATGGTTTTAAAAAACGACCATTCTCCTCGTCGGAATGGATGACTCGAACAACGTCCACGGTCCACGTGAACCCAAGGGTTAGGGCAATCAACATCAATTCGCGGGTGCTACATAAAGCTCAGAGTGGGCGCCTTTGTAAAGTGAATGTATTATCTAAATTTCAGTTAATATCTAATGTTTAAAAATTGCACGTTACTTTCCAGATTTTGCGTCCACAACTGTCTTCAATCCTCTTCTCTTCCTTTTCGATCATTTTTGTCCTGAGATTCGTTCCCCGTCTCAAGACGGAGAGAACCAATGCAGGCATTCATCGAGATGCATTCGCTCCAGCTCACGACTACACCCGCAATTCACCGCGCGAGCAAAAAATTCTAATTACGCACTTCACCTCGATCAAAAATCATCACAGCGTGTTGGCTACATGTGGTTTGGACACATTGACACCAGAAATGGTAACTGTATTAGGAAGGAATTTTTTAAGTGAGAGATATTGTTTTCTGTTGTTTTGATTGCGAGAATACTCGTTTGTGTCTTGGTGTCGCATAGGTACGATAGCAGGAAAAAACCAAACAATGGGAATGCTTGTTGGTTTATATTGCTCGTGCTAATACTATGTTAGTAGCGCTATTTGTAAAAAAAAAAATTGAAATACATCCGTTTTCGACTAGAGATATCGTAAATGTACCATGAACGCAAATACACTTATGGCTGTAATGTAAATACCAAGCGAGTGTGTTTTCCCGTGGAAAAAAGTTAAATTTCCTAGAATTTGAGCTGCATACCATTCTCCGCTTGAAAGGCTCGGTAAGTCAAGTTTCTTTTTTGAGACTAGCTTTCACGTGAATGTTTTGTCAGGTATTGGAATTCCATGGAAAATAATCTGGGTTGAATCTCGTCTGGTTACTCATATTGCAAGTTGAGAGCATTCTTGTGGCTCAGCGAGCGGTTTTCTCCCGCTAAGCAGAAGCGCGGCCAACTTCGCTCCACAGGGAAGAAAGAAACGAGAGACGCTTGCCGCAGAGGAGGGCGGAAGGCGGAGAAATGCAGAACGTAGATGCTCTCTTTTCGCTCCCGGCAAACGAACCACGGACTCAACTCGGCATCGACTACAGCCCGCTTTGTGGTGGGGAAAAGGGAAAGAATGGGTTCATCTGACTTCATGATTCTATCGCGAATATCTGAGTAAATATACATTACATTCCACCTTCTTGAAATCTATGTCTTCATGTCTATATGGTCATCTACATTCGTAGTCTTAACGAACTGTTATTCTACACAAACCTATTTCTACTTTCATCATCTGTCACATTTTGACAAATTGTATTTATTTGTTATTGTTTTTGCTGCGCTTGGTGGCCTGACTGTGGTTTTTCGTGTTTCCCGCCACACTTAGGTAAATGTCGGGCCAAAACCGCCCCAGTACTTGATACACATCCAAATGATTCCAGTTTATTTCCATTCCCTGAAGAAGTGAAGGCCCATAGTGGGGTCCAAACTCGTTGTTTTCGTTTCGTTACACATTTAATTGTTGATAAGTCATTTATCAAATTCACTCCACACTTGTTAAAAAGTACCACTATTACCAATGACATACTTTTGCTTGTACTATTAAATAAAACGAGTTGAAAAAATATGCAAATCATTCGAAAGATACATATTTTTATAAATACATTGCCCAGTAATTGAAGCCCACTACAGTACCGTTTATTTTTAATGTATAGTCATATAACTTAAAAAATTGGCAAACAATTTAGAAAAATGCGATGCATTGGTGCGTCACTTACACTACCATTCGATCCAGAAGAATATACTAGTCTGTAACTGTTTTTTGCGAAAATGGAATTCGTGTTCGATGAAAATATATTAATTTTCCTCGTGTTTCCACATTCTCGCGTGTCAAATCGTGTTATTTCAAATTCAATCTGCGAGATAGGAAAAATTTCGTTATTCACAGACCAACAGAACACGTTTCCTTAAAGTAGCCAGAGCAGCTGTTAAAAATGAAGGAGTACATAAATGAACTTTAATGACGCAAACAATTAGTAATGAAAACTCCCATTTCTTTAAGTGATTAAGTAAATATACATGTTAGAAGCTTAAACTGAACTTCTCTCCTCTCTCTCTATCTTTAACTGGACCTCTCGGGCCGTACTCTGAAAGTGAGTACGCAGTAGAGTTTTTTTGCAATTTTATAGAGATCATTACAGAGAGAAATAAATGTGTTGCTTGAATCATTGAGAAAATGTACGAACTACTCACCGTTACATTTCTCTTCTGTGCGTCATAACTTAATTTCTATAATAATATCTCTTTGGATCGTACAGCCTAGGGCATTCTAAGGGAAATGTCTTCTACTTTTTGGCAAACGTCTCGAAAATAGTGCGATGGATGGCTGATATTTTGTAATCACTAGAAATAATTTATTGCAATGAGGTCATATCCATTTAATGTTTTGCGGGGTGATGTCTCGCTGAAACAACTTTTAGCCATGCGGGAATAAATTAGCTCAAGAATGGTTGGGCAAGTTTTTCAGGACGAAAGGAGCCCATGGATGGGAATATTTTAGTTTGGATGTAGGGCTGTACAATGTTGGGAGTATGAATATCGCAATCCCGTATTTAGATCCCGTGGTTAGAACGACATGGCACCATCGATTCATTGAAGTTGTCACTTTTCTCATTTCAGAGTTAGCATTTCAGTTTCAAATGCAACGACTGCTTAGGTCAATTCACTCCGAATGGAACTTGCACGAAGGTCCGATAGCACTCGGGATGAATTGGGCCATCACCCAGAAAAAGTCCAACCGAGAATAGAGCTCGATCATCGAGGGAGAACCAGAGTTTCCATCGAGCCAGGTCGTTGCCCCTCACGTGAACCAACGTAATTTTCATCGAATCCACTCCTAAAAATATCGTACAATATTAACTTGAATAATTTGTCAACTTCGCAGGTGATGTGATATCATAAGTCGTTCCATTATAGTTCGTCAGCTGCAGTTGCGTAGCGGAGTCGGACATTCATTATCGAATCACGAAATAACGTAATTACCTCATATCGGGAACGATATATCGCAGCGAGCTCGCATAACTCGCATAACATAACGCACCAATTAAGGTGTCGCTTGACCCTCGCCAGTGTGTGTAATGTGGTAGGGGAAGGTCAATTGCATCACGAGAAGAGGGTGGTGGAGTGCGATCGCTGTAGTCGTCCGTTGCATCTGAGTGTGTCTATCTCTGCCTCGCCTCTCTCTGATAGGTCCTCCGAGACGTGACCTCGAGGTGGCGTTCACGTAAAAGTCGACCCGAATCGGAAAAAAAAACCGGTAGAGCTAAAAATAGACCTCTCCACCGTTCCGAATGCAAGAAGGAGGAAAGAAGGAAGGAAGGTTTTCAATTCAAGCTCTGCGCGACTTTCACTGCTCCGCTCTGCCGTCACAACGAACCTCCCTCCTGCTGCCGCTGCTTTCGCGTCGGAACATATAGCCCACTGTGTGTGAGTGCTTGTCTGTTGAAAACGGAGCGCTCTGATCTTTTGTTTCTCGCTCTGCGTCGGAGAGGCCCAAAATACTCATTTGTCGATCGATCCCCGACGAATTCTCGACCTGCCTGCGCACATTCACGGAAAGAACTCGCGGTGCTGATATCGCCCTCTTCATTTTCTTTCTTCAGCTTATAGAAGAAATGGCATAAATTCCGCCCGAAGTAATCGATATCGTAATTACTCCCAGTGATATCAATGATATCTCGAGGATCAAAAGTCTTAACCTCAACATAAGAGATCTAATCGAGCGCATAAAAAAATTCAGGGGCTCACCGAATCGCGATCAATGTGAGCGTAGCAAGCACGAAAATTTCTACGCTATCGTCAAAGCAATGCTATCAGGACTAGTTAACTGTACTAATCTTCGTCTAACGCAACAGTTCCCGTCCTTCCGCCAGAAAACGAATACGTATGACCTCAAGTAATTCAAGGCTCACGGTGACTCATTAAATGTTTCAATTATTTTCGCTTTCTGCCGTCGGAATACATGAGGAAATAGTTAACTTGTCTATTATTAAAACATATTAATATGTTGCAAGTATTGCATGGCGGTATTTTTATTTACAATGCTGCTACGGTACTAAAAATGCGCGGAAGATTGAGTCTTCAAATTTGAAAGGCAAGCTCTAATTTCCTGTTCCCTGCATCATTTGACTGGCTATTAGAAGAGAAGTGGTTTAATTATTCAATTGTGTTATTTATTTCTGTGTGTAGAGATTTCTGTGATTAATATCTTAATCAGTCTTCGTTCCTATTCATTTCGTGCAAAGCATTATAGTTTTTTGCCCAATGGGCTTCTTTGATTAGATTCCGGAATTAGATGGATCAAATCCAAGACGAAGAGCGCAGCTGATGTCCAAGTGCCAGCTCACCGAAATTCTATTCCGCTATTCTGCGTGGCTCGCTGCGTGCACAGCACGACCGCCCATATCGGGTTTCCTATTCATTCTATAAAGTAGAAATGGGTCTACAGAAAATCTGTGGATGAAACGGCAAGTATATTTTTGGAGTGTCATCTGCTTCCGTATACATCGTAAATCTTAGGTCACTTCTATATCCTGTCGATATTTCTCGAGGTGAGCTAACGCGATCACTAAGCGACTTAATCATTTTTAAAAATTCTTGAAACTTGCTCGTCTCATAGTACTTTCTTATTTCGAGTCCATTTGACAAGACACAATAGGAAGACATAATGATGAGGGAACCATTTGAACACGTTAAGGGCCTGCTTATAATTTTATGCAATTCAGCGATACGTGCGTTAAATGAAACGATTGAGGAGTAGATATTTCGTTGAACGATCAACCTCTCCTGTGTGTAATTGGGCCTCTATGGAAAAGTAAATATGGAAGTTCGTTGATATTGACGCTGCTTCCTCAGTAGCAGTGTAGTGGTGGCGGCCTTGCGAACAATAGAAATCGAAGAGGAGTCGATTGTACGTTTTGAATAGCAGGAGAGTGCATGGGTTGTGACTCCTCTTGATGTTGGAGCGGAAACGCCTACAGGCTTGCATCAAATTCCAGCCGACATGCACAGACGTGTGATCGGCCATGTGGGCATGGAGTCGGCACACACGCGCCAAGCGAGCGGGAGAATCGATCTACGGTGTGCGAGGAAAGTCGCGGCAGGCGGTTGCGGGGGGAGGGGGAGACCGCGGGGTGTGGATGCGGCGAGAGGGGCCGGGGGAAGAGGGGAGGGAATCATCGGGCCCCCATACCCGCCTCCAGACTGCCTCTCTCCGATTGGTCGGCCGACTCCAGTGGAAATTTCCGCGACGAAAAGCGGGTCACAAGGGCTACGTACGCTGGCTGACACGAGGTTTTCTAAGGTTATTTATATTTACTCTTTCAAAAGGAGGTTGGTGCAATTATGCTCCTTCAGTCGAAGATGTTCTCGAGACATCCCTGCATTTATGCGATAGTTGGGAAATGACCGAGACTGTTGATAAACAAACACAGAATTTTTCTCCGAACGTCCGCTACCATACCTGTAACAGTTACCTGTCGAGCTCTACCCATTAATTGCTTGAATTATATGGATTTTGAATTCGACAAGAAGAATAAAATCTGCGTTTGTTTTAATTGCCAACCTATGGCTTTCTCTCAATTATTTCTCCAAGGTTTATCACGAATTTCTTCGGTTGATGACAAGCACCTAACACCCGGCAATTCATAATATAGGATTGGTTATAAGGTAAATAAGAAGTCCTTTATGTATATATTGTAATTATTTTCTGTATTGTTCATTTCATTTGATATGCTTCCCAAAAGGATAATACATACAATTGTACAAAAAAGTATACCTTCTTCTAACAGTCAATATTACTTATTTATATTTGCAAAATCTGAAAATAATTTATGAGCATGGCGAATTGTGATAAAGTAAACGAACATTTTGAAATTTAACTTATTCAATTGACAGAATAAATAATGATTTTTCAATGAAATTAATGACAATTTTGATGAACAAGACACAAGTACATACAAATAATACCATTGGAATGTTGCAAAATTATTATTTCTTTATAGCTTCATAGAAGAGGGTCAATATAAACATGCAGTCAACATAACAAATCACAGTCTAGCATTTTTCTCATGAAGAAAAATAAGTTGTCCATTGAATAATGAACAAAGCATTATTAGAGTCTTTAAAAATTAACCTTCTTGGCCAGTATACTAGGCATCCACGTAGCAAGGAAAACCTCTTTCAGACCATTTCACTTTTTACAATATATTGTAAAACTATCACAGGCACATATCTAACAAAATGCGCAAAAGCACACTTTTAAAACAGGTGTTAAGTCAGAATACCATGTCCAATCAACTGTCATAATGGCATCAGCAGCTGTCTCTTCCACTTACCCGCCCAACAGCTGCAATGCAGGAACAGGACAGTTCCATGTCTGAGTTCATAAGTAGGCGGCAGTCACGTTTTGCAGATTTCCGGTGACTTTCTCACTCAAAAACACAACAATAGTAACAACAACACCCGGTGTTTACTCGTCTCCTTCACGACGACACAACGCGCGGGAATCAACTACTGCTAGTGGAGGTCCGTCGTTTCTTCAAACGGAAGGCACCACGCCGGACGTCCGCAGGAGAAGACCCGGTCCATGGTGCCCTGGTGTCTTAGCAACTGGCAAGGTGAGGGTGCACCGGTCGGCACCAGCGGCGACCCCGCCTGCCCCCGCCGACCAAGTCGGTCGGGTAATCGTCCTCGGCACCCGGAATGGCCAACGGCTTGCTGGCCGGCGCCGTCGAAGGCACCGCAGCAACGGAAAGGGGCCGCCCTCAGGACGAGGCGGCCCGGGCATCGACGCCGGACACGCTGGCGTCCAGGGCGTCCTTTATCTTTAACGACCTCTTGAGCTTGTCCACCAGCCTCGAGTGGAACTTGTTGAGGGAGGATTGCGAACCAGTCCTTCCACTGACGCCTCCGCTGCCAGAGGACACCCCCACGCAACTGCTCTTGGGCGGCGAGGAGTTGTTCGACGAGGAGGCCGAGGACTTGGAGGGCGAGGGCAAGGAGGTGCGGGAATGTCTGAGGGCGATAGGCGCCGACCGATGGGGCGGCGACCCCGTGGGGCCGAGGAGGAAGTCGCTGCCCGGGGAGGTGGACAGCGAGGGACCCTCGGACCGGCACTCCGACACTTTGCGGCTCCGGGTCGGGTTGGAGCACTCGGAACTCCTGCGGGAGCGGTTCGACCGGTATATGTCCCAGTCGTTCTTCATAACGGGCATCATGAACGCCATCCTCCCGTATTCACTGGTATCCGTTCACGAGTGGAAAGGAAGGCTGGAACTGGAACTCTGGAATCCGCACGTCAAAAACACAGCGAAATGACAGAACTCAGAAACTTTTCCGGCACTGACACTTCACCGCAATGGAATGATTACAGTGGCAAACGCTCGCCGACTCAAACGTGTGCAGCAGGTCTGCTTAAAGAACCAAAAGGCCGTAGGTAATCCTCAAAGAGCGACAAGCACCTCCGTCTGAGCAACTCTCGGATCTGGAGTAACCGGTGCGAGGCAAATCTTTATATGGAACGCGCTCGGAGGGAAGGGGGACGTCTGGGGCTGGCTGCCGATTGGTCGGCCGCGGAGCGCGCCCAGTGACGTATACATCCATTGTCCTACCCTTCCCCTCGGCCAGTCACTGCCACTTAACCCTTCCCCCTTTACGCCAGCCGGCGAGCCAAGTCCCCTTCTCCATCTCGTCTGCCTCCCCTTCTTACCCACTCCCCCGCGCATACTACGATAAGTCGCCGCCGCAACAATTATAGTCGAAGCGCGCAATGTTCATGTGTGTGTCAAGAGTCTGACTTGTGGGGAATTTCGAGGGTCTTAATTGGTTACACATGAACCGGTTAGGTCTACTTCGGGCGGCGTCATCTCCCGCGCGTCTTCTTGACATTGCGCAACGGCCAGTGCAATCTAGAAGAATCTCCTCCCGCTCGGTCGATAAGAGCACGCATAAGCGGAATCATCACGCGCCCGCCTTTAAGGGGCACGACAAACAATAACAGATCCACGTGATGCACGGCACACGGAAAGCCGGCTCGAAGAACAGCGTGTCGAAATTCCTTGAGTTGTTTATGAGGGCTCAAAAAAATTATGAAGGTCTCTGGAATTGATCACAATTTAAGCCAATGCTCCAACGTTCGTCACAGTCGTCACAATAGGGAACTAATTAACCTATCAGCAATGCGGGAAATTATGCGTGACCCCCCAATCCTTTAAAAAATCAGAAAATCACGTTTCTT
The DNA here is from genome assembly GCA_963169105.1 of Ceriagrion tenellum. Lineage (NCBI taxonomy): Eukaryota > Metazoa > Arthropoda > Insecta > Odonata > Coenagrionidae > Ceriagrion > Ceriagrion tenellum. The sequence continues at coordinate 5,766,035 of OY720633.1, forward strand.
TGTCACTGCTTTATAGGAACGCGCACTATTTGTGATGGCTATGACGCTATTGGAGAAATTATACCGAATCAGTCGTGTGAAATATCTCACTAACGAGTTTGAATTCATTGATTAGCTCATTGGCGTGTTCATCAGAAGGTAATAACCTATTCGCCAAGAATTTCTTATTGGAAAGATTGGCATAAGAAACAATTTACAGGGAATAAAATATTAAAGAAAGAGAACAACATTGGTATTTTTTTATAAACAAGACTATCATGATAGATGGGACACATGAATTTTTTAAAGGAAAATCCTCTTCTTCTGCAATGGTTTCTATCTGTGCTACCAGTCAGACACATTTTTTGTTGTAATTGACATAAATTGGTAGGGGTAATTGCATATGTGAGGAACATGTAATTGAAATAGGCACCTCACCAGGACAGCAGGAAAGCTGGGGTGAGGAAAGATTTACTTGGAGAAAGAAGGAAGGGTGGGGAAACCTGGCATCAGCATTTTTGTGCTCTCTGAGTGAGGACCACGGTCCGAGGGGAGTATGGTTTAATGATTGGATGGACTAAGCACTGCACTTGAAGTTTCTCCACGTTAATTCTAAGCATGGATCAACATTCTTTTGAATACCTCCACCAGAATCCGAAATCTCACCCAAACCATCAGGATGAGAAGCACTCAGTGCTCTCACTATCCCACACTAACCATGGCTCTTAAATTCTCTTTATTTGGCTTCAGCTGAGATCACTAGAAGGTGAAGGAAATGAAAGCTCAACTTATACAGTAAATGAACATTTGATTAAATGGAGTCTGCTTGAAGGAAACCTGTGGAGGAGTTCGATGTACCATTTAATTGGAGAAACATATTTCTTACTGAATAAGGAAAAAAACCCTGGTGGGTAGGCAACCCATAATTCATTTTATTGGACAGTGTCACTGTCCCCTTGTCTCCCAAAAGCTGTTTCCTCTCAGAAGCTTGGAAATATAACATTCGAGTGAATTGCACCGACTACATGCCAGGTGGTGAAAAGAAATACCACAATTGCCTGCCTTCTATGGTACCTATTGTCCATTCTCAAATAATAGGCAGATGAAGATTAGATGGTTGAAATTATGGTGAGCACTCAAAAATACAAATCAGATGTCAACAATGGCTGACTTATCACTCAAGACCCACACACCTAGTGCATCCTGGATAACATTATTCAAGGTAACCTTTACATATTTCAGCACTGCCAATATGCATCCAGAAAGAGGCATCAATGAAATTCCTCTCCTCATTCTAGAATGATTTACCATTGGTTTGGTTGTAATTTCATTTTTTAGGTTCTGTAATTTGAGAGACACTTCCAGTGCCCAGTTCTGTACTGTGAGGGAAAGAGTATATATTGAGGAAAGCATCAGCCGAAAGGAAAAAAGCAGATCTACTAATTGTGAGTGAGCAAAAGTAGAATATTATCAGGAATCAGAACTGGAAAGTAGGTTCTGATGGCAGTTCAGCAATTCAGTTGCTATTAAAGGGGAGGGCCATATTAAAAAGTGGAGTAATCTGGACCTTTGTGTGGTTGGAGCTTCAGGATATATGCATCTTCAGCTGCTACCTCTCACTAAACACTACCACACAGGAATACTCAGGTGCCTTAGATGAACTGGGAAGTGCCATCAGAAGAAAGGGAAAGGGTGTACTTATTGGAGGTGATTCCAATGCAAAGTCACCTGAATGGGGGGACTCAGACAGGATCTAAGGGGACACTTGGTAGCAGATCGGGCAACTGCTCTGGGTCTGACCTGTTAAAATCAAGGTACCACACTAACTTTTGATAGGGGAACATAAGGATCCAGAATAGATATTACCTTTTCTACTGAGATTACTCCAAGGAGGATGGAATCCAGGGAGGTATTAGAAATGGGAACCCTTTGTGACCATCGGTGTGCTGAGATGCAGCATACTGCCCTTGCTAGAGTTGCCAAAAGGCATTTTAAAGGATGGAACATCTGTGAGCCTGGAAGGAAGCATCTGGAAATTGCGCTTCAACAACACCTTGAGGGGAAGAATACAACAACACCGGACATGCTACTTGAATCGGTAACAAATGTTTGTATTCAGAGTCTCTACAGAAAAAACTGCTGTAGAAACATGAAACCAGTTTATTGGTGGACTTCAGAAGTCACCTAGCTGTGCAAAATCTGTTTTGGAGCACTAAAGAGAGAGAAGAGGCGAGGACAGGGTATAGTATTGCAAAATTATGTATGAGCATTGAGAGTCGCATGAAAAGCCTTGAAAAGGGAAATTCAGAGAACAAAACAAATTTGATGGAGAGAAGTCGTTGAGGGTGTAAATACAGACGTCTGGAGAGATGACCACAGAATAGTAATGAAGAACTTTGGCCAGACTCTACCTACACTTGCTTTTAACAGGGCTTCATAGAGGTGAATTTTGGAAGCACTTCAGAAAAGAGGGATCAGCCTCTACCTACGGCATGTGGTGCAGCAACACCTGTGAGGAAGGAAAGTGATGATAGAATCAGGAGGAGGCAGGGCAGAGCTCGAGGTAACAACCAGAGTCCCACAGGGGTCCATATTGGGACCAACTCTCTGGAACTTACTCTATGATGGTATACTTTGTCTCTGTTTTCAAGGAGGAATACAGCTTGTGCCTTATACAGATGACTTGGCATTTTTGGCTGCGGCAGCAATAAAAGGAGAACTCATGAGGAACACCAACCAGGCAATAAAAATAGTGAACGAATGGCTTCAAGACCACTCCATGGAATGAGCACCAGAGAAAACTGAAGCAATTGTGATGACATGAAGTAGAATACTCTCAGGTAATATCTTATGTGTTAATGACAATGAGGTGAGACAAGTCCCTAAACTGAAATATCTAGGAGTGTGGCTAGACCACAGAAGATCTTTTCAACCACATCTATCAAAGGTTACAAAAAAATGTGCTTGAGTGGCTGGAGCACTCTGTAGAATAATGGCAAGTGCACAAGGACCTAGCCCAAGCAAGAGGAGATTGTTATCCTCTGTAGTTATAGCCACTGCTTTGCGTGGGGCACCAGTCTAGATGAGAGCACTGAACTCCAAAAAGGCGAGAAACCAGATGGAAGATAATCCACACAAGTCTAGAACCAGAGGATCACTGGAAACTAGTGGAAGCAATGGTGAAAAAAATCCTAAGGGGAAAGACTACTGATAAAAGGAATGTTACACAACAATGAGTAGCCTGAAGACAAAGCCAAGGCTGCAGTAATGCTTTAAAGATTAGATCCATCTTTGGTGTAGGAGTCAAGGAGGAGTTTTTTAGCCATTAAAAATCTGACACTACCAATTGGTCTGGTTGGTGTCTTTTGAAGATTTTTCTCCTCCAAAAACAAAATCCCTTCTCCAATTGATAATGCTAACTTTAACCATATGATAGTGGGATACATTATTAGTACCTCAAACATCCACTTAGCAACATAGGCTGCATCACATTGAGGTTATCATTAACCAGACTTTGTAAAAGTGAGCCTTGGATACATGTAGAGTAAGAACACTTGAAATTGACAATATTCCTGCAGAATTTCATGAAAGGCAAAATGAAATATACAGAGTCAACAGAGTTTTTGGCTTCATTTGTCAGTTATATGTGGAAAAAATTTTTCAAAAGAATTAGTGAAACTAGTTTCAGTTCTTTTTTAGAAGAATATAAAAGGAAAGGATTGCAAACATCATAACTGACAAAAGTTTCTCTGGGAGTTTTAAATTGAGGGCTAGACTTACTGCAAGGCAAAAAACCATGTATACACTTGGGTGAAGACCAATTTTGACTTTGGAATGAGACAGAAAAGTATGGTGTCATGAGGATCCTGATGAAAATTAACTTTAAATTCTGCCTGGATGTTTTCACTTCCTTCCTACTTTGTTAGATGTCATTTTAAACAATCGATTTAATTAAATTAATGAGAGAACTGAAGAAACTTTTGGGTTGGTTGAGGAGATTGAAGACTTGCAACTAATCCTTCCATGGGACTTCGGACAGGTTATCAATTACTGAATTGGAGGGAGGAGGTGATCAGGTTGTGTGATGGCTAGAGTACTGGCTAACCATATGGACGGCCAGGGTTCAAACCCCAGCAGAGGTGGATGTTTTACAGAGGAAATCCGATCCCTACTTGAGTGTCTCGTGGAGGGCACTTCAAGTACAGTACTCCATCTGTCAGATGAGACGTTAAACTGTGGTCCCCTTGGCACCTTTCGTTAAGAGCAGGCTAATGCTGATGGCAGGTTTCCAATCACCCTTCCTTCGTTACCTATCCCATATGGTGCAAATGACCTTAGCTGTCGGTCGCATCCCCAAAATCCAACTCAAACCTTGGAGGGAGTAATAACCTGAAATAACATGAGAATTGAGATGATAACGTGAAAATTGAGGGAAAATGACTAGTTCCAGAGCTACCATTCACTCCCACCCCCCTACCTCCCCAGAGCTATGCCTATATTTGATCATACCATACATAGATAGTAAGGAATTTTCCTCACAAATGTATGAATGCCTACCATATGTGACACATGGTGAAGGAAAGTGACCACCGACAAAACAATAAACGTAGGTATGTGGTACCCTTCAAGATCCTGCTTACATTATTGAGAGTCAGAGCTCCTTCCTTGGCAACTCAGCTCAACCTTTTATCTCCTTACCTACCCCTCCTCCCAGTCTGCTACTGCTGATTTCATTGATTTTCCTAAACAAATGTTATGTTTGTTGCATATTCTTAAAATGAAAAAATTTTAAATGATTTTTCTTATTTTTTCTTATTTAGTAAATTTCAAACAAAATTCTAGGGTCAATACAATAAGAGTTCTTGTACGGAACTAACTCACATTAAAAATGCATATATCCCATGCATTAATGTTTGCATTGCCGGCTGAAATCCCTGATGAAAAGGAGGTTGGAGATAATGTTTTTGTAAGTTTAGCAGCAGAAAATGTAAACTCATAATTAGCAGTAATAGAAGATTAATACTCTAAATTTGTCAATGCAAACATTATAATTACATGTAAAATTTTTACTTGCTCAGAAAAATACAAAGACTTCATTTAAAAGTTCAAATATTTTATGCAAACCCCAAATATTTGTTTTAAAAAAACAGCAATTTTAGTCAGATGACTGTGGGCTCATACTGCCATGGAAGCTTTAATCCTTTAGAGTGTCTAGGCGAGTGGCCAAGGAACGGGTACATACATTGTCCCACGGAGTTTGGTCCCAAGACAGGAGGAGGGTATACCTCTTCCTTTTGTTGCCACAAGAGGTCTTCATGCAGGGGAGTGCAGGAAATGTTCATGAGCCTCTTAATGGGGAAGTGTTTCCTTCCGTGACATTCTGGCATGAAAGGATTAACTTAGTATTTTAGATGACTCACTTCAAGATAGTTATGGCATTATAGCGTCCCTACCAATACAAGATCAATGCTTATGAGGAACTTAGGATAGCAGCAATCATACTGGATTTCATCTTCAGTATCTAGTAGCATCTAGTAGAGGTGTACCATACTGTTCTTTTTGGTGAACAGTTCATTTTTATCCAGTTCAGGTATCAGAGCAGCTCAAAAGAACAGATTCAAAGGAACAGTCATAGCATTCCAAATGTGAGGGATGATGTTTCAGCTATCAGAATGGCAAATGAAGATCATAGATATATTCCTAAAATGAAGCTAAATGGAGACTGTCATCCACTCGAACTGCTTTATGTCCTATGGGATCACCCATAGTATGTAAATTTAAGTAACAATAATTAAATCAAGTGTTTTATAATATAATTGTAATGTAAAATAGTACTTTGTGAAAGACATCTCCAATTCTTTTTATGTATTATCCATGTACTCATTATCTACCTGTGATTTTATTAGATGATTGAACTTCAAAACAGAAATTGATTGGAAATAATGACTCCCAAGTTAAGTAAAAAATATCAGTCAAAAAGTAATTGTCATAAATACAGAAAAATATCAAAACTACCATCTACCACAAAAAAATGGATGATAATGTGTGGAATTGACACTTGCAGCTGTTCTCCACTAAAATGTCAATATAAAATATGGTGCTGCTGTAAGGGCAATTATAACTGAGAAAATATATGTGCTCGAATGCTCGCAGCGCAAGCTCCAGGTAGATAACTCTCAGAGTATGAATACTCAAGTCTCTTGGTATTGAGTTTTATTATCACCACCATTCAGTATACTTTTGCTTTAAAATGCGGAAGAATTAATGCATTGATAACTTCATTTGGCAAAGTTCATGACGATGAATGGCTTTTCACTATTAGTTGGTTAGGTTAGATGACGCTTTCGATGAATGTATAAAGCAAAAAATCCTTAATATATTTAATATGGGATAAATCAGTATCCTCTCTCTTACTCAATATTTGACTCTAAACTTAAGAAACTGTAATTTCCCATGTTAAACTAAAATTTTCACTTAATTGAACATTACCTGTCCACAGAAATGCATGTCAGAATATGCTCAGAATAGCATTGAGCTAACATACCAATTCAAGTTCTTCCGAGCACTACTGTAGCTGAACACCCTGCTGTTCAATGAATCTTTACACGAAGTTCTGTAGTTGACCTCTATTGAGCATGATGTTCAATACCCCTTTCTGAACAGTGTACCATAGCTGAACTCTATTGAACATGATGTTCTGGTTTTTTCTTGGGGCTCAAGAACAAGTGTAAGCCCCACCCACCATGAGGGACACTATCTAATGGATGGGTAGATTGTGGCTCCAACCCCCCCCCTCCCTCCATCACCTAAATGGCGAGCCTCTAGTCTTGCCATCTGTATCTGCTCGAAAAACTTGAAGAGCACAATTTACAGCTAGTCCCTGCTGCATTCATACAATGTAGCTCTTGGCTCAAACTTTCAATTTAATCAGTCCAGAACTGGCAGTTATTGTGATCCATTCATTTACTGATCAGTTCATTTCTTGGAACCATTCCATTTGAACAGCTAAGTTCATTTTGTCCCATCTCTATCAACTAGAGTACATATTGTGGAGGATCAAGGATGGTGTGAAACAGGCTTAAGTCTAATACTGAACACTTCCAGCTGAATATGAAACTGTAGGGCCGTACAGTTTGGTATCCAGGAGTTCAAATCTTTTGAGAAATATGAAGGGAGACAAGGGGAGGTATGGCTTTTCCAGTCTCAGAGTGTGTCCTCTGGTTCACTCTTCATATCTGGTCTAACTATCACACTCCTCTGCTAAGATTTTTTTCACCTAGGGTTTCCATTTCTATTGTGTGATGGTTTCATGCAGAAGTAAATAAAATAAGCCATGGTCGTGATGCAGGTCACCAAACTGAAAGGATATTTGAGTCCATTAGGTTGTCTGCATGTCAATTTTGTGAACATTGAAATGATGGTTAATGATATTGTCCCCTTCCATCCTCAGCAGTTGCTTTGGTAGGACCAATTTCATTGAAGATGCTACTCCATGGAGGTAAGATGTCTTTATTGTTGTATACTTCATAGGAGAAAAGCCTGTAAAACCACTTTCTGCACTAGGAGGAATACATCTGCATATCGATGGTGTATATCTATCAGTATACACATACATACCAATCACGCCATTCCCTTCCAGGGTAGGCAGTCTCCAAGTTTCACTCATAAATACATATTTGTACACCTAACTCTGCGTCAATAATTTCCTCCATACTGACCTATCCTTGCAAAACTATTTTGCCTCATTTACCCCCATACACTGCTTCATACACGCCCTCCTGTTTTTCAGTCTCCTAATATTCCTCCTCCTAAGAATTTCCTCTGCCACATTCAACTGTAACATTCTCGGCCTACCTCTCCCTCTCACACCATTCATTTCACTCTTATATATATTTCGTTATTCGACTCTCATCCATTCTCTCAACATGGTCAAACCAATGAAGCACACTCCTTCATATATGTCCATTACTGGAGCATCTAACCCACATTCATTTATTACCTACTCATTCCTGACCCTATCCATCCTACTTTTGCTGCAAACACTCCTCAGATTACTCATACCCACAGCATTTAGTCTACTCTCATGACAATCCTGACATACCCATGCTTCACTACTATACAACAGAGTGGGGAGAAGTACACTTTTGTACGCTGCGATTTTTGCTTCCTTAGACAGGCACTCATTCCTTGATATGCTCCACATACTACCTACCACATTCCTTCCAGCATTCGCACATCTCTTTATCTCTTCATCTATTCGTCCATCTTTTGCAATCATCTTAATAATAATAATAATTACAGGCAAGTGCCCAATTTCAAATAAATTGCACATAAGGTAACAAAAAGAGTAATTGCACATAGTAAAGAATATAAAATACAATGAAAGAGGAGATACAAAATGCATAATTTAATGCAAGTATAACAAAATATTAAAATTGACTCACATAGACCATATGGGATGCAACATTATAATAAATAAAATAATACAAAATACATAATTAAATACAAGTATAACAAAATAATTAAATTGACTTACATAGGATTACAACACTGCTAAAAAAATTAAAAAAAAGAGGAAATACAAAATACATAATTTAATACAAATGTAGCAAAATATTTTAATTGACTTCCATAGGTCATTAGGATTACAACATTATTAATAATACAATTAGAGAGGAAATACAAAATACCTAATTAAGGACAAGTATGGCAAAATATTTAAACTGACTTTCATTGATCATAAGGATGCTATTCATTTTTCTGTTTGAGGCTTTCGCAGCGCTGGATTGCAGTTCTCTCCATTGTTTTTCGGGATAGCTGCGTCAAGTTTTATTCAGATGAAGTTTCATGGCCTATGCTGGCCACATCTTCAGATCAGGTCTAAGTGAGGTCTGGTCACTCATGCTATTCATTGATACGAAGCAATCCTTCTAAGCACTGTCTTCTGAAAACATGAGAAGAATCATGATTTATATCGACACATTGACTAATAGAGTTGTATTGCCTTAGCATCTGTACGACTGGCCCATTTATGGAATAGTTTCTCTGGCAGTATTTGATAAAGAATAACTTAGCAATCCTGGTACATGTAAATGAAACATTAAAAGGTAACAATGAAAGTAAAGGGGAACACTTGACAATAGTGTTACATAGATTGTAAAGATATAATAATGCAGCAAGTTGTCTTCTTACAGATAGGGTATTTAAGTCTAAAGTTAATAAGGTACCAATATGAGGAGTGTGTAAAGTACAGAAACCAGCATAATAGTTTGTAGTCCTTAGGAACTTTCTTTGCACACGTTCAATGACATCAACATAGCATTTATAATAGGGGGACCAAATGACAGAGTTGTACTCCAAGATTGGACGAACCAGGGAAGTGTAAAGACAACGTAACATATAAATATTTCGTAGATACTTAGTACGAATCTGATACAAAAACCAAGTGTTCGTAATGCTTTTGATACTATGCTTGATACATGCTGGTCAAAAGTTAGAGACTTATCAAATAGTACTCCAAGGTCTTTTATCACTTCAAACTGGGAAATGGAATCATCATTAATAGAATAATCAAATTCAATTTTGAATTATATGCGGTAAAAGGAGATTGAGTTACATTTTTTAGTATTCATAACCATCTAGTTGTTACTACACCACTCAGAGATTTTTAAAAGACAGTTATTAATAGCTTGGCAATCATTTATATTGTGTATTACATTAAAAATTTTTAAATCATCAGCATACATTAAATGCGGCAGCGGACAAAAATTACATGACTCCGGTCATTGACAAAGATTAGAAATAAAATAGGCCCTAGGTGAGAACCCTGAGGGACTCCAGAGTTGACATTAATAGTAAGTGAGAAAGAGGACTCGATTTTTACTTGTAGTTTATGACCAGTAATGTAACTATAGAACCAATTGAGCCCACTCCCACTGACACTGAGAGATTTCAATTTGTGCAGCAGAATAACATGATTTACTTTGTCAAACGCTTTAGAAAAGTCAGTGTAGACAACATCAATTTGACAACCTTCCTTGAGCACTTGGATCAAATAGTTAGTAAAAACCAGAAGGTTGGACACAGTTGACATACCCTGTCTGAATCCATGTTGCTCTGGAGCAATCACATTTCTAAGTAAGGGTTCAAGCCTATCAACAACTATGCTTTCCATAACTTTGGCAATGACTGATTGGATTGTAATGGGGCGATAGTTGGTTACATCACATTTGTCATTAGCCTTATGTATCGGAATAAAATAACTAGTTTTCAAAAGATCGGGAAAAGAACCACTACTAAAGGATAAGCTGAAGAGAATAAAGAGAGGGTATGAAAAAGCTATATGGCATGATTTAAGAATAATGGGGTGTATTCCATCCTGGCCACTACTCTTGCTGGTATCCAAACTTTTTAATTTGCCAACAATTTCTTTGACAGACTGAGACAGAATTGAAGTCAATTTCTGCAGGAAACTGGCATGAAGTGAGTGGGCATGAAGACTTTAGAAAAATGATTAGCAAAAATCTCGGCTATGGAATCATGACTATCTGCAACAACATCATCCAGGAACATATTTTGAGGAAAGGGACTGTCATTATGGAGGGATTTAACATGATTCCAAAATGGTTTAACGTTACGTGAGAGATTAATGGACAACTTATTCATGTAAGATCAGTAACATTCCTTAGCAAGTTTTTTGCACTCTGCTCTGATCTTGGCAAAGCTAGTGTAGTCGCATACAGAACCAGTGACTTTATACATAAAGTGAAAGGTTCTCTTTTGATCAATTAGGGTCTTGAGATGCTTTGAGTACCATTTCGGATAGGGGGAGCCGTGAAAATAAATTCTAGGGGTACAGTGATCTATAGCACTATACGAAACAGAGTAAAAAGTTTCAAAGGCCTCATTAACAGTCTTACTACTCAGCAGCTCTGGCCAGTTGACATCTTACCCAAGTACACAAAATCATCCACTTGTTCAATTAATTAACCATTCGCCCTCATCATACAGTTATTCTCCCCATTATCCTTATCAAAAACTACTACTTTAGTCTTGCCAGCATTTACTCTCAATTCCATTCTCTCTGTTGATTTACAAAACTTATCTAGGAGCTTTTGTGATCCCTGTTGGCTCTCTGAGATCAAAACAGCATCATCCACGTGTAGTAATACTTGCACATTTACATCTCCAATCAGAACACCATCGTTTTCACTATATGCATCTCTAACACATTTATCCATAAATACATTAAATAGCCATGGTACATTACGCATCCTTGCTTTACCCCCTGTTTTATTTCAAACCAATCACTCAGAACCCCTATAACTCTCACACTTGCCTTACTACTATCATACATCGCCATCATAACATTCAATAACTGCCCATTCACTCTATAGTCCTTCAAAAGCTTCCACAAATTCTTTCTATTTACCCTATCATATGCCTTCTCTAAATCAGCAAATGCACAAGATGCTTTCTTTCGGATGCCCATACATTTTTCTATCACTTGCTGAAGCATGAAAAGCTGGCCACTACATCCTCTCCCAAGCATAAACCCACACTGCACACCCCATATTCTGTCAGAAGTAATATTCCTCACTCTTTCGATTAAAATTTTACTGAACACGTTTCCCGGAATGCTCAATAAACTAATGGCCTGATAATTATTATAATTTGTCTTTCTTCCCTTCCCTTTGTACAATAGAACAATGATTGCATTCTTCCCATCCACAGGAACAACAGAAGTCTGTAAGCATTAATTATATAGTTCACACAGCTGACAAATGAGTAAATTACACCCACACTTCAACATTTCACTGAATATCCCATCTATGCCTGTAGCCTTCCCATTTTTCAATACTCTCAATACCAAAATGACCTCATTCTCACTGATCTCCTTTTCCATCATCACAATCTCGCATAAGCCTCATCCTCAGCGCCTGCAACATTATTGTATAGAAAATTCTTCAAAATACTCCCTCCAGCAGTCCCTAATATTGCTCTCATCCCACACGATCTCTCCACTTTTGTTCCTTACCTATATTCTGTTATTGTGTGGGATATTATTCAGTCATGATCAGAATCATATTTATTTCACCATTTGGACAATTAATTTGCATGGCTACATATCAACACAAATACAAACAAAAAAACAAGAGTAAAATGGGCAGTTTATGTTTACCATCTGGTCTTGTAATAAGGTTTGACAGAGTAATATCTCTGTTTGGATATAAATAATTTGACCCCCTTCTTAAAAATTGTAAGTGAAGCAATATCCTTAGTTTCCAGGAGAAGTTTGACCACAGTATCAAGTTGGAGTGATTGGGACCTTTTGACAAAGGAGTTGTTTACAATGAATAATATCATGAGAACGGGTGGAGTAATTGTGGTTGGTGGAATCGATTGGGAATCCTTTATTTATATTGGGGATAGGTTTATTGTAAGGAAGCAGACTCATGTTAGAATATGTAGAGAAGGGAGAGTTTAGATATTGGCTATAGCAAATAGAGGTTTACCTGATGTGTGGATTGGAACTTGAGACTGGGTTATAATGGCTTGCTTCCGAGCAGAAAAGGCTTCTTTGGCCACAGCTAAATTTCCTCAGAACATGATGCCATAGATAATATGTGGGTGATTCAAGAAGACTAAACGTTTTTTAAGATATTAAATAACAAAATAGGGACCAACTTCCTCCAAATGAATATTCCCTCAGCAATTTTGTTCACTATATTGTGAATATGAGATGACAAATGGAGGCCATCAGGAATTATCAGGCCCAGAAATTTAGTAATAGTTACATACAATATTTAAGTTTTTCTCATAGTTATTCTGTTGAAAATGACTGATAATTTTGGAATTCTTTGGGAGATTTTGAAGGAAGACAGCTTTCTCCTCATTAACTATGAGGATTTTATTGCTGCACTAGTGATGCATCTCCTCCACTGTCATGTAAATGAGATAAATTGAATTTTGGGGAGAGATAATGGTAGAAATATCGTCAGCATAAAGAGGAGTATTTCATAGGGGCAGATGATTTTTTATATTTAATATTTATTTTTAAATATTACCTTTTAATGATACTATTATTTAAATTTATTTATTATTCAAATTTAAAACAAGGAAACCGGAATGAATAACCAAATGTAAGGGAGGAAATAGGAATTTGGGGGGAATCGCACTGAAGCTTTTGAGGGGGATTGGCACTCCTTAGTAGTAGTATTGGCAATGATGTAAAAATATGTGAGATGATGAATGAAAAAATGCCTCTGTTATTTACAACCAGGAATATGAATTATGATAATTGACCTGAATTAGAAGAATAATTGTATTTTCCTCTTAACCGTTTTCCTCTTTTCCTCCTTGGGAAGAAGGCGATGAGGATATTGAAAAATAGTTGGCCCAGCTGTGGTCTTCTACCAATGCCCCCCGAACTCTTCTCCACCAAAACATTAGTTGAGAATTCTTTCTCAAATGCTTGTAACCAAGTTTTGAGTACTAGGGGAGAAAAATTTCTCTAAATGCTTTTATTGCCCCTCTATCCCTCCTGTCTTTGTTTAATGGAAATCTAAGGGCACATGTGTTTCGTTGCATTTCTAATGAAGTGCAACGTACATCTACGTAAAGCGTAAACGTAAAGCCACAAGATGCAGTATCTTGTTTAGTATAATTATAATGGAAGTTGGAGAGCGTTACCTCAATTCTAGTCTGGAAATCACAACTAATTTTAAGTTATTTCTTAAATGAATAGTAATAACGAGAAAAAAGTACGAATAAAACGTAATTTCCCCCTTCTTTCTCATATAGTTCCGTGTAGTTGTTGGAAAAACGACTGACGACCGTACCAACCGTACTGCGCTATTATAATTATTCGGGAAAACGTGGTAATCAGGCAAGAATTTCAGGCAACTTTAAGCTTATGTGCTATCTAATACCCATTATATACACTCCAAGCCCATGAAGTTGAATGGGATGCTATGAGTGCAAAAAGTTATACCATAAGTGAAATGTTTTCCGCCGAAGCCCACGTAAATATGGCGCGGAAACTTTTTTTTGCCCAGAGTCACGTGTAAACAATGATTGCCCAGAAACAGAACTCTCTCTACCAATCTCTATGACGATAACAAGTGCGCATCGACTGCGAACAGCGAGAGTCCACGGGAGCCAAAATTCAATTGTCTCTCACCTCTCTCTCCAAATTCAGGTCTATCACATTTTAGGGTTAATTCTTGTTGTCATAAACATACCTTGTGTATTCGTTGAAATGTCTGAATATGAGAGATGCAAAGATAAACGGAGGAGGAAACCCTATCCCTATTTCAAGGTAATTCCCGCGAATTTATGACTTTACTTTCACGAATGTCCTGAAAATCCTTGTTTCATAGAATGTTTCGCCTTTTAGGATAAAGATGACCATGGCCCAGGGACATCTGGACGAATGCCTATCTTACTGACAAAGTCTGACCGAGAAAGAGACTGGGATGGATTCAGAGAGAGGGACGCTAAAAGTCCTGCGAAACCTATAACGGTAGAAAAACCTCCTCAGCCCACAATTATATTGAGGAATAGAGAATGCGATAACAGAGCACTATCTCCCAACCAGCGACATACCCCTATCAGGTTAATACATTTATGCTGGCATTTTACTTTCGTCTAAATAATCTCAGTAATAATGATTTCTAATGTGAATGCTTATCACCACAAACCTCTCATCACTTTATAGGAAGGACAGCGATACACCCCAGCCTATTTATCAGCTGGTATCGAAACCCTCCAATGCTGAGAGTGAGTTGCGAAGCGTGAAAGTTAAACATTGTATTGAAGTAATTGATTTTAAAACTTATTATGCCATTTCATGCTTCTTTCAGGTATTAATCCTTTGGCCCCTCCTCCAGAAATGACTTCATGTGTCAAGTTAATTGATGAATCATTCCAGTTTTGTACCCCAGAAGCTCTCATTGGTAGTGGGTCGACAGTTACGTTAAGTGATTTTCTCTTAGATCACCAAACGGACTTCCTTGTTGTTGGAGTAATCGGACTTCAGGGTGTGGGGAAATCTACCATTCTGTCATACCTTGCAGGAAACAATCCTGATCAACCTAGCAAGTATGTACATCTTCGTCTAATTTGCCTTTCATGTGTGGGATTCGTGTGTGCTCTTGCCGATGTGATTCATGGCTTATGTATGTGGCAATGGGAATTTGATTCTTGGCATGGATCAATGACTTAAACGTGTGCAATTTTATTACTGTTAGTCGACTGCTATTATTCATTGTTTTATAATGGAACGCGGTAAATGTTTGCCTGAGCGGATCAAGCAGAGTTGCGCAGGGAATAGGTGCATCCTGTCAGGCGGACATTTATCAGGGAACACTTATGTTAAATGGATAAAATTTACTTAAGCTTTGGTATTTCATAAATTTATGCGTCTATGAAAAACATCAGAAATGTCATTTACCATCTTTGGAGTCATTTCCTAGTATACTTATTTATTTTAATTTCTTCAAACGTATTTGTGGAATGAAATAATACTTAACCAGTGCAGTGAGACCACCCATTATATGATAAAAGCGTTAAAGTTTCATTTCAGGATAATTTGGATTTGAAAAGCTGAACTGAGTGAAGGCGAAAATTACTCAGCCAAAAAACTTGGGAGTGGCCATAACCCTGTTTATTGGAACTCTGAGATGATAATTAAGAGCGCTCATTAAATATTGTTCATTTAAACATGGGCTTCTGCCCATTAAGATAAGTGATAGAAACAGAAACAAATGTTAAAGATCGATGCAAACAAAAAATCATCACACTGAACAAAGAAATGTTCAAGGATAGGATTGGATATTTGAGGAAGCAACTGACGGCTAAGGTCATTTGGATAGGTAAGGGAGGAAGGGTGGATAGAAACCCGGCATCAGCATTAGCCTACTCTTAACGAAATGCACCAAGGGGACCATGGTTTAATGTCTCATCCGACAGTCTGAGTACTATTCTTGAAGTACCCTCCCCGAGACACTTGAGTAGGGATTGTGTTCATCTGAAAAACATCTGCATCTGCAGGGATTTGAACCCTGGCCGCTTGTATGGTAGGCGAGTACTCTAGCCACCACATCAACCCGATCCCCAGGAATATTCAAATCTTAAAGAATATGTTGTTCATTTAACCCCTTAAAAGGTGTTCAACTTGGCCAATGTAGGCTTTTTGCGCATTTCTTAGAGTTCAGAATATGGTCATCACCCATGACTTGCCATATTTGATGGATGTATTTTATTGTTATTGCTTTGAAGTGCTGCTGCATTGAGCTCTTAAAGAACACCAGGAACAAAGAAATGTTCAAGGATAGGATTGGATATTTGAGGAACGAACTGACGGCTAAGGTCATTTGGATAGGTAAGGGAGGAAGGGTGGATACCAGGTTCCAGGAACCAGGTTCTTGGAACAATCCAGTCCTATGAATAAAGTGCTCCATAAAAGTGTAGATTTTTTTTTGGTGGATTAAAAAGAACTAAAAGTTAAAAATTGCTCATAAAAATTCTGCTCTGTATGAATATTTTATCAAAATTGAAAGTCAAATACTTTTTCCTTCATCTGTCTGGGAGAGGATATTCCGAAAATGCCATAATGCAGTAAAAAAAAAAAAAATTTGTTACTGCATTAAAAATTAAAGATGTGTTTTTAAAACATTTTGTGAGCGTTTTTATGCTGAATAAATTAAGCTAAAGGTAATTTTATGTAACTAACTTTCATTTAACTTTTTAGTTATTCATCAGAGTCCAATAATAATTGGTCTACATTTTTTTGGGCCAACTGTAGAGTCTGTTATTTTTGGAAATTTTGTCTACGAATTTCTTTCTCAAGTGGTGACGTTTGAATAGACTCCAATAAAATAAGGAGAGTTAACGATTGATTAGTCTCTGAGAGTTGATAGGAAGAAGAATTTGAGAATAATTGTTTGGAGCACCCTGGGAATAGGAAAAGGCATATAGACCTTTGTTGGTCTCCGTGAAAGTGATAACTTGTTTAGGTAAATTGCATGTGATAGTGCTAAATATTAAATACAATGGACAGAGTAGTTGTCAGTGGAGAGGGGTGCAGACTCCTAGAGGCCCTGTGTGAGTACCAAGGATGAGGATAGAAATCTTGTTGATTTTGTGTGCGAGCATCCCTTAGGGTGGCATTTATAATCATCTCTCAGCTAGCCCATCATCAACCACTACTAATGGTGACCCAGGGTGTCTCCTTGCATTGTGCGCCCAGGGATGGTTGGGGGTTGGAACTGGTAACTCAGGACTTGAAATAGTGGGAAATGAAAGTCATAGCTCTGACTTTTCTCAGGTAATACTCGTGATCACCTTAGAAACAGATTAATAAAAGGCTAGAAATTGTCTGAAAACTAATTGGATGGCCACTCTCCGCACGAATAGCTTTAACATTGTGGAGAAGAATATGGATTAAGCGGAAAGTGAAAAAATTGATGCCATTTCCTGCCACAAGGAAATTAAAGTTTGGGAAAAAATACATCGTGAAGTCAACAAGAACTGGGATGTCTCAGCGAGGGATGAGGTTCAGTTGAAAGGTAAGGGGAATGTACTATATTTGTCAGTTTTCTGAGTCTTGGCAGATATAAAATTTTATTAGAATGTTGAAAATCACAGTGTAAAGGAAAGAGGCATGATATTACATGTGGTTTTTTTCTATGATGTAATGTAATGATAGTCACTATGGTGTTTTTAATAATGTCTATGAAGTGCAATTTCTTTCAGAATACCATAGTTTCCTGTTGTTGGAATTTGGGCTACCAATTGTTGGAAACAAATTTCTTCAATAATTTCTCCATTTTTAATGACAGATACCTCTGGTGAAAGATGTGTGTACTTAGTACATAATATATTACCCACAAGATGGGCAAGTTAGGCAAATTATATCAGGAAAGATTTTATTCCTTGTAATAGCTTCTCCTGGTTAATTAGAAACAGATTTTGGTTGAGAGAGTAATGTATAGTCATTATGTCTAGTGTAACTGTTGAACCATTTGCATTTGTGAGGCTTGTGTATGTGAAATAGAATTTTTAATGCTATGACATAAATAATTTCTCTTTCATCCCACAGATGCTGGGAATGATATTTAAAAAAAATGGCAAGAAAGAAAAGGCAGAAGAAATGTGATACAGAATGGTAACTAGAGAGGAGGTTCCCATTGAAATATTACAGAAAACCCTCGTCTCTCCAGGTGGAGATGATTGCGCCACACCTGGCCAAGGAACAAAATCGAGGCTCGACAGTGGCTACCACTACTTAGCCATGGTTTCCAATCTCCATTCTGCCCATTCTGAACCTCCTTCATCTCTCTGATGACCAGTTTCTGCTTCCTCATATAGCTTGCCTCCTCCTTATTCTTTCCACCTTCCTAGATCCTTGACCCCACCTAATGACCAGGCCTCTTCTGTGCCCACTGTGGATCCTCATCCCTCATGCAGCCGCCACCCCTCAACACCTCCATCATCGTTCCCCCCTCCACTTGCAGGTCCTCCTTCCATGGTGCGAAAAGAGTGGGCCTTCAGAAATGTATTGGTAATCATGTAATTGTATGATTGGCATGATATGGATTTAATATGTAAATTACGCCTCCCATGTTGCATTTAGGTTCTGAAGTGGTGTCAATAGTGTGTGGAGAGCTGGATGAGAGGGTGTTCTGATGGTTGGTGTCCCGTTGGGAGCATTAGCAGCACCTTGAGCTGCACAACATAAAAATGCTAGTGGCTGATGTATTATAACCTTAGGATGGAAGCAGTGCGAAGAGGGAGCGAGCCAAAATTAAGTTGGCTCTTGAAAAATCTATGATGAAGCATCACTGTTGCTAATTGCATTTTGTTAAACATGTATTTTCTAAATATTTCTCCATCTTCTGCACATGGTTAATATATTAATAAATAATAACATAATATGCAGTCATTCATTTGGTTCATATTTGAACCCTCCACTATTCATTATAATGAGTCAAACATGAACAGCGTGTGAGAAACGAGAGAATCCATGTATTCCTGGTACTTTTGCTAAATCAGTGTCTTATTTCTCGATGTGTGTTTGTGAGTTCATGAAACTCGCAAATAATTATGCTGATTTAGTGGAATAATAAAATTGATTTTTGATAATGTGGCATGAATTAGGATCATTTTAGATAATTATGGGTCATTATTGGGAAATTCTATGAACAAGGATGAATTTGTTGTTATAACAATTTAATGCATTTATTTACTAGTTGAAACAGTCTTCATTTTAAAAAGTTACTTGTGTTTTTAAAATGGCATTGCATGAAATGATATCTGGCATTAGCATAATGCTCCTTAATGGGCATATGAGGAGGGCAATTAGGAAGAAGCACATCCCCATTCTCTATTTTCCTAGTTCCTCTATGCTTATGATGTTTTGCCTTGTGACGTATGAGTGGTGCAGAGATCGACCAGTGACATCTCTACTATGTACACTTATCACCTCCATACCACACGCTTTCTTTCGGTCCTCTATAAAATTTTAGCTCATGAGAATGCATTTCAATTACCTTAAATTCACTTCACCCATTCGACTGCACTTAAAAGCCACTTTCACTCAGTCTTCCACACCTTACACTGCTGATTCCTCTGACGGTATGAAGTCTTCATACACTTTTATAAGGTAGGGAACAACTTTCTGAAGCAATTAATGCTGTTTACACGATAATTTGCATCTAATAAGAAATTTCTCTGTATTGCCTGGCAGTACATATCTGAAAAACATGGGGACCACCAACTAGACAATCCAGAGGAGAAATGACATGACTCTCTTCACCTCTGAAACTTTCATTGTAGACCTATTACCTCTTATTAAGGTTATGTCTTTTGAAATGAATAATGTTACCAAGGAGAACTCTCCTGCAGCTGTAACTCCTACTTCTCTATCCCCTCTCTTCTGCCATTGTGTGCAATAAATTTTGAATATATCATTGTCATTTTCATTACCTATGGGAGTTAATCCCAAAAAAATTTTCCGTTGACAAGAAGTAAGTGGACATATACCTCTGCCTCTACCAGACCATGGGGTATTGTCAAAAAGATATTTGGATCCCTTTCCTTCAAGTTGCTTTCAAAAACAAGAGACCTCGGTGGCAACTTCACTGACCTATTGTAGCTCACCCTCAAGCAAAAGAAAACCTGGAAGTCTACCCCTTCCCTCAAAAATGATCCCTTTGAAGGTCTAATTCTTCCTTTGTCTATTGCGCAATTCTTTCTAGTCCCTCACCAACTGCTGGGAGGAAGGGTTCTTGTTCCATTTCAAATTTTTATTGCTGTCCTGTGTGGGGGGTATGATTCAGCCAAGTTTTCACATTGATGTTAATTTGAGACTTAGTCAAATGTCTATCCTAAAGTGATGAGAAGTTTTTGTTCAGGACTGTATGAAAAGGAAAAAATATCTCTGGAGAAACTACAAAGAGTATTTAGTAGGAGATGTCAGATTTTCCTGTGTTAGCTTTTTGGAAGAAGCTACAATGGTCGATGATTTCATATTTGTCACTCAAATAAAGTAGAAATGTGACAACTGCCTGAATATAGTCATCATCATCTTCATATGGGCCAAATGCAGAATTATCTCTAATATTGTTAGCAAAAGTAGTTATCTTACATAACTGAGGGATAATTTTATGGAAGACATAGTGAAACGCAGCTGCTAACATTGGAACAAGCGACTGACTTTATTTTGTAAAGTCTAAGTGCTACAGGAGGTGCTGCCACTGGCAGCAAATATTCGTATTATATGTCCCCACTTGGTGTGATCATCACAAAACAAAAATATACCTCTTTTTCCATTTTTAACCTTGTCACAAATATAAACTTTGCTCTAGTGCCATTTTTCTTGAGAGGTCATCTGTGCGTGAGCAGTTCATATTTGATTTTTGATTGTCCTCCCTCTAGGTGCCTTTACTTCAAGTCTCAAAGCTATGAGCAAGAAGAGTGCAGTTGGCATTGCACTGGAGGAGTGGATGCATGGGTTAGTGGTGGAGGATCATCTGGTGGTGCTCGAATTATATTCTTAGATTGTCAGCCGGCCCTGTCAGCTTCCTTGATGGATCGCATGGCCTTGCAGGATAAAAAGCTTGCTGCTGCAGATTTTTCATCAGCAGAGAATGCAATGGAAGCCCAGTCATTGCAGCTGGCATCATTTTTCCTCTCTGTCTGTCATTTAGTTATCATGGTACAGGACTGGGCTTTTGACCCAAACATCCTAAGGTAAAGAAAGTAATTAATTGTACATTACCTGTGGAACATTCCTTACTTAAGTACAGAATAAAATGTGATCCCCTCCAGGTGCTAACTGGTGCTATGCATGCAAAATGAATTATTTTATATCCACATGTGAGACGCAAAATATAAAATTTTATGTAGTCATTTATGTATCATGCGGTAGTTGAAAAAATTTGATTTAGTTCTTTCCCGGCATATTATGCTGATGAAGTCTTCTCGGGTTTTCCACCGGGTCAGGTCGTTATGGGCCGACGTTTTGATAGCTACCACCGCTATCGTCCTCAGGGCATGTCAGTGTTGAAAATGGTGGCTCCTTAACATCCAGGCATATAAGAAGGCACCATTTTCGACACTGACATGCCCTGAGGACGATGGTGGTGGTAGCTATCGAAACATTGGCCCACAACGACCTGACCCAGTGGAAACCCGAGAAGATTTCATCAGTTGAGAAAATTATCACCAATCTTCATGCATATGCGTAACATTATAGGAGTAATATTGTACTTCAAGAAATAAAGTGAGAACAGTTAACCCCCTCTTAATGGTATTAGTCCATTTTGTAGTATCATCTAAAAGTGAAATTGATCATACCCGTGTGAAGTGAGCCATCGATTGAATCACTGGGTATTTTTATTATGCTAACATGAACTCTGCATGTGAAATAATCATTTAAATGCTACATGTGTAATAAACTAGAGATTTCATTAGGTATGATGGTGATTGATGCAAGAATCATTGTGCTCTTATTATGAAATACATCAAATTATCTTGGATACAAATTTGCTCATAGTGATGCAGTCAAACACCCTCCTCCCCTCAATGAACTGCCAACTTTGAGTTCTCCTTTCTCTAATCTATGGACAACTTTGTGCATTCCTAATGTAGTGATTTAAACCATTAAAATCATATACTTTTAAACATTTACATGATATGTCCAGGCAGTGCATTGTAGAGCAAACTACACTTTTGGAAACAGCGAAGCTTTTGCTATGACGTGGGAAAGTTAAAATTTCCTGCTCATTGACACTAGCATGCTGGATCACCAAGTATTATTATTTGACTTGACTTTCAGTAACATCCTCTGTCAATTGATAGCAATCACATGACGTTCCTGAATGTCACTCAGTGTGGAAAAGGTTAAATTACACCCTTGTAAACATGTAGTTTGTTATAAAAGCTTTTCTGTGGAAGAAACGTAGTGAGCTATATATTTACATTTATATGCTTTTTTATGGCTATCTAAAATAAAGAAAGGCACTCCTATTCATAATTTTTGCCTATTATTACATTAATACTTGTTGACTTTTTCCTTTTGAGTTTTACCACTGGTGTCAAAAATGTATATAACAAATAGCCCGGGCATGAATGACCATGGGTAAAATTACTTTTACCTCGTTTATTTCTTATTGTGATTGTCTTCTTTTATATTATTTACATCGTCATTTTCAGTCTCACTTTTATATACCTTGGGGTTTTAGGAAGTTTTATGTCACTGTTTATATGTTTGTCTTCTAATTTTCATTGAATGATATTACTGCTTAAATCCTCCTCTAGGTTCCTATTATCAGCAGAAATGCTAAAGCCGTCTACACCAACAACAACGCCAGATGATGAAATTGTGGAATATTTTCCCCATGTTCTCTTCCTTCAAAATAGATGTCATGCTTCTGATTTCACTCCCAGTCGTCTAAAAATGATGCAGGTAATCAGAACAGATGTATTTGTAATTTTTTATGTAACCTTTGCTTGTTTAGAACCATGAATACAATTGATTCTCATTAAAGTTGGCCCATGTCATAGTAAACTCACATTGCTGCCTACTAGGTCAAAGCAATATTATTATGAAAAACTTATTCATACTAATGTTTCATGTATGTATATCAGTTTAAAACTCTCATGTGGACATGGATTTTTCAATACATGTACACTTTTCAGCCCTCCGTGCCTGTTGCTATTATTGACCCCAGTTTTATTTCTATTACCTATAATTTAGGGACTTTCTCCCTCAAGTAATATAGTTAGTAGAACTCCTATGCTGAACACCTGTGCCGTGAATACAATTAAAATTATGGTTATTGGTATCCAAATATTTAGCTACCAATCATTTCAATTTCTTTCTATTAGTAACGGCAAGATGACCTTGTGTATGAATGCATACATAGGTGTAACATGTATATTCTAATAATATATAACTGATGTAAGTGCATAGCTGCGGTAGACGATGTCTTGGCTGTTGTGTAGAAATCTTGGGGATAATGTTAATGTTACCATAGTGATATGAGCATGTGCAATATCTAAATCAATTACAGAAACATCCCTGCTATGAAAGATTAATTTGTACTGAAATTCCATTCATTTAGTAAAATTTACTGTATAGTGGACCAATGTATTATCGGAATCACTTAGGGTTATTATGAGAAAAAGCCTGAATTAGATAACAGACATTGCTTATTTGGGTACAAAATGTTGAGACAAACAGATATATGATACAAATAAATTGACTTGTTTTGATGAGGTGCTAGGAAAAAACATGTTGATTTCTCTGGGTCAATTGTGTGAAATCTCATTGTGCTTGATCCCTACATTTGTTGACAAACTTCCAGCATATCTTATTGATGTCTAGCCAGGCATAATGATTGAGTATTTCTGACTTGGTGAGTTAGGCCTTAACGAAGCAGTATAGTCGTGCAATCATATGCATTTGTTTTTCCTCAGCTCCTTGTCTATATATATAAAAAAGAATTGCTGTTTGTTGGTCTCGCTAAAACTCAAAAACTCGGATGGATTTGAATAATTATTTTTTTTTGTTTTGTTCGCTTTAATCCAGGGGTGGTTTAAAAAGAAAAACAATAGGGAAAATCCTAAAGAAAAGCTAAAAAAAAAACTTCAAAATTGGTAATTTAGTATGGAAATTCGTCTGACGTGCTATACAAAACTGTCATTTCTTCCATCGCCACATCGGATAACTTTTAATAGATGGCATTCATGGCAGACAAGTGTAGTGTTTATATACTCTTTGGGCTGACACAGTCTTTATATACAGTAGAACCTCAATCTATCGTTTTTCAAGGGGATGGGCAAAAAAAACGATGGATGTGGGAAAACGAACAATGCGGGAAAGGATTTCCCAGGAGCCAAAATGAGATGAAAATGCGAGAATTTTATGGTAACTTTTCATAGTAGAGGGGTATCTTAAAGGAATTTCTCTTAAAAGCGGGAGAATTTTTAAATTTAATGAAAATACTTAGAGCATCGCTAATTTTTCGTTTGACTACTAACTGTTTAAAATATTCTATTAGTATTACATATCCCAATGGTGTCTCGGATGATAAAAGTAAATAAACAAGGTCCATTATCATGTTATTGGATGATCCTCAAACCCGCGCATCGACCTATCCATGCATAAATATTTATTCGTTTCAAATATCCTTGAGGGTGAGAAGCACGCCTAAAATTTGTTGGGGAGGATGTAATCTTTTGTCAAGCTTTCCATGGTGCTCCGCTGAAGGAGGAGTGCCACCCGTTAAAGATGGAGCAAGCTTGACGCTACCAAGAGTACTTTTGTTTATCTGGAGCAATCGCGTAACCCACGAGGCATAGAGCTAGAGAGGTGTAGCAGGTTACCGCCATCTGGTTCAGAGAGGCAAAACTTAGCAGGCAATCGGGTTGAAATGAGGAATTCCGATATCGGCGGTCGGAGTTCGGCTTGGCATTACCAAATGAACTCGAATTTCAAAAACATTAATCATTTTGATGGGCCACGGTGCCTAAAAAAAACCATTTCTGGCAATGCAAGCCTACGTCAGACAACGGACGAGAAGGAACTTAGCCCACGCTCGCAGGACTTCCACTACGACAAACTAATGGTTGAAACATCTGCGTTACCTTCAGCCGTCTTAAAACACCTATTTTGAACAGTTTCAGCTATAGGATCAGAAATAAATACTTTAGGAAAATGAATAGACATAAATACCTACTTTAACTGGCTAAACACGGAAAAAATAGAAAAAGGAAAGAGCACAGAGCATGTAGGGTTTGGCCGCACTAACTAGAGGCCCACGAAGTGACCATGACGAAGGTCAGGGAGTGACTGAATGGTCGAGGTTACAAGCCACGTCCGCTGCCCTCTGGTTGGTTTCGCGAGAGTCACATGACGAGAAACCCGACCTCCCTCCCTTCCCTCAGCCAGTCCCCCGTTTAAGCCCATGTGGCGCACATCATTTGAAATAAAGCACTGGTTACATACAAGAATTGGGTGAGACAGGTAATTGGGGGACCCTGTTTTCCACCGGGAGGGACAGGGCAGGTGGAAGACCTTTGACCCTCCCGACCCTTTCCGCGGAAAGGGCCCCGCCCACCGAGGGGCACATTCGTGGAACGTCAGTTAATTTTGTTAAAGTTTTTAATTGGCATAAATCTACAGAACAATTATTATATGAAGTTTGTCCGTTATTTTCTGTTACATTTGATACCAAACACCAAGGAAATCCATTGATATTTACCTACATGGGTTATAACAGATCTCGATATGGTACCGAGAGTGAGTGTGTGATAACTACTGGTAATAGAGCATTGAGAGGATAATAGGAAGAAAGATTAGAAGCTCATGGCGAAGGAATGCAGCCGCTAAAGAGCGAGGTAGGGACTCGTTTGGGTAGGAAAGGAGGAATGCCAATTGTCCTATAGGAAGGAGTTTGGGCCATAAAGATAAGAAGGGACTCGGATGGCAAGGGCTACCCATCCGTCCTGCGCTGTGCATCACCTAACTCCCTCCCCCCCCTCCTTTCCCGCTGCGGTGCGCCGCAAAAATCCCAAAATCTTACTTCGGAGTAAATTTTTGGTTTCATCTTTTTCAAACAATGAATGCGGGAACTGCGGTGTGGGGACCGTGATTTGGGAACGATCGAAGCGGGAAAACGATACTTCGGGGAACAATGGATGTGGGAATTATTAACGTTATCAGCATGGAACCACGTTCGGGACCAAAGACAGCGAATGATAGAAGCGGGAAAACGATCACTGCGAGAACGATAGATCGAGGCTCTACTGTACTCTTTGGGTAGACCTATCGTCTGACGTGTTATATTGTCATTTCTTCATTTCTATGTATTTTAAAATAACACTTGGTGAATTTAGGTGCACTTTGCAATTATTTAGTTTGATCTGCCATTATATTTAACCACAAATTTTTTGCGTGACTCGAGGACTCACTTTACTTTTATTCTTTCCAATACCGAGGAGTAGACGAGCTAACATAGGTCGTCAAAGTCAATCAAATGTGCGATGAGCTACCTCATGTGCTAACCGCACTGATGACCAACGAGCGACAAATGATGATAATAGTCGTGTTGGTATGTCCGAATCGCGTTCGAGAGTGACTGAAAATGAACGAGAAGTGGTATGTTAGACAATATGGCTGCCCAGACCTATTCATAACATTTACCTGTAAACCTCAATGGATTGAAATGATGAAGGAACTGCTATCCAGCCTAACACCAGTTGATAAACATGGCATCACTGCCAGAGTTTTTAAACAAAAATTAAAATCTCTTATGAATTTCATAATAAAGCAATGTATGTATGGCCAAGTTCGTTGTTAGATTTTCTCCGTTGAATGGCAAAAGCGTGGTCTGCCACATGCGCACATTTCAGTTTGATTAGTTGACAAAATCAGGCCAGATGAAATTGATCCCATCATTTCAGCTGAAATCCCCAATGAAACAGTTGACCTAAAATTGCATGCAGTGGTGACTAAAAACGTTATACATGGACCTTGCGGAGTTCTCCACAACAATTCACCCTGTATGATTGATGGTAAGTGTTCGAAGCGATACCTGAGAGACTTGATTGCTGACACCATCACAGGCAATGACGGATACCCATTGTATCGTCGGCCATCAGTTACGGACAAAGGGCGATCAGTAGTTGTGAAGGTCTAAGGACAAGATGTTCATGTGGACAATCGTTGGATTGTGCCATACTCGCCAATATTGTCCAAAGCTTTTGAGGCTCACATCAATGTGGAATACTGTAACTCCGTCAAGTCAATCAAGTACATATGTAAACAAAGGCAGCAATATGGCCATTTTCACTGTAACAAATGCAAATGATGAAGTATCTCAGTATCAGATGGGTCGCTATGTAAGCAGAAATGAGGCAGTTTGGCGCATCTTTTCATTTGCGATCCAGGAAAGACATCCTACAGTAGTCCATTTGGCAGTTCATCTAGAAAATGGACAACGAGTGTATTTCAATCGAGAGAACATGGCGGACAGAGCGGCTCGGCCACTGTCGACAACATTAACAAGCTTCTTCTCAGTTTCTCAAACAGATGCTTTCGCTCACACTTTGCTGTATGTTGAAATGCCACGCTACTACACATGGAACACATCATCGAAATCATTTCAGCGACGGAAACGAGGAACACCAGTTGAAGGACATTCAAATGTATTTGCTTCAGACGCTCTGGGTTGCATCTACACTGTGCATCCAAATAATGACGAATGTTATTATCTTCAATTGTTGTCGGTGAATGTTTGTGGTCTGACGTAATTTCAACAACTGAGAACTGTTAATGGACATCTGTGTGCGACTTACCGTGAGGTGTGTCAACTATTACAGTTGCTCGATTGAGAACGATTTGCATTGGGATAATACGCTCAAGGATTCTGTCATATCTTCATCGCCGCATCGAATTTGCACATTGTTTGCGATTATCATATCCACATGTTTCACGTCGAATCCGAAAGATTTGTGGGTGAAATATAGGGACAACATGTCTGAGGATGTTTTGCATCATGTGCGCTGTCAAACTTTAAATCCCACTCTACAAGTGACTGTAGAAATTTACAATGAGACATTGATCATGATAGAAGGCGTGTTTATTGATGGCGAATAAAGTATTGCCGTATTTGGGCATGATATCACCCAATCGTCCAATGCACGATGGATTTAACCACAAGTTACTAAGAGAACAACAATACGATACCGAAGCATTAGCCGAAGCAGTTCGTACAAATGTTCCGCAATTGAATCAACAACAAAGGATTGCATACGATTCTTTGATAGAAGCTGTGAACAATGGAACTGGTGGAATTTACTTCCTCGGTGCTTCCTGACGGACTGGAAAAACGTTCCTAATTTCATTGCTTTTGGTGAGGATCAAATCGCAGAATGAAGTTGCCCTAGCATTGGCTTCATCTGGAATAGCAGCGACTTTGTTTTAAGGCGGACAAACTGCACATTCTGCCTTGAAATTGCCACAGAACATGCAAATCAGTGAAGCACCAGCTTGCAACATCGCTAAAAACAGCGCAATGGCGAAGATTCTACAGGTATGCAAATTGATCATTTGGGACGAATGTACGAGCCCACTAGGGGTCACTGGACGCGCTGGACAGAACGTTGAAAGATCTTCTTGACAATCAAAATATTTTTGGTGGAGCCATGATTCTGTTGTCCGGTGATTTTCGTCAGACTCTTCTAGTTATTCCCTGATCAACTGTAGCTGATGAACTAAACGTGTGCTTAAAATCATCAAATTTGTGGCGGCATGTGAAGACACTTCAATTGACGACTAACTCGTGAGTGTTTTTGCAACAAGATCAAAGTTCAGATGTGTTTTCGAAGCAATTGTTAGAAATTGGTAATGGGAAAGTCGCAGTTGACACCTTGACCGGATTCATCACATTACCCACAGATTTCTGTCACTTCACAGACTTGAAAGTAGAGCTTATTCCGCGTGTTTTTCCGGACGTAGCTCAACAATTCAAAAACCATAATTGGCTGAGTAAATGAGCAATATTGGCGGCAAAAAACTAAGATGTCGATGATCTCAACGCAACCATTCAAAATTTCTTCCGGGACTGTTGTTTTCCTTCAAATCAGTCGACACAGTTATCAAACAGGATGACGTAGTCAACTATCCCACAGAATTTTTGAATTCGCTGGAATTGCCTGGACTACCACCTCACAATTTGCTGTTAGAAGTAGGTTCAGTTATCATCATGTTGTGTAACATTAATCCACCTCGACTATGCAATTGAACGAGACTGGCTGTGAAAAAGCTTATGAATAACATCATCGAGGCAATGATCATCAAGGGAAAATACAAAGGAGAGGATGTTTTGATTCCCCATATACCGATAATTCGAACCGATTTGCCCATTCAATTTTAAGCGGCTACAATTTCCCGTGAGTCTGGCCTTTGCGATGACCATAAATAAATCACAAGGCCAGTCGTTGGAAGTTTGCGGAATTATCATGGAGTTTCTGTGTTTTGTGCATGGACAACTATATGTCGCATGTTTGTGCGTCGGAAAGCCATCATCTTTGTATATTTACGTGCCGCAAAACAAAACAAAAAACATAGTTTATCAGAAAGCTTTATAATGATTAACTGTATTTATCTTTCATGTAAATAAAAGACATTGAATTCATTTGAATTGTAAGCAAGTTTCATTTAATAACCAAACTAAATTCAAATCATATAAGATGTAGCCAGTATTATTGATCTCAATGAATTGAATTTGGAAGGTTGATCAGGATTGATTATAGCTAATCAAAAGTTACAAATCATAAAAAAAGTCAAATTGGTCAAGCCGTTTTTTAATTTTAGCGAAACTAACGAACAGCAATTCATTTATATATATATATATAGATAGATAAATTATAGGTGATACAAAGTTCACCGGGTCATCTAGTATTTTATAATTATGATTCCCTTTACATGAAATACTGCCTCTCTTGAGATGGACTTGGACTTGTAGATAATCCCCTACATGTATGCAAATCATTTCTTACTTCTGTTGTTAGTTTTTCCCAGTACATTAATTGCAACTATTAGCCGTAATTACATGCCAATTAGCTCCTCTGTTCCAGCTAGCTTTTATGTTATCTGGAGAATATAAGTACAGCTCATTGCCTCTCCTTTTCATTAAGAAGTAGTGCACAGTGATGAAGTGGAGAAGAACTTTCTGCAAATGAGTCACTCTTACTCCCAATGACTTGGGTCAACCATGTACTGCTTCCAAATATCCTACCTTTCCCTTAGCTCTGTCATCTGCTGCTTTTCCTAGCTTCTGTTTAAAAGCTGACTTAGATGACTGCTTGCTATTAGGGATAAACTGAATGATAATTGGAGTGGGGAAAGTCTCTGCTGACAGTTCATCCCTTGGAAAGGAATCCTTTGGAGGAATCACATAGAGTTGGGAATTTTCAGGGGTTGTTTACTTCAGGCAGCCCGGGCTTTTTCTCAGGTTTTACTATTACTGCAAATATGTAGACACCCTCCTTGCTCCATTTTATTGATTTTATTGATTGGGGTGGGATTGAAAAAAAATGAAGGGGTTGCATGTGAGGTTGGCTGCAGGCTTTGCTGGAATAGCTGTAGGTCACTTATTACAGGACTGCCCCAGCTGAAGGAATGGGCTAAAGAAGCTCACAACCATGCACTAGTGGATCAGTTGGAGTCTTTTATTTGGGACTCCACCTTCAGTTTTTTTTTCTCTCTTTGGACCCATGTCAGCACTCACTGTTTCAGAGTGGCATGGAATTCACTCAGTTTTAGATCCATGGTTAGATCCATGTACAATAGACCAGAGATGGAATCATGCTGCCTTATTTTGCATTGTTGTTTTCATTAACGAAAACGGGAGTGGCTCTAAATGGACAATGCTCACAGCTACTCTGCCTACCCCTCTGGCTATGCTTACGTAGGCTTACAATTTGAATTCCACTACAACTTAATCTGGTCTCTCATGTATGGATCAAACCATCTTGACTGTACTCTGTATCAAAAGTGCTTAACTTGCATTAAGTAAAATAATTGATGAATCCATGACACTTGATAGCATGGGAGTAATTTAAAATATAATGGGAGCAAAGTCAGCTAAATTGAGAGGATGAGTTTTGTTGTCAAAGTTCTGAAAACAGATCTCCATCAGGATTGTCATGACATTATACTTATTGCATATATACACTTGAATGGAAAATAATGCCTAAAAAAATTGGATTTTATATTGTTACATACCAGACAATTTTCACCCACTGCATGTTTTGTTCGGCAAGTCATTGTTTTCAAATGCTTCAATACCATGCACCTCGATAATTGTTATTGTCTTGCTTGGTATACTTTTTACTTTGTCTTATTCAGGATTTAGATGATTGAGTATTATTATTAAATTTGTAAGCAGCATAAAGTATTTTTATTTTCAGGATGTTTTAAGCTCCACGTATTTGCAGTCCCACTTGCAGATACACAGTGGATTAGGAATAGGAGCTGGCAGCATTCTGTCCTACTTATCTCCATCAAACTGCGGTGAACCCATCAATCTTTATTTGATGCCTGAGAAAGTGGATGCAGGTATGTGTGTTTCCTTGAGGAAATTTTACCTTTCAGTTGCTTGGATTATGGTGATGATTCAGTTTTTCCCCTGGGAAGTGAATTTAACTCTAAAGGAATAGTATTACATAGGTCTTTATCTTGGCTGTGCTCCGTTGCAGGAGACAAGGGTTGAATTACCTTCAACTACAGTTGATATTGTCCATGTAATTGTGGACAAAAAGAGCTACAGATGTTTAAATAATAAACCACAAGTTTCAACCCCAAGGAATACTAACCAGGTCATCAGTGACTACAATTATTGTGGACAAAAGTTACTCTGTGAACTCTTGGCATGAACCTTGAATTACAGAACAAAAAGCTGATATTAAGTCAAAGTTGTTAGTTTCAAATGCGCAGTTATCCTTTTAACTTTAAATAAAATAGGAAGCAATGGATGTGTCAACATGGTCAAATTTCCAGGAATTCTTTTACAATCAGAAAATAATACTTTATAGAGTTAAAACTTTTCCAGGTAATGCTCAATTGTCTGTCCTGTTATAGTGGCAGTTAATTGCATCCTTACTACCATTTTAATAACAATATCTTGCTTGGAATTGTATATTTCACTTGCTCCTTGCGGTACACATGCAAATTAGCCAGACCTCAGGACAAATCCCATGCCTTTCAGGAAGGAGTTTCCTGAGTGCTATTTTTACTCAAAAACCTTGTTCCCTTCCCCAGTTCATGGGAGAATCCACCAAAAAAAGTAAGCGGACTGGCATGTATAAAGTCAGCCAAAACTTGATGCCCATACCACAAATTTAAAGATGCTGGTTTAAAAAACAAGGAAACTCCTGTCATCACAACCCAGATCACAGCGTGAGGACCTGAAAGAAGTTGCAAACATTTCTATGGGCTTCCCTCTCCTCCTTTCAAATTCCTTTTTTTCGGACTAACTGCCTGCCTTTATTCCTCTGTCATTCCATGATGAAAATACCAGGGTAGCTCGAAGCTAAAAGTAAATAGAAATGTACTGGCAATCCATATCCGCCCTTCATACACACCTATATCTCTGTTTCCACTGGAAATAATGAACAACTTGTGGAGGGACACCAACCCAAGAAATTTAACGTTGGTGCCAAGTCTAGCGTCACTTGGACAGATTTTTTTTCTGGCAAAAATGTTTATAATTTCAAGATGGTTTGTGTACTTTTTACAGTTTGATATTTAATCATTCAAATTCAAGAGTATCGTACCTGAAGTCGGGATTAAGGCCAAATTATATTTGGCACACTTGAAATTATATTATTGAAATTATGGTCGGTATCTTCGGTAATAAGTCAAGATAAAGTCTAAAATACGTAATTTTAATTTGTAATCAAAATAATTAGTGACAAAAACAAAGAATTTAAGCCAGAAATATTGAAACAAGTACCAAATAACCCTGCTTTAATTCTAAAATTATATTAAAATATAGTCACTGTTATGACTAGGGAACAATCTCGCTTGCACTACTGTAATATTCCATAGGTGGCCCAAAGTGTGCAAAGCATTGGTCACGGAGAAGTTTATGTATGTGCCAGTGTTCAAAATTCTGTGAAAATTCAAGTTTAGATAATTTGTTGGGAGAGGGGCCTATGATTTCTTGCTTTTATTTATATTGTCAATTGCTGATAGATATTTGCCAATTATTTAATATTGCCTAATGCCTAATTATCTAAGTGGTCAATTTTTTAGATACAATGCCAAATGAGATATGTACTTAAACGGCTCCTAACCTACTTTTCAGTGCTAGAAATGATCACCATCTATATTCTAATCTTTAGTGATGGAAGCATGAAAATTCATGGTTTGTGTAATTATGTATAATGTTTTACTGTATCCTTAAATGATGATTGGTACATTTTCTTTACAGTGGAAGAAGAATATCCAAGTTTTGCTGATCTTTTGCAGCACTTGCGCAATCAGATATATTCTTTGCCCCGAAGTCCCTTGACAACTACACCTCTTTCTGAAAAAAACTGGTAAGCACTGTTATTTAAGTTTTATTACTGCTCTTCTGGAATGAGGTGGCATGATAGTTTAAAGATAGGCAAGACGATTGGAGGGAAGATAAAGCGTCCATTGTGTTTTTAAATTCAATGCTTATATAAAACATCAGTGAATTGGAGAGCCCCTGGGTTGAAAGTGGATGATACCTCTTTACAGCCTCTCCTGAAATCCTTGGTGTGGTCATTTCTAGATGAAATTATGCATTCTTAGTGCTTGGTAATATTAGGGTGGTGAAGGAAAAATAACTGGCCCATCCTTTCTGGAATGGGTGAAATCCATTGGCCTTGGGCTTTGGCATCCCTCGCTGTCTGCGTTAACCTTCACATTTGATCAGTGCCAGCAGTTCATCATTTGGACGGCATCCTTCTCTTCTAATATAAAA
Source organism: Ceriagrion tenellum (assembly GCA_963169105.1). Taxonomy (NCBI): domain Eukaryota; kingdom Metazoa; phylum Arthropoda; class Insecta; order Odonata; family Coenagrionidae; genus Ceriagrion; species Ceriagrion tenellum. The sequence goes on from OY720633.1 coordinate 5,800,042, forward strand.
TAATACTACAATCTTCTCCAATGTAGTGAGCAAGTAATGGTGGGCCAAAATTTTATATTGAAAAAAACTTCCGGTCTAGAAGAGTAATTATTTTCCTTTGATGTAAACGTAACAAATATGAAATTTGGAGTCAATCAACTTCCATTCACCCATGCTGCTAGGGTGCCAAAGTTGCAATCTTGATGGATGAGAAATCCCTCTACTATTAATATCCCTCTACTATTAATATCCCTCTACTATTAATATCCCTCTACTATTAATTGTTTAGTTAAATATATTGTGGAATGCCTTTGTCATTTTCTAACTATATGTTATGAAATTTTTTCATTCCATGCCCCTGATGCGTAGGCAACACGAAGTAGACGTTGTTCTGTATTTGTTACCAGTTATTCCCTAACTAATGATTATTCTTCGAGTTTTCCATCTTGTGTTTATTAAGGTCTTACATTTTACTCTTTTGCCGCAAATGTAATTGTAAATTGTGTAAGGCTGTAATTAATAATTATACTTTAATAGTCAGTGCCATGCACAGACACTCAAAAAAATCTGGAGTAAGGTATTTACTTGAAAGCTTGAGCAAAATATAAGCAGCAAGATATTGCTTGAAAATAGTAAAAAAACTAGAAATGATCAAAAATAATTTTATTTAAACATAATTAGCCAAGGTCTTTTAATAATAAGACATCGAATATCAATAAAGTCATTGAATCCATCCACATTAAAATTAATTTCTTAGCAACATCTGACAGTGTCTGATTCTTAAATTACTTCCAATTTTTTATTGAGGAATATTGGCATTCTCACTCATTCTGGATGTAACCGGCTGCATTTTTGGTCGCACACTAACCCAGATGCACAAAACAGTCTCTCGGATGATACAGTAGCGGCGGGGATACAAAGAAATTCACTGCTTATCTTCTTTGAGGTTGGGTACATAGTATTACTTCTCCAGTACTTCTGAGGCTTAATTGCAGGAGAAAGTAGTTCTTCCCTCTAGTATGAGTTTAACTCGTGCTCCTCATCCCAACATTCCACCACTCCAGCTGTCTTTTCATTATTTTTGAATAGTGAGCCCACATGGTATGCTTCATGGAAGGATTATTCCTAGCCTCATTCCTTTCTCCTTAAACAAAAATTAAAGAAAAATGTGCATAATTAAAATGTACAAATAACATGGAAAATTGAATAACAACTTAACAAAAAGCCTTATAATAAAAAAACTGATGCATATGGTTCAATATTAAAAAGTAAAGGGAATAAGTAGATAACATCTGGTTGATCATTAGTATTTACATGAAAACTCATTATTACTGGAATAAACACCCACCTGTCTTCATCTTTTGAGGCAATTTGTCTCATTCTCTCTAGAAGTTTTGACTTCGTCTTGGTTAAATTATCAGCACTTTTAAAACAGCTACCATTTAGCCTGGGATTGAGAAGGGTTGATGTGGTGTAATTTTATTAGTTTCTAAGTCGCTGAACCTCAGCTTCAAGGAAGACAAAAGTTTGTTCTTCATCCCCAATAACCAGGTGCACTCTCAATTTGCTATTTCCGTAATAGTACTATTTACAATGGGAATAATTTCGGAGGCTGTCACATGCTCACTGCTGACCATATTCGAGGCATGATAAAATTCCTTCATTAGTGATGCCACATCTCTCATTAAATCCCACTGCATGGTTGATAATTCAGCAGGAAGTTTCGTTTCAGCTGCAGCTAAACTGGTGGAATTCCATTGCTCCAATAGCCTGTTGAACATTAAGTACAAAGAATCCCACCGATTTGGTTCATCTAGTATCAGTTTATGTACTGGACTTAGATGTTGATTCTGGCATTTTTTTTTACCGCACACTTTGCTGGGCACGAATGCTTAAAATGTCCCACAATTCGTCGAGCTAGCCATAACAAACTTTGGACTACATTTTGATTTATTAATCCATCTTGTACAGTAAGCTGGAAGGTGTGAGCCAAACATGGGATTTCATGATATGGAGATGATCTGACAGTAGATAGGATGTTTCTCCCATTGTCATGAACAACCTAAGAAACTTTGCCTGCTATATCCTACTCTTCCAGGCCCTGGACCAAGAACTTCCTCATATGTTCTCCACCATGATACACTTTTGGGAACGGAACAACATCAAGGCGAAGATATTTTAGTTCCTGAGATTTACTTGCAAAATGTGCGGTTAGGCTTATGTAACTGTCATTAGCAGTTGAAGTCTGCACGTCAGTAGTTATTGATATGTGGTCAGTGTAGTGCAGGAAGCTCTTGACCTCACTTCTTGCCTTCTGGTAGAGGGGGTAGGAATCACCATGGAGGAAAAATGTTTTCTTGATGGAATTGTAAACTGGGGCTCCAAATAAGAAATGAGTGCACGGAAACCTTTATCCTCAACCACACTCAACGGCTGATTGTCCCCACACATCATTTGCCCAACTAATTTTGAAATCTGCTTCGCTCTTTGATTTCCAGGTTTAAACATCTGGTATCGATGGAATGCTTCCTTAAGGGTTTTCTGTTTTGAATCACTCTTGAATTTTTTTGGTTCCTTAAAAAGCAACTTTCATGTGCTGGGGAACTAGAATTAGAGGCACTCAAAGTAGATGAGCAGGCACCTTCACTGTCCTCATTTTCAAATTCATCCATTAGTAACAGCTGACCACACTCCCTTCCTTGCTGTAGAGACCTTATTGCAGAATGCTGCTTTAAATGCCTCTTCAATGCTGATGTGGTCATGCTTTTCCAATCTCTCGAAATTTGTGATCCACAATGCCTACATTTCACCAATTTCCTGTTATTTTCACACAGATAGTGAAATGCTCCTAAACCTCCGACATTTTTGTTGTCTAAGCCAATCGCTACAAAATTATTCTAATGTGTCCACCTCGTAAGCCCGCAAAATCTCTTTCCAGCAACGTGTTCACTGTTCTACCATGTGCATTTACAGTTACTCCGCAATCTACTTCAATCTACTTCCGCTTTGCCACTATCCATGATTCCGTTCTAATTACGGTCTTCAACTGTTACAAATTGGCAGCCTTCAGTTTTGCTGCTTGCAGTTAATAATACCAAATTTTAATTATTTAATGACTATAAGAGTTGTATTATTTCTTAATTAGAGTGAACTATTTCAAATTGCATTCCACCCTTTCATTTAATTGAGGAAAAAAAGATTGATAGTATCAATATACGTGTCATTCAAATTATAACTGCAACAAAGATAGTGGTGATATTTAGAACTCTGAATGTTTTTTTCAAATCTCATCGAAATCGACATTCGAATCCTCGAATCTCGGAAATTCGATGGATTAAGGGGGGGAGGGGTTTGCAGATTTGATGACTGACCCCTAGTTATTTTAAATCTTAAAAATACTTATGTATCACAAACTGAAGAAAAAACTTTTCAGATTTTGCCACTGATGTACATGTGGCAGTTATAAAACCTGATTTCAGTGTGATCTTCAAATGTGTGATGGTAACCTTGAGATTATATTTGTGTTAGCTCACAAATTTATGTACATATTTTACCTTGTATGAAACATTGGCAGTAACAAAAATATGTGGCCAAATTTATGAAATCAGTATCTCTCACACGGATTATAATTAACTCTTAAGTAATGAAAAACTATTTATCTTGGAGAGAATGAGTTGTTGTCAAATAACATTACAATTTTAGTCAAATGATTACAAATGATTTGAAACTCTAGTGTGCAGTGCCTAAAGCCAAATAATCAGGCCGTTACTCATAGTACCTGTTTTAACTGATAAATAGCTGCAACCCTTCTTTTTTTTTAAAATCCCAAGGTTCTTGTGAAATTGAGTGGAATTTTTGCATAATGCGTAAATAAATGAGCAATTTTCCACAAAGATAAAATTTGACCCAGGATTCACTGTTAATACATAATCATCAGGTAACAAATGATGCCTATTGCACATAATTTATAGTCATAGGAGGAGAGGGGGGGAAAGGGAGGGGGGCGTTGGAGGAGAAGTGAGTGAAAAACCACTCACTTTTCCTCTAACCTCTCTCCCCTCTTTCATTCCCCCCTCTCCTCCTATGACTATAAATTGCATACAATAAGCATCATTTGTCACGTAATGATGATGCATAAACTTTGAATCCTGGGTCAAAGTAAATTTTATTTTTGTGGAAAATTGCTTATTTTATTTCTGCATTAACCTTTTTCATCTGTATTTCATTGGACTATATGCAAAAAACTATCAGTCTTATGAACAAAAAATAAGATGGAGAAACACCGTTAATGAAGACAGTGGGTTTTATTTATTCAGCCCTATGCTGGACTTAAAATTAGCTGAGGCTGACAGCAACCTGGCCCGTTAAAAGAGATCAGATATACATATTCCAAAGGGAGAATCTTATGAAACTACAGAAATGATGTATTTACATTTATGTAAACGCTTGCACCAAGTTAAATGATGGACTAGCTGAGTTATGAGTCAATGGTGATGATTTGGCAAATACCAAATTGGAGAGAGGAATAATGATAATGTGAGGATTGAGGTGAAAATGACTACTACCAGTGCTATTGTTCACTGTGCCCTCCCCCCCAACCATCTGTTTATGCCCATTTTTGACCAATCAAGTTAGTTTTTTCCATATGCTGTGCAATCTCCTTTTGCTTAAATCAACACCATGTATTACTCTGTCCGTAAACAATAATTATCAGAATATTAAATCAACAAAAAACATAAATGTACCAACTGCCATCTTGGTCACCTACTGTTATTGATATGGTTGACTTAATATTTTAGTTGACATACTTTGAGATATGTTACGGCCTTGAAATATTGATGATAACAGAGTGTAGTGTATCTTTTAACTGGGAAATGAATCCTTGAGTCTTGATATAGGGTGTGATTTTAAGACCTGTGATATTGTCATGTGATCTTTTCATCATGACTAGCTGCTGTGATAGAGTCAGAAAAACCATATATTGAGGAAAACAATGTTCCTTTTTTCTTTGGTCCGTGACAATGGATTTATTTCTTCCTTACTTCTGTAGCTGAATGCTTCTTATGATCCTGATACCTCTTCTGATTATTTTGGGCAGAGTGGTCAGTCTTGGAGTAGTTTGCTTCCTTCCCAAATCACACCCGTATCATAACCATAGATTTTTGGTGCTGTGACTGGATTGGAATTGTCACAGTTAGAGCTGCAAAATAAAATTCACTGCCACATCCCATGCCTACTCAAGTTCTTTATTCTCTCATGAGGCTTGAAGGTGATGGTTATGTTAGGGTCTTTGTTTATGCACTCTGACTTAGCAGTGGTTAGCTTTGCAATTTCATTCTGTAGGTAAAGGAACCTTATTAAAACTTAAAAAATAAAAAAAAATAAAAAAAAATAAAAAAAAAAGTTTTCTCTCTGTTGATCATGTAGGAACCTTATTTGTACAAAATTTCTCATCCATTAAATCTTATCAAATACACAGTGTCAGAAACTTTGGTATTAATGAGGTTGCAAATTTATTATTATCATGAAGATATGGGTTTCCATTTACAACAGTATTTTTACGTTGTCAGCTTAAATGAGGAAAAAAGTTAACATCACAAATATTTACATCTTTTCTTCCAGGTTCCTTTATGCCTCCAAGACATGGGATACAGTGAAGAAGAGTACATTTTTCTTGGAATACAGCCGCCTCCTTCCTTGATACGTACCTCCAAGGGAGTACGGGGACTATTATTAAGACATGAATGTATCAAATTCTGGAGAAATGAAAATCCACTCCTGTGAAGCGGTGATATTCTTAACGCATATTGCACAACTAAGCAAGGCATGAAATAACAGAGAAGTATTGTCATATCACTATCTCAAAGTACAAACAGAATGTCTCTCAACTCTTTATCATTTGGGTTATAATTTACAATTGATGAATTCATTTTGTAGAATAGTTTTCATAAAGGATATAGTGGCACACTTAATGGCTGTTTTGCCATTCATTGTTACCTTTGAGCGTAGCTGGAATTTTTCTCACACTATTGATAAACAGTGGATAACAGGGGCCTTGTGCGGTTGGGGATGGGTTTAAAGGCATGCTGGTAGACAGAGGCTAATCTCCAGTGGTCAGGATACTCCCGACCACCTCTCTTGTGGTTCCCTGGCCACAGGGAGAATGGTGGTGCCAATGTGCTAATGGAGTAACTGCGTCTGGCATATGGTGCCCTGGGTTTGGGCACTTTAATCTTTGCCACTTCACCTTGGCTGTTTGATGATGTACTCCCACTGCCACCAGCTGGATGTGCTGTCATGGGCCGATTGTTGCTGGGCTTGCCAGCTTTAAAAGCCATTTTGTAGCCTGTGGACTCTGAGTTTTTTGGGGAGTTATTGGCCTTTGAACTTTCATGGCAAGCAGTACACGCTTTGTGAAAGGCGGCACCAGCATTAGATCCTATCTGTGGATTCCTGGTGAGGTTAGGAGAGCTGTGTGAGCGCCTCTTCCTGGGGTGGCTCACTTTGGGTGGCTGGTTGGGATTGTTAGACATGCAGTTCCTTATCTCGTTGCCTAGGAATTGATTAGGGGATTGGAACACTGGGTTTGGACTGTCATTTTCTTTCTCCTCCCATGCCTTCCGTGGAGGTGGACGATGGTGCAAGTCCCATGAACTGAGGGATCCCCTGTTCTTGTTTGGAGGGAACCTATTACTTTGAGGTGTGTTAGGTTTGGAGGTCATTGGAGTCCTAGGATTGAGAGGTGTTGATGGTTTCGAGCTCTGCTGGGATGGTGGTTTGGAATTGTGGACAGGGGGTGGTTTTGAGAAGGTGGGAGGGGTGGATGGTTTGGGTTGAGGAGGGGAGTTGGGTTTGGATGAGCATGGGGCATTCTCAATGCCATTATCCCTTTGTGGGGGGAGCGAGCCTTGGGATGCCGCTACTGAAGGAGTCCCACATCCTCCAGGCATGCCACAGTTGCCTTCTGGAGGAGAAGGAGGTGGGACAACATTGAAAACAGATGGCGCTGACCCCAAGATTTGATGGTGTCCCTCGCCTTTTATTGGGGCATAAATGTCCCATCCAATTGCTAGATCCATATCTGTAATCTTTGGCTTGTATGCCTTGCTAGCCTTCTCCTCGTCCTTGCCCCCAAGGGGAGCAAGGGATGTCAAGGGATTTTCAGCTGGTGGCTTAACTGTCCTAAAGATGCTGGACTTGGTGCAGTGAGTTGGACCAGGGTGCTTATGACGTATGCTGACTGCTGTGGCTCGTGGTGGTACTGGCAATGCTGCTCCAGGGTGCTTAGCTCGCTGTGACTCCATGAACTGATAACTGGGATCCTCCACCTGGAAGAATTGCAGTTTGATAAAATGGATATTTATGAATACATGTGTGTTTGTGAGCTAAAACTATTAATGCATTTGCTCATTTGAGTGAATTTTCTTGTCTATCATGAGGCACACTTTGGACACTGTTGCATAATAGGTTTAAATATTATTTTAATGAAAAAGATAAATTTCTGAAGTTATCATTCAATCTTATTTTTGGAATAGATTTGATTGTGGTTGAAGTGCCTTATCATCTTAGAAGATAAATATTCATCGGTAGTTTGTTTTGCATTTTGTGTTCCGGGTCTTTGGTTAGATGTTCATCATATTTAGATAGAATAAATTCAGAAACATCTGGCATGAGCAAAGTAGCCAAGTTTTGACCTAGTATGACTGTAGTTGTCTCAATATATTCTCTTCTTCATAGTCGTGACTTATCTGAGAGTTACTGGTGACTTGATGCTCACTGTTGAATTTTTTTCTTTGGTTACATAGGGCTTGAATTACAAACTAACCAATTGGCTTTTTGCAAAACCAGTTATATCCATATTTTTATGGTTTAATTCTCCAATTGGCTCCATAAGACATTGTTTTGAGTCCAGCTATAAAATTTTTGGACAGTTTTCTTTAGGAAAAACAGAAATTCTTTTAGAATGAGTTATAAGTTATATGAACGAGCTGTTCATATAACTTATAGCATTATAAATATATTTTATTTGTGATGAAATTTTACACTTTATAAGCACATACATTGGTAATGTTATATTCAAGTTATAATTTTTAAAGGTTTTGTTGAATTTCACCCTGTATGTCCAGTACTTCCTGATGTCGTAGAATTTTGAAATGTTATCCATAAACTCTTTTCTGATGATGATTCAATAATTACTATAAGTAATTGCTATAAATCATTAATTATTTGTTCACTAAAAGGTTTTCTTGAGAATGAGCTGTTTGTCTTAGTCAAATCTGGTAACCAAAATTTAACGAACTTTCCGATGACATAGAGCTCTGAAACTTTGTCCGTAGACCCACTTCTGGTGGAAATACATTAATTGATTAATCCCAACACTAATTTATTAACTATGCATTTATACTTGAGAGATGATCTGTAAAGTACGGCTCCCTTATTCTCCACGAAGGAGTTGTTCTCCTCAATTGTTGCTCTCATTCACTGCCTGAGTTGTTAAAAGATCCACCCAATAAGAGGAGTAGCATTACTAACATTCCCAAAAACAAATAAACAACATACAAGCATTGGAGTTGGATTCATTACAAAAATCACATACTAAGCAATTTCTAAAGTTAAAATATCATTGCAAGTAATGGAAAACTGAAAAGTGAAAAATAATGTTTTTCAGCTAACATCCGGTTCTGCGTGTATCTACAAATAATACATTTAGGCACTCTATTTAAACCCCACTAATCTGCTTATGAAATGGAAAATAGATGTCAGAAAGAATGAAGATTTGAAATTAATAATCTGTATAGCGATAAGTGGTGAGATGTAAAAAATATATTCATTGTAATTATTAACATGGTGTTGCAAAACCAATTTAGTAACACCATATATTTAACGTATTTCTTATATTACATTAAATCATTTTGTAAGTTTTTTGATAAACTTATAAAGGATGCCTGTAAGAAATGTCTACTGTGACTAGTCAATTAGACTTTTGCCTTTGTATTAAAATGATTATACACATTGAAAATTAAATAATGTTTAAATGCAGCACCCAAATATTTTATTTGTAGTTGCATGCAGAACTGGGTTTTTTCAGAAAAGTATTTTTTACAGAGCATTTTATTAAACAAAACCTTTTTCTCTGAAAAGTGTGATTTTACATAATTATTTTGATGACCCTGAGAAAAGTTCTTATTATTTTTCTAAAGTAACTTATGTCTGCCCAGGATTAAGACACAATAGAAAACGTGGAATTTTTTGAAGGTATCAATTATGGTTATCAGACACCACAACTAATGCAAATGTACCGTGTGATACCAATTTTATGAAGAAAAATATTGATACAGGATTTTGTCTATGCTGGACTGTGATGGGATAGGGGTGAATTATGCTCTGAACAGAATTGAAGGCTGATACTTCCTGTGCATGACGACAGCAAGAATCAAATTGAATTGCCATGTCTGAATTAGTTGACTGTAAAAATTGAGAACTCATGGACTTATTTTGCTATGTCAATAGTTAGGCGCAGAAAATTAACACTTTGCAATCAACCTCTGATGTAAAAGTTATGAAACTCTGTAAACTATTTTTAAAACAAGTTAAAAAGTTGAGTGACAGATGCTTCCTGGGCAACAGCCAGGTACAATGGATACACCGTTCCCAGGTCAGTCTCCGAAGTGAAGCACCATTGGCTTGGCTCAAATTTGGAGGGGTTATCCTCTGATTCTTCTGAGTATTGTTGTCCCTGTCTGAACCTGGTTGACAATATGTTCAGAACGACCCTTGCCATCGAAGCATGGTTAATAAAAAGTACTTCTACATGTGGAGGCTTCCTGTCCAAAGGCATAAAATGTCATCCTTCAAATAAAACTGATACTTTACACAGTATGGAAGGTGATCTGAAGTGAAAATAATTAGTTTCCAGATTGCACTTAAAAATGTCTGCTGCAAGTTGAGTTGTTGGCAAACCTATTCCTAGGCCATGACTTTGTCGATAAATCAAAACATTATAAAGAAAGTAGTTTGAACTATTTTCTATTAATCATAGGTTATCTTTTCAGCTTGACAATTCGTCATGAGGAGGAAGTATCCTTTATCTTTAATTAGAAGTTTTAATCTATCTAAGACTCAATGCTGATATGCAAATAATGGCTTGATTGTGTGTCTAATGAATATTTGTCATCTTTACTACTTCTTTTGAATGCTCTTTTTGCTCCGGTATATTTGCAATGAAGTGGATATTCTTAGAAAGCCAAGTAACTAAGTTAATTGATGGTTATTCATGTTTGTTAATCCATTGGAGATTGATATTGAAACGACTAATTAACCCACTTTGATATGCTATTCTTATAGTTTTTATTAGTGATGTGCCCAACCAAAAACACACAGATACTAAATCTCAAATCTGAATCCTGCTTTCTCCACTTTATGAACACCAGTTCCTTTTCATTATAAACACCTGTATCAAAAAAAACAAATCCTAACCCATTTTACATTTTCTTGTAAATCTATGAGCTAAAAGATAGCTCTACTTTTCCCTCAATAATGAATCTAATAATATAGCTTTTTAGAAGAGAGAAAAATGAGCAACAATTTGTTTCGCAATGGCATTTATTATGTCTAATAAAGAGATTGTTTAAGAAAACTGAGTGAATGCAAGGAACTTAGTAATTTTTGTATATAAAATGGAGCATTCATTCTCAGTTGGAAGACTAAAAGATACTGATGCTATGGCAGCCCTAAGGTGTTTTCCTAGATGGCATTTCAAAACCTTTTTGTGCTTATTTTTTGTTCTAATTGTATGCATGTATTTCTTCGTGAGCTGTACCAATAGTTAATTTTTCATGTACCTGTGTTGAGTTGAAAGCTTTACTGACGCCATTGTGAGACATAAGTATTACTGCATGAGATAAAAATAGCAAAATTTAAAATGGTATTTTTCTATAAATAGTGATCCATAATTCCACTATTGGGCGATTCCATGCAAATGGCCATACATGAGTACTCATTCCCTTACTGGATTCAATTACCATGATTATTTGTACAAAGGAAGATAAATATATTTGCACTTAATATTTAGTATTGTAAATGATTGGGTGATTTGAGTATTTCTTAATGTAGTGCAAAATAGCATGATGCAGTTTATGAATGTGTTCTGCAATATATGTCAATCTAAAAGCTGAATTTTTAATGTGATCAAGAGACAACAACATCACTTTTAATATATAAATGTCTACTCCCATCTCTTTGAGCAGTTTGATTTTGCCCTTTTTATGTAACCTTGTTAAGAGCCGAGTAACCCTTAATTAATATTTAAAAAGGACTAGGCTTAATTTTACTGAATATGTATGACATAGGACTCTACTTATGTTCATATGTTTGCAGTGTAAAACCATGGCATGTCAGAGTAACAATAAGGTTTGATGAAAATTTCACAATTTCTGTGGCATTAAAAGACAATGTTTGATGAGGTGTAATGGGTTGGGTGGATGTTTCTTGTTGCTTAACACTTTCAGGACCAAGCCCGAACATAGGTCGGGCTACGTGAAATGCCTTCCGGCCCGAGCCCAAGTCTAGCTCGGGCTACCGTACTTCAGCTCCTGTTTTTCCATGAACGAGTATAAGTCGGGTTTGGCCCTATATAATGGCTTTGCCCTCTTTTAGTTCCACATTAGACCACATTCAGCAGGTCATGATTGCATAGTGCTGTCACAGACGACGGATTTGTGAACTTCATGATTCAGAGCGACAAAAAATGATGAGAGTGATCAAGAGGATCAAGGACTACAGTAGAATGACAAATGAAGTTGTTAGGCCGAGCTTCACTAGTTTATGTGCATCTAAATTCATCTAGTAATTATTTGTATTCTACTTTCTGCATTACTTGGAATTCGAATGGAAGACTTGGATGAAAATGAGATCCTTGATGCACTTGATGAAGTGTATGATAATTCTGGATCGGAAGGTGAAGTTGAAGAATCTACTTGCGATGAAAATTTAGACGAAGGTAATATACTCCTTGTTTTCATATCATTAGTTGAATATATATTACCAATATCCTAATGATTATTATAAAATTCATAATGAAGTATACTGATAGCTTATTGTCTGGATAAATTTATTGCATAAAGGAAATGATGAAGATAGTGATTCCGAGAGTGACGGTGGTATTGAGGCAAATTCGGACGTCATTGATCACCAAATGCCTGATTCTGCTATGCCATCAACCATAACTGCAGATATTCGACAACCCAGTAAAAGAAAGAGGCAAAATAACCAACTTTTGTCGGATATTGAACTTGGATGGAAATTTCAAGACACTCCACCTCAGCTTCCAGTTTTTCAAGAGCAGCCTGGAGTGATTGCAAATCTGGATGAATTTTCAACTCCCTATGAATGTTTTTCTGCATTCTTCCCTAAGTCAATGATGAGGCGTATTAGGAAGGAAACTAACAGGTATGCTGCTTCCATTGTAGAAAAACTTAGGCGTAAAAACGCATTGAAGAATAATTGCACATTTCAAACTGGAAACCCGTGAAGATTCATGAACTCTACTCCTTCTTTTCAATTCTACTTCACATGTGTTTAGTCAAAAAAAGATCACTGAAAAGTTATTGGGCCAAGAAACATTTTGTTAGTACTGCATTTCCAGCATCACTACTAAGTAGAAACAGATTTTTTGCAATTCTGTCAAACCTACATTTGAACGATAATTCCACCAATGTGCCACGTGGTCACCCTAATCATGACTCTTTACATAAAATTAGACCATTTTTTGATCATTTGACTAGTACATTTTCTTCTGCGTATGTTCCTAACAAAAACTTGACTGTGGATGAAGGAGTGTGTGGTTTCAGAGGGAGGATTTTAGAGTGTTTATGAAAAACAAACCACAAAAATATGGGATGAAATTATTTATTGTTTGTGATGCATCAACGGGTTATGTGCTAAACATGGAAGTGTATTGTGGCAAAGGAAATGTTGGCAATTCCATAAAGCCACTTTTACAAAGACTTTTGGCAAGGTATTTGGGAAAGGGTTATGTCATTTTCATGGACCGATACTACAGTTCTCCAACAGTGTTTGACTTTTTGTGGAACCAAAATACTTTGGCAGTTGGCACCTGCATGAAAAACCATAAGGAATTGCCCAGAGTAAATGTTGTGAATAAAAAAATAAAAAAAGGAGATATTGTATTTATGAGGAGGAAGCATTTGTTATGTCTCAAGTGGAGAGACACTATGGATGTTTTGATGTTATCGACTCAACATAAAATGACCACATCACAGGTTATAGTGAAGAGTAAAGACGGTAGAGTAGCCAAAAAAAACCTGATGCAATATTGGACTATACAGTAGAACCTCGATCTATCGTTCTTGCATTGATCGTTTTCCCGCTTCTGTCGTTCGTCGTCTTTGGTCCCGAATGTAGTTCCATGCTGATAACGTTAATAATTCCCACATCCATCGTTCCCCGAAGTATCGTTTTCCCGCTTCGATCGTTCCCAAATCACGGTCCCCACACCACAATTCCCGCATTCATTGTTTGAAAAAGCTGAAGGTAACGCAGATGTTTCAACCATTAGTTTGTCGTAGTGGAAGTCCTGCGAGCGTGGGCTAAGTTCCTTCTCGTCCGTTGTCTGACGTAGGCTTGCATTGCCAGAAATGGTTTTTTTTAGGCACCGTGGCCCATCAAAATGATTAATGTTTTTGAAATTCGAGTTCATTTGGTAATGCCAAGCCGAACTCCGACCGCCGATATCGGAATTCCTCATTTCAACCCGATTGCCCGCTAAGTTTTGCCTCTCTGAACCAGATGGCGATAACCTGCTACACCTCTCTTGCTCTATTCCTCGTGGGTTACGCGATTACTCCAGATAAACAAGAGTACACTTGGTAGCGTCAAGCTCGCTCCATCTTTAACGGGTGGCACTCCTCCATCAGCGGAGCACAATTGAAAGCGCGAAAAAAGATTACGTCCTCCCCAACAAATTTTAGGTGCGCTTCTCACCCTCAAGGATATTTGAAACGAATAAATTTCTATGCATGGATAGGTCGATTCACGGGCGTGAAGATCATCCAATAACATGATAATGGACCTTGTTTATTTACTTTTATCATCCGAGACACCATTGGGATATGTAATACTAATAAAAAATTTTAAACAGTTAGTAGTCAAACGAAAAATTAGAGATGTACTAAGTATTTTCATTAAATTTTAAAATTCTCCCGCTTTTAAGAGAAATTCCTTTAAGATACCCCTCTACTATGAAAAGTTACCATAAAATTCTCGCATTTTCATCTCATTTTGGCTCCTGGGAAATCTTTTCCCGCATTGTTCGTTTTCCCGCATCCATCGTTTTTTTTGCCCATCCCCTTGAAAAACGATAGATCAAGGTTTTACTGTAATATAAATAAGACTGGTGTTGATTGGAGTGATCAAATGGTGGCTTACTATCCTTTCCAAAGGAAGCAGATGAAATGGTGGAAGAAATTGTTTTTCACACATTTATTATGGCAGTGACAAATTCATACTTTCTTTATCGTGAGACTCTATATTCCTCTAGTGAGAAGAAATGCAACCTAGGTGATTATATGGAAGAGCTAGGTGAAGTTTTATCTGCTGAGGGGGGTTCTGAGGTGAATAAGGAAGAGGAAAGAAATGGAGGAGGCAGCAGGCTGCTTGGTAGACATTTCCCTGACAAGATGCCACCGACAGAAAAAAGAGCCAATCCGACTCGAGTGTGTCATGTCTGTTCAGAGAAGACCAAAGAATCTGGAAGGAAGGAAACATCTTGGTGGTGTCCTAGCTGTAAAATACCACTTTGTTTGCCATCTTGCTTCAAGGACTACCACACAAAATCAAATATTGTGTAGATAAGCAGTATGCGGACTTTTTATTTTTCTTCTAATATATATACAATGTTTATAAGAAAACAATTATTCAACTGTTCAACCATTGTTTTCCAAATTATTCCATTTTGTTATTAAAGCTTTCTTCTATAAAACTGCAAAATACTATAACTGTGTCATTTATTTATAATAAAATATGACCTATTGAAAAACACTCAAAAACGTCGGTCCTCTAGATAATTAACCAATTCATAGGCCTGGGCTGGGGCTGAAAGTGTTAAAACCTATTTTTCTCAGAGACAAAGAAAAATTTTCAGCCTTTCAGTGTAACAAAAATTTTAGATTCATAGTATATTTGGGTAGATGCAGAGGTTTGTGGCTGCTACATCAGCTTTAAAAATGAGGTAATGGGACATTATGAGGATGGTGTGCCCTTGGACAATGAGCCAAATTTTAAATGAAATTTGCATTGATTAATAAACATGGAATCTCACTCTACACATAAATGCACAGCAAAATGAGTTTTTCCCTGGGGTCATCTACAATTTAATCGTTAAATAAGTCACCTGCTTGAATTCCTAGGGAAGATTTGACATCTAGATAGCATACATACCACCCACACAACCAGAATTTGAAACTTTTTTGGATGCATTGGGTATCGATATATTTGATGGATCCATGAATTTGACATGGTTCTATCAAATCCTGACCATGTAGTGCTTACCATGTCTGGCAGGGGCTGGTGTCGTAAATTTTCCTCTGCACATTGCTTTGCCACCAAGAATGGAGTGTATGATGAGGCAAGTGGAGGGAGGTCCTTGGATGGCTTCCCATTGCCCATTTTGGGCCCCTGAGCAGCACTCGGTGGGGTTGACTCCCGGCGACATGCTGTCCCCATCACCTCCAGGCCTCCATCATCTTCCGATTGGATGACCCTCTTCCTTGACTCCAGAGCCATATTGATGCTTTCGGACCCTTCCTGAGATTCCTTGCCCTCCCCCACTTCCTGCTCTTCAGCCTCCCCAACCAATTCCCCACCCTTAATGAGAACATTGGCATTTATAATTCACTAATTGGGTGGTGTACTTTTTTGCGTGGTGCTCAGTATTATTTGATTTTCATGCCATGCTTATAATGATTGTATTTTATGATATATAAGACATGGTCATGTAACACTCCCCCTGTGAATTTGGGCACCTTTGCCATGACAATTTAAGTCTCTCGGTAATTTTTTGTGTATATTTTTAGCAAGAAAAGCATGTCAAGTACTTTCCTAGTTTTATGAAGGAAAATTGCATCAACATTTTAATGTGACAAATAATTTTATGGAATTTTTGAATAAAAATCTGCTGTGAAGTACTTCTTTTTACATATTTTATTTTCAATTAATTTTGAATTCTGTGTCTGTAGTACTACAGTGCAGCAGCAATGTACATAATATTGTATGGTATGTGTTATTGCTTGATATTATCTTTAAGTATTTGATATTGATTCATGATCCATTCAATATTTATTTAGATTTTTAGCAAATTCTAATCTCAAACAAGCCATTGACTTTGATTTGATAAAAAAACAATTCACAGGACAATATCACAATATTTTTAAAATAAAGGTTAGTATCAACATGGCTTCGGTTGATATCGGCTAAGCTTCTGCTGTTCCATTTTATAAGAGCACATTTGTTGACTGTATTTTTTTCTTCCACAATTCTGTGCAAAAAAAGGAAACATTGGAGAGAAATGATTAAAAAAATATATAAGTTATACACATACATACCCATCATGCCATTCCCTTTCTGGTTGGGCTATGTCAAAGAACTTTATGATTCGCGTTTGGCCAAGGGAACTGGCTATCTTTCAATTTCCTCTATTCTGCTCTAACCTAGTGTACCTCTTTTTCACTTCTATTACATCTATGCATTGCTTTGTGCTTATTCTCCCATTTTTAGGATCTGCAATGTTTCTCCTCTTAAAGAGTCTTCCACCACACTCACCTGTGACTTTCACCCTCTTTCTCCCTTACTCTCACACCATTCATAGCTAGAGAGTTCTGAAAATTACCATGGTAATGTTTTATAATTACCATGGCATTTTTCGTAATTTAATGCTACCCCTAAATATTATGATAAGTTTTGGTAATTTTCAGGAAAATTCACCTGCATTTAGGATATTTTTCATACTGATATGTTCAAAATATATTTTTTAACTAACATAAGTCTGTGTATATTTTGTACAGGCGTAATTAAAAATTAAGGCACGCAGAACTCAATTGAGGAATATTTGTGGGGTTATTGTTTGAATAGTTTGAATGAAGATTTCTCACGCATCAGCAAAAGAAAGTCAAATTGCATTTCTGCTGCGGCATTTGTTTTTACATATCTTTTAATTTCTTGTACATTAATGTAGTAATAGTAATGATTAAAAAATTGTAAATCCCTTACTATCGCTGATTCTTTTTTCGCTTATTCTTATCGCTTAGACTTATCGCTATTTCATCTTTCATTGGCTATAAATTGCTGAAAATTCAAAATTACTTGAAAAGTATGGTAACTTTCAAAAGTTACTGTAATATACTGCAATTATTGACCTTAAATGAAAATGATGGTAATATTATCACCTCTCATTCACAACACTTTTTAATATCTGTTTTGTCATTTGATGTGATTGAAACTTATGGTATGAGCTATTAAATCTTATCATTCAACTAATGATTCATTATTAAACAAATTTCAAGGTGATATTGTTGAAAACTTATCTCTAACTTTATTAAATTGCCTTCATTTTGATTAGGGAAAAATTTAATACGTGGAAATACATTTCCTTGTCCTTCATTGCTCTCATTAAAGCTTTTCAATGATGGCTATTTGACCTTTCCATATCTGTTTCAGAAACTGCTTTTATCCCTCAACCAGATAGTGGCATTGTTCTTTCTAGTATCATGTAACCCATTATCCAAATGAGTATTTTGGAAATGAAAATGTTATAACATTGACAGATTTAGAAGGACCAGGCACTTTGTGCAATGTCTCTTTTAAGTTAGTAAGACTTTGGGTTTAAATTATGTTAGATATAGAATTAATGCTACAAGTGGCAGTTAAGGGATAGTGGGAGATCGGATGGTGAATATTGGGCAGAAGTGTAATGCCTGTCCACCCTCTGCCTCGGATGCAGCATTTGTCTCATCTTCTTCTTCTCAATATCTGGAGAGGACTGCATAATAATTTACGGATTTGTCTGGTATGCTCCACCCAGTAGCGTATCCAGTGGGGGTACAGGGGAGGCGAATGCCCCCCCGCCCTCTGTGGTCTGGCGCCCATAAGTCTGTGAAAGTTTCCACTCTAAAGATCTTATTCGTCCTAAAGTCCTCAGTCGGAGCTACATCATTCAGAGGAAGAAGGGGATGAGAGGGAAGCGGCCCAGCCTTCTGGCTGCTAGATATACCAACAAAGTAAGCAAACACTACCAACTGCCACGCGTCTAACTAGACGCGTCTAGATTGACTAACAATGGTCGCAATTGCGCCGGTCTTGAGTTCGGCGGCGTGGCGCGGCGCCCATGTCTAGTTTGAACTGGCTCTGTGCATTGGTAAGTTAGAAATGTCAACATTGAGTCACTCAGTCTGGCTACCGTGTGCGTGACGTAGAGTAGGTACCAACCCTGTGCACCCTCTCTTCTCTCGCCGCCCCGCCACAACAACAGGGTTGACCGTGATGACTGTCAGAGTTTAGTCGAGAGTTCGCGTCTCGCATGGTGTAGGCACATTTGACTTTTTCAGTGTTATATTTACGTAATGTTTGGACAAGGTAAGAAAGTGGCGCTCAAGGGCGCAAAGCTAAAGCAGATTTAGATAAACGAAAAATTGCTAAAGCGTGTGCAAATTTAACATCAGCATTACCTGATGTCAATTCGACCGCTAGGTCATCACAAAATTCCGTACCTGATAATTAGCAACTGGTTGAGTCTTCATTGGTATCATCTGCAACAACAACTTCCTCTCCCGATTCAAACGTAAACTACTGTGTCAACAAACCGTAAGTATCAGTTTCATGCACAATGTACTACATACATGATCAGTTTTTGTTGAAATTTAAATACGCTTCTTGAGGCTTGAGAGAATTATTGCTGGCGAGATTAAAATGAAGTTTAACTATCTACAAATTGACTCAAAAATCGACATTTCCAAAGTGCACCATTTTTCATTGAGTGTACGTTATGTTATGAACGCAGTTCCAGTTGCACGTCCAGGCAATTCTCAGACTGCAATGACCAGTGAGAATTAGCTAAACGGACTACAGTATTGTTACGAGAGCTAAATAAATAAATGTGTTTAACACGTCAATTTTTATATTTTGTACAAACCCATCCGCCTATTGCATCACCAAAATTCGTAAAGTTTAGTATACTGGTTAATTTATGAGTCGGCGCCCCCTGAAAATTTTCTGCCACCCCTAGACCCAAAACCTGGCTACGCCACTGGCTCCACCCTAACAATTACCAGGGGATTGCAGATTAAAGACAGCAAAGCACTCAAATGTTCTAGGTGGCACTGCAAGGGACATAGCATTCGTACAATGGTAAACGATGATATTGAGATATCTTTTAGAAACCCGGTATTCTACAGGATTTATCCACGGGTTCATCACTTGTACTGTTAATTTTGGTTCAAGCTGTGTTGTTAGTTCCGGTTTAAGTTGTGTTGTTCTTTTATGGCAAATAAAATCCTATAATTTGGTTGTCACTGAGAAACTCGGAGAAATGCATGCTAAGTACATATCAACTGGCATGGTAAGTCTATTCCAAGAATTGTAGAAAAAATTGGTCCCTAATAATCCCTTTTTTATCATCACTGGTGATGCACTTGGCAAGGGAAATCTATTCTAGAAAGAAGAAACCTAGACAAATTATGTTTGTGCACCTTGTGAAGCTGCATGGGCAAATCATTGCTTGTCTTTTAAAGCAATTACAGAATTTGGAGTATTTTTGTTTATGTAAGCTAAACATTCTACTATTTGAAACGTGACCATGCTAACAGGTCCAGTGTTGTAGCTTGAGGTGCACACATAATTTTTAATGAGTGATATGTTTCATCTTCTCTGAAGATATCCTTAAGCAAGTGAACTTATCAGCAAATTATAACCTGATGTAGCAAAACAGTGAGGCTTGGAGGAAATTTTACATTGTTTCCAGTGTCTAATGAGATCTTCCAAAAATATTTATTGATTACATGTGGTAGTGAGGTGGAGGTGGGAGCTAAAGGATCGCTGGAAAATGGAAGCTGCAATTGGCTGCCCAGGTCTTTGTTTGCTGACAATCTTGCAGCCCATTGTGCATTAGACTTTTGGATTACATGTGAATAATGAGGAGCGATATTACATCCTGTTGGGTAATTACAGTTTAGGGAAGAGGAAAGCAAGCCTAGAAATCGTGATCAGCAGGCCGAATGCCAGTGGTGGTGATAATATGGCGCGTTCGTTTATCTCATGCCGGACCCCTCCTTCTCCACCCGCATCTTACCTTGCAAGGTTTCCCTAGCGACTTAACGGAGGCGGATTTCCCGCCGTCTTCGGACGGAGGTGGCGACGAGGGCCTCTCTGCCTCCGGCGGTGGGGCTTCCAGCAGGGCCCCCTGATGTCGGGCCCCGGGCGACTCGCCCCCCCCGGAAGACCTCGAAGCCCTGTCGGTCGACTGCGGCCTCACCCGCGCCTCCTCGCCTGTCACCGGTCGTCCGCGCCCCACCGGAGCATCCCGCTCGCTGCCCTTGGCCGGGCGATGCGCCTCCTCGCCCGCTGTCTCCTCCTCCTCCTCAACTCCAGCCTCTTCCTCTGCTCCCTTATGCGGCTGCTGCTGGCCGGTCCACGCGGCGACCTTTCTCGGAGGCGGAGCGGCAACCTCCCGGGCTTTATCGTCGCGAGAGGGACAGAGAGAGTGATGGAAGTGAGATGCAGTGGGTAGCACAGCCGACCCTTTCAACTCGCGGCACCCTCTCTCTCCCTGAAGGAAAGCGACAACACCTATAAATGTGGTGCCCTCCGCGGGCGAGGGTGATGTGCACTTTGCCTATTCTCCCCCTATTTCCCCACCGGAGAAGACCCTCCCCTTTCAACCCTCCTGTACTATCCCCTCCCGCGAATAGGTGCCCTTGCACCCCCCAGCCTGAGTGTATATATCTTTTATAACCGCGTCTCCAATTTGACGATGCGAATCGATTGGAGCGCGCGGTCACGAACCACCGCCGCCTGTACACTGAAGGCCCTCGTCTCCCTCTACATGAGCGTCAGCGTCTTCTTCTCGCTTCTTCTTTTGTTTATTTGTGCTCGTGTGGGTTGGCCTCGCCACTCACTTCTCCCTCCACCTACTCCCGTCTCCACCTCCAACTACCCCTCTTGCCACTTCTTTTCTCTTTCGAATTCTGCGCGTCGCCCAAAGAAAGGGCCGATTGTTTCAAAAGAGCGATATTTTCGCGACCGCGTTGTCGAATATTTTGTACAGCACCCGTGGTGGCGCCGAGGGATGTTTGTGAAACCACCCTTGTAACATCCGTCACGTTACCTTCCATGAGTTATTCTCGGGGTCTCGGTCGTGGGATGATACGGAGCGGAGAATGTAGAACGAGAGCACCTCTGTACACTCGGACGTTCCCTTTCGAGGGAGTTCGACGAGGGGCGGTGGGCCCTCAATGCGAGGACCGAACGAAATAAAGCGTTCGTGGATCCGGTCCCTTAGCGAATGCTCAAGTTCATTATTGCAACAGAAGGGTGCGACCGAAGGGCCCAGAGAGACAAGTGGATTGCACGGACCTCCGGGGTAATTAGGTATGGTCTCGGGATTTCGAGCCCTGACTTAATATTTTGAAGGTGCAGTCTCGAAAATTTTAAATAGGATCATCCAAAAAAATGAGCATTTTCGGTGGCTATTATGTCACATCCACTGATTATCTGAGCGTATCGAGACCCTCTTGAGTAAGGGCTCTGATCTTTCTTTCGGTCCAAGCCTAACTCGCCAGCCGATGAGCTCGGCCTAGCCTGCTGCATTTCGATGGAAAGATGCGTATTACAAGGCCTTTGTCTACCTACATGCCAGAAGTACTCTTCTTTGTCGGTGGATTTCTCATCTCATCGAGGAACGACGAGATTAGCGATGTAATGACATTTTTAGACAAACTCGCTCAATATTAAGATACCTATGTATACTCCTTTGACTGCTTCAGTAGCACAATCCCAGCTGAAATATGACGTCGTAGATTGGAACTACTTTGCTGGGTAGCACCTCAGAGATATAATTGACGTGATTAGATAGGAAAATGGAAGTGAATGAAAATGCGGAGCCTCCCGTGTTGAATTGGGTCTCAGCACCCCTGAGCTCCGGCGAAAGGGGCGTGAAATTAATACTAATAAAGCTTTCCCGTGTACTAAAACGACACGTTTCCAAGATGCGCAATGAATCTCTTAAGAGTTGAATGGTTTTAAATCTGTTTCTCGCTTTTTCTTTATCCATCACCCAGAGTTTAGCATCGCACCCCTCCCTCCCTCACCATGAGCCAGAGTGCGGTCGCGCCCCTTTGGCGTCATCGATGCCACTGATGTTAATATACTTTGGATACAAGATATGAATGAATCAGTCTCCACATTCTCTAAGTCGTCTTTGGGTTTGATAGAATGGAAGGTAGTGATACCTGCCGTAGTTTCCTCAGACCCTCATAAAATTTGTTGGGAATCCATTTTGTATTTTAGCAAAAACTTTATGAAGACTCAGTATTCACGTGAAACAGGGTCCATTAAATACACTTTCGTCAACCATAATCTAGACGTCTATTTTTATGAATTTTGTTTCAATAAGCTGCTACTGATTATATTTGGCTGCATAATTTCACCAATCCTTCCATTGTTAGTTCGTCTTGATTTGGGAACCAATATCCTATTGGGTTACACCATTTTTTTCGGAAAATGTGTGTTTTGAAAAGTTTATCTGGATTTATTCAAAATTAATATTTTTTCTTTCCTTCAAATGACCTCTCGGAATTCCGTCTCCTAATTTTGCCTCCAAATAGTGCCGATACACTACCAGCTACAACTTTTCCATTGTAATTCTCCTCGCAAACGCATTGAACATCTCCGCCTTACACTATTGCAGCCTGGACTAGCTTGGCTTTCCGTCCAGTGAGAGCGGTGATACTATCTTCCCCGTGTCGGTTAGTCGTCCCTCCGCGATATACGTGGTGGCACGACAATCGATTCGAGCCCTTCCCTTTCCTCTCTCCCAATCCGCGCGCACACGTTGAACAAAGTCGACCAACCAATTTTGTCATCGCGCGGTGACGCTGCAAGGACGGCGCGTCCTTAATGTCTTTGTCGCTCAAAACTCTCTTCTTATGCTATCGATTGCGTTATCTCGCGCAAACGTGCCCTCTTATGACAGGCGTCTGAATCGGAGAAATGACTTCTTGGGAATCGGGGCCAGCGAATACCAGTTGTGTAATTTTTCTGAAAAGAAATGCTATTATTCTCTTCTGGAAGGAGCGTTGGAATTATTTCACGGAAACAAACTAGGCGGCCCTTACTTTAAAGTCATGTTAAGGGCACTGTACTATTATAATTATTATTCTAATCGAGGACGTCTGAAAGGTGTTGATGGAAGCCAAACGCAGTACTCAATGATCGGTGGCTCATTCTGCTGTTTATCTTTCACATACCCTCAAACGTCTTATAACATTTGACGGGCGTCGTTAGAGTTCTTTTCTTCGCGGAAGATTTTTCAATAAAATGAATGGCTGCAAAATAGGATTGACGATCACTGCGACCCCTAATGTTACAGCACTGGGATAGAAAATTCCAATGACCGTATTAACTTTGAGCTCCACACGTCGACGAAGTAGGCGAGCATCTGAAACTAGAGGTATTCGCGATCATTCTGTGGTGGTTGACAGGAAAATTAATCCTTCAGCCGTAACAGAATGGCCTATAATTGGTCACTGGCTATGGATTAGTTTACCCTAAGCCGTTTTTAAGCCCCCCGTCTTTCTTTCCGTCATAGATACATTGGTCGGGAATAACGTGTTTTGGTGACTCGTGGTGCTTAAATTTTTCTAAAGGTCCATTGGAGTGTTTTATTCCTGCCGTCCATGAATGCTGTCATTACCTCAGATGTAATTATAAATTCATTTATCTATGTAAAAAGTAAAGTGTCTCCGTCTTTCTTTAAAAGTAAAGTAAAGTAAAAAAGTAAAGTTTCTCCGTCTGCTTGTCCGCAAATTTCATTCCCTCAGAAAATGCACGTATTGAGTTCATTCTATTCGATGGCAGTCATTTTATCTTTTGTTTACTTAAGTTAGAAATGGTGGGCGTAAAATGTCAAGACGAACTCCAAACGAAAGGAAAAATCATTAGAACTGTTATATTTTCATGCGAGTGTTGTTTTCATTTTCAATTCGCGAAATTAAAATAAAGCATACCTAACAGTGCTCGAAATTACACGTTTTTGATTGAAAATATAGGGAAAATAAAGACCCATAACGAATAAAATGGTAACGTTATGTGGCTTTCATCATAAGGGAATCACTTCTGAGAAATGCACGCTTTTTAGGTGGAGGCATCGAATTAGGTTGGATGAAAGGTAATCAAACAATCAGACGGTATGTTGTAGATTTAGACTATACTCTTTGGGATTAAACACGATTCTGGATTGTCAATGGTGGACTTGATATGGTCAATGACTACACTCGGTTGAATCGTAGGAAATTCGAGTAATCAGGTTTCCGACAGGCGAAAAAGTCGTAGAAAATTCGATTCATAAGAATATATCTAAATTCGTGATTGGAATGTTATAAAGACGGTTTCTACTCTAGGGAATTCCATTTTAAAACATTGTTGTTCAATAAGCACAGATAACGAAATTTACGAATTTGGCGAGCTATAAAATGCCTCCACAAAAGGAAGTGCTATGTATCACTCCATACATTAAATCGAATTTCGTCATGATTGACGGGGGAGTTACACTAGTTATTTTATTAATTTACTCTCCTGCTAGAATGGCATGGGTAATCATTATAGTACCAAGCTTTACTTATTAGCCATCTTTTTATGTGACGCAGTCCCCAATAGAAAGAAAATTTATTGTATCTATTGTAGCTCGGGGGTAAATTTGGTACTTACGGTGGAGCAAAATTTATATAGATATGGGCTTTGCATTGGTACTAGCTTCCGATACTGAGGAGACGCTGTAACTGCCCAAATTTTGGACGAAGCCTTGACATTAATTGTTCTCCATTACTGTTACGGCATTTTAATGGTTTATTTGACTTAATTCTGTGGTGCAAGATATACAAATTATATTTACCACCTGATGTTGAAAATGGAGCGCAGAAAAAAGTCTTGCGATTTTTTTAAATTGATACCTACTCCTGTGGATGTAACAACAAACCTTTTCGTATTTCGTTTAAGTTATACATTTTTAATTATTACATTCGGGTACTTTTATGGAATTTTTTGACCTTCCGTGACTTTTTGAAAAAAATTGACTTTTCCAAGAATTTTTATTCAAACTACGTTCTTTAACCTAAAATGACCATCAGGTATAGTTCTGAATGCATCTTTGTAGCAGTGATAAAACGACAGTCATAAAACTTAGGTTTACCTAGGCGTTGCCTAATTCACGCATTTCTCAACCGGTACTTAACGAAGTTCTAATCAACAAAAAAATAATATTTTATGCTCACCCAAAATTTATGTACGCAATTATCTGGTGATTTCTTTAGCTGAAATCAATAAATGCTCTGGAGTAACCTTGATTATGCAAAATTTTATTCGAGATTCACGCGAGCTACGAGGGTGCCAGGGCTAATATTGTCGCTGGAAAGCTATTTACTTGGTACTCGACAATTAGACGAACAAATCAAGGATATTGGAAGACCCGTAACGCATACAGTTTGCTCTCTTTAATTTCTTTTTATGCAATCTATGTGGGTCCGTATCATTTGATGATGAGTCAAAAAGTCAATGGAATTATTCAAGACATGTTTTCAGGACAAGTATATGTTTAAGATTAAAGGAAAGGTGTCATCAGGAATCAAACTGACTGCGTGTGCTTCGCTGTACAAGAACCTGTATGTGTAAAATAACGATTTCAATACATGAAGAAAACTATATCTATAAAAAATTTTCAAGTACCTACTTGATAACTGACTAAGCTAACAGCGACGGCCAGGTGGGCGTGGAGGAGAGGTGGAGGCAATTAGTAGAGACAATTAAGGAGACTGCAGATAAGACATTGGGTGAAGATAGGGAGGCAAGGAGCAAACTCTGGTTCTACAAAGAGTGCGAGATGGTTATGGTGGAGAAAAATGCAGCCTGGGAAAATATGAAAACTCGGATAACTTAAAAAAAGTACAAAGAGCTAATAAAGAAGGCTGACAAAATAATGAAAAAGAAACTTATGTTGGAAAGGAATATTGAGAATATTGAAGAATTGAACGAGCAAAATGAAGTCAGACAATACTACATAGCTGTGAGAAAAATGAAAACTGGCTACGTCCCTAGGCTCGGATGATGTAAAGATAAGGCTAGGAATAATATCACTGAAGAACAAAAAGTGCTAGAGAGATGGGTTGGGCATTTTAAAGAACTTCTCTACAGGAACAATGAGAACGAGAATGAGGACTTGGAGAGACACGTGCCAAGAGAAGAGAATGACGATGAAATCGACCAGTAACCATCGAGAGAGGTGGAAGAAGTCATCAGGATAATGAGAAACAACCGCTCTACAGGAGAAGTCAGTAAAGTAGCTGAGCTATTGAAACATGGAGAACCAACCCTGCTTACAAAAATGCAGGAACTAATA
The DNA here is from genome assembly GCA_963169105.1 of Ceriagrion tenellum. Lineage (NCBI taxonomy): Eukaryota > Metazoa > Arthropoda > Insecta > Odonata > Coenagrionidae > Ceriagrion > Ceriagrion tenellum. Next base: position 5,826,695 of record OY720633.1, read on the forward strand.
TGCGATGTATGGTCAAACGAGATAATTCCCGAGAAATGGAAGACGGGAATAATATGCCCCATTTATAAAAAAATTTCTCAGTGGTCTAAAAAGTTCGGCGAAAAACGAACGTACGGAAACTACAGAGGTATCACGCTGCTAAATGTAGTCTACAAGGCTGTCTTGAGTTCTAAATAAGAAACTAACCACCCTTGCGGAATGAACACTGGAGTAATACCAGTGCGGACTTCTCACTTATAAGAGCACGACCGACCAAGTTTTCACAATTAGGCAGATGATGGAGAAATTTAATGAATATGACCTAGATGTACATTTTTTTGTATTGACTTCTAACAGGCATTTGGCTAAATCAGCTCCAAATCCCACAAAAACTAATAAGGCTGGTGGGGCTTACCTTGTATGATACGAGGGAAAGAATAAAGGTCTAGAATAGGCTTAGTGAGGAATTCAGGTTCAATGCTGAAGTTGAGCGGGGCAATGGGCTTTCGGCAGTACTCTTCAACGTAACTCTACGTAAAGCCGTCGACTTGGATAGGCGCGTACGCCGACGACATTGCAATTGCTGCAAGGAGGCTGGCGGACCATGAGAAAAATTATACACTTTTGAGCAGGGAATCTGCCGAAATAGGCCTGAAAATTAATGTGAGAAAAATCAAATACATGGTCATGTCGGCGGCGAAAGACCGGAAAGAACCACTTTGAAAGTGTTTACACTACAAAACTCCCACTTTGAAAGTGTTTACACTACAGACGACACTGCGTGTAATTTAGACATTCCATACATTGAGGAACCGATGAAAGAAATAACAATTCAGCGCGATGGGATAACTAAACAGCTACAATCGATAAAAAGTAATAAATCTCCGGGTCCGGAGGGAATACCCGCGCGCGTCCTCAAGGAGTTAGCACCACAGATCGCACCGTTCTTAGAGATAATATTCAATAAGTCATTATCTGAAGGAAAGATACCAATGGACTGGAAAACTGCAAACGTTACACCGATATTTAAAAAGGGAAACAGACATGACCCAGGAAACTATCGACCAATATCATTAACATCGATTACAGGCAAGATTCTCGAACATATCGTTGTTAGCAATATCATGACTTTTCTGGACAGTCGAAACCTCCTGCATAATTGTCAGCATGGGTTCCGGAAAGGTAGATCATGCGAAACACAGCTCGCGCTCTTTCTTCACGACGTTCTCAAATCTGGTGAATCGAAAAAACAAGTTGACGCACTATTTCTAGACTTTAAGAAAGCTTTCGACACGGTACCTCACAGAAAACTATTATACAAATTACAGTCATGCGGGTTAAACGAACAAGTAGTAAACTGGATACGTGACTTTCTGAGTGATCGTAAGCAAAAAGTAGTTCTTGACGGAATTAGCTCTGATATAGTTAAAGTGACATCAGGTGTCCCGCAAGGAAGCGTTATTGGCCCACTTTTGTTCATTATATATATAAACGACCTTTGCACCCGAATTAGCAGTAAAATACGTTTAGTTGCCGACGACGCTGTCATATACCGCGAAATTAGTGATCAATCTGACTTTGAAATTCTGTCATCGGACTTAAACAACGTTCATGCGTGGAGCAAAGAGTGGGGACTAGAACTTAATCTGAGCAAATGCACGGCGGTGCATTTCTTGCGTAGGTCGTCCAACTATCCCCATGTATATGTTGTGGATGGCGTTAGCATAAATGCGACAGATGAAGTGAAATACCTGGGAGTTACGATAACTTCGAACCTATCGTGGGGAACACATATAAGAAATATTTGTGGCAGAGCCCTGAAGAAGTTAGGATTTGTCAAGCGTGTTGTGGGAAGATTATCGGATGATAAAGTGAAAGAGAGGTGCTATTTCGCACTCGTCCGGCCACACCTTGAATATGCAGCGAGCATATGGGATCCGGCGGAGAAAGACCTAGTCCATGAACTTGATAAAATACAAAGGAAAGCTGCGCGATTCGTGAAAAACTGCTACGGCCGTACAGAAAGCGTTACACAGATTTTGAAAGATTTAGGGTGGGAGCCGCTAGAGACTCGGAGGCTACGCGCTAGGCTTAGATTGCTTGAGCAATTGAGAATGAATATCTTTCAGAGCGACACGGAGAACATCATATTAGAACCACATTATATTTCCAGGTCCGACAGAATCGATAAATTAAGGGAGATATTTTGCCGAACGGATAGGTATGGGAATTCGTTTTTCCCCCGAACAATTAAGGACTTTAATAAATGCTAGGCGGAACTTTGATTTTTTTTGTTGACGGCTGGTGTCCTAACACCTCCCGCCACACGCCTTTTGAGGCGGCTTGCGGGGTAGTATGTAGATGTAGATGAACCCCGTGACATAATAATGGATGGAGACTCCTTCCTAAATTTAAATAGCTTCAATTATCTTGGAACATTACTTACCAGCGGCAACAATGTCAAGAAAAGCATCCAGGACAGAGTCGAGGCCGTAAACAGGGTCCTATGCTAATCTAAAACGATTGAAGAGTTGAATTATTAGTAGAACCCTAAAAGTCAAGCTAATTACTGACTTTAATACGACCAGTGATGACATATAACTCTGAAAACTGGACGATGAATCTGGCAAACGAGAGAGCGCGCAGCACCTTTGAAAGGCGGATCCATAGAAAATACGGTCCACTGTACGAACAAGGAGAGTGGAGGATAAGATACAATGAGGAAATAGAGGGGCTGATTGAAGGAAAATCATATTGAGGTTTTGAAAGTCCCAAAGAGACCGAGTCCGCTGGTTGGGGCAAAAATGGCTGAGGAAGAAATCCCAAAACGGATGATGAGGGGAAGGCTGATGGCAGGTGCGCTCAAAAAGTAGATGGCTGGGCAAAGTTCAGGGTGACCTGGAGAGAATTGGAGTGGGAGGATGGCGAGCCAGGACCACCGACCGCGTGGAGAGCGACGCGACGGTCCAGCAGGCTAAGGCCCACCTCGGGCTGCAGTACCACCGGATGATCATGACTTGATGTATGACAAGTATCTGTATAAAATTTTAGTCTTTACGTTTCCCATCATTTAGTATTCGCTAATATTTTACTGAGATTAGATTAAACGACTTTAACCTTCAAATCACGTTTAATACTATGTAACTACATATTTTTTTCCGTATGCAGACCTGTGAAGTCACCAGTGAGCAGTGCACTGGCATATTAATGCATCAATCTCATGTTGGATAGAAAGAAGCCATGAATCCGCAGCTTGCTACGAAGCAATCCACTGCTTGCATCTAACTTCGATGAGCTTGTATTAGAGTGAAGTATTTGTTGCACTGAACTTTCAAGTGCTGAAATCAAAGCATACCTCATTCAAATAATTGGTGGGGTGGAAAAATATGTAAAAAGAACATACTACCCAAAAGTTTCCTTGATAAAACTATCCAAAACTCCGTGAAAGGGTGTGGTTTTTTTAAATCTCGACAAATTTGTTATTTAAAAAATCTTTCCTATATCTGCCTTGAGGCATGAATCATTGAAAGTTTAGGTTAACTATGATTCCAGAGGGCATTGCAGTGATTAAATTAATAATTGCCGTAATTATTAAAATAGACATCGAATAGCTATTTGCATAAAAAATAATTTATTCATTCAAATACTTTTTGCCTCAGGTGTTTATTCTCCATGGAACACCATTGAAAGAAAGCACAAGAATAGCTTTCATCTGCCACCAATTTTGCCCTCTCTAGTTCCAATGTCCAGCTCATATCAGATGAATGATTTTCGCGAGAGCTTTTGAGCAATGTCTCGCTTTCATCGTACCAGACATGATTCAACCTACTTCGGATTTTAGGTCGATAAAATCAAATATCTTGAAGTTCCACGCCTTAGCAAAGTAATTCAGTGCCGGAAGTTAAGGGGTGAAAGGAATGATAAGGAGGGCAAGGGTTCATGAGAAATTACTCAACACATTTAGTAAAGATGAAGGCTTCAAATTAAGAGTAAAGCATTTCAAACTTTACGGGCAAACTTTAATAGAAGGCATAAGGAACTTTGCCTAAAATTTCCGTTGTTGAAGTGGCTAGTTGGAAGTATGTCCTTATAGCAGCGTGTGACATCGTGTGTTCAATGTACAAACGTATTTTGAGCGACCGTGGCATATCCTTCGCTACCCATGGAAAATAAAGAGATGCGTCTTGTCTATCAACATTTGATGACACGTTGCAATCGAGGAAATTGAATGGAAAAATAATCAGTACTTACATGTGAAAAATTTGTCAATACCTTTTGATATGATTTTGAAGTATAAAATCTTTTAAAAATGTTTTTGCTTGAAGGTTTTCGCAGCTTATTTTATCAATGTATGGAATTCCTTTCGGGAAATGCTGCGTGGTGTTGATCAACACCACGCAGCACGACGCAGCATTTCCCGAAAGGAATTCCATACTTTTTAAAATGTACTTTTTTCTACAAAGCTAAGTACACAAGTACACAAAATTTTACTTACTCTACTTTTTACAAACCGTCACAGTTTTAAGGATTTGTCAGTAACAACAAGCTCTATTTCATTGATGCGACAAAGACGAGTTGTCTCTTTAATCAGCGTATTTATCATTACATATCATTATCCTCCGTTACACATGCGTCTAATTAAGTACTATCGTCTTACCGAATTCCCTGGTGATCTTCCTGGGGAAGTCCCACGCCGTGACGTACTTAGTCCAGGGCTTCTGGGGGTATCGGGTGACCCCGGGCAGCAGGTGTCCCCTGTCGTCCGCTATGATCCTCGTCTTGTGCTCGCGCTGCCGCGGCCTCTCCGGGAACCACTTGGGCACCTCCCAGTTGCCCAGCCGCCTCGAGTCGAACTCTCGCTCGAACTGCAACGGGCGGAGAATGACCGTCGCTTCGTGCGGGTTGAATCGCTCGCCTCTGCGTTCGGGCCAGCGATCAGGCGTTATCGTCGCGAGGGGTATCAATGACCAGTTGGCTTTGAGCTCGGCTGGTGAATGGCTGGATTAGAGCTAAACGACGATTTTGTTTCGTAAATGAGAGAGTGGCTGACCTTTAAAAGTCTTTCGCCTAAGTTCATTTTTCCTTTATTTTATAATAAATTTGAATAGACTTGAAAATATTACTGGGTCCAAACAATAAAAATATTGCTGGGTCCAAGGTCCGCTTAAGAGTTCATTCCAATGCCCTACGACCAAGTACCTCGTCGATTCTCGCTCATTCATATGGAGTTCTGACTTCTCGTGGGAAAGTCTGACGACTCAGTAAGATTTCATTTTAATTCAATTACACTCGAGAATTAATTTTCTGTGGTGGACATAAATATTTTTATTTAATTCAATGGGCGGATAGTAAAATGAAACATCACGTTTCTTAAACTTTTCTATTTCCATGCCTTACGATGCATTGAATGAAGGAGATTTGGGGCCGTCACGCAATCATTCTTGATTGGTTCTTTACTCTAATTGCATCATTAATTCACATATCGTCAAATATTGGAAACTTTTCCCGCCGCCAATGAGGCAAGAGAAAATCCACAGCGAATCGCGGGTGTATGGGAGTCGCATGAATCTACTAACGGGAGTTTTCCTCTTTCCCTCGGCAAATCGGCAAAACTGGAAGTAACTCCAAAGTTTCGCGGGCAAGACGCAACAGGTCCTGTCTCATGCTTTCTTATACAGGTGTACTTCAGCAGAGTTTACTTAAAAGCAGCAATTACAAGCAGGCGAGCGCCTACACATAGATATCAAATCTACCTCAGCGCTTCTTAGTTTTCGCAGAAAAAACTTTGCATCGTGCATTTGAGTTTATTTTGATGATTTGTAAACACATATGATTATAAAAACAAATAAAAAAGAAGAAGAATATGCACAAAATAAATCAACTCATAATATTAATGATAAAAGCACAAGTATAATGTTTATGAATATCAAAACTCTTCGACCTATCGATTACGAGTCCTCGACATAGCTCCATAGATATCATCCGAGTCCGCTTAGTTTGGGATCCTAGCGTCCACTTATGTAGATAAAGGGCGTCAATACGGAGTAGTCAAGTGAAAGGTGCATTTAAATATTCACTTACGTGGTCAGTGTAGACGCGACATTATCCATATCTCTTCAAGACGGTTTCCAAGAGTACGAGTCATATCCCATTATCCAACCAGCAATATTTTTAAGGCTACTTCAAATTGATTATAAAATAAAACGAAAAATGAACTTACTTCGAAGTACTTCAAAATGTCAGCCACTCTCTCATTTCAGCTTGAGTCGTTTAGCTCTAATTCAGTCAATTACCGGCCGAGCTCAAAGCCAACTGGTCATTGACACTCCGCGCGCACAGTCTCGCCTGTTGACACCTCATGGTCTAGTGAAAGTACTATGCAACCTTTGTGATGATTTTTTGTCGATGCTTTTAGTAAGGAATATATTAATCTCCCTTGAAAGGTTAGATCTGAAAATATAATTAATTATCCTTGCTAAGTAGTCCTTATCAGAGTCTATCAAGGGAAAAAAACATCAATATTGGAATAAAAATAAAGTTTGATTTACCGAAATGAATATGCTACTAACGCAATTATTTTATTTGCACCAGTGTCGATATCGTGGTCGGTTGTCTACTTAGCTTCTTTGATGAGGTGATTATCACTAAGTAAATTATTTGCTGCGGCACTGTTGCTACGCTTCCTATTTTACGTGTGCATTCACTTTTCTGATTGGTTGGATTATTGATAGATTAGACCTGTGGCAAATAATCGCTCGAAGCAACGATTTTGCACCACTTCGGAGGTTATGCCAGTATTCTGAAAAAAAATAAAGTACGTTTGTGCTCTTAGATAGATACCTTAGGGAATCAAGCAACTTTTTTGTTCAAACTTTTACACAATTCGCTGTGTACTCACAGAAGTTCACAGTGCTCGATTTCGAGCACGCGTCTTTTTGTTGTATGTTTTGTAACTGGTTGTCGCCTCTTAACCATGGAAAACATGCCGTATCCCTTTTTTCAGAGTATATATTTTCAGATTGTATGGAAAAAACTAACAAATGCTTCAAAAACGAAACAGGTGGACTGGATTACCGAGAAAAAGATATTAAAATCCCCATTGGATCGAATAGCTGTGACCCGAAGTTCACTTGAGTCACCCACGTTTCTGTTGTAGGCTTGTGCCTATCCTCGTATCATCAATCGTCCCTTTTTTCGGCCGGTATCCAGATTCACAACAGTTTACTTTTCACTGCTCGAATAAAAAAGGTTAGGGATTTGGAAACCATTTAGAGGGATGAGACGCCGAGAAACGCTGAGGAAGGGCATCCCCAGAACAGAACGATCTGTCTCCGCCCCCGATGGGACCCGATGGCACAACAATGGGGCCGCTCCGACCCCTGAGCCCTCCCCACAATTCTCCCTCCCGGGGTTATCCCCATTTGCGGCTCGGCCCAGACTCATCCTGGGCCTCTCCTCTTGCGGACACGATAAGCCCACCCACCCACCCGGCGTGGTCGCCCGGACGACGAAGACCCATAACAGCGGCGGCTCCCTCGGCGAGTCTCGTGTCATTATGGCCGGGCGCTTTGGGTGGAGATTTATTTCATTTATTTTTTCAATCTTTGAAAGAAGTGAGAGAGAGAGTGTGCCTTGCCTTGTATCTCCAGGATGTGGACTCCGACCCCTCTGCATTAAAAGATATTCGAATGCGCGGGTGCTCAAAAAATTAATGGAATTTGTCTCTTACCGCCTCATGTATCGTGATTTTTGCGGCGAATATACTTTGAAATGATCAGGAGAATTGAAAAAAGAGCCTAAGGGAATGATTCAATCTAGGAGTTTAAGTGGAGAATAATTAATCCTCTGGTCTCGCTTGTAATCTCAATGGGACTGGTAAGTCCCTATACCTCCGTAGCATGGAAAGTTTAAAATTGATCAATGATTGATAGGTAATTATTCATTGATACCAAAAATTGATTCTGTTGTACTGTTGATTTTTTCGGGACTGCTCCTGCCCTCTAGTTTTTCTTTATGACCTATTAGTGGTACAGGAACGTCAGGGTGATGAATTTCGCTATTGGTGATTGATCAAGTTATATTTTATTGACTGAAGGTACTTTAATGGACTGTTAAGTAATGAGATGTAGAGCATTTATGTTCACTCTTATTTAACCTCCAAACATCCTCTAAATAAAATATCCTCATTTTTAATTTTTAATCAATTTTAAAGGCCAGGTTTTAAATGAAAATTGGAAAATGAGAGGGGGTTCATGAAACTAGTGTGTGTGTTCAAATGCAAGTGAAGGAAAGTACCATTTGTTTAACAGCATACTGCATATTTTGCACTAAGTCGTGCCCGAAGCTATTTTTTGTGCTGTAGCATAAAGTATAGAGTTAAAAATGAATGGAAGTGTGATGGCTAAGTTTGCGCGTATTCAGAAGCTTTTAATTGAAACTTAAAGCAGTCATACCATTTCTCTTCTTTTCTATAATTCTACTTGTTTTTCCTCTCAGGTATACTCTGATCGCCTACAGTTTCTGCTTTTAATCCGAATCTATTACAGCAGTGGGTGATAGATGTGGTTGCCATGTAACCGTCGTTTGTCTAGCATCTCCCTGCCGAGTACTTCTAGTACGTCATTATTCCTTCAGGTTCTACATATTCAACCTCCATAGCACGCCGCACTGCACCTGACTGCCTCAACCATTGTTGGCGATATGTTTGCTGCTGTTCCTTTCTCCCCGCTCCTGGTCCTGTCCATGTGCACCCTTTTACTCGCGTCCGCGGCGGCGAGTGTTTGGGAGAGGCTCACCTGCGCCCTCCGCGAGGATTTCAAACGTGCACATCCAAATGCGTCTCAAGCCAGGGTCCCTCCCCTGTCCCCATTAGGGCCGGCAGACTGGAGTCCCGAGGCCGGCAGCGCTTAACTCGCCTTTCTACGAGGGTGTGGTGGAGTCAACGAGCGTGGGGTTGGATGTCCCCATCCTCTATGCTAATGGAATCCGCTCCCCGTCAACCCCCTCTGTGGACCATTCCGAATACTCCCTCTCCCCCCCCCCTTCTGACTCGACCGTCCCTCTCCACACTACACATGCGCGTATGACAAAGGGTGACAGTGTCTCCCTTCCTCCCGCCCCCGTGCCGGGCTCCCCTCATTGTTGGCAGGGCGTTGGACCCTGGGCGATCCCTTTTCTACGAACCCTCATCTCCCCTCCCCCATCCAAAGCGGTGCCCTTAACGGTTTGTAAACAACAGGGAGTCCACCCATCGCTCCATTTTTTATAGGCGTAAAATCGGAGCGGAGGAGGCGTGGTAGGTTTAGTGAGAGGCGTGAAGGCGGAAGGGATTGATTGGGGATTACAAGCGTGTAAGTGAGAGCCCTTTCTTTAATCGGAGCGCTCTCAGATGGTCCTGCTACCCTCTGGGCTGTCTCTCGCTGTTTGATAGGGCGTACAGTGGTCCTCGGCCCGTGTATTTCTGGGACATGAAAAGATTTTCTCAGATCAAGATGAAATTTTGTGTATTTAGGTTTTCGGGGTCGCTGAATACGAATATGATGCCAAAACGATTGAATTTTTCCATTGAATGTGAAAACTTGCAGATTTCATTTTTTGCAATATTTGTGCGAATAGATTTTATTTAGTGCAAATAGGACCAAATTAACAAATAAAATTAATATAGGCAAATGTTGGCAGACACTTATGAGTTTTTTGAACACTAAGTGATGTTAGTTACACTTTCCAATAGATTTTTAATGAAATCTCATGGAATGAGTGAACTTTTCACTAATTTTAATTATATTTCGCGGATTAAAGTTTTCTAATTTTCATGATTTTCAATTTGAAATCGCATATAATGACAACTTAACAATAAATTTTTACTTAAATATATAAATAGTACATACTTTCCGGAGATGAATCTAGTTCTTTGAATTACAATCGATGCTACAGTCTTCTATGTAAGCGACTCCGAAGTTAACGCGCATTTGACTTTCGATTATTAATAGAATGCATACCTTACCTGAGCGTTACCTCTAACAGAAAAGGTGCGTGATACCGGTTCAGGATCTTCGAATTCTCATGCGTCATCACTTACTCTATCCAATTGTACTGCACAAAAGATTTACCTGAATACTTTATTTTTCTTACCATGTCCCATTTTTCCATATACAGGGACCACTGTGGGGCGGCAGGGGATTCTTGCTAGATTGTTGGAGCTCTACAGTCGGCGCCGAAATATTGTAGGCTAGAGTTGAAACCTCAACAACTATGAGACAGTACATAGGGTTTGATCGATATGTACATCATTGTTCAAATTAGCTTTTTTCTATTCAATTTAATTAAAAATAATTTTAAAAGTCAAATTATTTTCGGCGTTTTGGTAACAGAAAGGCCCCATATTTTTAGCGCTGAGGCGACTAGCAGCGCTAAAGAGCTCAGGTTTGTGGCAGGGGGTGTTAGGACACCAAAGATGAATAGCTGTGAACGATAAGGTCATAGATATGTGAAAATGTGAAGTGTATTTGAGAATAATTTGAAGAGCTCTGTATTTATTATGGTCACTAATTGTGCATTACAAGAAATTTCTTTGTTCCTACCGGTTCGGAGATGGATCTCTCTTATGTAGCTCTGTTATATATCTCGCCTCTGTAGGACCAGAGATGTTGCGCGGCGCCGAAATATTGTAGACTAGAGTTGAAATCTCAACAACTTCGAGGCGGAACATAGGATTTTAACGATATGTACGTTATTGTTCAAATTATTTTTTTCTATTCAGTTTAATTGTAAAATAATTGTAAAAGTCAAATTGTTTTCGGCGTTTGGGCAACAGGAAGGTCCCATATTTTTAACGCTGCGGTTGCTAGCAGAGCTAAAAAGATTTGTGGCAGGGGGTGTTAGGACACCAAAGATGAATAGCTGTGAACGAGAAGGGCATAGATATGTGAAAATGTGAAGTGAAGAAATGAGAATAATTTGAAGAGCTCTGTATTTATTATGGTCACTATTTATGCATGAAAAGAAACATCTGTGTTCCTACCCGTTATGAGATGTATCTCTCTTATGCAGCTCTGTATACTTATATCTCGCTTCTGTAGGACCTAGAGATGTTGCGCCGCGTTAAAATGATATTCCCTCTGTCACACTGAAACACTTATTCTGAGTTCCTCAAGCAAACTATTACATATTTATAATGAAGTCTACGGAGTTGAAGTTTTTCACTTGTGTAATTATTTGTATTCTGTTCAATTTTGTAAGCTTAAATTTTCTCGGAAACAATGCAATATGGCGTCATGGGCTCCCTGCTCTCAAACTAGGGGGCGCAGCGTTGGCGACACATGAACCTCTGCGTGTTATATCTGTATTCATTAGCTAGAATTACATGAGTCAGGGCAGAGGGATGGGAGGCCCCCGCTCCCTCTTCGGCGATTGCGTCTGTGTGAATGCCAGGAGGAAGCTACAGTATCCCACCCCGGTGGTGCCGTTGGTTCGACTTTGAGGAAAGTTGCTACACCCGATCATCATCCTCGCTAATCCGACCACCCTCCGCCACCGCCCTTCACTCTGCTCTGCGAAAAACCATCCCAACTCACCCTTCCCCGCTGACCTCGCGTTTTTCCCAATCACCGCGAGGCGAAACTGCCGATGTTCATGATGGACTAGGTCAGGTCACCCATTAAAATTCAACAGGAAGAATAAAAAAATAACATTATTTTACGTGATTGAAGGAATCCGTTGACTTTAATGTGCAAACTATGGCATATAGGAGTCATTAACGGCCCCGGAAGAGATTTGGGTGTAAAATAACGCAACGAAGTTTGTGACTCTTCATTCATTGATCGCTTAACGTAAGTAATTAATACCTTGGACGTATGCTACCGGTAAAAGCTACTGTAGCATTTGTCTGGGAAGTTATAATGTATCCATATTGTGGAAAAAGCTCTAAAAAAATAGACTCCTTAGGAGCCGAACATTCAATATCAATGAAAATCAATGGTATTAGTAGATTGGATGCATTAATTAAACAATTGACTCTTTCGGCCATCTGAAGGTGAAATTTCAATCTTATAGATTGAGTGCAAGTGATTAAAGAAAGCAAAACGTTTACCTCTGCGCCAATTTTGATCCCATTTCTATTCAAATTCAAAATTTTATCAAATATGGGGTAATGCAGCAGCCTTAAATTGTGTTTCGCGGTTGTTTCTATTTTTTGGTATCGGTTTTGGGTCACGAACCACTCCTACAGAATTTCCACGTCACAGATTAAGATAGTCGTGAAATTGAAGTGCAATGTATCGATGATATTGCTTCAAAACACCCGAGGCTGAGGCCCTAACTTATCATTGTTCGTATCATTCATGAATCATTGCGAGTGATTTTTAAATATGCTGTCGCCGTAACTACTGTGCCTTTTGTTGAAGTGCCGTAAATTCTTTATACATGTTGAATCGCTAATTATCATTCTGAAAATCGCGATGATATGTCATTACAACCGATTCCAAATCTACGACAATCATTACGTATATGCTAGCGCACACCCATTGGAAATGTGTCTAAATCGTCAGCAACGAGTGCAACATCGGAAATTCTCCCCTCATGTTCCAATTCGGAATATTTTTTAAAAAACTTATCTAATAAACAACGAGAAGTATGGAAACTCCGGCCTTTGCTAGTTTCACTCATGAGGTCAAGTAATGCGTTACTTTCCGCTGAATGGAGGCGCATTAAGTGAAATTTCTATTTGTAGAGTGCTTGGCGGGTTACCGGGGAGATTGGGTTTAAATCTGCGTGAAACCTTTTTTACCATTATGCAGAGGCCATTCTATCAGAGGAGTCGACTGACAGCCGGTAGCACAAACGTGAAAGTAATGAAGTATTTATACGAGTGTATGGAGTATGCTGTTGTGCGGCATGGAGAATTGTGCTATGGCCGTAGTTGAGGAGGATCGGTTTAAATAGAACTTTGCTTTTATCGGAGAATGATGAAGCTGATTTTGACTGAGAGAATCACCAATGAAATTGTCCTCAAAGAATGGGACACCTTAATATGTAGCTTCTCTGTCAAAAAATTACTGCCAAGAAAGTCTCTGCCCATTGCCACTATAGAAAATGCTTGCTTCGTTTATTTTATTCTTGATGTAGGTACTGTGCACTGATTGACAAGGCAAAGTTCCTTGGTCCATTTCCGGTCCAGGTAGAGTATAGTACTCACTCAACATCCTCACGGGATTATGGAAAATATTTCGATGGCGCTTCAATATTTCCAATATCACACATATTTTCATAAAACTTTTAATATATCTGTGCACAAAAGTGCATTGCGGTATAATTTTAGCTTCACTTGCCATATTATTGACATTTTCTCGTAGGTGCATTGATTTTGATAATGTGTCTAACTGCCAAAGTGTCGGCTACGAAGCTATTAGTCAAATCACGTCCCATTCACTAAATGACTTAATGATAAACAACCTTGCTGATTCATTGTGCCATATGAACGGAGAGAATCTATCTCTCTTATATTGACAGCTATGTGATGGAATATACCCATATTAGAAATATCATCCCTTTTATTCTTACGGCATTCGCTTTACCAATGTGGTGAAAGTGAATTTTAGAGAAATTTGGTGCTTCCTCTATCCTAGATATCTCGTGAAATAGTTCCGATTGATGCTGAAACAATAGTATTCTACATATCGCGGTAAAATATAGTGCAAACCTTAAAAATCAATGAAAGTTAAATTTACGTGCACCATTTTGAGGATACGAATACCGCAAGGATAAGGTGGAACTTTTTTTTTAATTGTCACATTTTTCCATTCCCGTACAAAAAATTTTTTTCTGATCCAGGCCTGCTACAGTTAAAATTTACATTGGGTGATTTCATATGGAATGATCCAATATTAGATTGCCCTCATCGTCATTGGAAGCGGATTATCAGACAGTTTTGATTAAACGCCACCGCGAAGATGAAGTCCACGAGGGTAGAAGAATTCATGAAGCCGTATAATAGCGTCCATTCATTTGAAACGTCGTCGTGACGCTAAGCAGTTATGCGATCGGAGTTAGCGTGGCGACCCCGCGCATCTGAGCCACCCACTAACACCTGGGTGCTTCGCAAGCGGCCTCCTCCCAGGGACAAAACGGATATCTAAGGATACCCTTTTATCTGGAACGTTCAGGACCATTGTTTAAGTTCTGAGATCGAGTGAGGGGTTGCGGGAACCGAAAGGTGGATGTTGAAGGAAGGCTGAAAGGGGATTAAGACGTACGTTTGCAAATGAACGGAAAAATATAAATTTAGTGAATACCGGGTGTAGCCACGGTATTACCTCAACCATGTAGAGTTACAATTTTCTTACAGTTTTGTAGTATTCCGCGCCCCTTAGTTCTTCGCTTGATGTTGCGACATCATCTATATCTACTTCAACTACTGAGTCAATAACAATGACTTCAGCGCCAGGTTTTCCTTAATTTAATTCCAGAATGTGTCCAAATCAACCATGCAGCTTGTTTTAAGTGGATTTAATGAATACTGTAAACGTAGTTTTCTGTGACCAGTTGGGAATTGCTTCACCGTTAGGTCCCAGTAGAATTCTCCTCCCTGCCTGATTAGGTATATTATTTTGCAGATATTTTTATCTGTTGTGATATCTCTTGAAGTAGAAGATGTAATGTATAATATGAACATGTGACAGTGGGCAGCTCTGCGTGACATTCTCCCAAATAGGGGAAGCGGGTATGACGTAGCGCGGGGAAGGCGCGCAAGCTGCCAATGGAGATGCGAGTTGCGATCCACGAACTTAAAATCTCAATGAATCGGCAAACCAAGCATGTGCTACACCGCGTGTCTTGATTTAGTTCTCAGGTAAAAATATTCTATATCATCAAATAAGGATAGAATTACTATGATAGGAAGTAGAAAACTATCAAAATAAGGTGGTCTACTTTCTTTTTGATAATTTTTAAGTATTTTGATCCTAGTTCGTGAAATGGTGACTGCTACGATTTTTAGGATGCCAAAAATGCTTTAAACTCCAAACAAATTGTTTCCGGCTTCAATGAAATCTCCTGTTGCACGGGCTTAGTGTTTGCTCTCCAGTGAAAATACATATGAACGTGGCGACTGTTTTCGAGAAGCTTAACTCTCGACAGCTGATATGACTAATATCATTTGGAACATATTTGGTGAAATATTAGGAAAACTGAGCTTGTCGAGTAACTAGCGGAATGTGTACTGCACGTATACTTGACATATATTTTCGAATGATGGAAGTTAACCATTAGAAATGAAGTCACTTACCAAGAAGTTATTCCGCACATACTTAATTAGACATTGCTTATCATATAGCCAGGATTTTTCCCCATTAATTCAAAGAACGGCAAACTAATGGACACACGCCAAAAAGAGGTGTCCTCATTATACCTCCTTGATTGAACACAAACGCTCAAGACTAAAAATTTATTGGAATGAGTTATTTGACAATAATACATGGAGAAGTTGAAAATTTTGAATTCTGTTCAAGCCTCTCTCATTGATGCCTCTCATTGATGAAGTATCTATCTGGTGACTTTCAATGACGCCACAGACCTTTGTCCATGAGAACTCTTGCATTGTCACTACAATTGTTGCGCCGTCCGAGGTGGCATAGATCTTCGACTCCTTCCACAACCCCTGGTGCAGGTGAATGCGCAACATAATGCATCAGACATTTCCTCAAATTAAATTACCAATACCCTCTTCATCTTTGGCTTTCATTTACCTTAATTGTCAGTTGCCGAAAAAAGAAGTTGTTAGTTCACACAAACTATTTCCTCATTGTAGATACGCCAAGTGTTTTCCAGGGAAGCCGATAAGCACATTGGGTCTGAATGAAGAGATATATAAACGCGTTAAATGAAATATACCTAGTTTACTTCTAGCATGGTGCAGATACAATATCACTGCACTATTTTACGAAGGTGAAACTCGATTACCTGCACCTACTAGAAGAATGAGCACTGGTAGAATACGAATCGCGCGCGCCTAATCCAAAGAGCTTTACGGTGAACACAATGGCAAAGCGTTGTCACGCTTGCAACTGCTTTGCCACCAAGTGGGTTTAAGAAGCATATTTTGTGGCTAAGTTGGCATGCACGGTCATTTTAAACGGTGATGGATTAAACATTTTCGCGTAACCCTATTTCACCACGGCAGTGAGCACTCTAGAGTATTCTTTACTCTATAGCTCTACGTAGTCACCCGCAAGTGCGAAATCATCCAAGGAGAAATCATTCGCCTATTCCGGACTCCAAACCAGATCTTTCGATATCGGGCCGAGTTTTTCAAGCGAGTTAATCGAAGGTTAATGACAGATACTTCTCAGAAGTTTTTAGTATCTCTCTCGGAATCCAGAGCGAATCAGAGTATCTCTCTCGGAAACCAAATGTTCTCGGAAGAAGCGTGGTCGGCTTGTCTCAAAACAGTATTTGTGTGCTCTACCCTACCATATGGCACACTCAATGTTCAAGGTTAAATTTGGTGAAAGCGGCGTGATTTGATCAATCGCTTCGTAGTATACGGGTAGATAAAACGACGATACAGACATAATTTGTCAATTTTCTACGATTTGGTTCTCCTCTATCGTGCGATACATTTTTTTCAAAAACATTTTCTTTAGTAGAAGCAATTTGAGTTCACTTTAGTTGACGAAATATTTAAGCGGGATTTGCACTACTTTAATATCAAATGTAATGTCACAATTCCACTGCTTAAAATAAGGTCACTCCCTCACACTTGTTTTCAGCAACCTCGAATTTCGGTTTGTTATCGCCACTCCACTATGAGCCGAGGTATTCTCGCCTATACTTCCCTTTAACAACTAACGACTGGGTAGTTCCAACAGTAAGGATTTCAATTTTAGCCTGACTGCTCGCCGCAGTCCGATTTAAATATCAGATGTGCCCACGAGTCACGTGCCGTTGAGAGTGGAGGGGATGAGGTAGAGGGCGATGGGACTGGAGATGGGTGGCAGTGGTTCATGAAGCGTTCAAGTGGCGTCCCCCCCTCGTTCTTCCACCCACCAGCCCTCCTCCCTCACCGTGGTCGGCAATTTTCGGAGATTAAAGCGCACTGCGTTTCATGGCACGCCTCTCGCCGTTAAAGATGACAAAGGCTGTCCATCCCGACGGGAAAGTTTGTCACCGTAATGACTCTCATATGCTTTGGGACTTAATGCGCGTGTTACGCCGACCATCGTCGCCAAATTTGAAACCAATGGAAAATCACTCTCGAAAATAATTTGCCCGCTACGTCTGACAGAAAATAAGTTCTGACCCTGCCATATTTTTCCTGATTCTCGATTCTTTGATGAAAAATTTATCAGTAAAAAAACCACCCCATTTGAACGACGGCGTTTGTGGACGTTACTCGTGCAAAATGCGCAACTTGTACATGTCGCCCAATCACAACAAAAGATCTCTCCAGGATAGCCTTCTGGATTCTTAACCATTAATGCCTGTAAAACAATGCGTCTGAAAATTGCCCTCATTGTGAAATACCAGCCTTAGCTAGTAATGACTGGTAGAGTGAAAAATAAAGAAGTGCATGGGCGTTGTGAATAATTAGCAGCATATATGGCGGAAATATATCAGGGATAACATTTTCATGCTTCCGTATACATTGCAATATCTGAAGAGGTTCGGTGGCTTATTTGAGGCATGTCACTTGATATTGGTATTTCCTTTAGGAGAAAAATTACCCCAAAAAGATCCATAGTCTACCGGTGAATGCCCCTTTGTTTGGAGTAGGGTTTATATCGCACATATTGCGATAGAAATTGACGGTGTTGGCAGCCCTGTTCGCCCGAGGGTGTCACATCCACCCCCGTGAGGCAGCGAAGACACACGACGCACTGCGAGGTTCTCGTTTTCGTCATTGATTCGGAGATTTTGCTTTCTTCGAAGAAGATGAGTCACCGTGCCATTATACGCTTCAAGGAGGAAATGAATTTAATTGCGCACTTAAGCCTTGATAATTGGTGTGCTGTATATTCTCTGGGAATGCCTGGCATGAGCAGGACAGTACAATGTCTCGTCACGCTAAGCGTCTTTTATGCCTTTTAAATATCTGCTTTTCCACCGGCCGTTCTTCTCAAAGGAAAAGTAATTGCGGTATCGTCCGAAAGATTTTATAAAATAATACTCCTTTGGCTGCATGTAATTACCTAGCACATGGAATAAAACTCGGGGTGAAATCATTTCGGACTGCGCCCCCTTAATTCGTTTTATGTAAACGATTTGACTAATTAAATCCGGAGTGAACAATTTTATACCATATGGTTAGCGAACAATTATATCAAGCTAAGAAAATGAAAAAAATCCCCTTAAATTAATACCTCGAAATTTGTAGAGCCTAATTTCATAATTTGAATCTAGGGACGGCAGTTGAAAGTTAGAAATCGGCAAAATTAATTCACATTTTTGACTCTGTGGTACGATTCTTTCCAATCCGCTCTTTACTTTTCTCGGGGCGTCTTTCGCGTCATTTGAAAAGTAAAAAAGATTTTCTGTTATCTTTAAAGTCATGGAAGTGTAAGGAATGTTAAAATATGGAGGCATTAAGGCGTAAAAATGTTTCAATATCATCGCTATAAATTTTTATTTTTGAGACTTCCACCCGTCGCCTGGCTGAAGAGTTAAGGTTTTCACTCTGTCACTCTAATCTCCTCTTTCCGTCCAAGATACATTCTTGACTCGATTTTCCTGCTCGTGCCCCTCCTCCAAAGCGATAAGACATCCCTTTTTTCCAGCTGGTTCACCGACTCAGAGCGATCCTATTAGAGCGCAATTTGAGGGATCGAATTTTGGAATCCTGTCATTATTCTTATTCCAGCCATTTAAACATTATTTCCTCTTTATTCTCCAAAAAGTTCCTTTTGTGATACTCGGTTGCTCTTATCCATATATTTCAGATAATATCTTTCCTCAGCTTCTTTGCAGATAACCTCCAGCATTGTAATCCAGCAGTTACGCCATATATATATTTGTTAATATCTATGTTACTGCTCCGGGAATCTTCATTCGTTTTGCATTTGCCTGGTACGCATTTATTTTTTTTATGTGACCAATGTAACTGCCGCATGTCAAATGACCTATTGTCTTGGAATTAATGGTAGTTTATTTAGAAGAACTCTGTAATCGTGCCATTGGTCGTCAGGGCATGAGCTGACGATTTTATTTTCCATTATATACTTTTATTAGTTGAAGTATTTAAAATGTAGTCTTTATTTTAATATTTGTGATGCCATACTGAGCACTTTCCAAGTGATTACTCACTCATACCCTTATTAGAATATTCATTAACTGTGTCAGAGAAATATCAACATCAGTTAAGCACATATTTAATAGTTGATAAATGAAAAATGCTGTCGAACTAGAGTTTAAAGGTATGGCATTCAGTACTATGGCGTATCTAAAATTTAGCTTTGAGAAATATCCAGAATATTTTTTTGAAATGAAACCGTAGGCCCCAGTGCCTGATCCTCGGTCGAAACCCAGCGTAATGGGGAGCCCGGGCCCCTTGATCAGAAAATTTTCTGCATTTTATAGACCCTTTGTAAATATTAAATGATCTTTCTTTGTTAAATTCAATTATGATCAATTTGGCACCCTTAATAAAGTTGAGCAAGTGGGATCTGGTTCCGTTCCTCTCTCCCGGAAATACGCCGAAGATTCAGCGAATGTCAGCAAAATATTTTTTTTAAGTGGCCTAAGCACTTACGTTTTAGCGCAAAAATTAACGCGGATTACTAGAATTTTAAATGCGCGAAACAAACGCGACAACCTCTCTTAGCTGCAATTTCTTAATGTTATCTTGTCTATTTTTTGTTTTAGCGCTTGCTGGATGAAGCTCAAACTGGAGTCGAGAGGAAAGACACAAGTGAGTCCACGGTTATCGACTTGCACCGTCATTTGGTGTAAATATTATCGACGCTAACCTCTAGCTTTTATGGAAATCATAATTACTGACAATTTTCGAGTTCTCATCATGTGTGCGGGTTATTGTTATCTGTTCACATAATTTGTTTGTGTAGTTGTAAATATGAAATTTTGTGAGCCTGAAAATTGAGGCGTTTTATCTTTGGGTTTTGAGAAAGATGAAGACTGTAGATCAGAGTAAGACGCTAGAAGGAATGCTCTATACGCTATTGGAGGATTTTAAAGTATCTGGTATGAATCAGAAAATAAGGTAAGTAGGAATGGGGCGGGCTATTAAAGACGATGGAATATTGAAAGACTGGTTAAATGAGAAGACTAGGGAAGCAGTGAGTGATAGTGAGAAAATGTAGAGGCACAGTACAGGCGTATGAGGTGGGATGAAGTTTGGTAGGGAGGTATGCCCAGCTGAAGGAGGAATTAGTATGGAAAATTGAGATTTATGAGACATTCAGCGTGGAAATTATCCTTCGAAATTAATCAGTGGAATCCTAGCAGTTGTGATAATAACTGAGTTCACTGGTTGTAGAATGTGACTTTAAGCTTTGAATCGGTCTATCTTCGAATGTCGTTTTGCCCTCGTGGCACCGGGTGTCGGTGAGTGGAGGATCAGCGGGAGGTGATGCGGTGTACTCACCGCCAAAGACGGCCCTCTAGCGAGGGACCGAGCGAGGAGTCGCCGCCGCTTCTCCCGCGGACCGCCCGACGCCGCCGCCGCGCCCAACGCCAACTCCCTGACGACGGCGCCCTCCTCGTCGAGGTGTTCGGGGAGCGGGCGGCACGCACTGTCGGTGCACGTGGCTCGCTCACGCACAATTTCGCGCTCGTGCTGGGGTGCGTGCTTCAACAAGAGAGGGCGACCCTGTGGGGGGGTCGATGTTCTGGCGGAGTCGGCGTCTGTACGAGTATATCGATTCACCGCCGCGGGGAAACGACTGTGGCCGTGTGTCGTGGGGAGTCGGCGGCGGCTACTGCTCGCCGAGGCAAATAAAAACCCTCCTTAAAGCTCTCTGCCCCATCCCCCTCCGCCCCTCCATCACGCCCTGCTCACGGCACTGCTTCCAAGAGGCCTCCCTACAGAGGGCAGCGTTAATCTCTGGTGGGGTTCGCGATGGCACTTGCCGGTCGGCGCGGCGATCTCCACTCATCGGTCCGCCGTTATCTCGACAGGTGAAAAAGATTCTTTTTGCACTTGATTCCTCAAGGTTCCTCAATCACCTCTGGCAGTCATTTTCAGCCCACAAGCATTCACTGGTCGAGTGCAGCCTCCCATCCTTTCTTATCTAGTGCTAGTCCCCTTACTTCCTTGTATTCAGCATCTCGTGTACTTTCGTATGTGGTCTGTTAATTTACCTCATGTCCATTCTTTCGGGACTTTTCCCTCTATTTTCCCTTCATTTAAATTCATTACGAATCCATTGTGCTTCAGGGTGCGTCGCGGCGAGCCAGAGGCAAAGAAAACTGAATGGGACATTTAAGACGGCTCAGGGAAAGGCATTTGGTCCATTAAGTATCCTGTATGAGTTTTGTTCAGAACCGGGGATTGAGGGGGGCAGACGGTAACGTCACACCAATAGAAATTGCTGTTTGGTCACCAATGAAAATGACTGCTATTATGTGATTGGCTGCTGCAAATGAGTAGTAAATTTACACTCCGTAGAAACTTCTTGCAATGTAGTTTTCTGCCACGACTTAATCTATAGCCTTCCATATGTCAGGTGGCTGTTGTGGTCAACTGCCGCGGAAATATACAGAATGAAGAAGTGCAAAGGATATCAGCAATATTTGAGAAAGAAAACCTCACATCGCGACAGACGAAATTCATGTTCTATCTTCAAAGATATTATCCCCCATTTTCTGGGGTCCAGTATATAATTGCAACCCAAAATTAGCATTTATCCACTCACTTGTGCTCATTTCCTGTTTCCTGTTACCTCGTAGTTTTGGAGTTTTTTCTTCTCTCCACAGCCAATCTATTCCATTTTTTGAGCCCTTCCATTAACTTTCCCCCATACAATCATCAATATCATAAATAAGCCAATTTCTGTACCGCATTAAGATCCAATTCTTTAAAAGTAATGGTTATTTCTGTCCCGCAAGTTTTATATTAGTTCCTACCATCAATTATTCTTAGCGAAAAAAATTGTTTTACACTTGGAAATTTTCAAAACTCTAGCTGCAACACTCATTTCCTCATGAAAAAAGCATTCAAATAGGGTAATTCGGAATCTTTATCTATGTTTTGCATTATTTTTGTGAAATAAAATGCCCGTTCAACCGTATTCGGAAGTTAGTATTATGAAAGACACGTGAAACTCTCCAACGAAATTTTACACTCAGTTGCATTCAGCTGCTTGGCCTTCATAATAATATATGATTGTTCCTAATTGGCCTGGCTGTAATATTCCTTTTTATTTTCTTCTTACTTGCTTTTCTTATTCCTTTTAATGAATAATATATTTGATATAGGTATAATGGAATACATTGTAAAGTGATGGAAATGTACCGGAGAAAACTGGTGTCGTTGATACTTAATTGTAATTTCTCATACAACAAGTGGCCGTTTGTAGCCCGATAGTTATCGAAGGTAGATCGGAATGAAGCTAATACGTCTCTATTTTCATTCAAATTATTCGTCCTGCCTGATGTAACTTTCCCACTTTTTCATGACTGATTGATTTGAAAGTTTTAATTTAAATAAGGTACTAAACGTGAACTGTTAAAAAATAATTTTGCTTCCGAACAAAGCACATTGTTGAAAGCGTCTGAATTGAGTACTTGTTTGGCGAGTTATTCCTCTATTTTACTAGTTAGAATTTAATCCCAAACTGAATTATCAATGTTTCCACCAAACTCATCGTTCACAGAAATAATAAGAACAATAGACCTCTTAGAATGAGCCTTTAACGAGCATTTTCTTCGATCGAGTTATTTAATTTACTAATGTGAGTATTTTTTCCTCTTTTTGTACAGATTATTCAATTTGTCAACGGTTTGAGTAATTTATGGCCATCGTGTTATGAAAGCTGATTTGGTGGTTGTGCTGTTGCTCATAATGCCGTGACCTTTGAGATTTACCGGCATTGACCTCACCTCGGTCACGCGAGAGAACTTGAAAACTTTGCTGGCGTCAAGACTGAGGAGGAAATGGAGCTTAATAGCCGATGCGTTCCGATTTGAGAACATCCCTTCGCTGAGATTTCATTCAGCGCGGAAAATTATGGCATCAATGCTAGAAATACGGTGGGTTAATGAAAGAGAATATAGTACATTTTTTATGTGGACTATTTGGCAAATCTATGTTGATAACTTGAATTGTGAAGTGAGAAAAAAATAGAAGATGCAGATACCAAAATAAAACGCACAATGCCATTTTACCATCTGCTCGCATTATTATTTCTTCCCGCTGGGATTATTAATTAATATTCGTGCAATTGAAATTGTTCCTTTGTCATCCAGATGTGTAGCTAAGAAAATTCTATGCAGACACCACATAAGTACTACTAGACTGAACGAAATGGAAAGGGAAGATAAACTTCAATCGTAATTAATGTTATGTATGCAAATCTCAGTTGAAATGCAAGATTATTTTGGGAAATATGCCTGACGGCATGTCCTTTATTTGACTGAATTGAAATGGAGGAGCAGAACTAACCATAGGTACTACCAAGAACAGTTAGGTAATACAGTTCCAAAATTGGTGACCAACTGAAAGAAGTTCTTTGAATACATCCAAGCCCACATCCATCGGTCGCATTACTGTACGTCGTCCTCAAGTCCAGATATAGCAATTGGACGAGGCTGGCGAAACTCAACGTCGGCATTCGCCTGGATGGCTTTCCGAATGAAAATGCCCAAAACGAAATAATGAAGGCCGCGATTCTGGATGTTTCCCGATCAACTAAAAAAATTCGATCGCGTATGCACGACCCCGTGTCACTTGAGACGTGCCTCATCCTGTTCCTCGTGACTGTCGGAGGTCACGAAGCGCATTTTGTCGTCACTCTGGAAGGCTGAATTGCGACGAACGGAGGAGGCAAAGAATTAAGCTTTAAGAAGTCTGGCGAATTTGGAAACAAAATTTTGCCTGCATTCTCATTAAAGAAGTCTGAGGAAATTGAGATAACTTTATTTTTTTTAGCTCAATGCCATTCTTTGAGTAGAATGTTCGTTGCAGTTTGGTGCAAGGAGGAGTTCAACCTATCGTTTCCCTAAGCAGTCTCAATTGATTTGATCTTTAAATCAAACTCAAAGACCGGCAAATAACTATGAATGAAGGACTGAAGGATAAATGAAAGTGTAATCATCTCCGAGCTCTTTATGATCGTCCATTGACATTCCAAGGAACACCTACGCTGAATAATAATCAGTATAAGAGCTTTACTCATCTTTTAACTCTTTGAGTGGCCAAAAGTAATTCGATTAACCCCGAAGTGCCTCCAAAGTCGGTGTCATCGTATATCAATGTTTCTGAAATATCCGGATCATCATTTTGTAAACCCTTAGAAGCTATGGTGAAATTTATCTCAAAAATAACTATGACTGTAGGAGTCCAAAATTGGCAGTTTATCTAGTTAAAATATCGACATTATTTCTCATTGAGTTCAATTCAAATTAAATTACAAGTCGCCAAACGATGTGCAAAGTTAAAGTAGCAAATATTTACCATAAACATTGATTCTTCTTTTGGTGAGATTATATCTTATATTAGAGGAAAATGGATGACGAGCCAAGGAGAACAAACGTCAATCAAATGAATGATCAGCCACATAAGGGATTATTATTCGACAGGAAATAAATGGTAATCGATTGATGAAAAATTTCATTAGGTATCAAATAGATGTAGCACAATAGATATATAATGGCTGGGATTAGGTTTCCAATATCTTTGATCTCCTTGCTCAACAATTACTTTTCTTGTTTTGGTTACGCAGATCATACATTAATTCTTTGAAATTTAGAATATGAGTTGGTTACAAAGTCTTCCTTGCCTATTGGACATGAATTAAATTGAAGGGAGTCATTTTTGTCGCAGCTGGAGCAGAACCAGCAGGGAATACCTTTTTAAATTAGATTAATTTAATCCGTTTCTCACGCAACATATCACAATGATAAAGTAAAAATAACCGTTATACTGTAGATAGTAATGTCGGAAAAATAGAAGTTAACCATTTGTGGTTTAGGTACTCACTTGATTTGCACTGAAGTGCAATGACATCACTCAGGCTCCAGTCTGCACGTTGAAGTATTTTTTCGACAATTACTGCCTTGAATCTTGAAAACATAAAAAAATGTATCCAGTGTGCTAAATTATGCTCCTAAACTTCATGATCCAAGCTTTGAGTTTAATTGGTGTGACGTAGAACACTTAGGATTGGCGGATGGGCGTCGATCTTCTGTATCTGCAGCTTGTCCTCTCCTCCTTCACGGCCCTCCTCGGCACCGCTTACGAGTCTTCCGTCCGATCCGATTGTGTCTTCTCGTGATTGTAAACAAGTACGGTATCCGTGGGAAACATAGTCGCCCTCTTCTGGAAAATTTAAGAAACTCGCAGGAAGCACGTCCAAGACATCCATTAGTCCTTCAGTGGGAAGCACGGGCCATTTAAAGCATTCCACTTCTCAAGTCCCGTGGGCCTCGCAAAGCTATCGTGATATTTTCTTGCCCCGGGTCTCCCTCCTCGGTTGTTTTTCTCTTAATCTTAATCAATCTTTTTCATTGATCCATAATTACCGAAGCCAATGAAAACGGTTATGCCAAAATTTTGATAACCACGCCTGTTCATGTAGACATTTTTTTTCAGTGAAGTGGTGTTCGGTCATTAAAGTTCTAATTTTCACTCCGTGCCTTGATTTTTATGTTCTAAGACCTCTTTTGTTACATTTAAAAAGTGAGCTTCGAGATCAAAAATTTTTCACTTAAATAATACGAAAAGTAATGCGTTTGAATAAATAATGAATCAGGAATATCCGGCTCGAGGACATAAATTATTTACATCATTTGATTTCAACGTACGACCACTCGTTATAGAATTTCTTTTAGAGTCATATATCGCAAGTGTTCAAGTCACAAATGAATTAAAATGCCACAAAAATTCAAAATTGCACTCAATAGCATGTTTTAACCCTCAATGGGCCAAATGTTTAGTGCTAAAAATATTTTTTCTTCCTATCATATAATAATGGAGGTTACAGATGCAATATTTAAAGTATATTTTAACTTGTTCATAATTTTAAATCAAATCGATTTCGAGATATTAGGCATAAGGATATGAATTGAGAATACTCCTTGAAGGTACATGGCGAATTTGGCACCACTGGTGTTAGAGCGTTAACCCTCAGTTGCTCAGCGTGCGGGTTAATTTTGTGCATTGAGCACACTTTTGGAGTTTCAGCTCGACAAGTTTTTTGTCAAGTGATCTTGGACCCTTTGCTCTCAACTCATTAGTTAAGTAATCCACTGCGCTTTCGATGATGAAGTAATCGACAGCTCCACGGTCCAGTATCGTCGCCCTCGTATGCCGAGGTGAGCCTCAGAAAGGTTTGACGAGGGATGGGATTCATTTACCGGAGCGGGAGTTTCCTTCCCTCGAGAACAGAGTTTATGTCTTCCTTCCATCTCCCCTATCATTTCCTTCGGCCAATGCTTTACGTATTTATCGATTGTTTAGCCTCGCGTTTTCTCTCTTCCTCCCCCCTCCGCTAACAACAAAATGCTCTCGCCTTCCCACAATCCACCTGCGCTCTCGCCCTCCCCTTCTACCACATCCACACCCCTTCCCCTCCCGGTTTCCCCTCCTCTGTCCCCCCCTCCACCGCTCATTTTTTTTCATCCCCCGTTATATATGCCTATTTCCCCCCCTCTCACCCCCCAATTCCCTCCTCACCCCACTCCAACTCGGTTGCGGGAGTTGGAACCAGGCACGGGGGGGCGGGGATGGCGGACGGGGGGGATGGGGCGGGAGGGTTGGTGTCCTCATATCCCCAACTACCTCTGAAAGTATGCGGAGGGAGGGAAGTCTTCGCGAGAGAGGGAGGGGGAGGAATCATCTCCCTCCCCCACCTCCTCTTTCTCTCTCCTTAAGAAATGTCGCCGTCTGAGACGACTTTCGGCGCCGAGGCCTCAGCATCGAAGGAGGAGGCCGCGTCCACTGAGGATCCCACCTCTTATGCCTCGTTCACACTACAGGTGCTTTTAAGGTAGTCCGAGCGAGATAGTTCCCTAGTCATAACCTGTTTAACTCTCTTTAACTAGTATCAATGTCTCTGAACATTTAAGTTTCTGTTCTGTTAAATTAAATTAAAATTATTCCCTCGTGCGTTTAGTCAGTATACGATAAACCTAGGTCCATCGAAAGAAGACTAAATGATCAGCGGGGGGAGAGGTCATTCCCGCTCACATAAGGTCACTCGTAGAATATTATTGAAATTCAAATCCGAGGTTTATCTCTGTAGCCAATAGTATCTTTAAATTAGGGAAGTCATTGATTGTAGCCAAAATAAAGAAAAAACTGCCTCTGGATTGTCTTGTATCTTTCTCCTCTTCATTTTCTGGAAGAATCGAAAAGACTTTTAAAGTATCTGACTTTTTGACCCTTAAGGTAGTCCGAGCGAGATTGTTCCCTAGTCATAATAGAAACCATATTCGAATTATAGGTTTTAACTGCACCAGCTGTAGGACACATGAATTAAATATTGCATTATTAATGGTGTAATAATATAGTTTTATATGATAGAAATTGTAAGTAATTAAATGAAAATATCTAAATAAATCTTTAACTTGACTCATTTTTTTCGCGCGGTGCGTTTGAAACTCCTTCAAAACGGAAGGTTTTTTTGTGATACCCAAGAACCTAATGCGAGGACAATATGATTAATTTACAAATATAGTTGATAAAACATACGAACTACCCGCTGTTAGTTTTTTTACGACATCTAAGTGTTAGAAATTCCTCATTTTGTAAATAATGTCTCTCTGAAGTGCATAAACATACTATTTCCCATGTAAAGTGACTGGTAATTTTTTGGCAAATATCTCCGAAAGTAATGTGGTAAGGGGTTGAATTTTTGGTGTGATCAGAGGTGTGAGATATTTTTCTTTAAAATGAGACCAAATTTATTGATTTCTGGGTAAAATGACATTTCGCTCAAAATACCTACATTAAAACAACGGTTAAATACAAGCGAGCGCCTCCACACAGTCATTTAAAATACCTCGGTGCTAGCTAGTGTTCATGGAAAAAACATTTTTTACTACGCAACTAATCATGTGTTCGAGAAGTAACTTAAAGGCATATAATTAAATGTTGATGTGAAATTAGAATTACTCGTTCAAAATTGCTCAACTCCTTATATTAATGATGTAAACAAGTGTGACGTGTATATATGACTATCGACCTATCGATGACGAGGCCTCGACCGCCTCGATCAATCATCAAGGGAACACTATCGATATCGCCCAAGTCCCCGGATCCACTTAAAAGGACCCGTTATTTAAGCTTTGAGAGAGCTTCTACTCGGCGTCCTTAAGAAAAACGTGCATTTAAATGTATACTTAGGTGTAGACGCTGAATTACGGAACAAATACGTGAACACTATACGGGTATGCCATTCATAAAGTATAATGTATTTATTCATCCTCTCGAAAGCAACTGTTGTTGCGAAGAACGATATCATAATGAATTACACGGCTCAAGAACTTATTTGTTTAGACGTCAATCCCTTGTTGTCCCATTTCCAATGGCTTAAGGAAGGTGGACAGTGGAAAATACGGAGAAACAGAGAACTCGAGGAACTCCACAAACGTCCTAACATTGTGACAGAAATTAAGAGCAACAGATTAAGGTGGTTAGGACATGTCGAGAGAATGCCTGAGGATAGGATGACGAAAAAGATATTTCGTGGTCATCCTGATGGTAGAAGATTGAGAGGAAGACCCCGGAAAAGATGGCTGGATGATGTAGAGGATGATATGAGAAAGATGGGAATTAGAAGATGGAGAACGCATGCCGGGAATCGTGGTGTCTGGGCTAACATCGTCGGAGAGGCCAAGGCCGTACGAGGGCTGTAGCGCCGAGGAGTAAAGTAAAGAACTTAAGAACTTATTTGTGCGACGATATTGCGGAAGGAACAAACGCTCAGCAAAGCGTGCGTCGAGGGTAAAGAAAAGCAGTCGGAGTGGGGATAGGAGAGGGGGGGGGGAGGGAGAGAGGACATCAGTAGAAGCTATCGTTGGCATCGTATGATTTCGTTTTGTAATAAGTGTTGAGCATGGGAATAATGCCTCTTTCATCATCTTCTTCGTCTTTTGGCCTTTACCACCTTGAGCCCGCACGTCTTTTTCCATCTGAGGTCTCCACTAAGAGACTGGGGATTTGGGGAACGGGCAATGCGTTGTGAAAAATCTATGATTCGATGGATTAGGAAAATTGTACGGAAGTGGTGGGTATAAATCACTGACCGATTACGGAAAAATAGAATTCCGAGGATATTTTTGAAAACTGCTGGATATATTCCTAATTTCGTGGAGAGTTAATGCTGAATCCCTGGTGTTCCGTTGTGCAAGTCATCGCTAAAATACAATTCACCTCTTTCCCTCCCCATTCTCTTTCCCCTTTTCTCTCCTCTTTTATATCTGGTTTCGTCGTACATGCCTCTGAGGGGGTTCACTGGTTAGTTCGTGCATAGGTCCGTACGACTCCCACGCACCTTTAACGACTACGGCTGAAACAGATCGACGCATCAAGGATCCGGTTGATACGGTGGATTAGTGTGCTGGCTTCCCACCTCGAGGGTCTGGGGTTCAAATTCCGCCTTTGGTGGACATTTTCCATCAAAATCGTTCCCCCTACTTCAGTGTTATGAGGAGAACACTTTAAGAGCATTCCGACCGATGGAACGTAATACTGCGTCCCCCTCGATGTATTTCGTTAAGAGTAGGCAAAAGCAAACGCCTGTGCCTCCCTAGGACGCCAGGTTTCTCTCCATTCTTCCTCCATTTCCTAAATAGTCATATCTTTACCATCCGACCCACCTGTCCTCAACGGCGCATATGATCTCAGTTGTCATTCCTCAAATCTCCTTAATCCAATATAAAACCGTTATCTTAATTCACTTAACGTATTTATCCACAATAACACTCTATGTTTTCGTACCATCCAATTCCACTTCTCAATCCTCGTCAATTTTTGTGGCTGGTTTATTAACACTCCAGACCACTCGTCCTCCTGACAGCTCGCAGAGTTCGATGAAAATGAAGTGACATCTTAGGTGCAACGATATTTTAGACCGTCAAGTTTGTTATAAGCTTCAGTTGAGTGGTGAAACGGGTGACTGCGTAATTTTAGGATTTGTTTTCTTCCGTGGTGTATCGAAGAAAACGTGCTAAAATTTGCCGGTTGAGTGTCATAAAGGTTACCCTGAAATGATAAATTTCGAATGCTTTGATTTATTTTAAAAGTCAAGTTAACATCTTTTATTTCCGAAGCCACAATGAGCGGCTGAGATTCTGTAAGGTTATAGTTATCCTTCATTACTTCAAATAGTGATTAGTAGCTGGTTCCCTTTTCATTCTCCTCTCATACAAGCATTTATTTACTTCAGACTTATGACTGAGGTGCCTCTCATGAAGTCCTCATTTCAGCGCTTCCCACAATTCAATCGATGCAACTCATCCTACGTATTTGAAGGTAATCCTTTTAATTCATTTCCCCTTTTATTATTGTTCTCAGAATACAATCATTCCATTCAGTGAGTTCTATATATTTGCCTTCCTTGCTTCGAAAAAATTTTCGTCGAGAATCTCTTCCCCCACCTCTTCCCGACTTCTCTTATAATGATTCTCTCCATTTGACTTTTTTTATCATTCGTTGGCACCTCACTATTATTGCTTCCAATTATTTTATTCTACTGCTATTGTAAATTTGTCACTGCTTAAACAGATTATTAGCCTATTTATTGTAAGCGGCAATAGAAATGGTGGCGTCAGCCGCTATATCGATTCACATTCTTGTATAGTCAGTATAAGGTTGAAATGGCCCAAGATTGCATCACTGCAATTCGACTTGGCACTAGGAACACTATATTCGGCGCAAATGTGACACTTGCAAATAAATTTATAAGGATTTAGTGCTAGGCATGTGATGTAAATATCCTGAAAGGTTTTTGTCAGTCAACGGAGCCTTTGGGGACATAGAAACAGCTGCTGAGGGTGTAGGACTGAACATGATGTAGATGAAAGAAAACTAATTTTATTATGCTAAATGGAAAACAGAGAAGCTGCGAAGGACAAAGAAATCATCTTTGAGGGCTACAAATTTGAAACTGTAAACTACTACTTATTTCATTTGGCCTCCAATGTCACCTTGGAAAAATGACGAGATCATGGAAATAAAAAAAGAAATGGTGCTGCAAACTCCGCCATCTGAGATCCAGTGGTCTAGGCACGTTCAGTGGATGCCGGAGGAACGGATGGAGGAGGTTCTAAGCTGATGGGAAGGAAGAGTGACCAGTGTGAGAAAAGTTGTCTCACACTGGTCACTTCATTCCCATTTACTTTCCCAGAAAATCTAGCACTTAATGAGAAAATTACATCGACAAAGTTATGCGTGAACTCCTTGGGACGAGAAACCAGCAAAAACTGACCAAAATCAGAGAATAATGGAGATAAAAAATTGAGGAGACCAAGGAAAATTAATATATATAGTAGTGTCATCAAAAAAGAGGTGAAATTCACTGTTTGCAAAATAATATGCTTCTCTGACGGAAAATTTTTCACTGTGAATTGCTCACAGCCATGGAAATATCAGTCGTTAAGTGGTACTTGGATTTTTAAGATGCATGGAGAAGGAATTAGTTTTGTGGACGAAGTGAAAATTGAATAGATTATGTTTTGAGTTTAGCGTGTCATCAAATTAAATCGTAGAGCCATGATACTCGGATGGAAGTACGATACTCAGTTCACTCTGGGAGAATGTGTTATTGCGATGGGCTCTGTGACAAATTGGTTTCTTAGCAACAGTCTCTTGTGATGCTCGATCGCGCGATGAGGGTTTGAGAGATATTATGGTTTTTGCAGTTGACATGACGATTTTGGGTACTAAATTGCGAAACTAGCCTCGATTTGTGCGTTTTTACACCATTATTCTTGTTGTTTAGGTGGAAATATACTCCTTCTGTCGGAAGCTGTCACTTTTATATGACCTTTCCCGTCGATCTGTCCTCAGAAAAATGTCTGTGGGTTGAATACGCGATATATCATTATCAATGCCAAATTCTTACGGATGCCAAATTTTACTGTAAAAGCCTTATCTAGTTTTTTTAACTGGGTAAGAGGGTCAGCAATGAGACGATGAATTGTCGAACCATCGAAATATTTGTGTTATTAGTCTTGGTAATATCGACACAAAGATGTAATACATTCGGGATGCATAGCAAGTAACGCTTTGTTATAGCAACAACCGTCTATGGAGAGCTGCAGCGATGAAATCTCATTTTCAGTTCTTTCGTACGGGGCTCCGTCTTACAGCGGATGGGGACATGGGAAACGTGGACTACCATGAGCTAATCCTTCTACTACTTGCACCATCTGGGACGGCAGCAAACAATTTTCCGCTTAATCCCCCTCCCCGGTCGAAGTCGCTGATTGGGCATTCGCATAAGACAATCGCGCAGCGCAGAGCGGTGGAGTCGCCATCACGCTCATCCCTCCCCGGGGACGAATAAAATCGAGGCAGGGGGATGTCAAGAGCGGGTCCAGACAATGGGTCCCCCTTCCCCTCGGAGAACCCTTCTTTACCCTCACCCCTCCGAATGTTCCTCGCACCTTATTCCCCTCCATCGAAGGGACCACGCCCCCGCAACATCCCTTAATCTCCAGAGTCGGGCAGAGGAGGAGGGGGTTGCGGGCGGGAGTCGAAGCAGGACGGGAGGGAGAGGATGGGCTCTTCCTATTGGCTACCTTCGCGTCGCGGTGGGCGTGGCTTAGAGATGTAGGGAGTCTGCGGAGAGGAGCTAGCGAAGAGGAGGGGAGAGAGAGAGGAGGTGTATGGGAAGGGAGGGAAACAGCTTGCTAGGGGATTGGATTCTGTGGCGATTTTGATGATATGATACACCAAAATATTATCGTTTTACATCGATACACAGAATTTGTTAGACGAGAAATTCAACTCATCTATAGGTGTGTAAAGATAAGAGTTGCGATTTCTAAATACTCTGTCGTTTACTAATCGGCTTGATTTTTAAGAGTGAAAAGGTGAATTAAGTTTGCTGATTTTTGCCCCTCACACAGGGAGTAGTAGGATTGTAAGGTCGAGTATCATGTAAATATGGCATTAATAAACCCCCTTTACTCTGAATGCGTTCAATCATTAAGGAATGACATCGACAAACTGCTCGTATATTTCTTGTTATGCACACCTAAAGGGGTGTTATTCAATGCGCCTTCAAAGTTGCTACTTAAAACATTTTTTAAATGTATGATTAAGAAATAACGTCAATTAATTATCCTATCATATACTTCGATAAATTTGGTCTCACTACAGTGCATGTGAATACGTACTTACGCATGAAAGAATGCTGGGATTCACTTGGTGGAAACTGCTGATATCCATCTTCAAGTCAGAAAAACGTTCAAAAATGTCCTCTTTTATCGGTAATTCACCTAGGTTTCGGCACTATATTCCGTTTCGAGGATACAGCTTCATCACTGTCTCGGCCATGCAAATGTATTTAAAAATTAGGAGTGGGTGTAGAAAGTTGATGGTCTGAGGGATAAGGACAAATGAGATCGTTGCCCTACATTGTATGGACAAAAGGCAAAAATTGGAATTTTATGAACGATTGAAAGTTTCAACAGTAATGTTTAACTTTGTGGTGTTATTGTCGTGGCCCATTCACCTTTTCTCAACCTCAAACTTCCTTGGCCTTTAGTGTAAGAATTTCTCACTTCCCAAAATCCCGTTTCCCCACGCCACTTGCAAATTTCTCCATAGCTTTACTCCCCACCACCGTCCGCCTCCATGAGTCAACCTACTTTCCCTTGTTTTTTCCTCATTACCTTTTTCCCTCAAATTTCTACCCCCACGCCCAATTTTGAGATACTTCAGGCCGAGACATTTGTGATACTGCTCCCCGATGATGGCATAACGTGCCGAAACCATGATCGGTGGTCAGTAGAAGTGTGGCAAGCTATAAACAATACCCAACTCGAGCAATGTCTTCGTATACACTTTGCATGGAAGGAGAAATCGTTGACTTGCAGTACATTTCGAATACCAAGTGTGGTACCTTGGAATCAATTGTTGCCGCTGCCTTGGATGCGTTCTCAAAATCGGTTCGGGTCATTTTCTGTTCGGTAACTCCTTGATGATTGTAGTACTTACAGTGTCCATCGGTGGCGGTGAAGTGATTCGTGATGCACTTGACTGCTGCAAGCATGCCTGCATATCGATGGTGGATCGATGTGGGAAATAGAATAGAAAAAAGGTTTATTGTCCAAGGAGCATTTGCTCCTATGGGGCAAGATTTTACATCTGAACATTAAATTAACATATGAAAAAAAGAAAAACGATAGTGAAACAAAATACATTAGCATAAATTAAGTAGGGATGTGCGAGTAGTACTTTTTGATCTCGAGTCGAGTTGTAACTACTCGCGAGTATCGAGTCGAGTCAAGTCGAGTCGTATGAACTATGGTAATTTCTGGACCAGGCAATATAATAATGCATGCTCAACATATTCTCATTTTTCCAATCCCCTGGTGCATTTTCTCTTCTGAACACTTGGCCTGATGTAGAAGGGAAAAGATGATGAGGAACGTTGATGGTAATTGTGTCAGAATTAGGAGATGAATGAAAATTAATGTGTATTGACTGTTCCAATAGGACAATTGAAATGAATTAATCTCTTGTAATTTGTCGACAGTTTAATTTAACTATGGAACCAAAACTCCTAGGAAGAGCCCAGAATAAAGGCATTTGCATAATTATAATCAAGATGAATCATGTAAGATTTGATACTTTCAGATTCTCATGCAGAAACACCAATTGTTCAACATGTTCAGGCTGCAGGTTTTGACGTCTGCATATCACAGTATTACTCCCTGTAGAAAATTGTCTTTCGCTACACACTTGTGTGGCTGGAATGGGCAAGTACTATCTTGCCAAAATTGCAAGATTTGGGAACCTATCCTTGTGACTAGCCCACCAGGCCAGTGGATCCTCAGTACGTGGGATGACTGCCAGTGACAAGTAGGTGTCAAGTTCTTGTTGCAATTGATGGTCATGGGAGGGTTCCGAGCCGAGGATGTTGTCAAAAGAACTCCATAGAGAACTGCTGTTTTGGCTAATATTCTGGTCACCTAAAAGAATAATTAAATTAAAAATATATTGTAAATTTTAAATTTTTTAACAAGAAAATCACAACTTAGACAATAAATAGGTAGAGAGGGTTTGGCATAGGCCTACAATTTAAAATTAAATTATCTATTTTAGTAGCTAATGAACTAGTGAATACAAATTTTATATGAGCCTATTATTATGAACATTGAACGTGCTGATCATGAGCTTACCAATTTATCTGCTCATTTGTGGAACATTTCTTCAGTGCGCCTCGGTCAGCAACTCTGCCCGCAGCTTCTGTTTGGCCTCTGCCTTGGAGATGTCGTCACGTAGTGCCCTGTCCTTGTATCTTGGATCCAACATCATACATAGAGAGTTGACCTCATCATTTTCAAAGAATGGGAATCTTGCATGCGGTGCACATTTCAAATGTTTGGCAAAGCCAAGCCCAGAACCACTATTTTCTTCTGCAATGAAACGTGAGAATATTCCGTCTACAAGGATAAGTATTGGTATTATCATGGATCGTGTAGGGTACTCTTCTCCTGAGATGTCAACAGTTGCTTCCTTAAATGGTTTTAAAATAGTTACCAGTCTAGTAGCTATCTTCCAATATCTTGGGTCTAACAGTTCCGCAGACCCTCTGTCATCTGTGCTGGCCAGCTCAGCACAAATAGCATTCCGTTGCTCGACAACCCTGCTGAGCATATCAAATTCAGAGTTCCAGCGAGTAGGGCAGTCTTGGCACAGCTTGTGATAGGGCAACCCCATTTGTTCCTGGAAATGCTCTAA
The DNA here is from genome assembly GCA_963169105.1 of Ceriagrion tenellum. Classification (NCBI taxonomy): domain Eukaryota; kingdom Metazoa; phylum Arthropoda; class Insecta; order Odonata; family Coenagrionidae; genus Ceriagrion; species Ceriagrion tenellum. The sequence continues at coordinate 5,862,756 of OY720633.1, forward strand.
TCTTTTAGAGGCCTTTGCTGAACGATTGTAATGCAAGACAATTGATTGAACTTTACGTGACATCTGAAATATCTTTATTTTTGGCATATGCAATGGCCAACTGCAGTGTGTGGGCAAAACATTGCAGCGGCGACCAAGAAGTACGTGCCAATGCTGCGGTATAATTTCGTGCATTGCCAGAAATTATGAAAATGGGTACAGTTTCCGATAATGCTTGCAGATCCCATGCAGTCATCATGGCAGTGAGTTTATTGTAGATAGCTAATGCATCATGTGCATGTGTCCGGGAAAGTGTGAATTTCCGAGACACCGATTTACAAGTTTAAAGTCTTGGCTCAAGTAGTGGCACGTCAGAGATATGTATGCTTCATTTGATTTCGAAGTCCAAATATCTGTGGTTAATGATAGAATTTCTAGGCCGTCATTTTTCATTTTATTAAATTCAATTATAATTTTTCCTACAATATCAGCATACATTTTCGGCACTTCACTCCGGGAAAATGTTGACCGCGACGGAATAACATACTGTGGATTTAGTTCCTCCACCACCCTTCGAAAACCTCTTTCAGGGACAACGGAATACGGTTGGAGGTCTATGGTGATCCACTCTGCTATCCTCCAGTTAACAAAAAGAGAAATTATTAATCTGAGAAAGAACATTAAATTGACCATGCAATTGCTAGGGCTTAAGTCCATTTAGATAGGCTAGACCTAGGCCTAGAAACTTATACAAGGCCCTCCCCTAGGGCGTGAATCAGGGTGGCTACTTTCCAAAGGTATGTCCTGATGTAAAAATGTAAACATTAATATTTAAAATCATCCACATTGTACGAAACCTTGATAAATATTTTACCATAAATTATTTAATAAACTAAGTGGTAGGAAAATAAAAGGTTAAAAATCCCATGTTCTCCCTGACAGTTACGAGAATTCCTCAACTATTCCCTGACTTTTCCAGAAATTCAAAATTCCCTGACAATTCCAGGGGTTCCCCGACAATCGCCACCCTGTGAATCCATTTTCTGGGGGCTACCTTAAATAGGCCTAGGTACTAGAACTTGAGGAAAGATATATAGACTTACTTCGTTACTTTCCTGACAGATGGATGGTCAGATGGCCATTTCCTCTTGAGACCAGCCATATTTGTGAGCGTTTCTTGGCTAGTGGAGGAGGCTAAGCCTTGGCTTACTGGCCTAGGGTTAGGCCCACATGCCTCTAGCCCTATGGCTTTTTTCTAACTAGCATCTTTTTCGAGTAACTGCCGATAATTCAGCGTGTGTTTGCTCTGCAAATGACGGCGCAAACTTGTTGTAGAGCCAGTAGAGAGTTTAAATGTATTTAAACAAAAATTGCACTTGGCAGTTGTTTTGTCGGCGCATTTGGTAAAGAAGTCCCAAATCAAAGAGGCCGGCACCTTTGGTGTGCCTACAGAAGGCCTAGGCACTAGGCCTACACTTCCGTCAGGGTTCGACGTACTTTGCCTTACATTAAATCGAGGTTCAGGAAGAACTAAGACTATTTAGGATTGGTCTATTATTAGGACCAGCAGCACCTTGTTCATCCGTACAAATACTAGGCGTAGGCCTGCGATCACATTCGCCTTCCAAATCGTTGTCCACATTTTCCGCGATGTATTGTTCACTTGGTTCCGACTCCCTTAAAAACCGACGCATACTTTCCAAAACCTAAGTGCACGCAAATTTAATTATAGTCACGACGAAAGAAATGCGATGATTTGTGAGCGAAAGGAAGCCAATCACTCGCCAAACTCTGTCCAAACACTCGAAGCTAGGCTTGTGCGATGAGTCGATTCATCGAATTCATCGACGATGATTTTAGTCATCGCGTTGCGATGAACCGCGTCGATGACAATGAATGTCATCGGTCGTCGACGTCGAAGAATTCACCGACGTCGATGAGTCGATGAATGAACTGACGTTGATGAGTTGATAAATAAACTGACATCAATGAGTCGATGAATTCACCGATGTAGATGAGTCAATGAATCCATCCCCATTAGATGATAATTATTTGCGTTGCGTCGCCCGCCCGTGCATATCCCTACATCTCCGATGAATGAATTCATCGACCTATCGAGGTCTGTGAGTTCATCGACGGCGATAAATTCATCGACTCATCGACGGCGATAAATTCAAGGGCTCATCGTCGTCGATGACAATCATCGAAACCGAATCCTCTCGATGATTTTTTTTCATCGACCCTCGATGGGCGAATTCGTTCATCGCACAAGCCTACTCGAAGCAAAGCAAGCCCGCCTCTCCATGCCACCTACTGGAGCCTCCTCTATACAAACTAGACGTTGGCGCCAACGCACCACGCCAACGGTCCTGTTTCGGACGCCACCGTCGCAAAATTGGCGCAATTACTATCATTGTAGCCAAATGGGTTCCAAATATCTTTGCGGGTGAGGAGGCGGAGCTTAGACACTAAGGCGGGACTTAGCCGCCGACGAAAACGTATTCGGCGCCCACGTCGACTGTTATAGTAGTTGACTGCTACGTGTAAAGCCAGCTGAAACTCCCAGGCCAAGGCAATGAAACGATCTATCTACTGTACAAACGATTCTTACACGAGTTGGATGATAGCGCTTCCTGTCGGCAGATTTCTGAACCTACAGGCCTCGACGGCTCCATAACCGAAACTACTCGACTCGACATTCGTAATAGTACTCGAAGCACTCGAGTCGAGTACCAACTACTCGACTCGACTCGAATTTTGGAGTACTCGCACATCCCTAAAATTAAGGTCTCAGTTAAAAAATAATATAGTGCAAATGAGCAGTTTCTACAATGTAAACATAATAAGATATACAAATTATCATTTACAGCGATCAAACAATTACAATTTTCAACAAAAATAGTTACAATTAGAAAATACACAAATTGACTGTATATTTAAATACGATTACGATACCCACTTACGATTTTTTCAGTAAATTGAATGCGGTACTGTCATTTTCATTTACGTAATATAACAACAATTTTTGAAAAACATTGATCAATGTTACATTTTTTATATTATCTGGTAATTTGTTCCAAAAATTGCATGATTTTACCAGAAATTATCTTTCATAAGTTACCTTGCGGTGAGACGGTATATACGCCTTGTTCTCCCTTTAATATCTTTGTTATGAATTACATTTTTGAAAAGATTGTCACCCATCGCTGGATTGGAGACTGCTTTGTGGACCGCGGCCGGGTCAGAGTGATTTTCGGGTCAGGGGAGGGGTCCAGGGGGTGAAGAAGGAGTGGGAAGGACGATGGGTATATCGCCCCCTTTTTCTCACCCCAACCCCTCCCCGTGCGATGTACGGGGGAGAGGGGTTTTGGAGAACGGTGTATAGGGGGGGGGGTGTTGTGGTCCCGCCCCTCCTTCGCAGCATCTCCCTTCCTCTGGCCACTGCTCTTCCCCACTCGTTCCGCTGGCGCTGGACCGCGTGGGTGGCGAGAGAAGAAATATCGGCCCGGACGACCCCTGCCACAGAAAGCACGACTCCCGGGGAACACCAGGACCTCGGATTCATATCCGGCTGCAAGGTACGTCTGACGATTCCGCGACTTCAAACCGATACGCTTTGGTTCTCCTTGCTTTACTGGTCTTCATACTCGAGGATTGGTAACCCTGGCCCACTCCTATCATCCCATTCAATAACTTGTTAGATTTTTTCGGCGTTGTTAGTGGACCTTTTCTCTATTTTTCGGGTTTTCATTACTTGCTTTGAATTTGATTGGTAAATATACGCTTTTTTTATCCAACTGGGGGAATGCCCTTAATTTAGCGCAGAAAAGAGAGCGCTCTAGTTGCACTAATTTATCCTTTGAATGAGCGATGGACATCTGAAAATTTGCTTCGATCTTAAATCTTCGCGATAATACCATGCATTTTTGTTGGCAGTGTCTGCGTAGTGTACATACTCATACACCTACTGAAACATAGAGGCTTTTTGAAATGGGCTAGCATTCATTTCCCTTCTTGACAGTAATGCGCATAATCCATTGTGTGCAGCATCGAAGCGATACCGGTTGTTTCTTTGGTATTGGCAAAAGCATTGAAGTTTCGGTACATCTCACCTAGGGCTTGGAAAAATCGAGGTTACTTTTAGCATTGTAATCTAATCCTCTAATCTAATTTATAGCTTCCAAACTCAAAATTACGTGGAGATGGATCGGTTAACGGAGAGTGAAGTGCAGAGCTGCTGCTAACCAATCTATGGATTGAAGACTTCTGATTTTGGATTCAATATTGAGTCTAGCATTCCTTTTTCCAAGCGATTTGTTATCAGCAAACTCATCATTAATTTGCATTCCAATTTTGCATTCAGTCCAATTACTGTTGAACTGTATCATATCTGTTTTATCCTAGCCAACTAGGATAATTAGGCCAACATTGTTAGGAGTTAATAGAGTCCTTATTGTAGAATATGATTCAATTTGACTCAGTGAAAAACATGAAAACATATGGTTGAATTCCACGACAGGCGTTTCCACTCATTTTACGAAATTATACATTTCCAGTTCATAAATTGCTTTTAATGGTTTTTGCTAAGCTTTTTACTATTCTCTGGTAATATAAAATCATTTCGCTGTCTTTGGCTGATCGTTTGGATTTTTCTCTACACCTACTGATACAGCTCGAGCCGCGTAAAGCTAAGATTCTGTCCTTTCCATTATGTGCTGAGTTATTTAATATTTCTACCATCCTCATTCCTCAGACTAAAAATAATCATTAACGAGCACTAACTAGCGCGAGCATTAACGAGCATTATGTAGCCACTTCTTTCTTCGGGCCATCTATTTAAATATCAAGGTTTAGTTGTTTTCACTTAAATTGTTGGGTCTTCATTTCCGGAAGTAAATTTCATTGAACTAAACATTTCCGGGTGTTAAGAATTTACCACCAAAAATATTTCGTGAAAAATTCGTTAACTAAAGCTTCTTTCTCCACTTTCCCGATTTGACTCCTTTAATTCCAATTCCTCTAATGTATTTCATTCTTTATTCGTTGAAATTCATTGATTTAGTTCTCTGGTATATTTTCTCCTTTGTGATTAAAATATGAATACTTTAAAAATGATGTATACCTTTTAGCTCTTTCTGAAAAGAAATGTTGACATATTCCTTATCGTTGTTACATCAAAAGGTTGGAGGCTGGTCGGAGCATGCACAGCAATCTCAGACAGGAATTTATTCTCTGATATTTCATGAAAAATTTGGAGCTAATGATGAATCGTCTTAAGTGAAAAAAAATTATTTGAATTCCATTCAAAGCCCACAGTGGCCAATTGTCCATGCGTGATGTTCTGTTGACAAGAGATTATTATGTATTTGAAACCAACCTAGCTACCTACCCTGGAGTTCAGTATGTCTGCACGACTGGACAGCTAACATAAGTAAGAAAGTTAGCTAAGTTCCTTCACCTGTCTTCTCCTCTCCACCTTTCACAAAATTAGCCAAAAGCGGTAGCTCTGTGTTGAAAAAGTACTCCACCCACGGACTTCCTCGACTTTGCCGTTTTATGGTACGCTAGGGTGGTCCTTATTTTTCGATTACCATTGGTATAGGAATGATCTAGTGGGATCCGTTTGATGTCTTCTTCCGAATTTCATTCGGTTCTCCTACGAGAGATCGACCACACGTCACACAGCACTCCTGCTTTAATATTATGAAAGATAGCAGCTCTGCGAAAACTTCCGGTTATAACATTTACTGGAACTCCGGGTTCATGTCCAACTCCATTCTTGAATTGACTGTGGTAGTGCTGGTAGTATCTATTTACGAGAAATTTTCTTCATTCGAGCTGAACTATGATTCATAAGAAATAGCGAGTATATGGATTATTTATCAGGAAATATGAACCACAATTTATGTGTTTTTCATCGGAAGTAGGAAGGGTAATTATAAATCCCTCTTTTAAGGGGCATAAAATTATTCAATTAAAAAAAAGAATCTGGAGCTTCATGCTACAAATGAATGAAATGTTGGCGGCTAATACCATAAATTTTCTTGGCTATCCGCCGTATTTGTTTATGCCTGAGTTTTCTATTTACATTATGTTTTTGGGCAGTTCCTGATGACTTAAATAATTATCGGGGACATCTAAAGATATTCCTCCCTCTGAAAAATGAGTTTCACTCCTGATTTGCTTTCCTCGTTAACTTCACAGTTTTTCAACCCTTGTACATATATTTCCATTTGCCTTGTACTTCATCTCACCCTCATAAGTATTTTTAGCATGTCATTGGCTAGAATTATCCCCTCCATTTACCTGTTTCGTTTCATTTCAATTAAAACCTTCAAATTCTCTCGATCCTTTAAAAAGTGGAGAGGAATAGAGTGAGGCTGATATATCCAACTCGTGACAGAATGCGAGAAGGGATTCATCGCTCCACTTGCTCTCCGATGGACCAAGCAGAGCTGAATCAGTTTTTTTTCTGCCATGGATATTTATGATTGGAATTGAGTAACCTATGCAAAATATAGCTCATTGTGGGGTTGATAATCCGGATCCTCGTCACTGGGAGCCAACTTCTGACATCCTCTCTGACCCGATTCTTTGACGGCAAAAGTCCTCTGTTACTTGGGGTAGATGGACCCAATCGAGCACATTGGACGAAGTCACAAAGAAAGCCCCAAAAACTCTTCGCCATAAATGTCAAGCCGCGTGAAGTCTATAAAAGGTCGTTCTCCACCCGCCCATCCCCTTCCCACACTTGTCCGCCGTCCGTTTGAATCTTAAATCATTTATCCCTTTCTCCCCCTCTTCCATCGCTACCTGCGAAGGAAGTTGGGTTCGTGTAGTGGCTAGAAGTAATGCTTTTACAAACAGATGGCTTGAATTCGAATCCTGATCATCGATTTTTCCTGAGGAAGTCTGATCCCAAATTTTGGAGCAATGTAGAGGGCACTCAAAAATTTCCGTCGTTTGGATGGGGCATTTAACTGTAAATCCCTCAGCTCCTTTCTTCGGAGTTGCATGATGTCAATACCGAGTTTCCCTCCGCCCTCTTTTCTTTTTCCAAATAATCCTATCGTTATCAACCCTCCCATCTGTCCTTAGTGCTGTGTGTTTGTAGTGGAGCAGTTTTTATGATGGCCACTTATTATGCGTTGGGAGAACGAGTTTTTGTATAGGTACACCTATATGATCGGGATTGTATCTCTCTTATTATATCGCTTCATTCGGATCTAGAGATGTTGTGCGGCGTCAAAAGAATATTTTCTTTGTCACACTGAAACACACCTTGTAATAAAAGATAATAGCTCTGTATCGTACCTCACGTTGGTCGTCGAAATGTAACCTAATACTTCTAGATCTTTATATTCAGTGTCTGTACGTTAAGCCTCAAAAAGTAATATTAAATTAAGTATCCTGTTTACCCTTCCTTGCCTTTCCCTGGCTAGTCAGTGGTAAAGTATTAGACATACTCATAAAATACCTTATATAATCATTTAACACCAAGAAAAATGAAAATACCCTTGCATAAATTGTAAACAGATTCAAACTAACACAAATTTAAAACAGATATACTCTTGTTACTTGTTATTGAGAATTCCAAAATTACCAACCTTTAGTTTCAATAAAATAAATTAATAGATAGTACTCAAGCATGGTGTTAAATATGAATGACTCCTCTCTCTCCAATGGGTTAGTTATAATTCACTGGGCCCTATTTTCACTTAACACGTTGAATTAAATGCTCTTTAATCACCAAGATATCGTTAATTCTTATTACAAGCGTCCCTTTCGGACAATATGATGCACATGTCAGGATCTCTTGATTCGAAGACACAACTGGGATGCTTATCGGGATGTCCACGGGCTCCTTCTGTCTCTCATCCTATGTAGAGGTCAGCTATTCTGGACACTATTTCCCGTTTCTTACACCAAGAACTCCACAAGGTAATAATACATTTTAACTTATTAGTCAACCGTCAAAGTGCAGAGAGAAGGACTTCTGCGACCTTCCTGCTGGAAACCTGGAGAGCGAGTGCTGGCGAGGCTGGCCCCCCATTCTCTCTAGTAGTTGTTATTGTCAACTTCTCGGGCGACAATCAAATATTCTTGTCGCAGTTCATGCCGCTATTGTTATCACTTAAATGCCCTAGCTTGCATGTCCCTCACTCCACTTTATTATTGGCTGACAACAGCAACCATGTCAAAACAGTCTATTTTCTCCTTCCTCCTTTCGAGTACACCTGCACTCAGGCAAGCTACGATGGAGTTGATTTATGTTACAACCTGTTCTGATTTTCTCAAACAATCTAAGCCTATCGTGTACTCATCGAGTCTCCAGCAGCTCCCAAACTAATTTCTTAAAAGAAGATGAATCTCAACAAAGCAGAAATAGCACTCCATAGGCTGTTTTAATCATGGAAGTTACTTCCATGACTGTAGACTTGAAGTCGCTTGCGTGCGACTCTTCGATGTGTGACTACGGACTTCTGTCGCATTAGGGGCCGTTAGTGGTAATAATCGACTGCGGTTCGCTCTTGAAAGGAAAATAGGATGGCATCTATTTTGCCTGTAAGTTGGATTCCAATCTGCGATAAAATCGCAACACATCCGGTGAAATCTTGGTCACATGACTGCAAGCGGTGATGAAAAATTTAAACGACCGAGAAATTAGGCGGTAGAAGTGGGAGAGAAGACGCATTTTTGCATATGTCAATAAATGTTTGCTAATTTATAAAATCCGTGAATCCCCTTGGGACTCGAACAGAGCGATGTGCAAACGCAATTATGAATAGCCAAATTCATCCGATTATCGAAATTACGTTATTCATTATTTACTTCCCTCATTATTTAATTTGGAAAAAAAAACAGAAGTAATATTCTAGGAGAAACAATACCCTTAAAATAGCGATACGTTTCGAGATATCGCTACTCTCGCTAATTCCATAGAAGTCGACTTCTATGTGGAACATTGAGCGTACGATCACTTAATGATAGCAGAAGGGTAAATATCCTGAAAATATAATTGTGAATGATGGGCCTTGAAGTTTAGAAATTCTTCTTCAGTTAGCAGCCCTTGGGCTTGTTTGCAGCAACTCGCCATTATTCTCTATTCTCCGCCATTCTCTTCAGTTTGTAATATGAAGTTGTGTTAGTGTCTGTCATTATCTGTGTGATGTATGTAAGTGGTGGTGTTTCTCTAGTGTTTCTCCCTTCCATCATCCCTTCGATGACTCTTGCTAGTCGGCCATTATGCCTGAGAGTGTGTCCTATCATATTTGCTCTTCTTGTTGTTAGGCTCCTCACAAAGCTTCTGCTTTCTCCTAGAAATCATGATGATGAAATAGCCAGAAGATTATAAAAGCCACCTTATGGATTCAGTCCCTGTTGGTCTAACTCCACGACACTTAAGCCGTGAAGTGAGCCCAATGCGCGGCTACGGGATGCATCTTTGTTCTTCCTCACTCGCTCGTGAGCATCGGAACTTTCGCGTGGAAACTTGCCTCTCGTGTGAGTAATGGCGAGCGCGTGAGCCGGGTTCGGAGGGAAATCAGTGCCCCCGTAACGCCAGGAAGGAAAGACCGAAGAGAGTTTAGAGAAGAGAGAGAGAGATGGAGAGAGCTGTAGATGTTGAGGTCGTTGTGTGAGCAGCTCCCGCCAGGAGGCGTTAAAATCCTCCTCTTTCCTTTACCCCTCTACTCTCGTACGTGAGCATTTCCTTCTTCCTTCCGATACGAAACTTATTTCGCGGCGCCCGGGAATACAAATGGCCGTTCGATGAGCCGTTCCGCCTTCGAACATAGCCGAACCTTCGGGGAGGATGAATACTTAATATATTGGGCCGTAACGCGCGGCCGATGGTAACCATAGCATACCCAGCGCTCCCAGCCTCCCCCAGCGCCACTCATCCTCCTGCCCCAATCTCTTTGCCAATTCCCGGCACTCGCAAACCTCTGCGTCCCCTACCCCTGCCATGCGTCTCTCCTGGATGCTCCTAGCGTGAATAAAACAATGACTATTTGGGCCGTAATAAAAAGATAGTGTCGTAACTATGGCCGCCCCGACACCTAGTACTCCTGCTTCCGTATCTTTTTCTCTGTCTCACCTCGTACGGAACGAATGAATTGTTAAACCGTGGTCTACCTGCTCCTCCATTAATAATTCGCCAATTGTGGTTGTAAACCGGGAATTATCCTTCGCGTCCAAATGTGCAATCCCTGTCGATACTGCGGTCTTCGGTTTGTGTTCTCCGACTGTGCGGTGACCGCCGAGAATCCGTGTCCTTCTCTCGTCGGATGGCAGTAGTGACCCACAAACTATAAAGTCTCATACAGGCCTCTATAATAGCCCTCTATGGCATCACAAGTGTTAATCCAATTCTCGTTTCTTTTGCTCATATTACATTTGTCAGGTGATCCTTCTGAGGCAGAAATGCGAATAACCGTCAATATTACTATATAGTTATGTGGGCCGATCATTTTAATCTTATCAAGTGGGAATTTTTTTACCCTTCATCACCTGTAAATTACGAATCTACGGCAACATTCGCTGAATTTATACAAAATAATATTGCCTCTTGCCTCCATTTGCATTACACTTCACTTTTTGTTTTTCACTGTTTGAACCCTAGCCTGAGTTAACCTACTACCTGAGCTTAGTCTGCTCATTAAATCGTGGTTAATTAGAGCGCATTCCAAAGGTGAATCATTGCTTGTTAACCATGGGGCGGAGTAATATTTGAGGTGATTTGTTCATGAGAACACGCGTAAATTCTCGTCTTAGTCTTCATAAGTCGAATAAGGGGAGTAATGCGGTTACGGGATTTCACAGCGATGAACATTTGTTTTGGACTACATGAATATTTACTTTGTGGGATCGGCATCATCGAGGAAAGACGTTATAGGAAGAGCCGCTTATTGGCCACAATAGTTAAATTGAAATTTCCGCATCTTTCCGCTAATCAACAGACACTCTGATGGCTATGTTGGGGAAAATACCCCACTAAAATGCTGCTTCGTCGCCTGTGTACTGGATTGGATTTTGGGGAGGCGACCGACAGCTCATTTGGTCATTTGCGCCATAGAGGATAGGTAAGGAAGGAAGGGTGGATGGAAACCCGGCGTCGGCATTAGCCTGCTCTGAACGAAAGGCATCAAGGGGACCACGGTTTAACGTCTCATCCAACAAACCGAGTACTATACTTGAAGTGCCCCCCACAAGACACTCAACTGGGATCAAGTGTCCTCTGAAAAATATCCGCCTCCGCAGGAATTTGAACCCTGGCCGTCCGTATGGTTTGCCAGTACTCTAGCCACCACATCAACCCGATCCCCGCCTGGATACTTTGAGGTCTCAGCAAAAGCTGATTTTGTGGGTTTTATGCATGTCTCAATGAACGACTCAGTCTCAGATGTAAAGTTTTGAGCCAAAAATTAACCGAAAATTCTGGTGCGTGGATGTTTTGTGGACGGTGCACGTTCGAGAACGGTGGTGGGCTGCTCGAATTCACATTCTTTTCCGTGGTTGCATTTGTCACCGGTCGTACACGATTCGTTTCTTGCGTTCTCTTCTGCGTGAAACGACTCAATTCCAGAAACGAAGTGATAAATATCACTCCGGGTATGGTTACGTATCCCCCGCCGCGCCCCAGGATATGCGACGCCCGAAACCCGGCACGTCACGGGCGAGACGCGTGCGGAATGCGGGGGGCGAGACGCGTGTCGCGCGCGGGGGGGAAGCGAGGCCGACTCCCCATCAATTCCTGCAAAGTAGTCGAGAATTCTTCCAATGTTGCAGCCTTCGGGCGCCAGAGGCAAACTGCGAAGTCGTTAAGGTGGGTGGAGCGATATTTGTTTATGTACCGATTTGCGTGATATTTTTCATACGTCTACTCATTAGTAATCCTAATGGGTAAAAGAAAAAATTTGCACGTTACCGATTTGTCTTCTTGTCAATTTAATGCTGTTTAAACTCGTAGTCTTATGGCACTTGACACATATTTAGAAATAGTTGAAATTATTATAATTTATGCTCACAAAAATTGAGGTATTATGCCTAGTAGAAAACACGTATTTACAAATGATTTTCTCTCAAATTTCGAACTCTGCGCCGTTGACTGAAGTCATAAAAATCCTCTAATTAAGACAAAAATTTTAAAATATAATTATTGCATAATTAATGCCCTGTAACTGTATCGTAATTTCAACCGTATTAATAGATGTACTTAAGGTAGTCCGAGCGAGATAGTTCCCTTGCCATAATAGAGACCATATTCGACTATTCATTTTAATTTCACCAGCTGGAGGACACATGAATTAAATATTGCATTCTTAATGGAGCAATAATATATGTTAATATTACATAAACGTAAGTAATCATATGAAAATATCCAAATAAATCTTTTACTTGACTCATTTTTTTCGCGCGGTGCGTTTGAAACTCCTTCAAAACGGAAAGTGTTTTTGAGATACCCAAGAACCTATTGCGGTGACAATATGATTGATTTAAAAAAACGGTTGAGAAAACATACAAACCTCACGCTGTTAGTTTTTTTTCGACATCTAGGTGTTAGAAATGCCTCATTTTGTAAATAATGTCTCTCTGGAGTGCATACACGAACCATTTCCCCATGTAAAAAGGCTGGTATTTTTTGGCAAATTACTCCGTAAGCAATGTGGTTAGGGGTTGAATTTTTGGTGTCATTAGAAGGGTGAGATATTTTTCTTTAAATTACAACAAATTCATTGATTTCTAGGTAAAACGATTTTTCGCTCAAACTACCTTAAGTGAAGAGTGATCCGAGAGTTTTCTCCGACTTAGTTGAGAAAGTATTTTTGACTGTCCACTCAATGACTCAGATTACTGCTCCAGCCTTCGAAAAATGTTTTTATTTTCTGTATCTTCCATACCGTCAAGCAAGATTATGATAGAAGTCGCTTCCGCTCTCCTCGAAATGCTTTCCTAGTGGAAACAGAGCAATCTGACACACGCGATGTCAGACGCCGAAAACGATTGATAATTTAAATGCTTCAGCCATGAGTTTAACATAATATGTACCCTTATGTACCCACTTCTTTCTTTGTCCACCGTTATTTTCCTGCAATTCTTCGAAGTATTTTCATCTCTATGATCTCCAAGAGTCTTTGTTGTTGAGTCTCCAAGAGCTGATAAATCTGTTCTCCTCTCTCTTGTGACGTCATAATTGGTCTTATGATACTTATTTTGTAATTGCTGGAATTCGTTTCTTCTCTTAGAAATTGTATCATTAAGGAACCCTGCTAAGACTTAGCACTATTTCCCTTGAATACTTCCCGTCGTACCTACATTATATATTTCTGTAGCTTGTTATGTGCCAGACTATGTATGTGAGTTTTGAATCTTATTGTATTATCTGACAGTCGAATTCGATTTTGAATCTTTGGGGTTCTCTAGATTCTGTGATGCTATCCTATTTTTTCTGCTGATATTATCAGATTGTGTTGTTCACTAGATATGTTAAATATGCATATGAATCAGGTTAAATATTGTCTTCAGTCTCAGCAAGTAGTATAGAGACGTATGTATAGCATTTTATTTTGATTTTATTTGACGGGTAGAGCTTTTGTTAGTTGGCTAGTGATTCTAGTATTCTAGTTCTATGGATACCACAACATGAGAGCAGCTACCATTAAAGCGGTACTTTAATCAGTCCGTATTATTTTATATCAGGAGGAAGATAGCTTGAATTATTCAAGAGTTGACACCGGGTGATACCATTTTGTTCGCACATTTAAATGAATAAACTAGCAAGTACGATCTTGAAAAAAATGTTTTAGTGTTCTAAGATTTTGATAGCAGTTCTTCTTTTGTCGTTTCCGAGTTTTAATTACTTGTATGATTTCTGGATTTATATTTTACATTTTTCCGGCAAGTTTGTTTTCTTTCAAGTCCAGCAAGTTTTTCCGGCAGCATGATTTTTGGAAATTTCGAAATTATGTCCCATGACAAAGTTTTTGGAAAGAAATTGTTGAGTTGCCTCATACCAACGAATGATTCACCACGAAAATACAAGTAATTATCCAATATTCCTTTAATTTGACATTAAGCCGTCTGTTTATCCACTTCTTGTAAAACATCTCCATGTTCATGTCTTTTGTCCCTCTCCTTAACTTCTCGTTCCCTTGCTCCGTCTTTCTAATGGTTGACTGGTTATGCATGAGATATCGCCAAGTATAAAATGAAAATCACGGAAAAGCATTGAAACGAGACTGGGTTGCGTATCAGAAAAAAACTGTTGAATATACGAAGTAAATGTATTTTTGGTAGTTTGAGCGAGATTTTACCCGTCACATTATATACGTACTCAAAATTTATTTATTTTTTTAAATTGTACCCGCCATAAGAAGCATGAAGTAAATGTTGTAACAGTGATGTTGAAAAAAAATTTGTATGTGATGAATTTTCTCATTAATTAAATAATTATACACCCATATGAAGTGTTTTACCGACTCTGTTTTTCACGTCGTCGTGGAAAACGCCCTCACATTGGAGATGTTTTTTGAAGTTCTATAAAAATAACTGCGGTAGTTAATTTATATTTTTTTTGCACTATTTAAGAAAGCATATAAACTACGCTCTGCTGAATATCTATCGAGATCCATGCGTTAGAAATATCTCTGCTTAGGAATAGTCCGTCTGGAGTGCTTGCCCGCACTATTTCCCATGTTAAACGGCTGGTATCTTTTGACAACTACCTCGAAAAGTAGTTGGGTGAGAGGCTGATATTTTGCTACCTTTGGAAGGATGAGATATTTCGCTTTAAATTGATACCAAATTTATTGAATTCTATGGGAAGTGATGTCCCGTGTACACTATCTTAAGCATGCAAGAAGAATATTTGATGAAATGAAAGATAAAAACCTTGAAAATAGCATCGTATGCATCGTATAGCAATAAGTGTATAATCACACCGTTTGGCTCACTTTAACATGAAGAATATCGTAGATTCCCTCAGAGTGAGGCGTCTCATTTCAATGGAAAATTTTATTCATCCCGCTGGAAGATATCGACGGGGTGGTCTCAATTTGCATCGGCCTCAGGCAAGAGCGGTCCCACGCTCGCCCACCATCATCGGGGCCAGAAAGCGTAATCACTGAAGGGAGTTTCGTCCTTCGCCCGTGGGACTCGTTTGCATTCGCTTCTCGAGCGATTAAAAACTCCTTCGCGCGTACGCAATTGGAAGCCGCATTACACTGTCCCACGTTGCGGGAAGATGTCACCCTCCTCAGCCTCCTCCCTGCGCCCCGCCTCTCCGTCCCACGACCCCTTGCGTCGTCCCGGCGACCGAGAGCGACCAATCATCGGCCCTCACAACCTGACTGATTACGAAGTCACGACTTCCGGCGCCTGTCCCCAGGGAAAGGGGGGGCGTGGCAATTAGCCCAGTTGACTCAATGCGAGTTGTGTTTTCTATCCGCTCCTACTCCACGCCCATTCATTGTCCAATTCTTTATTCGTGTTTCTTCCCAACTCTCATTGACGCATCCGTGGACCTTTCAACGCCCACGTGACGGTGGCACGCGACCGCCAAGATTGAGTGGTCGAGGTGGTTGTCGTCTGCGGGTGGTGCGGCTGGCCGCGGTGATACACGCACGTGCTGCTCCAGCCCTCCGTCCCATGCCGTGCTCCCGCTCTCCCTCGCCATGTATCCGCGTGCCAACTGGAGGCGCTTATGCAATCGAATATTCCAGGACTCCAAGGGAGGGGGATGGGGTTGGCTGCAAGCTTGGGGGCGGGGGTGATGCTCCTCTGTCCCTCACCCCCTCTTCATTTTGAATGGAGGGGCCGAGGGGACGATTCTTGAGGGTCGCGGAGGGGGGAGGCCGGAGGAGTCGCTGTAGTATACGTAGTGAAGGGCGTTGGGGATTCCCCCCCGGGAAGGGACGGTGGGTTTGACGGAGAGTAGGAGAGGACATCGAATCTATTGAACGGACGCGTGTGAGGCGAAGGCCCTAGTGAAGAGGGAGTCCAAACGTGGGAGTGTTGTGACATTAATACTTAATCACACCCCTCATTCGAGGTCAGTGTGTTTTTGTTAGTACACGGCCTTCGTCTTCGGCAAAGACACTATTGCACATGAAAGCGTCACGTGTTTTCCACTGAACCGCTGATAACTGACTGCTGTGTTTATAATTGAAACGTATACTCAGAGTCATTCCGACTAGAAGAATTTTATCAGTTCAAAAAATGATCCTTTCTGTAGTTCTTGGCTGTACAAAAATTAAGGGCTATTAAAATATTTTTTTTTAATATGTTTTATTTAATTGTTCGCTTGGACTAATTTCTTAACATGTAAACTCAAATGAAAGATGCAAGCATATTCATACACAGAAAATATGTTTAAATTTATAAAGGCAATAATGGAATATTGAATTTCCCCATGAATTATGTCGCTGTTCACAAGTCGTCGTTGAATGACGGCGGGAAATTGGTTGTATTCAGGTTCAAGGAATAATAATATAATTATACATGTAACATTTATAAAAATATTGAATATATTAATGGAATATTGCATCGTCACGTAGAAATATCTAAGGCTTTCCGGGCGTAGGATGTCGCTAAAGGTTTACCGGGCTTTCCACTAGGTCAAGCTCTCCATCTTGGCCGACGTTTCGATGAACAACTTTGTCCATCGTCATCAGGGCATGTTTTGCATCATCAATTGGTCCGAAATATATACCGAAGCGGACCAATTACGAAACACCTGACCGTATACTGACAGTATATATTTCTGACCAAATGACGACGCAAAACATGCCCTGATGACGATGGACGATTCGTTCATCGAGTCGTCGGCCAAGATTGAGAGTTTGACCCGGTGGAAAGCCCGAGTAACCTGTAATATATTGTCACCTGATGTCCGTCGTTTTACCCAATTTTATCGTGAATGATGCGGGGGTATTATTTAAGTTAAGGTTGCAATATATGAGTATTTAAAAGCGTATAAGGCTCAACTTTGTGGAAACTATTGATATTGATATCCATTTCAAAATGAAAGACAATGGTAACTTTCCACACAGAATTTTTAATGATTACCGAACATGGTTTTTATTATTTATTTATTATTACCGACCATACCGACCAAGATAACCTTGATAATGGCACTAGGTGCTGAAACCATGGCCTGTAGTTATCAAAAATTCTGTGTGGAAAGTTACCATTGTCTTTCATTTTGAATATCAATTGCAATATATGAGTACTCGGTAACACCACTTTGAGTGAAAGAAAAGCATCCGAAAAAATGACATTCATCCGGAGAAGAATTGTCCATTTACTTTCGTAGCTACACAGAAATAAAATTAAATTTTTAATCACAATGATTTACAAAAGTTATTTGCATGCAAATGTATATCTAAATAATCCCTCATGGGATGAGTTAAAGCATTTATGAAGCGTATTTGGGCCCAGATTACAATTTCAAAATAGTCAAGGCTGAAATAATTAATGTTTGAATAACCTGGGGGTCTATTCTGTATGTCTTTAAAAGTTTCGGAGTTTCAACTGATACGAAAATTTTTACGTTTCTGCCTAGAAAATTTCAAACAGACCCATTGCAAAGTAGAGATTTTTAGGGGACTTTGACGTCGCATCCACGGATTTCCCGAGGTTCGACAGCGTTAAATCAGGTCCTTACTGAATAAGGTCTCTGATCGGGATTCAGAGGTGGCACAGAGAAGGGAACTGGTCCACTCTCCCCCAACTTCTGCATTGATTGAGTAAATTTCACGCGCCGTTGGGCTAAGCGTTTAATGTCCTTTACCCCAACCTATTGAAACGGCACCCGGACTGAAAACTGTGGTGTCCACGGTACCCGAAGTTCGACGAGTCGAATGCATTATCAACTCCAACAAGAAGGGCAGTAAAGCAGGTTAAGCGCCCAAACCTGGAAGTACTCCTTGCAGCCCTTCCCCCTTGGTTTCACCGAGAAAGGACGTTAATGCCATTTCATTCATGCAGTAGATACTAATAGAGAAACAACTCCTCTGTCTGACGTGAACAAAAAGATTATTACCTTTCTACGATTTTTTTCTGGAAAAAACTAGAAATAACAAGGCATTGACTGGGAAAAACATGGGGAAATAGTAGTTTTATATCTAATATAATTGCTAATTTCACGGAAAACTGTTAATAAGAAGCGAAAACTCGCGGGAATTGGATTAAAATCAAAATATATGAATATTACCCCCATATTTTTTGTTTTGTTGGTAATTCAATCGAAATAGCGCTGCAGTCAGCGTGTGTGGATACAAAAAAGTGATCATTTAAAAATATAATCTCGGAATACTCTACGTAATTCGAGCTTTAATTTTGGTGTTCACTTGCCGAACGAATGTAATCAGCGAGAGCAGGATTTTCGAACCAAATGGAAATGGAATTTGCATTTGTCCGCTGTTTGTATTTGTATTTGCTATGTCCCACACTGCGACAATGGATTCTCCACAAGGAAGAATGGACTACGCGTGTTCCCGCACTGCTCATAGGTATTACATCAAAATAAGCGTCTTCCTAATGACAATACTCTCCCTTCAATCCATGTAGTTCTATGCTTCGTAACAGATACGGTTCCGACAGTTGCAAGGTTCATTAGTCCTTCGTGGAAATGTTGATAGTTGACTTGTATATTTATTGTGGCTTGTGTTTGAAAATGCCTCTTCATAACGAGTGAAACACTGATTCGTCTGCGTCTGGTGGTAACACGAACTGGATGAAGTATGGGTCTATTATTATATTTTCCTGCAGCATCTCCCAAATGTAAACTCTACGTTTCCTCGTTATTGTCTCTTTCTTTTCTTCTTGATATCAAATCTTTTGATGAAGTTGTTGAGAATTGCATCTTGCTTAGTATGTGCTACTATTTGCTTAAGTTATTCTATTTGTCACTACGATAGTACTAGGCGAAATTCTACTACATACTTCAATCAATGGAGTCATCAGCATCTCTAAGGCATGCTAATATGACTGTTATAACGTATGAAATCAACTAGTAAAAACCTAAATGGTTACCTTTCACGGGAACTTTATGTCTCTTCATATTGACCAATCAGAATGGAACCGGTTGAAGTTTTCAATAATGAGGGTGGTATAGAACCATAGTAATTGTATTCATTTTACTATACTGATTACTCTTAATATATGCAAAAGTAAAAGGAGTGACATCCGTGATTTCAGTATTCTAACAGCTGATTGGTGGGTTTTTAGACAGTACTTATTCTAATGTCCTAGTTTCTGGCATAGCGTTTTGCTCTCTCTCCTATACGTGAGCCTCCAATGGATTCCTCTGAAAATCCTCATATCGTTTCCCAATTTTATTTAGTACAGGATTTCTCTCCTCATTCTTTCTTTGCCGCCCTTCTCCGATGTTCTCTTCTCTATTGCCCTCTTCAGCATTCCCTCTCCTTTCAAAACCTCCATCCATCTCTTCTGCCTCCTACGAGCCTCCGTCACCTGGTTCCTCTCCTCTCCAACCTCATCCAATATCTCCTCGTTCGTCCTTCTCGCCACCCAGCTTACCCTCTCCATTATCTTTCTCCGCACTCACATCTCAAACGCCTCAAGTTTACGTACATCCTCCCTACGTAATGACCAGGTGTCCGACCCAAACGGCGCCACGCTCCAAATTATAGTTTTAACCAGAATTTTCTTTACGTCTCTACTCAGACCCCCCTCATCAACGCCTTCCTATTTGAAAATGCTTCTTTAGCCATAGAAAATCTAATCTTATTCCCCTACCACTGAACCCATTCTCCTCCAGAATACTGCCCAGATACGTTAACTCCTCGACTTGCTCCATTATGTTTCCTCCCACCCTTGTGTCAAGCCCCACATTCTTGCTTAACACATGCATCGTTGACTGCAACCCCTTGGCTGATTGGAACACCAATGCTTGATCATGTGCAAAGATTTGTGACTTTATTTGATTCCCTTCTACCCTTATTCCTACGTCCGTATCATCTCATGCCTCTCTCACCATTTCTTCGGAAGACTCGTTGAAAAGCAATGGCGATAGTGGGCACCCTTGTCGCACTCCTCGTCCTATCACTGCCCGTACCGAGTCTACATTGGCTATCCTACCCTGTGCCCGCTAGTTCATAGAAAAATTCAGGATGAGACGTCTATCCCTCCAATGGACTCCAAATTTCTTCAGCACTTCCATTAATTTCGCCAAGTCCACCCTATCAAACGCCTTTTTGAAGTCCAAAAAGCAAGAAAACACATCCAGCCCATATTTTAGGTTTCTTTCGACAAGCGTTCTCATCACTCCTATAGCGCCTCACATTCTCGTACCTCTCCTAAACCCAAACTGGTCGTCAAGGTATTGGTTGGACTTGGGAGTGACCTTAGCCTCTCCCGAAAAAATATTTTAAAGAGGTTACCCTTCCTTCGGTTTAAAATAAGAGTTTGGCAGGAGAATTTAACGAGTAAAATCACATCATTTGGCAAATTTACTCTCAAAAGAGGAACATTTGTCCTTAGACTAATTACGCGAAGCGGTATGATAGACTAAAAACAAGAAAGCAAAGGTGAAAAATATATTTGTACAAGGCGAATAGAACAGAGCAATGAATGAACAAAACCATGAAATTCAACCCCTTTTTCCAGAAAATCATCTTGATAGTGAAACCCATCATGAAAGGGTCAACTCGAATGAGGGGCTCAACCATATGTCAAACATCAGTCCGGGAAAATTTATTCTAAACTTGGGTCTCAATGGACATGGTTTATGTTTTGACCGTTACTTCAAGAGAATGTACTTAATGCTCTGTACAAGTTCATTTGATTAAGAGGTAGAACTCTTGCCTGTTGAAACAATGGAAAGGAAGATTCCGATCGATCGATTCGCTAAATGAATGCGCAGTATTTTGTTTTGTGCTAATCTCATCCTATACTATAGCACTCAGCGTGAATCTTCCGGTGTCTCCAAAACGAAGCCGTCATCAAGGGAAGTAGTAAAGCACAAATTTCCGCACGCATATAATGAAGGAAGTAGACAGGGGAAGATGGTTAATCTACTTACACTTATAATTATACATCTACATACTACCATGCGAGCCGCCGCATAGGCATGTGGGAGGGAGTATAGGACACCAGCCGTGTAAAGATAGGTAAGGGATAAAGTTTTGGGAGGTAAAATGGTGACGTGTATAATGGGAGTGCATTGAGTGAGCTCAGTTTTTATAATGGTCGATTATTGTGGGCGGAAACAACGAGTTTTTGAACCTGTCTGTTAGAAAATGTCTTTATCTTATCTTATCGCTTCTGTCAGACCTAGAGATGTAGTGTAGCGTTAAGATAATATTCTCTGCGTCGCTGAGAAACACACCAGTTCTGAATTTCTCAAGCAAAATAGGCCTTGCGCGCAGCCTCATAGTCTCCAGGGGCTATCACCTTAATCTCTTTTAAAGCTGTGAAACATTCTATGTTCGCTCGCAGCTGTTTTTAACGCAGCGTGCAGCTTTTCTTTGTATTTTATTATTTTTTTGTTATATCTTTATGATCATGGTCCCAAATGCTCGCGGCGTATTCGAGGTGTGACCTAATCAGAGCGAATTAGCACCTCTTTTTTACTTATTCATCCGAGGATCTTCCTATTGTGCTAAATTTGAATGATTAAAAATTATTTGCTGTGGTGTAGTTCTGTTAAGTTAATGAGGGCATGAATGATAATTGGAACATACGCTTATATTAACTCATTTAAAATTTACCTTGATTATTGTTTTATGGTTCAGCTTTATGTGTTTGAATTAAATAAATATTTGTACATTAAATGTATTTATTTTGTTTTTGTTTTGCTAATTTATGACTGTTTCAAGCAGACGTACTATGTTAATTTCTCTAGGTAGCCATATATTTTTAGATGCCTTGAACTATGTAGACCATATTGCAAAGAACTTTCATTTTCATTACCTTCTGCTCTTAAGTTCGACACTCTAGATGGGTGCTTTGCTTTATACTTTACGCTTTCTGAGGGAATGCCTCATTCAGAAGCCAACGTTTTGAATTACGAGTATGAAATCCTCCTCCAGACCTTTCATGTGAAGAAAAAAGTTAGAGACGGAGACAGGGCAGTCTCCCTTCGCCCTCTTCCCCTGACCTTCTTCCCAGAATCACCGATTGCGAACCCCCTCGAGAACTCCAACGGAGGGAAATCTTTTCCCCAAACAGAATTTTGCTTCCTTCCCCTTAACCCCTTCAACCCTTTCCTCGATCGCCTGCGGGCGTATTTGTCCGCCGCCAGTCCTTCCTTAATATAATCGTTTGAGTGGGTACATGGCTTCTGAGTTTCATCCATGACAATACTACCTACGCAAAAACAACTGAAAATCACCACAGTCATTTTTCAGGGACGGAAAGATATTTTTGATAATAGGCCGGCAGTCCTCACTGGAAATTTCAGAATAATATACAGAAATTTCTCCATTTGGCTCGTATACATCAATTTCTATGCATAAGGACTTCTGAAAGATTTGATTAACTAATCAATGCTTCTTACCTAGTAAAATACTGTTAACAAATAGGTTTCTGAAATACATACTTAATAATTTCCAATACACGAAGCCCTTAGGAATGTTTTACAAGTAAAGCTAATCGTTTTCACGAAATCTAACGTTAATTGCAAAAGTTAACTGCAAAATAAACTTTTAAATGGAAGTAGCTAAGCTGGAATGTGAAAGCACTTGATGCATCAGCATGTATTAGATCTATAAATGGAAATACAGAGCCTCTGTTTACTCTTTTTGCTAGTGAAAAGTGGAAGCGTCGTAACTTGACTGTCCTTTGTTTAGGTGCGGTACTGGCACCTGGTTTTCAAATTATAATATGAAACTTTTCACTCATGGCATGACATTCGAATGCTTATTCTGAAGAAAAATATTGAGGCTTGACCCTGTTATTTGACGAGCTACGCTCTGCGAGTTAGATTGAAATATGGGAATTGCCCTTGGGCACCGATCTGTTTTCTTTTCCTTGAAATGTGACCTTCAACGACAGGGTTGCGTTTCACATCTCAGAATGTCCCCAAAGAGATGAAAAATCGATGTCATGGTGTCGCCTCAATATTGATTCCTCGTAGTTGATCGTGGGGGATGCCATGATTTGTTGTGAATCGAAGGATATAGTTTCTATTTTTTCTCACACAAGTTTACACGTGTTCTATCATAAGATGCCAGTACATATTTAATGGTTCTGAAGCTCTGTCTTAAAAAATAAATCCATCGCAAATTTTGCCATTATTTTCCATATTTCGGTCATAATTAATTGCGACTGCACTCATTAAATGACAAATACGTATTTTTGTTTTTTTACTAATAAACACCTAAAAACAGTAAGTCACACGCTTTGGTTAATCTATGTCCTAGTTTCGGGATATTCGTTAAAAGAAAACCCTCAGAGATTGAATTTTTGAGGTTAAAGAGCGAGCCAATTGATGTCAGTCATGAACTGCAACTCCGACGGGGAAATGAAAAAAACAGCCGTAGAAAGAGACAATCGGCTGCGAAGAGAGAGCGACAAGGCCTTTTGCCTTTTGAGTGACGACGACCAGAGTGAGCCAATCAGGAGTTACCATGATATTTAGATGTCTATGAATTATTAGTATAAGAATTATTTGATTGGTCTTCAACCAGCTGCATGTGCGTATGTGGTGAAAAATGAGGGCCAATCATTGAATCAGATATTTCGTGATGGTCACAGTTAAAGTGAATTAAATGTGAACCATCTTGAATTGGGATATCAACGGGAAATTACTTTTAACAACGTTGCAGGATTGCAGTGAAATGTACTGTATGGGAAAAACAGACACGGCAAGATGGTTTGTATATTTTCAATGCTGATAGAAAACGTTGTCCCTGAATACGCAAACCAGTATTATTTCACACAAACCGGAGCTCCCGTCTGTCAGAACGAAGGATGCTTAACGTGAAACAGCTAATCCGGCACAAACTTCCATATTCCAGGAAATATTCGGGGGAAGATAAAAATAACGAATACTCAACATATACTTTAAATTGTCTTTTCCGAATAATTGTTAATTTTTGATGTGTTGGAGCTCTTCTAAGCAATTTAAAATTATGACATCTAGTACGTTAGCTGAGCCCTTTTTAAATTTACCTCGATGAGTTTATTTTGGTTGGCCTTTAAATATGTGGATGGAAATAAATATTAGAAATTTAAAGTTATCAATTACATTTGAAGTCATTTGGTCATTTTATTTACCTTTTCAAGTGGACGGAATATGCTAATTTCCCTAGTTTTTTCATATGGCGTTATCATGGGGTCCAATCGGAAGATTGAAGGATAATTTTGAAGGGCGTTCAGGCGATACCGAGTGGCTCGGACGCCGCAGGGATCCGGTTTGGAAAGTACACGCAGCTAATCCTCGGAGCTACCAAGCACAATGTCTTAAACGAGGTGATTTTTGTGTGACTAATGATTTATTTGCAATCGCTTACGCACACTGCATATTTGCCCAAAGGCTACATACAGTGGGGGAGGGAAGGGGAGATGAATCGGGAGAGGGGGAGGAAAGGGTTATTGTGCCCGCCAGGGTGTTCGTAGACTGTGCAGGTGGCCCCCAAAGTGGGTTTGTCCCCGTCGCGACGCCCCTGCAAATAAATGCCTCCCCACCAGTCCTCTCCTTTTGTGCACACGACGCGCGGCATCGACTGCTGGCTCGCAAAATGGCGGCGTCGTGGAATTAAATCCCTCCTAAAGTTTTGATTTATGGGCGATCGGGATTACGGGAAGAGTACCAAGCTGTCTGAATCGCCCCTCGCTCCATTTTAAGTCCTCTCTCGCTCCTATCCCCTCTCCATTCGTTTGGGCACCAGTTGTCCTTCAGTTTTGTTGTTATTTGTTGTTACGGATCCAGCGCACCTATGCCCCTTTCTGCTTCGTTGTGTCGCGTCTTCCGACTTTCCATTTGCGTCGTTGTTTTTCAAACGGGAGTTAGAGCATCGAAGTGAGCGCTATATTAGTTTACGTACTATTTATGACCAGACTGTTACCTAAAGAGATAAACTGAGCCATTGAAGACATTCGCCAATTCCAAATGTTTCCCTCACCCGTCAATAGCAGGGACGCTTCGGTAGACATTGGCCTAGCTGTTGGAAATCGCCTTTAAGTGGCCGAAGCAGTAGGTAATCATGAGACATTTAGGTCTCATTTTTCAGATTTTCAAGTTGAAGAAAAATCTTGGATCACATTTCATATAATTCACGTAATCGGTTAATTGGTGGTAAACGCCGTCCATATTGTGATATAAATGACGCAAGAGTCACATTTTAAATATATCACGGTAATTAAAGCATTGTTTAGGCTTGGACTTACATTAGTTCTAACCCAGCAGTCCTTTGCGTGACGATTTGGGAAATGAAATCATGCAATCGTTGTTTAGAGTATTCCGTTCGGTTCATGTGGCCATATCAAGTTTGCTCTCCAATATGGACGGGAAAAACATTCGAGAAATCCGAAATGCAAGTTAGAACAACTGCACGTAATAGCTGATCAGAATAATTCCACCGCTTAGAACCTCAGTGTACCTACTTACATGTACCTTCTTGCATGCTTCGTCAGCATCACAAAGTTCATTACATTTTGTTGTCTTATGCACGTACTTCTTGGTGATTCACTGAAAGTTTTCGACTAATACTTTTCTCTGTGCTAGAAAAATGTAAACCGTGCCTTTTTTCCCAGTTTATCATAAGATGTTTCATAGTTCTCCAGTCACAAAGTCGGTCTTATTGAGTATTCCTGTCGATTCACTAGTGGGATTACAAAATACTTCCATGGATATTAGAAAATATTTGTTCTAGGTAAAAAATCCTTATATGTGGGGCATATCTAGATTATGTTTATTAGCTATATATATAATGTGTACCTGTTGATTTTTATCCTCATTCATACTTGTTTAAGAATTTGTTTCACATTTACCCTTAATTGTGAATAAAAGAATATTCAAGCGCCATCGATTACGGATCAATTAAAACAATGTGTGGCACGTCTCCATATTCGGAACACGTTCATTTTCTCCATTCCATGTTTTTGCTCATGGCAAGAATTCCTTTTTTCATTTCACGACGCTAACGACGCTGGATCCATTTTTTTATGAATCTTGTGAACTACCATCAACTTTAGATGTAGTGGTCGATTTTGTGGAGTTAAACTGATTGCTTCTGTTGGATCATCAACTTCAACAATAACCACAGTGTCTCCTCATGACCTCTGCTGCCAGTGGCATGGTTTCAGTGAAGGAGAAGAGTTGTGAATGCGGAGGAAATACAAGTGATAATTTTCGTTGCTCCAAGTTCCGTAAATTTCGAGCTGCCAAAAATGCCATCGTATGGGCAAAATTCGCGGCGCTGATCGACAGGATCTCTTACCCTAATTTTTTCTACACAGTGCCTGCCGATCAAAGATTACACACGAATCTCACTGTAAAAAATTTGCTATCCGCAATTTGCATCTGGAAATTTACTTTTGAATATTTATCATCATTTAATCATTCTTGTAACCAATGTTAGCTATGATGATATATGTGAACTCAGCCTGGATACAAATTCGGATGTAGATATGCTACACTTGAATGAATTACGTTTTCTGAAATTGGAGACATGCTGCATTATAACCAATCCTATGCATTGCCGTTCTCTCAGCCACCGTATCGTGCAGCTTGAAATAACGTGAGAATGCCCCGAGAGCCTTTTACACATTTATTTATTAGGACTCTATTTTCGTCCAATCCCAAAGCAACTGATATGAAATACTTCTCTGCTCTTTCTGAACTTCATTAATGAATGAAATGAGGTAAAGTTCTGCATTTTCTCCCTTGTTTACTATAATCCAACGGAAGGCCCTTTAAAAATGTTTACACGACAGACTCTACACCTTTGCTGTGTCTCCATTACATTGGCGGCGTTCCGTTGGCCATTGATTACTATATTTTTTTTGGTTTCCACATTTTTGCTTCTTCCCTTCGCTCTGTCTTCTGTGAATTTCGTCATAGTTGTGGTATTTGATCTCCAAATGCTCAATTCTTGTTTAGACCTATTTTACTGAATATATTGAAAGAGTGCGGGGCGTGCGTAGATAATTATCCGTATCATCGCTTATTGGTGTGACCTACAAATATGAGCGTGTGCACCAAAAGAAGTATCAAAGAGAGGGCAAGGAAAAAGAAAACCGTTTCATCGGTCAGCCATCCCCGGGTATTGAGCGAGTCAGGACACAACTCTTCATTTGAAGAGGTCAGAATTATTGCCGATAAGGACAGATATCACAACCATTCACCAAGAGCAAAGAGTCAGCAAAGCCGCGGACAATTTTGTCACATAGGAAGGCTACCATCTCCATAATGCATGGAGACAAGTGCTAAGTCAAAACAATATTGTCACCCAGAGAAATGGGAGTAAAATATGTGTCTCTGGCTTCCATCTTGAAGACGCCTCCTCTGTAATATGGGCGGAACCTTTGTCTCAGAAAACCAACGCTCGTAGGTTTGGCCATGAGATGAGAGTGGGAGAGTGTCGAATAACCAATCATAAATAGGACAGCAAAGTGAACGGTGTGGGGAGAAGAGGAAGGCCGCGAAAGTCGTGAATCCGGTTAAAGAGACGCGAAAGACGAGTTGCAATCGCGGTGGTTGGAGCGATAATAGTGAGTATTTGAATGCGTAGCCTTAGGAGTCTTATTGAGTGCACATTTGAATAACTTTTCAAGTAAATCGAAAAATTCTTTTACCGAACTGCAAATAAGTGCATCTGTTTATACGCTGTAAATAACCATGCACGTTGTGATATCACTGATACAAGAATTATATTTTAAAAACTTCGTTCCAATCAAAATATTGTTATGGCTTGGTTTAACGGCCCCGAAATCGAATTGTGTCTCTTATTCGGCATTACGCCTTGATATTTAGGCGGAACCATTATAATGATATGAAACGTACGTTTTCGCCTTCAGGAGAAAATCTGTGCGTATGTCATCGAATTATTTCGAAATTTATGTCATGTGCCGTAAGGCTACGTGTTCAAATAGCATTAAATTTCCGTGATACCTAATCGGTAACGTGCATTAGGTTTGATTTTTTTTCTTTGCAAATTACTAAAAACTACATGTATGGAAAGTTTCACGCAAAAATGTGTACGAACGAAAATCCCTCCAACCATCTTAAGATTCTCAAGAATGGAAGAGCGTGAATGAAGTAATGCGTGAGTTTAAGAGACGTGAAAGGGGCTTGTAAAAAATAGGACATTATGGAGGAAATTATCGAAAGGAAGTCAGTTTAAAAGGGATAATGGCAATGACTCGATTCTTTGAATTGGTCTATCCCGAAAGAGATTTGTGTAATGAGATTGCAAGTATGCACTCTCTGAAAGCTGTCCTCGACATTTAGTTGTATAATTCCACCTCCTGGATGTACCTTTCGCTGGGGAATATCATATTTTACATTTTACGTGTTAGCAATTTTATGGCAATGCTTATCCTGCTTCTTCCAGATACACGTTTCTGCTTCCTGTATCTCACGCCTCTTCCTTCCCTTGTTTCCTTGCTCTTCTTTCGAGAATTCCTCCTCATCGCCTCCGAGTAAGTACCTCCCACATCCCCTTTCTGCACTTCCAACCTCTCGCCCCGAAGTGTTTACCCTTAAATTAGCCCCTTTTCCCCCCTTTCGCGCCCCCTGGCACCCGAGGGCACTCCGAAACCCTGCATCCTCCTACGGGGAATAGGGATTCCGCCCCATCTCCGATTCCCAAGGGCCTCTCCGATGCATCCGCCCCCTTCTCCTTTCATCCATTCCTTTCCTATTTCTCACGCCCGAGTCTTTCATCGCGGTGCCCTCTGGGCCCACTGACGAAGACCAATTCATATTCCACCCTGCGTTGAACATGAGAGGGCCGAGCGAACTGCATTCGAGTAGAGCGACGCAAAGGGAGCCCTTCTTGGCATGAGGGCCAAGTCACTCTTCGGTGGACTTGAGACGCGAGAATTATCTAGCAATACATTGAAATCTTGTGGAGTATACCATAAAAAATCGTTCTCTCGACTTGGAAACTACCGAACTCGCGTCGGGTTTTCTATCCAGAATAGTGACCCGGCTACTCCTATGAATTTCGTAGAGGCTTTGCAATAAAGTATGTACTTTCTAAATTTTTCATTAACACCAATTATGCTACAGTACTTTGGGCTATTAATCACTTCAGGTTTCCATGATCCTTGTCACTCTACATATTCTCCATGAACGTTTTTCTCATCCTCCCAAATCTAAAACCACAACCATAATAAATGCTCTTCCATTTGTGACTCACTTTCCTGGTCACTTCTCTTACTACTACATGGGTTTCCTTGGAAATTGAAATATTTTCAATAAGGGTCTTGAAGTTAGCGCAGATCGGAATACATCTGTACACATGACCTCACACGAGCGACAATAAGTGGTACGAACCGCCTATAGCTGCATTCTTTAGGCTCACACTAGTCTCGGCTATTAGTTTTGTGTTTGATTATCTAATTTGTTCAAAATGCGCATTTATAAAACAAGCTTTATACCATGTACTCGTAGGGCAATCAAAACCTTACGTTTGCATGTAATATAATGACGTAAATTCAAGCCTCTAACAAAAATTAACTCAAAAGTAGTAATCGCAACTGTGGTTATCGTAGTTATTTCTGTTAAATAGCGTCCATCAACTAGATCCCTTATCTGATAGAAATTAAGCTACTTCGCAAGCAGGGTCCGAACGAAAACGAAAGCGATTACGCCGTGAAGTTGCGAAGTGTTGAGCGCACTGGAGTGAATGGAAAGCTCCCTATGGGTGTCCTCTTTAAGTCCATCCCTAAATTTCTTCTGCGCCATGTTTTCATCCTCTGTCGTTAACGCGAAATGAAATGTTTTGACTTTATTCCTCTCTTTTCCTTTTTGGTTACAGATCCCCAGACCCGCGTTTCATGTCTGTGTTTCCCTAATCGTTTATTCCCTTAATCCGGCGGCATTCAGTTGTCTAATTTCCTTGAATACCAAATTCTTACCCTGATATTTTAATTTATAATTTTTAACCAAAACGCAAAAATATGTAAATAAAAACAGCTGCATACAAATGTAGTCATTCATTATAAATATACATATTGTTTACAATCACATTCATATATAATACCAACTCCAGTTCCACCAACAAAAGCATAACTCTAGTTGGCAACAGCTGTCTTCCAACATTATCTTCTAGTAAGTACTCATTAAAAAAAATATATTTTTTAACAAAACTGGAATATAACGTGTTTTACAGTGTTCTACAGTTTTACTTTACATCATTTTCATTCTTCAATGAAGCATCTTTTGATTTGTATGTTAACTTTATTTCTTGTAGTTAATTTACTCTTTATATGTAGTATTGTATTTAATTATATTGGTATTGCCATTGAGGTGAATTGGAGATAGCGATTGCTATGATGGCAAATGCTGGAAGCTGTAAACGTGGGCGTGGCCATTCCGCCATCTTTGTAAACCTCTATTTTCCTTTAGCGCTCACATTGTGAAATTATCAATTTTATGATGTTTGGGATCGGTAACTTACTAGAAGTCACTTTGCATTAATTTCTTGAACATGCATTCTCCCAACATATATTTATTTATTTATGTTAATCGATAATTCGCATTTCCGGTGGAAACTATGATAAAAACGTGCAGAATACATTGCACTAAGTAGCTAATAAATGTTTCAAGAGTTATTTCCCTTAAATTTCAAACAGACGGTGGGTATTCTTGCTATGTATCCGATAATTCATCAATTCCGTCGAGCAATCTAAAGGAAAATGAGGAAAGAGGAGGTAGAATCAATATGGTTGTTATTCCGGTTTTCAGGCAACAGTTTGATGACGTAATGCGCTCTCCATCAACCTCAGTGATTTGTACCAATTTAAATGTATTGTTATCATACCTTCGGTACAAATATAGAAATAACTTGTGTATTTTTGAGGTACACAATTTAAGTTCCAGCTCATCGAAAAGTTTCAATCTTCTTTGAAGGACCTATTTTATATTTATAATTACAAAATTAGTTACAGAATACCATTATGTGCCTGAATAATGACTAGTCTTAAAATGCCTAAATATTTATACATCATCTTTATTTGTGTGTTGTCTTTTCTTTCGTTTTTTCCGTATAGAGCTGTGGTGGCTATATTTTGTATTTTAATTTGTGAGTCATGGTGCAAACTTCTGACGTTCGCCCAAATGGCTACACCATATTGAATTGAGTTCGCTAATAATTCATGAAACCTTGATTTCTGAGAGAAAAAGGTATTGACTTAGCCACGTTTTCAGTACTCTACAATTAAAAAAAAATAATCCCTGGTTAAACAAAGCCCCACTTTACCCGACTGCTTTCCAGAGGCTCACTTTCAGTTCTCTGAGCGAGACCACTTCGATTCCTCGAAGGTGATATCCGGAGAACAAATTAGTTTCACCCTCAACTCCATAAAATGAATCTGTGTGAAATATTGTGTAGCTCAGGCAGTTGTATTCATGTTTTGGGATCGAATGACTTGCGACCGCATTGAATGTGACTCCTGACGGTGGCTTTTTAAGGGGAAACCACTCAAAAGATTGAACTTTTTTATTTCCGAAGATTTTCCCCTGGCAAGAAATTTAATTTGTGAGAAACTGCGTGGTTGCCAATGCGCTTGTACGCTGGATTGGTTCTGTGGAAGTGGGAGATACCTATTTTGTCGTTTATCAACCACTTACTGCTTGTGTGGGTGTAATTTTGAGTTTTATCATACACATTTTTAAAACTCTCGAAAAATCAGCGCTAATGACTTAAGTGCAAGCATCTACATAATACCCTACAAACCAACTATAGGGTATGTTGCAGGGAGTGAGTTATCACCAATATGAATTATACTATGCTCTTTTGTTGTTAATTTGACTACGACGACTGATATATCAGCAGAAACCTGCTACATACTACTTGTCTTGAGGCGAAATTTCACTAAGATGCGCTACTTTATGGGTATGTTACCAATGTAAGACTGTGTGTATCTATGTTGTTTCAACGAACTTAATGTGGGTCACGCCCAGTGGACGGCAGCACCACTCATGTCCATAGGAGTCGATCTGTTTATTACAATTATCAAAGGTGTAGTAGTCCACCTGCCATTACTAAGTCTTCCTTCCTCACAGGGAAAAGTCTCTATGAAGTTCCTACTAATCCCTAACAACCCTTTCTTTTGGTATGGGCAGTAGTTGCTTCTAAATTAGCTAATTATTTTGTTTACGTATTAAACTCAATATGCTTATTGTATGTCTTTATGTTGTGTTCTAAATAGTAATGATTTCGATTTTAAAATGCGTGCCAGTGCTTTAATCTATCATGGTCCTTTTAAAACCGAGGGAATAATGCTTGCCTCAAAATCTACACTCTTATCAATTTCAATCATCCAAACTTTGATATTTAAGGCCATTACGTGTCGCAACATTATTTTTTTCATTCAAATTTATATTTGCCGCTCTCTCGTGGAATCAGTAACACTTGCAAGGGAAGTGTGGTTTTAATTTTCTCCTTTGCTTTCGTGTTTCCAGGTGAGCGAGTCAGAGCCATGGACAGCGCCGGTGAGATGGACATGGACCGGGACATGTCGGATGGCGAGAACCACCACACGTTCGACCTCCATCTATCGGCGCTCAGGAGAAGGTGAGGCGCGAACATAGAAAATGAATGAGTGGGCGAAATATGGCGCTCACACTTCAAAGACGGCCATAGTTGTTGACGTGCCGCCTCGATAATCGCTTGGGACAGTGTTTCCCGGACTGTTTCGAACTACCAGCTGTTTTTTTCTTTGTTTCGTTAAGATATCTTTATATGATGGCAACTTCAACACTCGTTGTTTATCACTGAGGTGCCAATAATCCACCAAATGTAAATTTCTTGTCAAAGTTATTTGTTGTAAAATTTATAGGAATAAATATTATCTGTCTATCTACCACTCTCTCGCTTCCCCTAGCTTATACCGATTGCCACATAACCTTAAGATTTTAAATCATAGACTACTCGACCAAATTAGGAAAATCATAAAAATAAGTTAAAATAATTATGATCAAATTAATGGCTACTTCAAAACCAGTACAATGACAGTTTATTCATCGTAGGGGTCGTGTGGTGACGTTTGGTCAGTATCTTGCCTTCAGCGCCTCCGTGCCGCGATAGAAGAGAGTAGAACCGTGGGGCGATGGCCTATGAGGCGATATCGCTCTTTCTGGGAACCAATAGTTTGGACATGATTCTGAGCGACTATCACGTGCTCTGAATATATCCACCGCTGTGTGCAAAGTTTCTAAAGAGCTGAAGTTAGTAGCCCCACCGAGTACCTTGACGATTTCTTAATTCATGTTTTCTTCGGGTTCCTTTTTTCATCTCTTTTACATCTCTCTCTACTTCCATTCTTAAGGATACTTTCGGCCCTTTGGCCGTCTCTGCTCTGCTCTTTATACGTCAGTTTATTCTCCAAAGGGTCTGGTCCGCCATATATTTATTCTGAGTATTCCTCCCATCTTTTTCTCATTCTTCTTGTTCTGTACGAATCTAGGCGTTCTCCTTCTATGATAATATGGGGTTGTTTCTCTCTTGCCACCAAGTGTCACATTAATAGGTTTTATACTGGCTCGGTCTTTCCGTTATTAAATTTGGATTCAATTATCATAGAGAAACTTTCAATATTATCTTCTTTGGCCTTCTTGGGTTCCCTTATGGGTTCAGGAATAATCGGCTACATCTATTTTTATATTTTACCCTTCAATCCACCTCAAGGGTGACTAGAAGGGGCTATTTATCACAACATGGAATACACTGTACCATAGTAAAAATGAATGAACCATGGTGCTTTAGGAAAACATGCTAATACTTGTCAGAAGTTGACATGTCACCCACGTGAATTCACTGTAGACGTGCCACTAAAGTTAGAGAAGCTATGTATCAGTACACATGTATTTCACCAGTATATAAATGGAGGCTATCTGAGAGCAGAGTGGGGGAGAGATATGCAGCAAAAAAGTTTTGTATTACTGACTATTAATGATAATTGCTAGGTATATCCTAATTTTTGTATTTCTTGGCAGAAGCCTGCTCTTCAATAGTTTGACAAACTCCAGTAACACCTATTGGCTGCATTTAATCTTACTTGTATTTCCTTGTCCATCTTATTTTGACTGGTGGTAATAACTCCCAGATACTTGAATTTTTCAGTTACTATTTACTTCAGTTACCCAGCGATTATCCAACCTGTTCTCTTGTATGGGTCAGAAGTGTAGACACTGACAAAGTACACACAGAAAAAGTGGTTATCTTTTTAAAACAAGATATCAAGAAGAATATATGGACCAACTCTTGAAGCAGGAACATGGAGAATAAAGAAAAACAGAAAACTCAGAGATTTATACAGAAGACCTGATATTGTGGCCGTGGTTAGAAGCAGAAGGATAAGATGGCTTGGTCATGTCAGAAGAGGAGAAGAGGATTCAGCCATACGAAGAGTGTGGAGGGGACACCCAGAAGGAAGGAAGACGCCCACCAGGAAGGCCAAGAATAAGATGGGATGACCAAGTAGCCAATGATGTGAGAAAACTGGGTGGTGACATTGAGACGGTGGAAAACAAAAAATTCTGGAGGCAACTTGTAGGCGAAGCCAAAAATCAGCTTGGATTTGAGTGGCCCCTGGAGTAATCGTAAGAGAGTAAGAGACTATTAATGATTGTTTTGAAGTGACATGTAGCAGTGAAATGCTTATTGGCATATACTTTGCACGGAAAGGTGCATTCGCCCTGTAAAGAATTATCAATGGAATATCAAGTATTGCTAAGGATGGCGTTTATTCGGACACATCCTAAGAATCCAAGAACGTTCTCAGTTTTCGTTGTCCTCTTCAAAATAGGATATACTCTCCCGGGCTCCGAAACGCTCCAGCCTCGGGTGAGTATGCTCCGCAGTCTACATCTACATCTATGTAATACCCTGCGAGCCACCACGAGGGTGTGTGGCGGGGGGTGAAGATCACTAAACATGCACTATTGACATGCAACTAGGATATTTAATGGAGATATGCTAGATAATAGGGTCACTTAGGCTAGATGGTTAGTACCTACATGATAAGAAAGGGATTATTGGTTGTTATTAGTTATATAATTTAATTGGGATGTAGTTATATTGGATGTTATTGGTTATATTATTGGCATTATTATTACCTAGCATAATACGCAGGGGTTCTTAATATATATCTAACGTCATCTTCAACAAATCGGTTTCGAATTTACTTTAAAGGTATAACCTAAATTTTAACCAGCGTTCTGATAGTAATTACCATTCTAGATCTTCTATTAAACTTGCAACACTTATACAATTATCATAACGGCTTTAAACAAATCTAGCGGATCTCCTTTGCACACGCTCTTTATTCTTTTATCATACCTTCCTCGTACGGATCCCATACACTAGTGGCATATTCTAAATGAATAATAATAATAATTTGTATTCATTTTGCGGGAATTTAGGACTGTACAGTCCTCTCTTACAATTAACTCATTTTAACACACACAAACATCCATTTCATGGGCAGTGGATAATCTATCCAGGCGGGATTCGAACCCGCGACCCTCGTGTTATCAGGTGGGGACTTTACCCCGCCGCCACCGGGGTCGACAAGTTGACTGTCGCTGGAGTGGAAGAAGAAGTGCTACCCGTGCTCGCACATGCATTGGCGGGCGAGAAAGTCGCGTCAATTATTCAAAGGGTCGCGGCTGGTTTCAGGGGAATGATGCGGCGGGGGAATGCTCGTATCTCGTGTCTCATCGCGGAGACCGATTCCATATTTCATTGCGACCGCAAGGAGGTCATGGTGGGGGTGGATGGGGAGAGGGGGAGTGGATGAAGATACTGGGGAGCCCCTCTTTTGCGTATTGGGAAACCATCAAAAGAGGCGTGGAGTGGGAGGCACCCTGCCAGAGGGGGTGATTGTCTCACTCACCCCCAACCGGCGTGGGTGTTATATGTGTCCGCCTTGGGGTTACATTCCTGCTACTTCCTTGTAGGTGATCGCGGAAAAATATTGGGTCCTCACTCGAGGCTGTTATGGCCAATATAAAGGTGGAGATATAAATGTACAAATGCAGTTAAAAGTAGTCGTAAATGAATTTACCGTATGAAGATTATCCATAGTAAAATATTTTTACACAGTTAATTTATCCTCTACCGGTCAAAACAATTCCGCGTCATTTTCCAGAGGCGAGTTGAATATTACGTGAGACTTACCTCTTGAAAATGACATGACACCGTTAAAACCGGTAGAGAAAAAACGAATCGCGTGGAAAAGTTACTGAATGGATACTTCCTTTCATTATTTGATTACAAATACTGGATTATCTCCCTAGTTTCATCGTCAATTTTGCATAACACGCATTAACCGATTACACATCTCAACCCATCTCATCGTGCTTGTCTTGGAATAATCCTCCCTAATTATACAACGTTACATGCTCAAAACGGACTGAGAAATTTTTAACAAACGGCTGTTATTAATTGGCTTTGCACTTAATTCACGCATTCAGATGTCTTTTATTTCTACAAAGCAAATTATTCAGGCGGACTCCAGTTAATCCTGTTCACTACATGTGGTTAGCATAATACAAAGGTTCAAACCATATTGTGAGGATGGATGCCCACATTTTTATATGCTCCTTGTAAAAGTGGGCCTAGTCCATTGAAGAGGATTTTGTCGAAAATGCTTCTATGATTCCGTAAATTCCTCCCGTAAATTGGCTGAACCAGTAGGACAGTTTTTATGCCAATGATGCAAAACGTTGATTCTATGAGAAAGTCTTCAAAAATTTGGAGACTTTCTCATAGAATCAACGTTTTGCATCATTGGCATAAAAATTGTCCTACTGGTTCAGCCAGAATCACGCGTCTTTCCTCGGATCAGAGACTAGGATCATAGTTTCTTGACTGTTTTCACACCTTTATGCTCAATATCTTTTTTTGATCTCTCCTCCTCTCTCCTTCCTTATCCAGTTTTACTCAGGTATGTACATATATGTTAAACATACTCCTATATAATTATGCATTTCTAAATTGAAGACTCTTTGCATAGTGATCCGCTTTTTTGTTACTTGAATCAACGCACACCATGCATCATTTCTCCATGGGTCTACCTCTCATGGAATTTTAAATAGGTTTACCTCGTATAAGACGCATTTTCCGACATCAATGACGGATTGAATGAGTTGAAACAGTTCAAGGTAATTATTTGAGGGTGGCATGTTACGCAGTTGTTCTCGAATTGCGATATCTTAGATCTGCATAGTCGGGTCGCCGAACATTTTTTTTTTGTGGGATCACTATCAAAGTTCCCTGACATGACGAAACGAGTGATGGCCCTCGCGAAGTTTTTGTATTGTTATTCAATGGAGCCCCCTACAATGGCTGTACGTAGATGGCGCTGTTGACGGACGATGAACGAACCTAGACAATGTCTAACTTTTTCGTAACGCGAATCAATGTCAGCCAATCAAAGGAAAGCTTTGGTTCAATATTTACTAAATTTCATTTGCTGATGGCTCACAGTTTTTGTAACTTTACTATGAATCGTAACTGATCTTCTTGAATCATTATCTGTAAGTATTGTTTGCGGAATCTTCATATTTTTACATGGAAATAAAGAGTCGGCGAGCGAACGGTAGCTTTGATTACTTAAGAGCACCGTTAACGTCCGGCTGTCGCAATCGGTCCAATTACATGACAATCAACAAACTTTGCCAACGCTGCCATTATTTGCCGTCACACTAGAAAAAAGGTTGATCGCAATCCATCCCTAACAATCCGCTTTGACGGAAAGATGACGGAAACCTGAACGCCATCATCCGTTAATGTCACGTCAGAAAAAGTCGAATCGTAATCCTGCCCTAACTCTGGAGTGCCCTAACTCTGGAGGCAGAGTTCCTAATCCTGCCCTAACTCTGAAGGGCAGAGTTAGGGCAGGATTACGATTTGCATATTTATTTGGCCTTCAATATGTTTCTTACATATGTTCTCTTGCCCTCTGTTATCGCAGGGACCGCGAGAGCCAGTACCTGGTGCTGCAGTCGGCCTCCCTGGGATCGTCGTCCTCTCCGATCAGCTGCGTCGCGACGCCGTCGACGGCGGCCGTGTCCTCGGCGGGCGGCGGCGGCGCCCTTTCGCGCGAGGAGAGGCGCCGGCGACGCCGTGCGACCGCCAAGTACCGCACTGCGCACGCCACAAGGGAGCGGGTGCGGGTCGAGGCGTTCAACGCGTCCTTCGCCGAACTGCGGCGCCTCCTACCCACGCTCCCCCCGGACAAGAAACTCTCCAAGATCGAGATCCTCAGGCTCGCCATCTGCTATATCGCGTACCTCAACCACGTCCTCGACGTCTAAAGTGATTAACAGGGAAGGCCGCCGTGGAATTGGCCCCCCTGGTGGAACCGGTGCACCATTGAAACTCTCGTTTAGTGCATACACCCTCAACAGGAAGTCGATGTGAAGTGTAGGTACGTTAGTGAACGCTGTGCTAAGGAGAAGAAAAATAAAACATGAATATGCTGGATTCGGTGAGGTTCTGTGAAATCGTGTGAATGTACATGCTTTAATTTAAACAGTTGAAAGTTTTTCATACCTCGTTTTGAGCTCCCTAAGTCTTGGCAAACAAAACAGAAAAATCAAGGAAATGGAAATGGTTGAGCTGCATTTCTTTTAATTCGGGATGATTTAACTTTTAATTGATCTTTTCAAAATTTTAAGAAAGGGTTGTGATTTCTACGGCGCGTTTATTTCTTTCACCCATGCTTGCGCTGCAGCTGCAGGGTGGCCACGTGATGCCCTTGAGTTTATGATTGCTCCTCCACAGCTTCCGCTGCAGAGTTTTGCATTATTACGTAATCACGCATCAAAAATCAAAAGCTCTCCTCCAAAATAAGAACTTGAATCTGCAAAAATCTACATTCCAAGGTAAACTCTTGGGGAAATCCGCCATGCCGGAGCTCGATACATGAATGACATTTTTCCAGCCATCGTGCTAGTGGCACACGTTCGAAGTGTTTGATATGCCTGGACTTTTGAATTTCGAATTGCTGGAAATGTCCAAAAGGCTCACATAAGAAGTAATATATCTAATAATAATCTCCTGAGTGTTTTGTGCGTTAGGGGATGTTGTGGAAATGAAAAATTGACTTTTAAAGAGTACGTCAACCGCTAGCGTCGGTTTTTGCCTCTTTTCGCGACATGTTTTTATGGCTGTGCCCCTGAAACCTTCATTTTGAAGCCAATGAGACATTATTTGTATTATTTTTTGCATTTGCATTGCGGGCTTGCAATGGCTCGGCGGCTTTACCCAGCGTAAATGCATTCCTGATCCTTATTTGTAGGCTTTCGCGCTCAACATAGCTGTCAATTGGAAGTTGCAACCCTGATCGAAGGTATCGTGTTTTTCACTGGCCTAGCTACTTTTTGAGATTCGAGCCTATAGAGCTCAATTTCGCCTTTCGATTACGACCTGGATATCGCTTCCTCTCCTCCTTCATGTCGATCATCGCAAGCCTTTGCTAGCGGATCAGTGATAATTCTGTGCATTTATGTCAGATGAACTGACATTGGAGTTGTCGCGGGCAAGCAACTGTCATGAACTGCAATCTATTGATACCAGTCCAACTTCCATGGGCTTCAGGATATCTCATAAACTAATTTTGAGCTCCAGGTGACTTCGGGTGGGGTTTTGGCTCACGGAGGAGGAGTATGTGACCAGAGCGTCGTTTGTTTTTACACTTAATGGTGGCGTAGCTGGATGGAGTTATGAGAGTGGTGAGCATTGTCGAATAAAGCCATATCATTAAAACATCATTCTTTTCATCAAGCCTGTTAGTAAAATTGATTCATGTGTGAACTTGACTGGTTGAACCATGTTCTGTTTTATCATGTGTTATAATTTATGTAGATTTTCCTATTTAAAAATAATAAGTTCATTATCATTTGTTTGTTAATATTCTAATGATTAACTTCCTAATGGCTAGGTGTATAAGTACCTCTCCACACTCAGCTTCATCTACAGGGGTATTTCCTTTCATTCTTTCCTTCTTTAGCTTGGTGTTTTCTACTCGTCTTAATCTCTCCCGTCCTTTCTCTTATTGGCTATGGAAACAACTTTGGTCTGTTTTTAGCCTTCTCATTAAGGTGGTTGGAGCGAATTTTGTGTATGATCAGATATTTGAGAAAATTTGTCTGCGTGTTCTTATTATTAGTGATATCTGCAGCTAAAAGTGACAAAGATTGCGTCATCCCGATCTGGTCTCTTAGTAACTCAATGCTACTTTAAGTTTTTCTCACATAGCCCTAGAACATATGGCACAAACACAATGTATATCGTAATAATTCAATTACATGTGCTCAGATTTTCTTCTAAACGCGAAATAACAAATTTCTTGCTATTATAATTCCTTATTATTTGGTAATATTTGTAAAGTTAACGATGTTAAGCCGAGTCTAATTTTAGAAACAGACATGTTTCAGCATATTTCCGTCAAAATTTGGAAAAAAACTCTCGTCTGGATTTGCTTTATTTAAGGAAAATAATATAAGTATAATTTTTTGCATTATTTTCATTTCTAACTGTATGGTTTGTACCAACGATTTAACAGATGTCATCAGTGAAATTTGCTCCGAGAATCACACAATAAATTAATTTAAATGTACGCATAATGACTCAAGACAAGATTACCGCCTCAGCCGCCTTGATTTGAG
The DNA here is from genome assembly GCA_963169105.1 of Ceriagrion tenellum. Lineage (NCBI taxonomy): Eukaryota > Metazoa > Arthropoda > Insecta > Odonata > Coenagrionidae > Ceriagrion > Ceriagrion tenellum. The sequence goes on from OY720633.1 coordinate 5,903,551, forward strand.
ATTCTTAACCAGGATCTTAATCATTGTGGCCATCAGGTCATTGTGACCATTAATTCTTCCTCTGTCGTTCATCTAAAGTAAACAGCTTTAAATTACTTTTTTGGAAATACTCGACGATGATATAGCATAAAATTTTAAGCGTGAGAAGAATTTATGCTCAATTATGTTAGTAGGCTATGTTATGTAAGTTTCATGATTGTAGACACATTTTTAATACCAATAATTTGAATAAAACTCTAAAAAACCAACGAAAACAATACAACTCTGATGTATTTTTACGCTTCTTGATCAGGGAAAGTAATTTTGTAGCAGGCTGATATTTATTGCCCTCTCAATAAAGTACTGGTTCTAAAAACATGCCACGTGATGGTTACCTGGAGGTTCTTAACCAGGGTTTCATTGCTTTATTTACGGTCTTTTTCAACGTTTTTCTGGCTGATAATAGTCCTCGAAAGTTATTAGTTTTTTTTAGAAATGTCTCTAAAAATATTTCAAGTAAATATACTTGTCCCACTAATTTGGGTTTACGAGCATTGCAATACCGTAAATTGCATTCCGTATACCGGAGCTTGTGACTTTTTTGTTTTTGTAAATTTTCTAGATGAACATATGAATTTAAAAAAAATGTATTGGTCAGAATCATCACTCATCTCTTTGTTACCGACTAGCCTCATAACTATTCTTTATGTGTATTCATTATTTTAGCAGATAATATTTCACTAAATAGGTCTCACAAAGTTACCCCTACCTGTAGTACATCTTGGTGACCGTCAGATTTTTTCTCAAATATTGTCTATACTTTGACTTGTGTCGTGTGTTTTCATGCGCCCTGTTAACTACAAATTGGTTACTTTAGGACTCTGAGGGACAAAATAAAACAATTATTCAATAATTTAACCAACATTTTGCTTAGTTTCCCTCTTCGCTTAGGAGCGCATATATCTTAGTCTTCCTGCTTTATATGTATTTATCTTGGAATCAGATTTCGTCCTTCTCATTGGGCTATCTCTTGTGTTTACCCAATCACTCTATCACATTCAGTCAAGTACGTTGTTTACAAATTTTGGTGACCATTCCTGAATAATATTTACCCTCAAAACTTCGAAAACATAGACCACTATTTTTTATTTTCCACCGTGATGACTTACATATGCTTCTTATTCAGAGCACATTCACACTAGGCTCTTATCGTGCTAGATAGTTTTTATGATTGCAATTTGGAGACATTAAATCTTCCTTTCATTTTTACTGGGCATTCTGAGCTCTAACACCAAAAATAAGCATGACCTGCCGTCATTGGTAACTATGTGGGATTGACTAATGCTGTAACAACGTTGAACAATATTTCTGCAAGTCTCACATATTTTGTTGAAAAATGCATCCAAATAATTTCGTCGCACCATGTGATTTGTCAATAATTTTACATGGGAAAGAAAGGTCGAGTTGAACTCACAATGCTTGTCAGGATATGCACGAAGGCGTGTTTACGCGATGCATGTACCCGTGCAAGTACGTGGCTGGACAGATGCCTGAAATAATGCTCCAAATTAGAACGGCGGCCATTTTACGGCCACGCAGTCTCACATTTACGCGAATACGCGTAATGTGAGGGTGATGTTATTTCAATGGCGAATATGTTCACGAGTATAATACCAAGGGTTACTTTTCGACATTGCTAGGTATATCACTCTCCTTGCCCTTCGCATCGCTTCACTTTTCTGCATGTAAACGTTTTGCTTCGTATACATGGTAAAAAAACTTTTAAAAACCTATCCGAACAGAAATTTTTGAGAGTCAATTCATATATATTTTTGACCAATTTTTTTCCCCAAACATTCGTGCCTCGCACCGTGCCGTGAGGCACTCCGAGGTGAAGGTTGAGCTGGGATGACAAACACAAAGATGACCTAGAACCATAAAAGAAGGATTGACAGTGCTCGCCGTCAAAAGACGAGTGACTGCTGGAGAGACCGTAGAGGGAGGTTGGGTGGCGCCCTGGGTTGGCACGCGAGGTCGCCGTGCCACGCTGCGTGGCGCCACTTTTGGCCCACTTGGCGCCACCACCTCCCGGTGCCGTGTTTACCATCGCCTCGATCAGCCGATACTGATTGGAGCGCCACTCCGCCAGTTGTTTACCATTTTAAGAGAGAGAGGTCATCTCAAAAGCTCGATTGTAAGGAGCACTTGAATTGTTGGCCACTCCTATACTGTGATCATTACGAGGAAAATGTCGCAAGTGGACAATGAGCCCGTTTTAAAATTTAAAAAAAATTGATTTGGAGCACTAGATTAGTTATGTGGTATAATAAAATTTCATTTTAGCAATTTTTGAAACCTTTCCTTAAAAATATTTACGTTTCTTAGGAAATGGGTGACATAGTTCACCTAGCAGATCGTTCATATCAAGTAAAGTTTTTATAATTTTTCTTTGTATGAAACGTTTTTGGCGTTAGTCCTTCGTGACTGATACTTAATTTGACAATGATGATCGTAATTTCTTGAAGTTTGCGTACTCCAAGTCATTTTTAAGTTTCCCTCAAGCTCTTTCATTCGTAGCAATTCTATGTATCCCACATTCTACGCACATAATACAAGCCCGAAAGTCAATTTCATGGATTGTTTCCCATGGCTCTCCGTTCATTTCTTCCTACTCCCCAATCTACCCAACGTCTTCTTTGCACTAATTGCACCGACATCCTTTGCATCCCTCTGACGCCAACGATGCCACTGCGAAGGTAATTGTCTTCTTTTAATGGAGGACAGCTATAAACCATCTATCACTGCAGGGGCAGAGTGTTTCTCCAACGACAGTTAGTAATTAGTCATGGTACGGCCACGTGCGTGGCACCGATACTCTGAAAGCATTTAAATATTTCACCATGTTATTAACAAATTCTGCACATCGAGGTGTCTCATACCTGAGCTTACAGTTATGTGTTCAATGAATTAGCAGTCGATCGATCGATATCCGTAACAACGATCGACGATTATTGTAACGGATATCGGACGGTAATTTGATGGCTGTTCGTCAAGTTCGCAAGTTTTAAATATGGGCGTTGAATAGACAATTCTCCAGTCCTTGTTTTCGGTATTAAGGTACTACGTGCTCCATGATGTATTTACCAAATATAATCTGCAAATAGGGAGCTATTTCTGAAGCCAGTTCTCCATACAAGAAGGAAAGAATAACTTCAGGACCTGATGACTTAGTATTTGGACTGAGCGATTTCAACAAATTTTCTATTCCGTGAGTGCAATTATCAACGGACGGTGTCGTATTCTGGCAACGATTAATAACTGCCACGGGTGTGTTCTATGGTGACTTGGCGAACGTATTTTCGACGTAAAAGTAAAAAAAAAATGCTTTGTCCGAACTGTTGGCTGAAATTTCGCCTTTTTCTGTTCTCAGTGGAATAACTGTAGATCGCGTTAAGTAACGTGGTTATGTAAGTTGCGACTTGGTTTAAGCGCGTAAAATTGTAAATATCTATCATATAACAGCGATTTAAAAAAATCATTTTCGTCAGCGTGTCGAGTGCAATACAAATATGAGCATAATTTTTGAATTTATTGTAAAATTTTAACAGTTATAAACTGTGGTGCGGATGATCAGTAAGTGCCATTACCCACCCGCGGTGAGGGGTTGTCGCCTAGGCTCGGATTCCGAGTTCGGGTGCAGCGAAATAGGGGTCAACCCTTCCTCGGGGCTTCGAGAGTAGGTAAAATGTTCTGCGGCCCCAGCAAAAGGATTTAAGCCAATTTTACAGTTTAGGGTAACCGAAAAATGCTTTTTAAGAGGAGTCGTGAGTTTGAAATGAAAACCTCTTGGTGCATCAATGGTTCGTATCGTATCGTATGGTTGTGGAATGAGCTGCCAAGGGGTTCGATGGTCAAATAATGCAGAGAACCGCTGGTTTTGACACTCAAATGCCTTGTACCTCCCATGTTTTGGGGCAGAGGTGGAACTATTCTGAAAGAGTCGTTCTCAGCCGCGCCTCAAAAGTGGCCATCCACCTCACCGTTTAGTCGTGCCCCAACCCATCTCACTCCCACCCGCCCCTCTCCCCCCGCCCCTCTCCCCCCCGTTAAGATTCACCACTCCGCGCCCCCCCCTGCGTGACGTCGACGCACGCGACGAACGAAAGAACAGCGTCACTCTGTCTCTTCGAGGGAAGTAGGAAAGTGCGCTCTTTCGCAGTCACGCGGAAAAAGACTCGCTCTCCGTCTCTTCGGACGAAATGGAGTCGAGATGGCCGGGTGGCACGCGAGTGAAGGAGAGGAGGAGAGATCACGTGACCCAAGAGTGGTGAGGGTCCTCGAAGGGAAAAGCGAAGGGACGGCCCTTTCGCTGTCAACTTTTTATTTCCCTTTCCATCCATTCGGTTTCACGGCATTGAAAGCGAAGTGTTTTCTTTCCGAGTTCCTCTGCCTTACAGTTTTGCGCATCTTTTTATTCGCCTCCTTCCCAAAGGAATCGCGGTAATCATCGCTGTGGTTTCTTTGCTTTGAAACTCTCATTGTGAGGGTTCTTATTTTGTAAAGTAACTCGCTCCACTTGGAAAATTGAAATCATTCTTCATTGAATGCATTCACTCTTGGATCTTGCACGAGAAAAAGAGGCAATGCTTACGTGAAGTCTGCAAAAAGTTAGGTGAAAATTTTCGCCATGTAAATATGTTCATTCACAGTTGTAATGCGACAATAATTGCAGACTCACGACAAAGACTATGGTTAGAATATTAGTCAGAGGACAAGGGACGAGAGTAAATGAGTACCGGGAAGCAGTAGTTATGATTAGAACTCATAGTAAGAAACAAAGCAAATTTAAAGTGCTTTTACTTGCTTCAATAATAATTTCCAAAATAAGTTTGAGTAAGTGAAAATTGAAAACATTAGTTCGATATACCAATAAAAATAGGGGTCGACGGAATAGGTGGTAAACTCATGGACAATTTGATAATATCACCCAGTGTCACATGTTAGCGTAGTCGGCGCGGCGGCGAATCATGGTGGGAATTAATTGGCCGAAGGTTGCCCGTTGCATCCTTTGCTTATTAATTTTTTTGCCTATGAAAAGCTTGGAGAGGCATGGCATTGGCGAAATGCGGAGTTATAAGTGGGAATGTAGATGATTTCTTCGTTTTGACGCGCTGACGACCAGGAATTAGATAGTCAGACATATTGCAGATTTTGGTGAATGCATTTGAAAATCAGTGCAGTTTATACGAAGTGACGATCATTCATACAAGTAAAGAGATTTTGTAAGTCAAAGAAAGCTGGACTGGCGTTAAGGACCAAGGAGAGAGCAAACTGGAGTAGGTGGGGTATATCAATTACTTAGGTTGTGGTACTTTGGAAGAAAATGGGCGAAGTAGTGAAAATATAAGGGAGAGGGGATTACAGAAGGAGACGTGCACTGGTCGGAGAGGATCAGTGATGGGACTTTGCATGTGACTGCTAAGAATTACTGTCCACGAGTACAATATTTAATAGGAGTTTTATTTATATGCGGTATTGAAACATGGACTCTGAGGGAAGGGAATAGACTGAATGCGACAGACGTATGGATGAGGAGAAGAATTGAGAAAGAGCGCTCGCAAAAGAGGACGAACAAGGAAGTACTAGGGAAGATGGTGAGGTGAAGACAGGAAACTGCTGGACGAAATAAGGAGAGGGCAGAGTGTATGATCGGCACCGGTATTGTGGTCGTAATGAGGAGCAAAGGGATGGTGAGCACTATAATAGTGGGAATAGTGCAGGGGGAGTCGGGAAGAGGAAAAACGAAAATAGGCTTTATAGATGGGAAAAGGAAAAGAAGAAAGAAAAGGCGTGCGCCAAGCTGAAAAATTTAATCATATCATGAAACAAGGGCCTACGAATATCAAAATTTAGTACTTATGTACCTACTTCTAAATGACTTTGCCTTAATGGATAAATCACCCCTCCTAAATACCTCTGCATTCTGTTCCGTTGGCCACCGTGGTGGCGCACGTCAGAAGTTCTAGGACTATATCCATGAACAGGAACGGAATAGGAAGTATTCATACGTCAATAGTCAATTACAAGTCGCTCAATCCTGAAATTTATTGACTTTAGCTCTCCATTCCCCATTCTCCAATACTAGTTGACTTACTCCCTGGGAGCTTTTGTCTGCTTTCCTCTTCATTTTGTATATTAATTTATCCTTTGGCCTTCCTCTCGGGACTTTTACCTCTAGTTTTCATTTTATCATATTCTCCATAACCGCATTGTGCCTCAGGGTATGCCCTATCCCTCTGGCTCTTTTTTCCTTTATTGAGTTCCACGTGGTCCTTTTCTCGTCCACCCTTCTCTAAACTTCTTCATTTGCTATTTTATCCGTCCTTTATATATTGAGCATTCTTCTCCAGTACCATGTTTTCAATGCCTCTAATACTTCGTGGATTACTTTTCCAATGGTCCGTGCTTCCGATCTACAGAGTGGGAATGGGACATTTTGGCGCGAGGACGTTTTGGCGCCGGCCGTTTCGGAGCGAGCACGTTTAAACCGTGCGCCAAAACGGCTGGCACTCATACCGCCGCGGCTGCCCCTAAATGTCCTAGACCCTCTTAGAAGGCCGTGCACCACACTAATCATGCGGAGCAATCAGAAATCATGCGGAATTAATATAAAAATTGTGAATTGGATAAGGGACTTTCTCAGTGATCGAAAACAAAAAGTAGTTATTGATGGTTTTAGCTCTGATATGGACGAAGTCACATCCAGTGTTCCTCAAGGAAGTGTGATCGGCCCTCTTTTATTCACTATTTATATTAATGACCTAAGTTCAAGAGTTAGTAGTAAAATAAGATTATTTGCACACGATACCGTTATCTACTGTGAAATGAGCGAAGACGCGGACTTTGAAGCTCTGTCATCTGCCCTTAACAACGTTCATTCGTGGTGCCAGGAGTAAAGGTTAGAATAAAATATCAGCTAATGCCCCACAGTTTACTTCCTGCGAAAGTCATCCCACAAATTCCATACCTATACTGTGGGTGGAGTAAACATAAAATCTTGAGATACAGTAAAATATCTTGACATTACTTTAACTTCTGATATATCGTGGGGATTACACATACAAAACATGTGACACAGCATTGAAAAAACTAGGTTTTGTTAAACGTATAATAGGAAGGTCCTCGAATGAAGAAGCCAAAGAGAGATGCTACTTCTCTCTGGTTAGGCCACACCTCGAATACGCCTGCGAGCATTTAGGACCCTGGTCATGAAGATTCTACCAAAAAAATTAATAAAATACAAAGGAAAGCAGCGCGTTTCGTTACAAACTGCTACGAGCGTACATATAATGTCTCACAACTTTTAGAGGGATTAAGGTGTGAGCCCCTAAAGACTCGTAGAGTACACGCTAGGCTTAGGTTGCTTGAGAAATTCAGAACTGATATTTTTCAGAGCGACATGGAAAATATTATCATGACTCCTCACTACATCTATAGGTCTGTCAGATGCGACAAAATAAGAGAGATACACTGCCAAATATATAGGTGCATAAACTCGTTCTTTCCGCGCACAATAAGTGACCATAATAAAAATTGAGCTCCACTAAATACACTCCCATAGTACATGTCACCATTTCACCTCCAAAAAGTTTACATCTTTACACGGCAGGTAACCTACCGCCCCCTGCCACACGCCCATGCGGCGGCTCGCAGGGTATCATGTAGATGTAGAATGTTTTCTTACCTTCTCATCTTGTCCTTAGTCTTATCGTCTTTGAAAAGAGTAGATATGTGAAAATATGTTTACCTGATTACGAGTTATAGTTGAAAATTGATCTCCTTTGAAGGTATTTACAGTAAAATGCATCGTACGGCGCATCGGGTGGGTCTTCACCGCTGGGGTCCATCTCGGCCTATCTAATGGACGAGGACTTAATGGTTGCCTTGGTATCTGTCCCCTTCGCTCGCCTGCCGCTCAAATCTTCTCCCGATCACATCCGGCGGTCGGTCTCCCTTGGGGTGGACAGATGCTCTCGTCCATTGGTCAGTGAGTCAAGCCGTCGCCAAGTGACCATTCTCCACTAATCTCCATTTCTCCCTTAAATCAATATGGGACGTAAGTGCTGTCACAGCGATTCGTTTGTTACCCCTCGCAGGCAAAGGAGTATGAAGACCGATTTTGTGGTAGGTCTAGTGTATTCCCGCACTTGAGTTCCCTAAATATCTCTTGAGCCCTGACTGCTCTCATTACATGAATCGTTTTTTAATGCATATGTCGGGAATTACTGATGAAAGTCATCTCAGCAAAGAGTTTACTAAAAATTGAATAAAAACTCTATTGATTTGAAGTATACTTCTATTTGGATCATTCTGCAATCCTACATTATTATAAAATAAGTTCTGGAAGGATAAGTATACGGAGAATAAATGAAAAAGACCAAGAGAAGCTAAAATTGGCAGTGACTGAAAGGCTGTGATACGTAATGCGTGGCAGTGATAAGACATGAGTTGAGAGCTGAAGAGAATGAATTTTCTGTTTGCAGTGCGAACCCAAAGTGACCCGAAGGTGGAGCGTGAATGCAGTTTATCCCTAGAGAGGGTATTTAATGACTTATGTCAAGTAGCCTGCAGATAATTGCAAGATTGCGGAAGTTGTGCGTCTGCCCTTTAGCAGTAAGTTAAAGGAAACGTGGACGAAAAAATGATGGTTGATCGGCCATGACCACGTCGTAGCTTCAATTTGGCCGCCATAGGAAGTGCCCTCACTCTCTAACTCAACGGTATGCACCATCACATCATCGTAAAATCGTCAATCTTTATTTTCAATCACGACATTGAGTACGTTAAAAGAGAGGTGTAAAAAAATTGAGCTATTATGGACGGCGTATCATTATCGGACGAATATCCTAGGAAGCTATAAAATTTCAACGCGTTAAAAAAACACCTTCAAACTCACATTTTAAACGCTTTGACTGTGATGTTCGTTTTGTTTAAAAAGAATTTTCGCGTCATTGAATATCAGGATGTCTGGTGAGCGAACAAAGCATGCTACTCAGCGGGAGACTTGCGAGGTATCATTCCGTGGACTTTCTGCTGAAAAAGGTGGATTTGAGACGCACGGAGAATAAACATCTCGAAGGTCAATGGCGGGTAACAAAGGATCCTCAAATCTACTCGCTATAAATAAACGCACGCAAGGCAGATTGTGGAAAATTGAGTCCTTCTCTCAGTTTAATGAAGCCTTTTATTTCTAAAGTAGGAGCAATTTGATTCTGACAGACCCAATTAAGGTAGTATAAAGGAAGCGGAGGGAAATGCCATGCAAAAGGTATTTCATATGAGGCCATATTCGAAAATAGACGAGACAAAGGAATCTTCCTATGTCAGTTCATATTTTTCCAAATCCGAGTTCTCATTCCATGTGAGCCAGTTTTCCATGTCACCCTTCTGCGCAATAGCTTATGAATACTGACCGAATTGTTTTGATGAGCTGATTTAAATAGGAGTCAAACTGACGAACCTTATTATTAAATAAGCAAAAACGGTGAAGAGTGTGCTTCTCTTGATTGATGCATTGGGCCTATTCGTAAGAAAAGGAAAGGTAACTTTAATTTTCAACAATTTGACTTTTGTAAAATTGGTATTTTTTACTATTGATGTCAAATGGGAATAATTTTATTGTTTTTGACTGTATAATCAGCTATTTTAAGAAGAGGCAATCACTATCTGTTAAAATTGGCGGTAAATCGTTTCTTCTCACCCCAAACAACATGATCAACGCAGTGATCGTGATTGAACATCTTGTCAAAGAATAGATAGCACGTCTGATGCAAAACTCACTGCGTCTTTGGTGTAAACAGAGTCTTCCTAAGTATGTTTGATTGGCCGTGGCATTTGAATGGACATGGCTAACAACAATTATTTTTTTCCATCAACGTTAAGTAAAGACCCTGCAGTGGGGAAATGGAACATGTTCTTTCTCCATTAATTCATTTGCTATAACATATAAATACTTGTCGGAAAGTGCAATTTCATCGGAAAGAGCTACACTGCTTGTGTAATACTAGTGTTACGGAAACTATTTGTATTAATGTATTTTTCTACTATACAAACGCACCGGTACATTAGAGTTATTCTGGATACGTGCGAGGAGTGCTGTTTGTATTACGTTGCCGATGGAGACCCGTTTGTATTACGTTGCCGATGGAGATGGAGATGGAGAGAGATGGAGATGGAGATGGAGAGAGATGGAGATGGAGATGGAGAGATGGAGATTGGAGATGGAGACCAATCATTGGAAAGCAAGTTAACTAATTATCGACACTATCTATTGAATAGCCTAGGAAAATGTCTCATGGACAGCTATTATATTCTCATATCAACCGTAGGAAAAATAGCATTTAAAACTGTCTCTTCCGCAGTTTTGTTTCCTAATTTTATTTCCATGAGATGATCTACCGTATTATGTCAGGTTAGGTGAAATGCTGTTGATATTGTCAGAAAGTATATTGGCTTGATACTTACATAAAACATTAAGTCTGAATATTTATCGACGGTTTGAAAGCGATTCCCATCCCAGTTGTGAAAGACTAGTAACTTTGACGAAATTGTCGTCACAGACTATAACGCACCAATGTTCCGGAGGGAGGGAGGTTGTGGATGAAGAAGCAAACGATGGATAGGTAAGGCCAAAGAATTGATTGATGGACCAGTGAAGACTCTCTTGTTTCTGAAACTTGGTGGAGGAGGCGGCTGGTGGAGATCAGACGGATGGATTTATCAAGGACAGGGTTCAGAAGATAGGAAGAGAAGAGAAACATTCGGAGCACCATAAGAAAGAATTCGACTAGGTTGGAGAACATACTTAAGGGCCGACGAGTCTGTATATACATATAAATGTTAACAAAACATGAATGTTTTAATATAATAAATACATTAGTAGCATAGTTGTTAAGATACAATTATATTTGAGCCGAAAGGTACTTACCGTGGACTTCGTGCTCACCAGAACTGTGGAATTCCTCGTCTTCAGGTTCCGATTCTCGTACAAATAACTGCACAATATCAAATTGCACGAGACACACACGTGATTATAGTCTTGTGTTATACCTCAAACGATAGGTCTTACACAAATATGTCATAAATAAATTTTAAAAGACATTTTTACATCAGGATGTAAAATATTTTACTGCACATAAATATGAAGAACAGTCACATAGGACGTCAAAATCATTTTAGCGCTGAAGAATTAAAAATTAACGAAATCTGAAACAATTAAATTGTTGTTATAGCAAAAACCATTACAAACCAATGTTTGAAAATAAAATTGCTGCGAGCGTAAAACGCCATCTAATAATTTTAGAGTGAAGTTATGCATGACGCACATGGTGCGTCATCCGCCCCTGAGAAGGATACCATCATGATGCACATGTTACGTCATCCGCACTCAATGTGTTAAGGCAGGAGGACATAAAGCTAAAGGACCCTGGATAATAATCGAGACATATGTACGTATTCTATAACATTGCTGACCTGCCTATAGTGCGGTGTGTGCCTGCGAAACGTCGTCTCCAGCCAATTATTTGCATGTTTTTTTCTAATGTACCAATAGTGGTAATTTCAAAATAAAAAAACGTGAGCCCTACGGCCTCGTAGAATTGACAAAATAGGGTGAGAATTTTTCTCCAATGGCCGTAACTATTGGCGAAAAATGTTCACCCTATTTTGTCAGTGGTAATTTCGTAAACTTGATTGCGGTACGGAGTCGTACATATTGGTTGTAACTAAGTAGGTGCTCATGAGCTATAGAATTATTTTGTTGCTTATCTGATCGGAAAATAGATTCGATCTCTACCTACTTGAATTCTGAAAATTCAGGCGGAATTCGGGCGGAAGCGATGGACATTTTTTCGCTGGCTTTTTAATAGCACGATTTACACGTTCCACACAACTTTGAGGTGTATCTCGCTTTATAACTTAGAAATGATTGGCTGGCTTATTATAAAAGAAACCCTCTTGAGAGGGATTCGGAAAGGACGGCGTGTCAGGGTGTAAGACAGCAATTACCTAAGACGTATGGAAGGATGCAGTGAACCAATCTTTAGATTGAACAACTAATGAAGATCACCAACCTGCATAATTATATTAAAGAAAATCTAAAAGTCCATAAGAGCTATAGAGAATAGAATCATATATGTAATCCATACATTTCAGTCATCCAGGTGAGCATCATGGAACATGTTTAGAGTCTGATAAGCACACTTGCACAGTTTACTTTCAATCCTTTTCTTCTTGAATTTCACTCTGGATCCCTCTTTAATTTAATTGTCACATATTCTTTCTTCAACTCGCTGAATCTTTCCAGCCTTGAAATTTTTTGGCCAATGTCGCTTGAGACCCATCTGCCATTCTTAAATGCTTCGGTGGAGCCGTAGCTCCCCGCAGCATCCCTGAATTTTCGGATCTCCCGGGGGCGTCGCAGTATCTGGATACACTGCCATGGGTGGAGAATCGATGCGAGGACCCACTACCCTCCCCTCTAAGCCACCCGCGCCCTCATCCTCCCATCTGAGCACCGCTGGCGAACGGGAAACCCTCCCTCAAATTGAATTGTTCGGCTCTGAATGCAGCTGCTTCTGCGAAGTAATTCCACCCCCCCCCAACCAACCCACCCCCTCCCACCACTCACTCCTCCTACTCTCCCCTTCTCCTCCTCTCTCCTCTTTCCCTCCATCCCTTAACCCCTCACACTCAGTCGTCTCCACTGGTATGCCCTTTCAACACATCGTATTTCTCTTGCGTCGTTCACTCATCTCTGTTCTCGTGACAAGAAATGTTCGATTTTGCCAAATTAAGGTTGGACCGAGCTTTGTTAGTTATCTTCTTTACTTCATTGATTAGCCTGCACATCCCGAGCCGGAAACCGTATCTAACCCACAGCATAGTGATGACCATCAGGTGTATACTGTCAGGAAATTCTTGGCGGACAATTCTCATTCATTCTTCTTAATATGTATTTGCTCCATTTGACTTTGCATTCCGCAATTTTTTTCAAAATTGAGGATATTAAAATTTTTGCTTGTAATTTTGTCCCTTATTATATCTATATTACCTCTCAGGCTAAATAAATAGTCCTAAAACAGAAAAATATTAATAGATAGCTATTATATTCATAATGACTCCTCATGGTTGCAAAAATATTTTAATTGAAGTATGTTTTGTTCCGGAGCCAAAATTAAAATACACTGAGTGACGAGTAAAATGATGAATACGCAATCTGAAGATGTAGTAGTTGGCAAATACATTACTTGGCCTAACATACCATTAAAAGCGTTTGCGGAAGTATCTAAGTATTGCCAGATTTGGTGCTTTCTCGGCGAATACCTGCGTATTTCTTACCGTCAAGCAGTTAACATTGAGCGGGAGTCAGCAATTTTTTCTTTCGGATCGCATCAATTTCTTATGGTTGAAAACTATTCCCCAATTTACTAAAGTTCAGCAGATGGTTTATCTTAAATAAAACATACAAAGTTACATCAAAAGTTTGAATGGATGGAATAACATTACATTCCTCCCAAAATTTTCTCACTCTTAAACTACCGATCATCTCTAAGTTATTCAAGGGCATAAACCGAAATCAAACTTGAGACTGTATTCCGATACAGAAAACACGCAAAGGGGAGTATTTAAACAAATATTCTTGGATATTTCCTTCAATATACTCTATAAACCTAAATCGGAATGGGTGCTCGCATGTTAGTTTTCCAGAATTTGTGAAAATATTGAAGAGAACAGTCACTAATTTAATTCTATGCCCCCTTTAAATAGTGCATTTTGAAATAACCCCTACGCAACCTTAGATTTCAATTCGTATGAAAAATTAGAATCTTCTTATGAATTTACAAAAAGATCAATTGGCACTTGGTCATGCTATCACTGCGATGATCATGAGAGACTAGTAATATTTAATAAAACTTTTATATCATTAATAGCCACTTGTCACTGAAGCAAAAACTTGATGTTGAATTGACTCCCAGTACTTATAATGTTCAGAATAAAGTGATTGCCGAAAATATGAGTACACTCGCTCACTATCAATTTAGATGATAAAGTCCATTCAAATTGACTTCATTCGATAACTGTGAGTAATGGACTTGAGAAAATTCCACTACTTCCACTAACTAGCATATCTCTACATAAAATTCATCTCTTATATTGAATGAAGCCCATAAATAACCAATCAAATTTCGACTTCACGTTGCTATCTTGTCTTCTTCTTCTTCAAGGCATTCTCAACTGTGCTAAGAGTGACCGAGACCTCCACCTAAGACACGAAATATAATCTTATATATAAAAATGAATATATGTTGTTCGTCTACTATGCGTTCCTATACCATTTATCAAATAAGGATGAGTTGTTGTGCGCGCGCGAACGTTTATGAATTATTAAATTCATTGTACAATAGGTGGAGCGAGAGTCGTTTTAACAAATGAGTGTTGGCACGTGAGCTCCTTAAACGAGCGAGGAACGACAGGCAAGCAACGAAGCAGATCGTGTACCAGCTATGCGCACGAGATTTTGAATTATCCAATTGAGTTTTTAAATTCGTCGGATCTTTCTGGAGTGCCACCACACAAATTGTCACTCAAAATCGGCGCACCAATAATTCTTTTGCGCAACATCAATGCACCACGATTATGCAATGGAACTGGTGCCTAACGTCATCGAAACGACAATTCTTAATGGCAAGTCAAAAGGAAAAGATGTGCTCATTCCACGTTTTCCGGCCATTCATGCAATTTGATGTCTAATGACTACAGCGGGTCGATTATAAAAATGTCATAGGCGTCATAACCATTGTTCGTATGACGGGGGCGTCATAGCTATGACGGATGGCGAAAAGGAGCGATTCTGTAAATTTCATAAGGGTCAGAAGTCCCACATAGCCGTCATATCGTACGAAGCTTGAAAATCCCCGTCTTAGGCGTCATAAGGTCGTGGGATATCAGTATTTACGTCAACTACGAAGGATATCAAACCAAGTATCGGCAATATTTCATTGAAAAATAGTAAAATATCATCGTATCTACTCTTAAAAATGTGTAATTCAAAAATTTTACTTAGAATATGATTCTAATTTTGAGTACACATGTTAAATTTTGCGCAAATACACATAAAGTATTATCTTAATCCTCCATCGGGCGCCCCTCGACAACTTCTTAGGTCGGGCGCGGTGTGCCTGAGAGGCTCGCTTTTGAATAATGCCGATAAATTCTATTCCAAGCTATTTTACGCCAAAAACAAAGTTATTCACCTTAATCGGGATGTATTTAAAGTAAATATGCGAATAGATACATTATAAAATCGATTTTTTATTTGTAACAGACCCAAAACCAAGAGTACCCAAATATCGAAATAACCGCAAACTAGCCTTTTATTTTCAGTACATAAGTATAAAAATAGAATAAAATCGGGAAAAACATGCATAATAAGGCACCTAAATAATATAAAAAGCAGGTTTTATCAGAATCACCGGTCTCACGTTCATTTGGATGTATTCATTGGCACACTGAAATGCAGGCTTCGCAGACCATATTTGCGTGGGACAAGCAGACTCCGTTGTTGCATTTTTTGCATGCATTGTTGGACAACCTTCTTTAGTCCCTTTACAGACTGCAGGTGGTACACTTCGTTCTTTTATAGGGAAGTAGGGGTGATTTATTACGATCATCCGACGGAAGAAATATTTCAGTCGGATTTGCATGCTGGTGTGTAAGCCAGACGTCATCTGACTTCTTCGCTGCATCTCTTCCACCACCATCTCATGAGCCAAACTTTTCAGGAATCTTCTTTGACGCATTGTTTCTATTTGATTGCTAAAGTAAATGACTTTAGAATTGATGCCCTCCACATTGCAGCATGGCAAAGCAGATTACCTTTGGCCAGCGCTTTATGTTGCGTTAGACAATGCAAGTGGCACACATTTGATCTGCTGTATCAAACATCACTTTTGGTGGAGTTGTAAAAAGTGATCAGCTCTGATTTCTTTTTGAATCCAGATCCAGGATCAATATTGTCATCAGAATGAAGAGAGGATGCAAGAATCACGTTTTTCCCTTTAAGCAAGGTGTAAGAAGCCAGAACTCTCCTGTCATTGAAACCAAACATACTGCTGTATTGTGCTCTTCCTTTCATAATGACGAAAAGGAAAGACAGGTGTCTTTTATTTTTTCTGGCCGTGCCAACATAAGACAACTTCTTTATTTTAATTTCATCGATGAGGTTAAAATCAGCAAATAATTATCGGCAGTTATGTTGCAACCAAATCCGAAAAACGGTGCTGCCATGCTCTTCACCACATCAAGAGGTTTATTGTTCAGACAAAAAGGACCTTCTGGCTGTTTTCCAGCGTACACTTCCATATTGAATGTGTAGACCATTTTTGTATCGACAAGGGGAAACAGTTTTATGCCATATTTGGTCGGTTTCGATGGTATATATTGCCGAAAGGGGCACCTGCCTATAAAATCTGGAAGAATCTCGTTTATGGTGACGTTTTTACCAGGGGAGTAGGATTTCTCATAATTCTTTACGAATTTTTCAAAAATTTTACGAATTGGAATAAGACGGTCAAACGCTATTTGTTGGCTTCGGGTAGTTTGTTCATCAGAGCATACTAAATTCTGACTCACACGATGAATTGCAAATGTCTTCCTAATATGTTACTTCGGTATGTTTTCTGAATTATACGACGGATTTCTCATTTCGTTTGAAAATATGTAATTCACTTTACTTCATTGCTATTATTACAAATGTCGCACAAGAACGTTCATCAAAAATTGTAAATGATGTGTGTGGACTTTACTCCCGTTAACTCTACTCTTTTGCACGCATAATCATACAATTACAACTTTCAAACTACTGCACGTACTGCAAGGGACGATTATGGAAAGTCTGGGTAGACTTGAAGCCGGTGGGCCAAAATCTAAACTGCACACCTCTTCAAAATAATACCGTATTTTACTCCGAACATTGTCCTCCTATTTAATTCGAGACCTCTCTCCAGGATCCTTAAACGCATACGATGAATGTCAGACAAATGTATCCCTATTATGCGATTGACTTCAAATTACGGGTACTGCATAGTAGCTGCTAATCGTATTCACAATATTAGATCTTAAACTTCATTTATATAAGGCACTTACGCTCGTTTGTTGTTTACATGAGTATGTACTTAAAAGAATCCTTGGCTGTTTGTTGTGGTTTGTTGATAGTTGGGAAACGAGTTTCCACGGTTGCTGTTAGTCAATTTTTTGGATGGGTGGAAGCGATGTGTTGGTGATTTACATTGGTTCTTCTCGTTTACGAACGGCTACCAACGTACTAATCGCTAAGTTTGGTTCCCTGTCACTACGTAGAGCCATTCTGAGTGGAATGGCGACCGCGCT
Organism: Ceriagrion tenellum; assembly: GCA_963169105.1. NCBI lineage: Eukaryota > Metazoa > Arthropoda > Insecta > Odonata > Coenagrionidae > Ceriagrion > Ceriagrion tenellum. The sequence goes on from OY720633.1 coordinate 5,920,978, forward strand.
ATTCACTAGAATTTCGACCCTCCGCGCTGTTTCCATGGTGATTTCGACCCAGTCGCTATTCGGTATTCTGAATATTTATAATAGCCACCGTAAGTTGAAATTATAAGCGCGGTCGCTATTCGGTATTCTGAACGGAGAATAGCGACCGGCCGGGTCGCAATTATATTGCGCGGTCACAGAGACCGGGCTATTCTGAATAGCGACGGCTATTTCTCATGCACTCGGCAGAATATCCGCATTTCGTAATGATTTCAAGCATTTTTCAGTGTTTAAATGAAAAACTTTCAATTAATTAAGGACCCAAAATCGCTTATATGGCGCCATAATCATATGTAATTGAGATCATAATCGTTTACTTGCCAATTAGATGCGTGTTATACAAAAAATTAACTAAATCTATTATTTTCTTCTGGCCACTGGATAATATCGCTTTGAAAAGTAATTATTTCATACTCTTATGAAATTCGCTTGAAAGGGGTAGGTATTACATCGCTAGTCATATAAGTAAATAGCTACAATTCTTAGATCTCGGCTGTATGCTAGATAATTACAAGCAAGTATATGTACGCACAATAAATATGCAAGGGTTGAATTTAAAGGAGTACTCCAATTCAGATGAACTTACTGTGCTAACCACGTATTTTAATGATAACGGTGAGTAAAAACAATAGCTAACAAGTACAATATAGCCCTGCGAGACGTATGAAAGTCACGAAAAATAACGATACCCGTAATGTCATATGAATCATATAGTGTCATCCAATACAAACACTTTTGGAATTTGCTAAATAGGCAATCTCTTACAGTTAAAAATGCAGTATATTAGTCTCTCTCACATTCTAAATTAAGCCGAAGATAAAAACTTTCTATGCCCACCTCTCGCTCTCATTGACGTCTAGTGATCATAAGCCTAAACAATATGCAGTGAGACTGTTGAGACCTCTCAGCCCATTACTGCCAGCACAAAAAAATTATCACTGAGTGGAATAATGTACATTGTAATACTGGTAGTCCTCTATCGAAGGAAAACTGACGAATTTGCATGGAAAACAGTGTCTGTGGATAAAGTGCATACGTCGACGATTCGAAAGGTATTTAATAAGGGACACTGCTTTCCCAAAACTGACACAGGAAAGGATCACTTCATATGTCATTTTATCAGAAGGATAGCAGGCATAATAAAAATAAAAATAACATAAAGTTTAATGCATATCACACTCGATTAATGGACTCACGCTTGCATGTTTACATTCACCGTTCCGCCGTAGTCATTTCGTCAGTCATTTATCAGGATATATGGCTTTGTGCACTAATACATATTTTACAGCTTATAATATGTAATAAGTATCATAGTTATAATTTAATGTATTTATGAGTTGAAAAAAGTCCCACATTACTATTGAGAAATCATATTTTATCAAAGGAAGAGAGAAATAACCGCAAGCTGGCATCTCATTGGCTGCTGAATTTTAAGTTTGATATAACTGAAGAAGTTGTCATACAGGAAGGGGCGGGCTTTATTATAGCAACTCTGAACTGGGCAATATATAGCCCACCTCCATTGAGAAAACCGATCCGCGCTGTTCTGAGCTTTGGAATAGCGCAAGCTTGAAATAGCGACCCCAGATTCAGAATAAGGCCCGTAGCGTCATATGCCTTCTGACGCTCGACGCTTATAGAATCGCTCGAGCGTCATTGCCGTCATAAGTTGCCCGTCAAAGCTATTACCCTTATGACGCCTATGACATTTACAGAATCGACCCGCAGTTCCCCGTTCGCCTTGACCATCAGCAAGGTACAAGGTAAATCGCATCAAGTGTGTGGATTACATCTAGAAAATCCATGCTTTTCACAGGGTCAAATATATGTCGCATGCTCACGAGTGGGACCGCCGAAAAATTAACCGTTTTTGCAGTGATCGGTATGACCAAAAATATTGTATACCCCAAAGCACTTTATTTCCTTCATCCTACCATTTTCTGTCACTAATACTCCTTTGAATACTCCAACTGGAAGTGATTTCTTAGATTCTGTGTAGTATCTTACTGGTTCTACTTTGAAACTCTCCAATATTTGGATAGTTCTTTCACACAAAATCTCAGCTTGCTGTATATCTGTGCTTGTGGAATACAGTTGTAGGGATGGAGGACATTTCTTCAAGAACATCATACATCAATGCCAAATTTAAAATACAGGCAGAGTTTGATAACTTCTTTGCTAAGCTTCCCATGACTTCTCCTGTTGTGGTATTTCGTGATCAATCAGGGCGATTGAAATAGGCGTTGAGAGGAAGGTAAGACCTCCATATAGCTCTAATTGTTCAACAGCTGCTAGCTACCCATCGAATATCTAAAATCTTCCCAATTTTCAGAAACTGTGTACCTAACTCCTCACCCGCAAGTTTCAGTCCATATTGATTCTTTGGAGATTGACTAAAATGGAGTACAACTTATCCAACAGAAATTTCAAATGATTTATTGCCTTTATTTTTCCAATAGCAACACTTGTTCCAAGTTCCAGTCTGTAACATAAGCAAGGCCAAAGGAACAATTTAGGATACTTTTCTTTTAACTTCAATCCTACGCTTGCTTTTCTGCCAAACATAGTACTTGCTCCATCACTAACAAAAGATATCCAGTATTATTATAAGTAATCTTCTGTAAAGCCATGTGACTTCAAACAGTTCAACAATCCATCGCAAACATTGCAGATCAAAAATCACAAATTCTGGATCATCTTTGATACACGCATGGAAATACACTACTGAAGCAGTTTGCTTGCTAATTGTCGTCGATTCATAAATAAGAACAGCTATTTTTTACAAACACTCATTAATATCCGTCACAATGCGTTTGCGCTTTGTACGCATTTCGATTTTGAAGTTCAATAACACTTTCAAAATCTGAAAATGGTCTATTGTTCTTTAAAAATAATATGCAGTACGGAAACATGAACATTATATTTAGTAATTTGACCATCAATATCTTCAGTTTTCTTTTCAAAAATATTTGCCTATTTAATTTCTAGTATTTTTTCAGTGCGCTGATCGGCTTTGGAATCTAATTGAATCTTAATTTTATTTATTAATGATGATAATTTAACATCCCTACTCCCATTTCCAGATGGAATTATTTCAAATTGACTCCACTCTTTAGATACACACACTCCATTTTCTTTCCATTTATTTAGGCACTTTACAGGCCAGCATATTTCACAGTCTAATTGTCCACCTTCAGTCGAAAGGCAATGATGCATTTCCCGTTTTTCCTGCCATTGTTTTAATGTCCAGACTGTAGAATAACTAACTGTTGCAGTTGTTACTGGAATAGGATCAGCACTGTTTCCAGCGTCTTTAGCGCCCTGCCAACAGACATGTTCAATCGATCAGCAATTAATTAAAATTCCAAATATCCCTCCTACGATTTTTTCGTACTTTCGAGTTAACAAAATTGTTAGAATTTACCATAATTACCTCATTGAAATTTAAATTATATTATGAAGTGCACTAGAAACTTTCCAGACCGTGCGCTTAATAAGCACATGGAGACAATTCTCGTTCCGGGGTTTTCTGCGAGTTATTACTGGTACTGTTTGATTTTGGATTGGAAAATATTACGAATATCTTCGGCAAAGTTTAGTTTCATGATGGTAATCATTGACCACACTATTTCAAACGGTGTTAAAATGCAATCATCACGCACACAACATTACTGCTTGCCATCCGAAACTCAGAATGATGAAATACTGGTGCTACTGGGAAGCGGAAGTGAATTAACGCGCGAAAAAGGACGCGGAACGCGGAGGCGGGAAAGGTAATGCTACCAACAACGAGAATTGAATCGCTGTCAATTCCAACCCTCCGAAACAATTATCGACCTGTCTCATCAACTATTTTTATGCTCTAAAATATCAAGTCTGCAATGTTTATATTTTAAAATGATAGTAGCGTGTGGGTTCGACTCTTCTCCTGCCCATACGGCCTGTCAATTTTTCGAAGGTGGTCATACGCCGTATGGCCTCCATGACAGCACTGCTTACTTCCCATGGTTATCTGACGCCGGAAACCCAGACCCATCTCGCTTCCACCTACATCAGTCGCTGTGTCGGTCGCGCATCGTAATTATTCGGCAATTCTGTCACCGATTTCCATCTGTAGCGTCTTAAGCCCATTTCATACGATACTTGATCCAGATCAAGGTTGAGGAACTCGCTGGCATGATAAATTTCTAGTAACATGTGATGAAGAACCAGCATGCTGCCTATCGGTTATTATAAGTATCACGAGACCAGTGTATGGGGCGGATTTCAATGGACGATGAACGTACCCCTACTCCCCCTTCTTCTCATGCGGGTGCTGCTCATTGACGGGACGGGTGATCGAGCGCGGAGAAGCGGAGTCGTGTTTGTTTGCGTGCCGAGGCGTGTCCGAACTTCCCGGCGACCGATCGGTTTGTCCCGGCCATCGTCGAACTCCCTAGGGTATCGGAATAATGGGGAAGGGGGGACTGGCGACCGTGAGGGGAGAGGGGAAAAGCTCCCGTATCCAGGGCTTTGGGGAGGGGGAGTGTTGCTGAAATTCTGAGAGAATGACCCGATCACGGCATTGGAGAGAGGCGATTGCGCAAAAAAATAGTAGAAAAAAAGATGGGTGAGAGAAGGAACGATATGGATTGGACGGGGAGTAAGGAGTGTTGGGCCCCGTGACGCTTAAAAAGAGAGGGAGATTTGAGAGGTAGGATAGAAGGGTGGAAGAGAGGAAAGACAAGTGAACATCCCCGTGCGTAAGCCGGGAGAGGAGAAGGGAAGGGGAAAATGCCTCTTTAGATGTGTTTGTGCTGGCAGGGACATTGGGACATTTCACGCCCACTGGACCCTCGAATTGGCCATTTTCCGGAAAAATAGAAGGCTGGGGAGCGGAGGTCATCAATACGGGGTCTCAGCGGGGGAGGGCATGGACCGGGTGTCCTTCGCGCCGTCTGTGGGGTGATCGGCTTGTCCAGACACCGCCTTGCCGAGTGGTCAGAAATCCTCTCAATCTTTGCTCCTCGCATCATGACTAAATTCTTGTCTGTTTTGGGACAACTCTGACTTTATCCCGTCCGCTTATGATGTACCGAAGCCCGACGACCGGTCATGCTATGCAAAATACATTCACAAATTAATTCCAACGCTTCTTGTTGTCATTTCTTGTCGAAAGCTCGCTCCTCGCTAAGTATGATCCAGCAGAAGACCCATTACACTAGCCAGTCCTTGATATTGAGGACGAAATCTAGTGTGATCGGTGCAGTCCTAGGTGTCACACGATCGTTAAACTTGTGCTGGCGGGGCAGCGTCGTTTTCATTCATATGTCTACAAAAATATTCAATTGACCAATCAAATACAGCAAGCGACGAAAAGAGCAGTTTGGTAATTGTTATTTATGTTAATTTTGTTGTCAGAATATTACGGTAAGCCAAAAGTGGGGGTAGATGGCGCAGATTCCAAAGAGTGAAGATCGTACTGCACCTGTGTAAGCTAGCACGATTGATCGAAGGCTACTGACACTGAGTCCTACTGGGAAGGAGTAGCAATCTAATACGGCATCAGTTAGTGAATCAAGTTGCTCAGACATTATCTTTCAGATGATTTAATGGTAACATTTACAAAACCACAACTTAAAAAACCCACCCGACCCGGGTTTCAACGCTTGAGCGTCATCTTCAGGTGCATTTACGGGTTTTCAAAGACATTACATGACCCTGACTCGAAGATTTTAAATGAGTATTTGTACCCGTCCTCATCTCCCATCCTCACAGCCGCCTCCTGAATTTCCCTCCTCCCCCCCTCCCCCGCTAAACTCACCGCCAATCACTGTCCCTGACCAACCCACATCCACACCACCCTAATCACTCACCCCCCCCCTCCTACCAAGCATATATATAAGACTTTGAAAACCCGTAAAAGCACCTGAAGATGACGCTCAAGCGTTGAAACCCGGGTCGTGTGTGTTTTTTCAGTTGTGGTTTTGTAAATGTTACCATTAAATCATCTAAAAGATAAAATGGAATACCATAAAGTTAACAAAGAACTTGTATTATTTATGCTCAGACATAATGACAGGCATTATGCTTTTTATTATTGATTTATGATTTATGCCATATAATTTTATATAACAGAAATAGTAATTATATGTAAAATACTGTGTATATGTTTTATTTTAGTAATTTAAAATCTGTTGATGAGGGTTGCCTCAGCACAGGTTTTCCTTAGCGGCATCCTAGCTTCCATGTCAATAAAATGTAATTCAACTTGTCAATGTTGCTTTTTAAAACAATAAAATTTACTGAAACGATGGAAGCAATGGTACTAACGTTTGTTCGTCAAGTTGGCGATATTCATATGGGAAATTGCCCACTACGCTGAATTTAGACCATATTTAGCGGAGCAGTACTCGATGATCAGGATCTTGCGAAAACAAATAAAACTTGATGCAATGGTCGTTCAACTTTGAAATGAATTATATCTCGAGGGTTTAGGATTCAAAAATGCCCCATGATCTTGATAGCCGGGGAGGAAGTCAAACGCTTTACTTCGCTGCCGACCAGACTAACTTCGTCTCATCGCCTGGGCACCGCTGTCCCTGCACTGCACCGCTTCCATTACGCCCTTTTGAAATCATCACGCTTTTTACCGAGGAAGACTAAAAATCAGATAATGGATAAAATAAGTCTGAGTCAGCCATCAATAGTGACAAAAGTTGAATCATTGCAAACTTTAGTGAAAAATAAGTGCGCAATGTTATAAAGAATGCTATAATTGTTTCGATGTCCGATCATACAGGAGTTATTCATTAGTGGAGAGGATGCCTTAGAGAAACGGTTGAGAGATATGCGGGGCGAATGAAATGAAAAGCAAGTGAATGAGTGCCTAGAACGGAGGATTAAAAAGGGAAGATAACTAGAAATGAAGAGGAGACAGGTGGTCATAGTGGGTTTGCTAGGTAGGACTAGAAGCTTTACTATCCGACGGTCATGGTGGAAAGAAAACTACTCGGTCGTAGAAAAAGAGGGATACTGTATGAAGATTAGTATATATAATCAGTAAATAGGTGTTAACCGAAGTATATGTGGTGTTGTCGAGAGGTAAGCGAATACTGATATTGAAATGGTAAGAGGAAAATGGCGGCCACCGGTGAAGCACTCGGGTATATTTTGAACTCCTCGAAAGCTATATTTAATAAAGAGATTATACTTATTTCCCGAATAATAAATTAGTTACAAAAAATGTATGTTTTCAACCAAACTACAGATAAATGAATGATATTGCTTAGAATTACGATTATTTTCCCCTGTGATTGTACTTAGCTCATACGGCATTCGTTATAACTGTTTCTAGCACATCTTTCCAGTTATGTTATTTATTGGCTCTAGTAGCGTAAATACCAAATTATGTTTCAATTCGCGAATCAGATCGCCCTTTTATACACCCGATATTTGTATTGTACAGTAAGATTATGGTAAGGTTTATTTTCGTTCCAAAATTCTCTGTCAAAATTTTGGATTTGTTTTACATTTTTTACGATATCTTATGCTCCTCCGCTCTTTCCTCCGTCCCATCAATATTTGCTTGCTTTTCTCTCTCCACGAAACTAGATTATGAATCTTGCACCCGAACAGTAAGGTGTGAATTCCTCTATCCCAATGGACCCGGATCCGTCTTGGTGTATAATGGGGCAGAGACGAAGTCGTCTCTCTTCACAGCTTAAATTCCCTACACCTCCTCATTTCTATCGGGTGTCGAGTGCTCTCAATTGTTGGCTTCCCTTCCAGCCTTCCAAAGAGAGAGAGAATTTCTATTACAATTACATTAGTTCCCTCGATGCGATCCTTCCACTAACTCGCGTGAATTGGACAGACGGACACGTAAGGGTGGGTTGCAGCGGTGGGGGTGCGGTAGGGTCCGGTTCCTTCTCGTTCAACCCCCTTGCAGGGACACCCTTCCTATCTCCCAACGACCCTTCCTCGCCCAATTAAGCGGGGGCATTAAGCGTCCATGAAAACGAGGCCGAAATGCCTCGTTCGCATTACCAACGCCTTAAGATACGATCCACAGTTCTGGCAACTCTTACGCGTGTTCCCTGTGGTTTAGTGGACGACGACTCAATCCCATCGCGCGGCTAAGTTACTCCTGTCGGAACACAACGGCAAGCTCCCTCGTTTAATTGCGTGAGTGCCTCATTTGCGGATGAAAGCTTTGTGGATTTCCTGGCTCACTTGAAGTAATATGTAATGGGCATAATACATAACCGTCCTATATGTATCTTTACACTAATTTAAAATGCTGCACTGAGTTTTAAATATGATATATTAGCATAGGAAAGCGCGTAGTAGCAAAACGCTTGGCCAAGCAAGAGTATCGATTGACCTACGGAGAAAGTCGACCTTTGGAACCCCATCACAAAGGACTGTAATACTGCTGCACGGAGTAACTATTCCATTGCGCGTAACTCCATTGACTCCGCTCCAGAGTAACTCTATTTTGTACTCACGCGTTAGTGAAGGAGGAATCATATGCCCGCTCTTTTGCACGACACTAGTATCAAGTTTTGGAAAACCATATGCATCGAGTCACATTTTTTAAATGAATCAATTTGCTTGCTTTTTATATTTTTTAAAGTAAGTGAGCATCTGTGTGACAGAACTATAGCGTTAGGCTACAGAAGTTTTTTGTCAATAATTTTTAATGTTTGAGAATGCCAAGCCTTTTATACAGAGCGGTAGATTTTGCATGATTTGAAGAGACCATTAACATTCAACGTACAAAGTAACCATATGCGCTGTTATATTCTTCAACGGAGCAGATTTACCGTTCCTGAAATCCCTTGGTTACTTATCTGAGCCTTCGTAACTTAACTTTAACTCGTGCGACTGATCGCATGACTCGCTCAAAAAGTTGGGCGATCGGGTTTGCAAGGCGTGAAGGGGAACTGGACGGCGATGCGCGATGCTCAGGTGTCATGCGGCGAATGAATGAGCGGCAGGGCGAGAGGGGGAGTTGGGTGGGGGGAGCGAGGGAAGGGGTGGAGCGGAGAAAAGGGAAGGCATCCCAATCCATCCATCCCTTAGAATCGTTCCCTTTTACATTCCCTCTAGGGAAAGTCAGTCACCCGTCTGGAGATTATCTTCGCAACCTGTTCGTCTGCCCTAATCCCCTCTTAGTTGTCCCACTGCCCTTCCCACTTCCCCCCGTCTATCTCCCAACGCCCAGACTACTTCGCACCATCCAATTATATTCCCGTCTCGTAACTTTCAATTGTGATAAATAAATTATATCGCTCTCGTTAGCGCTTATCCAAATTTAATGAACTCCGTCGTAAATATGGTCGCAGACTCTGCTAAAGCCAGAAATGCGCTCATAGCATTGTTTATTAACATAAAAAGCAGAGTTTTCTTGTCTGTCTCTCTCCCTGTCCGCAAATTCCTGTATTAGGGTTCGCTTTATTCACTTGCAGAACTTTTTTGCATATTTATAAATATTGGGCTAAAATTGTCGAGACGAATGTTAAACAAAGGAGAATAAAATAAACATTCACATTTTCTCATGCTACTTTCATTTGCCGTTCACGAAAACTGATAAAATATTAATAAAACCACATAAAAATCTCTAATGCCAAAAAAATTCTCTTGACGACCGATATCTCTGTAAAAAATTTGATGCTTTACCAGTGAATTGCATGTGGGAAATTTTCTCGGATTTCAAACCGTGTTAAATATTTTTCGGCTGCGAACGTTTCGCCGAAATATTTTTCCGTCACCGATTTCATTGGTGGATGGGTGGGATGGGATTTATTCATTACCCTCAAGGAAGACCATTTCGACATTACTCTGACGGTGATGGAAGAGTATTTTGTGGAAAAGTTTGCAGCAGCCTCACGTGAAACCCAAGAAAACTTCACTACCGATCGCATTGCAATTCTCATTAATAAATATAGGAATAAACGACAATGGAAATTTTGCTACGGGTCAGCTGGGAAATACGAATCGCTTTTGACATAAGGAAAACATATCCTGAGGAATGTAAAATTAATGCAATACTGAGCATCTTTTTGAAAGTGCACTACAATTTAACAGTGATTCTAAAAATACATGAAATGATTATCGTCGTAAAGTTCAATTTAAATAAAGTTTCGTCTTGCGTCAGGGTGCTTCCTTTTTACTAGTATTCAATAAAATGCCGAATTTCCAATTTTTAATTTGCTGATTTTCGATGTGTTTAGCCATTTATATGAGGAATGGGTCGGATATTACTACGTCGTTACTCGTCGGACCCAATCGACCCGGCTTTGTCCTGGAAATAGTCGTCGGATTCAGTCAAACCCTGCCTCATGATACTGGTACTAATTACTACCGGACGGAAAATTTAGCTTTTTTCATATTTTTGAGGAAGCTCATGGCCACCAAGATCACAGCTCACCTAATAACTCATCCCAACGGCGTGAGGCAGTCACGCGTTCATATTGTTATCTGGAAAAGAGGATCATTGGGAAACCCCGCTTCGGCTGTTCTTCCACTCTCCCCTGAATGCATGGTGAAATAGATTTGTTAATGAGTCGTTATACTTGGATTTTATTACAGCATTCTGTTAGGTTGTTTTCTTGCAGGGCACTTATATTCATACTGCATTCATGTGGAATAAACGAAAAATTCAGGGCCATTTTAATAGCAGTGGGGGCTCATGGGAAAACCGTCATGGTCAGGGTGATATCCGGCGTATCGCAAGGAAGTGTGATTACCTCTCTATTATTCCTTTGCTATATCAACAGTATGAACTAAAAAATATCAGGAAAGCTAACTGATGACGGGCTGAATAACAGCATCACACAGATTCAGGGAAAAACTAATATCAACAGTTCGTGGGCGCCAGAATAAAAGGCATAGTGATTTTATTGAATTTATGGCAGCCATATTAATGTTAAAGCTGTTATTTTTTTAAGTTTCCGTTTCATTCTCTTCCTCTCCCGTTTCCATCCGTTTAATCCTTTTCAATTTTTCAACCCCTAAATTGTCTCCAGTTGTCTCCCGGGCGAAATCGACGGATGACGTATCTGCATCCTGCAACACGCAGCGAATGAATCCAAAATGCAAAGTATTACTCGAACTGCGTCCGCTTCATCAAGATGTCCGCCCGTCCATTGTTGATTCGGTGGACAACGATCACCGTTGCCTCTGGAATACTTTTCGATCGAGTTTTGCTGTTATAAAGTGCGTATCACGCTGCCGTGAAATTAATTTCAATGGAGGCGTTTGGTTGATGGGCCTTATGGCCCAGGACCCGCGACCACCCTTATTGGGGGAGGGGAAGGTGGGACCCTACAATTGTCGCCACGGAGCCCATCGCTCAAACCCCGTCCTTCCCCCCTCATCCATCCAACGAACGCCCCCCTGCCCCTGCAATTCCCTCCTGGGACTCTAAACCCCCTCCTCGCAGTCACCAATCACTCCCCTCGTCCCGTTCCCTCCCCACCAGCAACACCTTCTAACCATTTCCGTCTCGCCCCCTCCCATTATCTTCCAATTCTCCCACACCCGTTTCCCACCCTCCCCCCTTTCCTGCCCTCCCCTTGTCTTCCGCCCACCTCCCGTCCGTCCCTCCCGTCCGTCCCAATCCTGTTATCACCGTCGTCATCATTGTAATGGGCGAATTGAAAAACCCTCTCCAACCGCACCCCTCCATCTTATCCCCTCGCGGTCAATTGGAAACTGAATGATTAATCTCGCCGAGAGCACTCGTGAGAAAGTCTTCCGAACTTCGCACTGAGTCTCCGCTTTAAAAAAAATCAGGTTGGCGAAAAAGTCCCAGTCTCCCGAGCTGCTGTGACAGATGAATGGACTCGAGGGCACTCAAATCACTGTCTTTTCCTGACCTTCTTTTGTTTCCTGATGGCATGAAGTTGAATTGAAGGATTTTGGATTGAAGCTGTTTTTACGATGGATTTTTCCTAAACACATACTTTATATTACATTTTTGCATGTCAACAGCCGGCCAATTGTAGTTCCCTCCAAGGGTAGTAGTAAACTCTTCATCCTCTGTTTTACCCGGCTTCTGGATCACTCTACACAATAGTCTCGAATAAACCCTTTTCTACCTGGGATCAAAGGAAAAATTTTTGGTGTTCCTGTTACAAACACTTTAATTTTCATTTGTTTTAATTCAAGAAGCGCACACAGTTGGCTCAATGACTCAAAGTTGTAATATGTACAGAATATATGGTTGGAAGATATACCGTCTAAATAGATGTGGTCATATAATACTAGACTGAAGAAACTTAGTTTTTTAGCAGAATAACTATTAAATATTTGCCGGGATTGATTTATTACCGGGCTTCATTATTCTAAAAGTTTGGCTCGCCACCTCGGGGATTGCAGAGTCAATGAAAGTAAGCTTTTATAACAAACCATCGCACATCTTTCGGTAAATCGCACATTTCCAATATCTTTCAGAAAAGAAGCATGTGCACAAAATCTCCTTGTCCGTATTTCATTCTTCCCCACTGCATTTATTTTCCTCGACTCGTTAATTGATTTGGAGTGACTCCGTCAAATTTTCTTTAGAGGAATGATATTGAGATCCTAAGGACTTCAAACCCTACGCATCATTTAAGTCTCCTCAGTAATATCTTTTGGTTAAGATCATCCTGAGGCAAAAGTGTTTGCTTGTTAGTACATGTGGGTTTTAAAACATTCAATTGATCGTATATTTAATAGTAAAAGGTGATTGAAAATCGTAAGTTCAGACATTCCACCTTTTTTAGGCTTCCATGTACTCTCACGTCATTTCACGAGAAAAAATTTAATCTCCAAACTTCCATTTCCTCCATTGCTTAACTGACTAACTTTTAGTTTAGGTACTTTTCTCCAGATGCACCCTTAAATGGACGCACAGCAACATCACTGAAAAGATTACCCAACGCTATAGAGCCCATATATCCTCCATTTCGAAGAATCTTAGTGCTGCGAAAGCCTCCAGCGAAAAGGTTTCTTGGGAGTCATCATCAGCAATTATAAGCCCATTGTCTTATCGGCTAACCGCTCCATTCATCCATCATCATTTTCAACTCTTCCTGTTTACTTGTATCACCACGAGGAGATTTATTCCTCGGTGTTAATTTTATATGTTTTCATCCACAATTACACTGTGTTCCAATTGAACTTCTTCTCTCCTCAACCCATCAAAGGATTCTCTTCGACAATTTTTCCATTATCGGTGCTGCAGTACTTCACTTTTCTATCCTGGCCTGTCTTATCTGTCCTTTTGCTGTTGTCAGTCGCGCTTCGCCGCCGCTTAAGAACTTCATACAGTGGTTTTGATAAATTGCCTTCCTGCTTCAGCTAACACCATCATAAACCAAAAATTTGGGAGGCAGTCACAGCCAATGCGGAAATCGGTATTCATTTTCTTTCGAACGTTTCAAATCTATAAAGTGACCTATCTGGTACTGTCTTATTATTGGTATGAAGAATGTTTTTGTGATGGTAATTTTCGGATAGATACTAAGTTAGTTGACCAATGGATGTGGCAATTAAGTTATTAGGAAAAAATGGTCGATTTGAGCAATGAAATCACTCTTAAAAGCCAAAATGAAATTGTCATTTATGGAAGTGAGATGAGATTGCAAGAACATATGATGCCCAAGATGTCCTATGAATGGGTTCTAATTGTTAGTAAAAACTGAGTGACAAAGCGCTCTAGGGAAAGAGGTGATGAGGATAGTCCACATAGTGTAAGTGATAAAATATAGATAAATGATGAGTAAATGTGATCGCTGGAACAACGCGGCATGGCGTGACAAAGGAGATAAGCGTTCACTGACGAACATATAAAAGCGTATCAGGCTTAACTTTGTGGAAGTAAATGATATTTATATCCATTTCAAAATGAAACACAACGGTAACTTTCCTCACAGATTTTAATAACAACCGACCATGGTTTCAGCACTTAGTGCCATTATCAAGGTAATGATAGTGCCATTATCATTACCTTGATAATGGCACTATCCATGCTCGGTTAAATTACCTTGATAATGACACTAGGTGCTGAAACCATGGTCGGTTATGATTAAAATCTATGTGGAAAGTAACCATTGTGTTTCATTTTGAAATGGATATCAAGTTCACTGACGAGTTTTAAATTGAAAATCATATTCGTAGGGTATAGTTTCTGGTTTGCTATTCCCCATGCCTGAATTATAAAACACCAACGTTCCCCTCCTTTACGGGAGACCCCTCTCTGGGTTTAAATCCTGAAGCAATGGAATTTTCACGCGATACGATTTTCACGGCACTGTCGCAGAAGCTACCATTCAGTTTTTTTTCTCTGTTACCTTCTAGTCGCACGGCTACGTGACCCATTAAGTATGCGTCTCACGCGTCGTCCGTTGAGTCTCCGGTCGGGTTTTAATCTCCATTTGTTCCCTCGCCCCTCGACTACATCCTCCCGGACCCCTGTCAATCCACTAGCCCCTAACCCACACATCCCCTTGCACCCTGTCTCCAGAAGTCCACCCAAGTCGCGGATCCCAGCCCCGTTCATCGTCTCTTCTCTCCCGCGTTAAATAACCGCCGCCGCACAGTGGGCTGCAATCGAAAACAGGTCGCCAAAATTCAAAAAGGCTTTTTTCAGTCTGGAAGTTGAAACTTTGCATGGTCACTCCCAATTGATTGTTTCATAAGGTGTCAGAGGTCATTTTCCTTAGTATTCACTTTTTAAGGCAGCAGCGGAGTGTTTGCGGCGAAAGTAGGATAGATAGGGTCAGGAATGAGTGGGTAATAAATAAATGTGGGTTAGATGCTCCAGCAATGGACATATATGAAAGGAGTGTGCTTCGTTGGTTTGGCCATGTTGAGAGAATGGATGAGAGTGGAATAACGAAACAGATATATAAGAGTGAAATGAATGGTGCGAGAGGTAGAGGTAGGCCGAGAAAGTTGTGGTTGAATGTGGTTGAGGAAATTCTTAAGAGGAATATTAGGAGTTTTAAAAACAGGAGGGCGTGTATGAAACAGTGTATGGGGGTAAATGAGGCGAAAGAGGTTTGCAAGGATTGGTCAGTATGGAGGAAATCTTTGAAGCAGAGTTAGGTGTGCAAATATGTATTTATGAGTGAAACTTAGTGACTTTGCCTACCCCGGAAGGGAACGGCGTGATTGGTATGTATGAATGTATGTAAGGCACAGCAGGAAGAGCAGCTAAAAGCCAGGAGAATCTTTCCACTATGGCGTAAACGATTGCAATAATTCTTTCGAGATTCACATTCTCAAAGCTTTGAAGAATATCGTGTATGAATAACTCTGCGCAATTAGGCACATAACTAAACGTTTTATTTCTTGAGCAAATAATGAAGTTTAAAAAAAGTGTCTACCTTTTGCTTTTATATAAAATCCAAATATTATGCAAACTACATTAAATATAAATTAAATTGACGAAATTATTTTCTCTAATAGAACAAGGTAATTTTTTATTCCATTAATTATTTTAAAATAATTTTGTGATAGTTTGAAATCAGAGGTTTCTAGAGAAAATCAAAGACGGGTGTTTATAACGAAAATTGTAGATCTTTGAGCCGAAGCTAGATGTTAACGAGTAAAAACTATGGAAAATAAGATGTTACACCAGATGCAACAATCAGTTTGGAGTGACCATTCAATGTATCAACTTACGGACTGAAGAAAGCACATTTTGAATTTGGCGATTTCCGATAGCAGCTCACTGTGAGCTGTTGCGCGCTTAATTTCAAGATGAGATATGTAGTACCTGCTTAAAAGTGCAGTAGAATATATTCTGCATCTACATTATACCCTGTTAGTCACCTCAAGGGTGTGTGGCAGGGGGTGAGTTATCACCATCGTGTACTGTACTGTACCCCAATAAAGTTGATGAAACTACCACTCTTGGTGAATTAGAAAAACATGCAAATACTTATTGTTGGCGCGTGACATTTGACGCTTGGCATTAATAATTGCCTAATTTCACCAGCCTGCATTACACTATAGGTATGTCACAAATATCGGAGAAACATTTTGTCTTAAAGTATTTTGTAAAATTTTGTATTGGCACAGAGATACAAGTGTTACTCGGGAAACATGCATGATGTGCTATCATTACTTGGTAGCAGGTGTAGATAGAATCCGTTGGGAGTAAATCAACTAACTAGTCTTACTACCTATCTATAAAACTCCATATTAAAAGTGTAATTGACAGTTGTTAAGGTCTCTTAACGTTTGATAGGAAAAATTACCTTGTTAACCAGTCCGCTCTGCAGTCTACAATATTTCCTTATGTGTAGTATTTCGGATTTTTCGAGATGTTATTTACGTCATAAAAAAATTATTTGGTTTATAATTTACATAAAAGATTATGTTAAAATTTTAAGTGATGGTCTGAAAGCGATTCCCATTCCTGCTGTAGCGAAAAGTTTATTACAGTAAGGAGATTATCATGACATTGGCAATTGCACTACCGCTACCGTTTTTCAGTTCTGAGTGAATAGGTTTGTTAACTAGTTTTTATTCTGTTGGAGATAATTTCTGTTGATTCAAATTAAGAGCTAAATTCCTCGGTTGAGAAAAACCATACGAATCTCCCCTCAACCTAAAACACGACTCGACGGGATCAAAAGGGTACCAGATTTACATCTACATCTACATACTACCCCGCGAGCCGCCGGATGGGCGTGTGGCAGGAGGTGGTAGGTCACCATCCGTGTAAAGATGTAAAAGTTTTGGAGGTGAAATGGTGACATGTCCTATGAGAGTGTATTTGGAGAAGCTAAGTTTTTATTGTGGTCGCTTATTGTGGGCGGAAAGAACGAGTTCTTGTACCTATCTGTTCGGCAGAGTATCTCTCTTATTTTATCGCATCTGTCAGACCTAGAAATGTAGTGAGGCGTCATGATAATATTCTCTGTGTCACTCTGAAACACACCAGTTCTGAATATCTCAGGCAGTCTAAGCTTAGCGTGCAACCTCCGAGTCTCCAGGGGCTCCCACCTTAATCCCTCTAACAGTTGTGTAACACTATATGTGCGTTCGTAGCAGTTTTTAACGAAGCGTGCTGCTTTTCTTTGTATTTTTTAAGATATTTTTTGGTTAAATCTTTATGACGAGGGTCCCAAATGCTCGCCGCGTATTCGAGGTGTGGCTTAACCAGAGCGAAGTAGCATCTCTCTCTACTTTTTCATCCGAGGACCTTCCTATTATACGCTTAACATAACCTAGTTTCTTTAATGCTGTGCCGCATATGTTTTGTATGTGTGTTCCCCACGATATATCTGAAGTTAAGTTAATTCCATGATATTTTACTGTATTTGAAAATTTTATGTTCACACCACCCACGATGTAGGTATGGCTTTTGTGTGATGACTCTCGCAGGAAGTGAACTGTGGTGCATTTACTAATATTTAGTTCTAAACCCCACTCCTGGCACAAAGAGTGACCGCTGTTAAGGTCAGATGACAGAGCTTCAAAGTCCGCGTCTTCGCTTATTTCACGGTAGATTACAGTTTCGTCTTCAAATAATCTTAATATACTGATAATTCGAGAACTAAGGTCATTGATATAAATAATGAATAAAAGAGGGCCAATCAGGCATCCTTGAGAAACACCGGATGTGACTTCAACCATATCAGAGCTAAAACCGTCAATAACTACTTTTTGTTTTCGGTCACTGAGAAAGTCCCTTATCCAATTCACTATTTTTTTTATTAACTCCGCATGAATACAATTTATAAATGAGTTTTTTGTGAGGAACCTTGTCGAATGTCTTCTAAAAATCAAGGAATATCGCGTCCATTTGCTTATTCGATTCACCTGATTTTAGGATTTCATGAAGGAAGAGCTCAAGCTGTTTCGCAAGGCCTGCCCTTTTGGAAGCCATGCTGACTGCTGTGTAAGAAGTTACGATTATCCAGGAATGCCATAATATTGCTTACGACAATGGGTTCGAGGATATTACATAAAAGTGATGTTAACGATGTAGACCTATAATTTCCTGGGTTACTTCTATTTCTTTTTTTAAATATCGGTGTGACATTGGCAGTGTTCCAGTCTTTGGGCACCGTGCTTTCGGATAATAATTTGCTAAATATAATTTCTAAGAATGGTACAATCTGTGGCGCTAACTCATTGAGCACGCGAGCAGGTATTCCTTCTGGATCTGGGGACTTGTTACTTTTAATCGAACGTAGTTGTTAAATTATTCCATCACGCTGAATTGTTTTGTCCGCCATGGGCTCATTAACGTCCGGAATGTCTAAATGGTGTATTATGTCATCCTTAGTGAATGCACTTTCGAAGTAGTGGTTTAATAAGTTGGCTTTATCGATTCTGTTGGTGACCATTATGCCGTTCATATCCAATAAGGACTCTACTGTCGAAGATTTTCCCTAGAGCTCTATCGCGTAAGACCAGAATGACTTGTGGTTTTCATATGTAATTCACTTGGGATTTTTTTCTTGAAGTTTCGTAAACTAGTGCGCATGATTTTCTCCGTTTTTGAGCGTCGGGCAACGTAAAGTTCTCTCGCCGCAATTTCCATTGTTTTGTTACTTAATAGATTTTTTATACAGGTTGTGTAATTGCCTTTGTTTCCTGAGCTCTCGCCTTACTTCGTGGTTATGCCAACGAGGTTCTTTACTATCTCGTTTGAATTTGTGCGGAATATATTTATCGATTCCTTTACGTGTTATTTCCAAAAAATATCTCCATGATACTTCGGTGCTCTCGTCCTTCATTCTGGCTATGAATCTCGTGAATGAGAATTCTAACATCTCTTCAAATTTGATGTGACCGTATTTTTTAAATAGGTAGACTTTCCGTTTTGATTTTACAGTGGTCTCTGCCGTTGTTTTGGAAAAATTACTTTATGATCACTCATACCTTCGAGGATATCGACGTGTTTACTCATATTAGGGCGACTAACAGCTAAAAGATCTAATGTTTTATTACCTCTCGTATGTTCGTTTACAACTTGTGTAAGAGAGTGGTCTGAAAGTATATTAAGTAAGGCCTCGCTTATATCACGCTTCCTTGCACTTGTTTCAACGCTATTGGTTTTCCAATTTACATCCGGGAGGCTGAAATCTCCACCGATAATTATTACGCTTTTGCTGTCTCTCGAGGTAAATGATGATAACTAAGTTTCTAATTTGTACAAAACATCGATTTTGGAATCTGGTGATCTGTAAAATGAACATATATGTATATTTCTATTGTTTTTTTGCTTAATAGTACACCATACGCCCTCTATTTCATTGTCGTCAATTTATGTTCGGAACTATTCAAATGTGATTTAACTGCTAAAAATACTCCGCCGCCAGTTCTATCTGGTCTATCTCGTCTAAAGATTTTATATCCTGTCGGAAAAACTTCGCAATCGCTAATATCCTCTGAAAGCCAGCTTTCTGTTCCAATTACTATATCTGCGCTTTCAAATATATGCTCAACTTCGGCACGTTTGTTCTTTACGCTAGGGAAATTAACTATTACTAAATTTATGTCGCATTTAGCTAGATGATTGTCGGTTCGCTGTTTTCTGTGATTCTGTGTATTATCTTTTTGATGTTCTATGGAGCCACTGAGAAGCGAGTTTTTCTTTGAAGTTTCGGAGTTATCTAGAGAGAGCGTGTTGGAATTATCTTCGCCATGTAAGTAACATTTATTCATTTGTGCTTCTCTTAAGTTTATTCGGCAATGAAGGTTAACTTAACTTGGATTTACTCGGAGGCTGTTGTCGGATGTATACTTTTGAATCCCATTAAATGACCTACTCTCTAGCCTAAAAAATACCTACAATGCTCGAAAATCCTACGAGCCACCCGTTCTGACGCCTGGGCTTAGTAATGCACCCCAGAACGGTTGAGGGGAGCTCGGCACGATCCGAGCACCGGCCGAAGATCTACGAATTCTGCTCCTATGCCTACACAGAATTCCCACAGCCTCCTGTTCAGGCAGTCAATCCTGCTCCAAACATGATGACCGCGGTCGGTCCGCGGAACAACAAGTTTCTTTATTAGTTCAAGAATAATTGCTTTCCCTCAACTTTCTAATCTCTCATGCAGGGGCTTCATAATTCATTAGCATAGCTGAAAAAAAACAAAAAATAACGGCTTGATTTCTGCTACTGAACTGTTAATTTTCAATTCTTGACTTCTAGGACAGCGGAAGGACGTTGGATCACTCATTTGGAAGCGGAATAATGGATGCTTATACTTTCGGAGTACAAATGTTAAACATCCTTATATTCAAAGTCTCCAAGGAATGTAATGAACTTCATCAGCTGGGCCTAACGTGCACTGATTCAAGCATCAAATTTTGAAAACTGGTGGTGCTAAGGAGTGAATGAAATAGACTATCCCGGAGAAAAACCTCCTTAATACATAAGATGCGTTCTCCTTCATTAAAATATAAAACTAAGTATAAAAAAACCCTGAAACATGCCGTATAACTAAGTTTGAATTCTTTTTCAGACTAAAAGTGCGACTATGTCGAGTGCGAGTTGAATTATTCCGGGTTTCACTTCATCGTGTTGTTTCGGCGACTACAGTTTCCCTCACGTTCCACAGTAGACATCTTCATGTCGGAGTAGTTCATTATATCCGACAGCTTCACGCAAGCTTTCGCTCATATTTTCGTTGTATTCTATTTCCAGTGGAGATATACTGACAATATTGGGCTGCGGACTCTGTTGGAATGTTGGAAATCGAAAATATTCGTATTTCGCGGTGTTGCGTGGATCCTTTTTCGTTTTAAAATTCGCCGTCTGAGAGCGTTGTAAGCGGCGCCCTTAAACTCCTCTTGCGTGCGATTTGGTAACTAAATGGACCCATTCGTGCAGTACCGTGCCCGGATTGGTGGCGCGAACACTTGAACAAGGGCCTATCCACCTTCGGTGGTCATTCGTTATACGGGACTGAGGCAGCCACTTCTAAACAATGATGACTATTGCCTAAGGAATCCTTGTGATGTCGTGAGAAAATTAAACTGTCCTATGTTCACTTAAGTATAATATGTATCTCTTCCTTTTACAGGTTGAATAATTTTATGCATTCTTACCGGTACTTCAAACTTTCACCTTACAGTATTCTTTATCCGTCCACCTCCAAATGATTTGAACTTCCCTTCATACTGTCACATTTTATCTTCTTAAAAGATATAAGTGAAGTTATTTTTGCTGCGCATGTCTGTAGTCGGCTCATTTGCTCTTTTACCGTACTTCGTGAGACGAGAAGACTGCAAGGTCACCTGCGATTGCCCAAACCTTCACCAATAAATTCCTTTTGGCTCCATTTCTGGATGTTCTTTCTGCTCAAGTCCTTTCGCCTCTTGCATGTTTTTTGTTTGTGAAAGTAGGAGTATGGGAATAGGAAAAAGGATGAATTTCAAGGAGATAAGAAGTTGAAACAACGTGTTTGGCCGGTTGCCAGTTCGAAAGATAACTGGAGGGATGGGTTACTTGTGAGGTATATTTGAAGGAGGCGGCAAATGATAATGAAGTAACTTCTTTAAGGGGTGGATAGCCGTCGAAGAGGGTGAGAGGGAAGGAGAATGAAATTAAATTGGGGAATATAAAGGGAAAACGTAAAAGGGGATTGTTTGACTGAATGAATGGGGAACTTAATCGTCAGCTAGCAGCGTCAATACTACCAAAAGTTGGTTAGAAGAACTTCATTCTAATAAATTTATCCTTGAATCTATTGCTAAAACCAATCATCAAAACGTTACGAAGAATGGGCGAACGAATATAACTCTCGAAAGACATCTCAAATTCGGAAAAAGAATCCTGGAGAAGAATATTTGGTACAATTTTTCCTAAATCTCCTTCAAGGTATCTGTAAATATTTCCCTTATTATCAGAAACGTTACTGTGTCATAAAAGCTTTGGTGCTATCTTCCTTTGGTCCCTTCAAGATCCATGAATATTGGTTCTCCACGATCTATCAGGCTGACGTCAAATAATGAAATTCAATTAATAAATGGATAAATGACAAGGCTTTTTTATATACTTTCTACTTTGAAAAGCTAATTTTACCTCACTAATATTCCTTGATGATCTTTGAATGCTATGCACTCGGTCATTAAAATGGCATTTTCACCAAGGATGGTCCTAAAGGAATGTCTGCAGTCATAATGAGTAGTAATTGCACTTCTTAAAACACAAGCGCGAATAGACTGTCCTTGGGGACTTGTGGAATCAACATGCTCCCCATTTTCGCGAGTGCAGCAAATGCATTCGCTGTGATTGAACACTTTAGGACTTCGGTTGGAAGCCTCGCAAGTACCAAAGTTTCCACGGATTCCGATTGAGCGGTCTGTCTGTCTGTCTGTCTAACTGTCTGGTGCACCGACCTTTAAAAATAGGACTGTGCATTGGTGTTGCGAGTGCAGTAGACAATGTTGACTAAGATTGGATTGATATGGAGGCTAGAATATAGGATTCCCATTGTGCTCCCGGTAATACCTGAGACTTTTCAGTATATCTCCCATCCGTACTTATGTGCTATGAGGTCAGGACTTTTAGGTGCTTGGAGCGATTTTTGTTCATTTAGACATTTGCGCGAAACTTTTCATACTTATTCTCATTTGTGATATTTATATATTTAGTGGTGAAAAAATTGCGTTATACCGATTTGTTTTTTTCTGCAATTCAATGATATTTTAACTGGTAGATATGAGTAAATTATCTATATTTCGTAATTTGTTTATTTCGACTATCAAAATGTGCTCTCAATGACCCACGATTATCGCTTCAGCAACCTTAAAGTGCCGTGTGCAGTACATGGATCTCCTCTGACGCCGTCCTCGTTCTATTATCCTGTGAACTAAGTTTCGTTCTAGATAAGCTCCGCTCTTTCTGATCTTTCAAAAATCTATAACTCAATAGCATTGCAGTTATGTTTCATTCCCAAAATCTTGGCTTTAGACGGTGAAAAATCGCTTGGATCGGAATTTGAAATCGCTGCTTAAGATCAGAACAAAATTGACAGTCTCGGGTGAGATATGATGGACGCTTACCATGTTATAAATAAGAAATGACACTTTACCACTAGAAAAATTTATCGATTCGGAGCATTTCATCTGACATGACCAGCATCATGAGAGAGGCACAATCTATATGATAGCCAAGAAAGCTGAAACGCGTCGTGGCCATGAGGTTTTTTGGTGGAAAAGTGCCATGTCACAGAAGTTAGATATGGAAATTGTTTGCTCACCTCAACCGAGGCCGGCAAGTTAAGTAACAACCATGTATTTGGGCATTTCATTGCTGCTACCTGCACCATGCGCCTACCTTTAAGGTACGTACCGTTATTCACGGGGAAAAGTTCTTACACATTTTGACGTAATAAAAGCGTGAGACGTTAGAATATAATGCTGACGAGAATCGGTGCGCGTTTGTTTCTTTCAACACCTTATTCAGTATTAGTGTTTACATCAAATAGTATTATGGTAGTGAATCAGACGCCCAGGAAAACGGGCTCCGTCTTACTCCCATATCCTTGTGTATGACGCGCACCTGATTATTTTAAGCTGATATGCGGGGAAAAAAACGCACACTTGGTAAATGGGTAAAAACGGTTTGTGGAATACAAGACATTCAACGAATCCAAACAAACCAACACTCAATAATAAGCATTAAAAAACAATCATTCAATTAATTATCACTGTGGCATCCATTTATCACAGGAGACAAAAAAGGTTGAGGAACTTAACCTTTTGTAAAGGAGAATGAAATTAGCTCAGGGTATCTAATTACTAAATAAAAAATTTATTTTCAAGATGCTTTAGGCCACGTAAAGTAGAAATTAAAAATTTCTTGAAGGAATAAACTAAAATGTCGTTATTTGTTTCCATGAAAATGAAGAGCTAATCAATCATTCTTTAAGGCTGAGAAATTCACCCGAGAAAATTTTAAGTGAACCTATCACTAAGTCATAGGAATGAATATACGAAATGAGGAAATTATAGACATGAGCGGAAAAGTTCCTAGACTTGACGCAGTTTTAAGAACCCAAGGATATAATTTGTTCACTAAATTTATTCTGGAATTTATGTCACAGTGGATTTTTGCTTATTATTCTCAGCATTAAAACTTGAGAGATTCATTTTTAAACCCTAAATTTCCCACACCCATATTCATATTGAATATTCTTGCTTATGGTAGACAATTCCTCCGTTCAGTGAGATTGTCAGTTTTATTGCATTGATGTCAAATACTTAGTTATTCAGATATTATTTACCATCAATAATTTTATCTTATCTGATATGCCAATTACGTTTTATACATACAAGAAACAAAAGTTTCATTATTTCTGGTAAAACATTTTTCCAGCGTCAACCCCGAAGTTAACCATTCTCTCATCGATAACGCTAATGCCAAATAACCAAATGTCTATTGTAATATTCAACACATAAACTCTCTCTAAACATCAATTTACTGTCAAAGCTATGACATCTTGAGGTTTACGCAAACCAGACATTGCAAAACTGTGCCTTATTTCGCACATTGTGCAAGAATATTCGCACCCAAATGGGTGTTAACAGATGTTATATGCGTCGAACGCAGTGTGAAGTTTTTATCAACTTATTATCATGAGTTTTGGATAATCAGATTTAAGGAAACAAAGCCCACTCCAAAGAATCGAGATTTATTTATTGATAGAAGAAGTTTTCACAAGATTACAACGTAATCTGTCAACCAAAGTGAAATTGTTACTTAAATTATTCCTATTTTACCAAAACAGAGAATGCGTAGGTCTAGAAAAATTAACCAATACGTGAGAAAAATAAAAGTGGGGTTCATATTTTTCCAACTGTTTTCATTAAATGAGACAATTGTCTCAATAAATGGATTGTGGCTTCAATAAGTGGGCTTCAAAGGATTTTTAAGTTACGACATAGATAAAACCTCGTAGATGAATATCCTACCGCTTATTCGCAGCGATAAACATGTTTATTGGAGAAAATGGAATTTCGGGAACAGCAGCTTCTTATCGTAAGCCAATCAATATGTAATCTTTAAAAGATTAGAAGAAAGCTATCTTTAGAGTCTTTCTTGAGACAAAGGCTAGGATGAAATCCTCAGCCGTCTATCACACGGTCAGAGCTTATTCAAGTGTTGAATTCATTGACCGCAATACTTAGCAATGACATATTACGCATTTCACACGGATATCCTCAACCCATCCGAATGACCCTACAAATAGGCAAGTGGCAGCCGTTGGTCGGAGTGATAGGGAAAGGGACAGACGCCTTTTTCTCTGGTGTTATGAATTGTACAATCTACTGACCTAGGTATAAGAATAGGTCCCACATCATAGTCCAAAACTTTCCAAAAGTAGTTTTTGAGTTTCATTTTTTATGAGTGCACATGCAAGGGGGATTGGCTGTTGCCATTCCACGGTTTTCGCACATTAGTTTGAGGAGGCCAGGTTTATTCGCTTGATGTAGAATGCGAATTACAGCTTTTCCCGAAACACTCTCATCTTAAGCGGCCCTGAAGCGCACATGATTCATGCTCAGAGCCAGGCTAGAGATTTCTATGAATACTAGAAATATTATTGAAATTGATGCTATTTGAAACAATCTGTAAACAAAACGAGAAGCTGACATTTTTCTTCTGAACTTCGAGGACGGTGTGAGAGCTGAGATTAAGTGCCGATGACGAAAATAGGTTCGGAGGATAAAACATAACCTCACATTCAATGGTGAGGAAAAAAAATACTTACGTGCGCTGAAATGAAGAATGACTAAACAATTCTAGTCGAAATACGCGTATTCGCTTCGCACCTTACGATCTTCTTACGTAATTTTTATAAAATTAGCCTGAGCTATCAATTTTTGACTTATGTCTTTCGAATTTGTTAAGTGTGTGACTCTCCAAATAGGATATTGCTCACCTCTTCGTGGAAGATAATTCTGCGTGTGCGTGCTTGAGGACGTGAGTGAATGCGAACAACCAATGTGGGTGCCTTATCTTTTTCGAAGACCACAATAACTCCGGCAAAGAACCACTGGGAAGTGAGCTTATTGTCTGCAGGAGTGCCTGGAGCGGATAGTCGCCCGTAAACACCTCAGAGTGTGTGAATGTGAGTGCTTTTCTGAAGCAATTCTTAGTTGATGTTACAATTCATAACATCATACATAATTCTCAGCGTCGTTCCTCTATACGGTGCGTTCCACATTTAGTTGACAGTTTGGGCTCTTAAGGAGATTCTTTTCCCATGTTAATTCCCATAAGGCTGGAGATGCGCTGTTGCCAACAGCAGCAGAAAAATTAATATTGCACTACCCAATGTATCACCATCTCTTTAAATGCAAAGAGACACGCTACATTTACTGGTTGCAATAGTTTTTCCATCAAGTTTAGAATAAAAGTTATAAAAAGTATTTTCATTAATTTACGCAACAAACGCGGTTCTTTTGACTTTGTCTTCTTCACTCAATTGTGGGCAAACCGTTCTTCATACTGGATTAAAACTTATGCAAAACGTTTCTTATTCTTTTTTTCAATAAAGGTGTACATCAATTAGAAGTTAATTGAGCTGGAATGTTTTATACTAATGTAAATACCTTAAGGACAAAAAAGTTTTGTTTTTGTAAGGTAAAAAGTAATCGCCTGCTAACGAACGTTTCTTAAGCTTTAGGTCCATATTTTCTGGTATAAAATTTGAATAAAACTATTAAATTGTTTTTAGTCTAAAAATCATTTACTCATCTCAATTGTGAAGAAAGCTACAATGTTTTGATCTTAAGAATAGTTATTGCGGCGCCACCGCACCACCGAGGCGCGCTACTTGCTGTATTGCTAACTCCCACAGCGCAGACGGAAGATTCTTCGGCGGAAAACGGGATTTATGTCTTTATATACATGCATACTAAATTGCATGTAATTCTTCGAAAGATGTTTTTGAAGTAGAGCTCTCATACGTTGCATTTAAATAGTTTTATTTCAAGACAATGCATACGAAAGCCTACCCCACGCACCTTTTGACTGCTTTGAAATAAGACGCAAATTTCGCATTTACGAGTCTTGCAGCAGGAAACATGAAAGAAATTATTCCATAATCTGTACGAGGGGTATTCCTCTTCGGTATAAGCCCTTAAGGAAAGGGGCACTCTAGGTTTTTCCAGAAGTTCCGTTAATAGCGTAAAATAAAACATCTGCACGGGAAGCAACCCCTGCGGAAAGGGCTAGGAAAAGAATTAGCGAAGACATTCAGTTTCTTATTGGATTTCCTTTGAGTGAATTAGTGGTGTGTAGTCTGATGTGTTTATCAGAGCTGTGGAGTATTTAACATCAATCTCTGCTGTAAGGTGCCCTATCACCATGTTCGATGCGAAGAGGAGGAGAAAAGGGGAAGCTGAGAAGCCGTGAAAGAGAGCTGGTGTTCAACGTCTTCTCATACTTAAACGAATCCCTCAGTATCACTGAAGCCTACCGTGAAACTTCGAAGGAAACTGGCTGCTCATAGTCCACTATTTACAGACTGAGAAAGAAAGACTCCCGTGGTCCATTGGTGACACCTTCAAAGACTAAAAAAGTTAGACAGCCTTACAAGAATTCGAGAGCGTTCATTTACGACGATTTTGTGAGATCGGGAGTTCGAAGGAAAGTGCATGAATTTTTCATGAAAAATATTCCTCCAACTTTAAACTCTATTTTAAGCTCAGTCAATATGGGCAAATATCTTCCAAATTTCAAGAGGTCTACATTATGCCGCCTTCTTGTAGACACAGGTTTCGTGTACAGACGATGGGGAAAAAGAAGCATTTCAATTGAAAGGGATGATATTATTCGTTGGCGACATAATTATTTAAGGCGGCTAAAACAATATTGTCGTGAACGAAGGGTCATTGTTTTCACAGACGAAACTTGGATCAATGTCTCGGTCTCATGAACTGTAAGGTATGGAGGCATTTTGTTTTGATAATAGTTAATCTTTTTTATGTTTCGGCTGATTACAGTACTATTATACAATCGGCTTTAGATAAGAATTATTTATGGAGACTTGAAAGCATTTTGTTTATCATCATTACTGTATATGCGACACATAAGTTCATTGAAAAAGTCAAACTCATGAAGAGGACCGCTCTTAAAAAACCTCAAGTATAATTCCTAGTGCATGCGTGTATTGGCATCGCGTCAAATTATTTCCCTTAAACTTTGCCCGAAAGGTTCTCACTTCATCGGTCTCAGAATTTTGATTATAAAAAATAAAAGTAAATCTAAATACCTTAGCTTGTTTAAAACAAGGGGAAAATAATTCTTCGGCGGTAGTGGACCATTTTGCTAACATAATTACGTACACTTATACTATCATTTAGTTGTAGGCGATGTTTTTCATCTCCTAGCATAAGTTGAAAGTGTTTTGGTAAAATATAAAAAAAGCAAATTTCGAACAGGTAATTGAGGATACGCAATAAATTTTCAGGCAGGACGTTGTTGTTCCAAAATTAATCGTTGGAATACCGGAGGAGGGCAGTAGGAAGCAGCGGCAATTAATTGTTCTTTCAAGGATTTCACCTAGCGTCTTCCCCTTCAATAGGCTCTATTGAATGCTTGGGAGCTAGATAGGGTTTTGACAAAAGGGATAGCTTCCGTGTCAAGTCACCCGTGGTGTCCTTCCCTTTGGTTTCCACCTGTGGGGCTCTGTGGGCTCCATTGTGCGAGGATTGGGAGGGACCCTCCTAAAGAAAAATGTATGCATACAAAAGAACCTGAACGTCAGACCTCCGGCCTGGGTACTCTAGGGACCATTTACATGCAGGAATGGGCAGGGGGCTTAAGAAGGGTTGCAAGTAGAGGGGAATCCGGTAGACTCGCGACTCCTCGAAAGGAGGAAAATACGGCAACCAGATTGGAAATGGATGGATGGAATTGGGGATGGTTCGTTCGTTACGATTGTGGTAAGGTAAGGGGAAACGAGGTTTTAGGAGTGTTGTGTATTATCTGCTTATTGTCTCCATAGAAATTAGAAATTTCTCCACAGAATTTGGTAAAAAATGAGTGCTCTTTTTTTTATTTTAGCGGCTTCAAGGCTCAAAAGGCGCTGACCTGGGGCAAACTGCCCTCTTGCCCTACCTCTGGGTGGCCCTGCGTATGCGACTGCAGAGGGAAACGAATCACTCTTATTAAAAGGAATGATTTAAAACAATTGCGATACAATTAATGTAGACAGCTAACAAAAATTTCGAGAAAAAAAGTTTTGGCGCTCACAAACGAGATATGGATCAATGTTAGGCTATTTGTAGACATTCTTTGGAGTAACAAAGAAATAAGAAACGCTCCTCAGTCTTCGTCAGCGCGTCAAGGAAGTAGAAATAGCCGTTGCATGCAGGAAATTTGCAGGATCATTAAGCTCTTTGAGGAGAATGATTGCCTCGATTGATGCTAGAAAATAATCCACAAAATATTGTAAACAACGACTGTCACTATTTTTTAATAATTGTTACTTGAGGCCCCAAAGACACTACCCAATGAAGTGTTCCGTTCAAAAATTACAGTAAAACGGTAAGAGTAGGCCCTACTGTTCCCCTTGGGTTGGTTTTTTTCTCATATAGAAATTCCTTGATTTAACCAAATTGAATTAACCAAAGAATTCTCCTCCTTCAGAATTGAATTTTCTCCAATTCCCTGGGACATTCTCTGAATAAACACTTCCATCAATAAAAATTTCCATTAAAACTAATAAAATTTTCCATTCATATCCTTATAAATAGTATGTCTTCTCTCTTCATAATTCCATTCCTATCAATCTTTTTTCGTACCCAATTCCCGAGTCGGAGATGCGTACTGATGATGTGCGACGAAAACCCAATGGACGTAAATAGGAACAAGATATTCGTGACCACTTAAATTCAATTATTTACCAGTGGTTGATCCCTGCGTTCATTTTTACTCCTTTACTCAGAAAAATATATTTAAATGGTCTTTTATGAGGGGATTAATGCATGCTTAAACTATAAACATGTAAAAATAATGATTGTGCGCTGTGTATTTAACTTTTGAATTTAATAATCGCCGTTTACGACGCGTAAAAAACTATCAAACTTATATCGGAATTGCTTGAATCGAGGGCCTTGATTATTTCTTTTTAAATTTGACATTTTGGCGCGGTGTGATGAGTGGTGGCCTACACCATCAGGATGCCGGATGACGGAGCATAGGTTTGGCAACACTGTTCTCCATAAGGCCTGTACTGTCAACTAAATGTGGAACGCACTCTATAACGTGTATGAGTGTCTGTGTTTGCCTATTTTCCATGACCCTTGGAATGGAAGAAACTCCCACAAAAAACCGCTGAGTGTATAAGTGAGTACCTGATATTGTCATTCCTGAACGTGGCTCCAACATCCGCGTAAAGGAACCGACTCTGAGGATTATATATTTGCGTGCGCATGTAAGAGAGTGTTTTCTTTAGTGCGCTTGTGATCCACTGCGTTTGGTGCAAAATAATACGGTTTCTTGGTTTTTTTATCCTTACCATTGGCATACTAATACCGTAGAGCTACACTCATTTTTATGTATAATCCCACTTTGATGAGGAATCACCAGAGCGGAGTGTATGAATCAATAGCATCTATTACGAATTGTGTAGCGCCAAAGATGATGAATGTCTTAATCAACAGCCAACTCCTACCAACCATAAATCGTTGTATATCATATGTCTTTCGCAAGATAAATTTCATTCCAATTACAATGATGAACTTATGATATCAAGAAAATATATAATCAGAAAATTTTATGCAGTAGCAATATTTTTCGTTTCTAGTTGCGCCAAGTATTTCGGTTACTAATTCTCAGTCAGTTCGAAGGAGTCAGTGCTTTAGAGTTTGTTGGCTAGGAGAGAGATGTAGCTTCTCTCAATGAAGAGTCAAGGAAAATTCACAGTGTGTACCTACTATGATCACGAGCATTACAAAATAGGTGGTGTTGACTTAATGGTGAGGAAATTCATCATGTGTTTATGAGCAATATCATCATCAGTCATCAATATGAAGGTTGGTATCCCTCATTTTCGCTCTACAGTCTCCTCTCCTCCAACCGTTTCTTTACGTTTCTTCATGAACGATCTCTTTAACTCCTGCCACTGTTGTCCTGTTATGTAACATCTATTGCCTTCCTCGATAATTCTTTCGTTACATCTATCCTCCCATTATTGTCATAAAGGGGCTGTTGAGATTCAAAATGGATCCAATATATTTTTGAGTATACTTATTAGGTATTAATTGAGAATATTCTCTCCTCTGTTGCTCTTCGTGCTTCATTTTCACAAGTGTTCCTCCCTTCACCAACATGTATGCAATCACGTCATGCCCAAAGGCTATAATGATTGGTTCACACCTACTGTCTCATCTGGAATATATAAACATCTCGTTGTTTATCGCTCTGGTTTTCCTCTCACATTTCCCCTTTCCCCCTCCCATTCTACTCTTTATCGATATCACTCTCAATAATCCAAGCAATCCCCTCCCCTCTCCCATTTAAGCCGTTCACTGGCCTCATTCCTCCTCGGCCGCCTATGCGTTGCAATCCGCTCTCCGTCCAAGTCTCGACCGGACATCTCATCGTCTCCGTCCTCCCTGGACCTTGCACGAGTCCTTCCTCCCGGAGTCGAGGGATTTCTCTTCTTTTTGCTTCGACCGACGCCTGAGGTAACGAGCGAGAGTTTCTCATGAATCCCACCTTGTGATTCGCCACCCGGCAGCGACGGAGATCGTTAGAGAATTCCGAACCCTGTTTGGGTGCCACGCAGAGAGCACTTTTAAGCACAATTTCCGGCCGTTGGTTGGCACGTTAAGATGGATAATCGTGGGTAATTGGGTGCGCATTATAATTATTTTTTTAACTGATCGAAAAAGAAATTCTTCGACCACTTTCACTTAAGAGCTACTTTTAATGTGTTGCAACTCACTAAGCAGATACAATAATCATATTTCTTTTCCTAAAGCATTTCATGATCGGAAATTCAGGCAGAAGAGTATTAAAATGTGTTGTTTTCGAATATTGGACTTGGCGAGTGACATTTGATATCTGCTAGCATCAATTATAAAGGTATGATGTGTGTTATTTCTCCCTTATAACAAAATCTGTTCATATTTAATCGAATTGTTACAAAATAAGTGTCGTATACCTGTGGCGTGTAAAATAGCAAATTATAGCCAAAAACCCGAATCGGTAATATGCAATTGCTTTGAGTCTTATCTTTTGATTCTACTAATGAGAGCTCGTATGCAAAATTTCACGCTAATCTGTGGGTAAACAATAATTATCCCAGTCCCCTTAAACCATGGTCCATTGGTGGTCAATGGTCCATTCTCCTCAATCTCCCTCCTTTTACAGAGCCTATTCTTCCATCATCAACCTATCTGCAAATGTCCTCGATGGTTGATCGCCTTCTTCAATGACTAACCAACCTCGAAGGGGGCTTCTGAGTTCCAAACTGTTTCTGTCGCCGAAACCGTTGTTTGCTCGTGGAAAATCTGGCCTTTGTAATATAGACATGTGTATATAGATTAGAACAGATTACTTAAAGCTAATATCACACTAATGAGAGTTTTGGAGAAAGTTTTAAGACGCAGCGTCGTTTCCCTCGAAGAAATTAAGAAATCAACTTTCCAATTGTGTATGTGTCCAATTCCAGGCTGGTCTATGGCTTCTATTGTTCGGGGTACATTTAAAGATCTTGTTATAGTGAAAATGGCTACTGGTCATGTCCGATTCAGTTCATAGCTTGTAAAATAGCTTGACGATAATCTCACCTGAAAACTTCTTCCTTAAGCTTTTCAGCACTTTTTGAAAGATGTAAACATTTTTTCGAATTTCGAAAAATTTGGAAACATTTTTGAGAAATTCCCCATTTTAAAACTTTTCTCCCTGCTTTAGTTAAGCCTAATGTGTGATAATATTCAGGGCTGCTAAGATTTTTGGGAAGTCTCATGTGACAAAAGATTCCTCTCATCATCCTAAACCCTACACTGCAAATGCTTACGCAGCGAGGCTCAAGATGCTGTGATCCTTGAACTAGATTATGAATTTAACTTAGCGGATTAGGGATTTTTGTCTGTGCTCTATTTATGGCATTGTTTTAGAAAGATATGTGAGCTCAATGATGCGAACAGCTGATTTCTCTTGTGACCCACTGTTTGCGACAAGCGGTGGCAAGCAGGCATTCCGCAAAAGCTCTTAACTCAATGTTCGCCCTGCTCATTACGGTTATTCTAGCGAAATGATATGGCCAAAAAAACAGGTTCTGATAAAAATTCGTAAAAAGGACCGCATAAAGATCTTATACCCTTACTCATTTCCCCGTTTGAACCAAATTGACTATCCATATAATTCCCATTTAAAAGGTTAGTAAACTCTTCATTCCTACAATCCAAAATTGCTATTCTTCTCCTTCCTATTCAATGGCTAATCATTATTTCCCCCTCCATTTCCAGACACAACACTCTATTATCAACTAATGCGATTTTAATGACTCGATCTGTTTGTTTTGCGATAATTATGACAAATTTCTCGCCTAAAACACCATATTTTACATATCTTCGCCTATACGTTCAATGGTATCAGGCTCAACTATGTGGAAGTTGATATTCACAAATGAAAAAACGACTTCGTTTTCTTCCACTGATTTATTTTTCTGGTACAACATGTTTCGACACATAGAGGTCATTTTCAAGTACCTACAGACCAGTACCAGGAGGTACTTGAAAATGACCTCCATGTGTCGAAACATGTTGTACCAGAAAAATAAATCAGTGGAAGAAAACGAAGTCGTTTTTTCATTTGTGAATATCTTCGCCTACTTTTCCTTCCCTTCATAAGACATTAATTTCTTTGTGTCCCAGCCAAACAAGTACGTGTTTCTGCCTCCCATCTACATTAGTCTCCTCTTCTCAAAGACCAAGTTTCTGCGCTATACAATACCTCATTTCATGTCGACGCCGTTGCTGTACTTATTTGTACTTGTCAATCAGACGTACACACATCAATTCCTTCCTCTTTTTTAGCGTACTTTTGCTCCATAAAATATTCTTATGTGCTAACTACTGAATTCAATTGCTAAAAAAAGGCATTCATCGTTCCTGTAGAGGATAAATTTGCTAAGCGCGTCTTTACTAAAATTATGCACTTTTCAGATATTCCCACCGACAGAAATTATTCGGACCTTGTCCCTTCCTTACAATATGGCTGTGGCTAAAAGATGATTCGATGGTGGAGTTCAATAGGCTGCTTAGAAAATAAGCATTCCGTGGTTTATTTATATTCGCGCAAATTCCGTGCTCATTTAATCTTTCTTTCTCTAAATTTACATGCTCTTTACCCAATATGTATTTTCAGTGTGTACATATATCTTAATTAATGCACGCCATTATTACTTTTGGGAGACTTTTGTCCTTGTCGTACAAGATTTGACTTTTTATTACTTAACCATAACTCATTTCGGATGAGCCATCCAAAATTAAATTCTGTGGAAAATTAAAAGCTTGTATTCTTTAATTATGGATACTATTAACTTGCACGAAGTGCATCCTGCATCTGTAGAGTGTATTTATTTCTTATTGTATATTTTTAGTGATTTTATTAATCTTTGGATATTTTTCAGCTTGCTTTTTGAGAATCATTTCCTAAGTAAAGAAACCGTTG
Organism: Ceriagrion tenellum; assembly: GCA_963169105.1. Taxonomy (NCBI): domain Eukaryota; kingdom Metazoa; phylum Arthropoda; class Insecta; order Odonata; family Coenagrionidae; genus Ceriagrion; species Ceriagrion tenellum. The sequence continues at coordinate 5,955,659 of OY720633.1, forward strand.
AGATTTGACAGTGGATTCCTTATCCGATTTGACAGTGGGTTCCTCCGGCCATTGTATTAACTTTTTGCGAAATTATTTTTCAACTCATTTGATAATAAATGGCCAACAGCTATCCTTGTGATTGCTTTGAGATCCTTATATGTATTTAAATCGAACTCTGAAGTGAATTCTTGCAGGCAGGTCGCTGAACGAGAAACCAAAAACCCTGTTGAGAAACGAAGCCTCGATCTGAAATAAATCTCATGACCGGCGAGAACATCTTTCCAAAAATTGAAGTTTAACAGCTCTTTCTGGAGACGAATTGATTCGAAGAAAATTCATGGAGCCGCTTACTTTTATTTCACGTGAATTCAATACTGGAATCGATAGAATTGAAATGAGGAAGAAATATTCCCTGAGTAAATTATCAACATATTATTTTCCTACTAAGGACATTAATAGTGAGATGGTAAAGGGGAACAAATCAAGAGACTATTGAAACTCGCGCTTTCAAATTAAGGAATATCTTCTTGTGAATCATGAATGATAGATTTAATACCACTTAAAATTCAAAAAGATTTTGACAGCTAACTGGCGTCATGAAATAAAAAAACTATCATTCCTGTGAGCAAAAACATTCAAGTTAACGTAAACTAATATTTGAACATCATATGTAATAGACCTACTCTCCATCTACCAGCCGCAGAATTGCCTTGGTATTTTAACATACGAACCATCTAATTACCTAGGTAATGAGGAGGAGGGCAACAATGTATTAAATGTTTTCTGTTTTGATTATTCAAGTAGTGAATCCACCTGAGCCCAACATGTTCAGCTGTACTTATAACTTGTGAAAGGGCGAAATATCAAAACAAAATGTTTGTCAAAAGACACTGTTGTGAAAGAACTCGACTGAACTTTGCGAAGATGCAAACAGCCTTCCCTGTTGGATCAGGTCGTAAATTTCCCAGTCTCAGTCGAGAGCCGCCCTCAAGCAAGGGATGTCGACTAATGCAATGGGCTAAGTAAGTGATGACGGCGCACTTCGTCAGAATTCCCACGCGTCACTTGTCTATCGTCACGCCCGCTCGGCCGCGAAGGCTCCTCTGCCGCTCTTGACGTTTCGCAAGCGTCACCACAACTTCTCGAGTTTGATACGGGGCCTTCTTTTTCGCTTCGAGCGCATACGAAGAGCTACCCGCGGTGAGAAAAGGCCACCACACCCGCAACACCGATTGCAGAAGGTACTGCGCCCCATTGATGCGACGGTCGGATTTTCTATTATGAATACTCCACTTAAGGCTTTTTTTTACAAACGAACCTATCCTCTCATTAAAGATAAATTGCACGAGAAATTTTTTGTTTTATGCTACGTCACGCAATGCAATACGGTTTTTTTTAAAGTTCAACAGTTTCTTTTTGGGCGGCTGTAGCAAAATGAGACAATTTTTAGTTTCTTCCCTCGGAACTATTTAGCTCATAAAACTATAACTATAAAGAATATGATGAATGGTAATAATAATTGGTGTCATTTATAAGCAAATTGTTGGTAATGTAACACTCAATTTTAACGCTTTTTAATTATCTGAAGGAAAGTTCTTATCATTTTTCTAAAGTAACTTTCTCTCACCGTAGGAAAAGCATAGAACAGATAGCCTTGGTTGCTTTGAAGCTTTCAATTGTTGCAATCAGAACCCACAACCTGTTTTGGTTAGTACTCGGTCATCAGTTATTAGAGTACCTTGTTCTGTAATATAGACTTATTGGCTCCCTGGCATTTGGTGACTAACTCCAAGTGCCCATGATAAAACAGTACGGTAGTAAAGGAAGCATATAACGTATCCCTCTAATGAATTGCGACAGACGAGCGCTTACAATAAAATACAATCGTAGGGAGATTAACCCGAGAAGCGTTCTCAAATTTACTCAATTCACTCGAAAATGCATTGTAATGAAATAATGCGAAAATTTCCATCAATTTGCATTGCTAATCCTTTTGAAGAGAGAGGGGGGGGGGGGGACGTGGCCCCCACATGGATGTATTGGTGGCGCCGATGTTGAGACTCGATGGATGACGACGTCGCTGAGCAAATGGGAGGTGACGGGAGAAAAAGCTCTGAACCATGATTTTAAATACTGGGATCGTCTGGAAAGAACTGATTGAAATAGAAGCGTAATGAAAATTCTGCGTAGAAAAAGAGACACATTTTGCAACACGGAAGCCGGATGAAGACGATTTTGGAAGTAGACATAATTGTTAAGAATCAAAAAAGGAGGCAAGAATGGAATACTTCAAGCAGATCATGAAGAACGTCGAAGTTAAAAATAATGTGGAAATGAAGCGGTTGAGAAGAGTCGAATGGAGAGCTGCCGCAGACCAATCATAGGATTGGTGACAGCGGATGAACATGACTGATTTTTTTAACGAAGTTAATCATAATTTACTACTAATTATTCATATATATATATATTCAAAATGCGCCCAACAATAATTGCGACCTTCTTGCTGCCTGCAGTCGTACGTCATGATCACATTCAAATCTGACGGCCAATCCGACCTGACAGCACTCTCTTCCCTCAACCTCCATTTCCGCCATCATTTCTTCTCCACGATATTCAACGTTGCAAGTCGTTACGTGGTGGAACCACTGCATTATTAAGGAAAAGTCCGCAGTACACTTTGTTGGTTCCCCAAAACCATTTATTAAAATACAGAACAAATCGCCAGCCATGGCTTCCTCAGGTACGCATGCGTCAAAGTGGACTGTTCTTTGTGCATGACGCACAAAGACATTGTGCACAAAGAACAGTACTCTGAGGGCGACAAGGCTGGCGAAACCGGTGTTATTGAATTTAAATCAATTTTTTCGTGGAACCCATAAAATGTATTGCGTATTTATCTGCAACACACCCCTCCCAATCATTCATCCCAACGGAACGTGAAGCGGCGATAGTAATGGAGAATGGGATATAAGTCCATATTACCTCACTCGATTCCCATTCTCCTGACTTACATTTCATATTCTGGAAGGTAAGGATAGAAAAATACGCCGCAATGTACAAAGAGGCGAAGCGTAATACCACGTGCTTACTACCGTTTTTTTTTTACTTCGCGAGGTGTTTGCTCGTGACAAATGTTGCGGGAACCGCGGAACAGCGGAGGCATTGCCATCAACCTTTTTTTTTGTTCATTTTCGGGTGACACCGCGCACGTTATACCGCGTCCAAGCGGCTGTGCCCTCAAAATTAGTCATTCCTCATTCGACCGATAAGAGGCGCCACCGCCAGGCGAGCCACCGACGTGCGGAACAGGTTCGCACTGAGAATACCAATAAATAAATAAGATGTGACGAACTCGTTAAGCGAGTAGGATAGGCGAACGTGTTTCTTCGTTGGGCCCAAACACTCTCTCCCTCCTTCTCCTCTTCTCCCCCACTACTCCCTCCCCTATCGCCCTTGCACTCCCCCCGCCAACCTACCCACTCCACCAGTTTATCTGTTTTAGCGGGTCAGGCATTCATCCCATGTCGACGCCTCGCGGCGGATACTCTCGGAACAGAGATCACATCTCACGAGTGGGATCCTCAGCGGATCGCGGACTTTCCAAGAGTGTCGAAGAGAAGAAGGACAGCATCCTCTGAATATCCTTCCTCAATCCAAATCATTCGACTGTTCCTCATTGCATACAGTTCTCCTTTGATTCTCGATTGAACACCCGTAAAGGCTGTCGTGAAATGGAAATTTTTAACTGCTGGGCATTCAATCAAACTACTACCATTGAAGGATAAATGAATTTTAATTGCCAATAAATTTAAATCCTTATAAACAGAATGCTATCTATACATTTTGAAACTCTTTAATGATATTCATTTGAATGAACTCATCTTCTTTGGGTAAGAACGCGACTTTAAATCTGCGACCAGTACCAAAAAAATAAGCTTTAAAGAAAGATTGCGCTAGATTGAATGAATTATTTGGTTACTAAGGCCGTGTTCCAATCCGATATTATGCATAATATATTCAGGCTTCACTTTGTGGAACCTCTCCATATCGGAAAGCAAATTACTTGAATGTTTTGATTTCCGATATTATGCACACTTCGTACCCTTATGTGCTCTTTTCGATTGTCATTTTCCAGATATGACGTCGCATAGTGCGGTTCCAATCCGTTAGAGCGCATCATGACTAGGGCGCTAGTGCACAAGGAATGACGAGTGTATGACGATGCGCCCTTTTGTGCCCTAAGAAGCCAGCGGTGAAGACGCCCTACATTGGAAAGGGAAGGAAGAATAGTCGCAATATCTTCTGAAAGTAATTTTAGTTGTAACTATATATGGTTCACTCTCCATTTTGTGATTATTTTATATTCCATGCCATTAATATGTGCACTAGCAAACAGTTTTGTCTTCAATTAAAGTATAGGGAACCAAAAATGTGAGGAAGCATGGCTTCATCCGGCAAGTTGTTAGAGGGGAATGAAACTTGTATTAACGCTATCTCAATAATTATTTGGGCATGACTATCGATACTGGGTAGCTAAATTTCTTAGCCAGTTTATTAGGTTAATTATTGGGATGTACTTATTCCAAGTATGAGGCCTTCCGTTCCAATGCCGGACGATGTCTGGTGTATAATCTATTTAATGATCAAAATTTAGTGACATTGTTTCTAGTTTATCAAGATTTTCCTGATAATATGGTTTAGTGGAAGTTATAGTTTTATTTACCTTCAAATTATTTCATCGGAATATACGCATTGCGATTCTCAAGGGTAGCGATGAAAATTGGCTACTTCATTGTCCTATGGTTCTTTCGCGGTTGGTGTTTCATGAATAATGCGAATTTCCAATGCGATGTCTTGCGATCAATTACAATTCTGAGTGACTAATGGATGTTCTTCTGATATACTAGGGACAGACGAAAGGATAATACAGTTCATCGGCCTGCGGAAGAAGTATGCACACCAATTTACGGGCCGAGGTGGTTCTTATATAGTTCCGACATTGGACACTGGGAGACCTTGGCGCTGGCTATCTTAAGAGCAGAAAAGTCCCTTAAGTGCAGGATAGGGCATAAGGGCGTAAGTGCTTAATGTGCACCCTACGGATTGGAACTAGGCCTAACATAAGTCCATATTTTACTGCTTTTTCCTTCACCCTCTGATTGTTGTCGCGATTTGTCAATTTCTCGCGAACGGCCGCCAATACCTCATATGCTGACGTTTCAATTCTCTTTATTGTCGAAATACTGGGAGAGGAAACTTCAAAACCGTTAAACTATGAAGAATAACATCACACACCACAACAGGCCAAATGAATCGACCTGCTGAGACTTTAGCACTAATTATAAGTCAAACTGTGATAAGAATACTGTATATCGGGGGTAAACCTCTCGGCAGAGGATTTAGATAAATCTTCGTCATTGAATTTTGAAAACGCACAATATTTCGCCATACGATAGCGAAATCTTTTCGAGACCATTAGACAAAATTTCATGTTAACCTTAAGCAACCCCACCTGCAGTCCTCGTAATCTATTTCTTATGGGAAAACAAATAAAAATGACGACATTTTACGACAAATATATTCATATTTCTGACCCTGGGAGCTGGATGAGGTGCATGAACTTTTTATCAAAGCATTCGAAGCTCATAAATGCCAGCCAACCTGTTCAGAAGGAATTCTTCTTGGGTTAAAATAATTCTATGACCTCTTTTTCGACTCTCGGTAAAATCTCCGGCAGTCCTTATTTTACTTGTTGTTTTCACGTATGACGAATTCACTCTTACCTCTTTCGCTTTCACCCTGATCATGTTTCTGTGGTCCTCGAATCGTGCTTTTATCGACCTGTCAACGCTGTCGTTTCGATTATCCGCTTCGACGCTTCTCCTCCCACTTCTCCACTACGCTTCTCTTCAAACCCCTTTCCTGCGATATTATATTATGAATCGAATAAAATATTTAAAATGTCATTATTTATTCCCACGTTAGTAGTTGTCAGGTTTTGGTATCGCTACACGCGTTACCGCTACAAACTGGCAATACAAATGCAGCCGTGTGTCGCCAAACATTTTGCCGTGTCGACATGCAATCGGTTTTTGTTCGATACACAGGACTATATTTATGGGAATAGACCCGCTATTACATACTCAACATATTTTTAAAATTAAAGAAGCACCTTGTCATCCCTAAGAGATGTCGTAATCCTCGAAGTTTTTATCAAAGAGAAATACTTGCTCTAATTCGGTTTTATAATCTAAATTGAGTCTTTTTCATAGCACAAAGGTTGATTATTGGGAAAGCACTCACCAACCATCAACCGTTGTATTAAGGGACAGTCACTTAAATAGACCATGCTGGTGGTTTTCCATAAAAAAGTATTGTGCAGAGGAAACGAGTATGTTATCGTTTAACATTATCATAATCCTTTGAAACTTCTTTTGGTCTGGAATGAACCAAGACTTGCAGCTGAGTGGTAGAACAATCCGCCAGTGGGGCAACGATGTCTGAAAAATAATGTTTGATCTGATAACATATTGAAGACGAGATTCAAGGGGAAGACAGTATATGAGAGACTGCAGAAAAAAATATTAAAAAAATGGGTTGGTTTGTCGGAGAGATATCTTGCCGTCTCTAACACCCGGATTTGGATCCTAGTGAGGGATTTTATTGGAATCTCGATCCATACTTGGGTGATTCGTGGAGAGCACTTGAAGGATTGCTACTCCATCTGTAGGATGGGGCGATAAGCTGTGGTATCCCAAGCGTCTTTCGTTAAAAGACAGCCACCGGTAACGAAGGGTATCTCTGAACCCTTTTCCTATTCCCATACTATCCTTCGCTAACCAACGCAGCCACCTAATTTCTCGGCCTCGGTGGCGACGAGGATAAGTCCTCGCCTAATAATCCAAGGGTGGATTGTTCACCCCTCAGGACATGGGTATTTGTGTTTGCCAATGCAGTTGATTATAAGAAAGGATTGTGACGACCGAAATTCGTTTGAAATGAAGATGGAATCAATCTTGTCGTGTTCCCCAACCAATAAACCCAGGGAGGGTAATTCAAACAAGGGGAGAAGAGAGAGAACTTACGAAAAACTGAATGGTATCGAATGCGTGGTAAAAAGGAGGGGAGTGGGATACCGTGCGTATTGTAGGTGAGTTGTAAACGGGAGGCCAAAATGTCACGAGTCCCTTGGCACTTCGGGAAATTAGCGCTGATACATAACAGCATTTTTATACCAAGAATGCTCGTGGACGCCAAAATGTGACCGGACGTAGGTGGGGGGTATTTGGGGAGAAAGCTTAAGGGAGAGGTTATGAGGGGGAAGGCGACGCGGCGAAATATGTCTCGAAAAGGGACCAGAGACACTCAAATTTTGGGAACGCTTATATTAGAGGACCGGACAAAGGTCAGTGCCTCTGTAATAATGATTGGTGATCGATTTTTGTGCGTGGAGCGATTTTTGCCCATGTATATGCTAATTTTCGTGAAACTTTGCATACGAAATCTCATTTGTGGTATTTATAGATAAAAGTGAAGATATGGCATTGTACCAATCCGTAATTTTTGTGGTAATTCAGTGGTATCTTAACACGTAGCCGCATGGTACATAAAATATATTTCGTTACTCTTCCATTAGATACGCGCGGATTACCTTCTAAACTAAAAATAATACATTTATTATTCTTATAACAGTTGTAAAAATATCAAAGTGTCACACTAAGTCCAATATTGGAAAACAATATATTTCAGTATAGTTTCTCCGAGCTATTGAATGTCACTCCGAAAAATCTAGTCGTGACATGCTTTAATTATGGAAAATTCTTTCAATGCATTTTTCTCGGGTTCTCTATTCAAGCATTGGAGGATGCTCTATTTTGGAAAACAACTTCAAATATAATTCTTGTATCGTTTCCATTACTGCCTGAACGGTACGTTCCAATGCATAGACTGAAGCACTCACGTGATATTTGGTCCAAGAATTATTCTTCTACTTCAAAAAAAAACTATCAAAATGCGCTCCTACCCACGGTTACCGCTCCAGTGACTTAACTACTAAGGCTATATCCCATCGTCTAGCCAATGCCAGTCACAAATTCCACGCCCTACATCCATGTGGCATGAAGGGCCATCCGGCCCCCTCGGCGTCTGTCCAGCACTGTTTCATACCCACAACCTAAAAATTGCCGCGCCCGCCCTCCGCTAACCAGACGACTGCTGGCGGAATGTGCCCCTACGTCGAAGGTGAAGGCGAAGGCAAAGCTGAAGGTATATGGAAAGAGGCGATCGAAGTTTTAATTTGAAAAAGTAAGGCGATATAAGTTTCATTGAGAGTACCGGGTGACATCTGAGGATATAAATTTAGCCCCGCGCAACAGATCTAAAGCACAATGAGAGGGATACATTATGGACCAGATGGGCATGAGTATTGCCTCCTTTCACTAACTATTACTTGGTACAAAAAATCGGAGAGGTACTCCTATCATCATTATCCTTGTCTTTTTGCATCTCTTCCTTCTTCAAAGTATTTTTTCTACTTTCTCCATTTTTCACATCTGGTGTCGTACACAAGTTGAAGTTTCAAGCTTCACTTTGTGGAACAGCGACACCAGATGAAAAGAGAACTCGCTTTGTATGTACTTTCCACACAATTTCGAAACCATGGTCGGAGAGAATAAAATTGTGTGGAAAGTACAAAGCGGGTTCTCTTTTCAACTGGTGTCGTACCTCCCCCTGCGATACACCCATGAGCCACCCACCGCACGCCGTCTGTCCCCGTAATGTAACCCAAAGATTCAGATGAGTGATGTATTTCCAGCCGAATATCTCGATAAGTCTCCATCTTCTACACAATTACGGGTGATTTTTGAGATGGTGTAATATACATTTTTCTTTGCACCCAAAGGGCTCTCTACTTCAGGGCGTAATGCATAGAGAAAGGTCGAGGGTAACTTGACGCCCACCTCACTCTGGGACTAATCCTACTAATATTATAAATGTGAAAGTTTGTATGTTTGTAAGTTTGGATGTTTGTTACTCAATCACGCAAAAACTACTCGACCGATTGTGCTGAAATTTGGCATGTAGATAGAAAATATATCTGTGGGTAATATAGGGTATATTAAAAAGCCCTCAGGATCCCCTAAGACCCCCCAACTCCCCCCTGTTGGTCCATGCTAATCATTGGGTTCGGTGCAGTGGTTTTATTTTTTTTTTTAAAAGTACTTTCACTCAAGATAGAAGGCTGGGATTTTTTTATCGGATGGCTGAAAAAATTAAGTTTCTAATTCTTTCAATTGATTTTCTTTTACCTTTCGTATTCGTGTGAAATTCATATTTTTAGCTGAAAAATCTCACATTTTCTCTGAAATCAACCATATCATACTTCCTTCGCAACCAAAGATTTGATCTTCAAAAGATATTTAGGCACTTGTATGTAAATAGCATGTTTTCCTGCAGGCCCATGATATCGCGTTGAAAGTAAATCTGTATCAGAAGGGTCTAGAGTCCCATGGGCCCCGATGGGCCCAGAGCCCTAAGGGCCCCATGATGGATTGCTTAGGTGGGTAATCGATAATTTCAATGCATGTTTACAATAAGTATACATTCAACACTCCTGAGGGAAAGCCGTATATATAATGTTTAAGTTTATTTTCTAATGAGCTGATAACGATGCTTTAATGATGAGCAGTGTTTATAAGCATTAAACGAAAAAATAAATAAAACATCCAGCACAAAAATACGAAAAAAAGGATACCTATATCAAGAAAAATGGGAAAATAAGTCGGTCACCTTCCTGTGGTGTTTCTCGGGTTACACTAAGAACCGCACAAGTCTCATCCGAACCCAACCACGGAAAGGTACCCAGCTATAAATCTGGTTCAAATATTGACCCGTCTGCTTCGAAACTTCAATCTGTTTTAATATGGCGGAACCTATAATAACGTCACTACATTCATCTTACCCGAAAGAAGAACGGGGTATTCTGCTCAATGAACGCCACCCATGTGTGAAAATCGACAATTGTCCTAAGAATCAACATATATTTTTGATTTAAACAACGAAACCAATGATCATGGCTACCCTTTACGCCTAAGACGCAGTCCAGATAACGGAGGATTAATCGGTCAAATAAACATGGCTGCTGCTGCAAATAATCCGTTTGACATTTTCAACCGCCGAATTGTACCCCTACTTTCCAATCCTGTTTGAAGATACTCAACGCCCACATCAAATATGAATATCGCAACTGAAATAAGTCATTGAATGCAAATATATGTATGTACACAAGGGAAGCGATTAAGTTCATTCACTCAGAAGACGACTCAAAGAAGAGCGCTCAGTATTCTTAAGGTTTTGTTGTTTTCGTGTGTAATAAATTCAGTGTTTTTCACACCCGCTGAGTTTCAACGGGTAACTTTCGCTGGTATCAAATAATAATGCACCTCCTGGATTTTCCGGTCATAACATATCTTTAGTTGAGGAGGGATGTAAAACATGTGATCTCACCCGCTGGTATCAAAATCAACAATTTTACTTTCAATTTGATTACGCAAGTAAATGTTAGTAAATATTTCGTCGAATCAGGAAATCCATAGGCACTCGGTAGGTTGAAACGTGGAAACCGTACAATGCGGAATAAAACAGATAAATAATACGGGGCTCGTGACAGTGTGAGAATACATATGCTTTTAAGATCAGCAGTGCATAACTTTGATGAAGTTGTTGTTAGTTTCATACATAACAGGAAAATGAACTGTTCTAAGATGAAGTTTCACATCGAATTCGTAAACCTGCCTCTGTGGTTTCAGCCCCATATACCTGTTATGTGGCAGAATAGTGGCAATAGTACTTTTCTACTCCAAACATCATCTTTCAGTAGTGAATCGCTTCCAAAGTCAATGTATCGAAGTCATTATGGAAGGACTCGACCTCTTCGAAACTGTGATTAACTTACTTCGATATTGTAAAGGAAAAAGTAATGTACCGAAATACTCGAATGATTGAATCGAAAATATTGGAGACGTAGGCTGCAGAGTTTTCAGTGTTTCCTGAACATGGTCCCTTGCAAAATATTCGGTTTCAATCCAAGATAAAGGTAACACGCAATTAAAATAAACTGGTTTGGCATGGAAAGAAATTAAATGTGAAACTGTTTTTCTCTGTCGTATCATTTAATCAAAGGCCGCCATCATGTAATCTTCCCTCCCCAAACGACATTGGTTGTGTTTACAGATTGACTGCATTACTGTCAATTGCGCTTTTATCTTGGACCAGAGGAAAAAGTCAATGATATGAACTGTGCTGAGGACACCAGAAATTTGAGTATATTGCCATATCCTGTGCTGCGACACTCCTCGCGCCTCTTGCCCTCATCCCGAGGCATTGCTCAATGACTTACTGCCCCTCAGGGACTAAAAGCAACCCCTCTCCGTCCCCGCCTCCGTAAGCAACGACCGACCACCGCAGAAGACGATAACACACGTTCAACCTCCCGCGTTGGATTGAGTCCTTTAAGGTGATTGGAACGATATTCGTTTGTTACAGATTTCATTTGACTTTGCATGCGAGTACTCGTTAGCAACATGTACAGATGAAGGCGAAAAATTGCATGCTACCGATTTGATTTCCTGGCAATTTATTTTTTGTTTTATCACTGAGCCAACAAATATTTCAAAATAATTCAATGACATATGCACAGATTATCTCCATAGGCCGAAAAGATACGTTTCTTGTTATTATAATGGTCTCTTATAAGTATCAAAGTGTAATGCCGATTAAAAAATATGTATTCACTCACGATTTTTGCTTAGATTTTGAATTCCGTGCCCTAAACCATAGTCATGACAATGTGTTATTGAGATGATTTAAAATAGGTATGATTCTTGCATCATACATGTGACCTATGGTTATATTAAGCATATAAAAAGATTTCCTTGCATGAAGAGTAGTCGGAGAATTTTTTTGACTTACTTCAAAAATTATTAAAACGTGCACTCAACGACTTAAGTTAAATTGAGTTCCTTATGTGACATCGAGCGGAGAGATAAACATCCTAACATCAATTGCTGAGCTCTTCCGCCTTGTGTGAAATTCACAGTGGAAAAATCATTCGCCCGGACTGGGAATCGAATCCAAATCCCTCGATTTCGCGACGAGTGCTCTAACCAATCAAGCTACCCAGGCATCCTCTTCTACCGTGAACCTCATGGGGGCTTTAAGGAACAAGTTGTCCTCACAGGTATCGTGCATAAGATACGAGAGGTACCCGCTGTGCGAGCGCTAAGCGCCACAATCCACGGGGTAAAGCCCAACTTTAAACACTTGTGTTTAAAGTTTCCGTGAAGGCTTCTGTGGAGTTTTTTTGATGAAGGGAAAGGTTTTCCGGGTCTCCTTCCGCGTTTATCAATTTTTGATGGACCATTTTGGACCATTTTGATGTACCCAGTTGTCCATCAAAAATCGATAAACGCGGAAGGAGACCCGGAAAACCATTCCCTTCAAAGGTGTTTAAAGTTGGGCTTTACCCCGTGGACTTTAAACACAAAGGTGTTTAAAAAGTTGGGCTTTACCTCGTGGACTTTAAACACAAAGGTGTTTAAAAAGTTGGGCTTTACCTCGTGGACTTTGGCGCTTAGCTCGTTTTTAGTGCGTTCGCAGTCGTAGAGTCGGGAAAATCTCGTCGAGAGTAGAAAGGGAGAGGGAGGGTGGAGAGGAGAGGGAAGTAAGGAGAGAACCAACGCCCCCTCCCTCCCTACCGCCCCGCCCATTCCCCCTTCCCTCCCCTAATGTTTTCACTCGAGGCGGCGTCGTTCCACTTCCATCGGGAGAGAGGTGTTGCTACCGCCCGTCAGTTGACCGGCCGCCGCGGCGGACGCCCCGTTCGAAACAAGACGTAGGAGGATTGGGAAGGCCGCAGTCGGGCGAGCTCACAGACAGACCAGCCGCTCACTCGGCCTCGTCACACGTACACACGCCGGACTGGAAGCAGGCACACGTGGTGGCGGCGATTGTTTTGTTGTTCTACGAGGCAGAGGACGCAACCGGCCGCCGGCGAAAATTCCATCGCCCGCTGTTGATTCTCGTGGAACACGTGCGGTCGATGCGTAATTTCGGAATAGAGCACGCAATCTTCCCTCTGCTTCGACAGCTCCCCCTCTCCGAAGTCTCATCGATTACAATTGACAACACCCCCTTGCGTATCCCTTGCGACAGTGCTACCGTTTTACAACCGAGTGAATATCCATTCGGCTGGCACCCTCGTGTGGTTGTGGTGTTTTTTTTATTATTGTCCAGTGGGGGTGCTCTTTGGCGGGTGTCGGTGCTGCTGGTTTCTCCCGTGTGCTCTCCGCAGTGTCATTCGCCGCCAAAGTGACTCCTCGCATCGTAACGCGTGCTCTTCGTTCCAGAGCCATGAAGAGGTCGCTGGCATCCGGAGTGCTGCTCCTCGCTCTTCTGCACTTCGCCCGCACCCGATACATTGGATTCCGAAGACAAAGAGGTGAGTCAATGTTGTGCACATATCGAGGGCGTCCTCTACACGCGGACCTTACAACACCTCAGCATTTTTTGCGTTATCTCACAAATTGTCCACATTTACGAGATGCCGTGAAAGCTCCCTCCTCCGCGTGCGTGATGAATAATGTGTGATTTGATCATTTCGGCTTGGAGATAGCAGAGATTACGGGGGGATCAGAGTAGACTAGTGGGTTTGAAAGCCTTTTCAGAGTGGTTTTGAGACTTCTAAACTATAGCTAACAATGTCTGTTCTCCCTTTCGCATCTCATATCAGTCACCTTACTGGAATAACTTAACTGAGATAAGTAATGCAGAGTAACGATAAGCGTACCTGTTAATTTTGTATTTCCGAGCCAGTAATTTTACAGAAAAAAAATTTCCTTCATAGTTTTGGGTAATTTGGGGGTGCAACCACCACCCTTTGTCGCCCCCGAATATGTCTCTGCCTCCCTGAGCGTTGACACTATAGGTCGTCTTAAGAACGTATTGTGGGATACGTCTGACTTCTGGATATTATCTTCTTTGGGCTTTTTAGGATGAAGCATTTTATACCTACGTATGGAATAATGTTGCATTTAAAGTTAACGACGCTTCCTACGAAGTTGAATGGAAACCTATGATATGCTGATGAGTAATAATGTTATTGATTTTATTATCACTTATTCTAGATTTATCTCTGAGAAGAAGGGCTGCACTGTAGGAGGGTTATTTTTTTAAAAAGGTCCATTTGCATGTACAACAAAGATACTAACAACAATATTGTCTAAACCTTGCTTTATCACTCACCTCACACTTAAAGCTTTTTTTTACATAGTTTTCTTGCTGGTTAAGACACTTGAAATAGCTTTCAATAAATTTTTTAATCCAACGTCAAACAAGTCAGCCTGCGTGAAGACTATCAAACTTAATCTACAGATTTTTGAGAAAGACGTACAATCACTCAATCCTTTCTTAAAACAACATAACCCTCGTATCTCGTAATGTTTCCCGTGAGACACATTTAGTTTATTTTGACAAAACCGATGTTTTGGTGAAATGAACAACGGAAAAATATTTGTCTTTCATTCCTTTGAAAAAACGGACGTGCTAACTTTACCGTGTAGACTCGTGGGCGTCGCATTATCCGTGGCTTTCCGAAGAATCCCGCAATCACCTGGAGTAGTTCGATGGTGCTCGCCGATGCGCTGTTATATGCCTAGACTCTACACTTGCGTCAGCAAATGAGATTTTCTCGAACGGGGCTCATTCGTAAACTACCTTGACGGTGTTTGCTTTGTCCATCACTCAGGTATTCTTTTGCTTGGCGCCCTTGTTGTATGGGAGGCCGGGCGTCCCCGAGAGACTCGGTCCGTTGTAACGACTCCTCCCGTTAATCCTGAAGTTTCCGGTTAAAACCTCCCATGTGTGTGAAATGAACATCTTATTGCGCAAGAGAGAAATCCCGACTGACCTTTTTACTCGGCAACGCTTCCGAAAATTGACCACCTTTAGTGACTCTTCGTTGCGCGGTAAAATAATAATAATTGAGTAAACATAGGCTATTCGGGTGTTCCACCACCAATATTTCCACTGGGATGATTCCTCCATCGCTGCCGATATTTCAAAAGAAAAGGCCTCTATCATCCACAGGGCTGAGCGTCAAAGCGATTGTCAGATTGGCCAGCATATTTTTTATATATTCCTGAAAAGACCAGCATATTGTTGGGGGTCAGGTTCCTTCTAATTACTCTGTGGTTTCTCACCTTTTTCTCAATTCTCCGATACTTCTCGGAGGAGGAAGAATTGACCCGAATTACGTATGTTGACTGCATACGCCGAGAATGCATCAGATCTCAATAATTATTGACGGAAATCACAGAAAATGTAACTCTGGTACTCAGAAGCTTAATTCACAACTCTGCAATTGTTCATTCAGTGCTTTTCAAGTAATAAGTGATTGAAAATCATGATCTGAGATTTAAGTGCGAACAAACGGCGGCAGTAGATTCTACTGCGACGCCATAACCTATGTACTCTGCAATCGCTGTGGGTTTGTTTACATTTGTTCTCGGTTTCATTTTCTGAATTGAACGTTGAATATTCGGTACAAAAAGGTAAATCCGCGTTTACACTAGGTATGTAGCAAAACCTGCTATATAGCAAAAGTTATATAACAATTGCTACATATAGTAAAACTCAAAACGGATAAATGTTATATGTAGCAGTTTTGGATGCTATTTGTAACTTTTTCTGCTATATGTAGCAAAAATTATGTTATCTATTCGGAGTCGGTAAGATCAAAGGGAATTTTGGCTACATGTAACATTTGCTACAAATAGCAAATGTTATACGCGAGTTTTTCTTGTAGCACCTGCTACACATGTAGCACTTCCTGTCAGTCAGTAGAGAGGCAACCACGTTCTTGTGCGGATGTGTTACGCTTGAGCTGCATTATGGAAGGGCTACCAAGTGACAAAGATTGGGATAATGATTTAATAATAAATTGAATTCTTCTTTACGGCATAACCATCAGCATGTAAGTCTTGTAACGAGTCACCCACACTGTACTTTTGCCTGGCTTGTAGCGATCGCCGCGCCCAAAACCTTCGTTTTCTTCTGTGAGCCGCCAAAATTACTGCAATGGCTGCCGCTAGCACTAGATCCTTCCTCCTCGACATCTTTTATGAAACTATTTCGCTGCATTATTTTTGCTAAATATAATATGGGTGTATTTGGAAAAACTGAAAAATATAGTATTTGCTATATATCTTTAGTTACATGTAACACTGCTACATATAGCAAAAGTTAAATAGCAGGTTTTGCTACATAGTGTAAACGCGGCTCAAGCTGTGCTAAAATATGTCATGAGGATGACAGATTAGATCCGTGGCATAATTATTGCAAAAACAAGGGCCTAGGGTTTGAAGAACCTTACGGAAATAAAAACGGTGTACATCCATACTGTTATTTATGCCATGGCCTATAACTTCAGATTGTTGGCTGGCCTATGACTTCAGTTGAACGTGAGTGTGATTGATGTTCATGGAGGAAGGAAAGTACGAGTGGAGGCGATTAATGGTTCATGATGAGAGTTGAGGCTGACTGTCACTGAAGGACCATGCACGATCGGCTGTGCTTTTCATGTACATTCGGAAACTTCTCCCCCAACGGAAGCCTGTTTTTTACATCACAATTGAAAATTTTGATTCGATTTCAAGTAAATTTCTTATCAAAATCAATGATTAATTTCAACGCAGAGTAAGTTTACAATTTTGGCAATATTCATCGCTGTCAAAATAGCATTAAAAGACGTATTAAATGATCCTCTGTACTATAAACTAAAATTGTTTTAGTGAAATTATAAAGGAGATAGCTTTACATTAGATAGATTAGCTTTAGACTGGGAGTACATTGACAAGAGCACTACTGCCCAAGCCGACATGCTGTTGAAAAGGAGCACGCTACGGCAGATAAAGAAGTACTACCAGCTTGACAAAAAAGAGGAGACGAACGCACTGACATCATGGTGAGCCTGGACGTCGTCTCTTTGTTCACGTGTATCCCAGTCGAAGACACGCTTGAATCTCTGAAGCTCCACTTTGACGAAGCCACGATGAACTTGTTTCAACATGTGCTGACATCTACTTATTTCCTGTACAAAGGAAACTTCTATGAACAAACGCAAGGAGTTCCAATGGGATCACCCTTGTCTCCAGCGGTGGCGAACTTCTTCATGGAAGAATTCGAAGAGAAAGCCCTAAGAACAGCTCCACTAAAGCCAAAATACTACTTCAGGTACGTGGATGATACCTTCATCGTTTGGCCTCATGGGAATGACAACTTAGACAACTTCCTCGCCCATATGAATAATCAACACCCCAATATCAAATTCACCATGGAGGAAGAAGAGGAAGGCCGCCTACCATTTTTAGACGTTATGATCCACCGGAAGGAGAATGGCTCACTAGGACATGGTGTCTTCCGCAAGAAGACCCACACCGACCTATACCTGAACGCCGAGAGTCACCATCACCCCTCGCAGAAAAGAGCTGTTCTTACAACACTCCTCCACCGCGCCAGATCCATAGCAGATGAAGAAAACCTTCCCCTAGAGTTACTCCATCTACAGAAGACGTTCCACCAAAACGGATTCTCCCGGAAAGAAGTAAACCGAGCCATAGGAAAAGTTCCCGAAGTCATGACCCTGAAAAGGACCGTTGAGGAACCGTTTGCCAAGGCATGTATTCCATATGTGTCTACAATATCGGGGAAAATATCTAGAATTCTTGGAAAACATGGAATACAGACTATCCACAAACCCCACAGGAAATTATTTAACGACCTAGTAAAAGTGAAAGATCCACTGGGAATGAAAACTCCGGGTGTATATCGCATTCCCTGTGAGTGTGGAGAAGCTTATGTGGGGGAGACTGGACGAACTGTGGAGACGAGGCTGAAAGAACATGAACGATGCATTCGTCTGAAACAACCCGACAAGTCGGCCATAGCTGAACACAGCCTCATTCACGCCCACAAAGTTGACTTCGACAAGACAACTATACTTTGCCGGGCAAACGGCTATTGGAACCGTTTGGTGAAAGAAGCCGTCGAAATCCGACTAGAGAAGAATAACTCAACAGAGACAGCGGTTTCCACCTCAGCAACACTTGGAAACCAGTATTGAAGTCCATAGAGGCAACGCGGACCAATCAGAGGAAAGCGCGGGAAAACAGCTTCGCACCTGCCCTTCCCTAACATTATATATAAAGGGACACTTCCAACCATCGGCATCTCACTTCCCTGAGGACGGCTGCAGAGTAAGCAGCCGAAACGTCGGTCATGGACCTTCCAACCCGGATGGAATCCCGAGAATCCCTTCTACTTTCTCGTTTGTACTTTGCGTCAGTCTTTTTTCTTATTAAGAGTGACTTGAGCTTGAGTCAATCACGCGTTCCTGGAACGTCTTGTATTGGTATGGAATGAATGGAGTTACAATTCTCGAGGCATTGGAATACAATGTTCCCTCCGTGAGTGCTAACTCTTCTGACGCCAGTATCCCTTTCCTCCGAACAAGAGTAGACGTGGGGGCAACTCGGGCTTCGTCGCTTACATTCGGAAAATTCCCAACGTCACTTCCCGGTAAAGGTTTTTAAGTACGTCACTGAAGCGTTTGTCCAATCTTGTCAGCTTTTCCAGACTCTGTGCTATCTTCAAATTATGAAACCGGCGCCACCTTTACCTCCTCTTGGCTTTAGGATACTTCCTGTCTACGAAATGAAAAGTAATATAAAAAATGTCCCAACTGCTGCTATGTCGCCTGCCGTCACTTTGATTGATTTATTTAATAAATAAAATTATCATGCAAACTTTTACTTTACCACAGGATTACATAAAACGTGACCTGGGTTTCGACGAATGATCGTTAGCATGAGGTATTTTTTGTTGAACCTCCCCCTGTGTACAGTTCTTTACAGCAGCTAATATGGGGTGGGAGGGATAAATGTAGTGTGAGGAGCATGGTGATTGGTGGAGAGAAAGGGAGGGTTGGGTATGTTAAGGGTTGGCTACTTTAACATTTGGACTTGTGACTAGCTTCCACGCTAGTATAAGTTCTATGATTGAGTAATAAATTCTAGGAAGGGACCAATCATGCTGTATTATGTCCTCAATATCTAGCACCAGCTAGTAGGCATACGTGGTTATGTGCTGGAAAAAATATCGCATGAAAAAACTGAAGCACCTAGAGAAAATATCGCGTGGTGGCACTAATCGTTCTGTATTTTCACAGTTTTTTCTTTCTATTCTTTTCATCATGGTTCTCCTCGAGTGAAGATTATTCCTTGAGAGGCGTTTCCTTTCAGTGATGATGTGTTTCGTATTTGATGGAGTGGAGCCGCTGGAGAAAGAATTCGCTGAAGAAAATGTGTATTAGTATAACTTCACTTTTTTTACCTACGACTTAGGACAGTTCATAAAATAGTGTCGTCTTTCCTCCTGTTAGGATTAATCGTTTTGGGAGAATAATGTTGCAAAAAATAAAGTAAATATCAAAGTTACTGATATATATGATAGAGAGTATTAAATATAGGCTTGAGTATGTTTGAAAAACTCCAAGATCTTGTACTCAGCATCGGTGATTGGCTTGGAGGAACGTATATTGGATGAGGTTTGTCAATTACGGAAGAGGTCAATTTACCACACTTAATATAGTACTTGTATTTCCAACAAGGCCATTCAATATGTTCGCATGCGGTCTTCCACTAACCCACCACCCACACTTAACCAATGAGGCAAGGGGCTATAATGACAAAGCATAGCTATGAACTAGCGGAAGTTCCCATGTCATTAATTCCAAAACACTTCTGTAATTACGTCCGTATGTACGCCTGTTGTTTACCTTTAGTAGAAGACTGTCATCACCTCACGAGGACCATCTATTGCTATTGAAATTGACCTCGGTCAATTTTTCAAGACTATTTTGTCTCCAAATTGACGATTCGGCGTTGAAACCGCGGTCGGTATGATATAAAATTATTGAAAATACCTGGTGCCCTCGTTACTAAATGCATTTGTCCCTCAGAGTAGACACCAAGCACAATAGTGAGAAAATGAGACATATTCTTTTTGTAATGAAGGACGCGTGAATTTCCCGAGCATTGGTGTAAAAGCCTGGTGAGCGGAAGATGTTCTTCCCAGTTTTTTAAGCCGTAGGATTTTCTTAAGTAGATGAGACTTCTACATGAACCTATTCTTCATTCTGGTTTGGGATTTTAAGAGAGATTATACTCTCATAAGAAAATTCTTTGATTTATTTTGGAAGTCTCCCGGAGGATAAGAAAGTTGAAAAATCTTAAGAAAGACTTCGTTACTCCAAAAACATGTTTCTAATGTATGGGGACCATGAGTTTGATGAAGCGAACAATATCATAAAATGAGACATTGAAATTTCAGTAAATAAATCGCTGCAGACTTAAAGGTTGCAAGCTCTTTTCCGTGGAAATTCACTACGAGATGAATGACAACACTTTTCTGTTTCCACGCGATTTATTTTGTTTGGTTGACCGCCGTTTCAACGTGTACGCCTCTTTTACAAGATGTGTCATTTTCAAGGTTCTCTTGGAAATGACGCGGATATGTTGGATTCGCGGTTGACAAAACCAAATAAATCGTGTGGAAATACAAAGTACATATTTTCATTCATCTCGCGAAAGACTTCAGAGTCTCACCGTATCTCACAATGGAGATAGGCGCAACCATCCTTCGTCGGCTCGGCGTTAATTCTCGAACTTTTATCGCAAGCCGGTCGATAACCTATATTTATTACTTGACGAGGCGATTCTACCCGTGCGATGTTAAGGCGACGGCCAGCGTGTCTGCCGTGTCGTCTCCTCCCCCCCTTTCAACCGCCCACGCATTCAATCCCCTCTGCGTAGTTACACTCTCGCTTCCATTGATCCCTCCCCTCCTCCTCCATGCCCTCCCCCACCTCCACCCCAATCCTCAACAAGAGTGAGACGGCGCCATTCCAACAGGCGCGTCTCTCAATTGTCTGACGAGAGGAAGGAAGGCGCAGGCAGGCTCATCATCTGTCTTCCTCCTCCGCGACTCGTGGCCTGCTCCTCTTCCCTTTCCTCCATCTCCCTCCTTCATCCCTCTGTCTACCCTCCTAATGCCTCGTCATCCATGCAGGCAATGCAATACTCAAGATTGCTCTGACCTAAGTGCCACTCGTTCCAGAAATCCTGAACATATAAACAGGGTGGCAATCGTCAGGGAAAACCTGGAATTGTCAGGGAATTTTGAATTTCTGGAACAGATAAGTCTCGTAACAGGGAGAAACTGAAATTGGAATCCTCGTTATTTTTCTACCATTACATTTATCGGCAAGTCTTTCCCGCCCTTTATTTTACCAACTATAACTAACTTCCGTCGCTGACGTGCATCGAATAAGCACCAACAATTCGCGGAGTATTCAGTTGTGAATCTTATTAGTTGTGAACCTTAGTTATTTCGCTGTGAATCAGACGTACAATGTATCCATTTTATATATCCTTATTGCGATATTGGCCAAGTTGTGTTAAAAATCATGATCACAATGTATTACGCTCATCACAAGGAATTCGAGGCTTTGTTGTTCGGAAAATTGTACCTAGCGTATTTTTTAACTTCCGAAACTCGGGTTGAGAAGTAGCTGGAGCACACTAGGTCTTAGTATATACATGCTTGCAGTACTAAAAATGCGAGACGATGATTAGAAAATTTAAAGCTGCCGTAGAAAATTCAATTCAGCAGAAAAAAATATTCCAATAATAGGTGACATTTTGGCGATCGGTCAGGGAAACTGGTAAATCCATCAGGGAAAGGTCAGGGAATTTGGAAATTGGATATCAGTAGCCACCCTGATTAATATAGCCTCTCGGAAGAGCGTTTTATTTAACAAAGTGGGAAAAATTGGGTTTCCTTGGTAGTTTTACTGTAATTTATCCTTGAGAGTGGAAATTTTAAGAAAGGCTCTTACGGAGATTGGTCAGATTAGAGCAGTTTGAACGTCAATTTTGAACGAGGAAGCACATTTAAGCTTTAATAGTGAACTGTTAATATGAAGTGAAAAGTCGCGGGAAATTCGACGAACACAAAATAGTACGAGCATCTTACCACCTCTTTCCTTAGGTTATCAGCAAATTACTGCCGTAATTAAAGTCAAAATGTGGCACGTCCATACATACGGCGCATCAGTCGGCTCCTATGGCTGGACAGATTTGCTCATATAAATTATATTCGTGAAATAGTTGGCATATTTTGTATCTAAAGTGTAGTTTTTAATCTGCATCTCATTTCATCGGCGAAATAAGGATTTTTTCAACTAAATATAAAACCAGAGAATAATTTAATATTATGGTCATGGCTCACATATTCCAGAGCCAGCTAAAGTTGAGAGTACTTATTAGCAGGATGTCTTTCAATTAACTCCCCATGAAAAAAGGATTTATTTTTTAGACAAACTTTTACAAACATCATCACTACAAAAAGTTTCTTCATCACCCAAATTTCGATATTGATGATTGAATAGCTGAAAATCCTTGTATCTATTATCTATATATGTTTTTACTGCTTGTAGGAGGGAAAGATTTAAAAAAAATTCTCGGCGAAAAAAAACGGACGAGGTTGGCCATTAATTTAATCTCATCTCCCGATTGTGTTTTTGGTAAACACTATATTTCTATTATATATTTAGGACAGAGCTCCCAAAAAATGTTTTAAGAGTACCCAAAGACCTTATCCGCGTGGCTTTTGAACCGCCAGTGACCCTCAAAAACTTTTTTGTGATTTGCAAATATACTTTTGACCAGATGACAAGAAGCGGCATACAGTGCGATGACTGTAACGGAGTCAACGCTGGACCGGCGTCTAGAAACTAAAAAAAAAGGGTCATAGAGCATTTAAAAGCATTTTAAACAATTTTGCCAGTGAACGTCATTTTTTGGAGCACTTACTAGATCATGAGCATAAAAGTGACCTCAATATTGATATTTGTGTTGGTGACAAGAGACGGGTGGTTAACTCCGGAGAGGATATTTCACCCAAGAATCACTCTTGTTAACGAATATTTGTTCCACGCCTCTCTTCACGCATGTGCTTCCCCTTTCCATTCTCTTTCCTTTCAGCCCCATCCCCATCCATTCGTTTACTCCTACTTTTCAAAAGCTGGGAATCGGCCTCGTCCACAAGTTGCGTTCATCTTTCTCTGTCTGCTGTCTCATCCACCGTTCTCTCAGATGCTAGTTGATGCCTGACTTGTCTCCACCCCACCATCTTCTTCTCGGCCTCCCGGGTCGTCTTCTCCCTCTGGTCTTTCCAGGCCTACCTTTTTCAGTAGTGTACCTACCCTTCTCACTTCGCATCACGTGGCCAGCCCATCTCATTCTTTTTATTTGTACGCAAGTCATGAATGGTCTTTATGAAGATCTCTCATTTCATCGTTTTTCTTGATTCTCCACGTCCCATTTTCATTTGAGGGGCCAAGGACTTTTCTCAGAGTTTTTTTTCGTGTGTAATAAGTTTTCTACCCCCATCCACATAACAACCTTAACCATGAAGATAATTACTGACCACACAACTCCCTTTCTTTCGCCTACCACCATTCCTTTTTTCCGCTCCTACCGGTGGTGGAAACGTATTAATAGAGCTACATTCATCGACTCATACCCCTGATGATGGGGATCAAGCGTTGGAACCTAGATCGCGAGTAAATTTTTTTACCGTGGTGGTATTTGTCAATGTTGGTATTAAAAAACGCGCTGACTGTGGAATAGTAGGAAGTTACCGAAGATAGAGTTTTATTTGTTAAATACTCAATGATCCAATCCAGAAACTTCGCTTAATTTTGTTTCTCGTTTTGGTGATGACGAAAATTTAGAGGGTAAAGGTATTAAAGTTTATCATCGTTATCATACTATCCTCCACCTCTACGATGGACTGGCTTTATGAACAGACGAGGTCTTGCCATTCAATTAAATCTTTTGAGACGGAAGTTTGTCGGATGCCTGCACTCCTCAAGATAATGTTCGGCTGAGACATAATTCCGTCGAAGTTTTGATAGCGTCTCCTTCAATGAAATTCCTCTCGGAGGAATCTGTGGCTTCTGAAAGAAATAAATTGAAAGCTGGAATACTTGTCCTTATCTCCAGGCTGGAGTTGTGCGCCATGTTAAGGTTGACTGAGATTGAAATAGAGAGAGAGAGATAACTAAATAACTCTCAAAGAGCTGATTAAAAGGAAAGGCCGCATTGTCATTCGTCCCTTGACCCCGGACACGGAGACGCGGCGCAGAAAACGTCATCTGCTCTTAGTGACGTCTGAGATTTCAGTAATCGGAGAGGATTGACTGACACCGGAACGGAAGGGGCGGGAAATGAGGGGAAAGAGGGTGGTATATGGGTCGGGGGGGGGGGATAGAGTACGGGGTGGGAAACCTCAGCGTCGAGCGGATGAATTCAAGTGTCCATAAGGCACCGCCTTAACATCCCACCAATTGAGTACCATTCATATCATTCTGCCCATGTTTTTGGTCTCGTGCTTGAGGTGATGCGGTAAATTGGAATTCACAGTGAACACAACTTGGGACCGTCCACTTTGACCGATGTTTCTTTCCCAATAGTGCCCGCCTGGAGATCGGAGTGTGAGGCTGCAGTCAAATACATTAACACCCATTCTTAAGGTAGTCCGAGCGAAATATTATTTTACTTAGAAATCAATGAATTTGGACTAATTTTAAAGAAAAATATCTCACTCTTCTAATGACGCCAAACATTCAACCCCTTACCTCATTGCTTTCGGAGTTATTTGCCAAAATATACTAGCCCTTTTAAATGGGAAATGGTACGTGTATGCACTCCAGAGAGACATGTACAAAATGAGGTATTTCTAAATCTTTGATGTTGTAAACAAACTAACAGCGTGTAGTTTGTTTTATCAACTATATTTGAAGATAAATCATATCGTCACCGCAGTAGGTTCTTGGGTATCACAATAAACCTTCTGTTTTGAAGGAGTTTCAAACGCACCGCGCGAAAAAAAATAGTCGAGCTAAAGACCTATTTAAGTATTTTCATTTAATTACTTACCATTTCTGTCATATAAAAGGATATTATTGCACCAATAATAATTCAATATTTAATTCACGTGTCCTACAGCTGGTGAAATGAAAACGTATAATTAGAATATGGTCTCTATTACGACGAGGGAACTACCTCGCTCGGACAACCTTAGGGCAAAATAACTCAATCGATATCACATAGGAACATCTCTGCAACATATAGTTTCCTCGGCTAAGGTGTTTTCTGTGAAATGTCGAGAAAAGTTTTTTTGATGGACAGATGTCGTAAGTTGCCTCCGCTATTAGATCTGTAAGTGGACATTGAACTACATAGTCGACAACAGGCGACCTAGAAAAAGTACTGGTATTAGGAATTTGAAAACTTGTATTCAGTCTTTGATGGTGGATCAGTAAGGTACTCATTTTGGATATTTTATGGCATAACCATTAAAATACAAAACTATCTTCTATAAACGTTCATTTTTATACAAAAGATAAATCCAGAATATCAAGTTATGCATATATTTGTATTTTCCGTATACTATACTACTCCGCAAACTTGCACATACATTAAAACTAGTAAACTCTATTAGTCGCTCAGCAGGTACAATGTATCAAGCTATAACTCACTGCCAAAAGTTGCATCAAATTAATATATTGGTCATATTCAAACATGGAAAGAGTTTAGTGAAAGGTATTCATCGTACAGTTTAGTGAAAGGTATTCATCGTACAGTTTAGTGAAAGGTATTCATCGTACAGTTTAGTGAAAGGTATTCATCGTACAGTTTAGTGAAAGGTATTCATCGTACAGTCAAGCGGAATTAGGACATCCATGGAAAATTTAAGCCATAAGTAAATCTTAATCAGGATACTAGCGCCTTAGTTAATCATATTCGAGCATTAAATAAAGTGAAAGCAGTTTCAAATCCCAATTATGGACAGCAGGACTCAAAAGAGATGCTCGAAAGTGCTGAAGAACTGAGAACAAGGCATTCGTTTTACAAAAATATGAAACATGTGAACATATAAAATCCGATTCTTGTGGAAATGTTTTCTGACTGTGGGAATCTTCGCGAAAATTGTACATCTTTATTTCTGCGTCATATGAACATATTAATAACGCTCTAAAATAAAAAAAACCAGCAGCAAATGGAAACTTAAAATTTACGACTACTAATAAACAGACATGTAGTTGCAATTATGACGTACTCGAAATGGTTACAATTCAACTAGTGAGCAATTGAACCTCTTTCCAACAATAGAATTTACATATTTTTTACGACAGCACAAAAGAAATATCCTCGGATTAATTATGCTTTCTGTCTGGAACACCTCACTTCATTCTTCTATCGTAACTATTATACACTCTTAAATAGTTAATGAGACTTTCTCCACGACGGGTTCATAAAAGTAAAAATAAAATTATTAAAATATAAAAATCCCTATAATCTCGTAAATCTGTCATAATATTCCAGAAATGAACTTCACTGTAGCTCGAAGCATTTAAAAATACTGTTGCATGAGAAATTCATCACTGTCGTTAGGATTTATACATTTTACAGTGGTGTGCGACCTTTCTCAGATGAACAGGGATTAAAAAAGGTAGTAAGTTCTGTCCAATACTCGAAATCACCTTTCTAACTCTTCCATTTAATGTTAACCTTAGGAGCGCTCTAAATGTACACTGTTTCTTTCATTGCTAGTTTCGCTTCCGATAAAAGCTTACTAAGGATATATGAAATCGGCCTTAAATGCCTTGGACAAAGTAATTCATCAGCATTATGTACGTGATACCCTGCGAGCCAGCCCTCAAGGGTGTGTGGCAGGGGGAATCGAATCTTTGTACTGAAGCGGAAGCTTCAATCGTGGTTAAAGTGGTGTAGTAGAAATGTTTTTAAAAATATGGGGGCGCTTATTCGTTCTTTCGATTTAGCTTATCCCGGAAAAGAAATTGAGAGGAGGGTGTGAATATTAGAATGAGCTTAATATCTCATTCGAAGTTTTCAGTGGGAATTCTATGCTGGCGGAAGGTCGACAGTAAATTCAGGTCGCCTCGGCATCCTTGGGCTGGGAGGAATCGAACCTCAACCATGTTGACATCTGCGGCACCAGTGGCGGAAATCAGCCGGCCTCTGATTTCACGGCCAAACCTCTGTCGGTGTCGGCTTTATTGAAGTGAACCTAAGGTGAGGGTGGGTGGCCTTATCAATCGCTTGGTTTAAGAAGAGAGCAATCGACTGGTATATTAAAACTTGTATTTGTGCTAGGGACCCGTATGACGTAGGTATTAAAAACCGAGAGAGAACGCTAACAGCGAGGAACGGCTAGATGCGTTAAAGGCCCCAATGATAATCATGTTAGTGTTACTGATATTTTGCAGCTACTGACATGGGAATCGCTTCATTGCCGTCGATTA
Organism: Ceriagrion tenellum; assembly: GCA_963169105.1. NCBI lineage: Eukaryota > Metazoa > Arthropoda > Insecta > Odonata > Coenagrionidae > Ceriagrion > Ceriagrion tenellum. The sequence continues at coordinate 5,983,149 of OY720633.1, forward strand.
AAACTTGGACAATATGATATGTATGTCTCATACCTATTTATTTGCTGACGAAGATATTAAAATATTCTCGAACTCCGACAAATTACGGTAGATTGGATCATGAGAATAAAATTTGGGAAAAAGCTTGCAGATTGGGCACGTATGAAATGTAATTTGGCCTGCAAACAATGACCCGCCATAATGGCTGCCAATGAGACTTTTCACTAGGTTTTTTATTAGTAGTGTAGCTAGTTAGTTTTAACTAGGTTTTTTATTAGTAGCGCAGTTGGTTGATTTACTCCCCAAGGCTTGTATCCTTATCTCCTCATCTGCTGCCTAATACTAACATCATGCTCTGCGTATTTGCGGTGTAACTCTTGCATCTTAGTGCATCATTTTATTTGTTCGTGCGTGTATATAAAGCCTGAATCACACGATACTTGACCTAGTACAAGTCTGAGGATGCTAGCTAGCATACTAGGACTTGTGCAAGGTCAAGTATCGTGTGATACAGACCAAGCATACTGGAAATCCTGCATGATCGCTAGCATACTAGCTTTTATCCTTGTTTTCGTAAGTGGTGCGGTACTAGTTTGATACTTGCTCCTAGTAGGACCTAGTAGCCGCCGACCAATCACCTTTGCTCTTTGCAATGCGGTCGTCAATTTTTTTATGTCAGCGCCTCCATAGTCCCTCGTGACAATTACAGTTTCCCGCGATCAAATAAACAACTCAAACCTCACAACGAGACACAATGGCTTGGGTACCTGAGGCAATTGAGGTTGAGGAGCTGCAGCGGCTAAAATCCGTCGTCTTCGTTCGAAATAATCCATTTCGGTCGTCATACTCCTTCCGCGACTGTACTAGATCAAAGCTCTACTCATGCTAGGTGTCGCACTAGAAATCCAGTACTCGCTAGCGTCCTCGGGACTTGTACAAGGTCAATTATCGTGTGATTCAGGCTTAAGATTGAAAAACTCTCCCAGGGGATGGTAACCTGGATGACGCGTGTAAGTATTCCCCTCCCCTCCCCTCCGCCCCCAGGATGCGAAGGATGAGAGACCGCTCCTTCGAATTCATGATTTTATAAACAGAGGCCTACGAGTAGAGTGAGGGGGGGATTAAGTCCTCGAGGTGGAGGATAGCTCTGGGGGACAGGAGGGGTGTCTCTCGAATAGCGTACGGGACGATGCGGTGCGGGCGCGCCTACGCGGGGGAAATCCCGTTCCTTCCTCGCATTTTTCTCGGTCAAGGCAGTCCCAGGCGACCTTGAACTGAGACTGCGTCGTGAGCGAAGGACGAATTCGGTATACATAATTGTCACTTCTCTCTTTGTCGTTCGAGCCACGCAAAAGAAAATCGAATCAAACGGAGGCGACTGAGAATTCCAATTCAGCGCCTAGTTCTGGCTATCTGGGGCAATTTCTGGACAATTCCCAGGTCGAAGGAGACCATCGGAAAGGATAAACCCTTCAATTCCTCAGGTTAAACTCAGACCTCTGCATTAAGAAATCATTCTCCATGTCTATGATCAAAATCATAGCCTTCCCTCGCAGAAATACATGGAAGCGGTGTTTCCTCATAGATTATGAAATATTTTACCTAAAGTTCCATCTTTGCTTATAATGAAACATATTCGATGAAGCTGTTCCTCTGCTGTTATGATCTGGTGCAACAAAGGAATAATATTTGAATATGTTGTTCTTCTATTCATCCATTAAATTATTTGTGCCCTTTCACAGACAAGAAATAGTGTCTTGGGCATAAATCAATTAAAATAAGGATAAGCATGCCTCGAAAACGACCATTTCTCCTTCATAACGTACTAATGGTCTTTAAGAGCGATAGAAATAATATTTTTAAAAGCCTTGAGGGTAATTTTGTCGTAAATGTATTACATTTTTGGGTTTAGTAGTTTGTAGATGTGTGAGCGACTACGATTGCTGGACAGCACAAAGAGGCGGTGTTTGTTGCTGTTTATCTGCAATCCAGGGCATATCTATAAAAATGTTTGCAAACAATCTTTAATGCAGCTATTCTTGTCGCTTATCGCGCGAAAAAAAAATTAATTTCCGTCTGATAGGATACATCTCTAATATCAGATAGCCAGTTTCACCACCAAACCTTGGCTTGATGATGTAACTAGCTTACACTAGGACATCGGGTTCGAATTCCAGTCAAGTCAAATGATTTTCCGTCAGGAATTTCACTCACAGTGGTGTTTGCTAAAGAAATATTAACTGTATTTTATCCCGGGATGTGCCAAATATTCTGATCGAACTTGATGAAAATACGCCTTTGCTGGAGCTAAGAATGATAAACAGAAGTGGAAATATGTTGCCTTGCGGAACCCCTGTAAGTATTTATACTTATCGAGACTTTGATCGCAACTGATTATCGGACTCGATTTATGGTTTGGCTCAAAAGAAGTTTACTATCTCTAGATTCATAGCTAAATGAATCAGCTATCCTCCGTTTACGATGTAGTAGAGGCAGAAGAATATGTATACACGCCAACTTCATACATCACTATGTTCAACATTTCCGCTGCCCGATCACTGGCGGTTTTTTTTTAGGTTGAAGGTTTCCCACATAATGAGCTTCTGAAAGTTCTCTTGGATTTCCTACCAGGCCGCTGGGTTCATGAAGGCTGACGTGTCGACACTTATCTCGACATCATCCTCCATGGTCCGTCTGATCCGAAGGGAAAGCCGGGTGAGCCTCAGGAATACTTGCGTGTTGTTCACCATCCTCACTGCAGCAACAAAGCTACCTCCGGTTGGCCTATTTAAACGCTATAATCAATGTATTTCCCCATCCAAGGGTGACAATAAAGTCATAAAGCTGCCATTTGTATTACATCTCTGTACATTTGCGGGGAGTGACTTCTCACGGTTAGTAAATCATTCTCTTAAGGCTTGCCGATATTTGTTGTCCATTTCATCGAATATAAAAGTCGGGGAGTTTCAACGAGAATGGACAATTTTAATCCTGGGAAAACGGAGGGTTCCTTTTGTTTTGCAATATTTGGAATGATATCGTGAAGAAAAGAAAAATCATGGATGAAATTATCTTACCCTATCCATTTAATTTGTACCCGGAAGTTCTCAAAACTGTCTACGATGCGATAGGTTTTTTGGTTAGCTTTCATCTTCCCTCCCGTGCTGAGACTCACAAAGTTTTCCTGCTTTTAACGCTCCAGTGGGCAGTCTCCTAAGTTTTCTGTTGTTCTACATACAGTATTTTTAAGGGCAAAATTTCTTGCTGGTGGCCACAAGTGTGTATGGCGTGGAGTATTCGGATCCCGCCTGGAAATAGGAAAGAATAACTTGTGAAATGGGGAGACGTAATGTGATATGGCAATGGTCCCTCCATTTTATGTTTTTGTTGAGAACTACTTGAGGGAGAAAATGAATTTTGGAGCCTATCGAGAGGTCTAGTCTGTCACATTTTCGATCTCATTTGCTTTAGACAGAACATGAAGAATGTTTAAATGAGGACACGGAACAGAACGGTGCGCTGATATGCAAATCTGTTCGAGAGCTGCAGTAAACCTATCTTTTCGTTGATAATTTCAGATAACGATACATCCACACCCTTCTGGGTATGTTGGAATCACCTTTTCTAAGTTAGATATTAATCATATTTCATGATTTTGATCTAATGTGAAGTTATTTCATTAGACCAAAGGCCATTTTTTTAATACCCTCGAGTGCTTAGAGATTGATATAGAGCTGTCAACGTAGAGGGCTTTCGTTTTACGCCATTTTCGCCGCAATATGTCATCATTTGTCATCAATTCGTCTAATAGTTTGCAGCATATCCTCTCTATTCCGCTCTCATCTTTGCCAATTTGCTCCATTCCCATATAAATATTTTCTTCGACGACCTCCGTGATTTGCATGGTGTATTCCATTCTTTTTCTTCCTCTATAATTATCTCCACTTATTTCTCTTCCCAGTATCATTTTCATTAAGCTGTTGTACTGAAGAATTTATCCAATGAGTTTGTATCGCCTTCTTCGCAGAGTTTAATTGACGCAGTACATCTGCATCTACATATTACGCCGCAAGGCCCTCAAGGGTGTGTGGCACGGGGATGAGTTACCACCAGCACGCTCTTTTATTTATTTACCCTACGAAAGTTGAAAAAACTGCGACTAATGACGCATTACCAAGAACCTGCAAAAGCTTTTCAAGGGAAATCTCCCACCGACGTGAACTACAACATAGGTATGCTTCCAATGCTACTGAAATTATTCGTATACATATATTTTTCAACTATGTAAACGGTTAGATATACAAGAATTATGCAGAGGCCATGTAAAACATGATGTTCGTACTGCATTGCAGATAAAGAAGCAAGCATTAGGGGGCAAATAAATTACTCAGCAATAATACTTATCTACTAACCTAGTTTGAAATATCATTGGCAGCTGCTGAGGCCTCTTATCAATCGCGGGCAAAAAGGACATTTTAAAACAGTCTATTCTGCTGTAAAATTCCCTAATTTTATTCTCATGTTATGATTTACCGTAGTTTGTCGGAGTTCGTAAGATATTAATAACTTCATCTGAAAATAAATTCGATTTGAATTTTCATAAAAAAATTAAGTCTATTTGATCGGTGGTCTGAAAGCGATTCGCATCCCAGTTGTTGCAAGAGATCAGTGACACTAACGAGACTATCATAACGGCCTTTCGCTTATCTTGCCGATCTTCTCTGCACTGCAAGTCTGTTTTTGAACCTGCTATCTAGTACACTACCGAGTTATTCTATATAACTTTGGCTTTAATAATTCAAACCTATCAGAGCAACTCGCGAGCGAACGCCCTTGGCATTTTTTTTTTAAATTGTTACCGACACAGATAAGAGCCGCGTGCGATGAGGAGCGGCCTTCAATCACAAATGCGTTCTCTAAACACTTTTTTCTCGACCGGGAGGAGAGCAATGGTGGCAATAACTTGCCACCAACAAATGAGCACGGTTTTCAGGGCCCTATGATGAATTTGAAACCCCAAAAAGTGCGTTGCGTATTTTTTTATCTCTTTTTTTCTGTAAAATGATGGAGCCATAATAAATGCTTTTTTATTCTTGCATTATTTTTTTATTTATAAGTCTCGCATGATTATACTTCCAGTTTTTAAGGTAGTGCGAGCGAGACAGTCCCCTAATCATAATAGAGACCATATTCGATATACACGTTTTAATTTCACCAACTGTGAGACACACGAATTAAATATTGCATTATTAATGGCGCAATAAAATAGTTTTACATGACAGAAATTGTAAGTAATCAAATTAAAATATCTGAATGTCTTTAAATTTACTAATTTTTTTCACGCGGTACGTTTGAATCTCCATCAAAACGGAAGGTTTATTGTTATCCCGAAGAATTTACTGCGGTGACAATATGTTTAATTTTCAAAAATAGTTGAGAAAACACGCTAACTACTCACTGTTGATTTTCTGACGAGATATAAGTGTAGGAAATGACTCATTTTTAATATACGGTCTCTCTGGAGTGCATACACGTATCATTTCCCATATAAAAGGGCTGGTATTTTTTGGCAAATATCTCGGAAAGTAATGTGGTAAGGGGTTGAATTATTTATGTCAATGGAAGGGTGATATATTTTTCCTTAAAATGAGACCAAATAGTTTGATTTCTAGGAATGATGATGAAATGATATTTCGCTCAAACTACCTTAAGACTGACAAAATCTCAAATTTCCTCAATAACCTTGCAATTTTGCCTGAACACATAAATTTGATGTAAACATCAATAAATGTCGTATTTTCCCCCATAACACTTGTACATTGCGCTTCAGTATTTGTCACGAATAATCTGATGGTCCACTGATAAGTGCTGATGAGTAAGTCGATCATTTTGGGGAATAATTTTCAGTCACTACTTACTTTACTGCAAGGATCATGTACACTTTTTAGACAAACGAAAATTTGTTGCTTTAAAGTGCCCAAGAGAGGGAGATGAAAATATATCGTTAAAATCCACAGTCAAAATATTTTTGCTACATTTATATGGAAGGGTAAATATGCGAAAAATAAGGATAATTCAAAATTTAAAAGTTTAAAATCATATTCGTGTAATTAAGAATTCTGTAAGGTTTTATGAATCTCATGAGAGACGAAAACATATTCACCACTTTGTGAAAAACTATTTCATTTTCTAAGTAAACACGTAATCTCCAATCTCAAGTTCCAAAAATCCAACAAAAAGGCGGTTAACATCACAGCCATGATATATACCCAGGATATTTTAGAAAAGGAAGGTAATATGAGTCACTGCTTCACCTCAGAAAACTCTTAACCTCTTTGGTATATTTCACAGATTCGGAAATTGCCGTTTGAACGTTTGGAAAATGCATCTTTTTGAGTCAATTTCTCTCTGTTCTCGGTTAAATTTTGTTTTAATATTAGTCAAAACAGTCCTCAAATACTCTCTCTTTCTAATTATATTGAAGATATAGCCGACTTCAGGAGTGTGTTATGAGCTTTAATCGCCAATGGACGCCTTCTTGTTGTGGACGACATTAGTAGCATAATCATTTGTATTGACCTGGACCGGGAGCTGATATTTGTCGGTTAAGAGAGGTGCTGTATATTTTAAACACGGACATCGTAAAACAACTAAGGGGAGCGAAATCAGAGTGAGTGGCTTCTTTCACCTGTTTCGGAGATGCCATCACATGGGACGGAATAAGTACAAAGGACATAAAGAAAAGAATAGCCCAAGATAATAATGCATTCTAGATAAAAAGACAGCTCTTAAGTTAAAAGAAGATCAGGCTAAACGAGGAAACAGTACGTGAAAACATTCGTATGGAGCGTTTCGTTGGACTATATAGATCGGAAGCATGAACTATCGGAAAACCCGACCAGAAAAGACTAGAAGCCTTCAAAACCTGGCGCTGGAGGATGATGCTGGAGATAAAATGGAAAATTAAAAATAAATAAAATTAATTGAGTTTAAGAAAGTACATATTCTTAATAGAAAATGAAGCAAGCAAACAAACACGTCAAAAATATACTACTAAGAACAATAGTAGATTCGTCCCATTGCGAAAGAGATAAAAAAGGAATTTTATGAATAAAATTAAAGAGTAATCGTGGAGGGAGATGGTAGTGCCAATATGATAGAACATTAGATCCTGAAGTGTCTCACTGTTGTGATTTTAGGAGTGTATTATGTAACGTTCTTTTAAAAGATGCGATTGATGGAGCTTCCCGTAAGGTCAGAGGTCCCGTAAGGTAACCTGAGGTAATTCCACTCACGGCAGGCCATCACAGTGGATCCATTGTTTTGAAATCTTTCGTCAGATAGTGAGGAGTATTTGTGTTTGACATTTGATTTGATATGTGCTACAATAGAGAGAGAGTATGAAGTATACGTCTGTCGCTAAGCATAAGCCAAGATAGTTTATGTAGAATGTGCTACGGCCTGATTTCTGGAAATTAAATATGAATCTGATCCATTCGTTTAGCGAGCGCTGAAGTTTCAATGATGATTCTTGAGACAAATCTAGATTCACTATTGGTTGTTCAGTCCTGAGAATGCTTGACTGCCGCCCTACACCCTTCCCTATCTAATTCCAGTTCCCTTATCGCCTGGTATCTATTCCTATGTAATTTTCTATTTATTCGGTCCATGAACTTACTCCTGGGTCTTCCTCTGGGTACTTTTCCCTCTATTTTGCCTTCAATTATGTTCTTCACAAACCTATTGTATCTTATGGTGTGTCCAATCCATCTTGTTCGTTTTTATGGTGTTCTATATGGTCCTCTACTCTTCTATGAACTTCATCATTTCTTATTCTGACCGTCCATTTTATCTTCATCATCCTAGTCCAGCGCCAGGTTTCTAAGGCCTCTAGTCTTTTCTGGTCAACTATTCCAATTGTCCTTGCTTCTGATCTAGAGAGTGCCACGCTCCACACGAATGCTTTCATATACTGTTTCATGTTTGTATTCTTAAATAACGTGGTTCATTGATTTTGTGACCTTTGAAGATAATCACGATTCCCTGCTATACTGCGATATTATCTGCGAAGCGGTGCATTATTATTCCTCCTCCGTTTATCTTCATCCCACTCAGTCCAATGATTGTCCTCTTATTGCTTCTTCCAAGTACATGTTGAACAGTGCTGGTGAGGGGTTGCATCCATATCTTACTCCTTTGTTAATAGATACACTATATCAACGTAATTAAAAGTTGACATTATTAGCTTGGATACTAATTGTTTCTTCAAGGATGTGGGATGATGTATTTCAATTTGAGCTGAGGACATTGTGACTTAAGCACAGTTTTGCAAACCTTATTCACATGAGAATACCACGACAAGTTTTGGTCAATCTGTATCCTTAGATTTTTTTAAATTTTTGCACTATGGTATAAGGCCACTGTTAATACTTTTGGTGGAAGTTCATTTGCTTGAGTGATGAGCCAGAATCCTTGGGTATCCAATTCCGATGGCTTGTGACTTATTTCAATTTATGTTTCAAAAATTTGTTTCGCTCCAAGTATTAAGTCTAGCGAGATCATTGTTGATGCACTTTATGTTGTCACGTAAACAATCAGCAGTTGAATGTACATAGATATGTTAATCGTCAGCGTATAGATAAAACTTGCAATTTTTGGGAACTGATGGACAGTCGCTGATATACAGAGAGAATAACAGATGACTGAGTATAGAGCCTGGAGGGACACCGCGTGATACTTTGGCCCATCGGGAGGATGTTTTATTGGTAACAATCTTCTGCTTCCAATATGAAAGGTAGGACACAATCCAGTAAATCGCGGACAAGGAAAGACCTATACCCCTTATTTTTGCTGCCAGGATATCTTTGTCTATTGAATCAAAGGCTTTGCCGAAGTCAAGTAAAACGAGCACTGACTACCCTTTTCTGTCCATTGATTTTCTTATACCTTTGGTTATTTTTTTCTAGTGCGGTGGTCGTACTGTCTCTATGGCGAAAACTCGGTTGATATTGGTGTCGAGAGTACTATTTAACTTTGGGAAATCCATTTCTTGGCCATGTACAAGTTTTTCGAATGTTTTTGAAAGAATTGGTAGAAAATAAATTGGCCTGAATTATTTCTCTTCAAAGGAATCAGTTTTCTTTGGGATAGGTTGAACCAGAGAACTCTCCCATTGACTGGGAAAATGATCTTGGGACGGCAATGAGTTGACACTATTGGTGATGAAAGGCAAGATCATTGGGAGTAAGTTTTTGTAGTTGGGATATCGGGGAAAATTTTCGTTTTCTGGCATTGTTCCTACACGGATCTGCTGTTGAATAATAAGTTTTGGTTTTTTGTCTCTTTCGAAACATGATTCGGTGACTGTGAAAATGTAATATTTAAGTCATCAAGAGAGATGTCAGGTGGTAGTTTTTAAAAATTGTTTTACTTTTAGTACTGATTTCAGTTTTCCCTGTGCCAATTCAGTGAAGTTAGCTCCACAGAGCAGAGAGTGAGCGATTTTTGATCTAGTAGCTGAGTGAAAGAATTCGAGTTTTGCATGCCTTATGAGCTGTTTCGTTTTATTCCTTAGATGTTTATGTTTTCTGAAGGCCCTGGCATAATTGAATTTTTAAACGACCTAAAGGCTCGCTCACGCTCAGCCGTTGATTATTTGATGTCATAATTTAAGCATGGTGCATTTGGCTTTGATACACGAATTTTTTTTTCCGGGGAAAATGTGTTGAAGAGGTAAATCATTAGGGTATTCAATATTTCAACTTTATCGTCTACTTTTTCTGTTAATTCAATAGAGGACCACGGTAGTGTTTTTGCTTCGTTTATTAATGCCTCATCATTGGGTTTCACTATCACGATGGGTTTGTGAAGAATGTAACAGAAAGAAAAATAGAGGAAAAGTCCCGAGAGGAATGCCTAGGGATGAAAACCTAGGACAGATGAAGAAGAAAGCACATGAGAAGAACTAAGCGGAAGGAAGTAATTCTTTACAGGTTTTACCCGTGCAAACGCAGGTATACTTATTTCGTCACCTTGATCTTACTTTGGTTAGTAAGTCCAAGCAAGTAAGTACCAATTAAGTAAGTAAGGTAACGAAACCAAGGTGAGTAAGTAAGACCAAGGTGACGAAATAAGTATACCTGAGTTTGCACGTGCAAAACCTGTAAAGAATCAATATTAACTGATATTTTTAGTTTATTTCGTCTTATGTCTTCGTCTTATGGATATATATTCGTCTTATGGATATTTATGACTCTTGTAATGGACACATGAGTGTTTGTTTTAGCATAGACCGCATGTGTATATAATATATGTAAAAGATACATCGTTAATACCGAAGCTCCAACTTCGACGTAAGGTAACCTTATTTTGTGACGCACGGTGTATGCTGATAGTAGTGAAAGTAAAGCTGTTATCCAAGGCGCTATAACTTTTATTCCGAAGCAGATATTGGAGCAAATCAAAATGGAGGAAGGCTTCAATGGTATTTAGAATGATTCCTAATGGTTATACACAATAAATTTAGTGGATATATATACCTTAAACATTAGTCTATGCATATAAAATCTGCATAAAAAAACGTTCTTTCAATTATAAAGTTAAGGTAAGTGTTGGGTATTTTTCCGCGCTCAACTAAAGTTCCTATTTCTTGTTGAAATATGATTCGGCGATTTATAATATATGAAAGAAAATCTTGCCCAAAGTTGTCCCTATTCTTGTGAATAAACAATGTAATTCGTGATTTTTGGGTAAATTTTTCGGAGGGAGGATCCACAGATAACAATGTTTTATATTTATTTCATAATATAATGTGATTCTAATTTCTTTTCCTCTTTTGATTAAAAATTGGCATTAATTGGATTCCAGAACATTAATGATACAATTTTTTCAGATTTAATTTAATTTTGAATCATTAGTTTACCGCATTGGCTCCTCTTTTTCATCTGTGGAATGTATAACTTCAGTAAGACGTCAAATAACCTTATTTACGATTTTTTTAAAAGTAGACTATTACACTATTATTTCGCTACAGTGGTTTCAATCTTTTGTTGTTGTAATTTCTATCATCAGATTCGTTATACTTGACATCATTAGCCCCTGCATATGAAATTCCATGAAAAATTGAAACTTTTCCATGGATTATCGGCCACCGTGTTGGATCCACCGTTTTGTTTTTTAGATTTTTAACCTCCTCAGTCCCGAGACATATCCAGCATTATTTTTGGAAAATTCTTCATACTTACGTTTTGCGTTGCAAGCCATGTTTGCAGAGTGAATATCTCTGCCACTCAAGCTTCTTAATGATACTGCCACTTATCAGCAAGTGGCATTGCCAATACTTTGGGTTGCTGAGCGGGAAACACTTCAATCGTCTGTGTATTGTATACAAGACGCCAAGACCGAGGAGGCTAACCTCTTAATCAGCGTCCTTAAAAACCCATGTGTACGATATATTTTGTAAATAGAACCACACTCTCATATTTTGGCCACGTTTTAAGGCTTTGGCCCCATTGTGCGGCGGATTAGTCTGCTCGGGAGTTTCGTAACTTTAGATGGACCGAATGGTGGCGCATGCATCCAGATTTGTGATGACACCATTACCATCATTTTAATTTAAATGCCGATGACATTTGCTCTGTAAATGTCACGGAGAGCAAAGTGAATTAATGAGCCTTTGTTCCATGGTGTCAGCGGTGGCCGACCCGGAGCCTTGCCACACGGGCCTCAAAGTGTCGCTGGTCGTGTCGTCGGTCGCCTCGGAGAATGGTTCGACGCGGTACCTGGAGGCTCTTTGGGAGGACGCCCCGCTGCTCCCGGGGGACTACGTGGCCGTCTATGACGAGGAACCCGCCGCCGGGCGACCGCTCCCCGAGCCGCTCTTCTCTGTGGAGCCGGCGACGCCCGACGGCAGCGCCAGGACGGACGTCTCCTCAAAGATGCCTGACGAAAACATTGGGTACCTATATTCGCTCTCATTTCATGCCTTTGTTGATTTCATACACTGAGGAAATGAAATTGGCCTTGAGAAAATCAATTTACTCAACCAGAATACGAACCAGGATATCCCAACTGCCGGCCGGAATTGTGTGTTAGCCAGTTACACCAATAAACCAACTTAATTCAAGTCCAATTTTTATCCGCGACAGTGGCAAAGTAACACAACCACTTCTCCTGTGCCAAAGTGTGGACTTGAGACGAGAACATGTACTGTCGGATTTTTTATTATTGATCCTCGAGTTAATGCTTCGATTACAAATTAACCTATTGGCCGATTGCGATGCGTGTTACACATTTGTTCTGGTTTAGTTATGCATTAGCCTTTGTGAGACATTTTTATTAATCCTAAAATAATTTTTTCGTGCAGTCATCGCAAAAAAATCTAGGTTTTTGCATTCCACTTCAGGCATTGCTCACTCAAAAAATTATTGTTGATTAAGTATTTATTTGTTGGTAATGAAGTTTATACATTATTTTATTTACACATTGTATACATACATTATACATACATTTATTTACACATGGTGGCAGAGTAATATTCAGTGCACAGATTTTGTAATCACCCAATGCAAGGTTCTTATAGTTTTTCATTAGTAATTTTTTCTCAGCCCAAGATGACTATACAACAGAAAACTTGGGAGTCTTGAAGCTCTCTTTCGCGGTGATCAGAAATCACAAGCAATCAAATGTACAATGTGATATCGGGTTTATAAATATTAATATCGAGACGGGGTCTTGAGCGTCCTCCCGTCTCTCCCTCAGTCGCTTAGCTCTCCGTAACCATTCCAAGTGCACTATGCACTGCCACGCCTTAAATTACTTCATTAAACTCTTAATGTGCTCTAGCCTCTCTCGAGCCATAAAAATCTATTATATTTCTCTCCCTCCTGCCTGACTTCGTCCCGCTCTCGAGAATGTAGGTTCTCCTCTCTCTCTGATGACTTTATAAATGAAAATCTTAGGAAACCCATTTTAAATTCTTTGCTATGATGCTCTAAAACCATGTAAAGTGAAAAAGCAAGCTTGCACACTATTCATGGATTACAAGAAAACACTTGACTTGGTTCCTCTCTGGAAACACATATCCAAATTACCATCGTGAGGGTTTTATTAAAAATTAATTTAATTTTTCATTTTCTTACTAACAGGAGCCAGAAAGTAGTTTCGACAGCATTGATAGCAACTAGGTTATAATGGTGTCCCACAAGGAAGCTTGATAGGCCCTCTGTTACTCCTTATTTATATAAGACATTAATTCTAGAGTCTTCCTAGGTGCGTCAGTTCACCGCATATACCTCCGTCACGGGCAACGGTGTGCTAGCTCTCAAGGAAGTTCATTTAGAAGGGATCCTAGCTCGATTAGAAGATTAAATGCGAGGTTAATTCTTCCGTTTTCGGAATTTCCAGAAAATCTTGAGGACCTCATGATGGAACGACGTGGCGAAAATCCCGAAAACGGAAGAATTAACCTCGCATTTTATCTTCTAATCAAGCTAGAATCCCTTCTAAATGGACTTCCTTGAGACGCGGCAAATGTCGCGGACGCGGAAAAAGGACGTGGCAAATATCGAAAGATCTATCCTCCATCCGGGGCCCGAGGTTGCCTTAATCACAACAGAGTAAAAGCGAGCCTAGGGCAATACTGCGGTTTGGATTCTCTTGTGGAATACCTACCGACAAAACTGTGCCAAAACTGACTGCTTGAGCGCAGTAACCGCTAGAAGGGAATCTTCACGTGGGGTGGGTACTAAAATGGTTGGTAGCCTTGCATACTACTCCATTCTAACTTACTGCTAAAAGTCTAAAATAGGAACGAAGTGAAAAAGAGAGGATGTCTAGTGTTTTGGAAACCAAGCGCAGGGGGCGGCACGTTGTTACGACTGAGAACGGTACGTTATTGTTGGTGTCAGGAGTTGAATATGGTATGCTAGGCAGTCAAGAGTAAGCTTGATCCTCAATGAGTGTGTTAAAATATTGTGTAAAACTGAGAGAAGCATTGAATGAACGTGACCCTGGTGAGAGAATTATTGTACCTAGCGACATCAATGGCTCGATTGGTGTTAGTCGGGATACATTGATGGCATTTGATGAAATTTGAGCGAATGATAGATTTGATATTTTCCAACGAATAAGGATGATAAATTTTCTCGTATTTCCCATCCGTAGGGAAAACCGAGTCAATTTCATCACCCTGGATTAAATGATAATGGAGAAAACGCTCGTCATGCGCATGTATTATCGGAGTCCTCCACTAGAAGATCCCACATGAGTAAAATAATTGTTAGAAACAGCAATGAACGATAAATCCCCTTTCACTTACGTTAAGTGTCTCTGTAACTAGTAAAACAGGTAATTATAGCATCGCTATAGTGTTTCACGGTTTGTGCTTTCCTGGTGTAGAGTTACCCCTTGCCACAAACCTTAGGCGTGTTTTGCAGGGTATCACGTAGACGTAGATGAAAACATGGTGAGTTAGTGCTTGTTAGAAGAAGTGTTTGCTTCGATTGCATGGTTAATACATTAATTAATGTGGATACATGGAAATCGGGCGAATTTAGGTCCATGATTGATTCCATTATGTATTTTGTGATGTTGAGAGAATTAGTAACAGACAAAGTGATAAGTGGAGGTTTTCGGCATGACTTATGGAATCAATTCCTGTTTTCATGAAATACCGAAACTTGGTGATTCCTTATTACGCTGAACGTCGACAACCTGGTCGTATTCATATAAAATAGTGTGGAATCACAAAGTTTCTGTTGTTTATTATAAAATACAAGTGTGATAATGGGCACCGAATGAGGAACAGACTGCTATTTGGTGGTCTCTCTGGAACGGCTCTGAGCAGAAGGTGAGTTCCGAGGATGACAAGTGCACGCGGGCAAATGAGAGTAAAAGTGGAGGGATTGCTAGGCAACGAGGCGAGAGAGGGCAGTAGGGGGGCGAATGATTGAGGATGCGCTATCTTCGAAACAGAGGGCATGGGAAGTGTACACCGATGAAAGGAGAGTGATGATGTGCGAGTAAGTTTGAATGGGATGATTATGGAATGTGCGAGAAGAGTGTGCGGGAAAAGAGTGATAAAAAGAATGAATGGTAATGCCTGGTGAAATGAAAACGTAAATATTACGGCGGGTTGAAAGGAGGCTTAAAAGAGATTCTCGAATTTGATGAAGAGAGGACGAAGCCATATGCGAGTGTCATGTGGGTTGAATTCGCAGGCAATAGAATTATGTGGAAAGTGTGTGCATCATCTGTTTGGCCGCTTCGAGGGAATTGCTGGAAATTGAGCAACGGAACAGGTGTATGTGATCCGAGTGAATGGCCTGAGAGGAATGGGAAGATAGCCAAAGTCATGTGCGAATATTGCAGAGGAGACTCCAAAGAGAATGTATTTAAGGATTCTTTAAAATGGGAGAGTATGCATGAGTAAGAGAGAAGTTCAAGCAGTTGACAAGGATTGGGAATCATGGAAGATGGAGTCAAAAAGGGAGCGTTTTCTGCGGCTAATGGCAAAAATTTAAGTTCACAGGCTTTACCTACCCCGAAAGCGAATTGCTTAATGAGTATATATGTCTGTGAGTAACTCTAGATTAAGAGGGAGATTTTTTCAGAAGATGCGGTCATCTACCGAGAAATTGCCTCGAATGTGGACTTGTATGCACTTCTCTCATTGGACCTTAACAACGTTGACACGTGGAGTCTTGAGTGAGGGCATGAAATCAATCTTTTAAAAGGCGTTGCAGTACACTTCTTACGAAATAAATTATACCAACACCATATCAATAATATGAATGGATTACACACAGAGTAGTTAGATGATATCAAATACCTAGGAATGACGTCAAATACCTCATGTTGACTTCAGACTTAGCATGGGGAAAACACATACGAAACATTTGCGGCGATGTATTGAAGAAACCAAGATTTATCAAGCAAATGGTACGAAAAAGGAATGAGAGGTGCTCTTTTACTCTTGTTATTACAGATCTAGAAGACGCCGCTCGCATTTAGAGCAGAAAGATTAAATTCGCTAAGTTGATAAAACACATAGGAAAACCCCACGATTCCGTAGTAACTTCTACGAGCGAATCGAAAGTGTTTCACAGCTGATGGAAGAGCTAGATTTGAAGCCACTGGAGACAGGGTGGCTAAATAACTTAAATATTTCAGATTAGATGAATTTTAGTATGGCGGAGGGGATATTATAACGGCCCCGAACTCTATTGCTAGAACTGATTGAAGTGAAAAAATAAGAGAAATTCGCATCCGAACTGATCGGTACAGCAGTTCCGTCCTTCCTCTGACCATTGCTGATAATAAAGGTACGTTTTCATGAACGCGTTTCAGGCGAAGATACGCGAAATCGAGATCCTCAGTCAATCAGAAGCCCGGATTTCTTCGCGTGAGTTCGCGTAGAGTCGCGTCGCCCGAGTTGAAATATTTTATACTTTCGACGCGTAGAATCACAAAGATGGCTGACTGGCGAAGTGTAGGTTCTATGGAGGAAATAATAATCTCCGAAATTCGAGAGAAGTACACGTTCCTGTACAATTACAAGGACTATCGATACAGGGATAGAAGCCTAAGGGAGAAGGCGTGGAGGGAAAAGGGATTCAATGGTGCCACTGCATCCATTTCTCACTTTAAAAAACTGCACGTAAAATTAGCTCTCAGCAAGTTGGCGTGCGGATGAGAGGAATTAAGTTGTTGAGGAAATCGAAGAACGATAGCTATTGCACTTGGATGGAGCTAGATAACTATGACCACACAATTATCAACAATAGGTTATAGAGCGATAAGAACACACGGTCGTCACGCTTCTTTTTTTACCATTACTTCTCTGCTGTAGATGGCTGTAGGCGTTGCTGCTGTAGATGGCTGTAGAAACGGTTCACGCGAAGAAATGACGCGTCTCGTCGCGCGCGTGTGCGTCTGACGCGTCCATGAAAACGTAGCTCAAACGGAGAGCGACACCTCCTTAGAAACAACGCACACATACAGAGAACATTTGTCCTCTCCTCCTACCCTCACAATGGAAGCGAGAGAAAAACTTCCCGTTTGCTTCATTAATCATTCTCTAGAATGTGTTAGGGGAGTTTGAACGAGATACCATTTCGCCGAGTAAGACATT
Source organism: Ceriagrion tenellum (assembly GCA_963169105.1). Classification (NCBI taxonomy): domain Eukaryota; kingdom Metazoa; phylum Arthropoda; class Insecta; order Odonata; family Coenagrionidae; genus Ceriagrion; species Ceriagrion tenellum. The sequence continues at coordinate 6,000,259 of OY720633.1, forward strand.
CACTTGGTCCCATTTCAAAGAATTATACCTCACCTTTACCAAGGCACCAAAATATCAGCCATTTACCGAACTAATTTTCGAGGGATTTTACAAAACAAGAGAAGCCGTTTTTTACGAGAGATGGTACGCGTATGCACTCCAGATGGCATTTATGTTAGAAATTATATTTAACAAAGCATTATCCGAAGGCAAGGTGCCCCATTACTGGAAAACAGCCAACGTCACTCCGATATTTAAAAAAGGAAATAGAAATGACCCAGAAAATTGCCGGCCTATATCGCTAACTTCACTTTTTTGCAAGATTCTCGAACACATTGTCGTTAGTAATATTATGACATTCCTGGATAATCGTAACTTCTTAAATTGCAGTCAGTACGGCTTCCGTAAGGGCAGGTCCTGCAAAACACAGCTTGCGCTCTTCCTTCATGATATCATAAAATCAGGTGAATCGATTAAGCAAGTCGACGCGATATTCCTTGATTTCAAGAAGGCATTCGACAAGGTTCCTCACTAAAAACTCATTTATAAATTGCAATCATGCGGAGTTAATTGAAAAATGGGGAATTGGATGAGTGACTTTGTCAGTGATCGAAAACAAAAAGTAGTTATTAATGGTTTTAGCTCTGATATGGTCGAAGTCACATCCGTTGTTCCTCAAGGAAGTGTGATCGGCCCTCTTTTATTCATTATTTACATTTATGACCTAAGTTCTAGAGTTAGCAGCAACTTCAGATTGTTTGCAGACAATACAGTTATCTACCGTGAAATAAGCGAAGACGCGGACCCTGTCATCGGACCTTAACAACGTTCATTCGTGGTGCTAGGAGTGGGGGTTAGAATTAAATATCAGCAAATGCACCGCAGTTCACTTCCTGCAAAGGTCATCACGGCTGGTGATCTAACACCCCCTGTCACACGCCCATGCTGCGGCTCGCAGGGTATTATGTAGCTGTAGATGTATGTAAAAAAGAGGGGCTGATAAGGCCTAGATCTCGTCAGAAATGTAAAAGTGCGTAGTTTGTTTGCTATCTCAACTATTTTTAAAAATTAATCAGTTACTTTCCGCAGTAATTATCACAGAATCGCAAAAATAACCTTCGTGAAGACGTTTTAAGTGTGCGTGAAAATTTTTTTACTGTTAATGACTTGTGTTGGTGATTAAGTTAATTATTGAGAATTTTCGTATAGAACTATATTATTTACCATTACTACTAACTGTATTTTTTACCATTATGTTTTACCATTACTAACTAACTATATTTTTTACCACTATTTTCTACCATTTATGTTACAATATTAACTGTATGCTTCTTACGGCTGCAGAAATTATGAAATACAATTCGAACATGGTCTCCACTATTTATGGGTAAAAAATCTCGCTAAAACTGCCTTCAAGCAACTGAGAATGAGGACATAATTTTTTCCCCTATGTGACTTGAATGCTTTCTTTCGTATTTATGTGAAATCCATCCTTCTGACAATTTCCCATTCATGTTATCCCACAGGTTCACGGAGCGTTGCTACGGCCACTGGGTGGCTTACGTGAGACCAAATGTCTCTGCTTTCTCATCTTCGGTCGGAGAGGTCTTGGCCTCCTCGTGCGTGAGGACGCGGCCCACTTGGATGCACGACCTAGCGCCGCAGATCGGACAGAAGCGATTCCGGGACCTCTTCATCCCGGGCTCCCACGACTCAGGGTCCTTCGCTGAAGGTTCGCTACACGTCCCGCGCGTGCTCCACCTCTCTCGAAATCACGCCCTTTTACCTCCAAATTTATGCTCATTTACCACGTCTCACTGTTGGATGCAATGAAAGATGGTTGAATTTCAGCCAGTACGGAATATTGACCCCGTGGATGATATTCGCCAAGAAAAATAGAGTGATTTGGGTGGGATACTAATCCAAATTTCCCTATTGCCAGTCATGTGTGTTGGTTAACCAATGCACCAAGTCACCTTTATTCGGCACGAATTTCAGTGGGGGTGGGGGCGATCATTGGGCTCCGCTAAGTCATCACATTGGTGTTTATTTTTACACCCGTTACTGGGTTCACGCTTTTTGTTCGGTGCTATGATTGGTTAATCGTCGGAATTAGTCGTTCCAAAATGTTGAATTTGTCCTCCGCAGCAGTGGATTAGTGCCACTATGTAGACTTGAGAGGGGAACACGGAGCTCGAAAGGGAATTCTTTGGCCCCACTCAGTTGAAATAAAGTTAGTAAAATTGTATGTATAAGGGTCATTTTATTTTAATCCATTAAAAGAGAGTTTATTTCTGACCAACATTCCTGTTACCCAAAAAAATAATAATGGGACTTTTTATCAGTTATTTCGGCTATTTACTTATGTGGCTACTTCAAAATGTTAAACTCTGACTGGAGAGCGGTCCTCAGAGACGCTTGAAAATTTAAATAACCTTCTGTTCAACAAAATTGAAATTATTTTTGTTAACTTTTTGAACCTAATTAACATAAAAATTAATGTAGAAAACTATTAACATGACATAAACATAAAAACAAACAATTATTAACATAACATCAAAGAATTAACATGTAAAAAATATTTATCCGACCAAAAGACCCCCAATCAGTGAATGATTTTTAACGAGCAAACTACGAGTGACCCGGCTCCGACCCGACGGGAAAACCGAATCTTCTTCGGGAATCCGATTCCAGTCTTCCTTCGATGGCCGTGTCGATAGTTGGAACAATATATTCGCTGAGGAGAATGATAAATATTTGATTTTTACGATATATAAAATTATGCATCTGGACTCCGATTTGCCCAAGATCTCCCAAATCCGCACCGAATGCTTTATTTTTTTAAAATATTTACCTATTTGAGATTCCAATGTCTGATGAGAATGCTGGACCACATAAAAAGCAATTCCATTTCCAAGCAATTGTATTTGGTTATCAGGAACTTGAAAAAATGGTCTACGTTCCTTTTCAGTAAGTTGTGCACGTGAATATGAAGAATGAATTGCTTGGAACTCCATTGACTTCTTCCTCGGATTACCCCTTTTTTTGCTGTCCGCAGGCGAGGGTGACCGTTTGACGAAGTACACGTACACCCAGGAGGAGAACGTGCTCAACCAGCTGATATTCGGCTGTCGCTACCTGGATATCAGGGTGGGCTACTACCCGCCTGCCCCTCGGCGGCTGGACAACGGCACGTGGGTGCAGGTGGACCCCAACGACGCCCCCGACGAGGACGTGTTCTGGATCAACCACGGCATCATCAAGATCCGCAAGCTCAAGGAGGCGATCGACTCCGTCAACGAGTTCCTCGCCGCCACCAAAGAGATCGTCATCTTCGACGTGCAGGAGTTCCCCGTCGGCTTCTCCGGCGACGACGACGGCCTCAGCGTCCACGTGCGACTCATGGCTTACCTGGGCCGCGAGTTCGGGCGGTTCGCGGCCAACGTGTCGATGGGCGGAATGTGGTGGGACACGCCTCTCAACACCTTCTGGAAGGAGGACAGGCGGCTCATCATCGGGTACGACAACAACGACGCCCGCGAGGAAGCTCAGAGAATCGCCGAGTCGGAAGGAAAGGTGAGTTGAGAAGGTTTTATTTGGAATAGGCTAATAAGTTCAAGAGATACAGACGTAATACGATGAAAGTTTGGCATAATGAATACAACAGAATCGCTATTTTCGTCAAACTTTAAGTTACACTGCACTTAGTGTTTTGACTCACGGAGTAATCATCTGGCACGAGAAATGTTTTTCGAATGGAGACATAATATTTTTATGTTCCAAAGGAGAGGGTGCTGGTCGGTTCCTAAACTCGCCCCTCCTTTTTGGACGGATATATATGTTGTATCCATTAGAAAATTGCCTTGTACCTGATAGTGACTCCGTTAGTTGAAACGCGTAGACAATAGTAAATTAAAGCTTGTGGAAAAGTGCGATTTTCGTTGTTTTCATTATGATGGGTTGATACTTATTTCAATAAGGAGAGGAGGCACTATGCCCTGTTTCCACTACCGGTATCTTATCCTGGTTTAGGATATGCTGGGCTACCAACCAGCGCCACAAAGGGAACTTTCTTACCCACGTAACGAACAACCTTCTGAAAAATGTGATTGGTGTGTAGAGAAATGGCGAAGAAAATTGTTGAGTAAAGGGACGGAGATACAAGTAATTTCGCTGGTTTTTGTAATGTAAGGGAACTTACTCCGTCTCCAGGGGTCATCGGGGAATAAGAAATTTGGCCGAGAAAGGTCCAGAGATAGCTCTCTCGCTTCCCGGAATCATATGACTAGAGTGCATCTAAGATGTTGGTGCATTTGTCAGTTAGAAATAAAGCCAATTTGTAAATACTTACGATGCCATTTGAGCCATAACCGATATATGTATTTCAATTCTACCCTTTTCTTTGTTACCATTATGAAGACGTTTTGGGTATGATTACACCTAATATATTACCCGCGTGACGTTTTCGTCATTACCGGCAACAGCGTAAAAATTAGTTTTTCAATTTTCGCATTTAACTCTGAAGCATAAAAATCGCTTCCACTACGACTTAGGCCAACCAAAACTCGTAATGGTGAAATGATAGAAAGGAAAGATAAAGAAAAGGTAAGTTTATTAACATTAGGTCTCCCAGCTTTATCTTCAATAATATCGATCCCTGCTCCCAATTCTTTGGATTCGGCGGTGTTCTTTTAGGTTTGTACAAAGGCTTAAGAAGACCAGTTAGACCAGGATTTGGGCGACTTCACTTTGAATCAATACTACTTGCGGTTTCTTCGTTCGTGGCAGCTGTTGATAGACATCCAGGTCTCATACTCTCATCATCTGTTCGAAGTATTCTTTCCCTGAAAACCAATGATTGACTCAAATACGTGATGAGGTAGAGAATTGAAAATGTATCTACAATATCTACAGTTATCTTCATTAAATGAGCTCACTCTTCAGGTGCTAAAAATCTCACGGCGGGTAAAATGCTTACTAGTCTCTTCTATGTTCAGAACAGCGGACAGCAAAGTGTCTGTTTCAATCAACGTAGACCGGGAGAAATAAAGGGAACACCTACTTCTGCTGTCGCTAATCAAACTCACTCCTTTTGGTACTGCCAATTGGCAATGTATCAACACCGCCCAAGCTAATAGCACAGTTGAAATTTATACCTGTTTACTTAGAATGAAATGAAAAGTCAAAATTTGTTCACGATTTTATAAAGCAGACAAAGGCCCATCACCATGAATTCTTCAGTCACGTGATTACCTTCCCCAAACAGCATTGGAAGTGTTCACTGATTGGCTCCATTTCTGCCAACTGTGCCATTATCTTTAAAACAGTACAAATCTTCTTCCTTCAAATCTTCTTTCTTAAAATATAAAGAATAAAACCGGTGCGATATGACCCTAGCCGTCGATGCACCCCAAAAACCAACTATTACAACTAAAAATAAAACTTCCAGACGCGTACGCATTTGAATGGCCTCGATCACGATCACTGTCAATTACGATCAAGGTAGGGGTCGATCCCTATCTTGCCGTTTTACTGAGGACACTTCAAGTACAATGATTCGTCCGTCGGATGCGGAGAAAATTTGATTAACCCTTGGTTGATTTCGTCATTAGTTGGCTAATGCCGCCTCCACTGCCACCTTGCCAGTGTCTCCACTCTTCATCCTCCCTATCAATGAAACTGCATGAGAGTAAAACTCGAAACTTCAGGTTCCAGGATAAATCGTTTCAATCTCTCTACTCTTAATGAATTCTCGTGATAAGACTCGTACTTCTCTAGCACTAACTAAAAAATCGATTCTGGGAGTGTAAGGTTAATAATGTCGAGGTAGAAATCCTTGAGAAGCGATAAACCATCCAAAAAGTCATGACAATATCGAATAGTGATGCACAAAGAGCGCTTCGATCTATAACAGAGTGCACTATCCATCGGCGAGGGTTCTTTTCCTACAGTGAAAATGCGCGAAAAGTTCCTCCCCCTCTTCGTTTAAGAGCGACGTATTAGGCAAGAAAAAGCACACTTAAGATATCCGAGGTAATTCTCTTTGTCAATAGGTGCTATCGTTGACGAGTCTGTTTTCCACTTAAATATGTGCCAATGACCTCCTTTTTGGAAATTTAATTGACTGGTTCAACGGCTGCCCTATGCGTTTAATTCCCAGTTGAATGATGATGAACAAGAGGTAGTTGACTGTCAACAGTGGCGCCGTTAAGGTAGTTTTAGCGAAATATCACGTTACTCATAAAACAATGAATTCGGTCTCGTTTTAAATAATAATATCTGTTCCTTCTAATGACACCAAAAATTCAACCCCTTACCACATGACTTTCGAAGATATTTGCCAAAACATACCAGCCCTTTTACATGGGAAATGGTACGTGTATGCACTCCAGGGAGACATTATTTACAAAATGAGGTCTTTTTAACACTTAGATATGGTAAAAATACTAACAGCGTGTAGTTTGTATGTTTTCTCAACTATATTTAAAAATTAATCATTTTTTCACCATAGCAAATTCTTCGGGATCACAAAAAACCTTCCGTTTTGAAGGAGTTTCAAACGCACCGTGCGAAAAAAAAGGAATCAAGTTAAAGACTTATTTAGATATTTTCATTTAATTACTTACAATTTCTGTCATATAAAACTATTTGAGTGCACCATTAATAATTCATTATTTAATGCATGTGTCCTACGGCTGGTGAAATTAAAACGCATAATTCGAATATGGTCTCTATTATGACTAGGGAACTATCTCGCTCGGTCAATCTTAAGGTATTACTGCTGTGCGTTTGTTCGGAGCCCTGTACTATTGAGGGTTCGGCACCGGCCTGGTTCGGTTGGGCACGGTTGTTAATTTCGCTATAAATAACAAGGTGCCTCGAAAAGAACTTTACAACCTTGTAGATACAAATTGAGACGTCGGCCAAAATACATCAATTCTGCGGTGGACGGCCTGAGAAGAAATTTTCCCAATGCATTTAGGGAGGTAAGTGCTCTCCTATGATTCACAGTTTCAAGTGATGTAGAAATACGTAGTGATTAATGGTATTGAGAGAATATTATAATTTTCCTCAGGTTTTTACCCTGTATCACATTCAGAACTCGTTTCAATGTGATCTCACATTATAACCACCATATTATAAAACAGCGTTACACTATCTTGTTACGCATCGTTAACAAACCATTCACCTCTGCTTTCTTTCCCCTCAATTTCCCTATTCTCCTCCCTTTCCATGGCTGGTATCCTTACACTCCCTGTCACACGCCTCTACGGCGGCACGAAGGGCAGTATGTTGGTAGAGGAGTATAATGACATCTGATGCTGAGGTCAGATCACATCGAAACAGGCTGTATTTATCGTGCTGAATTATTTTATGTGCAAAATACTATATATTTCAATATCATCGATCTAATGCTCTCATTACGCTGTACAAGCAGAGCGTTTCTCATTTAGTACATAGTATGGGCCTTCTGAAGAACTTAGTAGCAAAACTTACGCTCCGTGTGCATACCAACCGGAGAATAGGTGACCGTTTCCAACACCGCGCTTAATTGTTCACGTTTCTTTTGGAGATAATATTTGGTTATTGAAAGAACCCTAGAGTTTCAGTACGTTAACGGCAGTAGTTTATGGTCACTTTTCCTGCTATTAGTGGCAACATCAGTGACAACATCTCCGGCCTGATGGAAACCTACGTATGGGCTCTTACGAATATTATTACTTATTCCGGATTTTGTTAAATTTAAAAAAAAATTTAATTATAAATATTCCGTATTTGTTTTAATCCGGAAACTCGAGTCACTCTGTGAAGTGCCCACAAATTCAAATCCACTCTTTAACTCCTCCCCCCTTTTGTCTCCCCTCAGGGACGCGGGGGTAGCATCATATGGAAGGAGGTCGTGCAGAGGTGGGGCAACGTCCGGTCGGTGGTTGACCTTCGCAATTACCTAACCTCCGTGTTGAACGCGCCGCCGGCCGGCGTGTGGTCAGCTATGGCCGAGCTGACCCCGAACGCGTGGGACATAATTGGCGACGGGCCGGGCGGCCTGCGGAAGATGGCCGACGCCGTTAACAGGAACGTCACCACTTGGTTCGGTGGCACCTGGGGACACTACGCCAACGTTGTCGCGACGGACTACTTCAGGGCGAACGATGTGGTCGAGGCAGCCATCGCATGGAACTTCCGGCGGGCCGTGTGGAGCACTGAGTGCCGGAAACTGTGAATAGAGGCGAAATCGCTGCTAGTTCCCATTTATTTTGAGCACGTTCTGGGTGCACATGTACAATCTAGGTAAAAAAAGACTGTTTTGACTATCCACCTGCCTGAGGTGGGTTTGAGTGTAGACATCGACGATGAACCTAAATAACTATGATTTTTAATACATGACAATTCGACGCTAAAATGCGCAAACCTCCGTTTGAAAAGTTAAGGAAAATTTTTAAAATCGTGTTCCATTACAGGGTTTTTGTGAGTATATTTTTATACTCATCATTTTCAGGCTACTTCTGTGAAGGATCGGTTAATATTAATTGGTTCTTTCATGGGCTGTGACATAGAAAAAAGTGTGTACCACATGAAAAGGGAGAGATAACCACAATACCTATTTTCTTAAACCAAGGCTGTGAATATACTGAATCACTCTCTAAAGGAGCAACTTGTTATGATGGATATATTTTTTGTTGTGAATCAGTTAAAAAAGCTGAAGATATTTCAGTAAAATAATGGAACTCCGTTCTTGCGTTCTTTTCATTTCAAGTTTAGCAATTTTTTAAATATATGATAAATGCCTGTTTACAAATAGCTATTTTATAAACTGGACTAATAGCAACACATCAATCTTAATACCTACATCAGTGAGTACTTTACAAAAAATATCCAACCAAGAGTGTGTCTATTCTGAGCATGTTTGTAATTCTCTTAGATGCCCATGAATACCAAGAAATTTAGGCTTATTAGGCTGACTAGGGGTTAGTAGAACTTGTAGGTCAAGAGTGGAAACCTTGCAGCAAAAATGCTTCAAATTCATTAGATCACATTTAGCGGGCTACTTCATGAGAGAATTTTGAAGAAATGGTAACCAAAAGGTCATCAACCAATAGCTACGACCATGCCCAGACAGCACAAGTTCTACGGTATACGCCAAATATACAAAATATCCGTATAACCTGTGTATACTGTAGCAGGTAGATGTATACTGTATACGGGAGGTATACGTATAAATCACGGGAACATCCCAGCTCAAAGATGTAGAATACGTGTCATATGTCCCACCTCCAATGCGTATACTGTATACGTATACGGTATACAAGAAATATACCAGACCTGCATATAAATATTATACTCTTCTCTATGCATCCACACTAAAAACTAACTGTTGCACATTGATTACATCATTACTATCGGTGCTGAGCCTTGTATTGCATTCAAATATGTTCATACGTGCATATTCTTAATAATATCTTAATAGAATCTTTCATCAGGACCATTGTTAATTAACATCATAGAGTATAAATAATATGTAACAAAAAATAATTTGTCCAGTGCATGGAATATCAAGGTAGATATTAGTGTTTTGGTAAAAATATTAGCAATTCAATACTAATATCTAGTGAAATTATAAAATGAAATATTTTACTTTGGTATCATTGAGTTTTGATCCTTCTCAGGAGATAGCTCCAGCTAACAGTTCATCCTTGCCACTTTAAAGTTCATTCATGGAAAATAGTTCATTGACGAACTTTAAAGTAGAATCGATGAACTCTACTACTTTTTGCTGTGGCGTTGCCATGATTTACATGTATATTTCCAGTATACAGTCACCTGCCACAGTATACCTAGTTTATTTGGGCATTTTGTATATATTTGGTGTGTACCGTAGAACTTATGCTTTCTGGGATTTAGTATAAAGGTTATAGTTTAGTAGGTTTAGTATAAGGTTCGCTCGGTAGGGGGCTCCGCCCCATACATCCCCGGAACGGCTTCGCCGTTATATTTGGGTATGAAAAAATTTCCTGAAAAAACTGTTTACTTCTAAGGGCTATAGTCGTCGAAATCCATTTTGTAGAGTTTTACGTTGGTGTCACGTTATGAGCATCCGCCATTTTGAAAAACCTAGGCGTCATGGTTATTGAATGTGGAGAACGGACTGTGAAAACGAACTTTCCGAATTTGACCACATGTAACTCCGAAACTACGGGGCTTAGAAGGCACCAGAGTCAATCCCAGGGTAAGTGTGATTCCTAGCTTGATATCATGGGTGGTTCTAAGGGTTATATTCGTTATGTTTAGCGGAACCTAACTACCCGTCTTCCTTCCACTACGCAGTAGGCCAGGAGAACTGCTTTAAAAAACTCCCCTCATAGAACTGTGCAATTGTGAAGCGTACAAAAGTACATGGCAGTAGGCTAGGGGACCTGCCTAATAAAACTCCTCTTCGCCTGTAAATATATGGTCTCCTTGTTTGCTAGCCTCCCCGCAGCTAGACTGGATGAAAAATATCGTGTACGGCGAGCACCGCTGAAAAACATGAATTCCATGACAGTAGGTCAGGGGGCCTGATCCACCATAACTCCATGATTCCAATCGGCAGTAGGCTAGGGTGTCTGCCGAAACAAAACTACCAGTCTTTCTACGACTACGCAGTAGGCCAGAGGAAGTGCAAAAAAAACCCGCGTTTAACGGTGGACCTGTGACAACATCACCTACAAATCTCATATATTTCGAAATCGAGGGTTCGTATCGAAGCGAATAATAAAAATATCGACAATAAATCAAACATATTATAAAATTCAACCATAAGTATACTAAAATTATGAAAAGCAATCATATCTACCGGTAAAACCAGGAGTCAGAATCGAAAAACTGGGGAAAAAATACGGTAAAAAGCCATATAATTAAATATTACTGATTTTAACTGCATGTAACTCCGAAACTACGAAGTTTAGAAACAAAAAAAATGGTAAATGTTTAGACTGTTTTGTTGCCTATATAAAATTGAGCGCAAGAATTACGATCCGATCGACCGTTCCGTCGCTAGAGCTAGAAAACCGCCGAAAAGTCCCAAATTTCACCTAAATTTCGATTTGTAGGGCTCATATGGAAGCAAGCAATAACGATAACGACACAAAGTCAACGGTTTAATTAAGAACATTTATTCTTTAGCTAAAATTGTGAAAAGCAGTCGTTTCAGGCTGTAAACCCAGGAGCCAGAATGAAAAAAACCACGAAAAACGGGGTAATCCGCCATTTCTATTTTTTTTAGGGGAAAAATAATTTTAAAGCGAGTTACAATGATGAAAACAAAACTTATTTAAGATGCTAGTGAAAAAAACTATGGAAAAAGAAGAAAAAAATATTCCGTGACATAGAATCGAACCTGTGACCTTCCACGTCACTGCCCGGTACTTTGCCTTTGCCTGTCGCTCGGTTGGAAAAATGTGCAGTGTACTGGGTTTAAATGTTTTTCATCTCGTTTTTTAAACTTCTGAGTTCATGCGATAGCTGTGGGTTAATGGTTAGGAATGGGAAGATGCAAAAGGTATTGGCTATTCAATTGGATATTCTTTAGGCTATTTCAATAGTAATAAGGTGAAGTGGTCATAATAGTTCAGTTATTTACCGTTCAAAAAAAAAGACGGAAAAATATTGGCCTGCGCCGTCGGTTATGGTCGAAAAGTACGCTTTATTAATTTATTCTGAGGTTTTTAGAGAAAAAAAGTCCAAATTTTCGCTACTTATCCGCAATGTGCATGTGAAAGCGCATACCAATGCCAACGTTCAAGGCAATATATGCACTAGTAAAGACATAACGGGCATTTCACAGGGATTAAATAGGTTATCATTTTCATAAAGTCCGATTTTGGTGGATTTTTATGAGATTAGCATGAAAGATAGAAAAAAGATAATGAAGGAATCATTTACAACATTTTAATAGCTACAACAGGAATTTCTAACATCGGTTTAATGTCTAACCGTTCCGAAGCTACACAGTGAAAACCAGAAGCTTACGTGGCAAACGAGAAAAAAAATCCGCAATTTTGAATTTTTTTGGCAGTTTATAGATAAACAGTCGATATTTTTGCTAATAATCCATACGGGCATGTTAAGAATCTTACGCATACAAAATTTAAAGGTCAAATTGGCACTAATTGCGACAAAACGGGCATTTCACAGGGATAGAATGGGTTTTCATTTTCACAAAGTCAGATTTTGGGGGATTGTTGTGAGATAGTGTTAAACAATAAGAGAAAACTGATGCTATAGTCATTTACGCCATTTTATTGGCTACAACACAAATTTGTAACATTGATTAAATATTTATCCGAACAGAGGCAACACCGTAAACCAGAAGCTTTCACGGCAACTGAGCGAAAAATCCGCCATTATTAATTTTTTTCGGCCATTTGTAGAAAAAAGTCTGTGTTTTTACTTAATATCCTTAAAGATCATGTAATGTAGCTTATGCCTGCAACCTTTCAAGGCCATATAAGCTATATTGGATACGTGACGGACATTTCACCGTGATTGAATGGGTATCATTTTCATAAAGTCAGATTTTGGGGGATTGTTGTGAGATATGCTTGAGGGATAAGGAAAAACTATAGGTATCCACACTTACGCAATTTCAATAGCTACAAAGAAAATTTGTAACATTGGTAAAATGTCTTACCGTTCAGAGGCAACACACTGAAAACCAATGGCCTACGCCGCAACTGAGCGGAAAATCCGCCATTTTTAATTCTTTGGATGGTTTGTAAGTAAAAAGTCGAAGTTTTCACTATTAATCCATCAAGATCAGGTAATGTACCATACGTGGTAATAGCTGCCACTCTTGGTAACCCTGGAAGATGAATAAATGTTGAAGTTATGACTATAACTTAACAGGTACTAAAACCTCTATGACAGCCAGATGGGAAGGAGTCAGGTCTTCCATTGAAGGTAAGGAACTCAGCCAATTCGTCATAAAATGCTCTCTTGAAGTTTTTGGAGCATGGTGTATTCCTCCCATTTGCTTCCAGCTTGTAGGGTTGCACTAGTTAATCAACATTACCCTAGCTGACCTCCACTGCATTGCTGGGTTGAGAGTAGTGGTTTTTTTCTGTGCTGAGCCAGGATTTCCTCAATAGGATCCATTGTAGCTGCATTCCCCAGACCTGAAATTGGACGGATGCTTTTAATTTGAACGTAGATGCAGCAGTGAATGAGAGACATTGTGAAGGAAACCCTAATGCTGCATGGTGGAAACTTGTGGAAAGCCCTGCTCACTCATCAACCTTTGTTTTCTCTCAGAATGTTCTCTCAGCAAAAGGGCAAATGGCCCTTTAAGTTTCATCTCTGCAGGAAATCAAATGCTTTTGTGCTTCAAATCTATTTTTTTCATAAAATGCAAAATATTGCAGTGCACATGGAAGAACCAAAAATACATGACAGTGTACACTAATGTTTTTATGCAGAGGTTTTGCTTAGCAAGTATTTTTATTACAAGGATCTTAAACTCTGGGGGCAGTTATAATTTATCCTGTACACCCTGAATGATGCCACTACTTCTTAAAATTTACCCGATGATAAAAAATAGAATGGAATAATACAAACATACTCAATTTTTTTCATCGTCCCTGCCATATTCTTAAGCTGTTGCAAAGCCCATAGGGCTCATAGTGTTTGACTACCTCCTCCCTCATTGTGTCAGAGTGACAGTTAGTCTGATACCTTTGTAATTACTCATGGTCATCAGAGTTATTACCATGAAAGTTCTATGAAACTTCAGTCTCCTCAGCATAAAATACCATTCCCCCTCACAGATAAATTGGACACTCCTCTTGGCAAAAGCCTTGACTTCCTTGATGCCTCCAGACTTGAAGTTCATGAAACAACCTGCCTTAATGGATTCTTATCATCATCCAGGGCATAAATTGTTGTCACCATTGCTGCACTGTCACTGTTAATGGCTGTGTTATTCTACATATTTTCTCATTGTTCAGAGAAGACAACCTTAAAATCTAAAGTAATTGATGAATGCAAGACATGCCCTGTCGGATGTACATATTGGTGCCTGTCGTACTTGACTCCCATGGTTGCTACAAATATGCACAGCCAATATGATGGCAGATCTAATGTGGTAGCCAAATACCTGCTTTTTTGTGCTCAAGCAATGAGAGAACATATTTCCTCTCAGCTAAATTTCAATTTAAATTCACCATTTGCTTTGAAATTCATGCAATCAGGTTGTTAGTCAGGCTCTTGTTTTCTCTTCAATACAGCATTTCAAGCAAAGCAAACAGTAAACAAACCAAACAGCAAAAACAAGTAAACAGCATCAATGTTTGAAAATGAAGTGTAATAAAATTTCTTTCACAGGAGTGTTGGGAAAATCCTCATTTCCAATTTTGTGCATTTTCATACCCTGTCAACAGAATGGCAAGGTGCACCACTAGATACTCTGACACTCCGTACTTTTTTAAAGCTAGAAACCATGATAAATTCTCTCACCTTGATGTCCTTCAGATTTTTAATTCACTATTGTGTAATACTGAACACTAAAAGGAGTCACTTATCAATGCTGAACACTGAAAACGAACTCCCCTGTGGAAAATTCCATTGATGCCATTACTTCTGCTGATAAGTGAAATATGAAAATTATAAAGGCATTTGTTGGTCTATTAGGCCAAAAGTTTAGAACAGAACTTGGAGCACTTATATGCCTAGAAGAAACCATCCAAGGGTAGTGGGTACAAACAGATTGAAGCAGGATCCCTCTGGGCAGAAAATAGTCCTTTCCTCTGGATACTCATCCATGCTTGCTTCACCCTCTCTGATCTCACTATACATGTACGTATTGCTTTAGCCTGAAAATATAGTGAATTATAAGCATGAGGAGACTGGTTTTAGAAGAATCAATTGCTAAGGGTGCATAAAAGTCTTACCATAGACATCAAACCAGCTCAATCAACGCCTAAGGCAAGGTTTAAACCAAAGACATTTTGGGTATATGACTAGTTTTACCTACCTATGTAACTACAAATGTCACCAAAATGAGTGTAAGGCAGAGAAGATGAAGAAAGAAAGTTGTCTCAAGCATGAAAGGAATAAGTTGGTAAGGTAAGGATAGGCATTACAAGAAGTTTCATTTGGAATGAAGAGAGGTAAGAATGATGCCAAGCTGGATAGTGATACAGTTTCAGAGAAAGGTTCATTGAAGTTACAAAGCAAAGTTCATCAATGATTTCTGTAGCTTTTCAAAACCTAAATATAACAGAAAAAAGATATAAAATAATTATGAAAATAAAATAGATCAACATTATATTTTTTACAGTTAGGATATGGATGAAGGAAAGTAGTTATCAATATCTTGGGTGAAATAAATGATAATGGTGATGGCATTAATTTTATTTCTTTTACATTTCATAATAAATAATTTAATTAAGGAGTACTCTTATGAAAATAAAAAAAACATGGGAATAAGTTTTTCTGTGAGATGTATACATTAAGTCTTAAATTACATACTTGACTAAAACTTTGGCTTTGTGATTTATTTTCTCGTCCCAAAATATTTATGATTCTCATGTTTAATTAAAATGGATATTATTATATTTCATTGTAAGAAATGGTGAAGTAATTTTTCATTGAGATGGAGGTTCATGATTTCTTTCTTATAGCTTCAAATAAGCTTGAAAAAGCATCCCAATCCTCAAATATGCACAGTTTTTGTCACCATTGTGTACTTTGATGGATTCAAATACCTGAACATCATCAAATGAGTAAAAAGGTTGAGGATTGTTTATTTGAATCCTTCTTGTGCCTAAAACAAGGCCACTGAGACACACAATACCAAACTCATGAAGTCTCCTTCAAGAGCACTTCTGGAAGATCTCTTTGCCTGGAGGGGTGGAATATTTAATGGAAAAATAACCTCTCTCTGTAATTCCCCTATTATTGTCAGTTGGAAAGGTACACATTTAGTCTGACCTTGCAAACTTTGGTGTCACAAAACCTTTGCGTTCCCAATATTCACAGGTGGGATGAACACTTGTAGACTTCACTTTACCATCTTGACTCACAAGCAACAGCCTCAAAGGCATTGCTGGAATCTTCATCCATGGTGGAGCTGTGAATTCCTTATCTGTAGGAGTATGCCTCACAAATGCATAGAACATCCGAGTGATGGCACCATAATGATCTTCAGACTTGCTCACAGGATGAGTAAGTATTTCCAGCATATCAGCCCCAGGGCCAATGGCTGGAGTAACAATGTTTCCTCCATCCACGGGATCAGATGATCCAGCTTGGACTCCCATCTCCCCTGGCAGGGATTCTGCTATGTAGAAGTAAATTGGAGACTTTCTAGCTTTCATAGAAGCAATGCGAACCATTGAAATAAGTGGGCAGATTGACCGTATGTCAGTTATCATTGCAGTCAACAGAGAAATGGGCTTGGGATTTATTGTGTGCGTTGCATTGAATAAAGTTTTATTATACAAGCCAAGGGACTCAGAAGTCAGCCCTGCTGCTCCAACAGAACTGTTTTGAACGTGCTGTGCCACTTCATTTGGTGCACTCCAGTTTTTCCTCTGGATGAGCTCTGCAGTAGATTCTCCATGTGATGTAGTGCCTGAAAAGCAGTAAACAAGTTGTATCAGGATTAAAATTATTATATAATTAGGGTAAAATTAGTTTCTCAAATCATGGACTTCACTTTTCTTATGATCCTAGGAAAGTCTTTGTAAATTCCTGAATATTTCTCAAATGGTAATGATTTCCATACCAACATACTTTAAGCAAAAATATTTTGTTTTAAGTGTTGCCAGTAATTGATTACTTTAGTTGGGTAGGTGCCATGATTTCTGATGCTACTGAAATATTAGAAAATGTGTATATCAGAGCCATTTCTCCCTGTGAAAGTTTTTAAATGTGCATTAAAGTAATTCTGAGAGGGCAAAATAAATATATTAATGGCTCTCAGTCATACAAAAATAAATATAAATACCTTTCTAGATCTAGGCAAGGTAAATTACCACATAGCATGCAAGGTTGCAGCAAGTTTGCTTGAATTTAGGGTATGGCTTGCCAAGGTTGGCAATGTTAATGCAAGCGCCTCGAAAAATTGCGGTTTCATTCTTGTCATGACAAGGTGCTGCAAGGTTATGGCAGGTTTCATTCTTGCTTGAAGCTTGCACAGGACTTGCGTGCAACTTGTAGTACAACTTTGCATCAAGCTTGTGGCAGGTGCAGTAGTCAGATTGTAGCACGCTTGCTTCAAGCTTACATTTTCCCAATGCAAACTTGCTGCAAGCTTGCTATCTTACAATGACATGCCACACTTTTCGCCCGAGATGCCAAAGCCGATATATATCGGCCCGCTGCACTATGAGGATTAATTAGACCACAAGCTGTTCCAAATCTCTTATGCACTGATATAATATATATTTTCACCAAATTTACTTTTGAATATCAACCATCGATTATCCAAAAAAAAAACAGTTCATAGGAAACTGTTCTGCTCCCTTTATTTTGGTTAAGTGAGGTTTACCATATGAGACATGAATTGGAAAAGAGATGGAAAGAAGAGTCGAATGTGTGTGGATCAACTGAAAATACTTAGGAGGCATAACTGTAGTTTGTACCTGATGTAAAATCAAAGTGAGGAGAATATGAGGGAGAGCTTCTGTGAACTACCATAGGGTCTCATAAACTAGGTGAGAGCTGGTAAATTATTTCCCAAAAATCCCTCTTGTAGGTAATACTGACCTACTATGTCGTCTCATTCAACCCTAGTGAGGCTCAAGATTCATTCATTTTTCCACTTGAACAAGTTTTTGACTTCGTCGCCCTCAGCATTTTCTACTCATTAGAAATCGATGCCATTACAGCAATTTTCTTCCAATGTAGCCATGGCCAGATCAATTACCAGCAAAATCCTGCAATGCATGGAGAAGGGGGGGAGTTCATGGGACCCACTATATTCTCAAAAGAATTAAAAAAAAAAATTATTTCTTAAATAATGAGAATATGAACTAGACAGTTATAATAACTTTATCTTTCTTGTCTCTTTTACATGAACACACAAATCCTCGCACCTCAGAATTTGTAGATCTGGCACTCAATGTGACTTATGTATTCCATCTCTGCTGTCTCAGCTGTGCAAGGAGTTAAATAGTGGGGTACTCCCTCAGAGGTCTTGTATGTATTCCCAAGTCTCAGACATTAGTCTTCCAAGTAAGATGGCTATATTAGGGCACATGATCCACTATCCTATCAAATCTGTCCATAATTACTATGAAACATATTTGCAGTAGTTTTTCACTATTTTTCCCTTTAGTATTTTTGACATGATATAATCACTTGAATGACCACCCCACAAGGAGTCTTCTTGGCCAGGGGCTAATGAAAGAAAATTTTTATTCAAGCATCAACAGTTTCCATTCAACTTGTGAGAGACATTATTTCTGAATGGTTTTCTATGGTCATAGCATAGACAAAAAAGTGGAATGATTAAGAGTGGATCACTATATTCTATGTATTTTACACCAAATTTAACCCTTTCCTGCCAAAGTCTCTCGAAGGGAAATGCTTTCCCTGCTACGAGTAGCATTAGAATTTTCTGTACTCCTCTCTACGGAGCTCTCTCGTGGTGACAAATCGCTCAGGTATGCCCTTTGCCCATTTCGGAACCCCTCTCAGCGGGACATCGTGCCCTTCCCCTGGGCACTCGGCATGACCCCCCCAACCCTTAGCAGCCACTCTCTCAGCAGGAGGCCGCGGTAAGTTTGTCACATTAACGGTTTTTTAAAATAATTCTTTGTTGTATACATCAAAAACTTACACCTTAAATGGATTTCTTATGTTATTCTGAGCATTTTACAATTTTAAATGAAATTATAGCGTTAATATTAACAAATTTAGAGCTCTATTTAGAGCTCAAACTATTGAGAGTTCCACACAAGAACTCTGTTCCTATCAATGCTAGAATTTCGTTTAAAATTTGGTTAGACTCTACAAAAAACAAATAATTCACTTCATATCGTTAAAAATTTTGTAGAGTGAAAAAATAATTGCCTCAAAAATCCATTAAATAAATATATTAACTGCGGATTCATGCAGCAAGGAGGGCTACTAATGATGCGGAAGGTCGAGCTCACTTGCCAAGGAAAGTGTCTGGGCTGTCCCTACACTGGGTCACAAGGGTTTATTGCATACCTAGGATTTTTGCTCCTGTGTTGGTCACTTCCCTTCCCTTGCATCGGCTATACTTGACATTAGGTCTTTTGCGTTGGTTTTTTCTCCGTCGGCCAGAGCCGACATTCATTCATTTGCGTAGGAAAATTCACGTCAGCCATAGCCAATGCTAGGCGCAAAAGGGTTAACTACATACCTATGTAATCTATTTTGTTCTATTGCTGACTTTCTTGTTGAAAATGAACAAGCAGCACATATTTAAGACATGTTGGGGAAACGAGGAATGGGAAGGTACAAGCATCAATGTGGTGAATAAGTGAATCAGGGTGACAGGAAAATGGAGGTAGGTTATTGTATTTCACCAACACATGACTGAGATAATGAAAAATGGGGATGGCCAGTATTTATACCTATGGCTTACCCATAACAATTGGCACTTTCACCCCGTCCCACTCCCATGCAGAGAAGGGTGACCTGCTCAACACATCTCCATCTACTGTCAGCCATTTGTGGAGTTCCTCTGTGCTTTTATTTCCAGCAGGAAGGTCGACAGGTCTCCACTTCCAGCTTTCAGGCGCAGACTCCACGAGATCCTCAGCATCCATGTCCTGCAGGCATGCTGTCAAATTGACCTCCTCCTGATTGGATGACACCTCAGATGAGCACTCAAGGTCCTTGAGGAAAGTGTCCCCCTGCTGTTGGGCAGCCAACCATTCTTTTCGTGCAAGGTCATTGTCGGAAGCAAAAAATGGAGCTGGGCCAGATAGCCAAACTTTGGAGAACAAATTTAAGGGTTTTCTCACTGTGGTGAGAGCAAGGACAAGGGAGGCACCTGCTCGATGCCCAAGGACAGTGATGGACGATGGATCCCCTCCAAAACTTCCAGCATTCAATTTGACCCACTCCAAAGCAGTGCGGACATCTGCCAGGCCATAGTTTCCAGAGCGAGGAGGATGGATGGACTTAGTTAGGGGTGAGGCAGTGAAGAAACCCAATATGCCCAGACGGAACCTCACTCTGACAAATATCACGCCTGTCACTCGAGCCAGCTTTGGAGTCAAGAGTTGGGGCGAGTCAAACCCTCTTCCTCCCCCTCCTCCAAGTGTCTCTGCTGCCACGAGCACCACAATTGGTGCCTTTGCACCACTGCGATTGGTCTTAGGAGCAAACACATCCACAGTCAGGCAGTCTTCTGAGCCATCTAAACTTCCATTGCGATAAGTCTGCCAACAAGAGTTCAAAGGATCTGCTTTTGTTTGAGTTATTAAGGTGTCATTCCAGCAGTACTCTAATCTATGCAAAGGGACTGGGAGTCTCCACCTGAGTTTCCCTTCTGGAGGTAGAGCGTAAGGAATACCACGGAATGCAAACCCTCCATCCTCTGCCCACCTGGGAAAAAAATAATGGATTCATTAACATTTTGCATTGATCTCTGTTAACAAATAAGGTAAAGCTATATTTTATAAATAGGCAATATGGATAAAATAACTTTGTTCATTCTTCCCTCTCTTTAACCAATCCAGCTTTAGATTTTATCAAAGAAGTAACACTTGATATTATTCCTCACTGTGCTTTAGTTCATCAACTGGTGACATTGTTCAAAACATAATCGTTTCATTTGAGTATTCTACCAGCTGATTGGTAGATTTTTGGACAGTCATCCTAACATCCTAAATTGTGGTTCATTGTTTCACTTTCCCTCATATTGCTGTTGTGCCATTAGATCGCTCTTGAATTCCTCATATCATCTCCTTCTTATTTTGTCCTGATTTTCTATCCTCTTTTATCCCCTTCCATACTTCCCAAGTATCCTGTCCTCTATTACCCTCTTCAACATGCCCTCCCCTTCCAAAATGCCCTCCATCCCTCCCTTCTACCTGCTCCAAACCTCCACCACCAGCTCATCAAAACCAATACCATCTTGCTCATCCTCCTTGCCACTCAGCCCCTCTCCATTCTTCTCCAAACCTGTATCTCAAACATCCATCAACAAACTCCAGTTTATGTCAACACTCCCTTCTTAATGACCAAGTTTCTAAAAGACCCATGCAGTGAACACTCCATTTAGATTTTCACCAGTCTTTACTTCTTTTCTCTAATCCCCTCTCAAAACTTAACTTCTCTTTGAAAATGCTTCTTTAGGCAGGGCAATTCTACATCTGATGTCCCTGCCACTACACCCATCCCCCTCAAAAATACTTCCCTGCTAAACCTACTCTATATTGTGGCCTCCCACTCTTATATAGCCCCCTTCCTTACTTCTAGAAAATGTCATCACTCTCTCATTATCTTATAATTTATCTTCATCCCTTACCTTTTGCCTTGCACTTGTGAGGCATTCATCATTGAATGTTACCCCTTGGCTGACTGACAAACCAATGCTTGATCATCTGCAAATCTCACTCTCTCTTTTAGATCCCTTCATTCCAACTTCCATAACATGGCATGCCTCCCTTGTCATTTCTTTTTAATACCTACTCATTAAAAGGCAACAGCAATAGTGAGTACCTATGCCCATACCACCTACCACTGGCAGATCCATTGAGAGCTAAGGAGGGCTATAGCTCATCCTTACAGCTTCAGACTTACCCTGGATCTCCTCATCTAGTCCTACGTGGGTTGCACTACATAACACACATAAACCTCAGTTCATCCCCATCCCTGTTTGAAATTTCATGGATCCGACGCTGCCACTTACCACATTCTCCATCCTATTACAGCCCATCCCTATTCTCCATCAGTTACCATAACCTACTATCTCTGATTCATGAACAGATTCCCAATGAAATTTATCTATTCAATTAACCCCTAATTTCTTCCGATTTTGAGTTCACCAGGACTAGCCCTGGATAACTTTAAAGGGTCAGCCGCAATGCACTAATGTGTAGAATTCCACAGATGAAAAATCATTCTCCTTGCCTGGGTCTCAAATCTGGATCCCTCAATTTCTGGCTGACTGGTAAAGCTTCTGAGGCATCCTCTTCTCCTGTCGATGTTTTTATTTAATTAATTTCCCCTCTAATTGAGAAATATGATACATGGAATTGAATGGGGTATCCTTGATACTGAAATTGTTAGAGCACAAGAGACATAGAAAGGATTTAGGTGGTGAGGATAGATAAGATACCTGTAAACTTTCTAAATATGTAATATGGCAGTCTAATCCCCCAAATTTCTTCATCTCTTCCATGAATTTTATCAAGTCCACCCTATCAAATGCCCTCTCTAAATCTACAAATCAAGTAAAAACAGCCTATCTATATGCTTGGTTTTTTTCTGCTAGTGTCCTCATCATTCCTACAGTGTCCTTTGTTCCCTTTCAATCTCAATAACTCAAACTGTTCATCATCCAGGTATTTGTTAGCCTTCCTCTCTAGCAATCCAGCAAGAATTCTAAGAACAATTCGTTGCATGGGATATGAAGCTTGTTATCTTTTATCTTGTATTTACATGCTTTTGGCAGGTTCTTCTTCGGTATTTGGTATTACTATCACTAAGTCCTCTTGTTGCACTCCATTCTCATAAATCCTAGGAATAAGCACAAAAAGTTTTCCTCTAGCATGTTCTGCCATATAATAAGAAAGTCTGCAGGTATGTTATCTATCCCCACCACCTTAATCCTTTTCACGTCTCTTAGTGCTTTCACAATTTCGATATTAAGGACACCTCATCTGATTCCATATGCTATATTCCTCAATTTTATCTTCCCCTCCCTCATCATAAAGCTCTACAACATATTCATTCCATCTCTCTCGGATCTCTCTTAATTCTAGCTTCAACTCAAATGCGCAAAAATCAACAAAAAATGAATGAACACAATGGTGCTGTGAAAGTGGAATGATGGCAGATTTTCAATAGAAAAATTCTTTATTCATGTAAATCCTTTTACGTCAAGTAAATTCAATGAGCTATCAAAATACAGCCAAGCCGATTTTTTCAAATTTAGTTAGCATCTTCATTTTAAGTTATTTATGTAAATTTATTTTGATTAAAATTTTCATGTTACACTAGATGTTAAAGATCTATTTAGGGTATTGATGATGATGAATTTATTGGTATATTGTAATTTGAAATGAATAAAAATTACAAATATGTAATTGGGCCAATATATCAGCTTGTAGTGTTGCACCATGCAGTTTTTATTGTTTAAGATTGCCAGCAGTTTAAGGGTTAAAGAATGTTACAGGAGAGGATGCAGACATGTCTTGGAAACCGAAAAAGAATATCCGTTGACTTAATTTTTGATAGCAGTGTATAGTACATTAATTGTAGTTCACAAGAATTAGAAATATGGGAGTCAACCAATTCATGATCCTTAAGTCAATAGTGAGTGTTTGGCTCCTTAATCATTATTGACTATTTAGAGAGGTGAAAATCCCTATGTAAAATAGACAGCTCCCCCCTCCCTAATATCACTTGCAGAGATCTTTACCTTGGTCTAAAATTTGTCATTGCTTCATTCTCTGGGAAGTACATTCTCATTCCAAAGGACTTGATGGACAGAGTTTCTATAATGAAATAAATCCCTGAAAATACCTAGTCAATGACATTGTTTTTAAAGACATACCCTTGTATTGGTCCACAAGATGTGTAGGCAATCACAGCATTTCCTTGAACTAGAAGAGTGCTGTCCCAACTGGCTTCAGCCTCTTCTTCTGTCCTTAATTGACTTGCCCTCACTGACAATGCAGTGACTATTAAAATGGCAGTGAGGAGGAAGAGAAACAGCAGGACTTTACCTGTAAAACAATGAATGAGGATATTCCTGTCAACAAATCATAGATTTCTTCACCCTTTGGCTGTATGTTTTGCTCTTTCAATTTTAGTTTTTAATATGTTCTCATTTTTGGGCGAACTTCTTCACAAGAGATAATTTTTCCTAGCTTTCTCTCTATATGTTCGATTGGGAAGCTTTCCCACAATAAATATCAGCATATTCTTTCAGGAGCAGAAATTTTGTCAGCAATGTCATTAACAAATTTCAAAATTTGCTGTTTATTACACTACATATATATGTTATCAGAATGTAACAGCCTTTTGAATGCATTCGGATTCAGACTGGAAGTCAAGGGTAAAAATTTGGGTGCAATATCTTGGGTCAATTTCAGCCCAACCAAAGCTCTGTAATTTTCTGGGGGCCAGAACTTTATGAGATACTACGTTCAGCACTTAGAAGCAAAACTGTCCCTTCCCACTGTGATCAAGAAGTTTCTCAAATCATGAAAGAATTTGGTATAACTCACGGTCCAGAATCCATCTTAAGGATTTAGAGAGTGGTCAGGTTGTTGCCCGTTTTCTCATGAATTCCTCAGTTCTTAATACATGCTAGAAGTTTTTCAAAATTTACCATCAACCATTGTGACATGTACCATATGCTGTTGACACTGAGATTAACTTAACATACCCACAGGTAATCGTTAACTGAAAAAACCATTAAAAGAATAGTTGTAAACCCTTTCTATGAAAGAGTGTTCCTAAATAATTAAAACCATACTCTCTGCACCAGCTTACTTATGTGAGAATATTAGTTAAACCCTCTGCAGTGAAAATTTTTCAGATCATCCCAGTATGCCGCTCTCAATATATAACACGAACAAATTTTATTAATAACCATATCACAGGCTGCCTGCCAGCTAAAAGACGGCTGCAATTTAATAAACTTAATCCGTTTACCCCTCAGCTTCTGTGGTCTGCATCATCCTTTGCTTTAGCTATTTATTGCACAAAATTGTGTCATTTTTATACCCTCTTTTCATTCCTAACTTGTGGCAATAGCTTCTATTTGCGACCGTTGCCACATTTAAAAACGAAACGTTATATTCTCCTTTTCGGAGATCTTCAGATGTGAGCTATCATTATTAACCCTCTTATAGTGTGGTGGGCATGTATATCGGCTTTTGCAGCATCCCAGGCGAAAAGCGTGGTGGGCCAATATGTCGGCTCATGCCCTAATATATATTGTACAACTTTCGTTCAATAATATAATTACAATTTTTTTAGATGATGGATAAGTCTTTTATAATTATTACCTATGTATTTGAATGTGTACACAATAAAAACATTTCATATGGATATTATGAACAATAACTTCATAATTTGTATTTTCCTGACATGATACATTTCATCACAATACCCTCCGCATTCCTCATATTTCTTGCAATTCACGCTTTTTGACTGCTCTTGGGTGTACGAGGAATAAATTTGTAAACGAGGAGCAGAGCATCACAATAATAAAGAAGTATTTTCGAATTTGGGATAATACTTATAAAGAAAACTTAATCAGAGATGCAACACCTTGATTTTTATTCCGTTCTTAATTATGACAATCGTCCTTGCGAATTGTGCCATTCGAGCACATTCGTACTCTGTCTTGTAGACCGAGTCAAATATCAGACGGAATTGGTAGGTTTTATGGCGGATACAACTATTTTCACCATATAATTTTTATCGTAAATTTATTACGTAAAATGAACTTTTTATTTAGTGTAGAACTGGATGAAATATCTGAAGAAACTATGATTCTTTTTCTAATCATTATTTATTTCTATTGCAGAGTAATCTATACAATGAAGCGAAGACTCGCCCTATTCTAAGCCCCATAAGTTTTTATTATTTTATTTTGCTACCTGCAGTTCCCCTCTCGGATAATTAGCTCTATTTTTCTGCATAAAATTCTATTTCAACTCATTCTATGCGGGTCGAATTCATCAACGTAGGTAACAACTAATTTTATTATTATATTTCCTTATCAAGAACCTGATCCATCTTCCCGGCATGGTGATTTAGACACGACTGCATCGTCGAGATCAAAGGTTGTAAATAGAGGATCATGACCAGAAGACCAGAATTCGGTAGGTGGGGGGGGAGGAAGTTTCGTCCTAAATTGACGTAAATATCGTTTTGATTTTAAAAGTGTTTATGAAAAGATTTCTGATACTTAAATTGATGGCATAGTTACAGCTAGTTTAGAAGTAGCGGTTTTGATCAAATGCGTTGAGTGTAGTGGAGGCGTATATGTATTATGTAGCTATTCACGCAAAATTTGCAAATTTAAATGTCTCTTTTGTGACTCTTCAACATATGTCCTTATTTTCTGGTTCGTAAAATATGCATTAGTTTTATTTAATAGGACATCTCCTTATCTATGCACTTCAAAGTACATGAAGAACCTAAAAATCTGCCTAAAAGTTGGTGGGAGAGGGTGATTACCAGGCCAGAAATTCGCTGACAAACACAATATCAACTCAATAGCTGTTCGTGAAATTTAGTCACAATCATTTTTAATTCCGTATGCGGAATAAAACTTATTTTAATTCTCACTAAATTTAAGCGTTTCACAAATTGAGATGTGTGAACGTTATACGCTGGTGTATTGAACCTTGTCAGATAATCGGATTATCTCTTCACCGTTGCAAGGTGTTTGATGCAAATGTATCATTTTTTCCATGTAGTTTTGTTTTTGTTAGCAAATATGCATTTATTCTCTTCATTATTTTTTACACTTATGTACTATAGTCTTTGGTTATATCTGTAAAATCAGAAGTATTATGCAATTTTTTGATTCAGTTTTACGTACTACCACGAAACTGTTTTAGTGATGCCATCTTGTATTTTCTCCAAAAAAGGGGAAGGGGGAGGGAAAGAAGAGGCAGAGGACGAAGAGTGGGTGCGGGACCCATCTGGCAGGGAGGCAACTGTTATTGTCTAGCTTTCTAGCTGCTACTGTGTAGCTTTGTCTCTGCATTTCGCCAGAAATCCCGTAGACCGAAAATCTGAGGACCCTATTTTAAAGATTAGGCCTATTGCAGTGTATTTCCATCAAATTATGGAAACAGTGCATTACCCAAGGCAGAATCTGTGTATTGATGTATCGATGGTGGCTTGCAGGGGAAGGCTTTCGTTTCTCCAGTTTATAAAAATGAAACACCATAAATTAGGAGTGAAACTTCACGTATTGGCGGAGCCAGATGGGCTAGCTCATTGATTTATTCTGTAAGCAGTAGGGAAGGACCCTGATGTTGGTGGTGTTGACACACGGAAAAAGTTGTTCATAAATTGTTGAATGGTCTCAGCCCAGGCCATTCAATTTTTATGGACGACTTTTACAACAGTTTTTCTCTTGCCAGAGAGCTGTTGCTCCGTGAGTACTGATACTTCACATGGACGCTTCGGAAATACCGAAAAGGGAACCCTCCTAAGTTCATCCAAGCTCAATTGTGCAGGGGTGAGGTGATCCAGCAATGGAACCAACCTGAAGGGATTTGTCTTTCGATATGGAAGGACAAGAGAGATGCTCTTATGATATCCTTGAATTATAGCGGGGATATAATATCGACTTTATCTAAGAGGGACCATTCGGTGAATAAACCCCGATGTATTGTGGAGTACAATAAATACATGAGGGTACTGATCGAATGAATCAATACTTGGCGTACTACACCAAGGAATATAAATCCCTAAAGTGGTACAAAAAATTGGCATTCATATCATGGAGATGATATTAATGTTGGATACTTTATTTTTGTATAAGCGTTACAACGGCCATCGTCTGGATTGGTATTCATTCCGCCCCCGCAATAATTGGTTACCTGATCGGTAGCAGGACTGTTCTTTACAATCCACACAGGGGTTCTATATCAATTGATTCCCACTTCCCAAAGTACCTCCCCACCCTGGCTCTAGAAAAACCGGACAAAAGGATTGCCGAGTCTGCAAGACCCAAGGCTTACGGAAGCAGACAGGAATACATTGCACTGACTGCAAAGGCGGTCCCGGGCTCTGCCTGAATCCCTGTTTCCGAGAGTACCACCGGGGAAAATATGTATATACATATAATTATAAATAAAAAACTGTATCATTGTTCTTGTACATTACGGTGAATTCTCCAAAGAGAAAATATATTTCATTGAAAATCACAGGTATGAATATTCATTCATTGTTCAAAAGTACTATCCACCTTTTTACTCCCATGAGAATATCTACGAGTATCCTTTCCTTGTTCTTTTTAAATTACGTCAGTAAAAAATTAATCAATTTTAGCTAAATTGGCTCATCGCAATCGTAGTGGGCAACGGGACGCATCCTGAAAGGTGGGCAACACGCCAAAGAATTACGTGCTGGCGAGCGTGAGATACGGAGCACGTCAATTGACGTAGTGCAAATTTTTGCGAAAAATGTTGCAAATTTTACATTAAATAATTTTAAAGTTATGTAACGACAAGTTATAAACAGAATATGGAGAAAAAACTTTAGATAAATTTCATCCGATTCTGTTGATTTCCATAAATATATGTCCCGCATTGAATGTGTTAAGGGGGCGGTTTACTAAGGCCAAAAACGTCCCGCAGACGTGTGCGAGCTTTTTTTACGACTCTGCTTTGCTGCTTAATGCAAAACTCTTTACGGAGGCCTCTGGAATAAGAATTAATATTAACAAACCGTGTCGTAACCTTCCGCTGTTTGCTTCCTACATAACTATTTCGACCGCGGAAGAAGTGTGAAGTTGTCGAATACAGGTGACCGCCATGACGCACACGACGTATATTTCTTTAAATCTTTGCAATGATTGTTAACTAGAATCCTTAATCGCTATGTAGGACCATCAAAATGTTGAACATTTATTTTGTAACGTCACTGAGAACATTCTCCTGAAACCTTGCAAAGCATTTCCACTATGCTCTTCGTGGCACTGTTGTCCGGGGCGAGGAATGGAGAGGGAGGCGAAGATCTATGGGCTCCGGCAGAAGTCAGAACTAAAAGGGGGTTTTCGGCAGAGGTATAGTGTCCCATTAAGAAATTGGCCACATCTGCTTGCACACTGAAACTCACCAAACAAGCAGCAAGAGACATTACACCAAAATTTTATTTTGAATTTTTCCTTAACTATGGATGTTATGACTTGAGTTTTCGGCTCGGTGTTTAAAATTCTGACTAAATTATGTTTAAATGTGTTTGTTTCGAATATTGGACTCGGTGAAACACCTTTCAATTTTTTAGCAAGAGTTGCAAATATAAGAACTATATTATTTCTCTTGCAGAAGAAAAACTGAACACATTCAATCAAATAATAGCACAACATGTGCCATGAGACCACGCGTTAAAATAGCATTGATTTAAAAAAATTGGAAATTTGTTTTCTTTTTTATCGATAGATATCACTTATGAGAAAAGAAATTCGAAGTTTCATGCAAATCTGTACATAAACAAAAATTGCCCCGACATCTTGAAAACCACTTACCCAGTAACGAATCCCTGTATTGTTAAACCCCAGAAACAAAATACGATCATGTTCCGCATTTGATGGATACCGAAAATAGTGAAACTGGCAACGGCCGAGTTTTAGACATGTCCGCTCAGAAGACCTCGGCTGTGCTGTGGTGGGTTAGAGAAATATGTCAGACTCCATGTCCATAACTCTTCTCCCTGCCTCACCGTAGAGGTCCGAGAGCGCATTTTTTCCGTAAAAAAGGCGATATTTTTCAGATCGTTAAAATTTCATCGCAAAAAAGGTGAACCATCAAATTGCTATCAATCAAATTAAAAAGAAATCCCAAATGTAAATAAAAGTAGAGGAATTTTTTTAGGCGCAATTAACTTGGATTTATTTTTAGATTAATTTTTATTTGCTCTTTCTTGAATTACGCGACCAAATTATTTATATTAGTGAATAGCCAAAACCTACTAACAGGATTCGCCTAAGGATAACTGCCAGAAAATCTATAATTGGCGATCGAAAATGAGTCAAATAGGAGTGTTATACTTTTTAGAAGTTGCATTTACGTTTAGTAGGTTATCAATTGACGTTCCCCCCGTATACTATTTCTACGAAGACAAACAAATACGTAGTGCATGATTTAGTGGCAGATTTCATTGAGCTGAACCCTGTTGAGCGAAACAACGTCGCTCGTATAGGTTAGGAAAAAATTGCCCTTTTTATGCCATGTATTGAATCGTAATGGAGTCGATAATGATTGAGTAGGAGTTATAGACTTTCTCTGTTGGAAGAAGCAAGAAAAGGATGCTTTTGGCCTCCAGTAAAATGTTAATTCTTAATAGCGATTCCTTTTATGTTGAAGCGAGAGGTTTTAGCGCACAGAAATGCTTTGAAAACATTAAGCAGGGGATACACAATCACGCCGACATCCGGCAAACGCCAAGTGATTGTTCCCCGTACTTCGTTTGGTGTGGATGGGAATTTCTTGATTGTGCGAGTCGCTCGACAAGTTGTTCGCTTCTTCCTGCACGGTGTCGGTGAACTTGATCATGAGAGGCGTTTTTTGAAATTTTGTTATTCCCTAAAATATCTAAAAAGTAGAGTTAGAGGGGTGAATATGGTGCATCGAAGTTTTGTGTTTATTTCGTGTTTTCGTGGCTCTAGTTTCAATTTTCCTGGATTCCACGGATTTATTCAGAATACTTGGAAGCCGAGGGCATAGGTGAAGGTAACTCGTGGGTGGCATCACACTTTCCCCCAAAACATTCTGAAGGGAAAACATTCGTAATGTTACTTAATCGGAAATAGAATGTTTTTCAATACGCTGCTTAATTTATCTCAGTGAAGCTATTAAATTAAAGTGATTCAATAGAACATTAAAGTATAACTAATAACTACAGGTTGAACTTTGTGAAACCTCTCCATACTTAACGGAAATTAAAATACACTTTGTATAGGTTCACATCTAGTGAACCGATACAAAGTGTATTTTAATTTCCATTAAGAACATTAAAGGTAAAATAGAGGAAATTAGCAATAAATCTATGGTCACAAAATGCTTTCCGAAGGATATAAATCTGCCTATTTACCTGGATCTCCCGGTAATCTGTTTCAATTCAAAATGCTAAAATTACGCCCATGGCCGGTGGATGATTTATTTTCCCCAGAAAAACTCGATGAAGTAATCAAGGCCATGGGCCTGATGATGCCCTGAAAATTGCATTGTTTTTTTAGATGAGGTTTACGCTTTTATATGGAATACCTAATAGCACAGGGGGTTGTAAGGCGTTTCTCAAGTGTACAGAATTTGATGGAAGCATGAAACTAATGGGGTGAAGTTGAAATAGAGACCAATGTTCACGAGTTTTCAACGAAAAACGTTGGAGTGCACTTTGCGCGGGGTGAAGGTAATTCAAATTTTACTCTTTTTTTCTTAGCTTATGGCGGATGAATGGTTAGATTTCAAACATGATACGTTTGTTTGAAAGATTAAGTTTCTCAGCAAAACTTTCATTGAAAAAAGGTGAGTTTAAGAGACCTAAAATAATTTCAAAAACTGTACCAGAATCACCCTGGTTCATGGCAGCGTTTTGGTATGTTTCATATTTACCCTCTCTGGGTGCCCTGCCGCTGGGAAGAGAACCCTTCTAATGGGGCATAGAGGTAGCAAAAGCATGCCAAAATTTGATTGCTCATTCCATTTAAATCAATAATTGTCGTGCCATGCATAATTAAATGGAATATATATTTTTTCTACTGCTAAGTTTCTACTTTCACCTTATTGCTTTTCACTGTTGTGTCTTCAGGTATTTTAACTGAATATTGTTATTTTTATCGAGAAACTATATGTCTAATTTGCTAATATGCAAATTAATAATGCTGATATAAGATACAGAAAAATTTGGAGAGATGATTATGCTTTCTTTGTTATCAGAACGTTACTCCTTGCCACAGATATCCCGTGATACTAATCTTAGGTTTTCGTCAGGTTCCCTGGGAGAAAACCTCACGAATTGAAACAAAATATGTGGGGGTTGAACCGTTGAGAAAGGGGCGCGTTACCAATCGGCTCCTTGCCGCGAGATGAATTAGCATTTTTCATGGAGAAGCTAAGCATTATTCTCCGATTAAGCGATTACTCACAAATCATCAATCCATGTAATGATAGCCATCCTTTCACGCAGTCTCTGCAGTCATATTTTTTCTTTTTCTTCCTAATTCCTGCAGCTATTGCAGCCCGTAACGATTCATGAGACCCATGTCCTGAGTCATCAGCATTTATCTGTGAAAAAAGTATTTGTTTTATTAAATTATTATTTTTAATGCATATTTTTTGTTTATTTTATTACAAATATGTCCTTTTCATTTTTCTTAGTTCCTCAGAATGAAAATGACTTCTGTTTACCAAAGTTGATTGTTATCATAAACTGAGTATTTTGAATTCCGTAAAAGGTTTTTTTCAAACTTTTTCTCCCATTTCCTCCCTATTTGCCAGATTCTAACATTTTGCCCCAATATACACTCCCACACACATCGCTTGAATTCATGCTCCAGAGCTAAAGGTATTCTTTTGTGATGGAAATTGTGTCAGAATCAACTGGTTATCAAAGTAAACATCAGCACATATTTATCCTTCATCAAAGAATGTCTTTTGCTCCCTAGGATATAGAAGTTTACAAATGAAGCCCTGCCAATGATGCAAATGAAGCCCTGCAATTAATTTAGTCGAATATTTGGGATATTGATCTTGGTTTTCAAGGGTATGCATGAATTAATTGAAGTCAACGCTTACTTTTTGGGTCAAGAAGCGATTTTGGACTGTTATAATTTAAGGTATGAGGGATATGGGGTCGAAACGGAGATAACCATCTTTATATTCAATAGCTTCAGGGCTAATTGCGGGTGTTTTGAAGATTTAACTTTTCGTTCCTCCTTAGTCAACTCCCGAGATGAATGTCTCTCACCTCATCTTTAATGTGATCTAAGAGGAAACTCAAAACGGAGCTTGTGTGTGCCTTTCAGTGATTATCAAAGAAATATTATTCCTAAATTTGAACAAAATAGAACTGTAGGTGTGTTAATGCATAGCGACGGATCTCAGCAAGCCCTATGAGCATATTTAGAATTAAATATTCCTTTCCTTTGGTTCTATATTTTCCATCGGCTCTCTTTTTGGCATCCATTTGCCTCATTATAGTTCCGAGGCCTCCCTTCTTGCTTCGAGCGTCGCTACTCACCGCATATCTTTCCACGTTGATGGCCTCGACTCCATCGTCCGAGTCCGTGGCAACTTCCGGCTTCCTCTTGTCGTATTGGATGCCATCAATATCGGCCTCTGCCAGGCTTTTCAAATCATAACCTCGCCTCCCAAACATTTGGTCATTTGCCTGCCATAGAAGAATGCAAAATTTAGCGTCCATGGAATCAATTGGCTGAAAAAGTAAGATTTTCAGTACTCAGAGTGGCAGTAGTTCGATGCCATAAGTAAGGTATTGGCTTGACTGGGTACATTAAAATTATTGTAAATCTCCACATTAAACTGGTAAAATTATTTCATTGCATGCCTCATCGTAAGAAATTACTCCTTATGGGAATACATTTAAAGACATGAGGTGATTGGCTTTTTATGTCTTTCTTTCCCTCCGTTTGTTTAAGGGATTAAATTTTTCTTAACCAGATGGGCAAAGGGGCATTTCATATCATCCTGTTTTGTCCTGTATTGAAAGTATCTTATCCCGTAAGGCAGTGTATCTAATGCATAGAAGACGACTGAAATATAAAATTTTAAATGATGGCATGGGGGAGGATGAGATAGGAATTAATATTTAATGGGCAGCTCAGAAAGGCTTTTACCACTCAACAAATTGTTTCTAATTACTTTCCACTAACCATGGCATGAATTCATCGTCTTAAATATTAATTGTATAGTTGACCTCAAATTAACCATTTAATTGAGTGATATGTTTCGCAAACTTAAGGCGTAAACTTCGTACTGGCAAGTTTAGTCCTCGTACTTGGATTTATAAAAGTACAGTAAATAATAATTATGTGTTACGGACGTTATTCATATCTGAACATGTAATTGTAGTTACAGAGAAATCGCTATAAAGTCTGTCCCTCATATAAACTTGCCATTAAAGTAAAAAATATTTCTACTACACTTAATATTTTATTCAATATTTTAAACTAAAAATTTTACAATTTATTCTGTAAACATGATTCAGTTTTGTATGGGAAAGTACACTGCTTTTGCAACGGATGTCGCAAAATTTTCAACCTTATATAAGGTACCATAAATTTTATTCCATTTTTGAATCAACTATGCTATGCTTATACACCAGGGTTGAAATTCGCTATGATAAAATCATTTAACTTGACCGGGATTCGAATCCGGATCTCCCCATTGTCGGTCAGGTGTGTTAGCCAGTTACACAACCAAGCCATCTTCCTTCAAGGCAAATTTCGAGGGGATTTATGCGAACTAGATGTTCAGAACTCAAGTCTACATTGTAGCGCATGAGACGAATGCTATTCTTTATTTTAGTACCTACTAAAAAGTTTTCCTTTGCATGAAACCCAGATAACGTTCATGCTCTTAATAAAATAATCATACTCAATTTATTGCTGTTTTCTGGTCTACCATAATTTATTCTGCCTACAGAGCCATATTAAGAGCAGAGTTTGAAAAACAGTATTTTATTAAATCATCCTAGGGTCACGTACAGTAACATTTTTATTTATGCAATGAGAATTCCATTATTAAACCATCTTTAAATGAGAACTTATCGGTGTTATAATGTTTTTCGACGATTCATCTTTTTACCAAAGTTATACGGAATTACCATTTATACGGATTCACTGGGCTGTCAAAATGTGTCTAAATCACCTTACGTACCTAATGCTTCAAATGGCACCATAACAAAAAAAGGCGTTTATTCGCTGGAGAGAATCAATGTCGGGGACCCATGATGCTGAGAAAGGCTCAGTGAAGAGTTTATTGCCGAGCCCTAATTTATGGTGAAACATGGAACTTAAAGTTAAAGGATTACAATAGGTTTGAGCTGTTCGAAAACACCCGGGTAGGAGATTTATGAGAGGTAATTCAGCCCTCGATGAAGACTAAAAGCAGCGAAATTTCACCGAAAATGCTCGCAATGATTCCTTAAGTCAGAGAATTGTTGGAGATTAGCGTGGCAAAAATACAATAAAGAGAGATAAAATGAAAATAAGGAAATGGGCGGAATGCTTCTTCGCCCTGCCAGTCTGTATCTTCGGCTTGAGACGGCCTTCCACGAGAGAAAGCTAACTGATTAAACAGTCACGCTCTGCTGCTTTCGGAACTAACTCGTAGAAAATGAGGAAAACCAGAGAGCAGGACAGAGGGGAATATTTTTTTCTCCCTCGAGGAGCTCTTTCAGTGACTACGTATTTATGTGTAGGCGGGGACCAGAGAGCATGGATCCTATGTAAACAAGTGTGGCTCGCATTTAGAGGGGGTCCAAGGCTCATGACGTAAGCTAGTAGGCACGAGAATCTCTGAAAACTGCGCACTGTAAGTCCGCGATTCACGTCGTTTCAGTCAACGACTGTTTCGATGCTCGTCGTCGTCACGGCTGATTCGATGGGCCGTCGGAAAATTTTTCCCAGTTCAATGCTAATAAAATGGAACATATATGCATATGATTTGTAAATGAATTCACTTTGTAATATTCCACTATGGCTTTTATTATTCCGACCTAGGTTTCGACTCAAGTTAAGTCATTATCAAGGTCTTGATTGATTCTCTTGGTTGATTGGTCTTGATGATTTGTCTTGTCTTAATGAGACCTTGATAATGACTTGTGTCGAAATCTGGGTCGGAATAATAAAAACCATTGTGGAATATTACAAAGTGAATTAATTTACAAATCATCGCAATGTTGTTACACCATGTGAAGCCTGAGAATTTATTATATATATGCATATGTTTGCATGTTTGATGATATTGACCCATTTATCCTGTCTTAAATAGCCATTTAAGTTTATTCGTTTTTAGATGAAGGCAAATAAACGAGCTTAGAAATTATTGCGTTGGTAAATCATGGAGTCATTAAGTGATCACGAATATCGTTTTACGTCGTTTCAATTTACGTCAGCATGCTTCTCTGACGAAAATCTTGGGTTTACTGTAAGCGTGAATGGTATGATTTTTTTTCATAACCATTATTGTTTAATGGTTCCGACATTCATATTTTCACGACGGTTTTGCGGGGTGTCTTTAACATTCACTTTGTCAGGCATCATGAGCGAGCTCCGATTGTTAACGTCGTTTGTAAAGAAGCCCATAGTTAGCGTGAGTTATTACATGTCTTTTCATTGTCCATTAAAATATAATCTTAGGAACCCCATGAGCAGGTTTTCTAATATGTCATTGTTACTTGGGATAGCTCAGTGAATTCGATGGTATTTTTAAGCCATCGTCCCTGTTCATGTTAGTCGTTTGCCTTTAATGTTTCGATGATCTCCTTCACGATTAAAGCAGTGATACCTGCTTTCTCTACAGATGAATTTTGTATTTTTTTGTGTCTATTTCGTTCCCTTTCTTCATACAAATGTGTTCAGCTTAGATATGGTGGTTCTAGTCCCCTTTGAAAATCACTCGTTCATGTTTTCCAATTGAAAGTAAACTTCCTGTGTGAATTGAACCTCTTGGGTTTTCTGATTACTTTTGTATTGAATCATCTACTTTAAGGCATTGAGGTGATAAACCTGTGAAACTATCGAGGAGTTGGCAGGAAACGATCTATAAAGTGAGCGTCGATTGTCTTTTTTAAAACAACTTTAGCTGAGTAGTATTTGCTGAGGCATTCGTATTGGTAGCTCGCTAAAAATAATTTACGAAATGAAATTTTAGAATGCTACGGAACGATCTCACTGAAGATATTAGAACAATCAATTTTAAGTTCATTAGTAAAGCCTCAAGTGTTGCGTTTTCTGCCAATGGATATCGAAATATCAATTTATATCGCGTGACTTCTGCACTTCGAAAATAAAAAATAATTCGTGACACAAAAATTAATCTAAGAGATAATTTCAGGCTACAGCGTATTATCAAAAGCTCTCTTTTTTTTAGGATTCCAATCGACAAAAATAACGGCGATTCATGGAAATGAGGCGTCCATGGGATGCGATCGTCCTGGAATAATTTAGGCGGGACCTTGGAGAGCGCAACCGTTGGCGCCACTATCCGTCCACCACACGGCGCAGAGCGAGTGGCATTTGGAATTGATTTTCCAAATGTTGGCATAACAACAATTATGCTTTGGCAAAAAATATGTTTTTAGTCAAAAAATAGCAACTGTTGTTATAAATGAGTCAAGGAGATGAAGTGAAAAGCATTATCACGGAGATGTAACGAAGAATCTTAGGAAAGTAATGCGACTGATAAAAAATGAACTTACGGCCTTTAAAAATGAAGTTCAAATAATTGAATTTAGGAAAAAATTACTTCAGATTAGTTTTGCTAAAGCCATTGATATGGATACATATTTTCACTGTGGAAATTAAAACTATGACTAATTCCACCTTTGATATTATAAATTAATCACAGAACATATTTACTTCTGATTTTAAATGTGTTTTTACACTCAACATTTAATTAATAACACCTTGCTTTCGAGTTATTGTTTTATCTAGCTACATGTTGACAAAAATGGAGCATTTGATCTTCACAAAACCGTTAGAGGCAAACTATAACGTTTTAGTTATGTAATTGATCTGATGTGGAATTTGCCTTCATTTCCGCGTTGAAAAATATCCATCCATATGCATGCTATAAAAAAATTATATGAACTACTTGTTTCCAAAATTCGATTACTTGACCTTCATTTTCAAGGTTGGCAGTTCATTATCAGTAAGTCACTTCACTTTTCCTTCACTCTGCATTGCATTATCATTCATAGTAATTTTTGGTTCATCTCCCCTCATTTTTTACAACTGTCGTTAGATTCTAACATAAAAAAGATACATTGCGACACTTTGCTCTCTACAGCGGCGGCCACCCGCGAGACTTACTACGGAAACGGAGGAGGCTGATTCATATAAAAGTTCTGACAAGTTTTTGAGAGAAAATGGGGACATTTTGATCACAAATGGCGATAGGGAACATTCTTATCTCCTTATAAAAGGCGATAGTCGCGATCGGACGCTATCATTTCGTTAGGATTTCTTCTATTAGTCTCCACCACGCCAGTTATTAAACTCCCTGATATGTAGTCTCTCATTTTAATAATCACTCTCAAATCTCGTGCCGAACCCCTTAGAGAGATATTATTCTCTCTCCCGGGAGATTTTGCATCACATATTTGATCCTTATTGATTTCTTGGCATGAATTGGGCAATAAAGTGAAAATTATCGGTGAAATTATAAAAAAATCCGAAGGTAGCGGAATAATTAGGTTTTATCGCTCCACCGTTAATGATACATTCAGAATATTGCGCTATCCGATAGAAATGACGCTGAACTAAAAGACGACTTCGAATTCTAACAAACTTTGCTTTCATCCATAATACTTGCCGGAGTCAAATCACCTTATTTCAGAAAAGATTCGTCCTCTTTTGAAATCAATTTTCTCCTTTGTATTTTTTTATATAGGCACTTATAAGCTGCGCCCAACGTAATATTTTCAGATTTTTTTTACAAAAATGGTATTTGCTTAATTTAAAAAAATCTATACTTTCAAAATGCTGTATGAGACGGCTATGAAAGAAAACTGTGACTGCTAAACTTAATCTCATTTTTCTTATTACAATAAGTAGTGGACATTGATGTTAAATGGAAGGTATTTCTTTTATTTTTGAATATTACTCAACGAATAAGCAAATGGTTGCACAAATACACGTAAAAACTGCATAATGCAGCACATAATCACTGTCAAGTTAACCGTAAACGGTAAAGTTAACCACAGCTATATCTAAATTTTCAATTTATCTTATTAGTCTTTCGTTAACACGAGGCTATCATAATCGTATTCTGGATAAAAAATTCGTGAGACCTTTTTTTCGAAGTTTTTAGGTAAAATAACAATTTGAAATTCTCAAAAATTACCTCATTATGTGGCCATAAATGACTGTTTTTGGAAATATTAGAAAACATTTGATAAAGGTGCCGATAATTGAGAGAATATTGGCGATAGACTTTTTTCCATTTATTTACATGTAAATTTGGCACTATACATGTGACGTTGAAGCAAAAAGCCTTCCAAGGAAGACATCATGGTCAAAAGAGAGTTTGGGCCAGAAAAACTGTCAATTGTCCATCTTTGTGGATGAAATCTCGCTAGAGAGGAATTATCTTATTTATTCATTTCATCACAATCATACATGAAAAATGTCACAATTTTCTTCAAAGTTGTTTAAAATTAACTTACCATCTTTAAAAATCTCGGATAATGTTCAAGTCATCGATTATAATTGGTTACTATGCCTGATGAAGGGATTTTAGGTTGGTGAGGAAAAAGAGAAGGGAACCCTCGCAATGGAGAAACTGGTCAATGACAAAGAACTGTATTATGACGATGAAATAATTAGATATCTCTTGTATTGAAAAGATTGTTTATCTGTAGCTAGTGAAAATGGAAAATGAAAGCTAAAAACTAAAACATTGAAACCAATTTGAAAACGTCGCATCTAGAACGAAAAAATCACCCCTAACGTCAAACACTGGCAAAAAATCTTTTTTTTTCCGTGCCAAGGTATTTTCTCCTCTGAAGGGAAAACTAGCTTCGCAGTATAAAACAAGCCTCAGGTTGGTGCATAGCTTTGGGTGAAGTGGAGCAATGACAACGGACCTATAAATTCCTTGAATATTAAAATTTTGTTGCAAATTGGCATTTTAAGATAAGGAGGGATTTTAAAAAGTCAGCTGCCTTTCGTGAATTGCTTGTCAAGCACACCCTGCTTGAATGTCGTGATGTTCAATAAAGCAGGTGTTTAATTGGCTGAATTAGTTCGTAGAGTTGTGTTTATAATTAGCTATCAAAACAAAACTAACTGAGTTAAACGAACTGGGAACAAAATAAACAATATTCATTATGATATCTTGAGTGAAAAATATCAAGAATGGCTTCTATCGGATGCATATCGACGATCTGTATTCCACATAATTTCATATTGTTTCCATGTGCAAGCTATATATAAGGCGAGTAAAAGCTTGCGAAATTTAATACTTTTTTATACATGTTGTTTTACAAGCAAATAGCACGAAAGTCTTTAATTTAGGAGAGGAAAAGAGAATTAATGGACTAAGAAAAGATGCTTCTGAACACAAAAGGAACTGTTGCCTCGTATTACAGAATCTATATCCATCCTTGAAACTATAAATTAAACCTTGGCGCCACTTATATGAAAAATCATCATGATTGGTCAATGACTGTTTAGTTTAAAATGTGAAACATGATCTTTTGAGATACACGATCCTAGAATGAAGAGAATTCCATCAAAATGACCAAGTTTTTTGACATGTTATACGAAGTCAGTTTGATTATCTTACCTTTAAAAACAATTTTATCAGAGTATAAAGGATTAATAATTATTTGAGCACTAAATAAATTCATGATAACGTCCGGGAAATGATGGAAATAGCCATATTTATGTAAGTAGGTTCTTAGTGAGCGACGAACAAAGCTGGAAAAACTCTCCTTTTTTGAAATTTCGAAATTTTTTATATTTTCTAGGCATGTCAACCTTTATACTTCACTTTTAAGCATAAAAGATGTTAAATTTTGTGGAGGAATCACCCAAAGTGTTTAACTTCCGTTAAAAACCAAGTTATTTATCTTCCTGTTCCCGATTCATTCACTCAGGCAGGCTGACAAGCGGAAACTTGAAGGGACAGTGATGGGGGCTTGCTGAATTGGAGGTAAACGTGCGGGAATCCGATTGCCCCACATACCCATAGCTTAATCTATCAAATATTGTTATAATGCATAGTATCTGCACAGGGGTGAATTTATTGTCATATGGATGTCGTTTTGCATAAAAATAACTTGGAACGCAATTGGGCGTTACGCGTTTAAGAGGAACCTGTGAAATTCAGAGCAAACATTTTTCACTTTAATTGAGAATCCATGCCAGATAAATCCCTTTATCTCTATGGATGTCATACATTGTCATATAGTGGGAATGTGGCGCCAGGCGTACCGACATAATTCGCTTGGTACCTCGCTAGAGCATCGTTTTGTATAAAAGTTTCGAAAAACTCACAGTGGAAGAGGTTTTCAGGGCGTCTTAAATTGTTGAAGACCACTTGCACGGAATAAGATCAAGATTTATATCCTAGTCCAGGCGTAAGATAGTTTTGTTGGAAGTTTTACTTATCAAAACCTTTGGTGCAGTTAGAAATTTTGTAGGAATTAGCATTTTTTCCTTAGAAAGCAATTTTTACTTAGTTTTATTAAGCATGAAGGACTGATGAGGGACATAGCATATTAATGTTCAAAGACGAAGATTGGCGGTTTTTATG
This sequence comes from Ceriagrion tenellum, assembly GCA_963169105.1. Classification (NCBI taxonomy): domain Eukaryota; kingdom Metazoa; phylum Arthropoda; class Insecta; order Odonata; family Coenagrionidae; genus Ceriagrion; species Ceriagrion tenellum. The sequence continues at coordinate 6,041,625 of OY720633.1, forward strand.
TAACTGATGCAGTGTGAGGTCTCTAGAAACTCTTCCTTGCAAAGCAAGAAAAGGCGTAACGCAATGCGAGATGCAGAGGGTAAATGCTCGCACTATTATTTGAATAATGCACTGCTCACTTTCAAACGAGACTGTTAATTCTCGCAATTTCGGGTATGAAACGCCGACCTTCTGCCAAATTTAATTCACTGGATGTCTGTTACCAGCCGCTTACGCAGATGTTTTTCTCCTGTTTTCTTTTAAACAGAAATTATTGGCGTGTAGAGGAGGAATCATCGCCTGAACTCGTCACTCCATTGGTTCGTGTTATCACCGTTTTGATGATCCATAAAAAAAAGAGAGATTCCGCTGTGCGAGTGGGACGTAGGCATTTCCTTCTTTTAAGTTGACTGGAGCGGTAATCATGGGTTATTGAGCGCAAAACATGATAATTTATTTAGTTTTTTGAAATAACTTCGGCACACATTTTACTTAAGTGCATCTGTTTGCGCGTTAAAACTCTCCATTCAGGCAGCGGTAGAAATGATACAATAATAATTTTAAAATCTTTATCCTCAGTCAAAGCACCTTATGGCAAGAGTTTTCGGAGCGTTATTCCATTTTTGACGAAATTATAATTCAATTTGTTATGTCGAATATTGGACTCGGAGTGACACCTCTTTATTTGAGAGCAATCATTACATTATTAATAAATATATTCATCATATTTATCGATAAAATTTTTAAAATACCACACAAAATATTTACACAGGTTTCAACGATTGGTCATTGTCATCAGGTGATGGCGATCAAATCTTCTTTATATGCTCTTTTTATGTATTTATCTCTTATCATCCCTCTTGGATTTTTCCCTCTATTAATTCCCTGTTTTCTTCAATCATATTATTCTCGATTTCCTTAATGCTTTTAGCGGGTGCCCCGGCCATCTTTTGACCTCTAAATGATACAATCAATCGTCAAAACTCGGACGTGTACATTTTTTATCGAGTGGTAATCGCAATAGTTTGTCGATAAATACGTTGCCAATGGCGTATCTTAACTAATTTTTAATGAAAAATGTATTCTTTTCCGTTTGAAAAGATACTTGTACATATTTTATAGAATAGCTCATGTTTAGAAGGCGTTAACAGTGAACAGACAGTTTCTGTGCTCAAAGAAGGTGTGACTGCAAACAGGCGCGTAGCCAGACTTTGATTTCGGGGGAGTTTCCTTAGGAGTGGACATGTTGATGGTTACCTACCAACCAGGGGCAAGTTGATTTCGCCTAATTATATTAAGAAGATGAATGGTAAGAACTTCCCAACGAGTAGAAACGAGAAAGAAAAGGAAGGGGCAGCGAATAACGAGATACTAAAAGGTGCGGTTAGTCATAAATGAATGCAAGTTTTTTAATGTATCCTGTTTTAATGCATTGCTCTCTTATACAGGAGAAACTGCGATACATGTAAAAACATGGCGAAAACATCAAGGACCATGTCAGGTGTACAGGGATTGTCCAGGTGAATGTGGAGAGCGAGACCATCAAGTCTGTTCAGCACGCAAGTTCTTAAATAGTTCTTCAAATATCTGCGAGTTGAAAAAATGTTTTGCTGTTGCAGATGTTACTGGCGGGACACACAAAATCTCCAGGATCTGTCGCACCACTTAGAAGATGTCGTTAAGACAAACCTACAGAAACAAAGGGCCGAGAGCCAGAAAGAACGCAAATTTAACATACAGTTGGCCAACGAAGGGTTATAAAATGGCAGTGACAAAAGCAAATGAACGAAAATTTCGACGAAATCGCAATTGCTTAAGAAATGTGTAATGATATGCTCTCAGAATAAAAGAAGAGTAGGTACCTACCATGAGTGCGTCTAAAGCATTTCTTGGTGGGTCTGCAAATTTCGACAAATGCCAATGGTAGTGTCATTTCACCAAGAAACTTGTCTTTTCAACAATCAAGGTAATCTGAATACGTTGCAAGCAGGATTTTAGCCTGCTTCTAGGCATCAGAGTTAAAGCTCTGGCCGCAGGCCTCATTATTAGGTTAAAAACAACTGAAGCACGTCAGGAGATTGCGATGTGCCTGCAGTCTTTCTCCAATCTGAACAGGAAAGAAATCCAAGAAAGGAACAAATACTTCCCGCCTGAAATATACCGCAGGGCTTGAGGCAGGGGTACCAACCCTGTATAGTTGACCAGCACATCGGCGAGGGACTTTAATTTCCAGTTCCAGTCCTGTCAAAGCTATGGCATGGCAATGGCTGTCACGTGCTATCAGGGGCAAAATAAACAAACCTGGCGTGCCAGATGACGAGTGCTGTCCAGGTTCGTTTCTTTTATCCCTGATAATACGGTAAGGAGGCAACAACAGTGAGGACGGATCTTTGGAATTCAAAGATCCGTTTTCACCGCGTTGCTGCGTAAGTCAAAGTATAGCAAAAGCACATAACTGAGAGATGTATCAATAAAAGCAAGGAAAAACTGGGAAGGAGTAGATAACTGTATCTTATTGCTGAACTTTGGTGAAAACCTTGTGAAAATGCTCAGTAGAATCGTCTCGCATTTTCTGCAAAGCACCTTGGGCAGTGTCAGCATGAGACATTGCCTGAGCAAGATCCATGAGTTTGGTCTAAAGTTTGTGACTCAAGGGGAGGCTTATAGCAAAAACTTCGGCAACAACACGCATAGCAATGAGAAACTTTCCGTCTTAAATGGACCTTTGCAATGTACTTGCAGTCAAGATGAAACTCTTGTCAGTTCAGTTTGATATGACCTGATCAAGAGCTTGAATAACGGGGCTGAGAAGATCAATGACGGTGAGGACGGTCAACCCAGCGAGTGGCACGAAGTTTCTTCAAGCGAGTGGCTGTAGTTTGAGGCTTCGACTATTCTATTGCCTCCTGCAATTTATTGTTTCTCTTAGGATACCCGAAGAAGTCGTACGCAGGCGCCACAACAGTCATGCAATTTGTGATGACTAGAAAACCACATGCATCAGAAACTGCGAGGTTGAAGCTGTGAGAATTGCAGTGAACATAAATGGCAAGGGGATTCTTAGTTCTGATTTAAGCTTGTACACCCTGAAAGCGAGAGCTCATTGAACTATCTCCGTCGTAGCCCTGCCCAAACATGTATTTTATGTCTATGCCCTTGCTGATAAGATTTTTGATAATGTCATCAGCTAATGCTATCTCTCTTAAATCTGTTACAAGGACAAAAATTAGGAAGACCTCTTTCACCTCATAGTTCTTCAAGTAACGTATGCATATTACTAGTTGTCCTGTTTTAAGGGCATCTGTGATTTCGTCTGCTATCACTGGAAACCCTTTTGCTTGGTTGATCTCTTCCACTAACTATTTAACTGTGATATCTTGATGAGAGCTAATTATTTCATATTGGATTTCAGATAATGTGTATTTAACATTGCCTGCAGTCGATTCAAAATGTTTAGCAAGAGCCGTGACATTACTGTTAACTTTGAATTTGAGTAAAGCCCAAAATTTGCCATCCTTTGTTACTTTCTCTTGTTCCTCAGAAAGAATTTCACCTGCCTCCCTTTGGCCCCGTAACGGCAAACCCTCCCTGCCGCAAAGTATTACTGCCTCAATTATGGATTTGACTCTTCTTCTATTCTCTTCTTCCTGAAAGGAGTAACATTGTGGTAAAGTATCTCTTAGCCATTTTAAGACATATAACAATCATATCAAATCAGACCAAGGATAATGTTCACATTATCTCCCGCTTGAGGGCGGTATCGATTTGGGCAGAAATTGAATCTTGTTGCAACAGCCTTGAAATGAGCCGCAGATATCCTTGCGTCATTGTGGAGTTGAGAGTTGTGGTGATGTTTAAACATTTCCTTAGCATCTGTCCTCTTTCAGAACTTTGAATTGACAAGTTGGCTACCTCGTTCGTGACTTCTCTTCCTACACCCAGAGTTGGCCGCAAACAAAATCCACTGTAGAGCATCGCCACAGTACAACAGCCACTCGTTCATTCGTGGATTTGTGACCGGGGGCATGAGTTTCTCGCACAAATGCATGGGTTGACGGCAAACATTTACAACCTTTCTCGTCGGAATTGTAAATCTGATGGAAGTCATAATGCTCCTCTATCATACATTATTGAAATTCCTTCCGAAATACATCAGCAGCGGCAGTGTTGGTACTCACTCATTCTCCTTGAATACTAAGTTCACGAATGCCATGCCTCTCTTTGAATCTGGTGAGCCACCCTGGCAAAGCAGAAAGCTCACCTGTCAATCCCAATTCCTTTTGAAAACCTTTGCTGTCTCAGTTACAACAACCCCAGAAAGAGGTGTGCCTTTAGTTCGTCTCTAGGTAAACCAATGAAGAGGGGCGGGGTCTACCTCTTCGTATTAAGGTTTTTTGATCGATTTGCGCTTTGAAAGTCCTGCAGCGTGGTCACAATTCCTTGCATACTCCATGAATTCGGTTTTACATTATTTAATGACGCGTACCGTTCAAATTCCAATGCTATAATCTCTGAATAGTTCATCCCCGGTTCTCATTTCTCGAGTCTGTCGATTCGTTAAAGTTTATGTTTCACTGTTAGCACAATTTTCCAGCATTTATCAGCTATGATTTCCCGCTACGGGTTGGAAAATTGTTCAGCGGCCAAATGAAATAACAATGGCACATGGATGAGGAAACCGCTATAGATACAATGTGATCAGGAAAGAGTCTTCTCTTCCCTGATGTGACTGAGTGAAGTTGGGTTCACGCGACGGAAAATGTCGCGGAAGAGGAAAATCCAATCACAGACCGGCAGAGAGGAGCAGAGGAATTTTGCTTTTTGAGAGCGAAATTTGACGTCAAAACATAGAAGAAAGAAAGAAACAAAATAAATGAAACGGGAAATGAACAAAATGATTAAAAAATTTACATTTCTTATTTGGCAGACGTTAAAGCCGACATTAAGAAACCTCCTTTGGCGCTACTTTACTGATTTTTACCTCGCTTTCTTGGAATTACTCTCTAAGCCCTTAAATGTGATGTTTCCTGCGGTGTATATATTTGACCCTGATATTCATTTAATATTATAATCATCCGGAATTTATTTGTTTACCCTTGTCCTTTTATCATGACGAAGTCTCCTTTTTATCAGACAGAAGGAGGGCTGCAGCTGAAGCGTTTCCACATAGCAGGCGGCGGGTCCGCCCCTTTACCGGCCAATCGATTTGTGAACGACTGGGTGCTTTTCCGTTTTCCGCGCCCTATTTCCGTCAACTTGAGAAGCAGTCACCACATCGAAACATTGTCGCCCACGTCTGCCCAACTGTGTCGAAAAAAGTAATCACCAAAAAGTAACCAAGTTCCAAAGGTTGCAGTTGAAGACGAGACCTCTCATATTTGATTGTGGGTGAAGAAAATCCCAATTTTCCTCGGGCCCCGTCCACTGCAAGAAACTACCACTTACTACCAACCACAATACGTGATACGCGGCAGCGCCGCGACGCTTGTTCGTACGACAGGGCTAAAAACTAAAAGACTCGCTCTATAGCGAAGAATATTTTACAATTCCACACTCTCAGTCTACAGTCTCGGTTATAGCAGTTTGCTCGAGTACTCCTGGAAGCGGAAGATGAAATTATTGCGGTCAAGAGAAAGAAAGAGTGTTTGATGTTTGTGTTATAACATATTCTCTCTCTTTCTCTCTCTCCCCCTTTTCTTCTTTTCTCTTCCTCTATTTTTCTCCTTTTCCCTCCCTCTCTTATTTGATCTTTTCTCTCACCTTCCCCTTCCCCTGGCTTCGCGCCTGACTGCAAACCAGCAAACAGTGTGAAAACGTTCGTACGTAGCGTTACTGTCTTTGCATTGGAAGTATGGACCATTAGAAAAGCCGACCAGAACAAACTAGAAGCCTTCGAAACCTAGTGCTGGAGGAGGATGCTGAAGATAAAATGGACCGACAGAATGAGAAATGACGAAATTTACAGGAGTAGAAGAAGAAAGGACCATACCGTACAGAGTGGAATAACTATGTGAATCGGACACACTCTGAGAGACAATTGGTTTGTGAAGAACGTAACTGATGGTGAAATAGAGGGAAGAGTCCTCAAAGGAAGACCCAGAAATAAGTTCATGGACCAAAGAAAGAGGAAAGTATATAGGAAGAGATACCAGGAGGTAAGGGAACTAGGATTAGGAAGGGAAGGGTGGAGGACTGTAGCCAATCAATCTTAGGATTGAACGACGAATGATGGAATTGAATTAATCCGCATTATATTTCATTTTTCATAAGCCTACTCATTATAGTAGTATATAATTTCCGAAAAAAACAATAATTATGAAGAAATTTTTTCACCTTTATCAATAGAAATCACTTATGAGAATACAGTTGCAAAGTTTCATGCAAATATGTACATAAACGGGAATCGCTCCAACCACTTAAAGCGCGACAGGAGCTCTGGCGAGCAGATGAAAGGAGATGGTCTTGTTGTCTGAGAAAGGAGGAAAGTTTGAAGAAGCAAGAAGGTGGAGGTTCACATCCGAGTCCACACTGCTCATTTTCACTCAATCAAGATCCTTTTCTGCCGTCAGAGCTTCCAACCTGACGTAAATGGAACTTTTTCTCGCATGGTCAAGAATCACTTCAATCGCTCATAAACAAAATCGTATCAAAAAATGTGGTGCATTTCAAGATGAAATTACTTTCGAGCTGCATTTTTAGTTTGCGAATAATACAAAAAAGGAGTCATTTGTGTTAAAAAAAAATAAGTCACTTTTTTTCTTCTCATTGTAAATGTAAAATCCAAAGTAAAACCTGTTCTTGGCAAAATTAACTATTTTTCTTGTAGTTTTTGAAATTTTTGCATTCATTTTACATGTGCAACTAAATAAAGTAATAAATGGATTAATATGCAATGTTTTCAATGCTATCTCTTTTTGCTACTGAGAGATATGCGATACATACTTTTCCGCTGAGAGAGGTCAGTAGGTTTGTAAGGACCTTCACTAAAAAGTTATTTCTGCCTATAATTATTCAGTAAGCAACAACATCTTTGTACGAACAATTTGCAGCAAAATAAAATTTCAGAAAAATTTCAGAGATCAATCTTTTAAATAAACTGAGGTATTAAGATGCCTTCTAATTTATCCATTATATATATAACAAAGTTAATATGTTACACTGCACTATGATTATTAAACGTAGATTCGTGATTCACGTGTGGAAAGTAAGTAATATTGTGTAAAGAAACGTGTAAATGTCGAGCCAATGATCACGGGAAAAGCCAAAGCCATCCAGTAAGATATCCATTTCAGATAAAATGGAGTGTTTGCAGAAGAGCAGGCAGCGTATGAAATCGAAAGGAACAGCAAAAGAATCAACAAAAGAATATCTTCAATGAGCCATTGAATTTTAGTTGTAGAGGAATATTTCATGCTAGAGCGAATACATATATTCAATAGAGCGAATATTCAATAATGGAGCGAAACTGAATAAACTACGTATCTTTCAAACTAGTTTAGTGGTTACAACCCTGGACCAGTTTCAACACTTTTATATCTACACCTACATCTACATCTACACAATACCCTGAAAGCCGCCGCATGGTCATGTTAGGTCACCAGCCGTGTAAAGGTGTAAGTTTTTGGAAATGAAATGGTGACATGTATTATAGGAATGTATTTAGTGGAGCTCAATTTTTATTTTGGTCGCTTATTGTTCGCGGAAAGTACGGGTTTTTGTACATATACATGTATGTATATATACATATATATGTATGTTCGGAAATGTTTCTCTCTTATTTTATCGCATCTGTCAGACCTAGAGATGTAGTGAGGAGTCATGATAATATTCTCTATGTCGCTCTAAAAATATCAGTTCTGAATTTGTCAAGCACCCTATGCCTAGCGTGTAGCCTACGAGTCTCTAGGGGCTCCCACCTTAATCCCTCTAAACGTTGTGAGGCACTATATGTACGCTCGTAGCAGTTTTTAACAAAGCGCGCTGCTTTCCTTTGTATTTTATTATTTTTTTTTGTTAAACCTTATGACCAGGGTCCCAAATGTTCGCGGCGTATTCGAGGTGTGGCCTAACCAGAGTGAAGTAGCATCTCTCTTTGACTTTTTAATCCAAGGACCTTCCTATTATCCGTTTAACAATACCTAGTTTCTTTAATGCTGTGCCACATATGTTTTGTATATGTAATAGCCACAATATATCAGAAGTTAAAGTAATTCCAAGATATTTTACTGTATCTGAAGATTTTATGTTTACTTCACCCACAGTATAGGTATGGAATTTGTGGGATGACTTTCGCAGGAAGTGAACTGTGGTGCATTTGTTGATATTTGATTCTAACCCCCACTCCTGGCACCACGTATGAACGTTGTTAAGGTCCGATGATAGAGCTTCACAGTCCGCGTCTTCGCTCATTTCACGGTAGATAACTGTATTGTCTGCAAATAATCTTAATTTACTGCTAACTCTAGAACTTAGGTCATTAATATAAATAATGAATAAAAGAGGGCCGATCTCAAAATATATTTCAGAGTCATTATAAATATGGCCGATGTCATTATGAATAGAATAATATAATTTTGCTTGTTACAAGTTCGTATTTACATCATGTTTCGGGAAAGCTGGAATTTTTAGGGAGTAGGCGGTCACCATGCGAAAATATTGAAACAGATCATGGGCTGTTACCAATAAACTAGTGTGGAATTGATAAATTTTATTAATTTTTCGATTTCTGAAGCAATTTTGGCAAATTGAAACACTCCCATTTTCCTTAACGTTACTTTCGGTTCTGAATACATGCTCCTCGACTGAAAAAGACAATGTTTCAATTTCACGCACTTCTTTGTTTGAATACATAAAAAAATCAATAGCCCTAGAAATCTCATAGTAGGATGAAAGGACTTGTTGAGAGTTCTCACTCGACTAAACAACAGTAAAAACGACTAAAGAAAGATATCCACTCATTTTTTCGAAAAACTTCATCTTTCCATCAACTAGTTTTAACGGTTCAATTTGCTATATAATATAATTTTGTTACCCTCATTTTCATGTATTAAATAGCAGCATTATAACCGTATTTCACAAAATCAATCTAAAAAATACTTGAATTAGGTATTTCAATCCCACTCCATGCGTTATTGAATAATAATGGTGAAATGAAACATTTTCAAATATCTAAATCTTAATTTATGAGGCACCAACTTTTACTTTCTCGAAAAGATATGCTTATTGATTTGACTAAAGACCTTCATAAATCCATATCCATTATTTGCCAGTTCTTTCACACCAACATTGCTCTATACTTTCATATATTAGTAATTGCTTAGTATTTTCCATCATATTCACCGTGATTTGCTTTACACTGTAAGCCCTCAATTCTGTATCACTTGGGTATGTAGCGTTCATAGGATATCGTTTAAATCCAAAGGAGTGTTGAATTTTGCCAATGTCTTATGCGGGTAGTCTAATATGTCTGTTTGCCTTGAAATTTCACACTTTTATGAAACGTTATTGCACACATTGATAAGAGAGTTTTAAGTAAAAATATATAAAAGACATTTCATATTTCTTTAAGTGTCACGAGTCAAGTCAACTTTTCCGCAAGTTAACGATACTCTATCGGACTTACGTTTCTTTACATTCGTTTTCTTTCCATTTCATTCGCGTCCTTTACATAATACAAATATTCATGTGAAGAAGATGGTGGAGGTTTTCTCCGTTGCCTAACTACAGAAATCTTCTTTTACTAAAAGTAAACACTTGACGAGCGACTTTTTTTAAGGAATCAAATTTTTATTAGAAGGAATTTTTACAGGCGAAATATAATAGCTGTAAAAATTGTTTATTGATCTTTAGCGTCAATCAGTGATAGAGCCAAAACGAATTTCATGATTTAAACCTTACTCTGAAGTTATTGGCTTAAACAATTTTATTCTAATAATTATATCAAGACCTATCGACATCATTCCTCAAAGGAATCTGCCGATTTAGTGGAGAAAAAGTCCTCACGGGTATAGGTTCTAAGGAAGATTAATTCTTTTCTAAAGCCAAGGCTCTCCCACTGCGGCCAGAATTAGGGTAACGAGGCATTTTTTAGCTTAGCGAAGCCGGATGTAAACAAAACGGCATCGGCTACTCACGCGATCTCCGTCTGCCAATCGGCCGCTCCTTTTCTCCCCACCCATCCTAGCACGCCCTGTAAAGGCCCTCCCTCCACTGCATCTTCTTCCACCCCTCCACGGCCCCACAGTCCCCGCGGGAAATAGAAATGAGAGGGGGGGGGGGGCGTGGTCGGAGTGAGAGGGTTCCTTCCCGCCCCCCTTTTTTTGCTACATTTCGAGACGGAGAAGATCGCAATTTCCTGGGATATCGATGAGCCAACGATGAGATCAACCACACTTCAGAAGAAAGAAGACGGATAAAAATAAAAATATTGTTACCTTTTCACCAATGGGCACAAAGAATCTTCTTTCGGTGATGACTACGGTTCTAATTGTTGTTTGGACTATTCGGTTCTCTCCGTAACACTAAAAAATTGGGGTTTCAACTATACAACTTTACTTCAATTTCCCGCAACTTAATAACAGCAACAATTGTCGTACGAGTTGAGTCTTAAACTTAATGTTTTAACTATGTACTGTATTTCTGCAATAGCCTGTAAGCTACACATGTTTAATAGCTCCCCCAACGGAGAAAATCCAGTCCAAAAATCGTTAATTTGAAGTATCAAGCAAGTTTGCAGCTACCATATTTATCTTTCAAGTTAGTTCTCAAACTTTTTACCCTTTTCAGTGCTTGTAAATATCTTTTAACTCTCTAAGCCACATATTTGGCATATTTTCCCCAACGGAAAAATGAAGTCAAAATATGATTGATTTTGATTGCGAAGATATTTTATTAGCTTCCATATAAGAAAGCGTTCGCGCCACTCGTATAGCAATAACAGAATATTCATCTCATTTAATGCTTTAAGAACAAGCACACTAAAACTTGAGTCTCTCCATATTTGAATAGTTTTCTCCAGTCAATATCCAGTTTTTTAAGGAAAAAATGTTAATTTCAAGATCTATTTCAACGATGAAGAATTATAAAAAGAAAATCTAAGGAATTTTCCCAATATGTTTAGAATAGTATAATTTCAGTATCTCGTAGTTAGTTCTTCAGATATCACAGATAGAATAAGCATGAATATGATAAAAATTCGAATGTTGAAACAATGGCTGCAGCGAGGAAATGAGCGGGGATTTTTTTTAAACCGTCGCATTTAACTGTCAATACACGTGAGTATAGGTGTGCAAAAATGTTTTTTCCAAAATGGTCCTGCTATCAATTAATTTTTATTAAATCATTTGTCATGGAATGACCCGTTTGATCCATATTTCTTATATAACTACGAAATTCGAACGAGGAATAATCATTCGCCTCCACTGCTACCTCTCGGATATCTCGATATCGCGCCGAGTGCTAAAAGCAATTAAGTTATTGAGGCGTCCTCCTCCTCGGTGAATTTATTTTTAACTTTAGAGTTTAAACGGGACTTTAACTGTCTAAAATATTCTGTGTGAAATCGACGCATCCGCGATGGAGTTCCAATGAAGACGAATTATTTTTCCTCTGTGGAACTTCGCACTTGTGTGTGCTTGCGGGAGCCTCCGTAGGCTGTAGACTGTAGCCAGTCCTCGTACCCTCAAAAAGCAAAATTTCTACTGTTGAAGAAGTTTCATATTCTGTAGGAAACCAGTTAATAATATAGTAGAAAGGTCATGCCAAGTTTCGTCGCTCGGTAACCGATACAGTTGGATTTTTCTTAAGGCAAAATCTTCGCCATCTTGTGATTCTTCGGTATATGACCATGGCTTGGATACAGAAAAGCTAAAAATGTTTTTTGACTACAGTATATTGACAAATTTGGTTTAGTCCGTCTGTGTATGACTATTTTGCGATCTATCAGCGTTTTTACGTTCTTATTTGAGGTATTATTACCACACGATGAGAACCATTGCCAAGACGACTTCTTTTTGTGAAGGTTAGCGTGAGCAATATGTTGTGAGTTTTCATTCATACTTAATTAGTAAAATCTGCATCAATCGATTTGTTTCTCTTTCCTCTTAATTTTATCGTCTTCTTCAAATTATTCCCTTGCCCGCAAGCTTTTCCAGTGGTCATTCATCATTTTCGATTTGCGTACTCGTCAGTAGACAATTCTGCTCTGGCATACCCCTGGGTATTCAAACCAGTTGGACCCCTCTCAGCAATGGAATATACTTTCCACTATTTTACGATTTATCAGCGTTTTTAAGTTCTCATTAGAGGTATCATTATCACTCGATGGGAACCATTGCCAAGACGACTTCTTTTTGTGAAGGTTAGCGTGAAGCGTTGCGAAGGTTCGCGTTTTATACGCTCATAGGGAATCGCTCTCTATGCAATCGTATGCACCCATAGGATACGGCTGATAGCCATTCAGTAAGGAAATCCTTCATGGTCTGAAATTTGGTCCTGGAGTCAGAATATTTCCACTGGATTTAGTTTATTCAGTTATCTTTGACTCTCCAGCTGCACTTAAGTGCTCCATTAGCCTTGCGGCACCCTCTCTTCAGTTATAAGATTTAAAAAATATATCTCAACCTTAATATCTTCTTATCTAATAAGATATCGTTATTTAATACTATTTAGCTTTGACAGGTAATCGATGATAGTTTTGGCCCGAAAAACTCGTATTCAGGACCTATAGCCTGCTGGAAATGTCCCCATGGGTACAAAAGTAAGGGGATTGGGGTCTCCACTGCCTGTAGCCATGGGGATCCCCTTCATCCCCTGCATGCATAGGGATCCCCCTCGTCCCCGTAGGGACAAGGAGACTCTTTGCATTCTTCTGCTGGGGCCTCCTTAACGTCGTCAACGACTTAAATCCTTTTCTCCCTTTTCACCAGAGTTTCGGAAGTTTCTTCAATGTCCTGGCTCCAAAAAACTAAATACTTTTCTCGAGTTATATTTCTGCGGAGCTCCGAGCAAGACGCAATAGCGTCTTGGATGCACAATATTTGCTCATTGAAGTAGCTACTGTGAAAACTATGGTACAAATTTCCCGTACTTTAGTGAATGACGTCACATATCACGAGGTTAAAGCCCATTGTAAACAAAAGGGCGTATACTTCAAACAAATTCAAAGCTTCAACCGGCCCCACCTTCTATTTAGGAACGTGTTAATATCGCAGTAAAATAATCGTTCGCATGGACAAGGGTCTCACGGCACTCGGTCACAAAGCCTCAGCGGTTCTCGACCGGGGGTGCGCAAAGCTTCTACAGGGGTTCTGAGGCCTCATTATAAAAATATAGTGCTTTTAATGATGAACCAATGAACCTAACAACAAAAGGACTTGAACTATTGATAATTTGAAATAGTTTTTTTGCTACAAGGGATACAAATCGATATAATTAGATCAATTTGCACAGATGGTGCTAACGTTGTATTTTGTAATTTTTTTAATTATTGCGCTGGATTTTTTGCATTCGTGGAAAAAGACCCCACGTAATAATTTAGCATTGTATGTCACACCAATATGCCTAAACATGAATACATTATAATATATTAAATACATTACCAGTGAATTCAAAGTAATGGCCATAGTAGCTTCGAAAAGGGTACGTGTATAAGTGCTGATCAGAGTTTTTCAATTACACCAAAAGATAACTCTCTTTCTTTATGAGTACCGAAGAGTTATATTTGAAGAATTTCAAAAACTATAATCAATACTTTGGACATCGTATTCGACCGATACATCTACCCATCTGTATAATAAAACCAACATTGCGAAGATATGCAGTGTACACAATAGCAATCATAAAATTTGTCTGCTTTTATTCATATGCTTTCAATCGGCATTAGGTGATTATTAAAAGCTAATTTGACAAAAGAAAAAGCAAAAAAATGGCTTGGTGGCTTGGTGATTGGAACTGGCTAACACACCTGACCGTCAATAGAGAGATTCGGGTTCAAATCCTTGTGAAGTTGATTGATTATTTTATTGCGAATTTCAGCTCTTGGTTTCCAAGGACACTTTGGAATGTGTTGAAGTGGTCAGCAGATGGGTGTTGGATAATTTTATTTTTAACTCTTTTGTAGCGCGAAGACCCCTTTGGTTTAAAATACGCCATACTTCATCTCATGCTATATTTCCGACCCTGAGGTAAAAGAGAGCATAATATTGCGTGATATAAAAACTTACCTATCCAAAAAACAGTTAACGATATACATTTGGTATAGTGTTGAGTTCTGTAGAAATATACATTTTCAATTAATTTAGAATTCATCTTTTATAACTCGCAAATATTTCTGCCACTCTCCACCGGACGGTCTAGGGTCGTGGGCTACGGAATTTTCAATTCCGTAGCCCACGGGGAAGGTTGTTTATTGCTGGAGGGTTAAAAAAAAATTTTGCTGCCAGGACAATCGCATTTTGATGTACTCGTAGTATCACTCGCTACTGCCTGACGTCCCGTTTCGACTCGTCTCACATTGAGATCTCAGAGTTGGAGGCCTCTTAAGTCGTAGAACTCGGCTATTTATACCTTTCGCCTCTTAGCCATGCGTGCGTGCGCCTTGTACCTTTCCAACGAAGTGATTTGGCTCCCCGGCCTCTAATCCCTCTTTTCCTCCCCGTCCTTTCCCTAAGCTGCTGTGATGCGAAGTGATTTTCGCACCATAGCGAATGGGAAAATACTTCAGATAATTCGTAAAATCCAGATGAGGCAAGCCGAATGATGACACATATGCCGCTCTTATAACCCCTCACTGCATATTTTGATCCGACAGAAGAGGCGAAGATAGGGATGGGCACACTGCTGAACAAATCAACACCTCATTCTCTCCAACACTCACTGTTGATGACTTACGGTGGTTGGAGCGCAAATCGTTAGTCATTGAGAGCACACTTCGATGATTTTTCAAGAAGGTCGACGAAAATTCGTAGAAAACATAATATACTCAAATAGAAATATAATAATAGAAATATACTTAAAATTTTCGTCTACATTTAAGCATTGTTAAGACTTGAGCTTACGGCGCGGAATTCTAAATTTAAGCGAAAAACGTAAGTACATGTTTTTTATTCGGCATGAAAACTTGATATTTATTAGCAAAATTTATAATAGTATGAAACTTATGTTTTCATGTTAAGGAGAAAATCTGTAAATATGTCGTCGAATCATGAAGTAACATGAGTCAAGTGCTGCAAGGCTACGTGTTACACTTGCATCAAATTGCCACGAAAACTCGGAAACATGCAAGTTTCGCCACAATCTATGCATGTCACTGATAAGTACACGCTTGCAAAGTTCCACGCAAATCTGTATTCATATGAAGGAAAATCGCTCAACCGCCTTAAGGTAGTGCGAGCGAGATAGTTCCCTAATCATAATAGAGACCATATTAAAATTATACCTTTTAATTTCACCTGCTGTGAGACACACAAATTTAATATTACATTATTAATGGCGCAATAATATAGTTTTACACAACAGAAATAGTAAGTAATCAAATGGAAATATCTAAATAAATCTTTAACTTGACTCCTTCTTTTCACGCGGTGGGCACGTTTGAAACCTCATCAAAATGGAAGGTTTATTGTGATCCCGAAGAATTTACTGAGGTGACAATATGATTAATTTTCAAAAATAGTTGAGGAAACACACCAACGACACACTGTTAATTTTTTGACGAGATCTAGGTATTAGAACTTCCTCATTTGTTAAATAAGGTCTCTTTGGAGTGCATACACTTCCCATGTAAATGTTTCCCCGCCATTTTCCATGTAAAAGGGCTGGTATTTTCTGGCAAATATCTCGGAAAGTAATGCAATAAGGGGTTGAAAGTTTGGTGTACATGGAAGGGTGATATATTTTTCTTTAAAATGAGACCAAAATCATAGATATCTAGGTAAAATGGTATATCGCTCAAACTACCTTAGGCTAAAAATGAGAGTGATGCATGCAGTTCACGTGCACTTCTCACTTCCGTCCGCTTCCTATTCCCCTCTCCTTTTCATGGCTGGCGTCTCAACACCCACTGCCACACTCCCCAGCGGCGGTGCGCCGAGGCTGAGGTATCATTTTACATAATTTCAAGTCGGAGAGAAATGCCTAAGCGTGAAGGATTATCCGTCTATGGGTGTTTTCAAATTGCGCATTTGCGGAGATCTGTTTGAAACTGTTCCGTTTTCATTGCTTTCCAATTGTCACCGTGACTCCGTTTGCGCAACGCAGAAGGAAACACTTTCGGACTGTTTTATCTGCGTTAGCAGACGACCCTTGTGACGGCAGGGAAATATTTTATGGTAGTATCGAAACACTCTGCTGTTTAGTTAAATGAGATTATCTTTCATAAAATGATTATCGACCCAATATATTTGTTATTTAAGCTAGAATTTTGTCTCCTCAATTACTGTATCAAAATATCTTCTTCACGTTTTACGATTGTATATTCTAGCGCTATACAATTATGTTTTAATTTCACGTAATAATTAATCTTGATAAATGTTTTTTTTACATTAATACACATAAAATAAATATAACGGAAGTAAAACCATTACTATTCACTAAAACAACAGTTCTTAGCGATTGCTCCGTCATCTTGGAAACACGAGTGCAGGTGCGTTACGACCGTCTGTTTCAACATGTGCTTGGGTGTTTCCATCTAGTTCGATGTGTGCTAACTTTGCATGGCGATTGGAAAGCATGCGAAATGATAATAAGATCACTTTTAGGTTAGTGTGAGGATATTCATCTTCCGTTCATGGTTAACGAGATTTCGGGTGAAATTATAGATGACTACCATTCGCCCTTGTGCGCTATCTCTCCTCAAAACTTGGCGATAAGCAATAAAAGAATGCCAATAATGACCTGGAGTTGTTGTTAAGTTGGTTTATTTTAGTATGGGCGTCAAATATATAAAATCGTTCGTTGGTCGTTCACTCCTTAGATTGGTTTATTGCAATCCTCCATCCTGCACTATCTAATTCTCGCTTACTTCGCTTACCTCGCTTACCTTCTGGAAGTTCTTCAGATGTATATACGTACTACCTTTTATATTTGTCCCATTTTTTTATCCTACGGCCTTCCCCAGGGGACTTTTCCGTCAATTATATTCTTCACAAATACATTGTACCTTAGGGTTTGTCCAATTCATCTGGTTCTTCTTTCCTGCATTGTGTTCTGCATAATCCTTCTCTCATCTACTCTGCATACATCTGCATACTTCTTCATATCTTATAACATTTGTCCATTTGGTCTTCAATATCCTCATCCAACAACAGGTTTCGAAAGCTTCTGGTCTACTTTTTCAATGGTCCATGCATCCGATCCATAAACAGCCACGCATGGTACGCGAATAGTACGCTCCATACGAATGTTTTCACCTACTCTTTCCTCGTTTGTAATTCCAATCTTCATTGAGCACAGTCGTCGCATTTTCAACATGAGCTCTCTCATAGCTGTATCTATTCTTTGCTTGATATCCATCATACTTCTTCAGTCTCAGGTGGTGGTACTTCCGAGGTAAGTAAAGGATTCCACTTGCTCCAATTTCTCTCTTCTCTGTGTGACTTCTGCATTCAGCTTTTCTCCTCCGAATGAAAGAACAAAAGTACTAGTCATCTTATTTATTTTCACGTTTTGTTTTTGGATCACTTAGTGCACTGTGTGTAGTGATCTTTTAAAATCATTTTGATTTCTTGCGAAGGCTAAAATCGTTCGTGAGGCAGAACATGTTTATTTCTTTCCCGTTACTCTTAATTCCGTGAAAAAATGCATAGATTTTTAATTACTCCATGATAAAAAGTTTATATACTTTCGTTTGTTCAGTAAAAGGTACTATTTAAAACGGCCTTTGAAGCATTTCTTTCAAAACATGCCTTCTCCTCCCTGTTTCCTTTCACTCCTTCCTCCCGTCCCTTTTCAAAGGCGGTGACTCATCGCCCCCTTGGCGCGTAGTCAAACTGAAGGAGCAAATACCCTCTCCGTTGCCGCCGGAATAGGAAGGTGAGAAATGCTCCTGTGCTTTCATGCGGATTCTTGAATGAACCTCGAGATTACGCCTCGGAGCGACCGACTCCGGTGCTTCTCTTAAGGTAGTCCGAGCGAATAGTCCACTAATCATAATAGAGACCATATTCGAACTATACGTTTTAATTTCGCCAGTTGTGAGACACACGAATTAAATATTGCATTATTAATGGTGCAATAATATAGTATTATATGACACAAATTGTAAGTAATCAAATGAAAATATCTAACTAAGTATTTAACTTGACTCATTTTTTTCGCGCGGTGCGTTTGAAACTCCTTCAAAACATAAGTTTTTTTGTGATACCCAAGAACCTATTGCGGTGACAATATAATTAATTTAAAAAAATAGTTGAGAAAACATACAAACTACACGATGTTAGTTTTTTTTTTACGGCATCTAAGTGTAAGAACTTCCTCATTTGTTAAATAAGGTCTCTCTGGAGTGCATGCACGTACCATTTCCCATGTAAAAGGGATGGTATTTTCTGGCAAATATCTTGGAAAGTAATGTAGTAAGGGGTTGAATTTTTGGTGTCATTATAAGGGTGAGATATTTTTCTTTAAAATGAGACCAAATTCATTGATTTCTAGGTAAAATGATATTTCGCTCAAACTACCATGAAGTGCCGAACGCGTTGAAACCGCCGTTCTTTCACCCCCCCCCCTCACCTCGTGCAACAGGCAGCCGAGGAAAGCCTCCAACTCCTATACTCGATGCAGACCAAACCGCCGACGCTCTCGACTTCACTGATTTGTTTTCTCTCTCTCGTGACTTTGCACTGAGGTCAGAGAGTAGCTGAGGGAACAGAGGGGGGACAGAGCGAGGGGCAGTGGGGGGGGGACAAAGGCTAAGACCCCATCCTACACGTGCACGCAGAAATGTGCAACTTCGTCGGCTCACCGCGGTTGAATCACAGCGGGAGAGAGCGGGAGGGGGATTAGAGCAACGAGTGCGGATTCAGATTACGAGAAGCGCACACCAAATCTTTGGAGGTGTATCTGGACAGATGAAGAATTTCATGCCCTACTGCTGTCAAGCAGGAGTGAAGGTACTGGAGCAGCCGAAATGTATGCTTATTGTCCTGTTGATCAACATAAAATCGGAAATAAATTTATTAAACTAAGTACAAATTCAAAATTTCAATAACAGCAGGTGGAATTAAACTCCTATGCAAGGATTTCGGTCATCTAGGAGACCAGCGACGGGGGTAATTGAAATCTCGTAAATACTAATTTTTTAACGATATTTCAATTTTCCAAAAGATTGTCGCCTGGACGACCTAAATTGATGCATCGTAGTCTAATTTCCTCCGCTTCTATAAAAAATTGGATTAGTCATTAGTTTAAATTTACTTTAAGTTACTCCCTTCTTGAAATACGAAGAAGTAACTATTGAAATCACAACCTCTACAGTGAGAGAGGTAGGATTAATTTTTCTGATAGCTCCCCATAAAAATATAGATATCCATTTATCTGTAAATTAGCCTATGAGAAAACTCACTCCAGGACTGGCTATGCAGAAAAGTTATACAGTGTAGAACTAAAATATCTTAAGAGGTTTGAAAGAGTGAAATGTTTGGCTATTTTGATAAGTAATGACGTTATGACGCAAAATAAGATAGCCGCTAAATATGTGTATCAAATCACGTGCCTGCGCCAGCCTCACGGAAGTGCAGCTCGGCGTTACATCATGCTTAGCATTCTTGAGTGGGCTCTTTAGAAAGCGTTAAAAATTCCACACATGCACGAAACGTCTTACATGAAGACGTTTCGTAAAATTTACACGGACGGTTGTGTCGCGGATTCTATTCCTTGTTTTTTTTACATTTTTCTTATCTAAGTCGATAGGCTGGGAGACATTAATTGTTCATAAATTGTAATATAAAAAAAAGGTGAGCATTATAAAAGATACCTCAGGACTAAAGAGACTATCTATTTGGTCCACCGCTGAAGAGGGAGTGCCTAGTCACTCGGAACGAAGAACACAAATATTTATTATAGATTCAAATGTTTGGCCCCGTTGTATAGGCTACACTGTTGAGGCAGCGCCAACATTATCTACGTTCGGTGGTGATGACGTCGGCGCTGCCATAGGATAAGTCTGCTCCATCTACTTTCGAATGGCAGGAATCGCAGGAATTAACGTGAGCCTGAGATAGGATACCTTTAACAGCTATGGGAACATGGACTATACGAGGTTAATAAATATAACTGATTATTTTTGACAACTCAGAGTAACTTTGTGAATGTTAATATCGATATAACCGAGTGGCGGCACAATAACCAAGAGATCGCCGTTTTTGTCGCTTTTATTAGTGCTTGGAAGCACCCCGTGGGGCGGAAATAGCATACATCACATACATTCAAGTTTGAAATTTTAAATCGAGAGCCACCGGTGAGGAGTTTTTTCGGTGACGCGAAACTTTCAACATCGTTTCGAGCCTCGCACAATATTTTTTTCCCCCTAAAGTTTGGCCGAATGCCCTCCGATCAGCCGGTGACGCTTCGCGGTTGTCGTCGCAGACGCGGCGGCGCGGAAGTCGCTCGCCCGCCAGGCGATCGTCAATTTAAATTATTACCTACGACCCCGTATCGGCGGAGGTTTAGGGGCGGTTTTTAGAGGGTGAAGAGGGGTTGAAAATAGTAGGACGAATAGTTAAAAAAGTCATTTTAAATTATTTAAGGCAGACGAGTGGGCGTCACCGCCGCCCTCTACTACTGCACCTCTTTGCCCTTTTCCGTGGCGACACACACTGACACACGTGCGCGAAGCATGCGCTCCTGAAACATATTTTTAGCCCACCGTGCCTCTCTTCCCCTCCCCCCCTCAAAACCAAGCCCACCCCAACCCTCCCCTGGCTCACGTCGCCGTAAATAAAGAACGCCTTCCCATAATGTGGCTCTCCCTTCTTCGTCTCCATCCTTTGAGAGAGAGGGTACGTCCCGCTTTGTGGCGGCTCACTGATCGTTCATTTTGGCTCCTCGATCACTCACGTCCTCAACTGAAACGTCTCCATCATTAATACATTCTTTCACTAAAAGGGACTTAGAGTGAGATATCATTTCACTTAGAACTCAATAACTTGAAAAAATGTCATCTTTCCAATGATTCAAAAATATTTTCCTCTCACCACACTACTTTCCGAGATGTTTGCTAAATAAATAGAGGGCATCGGGTTGGTTTGGTGGCTAGAGTACTCGCCAACCACACGGGCGGCCAGGGTTCAAATCCCTGCCGACGCTGGTGTTTTTCAGCCTGATCCCTAATTGAGTGCCTTGTTAAGGGCACTTCAAGTACAGTACTCCGTCTGTCGGATGAGACGTTAAGCCGTGGTCCCCTTGACGCCTTTCGTTATGAGCACGCAAATACCGGCGCTGGGTTTCTATCCATCCTTCCTCCCTTACCTATCCCTTAGGACGTAAATAACCTTAGCCGTCGGTAGCCTCCTCAAATATCCAATCTAACCCTAAATAAAAAGAGGCAGTTTTCCGTTACTCCCACGTACTCCGGAGAGACTTTACCTTAAAAATTAGGAATTTCTTATGCATATATTTCCACAGAAATTTGCTGTGAGTCGGCTAAGTGCTATCTTAACTATTAAAATAAGTTTTTTCATCGCAGTAACTTTTACGTGATCGCTAAAATATCCTTTCGCTGTGAGAGCGTTTTCGACGTGAGACGCGAATAAAATAAGTCAAGTTAATGCAAATGCATATTGCTGCTATTTCCAGACAAAATACTTTTGCACCA
Source organism: Ceriagrion tenellum (assembly GCA_963169105.1). NCBI lineage: Eukaryota > Metazoa > Arthropoda > Insecta > Odonata > Coenagrionidae > Ceriagrion > Ceriagrion tenellum. The sequence continues at coordinate 6,063,412 of OY720633.1, forward strand.
ATGATATTAAAATTTTGAGTTCATACTTTATGTAGCAGCTGAAATTAACGAACAAAATTCTCAAATGGTTTCTATTATTACTGGATAAATATCTAACTTGAACTTCCTGAACTCACCATTGCTCAACCGTGTCCTCAATAATTGCAACCCGAATTTAACTATTTCGCCCGTCTTATAAAATGGTGAAACATTTGAGGGTAAATTTTATAATATCATGTTGCAATACTAATGCCGTAATCCAATGTTTGTTGTTTCCTAGCGTGATCTGTTCTGTCTTGCAATGTTTTCAGTTTTATAAAGACTCCATGAGGTAATATGAATAGTATTCCATCGAGGAAAATGTATTATTTTTCGCTCAAAGGGCTTTGTACCCCGATAAATTTAGGTGTATTTCTCGCAATACCCTGCGAACCACCACAAATACGTGTGGCAAGGAGTGCTTGCACACCAACGATTGATTAAGGGGGATAGGTGAATAGGTGAAGGGAATAGGAAAAGTGCAAGTAGAGACATGTTTTTGATGCTGTGTATTTGGTGCTCCTCTCCTCTTTCTTTTACCTAGTCTCAATGGGATGATCAGACAAAAGAGAGAGAAACTGTGGTAGAGGCTGAAGTGGAGACTGGACAGGAAGACAAAGATGGTGAGATGATAGTGAGAGATGGAGATGAATCAGCCTCTAACGACAGTGTTTCTCAATCAGAGGTTTGCAAAGAAGAAAATTGAAGTAGTGTTGATGTCATTGCTGAATTACCGGCCAACAATTAGAGATTGGGGTAGTGGGTCCAATATTGGTAAGGAGGAAAAGGAAATAAATACTGTGGACTTAATTAATAGTTTTGAAATGTGAACAGTTTTGATAATGAGAAGATTAAATGTTATTTTGTTGTTTAATCTGATGAACCTCCTGAAAATCAAACAAAATAATAAACAATTGGCAAAAGCCATATACAGTGAAGTTATTGATGTGATGTTTGAATTTTTTTCAGAGTGACTAATCTTTAAAAAAAGGTATGTTAAATTAGATCTGTGATTAATGGTTTCATATTTTTACTGTAGTGCAAATTTTACCAGAATAGAGGAGAAATTCAGCCATAATTGGCTTTTTGTGCTCGGAATTATAAAACTATAAGTGGATGAAATGAGCATACTCTTCTGTCAAACATCAATGCTCTTTTGAGCTGCTGTAACATGTTGTGGTCATATTATTTTTTCTTTGTTCATATTTGTGCAAACTTTACATTTGGAAATGAAATGTTGATTTGGAGGATGAAATAATGGGCACGTTTCAAGTATTTGCATCCTTGTGAAGCTCAGAATGGTTACAAGAAAGTGTATAATTAAACACCTTGAAGCTCACATGGTGTGAGCACTATTGAGTAGCCTCCGAGTCTCTAGCTTAGTTCATTCCTAATCTATATTTTGAAATTCATCATAATTTTCCTTATGTACCGGTCATTCTTCTCATGTATTGTCCCCTTCGTATTATTGCCAGTAGGCTGTTATGTCTTAAAATTTGTCCAGTACAATTGTTATATTAGTGTTAATTTTCTTCGTCTCATTGCGAGAGATACTTTAAAATATTATTATTGTATAGTATTAGGAATTCGTAGTACCTTGCTCAAGACAGCTTCTTGGTATAGTTCTAGATTATTTAAGCACGGATAACGACTATCATCGACTAATCCAGACAACCGAGACAACCGAATTTGCAGGTATATGGCATTGGAGTATTGTAGCATTATTTTTAAAACATCACAAATGATGGCATTACATGACTCGAACTCAATTAGTGGCTTGGCAATTGAATTTCCCCCCAAAAAACTTGTTTATAATCCACCCCACGTACGGGATAGGTCTATGTTCATAATTAATATTTTCATAGTTTCAGGATTAACTACCACAGTCTTCTATTTTTTTTCAACTCATAGTGAAGTTTCCTTCTTTAGGGAACAGAATGGAAAAAATTCCTTCATTTCCTATGTAAATATCTTTCCCAAAATCACTCTACCTTCGACCTGAGTGTTAACCTCTTGCCCTTTTCCGTTCAGTCTTCTTGTCTCTAAATATCGACCGCGTACTTCCCAGAGGGCTTGACCGATCTTTGGTGGACTTCTCCGTCGTACTTACTAATATATTGTTGCTTTTACATTGTATACTCTTCAAGGCTAATACGTTTTCATGGAATAAGCTAATTGGATTTTTTTACCTAAATCTATGTCCAGTTCTTGTAGGCGTCTCCCTTCGATATGAAGGTACCCTAGGAATATAGAACACAATGGAAAAATGTATTTGTGCAGTTGATGATAGGAAAGCATAGTATGAAAATAAGAAAAGCTGAAATAGAGTTGAGGGATATAGGTAAAAGGGAACAATGCAATGCTAAAAATCTAATTTAAAATAGTACCAAGAGAGGAAAAGAGAAGAACAGTCAAGGTAATATGCACGAAATTAAAGAGAAAAAAAATTATGTAGAGATGAAGAGGTCAGGAAGTCGTTATGGGAGGTATTAGTGGTCAGTCTTCATGCAAAAGATTTACTAGTGAGGGTTATGTTTTACAATACCCACTTATCTTTGGCAGATTTCTCATGAGTTATATTTCTTGTCCCACTTTCTACTCTTCCGATGCACCGTGAATATTTTGTTGCACTCTCCTCTAAATTTTTCGTCAATTTTTTTCCTTTTTGTTCCTTTTGTGTATCATTTTAGAAGTAGGTAATATCATTTTAGAAGTAAGTAATTTCATTTTTGGCTTGCGTGAAGCACACATCAACTTCGCTACCGATCTGTTCCGAAGTGTGATACCTAGTTCGCAGGGTCTTCAACGAAAGGAACGCAAATGCGCTTTTTTGTTGCGATGTGCTTAGCACAACTAGAGAAAATGGCGGGTACCTGATGTCATATTCTATCCCAAGGAAGACACAATAAATGTCAAAGAGTGAGAAATCACCCAATCGGCGGATGGAGGCAAATTGACGTCTCGCTCGCTCGCGCCGGAGCGATTGAGTTGAAGGGAGCGACACGACGACAGTCAAACGTCCATTTCGCAAGCCGATTACTGCCACCCTCTTAAGTGTGTACTGCTTACTCAACGACGGTCGAGGTCCTCCATTCGCGCTATGCCCATCGTGGAGAAAGGCATTTTAAAGAAAGCTCCGCGATTTTTACAGCCCTAGAAATTTCGACTTGTTGAGGGCTCCAGCTTTAGGATGGAGTCTTTTTTTTAGAGTTTATTTGATTCTGCTGAGTTGATATTGAGAGTAGAGCTTTGATTTAGACGTATGGAACACATGTGGATGATTTTTAGGTAGTTCGAGCTTTTTTCGATTTTTTATATTTTTCCTCTGTCAAAATGGAGACCATATTCTTATTTCATTTCACAATTTCAGCAATTTTAAGACGCAGGAAGTAAGTATTGTCATAAATATGGCACAAAAATACAGTTTTATATAGCTCAAGCACTCAGTAATTGAATACATACATGCAAGTCTTCAATTTGACTTATTTTTCACGCCGTACTGGGAAAACGCCTCCACAGTAGAAGGATCCGTTGCCATTCTGTAAAAATTTCTGTGGCGATTAATTTTTTTCAAATAGTTGAGGAAGCATGCAAACTACACACTGTTAAATTTGTGATGAGTTCTAGGCGCTATAAATTTCTCATTTTTTCAAATAGTTGAGGAAGCATGCAAACTACACAATGTAAAATTTATGACGAGTTCTAGGCACTATCACGGCTAGGATCACGGCTTCCTTTTTTGGCTAATGTCTTGAAAAGTAGGGCGATAAGTAGCTGATATTAGGGTAAAAGTGATAAAAACTTTTTGTAATTAGATCAATTTTATGGAGTACTTTATGAAATGACATTTCGCTTAAGCCTCCTTAAACTTTTGATTACATTTACTTTTGTTCTTTTGTCCCGTTTTCGTAGAGGGCGTGTCAATACTACCAAAATGGGATCAATTATCTGTTTTAAATAATAAAATCAACAAATGCGTGAGCCGGAATTATTCTTCAGTTACAATAACGTATGCGTATTTTATTATTACGTTAAAACCACTAGCTTCCAAGATCCAAGCAGAAATCTGTTGTCACAGCTGATAAATGTTTGACATATATATTCTCAAACATGCAAACTGCACACTGTCTAATTTATGACGAGATCTAAGCGCTAGAAATTCCTGATTTTCCTTCTTGAAAAAATGCAAATGCATTTATCCTAAATGTCGCATTTTATTTTACGGTTGCTTCGCATCAAAAAATCCAATAACAAATTAATTAGTTGCTCGGCCATTTGTGAAAAAAATTCTACTTTTTTCCAAAAACATACCCCCATGCGTTGGAAGCTTCATTCTGTAAAAATTTCTGTGGCGATAAATTATTTTTAAATAGTTGAGGAAGCATGCAAACTACACACTGTTAAATTTCTGACGAGTTCTAGGTGCTATAAATTTCTCATTTTTAAAATTTTTAATTTAAAATTAAAATTCATTTAAAATTTAAAGTTTTTATCACTTTACCTTTTAAATTTCTCTGGCGTTGAAATTAATATTGAAGTCAACATTTCTTCCGATACAAAACTGGTTTTTGACCTTATAATACTGCAAAAAAGAGGATATTCTCCTATTTGAAAGCTTATTCACTTAAAGTAATACAGCATAAGAATAATCTTAGGTGTTGTTATTATTGTGGAAGTAATCCTTTCTTTTCTAGTGGCTAGAAACAAATCTTTGCTCTGTAAATCAATCATATTTGTACTTTATTTTCTCATTTGTGGAAGATATTCAAGTATTACTGAATATGAAGATACTTAAAGTTACAACATAAGTTAAAAGTTTGAGGTTGAGAGAAGTATGTTAGTTGCAAACTAGCGGGGTGCTCAAAATCAGCTATTTTTGTACTTCAATTTCCATGTTTCGGAAGCCATTAAATATATGCTCCTAACAGAATACAAAGATATGCACAGGTGTCACATTTAGTCCAAACTTGATGGTTGAGCCTCCACTTTAGAGAGATTGGTGGCAAGAGTAGAGTAGTGGAAAATTGTTGAAGAGTATATGCTGTAGGTACACTACCGCTTAGGTCGTTCCTTTAACAACAGGGCTCATCTGGTAACACGAAACAATGGATGTGCCAGCCCTACAATATTCTTCAATTTTCCGCCACTTTGAAACTGCTATAAATCTCTTACGACTAAATCTCCAAGCTTCATTTTTTGACTCTTTGCTGTACTTCTACATATCTTTCCAATCTGTCATCCACACGTGTTTAATATCTATCATGGTCGAGAAAATGAACCCAGAAAATGATTAATTTAGAGTGCCAAGCCAGTTTACAACCGCCATATTTCTCTCACGAGTAGTCTCAAGAACTCTCACTTTTTACCCTTTGTTCTACTTTTCAACATTTTTATCTTCTGTTAGGCGAATATTTTTAATCGGTCCCCAAACGGAGAAAATAATTCCGATCAAATCGCTGATTTTGAGCTCGAAGCCCTATTTGTTTTCTTCTAAAAGAAAAATGGTCAGTGCTACATGTATAAAACTTTACAAGATTATTTTTCTACTTACTAATACTACTATGAGTACAAAAACTCTCAAATCTGAGACTTTCCTCATTCGGATAGTTGTCTCGAGACGAAAAACAGTTTTTTGAAAGAAACTTTTTTAACCTCAAGTTCAACGACAGAGAAATGTAAAAGGAAAAAAGAAAATCAAAAGAAATTTTTTCCCTTATTAGAATAGTATATTTTGAGCCATAGAGTTATTAAGGTACTGACCTTGAACTATATACACTAAGTTTTGAGCACCTCTCTCATATGCCGTTGCCAGCCCTTGAGATATTATGGATATATATCGTGAATAATCAACATAACCTTTAGCTCGCATATGCCATCTTGAAAAAATGGCTGCCGCGAGATAACGAGGTGGGATAAAATTTTTTAAATCGTCGCATTACACTTCCAATGGATGTGGATATGCGTGTGTCACAAATGATTTTTTTCTAAAATGGTCTTGCAATCATCATTGAATCATCTGAAATAGAATGACCCCGTATAGAGATTGAAAGGTTGCGTGCGTGTAGTTCCGTCAATAGCGCGTATCCTGCATGATTCTTATTCGTAAAAAAAGTGCACTCCTAACTGAGTTAATGGGTTTGGCACTGGTCCATGTGAATCTGACGTCACTGGTGCGCCTCTGTGTATCGTCACGTCATCACCGCCGTTTGCAAGTTAATGCTTCAACTCTTGCGCTCGGGCGCGCGTCAGTTTGTTTATCTTAATTGCTGCGGCGGCGAGGTGATGGCTCTGTTTATGTAGAACAAAGGCGGAGAGAGAGAGAGAGAGAGGGAGAGAGAGGGAGAGAGAGAGAGAGAGAGAGAGGGAGGGAGAGAGTGAGTGAGAGAGAAATAGGGAATCCAGTTCGGAAAAAGACGAATGGAAATATAAGCGCAGAGAACCGTATGTATCGGCCAATTGTCCATTTGGAGGGCATAAATGAACATGTGCAGAAATATTTTAATTATTGGATAACTTTACACGCATACTCACAAATATGGTACTACTATTGCAAGATAAGTCGTTGCGCTTCGTAAGCGATTCGATATATCGCTCGGGCTGAACGCTGTGACATATTTTGTATTAAAGAGAGTGCATACTTATGATGAAGCACCCGCTGGGTACGGATACCCTTGTGTATTTGACATTAGAGTGTTGTTTAGATAAGAAAGCAATACGAATAAGCATGTGAGGGACTAGAATTTTTAATAACCCCATTGATACAACCACACCGGAGACGCGGGTTCAGGTTTCAAGTTTCCAACTTTAATTTGTAAATATATTGTTGCTCGGATTTCGTTCTTGAGATGTTAAGGATACAGTAATCGACAACATTATCAAAAGTTCGCATACTCCAACTTAGAAAAATGGCTGCCGAGAAAAAACTAGGAGGGATAAACTTTTAAAAATCGTCACATTACACTTCCAAAGCGTGCGGATATGTATGGATTACAATTGGATGTTTTCAAAAATGGACTTGAAACAATCATTGAATCATTTTAAATAGAATGAACTCGTATAACGCTGCTGTAAACACGATTTCTCTCTTGATGTTATCATTTACTAATTACAAGCGATCAAATATGTAGAATATGAGGACTTAAGGATGAAAATAACTACTTCACTCCTTTCTTCGCCGTTATAAATGTACCGGAGCTTTCCACGGCACCTAATAAATCCATGTTAACTCTATATTTTGAAAGTTTTTGAACACCTTTGTAATTATCACACTACCTAAATTTAAAAAACTTAGAGGTGAGCTTTTGCAATTTTCTTTGGATGAATTTTTTATTGTTAAAAATTGAAAGTACTCCATAGTTTCCAAATAAAACCATAAATATACATTTTCCTTTCTTTCATTGAATCCTTGAACATTTAAAATAATATTAGACAACATACTTTCATGATTAAAAATGTGTTCCATTAACACTGGTAAAATGGCTACTTTCTTTCTCACCAGAAAGTTTAGAAAAGTGTAGCATAGGAGCATACAATTATAGCATGCATAAACTATTGATCAAAATAGTATTCATCACACGTATTGATGGTCGTTTAAGAAAGTATCGTATTAAGTAAATACATTCAATATGCGTTTTATGGACCCATCTTAATGTTAGTGACAAGTAGTACAATGAATGGAACAGATATCTCAAAGCTAGAAGGATAATAATTTTTAAATATAACCAGACAGCTTTGTATTCGCGTTGAAAATATAGCAAATTCTCCTGAATCAAATAATAAATTAGTCGATTATAGCAATCTCTGTATGTATCTCTGTGTAGATGCAATCAATGTATCTCTGTGTAGATGCTTATTAAATCTGCTTATGAATCTGTATAATTTACTAGGCTACGATGGGAGACGGGAGATAAGATGGAATGCATATAATCGGTTAGGAAAAAAAATATTATTACCTCCTCGTGACAATTGGGGAAAAACTTCGAAGGGGGAAACATGTCTTATGCGCCGACTACCGCGGATGAAGAATGATTTTACGCGGTGTTGTAACGCAGATTCAAAACCTACTGCTTTTATTTAAAAACATTTTTTCACGTGGCTTATTTTGTCCAGTAGCTATTAACTATAGCTTTTCACGAACAGAAAAAAGTGCTTTGTGGTTGAAAATGGCCAACACGCTATCTCATATCGCCACGCGATGTCAAATTTGTTGATGACAGAAGCGAATGAGAGAGTAGAGAAAAGCGTTTGTGCGTCGTAAAGAAACATCAGAAAGCTAGCGATATCGGAGTTTTTTTTAGACATTCGTCCAAAGGAAAGATCGATTTAGATTTGGCGCTTTGCTTTATTTACAACAAAAAGAGAACCGAGACAAGGGAGCAGTTTAAAATATCGTGAAATATCCTAGAGCGTCAGATATCCTATATCCCCTAGTAAGTGAAGCTGTCGGTCTGTCAAAACTAAGCCCACTTAAAGTGAAGCAGTGAACCCAGTCCAAACTCCCGCACGCGTATAAACAAGGAGAGAGTTTTCAAAATGATAACTTTATTTACTCTTTTAACTATGCTTACTCTGATTATTATAAATTATTTGTGGTGGTGTAACTTTAAAGCAATTTAAGGCAATGAATAGCATGACTGCTCCTACGTTTACACTTCCTCATTTAAAATTTAATTTGACATTTTATGTGATGGTTGAACAATAAGTTTTTGAATTGAATAAATATTTGCAATTTAAATGAATTATTAAAATTGGAGTAATTTAATGTACTTTTTAAAGTAGACTGAGTGTGATCATTTCTTTTGTATTTTAATGATAAACTTTGTTTCGCACTCGGTGAGTTTTTGGTTTTGCATCTGTGCTCGTGTAACATTAGAGAAGCAATAATTCATCATGAATATGGCACTTATTAATCTTTCACAGATTCATTTAAATGGCACGATGCGTTTCATCTCTCTGTGGCATAATCATGACCAAGGTACTTCGGTTCGATTCGCCACCGTTTCTTAAGTCTCACCCTCCTCGGTCCACTCTCATAAACTTTACTCCCCCATAAACTTTACACCCTCAGGCGTCACTTCGTGGAAGTATTTTATACTTGAATCCATAATAAAACAATCTTTGTACTTTACCACTAATATTATATTATCTTTTAACTATGTTTACTCTGACTATTATGAATTATTTGCTGTGATGTAATTTTAAAGCAATGACTGCTCTCACATTTACTCTTGCTCATTTAAAATTTACTTTGACATTTGATGTAAATAATATTAGTGGAAAAGTACAACGATTATTTTAATATGGATTCAAGTATAAAATACTTCCACGAAGTGACGTCTGAGGGTGCAAAGTTTATTCGAGATGCTAGTATGGAAAAACAGGCAAAAATGTTTCTTAAACTTTCAGTAAAGTACAGCATTGCATCATTGAACGCATTCTTCAATAGTGAATATTAGTGGAAAAGTTCAACGATTGTTTTAATATGGATACAATTTTACTCCCCCACTTCAACTGCCCTCTCCTCTCTCCACTTGCACCCTCACCTCTCTCCTTTTTTCTCAACAAACACTTCGGTCCAGAGCTGTGTATCCACGAGCCCAAGCGAAGATCCCTGCACATAATTCTGCCACAGAATGGTGAAACGCGTCGTTCCATTTAAATAAAACTGTCGAAGATTGAAGAAGTGTTTTATAAATTAAGAATATCGATAACTTTCACCAAGTACAGCTTGAAACAGTTATATTTATTGAATCAAGGATCATTGCTAACACCGTTGAGCTAGTCGGCTAATTAGGTATGTAAACTAACCAGTATATAATTTGGAAACTTATGGGAAATATAAATACAACTTTTATGGCAGAAAGAAAATAACTGTGGTAGTGGAGCGTTTAAGATACAAGAGAATCAATGAAACTTACTGGAGCACATTTCTTTTTCGGAAGCAACCGAAATTTCATTGCACACACAATTCTGAATGGGCCAAGAATTGTTACAAAAAAACAAACCGGAGATATGGGAAATCGTATCAGACATTATAAAAACCAAGGAACCCTGATGCTGGAGTCATGTGCTTAAGTTGAAATAAATAAAGGCATTTAAACAGAAAAATTATAATTTCAAAGTGTAATAGAAATTGCCAATTGGTTATAATTAAAGAACTGGGAAATAAAACGACAGATATCACTAGCCGTAGCACAAAGGGTATCTTAGGGGAATTTTTATGGAGAAGGACCGAGGACGAGGACAGAAGAACTGGGAAAGGCTGAATATGAAATTATGAATGATGGATGAGACATCAGATTGACAGAGAATAGAAAATGGCAAACTAGGCCCGTTTCCGCGTATGTCTTTCCCCGTTTGATGGCTTAAGAAACGAATCGCCGTACTGTGCTTGCTATCGCAGCAGTCAAGGAACAATCTTTATCTCTTCTCATGTATTTTTGTCGTTTTCTTCATCCTACGAGTTAATTCCCCTCTTAAGGCGTTGTAATGACTGAGGTGAAAATTAAATTGAGTTTCCAGGATAAAATTACGGTAATTCAGCCTTGAAAGTTGAGGTTTTAACACGAGCTCTAATGGAGAATGCTCAGATTGGAGCAGATAAACATCAATTTGAACAAGAAAGCATATTCAATCTTATGATTATAACTGTTTATAAGAAACAAATAGTTCTGGAAATTAGAATAAAAATAAAGTATTATATGCATCTTACCTCCTACTTTTTAAAGTTATCAGAGCTTACCTATTTGTTAAAGTTCCTAGTGACTTACTGCCGTATTTGAGGTCAAAATACGGATATTCCATATCTCTCTGCAGTCGGTTCTCATGCCAGGGAAAATGTGCTCTTAAAAACTGTATTCGTAGAATATTCTGCGTATTTTGTAGCTTAGTTTACATTTTCAATATGACCAATTTTATCAACGTAAGTTGGATTTTTTTTACCTGAATAAATAAAAATGTGTACCTTAGCACTTGTCTTGACCTACGTTGTCAAGCAAGAGGCACCTTAAGTTGCGCAGCATCATCTCATTCTTCTTCCTTCCATTTCCTCACTATTTCGACCACGTCCTCAATCGCACTCTTCGACAAGCCATTTCCCCTTTGAGTATTAACTCCGTAGGGTGCTTTCCTATTCCTTGTTCATTTGTTTTCTCTTCTTATATATTTTTTTCAAAATTCTCCTAATTGTTTTACCACTATGTAAGCATTTCCAGTCTACCAGCATCAACGGAAGGTGACTAAAGTACCATCTATCTCCAACTCTATATCCTCATCTTAAAGCCCTCGTCGCCTTTGCTTTCTTTGCCCAAATATTTCCAAATGACAGAAATATTCACCAGACGACAAGCCTCCTGATCCTTATCTTCCTAAAACCTATGGCTCGCATAGAAAGTCGCCTTTTCATTATGTGGACACCAGTTTTTTCTATTCTCCTTTTTATTTCTCTCTCAAGCATAAAAACTAACGTAAATGATGATTGAAGTTTCACAAAAATGTCTCTTACTTCCTCTTAGAGAAACCGATTGCTCAATTGATTAGTTTCAACAAAAAGCACGGAGAAACGATATCGAACATGGATCGCTGCTCGACCAATGCCCGCATTTCGGCTTCGTTCTCCCATTGGTTGTACCACGATAAAAAAATAACTTATGTTAAATGTGAAAGCACAGTGAAAAAAATCAAAGTGAGCTAAATATCTCAAAAGAACTCACAAAAAATTAGTTAAAGTTTGAATGCTAACTTTTCTCTTGTCGTAATTCCAATATGAGCTAACTCTCCTCCATTCATTGAGGTGCCAAATGTACCAATGTTGTCCATTGTTATTTCTCCCCACTGCCAACGCGGTCACGTGACCATGACGCCTTTGCTCCTCCCGCCCATCGAGCCCCGCACATGTAGTGCCGATGTTGACAATGACGCCCGCGGCCGCCGAATCCAAAGAGAGATGAAGGGTGAGGGGTGGAAGGTTGATGGATTGCGCGGCGGATGGGGGTGTGCGTAGGCGATGATGGGGGCGAGGGAGGGAGGGAGTAGGAGGGGGGGAGGGGGACGATGTTTATAGAGGAGAGGGAGGAGAAGCGAGGGGAGGGTTCAGCACTAGAATAAGAGGAAGAGAAACATGGACGTGGGAGAGTGTTGTATCTTTTTCTTGTCTTGACGCGGACGTAATCGCCGGAGCAGGAGAGAGAGAGAGAAAGATGTGCTCTTCTTAATGGTTCATTCTCGCCCTACCACTCCCTCCCGGCTGACTCAGCCTCTCCTCAACCTTCCTCCATCCATAAAAAATATCAACACTCAATTGACTTCCTGTCCCAACCTCTTTTTTACATGCTTTTCATAAACTCTCAATGGGTATTTCGGGCATATAACTTGTTGGAAAACTCAGTCACCGTAACTTAAAAGGAAAACGCAGTAGGATATTTCCACAATATTTTAATTGACATCGACCTCTGTATCAACTCAAAAATTGAATTATTGGTATTTCTATCGTAATATTTTTCCGTATCAAGGTAATATCAAGGTAAGGAAGGCAATTGAGGATGAAAGGATATTGAAAGCTGCGGTAGAAGTTAAGGCGTCGCATAGTAGGAAAGGAAAGAAAGGGAATATGCTAAATGAATCTAATGGAGGTTGATAGAACTGATGCTGAGCTGACGAATAGAATCAAGTGAATAGTCGAGGGCCTGTGGTTGAAAAAGATGGTTATATATACTGTTGTTAATACTATGGGTATCCCATATTCCATCTCGATCTACTTAAGCAATAGAAAACTTGAGGTATGAAATAAATTAGTTACATATTATCTCAAGGATTTCCTGTGGTTGAAAAAGATGGTTATATATACTGTTTTTAATATTATGGGTATCCCATATTTCATCTCAGTCTACTTAAGCAATAGAAAACCGCAGATATAAAATAAATTAGTTATATATTATCTCAAGGATTTCGTAAAATGTAGCCCACTTCCTTCTTTTTGCTTGCTTTGCCTTCCGTTACTTCCTTCGCTGCGGGGCACAAGACCCGCCCTATTTGGTTGAGCCCCAAGTGGAAGGCATTCAACACTCTATGATTGACTGCCATTTGGCAATGAAAAAAAATAGTTGAGTGGGCCTCCCATTGTCGTGCCCAACTGTATTTTTAATGCGATAACATCAAGTGAACAACTTTTCTTCTAACTCCTACCCTTCGACCTGACTGGCGCGGTCTTCTCTATTAGGAGTAATTATTGTTGCTCCCTTCAGTCCAGCTCTTGAGGTTATTGGAACGCGCAACCCCTTCCTTCACATTAAGTTTGGTGCCTTAAGAATTGAATTTTCTTTTCCAACTAGATTTCAACACTTTTACTAAAGATATTTCATTAACATGATCATTTAACGCATACTGCAGTTTTCTAGTTAACCATTGAATGAAAAAAGTTCCATTTACATAGGATAACGTACTTTCTTTGTAATTACCTCCCAAAATTATGTTATTTTCGACTTCTAAGTCTCGATTAACTCAGAAACTTGACATTTAATCCCAAAGCACGCAGGATTTACTGCCATAGTAATTATAAAGTATATATAATGCTACCCTATGAGCGTAACTCCCTCATGTTCACGATTGTATGAATCCTCATATTCGTTCCTACGTAAATACGGACCGAAAACCCGAAAGGAATATGTAAAATTTTAGGGGGAAGACGAGAAAAGCTTTTAAACAAGATAAGGGAACGTGGTTGAAATTTTTAAATACTGGATGGGCGGCAACATGTTATTGGTAGTGAAGCGAGGAGGAGCGAAGGGAATTGACATGTGAAGTAACTTTTACTTCATTCCTAATTCGCAACCCTGATGTGTGACTTATGCATTGAAACGTCGGCAGAATTCAAAGTTGAATCCATTGTAGAACTCGATCATACTTTACCTCTAGAGAAATGAGTAGTTACAATTTTAGGTTGAAAACACTGAATGAACCATCTTTTATTTGAAGATACGCCATATCTGGCGGCTTATCGGTCTTATTAGAAAGATGAAGATAAATAGTAAATAAAATAAACCTGCCTCCGCGGCCACCTCCCTGAAGTGGTCATACCACTATTAGGGCGATTTTAGCGGGAATGAAATGAATTTCCCATACGTATGAGCAGGGTAAAGTTTCCCTCTCTTTAGCGGTCACCTCCTTAAGCGGCTGTTATCTCATGAAGGTGGTCGCTCAATACAGGTCTCACTGTATCAAAGCTTGGTTGTAAATTGCCATATTTTTAAACAAACGGAAAAATGTCATGACTATAGTGACAATGGTCATTCCATTGCAGTCACAGGATTGATGCTCTTTATTTCATAACTTTCCTATGAGATTAGAATTACATTTTTAATTAGCATACTGAAATCATGTCAATTTTTAGTGGTTAATAACCGTCAAACATTGCCATGTATTCCACAAACACTCAGCTAAAAATCGTTTCTGTAACGTTGAACATGCATTTTGTTTTGCGCTGTAAAAACTAATATTGAATTAATTAATTAATGGTGATAATAGGCCACCATATGTCGGCGAGGAAGCAATGGAGCTTAAAGTCACGTGGCCGAAGTCAACAAAGTTTTGGAAACGATTGTAGGTATATCTCACCGGCTGAGGTTACTAGCTACAACATTTAGCTGCACAGTTAAACACTTAGCTACAAAGTTTAAAGCTAAAAACATTACCCTAAATTCTCAAGTATAACGCGCGCGTTATACATGGTTTTTTTTGCAAAATTTTCGAAGTTGTTTGATGCGCGTTATACGGTGAACGAGTGTGCGTTATGCATAAGAATTACTAGGTAGGTACTTTATTTAAAATATCTTTAAGGGTTCAAATATTAAATTATTGAAATATTGATATTGCTGGAACCTATCAAAATTTCCTTCTTTTTGTTCCAAGCCCATGTAAACTTTGTCGGCATGTCAAAACGCATAGGTACCTCATCCATGTTTCCAATCTGGCCTGGTTCAACGCCATTCTTTGCCTGCCCAACAAATACATTGAACTCTTCCACTTTCACTTGCCAATTTTTTGGTGACTTATGTCCGGTAGAAGTAATCACTCGCACTGTCAACCTATTTCGCTTCATAAAACGAAAACACCAGCAATTGTGCCTTTAAAATTATCAATATTTTTCTCGCGATCCATTTGCAGTGCTTTGCACTTGAGCGACGCAGTTGAAACGCCTCTTCCTTCACTACTTTGCACACAGACCCAATCCTTCAATTCTTGCTGCAGATCTGGCCAAAACTCCTTTCGTTTCCTTCGAGCCCCTTTTTCTGCAGGTAGAGCACTCAACAAATTCCTTTGGGACCGCCACTCTCGAACGCTGGATTCACCCACTTCGAAGAATCGCTGGCCGATTACCGTGAATCTTGGCATAATTCACAATTTCCAACTTTCTCTGCGCCGTGTTAGAATTCCTTCTTTTTGGCATTTTTAACAGGCTTATTATCCAAGAATGGGACTAAAATATGAAAAATGACAGCATTATTATATCGTATTTATTAGGTTCATTAACTATGGACAACGAAATAAAAAAATACAGAAATACAGTTACATCCCGTGTGTCTTAAGATATGCAAAAATTACAAAGGTAACACTGCATTAAATACGACGTCAATGCTTTATTGGAAATAATCATATTTAGGCCAATATATCTTTAAAAAAAACCTCACCTGCTTTATGTCACAGAGGAGCAACGCTGTACTTTCAGCACCTTTCCCAGTTGTCCACAACGTTACAGCCAGACTGCAGCTCCTCACAAAATGAACTACAGATGCAGATTATGAGTTGTCTCTCTTGTCTGTGAGTCATTTGTAAGCATGTGTGTTCTCCTCATTCATTCCCTAAATTCCGATTCTCAAACTGAGTACGCTCGCTTTCTCTCGCCCCCTGCTATAGGTCAGAGGGGTGTGAATGGGACCAGTGGGTGAATAGGAACGATTTTCAAGTGCGCCAAAGCGCCAAATTTCAAAGTGCACCTAAATCCGAATCGGTGCTTTTGAGACTCACAGCGTTACTAACAATGCATCCATGTAACCTTATCCTACTCGGACACTCGGACCGAGAACATTTTGACTGCAATTATTTTTTTTGATACACTGTTTTGTGTCGGCGTTCTACGCGAGGGAGATGGGAAATTGAATCTTTTTAAAACTTGGTATAGGTTTAACACATGGTGATAATGTAATTATTTCTCGGATTTGATTTTTTCTTTACTGGAAGTGAAATTAATACAATAGCTTCTACAATGCCTATGTAACTTTTTCGTCCCTTGCGTAATTGCTTTGGATTTTCCTCTGCCATATTGAAAAAGTGCGAATTTTAATGGTTCCGAGAATATGAATTTCAGTAGTCGAGGTTTTGCGGGTATCCTGCGCGTTATACTTGAAATTTTGGAGACATGCGGATAACAGCCAAAGGTTGACCTGCGCGTTATGCATGAGTGCGCGTTATACTTGGGAATTTGGGGTAAACGCGTGCGATGATTCAGCACACTGCAAAACTCTATTGATAAATAATGTACTGATTCATCTGAACTAAAGCAGCTGTGCGTTTTATCAGAGGAGCTAACATACTATTTTTAGTGTAGCAACTTTCGTATGGTTATTCCGGTGTACATAAAAATATTTCATTCAACCGTATGTTCTGATATGCATTGTTTTGAATGCGTAGATTTTTACGCTTGAATCGTTTTTCTTTACGGATGTAAATTTTATGAAGACGCCGAATACGTTTTTCGCCCCACGAGCAGACGCCCGTGGTCGTTGAGGGCTGAGAAAACAACGCGTTCTCTTGTCGATTTACAGTCGCTTCGCAGAGAGTGGGGGTGGTAGAGATTGGGGGTGGGGAGTCTAGAGCTAGCCTCCTGTTATTACGTGGAGCCCTTCCCTTCCATCCTCCCCTAATTGCTCTAATAGCACCCAACCTCCCCTCCTTCCCTCAGAAAACCGCGTACACACACAAAGAGACACGCCCCATTCCCCAATCGGTCCGTCGGTCCTCGTCACAACACGATAGATATCGATTCTCGACGTGTAAGATGCGAAAGAAATGTTTGCTCCGCGGGTATTATAACCCCTCAAACAAAGCAGAGAGGGTCGCTGCGCGTGGACCGTCCACTGAAGGGACGCAGGCCGGAAGAAAAGAGCATTTATGAGGTCGACCGGGTGAATGAAGTGGTCTGCAGGCCATCAGAAAAGGTTCTCAAGAGACGGGTTCGATCCACTCCTCGATTGAGGGAGCATCAGCGGGGCCGCGATGTTTTGATAGTACTGCGTAACCTCAGTTCCACAGTGATAGGTGCGCAATCCCAATCGTGTGCCAATTTCAAGCTAAGGATCTTATAACCAAATGATCCCAAAATAGCGGTAAGAAGGGTAATTTTTAAATACTTGATCAGCAGAAAGGATGACCTAAGATTAACACCAGATTTCCTATTTCAGTCGAGAAGAAAAAAAAGTAGATGATGACTTTTGCAGGCTCTGGCTTTTCTATGATAAACTGAATCCAGAGACAGTAAGGCCCATTTCGAGTACACCATTTTTTTCATCAGATGTGAGGGGTCCAATTTTTATCTTGGTTACCTTCTTTACGTCCAAAATAATGTGTGTACCACTTCTTCACAAGCGGATTAAGTCACCGTTTTTGCGATTTTAGAGTAACTCTCCGCAGATACAACAAAACGAATCAGGGCTAATTAGCCACGCACGAGGCACGTTTTTCTTCTGGATTAGACAGCACAAGACTTTACGAACTAAGATGAATAAATATTGCCTCTTTCCAACCTTTCATAACTCAATTCTGCGACGCAAGTTGGAACAAGATATTATATTTTGAAAGAAGAAACGAAACCCGTAATAATTGCATATGTCGGCCGACTATGAAGGTTGGTTTCGGATATATCCATCAAGAGAAAGAAAACTGAAGGCATAAGGATTTTCACTGGCCTTGCTATCATTGCATCATCAGTATTATACCAAACACAACTCCTGCACTCAAGCGATATCCGAAAACGGACTTCCTCCTCGACTCCTCTCAACGTGTGTCCTCCTGACACCTGTCTGTTCCTCTCATTAGACCCTTATAACTCGGGTGCTACATTTGGATCACCTGCTGTTCGTCCATTTCTTCCAAGAAATAACATCCTGCAATTTGTGTGAAAGGATACTCTTACTAGACCCCTCCCTCCGTCGAGCTCCATCATTCACATGTATCTTTCAATGCAGGATTTAAGCGAAAGGGCCCAGAGGTTGATTAAATCCATGGGCAAGCCAAGCAGATTAGACACGAGACAAAGAGTGGAGCCGAGGACTGGCACACCACTCATAACACACATGATAATTTATTCAATCGACCACTTTTGTCGATGCTCTGGCGTCATTTCTCAAGACGACCAAAACCGCGGGCGACAAAATAAATTATTGCGTGGAATTGGAATGTTTTACTTTTTCAAAATGTTGATATTCCACAAAGAGCAGACTGAACCCTTTCAATTTCAATGATTCTACGTGCTCGGGTATATTTCATTTGCGATAATGCGACACAGCTCTCATTTACGGTTTGGGGTGTAAGAAGTGGAAGTTGATTTATGACTTCAGGGACATGTGTTAGGATCCCATGTTTATATTATGACCCTCTTTTCATCAATTACGCCACCAGAGCAAGGGAATCAGCCACTGCAGAGTAAGTAATCTAAAGAGTTGGAAGGAATTTTGGAGAATGCATTTGCGTATGAATAAAAAAATGAGTTCGATAGAAAAAACTGATTACTTATTCGGATTCATCGACTTATCTTAGAAAACCCTTCACTTTCCTTGTGACAAAAATGGTGTTGACTTGTGGTATGGGAATTAAATAGTGGCTCTTAAATTAGGGCTCTTGTGGCCTCTAACCCTTTGATCTGATGGCATACTCGTACCACACAAGCCTTAAATGCCGAACCTTGGGAGATACGGTTCGGTATTTTTCGAGAAAAGATCTACATGCCCATGTACAGGGGTGAAAGGGATACAATTTTGCGTGCTATTTTTTCATGATCGCAGCTCTCAAAAGGCTGTGAGCCGTGGGCAATGGCCACAGATCTTGGAGTTTCGCAGTTCCTACCTTATTTCCGGCTCTCATCAGCAAAATTAAACAGCGTACCCTGAATACAGAGTTTTGTAAATATAACGTATTTTCCCGCAGATTGCAGAATTTGTGCATTCCATCTTTTATTGAAATACCTCGATCATAATATCCAATGGATCATATTTCCCTTCATGCGCATAAATATTATTATAAAAATTATTTTAAAATAGTACATAATAATAAGAAAGTCAGAATAAGTTTTAACTTTTGTATTCAAAATCCCATTTCTCTACATCATTTTTTAGCGCAGCCTGACTCAGGTGACTGATTGACCCCTCCTCCCTCGTTATTCTGCCATAATTACCCCTTAAGTGACTCACTTCAAGTTATGCTATTGAGATTCTTCAGTTAATCCTACCGTAATGACTATCTGAGCGCAGAAAATACTTTTTGAGCTCAAGCATTCGTATCAAAAGTTTGAAGAGCTTTTTTGATATCTGTTAATGGTGAAGATATGGTCAGATTATTTTTGAGAGTCGAACAAGTGTTTTCTCCATGCATTTTGAGTCTTTAATTTCCTTCTATAATTCTAATGGGTAGACGTACAACCGTAATTCTGTCAAAAAATCCCAAAATATGACGAATTGAGTTCTTACGATTTTTATAGTTTCATTTTACACACACATGACCGAAATAATAGAGCTGTAATATCTGAAGAATAAAACCAGTTAAAAATCATGATTATACCGCGTATTTTTGTTGTATAGTATCAGCGAAACAGTTGTCACTATACAACAAAAATACGCGGTAGATCCCGAAACATGAGGGAGATCAACGTAGAGCACCGCGAAAGACTTCGTTCTCGCATCATGATTATAATTCAAGTTGAAAAGTTACAACAAATAAATGAAATATTTACATTTTAATTTTTCATTTCGGTAAATCTGCCTCGCCGTTTTTGTAAGTGCATCTTCATACACCCATTTAAAATATTATGTACTAGCTGTGCCCGGCATGCGTTGTATTGCCTCTTTTTCTTTCTTAGCAGGCACACACATAAAAAGTACACACTCAACAAATTCAATAGTTTTAGCCTTAAATTTGTAAACTGAACCGGTTGTGCAATAAATATTCTGAGTAAAACTTACAAAGTATGCTGATTCCTGAACATGAAAAAAGTACACACATTGACATGTACAAAATTCCTCCAATTGCCTACTTTTATAGCCCATAATTTACTTCAAAACCTCATTGATTTCAGTACATATGATCATATTCTAAATTTGAAAAATAAAATACTCCATCCTGAATTCCCCACTGATTTTAATACTTTTCATGGTTTGACCCACAAATCTTTTCCGGAATCAAAATTGGTCCCTAAACGACTTTTAGACTCAGTCCAATGAATTCCTCGTACCTACACAGAAATATGTAACGTACAAACGATGCCATGAGTTTCCATTCCATGCCTATGCTGGGGCTTCCAAGTAAATAAAATATTCTTTTGCTGAAGCAGTACAAACATTAAATAATTTCGAGCAAAAATGTACAATTTTAGGAAAAAGCGAGGGTTGTACGAAAATCGAATGCAAGAATTAAAAATAATCAAACAAAAAGACCACTGCACCAAAACATATATAAAGCAAAAATAAATTACGCACCTTTTAAAACAAATTATATCTCACTAATATGATTCTGATGCACGTGATTGAGCAACTCGGAAACGATCTGCTTCGCTTGCTTGATTGCCACGCCTCGCTTTTTTGCGAAGCTCGCGTGCCAACAGAAATATTTTGAAACGACTGGTGCTCCACCTAATGTAAAATGGATTTAATAATTCAGAAACCTTCAGGGGCGAGCGCACTACAATTCATTGGTTTCTCAATTTCTATTGGTTAAAATAAGAACCTCTCTCATTGGTTAAAATAAAGATCATATTTTTAAATTTAATAGTATTTGAAAAATTAGGTTAGGATTATTAGCTTACCCGTCGGGCGTTGTTGCACGAAAATTATTCGAAAGATTAAGAGGGCCTTTAAAAAATTTTTATACATTCAACCTTCGAAACAATCACAAGAGTGTACTCAACAACTTCTTAAAGTTTCTTGGCGATTCGTTAATTAAGATTTTATTTTTGTTTATTTATTTGGTTGTCAAGGAAAATGCTTATAAGAAAATCGATTGAAAAAGAGAGAAACTTCATTCTTTCGGGCATGATACCACTAATTTTAGTAGTATCATGCTTTCGGATATGCGATAAAATGAATTTCAACTCTCTATCTTTAGTTAAAGTTGTTTTAAAAAGCGAAATAATTAATCGATGCACAAATTCCAATGCTTAGAATTCCTAATCAGCTCAACTAAGCAATATGAATTCCAAGCGAAATCTGGTTGTCAAGCGAATATGGTATTGTTGATTTCACTGAAAAATATGTGTTTCTGTAACTAAAAACGCAATTTTCCGTCAATTACGAAGTGAAAAGGATAATTAATTGAAATAATTAAATACTTCATTCTTTCAGACATTTAATTAAAAAAATACCAACTCTCTATCTTGAGCGGAAATAATTTTAAAAAGTAAAAAATGAAACCACTGCACAAAACCCGATACGTACCGCGAACCACCTAAGGGCCCTGAGACTCCCGCCTAAAGGGCCCACCTAAGGGCCATGGGACTTTTATGGACCCTGAAATCATTTTAAAGTAGCCGATAACTTTCCTCCTGCCTTGAACTATTACTCGGCAAAATTTCAGCACGATAGGATTAAAACTGAGGTAAGGATTATTAGCTTACCCGTCGGGCGTTGTTGCGCAAAAACTATTCAAAAGATTGAGAGGGCCTTGGGGGGCGAAATTAAAAAAAAAATTATACTTAAAACCTCCGAAACCTTCGCGGAAGTGTACTCAACAACTTCTTAAAGTTTCATGGCGATCGGATCAACGGTGTAGTAATGCATACAGGACACACAGACATACATTCGTTTTTATATATATATAGATTTTCAAGACTTATTTAGTTCATCGAAGTTGATATTCATAATCAAAAAACAAGTCAGAAATGTTAAAGTCAATGAAAAACTTGGCAATGAAGTCCGCCAATTACTCAATATCTTGATTTCAGCTTACGCATGAACGTCTTATTTCATGAACTCTTAAAATTATTTTAACACATCAAATAAGATCCGGTGCTTTCTCGGCATACGAGTTTTTCAAAACTTTCTTGGGCTTCCGTCCGGGTGAGTGGGCAATATGGACGCACTCACCTGGACGGAAGCCCGAGAAAATTTTGAAAAACTTTTCGCACATAAGCCACCAACGTCCATGGAAAAAAAGACTTCAAATCATCTCTCACCTGCATTGCGTCAAGTAAAAGCGAGAGAGAGGATAAAACTTCCCATTTCGGAATGGAATACATTCTGACTTGTACAAAATCTCATTTATAGGTAGTGCAATGAATATATGACCCATTGAAATCATATCACTTCGCTCTTAGCCCATCGGCTTAGAAGCTATCAACCCATAGTTCATAATTGAGAGCCAATTCCCAATCTAAAAGGGTGGCGCGAGGAAATCGCTCCGTGTCGCGTGACGTTCAAGATGTTTGACGATGCGTTGCACTCTTTTGCATTCATTGGACGGCGACTGTATTATTAAAATGAGCCATGTAATCAGCTCAAGCTTTGGTTAGCCATTTAAGCAAAAAATTCCTGAATAATCCAAATGGTATGGTAATTGTAGTTCCATTGCCAAGAACTTGAAAACTACTCCGAGCTCAACATGTCTTCATGTATTCTAGATTATTGGTACGCAATAAGTAAGTAATAAGGAATTACTTCACTGAAACTTAATCTAAGGATATTCGAATTGAGTGAATAAGATTAATTAATAGGACATGAATTATTACAATGAATGCAACGAAAAGGAGTGAAAAACTTTCAGGACACATACTTTACGCGCAGAAGATGTTGCATGGATATGGGTTCGTAAAAGCTTTATTTCCAAGTTAGAACTAATTTTCTACAACTCTTAATTGTTAATTGATCATGGGAAACACACAGGAACTGAACGTACCAACATGATGAAACTCTTTCTAACATTAAATGCTCAAAATTCTCTCCTTAAGCATTTATAATTTCATCAGCCCGCCGTCGCATTGAGTCCCTTATGCGACTGCGCTGCGCTGACCTTATTGCGCTGATGTATCCCTGGAGTACAGCGTATAGTTTCGCAGCTTTCCCATGTTAGGGAACGATGACAATGAATCTTGTACCGGGGTCCGATACACAAAATATTTCAAATGCCTCTACAAATAAATATCTAGTGGGTTTAGGTCTGGATAGCGTGAAGGCCAGGGAATTGGTCTACCTTTACCTGACAATCAACGAAGAGGTACATTATTTAGAAGGCAACGGATATTAACTTTACAATGAGGAGATTCAGTGCGAACGGAGTACATGTTTGGTCTCACTAGCAAAGGCAGTAATTTCTAGGATATTACGTAGTGTATTCTCTATGAAAGCATGGCAACGAACGCTGGTACATCCTGTTCCTGTGCGATTCCTATGAATGAGCAATGTAGAGTTATGGAAAATGATTTCTAACATGGAAATGAAGCGTTTCCTCACCAACATCCATTGAGCTAATTTCTTCATTTACGTTTGGAAAATTGTCCTGAAAGTTTGGTTGCGTCAGTATAGCACCCTATGTAATTAAGGCAATGACTCCTATAGCCTATAAACGTTGACCTCTATAGGATTCATTATAGAGGGCAGTAAGAGCTCACACCACTGCCATAGGAGATGAATCGTCCCAGAAGGATAAGGAGTAACTTAAGGAGTAAATTCGCTATAATAATTGGTCATCCCATTCATACACTATTAGGAGAGCATATGGATATTTTTGCAAGTATCTCTAGAAAAAGTAGTAAAGGTTCTGATATGGACCGTTGAACTGAAATGGCCGAGAAAGGTACCTCTTCTGGCCACTCTCGAGCAAAATCGCTGCTTTCCACTCGTCTTTTGTTGATCACCTAGTACGTTCGCGACACATTCCGAGTCAGTTGGTCGCTGTTGCTATCGGTTAAATTTTGGCAATTTAATTTATAAAAATTTAAGATTCCAATCGAGAAGAGATTATCGAACAAATTCGGAAAAATCATCCTCAATTTGTATCACATCAGTGACTTGAAACATAGAGATTCGAATATCCGCTCGTCGTAACTTTAGTTAATGAAGAGCCAGAGGAAGTGATACATTTTGTTTCCGCCTAATATGACAATACACTGGTGATTTTAAGGCATTGGCCAGCTCCATCAAAGCCTAGTATTCACGATTGGCTTCATCTGGTTCTACTAAACAAGTTTTCGTCTAGTTACGTTAAATTAAATCGGGTATTGTATGACTGGATAAATTATCGTACACCCTCTGCTAAAAACAGCAAATAAAATTTAAACAATCTCAAGAGTCAAAAAAAATTTTAATTGCCAATAAATATTATTTCCTAATACTTGAAGCTCAACCATGGCAAAAAATATCAAAGGAAATTTAAAAGGGAACAGCTAAATGTATTAGCAGTCAGGGCCTTTATTACTTTAAAGAGCTAAGCCGCAACAAATTATTTACAATTATTCAGAGTGATCACAATTAAAAGAATAAGTAGAGTTATCATTTTCAAACCTTCGTCTGGCTATTTCCTTGAACATATGCGTATTGGATTTTGTGCTGAATCATTTTGGCAGACCGGCAGCTTCACCTTGCAGAGTGTAAAATTGGATGCATGCTGGTGATAACTTACCCCCTGCCGTGCACCCTTGAGGAGGCTCGCAGGGTATTAAATAGATGAACCATGTGAGTTACGTGGACCTATCTCCCCTAATGTCGACTTCTTATTGAGATCTAGGGGTTGCTATGGAAAATGAAGTCTCTTTCTACAACATCTCGTCACGTCACGTCAGATTGTACCAGAATGATAAAGATTTGTGATAGTGTTAGGCATTCATTTAGCTGCTTTCAATTTAATTTCGCACCTTCAACCCGTATTCAGACATTACCCATATGGTGAGAGAAGACCTGAGGAAAATTCGCTGAAGACGCCATAACCCTAAGAGCAAGGAATAAGATTGAGGTTTTGGGAAGGACTTAGCCAAATTTCGTGAGGATGTTTAGAGTGAAGAACCTGGTTCGAATTGAGGTTTGGTCCATTGGTCTCTCCGCCCAACTCGTCAATTTCCGTTCAACAGCGTCCTCAATGTCACCGCAAAGAAAGTTCTCATTTTATAATGAACGCATGCCACCTCCAAAAAGGTTAAGGACGACTAGAGTGCCATCTGTAATTAAGGGTCTGATAATATTGATAAAGGCTGAATAATCCGGTGAACCTTCATTGATCGACAATTTTAGTCTTTCCCATGTGATTAAACTCTTCAAATCGTAATGAGCATAATGTTTGAATACGAATTTACGCGTTTAATGAGTTTTGCTCCTCATGTTTAGTTTATGTTCAAGTAACGGGCCAAAATCAAGGGTTGACACCTTGCAGTGCATTAGCAGACTAGTTTTCGTGACAATGTGTCGGGTCGAATCCCACAACTGACCGGACTGCATGAAAGATTACGGCTTTTTTCAATTATAAAAGACAGGAGGAGTCTGTCAGAAACAGGAAACCCAAGTATCTTTGTAAAATAAATATGAATACTCATATCCTGAATCCCTACCATTCTAACGTCCTCATGAGAGTAAATGCATCGAATAAGCCAGCGGGTCCTTAGAAATTCTTTGGTGAAGAGATCAATATACTGATTTGAACAGGGATATTAGAGCACATCAAACCTTTGATCTTGGAAAATAAAAGCAAATAACTATATGGCCTTCATGACCATTCAAATTTCTATGGAATATTTTTTTTACCATAAGAAATGAGAATTTCAGAGAAATGGAATGGAAATGATGAAGTAGATTATGTCTAAACAGAAAAACTCTTCCGCAGGTTATCATGCCCATGCTTTGGATGCTCCAAATTGGAAATTAATAACGGCATCTATCCACATTTACACCATTTATAAGACCTTATTTGTGAAACCTTCTACGCTTTCTTAGATGGAGTTTTGTACTACAAAATTCCCGCTTTGAAACCTCGGGTTCCTTAATTTTCGTATCAAGTTTTTATCAAATCGTTTCGTGACTCGATTGCAGTTTGGCGTGCGTGTGTACACGCGAGTCGCGCATTGATCAAAGTATGCGCGCGTCTCAGAGTATGAGCTCGGCAGCAAGCCACTCGAAAATATATTCTCAAGGACCTCTTTCTCAGCAAACACCACTTCAACGGTTACAGATATCATTATAGACCTAAAGGCAGTAAGTAGTTCATTTATAATCGAATTCATGAAATTATTTCTCCTCTCAATAGTTGAAGAAAAGTAATTGATGTCCTACTTTAATAAAACAAGTTTTCATAATTAATTCTCGTAGTAGTAACGAGTCACAATGTGAGCTTTGATTTTTACTCCCGTACTCTCAAGCGCGACCTTCAGTGCATTTTCTCACTCTTGTATACTTTCCTTGCCTAGTGCCTTTCACACTCTTTCTCTTTAATAATTTCTTCCGAATGACTAGCCCTTCCAGGTTCAGCGCGCGCAAGAATTAAATGCCAAATATTATTTATAACAGAGAAAATGTGCGCTCGATAATCAGGAAGGAAGAATTCGCGCATAAACCTGGTACCACTGGAAACCAAGTACCACTTTTTCACAGATATCATGGGATAAACGAAAACATAACAGCGCAATAGTTCTTCGAATACCTATAGACAATGATGTTTTTCAGAGTATGCACTTCATTAGCGGTATGATCCAAATTTTAGGAAAACAATTTTACTCACGATTAATTAAGAACACATATTTCCACAGCGGTGTTACTTTGCCCTCGTACAAGGGCTCCCGGTTTATTTGGCGAATTAATCATTTCAGTAAAGCTTTCGCTAATATTCAGTCAATCTTTCGGGAGTAATTATCAACGTACCTGTTGATGCCGTTCGCACCCAACGTTTCGGTACACCAAGATAATAAATGTGATGCTTTCAAGCGTGACATCGCGGAAGCGACTGATATCCACTTTAGCTACACAACATTTCACTTTTCCTATTCATTTATTTTTCTGGCCAGTTTCTCTGTGATGACTATCGACGCTTTAATCTTTAACAGGAAGCAGGAAAAAATTAAACCGCAGAGAAGTACCATTAGTGTTGCTAAAATGATTACAGGCATCAGGAGAAATGATTTTGCTGGATATACTGTCCGCAAACAATGATTCAGAGCATCTGAGCAGAGATTTCCGTATACTGCTCACTGCAACGGCTGCGAAAACTTAAGGGAATGCGCAGTAGAGACATAAGGCCTCGACTGAGGGAAATATGTAACAAGCCAGGGGCATTCGAATCTAATGATAAGTCATGCTCCATACTAAAAAGAGATAAATCGAGTAGAAATCTGGGAGAAGCGACAAAATCTTTGCAATTCTTTCCGCACCCGCCCCTTCTGTCTTTCCCTCGCCTGCTCGACCAATCATCCCCCTCCATGCAAATGACGTCAGAGCGACCACCCCTCCCTCCACCACCATCCTCCCCTCGAATGGAGGAGGGGCGGGTGGGTATCTGGGAAGGTTAGCGGCAGATCTGAAGCGGCCGACACCCAAACAGTCTCTCAATCTCGAGGCGTGCCATGGACCACTTGCTATTCTACAGCGCTAAATAGGACTCACCGCTGCTGCGCCCGTGGATCTGGCTCTTCTCCGGTGGCGTTGGCGGTGGTGGTGCCTGTCGTCCGTCAGCGAGGGAATATCCAGGAATCTGCCGCCTCCGCCGCGCCCGACCAGGGGGGACGAGGGGGGCGTGCGGGGGGGCTGCTGATGGGGGGGAAGGCGGCGGAAACCCCCTCGCCGCCACCCCTCCTCCACCTCCTCCGAGCCGCCGCCTCCCCCGAAGTCGACTTCCCCCCCGGAGGAAGGGGACCCGCCCCCCTCGCCGTCGGCGTACTCGTCCCCCTCGCCTCCTCCGCCCCCGGCGGCCGTCGCCACGAGCGCCAGCGCCCCCGCGCCCCCGTCGTGGAAGTGGAGTTGGCCGCAGGGCGAGCTGAAGCGACGCGCGCTCATCTTCTTGTAGACCACGAAGGGAGCCGTCGACTTGCGTCCCGGCTGCTCCAGAGGGACGTGCCGCTTGAGATCCATCGCTCGAGCTGCGCGTCGATCGATTTCATTCACATCTACTTTGGACACTTTTCGACTCGCTCGTCGTGCCACGCTGAGCGGAACACCTCCGTGATGCAATGGATTGGAATTTACTTCTTGAGTAAATTTCCACGCTCACTTAATTTGTGCTCCGCCACAGTGCCAATGCCCAGGGTAATCACAGCGGATTTTTTTAAAGGATATTTTGCAAGCATGAAGGAAATTCTTAAGTGCGTTTCTCTCTCTACGATTTCGATGGGTTTCTGCAACCACGGCGGTGCTCAATAAACATTAACCTGGAAAATTACGAAGTGATTCGATATTTTATCTTATTACTACTCGGAAGGTTTACCGGGATAGGTCACCACGGGGCAGTCCCATTCTCACTCAGCCAGGTTTTTGCGTCTATACGTTGGCCTCAAACACGCTGTGCACCTTGAGGACATCCTGTTCTTAAGAGGAACGATGGGAACAATTTTACCTACCGAGGTGACCACTTGGACCTCATGTGCTTATCTCGGGATGTGAAGAGAGGAGTTGTGAAGGAAACTCATAACCAATCAGTGTTCAATACTTACACATGAGTTTGAGTAATCCATGAAGTTTTGTCGAATCTTAAAAAATATATTCTCGTGCCCCTTTTAGAGATATTTAGCCGAGAAAAAAGTCATCAAACTTCAATGGTGGTTGAATGGAAGCGAGGGGTTATTTCCGCTGCTAAGCTACCCTTTTGCGCACTTGATTCTGGTAGTACTTGCAAACAAATTAGTGAAAAAACCAACTGATATATTTCTGCCCTTGCGGTACGAGTTCCTCAGTGGCAACAAAAACCCAGTACGCGTATTTAACCATCTCATGGTCTTTCAATGAAAACATTTAAGTTTTACGTACGTTATATCTACAATGGCGCATTTTTTATAATTTCTAAAAATCTAGATTTATGAGACGATGCGAGGTATATCGACTCAAGTGTTGAAATTCTTACATGAATCCACACGGTGTAAACTTCTACTCAAGAGTTATCAGTGATATGAATTAGACATCATGAGAACTCCTGATTCATTTATTTCACTCTGAGTGGGTTAGGAGGTGAGGAATTCGTTAAGGATATTTTGGCTGTTGAAGTTTGGCGCCAAAAAATCACTCCCGACTAAGATGAGTTTGCAATGCAAGGTACAATCTCCGTCATTCACACGGGCTATTCACCGACATTTGCACGGGAAGCCTAAGGAGGAGTTAAAATATCGCGATGTAGCGGGTGAATTTCAGCGGCTGCTACGCTGCGGTCCGCGCTTCGTCCGCTCGGGGACTCATTGCCTTCTCAGCATCCGTGAATGCGAGCCACGGTTCTCTTTTGCTTGCTGGGCATTACGTAGACATTCCTTTTCTTTTAATTCTCTCTCGAGAGTGAGTAAAAGCCTGACTCTCTTCATTTTTTCCGTGGGAGTCTATGGGAACTAAATTGCGTCAATTGGATCAAAGTGCTGCTCCTCGAGTCGCACCCTCCGTCGTCATTTGTTCTCGGCCTCGGAGTCGCTGTCGCGGAGCCGCCGGCCGATTGATGACTGACTGCCGCGGAGGAAGGATGGGCGTGGCCCACGCGCCCAAGGCAGTGGGAAGGGAAAGAAGGAGACTATTTTCATCTCTAGCTCGGGGAGGGAGGGGATGTTCGTTCCTTGCCCATTCCACAGAGTCAAGTCTCTCCCCTTATCCCGGCTTCCCTTTAAAACTCTTCGACGAGGGTTGAAAACGCGTCTACGTCTCCAAGGGGAACAGCGAAATAAATTTTTAATCTCAACATTAATATTTATATTTAAATGCGAAGAGTAGCTACAGTACTCAGTATACTTCCTAATAAATCCGTCCTCTCTTTATGATGCACTCCAAAAAGTCATCGTCTAAACTTAGTTTTGTGAAAAAGTCAATCGTCTGGGTTAAATTTTCCTTAACCAACATTCGGCTAAAGCAGTATCTAATTCGACTTAAAATCGGTACCTATCAGCCGTAAATCATCCTTTAAGACCTTATGTTTCAATCATTTATTTCTCCTACCAAAAAAAAACCTATTTTCATTCGCGATTTGATAATACACTACAAATAATATTATTTTCAAAAACATATATTCTCCCTAAACAATTTATGTCGCATCGCAGGAATTTAGCATGGAAGAAATTCTGATGAAACGTGGGTTCATCTTTTGTTAATATTTCCTCTATTCGTCTCGTGAAACAATTAACGAACGGAAGATCGTCCTTCGTTAACTCTAAACACAGCTCCAAATGGTTTGTGATGGTACTTCCATCGGAGCGGATGCAGAAGAAATATACTATTGGCTGATGCCGACGCCAGTATTAGAACCCCTGAATAAGATGCCAATGGTTTGCACACGTGTGGCCCTGAGGGAGGGCAGAAGATTCCACTCCACTCCCCGCCCCTGGCTCAAAGTTCCTCAAAATGAGAAGTCTCCTTTCGATTGAGTACTTTACCTTTAAGGATAACATGAACAATTTTGAAAGAATGACTGATTATATTTGCAGAAGCTATAGAATCTCTAGCACTTGGAAATGGGATCTCTCTGGTGATTATTCTAAGGGCGTTTAATTACTGCGGGCACGCTCTTCTCTTAATTACTGCGGACATTCTATACTTCGTCTCTTTTCCCAAACCAAAAGTTCGGCCAGTTTCATCCAGATTGGAGGTCAAACACGCGTGACACGTAGCCCATGGGAAATAAATCAACATCTGTAATGCGATAACTAGAGTAAGTATGGACTTCTCTAATTCCACTAAAAAGCTTCATACTAATTGCGACTGATCAAATGAATCAATGCTCGTTGGAATGGCAATTTTCATCATGAGATCTTCCCTTAAAATATACTTCCCTAACTATTTGGCCCTATTATAATATAATTTCAATTTAATGAATGATCTAGAATGGCACACTCTTTTCCTGACGTGAAAA
This sequence comes from Ceriagrion tenellum, assembly GCA_963169105.1. Taxonomy (NCBI): domain Eukaryota; kingdom Metazoa; phylum Arthropoda; class Insecta; order Odonata; family Coenagrionidae; genus Ceriagrion; species Ceriagrion tenellum. The sequence goes on from OY720633.1 coordinate 6,094,687, forward strand.
CCCAGCTCTATGTAAGCGATGGTGGATACATGGAGTGATTTGAGAGGAATTCTTGGCGCTAGAATATCTCTAATGAAGAGGTATAGTTTTGATCACCATTTTCAACCGGCGGTTGTTTTCAAATGGACCCTTGACCGAACCGAGATCAGCAGGTCATAGGCATGGGATATATTTTGCCAGAGTTATACTTCCCCCGTTTAGCGGGTCGAAGGAGTCGTGGAGAGGGGTGTTGGGGGGAAGAGTGGGGATGAGAGAAGGCAACGCGTCAAGGGGTAAAGGGAATACGAAGAGTCACGCCCACGACGATGGGCGCCGAACTCCACGCGATCCACTTCAAGTCCGAGAGGTTCAGCGGTGGCTCGCGATTTCCCAGCAATGACCGAGGAAAGGTTATCACTTACCCTTAAGTAACGAGCTACTTCATGCGAGGATACTAGCAATCATAAAGGAGTAGGATTACACTGCAACACATAAACAGCATGCTGGATATCTCGTATGATCACTAACGTCAATATTTTCTGAAATCCTTGATCACTCACACTTTTGTAATCTCAGTTGAGTATTCGCTCCGAGCAGGATCATTTCTACGCCGATTATTCACATTCTCACACGCTATTTTGCTATATTCACCTTTGATTGCATGGCATGGTATGGCGGTGCTCCGCCCATATTTAAGTTCAACGTTTGCGCTAATTCTTAGGGGACGGCTTCAATAGTGATAGTCCATCCTCAGCACCTACCATTCGTTAGCTAACACCTAGGGTCTTGATTGAATTCAATTTCTGGTAACTTAAAGGTTGCCATCCCTGTGTGAGGCAAGCGGTCCAAGAGTTCACTTTCCGTTGCACCCTCTTTGCATCGGAGCTCTCAGGATTTCAAGTGGTGGTGGGGGAGGGTTTGGAGTTCCCCACTCGGGGGCGTTCGCACCGCTAAGGAGTGCGACAAATTATTCCAGGGGATGAGAAATAACGTTTCAGAATTATGTTTATTTTCAGGGCAATTTTAAGCAGGGTTTATGCAACTTTTAATTGGTTGAAATGTTTTTTTCCTTTCCCAATGTATCATTTCTTTTAATTTTTGATCAAGCAAACTTGTTATGGTTACCTTCTCTTTTATTCTAAAGTAAATTAGTATTTTTCGGGGTGCGAGATGTTACTTGTGGGATAGGGGTGTGAAAACATGATAACAATTTTTAGGGGTGTGGTGCATTTAAGGGTTGGGAACTACCCGTGTAGTGATTAGGGGGACAGTTGTAGCACTCCGACTGATAGCAGCGCGGCCAGCTCCTCGTAAATGAAAGTGGCCAAGTGGCGTTATATATTTACACGTATACACGCTCCCCGACTGCAGGCACAGGAGGAAGGGTGGGTGGAGAAAGGGTAGAGGGGAAGTCACGATAGAGTGAGAGAGGGAGGGAGAGGAGGAAGGCCTGAAGGCGCAACACGTGAATTCGTGCACGAGAGTCTAAGAAAAGGATACCAACGAGATCGATTATTTAAAAAAGTTGGGTCGAAGTGCATGAGCGGTGGGAAGGCGTGGCGAAATGGAGAGAGAGGGGGGGAGGGGGGGGGCAAAGGCCCAAGGTTGTGGCTGTCGAATGAGGGACGGTCCAAATTGAGGAACGGCTAGGGGGGTGTCCGGATTAGTAGGGGCCTCTCTTAAGTGTGTGCCACTTGGAATCGAATGCAGAGTGAAATGTAGCCACCGGTTGGGATCCATTCGACAAGGGGCGATGAGGTCCCATTGGCGAAGGTGACCACCATGCCACCTATTCACTGGAAACGATTACCTGCGATAGGTATGCTATTGGAGGGCTCTTTGTTGCTCCAAGAGCACTCCAGCAGTGATAGCGCCTTCCTCCCCGACGAAAGTGCTGAAGGACCACTCGAAGCTTCGACCAGATCGCCAAGGTCAATGATGTTAATTTAGCTCCCTTTTCAAGCACGTATCCATTGGAGACAAGGTTTCTTCGAAGCGCGTAGGAGAAGGAATAGAAATCCACCTAAGGACTAAATTCTTCATTTTAAGGGGAAAAAATCACAGTTTTGATTCGTGGAAAATCACCAGCACATAGCGCACATATTGACTTCCGTGTCCAGGGACATCTCTATTAGAAATGCTTCGATCGCTTCACTTGTCCCAAACAGATGGGAACTATAGCAATCTTTTCAAGGCCATGGCACTGAATCCACGCGCCTCTTGATCGGACCGTTGAGCTAAGAAGTTCTCGGAAGGAAGGCGGAGGTGAAGGAGGTCGCGGTGAGGTCACAAGATGGCATGGGCTATCACGTCATGGGGTCACCTGCCCTCCCGGCGGAGATTGGACGACCCCTGGAAGGTCACCGAGGCGTTTGTAAGCAGGGCCTAAAATCGGGATCGAGGAATCTTAAACCATCGAGTGAGGAATGTCGAGTGGTGTGACGGTAACGAAAAAAACACGTCGCCGACGAATCTCATGGAAAACTAAGGGATAGAGTTTGAACTAACGGCAATGCTGGACGCTCTCTCTCTCTCTCTCTCTCTCTCTCGAAGTACGTGTCAGAAACGGCTTGGTGTAATCTATATTGAGAGTCACGCGATACAAACGCGAACGGATGGAGATTTGGGAATGTGTACATCCGCCTGCAACAATATCGCACCATCTCGTCGATTGATTTTTTTATCTTCCTCTGGCAATCCTAATCGAGTTCCAAAACACAGCCTCCCTGATTCAAATAAATCCCTTGAATCAGGAGAATCATCAGGCGCACTCACAACATGACAGAGGAGGTCACAACCATTAGTTTCCATAACTTCCGTTGAGTCAGTTGGATTCCTTGACGTAACTGGAAAGGCTATGAATCTTCGCCGATCAGACTGACGAGTGGAGTGAGAAAAAACGGCGTTTACCAATCGTAAGAGTGCTGGTAAACTTGTCATCAGGTAGGATTATCAATCGCTCAAATTTCCGCATCATCGAGCAGGCAGTAGGACGACAGCTCGCTGTTCTAGCGAGTCCGGCGATGAGGAGAGAAAGAGGTGCCGATTCGGCCGAGGGGACTCGGGAAACTCTTCCCCCTTGAACGCCAGCTCCTCTTGTCAGCCGAGGGAGTGATTGAGCGCAGTCCCCACCGACACTGGGTCCGTCTCCGAAGACGGTGACACCGCGGACGATTGTCACCGACCGCCCCTGTTGGAGGAGGTAAGGGAAGTGGGCACAATACCTTGGCCCGACAGCGCCACAGCTGCCACCGCTACTGCCCTCCCCAAACCGCGCGGGACTCCCGTCTGCAAATCGACCTCTTCGACGGAGGGTGGGGAAGGGAGATGGCGCCGATAGAGCGCCTCCTCCTCTATCAAGTGCTCTTATCCTCTTTTCCGCCCCTTCTATCGGATGGAGAGGATTCACTCTCGAGATACCACTGCGTCTATTTCCACTCCGGTGGACGCGTGCTCGGAGCAGGACGGAATTTGATGCTTATTTACCGCTTTCAACGTCGTATCCAGATCTCGTCACGAAACAGTTCTCCCACGCTCAACCAAACCGTTAGTTGGATGGGGCGTCAGAGTTAAGTACAAAAGCCTCAAAATTTTTTCCCCATTGCCAGCACTTTACATACACCTTAGAAACACCCACCTTGTGTATATAGTATATGAAATCGAGGGAGATGCAACTTCAACAAACAATGGGTACAATCCGAAGAAAGGATTCATTTCATTGATTGAGTGGATTATGCTCAGCTGCTCTCACCCGAAACGAACCACAAACACACGATAAACCTTCGGTGTCTTCGGTACGCGTTGGTGGTCACTTCACCGAATGCGTCTCCTCTTGGCTTTTTCCTCTTCACCTCGGCTGCACGTCGCAGGCCTCAGAATGTCGCCATTCAATTTCAAAAAAGAGACTGGATAATGCTTGCATCAGGTCTTCTCAAGGAACCGCAAAGCCTTCCGCTTTATTTTGCCTTAGTGGTCACTTCGCCGCATGCGTCTTCTCATGTCTTCCCTCTAATTACCTTGGCTGCACGTTGCAGCTCTCCGTATATCAACACCGAATAATTCGAGCGAGCCATAATTTTAATTTAAACCAGACGATTCAGCGGTTACAACCGCTCCACTCCAGATTCAATCGGCAAGAATTTATTCTTATAGTGACTTGAGCAAAGTGACTGTCAGTTATGCTGGATTACATCAAGTAAGACGGTAAGCGACGTTTTTAAAAATACCGCACGTCTCTCAAAACTCAGCTCTCGTCGAGTAGGCTCTCCTTCGTAGTCGCTCGTGAGTGGATGGGGAACTTCTCCCCAGTCACTCGATCGGCTACGGGGGCCCAGCAAAGGGTCGGAGAGGGACTTCTGGCGTGCAGCACCTCGCCACTCTGGCAACCTCACTCCTGGGGGCGATTCGAGCGTCCGTCGACTCGTCCGCCTCACCTCCGTGTAGGTGAAGGAATGATGGATTTCGGGCGATGTCGTAGGAGAGGGAGCGTGGTTTATCGTGAGACGGAGGAGGGTGTGGGTTTGGCGTGCGGCTCGGGTGAGGTCGAGGTGAGGGTGAGCGGGATTTCGGGGGAGCGGTGTGGATTTTTTCGGGAGGCCTCACCGTTTGGGAAGGTGGGAAGGGGAGGAGGGGGGAGAGTTAGTGGAAGGAGGATTCGACAATCCCACCCCCTTCCATCGTCAATATTTCCTTGGCCACCACAATGCCCCCCCTCCCTCTTCCTTCTTCCTCGAGAAATCGAAGCCGAGAAAACTCAACCGCGTGAGAAACGGGCGATAATAATTGGAATGAGGCTACGAGCGGCGACAGAAACGGCAGCATTGGAATCCTATAAAGTACAGCTGTGGAGCCCTCTGATATGCATTCTAATCTAGATTAATACGAAGTAAGTCCATTTACGTGTGGCATATTCTGATTCTTGTGAATAACTGACGGCCGAAAAATTGCGCAAGAAGCACTAGTTGACAGATATACTTATTTTCACAATTCCAAAATTTTGGTTAAGCAAAAATGATATGTTGTCTGCTTCCATTGAGGTATACTTGTCATCCTTCAGAAGTGGGATGTGCGAATAATGGCATTCTAGCTAAAATCCAATAGGTACGCCACAGAGTATTTGGACGTACGAAGGTATTCATGTTCCCGTTTGATAAAAGAAATTACAGTGGAAAAGTGTTGAAAGAGAAGAGACAGATTTAGTTTTTGGTGAAGGACCGGGAGACGCGGAAGGAGTTCTTACGACGCCTAAGGCGTCAGGGAAATGAAGAAGAAGACGAGTAAAAAATTAGCAGCTAGATAGATGACAAAAATGAATGGTTGTCAGGTTCATTTTAATACTCTACGCTTTAGGCATTACTGTAAGATATCATTTTGGTAATAAGGATATCGTTCATTGCTGAATTCGAAACTTCAAGGGCAAGAGTATTAAGTTTTTGAAGCAGACATTGGTAAAAAATGAACCCCATCAGTTTCAACCGAGTAAATGCTCAAAGGGTCAATCTCCATCTCATCAATTGAATCAATTCTATGATGGCTAAATCTTGTGTGCCCAAATCTCCGTAGGACTAGGCTCAAATATAATTAAAAGACAAACGCTGAAAATCGGATGCATATATTGATCGTGAGAGACAGGCGCCTACGTTCGTAAGCAGAAAGGGGCTATTTCCCCAACTAAAACACGACACCTCAAGTAATATCAATGCGTCCTGAGGATCATATTGCGCTCTTGAGGATCGGGTTGGCAAAGTGTCTTGAATACTTGAGGTGGACCAGGGTACAAAACACAGGTGTAGCGAAGATTTGCCATGGGAATAGCGATCCCCAATGGAGTGGATTCAAATACAATACTCCAGTTTTCAAATGGGACGTAAAACTGATGACCCCTTGGCAGTAGTGTACATACATCCCTCGACATCAACGACTTCTTCACTTCCCCATACAGGGCCGACCCGAGGGGTGTGCGAAGGATGCGAGCGCACAAAGCCCCTTGCCGCCGACTAATTTCGCAAAATGAAAATGGTTTCCTTTTCTTTCTCATTTTGTAATCCAAAATATATATATAAATTTGTAAATTATGACGAAATATAAAGTCGATTTTGCCATACAGGAACACAATGCCGCTAATGTTGCAGTATTTTTTCAAAACAATTAATTTTAATGATATCCAATTTTTTTCTGAAAATTATACTGACCTCACAAATTTCCGTTGCATATGCAGAGAGATATCCCTCTCACGATCGAAAATAATAGAGAACTACTCGAGATCTCTTGCTAATCAAGAATGATTTACCTAATTGGCCATTTTATCTGTCGAATCTGGATAAGCCAAAAAACTTATTTATTATGACATAAGCGAGACTTTGTTGCAAAACATATAAGACGGAAAAAAATCACATATTTCCAATAATGCACCTGTCCGATCGTATTTTATAAGAGTATGACACGAATACTTTTGATATTTGATGAATTTTTTGTGTGATCTATACGTTATTTTTATTTAAACAATTCGAAATTAGCTTCCAGGGCACACAAGTCAACTTTGCCGTAAGACCCGCATTTGCTCGGGCCGGCCTTGTCCCCGTGCACAGTAATTTTGACCATCTCTCCTCTCCCCCTCCCCCAAAAATTCATAGTTATCCAAAGGGTTTCCCCAATCCAAAAAATTCTTTTGTCTCACATTGCCTCATGACCACTTATTGTGGGCACTTCTGCTCGTCGGTATCTTTCATTGAGAGCAGTGCCATTGCCGGATTTCACTCCACCCTTTCTTGAAATTTATTCCACTTGATCTGCACTACCTACTGATTTTAGTTAGGTATTTGGCTATTCGACCCGGTGGAAATGAGACAGTAAAGCTAGCGGCGTAGAAAAATGCGTTTGGGCCCAGGTTCAAGAAACACCGGTGGACCGGAAAAAATGGGGACTACGCACCCAGGTGCTTCTTCGAAAGGGGCCTGTAATTAAAGCTGAAATTGTGTCTTTCCGTCAGGGGCGAATTTAATGGCGGGCGCGGGCACTAATATCTACCAGAGCCACCTAGAATAGATGAATCTATTCTAGGTGGCTCTGGCTCTGCTAATACTGACTTCTGTAGGGCCCCACACACGGAGTAGGATATCCTACTCCGTGGCCCCATCAAACCCCAAACTTAACACTTTTTTCCTTATGACGCCAAGTTTGGTTTCATAGGTGTAATAAGGTACAAGTTTACAATCGGCGGTTAAAGGTGATATGATAGTACGTTTAAATTCGCTCAATTTATTCCTTTCATTTCTATGCTGCAGGGCTCCTCATCGGAGTAATAAGATCGTATGGTTGCTACTTTTTCTTTGCAAAGGTTCTCCCGAAAAACCACAGAGGAAAAACAATGATAAACATTATTTCAAGTCTTTTTTTAATCGTCCCAAAACGCATCAGTGTGCAAATAAAATTGCGGAAAGGATTGGAAAGCTAAAACTCCGGCTAAAATCTAGCCCTAGTACACATACACCATGGCTAGGTTTTAGCCAAATGGATGAAAATTATGTTGTCAGTCCTGCAGTTTCCACCGGTTGCCTCAGTGGTCACCACTGAGGCAACCGGTGGAAACTAAAGATGGGCGAAACTAAAGAAACTAGAGATGGGCGAAGTCGATCATTTTAGTGATTCAATCATTATGACTCGAGTCACTAAAAAGATTCAATCAACTGATTCAATCATTTGATTCATTATGACTCGTAAGTCAGATTGATTAGATGAATCACGAGACTCACGTGAATCGAAAGACTCGAGTGAAAAGATTGAAGAGACTCAAACACTCGAATGATGATAATTCATGCCACTACAATTAGAATAATTGATTGCGAATAATTACTAAGGTACCTAAAGATTTGGGAAGACTGATTGGTGTCCACTCTGCGAAAATTTTGGATTCACATTAAATTGGAGATTTTCAAGTATTATACTATAACACATAGGAAAACACTGAAGAGGTATATTTACAAAATATCGTCAACGTTCTACAGCTTATATCTTAGCCTTGAATGGTTTACTCATTTCGTCTCAGGAAAAATTGAGGTGGAAAGTATAAAAAAAATCGCAGTTGATTTTGAGATGAAGGGTAACAGGTGTTTATGTAATAATCAAAGAATACAGCAGTAGTACACCTCACTGTGGCAATTATCTTATACCAATTACAGAGTTATTTCGAATCGTGATGAATAGTTTAGCATACTATATGTATATTTTATTTAGTAATTCCGAAATCGACTAAGATTTCTGTATAGTCTTCGCACCATTTTTCTCATGGGGTGCAGTGAGGAATGAAGCTATGATTAATATATTTTACTGAACTACTCACTCCAATTTAAAGGGGCATGGAGAAGAGAAAGAGAAGCTTTATCTGGATGACATTTACACCAGTGGAAGATGGTAAAGCAAAATGCGGGCTGTGTGGTCATGTCCTGTCATTTATTGGGGGTGCAACCAGTAATTTATCAAGACACCTTAAGATAAAACATCCTGGTGCTCACCTTGCCCGGCAAACTCACACAGAAACAATTAGGGATGAGGACTTAATTGACAACCCAGCTACTACAAGCAAATCCTCTACATCTTCCACCCAACCCTCTACTTCTGTAGGCACTGGAGAAGGTCCCTCCTCAGTTTTGCAGCACCAGCACCAAACAAAAATCACCAGCTTTGTAAGCAGGCCAATTCCTCTCCAAAAAAACAAGCAGCTGGATTACCAGCTAGTAAAAATGATCATGAAAGAATATCATCCATTTTCATTGGTGGAGGATAAGGAATTTAAAAAATTTATTAATATGTTGAACCCCAGCTATTTAGTTCCTAGCAGGAAAACAGTGTCTACCACCTTGATTCCTCAAATGTACCAAGGTGCAAGGGAAAATGTAGAAAATACCCTGAAATGCGCGAAAGCTGTGTCCATAACAACTGATGCATGGACCTCTATTAACAATGAGAGTTTTCTGGCAGTTACAGCACATATTACAAAGGAATCTGAGCTGAAATCCTTTTTGCTGGATTGTTTTGAGTTCAGTGGGAAGCACACAGGTGATGCTTTGGCCACTGAAATAACTCGGATTGTTTCAGAGTGGAAAGTCCAAGATAAAATCACAGCAGCTGTGAGTGACAATGCTGCAAATATTAAGGCTGCCATTAGGAATTGCCAATGGAGGCATGTACCTTGTTTTGCTCATACTATCAACTTAGTTGTGAAGGCAGGCATTCTTGAAATTAGTGATATCCAGATGAAGGTGAAGAGTATAGTTGAATTTTTTAAACGAAGCTCAGAGGCTACATCAAAGTTAAAAGTTCACCAAATGCAAGGTGAATAAAGGATTTAAAATTGAAACAAGAGGTTCCCACAAGATGGAATTCTACATATGACATGTTTTATAGAATAATTCTGCTCAAAGAGCCAGTGCTATCCACTTTGGCATTGTTTAATACAGGATTAGAGCCAATAAATGAAACTGAATGGCTTATTCTGAAAAAGGCATGTGAGTTGCTTAGTGTCTTTCACGATGTTACAGTGGAATTAAGCAGTGACAAAAGTGTTACCATATCGAAAGTGCTTTTGATGAGTAAGGCACTGCTGAAGCATGTGCACAGGATTTCTCAGGAAAAAAATTTACTTGAAGGAATCTTGAAAATGGCCAGTGTGATGATTCAGCAACTCTCAGTAAGGTTTGCAAATGTTGAATCGCATCCAATATTAGCAGAAAGTACATTTTTAGATCCACGCTTTAAAAAACAAGGGTTTCAAAGTGAGACTGCATTTAAAGCTGTCTATAGAACCATCCAGCAGAGGCTCTGCACAATGCATAAAAATGACAACGAAATGGATGAGATTCCTGTGGAACCCTTGACCAATGACAACATAGAGCTCAACAATTTGGGGAGCTGCAGTTCAACAATTTGGGGTGATTTTGATACTGCCATGAGTCATTTATATAAACAGAAAAGCCCCACAGCAGCTGCAGTAGTTGAACTGGAGAGGTACCTGCAGGAACAAAACCTGTTAAGGACAGAAAATCCTCTCACATGGTGGGTTGAGAGGAAGCATATCTACCCAAACCTGTATCAAATAATAGGAAGTAGACTGTGCATACCAGCAACATCTGTCCCATGTGAGAGGATATTCTCCAAAAGTGGGCAGGTACTTTGTGAAAGAAGAAGCAGATTATCATCACGCAAAGTCTCTCAGATATTGTTCTTAAGTGTAAATTTAGACTAGATTGAGTAATCTACCTATCAACTTGAGAACCACTAAGACTGTGAAGAATACTGGTCACTATATTTATAATAGCTTATTTATGAGGAAGTATATTTTTTATGTATGTTGCTCCTAAGAAGATCCTCAATCTGTGATGGTTTGTTAAACAAGAGAAGCTATCTACACAGACCAGTATTCAAATATTGTAGATGATATTTATTATGCTATTGAGCTTCCTCTTGCGAACTCTAGTACAGAGACTGTAAAGAATACTAGTCTATATTTATCACAGCTATTTATGTGAAGGTGTATTTTTTTATGTATGCAATATTTTCTTATGTATGGAACATGTACCTAATGCTTCCTAAGAATATTTTTTTCAATCTGTGATGGTTTGTTAGGCAAGAGAACCTATCTACACATACCAGTATTCAAATATTTTGGATGGTGTTTACTGATGTTTTTATTTTACCTATCAGGTTGATATATTGTTTATTTGTTTCTTGTTTTATCTTTAATTTTGAGTTTGATTGCTAGACACTTGGCTCAAATACTATGTCTGTGATTACTCAATCATATTATAGAATACACTATTTATTTTCTATTTTCGATTAAAGTATTTTCCATGATGGTTCAAAATCTACATACAAGAATGCTTATCTCTTTACAAATTAGCTCAGGTAAGAGTATCCCTTTACCAGGTAAGAGTACCCCTTTAATTTCAGCTGAAGAAAACATGAAAATTATTTAAGAAATATGTGATTCTGGCATAGCTATCTGGGGAAAATAAATTCTGCTCTGCTCACTCCAGGAGCCACTCTAAAAAGTTATTAATATAGTGAAGAGAAATTAATCCAGTTCCTTCACCCATGGTTGATAATTACAACCAATGTAATCACTATATAACCATTCTCTTCATTTTCAAAGACAGAGGAGGGAGAGATGATGGGGCAAAAGGAATTCGCCTTGTCTTAATTTTAATTATATAATAAAGATTCACTCTTATGGTAGTGTGCATTTGAACCAGAAATAATTACTGCCTGCCTTCTATATGGTTATTCAACAAAATTTGAAATTGTGTTAGGACTCTAAACATTCTCACAATTATTGCATTAAATTTTCATTTTTAGGCATTATAGTTTCATTCTCACAATTCGAAAAACATGTTGTCTCATGAAGAAGTTTTTCGTGGAGAAAATTAGTATGTATACCTACCTATAATGGAGTGAGTCATGCACGATCTCATCCAAAATAAGAATAGATCAATTGGGCTCGCCAAAAATGAAATAACCTAGTCATGAGAATATTTAGAGAAGCAAAACTGTCACAGACTCTGAATTCAAGAAGAATAACTTCAAACTATGTACATGAAAATTAAGTCACCAGCTCAGACTACACAAATTTATGCGCATGAATTTATTCTAATCTGCTGTATTGAATTCCATTCAATTAGGAGCTTTCAACTGAGTAGGTAGATAATTAAAATTCTTATTTTTAACAATCAAGTTTACCAATTGAAATGATGCGCTGATGTAACAAGGGTTAAATTTCATCGATTTTAAAATGAGCGCCTTGTCTCAAATTATACTACACAAATATAAACTCACTTCGTTCTATCATGAACTCACTGACAAAATGTTTATGGCTATATGCTCATGAAATTAACCCTCTGGAATTTCATGACTAAATAGAACGGATAACGTATGTGAAACGAATATGTTTTTCCACTTAAAATCACCGGCAGACGGACATACAATCGAACACATGATCGAATGATCGAATCATTTTCCCGAATTGAATCATGAGTCATTTGAGTCACTTGGTGATTCAATCATTTTGAACGAATCGGTCATGAACAACCCATCACCCCCATCACTATAGTGGTGGCGTAGTGGGCTACACTCACGCAGGGTCGGTGAAGTATAATCTCAAGGAGATCGGGACAAACATTGGAATAAATTTGTACATGTTATTCCGATCTCCACGATGTACATATAAGCCCACATCTGTGGTACCTACCGGGAGTGGTGGTACTTGACTTGGGCGCTGCAACAGAATCGTGAATGCTTTGAATCCTATGAATAGTTGACGACTGAACAAGAGGGCGGCTGAGCTTCGTTTTATGCTGCGGTAAGTTCACCAATTTCTAATAGATTGCAGTTAACATTAGATAAGCCTCAAAGTACAGCAAGCGGTAATGTAAATATTTGCGAGGTAATATGCTTGATGGAATGGTTCCATGAACATGCATATGTAGGTATTTATCGTTTCCTCACCATCGGGGCTGAGGCGACAGACATTGATACACTGAGAGCAGACTGAGAGGACAAACTTGGGAACAAACGTGAAGTTTCGATGCTAACAGCTCGTGGTGTCTCTGTGATTGTCAATCTCTTTGTGTTTCCCATTTATATAACGTGCAGCAATGTCAGTGGTACGGCCCAACGTCTCTGACCATTTGTAACACTTCTGGTTATGGGTCTGATATTGAGGGAATAACTGATGCTAGATCATTGTATTTTTCCACTAGTAAGCTCCACGGTATGGTGGACCTATCTGTGGTGATATCATCTTTTTAGCCTTATGCTCTTGCATACTCTTTTCTTAGTTTTTTCCCGGGTGAATTTGTCAGCTCAGTCGAACTGTTTGCTGAAAACGATTTTTGAGGATGCCACTATTAGCCCCGGAACTACCTTGATTGGCGCACCGCTAGTGTACGCAGGTGCGAAACTCCACTGAGATATGCCTTGAACGGGACCCAAAAATGGATCCCTTCCAACCAAGCTACGAAGGTGTGCTCATCCACTGGATTTTTTAAGACTTTAAAAGAACAAGCTATTCAGTTTTGCTAGAACATGTTGTACATTTGTAATAGTTATTCGTTTATGGATGTTGCTGTTGAACGTTCTACCTTTGAAATAATTGGAAAGCATGATTGCACCAAAGGTCTTGGTTGATAAGTCAAGCTCACCAATGGAAATGAGAGTTGTTTGCTCCCAAAGAGTGTGATACAGACATGCCACTCCCTAGCCAATCGAGGAAACAGGAGTGCCTTTTAGGTTGTGGATGATTAAGGAGAAGTGGGGAGTGGAATGGCAACTTATTTCGCATTAATCACTCCCAAAAGTGGGATCAGCTGCATGCTGTTGATCGATATAACTCTCGTCTGCATATCTGAGAAGTTAAATGTTCCAGTATCATCCTCTGATACACCGACGTCATGCACTGATATGCCAAGAGTAGACTCCTGCTCACTCATGAGACAATAGCTTCTTACTTGGAGTTAGAAGCTCAATGACAAGGTTTCCATGACAGGAAATGAGCTGGAATGAGAGGGCTTTTGCTTGAATCAAGTATTTACCATAGGACTAACTCACTGTCATTATTTTCTCATTTATTGGTTATCATATTTTTTATCATATTTTATTTGGCATATAATCTAGAGGTTATTTTCAAGCCCAGTTCATGTAGTAGGCCTTCAGACCTTTGGTAATTTCCTATTGAATTAGCCCATATACACTCCAGAGAGAATTTTTTTCTAGGTAAGAAAATTCCTGACAAATCATTTCCTCCAGTAGACAATGTTATAGAAATAATATTTGTTCCATACCTAACTTTTACAAATGTAAGAAGCAAAATTTCCTCTCATTACCTAAGATTTGATGGGTGATTGTGGTATCAGGTGAATATTCACTGGACTTCTCTCTGTTATCCATATTTGATGTTAAAGATGATGCACTCTTTGTTTCACAAAATAGGGCTTAAGGAAAAGGCCAATGGTATTTTTTCTCAAGTGTGCCCATCATAAATGGGGTTGCATCATATATTCTGTCAAATATGGTGTAAACATATGTTAATCAATGGGAAAACTAGCGGAAAAGAGAGCCTTCAAAGATAAAGGGTGAGAGCCATTGATCTTAGGTGAAGGTGAAGCAAGAGCAGGGGTGCATAGGTTGGATTTTGTGCCAAGGTGGCACAGTCTGCCAATCACAAAATATAACATTACCTAACTGTGAAGTTCATCGTGCATTTGATGAGAATCAAACGCAGCCACCAGAAATGAAGGCCAGAAGAAGGTCTAAAGTTTGCCAACTGTAGTGATAGAATTAGCCCCCAGAATCAAGCACAATGTCCCCTCCATTTCTTAGCATCCTTGGTAGACTCCTCTAGACTAAGTTAGTGAGAGAAGAGTGGTCATCAAAGACATTAGTTAGGTCAAGGGACAAAAGAAATTTGAGGAGTGGAGTGAGAGAGACATACAGCTGACTTCAAGAGTGGTGAGGAGATGGGATGTGAATACATAAGTATAATTGCTGTTCAATGTCCTCTTTATTCTCCTTGATCAATATCAACAAATATTTGTTCCATTAGTGGTTGTATGATACTTACATCATGGTATAAGTGCAGCACCTCTTCATTTGATGATGAAAATCACTCATCAAAACCTGGGTTATGAGTTACTATTATCATTGTGGTACTGATAAAATTTACTTGTTTCATAAATTATGTTGGTGATGAATACCACCTATTCACTGAGGACAGATTTTAATTGCTCACCTCTACTGTGTCAAGCATCATCATCCTGTATTACTATATCTTATAATTTACCAGTCTTACCTATTTTTTAAGCTGGAGTGAAATGATGTGTTCAGATGTGATGAATAGGCATGTGGAGTAGGATTGTCATCCAGGACACCACCAGCTAAGGGGAGCTCTATGATGACCTTCTCACTCATTGCTTTATTTTAGCAACATGATAGTGGACATAATATTCCTCTGGATGAGAGACAGTACCTAGTTGAATCTTTCTTCAAATGCTTGAGATCAGAAATAACTCCCTCTACACCCTTTCATGCCTTGCGATGGCTATAGCCAACATGAATTTTCCTATGCAAATGAATGAATGTCGGCTATAGCCGACGGAGAAAAACCAATGCAAAAGACCTAATATCGGCTATAGCTGACATGAAGGAAGGGAAGTGACCATCAAGGAAGCAAAAATCCCGGGTATGCAGTAAGCGACCCAGCTTTGGGACAGCCAAGACCCTTTTCTCGGCAAGTGAGCTAGACCCTCTGCCTTTATTAGTAGCCCTCCTTGCTACATGAATCCACAGCCAATGTATTGTATTTGCAATGATTTTTCGAGGCAGTTATTTTTTTGCACACTATGAACTGCACACTACACACATAAATTGTTTTTTTCTGATCCATAGCTAAATTCCAACGAAATTCTAGTGTTGATGAATTGGATGTGGCTATTGGTGGACAAAATTTGTCTCCCTGCATAAATCTTATACATACATAAAATGTGACTTTTGCTGTAATGCTGAACATTGGGTTTCATTATTTAAGCCAAGTGATTTTAATGGTAACAATGTATTATGAATTAAAACCAGAAATGTGACACAAATTTTTATTAAAAAAATCTTTGTGCATAATTTTTACATGGCTCTGGCTATGTTCTGTATGTCATATTTCAGAAATAAATGTAATGTACTCAAATTCTTTTTGTTTAAGTGGGTCTTCATCCATCTCAGTTACTTTTTAAAGCTCAGTCTTTTCATATGATTGATAATACATTCAGGAAAGTGCTGAACATTAGGATTGCTTTGATACCTGGAAGTGGAGCATAGTCAGTGAGCAATTAGTCTTTAATGGACTTTACCAGTCAGTCAACGCTGTTAGTTTATGGACTGCATATCATCTTTACACTCACTCGTATTCTTGGGAGACTTATCCCCCCATACCCTGGATACAATCATAGCAGAGGAAGTTTTTTTGCTGGGGATTGATTTTTCATGTATATTTTTCATGATTTTAATGTCTTCAATCATAATGAAAAATTATTTTACACATGTTTATTTGCTCAAATAACTTTAGGTCACACATTTATTGCACATAAGAATAAATACTGTACATAGAGTAACCTTTTTTTTACTACTTAAAGTAGTCAGGGGAGTCAATCGCTCCCCCTTGTTTGGTCTCTTTACATATTTCAATTCATTTCAACCTTAATTACAGAACACATATCACCAATCACATTTAAACAAAAAAATATTTACCCTGGATTGCCAATCATTTCAATGAGCATTTCTCTTATTTGGCAACCCTAAGTCTACATTGAGGCTCTCTGAGTTCTAGATATATTTAGGTAGTTGATCAATAATTTCTTTTATTAGGTACATCACCATTGTGGGTTTATTTTATTGTTATCTTTAGCTCTAATTTTTCTATGGCATGGATAAACTTTTGAGCAAACTGAAAAAAGGAATAAAACTTTGTACAGTAATTTATTAGTTCTGTCACATCTTGCCAATTTAATGCATAATATGGATGGGCTAATCCTCTATGGTTGCAAAATAACTCATTGTCTCAAAGGGGTACTTTACCATGGCTTGTACATGTTAAGCAAGCCAGTTATTTCACCAGTTTATTCAACACAGCTCTAGAGTATTGTCTTGTATTTTAAATTGGCAACTTTACATTATTAGCCATTTACTACACTGTATTAATAATATTAGGTACACACTTCACTAGGCAACATTCATGTTATTCAATGTAGATATTTACAAAATGTTTCGACCAATGTTTTTCATTGCGTCTACACACTTTTTGACTAGATTGCACTCCTCCCAGGGACTTGAGCATTGTTGCTCCAAGTACTGATAACGAACAAAGACATGTAGCAGTATTACCAAGTGTTTTTTTAAACTTCTGTGCATATTTCTATTTCACGTGGTACTACTATTCATATACATCCTATAACAATGTCTTTTTAAATAAAAAAGAAACAGATTTGATAAATTATTTTGTACATAAAAATCATTTACCTCAAACATTTTCAACATATAATAAATTTGTGTAATTTACATCTATAACAACACACATTCATACTTTCAAGCATTCATAGGTCAGTCACTCTTTCATAACTTTTGTTTGGACATATTACTCCATTTGTCTTTGGTATATTGCTGCATGCCACCTGCCCATGTCTCAGCAGGTGGAAAAATAATGGGGTTATGTTATATCATTCGCCATATAGCTCACCCCTCCAAACAAAACTCAACTCATATCTTAAGCTAATAATACATACTTACAATTCTTACAAGGTCTGGAGAGGCAAATTTTTAATTGCCTCATCCTGCATGAGGGACCATTACATGAAGCATAAATGTGATAAACCTTCTAAATTAACAAGTTCTCCAATAGTAGCACAGCCAATTAGTCCATCATGTTCAGATGCTCATATTGACACATCTTATATTTCTATTTTACAGCATTGGATTAAAGTATAATTGTATGTAGAAGAGTGTAGTCACTACATACATTTGGATATGACTCGAATAAATGCAGCTCTTACAAAATCACTACAAAGATGGCAATGGATGATTGGTTGCTTGCATCTTATGAAAGTTTGTAGCATTAGCAACATCACCCAATGACTTGTAATAATGTACACATATTTTTTGTATGTTACATTCTGTAGACTGTTGAGGAACTTCTTACTGTGGTATACACACCTGGTTCATTTAGACTCAGGGTGTGATTTTTTTACTTCCATCAAAACATATATTTTCCACCACCATCAATAGAAGACAAGTACCATTTACAACACCAAATTGTTATTTTTACATAAAATTTATAGATAGCTATCATAATAAATAGTTTTCTTTAATTTACTGGAAGTCATGAGTGGAAATATTTGGATTGTCTCAACCACAGACTCTCTCAGGTGATGCAAGTAAGTAGGCATAAGGTTTTTATGTACAATTGGAATGCATATGATCAGTAAAACAGCAGTCTCTTTACTCAAAATCCTCTTCATTAGCTGGATGAGTCACTATCTGAATCCTTAGCCGATACATCATCTGGTTTCTCTTCTTCAGCGACAGGCTCTGGTGCCTTTGGTGTTGAAAGAGTTGCTGTCACATATGCACCTGGTCCAGTGCCCTTTTAAGAGAGAATAGGAAGATGTTAAACACTGAAATGTCTCTCTCTTTTAAACTTGTTTGCATGGAGAAAGAACTTATGCTTTCCCCGCATGTTCAGGATCTTCACTGGGTCAAATTCCACATTTTTGCTGATGTTTCAATGGGAGTTTGCTGTCATAATGTGGGCAGCAATGAAGAATTTGACCAGGTGTAGATCACAAATAGACTTCTTGATTGTTTACATAGCTCCTAGTTGCATCCATTTTCACCCTTGCTTGTGCATGAGGTGAATCTGAATTTCAAATTTCATTCACTTTTCGTGGAGGACTACATATGCTTCACAATGGAGATGGAAAGGAATGGACAGCTACCGTTCCTCGACCTGCTGATCTACAGAAAGGGACATGGGAGCTCGGACCTTAAGGCATATCTGAAGCCCACTCACAGTGATCTATTCCTTAATGAGAGGAGCCATCACCTCCCTAAGGAATGCCGTCCTCTCATAGCTCTTTCTCTGGGTCAAGGCAATTTCATACAAGGAAAGTCTACCCAGAGAACTGGAATATCTGAAGAAGACCTTCCTCCAGAATGGATGTAGCTACCACAAAATCTCTATGGCCCTGAAAAGGTCTTTCTTACAAGAGAAAAAGATGCAGCAGGGAAAAGGTACAGTCCATGGCATAGGTCTGCCTACCTAATGTGTCAAGTGTATCTGGGAAGATATCCAGGATCCTCCGAAGACATAATATGAAAACAATCAGTGTCCCTCCTTACAAACTACAGAATTGACTAGTACAAGCCAAGGATCTCATTGGCCTCAAAGTGCCCAGGAATTTACCACATCCAATCCAAATGTGGCAAGGCAAATTGGTGAGATGGGGAGAGCTATTGAAACCGGATGGAAAGAGCACCTCCAGCTCAACCAGCTTGAGAAATCTGCTGATGCGAATCATAGCATACAAGAGAACCATTCCATACACTCAGAGGAAACTACCATACTTGGTAGAACCAAAGGTATTTGGGATAGAATAATCAAAGTGGCCATCTAGATCCAGCTCCGACCCAAAAATGGGAACAGGGAACGTCTGACTACTTTTCCACCATGTTTTATTTTTATGGAACTCATAAGAAATTAACCCCACTTATCTGATCCAGTAACTTATGGGACAGTTTAACACTAACAAAGTTTTATGCAACACTTATTGAGTGGTTGCTAGGGCTTATGAGTCTTGCTACTTCATTGAATACATATTAATTGTTCCTGCAACTGGACATTAGTCCGCCAAATATTTGACACTACCCTGCATAATAGTAAGAAAGCTCTCTAAAGACGCAATCTTTTCACCAATATGGACCTGAAAGAATCTGTGAATTTGGTAAATATTATCCTCCCTCAGAAGTCCATTTCTACCTTCTTTGTGAGTGAACTGTGCCTAATTCACTATAATTGCATCTCCCAGAGTTATTTTTGTTCAATGAAACCTTCTTTAAACAGGCCAATGGTTTAGCAATGGGCTCACCGATATATCCACTCTTGGGGGATATTTATATGGACTCTTTCACGAAATGCTTGTTACCCTTAGTCCATCCTCTCTCTATAAATGTGGCTTTTTGGCATGGATTTGTAGATGATGTGTTCTGTGTGTGGCCAAGTACGTTAAGGCAACATGAAATGTTCCTCCCTCCTTTAAAATCTTCAAAATCCAATATAAGATTCACAATTGAAAAGGAAATAAATGGCTCCTTCAATATTCTAGATATTTCCAACTCCAAATGTCTCAATGAGTTGCAATTTTCTAATTTTTGGAAGGATCTATGTACCAACCAAGTAATTTTTTCAATTTCTAGACACCTTTACTCAAAGCATTTCAACCTTTCATGCAATGATCAAAGACTGCTTTCCATTTGATGCCAGATTCTAATTTTCGAAAAAAACTGAATATTAGTTAAAGAATAGCAGTTAATAATGTATACATAATTTAATTAGTATACTCTACCAAGATGAAATATATAAAATAGCCAGGAGTGATATTTACGGGTCTCAACTATGCAATGATGTTGGTGCTAAAAGGAGATGCTTTCTTCATCTAGGTCACATATCCCTTAAAGTATCAGGAAAATACCTATAAAGTTGTGACTTTCTGCAATAAACAATGCCTCAGGAAATTGTTTTCTCACACCATAGACAAAATTCCTTTATCAGAGATATCAAAAGCCCACTCAGGAAAAATGGAGCATGTAAATTAAAATGTGAATGTGCAGCTGCTTATATTGGCCAAATTGGAGACAAGAGAATGGGTCAAAGAATATGAAATGTGTGCCAAAAACAAGGATATCTTGATATCTATCTTTGCAAAACATCTATTAGAAGAGAACTGTAAGAGAAGATAATTTTTAACTGTAGATACCACTTGAATGGAAATGACTCTTAATGCATTAGAATGGCTGGAAATTTTGAAGTGTCCATTGCTATGAGAAAATTGTCAATGAATTTTCGTACTCCTACCACTCCCTCCTTCAAGACATTCCTTCCTACCTCATCCAAGGCTCTCAATGAGGGACACCTTTGCACCTTAACAAACTTTTTACAAATTTTTGTCCTTGGTCATTCTAGGTTGCTGCAAGCACAGCGGAGTTCCCAAAACTTCTCTTCTCACTG
This sequence comes from Ceriagrion tenellum, assembly GCA_963169105.1. Lineage (NCBI taxonomy): Eukaryota > Metazoa > Arthropoda > Insecta > Odonata > Coenagrionidae > Ceriagrion > Ceriagrion tenellum. The sequence continues at coordinate 6,115,475 of OY720633.1, forward strand.
AACCCATATACTCCCAGATAACTTCCTTTCCCTCCCCCCCTCAGATCATCTAAATCTTTAAGTAAGTCTAAGTAAGTAAGCACACAGGGTTTTGGAAACCTTCCCCTCCCACTCAACCGTAACACTTCAAGATCTCACCCTTAGCCACCCCTTCTCTCACATCCAAGACTCCACCACACTAAAGCTTCCCACCCAATCCAACCTCCTCTCCTCTCCCACCTCTTTCTCCCCTCAGTTCTTTATGATTACATATTCTTCATCTTCTGTTAACATTGTCCCTGATGGTGATATGCCAATTAGAAACTCAGGTCATCTTTTTACAAATTTTTGTAGAATATCCAAGTCTATCTTTTCATTTACTGTGTTAGCGTGCCATGGACGTAATATTACGTCCCAGTAAACTTTCTGAACTTTGCCATGGACGTAATATTACTTCCTCCATATTTTATTGGTATTATATGCGTAAAGCCATTATAGTACGCCAGTGGACTTTTCCATTACGCTACTTAGTGGTTTTGTACGCTTGAAAATCATCCGCCAGATGGAAAAAGTGCCGACTGTACGTCTTGATGATGATATGTTTACAGTACCTACCGGCAATCTTGGGTCACACCCCTAACCCTCCATCAGGTCCGGTAGCAAGTTTGTCTTATCTGTTGCCCTGAGGAGTAGGGTCGTCTTAGCGGTCGTCTGGTCCCTTTTTCCTGTGCCCACCAACAAAAATCATTCCTCCTTTTGGAGTGAGTACTCTTCAGTGGAAAGAACCGTTCATTGAGGGTGCAGTGATCCTTTTTGACATCCAGGAGTTTTGGGCCCTTTGGCACGCTTGGGTTTTTATGGCAGTGTGCCTTTGGAGCCTGGAGTGCATGGTCGCAGTGTAACTTGCATGGTCGGTCTCTACGCAAATATTTTCGACCATTCGTGAAATTTTACTCCCGTTTCTCATCACTGCTCTACTTGGGTGAAATTACCTCTGTGTGAACATCTTCCAGTCTACGGTCGGATCGCGCACATTTTTGAGCAAGATCCTGTACATGCTCCACCCCTCACTGAGTGTTGGCGTGTCATTTTGTGAGAATTTTTCCGAGTGATTTTTGTTTTGTTCAGCCTGGCAAGTGAGACCCTGGGTGACAAGATGTTTTGGAAGAACTTTACCTTGACTGGGCGGAAAGTAGTGAAGACGATGGTGACGACTATCCAAATTTCCGAGAAATGGCAGATTTTTATGATTCTGGTAGGAAATATACATTATAATTATTCTCTGGAATGCCTTACTTTTTTATCCTCCGCTTCCTCATAGTCATGTATAAGTATATTCGTGAAAGTAATGTGGTACATGCCGTCTAAAAGTATCGATTCTTGTGTTTCTGACAGAATCAAGTAATGATGACGACGTCAGCGCACGTGATGTTGCGTCAGCTTCACCACCCTTTCGGGGTTGTGTAAGGGTCAGAGGAGGGGATAGAAGCAGAGGAGGAATGCCCGAAAGAAGACAAGTGCATCAGAAGGATTGGAGTGATGTTGACCAAATGCCGAACATTCCTATTTTCACGAGCCAGTCAGGTATAACTGAGGAAACTGAGCTCAATGAAAACAGTCTTTTAATTGATTTTTTATTATTTTGTTGATCAGTATCTCTTCAGTCGTATAAAACTGCAGACAAATCTTTATGCTAGGCAAATAATTCAAAAAAAAGGAGAAGAAACGAGGTATCACCAAACAGACTATGTAGACTAGCGCAATGGAAAACTATTAGTAATAACTATTAGTAATATCAAATGATTTATTTCCATTATTTTATATATGAGCATAAGTGAGAGACCAGAAATGACAGACGACTGGAGCACAAACCCAGGGATATCATGTAACTTCTGCCCAAATTTAATGAGTAGAAATTGATTTTTATCAATAATGGCTAACTATCATCTGAATGACAGCAGCGTCATGAAGAAAAAGGCGAGCCTGGGTATGATCCCTTGCACCAAGTTTGACCAATGTTTGAAGCCATTCGGAGAGGTTTCAAACTGGCATTCTATCCCTCAGAAGATGTCACCATTGATAAGGGCATTTGTGCATTTCAAGGATGACTTGCCTTCAAGCAGTATATGCCACAGATACCAAGCAGATATGGCATAATGCTGTATATGTTATCAGAATCAGATTCTGGATATATATGGAACTTAGATATATCTTTTGGGCAAGAAAATATTGTCAAAAATGTGGTCGTCAGGCCACTGGACACCTTAGCTGGGAAAGGCCACACAGTATTTATAGGCAGGTACTATACCAGCCCAGTTCTTAAGGCAGAGTTGGAGTCCATGCAAACAGGATTAGTAGAAACTGTGCAAAAGAACAGTTCGAGAAATGCCATTGGTTCTATGCAATTCTCCAGTGGACGAAATTCATGAAGGATCTGTCCAGTGACTTTTGGTATTTGAGGAAGATCCAGAGGAGCTACTAAGTACTAGTGGAGGTCAACTGTCAAGATTATTGGGAAAACATTTTCTTGAAAGAGTCCCCATCCCACAAGGGCAAAGGAAAGCTCAAAAAAAGTGTGAAGAGTGTGCAGGTAAGGGGAAAAAAGAGACAGGAAAAGCTGTAAGGAAGGACACTTCATTTCAGTGTAGCGTGTGTAAAGTGGGTTTTTGTGATTCTCCATACTTTCAGGCATGCCGTACAAAGAAACATTACATTACCTAATTTTCAATGGTATTTTTCTATAACAACATTTCTTGATGAGTGCTCTAGGTCAAATTGTTCAAATTTATGAAATAAAAACTTTTTTAATGGATATGATAGTTGACGTCCAATTGTTGCAACTTTTTTATTTTTCAAAAACAAGAGATTTTAATTGTTAGGTAACATACTTAATTATCAACAAAAAGTTTTGCTTGATAAAATCAAATTAAAGGGTAACTTATAAAAAAACACTCTTTGTTATATGTCTTATTTTGCTTTAACTTTTTACAAAAAACGTTTGAATTTAGTAAAAATGGCCAGTTTTTTCAGAAGGTTTTCTAAATTAGGGGCCAGCACTCGAAGTTTTTAGCAAATTCCATCAAGTCATTGCACTACATGTAAAATCCATTGCCTGAATTTTTCATTAAGTATTTACACATCTTGGAAGAAATTCCATGGGAATTCAATTGAACATAAAAAACTTAGCTTTACCAGCTTATACTTTTGTACTTGATGATGACATTCCATGGCAAAGCCTAGGTTGTAGACGGGATGAATTTTATGTGGAGCACCAAAATTATTGCTTTAATTTCAACAAGTTTTCAAATATGTTGATAAGCTGATTTACCATACATGGTGCATGAAAAGTGCATTATTATCTGGTAAACCAGGTATCCATTTAACTATTGTTTTTAAGTAGAGGTGGGAGGAGTGTAGGCACAATATGTTGATCCAAACAGTTTTCAAATATGTTGATAAGCTGATTTACTATGCATGGTGCATGAAAAATGCATTATTATCTGGTAAACCAGGTATCCATTTAACTATTGTTTTTAAGTAGAGGTGGGAGGAGTGTAGGCACAATATGTTGCTCCAAACAGTTTTCAAATATGTTGATAAGCTGATTTACTATGCATGGTGCATGAAAAATGCATTATTATCTGGTAAACCAGGTATCCATTTAACTATTGTTTTTAAGTAGAGGTGGGAGGAGTGTAGGCACAATATGTTGCTCCAAACAGTTTTCAAATATGTTGATAAGCTGATTTACTATGCATGGTGCATGAAAAATGCATTATTATCTGGTAAACCAGGTATCCATTTAACTATTGTTTTTAAGTAGAGGTGGGAGGAGTGTAGGCACAATATGTTGATCCAAACAGTTTTCAAATATGTTGATAAGCTGATTTACTATGCATGGTGCATGAAAAATGCATTATTATCTGGTAAACCAGGTATCCATTTAACTATTGTTTTTAAGTAGAGGTGGGAGGAGTGTAGGCACAATATGTTGCTCCAAACAGTTTTCAAATATGTTGATAAGCTGATTTACTATGCATGGTGCATGAAAAATGCATTATTATCTGGTAAACCAGGTATCCATTTAACTATTGTTTTTAAGTAGAGGTGGGAGGAGTGTAGGCACAATATGTTGCTCCAAACAGTTTTCAAATATGTTGATAAGCTGATTTACTATGCATGGTGCATGAAAAATGCATTATTATCTGGTAAACCAGGTATCCATTTAACTATTGTTTTTAAGTAGAGGTGGGAGGAGTGTAGGCACAATATGTTGATCCAAACAGTTTTCAAATATGTTGATAAGCTGATTTACTATGCATGGTGCATGAAAAATGCATTATTATCTGGTAAACCAGGTATCCATTTAACTATTGTTTTTAAGTAGAGGTGGGAGGAGTGTAGGCACAATATGTTGCTCCAAACTGTTTGAGGTCTTGACTCAGGTGAATATAAAAACACTGCCATATTGATACCAATAATCTAATGAGTGTGAAATACGCTTACCATAATTATTCAGTTTTTATTTTAATTTCTATCTCTGAAACCAGCTTGAAATTGGGCAACATACTAAAATATTTGGTCCACTCACCTGTGTGTGTTCAACTTCCACACGGTATTCGTGCCTTGCCAGGTACCGCACATACTTCTCAGGAGGATCATTGTCCCCTCCTGAGACGGAAACTGATCGAATGGTTGTGTGCGATACTTGGGTTGCTGGCATGGTGAACTCTACGTACACATATGGGTCAAGTTTTTCTGGCATCTGATCATATGATGTCAATGCCAGTCTGCAGACAAATTGGTGAGTCGTGTATGCACCTGTTCAGGTAAATAAACATGAAGACACTTTAAAAACAATGGATGAAACATAAAATAAAATCAATTTTTTCATGGTTGATTGGAACCTGGGAGAAATAGATGCCTTAAGGAATTGTGATCTCCATGATTAAGGCATAGATTTTTGCCATTGCCATCTTTTGGCATAGATTCAACAAAAACAAGACACTGAGCATAGACAATTTTTAAATGAATGCTTATTATCTATACTGATAACTAACCTATTACCTAACTAAAAACATTGTTTGAGCTTCTTCAATGCTGAAAAGGGATGTGTTAGGCAAAAATGGCTCTCTCAAATGAGCAGAGATGGGTACATTTCCACAATTTTCATTGGAGGTAAATTACCATGGTATTTTATGGTAATTTTTTAAAATTACTATAATTGTCCAGCAATTTTTAATTTTCTGCTATTAATAGCTATTAGAGGATTTAAGCCAGATTAAGGATAGGAAAGCCAGTAGCAATAACAAGGGGTTAACAGCATTTAAATCATTTCTATTGCCACATTAATGTAATAGAAATATAGAAAATTAAAAAACAGATAGGACAGCCCACACCCAATTTGGCATTCTTTTTAGGGATGAAAATTTTCGTTCAAACCATTGAAAATGATATCCCCACTATTATTCCATAAGTAAAAATATTCCACAAATGAGTTGGACGAACCTTTATTAACCCTCTTAGTGCGGCGGGCTGATATATCGGCTTTGGCATCTCGGGTGAAAAGTGCGGCGGGCCGATATATCGGCTCATAGGCAAAAAATTGTTTAACTTTAGCACTCAAATATAATTACTATTATTTTTTGTATGCCGTATAAGTGTTTTTTTGATAATTACCTAATTCAATGTATGAACAATAATGTTACGAAACATGCTTTGAGACCTCGATGGGTCTTCCGAAGCAAGCACTGTGACTGACACATGGACTTTTAATTTCAATAATTTTTTTTTTTTTATTTTATTTTAATTTTAACTTAATTATTTATTTTAATTTAAATAATTTTTCAATATAATATTTTTCTTGAACATTTATGGAAAACATATATCATAATCATGATGTTGTAAATTTCTGATCGATTTAAATCCAAATACAATTGAATTGCGTTGATTTTCAGCCATGCAACCTGATGTAACTTGTCTTTCCCCCGCTACACAGCTCTGATGTGGCTTGCAAGGTTTCTCATAGAAGTGAAATTCCGGCGATGTAGCCTGTGAAACACCGGTACAGCACTATGTTATGATCAAAAAAGCAGGAAAAGCCAAGTATGCCACACACTGTACACCAGACACAGCAAAGAGCAAGGGACGCCAGAGGTGAAGAGAGAGCATAGCTATATTGCTTCAAATTTTCAGTAGTGTCAAGGCAAATAGCTGTGCTGGTGAGGGTTGTGCCAGGGTACACGTGCAACACAATACACAGATACTACCAGTTTTCTTGTACTGTTTGTGATGGTCCGAGGCCATCACATATTTTTTTATAAAATAAAATTCCTATTCTAGAGAGCCGATCGTTGGAGGTTTTTGCGATTTTGGCAAGAAGGGTTTATTTCTCTTTTGTTCTTTGTTTAGATTTTTAAGTCTATGTTTCTATGTAAAATCACAGGGTGTATTTTTATTTTATTATGTGTTGTAAGTTGTGGTACCAGTGTAGTGAAGTTCGTCGTCTGCGTTTGAAATAACCGGTGAAAATACAAGTGAATGTCGAAAATGCAGACGACAAAGAAAGTGATGTATTCTGGGAGGCCCTCATACCTATATAAGGTTCTTCCCGAGGTTAAGTGAGGCAGATTGAGGCGGATTGAGAGAGATAGAAAGACATAGAGGAGATCAGAGTGGGAGAGAGAGACCTGAGTGCCCACAGTTGTGGTCGAGTGGTTCATAGCAGGGAGTCCGCCGTCATAGTGGAACCAAGGACATCTAGCCAAGGCACGGGGACGCGACCAAGAGAAGAGCGAGCAGAACCCAGTAAACAGTGGTGTACCGGGCAATATTCGAGAGCAGATATCATCACCTCATTGACCCGTCTTTCAACACCCAAGGTTCCTGGAGGATCCATCCTCGCCCAACATAACGTCGTAAGAATTCCCGTCGCCATGTGTTCCGATGGTTCCCACATTTTCAATTATCATTGACTCCCTACATATTTTTTTTTGGGTTTCGAACTCTCGAAACTTATCTCAGTGTCTTGTCCCCCCTTTGGTCATTAAATCCTCAGAAATAGAAGACCAGAGACAGTGAACTTTAAGAGAAATTCTCTATTTCCAAAAGAGTGTCAATCATGGGCATCATTTGAGGTGTTGTCCTGCGCCTTGCCCCCAATCTGTTATTCCATTTCAATTATTTTGTATTGAAAGGTGACGCCGTGTGTTTTGAAGGGTTCCTTATTTTTTTTGTTTATTGAGTATGTTGAAAAGGGTTATTTCTTTTCTTTCTCTTTATTTTTTTTTCATTAAATGTGTTGTGAAAAGGACATATTTTGTTTATCTTGCCAAAATCGTCAAAACATCCTTCATTCGATCGCCTCTCAGAGTAGTAACGCAGTGTACGCGGAACCCGGGGAACCAAACCTGTGCCCTTATTTCATTTACGCGACAAAAGTCTGGTTGTGGAGGGGCATCAATCACTCTTCGACCGTACGGTCTCATCGCCTGTCACGGCCGAACAGCACCACCTTTATTTAGCAGAACCCCGACTCATCATCCCCGGTCAAATCTCGTGGGGAAGACTAAAAGGTCCGAACCCAAAAAAGGGAAGGGAGTGAATTGGGACCACTACATGTTATTACGGAAATAGCCGCTTAGTTAATCACTTGTGTGCCTAAATAATTATTTTCATCCAAAAGATCTTAAATTATAACAAATTTGTTCCGAATAAAATTAAAATGAATTATTGATTCAAAGACTATCCGGCGTAGTCTTTTTTTACAGTATAATATTTTGTTAAATGCCTCTATGATAGCCTAAGGTATTTCTAAAATTTGAGCAGCCGAGGTGATTGTTTTAAGTACCAAGACCCCAACCTGGGTTGGGGTCCCGGCCTGTAAGTCTACTCCGCTTTTTTACTTTCACGTGTCATTTTCACTCACAAATTTGAAAATGACGTAGCCATCCAAATTAGTGGTGAAATGTAAAACTTCTTTGTGGAAAACTACAAATTTATTTTCCTGACCCATTATTTTCATAGCTTCCCACGTTTCAAGACACGACTCCTCTCTGTTAAGAATCCCATGAAAAATTTTTCTGTAACTTTTTAAACCAGTAGGAAACCTGAGAAAGTATCATTCTTGCTGTGTAATGTAAAACTCGAAGTTGCACCTGGCCCCAGATGAAAGAAATTTAATATCGCAGTGTGAGGGATGTTACTTCCCCTTTCTTGCAAAAAAAAACCTCAGCCATGGTTTCGCTTACGACTGTTCATGATTCACACAGAACTCAAATGTTTCACTATAAAAGAGTTTCGGATCACCTTACTGTGTCGTGTTTTGTTTGCTGCGGTGTAGGTGGATGGTTGTGATGGGGAGAGACAGAGGAGTGGTTTTAAGACTTCAATGGGACACAACGTTCTATGAAGGGGTGCAGTTTAACTGTCATCTCCTACCTCAGCAGAAGAAATTCACATAAATTTGTGGGAACCTTTTCTGCCCCTCCATTCCTTGACTGTTCACTACCGTCTCAGTACAACAGTGGGTTGTCATTCAGTTCTCTCTAATATGCTGCGGAAATTGTTTATTTAACTGAGTGGCGCTAGAGGGCAGCACATATGTTATCATTGTAGTGTGAAGGCAGACGTGATTTGTACGATCGTATGGACGATAGTAACGGACAGTAATGTGAACGGGGCAATACTCCTGGGAACGCACGATTGGTTGGTGCGATGATCCGTACGTTGGTAGTTGGAACGGGGCATGAACGGGGACTAGGGGTCATTCAAGTACTACGCAAGACGTGAATGGGGAGGAGGTTAGGCTCTCTTGCATTTTCTTATGTAGGGTGTTGTAGGAGTCCTACTTAATTTTAGGTACGATTATGTTTACACATGAGATAATGCTTGAATCACTAATAATCGTCATTCCGTAGCTTTAGTACTGAATACAGCCCATATTTTCTCCTGGGGAAAGGTCCATGAAGAACTAAGAAGGATGTATTCAGTTAATGTACTGAAAAGCAGAACAAACAGCGTTGTTACTGGGTGAGGGTTCAATTATTGCTTAATACTAGTGAGAGAAATCTACTTTGAAATGGAAGATGAATGGATTATCCGATTAGATTTCACTATCAATTACCGCGAGTAATCGTAACTGGTATACTGCATTAGAGTTATGATGATTTTGTCCGTCGAAACTGGATTGCAAAATTAATGTGAGTCGCCTCCTAAAGAAACACAAACGCTTGGCTGCTCCTGCAACAACGCAACCCGCACATAGCCTCTGTACTACGAACCTCCTTACAACAAAGTCGTCATTTTTCCGGTCCCGGCAAATTCATTATATGGAGGTTATACTGTTGTTACAAACTTGATTGGTTTCTTTTTGTGATCACCAACTATGCATTCTTTCTCTCGGTGTGTGTAAGAGCATGGGTTTCACATACGTGACTATGTTTGTTCATATGCGAAAGATAGCGTTTATCTTGTCTGTGCAATGGTGATAATTATTATTAATTCTGTCAGTATTTTTCCTGTTCTTTTGACTCATATTTACGCATCTGGCTTCTTGTGGGATGAGCAATTAATCTAATTTATCTAGCCAAACATGGGAAGATTTGGCAATGAGCAGAAAACTAATGACCTCTTTTATTTATAAATTTCACAAAAGATGGCAAAACAGCAATGGGAAGATGGACATAATTTTGCTAAACAACAATGAATGGCTCAATGAGGCGGCCATAATCTTCCCACTCAAGGCTGTCCCAGCGGAAGTCACTGGAAAAACTGTATCTTCAAAAATTCTAGGGGTCTCAGGTATTGTGCCAAAATTTCAGCATAGCCTTCTTGCCACTCTATTGCTGTTGATTAGCCCGAAAAGGGAAAAGGTTACTTCTCTTGTATCTCATCTTAAAGCATATCATGAATAATGTCAATGTTGATACATCAATGTTTATTGCTGGTAAAGTAGCACTTAAATAACTTCTAATGATGCGTATCTGTAATATTTATGGAATGTGTCCAATGGTATTTATTTTTAGTCTCTAGACACCATTACTCATCCCCTCACATTCATTTTTCAAATTGATGCAAAGTGTACTCTTGGCATTATGAACTAAGAATTATTGCATCTTTGGGGCTGTATGATGAGTAACTGGGTGTGGGTCCCTCAGTTTCCAATCTGCTGTTTTGGGAAATTTTCATATATGGGGTCAGTGACCGAACCCAACCGTGGTACCAACCCAAGTGGTTAGAAACCCAAGTTTACTTATTTTCTCTTGAAGTATACATTCCTATTTTGGGTCTGTGGTTGAACCAAACAGTGGTGTTAAACTGAGGTATGTTTCTTTTGGAAATACAAGATTTCCTGTTCATGGCTGAGTGCCGGAAACTACACGGTTGCCCTAATCCGATGGACATTTTCATCCATGGGAATTATCTGCTGCATGGATTGACTGAGTTCACCCATTGCATCTGGTGTAGGGGTGTGATCTCACCGCCCATCCAGCTAAACTGAGGTTTAGCTGGTCGCAATCAGCACCCAGCACATTTGCTGGTTTAACCCTCATATGGATTTACGAATTTAGTTACGTCGTTGGATTTACGGCGCCGCAGCGGCGCTGCGTTATATTTTGTCATTATCATTGAAACTTGGCCTTTCCTAGCATGTTTCCTGATTGATAATGCTAGTGACTTCTATTATATTTATTTTTAACCATGTTTTGCAAGATTTAACCCATTATTACAGAAGTTCTTGCTAAAAATCTTCAACACTGCATTATTTTCCGTTTTGTTGTCGTAATACTCTCTTATTTGGTCCCTTATACGGTTATTTTCAAATAAAGGTATTAATTTCATGTGTAATGGTTGTTTTAAATATTTTTTCTGATATGCAATGCTGGATAAACTGCGCTTTATCATGTACACATTGTTTTATTTTTTATGTATCCAAATACTAAAAATGAGGACCGAATAAAAGTCAAATGGGTCGATGTAAAATAATGTTGCTTCACTACGTCCACCCACATGTTATATGTTTGTAGTGTGTGCAGAAGCCTGAGTTCTTAAACGTTAATAATTGAAAAAGGGTTTGTGGAGTGAGAAGAGACAAGTGATACCGTCGTGATTTTAAGGGCTATATTCTGACTATCATGGCAAATGTAACGGACATTCTGGGAGTTTATATCCTGCAATTTCTAAAAAAAAAAGGATGAAAGTCAGATGGGTTGTGAAATATGAGTAATGTGGGACAATCAGCGACGCGTCAAAGAGTCCAGTGCCGCATTGGAGGGTGGGCTAGAAGAGTCGGTATTTTCGGCCTATAGCGGAGCCCATTCCCTCACTGAGGATGTCTCCATAGAGATGGACAGGTAAAAAAGATGCGGGGGAGTGCGGCAGATGAGGTTTTGCTTCTGAATTGGTGGGAAAGGCCAAAATAATTATTTCTAAGAAGTTTGGGTTGTAGGTGGTAAGAAAGAAGGAGCAGGAAATGGAAAAAACATGGAATACGATGGCGTGTTTTTTCCTTGGTCCGGCGCTGCGTGAGGGACTGATGGAAGGGGAACTACTGCTCTGGGGTGACCAAAATACCCTCATGCTGGGAGGACCCCCCTCACCTTTTCTTTCCGTAGCATTACACAGACCCAAACATTGAGACCATCCGTACTTTCCCACTATGCTTCCTTATTTGTCATCCTCCGCCTACTTTCTTCCCCCACAAAAACTGAATGAACTTCTCCTCACCTCCAACGACCCACCCGAACTAGACCTTCTCGGAATGAAGGGAGGGCCACCCCGGGGCGCTTTGCGAAAAGGCGCGGATTTCCTGTCCCTCACGCAGCGACGGAAGGATGAAGAAAGAGTAGCCTATTGTGTCTAATTGCCTCCTTGCACTCTCAACCTTTCTTCGCGATACGGATTTTCTACGCTTACCTGGCCTAACGATCCCGGTATTCCCTGATCCTTGGCAGTCGACCCTCCATCATGTATCTCCACCCCTTCACCTCAAAAAAACCTCCATGGAATTACCCACATTTCTCCTCCTCACTCACCCTTTCACGTTGATAAACTTTGAAGGTCTAAAACCCCTGTGCGTTTGAGTATACAAAGAAACGAGAAATATATTTACAAATTTTCACTGTGGTAATTCGTATATGTATTTTTTCATCATGAAAATATTTTTAACGTGTAAGTTCTGTCAATGTCAATCCATAGGTAAACAGTTACGTCCTGGGAAATAATATTATCGCCAGCAATTTTGTGAAGACTATCGCAGCCGCAAAGGAATATTTTCGATTGAGAGGTACGAGACATAACGCCAACTGTGCGATGTGTTCTTCACGGTGGTCAGTCAAAGTTCTGAATTGTCGTCCCGAGCCTCAGCTACTCATTCAACGTTAAATTTCCACACGAAGGTAAAGAGGCGCTATTGCATGAATTCTGTAAATATATTGTCGTTAAATTTTCTCAGGATTGCTGCTTGGTATAATTATATACATAGTAACCCTGGGATGTCCCCAAAGTTGGCCATCTGCACAGCAGGTACGCGGACGCGGAGTGGAGAAGGTACCCTAACAAAATAATGCCAGAGACCATGGAAAAAACACCCTTAGGCAAGCTATGAGTTTCTAAGTATTATTCTTGCAAATAGATGAAGTTTTGTCAATGAACATTATAAACAGGCAAAAATTATGATTATTAGATAAAAGACGAAGCAAAATTGGCATAGTAAAATTTTCCCTTTGTTAAAAAATTTAATTTTGTTTATAAAGTTTAAACTTTTAAATATTGTGATTATAAATAGAAGATACCATTTCATATGAAACATAATAACTTTTAAATTAGTATTGAGAGTGCAATCCCTGACATTGCGACGAGGAAACTCTCGGCGCCGCAGCGGCGCCGTAAATCCAATGACGTGACTTTTTTCATTAGAGGCCAATAAAATGAAAACTGTGCACACTATACATACAAAAATATATATTTAGCCTAAGAAAGCAGAAAAAGTAGACTACTGAAAGTTTCAGAATGATCCATGGGAATGGAAAATTTTAAAATCATTTTAAAAACCCCGAGCGCCGCTAAGGCGCAGAGAATCCATATGAGGGTTAATCCCAATATTTGGGACATCCCGGTATACATTGTATCCAAAGAGTTGAAAACATTCAAGTGTTAGTGAATGTATGTGTTACTTTGGCTGTTTCCTAACATATTTTAAACCTGTTAGCCATTGTCTGTTACTTCTTCTGAGAGGAGTGTTGTTATCTGTATACATATGTTCTGTCCTCCTTGGAGTCTATAGTAACCCCTAATTATAACTCACTTTCCATTTCTTAAATTTTCAACAAACATGAATAACAATAATAATAAATATTGATAATATATGAGGACCCCCGAAGTCAAGGGGTCTAAGTAACAAAACCATTGTTTAGAGAAAACTTAAGTCAAAGTTGAAAATGTGTGGTACAACCCACTAAGTAGTTAAGAGGCATAACCCTAGATGGCAGCACTTGTCAAGAAAATCACTTGAGCTGTGTCCCAATTTGCCATTTAGGCATCTAAATCGGCAGATTTAGGGAGGACGCCATCTTGAAGTGTGTCCCAATTCGTTAGGCATCATGGGGGAGCGGATTTAGGTGCCTTTCTCGGGGGTGAAATTTAAGGTAGATGGAGTTTATCCTAAATCCGCCTCCATATTGAATTTCCCATCATGCAAAGCGCAGCATGCGTCGTACAAGGAAACTCGTACTCAAGGAAGTAGTTGAAAAGTGGCAAACATGGCCGGCAAGTATTATGTCTGTAAGTGAAAGAATTCTCTAGAATTTCGCAAACCAACACCCGACTACAAAGGAAAAATTTTACTTAGTACACTTAAATAAAACGAATTTAAATCCCAGAACACCTACACAAACTTAAATACCCCGAAAACTATGAAACTTACGAATCTCCAAACAACGAAATGGATGAAAAAATGTTATTTCACTTTCCAAATCTCACAACGCATGCGAAGGTAGCCACAGGCATCAAATGTCTTAATTTCTGATTTCATTTGTTTCATTCAGTCCTTTATTAATTACTCATATGTTTTTCATTCGTTTCCAGCTCGGTAGACGGCAACACTAGTGAAGGGTGTCCCAAATCAAGCTCCCTTAGCGAAAGGCCTCTAAATATTTAGGTAGCTAACCGCATCCTCCCTAATGCCTAACGAATTGGGACACGGCTTTGGATCCCTTTGCCACCTAAAATATTAATATTTTCACATCCCATTCCTGTACCTAACTTATTTTTTTCAAAAATGTCACTTAGACCCCTTGACTTTTGGGGTCCACATATATATTATAATAATTCAGTTCTCTATCTAATAGTCTCCAAAGTGAATATCTTTATGTTTAATGTGAAATATTTTTGCAATTTACTGAATACCCTATTCCAATTTACCTGTCATGCTAATGGGTGAGATTTATTGGTCGTAAAGAGTTCTTAGTGCTTTGTGTGCAAGTAACTAATAGGAATACAGTTAAGGCGAGAAAATCTTAAGGTCTTGTGTTAGAAGTGGTAGTAGTAGAAAAATTACTTCTCTGCGAGAAGAAGAAGTAGAAAAATTACTTCTCTGCAGTCCTCTGTAAAAGCGAAATGCATGAACTAATTCGTATTGGAAGAATGAATTTTCACCAACTGAAAAGAACGAATGAAAAAAAGTTCCCAGAGTTCAGTGTGGAAGTTTGAGATATGAATACGTTGTATGCAATACAGTCACTTTATCTTGTTCTGGAAGTGACAAAAGAGCCATTTCTCTGTTGTCATCTGTAATAGAGAAATACTTGATATATTCGAAAGGTAGGGTCATTTTCCTCTGATTTTGTAGTAGAAGAAGCAAGTTAGGCACTTTAAAGTTTCATTGGCAACGTTCGCAAAATTATGTATCACAAATGATAAGATAGCTCTTTACTTTGTTGATTGCTGTGAGAAAAAAATATTTAAATTCTTTCAAAGTGATGGAACAATTTTTTGCTGATATAAAAGAAAAAAAAATTAAACAGTGTTCTTAGTTTCCAGATTGAAAGTTATTTATATGAATTCATGAAATGTGATATAATTGCAATATCTTTTTATAGGTGAAAAACAATCATTTCTCTGTGATTATCAGTGAAAGAGAAATACAAGAATTTGAGTTATTTTTTGGCCATTCAGAAGCAAAAAAGCAAGTCTGCTAGTTGTTCATTGAGATCAGTAGCGGTGCGTGACTAAAAATACAAGGGGGTTTACTTCCAAAATCGTATACTTTTTTCGTAAATAGCCACGTGTATGGTTGTAAATGGTGGTCGCTTTTGGGATATAGCCTTTGCTTACATGGATGCAGGATCACTCACAACAACCACCGTCAAAAGGGGTAGAAATATGAAAATAAATATTTTGGGTTAAATCAATTCATGCCTATATTAAACAAGATCCCCACATTTACAGCAATTGAATTTGTATTTAAATGTCTGCTTCATATTTCTCCGTATACATTATAAAGGCTATCTTAAACGAGGCACTTTATTGCACATTTAATGCATGTATGGATTTGCATTGAAAATTGCGTCGTGTAAAGCGGTGAATTGCTAGAATGTATGCGCAAATGCCCACACGACCGATGGGAAAATAGCCCCTGCTCTGATTCCGTTCCCGCGTTCGCGCAATTTTTGTACATCAAATTGCACAATTCTCTCTTGTAAAACGGCCTTAAGAGACCGAAATACGCTGTGATTCCATTACCTTCATTTACTTAAAAATAGCAAATAATTATATGAAAATAAGTCGATTACCAAATGGTTTTGTTTAGGGATGATGTTTTTGGCAAGACTGCCGCCGAATGTTTATACAAGAAATCCATCCTTATTTTTGGCCGCAAATTCGTCAATCACTTTTTCGTTTAAGTCTTGCATCCGATTCATCATCTCCTTTTTGATGGACAACATTGCCAGTGCAGACAGCCTCTTTTCATCCATAGTACTTTGTAGGAAGGTCTTTATTCTTTTCAAAGCAGAAAAAACATCTTTTCGCTTCAGAGGTTGTTATTGGAATTGTGACGACTAACTTCAATAATTTTATCACTTCACCAAAAGATTCATTTAAATTGTTTTCAATAAAGAAACCTAAAAGGTCAGTCACATTTGTTACCTCCTTGAAATGGTCCCTCGAATGCATGATTTGCTGTTCCTTTTTAACTTGTTTTTGTCTATAGGAATATGTAAAATCTATGAGATTATTTTCTGGAAATTACTTTTTGAATGAGGAAAATTGTTTATGCTGAAATAAATTCGAAGCTAGCAAATGGTTTGAAAAATTAAATCTTTCCATAGCATGGTTTGTGATGATGTCACACACTTCTTTGGCAGCTGCATTCCTTGGTACATGTATTTCATCGTATCTCCTCTTCTTTCTACCCTCGGAAGGTCCATCTTCTTCAATAGCAATGGTGCCCACGTCATCTCTTATTTTTAATTCTTCATTCTAAGGACAATGAAGCCCTTGTAATTGACAATGGATCAGCTGCTTGCTTCTGCAATTCATTATATAAAATATTTACATGTGGCATAATTCTGGAATTCTAACCAGAAGCTGAAAGTGGACTGTTGTATTTTCAAGTGTAGTCCTTGTGCTTGGTTTATAGGTAGTTGTACTTTGTCTGCTCATCTCTTTGATTTGCTTCAGATATTCAATTATAGAATCCTTGTGTTCATATGATATGACAACAGTTGTGGAATGAAAATTCTACCTAGTTGGAGTGCCATGTGAAACTTTTCCCTACTATCTGATCAAGGATGGCAACCCTTTGGGGTGAATGAATGAGTCACAGCCACAAATCCAACTGTTTCTCTCACATATCTGTGGCTTAAACAATCAACAGTATTGCCTACCCCTGCTACTCTGATTCTGAGATAAGTTCAGTAAAGGAACAGGCCTTCCTTCTTCCTTTATTGCAATTTTTTCTTCAACAAAAGGATAGGAGAAATTAATCCCCACTAAAAATTGACACTATTCACCGTGTAGAGTGAGAAAAACTGTTCACAAACACGTAAGACAGTAGGTACATGGACAGACCTCATAACATGCAGTCACACAATAGGAAACTAAATATGTTGTTTGGGTGCGAACTACAAATTCTAAAATACACAATATTAAACCATGTTACGGGTTACAATTAGCTGTAGGCAATGTGCAAACTGTTTCACTGTAATGAACAGGGTCCTGACTCCAAGTAGTTAGTATTTCCCCATCATATGGTGGTAGAGCTTCGGCCTGTGCGCATCAGTGCTTACAGCCGGCCTAATTAGGAATTCTGTCCTCCAAAAGAAGCTGTTCTTTTTGGCAGGCCTTCTCGTTACTCATTGGACATCGGCAATCTTCGCCTGTTGCTGCATTGTAGACTGCTCTGTACCCAAAAACACTTCAGCAAACATGATTCACTTTCAAAAGTGAACCCTCGCGCGAAGTGGAGCTAGTTGGAACCAAAAGCAGCTGTAATCGTGCCACAGCAGAGGAAAAGTTGTGCCCAGCAATAGATGTCAGGGCTATTACAGTTATGATAAGAACATTGGTATATAGACAAATATTGCAGTGATTCTCAGCAATGGGTCAGTGAACCAGTGAATCCATAAGACCCGCCGCCACTGATTGAGATAATTAGCACACTTTTAATAACATAGAATCAAACTCTCTTGATCAAGCAGTTAATAACAAATTATTTCACTATGCTAATCAAATGCTAATTGAATTTTCGAAGTGGGAGATTGAATTTTGGCCAATTTTAAGGAAAATTGAACACAACTTTCAGTGCTGAGTGCAGGTGAGCAATATGTTTTGTTTTAATTGATAAAATTGCTAGTTCTTGTTTTAGAAGTGAAAAAATTGTCATTTCTCTATAGTCATCTGTGGAAGAGACATTTTAAAAATCATCACTTTTTCTTGCATATTATTGTTAGATATTTTATATTTTATGGCTATCCTAAGTTTTTTTGCATGCAAAATCCCTGTTACATGGGTGTCATATTCCTGTTCCAAGAAATGCATCAATGTTTTTGCTGATTGCAGTGCAACTGCAAATGAAACTCATTTGGAATCCAATGTGTCTTCTTCATCATTATTGCTGTCTCACACACAGTTCATAGTTCTGGTGGTAGATATGATAGTATTTTCAACAAGAATATGATGTTCTTACAATAAATCATCATGACTGAGCCATTCAGAGTTAGGTCAGCCAGTTAGTGTCACTTTCTACTCGCCTCAACTTCTCAGAAATATCTACATTATGTGTTTCCTCTTTCTCTAATAATGAAGCAGTTTTAAATGATAATAAAAAAAACAAATTTGAGGAAACTTAGCATATATAAAATAGCAGTAGAAGCAGTAAAAGCCTGCTTGCCTGGGTAATTCAAACCGTGAGCAGTGATTCAAGGGACTCACCACAATGCAGCTCTGAATGTGAATAATTGAATAGCCTGCTGTAGGAAGACTGTTTGTGAAGGCAAATGTAGCAATTTGTATACTTGGTTAATGCCACTGACTGTTAGTGCAAGCAACAGAGGTATGAGGTGAGGAGGGAGATAGGGGAGGGCACAGAAAGGAAGAGTGGGTGAGGGGGTTTGTTATGGAACTGATTGTTGGATAATCTGACTGCCAGTTGATTGAACATCAGATAAACAGTGCTCTGCTAAGATATGCATGTGATGATCTCATTAAATAATGAGAAGGATTATTTTTCATTTATTACCTAAATTTCAAAGAGAAGAGATTATTGAAGTCTAAAGCCTCACATGTTCATCATACAAGGGAACACTGACAGATTTTTTTGCATGCTGTGCAAATTCTATGACCCTGATATGACGTAGAAAAAATGTTACCAAGTGTGGAGGTTTGTTGAGGAGAGGCTATATGATGAATTATTTCTGGGGTTTTCTATCAACTTTAACCACTTTAAATTTGTTAGTCAAAGCCAAAAATACTGGGATCTCTTACCTTGCCCCTCTTTTGGTAGCCTGCTCATTCGCCACACTATGGCCCTGTGCTGATGCTCGTATTTTGCTTGCCCTGAGGTAACTTCAATTAGCGATGTTTCAGGAGTCTCCATGGTCCCAAGCAGCCTCTCAATTCCTTTTATTTTTCCTGTCCTGTAAGTTAGCATGACACAAGTTTTGTAATTGTCACCAAGAAATAATGCAAATTTAAATGTAATGATTTTTCAGGTACATGTGATATAAACTATGATAAATAATAGTCTTATATATTGTTATTAGGAACTGCAGGAAAATTGTCATGATATCATTGAATGGTACACATTTTGTGATGTAACTAGAATAAATAATGAACTCAATGCTCTAGACAAATTTTCAAGAACCTAGCCCCTCCTTGTGTGCTTGCCAATGTAGACAATAGTGGTTTCTTAGTAAGGGTCTCTTTCTTCATATTTTAGATATTTCTTATGATAGCCTGTCATTGACAGTAAAGACAGGATACTGATTGTGGGAGTAGATGAATAATTTTCATTTTCTCATTCCCCTTCTGAAATCCTCAAAAAACCCTTTTGCCGGGGAAATTTCATATTTTACATAATTTTTTCTGTTAACCATATGTTCAAAGTGAAGGAAAACTTGGAAATTATGATTAAGACACCAATCCTGAACTCATGTCTTATCTAGTCTCTGTTAATACCATGAAAAATATCGCTAATTCTTACTGTATGATCTGGCAGCCCTAGGCCTCATAGCCCAAGGATTTTGCATAAGTTAGAGAAATATCCCGTGGAGCTAGGTCTGGGTTCACATAAATTCAGTACTTAAGGAGTGGGAACTGTGGCATTTCATGCACCACAGCACAGAACAGAGAGCAGAAATGTGAAAGATGAGTTTTGGGAAAATGAGAGGCATTGAATGACTGTGATATAAAGTGGTTCTCATTATTGTTGCACCTACTCACAATAATTGCTGTGATCTCTCACCTTGAACTATGAAATCTATAATGATCTTGTGGTTATGCCTTTGCCATGTGTAAAAATGAATCATTTTATGCCTGAACCATGCATTTGAGGTAAACAGCTCTCATTGTCCTTTCTCACCAGGGTCATTCAGCTTCTCTTGGTTCTCACATAAACTTATCTTTCACATATTTTCTCTCTCCGGGCTGTGGTGCATGACATGGAATACTTGCAACTCCTAGAATATCGATAATATGTGAACACAGATCTAGCTCTTAGGGTCATGCCTCGACCTTGACTTTGTGTAGACTCTCAACTCCTAAAAATAATGTCTTTAGACTACCATCAGTGATAATGATAATGTTTATTGTCCAAAGACCAATATTCCATGGTATAGGATTTGTCAAGAAAACATACAGACAAGATTACATATAAACACAACCCAACACAGACAAAATTTTACACACTGTTGTCCTGGAGAAATTCCTCTAAGGAGTAATACAGGTTGTCTAATAGGAATCTTAACATTAATTTTAAAAGATCCAGCACTTTTACAATTTTTCAAACTATTTGGTAGTTTGTTGAACATGCTTCACCCTAGGGTTTTAGGCCCTCGGAAGGCGGGTTTGGTCCTGACATACTCATAGTGAATCTCATCAAAGCTAAGTGTATAATAGTCATGGACATCACAATTTTTGGGGAACTCACTGTAATTCAATTTGACATACAGGAGGATGGAAAAAATATACACCCAGGGGAGTGGGAGAGTATTGAGTCTTTTGAAAATGGGTTGGCAAGGGGCATTATATGGAGCGAAGACCATTAAGCGTGCAATTTTCTTTTGCAGTCTGGAAAGTTTAATTGAGGGAGGTGCTAATCCCCAGTACATAATACTAACAATAATGCGGGAATAAAGTTAACAGTAATATACAGTTAATAGAATGTCAGGACTAACAGTGAATCTGATGAAACATATTAAGTAACTAGCAGAGTATAGTACTTCAAGCAGATTACAAATATGCTTATCCCACGTAAGATTAGCTGAGATAAAAAGTCATAGCCAGGAATTTGGTATCTTGGGATTGATGCAAGGGATGACCATTCAGATCAAGATTCATGCCAGTGGGAAGTTTTCTCCTAAAATGAAAGTGAATAGCTAGGGATTTATCGACATTAATATTTAAACAGTTTTTGGAGCACCAGTCACTCAAGCACTGCAGAAGTAGTTCACTTTTCTCAACTGTACTCTGGAATGATGGAGATGAAACAAGAATATTTGCATCATCAGCATAAAGAACAACCTTTGTGCTGTCAGTTCGCAGGTTACAGGGGTGATCATTAATGGAGATGAGAAATAATATTGGGCCTAGAATTGATATCTGTGGAACTCCACAACAGACATTTTTTAAGTGGGACTGGATCCAGTGATTTGGAATGCCATGAATACCTAACTTTTCTAGCTTCTTTAGCAGTATCTGATGATTGACATTATTGAAGGCCTGAGAGAAATCAACAAAAATATGGGGGCTGTACTTAATTTGCTATCTAGTGATGATAGAATAAAATCCATGGCTTCATACATAGCTGTTGCAGTGGATATATTTTTCCTGAAGCCATGCTGGCATGGGGAAAACAGTTTTTGAGACTCAAGGAATGAGGATAGTCACGTATTAAAAACTTTCTCAAATATTTTGGCAAACTGCGATTGGAGGGAAATTGGGTGATAATTATGCAAATCATTGGAATTGCCCTTTCTTTTATAGATTGGCATAACTTTGGATTATTTTTGTGCCTTTGGAAATTTGTCTAATTGAAGGGATTCATTTATTAGGCACAACATGGGGTCAAGAATATGGGGGCAAGATGTTGCTATGATTCTTCCAGGAATATCATCTATACCAGCACTAAGTTTTGTGTCCAAACCTAGCATTATAGCTCTAAGTTCAGTGGATGTACATGGGGTGAGAAAAAAAGAGCTAGGGTTGGGTTGAATGGTCTGGCGAGCATCAAAAGATGAAAATATCATAGGAATGGGTGGGGGGGGGGGGGGGGGAAATGTTGAACAAATAGGTCAGCAAGATGAGAAAAATCAGATTTAGGGTTACCATGTGAATGTAGTGGGTTAGGCAGGTGAGTTTTAGCTGTATTTTTACTGCTTTTAGTAATATTCCAAATTTCTCTAGGTTTATTTGATGCTTCTGCTATTCTTTTATCATTAACTGTTTGCTTGGCATTTCAGGGTTTTACAATAGACCTTTTTGAGATGCTTCTATTCCATCTTAGCTGTTGGATCATCTGAGACCTTACACTTAAAGGAAAGTTCTTTAAGCATGATAGACATTTGCTGAATTTCATCGATGATCCACTTATGTCTAGTCGATCGATTGGTGTATTCCACGCATATTAAGGGAAATGAGCAGTTGAAGTTATAAAGAAATTGCCATAGAACAAGTCAAAACAAGTATCATTTAGTCCTGCCAATTTTCGAGGGAAGTATCATTTACAAAGGAAGCAATATTTGCTTCACTAAATACGCATTTATAAGCTCTGGATTTAGATATTTTATCCAGTGAAAGTACCGCGAGTATTGGGTAGTGATCAGAGATATCACATTACAGCTGCATCTATGCAGTGGAGATCGGCACTAGTAATAATGTTATCACTTAACGATGAAGTGTCATGTGTGACTCTCATGGGTACATCGGAAATAACAACATGCAAATTATAACATGACAATGAGTTCATGAAGTCCCTCATCTCAGAAGTGTCGCACAATAAATTGCAATTAAAATCACCCATTAACATTATAGTATCGTCCAGGTGACAGTCGACCAGTTCACTTAGGAGACCATCAAGATTTTTAAAAATTCTTGGAAATCCCTAAGGGGAGAACGATACACTGCTACACAGATGATGGCACTGTTGTTGGCACAGTAGCAAAAACATTCTACCCCTTGAGCTTGGTTTTACTTTTACATAAAATATCCATTTATTTCATTCTTGCAATGTCATGTCTATACCATAGTGGGTCAACTTTTAACTGATATCTATGTGGCCTAGACTGTCCAATACGTAGTTCTTAATTGGTATATTTAATGAAGCATTAATAATTTGTATGAATAAACCAGAGACTATCTGATGAAGTACTAGTTTATTTTGGGAGCTCTATAAAATATTCTCCAATAAGTATGAAATCAATGTGACTATGATGTCACTTGATGTTTCCCTTTCCACCTTTGGTTTCCAAGTTAAGACTTTGGTGGTTCACGAGGAAATCGGATTGCAAGTGTTCTAATTGAATTGCTTTTCTCTAAACTAGTAATCTTGATCCATTGAATAGTTGCATGGTGTAAAGCGTCTTACCTTCTATGAGCTGATTTCACAGAGCCATAACGGAAGTGTTTCTCTACCCTGAAGAGATAGATCCAGCATTCAGGAATTGGGAACCGAACTGCAATGTCCTCACAAGGAACTTGCCCCAGCTTTCTGCTTGCAAATCCTGGCACAAGGATGTCACCTTTTATCTCGATCTGGTTTGAAATGAATAGTTGAATGTTAATTCAATACTAGGATAGTAAACTATCATCTCCACTCCTTGTGCTGTAAGAATGAAAAGGAAATACAAATTATTTTTGTGTGAGTTTGTTCTTCCACTAAAACTTCTCTTGAAGCAAAATTTGGAGGGATTCATATTTTCCATTTTTATGGCTATGTTCACTCAAGTATAAGATTGAGGCTAGGATTATAGTCTTTCAACTGAATATTAGGAAATAAAATTTAACAATAATGAAAAGTATTTTTTGAGCCTCTGTAATAAACATAATTCTTTTTTAAGTGGCATATCTTGTTTTTTTGCCTTATGGATACTTCAGTAGACTTCTATACCCTAATTTTGTATTAAGTCACTCTTGGGTGGTCACTGGGTTATCTAGGGACTAATCCACTGGAATGTGTGCAAATACTTCAAACCTACTCAGGCAGAACTTAAACCCTTCACCTCAGAATTACAAGGCCAGGACTTTACCCTCAGTTAGTAATTTGATCTGGCTTGAGAGGTAATGTGGGAAAAGCACACAGGGCCATCCTTAGGGATTGAGGGGATCTGTGCAAACGTAATTTAGGGGCCCCTAAACATAACACCCCTTAATTTATATATGTGGTACAATATTTTGCTCATATTTCATGGAAAGAAGGAACTAATGCAAAGAAGTAGGCATTCAATGATTCCTAAAAATGTACATGTGTATCTACTCACCATGTTAAATTACTATGGACCTACAAAATGAGAGGTTATTTTTTGGTGGAAAGTGGGATTATTTTTCCCAAAAATGTCTCTCAGAAAGTCTCCTAGAAAGGGGTGCTACTTACATCTTACTGATAACTATTAACAATTATAATCATTGATGGGGTTAGGAGTCAATTGAATCTTATCAAATCCTTAGATTCAAAATTCAATCAATTCCTTCCAACAAGATTCAAACGAATTTGAATCCAGTTGATCAGGTGGCATGTGTGCTACATCACTGTAAACTGTATATCGTCAGTTGTAAAACATTCAAAATCTCACCTCAGATTTCATCTCATTGACACTGTAGTACTTCTTAAGTGTGCCTGTTTGGTTGAAATTTCATTAAATCATATAATACAGTATAAGGAAAATTTAGCTTGGTCTTCTCCAAGGATTGGTTAAGGAGTTATTAGGTTCTAAACTATGATTACGAAAAAATGGGTAAAATCAAACTGTGCCAATATATGGGAATAGATATTTATGAGGCCAAAAGTTAAAAGAGAGATAGTTCTCTCCCTACACTTGAAATACTATCATTAGATAAAGTTAAATCATGGCATGATGGAGCAACAGAAACTGTGAAGTGAAAATTTGGCAACTTTTGCAGAATGAAAAAAAAGATGTTTGAATAGGCATTCTTGGCTGACACACATATTTTATGTGGACTAAAACTTGATTTTTCAAAGACAAAATGCATGTTTTGTGTTTATAAGTAGAGTAAATTATAATTGAAAGTTCTACAGTGTGCATATCAGCTTTGAACATAGTGTCTTGGAAGGTTATGATTAACACTTAAGCAGTAAAATGACCTTGTAGTCTGAAATTATAACCCCGCAGTGGATATAAAATGTCATGGCTATTCTGGCAAATGATATGCTTTCCATTTGTCAAATTCTGGCTCTGGGGCAGTGAAAGCACCCAAATTAACCATAGAAGATGTGTGTAAATGTTTTCTCCATATATATAAAATGGAGTGGATTTAGAGCAAATATATGGAGAGCAAATATATATTTACTCCATGTTAAAATAATGCACCACTCTAGTGATTGTATTTTTGAAGAGAGCCTTCAGTAAAACTAACAGTTTGAAATTGTTAGAAAATGTAATTCTTGAGCTTCTGCCTTTCCACATCTGTTTGTTTGGCAGGAAGTTTGCGTGCTATTAGTGTTTTGTTTTCATGGTTTTTTTAAGGCTGTCCTTAATGTACTTTTCTCTTGCTAATTCCAATGATCTCTAATTAAGCATATGAAAATCGAACATTACACGTGTAAAGTTACTTAGATCCATCATGGTAAGTTTTATCAGATATATCAAAAAAGAAACTTATGAGATCCTGAGTAACCATGCTTCTTTTAAAAAGCAAAATTCATTAAGGTACTATTTTGAAATAAGTCCTTCTGCACTTCATGACCATGGAAACAAAAAAGTGAAGACATAGATTGAATAGACATATATATTTCCTACAGTGTGTACTGCCAGCAAATCCATTTCCAATCCATTCTTTTTGTCATTTTGGTTAGTCTGAAATCTAGACTATTAAGATTTCCTAATTATCACCTGAAGTTTAAATTAATGAGGGTTCTGTCCCCTCCAGCACACTAATGTTAGCTTTAGGTTATTCTCACTTTTTTTGTTAGTGCATTCCATTTTTGATTGCTTCCATAGCCACCCTTACCGCAAGCTTCCAGAGCTGTCTGGTCATTTGATAAAAATAAAATTTTCACCTATCTCTGTCCGTTTTTAGAGGAGCCCAGTTCCTGTCCTTGTGTCTCTCTGGCTGACTTTGGTCACCATTGGTCTCAGTCATGGTGTGAGAGGGGGGAAATGACCCCTGCTTGCTAGCCTGTTCAATTGTCTCTGGCTGGGAATTTCCTCATATTTTTGCCGGCTCTTTTTCTCCTTCAGCATTGAATGCTCTGGTATTTGTCTTAAAAAGCTAGTGTGTTGTTTGCCTCTGTCCATTATGTGATTTTTAGCTTTTAAACTTTCATTAGTATGCATATAAGTTTTGTGTGAAATAGGTTGTTGGATATGAGTGGGTGCGTGAAATGTACATGTACCACATCCTATTGAAATATAAACAAATATCATCTAAGTAACTACTGATATCCAACGTGAGGATTGAGGAGGACTTCACTGAATTTTACTGTATTTCCAATGGTTATCCATTTGGAGTTTCTTTTCTGGAGTACTCTGAGAGGTCAGAGACACTATGCTGATAACTGATGAATGGTGTGATCTTTTGCTATGTATGACTTAGTAATTTAGGTAATAAGATATAGTAAACTTTGTATCCTCTTGTTATTGTTCTGGATTTATGGAGTGTTGCCCATTGTTGTAAATATAATAAAAACTTGTGAATGAGTAAAGTGAAAGATCTTGCTGCCTTTGTAAAGGATAAATTTAGGTGATTAAAGAAGTGGCCGCCTTGATCTTCCTCTTGATATTTAGTCCAGGATGCTCATAAAAGGAACCAGGCAATTAGTAGGCCCATGGATCCGTACAGAAAGAGTGTCATTCACCTTCTTTAAAGCGTTATTTTAACGCTATCCCCAAATAGTATTGTCCAAATAAGAGGTGAAAATTCGGATTGTTGGGCATTATAATGCATTTCAAACCTCGATAATTTGCTTGTTATACTAGCATTACATTTTTCAAAGGTTAGTTTGTTAGCGGAAAATATTCATATATTCGGTCTTCAGTTAACCCTTTCGCTGCTGTGAACGTAGTAGCTACGTTCGCCCGGTTGACTGCTGTGAACGTAGCTCATAGGTTCCGTTGGCAAGTGGTTGTTCCTACCCACGCTACTGAATTCCGCGAATGCCATTCACTAAGTTCATTGTTGTACATTGTACTAATCCCATCCCGGGATCTTGAGTGACTATTGAGTTGCAGGTGCAACGAGAGGCATACTTTGTGCCGACGTAGGGTAGGTACCGTTCACTTTTTCACCACACAGGGGCTGGAACGTCTCTGCAGTTTGACCGCAGCGAAAGGTTTAAAATACAAGCATATGTGAAATTATGCATAGGCTACCCAGTAGTTAGATATAATTAAATGATATCAACTTATTTAATTGTTAATAATCTCATGTTTGATTATAATTGTAAAAATAAACTCTGTAATGACATATACCTTGTTGCCAGTTGTACATGTTGTCACTTTAAGCTGAAGGGGTAACTCTCTGTTCTTTGGAGGGCGCACTCGAAAACGCATCAGCTCAATATAGCATGCATCTGGTGGCTTGAATCTTCACATTCCCAAGACATTCACAGGTCAGATAAGAAATGATGGTTTATTAGTTTAGCATAGGTTATAAGTAAATGATTAATTGGGAATCATTAGGAGTATTAATGCAACAGTAGCTTCCATGCTTGAATAAATAATCTGAGAAGAAGTGCATATCTGCTAGAAGCATTATGCAGTTTTTTTAGATTAATTCTATTATATTATACACAAGGGCAAAAAACTTTTGGTTTGATATCTAAATAAATTTTTTGTTATTAATGCACAGGTGCTTGCAAATGTATAATTTTTAGTATTCAAAGACAGTTAAACCATGCAAATGGTTTTCCACTATAATATGATTGAACGAAACGGCAGTTTCAAAGTGTGGCTAGTTTGTAGTTGTAAAATTAGTGAGATTTTAATGTTTTAGATAGTATGCATTGTACTTACTTGATTACTCTAGTTGTTTCATATTCACTTGTTTCCACACAACTATGAAATTCTACATTTTCTAATCGTATCCACTCTTCTGTGACAACTGGGATGATGTCATGTCTTCCTACAACTTCTTTACCCTGTCTGACCATGTCATTGACACCAAGCTCAATATCTGGCATACCTATTATATGTAAAAGTATTTTAGCATTAAATGGGTGACATTTTTTAAAATATAATATTTACAGAAGAATGTAACAATTAACCCTCAATAAAAAAATAACTAGCATAACACTCAATGTTAAAGATTTGATAGCTTTAAGGGAAAGCACAGTTCATTGATTAGGGCTGATACTTTGAGAACAGAAAATAATTTCTCATAGAGTGGTATGTGCCCATAACTTTCATGTGATTTAATTGATGTCAAATCAGAATGCCAAAGTTTAAATCTGGTTCATTCCAAAATCAGCTTATTTGTATCCTCAATTTTAATAATGTATTCCCTTGCTTATAAGATGCACTCTTTGCCATGAAAATATATTCTAAAATCAGCATACTCATTATGGGCCTTGGGTAAAGCCATATTTTTTAAAGTGAGATTTTGCATTGCCTTGGGTGGTGCCCACGTCTCTTCTTTCACTGCTGACTGCATTGTGGCAGCAAGCTTAAGGTCACATCAGTGTACTCCAAACTCTACATCAGCGTAATCCAAAATTTTTTGAGTCACCACCTCCTTTTTTCCACAAACCATTACCCAGCACCCCCAACCATAAGCTAAATATAAGCAAAGTCATGGACTAAATGAACAAAGCTAGATGTTTATAAAAATAAAGCTAAAACAATTGCGATTAAACTATTGTTTATTTCAAATCCAACAGAGAGATGGTTTACTCATCCCCGGACATGTATATTCAGTATGGACCCAGTCTCCAGCACCCCCTTGCAGCCCCCTGAGATAAAAGCACCGCCCCCCAGGGGGCAGTAGCGCCCAATTTGGAAACCACTACTCTACATCATACATTTACTTTTGAGATTCTACTGTGAATATTCCTATTTTTCGAGTGAAAATCCCTTTTTTTTTTCCTGTAAATGGATTCCTGCCATAACGGATGCTGATTATTACTTTTTTCTTCAGAAATCTAGTCCAAAAAATTTCAGTGCATCTTAGGGGCCTTACATTGCACCCTATCGGTTGGGATAATTGGTATTAACCAAACAATGAGGGAGCCAAACAATACTTCAGTGTGAGAAAGGTCCACCACAAAAGTAGGTGTTAGGAGTCAAATATTTACAAATATACGTGCCCATTAACCTCAGATTTGAGGCAACATGGTTTATAATCCCCTTTACCTGCTAAGAAACCTAAGAAGAATACCCGCACTCGTGCTATTTGGCGTGTGACGTGGCTTTCATTGTTTTGCTCCACATACAGCTCATCTACTGCTGTTATTTGCACTTCATCCGTCTTGTAGTTGAGAGCTCGATCCCTATGGGCTGATAACTTGAACAGTGCTTCCTCAATCACTACACTGAACACCTTAAGGTCTTCATAACACATTGATCCTAGTTTCAACAGTTGAGATATCTGAAATATTGATACACATACAATTAAAGAAAAAACTTTCCAATCAGCTTAACAACTAAGTCATAGAAGATTTACTTTAAAACATATTCTTCTTACCTGTGGGGCATGCTCTACAGGCAGACCAAGTTTCTTGAGGTCACTCCCAAACTCTTTAACTCCTTGATAGTCACCTTGAATTGCATATGCTGCAAACTGGCTGAGTTTATTAGTAATACGTTCTGCTTTTGTAACTTGGCCTGGCCTTACACCTGGTCTCTCTTTATAGAACACATATTGGAGCTTCACTGTGAAGATTTTGCCATAAGCATCATATTGCTGAGCACCTGAAATAAAAGTGAGCTATTAGTACTGAAATTCTCAAATGTGTATTTAAAGAGTTCTTGAGAGAGCATTGAGCTGGCTCTTAAGTTTTCAACCAAGAAAATATTACTTTTGTTCTGCATCATCCTTGGCAATTTTTGTAAGTAATTTATTCAGAGGCCATGGGAAATGTTTCCTTCCACTGTTATTGTCAGTATGGATGTATTACGAACAGAAAATATGCTGAAAACATTTTCATTTCTTTGGTGTTTTTCAGTGATGGAATGAATTGAATTTACAGTTGAATTCATTTTCATGACCGAAGTTCCATATAAGAAGCCATTTTTAATGCCTAATGTGGAAAATATTATGAAACAAAGTAGCTGCATTGTAAGGTGACAGTTAATATTTGTTTTAACTAAATTCTACCATTTAAATTGTATGTAATGCTCCTTTTATGCATTGCATTGTCATGATTAAAGTGAGGAAGGAAAAGAAAAATTTGTAAAGAGTGGAGCAAATTTCTTCCTCTGCTTTTCTCTGCTACCTGAAAGCCAAATACGACACTAACTGTCCAATTAGACTGAAGGCCCTTTCTAGAGCAAGGCTATTTTACATAAAAGAGCCCAGTCTGTATTGGTCAACATTGTAAATAAGTAAGTAGTTTGAGTGCTACTGTGCAACAAATGGCTGAGAAGTGAAGCCCACGCTTCCATATTATTGGACATATTGACATCATAATTTACAAATGAGGGCAAGAGTTAGAGCTTTTTTTCACTGTGTTTACAAAAATATTGGTTTGGGGGAGTAGAAACAGCTATAAATCTATGCAAATACAATCATAGTTTGTATAAGTTAGTTATGGGCATATACTGTGTGGCTTAAAGATTTGGAAATATTTCGGGAGATGGAAGTTTGAATTTCCATGCATAAGTAAGGTATTAAAATATTAACTTCAAGCATCCAGCAGTTTGGCCACAGTCTCCAGGTAACAACTCTCTTTCCAAACAAAAGAGTACTCAATCCAAATATTAACATATATTGATGTTATATTATTGTCATATGGACCATATATTCATGGTCACGGAGCCTCTCCAAATTATTGTGTAATAATAATTGCATTGGCTGACATTCTTTCTACAGTTAGTTTTTCTGGAGATCGTTTTATACAAGAGATTTCAATGGAGGTACTTTCTTGTACTTCACTATCATTGGCAAACTATCTTCCTATGACAAACTATTGAAAAGGATATGTTAATCAGCCACAAGAAGCTATAAACAACTTATTGGTACAATATGAAGGATGCTGTCTAGTGCACGATGCCCCAAACTGCCAGTATTTTCTTCCATTGGTGTGAAGTGAACTGACAGCCATCATCAGACAGCAAGCACCATGGCTGCCCATAATGGCAAAGGATTTTGGTCTGCCGGATGGTTAGGATTTGTCCTGTTGTGGCCCCTGGGATGGGAAAGGCTTCCAGAGAATGAGAGTATCTTATAAGTCTTAACTCTTTTGCACCGAGCTTCAGCTATGGTGGTCGGTGATTTTCATACGCAAACGAAGGGACGACCACTATAGTCGACGGGTATTTTCCTACGCAAAAGAACGAATGTCCACCATAGCAGGTGCGAGGGGTGGGCAAGTGACCGGTATTCAAGAAGGGCATTCTCTCACCTTTTCACATCCCAAGTCAGCAGGAGGCAAGACCTTTTCCTGGGCAATTCCGCTCGACCCACGAGCCCATTAGTGACCATTCCCTCAGCTAATGTCCATTGTCGTTAATTTTGTTAGGTAGTGGTTTTTCTTAATAAATATATGATGAATATTCCAAAATTTTTAACATTTCAATGAACTCCTTGTATTTTGCTAAGCATTGGCAACTTTTAAGTGAAATTCTAGCTCTAATACTAACAGAGTTGTCTTTTTTTCGTTGGATCGCCAGATTCCATCATGTTTTCTCCAGAATTTTAACCTAAAGATCAAATGATTTGTAATAATTTGGTGTAATTTTTTAACTTTAGGTGATTAGAGCTGGCTTCTACTTATTGGAAATTCATCTTAAACAATTGACACACCC
Source organism: Ceriagrion tenellum (assembly GCA_963169105.1). NCBI lineage: Eukaryota > Metazoa > Arthropoda > Insecta > Odonata > Coenagrionidae > Ceriagrion > Ceriagrion tenellum. The sequence goes on from OY720633.1 coordinate 6,147,307, forward strand.
AATGTATTCTTTCACAGTTTTTATTTTGACGGCTTGTGGAAATTCAGAAAATTTCCTGAAAACATTATTTAAGTAGATAAATATCCTAAAATCGTTAATATTACCGCTAGAAATTCGTTCAAAGTTTTAAATATATCGGGAAAACAAGAAGAATTAATTTCAGATATCCATACTATCAAGTTTGCAACGAGTGATTGTTTAAAAAAAACCACTTGAATGCAATATCCTTCTGTGTATCCTTCCACGTGTGCTAAAATGGATGCCCATCACTGTGGCTCCTGTAAGATTTTGTTCGATTTGCACGAGAAAGTTGTTATTTGCGATATTTGTTCATCTGCATATCACCATAAATGTACAAACTTGAGTGATCTATCATTATAAGCAATTCTTGATTGCCGTGATATTCATTGGAAGTGTTTTTCATGTTGCTTGCACAAGCCTAACATTTCCAATATGGCTGAAGACATTGAATTCCTTAAAAAGGAATTTTAGGCTCTTAAGGCCCTTAATGTCTCCGGTACGAGAATAAGCATATCGTTTTCCAAGTCAGTTGATTCGGGGGATAAAAATCATTTTGGGCTCTCACAAGGGAAGGCTGTGGAACAAGGATCATGTTCTATTACAACCCAAGCTATGAAAGGCATGAGTACAGACAAGCACTCAGCACCTGCTGTACCCGAACCGCCAATGTTGACACTTCGTGACTAGGGTTGAATAACTCTAATTTTTCTCTCTTGCATCTCAATATTCAGTGCGTTAGAAACAAAGTTAACGAGTTTGAAATCCTCTTAGACTGTCATAAGCCTGAAATAATATCTGTTTGTGAACACTGGCTCACTACCGGTGAGTTAGATAATTTTGCCATTCCTGGTTATTATGTGGCAGGCTGTTACTGCCACAATATGTTTAAAATGGTGGAGTGGCAATTTTCCTACATAATCATCTCATATCTAACAGTTGTCAGCACCCCTTCAAACATCTTGTTGAGGACAAAATTTTTGAGTGTGCATTTATTAATCTCACAATTAGTGATGTTGAATTTTGTATTGTCTCTACCTATCGGTCACCAACTGGTGACTTTCAACTCTTTCTTGATAAACTTGAGTGATTGCTTAGTATAATTGGTAATAAGTACCACAGTAAGCGCTTTGTGGTTACTGGTTATTTCAATTGTGATCTACTGAATAGCTGCAGCAAACAACGTGACTTAATTAACCTCATGAACTCTTTCAATTTAGCATTTCATGTGTCTGAACCCACTAGAGTCACTAGTCACTCCATGACTCTCTTAGATAATATTGCCTGCAACTTAGAACCCTCTGAAATATCCACAGTGGTCCTAAACTCTGATATCTCTGACCACTTTGCTTTGCTGGCCACAATACCTTGTAATTTCATACCATCTTCTATTCGGTTTCCAGCCAGATCTTTCTCTAAAGCTAATGCATCTTACTTTTTTAGTCTGCTTGAAACTGAAGACTGGTCTTGTGTATTTTCCCCTGCTGACTTTGAGACAAGATTTACTCTTTTCTATGACACATTTTTACATTATTTTAACATAGCCTTTCCAGTTGTCTACAAGAAGACTGTCAGAAAACAGAAGGAGTGGATCACAGATGAAATTCGTGGTCTCTCTACATATCTCAAACAAATTGCCTTTCGTGTCCGGTCAACTAATGATCACGCACTACAATATAAGTACAATTCTCTAAAATCTTATTATCGAAAAACTATAAGTGCAGCAAAGCATTCTTTCAATGACAGAAGGATCTTAAATACCAACAATAAATCTAAAGAAGTATGGAAGATTATTAATTCATCCTAAGGCAGCATCCCTCACCCTTCATTTTCTGAAATTGTTGATGCATCAGGTGTTCCTTTCTCCAGTCCTCATTCTCTTGCCTCTTTTATTAATGATCACTTCACCCATCATGCCACCCACCCAAAACTGTCTGTTAACTATGACTACTCTGGTGTTCCTCCTGCACAAAAGTCACTCTTTTTAACTCCTTGTACAGAATCTGAACTTAAACTCTCTCTTCAAAACCTTGGTTCTTAAAGCAGCTCTGGCCTCGATGAAATTCCCTACTGGATACTTAATGACTGTGTGGATTCTTTCAAAGTCCCTCTTCTCCACCTTGTTAATGATTCTTTACAACTGGGAATTTTTCCAAGTCCGCTAAAAATCTCTAAAGTAGTTCCTCTCTACAAGAATAAAGGAAATCCCCAAGATATTAATTCTTATCGCCCAATAAGCATTCAAAATCAATTTTCAAAACTATTTGAAAAGATCTTTTACAATGGCTTGATTTCTTTTCTAGAGTCAAATGAGCATTTATCTAACAGCCAACATGGTTACCGTTGTCACAGATCCACTGCCTCTGCCACCAATGACATAATTGACCGTATTCTTTCTTCCCTTGACAAAGGGTTAGAAACGATTGGTTTGATGTTTGACTTCACTAAAGCTTTCGATAATGTCAGTCATGATTTACTCTTGTTGAAACTTAATCACTTGGGTGTTAGAGGTATTGCAAACCAGTGGGTTAAATCTTATCTTCAAGATAGGTATGAGTCTGTTATACTTTCCCATCATGGTGTCAAATGCAGATCTGAAATGAAAAAGATCTCTTGTGGTGTGCACCAAGGATCAATCCTTCGTCCTATTCTTTTTGTTATTTACATTAATGATCTCCCAAATAGGCTATGTAACGTAAATGGGGTTACACCTGTGCTTTATGCCGATGACATCAATGTAATAGTGTCTGCAAATAACCTGGATTTTGCAATTTCAAATGGAGAACTCATCTCCCTACACTTAGCTGAATGGTGCAGAACCAATTAGCTTTGAACATCAGTAAATCGAGGGTTGTCCAGTTTGGGTATAAGAAGAGAGCTTGCAGCAGCATTTTAATTGATGTAAACGGCACTCCTATACCTCAAGTGTGTAATGTTAAATTTCTTGGTACTCATATCGGTGCATCCATGGGTTGGAGGATTCATGTTAACCAACTGTTAAGCAAATTAAGTTCCACTTGCTATCTAATTAGATTTTTAAGAGATACTGTTTCATTAAATGTTCTTATTACTTTGTAATATGGGTCATTCTATTCCCAAATACTATTCAGCATTCTTTTCTGGGGCTCTTCCCATCAGGCTAAGAATATTTTTAAAATCCAAAAGAGACCTATACCTCTGATGGTGAAAGAGCCATACAATGCCCCATGCCGTCCAATTTTTAGGAGGTTGAATCTTCTCCCTATTCCATGCATCTACATTTAAACAGCTGTGATGCGCACACACAGTAACCTATCGTCTTTTTCAAAAAACAAAGACATTCACAAACACTTCACCAGAAGCCATAATGACCTTCATGTGACTTATGCCAGGACTTCTAAATGTTTACATGGCTCCAGGCGGATGGGACTGCAGTTATATAATCATCTGCCCAGCCCCTTAAAATCCATGAGTGATGTCATGACCTGTGGAGACTAAATCTCAATTACATCTATAGCTGTCTTGTCCACGAAACAGTTAATGGCACAAATGACCTTAATTAAACCCCAAAATAATGTACAAATCAAATCTGGGTGGTAGAAGCGCTATAGGTAGTGCAGAATATGTTGAAACTGCACATGTTACTCAAGTAAATGATTAATGGATTGTAAACCCAATTATACTCACTTATATCAGAAACTGAGTAACATGGCTGCAAGGGAAGCTCTTGGAATGGATCTTTGTCATCCTTGGTGTTGTACAGCTGAAGTACTGGGTTATCTCCCTGAATCACCAACTTCACATAAACTTTCTTCCAGAACCTGGAAAATGGAGTTTAATGTTACTTTTTGCTTCTTGATTATCCAAAATTTTTTTTTTTTAATGTTATGGCACAATGTGGTTTTATGATCTGTTCATGGAGTAGGTTGGATTATTTACTCCTTTTTTCTCTGATAATGTTAACCTTATTATGTATTCAGATTCTGTGATATGTGTTGCAAGTAAATAATTTGTTCATTAGAGATTTAATTTTGTGAGTATAAATAGGCATTTTGTTCTTGTTTTCATGACCAAAGGTATAGAATCATTGGATGCATTCAAGAATTACATTATTTAACGTAACAAATACTTAAGCTTTTTTAGGTGTATAATCTGTGAATATATTTTTATAAAAGTTTTCAGGATTTTATAAGTATTAATATTAATGTGGTGGGTTATATTTTTTATACATCCTTAGATTGATCAGCTGTGTCAGTGTTGTTGATTGCTAATTGAAAGAAACCAATCGAACTTCCTCTTAAAATGAATTGGTCTTATTTCTTTCCCTCAAAAAAAAAAAAAATTATGCAATTCCATTTATATCAATCAACTGATTTTCAGGTAAAAAATTATATGAAATATTTTGAGCTTCCAATCCAAAATCTTGGTATTATCCATCAAATTTTTCATCACCATCGCAAGAATATTCTAATGAACGTATATAATTTACTTCACTCTATTAAATATACTGTTTTGACATTTCAATTTTAATACTGCATTACATACTTTGACTGGCATAAATAAGTCATTGGCCTACTTCATGTGACACGAATAAAACAGGAAGGGAAAGCCCACATTTCTTCTTGCAAAATATGGTAGAGGAAAGAAATTCCTGCTCAGGTGTGGCAGTAAAGTTCTTTTTGTCAGTGTATGTATTATGCTTTTTCTTTGAAAGAAACAGTATTTTAAATGAAAAATTACAAACAATGTTGATAATTACGTGTGACCGCAAAAATACAAAGAGCAGGGAGCGATGGCACTTGACATTGCTGGTTATGCTGGCTGTTCAGTGTCCTATGTTTAGTGGCTCGTTACTTCCTGGCTCATTGTTCTGGATGTAATGCTTACTATACAATCACTCCAGCCTTAGATTCTACTGCTCAGAATGATGCACTTTATGGATGGTCAATATTATATTGAAAAATGGTCATAAGCTTAAATTATTCTTAGCTCTGAAGGAGAGAGAGATAATCTTAGTTTATTCATGTGATTCATGATATGATTGTCTCCTTCATCCATTCCATTCTGGAAGAAAAGGGGAGAATAGCCACCAAGAGCAATTATCCTTAGGTATCCTGATATTAATCCTTCTAAAGATGCTCCAATGTATTAGTCAATCCAGTTATGCCCCTACATAACATTAAACCGACTGATAAATATTTCAATTCTCGGTGAGTTTGAGCACTTGTGACCACTGGAGCTTGGTCTATAATTTCTTGGTCCCTGTTGTCTTTTGATGCTACAGTGAAACCCCTCTTAATGACCACTCCTATCCAGCGACCACCCCTCTTAATGACCGGTCTTCTTCGGAACCGATTGTAATGCCCGTATTGTCAATGTATTTATTACCCCTATTCAAAGACCACCCCTCACCCTGACCAAAGACCACTACTACGGGAATTTCCCTCTCTTAGGCCGTTTTCGAACTTGGCAAACGCCTAGTTAACTTGATATCAAGTTAACTTGATACCAAGACCGACCGGTTAGGATCTTGACTTGACACTTTCGTAGCCCTTTTACGGTGGAAGAGACACCATGTGGCCTTCATTTCCTAAAACATACGAAAAGCGTTATCCGTGTCCATAATTATTGTGGGTGATTGAAGTGGATTACTTCTTGAAATGCTTCACGACCTTATACGGCAAAGTAACAGAGAATATTATTTAAAAAATCTTATTGCTTATGAATAAATTAATTCTCATATACCATAATATGGTGATTATCTAACATGCTTCGATTACTTGGGGCTGCGAAAGTGGACGACATATCGCTCACTGTATTTCACCACAATCAACGTCTTTATGCAAAAAAAGGCATCATAATATTTTTTGCCTGTATGAAAAAACACATAACAATATATTAATGCACCACACTCCGAACTATCTACCTATGATCTCTGACTGTTGACTGATAAATACGCGCGTTGTAACTAACATAATTAAGCTGAAAACAAATTACATTTACTCTATACAGTCCCATTTCTTTGATGAATGCTGTGAAAACATCTCCAATGTTAACGTTATTAACAATTATTATGTTCGTTAGCTAACAATAATGCTGCCAATGAAATTATGGCTACCTTAGAGTACTTTCCATCGGACCATAATTCTTTCATATAATTTCTTTCATCATTATTTAATTTCTTTTCCTTCCACAGTAAGGAAGATAGATTTTGTAGGTTCAATGAAGTAAACAAGGACGGTACATTTACAATGTATGGAATTATTCACACAACTATTTGGTCTTACTACAACACACATAAACAACTATCTTTTATCAGTATATTCACATTTGAAAAGCCTTTAAATATAACGAATTCATCAATTTTTCCCCAAAAAAATAATTAATATCACACAATTATACGTAGTAATGATAAAATAGTATCCATTTGAAAGTTTCTTCACTTCTATCTTCCGTACAAGCCCATATTATCACACCCCGAGTTCGAACTTAAAACCTAGCAAGCATTGCAAGTCTCCTTTTTCGTTGTCTTGGTATCTTTCCTCGATAGCTAGTGAACAAGCGCTTGGTGATGACTTGTCCATGACGTCATAGCTTTCGATGCGTACTAGGTTTCAAGGCAAGATGCTAGATTTGCCAAGTTCGAAAACGGCCTTAGGCGACAAAAACCTGAGGTTTTCCCAGATTCCGGGAATTGGATCAGCCTACTATGCCAGTCGACGGTCTAAATATAGCCAGTCTATGTGTACCTGCTCCCACCAGAACAATACGATCGTCGAGGATAACGACCCCCTCCTTACGTCAGGCTCCCCTTCGCGGAAAGGGTCCATAAGCTTCACCCTCTCCACAGGGGTTCTATTATGTGCATTTTGTACGCTAAAACATTTGTATAGAATGAGCCAGCAAGCCGTTTCATTGGTAACACTGTCACTTCATATTTTAATCGTTGCAGTTTCCTTTGAGTGACAGTATATGAACGATCTCCAAGTGGAAGATGTCGAAGAGAATGTGTTTGAGTTTAGAGGATAGAGTTCGAGTTATCAAAGAATGAGATAAAGGAACATCTGAGAGGAGGTTAGTGGATTTGTTCAAGTGTGGGAAAACCCAAAGAAATGGAATTTCAAAATCTAGGGGCGATATTTTGAAGGAGAGGCACAATAGTGACCGGAACAGAGGAGTGAAAAGAAAGCGTCAAGAAAAGTACGAAGCAGTCAACTCGGCAATTTTTGAGTGGTTCAAAGTCGCACTGTCAAAAAATATTCCAATCAGTGGTGCTTTAATAAAGAAGAAGGCCTTGCAGTTTGCTGCTGAATTTGGTGATGAAGATTTCGTGGCTAGCAATGGCTGGCTTGAACGATTTCGTGTATGGCATACCATTACCTTCGTGGAATATCTGGTGAATCTGGAGACGAAAGTGAGGAAGTGTGCTGTGATTGGAAGGTTAGACTCCCATCGATTGTCAGTTCCCGAAAACAGCAGTATGTATTTAATATGGACGAAAGTGGGCTATTTTTTAATACTTTGCCATCTAAATCTCTGACACTTAAGACAGAGCAGTGTAAGAGTGGAAAGCTGGCCAAAGAACGATTGACTAATCTTTTGTGTGAGCCCTGATGGAGAAAAAGAGGCACCTCTGGTGATAGGGAAGTCTCTACGGCCGAGATGCTTCAAGAACACGGATATGACCAAGTAGGGTGTATCTTGGTGTTCTAACTGGATGGGTGATTGGACGCATGGGTGATTTCAATGACTTTTGAAGATTGGCTTAGGAGGTTTGATAAAAAGATGAGGCAGCAAAATCGCAACATACTCTTGTTTCTTGACAATGCTATGTGTCACGCCCATCACATCAAGCTGACCAATGTCCAGTTGCAGTTTTTCCCACCCAATACCATGTCAAAATTACTACCTCTAGACCAAGACATTATCCAGACATTCAAATTAAAATACAGAAAGTGGATGATGCAACATTTGATTGCACGGATGGATGAAGTTGCCACTGCATCAGATTTAGCAAAGAGGATAACAGTGAGTGATGCTGTGTCATGGGTGCTTTCTGCATGGAAAGATGTTGAATGCAAAACAATTGTGACGTGTTTTCAAATGTGTGGTTTTTTCAGCCCTGTCAGTGAAGAGGAATTTGAAGAGATATCATCAGATGATGTGGAAGTATTGGCTCGAGCTGCAGGGTTTGAGTACAGCCAAATGGTGACTGAGGAGGAAAACCGCACCAATTGCTATGATGACTTCAGCGGTGATTGGGAGGACTCCATGTGAAAAAAAGCAACGGGTAAGATTTTTATGACCAAATGGCATAATTTATTCCAATATTTCAATGCAAGTTCGTCCATTACTCACATTTTTTCGTATCTCTTTTCCAGTGGCGTTGTTTTATAAGGAACCATATTTGAAGATGAAGATGATTAAGACACAATGGAATCAACCAAAGAACTGAATTCGAGTGCTCAGGAAGCACTTTCAATTATAGAGAGGTGTCATAATTCAGTGAAAAGTGCCAGTTTCCCTGGAGAGAAAATGAACAAACTATTTACAGAACTAAAATATGTTTTTGAAAATGAAATTGCAAAACAAAAGTGCAAAGGCCTAAAGCAAACTTCTATACAGAAGTTTTTTTCACCTCAAAGTGAGCAGCATCAGTAGTAAGAAGACATTGATTATTTTTGTAATATTTCATGTGTGTGTGCAGTCAGGATCCAATTTCAGAGCTTCCATTTTTATTATCGTTGATTTATGTAACAGTTCCAACGTATTTCAGACCATTTATTTCTATCCCTCGCAGGTCCCAAACTTCAATATGTTCTAACCTTGTAAGTCAGAGTGATAATTTTTTTTTCCAAATTCAGTAAAATGCCTACTATGTATTGTATGTTGGTGCAATCATATAATATTGATTTATAAATAGCATTTTTGCGAATATCATGTACTCATCTCTATAGTACATTGTATTTCATAATAAGATTCCTGTGCGATATAACTATGCTGTGATATGTAATATAAATTAAATTACTCTTTGTATGAAATTTCTTAGAAATTCACAAATAACAATATAGCGAATACGATTTGTGTAGCCTTAAGTAAATCGCAACCTTGGTAGTTTCTCAAAATTTAAATTTAAGTGCCTGCTCACACTTAATGCTGAAAGAAAAACAATCCATTTTAGGCACCCGTACCCCTCTTGAACGACCACCCCTCTTAATGACCATTTTTCACCGGAACGTCTGTGGTTGCTTAATACAGGTTTCACTGTATTTAATCATGTATACTTATCAAATTTGGTATAATTTTGTCATGTGGGTGGAGAGATACAGTGTGATATGACCCCTACTCAGGCAGTGAATCTATTGTCCTGCAGCATATAAAACTGAGTCTAAAGGCCAGTGGTTGTTATCGCTCGAGCTCACAAATGTTCAAACTCACCCCACATTACTGTCCATATGCAAATTTATGAGAGAACTAAGTGGGCTATTTAATCAAAACTTCATATGAATTAGTAAATACAAAATATGATGGTTAGGTTAACACTAAAGAGGCATCTGCATTGGATGCTTCTCATGTGTCCTATTGTGCTCACCTCTGTCCAGTAATTTTCTTTTTGTTTGGTTGCCTGAGTTGCATTTCCCATCCTGTTGATTCGTCATGGATAATGCGAGGGAATTCCTCGAGGGGCTGAGACACGTCTTCATCAAACAGTGGGGTGGGAGGTGTCTCCTGAGACTCACTCCTCTGCAGTCCTGGCTCTTCACCAATTGGCAAACCCATGCCTGGACCAGCTAAAGAGATCAGAGAAAGTTCGAGATTTGTAAGCTTTTGCTCATTTAGAGGTGAAGGCAACTGCTCAGATTCCTTTTTTTTGAATGGTGAACTTTACAGCAAAACTCCCATTTACCTCAAATGTGTACATAATCTGTATGCACGTAATAATGATAATGTACATTTGTACAACTTCAGTCACATTGCCTTAAAAATGTTGAAAGTTAGGTGATAGAAAATAGCATCTCAGTGGATGAAAATTTCATCATGGTATTATTCTACTCTCACTCTGCAGTACTCATGGAGTGCATGTATGATAATACCATTTGGTGACCTCATCCAATATGTGTGTGAAATAGTGTTTTCATACAATGAATCACGCATTATTTTAAACCAGTCTCAGCACATTAATTCAATGCCAATATTCAAAGTTTGTATCTTATAGTATCAAAAAGTCCACATCATAGGATACTGAAGCTTTGACAAGTAAAAATAGGAATCTCCAGGCTTTTTGTCTGTTCGAAATGGTTGTGTTGATCACTATTGAGAGCCAAAAAATCATACTCATTAATCATCCTTAAGGGATTTTAAAATAATTGAAATTTTGCCTTGTAGTAATGTTCTAACTTTGAAGCTAATTGAGAGATGCTAAACTATCCACTGGAGGCTGTAAGAGGCATGGTAACAATCTGTAGTTCATCTGTGATTGCAATGGTGTGCCATCTCTTAACCAGCTTTGCAGCCCATTTGACTCATGTGCTGCTACAATTTTTGTGGTGCCAAAAAATGTGCCTTTTTTCAATCATAGCCCAATAAAATGTAATACTAAAGTATAATTAAAGATTTTCATCCCCTTGAAAAAATGTAAAAAGAATTAATCTTTCATGTTGTTTTTATTTTGTTGTAATAGTATCACTGGTTATTGAGATGTAGTGTCTGAAGCTCATGTATTTCGACTTTTTCCATGGCTAGAATGCAGAAGTGTGTAATCTGGTTCCAATCTGGATATAAACTGTGGCAGTTGTCCATGTTTTGTTTTGTGTAGACAAAATGAATGTGTAACATGATATTAATGAAACTTTAGGAAAAAATTGACCCATGATTTACCAGATTATTTATAACATTGCCTTTTTGCAACTGACATGTATTACAAGTGGAAGAATAAATCATGGATTGGTCTCTCTAATTTCATACATTCTCTGCAAACTTATTTTCACTACTTCTTAAATTGTATCTTTTAAACACTTCTCTTATATCTAATATCATTGCATACTTTACTGCTGCTCTCAGAAATCTAGAAATTATGTCTTTGCATAAGGAATTCTGTTTACATACATTTGGAATTTAATATGGTGCAATGTTGACCTATGGTGAAAGGCCACATACCTCCTGGGACTTGGCTGGCTTCCAGTCCGAGGGGCACTGGTGCGACACCAGCAGATATCACTTCTGAGGCTTCAGCTGCCAGTCCACCTTTATCAAAGGGATTGAATCTGGAACCACCTGTTGCCTGCTCAGTGTATGCTGCATTCACAGGACTCCTTGGTGGTGGAGCCAATACGGGCATGCCAGATGCATCATACTCTGCGGGAATATCCTCACCTTGTGCTTTTGGCCTGGAAAATGAGGGTGAATGTAGTCGTCCTTCACATGAAATGTGCAGTGCATGGGACTGAAGGTAGTGGAGTGAGATTGACTCAAATGGAAAATTTAGGGTGATTTCTCGTAGCATAAGTCCTTATTTCATCTACTCGATTGTCTGTTGCTTAATGATAGTGACCAATTTTTATCTTCTGTGAAATCATTCCTTGCAGATAAATCTACAAATTTTATACTGATTATGGAGTTTTGAAGTCATCAAATATTTCATGATTAAGAATACCAAATAGGGTATCATTGATTTAATACATTAAAGTCTCGTTAGTTATATGCACATATGTTTTTCTAGGCCAATGGCATTTATTTTGCCACAGATTTTCTATCTCTTGAAACTATTCTTTGTAATTTTCAGTTGTGCTTCAAAAGATATATCAAGAGGGAAATATTTAACTGGTTTATGCTCTTTTTTGAGAAATAAAAACTCAAATGCTTTACTTCATGATGATTTAACCCCTTTGTTCTCTTCTACAATGTTCAATTTCAATTAAATCAAAGGGATTGGTGTTTAATTCTTCATAGATACAAACAACTTCCACAAGTTCCCGTCTGAATTAGTTATATTTGAATGCATTACTTAATAAATATTGAGAAGTCTGGTCCTCCATCATCTGAGTCTGCAGATTCCATTCGATTGACTTTGGCTGGGGCTGGGATAGGCGTTGGTGCAGGTGCAAGTGGTTCACCCATGGAGAGGAAGGCATCAAATTGGTCATCATCTCCCCCAAAACCAGTGCCACCTCCTCCTCCATCTGTAGCTCCTGATGTTCCCCATGCTGTGATAAGAATTCCAGTCATAATTGCACCCTTGTAATTATGGGCATTTAATGGTCTCCCTCAAATTTTCACTGAAGTCAAATATCTTTGATTTCTGATTATACCTGAGTGAAATATTGTTGGGAGCTCTCTTCTGTGATCAAATAAAGATGTAATATACATCAAAAATGCATTTAATCTCTTTTAATTTTTTACGATTTTGCTCTAATAATTAAAAATAGAGTTCTATTTTATGGTAGGCACGGGAGTCCTCTTTGCAATAAAGGTGATAAAAACTGTCGATTGGGCAATACAATGGATTCTCAGTAAGTTTCATGCATGATTTAAATGTATATATTTATGGGTTAATCATACTTATGATATATACTATTAGAGAGAGGTGGAAATAGTCCTGCGTAGGTTTGGTATTCATGCAAACTTTTTAAATAACATGCAATTTTATCATGGTACCTACGTATTTCTATTAACCATGTATATATCCTTAACTAATATTTATGCTATCAAATGATAAGGAGATCAAATACTGAGTCACTCCTTGGAATTCCAAAATCGACTTGTCAATGATGATACATTTTATAGAAATAAATGTTACCTGGAGTTTATACTGTAAAGTAATAAGTGAAATCTTTAAAGAAAATCACATCCTTATTGTGAAACAACAAATGTATCTCAATTTCCTCCTGGGGTTAAGGACTTGTAAGAAGTTGTAATTGAGCAGGCATGGGTCGAAAGAAAGGATTGTACACTATGAGAACTTGCTGTTTTTGTCAGCTACTAATTTTTTTAAACTAATATTTTGTCTTGAATGATAAATGTATGCACTAGTAAATGAAACATTATCCCTCATTTAAAAATGAATGCAGTCCAAACCATCACAAAATCTCTTTTTAATTATATTAGGTGTAAAATATGAGAATATGTATGTATTATATGTGTATGTGAAAAATGTTTAATAGGAAAACAGGTTTCACTATTGTTGAGTTTTATAGCATTTATTCTGAATTTACAGGGTGGTGTAGAAATCATGAAGTGCTGAAGAGTCCACTGTGGTACACACCCATTTCAGTTTTGTGTGGAAATTGATGCATTCATGGAGAATACTACAGTTAATCAGTCATTGCCATTGTTTGAAAATTCATGCTATTCTATCCTGGATCAGGTGAAAGTTTAGCAGAAAGTATGCCATTAAAGGTGAGACCATGATTTTATCATTCATTTACATTTAATGTTTTTACTGTGCTACTTATTGTTTGAAATTGTCACTCATAATGGAAGAATACTCTGTATTTTCTACAGCAGTATTTTGTGCATCTATTATTAAACTTTGATTGAGGGCCTTAGATACTTATATAAGGGCTTTCTCTGATAATAGAGATTTGTTTTGGAGAAGAATCATTTAATTAGAGATGTGTGTCTCCATCAAAAGCATGTGAGTGTAGATTATTGAGCAAGGTGGTATTAGAGACCCTCAGACATATTGATCATGACTATTTTTGGGACCCAGCATGTATTTAGCCTATGCATATCAAATCTGTGTAGTATAAATACATGCTGAATATGTAAAATTTAACCCTTTAAGACTGTTTGATAAATTGGCACTCAAATCCAGGTATTGAGCCTTTAGTTAATTCAGGAGCAAATCCGAGCGCAAGTGTACAGCAGGTCAACTAGGCTTTCATTAGAATAATAATATTCTTCTGCCATTTTTGTTAAGAAACATTTTAGAATTCGTGTTGGATCATGGGCTGTATGGTATGTATGGACTTAATATTTGATTTGGTGAGCATGTAGATATGCATTAATGGTTACCATCTCCTCCACCCCCTCCACCTCCTCCACCTCCGCCGCCTCCTGCCGCAAACGGGTCGAAGGGGTCGCCGCTCCCCTTTCCTCCCTCCTCCTCGGCCGCGCTCTCGAATTTAGCTGCGAATGCATCGAAATCGCTATCCCCGCCGACGCCGTCCACCAGTGACGCGAAACCTCCGCCGGTGTCAGAAGTCGTCGGGACGGAGGTCGCCACAGGTGCCGGCTGCTGCACGGCTGGCGCCACGACTGCCGGGGCGCTGTCTACGGGCGTATCCGACAAAAAATTGACTTCCTCCGGCACGACGGATGCGGCTGCGGGCGTCGGGGGCGGCGCTGGCTGGGCTGGTGTCATCTCCGCCTCCTCTCCAAAGTCGCCCATGAGTAGGTCAGCGGAGGAAGGGGCCGGGGCCGCCGCAGTGGTCGTGGTGACGATGCTCGGGGGCGGCGGGGCGGCCGATGGGGCGGTCGAATATAGCATGTTCGCCGTACTGACGGCCGTTGAAGTCTCCGGAGGCTGTGCGGAAGCGGAGACTTCAACGGGTGGCGTGGAACCGAAGAGCGCCAGCAGCTCCGCGTTGGAGGTCGGGGGGTGGTGCGGAGGCGGCGGTTTCGGGGGCGGATGCGGGAAGACTGAGTCTTGTGGCGCCGGGGCTGGTGAGGGTTCGGACACCTCTCCTCCTCCGCTACCCCCTCCGAAGATGTCGAGGAAATCTTCGTTTTGTGGGGGCGCGGCCGCCATCACAGGAGGTTGCTGCGGGGACAGAACCTCCGCCGTCGCCGCTGCGACTTCGTCGTCCGCCTCCCCCATGAGGTCCGCAGCTGGCGGCTCGTCGGACATGAGAAAGGAGGCAGAGGGGTCCGGAGAGGGCGAGGGAGAGTGGAGCTCTCGGATGGGCGTCGGCGAGGGCGTCTTAGTGGCCCTCAGGCGGTCCAGGAGGTGTGAGGATGTGGCCTCCATGGCTCCAGTGACGCTCAGAATAAGCTCTTGCGTCTCCTTGGAGGGTGGGGCTGGACGCGGGGGTGGCGGCCTGCCTGGGGCGTGGTGCTCGGCCGGGTGTTCTTGCGGCTGCTGCTGCAAGTTCTCCTGGCGGCTCATGATCTGTGACGTCTCGGCAGAGGTCGCCTCGTCGTCTTCGTCCTCGTCCCCTCCCCCCAAGAGATCCATCGTGGGCGCCTCGTGGGTGTGCTCGGGTGGTTGAGGCGGTTGCTGCTGATGCATTACATCCGCGCCAAAGATGTCGTGGTGTTCGCCTGCGGCGGGTGCTGGGGGTCTCGCCGGGGGATGGTGGGCTGCGGGTGGAGGCCGCGGTGGCGGTGGATGTGGAGGTGCGGGTCGGGCGGGGCCCTGGTGGTGCATGGGCGCGGGAGCCACGGCGGGTGTCGGTGCCAGTGGCGAGGGTGCCGTCGCCGGCGGCAGATCTTGGGGCACCACGTCGGAGAATATGTCCTGAAAGGCCGAGGATGCGGTGGTGGTCGTCGGGGGCATCGGTTCTTCGACCGCGGCGGCGACCGTGCCGAAGAAATCGACCTCCTCGACGTCCCCGCCGGCGAAGTCGCTGGCAAAGGGGTTAGTTCCCCCGCCTCCACCTCCCATGAGAAAGGCGTTGGTGTCCGCATCATCGCCGCCGGCATCTCCGCTCAGGAAGGGATTCTCGCCGACGCCGCCGTCGGATATACCGAAGTCGCCACCGCTGAGGAAAGGATTGGAGTTGACGCCCATGTGCGATACGGCCACGTCGGCATCCGAGTTTCCGTAGTCCGTGAAGTCGGCGTCGCTTAGGAACGGATTAGCTCCCGCCATTTTGGATTGATTGACTTGTCCTCAATTATTGAACGACAGATAATGTTATAAATAATCAAGAGGGAATTTTGGATGTGGGCTCAAAACAAGCTATTCACAAATGCTTTCCAATTATATGCGTTTTTTCTATAGACAGAAATATTTACATTCAGAAATATACATTTGCTTATTGACCGATGAGTTCCGATTCCAAGAGCTTCAGCTCCGTCCTTCCGGGACCAATTCCTTCTGCTATGGAAGTATCGAAGGGATCGAAGTCGTCGTCTCCTGGAAAGTCTGAATTCTCGACCAAAGGAGTTAAAGGCTTTGGTCCCGCCGGGGCTTCTTCCGCTTCTGGAAGGTTTAAGAGATCAGGAGGTTTCACTTCGGAGGATGGTGAAGTGGTTACGCTGACGGATGCTGGTGCTTGAGAAGCTGCTTGCAACTGCGTCACTAGAATTTGGGCAGTGATATTCGTGTGGAAGGTGGGTGGTGGCGCCGGCTGCGACTCTTGGGCTTGTTCGCCTATAAGTTCGCTCTCTAAAACCTTTAATTCCGCCTTTCCTGGCTGAAGGACGCTGATTGACACGGTTGACGTATCAAACGGGTCGTCGTCCTCCTCTTCTTCCTCTGACTTCCTAGCCGGTGAAAGTGGCTTAGCCGCCGATTCTGGCTCTTCCTCGACAGCCAAGAGGTCCGGCTGATTCTGCCGAATTGGTTCCGGGGCAACTGTTGGAACTATCGCGGGGTTAGCTACGTTTTGAAGAGGCAAAGTCGTCGGTGGTACGACTTTTGCTGTGCCCTCGCTTGCTCCTACACTTACCGCTGCAAAGTCAGAGAAGCGACGCTGGTGGACGGCAGCACCTGCTGGGACAACTCCTGTTAGCTGTTGAGAGGTTTTCTGTTCGTCAGAACCGCCCCTGGGATCAAAATCTTGATCTGAAAGGCTTCTTGTTATACCTGTGCCCGCTGTAACGTCTGGTTGCCCGAAAAGCTCACTTTCAATTATCCGCAACTCTGCTTTTCCCGGCAAAATGTTCTCGGCAAATGTTGTATCGAAAGGATCAACCCCGTCAGTTCTGAGAACAGCTTCTGATATTTTTTCTCCTTCCTCAACTAATGGTGTAAGGGGTTTTGAGAACTCCGCTTCCGCTTCACCTACGGATAGTAGATCTGGTCTTGCTGACGGAGAAAGGACTAAATCTAAGTTTCCAGGTGCCTCTTGCACTATATTCTCTGCTTCTAATAGATCAGGCTTGCTAAAGTCTAATGCTGGCTGTACGGTTGCAACTTCAGGTTGGACTGTTTCTTCTTCTCCCCTCGGATCAAAATCTGGGTCACTTATCGTTCTTTTGATCGCACTAGGTTCCGCTGTTGGAGGTGTGTCTACTTCACCGAGTAATTCCTTCTCTAAAATTTTAAGCTCGGCTTTACCTGGTGCTATCTTAGGATCTACAATTGAAGTATCAAAGGGATCTATGTAGTCTTCTAGTTCTTCCTCTACGGTTAGTTCAACTGCTTCGTCCGGACTGATAGGGTCGTGACCTAATTGAGAGAGGTCTGTGGTGCTGCCTCCCAATAAATCTCTGTGAGATAGTTGAAGAGACGACACGAATTCTTCTTCTCCTTGTGGCTCTGTGGAATCAAAAAGATCAACAGTGATCCTCCTCTTTGTCTTGCCTTCCCCAAAGACCTCTTCTGCTCCTTCCTCCTCTTTCGGTAGGGAAATGTGAATGGTCACGGATGATTGAACTTCGGCGGAATTGTTCAAACTCTCGCCAGCTCTAGGATCAAAAGATTCCTCCTCAACGTCCCCCAATATCTCACTTTCGATGAGGCGCAACTCTGCTCTTCCAGGTGCGGCGGCTACGTCTGCAAATGAAGTATCAAAGGGATCGTCGGCTTCGACTGCTTCGAATTTAGAATCAAGGTCTCGCGATATCTCTTCTATTGCACTTTCAGTGAACGTGAGTGGAGGCTGACCGAGACTCGGTACGAAACCGCTGTCGCTGTTTACGACCCCGGTGATCGGCGGCGGCCTGGAAGGTGGTTGCGACGGTCGAGGGGGTTGTCCCGAGGACGGAGGAGCCGGTCGAAGGGGCGGTGGACCCTTGGTAACCAATCGATCCTGCTCGAATTCCTCCCAACCCAAATTTTCGTCCTTTCCTCCGCCGAGAAGAACGTCTACGTCCGGCGATGACACAGGACGCGGAGGTCTGCACGGCCGTACTTTTTGGGGTGTTGACGGAAGTTCCCCGAGTACTCCTGCTGCTACTGAAGTATCGAAGGGATCGTCTTCTTCTAAAACTTCGTCCTCTAAATTTAATGTGGACGGAGGGGCCGGAGACTTTTTGACGGATTCGGCCGCGAGAGCCGCAAACTCGTCTTCTTCTTCTTCCTCCTCAGCTTCTTTTTTATCTTCTGCTTCCGGCTTCTTTCCGAAAATTAGTTCTTCCTCGACTTGGGCTGTTTCTACTTCTCCGATAATATCAAATTCCGCGACCAAATCTTTTAGGACTGTTTCTTCTGCGGCACCACTGTCGCCTTGGTCCCCCTCTTGGACCTCTTCTTTTTGGACTGTGACCGGCGCAGGAGGTATAGTGGTCAATGCCTCTCCGATCGGAGTGGTGTCCGGCAGTTCATCATCGTCGAATACCCCGAATGGGTCGGCAGCGACCTCCGACGCCCTCCTGGATCGAGGTGCCTCGCCTTCTGTCGGCTCGGTCGCTGGGGGTGTCGGTTGCTCTTCGTCGTCTAATATGAAAAGATCTACGTCTCCCGGTCTCCTCGGAGGTGCAACTCTCCTCTTCTTTGATGACTGAGCCGGGTGTGTAACCGGAGTAACCTGGGACTTGTCGACTCTCCCCGTGAGAACTTCGACGGCGCAGCCCAAGCTGACCAACTGCCTCGGTTTCTTTCCTTTTGGGAGCTCGGGTTCGGGCCCGATGACCTTCTCTGCGATGGATGTGTCGAAGGGGTCGTCTTCCGGCGGACCCTCCTCGGTCGGACTCTCTGGTATGTACGCGAGCTTAACTTCTCCGCTCGCTACGACGTCGACGTAAGATGTGTCGAAGATGTCCTCCCCAAAGTCCTCTTCCTCCTCCTCCTCTTCTTCCTCCTCCTCCTCGGGAGGCTTCGCCTCCTCTTCCTCCTGAGCGGTCGCCTCCGCTTCTTTTGCCGCCGCCGCCTTCGCTGCTTCTTCCTCCTCTTCTTCTGGTGGAGGCGGTTCGTCTATCGGCGCTCCCTCCTCGAAACCCACCCACCTCTTGGGCTTTGCCCCTCCCGGGTGCTTGGGAGCTTCGGGGCGCGGCGGGGGCCCTGCGCCCTTGGCCGCCGCCTTCGCGGGACCCCTTTGATCCCCTGGTTCGCTGGGACCCGGCTTCTTCCTCTGGAAGTAGCTGGTGGACTTGATGCGGTCGAGGTCACCCTGGGTCTTCTTGAGCACGGAGTCGACGCCGGCAGTTAGGAGTTTAAACCGCTGCCACTCCTCGTCCTCCTCCTTCGGAGGGGCTTCGCCCTCCTCCCCCTCCGCCCCTCCGCCCTCCGCCGCCCCCTCGCTACCCTCTCCTCCGCCCCCGCTGCCCCCTTCCGCCGCCTCAGCTGCAGCCGCGGCCGCCGCAGCCTCCCTCTGTTCCTTCTCCCTGCGGTACTTCTCTAGCTCGGCCGGGTCGAATAGGTCGTCTTCCTTATGGCCTTTCTTCGATTTTATCTTTTTCTTTATGCCCTTTTTTATTTTGTGCATATTCCGCCCTTGCGCGGTCGTGGGTTGCTACTCCTCTGAAATGGATAGAGAGAAAAGGGGATTCAGTCAGTTTTACAGGACGATATACTTTCTAGTACATATTATGATAAACTCAACGAGGATACTGTCTTTTTCTTCTTGGAATGCGCTACATTACTTCCAAGGTACCCGCTCCATTATAACATTACAAGCACAGGGACATGGCTTCACTTGAGAGGCTTGGAAATAATAGAATTGATCGGTGCAAAAAGGAGTGAGGCTGAAGTTGAGCCTTTTACTCTATTCGGCTGGGTAAAAGTTTCAACCTTGGGTGAGCGTTCTTTAAAAAAAATTAATAAAGAGCCTTTGATCAAAATTACATTCTTATGATAGTGGGGAAAGGCATCCAGTTGAATTCTATTTTATCAACAAACTTCGACAGCTTTATTTCACAGTAATGGATTGATCAAGTCATCCGGAATGAGGAAACATAGATAGCACTGATTTGGGCCCTTAGGAGCCCTTTAAAGCCCCAGACATACCTCTGAGCTCCACGACTGTATTTTGATGTAACTGGTGTTTATAATATGTCTCCAACAGAGTGAAAATCTAGTCTAGCGATGTTCTACCGCAGACAAAGGGTATTGCCCCTTAGGCCCCGGAGTGAACGCCAATAGTCCTATTGCCTTTCTTGGTATATGATCTAGCATCATGCCAAATTTCAGCGTTATCGGTTCATTGTTTTCGAAGAGAATAGTAATAAACTTACAGTTAAACTCCTCTCCATCTTTATATTTTCATACACATATCAGTGACAAATGTAATTTTTACGACACATATTATAACATTTAGAGGCTTCCCCTTTCAGCTTGTGAGTTGTCAAGAACACAGTTGTTCTGAAAATTATCAATTTCCACTTGTTTGCATTTTGCACCTGTTATATTAAAATGGGCGATACATTTTTACTGGTTCAGTTTCGGGGAAATTGTTTTTATTTACCGTGGAATGAACCCAAGATACCAGAAATAATATCCGTATAGAAACAAATACAATTTAATTTGCCTTATCTTTCCTTAATGGGAAACCTTTTGTTTATTCTCTGTGGAAGGTGGAAATTTTGTCTCTATAAATACTTTTTCCATTTTGATTTAATTTCTGATTTTCCTTGCCAGAAAACATCATCCGTACGTGATGGAAACAATATTCAGGGTAAGGTGAATTTATAAGAAATTTAGCGGCATAAAAGATTTTTGAACGTAAACCTGTAACTGTGAGAAGCCGAAGCTTAGAATATGCGTGGTATAAAAATTGAACTTTATTGCTGCACGAATATTGTGTATCTGTACAGATTATTGGGGTAATGAGTTGTATGAGCTCATATAAGAGTACATGAGCTATGGTCTATAATAACTCGAGTACATTAAACAATATCAATGATTGGAGGAGTGACAATTTTGAAATGTTTAATGAGATGGGTATTTTCAATGCGTCCCGTTATAAACTGAAGGATCTCCCTTCAGGAAAATTCTCATATCATTTGAGTCGCCAGTAATATTTTACATGGCTCCATTATTAATAGTCCTTAATTGGTATTGTTATCAAGGGCATGCGCTACGTTCAATTGATTCCTGATATTATGGCTTTATAATGGGAGAGGAGCAAAGAGGACATCATGTTATCGTTCTCGACCTTGAGATGGCATGTGTAAGAATGAGGTGCTAGAAGGCATGTAGTTGCTTGAGGAAATAGTTAATGTGCTAAGGTTTAATCTCAGAATTTCGAGAGGCATGTTTTCTCGGTTCTGAAGAAATTCAAGACCACCAGAAGTCCCCTGTTAGGGAAATCTCTGTGTTATGGCGTTACATCTTCTAAAATAGGATTAGGGGATACGGGGAGAGGGGAGGAAGGGTTGGGATGCATACAATTGCCTCTATCTAAGTTGCGATACATACGAATTTACCTTTACGAATCCATAATTTATGTTCCACCCTTCCCACACACTAATCATCTCGGCACGTTGACAAAGGGCTTGAACAAATGGGAAAAATACTGCTATCTCTGAAGTATGATCACTACTAATGGAAAAAGCTAGTAAAATATCGTGAACACGTTGTCCAAATCAAATAAGGTCTCTAATCACTGAAAGAGTTAAGTGACAGCTGGCAAGGCAAGCTAAAGAGCAAGGTTATACCTTATCAATATACATTGCGTTCGTCCACGTAAGTGTTGACTATAAACTTTCTTGACTATAAACTAAATATTTGTTTATTAACGCCTATGAGCGGTCTGAGTAAATGAATGAATGAATGAGTTTTATATATATATATATATATATATATATATATGTGTATGTATGTATGTATATATATGTTATTATATTGTATTTAACGAATAGATTGGTGGAAAAAGAGTTATCTCACTTCTCGAAACGCTGGTTAGCAACTCTCCTTTCCCATGGTGCAGGTTTTAGTAAGTTCCGTAGCCTCCGTCCCTTAATATTTTATTCCGCTGAGCCAGGAACTTTTGCGATGGTTGTAAAGAAAAAGAATGAAGAGTCTTCGTTGGGAGGAGGAGTTGTGACGGTGACATGGTTCTTCCTTGCAAGCCGAGGGGTGGGAGGAGCGTGGCAGGAAGTCCCATCGACAACGAGGAGAGAAAAGGAAATAGCATGGACCGCACTCATCTCCTGTCGAAAGGGTTTCCGAAAGAGGAGGAGAAAGGAATATGAGTGAGGGAAGTGACGTCAACAGGAAAGACGAAAAAACGGAGGTGGGTGAGAGGCTGGTGCCAAAGGGAACCCTGGAGAACGGAGCGACGATAATGAATGGAGTGGAATGGTTTCATCGAATACCTGCTGTTCTGCGGAAGGAAAGTGGGGGGCTAAAGCTGGATTCACATGGACGGAATGGAGATGGAAAAGCGGACGACGGAAAAAGCGGAATCCAAGCACAGGGCGGCGGAGAACTTGGGGGCGGAGCTTAGACCGGCGGAACGGGCGGATAGAATTTTTTGATATTTTCCGCTTTCCGCGGGCGGAATGTGACGTTATAAACAATACAGCAGCAACATCCGCCGTGGTAGCGGGGAATACAATTCCAAATCGCGGAACATAGAAATCTATAACGTCTATAAAATACATTCTCTCAGTATGATATACGCAGCTTTAATTATGAAATTTATGATCTAACTTGAATTCATAAAGTAAGGACCTTCATTATTTATTACAGCTTATTTCTACTCAGTAAACTTTATATCCCCATAGAGGAAATCTACATCGACTTGAATTATTATTCAAGTGTGTTCCATTATGTGATACTATGGCATACTTAATAAAAGTTTACCCATATCCAGATCTTTTCAATGAATTGGAGAAAAATGCCACATTTTATCGTCAAAGATAAAGTAAGTATAAAAAAAGATACGATAATGCCAACGAAATAGAATATGCGTAGTGGTCAATGAAAGTACATACATCTACGCGTATAAATTGACTGTAATAAAAATTTGCTTATGAAAATGATCTTTATTTCATGTATCGGCTACATTTTCGTAACAATCACGCTCCGAATAAAATTTTTGGCCTCCTTATAAATTCTCTCCTATCGGATTGTCTCTTACGACTTCATTCTTGATATGAGTGAATGACATCTTGTGATAAATTTTATTTCAGAGAAAGATATATATAATCGGATAACTTTTCCATTAATTTGTAGCGTCTATAATTCATAATTGGGTGTTGTTCTTCTGTGAGTTATTCCAGATAAGAATGATCACACCACCATGTTTACTTTCCGTCACCTTTCCGCTTTCCGACTTTCCGTCTCTATGTGAATGCCTTTCCGCTTTTCCGCCCGTCCGCTTTCCGCCTGCCGTCGTCCGCTTTTCCGTCTCGATTCCGTCCATGTGAATCCAGCTTACCGGAAGAAAGGTGCGAACGGGATGGGAGGCAGATCGCCACACACGTGCCTTGATCGGTAAGTTCAAGCCGAAAAGTTTTATTAATTTTTGACATCTCCCTTTTAAGCGGAGGCTATAACCTCAACGAAGCTATTCTTTGACTTTGGGCAGTAAGTCTGGATAGAGTATAACCATCCTTTGCACTACCCGCGCCACGTGCTGTCCGCTCTCACTTTTCTACTCAAGCTAGGACCACTTCGTAACGAACTGCCTTGAGATTCAGCACACCGTTGCCCCTCGACCGCGGTGCATGCTTAGAGGAGTGTTAGGAGTCTTTAGAATATGAGAGCGTGAGATGAAGCTATGTATGAGCGTAAGAGAAGCGGAAGTGGCTTGGACAGGACAGGGCAGTATGAAGGATATTATTGAAAGAGAACCAGTTTCCTAAGGCTGGAGGCAATGACTAACTCTTTGGGTTCGCGTACCTCGAAAGGCAATGGCGTGATAGATATGTATGTGTGTATGTATGCTTGCAAAGCTCTTGACACGTCTTAAAGAATCGTCTCAAGGCCGTGGTTGACGAATGACTACAGATGAACATGTAAGAAGCTGTCTCACGGAGCAGAAATATTTTAAACGCCTCCCAACTAGTACGCGATATGGCCTTGACATCGGACTTTATGGAAAGGGAGTTCTTTTGAACTTAAGCTCTTGATCTGAAAAGATCTTTGATTTCATTCGGGTGGATTGGCTCGTCTTTCTTTCCTAAGAAAATCGTTCTCCATAAGTTGTTTACCGATGAGGTATTTACATTTTACCAGAACATATGGACAGAAATTATAATACAATTTAAATCATCGAGTTTTTGCACATGGACCTCCCCTAGACAGGGATGCTCGCTTTTGATGATACTTTTCGTCGTTGCATTGAACCCCGTCTTGTGTCATGAGAAGAGAGAGATGTTCGGGTGCTTTGCCATGGGATGTGTAGGAGTAATCTACCCTGACGATATTATCCTTTTCCTCATGCCTCCTCAGGGCAAGTATATCAAATAGAATATCGAGTTTTAAAAACTAGTTTTTTCATCCTGTCACAAACTGTTTTTTCCAACAACTGCTCGAGCGAAAGTGGGGTGACGATTGTTTGAAGTGTGAGCCAGTACCTGCAGTAAACATTCTTGATGCCAAGTGAGAAAAGAGTCTGTAGACAAGCATTGAAAAGAACTGGAAGAAGGCGATTACCGCGGGGAAGTGGAAATCGGAAAATTTTAAAGGATTTGCGTCAGAGATTAGAGCTATTATAAAAAAAACGAATTTATACTTCCCAGCTGGTAGTTTTCGGCGAAGATTTAGCCGCGTAAAAAATAAAAACAATAGCTCAGGCGATACAACACATGAAATAATACTTTGGGCTGACTACTTGTCTGACTACTGACTACTAGGTTGTAAGCGAAAACCTAAATGAGATCGAAAAGGAGGGGAGACCATGGCCTGAGAAATATTGAGAGGAAAATGAAAATTTTGTTAGCGAAAAATTCGCTTAAGACAATAGCTGGAGACGAGGAAAATTGCTGTTGAAGAATTTTTTGACGGTGGCCTCAACAAATTTAATAATAATGATTTTCAGCAGGGCTTGCGTGAGATGGAATGCGTTATAGAAATGCCAAAGGCTTCATCTTCTACGACTCTCTGGTTGATAAACGCTTGTATGAAAGAGCATGGAATCTGTAAACAATACCAGCGGGAGGCCAAAATAGCAGTCTCGTCAGTGGAAAAACTGGGCCTCCAAAACATTCCCCTTTACGTTGAAGAGTATATTTGCTGACATAACCTGGGAACTTGTTTAAATGAGGGAGAAGTAGTATCGTTCCAACTTATCCACACGTTTTTTTTTCTATTAGGTTTGGGGAGAGTGATAACCTATATCAGAATTTATTGGTGAAAATAGACATAATATGGGAGGCAATCAAAAACTGTAAATAAGGAAGGGGACGTTTTTATCTATGGTATAGTAGCGAGTTAAGACATCCTTTCTATCAGTTTCGGCTTCTTCCAAGAGAGCGGAACGACTCTAAGTTCACAATAAAGGAGAATTATATGTGCATGGCGTCGAGAGATAAAGACGGAATCACCATAAGTCTGTAGGGAAACAGGAAATGGTAATCGGCTTGTATTTTTAAAGTCCTTGAAATTGCGATAAGGAGGGTCATGAACATGTGCTGAGAAGGATTCACTAATATTTCGCATCTAATGTTCGCATCAAGTTTGCATCCAATGAGTGAGTACATAGGTGTTGTGAAGCAATGAGAATTTTCGGCCGATATTATTATGTTATACGTTTAGGACGGTAGCATTGAACAGTTACCGCAGACGTTGAAAGTCACCTTCATTTTCGGTTAATAATACGGTGTCCAAACATAGGATGCAATATTAATGTAATTTTTACCATTTATGCCCTTCACCAGTGCGAATAATTTTTATGATTTCATCCGTCACAGTGTTTAAGAACAATGTATTTAATATGTCGACCTGTTTGATGACACTTTCAGCTGAACTCACTTTTTCATTGAGCTTTTATTTGAAATATCTATGAAGTGCGTAACTTAATCCTGTTGTTCATGAAAAGTTAAGCGTTGTTTTTGACTTCCCAAACTGACAGCTTTCACTCTCTCGTCCCGACGAAGATGGGTAATTTTGAGTCGGTAAGGATATGAAGCCGAGAGCAAAGCGTTGTGCGAGTGCAAAGAAATGCCGCAGTAATGCTAATTTCCTGCGTTGTCTCGTGCCTGATAGAGCGCCATTAACGCTTTCAACTTAGCGTTATCATGGTTCAAACACGCCAACAAAGATTATTCGTAGCATTCCCGTGGATAGATTACAGGTTTAACAGGCCTTTACTTTTCGTAAATGGCATTATGCATCCCGAAATTATGAGTAATAAGCGACACCAAAAATTCATTCGGTAAGAGACTACCAAGAGATGCCTTTGAAGAAAGTGTTTACGGGAAAATTAACTCACATGACTCTTTGCTACAGTACTCACACTATCAGCCATTTACGCTAACTTTTACAAATAAACGTGAGATTGTGGTGAATATTCAATCTGTTCAAGGCGGTGGTAAGTGCATTCCTTTTTACCTACACTGCAATGATGGCCATTGGGAATACTCATGAAGTCACCTCGCATTATTATTAAATTTCCGTATAGCGATATTCACGAAGTGCTAAGACGTTAATTGTGTATTTGTGTAATTTGGAGAGGAATTAAATATATCTGTAGACCGGACGATATTAAAAAAGTGGATAATTACGTCCCGCGTGTAGTACTGCATTTTTTATCCATTACATTATGATTACTTGTAAGTAAAACCCATGTATATTCATGGTAAAACCAGTTAGACGTGTTTATTTACAATCTGTCGACTGTATTTACATTTGAACTTCCGTCTTTCATTACTAGGCGGCACCACTTTCCAAACAGTTGTTTTTTTTACGGAATTGTAGGCAACAGTTTTTGGCGACATAATAACAATCCATAATATAGGTATATTCATGTCCTCTAAAGAGGAGAGTCCACTCCTAATCCCTCATCCCGTTTCCATGGCTATGTTTTGCTACGCTGCTGTCGCTCCTTCTCGTGCTCCACTTTCGACAAATGGAATGAATGGGCGGTGACCGTTTCGGGTGAAGGGGGAAGAGAGAATGGGGGGGGGGGGGTGGAATCGCGTGCCACGTGCCATGTGTCGGAGTGGTCGGTTCCCAAGCAACCCGTGAATGCAAAGGGGAAGCTCGCGTGTGCCGCCGACCGGAATGCGGCAGGAGAGCGGCATCCGGAGAGGGAATCCGACGCTTGCCGGCCGTGATTCGAGAACACTGCAAGCCAAGTACACTGAGTGCTGGCCAATCACATGCCCGTTACTCGTAGAGTGCATTTTTGTGATTCGTAAAAGATAAACCGTGATGAACATGTCCTGATCGTAAAAAATATATTACTAACAAGTTCAAACTCCATCGTTATGTACAGAATTCACCCATTACTTTTTTGACTTCCCTAATTTTCCCCCAATAATTTCATCAATCATGATCTTTGCTTTTTTTAAGGTAAGGTTTCGTTGAGAGAATGAAAGATTCTCTCAGAGTGACTGTAATGAATCTACTATGCATTTTGTAACATTTTCTGTCTTTATACGCTCAGAACAAAGAAGAGGCCACCTTTCGTCAGTGGAGGCAAACAAGGTGGATCGAGTGTGTGCAACGAGGATGGGATTTTAAGGGTCGCCCTGGAAGGCAGAATGCTGGGTAAGAAAGGTCGGGTGTTTTGCAGTCGGGCAGGGTGTTCGCTGAACATCAAAACAGAGGCGCCGTGTGAGGAAGTAGTGTGACCCTATATAG
This sequence comes from Ceriagrion tenellum, assembly GCA_963169105.1. Lineage (NCBI taxonomy): Eukaryota > Metazoa > Arthropoda > Insecta > Odonata > Coenagrionidae > Ceriagrion > Ceriagrion tenellum. Next base: position 6,175,103 of record OY720633.1, read on the forward strand.
GGTGATGGAAGGGTTGGAATATTCCGTTGAAATACTGACCTGAGCAATGGAAAACTACAAATAATAATCATCTTCCAATACTTATTGCATTAATCCTCGGATAAGTATCTCGTATCAATTCAATTCCACGCCATTCAGCCGAATCTCGCGATTGACCTTGTTTTTCTTAAGTTTCAAGTGCATGTAATAGAATGGAATGGGATGTAGTACCTACTGTGTACTGTAGATGTGGCTTTACAGTGCAAAATAAAGTGGCTGAAATCGGATTCAGTTTTACTTTGTGGAATTCCGTTAAGCTAGTGATGGCGTTGTGAACATATGCAAATCCGAATTGTGCGATTAATTTTTTATCGTTATGGACTATAAAAGTTAACTTAAAACGTTGGATAGAATAACTAGCATACCTATCCTGGTTTCTTATGTCGATTTGCATTATCCGCGTCGGTTTATTAAGGGAGCATTGGACTGATAGGATCATTTGCACCGCTTCGAAGTTCGGTATTAGATGAGTAAGATGTTTTTAAGAAAAGGATAAACGAGCGGCTCGGCGTCGGCTTGAAGATGTCCACAGTTCCGTTTCTCATCAAACGGATCAAACACATCTTTTAAAATGCTCTCTATAAAGACACCTAAGTATTGATGAGGTTGGGATTCCTCTGAAAAATCTTCACTGCTTTGCGGGTTAGAACCCAGGGCGTCGGAGACAGTGAGCCGGGTCTCTGATAGCCCGCTTTAAGCTGTGGCGAAATAGTATAGTGCGCTACAGTCCTGGGGCGACGAGGACAATAACATTCACTTGACGTCGTCCGAGAGAATAGGTGAACAACCTAAACCATCCCCAACATTCGCCAAAACCGATGAAGAAAGAGCGAAAAAAACCAACCTTCGCGGTACTACCATGTGCAAGACGGCGATAATTATACAACAATCACTTCACTCCTGAAGATGCTCGCTCCAACGCGAGAGAAACGTTAAGGAAAAAATGCTCCAGTCGCTCCATAACTCGGAAGCCACGACAGAACCCGCGAACCTCTCCTGTTAGTTTTTTTCAAATACAGTCTATGCCGCGAATCAGAGGAGCAACATTTTCCTAATGGGAAAAATGTCTCGAGCGATGATTTAAGCCCGAGGTGTGGCGGTGGGCGATTTATATGTTATGTTTCGGGTTCTTATGCGGTAGGGGGAGAGGAGAAAGATGGCACGAGGCACTCTTGAGGATGGGGGGGGGGAGGGCAGGGGAGATACAGGCGAAGGGGAGGAGTGGTATGAGAGTTCCAGGGGTCAAGGAACTTTGAACGCTATTGGAGAGGAGACAGTGAGGGTTGGCTGACAGGCTGAGTGAGACGGGGAGAGGGATGAGGGTGCTGGCGCGGGTGTTTAGGGAGCAAAATGGTGAGGGTTTGAGAAGGGAGATGGGGGGGGGGATGCTACATATAGAGGAGGGTTGGGTCCACTTTCTCTGTGGTGACTGGTGTTCTTGTGGGTGCTCTCCTTTGAGGTAGATGGAGAGGGCACTTTCCATGGTGGCAAATGAAAGAAGCTGAAGTCAATTCGACATATTTGTCAACCCTCGTCTTCCTGTAGCGCTTGCGGGCCAATGCCCTAATTTTATAATTTTACATTTTTTTCCATATGTAACTTACTAAAAATCTGCATGAACTTACTTCTTTAACATGTATTCTTCTAATATATATTGTTTATTTGTTTAAATTAATAATCTCCCGCATTCCCGATGACAACTATTGTAAAATCAAGGAAAATCCACAGCTCCAAGCAGCCAGTATGTTTCAAGAGCTACTTGCCTTAAATTTCAAACCAGTAATTGACATGAGGTCCATTTATTCGGGTTTTTTCCGGCGTTGATTCATATTAACGGATAACAGTTTTGCTAACGTTCAGGTCCTAAATGGGCTGCAGAGATTCTTGTTCCTTTATACTCATAACGCTTGAGCTAGTCAGGCGGACGTTGATTGGCCGGCTGGACCTTTAAACGTAACGCTTTAACGGTCCAGCCGGCTGCTGTAACGTTAGCGAAACTGTTGCTCGCTAATATGAATCAACGCGGGAAAAACCCGAATAAACTGCCCTCAATAAATCACCGCGGAAGCCTACGTACCATGTTAGTGACATTTTTGCTTTACATGCGCTAATTCGTCCACTATGTCGTGGAATTAGGAAAGAGCAGGGTTGAACAATTTGTTTGTAATTTTGGTTGTCAGGTTCCAGTTTGATGACGTAGTGCCCTCTCCATACACCTCAATGGTGTTCTCCCGACGAGCCGAGTATAAAGGCTTGGCGCGAGGTGCTGGATTGCTGAAATGATGAGATGAAGGAGAGGGCCGCTGTTGCAGTATGTGTGAGTGTGTGTCATGGGTGTGGGTGGAAGCTAGCGCTATCCATTCCACTCCTCACCTCACTAACACGCGCGTGCCAAGGGACACGGAAATATTTTTGGAACGCCCAACTCCCTCGGCCCCCCCCCCCTTCCACCATCTTTACTCCCTCTTGCTAGAAAAAAAAGTCCCCCGCACCCATTACTGTGTCCTAATTCACGCGTCCCCAACCCGTTCCCTGTCCTCTTCCAGGGCCTCTCCGTTGCCATGGCGCCTAGAAGAGGTTCTCCTTCCGTGACCCTCCCCTCCTGTGGATCTTCATTGTGTGCTAGTCCCTTTCAATCCTGCTCCGAATTCCGGCGAGCGAGCTGAGCAGATGCTGAGAAAATTCACTCTCCCTCTGTCTTCTCGTTTATTTGTCTTGAAGTGGGATAATTTCGTCTAGAATGTTGCGGTCGTGACTTCTGGCGGTTTTCCGATAGCGGAAGCTGGGGAAGAGACTAATTAGAAGGAACAGGAGTTCAGTGTGACAAGTGATGTGGAAAGACTGAGTTAGGTAGCAGTCTGGGCTTTGATTCGGCAAGCAAAAGGTTTTCGGTTATGTTCCCGGTGAGATTGGATTTTTTTCTCGCGGCAAGTTCCCGATATTTCCTGGCTTTATTTGGGGCTGAAGTGAATGACCTTAATTTTGCGTTGCCTATCGCAGCCAGTAGTGGCGCTAGATTTTACCTCGCAGGCAGGGTCGATTTATTCGATACGTCTCACCATCGTCTCGAAGAGGCGAAGAATCGAGATATCGAACGACCTTGCTTCGCAGGTTGTGGCTATTTTTCAAGTCTTCTCTTACATGGCCATCTTTAATTAACCGTTTCGGGCATACATCTAGTTTTCCTTACATTCTCCAAAGAACGCCTCGGTGCTTATGGAGAGCTAATGAAGAATGAAAATGTATATAAAATGAAGTGTTTCCTTTTAATTATTGATAATTACAGATAAATGCGTGGTTAAATTGATGGTGGCCCCACAACAGGCACACCTTTGGAGACGCCTGTATGTTGCCGTGGTAAACTGTGTTCTTTTGTTCTAACAATGTGAAAGCCATTGAATATATTATTATTATTATTTTTATACTGGAACCTCTGCAATACCCATAATGTTAACTGTACTACAATAGTGTAGGGCACCGGATCGAAGAGCACTTGGAGTACGTGGTTTTTGAATCCTTCGAGAGACCACTCCGAAGTTAACTTGTAGTTCCAGTCACTCCACTGTTGCCAAAGTTTATAAATTCGTATTCATCTCTGTTTTTATTCAAATGCAACTTTGTTTTTACTAAAACAAATTCGATACTTGCCAAACATTTCTATTGCGTCATGTGCCGTGGTATCTTCTTAATAAATTTTTATCACCACCTGACTATTTCCTTGCTCGGAGATTTACGAAGCGCACATTTGAAGGGGTGGATTACTTTATTCATCATCCTCAGAGAGACAAACATATGCCACAGTTGGAAAGTTGAGTAATTCATGTTTAAAGCAGTTTTAAAAAATATGATTAAGCGATAATCGGCTCACTTAGGGCAGTTTAAAGAAAAATGTTAGGGAAAATTGCCGTCCGAGAAAATTTATTCAAGTAAAAAGTATCAATGTGCAAAATATTTACAATTTTTGGAACAATTACCTGCTGAATGGAGATACTCTTTTTCTACATGATGGGAACTCCTCAACCATGTAGTTTCAATTTCAAAATAGCACATGTGTAGAAGCGTTGCGCATGAAACGCCCTATGCTAATGCATGGGAAAGATAACGCCTATAAGAGCCTACGGAAGAAGTGTAAACGCGGATCGCACTTTAGTCACTATTTGGTGAGGAGTGTTGGCGCACTGCATGGTTTCCTTTCCTTCCTTCTTTCGCGTAATACCTTAATCTGTTCTCGAGCAATATCCTCAAGGAATAGTGGTTGTGGTATTTTAGCCATCACGTGCTTTGACGGCTCAGGCCATTTCGCACTTGCAAACTAGGGCAACAACTCTCAGCATCAAATGAACGACCACCTATCGTGCATCGTGCTATTCTCATGCCTTCCACGATAGAGTGGGAATTTGTAGCAGGCCGTTGCCTCATCAAGAAGGACTGAGCACCTGAAAATACTTTGAATTTCTAGTATCATTGTATATAAGGGTGGTTATGTTATAACTTAGCTTGAAATCGATCGGGTTAGTAAAAATATTGTGGAATTTTGCTAAGTGTTTTCTTAATGACATGAAGAGGTGGGCGTGTGAGATGGGTCAGTGCGACAGGATTCCCTTTAAAGGTCCCTTTCGCGGTTACTCTGCTCATTCATCCACGCTGACTTCACTCTCCCTGGCATTGAGCTCCTCCCTGGCGGTTGTCACCGTGCTTCGTGATAGCGATGCGCGATCCACCGTTGAGCGAAATGAGGACATCGATATCGTCCCGTTACCTAAGGCACCGACGCTGTTCACCCGCGGCGCGGCGTTAAGGGGAAAATTTTCCATTTGAATCGACCGAAATAATGGCTCCTTTCAGTTCGTTTGAGAATCCGCCACTTCAATCCAGTTCAAGGTACGGAGGCCTACACGAGGAAAAGACAGACGGAGCAGTCGTTCGAAACAGAGGCCGCCTAGGCGGCAGAGCGCCGATGAAGAAGTGCGCCATGGTTTACGCTTTAAAAGATTGCTTTATTTGTATCGAAAATATTTTTTACGAGAAAGGTCTGAATTTGAAGATAAAGGATCATTCTAGGTTCTGAACGTTTTTGGGCCATGTCGTCTGTATCATGGTTAAGTACTACGCCGGCGAAAATAGTTGAATTATGTCTGAGATAATCATCTCTTCAATATGCTTAGCACCACGTAGCTTTCAAATGAATTGCAACATAGCTGTATATTTACCACGCCGAAGCGAGGAAACCGTAGTTTTTTATCAGCCTGCAATCCATCGTAACAGAGTGAATGCCGACGGTGTGCAAACACATTTTTTTAGCGAGGTAGTCAGCCCCCGTGAGACCCGCTACTCTCGCCAAGTCGCCCCCGACTGCCTATCCCTTCGCGGCTCTGCCTCGTTTCCTCGGCGATCGATTCTGAGGCGCAGGTCCCCTTTAACACACCCTCGGCGGAGAGCGCCGGCACATCCACTTCGTCTCTTCTCTTCCTCCTCCTGAACGCTATCTCAGCTACCAGTTTGTCGCTCTCCCCGGAAAGGCGGCGCTGAAAGCGAAGTCGTAGTTTCTCCGCCGGACCGACACAGATTGGGTCGCCGCGCGATGTGTTTTAGTCGATCCGCGGTGAGTGTTCGGTATTGTAATTACCGTGTGTTTATATCAGACACTGAGGTAGATGTTGAAATAGTGGGAGACCTGTTTTTCGTCGGCAACCGAAACATCACGAAACACTTCTGCATCCGACTCAAGATATGCATCGCATGTATCGTTCAGTTACTCAAACTTGTCTCACGTTCCGTACAGTTAGTAGTGATTACTTTCATTGTATTCCATAATATTATTTGACCTCGTTATTGTGTTTAATTTGGTAATATTTGAGCTTGAATCTTACCGGATCACTATAATTCGAACTCCCTTCTACGAAAAAGAGTTCAAGAGAGATTTATCTCTCTGCATGTATGGAACTCGGGTGAAATTTGAGAGCGATTTTTCGGTAAAAGTGTCACGTTTCGAGTCGGTATGTATTTTGTACAAGAAATCCGATGAACGTTTTATTTTGAATATACCTCATTTCACTTAGTGAAGTCACTTTGTGTTTCTCCTACGAATTCGTTGCTGAACTCAAGGGTGATCAATTGGGTTCCGGTGATGTGAATTAGCCCAAGTTGCGCGTTCGGTGGACTTCTGCAAGCGGGTTGATGGCGAGGAAAATTGGTATTACGGCTCTTTGATCCTAAATCGTCCTCCAAACGACGTACCATGATTATTGGAAGTGGACCAATTATAGGACACCGTCACTGAGCGTGTAACATTTCCCATTATTTTAGATTCAATCAACTCACTTAGTGTTGATTAGTGATGGCGATCCCACAACACGAGTGTCTAAGGTGACGCGAATTCTTTACGGTTGGTCATCGCCCAAGAATAGCTCTCGCGCGCTGAGATATTATAAATTGTAGTGAGATATAATATTTTGAACATTATATGGTAAAGCGTACACAAAAAGTAATCAACTCCCCTTTTATGTTAACATATACAGTTAAATCTGTATTATGCTTCCAATACCGGACCCATGAGACAATGGCTTCTTAAGGAGGTGACCGCTGAAGGGAGGGGAAATTTACATTGATCATATGTTTGGGAAATTCATTCCGTTCAAGGAAAAATCGGCCGCATGGAGAGGTGATCGCTTAAGTGAGGAGGCAGGTTCCACATGCATAAAAAATCTCTGTTTAACTAGCTACACTGGTCACAAAATTGTGGATATTTCCAAAAGCGATCCGGCACCCGAGTTGAGCTTAATATTTTTTCTACGAGTTTTCACCCATCAAGCTCAGAAGATTCGCTTTCACTGGTCTAGATCAATGTAATTCACTTCAGGAATCAGCTTACATCACGATATTAGCACCAATTTACATATATTAAGGTGGCTTGGGTGAGGTATCATTGTACGTAAATGTCAGTGGATTAGCTCTCATCATTAGGAGATAATCCCACCTATGCCAATATGTTAGCCACGTACCGCACTCGTTTTCAAGATAGTTGCCATAAAAACAAGCTATTTTCCATGGAAAAGGATGCGGAAATGACTCCAGAGAAACTTAATTTTTAGAACAGGAATTTTTCATTCATAGAACTCGTCAGAAATTTAACCGTTGAACATTTTGTTTTATCAACTATTATGAAAATAAATCAATCAATCATCGCAGTAATTTATATAGACTCATAAAAAACTATAGTGAAGGCGCTTTTAGCGTCCGGCGTGAATAAATGAGCAGAAGACTTATGTATGCATAGTTTGTCAATTACTACAAATTTCAGCCGCGAGAAATAAAAATTTTACACCATTAATGTTACAATATTTACCCAATCCTTCCAGCAGATGCTGAAATAAAAAATCGAATGAATTCTCCATAATGATTCGAGAAAAATGTCGCACAACCCATCCTAACAGGAAGTAAGTGCCAATCATTGAACCACGCTTGTATTTGAGGGAGTACTATTATCCTCCAGTTTTATCCCGTGTGCCGTTGCCCCTGTCTGGATAAACGGGAAAGGGTCGGTGCAAAATGATCCCCGGCAGTCAAAGCACGTAAAATAAACTCTACTGCTAGTATTTCACTTCCCTCGTGGCCTCTCCGTGGTGCGCTCAAGCTCCGCTCCTGGTGCGTTCACTTTTCGCTTCCTTATCTCGCCCCTATGTCTCTCTCTCTCCCGAGAAGGATCTTCTCTCTTGAGTGAGTTTCCTCTTGTGCGTCGTCTCGAGAAAGTGAGGAGTGAGATGCAAGGCACTCCATAATAAAAAGAGTCTCGGGAGGAGATAAGAGAGGCCGTGATCCTCGAGGCTCTTATTTTTGCATCGTAATCCAGTTTGCGCGGTGTGAGAGGGAGGGGAATAGTTGGGATAGGGGGATTTGGACGCAGAATTATTACGTAGTACGTTGGTAATTAGGAATTAGACTGGCGACATTCCGCTGTGATTATGTTTCGTATCCGTTAGAGTGTTTGAATAGAGGTGAAAGTATGCCCCTTAGAGTCGAATTGAAACTGCATTATCTGATAAACTTAATGGTTGATGGCGTAACTTTGTCGAAGGTAACCGCAGACCTGACGAAAAAGAAAAATCTCTTAGTAAATTCCACACTTAAAACTTTTATTATCGACCTAGGTTTCGATTGCCTTTCAATAATTTTCAAAGGTTGCAAGGCAATCGAAATCTAGGTCGGTAACAAAAGTTTTAAGTGTGGAATTTACTAAGAGATTTTTCTTTTTCGTCAGGTCTGCATTATCAAGCCTATCGGAATAATGGCCACGTCAAGGAAAGTAATAGCATTCGTCATTTACTTAAAAAAATTACGTGCTTGAGTCGAATTTAGGATTTAAAGAAACTGAATAAACTTTCGGTGCTTTTGAACTGGCCATTTGATACATGCCAATAAAATAGAGTCCCCTAAAATTCTCAAGAAAAGTTAGTGTTTCTTTTTTAAATACCAGAAAAGTGCTTTTGGAACGATCAGACACACAAAACATAAAAAGCTAATTACATTCCTAAAAATGTTAATTCAATATCCTCTGAAAACCTTATTAGTATATTGTATGGCCCCCCACGTTTACCTTAGGCGCTCCCATGTTTACAATGCGTTTATCGGATAGAGTAAAACTACTTAACGATATTGAATCGGCGTGGTTGTGCGATAGGTATGCTATTCTCGCTGGCGATAACCCATCTTGTTTTCGGTTTTGACAACTTTGGGTATTTGATACACTAAGAAATACTGAATGAGAACTGGTAGTGGAGGGCAAAAGAACATGGTTTTGGATAATTGTGTGCAATTAGCATCCTGTCAAAGGGTGATCGACAGAGTATAACCCGTTCGACAAAGGATTTCACTCATTGCAGCCATTACTTGCTTCATCATAATTAGTAACTTCATTTCATTTTCCATTACTTAAAAATACCATTTATTTGCACAAAAATCCCATAGGGGGATATTTTACATTTCAAAAGTGAAGACAAAGCTATTTTCGTCGCGTGATTCCGTTTTAATTAAAAAACCGATTACCTTATTGCAAGTAAATACGTTTAAAAGGGGAAGAGATACGGTGAAAAGTTCTATATCAGGAATATATTGGGCTCCGGTTATTTCAATGGCTATTTTCCAGAGGGCTATTAAATGGGACCGATAGTCTCTCAAAATTGCTCATAAAATGGAATGGATAAAGTCAATCAATTAATTGAATACCACATTCATTCACCTTTATCAAGAGGGATTCCCACGAAAGATGTTAAAGTTCTTTCTTATCCATAGTTAAATAAATCCTTAAGCTTCAGATTTACATAAAAGATTCCGAAAAACTGGAATTGTAAGCATTAAAAATGACTTCCTTCAACCTCAGATTTGTAGGCTGTTAGTCGTAGCTGAAAAATTAATCCCTTAAAAATGTTGTTAAGGTCATAGCTCTTGTAAAGCGTTTACTTTTTGTTGTTCCCACGCTATTCTACTTGTAATTTGTGAACATTTAAAGTGATAATGAGTAGAAAAAGCCTTAGATGAGTCATCAGTTGTTCGTTTTAACTCTGGTTGCTCAGTCTTTGTTCCGAGAGGAAATTAATGCTGAGGTTGTGCGGGCATAAAAATTGAGTTGGTTTCTCTGGAGTGAAATCTCGCTTCTATATCTAACCTTCCACCTGTGGATCCAATTTCAAACTTTCATCAATGTATAATTTACTTATTCGATATTATTTTTCCTTAAACAGTGGAAATTAACGCAATAAATGACCAAAATTTTAATTTATATTCGCTTATTGAATGAAACATGAACTATGCTATGTCCGTCTCTCTTGTCCTTCGCTCGAATTGGGTAAAAGGTCTGAAACGCAAGGGTAACCCCTCTAAGGATACTCAACTCATTCCTTGGAAATAATGTATTTTTAATGAGATTTTTATGAAATCAATAGATGAATTACTTAACTATCCGATGGATGCTGTGGGTACGGGAAAATCGATTTTTTTGTCAATACTTAACGTTATGATATGAATTTAGTATTTCCAAAATAAAAAACAATCAGCGTTTGTCAGGCATGATTTCATGCGTTTGATTGTTGTTTCGTGACGCCGGCGCCGGTGGATTCCAGACGCACCTGAGGGAATGATCAATTATATTCTTATCTTTTCAAATCTTTTCGTGTGCTTGTTAAATTGATAAGAATGTGCTTCGTAAAGTATTGGCTGTGTCGATATCGGTGCTTACGTTTACCTTACCTTGGTCGTTCAGTAACGTACTTCTGACTCCCTATAGGCTATCCCAGAGTGTTTGGAAACGTCGTGATGGGGATTGATGTCCATCATTCTCGACGTGAGCCACTTTGGGGAACGTCGGTATTCTACCTGTACATTTGGCGATACCAAGACTCAATCAGCTGAGTCATGGAATCATCAGGAATTTTACGTACTGAGGTTTACGTTGGTTTCGTGTTGTTATGCTTCCGGATTTTATGAAGGCATAGCGCCTCAAGGACGTGGGGTTAAAAGGGTTTTCCTTCGTCGGTGTGTATTTCCGTCCATTTTCCAAATTCTAACATCATGAGAGAGATTCAAGATTTATTGTTTTCCTGGCGAATCCGGCCCTGAAAGTTCTTCCGGGTGTTACACCTGGTACAACGTTCCATTGCTTCTGGACTTTTGGAAGAACGTCTTGTTCTTTATCTTTAGGGCTTCTGAAAGCAGTGTTATCAAATTTGACCGCTATTTATATCCATAGCGTGGGATTAAGTGTCCCCTGATTGGTTCCGCTGTTGTCTCATTTTCCCGCCTTCCCTTGCATTCATGATGCATTTACGATAATAATTTGTTTCCAGGTATTACTTATTTGTAAGCCGGCGTCTTGAGTGAAATTTCTCGCTTCAATGCGGATCTCAATGGCTTCACTTGTTAAACGCACCTAATAGCCAGGCGTGTGGATGGGTAAGTATTTTGAGAGAGGTGTAAATTCGTAGGTAATAGTGGCCCCGTGGAAACATAAAAGAGATTCACTTGTTTCACGGCTGGTTTATGATCCAGATGCGTCAGCTGTTTCTGGCGGAGCGAGGTTTTGGATGCCATGCACGAGATTTTTGGTAGTTAGAGTGAGATATCATTTCGCGCTAACCTCAATGAATTTGGCTCTATCATAAATTTAAACAAAATCTCAAATTCCCAATGACGACAAAATATCAGCTACGAATTCCGATGCTGTTCGAATTGTTCGCCAAATAGGTATGTGAGCCATTTTACAAGGTAGGTGGTACGGGTATGCAGTCCAGAGATATTTGATTTTATAAATGTGGAGTTTCTAACGCATTTATCTCGTTAGTAATTTAACGGTGTTTAGTGGATATTATTTCTCAACGATTCCAAAGAAAATATGTTACTCTCCTCATTGTAATTATCACACAATTGCAATACGATATTCGGCTGTGAAGGCGTCTTCACCGAACGGCGTGAAAAAATCGAGTCAAGCCACAGGCTTACGTATGCATATATAGTTAATAACTGATAATTTCAGTCATATAAAACAATATTTTTGCGCCATAAATATCACCATATTTACTGCATGCTCCTTACAGCCGATGGAATTAAAATATAAAATAAATTCAAATATTTTGTCCTTTGTGACTAGGAAAATATCTCGCCCAAACCACCTTAAGAGCCTGATACATCTCTTTTTGTATGTAACGCTATAATATCTACTTCAATTCCTTCCTCACCACTGATTTCAAGTTTTGGAATTCGCTACCCTCCCATGTCAAGTCTTCTTCATCCCTTCAATCATATACAGTCAAATTATTTTGTTATTTAAAAACTCATAAATAAATTCGTTAAAACTTACTTTGTGTCTAACTATAAATATTACTGTAATATTCTTTGTTATGTAAATTAACTTATCCTTTCCGAATGTGTGTATTATGTTGTTGAGCAGAGCATGCAAATTGTATAGTTCACTTGCTCTGTTGGGTTACCCCAAGGCATAAATAAAGTTTCATTCATTCATTCATAACGCTATCATGACATTACAGGCTAAGTTATACCCGACCTATTTTTGTGCATGTACCTGATGATGATGCAGTGGATCGAAACCATGGTCGTATTAAACCTTATCTAGTGGAAAATTGCCATTTCTGTGATTCATTATGCTGAACTTCCACCATATCACGCCTGGTGCTTCTCTTTTTGCACCTTTAGAGTTGTTAGGATCATTCGCAGTAATTGTTTTGACGACAGCGGCGATTGGCTCGCGAGGGAGGTGAGGATGGGGTTGAGGGTGGCAGGATGGCGCAGACACCGCCGTCACCTCCAACCCCCCCCCTTCCCAAGTCCCCTCCCCTTCCTCCCTCCCCTGCGAAATCATCTTTCCCCTGCTGCGAATGCCCGTGCGGAGTCCTTGAGCGGAACTGCCAACTTGAGCATCCTCATTTGTGCCTTAATTCGCCAAGAAATGCTGTGCGCTGAGTTACTAGTGTAAGTGCTTTGTGTCGATGCGGAATGGATAAGTGGTTGAATCAATGAGATAAATTTTACGGCAACGAACTGTTAAAGAACTTTGAAAAATGAGTTTTTAAGGTCTACATAATTTTCTACATAATTTCTTTTATGAGCTTTCGACTGTGGACTGCTTGAGAAATAATCCCGAGGAAGAACGAAAGGATTTGCAAGTTATTCTTTAAGTAGGAGACAAAAGATATCCATCATCACCAGTCATCGCCAGTCAGGCTCGTTTGGATGCAGTTCTCCTTAAACTTTTATTTTAAGACCTACTAATTCTACTTTATAATGATTTACATAATGTTCGGTGCAGCAGACAGTGGTTTCTGAAGTTAATATCACCTATGTCGTATAAATTTTGACTGCTATCAAAGCTCAGGATTTTCACAAACTTTGGTTGAGTAATAGGTATACCGTCAAATGAGTTTTTTTAAAGCCTAGCAGATCATTGCCACAGCTAATGTGTTATTTAGTTTCCTTGTTGTCATTCTTACACTCATCAACCGTTCGTAATTTCTCTCCTCTGTTCTTCTTTAGAGCAGCAAAATGGAATTTACAAATGACGACACTTCAAAGATATCCTACTGCCCTCACAGCAGCTTATGGCACCGAATGGCTTCTCCCGTCTTCATCTCATCCCTCCTGATGTTGCATTCACATCACGATTCTCCCACTTCCCCATGAATGACGCGGATCTCTTTTCCTCGCGCGATTGGACTTTAATGCGATGCAAATGCTAAACCTTTTCTCTCGTATCACACCCCTTTTTACTACGTGTATACTAGTCCGCTCATTGCTCTTTCACATTTGAAGGTGTCACGTACAATTTACCATTTAATTACTTTCGGTGTATACCTTTTGAAAACAAGGGTGCGTAGATGTTGAACTCTTCTTTCGAGTTCATTCGAGTTCTTTCTAAATCAGTCCCTCATCACTTAAAGTGCAGAGATTAATCGCGTCTCTAGACAGCGATCCTATCCATTCACCTGAGGAACTCTTTTATGAGCTGTCGACTATGAAGTGATAGGTGTTATTATCTCGTAGCCGAACAAAAGGAGTTGAAAATAAGTTGATGAACAGAATAGAGAAAAGATATTTCTCATCAGTGAGAGGTTTAGTTGGCTGTAGCTCTCGAATCATTCCATTTTCTAATCTCATAGTTCTGTCGTAATTTTTAGTCGTTATTTTAGCATTTCTTCCTTTTTTCTTTACTTCCACGGTATATCTTCTCTTTCATCTCTCATACATTATTGCTTCCATTACTGCTTCATGGAGGCTACCTGGGATCTGGAGGAGTCAAATAAGCCTGAATACGTAAGGGTTTTCGTTTTCAATATCCTTTCTCTCCCGTTCTTGGCAGGAGTTCTTTTCATTGTTGATTCTCTCCGAGCGTATTACGAACCCGAAAGTTCGTTATTTTTTTCTGGGAGTATTAGTTGGCCCCCCTGAATGCGGCCTTAAGTCTCCCACCAATGTCGTGCCCTTCCCTGTGCCGCATTACCGGCAACCCACGCTCCCACTCCCCCTCCTCCTGTTTTTCCACCCTTCCCCACCTTCCCTTGAAACAAAGATACCCCACCCCTCCCTCCTGTCTTCATTCCTCCACTGCGAATCCTTCCCCTCAACCCACATTCGGCTGAGCGCCCGCCGCGGCAGAGGATAATCCCCTTCCTCGGAGCTTGGCCCCGACGACGAAGCGCCCCGCACCCCGCTCCCTCTCTCGTTGTCCTCCGCCGCAAACACTCACACTGGCGCCCCGAATCTTTGATTAAACCCACTCCGGCGGAAACAGGTGTATCTGGGCGAGTGTGGTACGAGCCAGAGGCGAAGGGATAGAGAGAGAGAGATTTGTCCAATGGGAACATCTCTTCTAAATCTTTGATTGTTCGAATTCTGTTTGAACTCTCCTTCACCGCGCCAATAATGAATTTCACTCCTTTTGGCGTCCTTAATATTTACGTAATTTATGCTCCAAACGAGTTACTGGTTAGTACTTTAAAAGATAATGAAACTATTGGACTATAATATCTATTGCCATGATTAGATATTCCTCATTTGGGTGGGATACCTAAGTTTACTTATGAAAGGGGAATAAGGTGAGCGATGAATAGCTCGCAAACGAACTATTAGAAAGGAACCATTCACCACAGGGAACTTAAATCACTCATTCCGCGGAATGGTGGCATCTTTTTTAGTTCGTTCGGCAAATAGATCGCGGACGATGAGGCCATTTAGGTCGCCGAAAGGCGTCTAGGTCCGTTATGCCGGCACTTCTTAATGTTGATTGAATTTTGAAAGAATAATTCCTATCAATTGAAGAAATGGCTCAAAATAAAGTAATTAGTAACTTAAAGAAGGCACTGACCGAGCCATGAAGCCGAAGGATTTGTAAAATACGGTCTTCATGAAGATAATCAATGCCGTTAGACTGAGTTCGAAAGAGGAGTGTTGTGACAAAAGCAATAACGGGTATCACACATTGCTTAGCTATATTTTTGTATTCCAGCAGTTCGATTAGAGATTCTAAGGAGACATCGGCGGTGCGGAAAGACAGGGAGGTTTTATGGTGTCGTAGTTTTACTTTTTTAAATAAGTAAGTTCATTATATTGCACCATGGTCCGTGACATCTTCTGTTTTTATAACTTTGTGTCTGGCTTACAATTTTCGATCCATCATGACAATAATGGGGTTGGCTTGCCCGATTAGGTATTCACTTCGAAAGAAAATTGAACGCCTTTGAAAGAGATTAAAGAAATCATTAAAATGGAAGAAATCTTATTTTATATAATGCCCGCATTTAGAAATGAAAATAGCCTCTGAAGGGAATCAGTCAGTTTCATTGGAATAAAATGAACTAACAGACAAATAATAATAAGGTTATTTCTTATAAACTTGCGATGAAATTAATTGATCCCTAGTGGAACTTTTACAGGTGACTTGGCAGAGCAATCATTGATCGAAATGAAAGTTATTGGCATTCTATTCTATTTTTATTGTGGTTTTGAGTTTCACTTCATCAAACGTGAAGGTGTTAACCGTTTTACTCTCCGGAATATAAGTAATGGAAATTTTTATTGTAAACGCTGGCGATTTGTCAAAAGGTGACGGATTTTGAGAATTTTCAATGACATCGCGATTCAAAAATGTTTGTTCTTCAAAATGGGAAATTAACAAGCGATTTGATTATTTTATGTTCGAGTGTCTCCTCAGAGCAGATGAAGCCAAGTATAGATGAGGAATTTCATCTTTGCCTTAAAGGGACCTTTTTTGTCTTCGTCGATAATTATAAGCCTAAAATTCTCCAATCGTCATAAATATTATTCTAATTTTGCAAGTACTAAATATATTTTATCATATCCATTTGTATCCTTTAGATTAACCCGTAGTATGCGATTTGAAAAGTCAAACACCCAGAATTAAACTATTTTGGGCCTAGAATTGAGCATTTTTGCAATGGGAACATCACTGTGTGTAAGTAATGCGTTAATGGGTAAGACATGATTAAGCTGAGGACATTGCCTAAAATGCCTATTTTTTCTTTTACTCAGGAAACCAATTTTATGAAGTTATAAGTTCATTTATGGCGAAATTTAGGCAATTTGTTACTGCCTAAAAATGCCTATTTTTACCTGTTTATGCCTTTTTCTGCTGATATCGCCTATTTAAGGGCCTAAAAAAGCAATATCCTTCTCAACGTCACCAAACTTCTCTTTAGTGCGGAGCTAGTCTGTTATTTCAGTTTCTTTTTTAATCTATCAAGGTTGAAATAATGTCAATAAACACGGATGAAGAGAAATCATCCTAAGTATTGTTGTATAAAGAGTAGAAAAACAACTATGGAAATTTTAACGTGATGCATACATGCGATGGCTTCAATTGCCAACAACTTGTTTTTGAAGGCACAACTCAGTATTGTTAAGTTTCAAGAGATGCTGCCCGAAGTTGCTCTGCCTTCACAGCCAGTATTGATATTATGGGGAACATGGATAAGTACTAAATTATACTCTGCAGATAAAATTATTGAAATACGTGAGGTATGTGACAGGAATAATGTGCGCTTCTGAGACATCAGTTCGAACGTCGTTCTCACCCACTTAAAGGTACACTATTGTAACCGATTTCGCTCTTCTGTTATACTACGCGTCAATTCCGTCCATAAGAAAACCCATCATTGTGCATGTGTAGGTTTTCTATAGGCAACAGAATGTCCGGATGAAGAAGAAGCAAATTGCATTCTCCAATCCGAAGCTGCAGAGTTCAATCTCGATGATCCTACGTTTATCAGATGCAATTTTGGTTAACTAATATCAGTCATGTCATCGCCGGAGGTGAGAGAACTACTCCTTGTAACAGCTACAGAGAAAATCTGAACTGTGGAGGGTGACCTTTTTGATATGCCAAGAGATGCGGAAAAATCCATTATTTTAGAATTTAAGAGGTTATTCAGATAAATCCTGGATGGGAACGATATCTCTCTTTAAGGTAAAATGTGAGAAGAAGTGTCACTTAGAGCAGCATCGAAATACAAGCTCTCATAAACAGAAATGTAGCGGCAATACGAAAACTTCAGTGCAGCCGTTTGTTCCCCAATGTTGATTCTTCAGATCAAAAAGAGTTTTCAGCAGATTTATGCAGGGCTCTAGTTGCTGCAAATATTCCATGGAGGAAGCTTGACAACCCTGCTTTCAGAGATTTTTTTAAAAGAAATACACAAAACGCTCAATCCCGGATCAGTCTACTCTGAGGAAGTACCACATGGATCCCCTCTATAATTCAGTAAGTTCATGAAAAATACAATGTTGCTTGTATGTAACTTCATTTACAGTAATTCATTTTTATAAATGCATGACTCTTCCAGACAATCAAAAGCATGAGAGAAGAAATTGCTGATTCTTTCTTCTGGTTGTCCGCAGACGAGACCACAGATAGATATGGGCGGTAGAATGATCGTAAATGTGGTGGTTTGCACCTAAAATGTATCCAGAAGAAGTGATGCCACCTCATTTACTACTGCCGAGGGAAATTGAATACAACAACCATAGCACGATTGCTAGAATGGCGAGAGAAGTTTAGTATTGAGCTCGCAGATTTTTGTGTATTTATGCAGTAGAGCACCGATAATCGGTTCTCTGCTGTTTACTGTATTACTCATATTTTTTATTTTCTTAGACTATTTTGGAGTTTCCTTCCTTTAGGATTCCTGTGGCCAACAGAAAATAAGGATGAGAAGTTTCTAGTGCCATTAACGGATAGTGCATCGTATATGTTAAAAGCTGGGCAGGGATTGAAAATCTTTTACCCCAAGATGGTGCATGTCACATGCGTCACACCTGCTCTACACAGGTCAGCAGAGGAGATAAGATCCATGTTTTCCTATGTAAATGCGGTGATTTCAAGCGTAGAAAAAGTATCACTGAAGGTACCATCCCGCATTGCTGTTTATAAAGAGATACAGGCACCTGACGTATCTCTGCCTCCTCAGCTTGTTTTGACAAGATGGGGCACATGGATAAATGCGGCATTGTACTATGCAGACAACATCGTTAAAATACGTGAGGTATGTAAGGAAACTATTTACTATATTTCCTCTACTAAACGAGAAACTAAATATTACTATTATTACCGTTGCTTTTTGCAACATATCCCCCCGTGTCTCTGGCAAGCAAAAGGTTTTGTGGGTGAAGGTCTTCTAGGTTTTCTACCTCATTGACCTTTGTTTATTTACGCAAGAGTCTCCAGCAATCCAGCTAGCTTCTGCAAGCATGAGAAAGTTTGCTGAAATGTTGGTAATACTGCTGTGCCTTTGCCTCCGTTCAAACAATAGGTCCAGTATTTAGTCCGTTTTTCCACCTCCTTCACGTCCATACTGGTTTCAGAGTAAGCTGAAAACTCGCTCATTAATTTATCTCGTGAGAGGTGGTATAGAATGATAATAGTTTTCGTTGCATCCAAATTCCTTGGGGTGGAAAAGGAAACTTCGCAAGATCTTGCGCCTATCATTCGCCTAGGGAAAGTCTTATAAACAGGAATATGAATAGCCCTCTTGACCTCTATTTAAAAAAATATTATTATCTCATGGAATTTAGTTAAATAATGAAGACTCAATTTTTTGTGGCCAACGTTTCGGAAATGTATTTTTCCATCATCCGGGCTTTTCACAAATTGATTCAGTTATTCGTAAATTTGTGAAAAGCCCTAATGATGGAAAAATGCATTTCCGAAATGTCGGCCACAAAAAATTAAGTCTTCATTATTTAACTAAACTCCATGAGATAAAAATTGTGGAAAAATCAAGTTTATTCATTATGAATCGTTTCCACCAAGTAACGGCCGACAACACCAACTACACCATGAGATAATATATACTTGTAAACAGTGTTAATGCGGATTATATGGTGGTCAACAATTACAATTTTTTTGGTAAAACTGAATGCATGTACAAAGTAATAGGATATTTTCAGAAGTTCCCAATGGCCTTTAGACATTATTTGTACATATCTGTAATATTATTTAAATAAAAATTTATAGTGCTTTTTGGTTGGTTTTTTTCTGTATAGGCAGTACAGCAAGTGGATGAAGAAGAAGCAAAGTCCATTGTGGAAGCCAAAGCTGCAGTGTTAAAGCCTAATGTCGACAAAGACCTAGACATTTATAATATGCTATTCTGGTAAATTACCATCCACAATTCAATCGCTGGAGGAAAGAGGACTACTTTTTGTGGCAGCTGTGGAAAAAATTCGAAAGTTGAAAAGGGAACTTATTAATATGCCAACTGATGTGAGAGAAGCCTTGATTCGAAAATCCGAGAAATTTACGCAAAGGAACCCTGGTTTGGAAGATATCGAGAAAATTGCCGACATTTTATCAGGGACTTTGGTTGCTCCAGGACCAAAGATGACAGCAGAAGAGCTTGCATCATTTAAGTATTGCCCTAACACCCCGTGTGAGGTTGAGAGCTCATTTTCATACTATAGAAATATCCTGACTGACTTTCGGCATCAGTCTACGGGAGAACATTTAGAGATATAAGTTGTTGTAAATTGTAATGAAACTTCAAAAAAGTATACCTTTGTATTTTATGTTTCTTCAATTTACTAGCTAATTTTATTTGGAGTTTTATCCTCTTTCCTCTCCATCAGTTTTACCGAAAAGTAATCGTGTATTTCAGCCCAAGCTTTACATTTCAAATACTTCTTTGCGGCAATAAGCCGCATTATATTTATAGCCGGCCACGGTGGCTGCAGGGTAAAGTCTTTGCCTGTTAATCTAGGGATCACGGGTTCGAGTCCCACCTGGGTGGGTATTTCACCACCCAAGGCGTAGATGTATGTCAATCTCTGTTTGTTTGGTCCCTAGAAAACCTGGATACAGGCTTAGTCTCTTGGGATTCCAGGGCCAACAGAATCGTCCGAAGAGCAAAATATATTTCAAGCCCCTATTTTAAGTACCTATTTTGAAATTTTTAGTGCCTATTTGGGCTGCCTATTTCTTCATTTTTAGTGCCTAAATGTCCTCAGCTTAGACGTGACTTACTACCACATCATGATGGACACGCTCAGAAATCGCAAGTTCAACCTAAATTCTGCCTTTCCGTTTCCTCTAAAGAGGTGAACATATAGCAAATCGATATTATTTCGATTGAAAAATGAATCACAATCACCAGGGTCTTGCTGTGTATTTCTTTGGATAGATTTTCCGAAGGATAGTCGGTTGTCTTCATATCAACATGCATACGTTAATACCAACTTTCATTGAGCTTCTCCTTTGGTTTTCAGGGTACTTCTGGTTCTTCAGTTCACCGACAACTTGTACAAATTATATCATTTAATACGTATTTGTTTTGCAAAGATTGAGCCTCACTGGAATAACTTTCACCATTTTGGATGTCCTTTGTATTCCGCAATCCAGAAATGTCGTTCATTATTCCATTCATGTAGTGCTTCACCGGTTCGCTGTGATTATGAATGGAATTTAGTATCCACTCATCCCTCAACATGGAATAAATGTAGTTATACAAAATAACTCGGTATTTAGGATATTCGATTCAAAATTCGGTTGAAATTCTTGAGTTCATTGTCAACGTGCTTGTTGATTTGTTTAAGGGTGACATTATTCAACTCTTGCTTCGAGTTTTTTTTATTTTCATTTTTCAGTATCAATGAAGGACACGAAGGGAAACGGGAATTAAATGTACTCTGTACATCTTCACTCATTAACATCCAGTACTTTGTGCATGCTCTAATTCTATCTTTGTTAACTTCAACCGTTTCAAAAATGTAAAACATTTCACTGTAGGAGCAATATTTCCCTAGATTTGAGTTCCAATAGTTTATTAAGAGTACTATTTTTTTAAATTTAAAGTGTCGATAAATATTGACGGTTCAGAAAATCAAATTAGTTTTGTAGCTAGAATATAACTAACATTTGGCTGTAAATATTTATTATAAAGAAATACAATTATAATAAATATCATTTTTATTCATTGTACCCGTAATAACTTCATGCACATTTGGTCGATTGTAATGTTACAAGCATTTCGAAATTTGAGCCAGGAAAATGTTCTCTTTGGCGGCTTCCATTGAAGTTCCCTGTGTAAAACGATAAAAACACATCTTCTTTCAATCGGCTGGAATTGTTAACCAATGTGATAAAACATTTTGCTAACCTTGCTTGCTCAGCGCTTTCCATTTAAATACGGGTGGGGAGGGGGGGATAAAAGGGAGGAGGAGGCGGGGGGCGCGGAGCGTGGTCATATTTCCTATTTTTAGGTTTGCGGCGTTTTGATACGGGTTGGGTGGAGGTGTGGGTTGGGTGGAGGTCGGCTCTTTTCTTCCTCGGAAGACTTGGGGTTGGAATCGATAGCCCACGTTCACCTCCTCCTCCAATCGACGCCATCTCTCGCCTTATCCAACCGGCGCATCTGACCTCTTATTATCGACCGTCGTTCACTAATGTAAAACCCTTTCACGTGACTTGAACATTAAACGAGACGTTTTGGCTCTCGTTAAAGTTCATGACAGTGCACAGTTTACGATTTTGGGTCATGGGCTACGAAACTTTCAAAGGACTTTCCTTTCCCTTTCCCGTCTAGAATTTCCTGGCGAATTCCATTTACCCCGTAAAATTATTGCATCTCATCTATCTGCCTGCTGAGTTTTCTTTCCTTTCCCAATCGCGTTGATTAGTGTTCTACATTCTTAAGTCCTGGTTACACGATACATTAACCCGTGCGAGTTCATGTAAGAATGCATGAACGCGTGAACGAACGTGAAGATTCACCGTGTGACCACGCCAACTTGTACGAATGCATGAACAGGAAAATAGGATCTGCTCTATTTGGTTCAAGCATTCGTACATGAAATTGTACATGAACACGTACGGGTCAATGTATTGTGTAACCAGGCCTTTACACCTTCTTAAAAACTAATAAACTCCATCCAATTTTTTCTATTTATAATTTTTCTCTTCGACAACTCATTGAAAGTAATCTGGACATCATCCTGTCGAACTTTCTCAGCTATTTAGCCGTGAACTGCGAGCAAAGTTTCAGGCCGAGTTATTCTTTACTTTTGAATTCCTATTTCATTTTCCTACAATGAATATTATTTATTGATGCATAAAATTTTCGCTACACGAGTACCTTCTGTAATCGGTTTCCTTTGAAAACATGTGTGTTTAACTTACTTAAAATATCTCGTTCTCCACCTTTATATTAGGATCCTGGATTCTTTTGAGTGCATCCGCCATCTAAAAGCCTTAAAATTTTGTTTTTTTTTTACTCGTAGTGATAATTGTACATTATCTACGGTTACCATGTAAATCACATTAGCATCTCGAGTTCCTGATACGCAGTCAATTTTGATAGAAGTCACGTTGTGAGAGAGTTTTATCAGTAGATTGTGATATGGTAGGCGAATGGTGAGCTGTCGACGAGTGTCTCATTTAGGTTTAACCAGTGATTTACTGGAAGACTCGAGGGTAGACACATTAAACGAGTCCCTTGAGTGATAAAGAACTCATGCCCATATATTTAAACCTTTTTATATCCCATTCGTGGGTGGCCTACCTGCTCACGGGATACCTAGCTTTACTAGGATTTGCGTCCGATGGTAATGGGTAAGAAGAAGCTTAGCCCATAATCCAACTTTCCTTTGTCAAAAGGAAGACTATCGAAGAGAAATGAATATCACCGTTCCTATCTTTGAAATGTTTAAGGCAGTTGTTACATAAAAGCTCATGGATGGTATTTTTCCGTTAGAATGTTCCTTTTTCTAGGTACTAGAAGAATAATTAACACTCGTAGAGTATGCATTTCCCATTCTAATTGGTATTAAATGCTTTATCTACTCAGTGGCTTGTGATAAATAATGGCTGGTGGGAATTAGCGAACTAATGAGATAAGTTGAGACTCGGAGTTAAAAGCCCTTTTAATGTTTCCAACATACTAACCTGTTGCGTTACTAACGTATTTGAATGAGGTTGTTTCCTTAAGTTTCCACGAATGTGTTAAAGTTGACAGAATGATCTCTAAATTCAATTATGAAATTTTCACCGCCAGTTGCAGTCGCAATTTTTCCTCAAAAATATTTTATTTTACAATTAATTCCTAGGAAAAAAAAATTACCCTCTTGTTTAGAGATTCTGTTTGTGTTGAGGAAGAATTTATTCTGTATCTATTTTAAACCTGAAAATTCTTCTTATCCAGTTTTCGGTCAATCTGGATAGGTGGGCGACAGCCTTCCACCTCTCTCCATCCTCTGCCATCCTTTTTATTTCTAAAAACCGTCTGCATCCCATGTTCTCCATTATCTACTTCAAACTCTCCAATCTAGGTATTCCTCTATGCGTTATGTACTCTATCATCCCTTCTAAAACTATCTTCACCAAGCCCTCTTGCCACAGTAGATGACCTCTCCACCTTCGTATCTTCGTGTTGCTATTCTTCACAGGGTACGCTATTCTTTGACTTTTGTCTATTCATCTTGATTCGTCACTCGCAATGTCAAGCTTATCTAGCAATCTGAAATTCACCTAGTGGTAGCATACAGCAATATTAGTTGCCGTATCGTCAAAAAATTGCCTTAAGGTAGTTTGAGCGAAATATCATTGTACCTAGAAATCAATGAGTTTTTACTCATTTTTAAGAAAAATATCTCACCCTTCTAATGACAGCAAACATTCAACCCCTTTACACATTACTTTCGAAGATATTTGCCATAAAATACCAGCTCTTTTTTCATGGGAAATGGCGCGTATATGCACTTTAGAGAGACATAATTTACAAAATGAGGAATTTATAACACTTAGATGTCGTAAAAAACTAAGAGCGTTTAGTTCGTTTTTTTTATCAGCAATTTTGACAGCAAACCATATTGTCACCGCAGTAGGTTCTTGGGTATCACAAAAACCTTCCGTTTTGAAGGAGTTCCAAACGCACCGCGCGAAAAAAATGATTCAAGCTAAAGACTTATTTAGATATTTTCATTTAATTACTTGCCATTTCTGTCATATAAAACTATATTATTGCACCATTAATAGTGCAATATTTTATTCATGTGTTCGAAAGCTGGTGAAATTAAAACGTATAATTCGAATATGGTCTCTATTATGACTAGAGAATTATCTCGCTCGGACTACCTTAACCCAGTGATTGTAGAGGGTATCTGAAAATATTCCTTAATTTTCGTGTTTTCCCTTTGCAGCACCTTTCCTTGTCTTCCTTAAAAACACCCAGCCACACTCACTCAGTCCTCTCGCAATCCGATGCCAATTTCGCCCCCTTTTCCTTCCTCCCTTGCCTCTTCCACGCATCCTCCGCCCCTTCCTCCCTCTTTTCATTCTTACCTTTGTCTTCTCGTTCGTCTTCTACCCCTCCCCCCTCTATCCTCCTCTGTGAACGATTGGGGAGGGATAACGTGCTTGTGTTTCGATTTTGCCTTCCGCCCCTTCCCCTCCTTTCCTCTCCATCTCTCACCCCTAGCTCCCCACCCCTCTCCCACATCTCATCTCGTTCCAAGAGACCGCGGGGGCGGAGGTGGTCCACCGTCCAGTCTCTCTCTATCTCTCTCTCTCTCTCCCACTGGAATATCGACCCGTTTAGAAGGGGGAGGGGTGGAGAGGTGGAGGGGGAGAGAATGACTTGTTAAGAGGGTACGTGGAAAGGAGAGCGCGCTCTGTTTGAGGGGAGGGGAGGGCGGTAGGTGGGCGGTGCAGGAAGTGGAAGGAATGGACGCTGTGGACGGTCGGGGTTGGGTCGCCGGAAGCGCAGATATAATTCGGTCGGAGCACCTCTGTCCGTCTCTGTTATCACCTCTCGCTAAGCTTTCTGGCACTGCTCAGTGGGCGATTTTGGGACGTGGGCTGTGGAACTGTCACAATGCTGCGAATCGTGGGAGGAAATTTGTTTGTACCCCATTTCTACTGCGCTGGTCAGGCCGAACGCTGGTTATATTTGGTTATGAATATGCTAGTTGGCACCAACCGTGGTTAGCTGACCCAAGTAAGCCGGTAACGCGGGTCAGATGCCGTTCTGGAAACGCTATTTTCACGTACACCCTTCGAACAACGAACGCACGCCTCATTTGGACTTGACTGAGTTTCCACTAAGGGAGTTTTGAATGGAAAGTGACACGATCGGACCCGAGTAGGCCATTCGTCACATTGGTCATTACTTCCGTCCTAGGACGCGGGTAAGTTACCTGGCCTGCCGCAAACACATCTCGAGAAGTGGAATGACTCTTCACTACCCCCCGATTCGACTCGTTGGACAAATAGACTACATGGTTAAGTCAGAGCGATGTTTTTAAGTTTTGCTGATGGTATAGTTCCCGCACCACCCTCTCCGCAAAGGGGTGGAACTGAGGAGGATGGGCAGGGAGACCATCCCTGGAGAATCCAATTTTCTTTAAGAGCGGGAGAATAAATGGAAATGACACTTCTTTCTCTATTAGAGATTGAGAATTTAATAATCTCTCCTTCTATCGTAGCTCAGAAAAATTTAAGCTCGTACAATCATCATACATGACCTTCTACCCTTTTCAGCAGAAATGCTAGAAGTTATGACAGAATAAGAACGAAAAATTATTTAACGTACCTCGTCTCGAATAGATTTGGTCTACGGGGGCGACTCTCTCTTAAGGTGAAATTACCCAGGAAAAAGTGCCAAACGGAGGTAAAAATTTCAGCTGACTTATTGTCGGTGAATACATTGATACCGATAATTAATTAATCAAGTGTTTCATTAATCAATCTATGAACATAATTTATGCTGTGGAATAGACTGATGACTGGCATATAAAAGTAGAAACTTGATTCATATATCGTGTTCATCGTTGACGTCGGGGAGCGCGTGAACTCTGTACCCTGCATTGACTTATTTTTCAACCATTTCAACCGTTCTCATTTTCCTATCTGTATTTATTTCATCTGAGTGGTTAACGTGTTGGTGGAAGAAAAACCCATAACTTCATTGTGAACCAACAATGGGGACCCATCGTGGAAGTGCAAAGAAAATTCAATGGAGATATTGATCTGGGGCGTGGTTCCTAATTCTGCATGGTGACTTAAAGAACGAGAGCAGATCGGTGGACCTTTTACATGTGAGTTCAGGAAAGGACGGATTTAGTGAGGTGGT
Source organism: Ceriagrion tenellum (assembly GCA_963169105.1). NCBI lineage: Eukaryota > Metazoa > Arthropoda > Insecta > Odonata > Coenagrionidae > Ceriagrion > Ceriagrion tenellum. Next base: position 6,201,277 of record OY720633.1, read on the forward strand.
GGTTGGGCGAAAGAGGCGAAAAGCTCAGTGAAGCTTAGCAAGGTAAGGAAGGAAATGAAGTTTTTGGAGGATATGTGAAGGCAGACGCAGAGGGTGGGAAGAGCACTGGGGGGGGGAGGGGGGGGGATAAATTTGAAGTTGAAGTCACGACAGGGGAATTCTAGGAAGAGGAAGAGTGGGACTAAACGAGAATTTTGGGTGGAAAGACATGTTATAAGATACGCTGAGACAGAAAGCTTAATAGCGTTTAGCGATTCCACAAAATAAAACCCAGAAGAAATGTTGTTCAGTTATTGGATATAGCCTTGATACTGAGAGTAGCCTATCTAAAACATACACAGTTGACTCTTCTGTCCACGGTGCAACATTACAAGTATTTGATTGCATCATCTTATTCAGCGAATGAGAAAAAGCTTTTTTGTGATTCCACGAAATAGACATGCGTGGAGAAATATTGTTCAGTTATAGGATTCAACCGTTATACTGAGAGTAATCTCTCTAAAACGTAGTCGGCTCTCCTGCATCGGTCGTGCAAATTTACTGTTTTTGATGGTGTTATGTAATTTTTTATTTAAATTTAACCTGTAAATTCAGTTAATGAAACGTTGCGCTCATAAAATAGCTTTAAACACCTACCAAAATCCTCTTTTGAATGCCAGTTTACCCTTAATGGACCCCTGTGGAGTGTGATATAAAAACGTAGACCATGAATGTAGGTTTACTTTTTATAGAACTTTGAGCTGAAGGCATGGGTGCCGAAGATCAAAAGGACGAGTAATACCAGAAATGATGAAGTATGCGGAAGGATGGGGGAGGGAAAACTGTTGTGTGATTTAACAGGAAGACAAGGTTCAGAACAATAACAGAACATAAACAAGTCAGAAATAGACTCAACGAATTTTAAGATAACGTAATGGAATGGAAAATATAAGGAAAGCCTTTCGAGGGAGAGCGGAGGACAAACGCGTAGTGCTGGTAAAAAGATGTTTGAAACGGAAGAGCTACAAGGACACAGAGGAGTTAGCATGGGACAGAGATGAATGAAGGGCTTCAGTAAACCAATCTCAGGACTGAATGACGGCTGATCTTGTTTTATCATCGGAGGAGGACTTAAAGTTCCACGTGAATAGAGACGGGATGGGTTTGGTGAGGAACGCTGTTAGCAAACTCACGCCCTCTTTCTTCACCCTCTGGCCGCGTACACAACGAATAAAACGCTATCTTCACAAACTTTGTGGTCTATCACTTATATTTATCACACAATAACTTATAGTTATCACTGCGGGGAAAATTTTTCAAACCTCAGAAAGAATAAAATTCATAACGACCTGGTTTCCAGTGCATAAGCCGATGATGATGACGCTTAGGTATGCTTTGAAATCCGGGTCGTGGTGAAGAAGTATATTTATTCTGTGGTTTGTAAAAGTTTTCTCACGGTGATAAACAGAGGGTGTTTCAAAATGAATATCGGGGTTTTAAGGCCTTTATTTTTAGGTTAAGCAACGTTAACTGGTGTTTCTTATCTTGATGTGCTACAGCAATCGCTCGTTCATCAACTGCAAGATGATGAACCAGAGAACTTCATTTTTCAACAAGATGGTGCGCCGCTTCACTGGCATAACTCAGTACGCGATTGGTTAATCGACGTTGTACCCAACCGCTGGGTAGGCTGCCAGGGGCCGGATGACAGGGCTTGTTTCGCATGGCCTCTACGTTCATCCGATCTGATGTCATGGGATTTTTATCTTTGAGGTTTCACTAAGGATCATGTGTATGTGCCTCCGCTACCTGCTGACCTACCTGACTTAAGAAACGGGATTGAATCAGTTGTTACATCGATTACTCCAGGCACATTGATCAGGGTATGGGAAGAACTCGCCTATCGACTGGATTTGTGCCGTGTGACGAATCACATTAAACATTTGTAGGTAAAACAAAAACTGTTTGAGTTTTTCTTTCATTTGATGTATCAATTATAATTCTAAGTTAAATGGTATCAATGCTACATTGCCTTAATACTCCAATATTTATTTTGAAGTATTTAGTCGTAGGCAACAGTTGTATACTCCGCGATGAATTGACGACAATTATTCTAATATTGGCGTGTTAGGAGACATCGATTTGTAGTTAACATACTGCATTTAAATATGCTTAATTTCCTACTGCTATCGACCACATCCCACCCTACCGGCCTTGTGGAGGTTTTCGCTTGAAATGAACCTCTGTTCAAGCCTCACACTAGCAAATAAATGTGGAACTTCCGGAGAAGACTTGTACCTTCTATCTTAAAGGTAGTTTAAGCGAGATATCACTTCACATGAAATTCAATAAATTTGGCCTTATCTTTAAGCAATATATCTCATCTTTCCAACTGTACCAAAGTATAAGTCACCTACCGAACGCATTCTCAAGACATTTGCCAAAAAAATTGAAACCGTTTTTCGTGAGATATGGTACGCTTATGAACTCCAGAGAGAGTTCCTTTAAAAAAAGGAATTTTTGCGCTTCATGTTCCGTTAGAAATGTAACAGTGCAAAGCTAGTTTTTAATAGTTTGATCAACGATTTAAGAAAATAAATCACTTACTCCCGCTGCTATTTTTTCATAATCACAGAAAAGGAACCTTCTGTTATGAACGTGTTCATCGTACAGAGTGGAAAAATTGAGGCTAGTTATAATAGTGTATAGATGTCTTTATTTAATTGAGATTTAATTAAAAATTTAATCAACTGAGGAATAGGTCACTTAAAACTAATTTTTTGTAGTGAATACTGTTTACTTTAGGTGTTTTACTGCGGTGTTGTTATTGGTCAGAACAATTTCTCCTGCATTCTTGAAGCGTTGTCTCGTTCTTCGGACGCCTGCTGAAACGGGGGCAAAACTGCCGAGACAACAACGCAGTGGAACACCCAAAAAAATACAGCCTTTAACTTCGAAGCACAGTGGGAGCATTGGCACCAACTAATTCTTTGCGTCTTTTATATCATTGCTTCTAACAGCTACTGAAATAAAAAAATAAAAAAGTTTGAATATGATCTTTATAATGAAGGGGAAAGTTTCGCACAGAACTTCGGAAAGGAGAAATAGTCGGGATTGAGAAAAAATGGGCGGATGGCGGAGAGAACTGTCGGGACTCGATGACGGACGACCCCTCCCCGTCCCTTCCCCTCCTCCCTCCTCCCACCCCTCGCTTCATCCCGTCCCCTTTCCACCCTCTTCTCCAGCATGTGCAATTGTCCCCACCTAGCAAAAGTAGATTGTAACAGTGGTGATGGGGCGGCGATGACAAAAGGTGGATACGCCATGGTGTGGCGAGTGGCCTCAGAAGTCGCTGGGATGGTAATCGTGATTGCTCATTTCTTTGTTTTTAGGGAATCGAAGAAAGAAATTGTTGGATCACAATTCACCCGAGTGTATCTGTTTATGCTGGGAGACTCATCATATAGAGAGTAATGGAAATTGTGCAAGAATTATATTTTACAATTTTGTCCTTGATTAAAGCATGTTATGGCTTGAGTTTACGGCGCAGTGTTCGAAAATTAGAACAAATTACATTGATAAATGCCGTTTTCCAATAATGGAGTCGGTGTGACACCTTGGTGTTAGTAAGCAGCCCTTAGAATTATGAAAATTATTCTGTGTTTTGAAGGAAATATGTGCATATCAAATGGAATTAATACAAACTTCACGTCATGAGCCGCTGGGCTAAGTGTTAAAATATGATTACCTGCCGTAAAAGGAAATCGGTATCGTACATTTTTCCACTTTCATCTAAAGATATCATTAATGCAAACACTTTTTCAAAGTTTCATACGAATCTGTGCATATATAAGAATGCTTCAGGCTCATTAAGGGGAGAAAGGCCCTTCAGGGTCGCGCACTCGAGAGGACAGAAAGAGAAGTGGATGAAGGGGGAGAGCGGACGAGGAAGAAGGGAAGAGAGTGAAATGAGAGGAGGTGGCAGTCTTTGGATGCGGTGGGTCGATGTGGCAAAACAGGGTGGGGGAGGGGGGCGTGGTCCTTCCCAACCCCCCCCCCCTCTTTCATTCCTCCCTTTCTCCCTCCCTGGGTCGCATTCGAGAGAGCCGAAATGCGCATTTCGATGCGGTGGTTGGTGCTCCACCTCTCTCTCTCTCCCGCACTACTTTTTTTGTCTCTCTGACTCAACCTCACAGAGAGTTGAGCGTGCCAAAAAACGATTGCAGGCAACCGACCGTCCCCGTGATGCTTGTTACTATAGGATGCTCTCAGCCGTTCGTGCTTATGTGTTCACATTTAGGTGCATTGCCACCAATTCGACCACAACTTTCTCGGCCTACCTCTAACTCTACCTTCAATGGACATATATAAAAGGAGTGTGCTTCGTTGGTTTGGCCGTGTTGAGAGAATGGATGAGATTCGAATAACGAAACAGATATATGAGAGTGAAATGAATGGTGCAAGAGGTAGAGGTAGGCCGAGAAAGATGTGGGCTGAATGTGGTGGAGGAAATTCTTAGGAGGAGGAATATTAGGAGTCTTAAAAACAGGAGGTGTATGAAACGGGTATGAAACAGTGAATGGGGGTAAATTAGGCAAAAGAGGTTTGCAAGGATAGGTCAGCATGGAGAAAATTACTGAATCAATATTAGGAGTACAAATTTGTATTTATGAGTAAAACTTTGTGACTGTGCCTACCCCGGAAGGGAACGGCGTGGTTGGTATGTATGTATGTATGTATGTATGTATGTGGGTATAAATGGACGAATTTAAGTATCGCTACTCTGCACTTTAAATCCGCTTTAAAAGTTTCAATCGTACTATTTCTCGAGCTACTCTGGAGTATGCAAGATGTTAAAAATAAAATTGGAAATGCATTTGTACAATAACTAATGATTCGGCTGCGCACATCGTCCTTCCGAATAATGAACACGTAATTCACCACCCTTTCACGGGATGTCTACGCTACAGCTTACAAAAATCGCTCTTCTGTCATTTTTAAATCATCAATAATTGGCCAAGTTTGGAATTTTTGAAAAAATATCTTTTTTCAATTTTTAACGTTTATATCGATTAAAATTGAACCAATCGAGTCAATCAATAGCAATTGTTGGAGGTTTTGGCATTCCATACAACTGCTCTTATAAGAACACGAAAAGTGCTGAATTTGTCTTTATTTTAGAAGCGAAAAACTACTTAAATACATTTTTTCGCTTGTAAGCAGCTTTGTTAAAAATTATCGAGTAGTAATTGAGATTAAAGATTTGATCCATTTTACCCTACAAAACCTTTATTGCAAATCGTAACATAGCCTCTTTCCTGCGAACTTTTTTGCCTTGAAATCGTACCTTTCCTCTCTCTCTCACCCAGCCACTCCGCGCAGAGAGTGCGATTCGGGGAAATGGGAGTGGATGCGATTTTGGAGGACCGTCGCCATTTTCCGCCGATGGAAATGTCGATCAATCGCTTGCGTCCTCATCACGTCCGGCGGATCGCAACGCGTACGAAAGATGAACGAGAGAGAGATTCCTTGTGCTCAGGTACTTACATATCTTGCCTAACTGTGAATCGATTTTGATGGCAAGAACTGGCAATTATGTGATGTAATAGTCACCAGAATTAAAATTTTGGTGGGAGAGGTTCTCGAGTATCGTGAAATTCATAGATAAAAATTGCCGTGGGAAAAAAATCCACTGCAATGTAACCGAATATCATAGATTTGGTTTTGGTCGCATTGATATTTTGGCCGTTTTCGTTAACAACCGCACTGATACAATTGTGTGAAATTCTCACAATTGTTTGAAATACTGATTCGATTTAACAGTTCTTGAAGCCCCCTGAGGGTATCAGCTAGCAGTACATTTTCGTCGGCAAATATAATATTCTTTGTTATATCAAATGCGGACATTCCTCACTTCTTTGCCTGGTTCAGTGTTAGCCCTAGCCGCTTTAAATATTTTGTCAGAGTATGTATAAAATAAGAGTGGAGAGAGAATACATCCCTGTCGTACCCCCCTCTCAATCGCCACCTTTTTAGTTTAATTTAACTCTCTCGTGCCACAGCTATTTGTCGTCAATGGGGATTTTCAATATTTGTATGACTAGTTTCTATTTGATTTTTCCCACTCTATGTGCGGTCGCGCAACTCTCTCCCTCTCCTCATCCTAATCGATTATCAGGGTACAGTGTTTTCCCCGAGATGGAGGGTGGATGTAGATGTTTTCATCTCTAGTTGGTATGTTTAAATTGTAACTGCTACGGTTCCATTACGTCTGCGTCGCTTGATGACCGTTTTTTTTATTGACCCATTTGATTTGGTTGACCCGGTGAGAATGGCGCTTTCCCATGGACAGACACAAACTGTTGTCCTCCAACCGGTTGTGTCTGGCAGCGATGGAGTTCTTCGCTAGCGGGAACTCGCGGCGCAGTTACGGATCTGTTTTTCATCGATATTGTTACTTATAAAGCGAAATCCTCTCAACATTTAAAGTTTCTCGGTGATAAGCTACAAAAATATTTTGCTTTACTCATTGAAGCAAAGCTTTTATAAAAAATATCGTATTATGCATAATATTTCCAAACCTCAGTGCTGAGTTAGCAATGCTGAATGGACTACTAAGTTTGTAATTGAGTAATCCGTTTGCTCTCCATTATCTTTCCAGTGATCCTCTGCATTATATTTTCAGCTCATCGTATTATTTCATTAGCTTGTAAATACATTCCTCATAAGCTACGCAAGAACTTTTTGAGAATAATTTAATTCCAACTTCAACAATATTTGACACGAGGGACCGCAGAGTAATTATTTAGATCGATGTATAAGTATTACATCATATAATTATAAATTTAAAAAAATCGTTACTATTCAACCACAATCTTAAGCATATTATCTTATTTTGTTCAATAAATGTTTCAGAGAATCTTGTTTTTTCGTCTTTACTGGTTAAGTATTCGCTTTTAAAGTGCGTTTAGCGTTTTTCTTGCATTAGCTTTACGTAGAATTTGGCGTCTGTTCCATAGAGTACTACACAAAGCCTCCTGAGACAGTGACGCCATTTTATGAACGATCCATGTGAACCTTTCCAATACGTTTCTAAAATATCTTTCCACCGATAAATTTCCAGTTCACTCGAATAAAAATGAACATCGCGGGAGCTGTACTCTCAACGCATATGCGACGCGTGACGAATTGATGAGCTCCACCCTTACCATCCGCTTCAAACCTTACCTTAGGTCATGGTTCATTTAGGATAAGAGTGAGCAATCAGCGACTTCCCGCTAATGAGTTTTCTGTACCCGCGGGAGCATTCAAGAAGAAATATTAAAATATAAATTTCTCGCAAACTGTTCACGGTAAACTGCTAGTGCCATGACTGACGCAAACCGAGACTTGCTTCACTTGTGTCAAAGAAAATGTTCCCTATATCTGTAATAGCAAGATGCCCGCGACGTAATAGCAGTCAATGTCAATACCTACTTTGGCAGCAGTTCTACATCCGCTACATCTTTGCTCATTTTTATTCCTAGGGCCAACCTGCACTTCCTCTCTAGGCCCCGAAATTCTTTTTTGTTCACGACATTTCCATCGAATTGCTTTGTCCGTCTCTAAGCAAGGAGTGGCCCTTCGCTAACCACTACACTATCAAAGTTACCCCCAGATCTAAGGTAATGCCCACTCCTGAATTAGCGTGTAATGGAAATGCGAATCACGGCCTGAAAAATTATGAGAAATTTGGCAAGCTTATAGAACTGATACCATAAGGTAGAAATAGCCTTCTACTGAACCACTCTGAACATGTAATGACAAAATCAGAGACGCCAAATCTGGTACGCAGATCAACTTGATACTTCAGTCACAATACCGACGGCTTAAGCCAGCTTCACTCAATTCGAGAAGTCCTTTTGGCGACGACAGTGTCGCTTCTTCAATGTGTCGAAAATTGATTAAAATTAAGGATCGATCTGAAAGTAGACCGCAGGCAGGACACCATACATAAAGGCAGCCAAAAACTAGACCCGGTGCCGTCGACCTGAAGACGCCGGTTGGAACACCGAGCAACACACTCACGATGAAGATGTGGGAGTCATAGAAAGACCTCGTGCGTTTAAGGTTCATTCGATGCCATTATTGGCGACCTTTCAGTGATGATTGGTCAAGAATACTTTAATCGACTCAAACGGTCTTTCACACCGCCATATAAAGCTTGTATAACTTTATCTGCGAATTCCTCAAAAATCAACAACTAGTGGAAAGTGCCCGGAAAAGTAGAGTCGCAAGATATCCCTGTACAACAGTGTTATAAATGTAACTAAAACATCATTCTCTTCCAACTACAGCGATGTTCTCTCTAAAACCTGAAGAGTTGTTTAAGAATTGAATATTCAGTTGTCTTTAATATTATGGCTTTGATTTGAAAAACCAGATTTGATGAAGCATGCCAAAAAGTGTATGCGTCACATTGGCCTATGATTGTATTGTTATACAATAGCATAAAATCGGACTTGTTTACGCATGGTACTTACTCGCCAACTTGGTCCATCTGACGTCCAACTTTCTGAGGTTTTCTGAGATCCAACCTTATTGGTCGAGTCGCTTCAAGACCGTGAAGAGTCGAGAGGAATGAGAGCAATGGAAGTCGAGGTGAATTTGGTGTTGTCGGAGTCTTTCTTGAGCTTTCAAGGCACTATATTCACCGTCATGACTAGTTAACTGACGAAATTTACATTCGAGAAAGCTTTTTCTACGAGTCTTAGAGTCCGATGCGAATTGGATGGCACTTGACGGCATTCGCACTGAGGTAATAAGGAGTCGTAATGCGAATGGCGAAGAAGTACTATTTGTCTCTGAGTAGTGTAATGATATCTAAGCGCTCATCGGGAGTATGACCCTTACGGAGAAAACCGTTGTTAGTTAGCCTTATGCTTCGTGTGCTAACCTTAAGTCCAGGAAGAAATTTTGCAATAGAGCTCTCGACTGAATTAGGTCAGCAAACGGAACGATATATTCACATTGAAAGACTCCGACGTGAGCACAGTATGTGCGATGGGGAACGTGCATTATTTTTCTGACGCTTTGGATGAGAAGTTCAGTAGTTAAAATGCATTGGACGAAATTTTACTGATGATCAACATCGTTTTCTAGATATATCACTCTTTAAAAATATTACGTTTTTGTCTGCTTGAAAACACGACGTCATTAGAGATTCAACGCATGACGTCGCGGCACGGTATCACTGCGGACGTTGTTCAGCTTTTGAACGTGGAGGTAAGTTGTTAACAGAATATTTGGCGTCAATTGTTGTATTCATCTCATTTTAAAAATATAGTTAAGTAATTTCTCTCGATCTTTTATTTACGCAGTATGGATCGTAACGATAAAAGCGTATCTTAAATATATAAGTCCTGCATAGTGCCTTGTTGCACGAGCACCTCAATTTCTACACCGGAAAAGATTTTTGTTCTATGGTACTACATTTATTTCCCTGGTGATTTTGATAGCATCGCACCTCCGGGCTTGCAGATATTTGTACAGGAAATTGATCTTAAGAGCCCGTACTGTGAACTTTATGTGGAACGGACCATAGTGGTACAACTTGCTCTCGCTGTCACCCGACGCTGCTAGCACCCGTGTAGAACTCGGGAAGTCTGGCCTCCCTGCCCGCCGGATGCGCCCTCCCCGTCAATATTACGAAAATGTGGCGGGGGGAGGGTTGGGGGCGTGGCGATTTCACTCAACCACACTCCGGCCATTGATTGCCCCCTTCCCCTGCCCCCCTCCATCCTCCATCCCTCCAATAGCTCACCCCTATCTTGCCCCCTCGTGGCGTGAAAGTGGCCTCCACCACAGTGCCCCTTCCCTCTCTGCTGACGGGGTAGATGCGTGGATCCTTAAATCACTTCCCTCCCATACGTGCTTCTGTCTTGTCAGCTTGCCTTGCTTCCGTGCCTCCTCCCCTGGCGACTCACTCCCAGCAAACATCATGACTCGACCCGCTCTTATTGCCAGACTACAAGTATTTTACATACATTATATGTTTTTTGGGGTTTTTGTGTATGCTAAAGCTAGGGTTGACTACTTGGGTTGGTATATTCCAGATTTCATTACTTGTTTTTTAACAATCATGTCTCGTGAATATTCTTATTTAACATGGTTTTCTTTCATTATTATCCGCAAATTAAGTTTTTGGTTGAAATAAGATAAAATATTGAAATTTTTTTCAAGGTTGATGTGAGACCTAAGTTTAGAAAAATATTATTTTCTCTATCCTCAATAGCTCGTGCTAACTGCTTGACATTTTTTTGCGCACGCGATAATGTTACATATTATAGCTTTAATTATGTCCTCATATTTTACTTGGTAATTTTAGGTTTTTTGACTTACTGAAAAATTTACTCCTCAGCTTATATCCTTCTTGAGGTTGAAAAAGACATTGATTATGCTTTATTTGTAATTAATTACAAGAAGAAGGTAATTTTATTTGTACTTAAGATTTTGACGGTAGATAGAACTAGTCTGGATTTCGGATCTCAATTTATTATCTCTATAATAGTGTTACAAGAATAAACAACGATAGGTAGTACATTTTTACATCTCTTAGGACCTGTGGATCAATTTTTATACCTAAATGCTGTGCCTAAATATTTAATGAACACTTAAGTACTTTCGATGATTTTTACGAGCCTTAAAATATGTCATTGGAGTGGTTTTTAATTTTAAAAAATCAAATGGTTTAATGAAAAATATTCAATTGTTTATCTCATTTCAATGAAAACTTCAATTCGCCAACAATAACGCAAGAAAAATGTGTGAAACAAGAATATTTACTAGACCTGACAGATACAAAACAAGTAATGAAATAACCTGTTGGTCCAGGTCAACCGGGTTATATCTTGTAATTGAAATTTGACGTACTTCCTGAAGTCGTATACCTCTGAAATTTTGCTCACAGACCCACTTCCAGTGACAATCTAATAATCAATACAAATTATCACGATTAATATTTGATTACGCGTTTACTAAAAGGTTTTCTGTGGAATGAGCTGTTTTTCTGCGTCAAATCTGGTAACCAAAATTTAACCAACTTCCCGGTGACTTCCCGGTGACTACTACTTTTTCAATACACCCACTTCCGGTGGAAGTACATTAATCGATTAATTTTGACACTAATTAATTCACTACGCCTTTATATTCGAGACATGAACCGTCAATTGCGGTTCCTCACTTCAGTTTGAAGGAGTCATTCTCCTCAAATGCTGATCTCGTTCATGGAATGGTCCTTACCAAGATCCGCTCAATAAGAAGCGTAGTGTTACCAACACTTTCAAAAACAAATAGAAATGTTATGAGTGTTGGGGTTGGATTCAATACAAGAATTACAGATGTAATTTCTAAAGTTTGAATATCATTACTAGTAATTTAAAGCTAAAAATTGGAAAATATTACAAAAAATGACTTTTTTGGGAAAAAGGTTTTATTATTTAATAAAACGCTCTTTGCACCAACTTCTGCGTCCACCTACAAATAAAACCCTTGGGCCATTTAATACACTCTGGGAAGTCATGGAACAAGTACTCATTGATAAACCTATGCACAGGTAGGTATGTAAAATTCTATCTACATTTACCCGTAACTCCTTGTGTTACTATGCAAAACCGATTTAGTATCAGTATATACTTCATGCTTTTCTTTAAATACATAAAATCGCAAGGTAAATTTATTGATTAAATTTAAGGCATGCGTATCAGATGTACCACTATACCTCAATGAATGATGAAATTGGCACACTGTTTTAGTCAAAACTTATGACCATAGCGAATAAATACCTACTGTGACATATCAATTAGACCATAGCCCTTATAGCCATATTTATGATTACACTAATTATATACTAAGTAAAGTTTAAGTGTAGCGCCCAGAAAGGTTTTATTTGTAGTTGCACGCAAAACCGGGTGTTTCCTGAAGGACATAATTGGAATGGATAATTGGGGAGGCAACTGATAGCTGAGTTCATTTGCGCCATGGGGTACAGGTAAGGGAGGAAGGGTGGATAGAAACCCGGCGTCGGCATTGGCCTGATCTTAACGAAAGGCTCCAAGGGGACCACGGTTTAACGTCTCATCCGACAGACGGAGACCTATACTACCTGCGTCCACGTGTGAGCACAGACCATTTCGTAAAAACATTATTTTTTACTTGTAAGAGCATTTTATTAAACAATAAAACCTTATTCCTTAAAAAGTCAGTATTTTATATTATTTCTCTTGGCTTCTAGGAAATACTCGCTTGCCTTTTGGAAACTGGAAATTTGTCTTGCCCATTTAATGATGATATATATGTATGGTAAGTATGCCCTGTGATATGTAATTATCATGAAATTGATAAGTGTTGTTTTCGAGAACTCCGTCCGTGAAACTTTGTCCGGTGCACGTGGCATTTTTCTCAATTAACATCACCGACTCAATTGAGTACGCCTCATGGGAGAATTGAATAATTGAAGCCACCCTGGATTTTGAGGCAAATGCGATAATCCGGAGATATATCTTCGCTAATTGAATGAAGGCTAACGAGAGTTTTTTAAAATGCAAATTTTCCCCAGTCCTTCTCTTTAATGACGACGAAGCTAAAAATGAGCGCTGAGCTCCCAATTTCGTAAGTTAACAGAAAAATCGATAGGAAATGCTTTTTTAAATGTAGAATTTATCCTGTATAATGCCCTGTGATTTCAGTGGCTCTTGGCAGTCCATTACTGTGGTCAATAAATCTAGTCTCAAATCCTTTCGGAGATTTGGGAGACTAATTGTTTTCATTCGTTATTTGTGCCTGGTGACCCACTTTACCGGCAAAATTTCATTTTTAGTAATTGCTATGAGAAAGTAGCCGTCTGGACAGGGTATGCTGTTCTCCTACTTGGTGTGATAATTCGTGACAGAGTAAATTTTTTTATTTCATGACATGGTCAGTACGGAGCTACACAAAGTATTAATACCACTGAAAAAGTGCGTACCGATGAAATATTGTACCCTTCACAATCTTGGTAAGACTTGGCCGTAGAATGGTCGGCCAAACTTAATCAATGACACTACGCTAAAATCATTAGGTCTATCTGATATTTACAATATTCGCCCACATTTTGAGAAGTAATGGTCCCTATTGACGAGTGCAAATCTCATCTGAAATGTCCATAATAACTCCGTTCAACCGTGAAAATTTTGCTGAGGTGAATATATCAGTCCTTAACAAATTTCGGGTCGCTGGACACAAAAATGATGCATAAAATTGCCCCTTTGATCAGGTTTTTGAGTAAATTTACTGTTTTTATTTACTTATAACGATACAGGAGTGCAATAGTACGGATAATAATTAATAAATTCTCTTTATCTACTCGCCGTGTTTCTGCCTGTGGCTTATAGGGAATATCCTGAGCTCTGTGGATCATCCAGTAGAAATCAACTAACTGTAAAATCGACCACCTTCATTTGAAATTCTGCTCTTTTTAAGAAATGACCTGATGGAACCAGTATCCTTTTCTGCCCCTGGAAGTACCACTATCTGCTGGGAATATATCAATCCATCAATCACGTGAATGTGAGAAGCACATTTTACTGAGATGTTGCATCCAATTTTCTCGTTGGCAGATATAAGTTCTTCCCCTAGGTCTTTGAAATTTTCTGCATGAAGGTTGCCTAAAAATTGTGCTCATACATTCTGGAAATAATTCGAGGAATGTAGCTCATCAGGATTGAGATTGGATACAAACAATCTTGCAAAGGCATGCGTATTTGGGGTATCTACAAATACCCCTATTTTGCCTTTTCCGAACTTGCGATCCTGAATTATTGAGCTCATTATTGCCTAACCATTTACGTTATTTGTTTTACTTGGGTACTTTTTAAATGTCAGCAACTATATCAAATTATTTAAAAGGTATCCATTAAACTTCTCGATGATTTTACCATTTATGCTGTTGGTTTTGCTATTGAAATTGTTATCACATGAAAAAATATTGAATATACTCCCAGCAGTCGCTTTACGTAAACACTTCTCAATAATTCCACCTGGTTAAATTGGTTGTAAGTACCGTATATTCTGCCCATGGTTACAAATGTCGACGTAAGCCTTTCTTATTTTAATGTAAAGTAATGTGCTGTCATGAAATTTGATTTATAAACAGCTTGCTTTGGAATTAATACTTCCCAAATAGGGTTCGCTCATAGGTTTGCAATATGAAAAATAACATGCTGGCTAGATTGCATAATCTCTCACACGTTATTCAATCAACATAATTGTGCTCGCAAAACTTAGCTTCCGACCGACTGCAAACGTTTTACAGAAACCTTTCCGTAGTCGGTTACGCAAACGAATCTTTCCATGTGGATGGTTGCGCGCCATGAGTGTGTTCAGGGCCGGTCGGCGTGGACAGCCGATTCTCTGACGGAGCGGTACACGGTTCCCATTATAACTCGCCACACACCGCCCACTACCCGAAAGGAATTGACTCGAGCCTTTACGACCGAACCCTATTTCTATCGCATTCGGGGAAGGACAGCGCGTCTTTAATTTCTTGAAATTTACGAGCGCATGTGCTTCCTCGAGATTATGCTGCTTCTATATATTCCCAACCCACTCCTGCTATTTTCAGTTTTTTTTTGTATTCCAAGTCCAAGTGTAAATAACACCATATCTTTTCCACCCACACCTTCCAAATTTATTTTACCGTTAAACATGTCAATTACAATGATTTTAAATTATATATCTTGCACAGGCTTTCTAAACTCTTACGCGTAGGACTTAGCAAAGGGTAAATCAGAAAATATACGGAAAAAGGCAATTTTTTATCAATGACAATGAGAGCGGAAAAAAATAGCCATTTTGGAGGCATGACTTGAAGCAGACAATTCCCGTGATCTCCTTGTTGCACGATCTCGTGGGATATGCTCCTGGCCATGAACGCAGAGTCCTCCACAATATGTCATCTACTGACTTCCGGGCTTCGAGCCAATGTCTCAAAATTCTCGAACGTTGCACAACGAATGGTGGTCGTCAGCTACGGCGACAGGGTGCCAAGGGTCCTCGGTGCGGAGCACATAGAATAGTGTTGATTAATTCAATGGTTAAGGTGGCTGATTCTGAAAACTTATTTGAACAAACCCTAATGCGTAATCTTAAATTGTGGCATAACCTCTCATTGTTTGACATCTGTAAGAAAAATATTGAAATTTCCCACGCAAATGTTCAATTTGCGAATAGGAAATCTCTTAGTTTAAATTGACAAAATGCGTGTGATTATTTTTGAGAAAAAATGTTACCTTGCCAGCTTGTTGTGTTTCTGTCATTTGTGTGGAATTGTCAGTGAAAAAAAAACCTTTCTCCTGGACAGGTGATGTTGCTTCACACGCTCCGTCAGTAAGTGGTGTTCACGGAAGTCTTTCATGGGACTTGAAAATGACTAAGAGCCTCAAAAACTTTTGAAACTTTAAGATATTTAAATTTTCATTTGATGCAGCCATTCTGCAATTGGTAGAATCGAATCTTAAGCCAAACCTTGGAGAGACATTTACTTTTCTTCCATCATTCAGGAATGAGTTTCTCAAACCAAACGCCATAAAGAAATTTCGTTGCTTGATTTAAGATGACTAGCATTTTTCCTTGACACTATTAAAAAAGATTTTTTTCCTCATTTTTGGGAATCGCTTTTGAAGGATATATGTATGATGTTGAAAGAACAGATTTGTACCTTATGATGTACCTTAAAGGTTAGAGGAGCAGGTGTGTTGAAGGGATTTATTGAGCAAGAAATGACTGGCCAAGTGCGGAAGGAGAAGAGTATGAATGGGAATTTTTGATGGAAGTAAGGGAGGAAGATTGCATGAAGAGGTTGACGTGAGATTTGATGGCGGGTAGGGGAACGTTTAAAGGGAACCCCAAAACGGTCGAGTTGAAGTGGGGACTTTCCGAAATCCAAGCTTTCGATTGGTTAAATACCGAATCTTTCACGCCTAATGGGTACTGCATTCGTGAATACGTGCGTTTATCGTCTCAGTTGCTTCTCTTGCAAAATATATAGCGTAGTTGGCATTTACGTGCACGTGGTGTGTGAGTGTGTGTCCCACATCCCCCCCACCCCTTCCCACTTTCCCACTCCCCCCCCAACCATCCGCTCCCTCGCAACCGCAAAGCTCTCGTCCCCTCTCCATTCCCCTCCCCTCCCCTTCACGGTCCCTTCCCGTGGATCAATGCGACGTTGTCTCATCCCCTCATACCCCCTGCCCTGCACGAGGTACCGCTTTTCTCGACGATATCTATGCATTCTTTGCTACAAGCATTTTGTTTATATTTTGTTGGGTTTTAAATGACGCCGCGTTCATTTTCAATAGTCTTCATGACAGACCGAAGTCGAGTAACCGTTGTTGGATTAGACTAATCAGGATTTTTCCTCCTATATTGAGCCTTGTGCTGGCCATATGCTCTTTTGTGGTGACAGTGTGTTGTTGGTGATTGCAGATAGGTTGAATGGAACTATGGGTACTCCTCGTTAGCGAAAGGTGCGTTTAGCTAAGCAACCACATTTCAGTTGTGCACACTGAACGCGATAAGGCATAAAAAGCGCGTTATCTCTTAGCTCGCATGTTTGATGGTGACTCTCTAAGGTTTTCCGGAAAAATTTCCGTAACTAATGGTTTCCGAACTGTAGTGTCACCATTAGTTCCAGCGGTGTCTTGATTATTTCAGTAAGATTTCCGGTTTTCCTTCATCACATGTTTATTTAAAATTACTCCTGTGCCGACATTTGTGGAAAGCTAACAATACTGACGTTGTACTATTCGAGATGAACCAACGGGGGATGAAATCGAAAACCTTGCTGACTCCTCTGAATACAGCTGATCGCTAATTTGCCCGATACCAAGACGACTATTCCTGTGTGACATAGAAGCACGTGCTATGTGCACTTTAAGTATGTTTTTGGCGGAATGCAATCATTGCTGCTCTGCTATTCTCTCCGTTTTCTGACGATTTGTCTCTGCGCCTTTTTCCCCATCAGAAATTGCGTTTTGTTTTCTCAGCTCAACATCCTCTCTCCGTTCCTGATGTCGAAATACTTTCTTCTTTCCCTTCCTCTGCCCTGCCCTGCCCTTTTTTCCCTTCATCGTCACCTTTGTGTTACATACATGGTGAGAGAGAACCGATGTATTTCCTACTCGTACGATTTACACTACCAGTCGTTGATCCGTATAATTGGAATGAGGATGGCCAATAATACCAAATAGCTCCCGTGACGACATAGACAAGCCTGTTTCGCGATAAGTCCCAACGATTCGTCATACCTGTCGTTTGTTGCTCACAGCACCGGCTTAGTGTGTCATTGACTATGCAATCGCAATCATTCATACACCTGTTAAATTAGCGTTTTCATTTAGGATCATAGGTCAATACTTACACAAGTATGTGGAAAGGTTTCGCTTGTCAGTGCACAATTGGTGATGCGTTACTGATCGCTACAAAGGAAAAGGTATGCTCCTAACATGCCGAGATATTAATGGAAGAATGTGTGAGTGTGAATTAATGAGAGAGTGTAAAACCTGAGTTGGAAGGAAGCTTGCATATTAAGTCATTACCTTTGTTATCATGGCTGCTAAGTGGAAATTAATGCTAAGCAGAGGTGTGAACAAAACGAAAGGTACACAGTTCAGGAAAATTAGCTATATAAGCCCCCTCTTCTATCAGAGTCCTCGTATTATGGAATAATGGTATTAATGAAACATGTATTTGGTGTATTTAATGTGTTACTGCAAAATGAAGCTCGAGATCCCTTTAGGAAATTGTTTATCGTGTCCAGTAAAATTTGCTGAACGATTATTGCCAGCATTTGCTGGATCAATTCGTCTAGTTTTGCTGAGTTGGATATCGTAGGAGATGACGTTGAGTCAGCAATTGTTGCCTAGGGAGATGGACCAGTTTAATTATTGCGGAATGCTGCATTTCTGTGGTACATATATTATTTCATCACCCACTTCAAAACCTATGAGTGTATGCTTTCTGCAAAATAATTTGGTATCCCTTTAACTATAAGACTTGGATATCTACTTTAATAATGCTGGATTTTCACATTTCAGCTGTAATTTAGAAAACACAAAATAGGAATATCGAACGAAGTCGTTGCTTTGGATAACAGGAACGATACGAACTGTTAGCGTTTAAGATACAAGAAAATCATGGTTGGAATTCTGTGAGATAACCGCGAAAGTATCACATTTTTGCAGATGAAACAAGGTTTCACCTACTCATGCCAGGACGACATCAGCTCTCATTCATGCTGGGGACTGATTGAGCGTCACCTCACCTCGGCCACGGGAGTCTAGTCGGTCTTAGATATCGTATAATGATAACCTTGAAATACACGCAGGTGCGAATCCCATTCCAGGAATCGATGTTATTTGTCCAAAGTCACGCAGAGCGGTGTAACCTGAGCCTTGGGTGCCTCTATTATCCCAGATGTTGGTATTTTTTCTAGTTTTATATCCTTGTGATCCATATTCTTAGGCAAAGTGTTCCAGCTAGCATCTTCCGGCATGAAGAAAACCGAGAACTCATCATTATCAAATCGACTTCTTCCGTTCAAGCGGAATCCTTCGACCGAAAAAACATGATCTTGATGCACCCTCCAATTTCAAGTCTACTACTAGTAAGGGTTTGTGGATTTATTCTAGGATTTTATCACTGTAGGCTGGATTCTTCCCTTGTATACTGTTGTGGCATATGTTCACAAAGCTCTTCCTTGCCCGGGCAGTCGAACTACGCAACCGTCTCAATTGCAGCTGTGCGCTGAAAAGATACTAATCTCTGCTTTATCGTAATGATATGACAATCGGTCGAAGCATAATCGCAAATTGACACCACAACTTTGACGCAATGTCGTGAAAACCGCATCAAGCTGCTGAATCACTTTCAGCAGTCTTTTGAGCGCTCCCAGTCATACTCGACTGATTTATCCTACCCTGAGATTGATTGCAAACTCTGAACGACGAATGAGTAAAATATGAACTAATTTCTTGACAAAGAGAAGAAATATGAAAAGATATAACAGATTTATCATGTTTTAGCCTCCTTTGACAAAGTCAAACTTATTCCCGTTTTTATTATTTCCTGTTGATTTTTTCCTTAACATGTATAAGCTGAAGGTAATATGTATTTAAAATGCAAACTCTCGACTGACATTAAGTTAACGACAAGGCTTGTGGTCACTTGTGGTCACTACTCGCCATATTATAATTCTGGAGCTTAGGAAGTTGATGGAACCCTGCAGATATGGTTCAATGGCAAAGGGATGAAAATCAAACGCAATAATATTCCTCAATTACATTCCTGATAGAAAAAATAAGAAATAAAAGCTGCTAATCAGCATGCTGGTGGACCCTTGATAGGAATAATATTCCTCTAATTCCTGATGGGAATAATGCTAAACTGAAAATTATGTTCATCATGCACATCTTCAATTTCTTATAAAGCTGTAGTTTTTTTTCATTTTTCAATCCCGGAAATGATATGAAAATCGGTCTTTAAGTGTCCCGATGAACATCACTGGTTATGCTGCGGCCGTCTGAAGCTGAATCACAGAGCACGACAAATTATACCGGAGCTGCTAGTATATTACGAGCGAGGCATCGCTTGTAGCTTTGTCGATAGATATTTGTATAACTTCGCTTAAGAGAAGAAAAACCTGTATTTTCCTTAAAACTGAACCATATCTCTCTCTCTCTTCCAGCCCTTAGTGGGTCTTGGCCTCCTCCACAATTTGCCTCCAGTCCTCCCTATCTTCTACTCTACTCCTGCATCCCTTGATGTTCATTATCTGCAGGTTTGCAGTAACGTCATCTATCCTTCTGATTCTTGGTCTGCCTTTCCCTCTGGTGTGGTAGAACTTTTCCCTCATTATTCTTTTGGGCATCCCTTCTTCCGCCATTCTCTCTCTATATGATCCAGCTACTCCATTCTCCGAGCTTTCACATATCTAACTATGTCTTGGCCTTCAGTTAATTGATCCAGTTCTGCATTATACCTTATTCTCCATTCATCATTTTCTTTACAGGTCCATATATCTTCCTTTATGTTTGTCGCTCAAATACTCTTAGGGCATTTTCATCTGATCTCTACATGGTCCATGACTCTGAATCGTAGGTGACCACTGGTCGGACCAATGTCTTATATATTTTCATCTTTGTATTTCTTGTAATGAGTTGGTCCCAGAACAATTGTTTGTTTGCAAAATACGCTCGATTTCCCGCCTGTATCGTGTCCTATATTTCTCTACTTATCTCATTATCATTATATACCATTACCCCTAGATATTTGAAGCAGAAAACGCCTTCAAACTAAAACTGGACCATCATTATCGGTGAATAAAACCGGAAAAGTCAGATACGGCTGCTGGAAATTCTTTTTTTTTAATATTTAATCTCCCAGAGTTCAATTTCTTCGCGGCAGCTTTTAACTCAAATTTTTGGAGGTTCTGAAAACTTTAAAAGGTATTTGCAGGTTTGGAAAGAGTAATAACGCCTAATCGTTAGCGGATCCATTTCCAGAAAATGAAAATGTAGAGTCTATTAGCTGATTCGAAATATGGCAGTATAATGAAGGGTGTGAGAGTAGAGAGTAGAGAGAAGGGTGAGAGAGTGGTGAACTGCGAAAGTCATGGGCGAATGTAGTAGAAGAGGCTGAAAAGAAGAGTATCAGGAGTCTTAAGAAAAGGAGAGGGCATATGAGGCAGTGCGTGAGTTAAAAAAAGTAAGAGCGGTTTGAAAGGATAGGGCATTATGGGGGAAATCACTAACAGGGAGCCAGCTCTCCTGGGCTAACGGCAATAACTAAATCATTTAATTTTGCCTAACCCGAACGGATAGGACTTGATAGGTATTAATGTATGTATCAAAAGTATGAGGGAGTGTGTAGAAAGGATTGGTAACGAAGAATTTCGGTGACATTGAGATAAGATGGGTTCTAGGGCGCGGAAAAATCCCGGGTAATGGGATGAGAGGTGGAGTAGAGTAGGAGAGTAGGGGAGGTGAAGAGGGAGAGAACGAAGTGGTGGGGATGGGGTCTTTGACGATGGGCAGAGAACATTAATCTCTTGAATCAGAGTGGGCTCGGGAGTGGTCCCTTTTGTTCTTCCCTCTCGCTGCCGTTTTTGGACTCCTAATTAAGCTCCTATAGCTTCGCCATTTCTCTGTGGCGTGGTTTCTAGCCTGTCCGAACAAAGTTTGGCTTGAAAACCATTTTGAATCGGGTAATCTGCGGAAGAAGTCATTAGCGGGGAAAAGAGAGGAGAGTAAGTTTCTTGGCCAGTTTCTGCCCAACTAGCACCCAAAAGCAGGAGAAAATCCGTGGTCTGTCTTTTTAGCGCCAGTGCTAATCTTTCGCTTGTGTTTGATCGTATTGTTCGTAGGCATTAATATCCCAACCTTTGCCAACGTTTCTTTTTATAGTGCTCTTTTTCTTTTAGTACCTTGAGGACAAAGACCGGATCCACCCAAATTCCTGTCCAGGTTCGCAAATTACTCAACCTGCTCTTATTTCAGCTGTTCAACTTAAATATTTTCAGCATCAATCTAGCCTTCTTACCCCGTAAGAGTTTCAATCTTTGCTCTCGTATATTCGCAAGTTTATCCCATGACCTCCTGTTCAAATGCATTCCAATGCGTTTGAAAATTCTCAGTTGACCAGCCGAACAACGTTTTCTCAATAGTAACCAGCTTATAAAACCTGATTCTTGACTGCCCCCTATCCTACCTTAAATTCTAGTATAAGCTTTATTATTTTGTTTGCAGCAGATGTCTATTAGCTCTTTACTACCAATGGCTTTCTTGACCTTCTCTTTCGGCAATAATGACCTTTTTCATTCTCCATTGGCTACTTTTACTTTGAAAATCTATGTATTTTTCCGAAGAGTGCTCTATTTATCATGCAAACGCCTTATTTATGCCCCAATGCCATTAAACTCTTGTTCACTATCCTGCCAAAATCCTATTAATCCGTCGTGCTAGAATATATTTCACAGTTTACATTCGTTTCTAATACTATTCTTGTTAGTTTATGTGTAATTAATTGTGGTGACTGTCATCTACAGAAACAGATGCTATACTTATTGCCCTTCCCTGCAATTTATTACTTTCGGGAATATTTTAAAACATGCGAAATGAAGCCAATTTCTGAAATATCTGCATACCTCACTTTTTTCAGGTATCAAAAATTTAGTAATCATTTAAGTTATCTGTTAAGGTTAATTTGAAAAGGATAATAGTAGCGTGCCACTTTCAAGTTGAGTAGCATAATTCAATAGCTATTTACTACAGTTATCTCAGATCAAGGTACGTAAATAGAAGTGTGCATCCCAGTTATAAGTGAAAAATGTCCATGAAGCGGCAGTGCCAATCCAGCCCTATTTTGCCGACCAATGTAGGTCGTTGGAATACTGCTTAATTGTATTTCTTAAAAAATCCATTGAAAATTATGACTGATTCACCAACTATTTCTAATTTGATGCACAGTATGATGCCCTAGTAACCAAAAGCCATTAAATATATTTTTAACTTACGAAAATAATTTATTTTAGATTCGAGGTACTTCAGTGTGTTTCGGCTGCTGAGGTCATTTCGCACGTACTGTCTGCCACTTACACTATACAACGCTTCTGTTTCAGTTCTTACAGTGGATTATTAGAAATTAACACTAATAAACAGACACTTTCACTGTACATGATGATTCCCTAACAGATGAAACTGGTCGTTCTGTGAATAAACTGATGCAAAATTTTACTGTCTAATTTTACGTTCTTTCAATATAAGAGAGTTCCACCAAGGTACGCCGGACGACATTCATTTTATTATTGTGAAACATTTAGAAATTACGTAGGTATTAATCCGCCCATTCTTGTGACATATGGATATATACCAACAGAATTGTGCACGGATATCAGTTGACGTCCACCGACCTCTAATCGAAGAATAAAAATTCAGTTCCACATCATCAAGTTGATTGCTTTCTCTATGAGATTTCGGTACCGAGTTAACATGGAAGCAATTGAAATCATATTGGAGAGAAATGGTTTCAATGGGGATTATAACCACAGAAACACCTTGGAACTCATGATGAGAAAATTAAAAAGATTTTCGAGGAGCACCTGTACCTTCCCGACAAAACCTGCGACCGACTCTCCCCATACGCATAAACTGACGGCCATTTACAACTTGCGGCGCTCACTTGTGACCCGAGGATGATGCTCGAGTCGAGTGTCGAAACGTTGGCCTTCTTGACAACTCTCTGACCCGGTGTGAAACCATTCGGAGCTTTGAGAATGCCGGGAAAGCGCCAGATCCGAAAAATTAAAACTCTCCGCCGCTCACCCCTCGAAGTGGAAACAGTAGTGAACCTCACCGACCCCCTCTCATTCAGAGCAGAATGGAATCGTTCGCTCATTCAGGGGCGGATCGGAGGATGCTGCTACCGTTCCTGAAAGTCGTCTCCATGGAGATGGCCCTGTTTTCCCCCCTCCTCCACCATCCCCCTTTCCCTCCCCACCCGGCCCCTTTTTTCCTCCCTCCCTCTCCTCCCCCCCCCCGCCTATCCTCTACGTACCGAAGGGGAACGTATTTTGACGTTTTTGATCCGGCGGCTCTCGCCTCAGTGTCCCCTTTGTGCGTTGTGTAGGCATTATACGAGGATTAGGGGGGGGGGGGTTATATGGTTGCGAGAGGGGGAGATTTTAGTGCCTTACTCCGCAAACCCATTAACGAGGGACTCGGGGGGATCGAAGAGGGAAGGAAATGCTGTGTGTGTCATGTGGGTGGGGGTGGGGTGGGGCAGCTTCCGATTGAAGGGGAAGGGGCTCGGGGGTGCACGTTGCCCCCTTCCCGGGAGAGTGGGGGGGAGGGGAGAAGAAATGAGCTAGAGGGTTGAAATGTAAAAGGGCGGTGCGTGGGGTAGGATTGAAAAGAGACAGAGTGACAGGGTTGCCAACTACCGGCAGAACCAATGTCAGTTGGAGAAGGCACAATGGGCGTCGAAAGCAGTGGTCTTCAAACCGAGTTACAAATTCCCTCGATGGGTCCATCCTTCGCGATTAAGCGTTACGCGATGAAAGTTGAATATCGGCGGAATTGAGGCTATGTAGTATCGGGAAAATTGAATTTTACGAATGCATTATCTCCATAAGGGCTAACAGAGCTAAGAGTAGTGAGCAGCCATTCAGGAGGTACGCCAGTCCGAAAAGTCGCCAGGAACCCCTGAGCTAAAGCATAAACCAGCTGGAAAGGTAACTTAAGAGGTATAACTTGCAATGGGTAGACGTACATGAATGAATAAAGTTCACCGGGGAAATATCATTCATCTGGGAGGAGATTCGAACAAAGACCACGTTGGTTTACATTTATATCGTGAGCTAGTGACTCGTCTAAGGTCACTGCCGCGGATGGCTCCCGTGTAGTTTATGAATATGTCTCTGGTGAGTTTATCCATGATAGAGTGTGGCGCCATTCACACGAATGTGAGTACCGGGTAATATTTATCACATGCTTGCAAAAAAAATATTCTTCTTTCCATAGGTAACGGCCAAAAACAAATTCATCCGACTACTACTTCAGTACTGATGTGGTGTGACCATTTGATTCTTCCAAAGCATGGAAAAAATACATTGTGTTATGTGCACTCTGTGTAAGTGTGGTTATACTGATCGATTTAGACACTTGTCGCAAATTCTTGGAGTCTATGCATGAGTTCCAGCCAAGACTTTTGTTTCTTTTAATGGTGAATCCCGCACGTGCTTCAGATTAGTTACATTTGTGATGCATGAATCGTAATCTCGAAGGTGAATACCGCGTGAGTTACCAAGTCATTTTTATGAAACGTGTCATTGGTAAAAAAACTTATGAAATTTCATTTAATTTGATTATTCTATTGTAAAATTTTGTTCGCAATTCTTATTGGAGCCTATACTTCTCTTAGAATGAAAACTATTCTCACAGTGGAACTGTTTATCCGCGGTGTCAAACAGAAAATTTTTGCAAGAAGCGCTCAAATCTTTCACCGCGTATGGCACTAGTGGGGAATAAATGGTATTTTTGATGGATTTAAAAAAAATCTGGCAGTAAGTACTTGTGTGTGCTTTCCGGAACTTTTTAAATAGTAACCGGTTTCTGAAAAGCTGATGTAAAGGTTTAAGAGATGAAGGAGTAGTAGGGTCTACCAAGTAATCTCCGTATATGAAAAGCGTGTTATCATAAAAAAGCTTCTGCTTTCTCCTGCTCTTCTGAATACTTCTTCATTTGTTATATGCTCCACCCAACTGATCTTAAACATTCTTCTCCAGCACCAAGCCTCAAAAGCCATCAACTTCTTCCCTTTTGGCTCCCCTATTGTCCATGTTTCGCTGCCATACAAAACACACTAACATTAAATGTTTGTAGTTAATAATTGGGTATAACCTTAAAAAGGCTGGTTGATTGGAAATCAGAGTGGGAAACTGAATTATATGCTGTCCATATGGTCGCTTTAAAAGGTTAAGAGTTGCAATTGCTCACAATGACCCCGTAGTGATTAATTTTTGTCTTGAATCTTACGGAGGAATACATTATGAATGTAGCCAAGTGACGTCATTATGAAAATTCGTCTTCAGGAATGCCACATTGTCATAATAAATGAAGAAAAGTATCATAACCGGGCAGCTAAGGGACTTCAGGACTCCTTGTTGAGTCCCATCTTTGCTTGGATTCCATCCTGCTAGAGGAGAGTCGCAGTTTCACGCGATAGAATTATTTTTTTCGTTTATCTTCTGGTGCTTGCTACGGGTCCCGTAAGTGTGGTCGCTACGGACTGAGTAGGAAGGGAATGGAGATACGTGGGATTTTATGAAAATGAGACAAACTCTGGGCCTCGGTTGCCAAATAGAATTCTCAGAATAATGCCAATTCTATTCTGGAGCGGTTTCCCTGGAAAGTTGGCAGTCGTGGAGACGTGACTGGAAGTTGGAGTTCAGTTCCAGTCAGCGAGATAGGGGGCTGGAAGATTAGGCGAAGGGGTTGGAAAGTTGAACGGGGAGTATAAAAAGGGGCGGAGGGGTCCTGGCTGGGTGTAGTTGGGGCGGGAAGGAGTCCCACGTGTGGTGGGGTCGCCAGGAAACCACCCTCCCTCACGCTGCTGCATTGCGATTCGTTGTCTGCGACCATGAGTGGCGAGGCTCCTGTTTCTTTGATGGTCTTTTGAACTTCGAGAGCGTTAATTAGAGCTTTCTCAATTCATGTCCCGCATTAAATCCTGTTTCCATTTGTTTTTCCCTAAGCTTACGTCATGATGTTTCAGCTGCTTCATCTACAACTACATAACACCCCCAATGGTGTGTGGCAGAGGGTGAGCTACACCAACGTGCATTTGCACTACATTCTATGTTTATCTATATCTATACTTATTACCCTAAGATTAATGTAACTACGACCGCTGATGCATTGGCATAACCCTGAAGAAACTTATCAGGGAGGAAAATTTCATAAACGTGCGATAAATGACACGAATGCTACCAAGGCAAAAATGTTTGTAATGTTTTTACAACTGTAGATGTTACCAGATGAATTTTCTGTCCAATTGCTTTAGATTGTCACCATTTCCAGGCAGCCTGACGATCAGTTGGATAGCAATGTGAAAAATGCAAAGCAAAGTTGTTTATCTCCTTGAATAGCATTAAATTGAGACGCAAATCTGACAAAGCGGATCTTAATTTTCGCTCCTCCCGTTTTTCTCACGCTTTTTCCTGAGTCTTCATCACAATGAAAATTGTTCATTTAATGTGTAAGCATTCTGATCAAAGCTCATTCTTTTCATGAATCCACGCCGAGGAGTGGACATGGTGTGTGCAGTACTCGCCAAAATTTAATGTGAAACCTAAGATTTGTGAATGAATCTCATGCTCCGGACGAAGAATCTCCTACTTTTTTCCTTTCCCTCTCATCGCTGGTTAACGGTCTCCAATTCATCAAAGAGGGTTCACGAGAGAGATCGAATGGAGTCCTGCCAAAATTAAGGATGCTTCCTCATTCCTTAAAACGAAAAATTACTATCCCAGCTTGCATGACTCTCCGGACGAGTGGTGTAGGAAAGTATATTTGTGAAGGTGCTGGATGGAAGATGGCCTACGGTAAATTCTGTTTCATTGGACGAAAGGTGTTTAAACATTATTAAATATTTAGCATACTTACATTTCTTATTTTTTGATTGTAATTCCTGTAGACTAGCATGTACGCAAAAACTGTGAGAGAAGGAAGTGCTCTCCCATAATTAGAGCAGATACAGTGAAATTTATTGTGCAAATATTATTTGTGTGCGAGTGCCAACTCGATGCTTGCAGCGTGGATATTGCAAGAGACGAATTGAAATGAAATAAAAATTTCATTTTGAGCGTGATAGACCAATTTGCGACATTCTGGGGACTCTGTAATTTTTATAATGAGTAATTGGATGCTCTGGCTGCATTTTCCTATCCATTTCCTGGTGATTAGAAAGATAAACACGAATATGAGTGTTGAGTGATTTTGGGGTGAGATCTTCCCATAAAAATGTGTATATAGCTAAAAAAACCCACCTCCTCTCGCAATGCTGCCTGTTGCAGCCGTTTCACATTACGTACTTCCTTCCTTCGTCCATTTGGTGCCTATTTCGCTTGTCATGTACCGTTGGTACATCCTGGGAGCTTGATCTCCCTGTACGGTACGCGTGTGAATGGCAAGGTCGGCGCTGCCTCGCAGCAAAATCTATTTGATGGCTTAAAAGCGACGCAATGACCTCTCTGCCTCGCCAACAGGTTGAATACTCGCGATTTTTCAAGCTGTGCGGGATTTTATTCAGGCATTTGTGGTGTGGATGCTTCATCTTGGCCAAAGTTTCCAAAGTTCAAGGAAGACGTTTGTAGATGGCTCCCTTGCCTTAGGAGAGAATGTTTAGTCTCTAGATTGGCGGATTCAGCATATTTCCCTCTTTAAATGAGGAGCCTGTATCCTAAGATCGTTGCTATGTCTTCCTCTTAGGGTTCCACCGTTAGTGTGTGAGTCGAAACAAATATTGAGTCCCAGCTTTTTGCTTAATTGGTTAAAAATTTCTTGATTTCGCCGATGACGTGCGTTAGCATTGAAAACTAAAATATTAAGATTATTTCACGAATGTATTATTAATAAACGAGCTATCGTCACCATAGACCTTGACTGCAATTTCTGTGAGATTGTCAACATTTTGACTTTATTTATCACAGACATCAACTAATAACACAGAATAAAAGTTGGCAAGATGCGTAAATTTAATATTTAATGGATTTTTTTGGAATATTTCCTTCTCGTAAGCATTTATCCATGATAAAGACATTTTAGTACGGAGAAAATAATATTTTTCCCAAATAGATGTTCCATGTAATTTAACCTTCGATTAGTGAGGAAAATGGTGCGGAAATGAAAGATTTTGTGGCTCCAGTAGATGACACTTTTTTCTGTTGGAAGCTAGAATATGAATATGTATTGGCACTTGAGGTAGTTTGAACAAGATATTATTTCCCATGGAACTTGATGAATTTGGTCTCTTGTTAAGGAAATATATTTGCCTTTCCAATGATACCAAGACATAAGCCATTTACCGCTCTATCTGCCGATAGATATTTAGCCACAAAATACCCGCCATTTTCCACAGAAATGTGACGAGTATGCATTCCAGAAGGACTTAATTTATAAAATGAAGAATTTAAAGCCTATAGATTTCGTCGGAAACCTAACAGTCTGTAGTGTGTGTGTTTTTTCCACTATTTTAATAGAATAAATTTGGTATTTTACGGCTGTGATTTTGTCAGAATCGCAAAACAAATTCTACTGTGAAAGCATTTTTACCGTACAGCGAGGAAACTGTGTCGAGTAAAAGAATTAAATAGACGTATTTATTAAATGACTGTTAATTAAAGGTGTATAAAACAACGTTATTACGCCATTAATATTACAATATTTTCTTCGTACTTTTTAAACCTTCTGAAATAATAAAATAAATTTGGAATATGGTCTCTTTTATGTGTTACAACTTGGAATAAATCTTGCTCAATTGTACCTTCAGTAATGTTTGGGCTTAAACCACGTTACACCCCATGCCAAATGCTCTTGGAGCGGCTCGTTTTGTAGTTACAACGATGTATTGATCACATCCAGATGAGGTTCCTGCGCGTCTCGATTGTTCAATTCGCTCTCGCACGCCCATCTCTCTCTTTTCAGGGATAAACACGCGGCGGACGTGACCCACATAATAATCTATATTTAGAGGATTCACAGCCCGCCAGCCGCCTTGGCTCAAGTGGTGAAGGGGGAGGGGGAGAGCGGGAGGGAAAGGGGAAAGAGCGGGTAACCACGGAAACACGCGCGTGCTCTTCCGAGTAAACATTCTCTCCCTCTCGCCTTTTCGAAACCTCCATCTCTCGGGGAACGTCCCTGGTTGAAAAGTTAATCTCTTTCTGTGTGCACCGGGAATGTCGGGATTGAGGAAAAAATAACGAGTACCTCCTGTGACGCTGTGACATTTGGAAGTCATTTGGTAATCCCACATACACACACACGCATGCGAAGCGGAAGCGAGACCATGGATGCAAAATAACATCCTCGCTCGGTGCATGGCGACCGAATAATTAACCCTAAAATTATCATAACTTATTTCGATTTACCTTCTCGTTTTGGGTGACCTATGTCAGGGCAAATATTAGTGTTGGATGATGCTATGAGCATGGGGTGTCATCATCATCATTGGTCGACTGATCCTAAGATTGGTTGACTTCAGCCCTCCACCCTTCCCTATGCAATGCTAGTTCCCTTACCTCCTGGTACCTCCTCCTATGTACTTTCCTCGGTATTCGGCCCATGAACTTATTCCTGGGTCTTCCTCTGGGGACTTTTTTCTCTATTATACCTTTAATTACGTTCTTCACAAACCCATTGTGTCTCAGGGCGTGTCCAATCCATCTTGTTCTTCTTTTCTGTATGGTGTTCCAAATGGTCCTTTCCTCTTCTACTCTTCTGTTCACTTCATCATTTCTTATTTTTTCCGTCCATTTTATCTTCACCATCCTCCTCCAACTCCAGGTTTCAAAGGTTTCTAGTTTTTTTCTGGTCAGCTTTTCCAATGGTCGGCATATATAAATAGAATGCAGGGCTACATCTTCTAGAAAGACTGATGAGGTGGTTTCCCCGTTGCCTTCCACATCGCAGTTCTTCGACCGATTCCGTGAACTTCACTCTCGCCCGATGCTGTGACTATTGTTACCGGTCCGATCTCCTTGATATGCGCCATCAATGCTCACTGCTGAGACTGTTGCTTCTGAGTACATAGTGGAGTCAAAATCAAGTAGCGTGCAAAAGTCGGTTAGCCAGTGCAGTCAGGAAAGTTTTATCCGTCGTTTGGTCTCGAACCTGCGACCCTCGGGACGTTTAAACTTGCAGAAGGTGGACCTCCACCATAAGCTATGTAATACGTACGACAAGCTTCATAGTATGTCGTAGCTTTAAGTCATTATCAAATATGCCATTACCGAAAGCTAAATACATCCTTGAACAATTTTGTCAAATTTCTAGTATGATTCCCAGGTAAATGATACTGAAGTTGTTTTCGTGGCAAAATTTAAAGTAATGGCTTGACTTAATTTTTGCTTAAGTGATACATGGAATAATCTAGCTGATTGGATCGAAATATGATATATTTTCACTTTCTCCTCGTTTGTCAGCTCTTGAGATAGGTATCTTGACATGTGTCAAAGAGCGTAACCTGTGATTTCTCTGGTAATTTGCGGAGTAAATCGTTGATTAAGTTTCTGAAGCAACTTGTCGGCAATCGCGGATCCTTATGCTCTTTATATCTCCAATGTATGTGGATTTTTTTTAATACTTTGATTTCTTAAGTATGGTAGTTTCAGTTATCTCTTATCTTCAACATCGTAAGAGTAAATTTGAGCTAGAAAGCGCGTAAGCTATGAAGGCCCACTATCGCTTCCTATGGTCATAGCTTAAAACAATCGGTTTGAGTTGTCATCCCTATTTGGTGAACAAACCCTTGACTTTATCACTGTTTGGTAGCCTCCCTAAGTGTGGACTAAGCCATTTTTTGACGTTGGGAATTTTATGAAGAATAATACTGTCTACAAAATGCAAGACATGGAATTTAGTTACCCTTTGAAACCTCCGCTAATGTCTATATTGCTTAATACATCTACCAAAGCCATTGACTGGGCAAAAACAAAGGTAAATCTTTCTTTTTATCTGTCATCTACTTCATCCAATGTGGTGAGGTGCATCTAAAGCTCGGTATCTAAAAAACTACGGGAAGTATAAGAGCTCTTGAGTTGAATGTTTGCCGAGGCACTCAAAATTAATTGATAATCGAATTGATAATCTACACCTGCATCTACATACTACCCCACGAGCCGCTGTATGGGCGTGTGGCAGGGGGTGGTAGGTCACCAGCCGCGTAAAGATGTAAATGTTTTGGAGGTGAAATGGTGACATGTTCTATGAGAGTGTATTTAGAGGAGCTCAGTTTCTATTGCGGTCACTTATTGTGCGCGGAAAGAACGAGTTTTTGTACCTATCCGTTCGGCAGAGTATCTCCCTTATTTTATCGCATCTGTCAGACCTAGATATGTAGTGAGGCGTATAACGATTAATGTTACATTTTGTATGCACTTTTAATTTATTAAATAAAATTGTAGGGCCTTGGCTGGATTTTATCA
The DNA here is from genome assembly GCA_963169105.1 of Ceriagrion tenellum. NCBI lineage: Eukaryota > Metazoa > Arthropoda > Insecta > Odonata > Coenagrionidae > Ceriagrion > Ceriagrion tenellum. The sequence continues at coordinate 6,233,027 of OY720633.1, forward strand.
GTTTGATTTTCTTGGTAACGGATATGCGTGAGAGTTTGATAATCGTGCTGGCGCAGAATAGACATGTATTGTACCGAGAAGAAATTTGGCGGTTTTAGTAAGATATAGTTGATCTTTAATTTAGTTGTTTATCTTTTTTATCATCCTTAGTGTCCTGTGGAATTTGGTGGTGATTTTTCTAAAATCACCTGCCGCCCTAAAAACAAAAAGCCAAAGTAGCCCCCCCTCGCTCTACCATCGAGGCACTGAGAGGCATTTGGAGCTATAGGCGTCATGATAATATTCTCTGAGTCGCTCTGAAAAATATCAGTTCTGACTTTATCAAGCAGCCCAAGTGTAGCGTGCAGCCTCCGAGTCTCTAGGGGCTCCCACCTTAATCCCTCTAACAGTTGTGTAACACTATATGGTCGTTTGTAGCAGTTTTTAACGAAGCGTGCTGCTTTTCTTTGTATTTTGTTAATTTTTTTGGTTAAATCTTTATGACCAGGGTCCCAAATGCTCGCGGCGTATTCGAGATGTGGCCTAACCAGAGCGAAGTAGCATCTCTCTTTTTTTTCTTTTCATCCGAGGACCTTCCTATTATACGCTTAACAATACCTAGTTTCTTTCATGTAGTGCCGCATATGTTTTGTGTGTTCCCCACGATGTATCTGAAGTTAAGGTAATTCCAAGATATTTTACTGTATTTTAATATTTTAGTTTGAAGTTCAAATTTCTTCATTTCAAGCTCATTACTCAACTGGGAAGAACATGATAGCGAGGATCGAATTGAGTTCATTTTGTAATGAGGCAATGTAAACCGCCTCCTCTTAAGAGTGACGCGTCCTGTGTTATTGGATATTTTTGTCATTTTTATTTTATTAATTCTCATAGCGAATCTTTGCATATCATATTTTCATCCGAGCCTACCAGGCTCAATAGAATATCGTGCAAATTGGCCAGTGTTTTTTAAAGTGCAGTGAAATGTGATTTTTATCTAAATACGGAGAAAAGACATCTAGAAAATAGGAACCTTGAATGAAACTTCGAAATCCACTTGTGTAGTTTCATATTGAAATAAAGGAACGCAGCTTCAAGTTAAAAATTAGCTGTTTAAGATGATTCCCCTAAATCTTATAATGATAAAACCTCTTTTCCGCCTGACTCCCCGATTAAAATATTTATCAATAATGGCTTTGGTATCTTAAGTTTTTCATTTACTTCATTCGCAAAACATAGAAAAATGCACATGTGACCACGAAAAAATACCTGTTTATTAAAGCTTCCGTAATTGCTAAGTAGTCAATTGAAAATCATAAAGATTCTGAAATAAGGAAGTTGAATATTTGACATATTTCCCTTGCTATGTGTGCAAACTGGGTTGTTGGTTGGAAGGAAATAAGGCATGATAATACTCTAACCTCTTTCTTGTCTAGAGTCAGATGGAAAAGGGCCTATTGTGCTAGGTATCGGTGCTATCCACCTATGTCGCAGATGATGTTGCCGATTTAATGTGAGATGTATTTATCGCTGCCATCATTCTGTCTCCACTCTTCACCTTTCTACCTTCCAAACCTCGTAACCCGTGGGCATCTACCCGCCCTCTTACCCCTTACGCCTTACCTCCGTTGTCCATGACACTCCCTATTTATCACAATAGACTCCGTGAAAGCGCGTGTTCCTTATTACTATATTATTACGAATCATATTCACGAGTCATGTTCATGTGTGAAGTTGTCCCAAATAATAGCGTAGTTGACAAGAATTCGGGGAATAGAATCACGTGACTAAAGAATCTATTAAAACGGCCTTTGTTTACATTATTCGAGAGTGAAAAAATTGCTTTCTTTTCAATTCTTTCAAAGTCTAATCGGTAGATGTCAACTATTTTATTATCTTGGATGGACTCGGGCACTTCTAAAGTATACCTGGGTTATTGGATAAAATAGCATAGGCATCATCGGGACATAGTTTTCACGAACAGAAAGAAACGAAGTGAGTTTAAAGTTTCTATAAAGGAGCAGGGAACCAAAGTTGACTTCTAAAACGCACGAGATTGTTATTCTCCCTAAATTTGAATTTATATTCGACACTGAGAGACTCTGGGACCAGCGATTTTTTATAGCCCTTTATCTTTTTTTAATTCGTGGCCAGAACAGACCCATCACATTACTCCCTGGAGCTAAAATGAATTATTTTTTTCCTTTTAAAAATATAAGAAAAGCCAGGTAATGCTAGCCCCCCCACCCCGGTAGTGGCACGCAGTGTTTAAGGTTTGACTGGAGACTTAGTGAATGTTCATGTCCCGTGATCTACATGTCTTTCCCACTCGCCTTTCCTCCTCTGTGCTCGCCTGCACACACCCGAGGACGCCTCCTCCCTCGGACTCTTCTCTCGCACGGGAATCCTAATCCAATATATGCTGCGGCGCTGTGATGTGCAGACGGACGAGGTCAGCGGCTGCTGGCGAAGGAAGAGTGTGGGGGGAAGAGATATAGGAAAAGGGGGGAGGTGAGGCGTAGGCGGGGAGGCGAGCTCGTGGGGGATGATTGGTGGAAGTGAGCTGCGAGAGAGACAGTGTTGCCACTCGGACTATCCGAATAAAAAAAAGAATTTCGCCGGCGAAATGAGCCGGGAGGCAGGAATTCTCATAAAACAGATTCAGGCGAGATATCGTGGTCGTCATATTAAAACAGAAACAACAATTTCTCCACTCCACAAGGTATTTAATGCGTACGATGCGTTTCAACTCACAGAGCCAACATCAGGCAGAAGGTTGAAACGCATTAAATACTTTGTGGAGTAGTGAAATTATTGCAAGTGATTTAAAATTCTCATAAAAATTTCATTTTAATCACACAAAACTAGACATGATTTCATGTTAAAAATGAGATTACCACATTTTGCGGGTGTTCATTGCAAAAACTACGCTTTAGGTATCGATTTGTTATTGCCAAAGAACTAGAGATTAAATGGAATTCATAAAAGTATCTGGCAATCTCTGGGAATACTGAACAATAGAGCTGTGTCGTTCATGAATGAATCGTTCAAAATGAACGATTCAATGGCATGAACCGAATAAATTGAATCTACGTTTTCCACTCGAATCGTTCAAAATGAACGATTTGATGGAAGATTCAAATCTACCGAATCCAAATCGTTCAACATGAACGATTTGTGTGGAAGATTCAAATCCACCGAATCCAAATCGTTCATATTAAACGATTTGGATTTCCACAAAAATCGTTCAATATGAACAATTTGTGTAGAAGATTCTGCTAGCAAATTTCCGAATCCGCCAAATCCAAATCGTTCAATAAGAACCCTGAAAATAACATTAAACCTACCTAACATTAAACTGGGAAATTTTAATGTTCCTTTTTCAAGCACAATAAAAATCTAGGAGTGACAATGTCTAATAATCTCTCATGGCTAAATCATGTCCATGACATTTCCAACAAAGTCAGTAAAATTGTGTATCAATTAAAACTAAGCAAAGAACTGTTACCTGTTGAAACCAGGAAAATGTTAATATCCTCCATTGTTTTTCCGCATTTCGATTACTGCTGTTTAGTTTATAATGATATCCCAGATGAACTTGATTTAAAACTTCAACGCCAATTAAATTCCTGTGTAAGATTTGTGTTCAACCTTCGAAGAGATGTACATATATCGCCATACCTCAATGAAATCGGATGGCTTTCCACTAAAAAACGACGAAAATATTTCCTCGCTGCGTTCCTTTACGTATTGTTTCTTTATAAAAATCCAGAATATTTACATAATCTTTTTAAAACTAAGCCTAAAAATACTATTATGACTACAAGATCAGATGCTAATTTAATCTACTATGCCGCTCATCGCACAACTTCTTTCCAGAAGTCATTCCAGGTTGTAGCATCCAATCTCTGGAATAATCTACCAGATGATGTTAAAAATACTCGGTTTTTGAAATCGTTCAAGGCAAAAGTCTATAACTTATTACTTACTGCCCCATAATAACTTATTGGTTAATTGAAGAAAAATGTGTATCTCTTATATTTCTTTGGTTGTAAATTGAAGAAAAATGTATATCTCTTATATTTCTTTGGTTGTTTGCTCTTTTCATCATGGTACTTATTGCTATTCCTAAAACTTCTTCCTCGTTGGTTCTGTGATTTGTCACTGGAACGTTGTGTATCATATGCTTTTCTTTGTATAATGTTGTTGTTGTTGTAGTAGTGTAGTGATGATATGATTTCTTTGTAAAATGTTAAACTCTTTTGTTATATTTTCCTGTTAGTTTATCGCTCACAATGAGTAAGTTGAGTTGATTTAATGATTTTATATTTAATTAATTCCATGTTTAAATCTACTCTAAGGATTTGTATAAGTAAATTGTATTTGTTCTTAGAGGACAAGAGTCCTAGAACAATAAATATCTTTCTATCTTCTTTAAATACCCTTGAAACACCTTGTCAAAGGTCTTGTGTTTCCGAATTGGAGCATCACACTTCACTTTTTTGTTTATTATTTCGCACACTAATGTTTGAAATGCAGTAAGTCGACAGATTCACATGGATTCAAGATTCACATGGATTCGAGATTCACATGGATTCAAGATTCACATGGATTCAAGATTCACATGGATTCGAGATTCACATGGATTCAAGATTCACTTGGATTCAAGATTCACATGGATTCAAGATTCACATGGATTCGAGATTCATATGGATTCGAGATTCACATGGATTCGAGATTCACTCGTGGATTTGGCTCATTCGGTTCATTATGAACGATTTAAAGAACCGAATCATTGCCACGAATCAAATCCCATGAACCGAATCCACAAAATGAACCGAAATTCCCACCTCTACTGAACAAACCCACAGGTTTATATCCTAAGACTTTAGCCTTTCTATCCTAAGATTGGTTAACTGCCGTACCTTATCCTATCATGACCTTTTTATTTATGTTTCATGTCCCGTTTCATTTGTCATGCGAATAGGTCCCTCAGTCTTTCCCATGGGGCTCCTCCTTCTATTGTGTTCCGTACTGGTTCGTTGTGTCTCTAAGTGTGGCTAATCCACCTGGATCTAGTTTTCATGATGCTGATGGTTTTACTCTTTTCTATTCTTCTGTAAACATCCTCGTTTCTAATTCTTAGCGTCCATTTGCTCTTCAGAATTCGCCTCCAGTGTCAAATATTAATGTCTTCCCATTCTCTTTTGTTTAGACGTTTCAATTTTCAACATTTTTCAATCGCATAGCGCAGCACTACTCGCAAATTTGATGTCTATTGCTTCCTTATTAACAATTTTCTTCTATTTAGACTCAACAGTAATTCTTTCATCGTGAATGTTTCCTTGGCTTGAGCTACTATTTGCTTGGTATCCGTGTGACTTCTTCCATTCCATTTAATGCAACTTTTAATATAGAGAATGCATGCCACTGGTTGAAGTACCTCTCCTTGTAGCGTTATGTTCTCCTCTACAGGTCTACTCTCTATTGCACCTATTACTACCGTTTTCTTCACGCTAAACTTCTCGCTGTATATGCTTCTTTTTTTGATGTATAGTTCTTGGCGAGCGCACTTGGGGGACATGAACATGGGCTACTGTGTCCACGAGTCAAGGATGGTCTGAGGTACATAGCTCGAGTGCGTTCGGCTTCGTGGACGGTAAAACGTATTCGTTTCCAAATTTATATCAATTGATGGCGTTAATGGTTTGATATACATATCTCATGCTTGTAGCCTTTCAACCTCTCAAAAATTGGGAAAGTTTAGAAACGTGTTTGGGAAATTGCACAGGAGAAAAAATACATTGTGAAGCGCAATACTGCATAGAGTATATAAGCAAGTATAAATTTATTTGACACACAATAATATGTTGAAAAAAGTGCGGACCATTCTCTGATGAAACCCAATAAATTAGTCAAATAAAAGAGGAATGTAAACCTGCATAATTACAGTTAGCAATGAACGATAAATAATGGAGGATTGCTATCAATCAAACTTGCGATTGCGACCCGCTAATGATATAAAATTACTTGAAGCCGTATGAAGAACCCTGCTGATTTTTTGTACCCCCTGTCGAAAGTAATAGTTCAGGGTTGCGCCTTGTTGAGGAACGGGGACTGGGTGTGGCGTGAGTTTTGGCAAGTTAGCGCTCGATGCGTGCCTCACGGAAGAATCCCTCGCAGGCACCGCGGCGCTTAATGAGAATGCCTCTGCCTCCTGTGGTTGCGCCCTCCGGGCGAACGGAAAGGAACCAGCGGAGACAAGAGGTGGGGAAGAAAGGGCTTTCCGTTCGCTCGATTCCAACCGCCGGCTCTTCCTCCCGATGCGCGCTCCGTTCCACCAATTCTATTTCCCAAATCCACATTCCTCCCCAACACCGGTATTTTTCTCTCTCCCTCGTTGACGTGAATGCCTTCGCTCTATTCGTGCGTGCGGTGAACACTCCCTCATTCTCTCCTCTTGTCTCAAGGCCGTTTTTACGCGGTGAATGATTACTCAAGCATTAATTCGCGAAATAATGTCAAATATGACGTAAAATTTTAACTTGACGTAGAACGAACAGCGTATTTTTTTATACGGTGAGTTTAATTCTGTGAATTGTGTGCGCTGAAAGGTTGTGCAATGGTAACGCCATTCGGTAGTTCATATCGACGAAAATTTCCGGCTGACGCAGTTGTTTCGATTATAGCTCTTGGGGTCGACGGTAAGAGTGGTTTGCTTATATCGTGTAATAGTGTATTTTTGTGGGCACAGAGTTTTGTAGCGTTGAGAGTTTGCCTCAATCTGAGGTGAGTGTAGCTGTTAGTAATGGACCGGAAGGATATAATTTTAGCGATCCCTGCCACTGTGTCTATCACTATGGTGGCAACCACAGATATCGTAGAAAGCTAAGTGATGGAATGACTGGATAAGTCCCTGGATAGAGAGGGACAGAAGTCGAGGGTTACTAAGCATGGCTCAAGATGGACTTCTGTTAGAGGATCTTGAGACCCAAGGTAACTTTTTTAAGGAAGGAGCAATTTACTGCTATCTTCATTCTCGACAGGTATGATTATGAAAGATTAGACACAACGAACAGGACTTATTGAGAGCACTAAAAGCCTAATTATTCCTCTGTGTTCAAAAGTGTTCAAAATACCTTCGGGGAATGAAAGCTAATTATAATATGTGTCAATTGTCAAATTATTAAACGTTTCACAGACCACGTATGTCGAGCGCTGTTGTTTTAGGGTAACCGGCGTCAGGTCTCCGGCCAGACCTCCAAAGAGCTCTTCGGCACGGGAGAAGAAACATTGGCTATACAAATCCTGACGCGGGTTACCCAAAAACAGCAATGCTTGGCATGTGTCGATTGCTTTCATATTTCCCGATGGTCATCGATGGAACATGGAAGCTGTATAAAACAAACAGCTGTGTAGCAAATTTGCAAATGACATTATGATATTAGAAGACTGTCATCAATCATAATTGAACGAACTAATTCCTGCTCTATTACGGTGAATTACGCGTAGTAACTACATCCCGTAGAATTTAAAACGTTATAAATGAATCGCCCTTGGCAAATCATTGAAATGCATCATCTTCGCATATCACAACTCTCATAACATCTCCGTAACATGGTAGCTGTATACAACAAACAACTGTTTAGTAAAATTGCAAATGCCATTAAAATATCATAATTTGCAAATTATCTTAGTAAAAATTGCACTAACTGATCCCTGCTCTATTACGGTGAATTATGCGTAGTAAATAAATCCCATAGAATTTAAAACATTATAAATGAAACTCCCTTGCCATATAATTGAAATGTATCATATTCACATATCACTTGAATTATTTTGAAGAACGAGTAAGAACAAGTATTTGTCATGAACCTGATCGAATAACCGGAGTGAACTGAATTTCAACATCGAATTAAAAAAGCAATCGTATTCCCGTTGCATTTCAGTGGTTTACTGATTACAAACAACCAAGATGGATGTTGTGCGCTCATTTCATACGATCTTTCACTGGATCATGCGATCAAAAAATAGAGCACATTCTAATTGTTCTCGAATGATTATGCGCAAGATTTTTCATGCGTGGAATTTTTCATTTCACTCGATACATGAACGCCACGCGCGTGATAGTTCGAATCGTGAATTTGCTGTGTTAAACGAATTTTTTGCATTCTCCTCGCCCCCTCTCCTTACAATCCCCCTCACCTCAACGCAAAATACCACGACACTACTGGAGGACGGATGCGTAATCCGTCGATCCTCAGATGAAGGTGGCATAGCTTCAACATCACAGCCTACGATTTCGGTCATGATTTCAATGGCGAGATGTTTATAATTGCCGTGGCCCTGACGTCAAAATCGTGAAACATATTTCAGGGTTTAAGGTGAGACGAACTGGTTACTGGTAGCGGGTTCTAATCCTGCCTTTGAAGTAGATTTTGGGTTTGCCTCACGGTTAAGGTCCCCGGTTTGACGGTGCGATTAATCCTTAGTGGTGAGAGAACCAAAAATCGCGAGTAGTACAACTTGCTCTTCACATCCCGGTTTCATTTAGAACAGCTCTCTGTAACCGTATAATAAGATCCGCTAAGCAGTGCACACCACAGTCTATGCGTAGTTGATAGCTGTCTGCAATTCGTAAAATTTCCTACGTTAACCACCGATACAGTTTCATGTAAATTATGGGATGAAGGTGATAAGATATGATAGACCATGATCCTGCAATCATTTAATTGTAGACTCTTAAATATACCTCCGTTCTCTCGTTAAATTCTAACGCTAAGTGCAACATCTAGTTCAGCTTTATAGCTCCCAGTTTTCATTCGTAGTCAATTTGTGAGGGCCTCAAATTGTGATCCAGAAGTTGAAATCCCAAGCACAAGTTCAGAAAGTGCTCTTATTTGTAAACATGTCTGATCATTTTATTTAACGAGTTTATAAAAACTATTGTAAATAACCATTGTTCAATCGCATTTCAATTAAATGAACCTGTGAAACTATGGCCGTGTTACATGGAATGATTCGGGGTCATTGGTGTATTGTTCTGTATCTTATGATCCGAGCATGAAATGTTTTTTAAAACAGCTTTTTGTAATTAACTACAATGGAAGTATTTCTGGGCTTAACATCCAATGCACCCACATTCTTTAGGATCGTTCGTGAAATATCAGAGAATTTAACAATAATACGGTACCACAAAGAATATCACAAAGTTACTAAGGAACTTGTATTATTTATTCGTGAAATATCGTTTTACTATTCTGTATATAAATGAGAGTTTATTTGTATATGCCTTGCTGACTTGAAAACATATCACGGAATCCAAACAAAGATAGGAACATGAGAGAGTTTTAATCTCAGAGAGCCCTAAACTCCAAGTGCCAACCTAAGTTATTGAGAGAAATAGCTCTTGTATGTTAATGCGGTTTGACGAATATTGATGTGTACTAGGAACAACAAAATGATCAAAATAAATGGAATGACTGGACATATGTTTAATGACGACGAAGGCCACACTTATTGTTATAGTGCCCACTGAGTGCACTCAGAATCTCCCGCACCCCGCTATAAGTTAAGGGCGCGGTGTGCAGCGAGTGTAGAGACGTCGATCGGGGAGGCGAAGGGCGACCGCTTTAAAGCTCCGCCGACTCGGCCGGCCATTACACGGCGACGCTCTGACGTCATCGTGTTCCTCCCCCCCTCTCTCTCTCGCAGCCCGCTTGACGTCACTTCGAAGCGGATTCCCCCTTCCCACCCATCCCTCTTCTCATATCTAGTCCACTTCTGCACTCCACCCTACAAGCGAGCCGCCGCTCCCCGGCAAATCCTCCCGCCCTCCCTTCTGCCAAATGAAAGCCCCGAACCCCTCCAACCCCTGTCGCCAGACGGAGCCTTGAATTATCGCTATCATTATTATTCCTTCCCCACCCCTCGCCCTGCTCTAGCCGGTTCTCTTACTTTCCCCTCCTCCTCCTCCTTCCCCTTCCACCCTCCCCCCCCGTTCGACCCACTCCTCCACTCCCCCAACCGCCACTACGCCATCGGTCCGCCATAGACACGGAGACAATAGGGTTGTGGAAGTGGGGGACCCAGGTGGGAGGCTTTTTTGCTTTTTTGTGTGCAAGACCGAACGTATCTGGGGGGGGAGGGTGGAGTTTTGCACAATGATGAAAGGGTAGAGGGAGTGCATTCCCATTTGCAAGGGATTGCCGTCGGAGCACCATCGCCGGTGCGGACTACTGCGAGTGACGGAGATCCACGGAGAGAAGGAGGGAAATGGTGGTGGTAGTGCTTCTTTTTACTGTCTTCTCCAACCTCCCCGCCCTCCCTCCCTCCTCCCACAGAGAGTGTTTGTGTGCGTGTGTGATTGCGTGCGTGGTGCACAAAGGGAAGCACCGCGGGCGTTGTGTTGGGGGTGAACGGCGGCGCTGCCGTCCCGCCCTCGGCCGACGGCAAAACCGACTGGGGTTCATTTTCACACGAAGGGGCTCTTCAACCCCACTGGCGATCCGATTGCCTCGCTCTGCGTGCGCCTCGCCTTTGAGAGGACGAAGCATTCGCGACGAGGACACGGCTCCGTTGGTCCCTCGCGGACGATTAGCATGCGTTGCCTCAGAGACAAGGGGCGGCAAAACTTGGCGAAAATTTATTGTTATGACCTACAATTAAGTGAAAAGGAATCGTGCAAGAGCGGACGTGGAAGTAAGAAATTTTTTAGATCGGGTAATACTGCGTGGCATTTTTCCAATATAATTAATATGGACTAAGTGCAGTTTTCCACAGATCGATAAACGTTAATACTCGACCCCTGGTTTCGATGTTTTACATCATTTTCAGGTTCACTCAGTATAAGTGGAGCTAAATAAAGTTCGATCAATAAAGTTGATCAATTATGGACGATTGTATAAGCAAATGATAATTTTGATACGTGAATGGCATTTGTTTCGAGTGCGCAAAAATTATTTTAAAGATAGTTCAAAACCTCTCACATTGGATTCGATATGTGTCTTTAAATTTTAAAGTAAATGACGCATTAATTGTTAAGCACGCACTAAGCCTTGGTTGGGAGAGGTTACTTGGTGGAATTGAAACGTACAAGAAGAAAATGAAACGCTTGGCTTGTTCACTAAGTAGACAGTTAAGCGGCCGTTGGTTTTTATCTTTATCATGTACCATAGTAACAATAAATTCATTGCTCAGTCCATTGTGATTGGAAATAACATAATCTACCATTAAAAATATTTTATTGCCGTTCATTCTCAATTTTTTTTCTTGCATCGAGTAGTATCTCTTAAACCTTTCTCACATTATCCTAAGAAAATTTGTGCAATTAATTGGAAAACCCAACCGATAAACTTATGTTCATGATTTTTATTTAGTATTCATAATAGCAATAACGTTAAGTATTTTTGGAAATCACAACTTATAAATCTGGAAAATGTTCAGACACTTAAATGCTCGCTAGTTATTCCTATAGAATCGTTTGACCTTCGTCCTGGAATTTGTGAATATTGATTTGCACCAGAGAATTGGCAAGCGCAGTGAAGTGACAAATGCCACGAGGAAAAAGGATTGATTTCCTGATTAATAATCTCAATCTCTGAACAATGTGAACGGTTCACCATGACGAAATATTGCCAATGCCAGTTATTCTGTAAAAAAGGATTGAAAACGGTGACATGTACCAACGAAGACAATACCAACAAAGAAAGGCTCTTCAACGTTTTCCATGGTGTTGGAATAGACCAACATAACTGTTATAAGGTCATAAGAAAATCTTCACAACTGAATATTTAACCTTTACCTTTCTGAGTTTTTCCGTAGTGGTAAGCCTTGGTGGCCGGGGTTTTTTTTTATGACCATGGTTTTTTTCAATTCCCATCAATCAATCAATCGAACACGCTCGGCAATCCAGGGGCACAATTTTTGTGCCGGAGAGAGACTCTCGGAAGATTAAGGGTTTATTTTATGGTGCTGAAATATGCCATATTGATTTTATTCATTCATCCAAATTTATCATTACATTCACAAAATAACATCAGGCGTTATATCATATTCCTATATTTAAAAATCCTTCTAGGGAAAAGCGTGTTTGGGATATGAGTTGTACATATTTAATGTTGTTCGTGGTTTAGCAGCTTCCTGTTTTTTTTTACGATTTCTCTGACCGTTGCAATTTTCTAAAAATGGTATTTTACCGTTGGACTTATGGTAAAAATTGAATTAAAAATACAGGAATTTTGAAAGGAGTAGAGAGGCAGCCAAACCCTTAACGTGCTTGGATGCGTGCGCAGTATCGGTTGAGGAGCATTTGAATCCCCCTCTTACCCCTCCCTTCCCCCTCCACCTTATTCGCACACGCCTTCGCTAAAGTGAACGTCCGCGAAAGCACGCCCAATCGTGTCGGAGGACGAGATGGATTGTGAATCGGGTGCCTTGTTTACTGAAGTCCTGACACTACACACCCTCGTCCTGACAAACAAATCTAGCATTATGTTACCTGAGGTTCAACTCATTGGATTCCTTAATTATTTGGTTTCTTAATTATCACCACGTCCCGTTCATTTTCAAAAAATATCATGTTTTGAAGTAAAAAGTTTACTTTAAGTAAGTTTTATTGCGAAATTTTCCATTCGCAGATAAATCTAAATGCACGACCCGGGTTTTGATGTTACACAATATCTCTAGGTTTGTGGATGAAGACGAAGGAAAACATCGAAATCCATATTTATGTGGAAGTTTCTCTGCCTGTGGTTAACTGGGCTTATCGAAGTTACTTTTCGTGAAAACATTCCATTAAATATTGCCTGAAGCAATTTTTTAATAAATGAATCCAGTTGAACATTTTGAAACCCATATATAATAGGCAGTAGCGCGATTCATGCTATTTTCGAAAAGAGATGATTTAAATGCTAATTACTGAAACTTGGGCGTGTAGTCCCTGGTCAAAGAGTTTCTCGTTATGAAAAACTGAATTCGAGATTTCATCGAAAACGCTTGCGATAGCAAAGGAACAGTTTGATACAATACGTGGGAATAATTAGTAAAAGCAAATTGTTTGATATCCATAGGATTCCTTTGTAGAGTCGAAATCGCCAGTCCTTGGCTCCAGGACCTAGTCTAAGGTCACTCAAAAAATTCAGAGTTTCAGGGTGACACCATGTTAATTCGGCACGACATCCGAAGAGTAAATAGAAGCGAAAAAATGAAAGAGACAATGAGCGATATAATTGTACTCCGCCATGCAAGGTGGTTCCTTCTTCTCACTCAACTCAACAACCGAAAAGTATTCAGCGAGGCAACGGGACACTAGCATAAAATAACGTTAACTGGAACATTTCGTGAATGTTGTGATGGTGGCGATCGGGTGGTACCTGTTAAACCGAGGATTTTACGCGTTCGAGTCCCGCATTTGTGGAATTTACACCACATAGATGTTTATGTTCATCCGTTGTTATTTTTGAAACAACCGATGTAATACTCCAGTAGAGATGGTTTCCAGATTGTGGAAATAAACCAAATTAAAATAAAATACAACCCCCCCCACGCCCTGGCCTTCCAGCTCAACTTCTCCCCCCTTGCCCTTCCCTCCCTCCAGCCTTCCACCCCCATTGACTCAGTATATATATGGTTGTGTATTTCCTGTATTTGTACCTCATGATGTTGCACAGCGGCGAAACTGGTCGTTATTAAAGCCACTTTATCGTGTCGAAGCGATTGAGTTAAACTCTTTCATAACACTTATTTTCATTTTAACACTTTTTCCTGTTTATTACAGTTGGAGATACTGAGAAAATTCTCGTACAGTCTCTCGTACAGTCATCAGATTCCTCTCCTCAAAACCACGCAACAATCTCTCCTTTCTAATATGTACATAGCAACCTTTTATGTGTGTTTTATTTCATGTTTACGATATTACGTCAATCTTTGGAAATTTACAAAGTTATTCATTCCAACATGAAGCAATTTCACCAAGTCACGCCGCAAACCATTCAGTTCAAATGAAATGACTTTACTTCCATCCCTCATCCAATCTTCCTTATTCCATTCATTTCCCTCAGTTTTTGTCTTGGCTCCCCCTGCCATCCCCCTCATTGTATGCACGTTGGCCTCCAAAGATAGGGCGACTGGAGAAGAGTGTCGAGCGTGGTCCGTTACCGTCTCTTACTATCTATCTCTTGTTTTATCGTATTTTTTAAGCCTTGTTTTCTGTTATTGTCGGCACACCTACCGGCAAACTCACGCGGAGTATAAACGTCAGTAGCGGGCCATCGGCGGATCGCTGTTCCTGGGAAGCCAGCCGAGTCCCAGGAACCCAGTCGACCTCCTGACCCCAGATGCTACTACAATGAACTGGTTTACTGTTGTTATTACTTTTGTTGTTATTGTAATTTTTTGACTCTAAACAGTTTAAATATAACTCTGTAAAGAGCCCTGGGGCGGGGGTAGAGGGGTCCACCTGGCCTCTTCCGCCCCAGGTTAAATAAACTCTAGTCAAGTGAAGTCCATCTCCTCCTCCGCACATGCATGGAAGATGGAATCTTTCCCCTTTGGACGCGCGGCGATGCAAATGGGTGCTACGGCCACGTCCGGCGGGTTGCGTTGCGGACGGGCGCCATGTTGGCGAGGGCATGCTGGTTCGCCATTCGCCGGAGACGAGGACGGACAGACGGCGAGCGAATCAATGGGGAGAGATTCGTTAGAGGGGGATGGTGGAGGGGGGGGGGATGAAGGGTGTGAGCGGAGAGCCCCCCCCCCACCCACTTTGGCAGAGGGAGCTCGATTCCGATTGTCAGTGTGTCGACCGAATCCCGTTTGTGCTCATCTCTAGGGATTTCATTCGGTAGGACGATCGCATTAAATCAAAACTGGAGATCGAATTCTTTGATGCGGCGGTGACGTGACGTATGGCATCCGCCGTTACCCCGATGAAGCCACAAAATGTTTGGTTATCGTTGATACGGCAAGACTGAACCCCGGCTTGGCTGTCTCCGGTGAGGGATCCAGTGACGTATTTAAAAGTAAAACTATTTCTTGCAATTCCACATCACTGTGTCAAGCATTTGTTGCTAAAATGATGCACTGTTTAAGTTGTTTCAGTCTACTTCAAAATAAATAATTTTCCTTGCAGTCACATTACAATTAATGAGGTTGATCGATATTTTGAAAGCATACCGCTGTGGATCCTTGCAGAGGAATCATCGTCGTCTCCTCGGTGACTGCCATGATTGCCAGACGAGTTAAGCCTTAAGTCACATGAAAAGTGCGCTCTAATGCCTAAATTCGTAGAAATTTGCATTTTATTTTTAATTATGGCATCTCAACTTTTCTACCAATCTCCGCTGAAATTCTATTGTTACATTGGACGTTCCTCGTTAACCTCTCGGAGCGAATGAAAAATGGCAAGTAGCTTTAAACTCGTTGGAGGTACACTAACGACATTGGTTGCAATAGTCTCCAAATTATTCATTGCCATCTATTAGTTGATGTTAAAGATAATGTCAGCTCATATGCGTCCAATCTTCAAATGACTTTTGCCCAAAAGACACATGATCTACTCGCGAAATTTTCCTAATTGCAACTGGCACTAATTATTGAAATTTGGTCGCGTTTTAGGTGCTCAAGTCGCTTAATCTTGCATGCCTGGTGACAGGAGCCACGCGAGACAAACCCGACTGCAAGCTGAAAGGTTTTAAGCTTCCCAGTCTATGGATGAATGAGGGAAGAGAATGGTTGAAAGGTTGGAGATGAGGGTGAAAGGGGAGAGGGGAATAGTTTATGTAACGCCTCGAGACTGGTGACGGGCTCGATGGCGATCCACTCGAGTTTGCTTGCTGAATTGATGAGAGCGCCTCGTGGGATACGAAGAGGAAGCCGAGGGAGCGAGGCTGTGCGACGTCGAAAAGAAACCGCTGTCCTTCTCCGCTGTCGAGGTAGTTCATTATGGAGTCGACCTACAGCTGAGGTCATCCAAGGCATTATTGGTCGGCGGGTGGCTAGTATAGGTGAAGACTAGTATAAAGTGTGGGTATATTGGAGAAGTGGAGGATGAAAGCGGAGAGAAAACTCGTGTTAACTCACTGTATACGAGTGGCGTCAATTCTTGCATTACAACTGACTGACCGAGTGCTTGAGAGTGCTCCCCACGTGACACCAAAAGAAGGAAGTCGATGCCACCAGAATGTATCGGCCTGAGCTAAAACTTGACCTCGGGTCATTTGGATGGGGAGCTAGTGCTGTAAAAAATGATTGCTAATCGGCGTAATTTGGTGGAACTTATTAATATCTAAAGAAATTTAAAATTACCTTTGTATAATTTCACAACAGTGCATTTGATTTCACCAGGTGAAGTGCCTGATGATGTCCTTACTAGTGAAACAAAGTTTATTTTACTTTCGTTCAATGCTAATGCTCTGTCCACCACAACGACCCAAATACCATACTCTCATCCTAACATATATGAGGAGGAATGGAGGTAAAGCAAAAGGAAGGGATCTGAATCCTCAAAAAGGGATGCCATCTTTTTAATCCTCCACCTTCAATTGTCAAGAGGGTTCTAGAATAGTCACGAAAATACCAATAATCTCTCACATCTTTGGAGGTCACACCTCCAAGATCTTCACCTTTCTGAATTGTACCTTTACTGAGCATGCTGCGCACGTGGGAACTAGTGAGACTGTTATCTTTCTCCTGGAGACGATAAATATGAGTGGTATCCAAAACAACCAGCGACACTTAAAGGTTAGAGTTAATTGTTTCAGGATTGAATTCGGAGAATGTCCGTTTTTATAATGATACTTTGTACTTTTCCTGTTCTTCATTTTAGAATTTTCCCCGATTCCATCATCCTTCCTTTCCTGATTCCCCCCACCACCCTTCCCTCTCTTTCCCCCCCATACGCTTAATGTATGGCTTGGGAGGGTGTACTTCTAATATTTGCTCAACATCCTATTGCCGTCGGCCAAAACCTTGCTTAATGTCTTCAAAAATGTTCGTTCTCCCTCGTTTTTACTCTTTCTGATATACTTTTATCTACTTGATCCTTTTCCCATCTCAAAGCAACACTTTTTGAGCAAATTTCTCTCCGTATATATTGATTCATTGCAGCTTCAGAATTATGCCTAAACAAGGAGAAAGCCAGTCGCAGTTAGAAGCGTCGTGAAGAAAACAAAGCTTTATCGATTGAGAGAGAAAAAACATGGTATTATTCCGCTGATTTTAAATAATATGAGTTTCAGAACTCAGATGGTTTAGTTACAGAGGTGCACATCATCAGGTGACAACATGTCGATGACGACTCCTTTTTATCTGAAATAGTTATGCCCTTTCATTGATATATTTTTACCGTTTAGCGGAAATACACGACCATTTTTTTCTCTCTCTATATTCCAAAAGCATTTTCTCACCCTGAAGCATTCAAAGTTTTATCGTTAAAAATGGATCTCCTTAAAAAGGGCAGAGTGTTGCGGCGGTAAATGGGCTGAATGGGATGAGTGAAATACGTACGCGTGGGAGATGGCGGTGTGCATCTCCCCGATGGCTCGCCTTAGGACTCTCGTCGCGCCGGCACCTGTCGCCGCCTACCCTTGCCGCGTGGTTCGAATGGGGAAAAATGCCCTTGGTGGTGGTGGTTTGCCGGGAGATGTACGCCCTCCGGAGGGCCGTGCGCTGGGCCCGTCGTTGTACTCTCCTGCGCGCCGTGACACTCTATCGATCCCTTCTCCCGTGGAGGTGAGCGTTCTGGGGCGACCGGGGAGTCTCGTGACTGACTGGGTCAGCCAATGAGGCGGTTCGCGCGTGTGTGGGCGGAATGTAGGGGCAAATCGGCATTTTGGGAGGTCGTGGGGGGGGGGGGGGAGGGCGGGGAGCGGGGAGAGCTCAACTAACACCCTGTTCAACTCCCCGGTCCCCTCATCAGCGTGGGATTGTAATATCGTATGTGTGCGTAGCATTGGAAAAATGGGAAGCCGATAAAGTGTGGTGTAGGTGGGAGGCACCTTAAATGCCTCATCTTCTGCCCTTAAAATTTGCTTTCTGTGTGTGTAGATTGATAACAGCTTTTGAGACGTGTTAATTCTTCCTTACCGCCCAAAGTGTGTGCCCATTGTTTTTTAGCTAGCTCAACACCTCTTGTTGTTGGCCTCGGGGTTTTGTTGACAAAATATTGACGGCGCCGAAATTTCTGATGAGCTGTTGTGGACGTTAAACCTTGCTATGGACAACAAACCGTGTTATTGAACCTAGGAAATATGAAAATGTTATCATATCGGGCGGTGCCATTGAAAATAGAAGGTTTTAGTTATATTTTGGAAATCAATTTTATTCCTTGCAATTAATGCGGAGTCATGACATGAAGCGGTTAGATGAAAAGAGAGCTGCAGCAGACCTTCCCTCGAATTGATGACTGCTGATGGCGATGATGGTGAAAAAAATTATTTTAAAAATTCAATCGTTCAGTTTGTGACGTTCAATTAAATTTGGGCACTTTGAAAGGCTGATGTGTATCTACGTTCCCAGTTAAAGATTAGTATTCTAGTATCCGACTAATTTTATGGGAGTCATTATGCATGTTGATACGCCATACTTGTGGGGAAACAGCCGAAGGTCGACCTGCGCTATGCGCTGTGAATTTGAAGAATCTATCGAAATGCCGATGGGATCAATTTTCGTGGATGGCGTTACTTTCGCTCCGTTTATGTGTCTTTTCCATCTTTGTTCTTCGCACGCACGCGTTTACTCCCGAGATTGACACATTTGTGGAGATTGGTCACGTGTTCGGAAGTCCGCGACCGATCGCTCGCACCTCAAGATGGCTGTCCTTCTCGTCAAGGATGCTGGACCTCTCTAGGAGGAGTCCGCCTATCTACCACTCCACTCTAGCTTAATGTCACTTTTTGTACTCACCGCGATTTTCTTATCCGATGGGACACCATGGCTTCCGATGTGCGATCATATGGAGCCTCTCTCTGTGGAGAACTCTCTCACGTCCGCTCCTCCTGATGTGAATCAGAGAAGGGGAATTACGAAAATAGGCTCTGCCTTTGGAAGTCTTCGTCGCCGCACAAGTGCTGATGGGAATGCTCCAATGGATGTGGCTCCTCTCGCGAATGCGGAAATGTATATACTCACAACGCAATTTATGATTTTGGAAAAATAATTTCTCCACAATCTCTCACGCCACTTTGGAGAATAAAGGCAATTTGTGCCTCACCGCTTCCCCGTGGAGAAAGAAGGGAAACGTCCCGACTTCCAATACGTCCTCCTCGCTGCAAGAGGTAGAAGAGGAGTTTCACGCCCCCATCCGATCGGGAAGGGCAGATTGAGGGACCCCTATCCTCCTCCCCCGCACGGTTTGGGGCACCAGAGGAGCACCAAAGACACCAACACCACCACCCCCTTCCTCCTCCTCCTCTCAACAACTAAGATTCTATCCTACTAACTACACACCTCCGCCGGCACCATCCCCGCCCCCCTCGAAGACGAAGCCTAGGCACGGCATATACGTACTGGCACGAGGCTCACTCTCCTATCTTTCTCCCTCTCTGCTTTCCACGCACCGTTTTCACGGAACACTTTAAAGAGGGCAAGGTCCTCCTCGGCCGAGAGTCCCGTGGTCCTGGTCCGCCCTTCTAATTCGGCGAATACTCTCACTCTAAGGGAAGAAGCGTACAAAGGAGACACTCGCCTCTCGCTCCACCCCCTCTCCCGATCCACTCTTCGTCCCCGTGTTCTCTATCTCTCTCTCCCTCGTGGTTCCAACGCTCTCTCGATAGAGGTCCTCCTTGCGCGTACGTCTTCCCCTCCCTCCCCTCCCCACCCTTCGCCCAGAATGCGTTACCTTCCCCCTCCCTCCCATCTCCTACCCCCCTCCTACCCCCGCCCACGTGCACATGCAGTCGAGGAGGGGGGGAGTTGTGTGGTAACCCCCCCCCCCACCCTCCGTCCGCCGCACGGAAAAGCTATCGATTCCGGGGGCAGGTTAGGATCGACCGGCGGAGAGGGGAGGGGTTTAAGGAATATGGAAGGGGTAGGGGGAGAGGGTGAAATTTAGGCGGGGATTGGGGTGGGTGATGGAAGGGGTGAAGGGGGAGGCCGTGCTTGTGTGTGTGTAAGTGAGTGTGTAATCCGGGGGTTGGGGAGGGAAAGCGGGGAAGATGGCCGCCGCGGGCGAACGTGGCGCCGCGGTGTGAATGAATCGCCAACATCCATCCATCTCGCTCTTATCGTATCGACTTTTCTTCGATTCCGATTTCCTTTTCACTCTTCTCTCACATTTTTACCATTACCATCGCCATTTTCTCATCCGTCGCCAGATGGCAGATGATGGTATATATATTTTTAGGGCGGTCGATTTTGCTTTCAGAGATTTGCACCTGTTTATTTCTTGGTTTAGTTTGAAGCGAAAGGAGAATCGTCACGGTTGAGGAATCATTCGTTTTCACACGTGGCGACGAACGACTCACCGCTCCGATGTGGAGTCGAACAGTAATACCCCGTTTACATCAAACGCAATGACTTGAATGCTGTAGTCTGCACCACGTTTACTTCGTAGGACAGGATCTTATGGAGTTTCGTTTCCTGAGTAAATCCCGCATCTCCGCAAGGCCGCAGGAGCGATTTTGCCGGTAGAAGCGAGAAAATGAATATACTGCCTTTGCCGTACACTAACGGAACATGTGGGAGTCTCCAATGCACAAAAACCATTCCGTAAGGTACCTGATCAAATTTAGTGCTGCGTTGTGACATGTTATCCTATTGGTCAATAGATGAGCATACAAGGCGTAAGTTTGAAACAAAACCTATACTGTTAACAAAATGTGGAACGCTGAAGGACAAAGCTTTTACAGTTAAGTATCATGATGTTGTTTCTCTTCATCACAACAAATGTCGTTGAACATATTTGGAACGCTAAAAGTTGATTCAGTTTTTTAGCGATTTCTTACTCTTTATCAGAGGTTACTAGCACTTCTTCAACCGTAAATTAATAATTGCTAGAACGCAAGTAAGATAGAGCCGCCATGTTAAACATCCTTTGCCGTATAGTAATGAAAATGCGGCAAAAATGGGCTCGAAAAGCGGTAGAGGAACGAATCACCTGCGCAGAGGCCTTTTCTTTGGATTTGATTTTCTTTTGATTTGACAACCAGATAAAGTTCTTTGTTTTGTGCTCTCCCATGAATGTGGAAAATTTGCCCGTTTACGAGGTGGATTTACTGCTTGCAATGATGGAATGCTTCGAATAAATGTGTTTGTCCCAATGCGTTAGTTAACACTTGGCATACAATTTAGTGGCTCGCGTTATTCTTCTTCGACAGATAATTTTAAAAAAATTGAGTTCAGAATATAATGTTGGGTCACCAATGCGATTTAACGTAATTCTTCATCACACGGCCATTGAACACACTAAAATCGAACGTTTCTATCAACTGAAATGAGTGAATTCTTGTGATAAATGCTAATATTTTAAAATGGATTATAGTGGGTTTGGTGGTGGATATTGGACTGAGCCGCTTCTACGGCCAAGGCTGTGTGTAATCTAAGACGTGCACGACATCCGTGCCCGAAGCAGAATTTCGTGGCTTTTTTATTTTATACACAGTCTTGTTCACGAGCTGTCTACTATAGAGAGCTCGATTTAATGAAGTAATCGTGGAAATTTTCATCTTGTTATGAGGCGTATATACCACTTGCAAAACTTAGTGAAAGCCATTTAGTCGAGACTGTCCCCTTCTTAAGCTTTGTCTCCAATCCATTTGTCCCAAATCAGTATTACCGGAAAATGGGGTAATTTTCAGGTTGAACCTTAGTTTAGCTATTTAATGAAGCGTTTTTGTCCACTCTTGACATCAATTCTGAAATAATTTTCTTTCTTCCCTACCCTGGATCATTAATCAGAACTATATAATGGCAGAAAATTTCTCTACTTATTTGCACCGGATTGAGATTGGAGTCGTTTTACTTATATGAAGTGGTCAGTCAATGAAGGAGATCCAAACTCACGACGGGGACTCAAAACGAGAGTTGAAATCGACCAGGAGAAGTGTCTTCTTTATTTTTTGCCGTTCGAGTTGCCTGAAGGAAACTCACGTGGAAAATATTCCTCGCGCTCGCTCGTTCATCCTTCCGACTTCCGGCACTACCATTCTTTCGAGGAAAGGTTCAGTTTATCGATATGTTGGATATGTTTCAGTATTTTTTTCGCAACGCGTGGTCGTCCTTGGCGGACGCAACCGTGGGGGAAGTTTTCCAGGGACGGCAGGCTGCGTACTATAGGGCTCTCTCTCCGCCCCTCTCTGGATTTCTTTTAAAAGGGGAATGGCGATTGGAACAACATAGCGTAAGGGTGGAGAGTTTTTCAGGGCGCGGGGGGTGAACGGCGGGGCGGTTTAGGCGGTGGGGTGGGGAGAAGGCTTCCCCTGCCTCTGGGTCGTTTTTCTTCGACCCGAGGGGGCGACTTTCGGTGGTGGAGGGTGAGGACGGGGAGCACCTCTGCCCCCCCAGCCCTCACTCTCTGCCTCCGCTTTGCCCACTTCCCCCAGCCGATCTTCGCTCCCCATTGCCCCCGTCCTGGACCCATTGCACCTCCAAACCACCCTCCTTTCATATAAGAAATGCCAACCCTATGCTAGCCAACGCTATGAAATTGAAAAATTATAAATGACTTTTTATTTTTGTATGATATTATTAACAAAGGCTATTGTATGGAATTAGTTGATAAATTAAATTTTATAGCCCCAGCCAAGAAAGGGAACTTAAAGGAACTTTTTATGCAAGAAGTGCAAGTACAAATTATTGTAAGAATGCACCAAGGAATAGAATATGTATTATCTACAATACCTTTTGTAATGAACTGAATACTAGCATGTCAAAAGCAAATTTTAGGAAGAATATACGTTTATTATTATAAAAAGTGTAAAATCTGACCAACGGAAAACGATCACTCATGTTATCATGACTATTATGTCATATTCAGCCAGCCTTGACTGTTGTTATTGTGTTGTGTATTGAACTGTGTAATTGTTTACTCTTTTATTATGTTTTCATGTTGGGTGAACTATAAACTCATTAAATAAATAAATAAATGAAACCCCTCCCCCCCGCGCCCCCGACCGCTTCCCTCGATCTGGACTCTCAACCCTCTTCTTCCCGCCCCTACACTCCAGCCCCTTTCCCTCTCGTGCGCGTCACCTTCCTCGGCCACCCCTTCGCTAGTGTGTGCCTCCCACTCTCACCCCCCTCCCCGGTTGGGATGGAAAGAAACAACCCCGTCGCTGTCACCCCTCACCCCCCTTGCTGCCGTCTCCACGGCAACACTCCACCCCTCCTCCCCTTACAATCCCTCCCACCCCGACCACCAACCCCCTCGTCTCCACAGCCCTGTGTCTCCACAGCCCCCCCCCCTCCGCCCGCAACTGCGCCCCCCCCGCCCTATCCCTCCTCCCTCCCGCTACACTCGTCGGTTCGCCTACACGTCGATCGATATGTGTCCTCTTCGCCTCCCTCAACGCCCCCTCTCCTTCCCCCTCACCTCTTTCCCCTTCCCATTCTTCTTCCCCCACTCCACTCCACTCATCATCATTCTCCCTCCTCTTCTCCTCCCTCTCTCCCTCCCTCTCCTCTCTGCTCCCACACTCACTCCGTGTACGTTTTGATTTTACGATGATACTCAAAGGATATCGTACTGTCTATCATTTATTACATACTCTTACAACTCGTGTTTCAACTGTCTTGCAGTCATCATCAGGTAAGGCTGACTGCAAAACAGTTGAAACACGTGTTGTAAGAGTTTGTAATAAATTATAGATAGAAAATTATAGATATGTATAAATATCCTTTGAGTATCATTGAAAAATGCTGCTCTACAATATCTCGCCTGAGAAAGTGGAATTTATTATATTTTACGTTTCCTGATTGGTGGTTTCGCGTGTAACGCTGTGGAATCTTCCGTTGTCTCAGGCGTGACTTCGTGGAATTTGCTTGACATTGTAAATGAAAAGCATAACTTAGTTATTCCACATAGATTCATTAACAGGACGACCTAGGTTTCGACGAAGCTCGTCATTATCAGGTACCTGCTCGGGAAGTTCAGGTTCGACGAAGCTCGTCATCATCACCTGATGATGACGAGCTTCATTGAAACCTAGGTCGTCCTGTTAATAAATCTATGTGGAATTACTAAGTTATACTTTTCATTTACAATGCTATGGAATCTGTTCATATTATGATGAAAAACAGTAAATGTGTGATTCCTCGTTTCTTCATTTTAAAACGGAAGAACATCATCTTCAGAACTGGAGATGATGTTGATCGTCGACACCTGGATCGTTTTAAAATAACGTGGAATAACTAAGACACTGTGTTTCATTGTAATGCATTGCATAACTTTACTTTTATGTCCGTAGATTTCCTAGGATTTTTAACGCCTACACTTCCTTCCTATGAGGAAGGATTTATTTTGTTAAGTTTCATTTTCAGCTAGATTCTTAATGTTTATCTTAAAATGGTTGATTTCTTGAAATAGTTGATTGATTTCTTGAAATCTTGAAATGGTTGATTTTTTAAAATATTCCAAATATTCGATGATGCTATATTCGCTCTCATACTTTATTTATAATGAAAGAATAAATATTTCTAGTTTGCAAATATTTCCTAACGCATCAGCTTAACGATGAGATATTTATTTTTTTAGTTAGAAGAGAAAATACACCAATTACCCGCTCTCAACGATTCCATTACCATCTTTCATTCCTCACAAGCCTCGTTTCTACCATACCTCGATTGCGTATCGACATTGGACAGTAATAGATAAGAACTTAAATATTGTAAATTACACCTATGCGTTGAGACCAATTGTGCCTTGTATCTGCAATAGATAAATATCAGTCGAAATATTCGTTTTATCTCTCTAAATTTGCAAATAATTCAACAGAAAACGTTTAAAATGATATCCTCAACTCCTTACTATGAAAACATTATTATATTCTTATATTTAGCCTCAACATCTCTTGGAATGAATTTAGTGGTATACTTGCAGGGCCTGAGTCTTAATATCCCATGTGGTGATGGAACGGGCGGAATGGGGAGACCTTGAGTATAAATTTCGCCTCGCCAAATAAAGTCAGTGGGGTTTGCGTAATTTTTCTTGTGACCATCGACAGAATCTCCGTGACGTAAACGCGAAATGCGACAATCTACGTGATGCGAACGCCAAAACGTGTGTTTGAATTTCATCTAGCCATCATTTGTGATGTTTATAGCTCATTAAAGATGGCTGTCAATAAGCCCGACCATAAACAATTCGTGACGTCATTTTCTCGTTTCTCTGAATAACCCTCGCCGTCAAAGCTGAAATCGCGTTACATGTCCATGGTACTTGACCCCTTGGATACGAGTAAATTACGTCACATGTCGCATCTCACTCCGCGCGTATCCTGGTATTTTAGCTATATTGTTTCAAGGAGGTTGGTGCGCGACTGAGTGAGTCATAATTCTAGCGGCATATCCATTGTTTTAGTTATGTAGAGGAGCCTTTAAAAGAATACTACTTTGATTTGGAATATGTCTAATTTAGAGGAAAGCTGAAATATCGCATTAAAAATGAATATAAGGAAGACTAGTCTACGAAAATATTTTTTTATCGAATACCGAGAATGGAGTCATGCAGCGATTATGCCTAAATAAGTAATTACATTTATGAAATATTTTCTACAATATATGTCACCAGAAATATTTAAAAATTCATGTGATTGTTATGTTACAATATTTTCTCAAGTTAACCCTAAATTTGCATATATTTCAATGTTAATTAATTTCTAGTGACCCGGTGTGTCAGCACACCGCATATACCGCCTAGTGGTGGGTCGCGGGCAACAGTATGCTGGCTCTCAAGGTAGTCCTTTCAGAAGGGATCCTAGCTTGAGCAGAATAGGGAAAGCGGGCCTAGGGTATTACTATGCTTTGGTTTCTCTTGTGGCATACTGGCGAAAATGTGCGTAAACTGACCGGTAGAGCGCCGTAAACGTTAGTAGGGAAAGCTGCACGTGGTGCGGGTACTGCGAAGGCTAGTAACCTTGCATACTCTATGACAACTTACTGCTTAACGTCAAAATGTTGCCTCGGACAGCCGAAGCCAAGATGGGCGGCGGAAGCTGAATAAGGTTGGCCCATCAAGATACGGACTGGAAACGAACTGGACTCTCGGTACTTGGAATGTGAGAGGAGTGTATGGAAAGGAGCATGAGTTGCTGAATGAAATGAAAGTGAGACGAATGGATGTTTTGTGTGTACGTGAATCTAAGCGTAAGGGGCGGGATGCTGTTATATTAGATGGCGGTAATCTGGCATTGTGGTCAGGAGTTGAAGATAATGTACCCGGCAGTCAAGGTGGAGGACTCATTCTTAATGAGAGAGATAAGTTGCTAGTAAGTACGAGTTAGTATCCCCTAGATCGCTCTGGGTTCGCATGAAAGTAGGTATTAGGAGAGTTGTGATTGTGGCGTGCTATGCACCAGTGGATGGAGATAGTGACTGTGAGAAAGATGAGTTTTGGGAAAAACTGAGAGAGGTTTTGAATGAATGTGATCCTGGTGAGAGAATAATTTTACTAGGTGACATGAATGGGTGGGTTGGTGTGAGGCGGGATGCATCTGAGAGAGTGGTTGGGCCTTTTGGTGACCCCCGAGTGAATGATAATGGTGAAAACTTGGTGTTTTTGGAAAAAGGATTGTTTGTGTGGCATACATGGTTTAAACATACGAGAATATATATGTATACCTGGCAAAGGGGCGATTGTAAAAGCATGACTGATTTTATTGTGTATGATGAGATATTGAGAGAGTTAGTGTGGGACACGCGAGTGATGAGGGGTGCTGAATATGGAACGGATCACTATTTGGTACTCTCCGAAGTGAATCTGGGCAGAAAGTGGGAACCAAGGAAAAATGTTGCGCGTAAGCAGTTGAGAATAAAAGTGGAAAGGTTGTTAGACAGCGAGGTAAGAATGCGGTATCGTTGCATGCTTGAGGATGCTCTATCGTTGAAGCAGAGAGAATGGGACGAGCATATCAGAAACGTGAACGTAAATGATGCGTGGGAGTGTTTAAAAGGAGTGATTGTGGAATGTGCTGAAACTGTATGTGGAAAAGGAGTGGTAGGAAGAATGAAAGGTGATGCTTGGTGGAATGAAGAAGTGAAAATTGCAGTCAGAGAAAAGAAAGAGGCGTACAAGAATATGATTGCTGCCAAATCTGAGGAAGAGCGTACTAAAGCATGTGAGATTTACAGAAACTAAAAGAGTGAATGCAAAATCGTTGTGAAAGAGAGCAAAGAAAGAATGCGTGCGGATGAAGCTAACAAAATGCAGAGCAATTTCGAAGGTAATAAAAAGCTGTTTTGGAAGTGGGTAAAAAGGGCTAAGATTGATGAAGGTAGAGGAATTAATGCGGTAAAGAACAGATCATGTGGGACGAGAGCAATATTAGGGACTGCTGGAGGGAGTATTTTGAAGAATTGTACAATAATATTGCAGGCGTTGAGGATGAGCCTTGTGAAGTGGTATGTGAGAATGTGAGGATGGAAAAGGATATCAGTGAGAAGGAGGTCACAAAGGCTGTGAGAATATTGAAAAATGAGAAGGCTGCAGGCATAGATGGGATATCCAGTGAAATGTTGAAGTGTGGGTGTAAATTACTCATTTGTAGGCTGCGTGAACTATACAGTTTAGGCTTACAGGTTTCTGTTTTTCCAGCGGATTGGAAGAATGCTATCATCGTTCCGTTGGAGAAAGGGAAGGGAGGAAAGACCAAATGTAATAATTATCGGGCCATTAGTTTATTGAGTATCCCGGGGAAAGTGTTCAGTAAAATATTAATCGAAAGAGTGAGGAATATTACTTCCGACAGAATATGGGGTGTGCAGTGTGGGTTTATGCCTGGAAGAGGATGTAGTGACCAGATTTTTGCACTTAAGCAAGTGATAGAAAAATGTATGAGTGTCCGAAAGAAAATGTACCGTACGTTTGTCGATTTAGAGAAGGCATATGACAGAGTAAATAGAAAGAAGTTGTGGAAGGTTTTGAGAGACTATGGAGTGAATGGGCAGTTATTGAATGTTATGATGGCAACATATGACAATAGTGAGGTGTAAGTGTTAGAGTTAACGGAGCTCTGAGTGATTGGTTTGTAATAAATTAGGGTGTAAAGGAAGGATGCGTAATGTCTCCATGGCTGTTTAATGTATTTATGGATAAATGTGCTACAGACGCATGTAGTGATAACGACGGTGTTTTGATTGGAAACGTAAACTTGCGAGCTCTTCTGTTCGCGGATGATGCTGTTTTGTTCTCAGACGGTAAATAGGGATTACAGAAGCTCCTAGATAAGTTTTGTGAATCAACAGAGAGAATGGAATTGAAGGTAAGTGCGTGCAAGACTTAAGTATTAGTTTTTGATAAGGAGAATGGGGAGAATAACTGCATGATGAGGGCGAATGGTGAAGTAATTGAGTAGGTGGATGATTTTGTGTACTTAGGTCAGATGTATGCGAAAGATGGAAGAATAGATGAGGAGATAAAGAGACGTGCGAATGCTGGAAGAAAAGTGATAGGTAGCATGTGGAGCATATCAAGGAATGAGTGCTTGTCTAAGCAAGCGAAAATTGCCGTGTACAAAAGTGTACATCTTCCCACTTTGCTATATGGTAGTGAAACATGGGTATGTCAGGATAGACATAAGAGTAGACTAAACGCCGTGGGTATGAGTTACCTGAGTAGTATTTGCGGCAAACGAAGGATGGATAGGGTCAGGAATGAGTGGGTCATGAATAAATGTGGGTTAAATGCTCCAGTAATGGACGTGTATGAAAGGAGTGTGCTTCGTTGGTTTGGCCATGTTGAGAGAATGGATGAGAGTCGAATAACGAAACAGATATATGAGAGTAGAATGACTGGTGTGGGAGGTAGAGGTAGGCCGAGAAAGTTGTGGTTGAATGTGGTTGAGATTCTTAGGAGATTCTTGAGATTGAAATTCTTAGGAGAAGGAATATTAGGAGTCTTAAAAACAGGAGGGCGTGTATGAAGCAGTGTATGGGGGTAAATGAGGCAACAGAGGTTTGCAAGGATAGGTCAGTATGGAGAAAATTATTGAAGCAGAGTTAGGTGTACAATTATGTATTAATGAGTGAAACATTTTGACTGTGCCTACCCCGAAAGGGAACGAAGTTCTCATAATACGCAATAGTCCTTTTCAGGACTAAATTGATCACTGAATGATGTCATTGTTGAGATCAGTACTATACGCACTTTGTACATTGTTTTCGTATATTTTAATTGCTGCCACACATTGCAGTGGTAGACGAGAGGTAAGGTAGCTGATTGTGGAACAGTAGGAGTGAGGTTCGATGATTTGATGTGGAATATAATTTACTTCGTTTTTCATAGTTATTTCACTAACATGTCTTAAAAATTTTGCTTTAATCATCGTAACTTGCTTTAAAAATATTTTCCCCCGAAAAAGAGAAAAATTTAACGTTTGAACGAACATTTCGTTGCCTACAAAAAATTGAACGTCAGAATTTCGATCAGATCGACCGTTCAGACGCTAGAGCTCAAAATTGTGAGAAATGATATGGAAAAAAGAGTAAAGAAAGTAATTTATATAGATGATGGGCTAATGGCATTAAGAATAGGAATGTTACCCAAGGTCATAATCCAAGTATATATGCCTACTTCTGCCTATGATGATGAACAGACAT